>OW119930.1:56700495-59681396 GCA_933210815.1 Meta bourneti | reverse complement strand
AAACAAACACGGCAAAAATTATTGTAGTTGACAAGAGTGGCAATTATATACCCGGGATAATTTTTCCGGAAATTACTGGACTGTGTAATGCTCGTTACGCCGCTTACAGATAAGAATTTTTTCTTCCATTTTTCCCGTTTCTCCAGTTTTACAGGAACAAAAGCTGTTGAAAATGCTAATTTCGTGAATCTGTCTCCTGTTTGTTTTTGAAGCTGTTCCCTGAAGCACACGAAAATATCCATTTATGGAGAAAAACAGCTGTAAAAAATGTCCATAGAGCAAAACTTGTTTCACACCGTGGCGGTCACAGTCACATGCTCTGAAAAAAATTAATTATGCTCGTTATTTTTTTTTGGCTCACGTATTTTACATGAACTTGCCTGAAGTATCAAACCTGAGATTTAAAAAAAAAACGAGAAAATAGGTGCAATAAAGTTAAGAGAACGCCGACGTTTCAGGTTTTTTTATACTTGGAGCTGCCTTTTCAGATACTTGAGTTTCGTTTCCGAGAAAATTTATCTTTGTTTATAATTAAGAATTCATTGGATTGAATTAAAAATTCATTTCTTGAGGAATTCCTGTCGTAATTACAAAAATGGAAACGCTTTAATTTTTTTGATGAGATGCTTAAAGTTAACGAAAATTGAAGATTGTTCAAGTTTAAAATGAATAATTTTAAGTACATCTCATTTTTTAAATATAACAGTAGCCAATCTTACATAACACAGTTGTGATGATATATTTTATGAATTATTCTTACGTGAAAACGATATTTCATAACTCACAAATGAGTATTTTCATATGCATTTCTCGCGTATTTTACATGAACTCGCTAAGTATCAAAACTGAAATTAAAAAAAAACGTGAGAAAATAAGGGCAATAAAGTTAGGAGAACGCCGATATTTCAGTCTTTTATTTACTCGGAGCTGCTTCTTCAGATTCTTGAGTTTCGTTTCCAAGAAAATTCATATTTGCTTATTATTAAGAATTCATTGGATTAAATTAAAAATTCATTTATTAAAGAATTCCTGTGATAAAAAATGAAAACGATTTCATTTTTATGAGATGCTTAAAGTTTACGAAAACTGAAGATTGTTCAAGTTTTAAAATGAATAATTTTAAGTGTATCAGATTAAAGACGATATTTCAGTAGTCAATATTCCATAACACAGTGACGATTATTTTATGTTATTCTTATCTGAAAACTTATTCCATAACACAAAAGTGAGTATTTTAATACGTAATGCATCTAGCTATAAATACTAACATGCGAAATATATCTAAAACGAAAGGGATTTAAAATAATTTTTAACACAAAAATAATATTTGAAAATCAAATTAAAAGTAACAAAAAATCATTAACTCATTCTCCTTCATGATAATTCGTATCTTGCCTGAGGTTCACAGTTTAATGTTGATGTACTCATCTTATATACACTGCTGGCCACCGTAAATGCAACACCCTGAAGGAAGCATGCAAATAATATGAAATTTACAACATGCATTAGCGGAGGTGAGATATGCAAATGATTAGAATTTCAGCGCAGACGCACATCACGCGCGCCTGTGGCGCCACTTCAAAGCGCTATTTAAGGCTTGGAGATTTCGACGATTTCAAGTACGGCAATTGTGTTTTTCTTGTGGTTTTTTCAAAAAAAACGATCAATTATGCCTCGTAGAAAACAGCGATCATCTTTTGATCAAGTATCCGAGTTCGACAGAGGAAGGATAGTGGCCTACCGAGATTGTGGATTATCTTTCAGGGAAATCGGTAGTCGTGTTGGACGAAACCAAACAACTGTAATGCGGATATGTGATCGTTGGATGCTTGAGGGTACGACGGACCGACGTGTTCGATCGCATCCACCTCAGTGCACCACTTCACGTGATGACAGGCATATTGTGCGTATGGCGGTGACGGATCGCTCAGCCACATCACGAACCATAGCACAGCACATTCAGTCTGTACCGCATCATCCAATGTCTGCGCGTACCATTCGACACCGTTTACAGCAGAGTGGTCTGTCCGCAAGACGTCCATTGCATCGTCTACCCTTGACGCAGAACCACAGACGTTTCCGCCGCCAATGGTGCGATGAAAGAAGGATGTGGACGGCAGAATGGAATGAAATTGTCTTTACTGACGAGTCACGCTTCTGTCTGCAACACCACGATGGTCGGATTCGAGTCTGGAGACACCATGGAGAGAGGATGCTGAACAGCTGCGTTATGCACCGCCACACTGGTCCTGCACCGGGTATTATGGTATGGGGCGGTATTGGATATCACTCTCGCACTCCTCTAGTACGCATTGCCGGTACTTAAAACAGCCAGCGCTACATCTCCGAGGTGTTGGAGCCAGTTGTCCTTCCTTACCTTCAGGGCTTGCCCACAGCCATATTTCAACAGGATAATGCGCGACCACACGTGGCACGCATTGTCCAAGGGTTCTTCGTCAATCGCCAGATTGAATTGCTTCCCTGGCCAGCTTGCTCTCCGGATCTTTCACCGATAGAAAACATGTGGTCCATGGTTGCTCAACGATTGACCCAGAATACATCCCCAGCTGCCACACCAGATCAACTTTGGCAACGTGTGGAAGCTGCTTGGTCTGCTGTACCCCAAGAACACATCCAAAGTCTCTTTGAATCAATGCCGAGGCGTGTGGCAGCGGTGATCTCCAACAATGGCGGCTACTCTGGCTACTGATTTTGGCAGGAACCACACTTCACAGAAGTCTATAAATTTAATCATTTGATACTTGGTCAACATGTTATCTACAAAATAAATTTTGTTATGATATCTCTTGTCTTTCTTGGTGTTGCAATTTGGGTGGCCAGCAGTGTATATACCTATGATCATGTTTTAACGTCACACACCACACAATAACTATCAAAACTAAATTCCTCTACTAAATTTAATACCTAGGACAGATTAAATCTTCGCTTGCTCTAGCAACCTAATTCTAAATGAGCATTTCGCTTGAAAATATATTCAAAATTAACTGTTTTTTTCTAAACCGAGTTTTCTACTTATGGACCAAAAAACTTCGATTTTCATCAATTAATCTGTAACAACAGCATTTATTTATATTTTTTAACATAACATCGATAGCATTTAGGGGAGTGCAAGATGCCCATAAATCCCTTTTGATTATGTCCCTGATGATTCCTAAGGTTCAGTTTTCTAATATCTAGATACTTAATCAAAAACAAGCAATGGAGTGAACTATATTATCTAACATTTCGATTTCAAAAAGTGCACTGTAGATTCCAAAATAAGAATTAACCAAAACCGCAAAAATTTATTTACGGCTTATTTTCCTTTTTTAAAAGAATCGAATTAGCTCTCGATTTTGATCTAGCATTAAAAACCTTCTCTTTGTCGTAAAGCCAAATTCTAGATTGTATGCATTGAGCTTTATGGCTGTATCATTGTTGGATTCAGTTCTATTGTTAAACCAATAGCTCCGGCCATACGGTGATAGAGGGAAATTGTATGTGAACTACTTGTTTAATTTTATATCTTGGTAGAAAAGGACCAATGTCCATTTTACAAGTTTTTAGTAACATGATTTTGCAATTCTCATTTTTATTTTAATACAGCTTACAAAAATTACTTCCTAATATTCTGATTATATCAAAATGTTATGAAAGGAGGACATTCGCGAGTTTTTTCGTAAAACTTTCATTACCTTGAATTGATTTGTGGACAACTCATAATAAACGAAATTGGATACTGTCCTTTTTTCTACCAAGGTACAGAATTATAAATCTTACAATTGTAACAATTTCTTAAAAAATTGAAGCTAATCCACATTATGAAAAACCTAAATTTTTATAATTAAAAATTACATTTCACTTCGGCAACCATAACTTCTCTAGGAACAAGACAGTTTAATTCTGAAGTTTCAGGCTGAGTTTTCCTAACACGGTTCACCGGATCTAAGCAGTCTACGAATCTAAAAAAACTCTTCCAATTAGCCCCCAAACAGCCAATGAGGACTGACAACCGCGGATCCACGGAATGCACAAAAACAGGGACAAGCTCAGCATTGTCCTTTGAGTGACGATTTCTTTTGTCTCTCCGCTCGTTCCCTGTGCACCAGAAGCACCGCAGACGGGAAAGGGGTTGCTCAGGGGCAATGGGGCCAGAGCTGAGGACGCATTCGTGTTCCAGTCACGATTTTACGTTAGACCTCGAAGGCAAGGAAGACAAGCTCTTATCTTTAGCGCACTCTTTTGTCAAGTTCGCGTTCGCAGGAGAGGCCATGGAAACACTGTTTGGGCAAGAGGAAAGGATTTTGGGGAGAGGGAGACAAATTTTTTCTGTAGTGAGCGCAAAATTGCATCTGAATTTGTTTTTTCTTTGTTTAATGTACGGTGAATCAATACAGACCAAAACAAACTGTTTAGACCAAAAAAATGCAACAATATTCAGCAATTTGGTACCAAGTAAAACACGTTCATACAATCTTTGGTTACTCTGAATTGACGAAAATTTATTTTTGCTTGTCTTTTGTTTATTGCACGATGACTCAATAGTCAGATACCAATGCAAAGTTAAAAGAATGCAATTTAGAATACCAGACTTAATAGAATGTAATATTATTTTACCAATTTGGTACCAAGAAAAACACGTTTATACAAACTTTGGTTACTCTTAATTGCCAAAAAATTATTTTTGCTTTTTCTTTGTTTATTTCATGGTGATTCAATAGTTAGATACCAGAGCAAAGTTTGTAGACTTACGAGAATGCAACGATATTTTAGCAGCTTGGTGCCCAGAAAACACGTTTATACAATCCGTGGTTACTCTGAATTATTTTTGCTTTTCCTTCGTTTAGTTCACTGTCATTCGATAATCAGAGACATGGAAAAATTTATAGACTCAAGGGGAGTAACAATATTTTAGCAGTTTGGTACCCACGAAAATTTGCTTATACAATCTTTGGAGGTTGAATACGCGAATAATTATTAAATTCTTTTTTGTTTTCTGGTAATTACTCAATTGTGCAAAAGCATTTCTACAATTAGATTTGTTTGGTCGATATATGGTCATATTTAACTACTCAAGGACTAATGCTTAAAGTTAATTCTGAACTATTACGAACATCCATGTGAAGACTGGGATTTAAACCAGAACCTATTGAATATGGGTCAGGTCTACATTTAGAAAAAGCGTAGCTAAATATTACTATATAAATAAATCGCTTTTCTCGTGAGAATTTTCTAAATTAGTTTAATCTTTTTGAGTAGTTTCTTAATTTTTGTTCAACTTTATGTTAGCAAAATTTTGAATTTTTTATGGGATTTGTACAATGAAAATACCCGAAATTGTTGAGCAAAACAATTTTAATTACTTTTTGGATCTTGTACCGCACGTATATGCATTTTTGATAAGCACTCTTAATTGTGTTTAATTTGCACCATTTCGTTCAGTGATTTGCTAATTTTAATGAATTTCTTGAATCGAGTTAACGTTTTCCGTATTTTAGCTCACCTGGTGGTTTATCACCACATCAAAACTGTTCTGTAGTGGCCAGCCTCTGGTGTAAAAACCTGTTCCAAATTGTCACCAGTTCTGGTCAAAGGACAATTTGTTTTTTCTACTTGGATCTTCCTTCCCCTTGGGCAGTTTTGTAATTGGGCAGTTTTGTAATAGGGCAGTTTTGTCTCGACGAGGTATCTCGTCATTAGCCATACTGACCAGATTTAGATGGACGAGATATCTCGTCATCAGCAGAATTGGCCAAATACAGTACGAGATATCACGTCGAAACACTTCGAGGGTTAAGGGAGATATTTTTTATTTGCTTCAATGTCAATTTTTGTGATGGTGCTTTGAATATGAACACACAATTGTGCTATGGATTTTGGGAGGCAGTTTTCATAATTCCAATTCTTCCAGTTTCCTCCTTTTCCGTCTCAACTCCCTTCGTAATCTAACAGTTACTCCAAACGGGCTCCAACATTTTTTAGCGGTTTTCTAGACTGTCATTGATATGTTTAACAAATGATTCTATTCCCATAGAATAAGAAGCGTGTTAAATATTTCATCAATTACTGATCCTATTTAAATGTGGCTGTTTGTCAAGTGCGTTAGCAGCCTGCGAGCTGTAGGCAGAGCAGATTTAATTCTTGTAACTACACTGGGTGTATTTCTCTCTTCTGTATCAGTAAAATCTTTCCTTGTGGGTATTTCCATTTACTTGTCGGGAAAAAATGATTGACACATCTGGCTCTTGCATCATAAAAAGCCAACCAATCCACTGAACTGAGTGCTTAGTCTAATTATCTATCTCATAAAAATTAACGCGTTCTCTTTTTATCCCTATAAATCCATAAGCCGTAGTTATACCTTATTTGTCTATCTGTTCCTAGGCCAACAGCTTCAAAGAATACAAACAAAATCTTCAAACCCATTTTTACACGTAAATGATATTTGAACGTTAGATTGGTTGTACAAATCCCCTGCTTCACTTCTGAGAACCCCGAATCGGTTTCATTCGCCTTGCACTAGTCGATTCTACAATAGAAATGTTAAAATGAGAAAAATAAATCCATGACTTCATTTTGCGTGCGGCTGAGTCGATGTCGCTTTTGTAATTGGAAATGGTATTTATAAAAGAGCCAATCATGTTGATCGTTCTATCTAATCAGCAAAATGTTGATAACACAAAACATGTGAAAGGAAATTTTCATATTAAAGTAGACATCTCTCCTCTGGTGCTTATTACTGTTAGTGTGATATGTATTATTAAGTACTGTAATGACCAGACTTATAAAAGAACGTTAAATAATAAAGTTTCTGCTTGCTTTGCTGAACTATTAATACAGGAGATTGTAACAACAAATAACATTCGTGGTTGAGTCATTGACGTAAAGAATCAGTATTCAATGGTATTTATTAGGGTTAAAATAGTGAACTTGTATACTCAACGAAAGCCAAGAAAAAGAGGTTACGGCAATATAGCGAAGTTATTTTATTTATCCACATGAATCTTGATAGTTGAAATCTTAAATTATTAAATTTTCTGGAAACTTTGTGATTGGGTTGTTTATTTCAACTAATGACAAAATTTCCACTACATTCGTCACAACAGTTCTCGAATTCGTTCTGGGACAATCACTTTCAGGAGAACACAAAAGTGCCAAGCATTGAAACTGGAGATTTTTGACTCGCAACACCATGTGATTAATTTCCCCGATTTCCACGCTATCTCATTTACAGCGAACAGCGACTACTGTATTAAATTGTATTTGTATATTAGTTAATTTTATTATTAGTTAAGCGATATGTATTCACACGCTTACAACTTTGCGACTTATCAGATCTTGAAAATTTAAACTCTCTTCAGGCTTTTTAAAATTCTACTTCATGTCATAAAAGATTTTTGAAATGTTATAATTTCAGTGAAGGATCGACGATCAGCTGACCCTTTTCGGCTAGAATCTGCCTTTCCTATTTCATTTGAAATAGCCCTATATAAATTAAATATTAAATTATTGTTTTACGTATGGGAACACTAAATTACCCATTAATGGATAAAATAAAGGAATATTCGATTACATAAGGTATTCTGTTTCTTCATATTTAAAATAACACGCTATTCCGAACTTACATTTTCAATCATACCTTGACACTTTAAATTTATTATTCGTCTGACTAGCTTCACAGCACAGATAAAATCTTAGACAAACTGGTAATAAAATATTAAAAACTTACATGTCGACTAATAGTCACGTGACTGCTCTGTGAAACATTGACTTGGTTGGCCAATTTGCCATCTCATCGCCTCGTTTGACGATTTAACATCATATGACAAAGTAGATGTATGAATACACATTATATTGAGTGGCATCAAAAATGGTGAAATCAACAGTCTACTACTGTCGCGCATAAATTAAGTCTTTGATGGGCGGAAATAACAGTACAAGTTAAAAAATGACATTTTTTAGGAGAACGAAAAAACCGTTCAACATTACATATTGTGAACGAATAAAATTTATAAAATCAGTTCTTCCCCTATGTCTCACAACTTTAAAGGTGAAATTAAGAGAAATTTTGGATGTGGCCCTGTGACAAAAATAACTGTTTTTACCAAGAAAATTGTGCACATCACAATTGACTTGTACTGTTATTCCCGCCCATCAAAGAATTAAAGGTCGTCTTCTCCAGACTCGTGGACTAATCAGATGATGAATGTTCGTTACCTCCCAGCAGATGGAAGTAATCTAAGTTTAGGTTTACTACTAGTTTAGGTCATATGATCCTGGGCACATTAAAAGGTTACCATTGATCACTCTACTTCTATATTTCCTCTATATAATCTCACATTTGCACGTGGTCTGGAAGAGCTTAGTTAAAAAACCGAGTGGCGGTAAGATTAGTCAAAAACAATGTATTCAAACTAGATATTTCCTCGTGTTGTTTACTTTTGTCAGATGATAGATGTTTTGCTACACCGAAACAACGACTGGCATCTTTTATCGTCTTGTTTTCATCATCACTAGACATTTTTTGAAGCTTTTAATATTTGATAACGTTTTCTCTTAATCATCCAAACAGAGAGACGGATTAAAGCGCACACTGAACAAAATCTCTGTTTTGACTTTCAAGTCCTGTTAAACATGTAAAAAGTAAAGTAGTTTTTATTGCTTTTATCTAATGTAAAAATTCCTGTCCCCAATCTGACCTATTGCTTTAATTTATAAAAACCCAGACCACCCAGCCTATCCAGAGAGTGTAGGCCTACTCGAGGGGTGGTCGAGAGAACCTTTGTCAAAGTCTCAAATTATTGGTTTCATCGTCACCAATGATTGGTGCATTTGGTCTGCTTTGGGAATAATGTTTCCTTGTCAAAAATGATTGGTACAGTTCATCTGATCTTGAACTTTGTACTATTAAACCAAACCAACCCCATCAGATCATCTCATTATCCTCCCTAATTTCTTTTGGTCCTTAAATTTTTAATAATACCTACACTACTTAATTATTTTATCTTCAAAGCAACAAATTATCCTGGGTGTATCTCTATCTTCTGTGTCAGTAAAACTTTCGTTATGTGTGTACATCCATTACTTGACGTTCTCTGTCTCGTGTTTGGTTCAGGTTGGCCAAATATGGCTTTTTCGGCATAGAAACCAACCAACTTCAATGTAAAAACTTATTTCTTAAATATAGTTGTAAACTTTGTGTCACAAAGGTAACACTTTGTAAGTCTAATCTATCAATTCACGAGCCTCCTGATGCATTTTATCTTCACCAATGATTGAAGCAATTTGTCTTCTCTTGGAATTTGCTAAATTAAACCCAACCGAATCCACATCGGGCCATCTTCCCTAATTTAACTCAGTCTTTAAATTTACTTCCAATGTATTGCTTACCATCAGCGTTACCCAATTTACTTCTGCAAATCTCTTTGTAAACTTTGTGTCACAGAAGTGACATTTTATTAAAATTAAAATACAAAACAATCTGTGTATCTTCCTCCTATGCGCACTACTGCCAAGCATTCTGTTGGAATGTGTCGCATGGCACGGAATATTTAAACTTCTTAAGCTTTCCGACTGTTTTCTGGTTGGATTCGTTCTGTCGGACCGAGTAGGACAGAAGGGGGCTGCCCCAGAACAAACCGGTTAACACACAGCGGCGACCGACCGCACAGACAGAAACTAGGTCTAACTGTCCGATTCCCAAAGTGGGAGAAAATACCTCCAAAAGGTTCATAGAGTTCACTCCCATTGAAGACCGCGTGTCCCCCTATTCTACTTCTACCGTTCTTTATTTTGTTATTCGGTCTCTCTCACTTTTTTTTATTATCGCTATTATTATTTATTCTTTTTCTTTACATGGAGTGGCCTCCCCCCAACTTTATTCTGGCTAGTTTTCTCCTTCCTGTGTGTTTGGCTCGTTGGGTGCCTCTTTCGGACGTGACTCGCATCGCCAAGCGCTGTCAATGAGTCTTGAGGTGAGACGGCGGGGATTGCAGAATTGCTCCATCATCCCCTGTTTGGCGAGTTTTAAGTGGGGATTTTCAATGAATTTCAGTTTTAATTTGTTTAGTAATTGTAAGTGTATGGTCAAACATTCGAAACTGGTGTTTAACAAAACAAAAACTGCCATTTCCCACAGATATTTAATACGGCCCCTTGCCCCATAAAACCCAATCAACCAACCAACCCACAGATGTATCATTATTCTAACTCTCGAAACTGAATTGCAGAGAGGAATGCAACTAGAAAACGGAGTTAGTGAGAGAAAGATGAGGTGCTGCTCAAGTATCTATGATATACCATACAATCAATTTATCCTGCTTTGTTGATGACTTTGATTGCTTTACACTGCTGTACAGTCTGCAAATAAAAAATTGCTTCATTACTAATACGTATTATGTATATGAGCGGGTAGACTGAGTTCTTTATCCAGACGAGACTTAACAAGTTTATCAGTTTTTATCAATGTTTGGTTCTATGATCGCAAATATTTTGAGTGGAACAATGTTTAAAAGAAGAACTACATGTATAAACAAACGATTAATGTAACCATAATTAGTATTTTTTATAGTGGAACAGCCGTCATGATAATGCAGTTAGATAAAACCCCATGTTGTTTTTACATATTCCTTAAGACTAAGCTTAACAGCTAGACCCAGTCTACGAGTCCGAACACATTCAAAACGTTCAACGCTAGATCAGGGCTTCCATAGTGATCCTCTCTTGCCAGACAGACAAACCATACCACTCAGTAATTGTAAACTGAAGAGGATATATTTCAAAGATGTATTTTGAATTGTTATGATTGCGTACAAAATATTAACATCAAACTCATCATGCATTTGATCATATCGTTCGCAAGCAATTTAGAATCTGGAAATATTTAAATTTTATTGGAATTGTTTAGTGAAGGTGATGTGTTTTTCAGAAAATTCGTAGCTCTACACGTCATTACACAAATTCCATAACCCTCATACGATGGTTGGTTGATCTTTTTATGGCGCAATGTCCAGATCTGGCCAATCTGTGTCAAGCAATGTTTATTCATCAAGTAAATAGACATACACATATAATAACCCTCATACGAAGCAAGTTGTATGCATAAAAACAATTTATTTCAAATAATTTGAACAATATCAGTTGTAATCTCTTAATATTACTTTATGAGTTGTAATTAGAAGTAGCGACAAAGAGAGTTGCTCTGAGAGGAAGAGTAAATTGAGAACACACACTTTGGTTGGTGTTATTTGTTTTCCTACATTTATATTAGCACAGCATATTTAATCTCTTATATTATTGAAGTTGGCGTTACAAAACTATCACGGATACACCAGTATTTTTATCATATGGGGACTGGGATTCCAGCTTCCCTCAGAAGTACTGGTTACTCATTTTTATCTAAAATAAAATAAAAATCGATGCAATATTTTTGTGATATTCTTTATACTTAATAATAATTCTTACTTACTTAATTAATAGTTTATAAAATTAATCAACTAGGAAATGTGAAAGCAGGAATTTAGAAATTCGTTTTACCCTTTCAAACATAAACCTATCTCACATTTCATATCTGCAAATCATACCAAACTGACGAAAACATGAAAATATTAATTTCGAGTTTCACGATATGAATCTTTACTCATTATTTAATTGTTCAAAATATGGGACTGGCATAACTATTGTAGAGTGATTTCTGTGCTTGGATAATTGAGGTGCCATTTAATGTTTACAGCAATTTATAACTTTAAAATTTAGTCTGATACCCAAATATAAGTTAGAAAAACTTTTATCGAAATATTTTTAATTGAAACGGCTAATAAACGCCAGATATTTATTTGCCATAAAAATTCCATTTCTTACTTTGGACCCCCTCCGAAATGAAATCCTGGTTAAACCACTTATTTATAGCATAAAATATAAAACAGTAGCGTAACCAAGAATTTATTTCGGTGGGGATCAAATTTAAGAAACGGAATTTGTCATGCAAAGTTAAAAGCTTACAACATTTTAATAAGGTCTTTGGGTGTTATTTTCAGTTGCTAATTAATAAATTTAGAAGGATTGCGGTAAGTCCACAAAAAGTTACGCATATTGGAACACGAATGACTATACAATGGTTATCCTGCAAACATTTACAAATTGATTTGGCATTAAGCAGCATTTAGCAAATATTCAAACTTTGTTCATGATTATTCATTTTTACTACTGTGTTACTGTCGGAGGAGAGGTGAGTGAGACGACACATAGATATGTGAAAAGGAGGTCGAATTAAAGCAGAATAAACATTGCCCATCATTACTACTTTCATGTTTGCAATGAATATTAAATCATTAAGCTATTATGAATATTAATTCACAAAACAATACTTACCCCCAAATAACTACTCCAATTAAGCATGAAGAAATTTATCTATGAATCTCGAGCGGGAACGGTTGGTTCTCTGGATAGACTCTGCACCCATGATCTCAAGGGGAAGAGTTAAAAAAAACTGTTACTCTTAACGCTCCTGGTGGTTGTCTCGACAAGGCATCTCGTTGTTAGAAGAAAACTGACCAAATCTTTATGGACGAGGTATTTCTTCATTAGAAAAAAACTGACTAAATCTTGATTTCGTCATTAGAAAAAAATCGGCAATATCTTGATGACGAGGCACCTCGTCATTAGCGAATTTGGTCAAATTTTGATAGAAGAAATATCTCGTCAAAAGAACTTGGAGGGTTAAGGGGGCAGTTAGGAAAAGCTGTTTTTCGATAGACAGGACTGAAAAGGTTACTCCCACCACCTAGTGATGAAGGCTGTTGGGATTTTCTTAACAGCACGTATGATACAATAGTTGTTTTAAGAAAAACATAGCTATCATTTTATTTGAAGAACATAAACGTATTTTATTCCTGAAGTTGGTTGAATGGCTAATTTTTTGTAACGCAAGGGCTATATTTAGTCAAGCTGCACAAGACAGATAACGTCATGCAATGGACATACACTAACAAGAAAATTTTAAGTGACACAGAAGAGAGAACTACACCCAGGGTAAAGTTCAGGAATCGAGCCTTTTATTCGTGGTGATATATTTAAAATCAGACACCAATACTTTCGAGGGATTGTAGATCCCTCCTTGTCATTTGACCGTGATTCAAAACTACGAGGACAGTTTTCCCGGATTCACTTAATAATAAAAATCCTGTAAAAAAATCAAGACAAATCATTCGAGCTAAACTTCAATGAGTTATAAAAGCAATAACAACTTGATATTATAACACCGAATTTGTAATATAGAGGAAAATAATAGTAATATTTGGATATATTATTGTTCTTTAAACGATAAAAGGGTCAGTAATGTAATTTTTATCATTAACAATAACTGAATATTTTTTTATTTCTATAATGCCCAATCACTGACCTCTTCGGCCTTCGGCACTACATGAGACGAACGGAAGGTTATTTGTGAAGGAGAACACAGTGAGTAAGCCGCCGTTTTTCCTAACAGCGACATCGGATTTTTTCCTTCGGGATTGATTCAGGACCGTCACCAATAGTCCGTTGTGTTTCTCCAGTGTGACGTTGGTTCAACTAACTACTTACCTATCTAGATCCCTCCCTGGCTAAGCCGCTGATATAAAAAATGTGTTCTTATTCCTTCATTAAATGCCCTTATTTTCGACAACTGCAAACGCGCAGGGATAAAAGTGAAAGGAAGCAGGCATTGGCACCCTCTTTGGCGAGGGTCGAGCAACCCTTCGCCCTAGGGCTGAGCCATGCACAAGTAACCATGCGAGGCCTATCCACGTACGGTCGTAGCTCTTTTTCCGCCGAGGCTCCGTTGCAGCTAGAGATTTTTCTTTGGCTTTTAAAGAAAAGAAAATAGAAAGGGCCCTCTCCTTCTACTAATTAGACATTTGTTGGAATCTTGGATTGTTTTCAGGAAAGAAAGAGGACCGAGCAAAAATCTTGCAGGAATTTCAGTGGTGGATTTTTTGCCGTGCTCGATCGCTGCTGAGGGATTTGTTTGGGAAGTGAAATTGAGGGTCTGAAACAAATGAAAAATTCGGTAACTTTGCTTAAATGTTAGTTTGTAACTTCCCTTAAAAGTTGACTTCTACAACTATTTCCTATTTTATGAATTTCTTTCACAGAATTAAAGTGAGTTGATCTGAAACTTACTATTAAAAATTTTAAAGCAGATTGATAAACCACCATCATGTGTAAAGTCGAATAAAGTCTAATCTATAAAAGGGGTAAATATACTATGGTAAAAATAAGTCAGAAAATAGGTAAATATTCCCTTATTATCTCGATCAGTTTTACTTAATGATAGATTGTATCTTATACATCCTATTACATATATAAATATCTCTGATTTTTACTTTGTGGTCTTAGGCAGCAATAAACCCCCTAAATAGTATGAAACCATGCTTCCTCATAGGATCCTAATTGTGACCAGATAGATAAACATGTCATGTCTAAAATCAAGCTGTTTCTAAAATTAAAAAAAAAGGGGTAGATATGCTATGTGATCAGAACAAATCAAGAAAATAAGTATTTCCATAACACATTCGATCATTATATAAGTATTACTCAATAATGGATTATACTTTATGTATCACATAACATGTATAACTATTTCTGGTTTTCACTTTGTGGGTCTTATCAAAATAGTACATAAATCATGCTTCCTATGATCCAAATGCTTTTAAGAATGAAGTAAACATCAAGACTACCTTGAAAAATATTCAATCGCAATGATTTGTTTTCATTTAAGAAACCTTTTTTATAAACAATTATACTTGATTGCTGAAGTGTATAGAAACATAGGCTTAAGAAAACAGGAAGGGTAATGTTAAAAATGGATTTTTTATGCTATATTAAGATCAAAAACCTTAACTTAACATTAAAAAATCCATTTTTACCCTTTGGGTCACCTCCGAAATAAAATTCAAGCTCCACTCTTGTTTTATAATTCAACTCAAGGTATCAATTTTTAAGAGATTTTAAACGAAGAAAGACGAAAATTCTAGAGTATTTAAGTAGTTATTTCAAAATATGGTTTCAAATACTGTGAGGGTTTGTAAAGTAGAATAACTCCTTTTGTGATGGGGTTGTATAGAAAATTGAGTTGAATCGCTTTTAAATCACAAGACATTCTAAGCCAAAATTTAGACAATGTAACAGTTCAAAATAACCTTTATAAACCCAGTGATCTCCCAGAGGTATTTCACCGGTCAATCAGTGCGTGTTTCACATGCGCATCTGAAATAGGAAGTTCACCGAGTACAATTATTTATAACCAATTTTGTAATCAATTTTCACCGACTCTCCAACTACTTTCACCCACATCACTTTTCAAGAGGTGTTAATCGAAAAGGACGAAAATTCCTAAGTATTTAAGGAATTATTTATAAAAATGAAATCAAATTTTGTGAGGTTTTGTACAGTAAAATAACTCCTTTCGATGATCGTTTAGAAAATTGAATTGAACCTCTTTCAAATCGCAAGTATGATATGCTAATCCAAAATTGAGGCAGCTTAACAGTTCAAAATAACCTTTATCAACACATTAATCTCAGGCGGATTTTCACTGGTTAACCAGCACAATTCCAAAGCGTCTGCTTCACATGCGCATCTGGAATAGGAAGTTCACCGAGTACAATCATTTGCGACAGGATAAAGTAGTCAATTTCACAGTCTCTCTTCCAACCACTTTCATCTCGCCCGTAAATGTTGTATTGATGACTTCAAATTGACAGATTGGGCTTCGAGTGATATATGCCCTGTTTGGGTTTTATTTTACATTTTCTGTTATGCATGAGCCGTCACGGTGAAGTTTATCACTGGAGCGCAAAACATCTGAATACTTTCTAAGCTTCAATCCCATGCGTTTTTCCTTAAGCAAATGTGCAACATAACGCATGCCACCGGCGATCACATCTTGGGAATGGGAGTCGGTGGCGTTCAAAGTCAATAGCGTTCCCGAAAGTAACAGATAGAGCAATCAAATACTTTTTTCATGCTTTTTGATATCTAATTTAGCATCGGAGATGAGCGGTTGCGGAACTAGTGTGGAAAGGTTGGCAGCATGTGATTTTGATCGACTATTTTTTTTCTACTGGAAAAATATGCTTTTGATACCTTAGGACAACGATTTTCAAACTGCGTGCCACAAGAATGGCACTTGTGTGCCTTACGGAAGGTGAAACGGATTAAATTTTGTAAGAGTGATTTAATTTCAACGGTTTAGTTTTGAACTTCGACAAGTGTGTTCACAAATAATTTCAAATAATACTTGCATTTTAATATCCGCATAAATAATTTGAGTACTATTTTTAATTACAAAGTATAAATAAATTATTTCGGATAGATTTTTTTCAAAAGCCAGTTTGTAGCGATAAGTGGAGAGGGGAAGTTAACGATAATATTTTTTGTAAATCCATCAAAAATTATCTATACCTATTTTTCTTCAGATAGGCAAAAAATATAATAAATTTTTGGTGTGGAATTTTAGTAATTAACTTATGTTTGTCACAGATGTAAAAGATTGGAAATCGCTGCCTTAGGAAGTAAAATGGAGTTCCATCTCATTTGACTTTACATAAAAATCTCTCATTCGGATAGCAAGCACGTTCTACCACAAAAATACTTGCACCATCTACATTTACCTTTACAGAACAGGTCTCTCATACGATAGAAGGCATTTACCACACACCTTCTCGCATTATCTACATTTAGCTTTACAGAAAAAGCCTCATACGGATAGGCGACACATTCTACCACAAGAATGCTAGCACCTTCTACACTTAACTTTACAGAAAACCTCTAATAAGAAGGATGATGAGAATTATTATTGCGAACTGGATATGGTAGATTGTTTTGATGAAATTTTTTTGTAGCTTATAAATTGGAGAGTAATGCAAAGAGCTTATAAGGTGTGGAAACTTAAATTAAATTTCGCTATAAAATTCAGAGTACATAGTACGTGCATCTGTTTGAAAATACATTTGCTAATTTTGTAAGACATGGAAAAAAAGATTAAAAGACTTTCCATATTTTCCTTGCGAATTTCAGTCCTTTTGCTCATATTCAATAATTAATAGTTGCTTGAATATTTCTAGAATATTCGATTTGATGCTTGAAAATCTATTGATTGAAGCATAAAGCTATTTACAACAAAAGCTGTTACAGTCAGATGTTCACGAACTTAGATATGATAGATTCATGACTATATCTTTTTAATCACAATGGGCTTACAAATCGTGTAACTTTTGAAGTAAAGTTTCAAAATTCATGCCTTTCTCACTTTCTTTATTCAAAAAATAAATCTACATCTAAATCTAAATCTAAATACATAAAAACTTCCTAGCTTTTGCTAACATTTAAATTGAGTTGCTACTTTTTTTCGAATTTGAAAATTCATTTTAATGTTCTAATTCCTACAATAGTGGTCTAAAATGACGCCAACGATAATTGTTAGCAAAATCAATACAAAGGTGTTTTTTTATTGTTGTAACAATAAATTGATTATTACATCAATAATTAGCTGAGTACCTAACCAACATTATACTCCAGTCTACAATCCTTATATCAATGTATTGGTGAAATTTTACATTGAGCAAATTTCGTGAAGAATGAAATGTGGTATCAATACATTCGATTCTTTAAAAATTGCTTTAAATAATATTCCATAATGTACTCTAGTAAAAACAATTTATTTTTAAATTCGAAAGGTCTGAAGAATTAAAATAATTAAGAGACCCAACTTAATTTTTTTACTTTCTCTGTATACGAGCATTTCTTTCTCTATATACATCACTAATTAGTTCTGTACTCATCCAATTTTGTAGTGCAATCTACTATCTTTATAACAATGCATTGTTCAAATTTTACCTGGAGAAAATTTTGTGAAACTGTTCAAGTACATTACATTCTTTAGTACATACTTTAAAGTCCATTCCTTTTAAGTAGCGTTCCATAATGCACTCTAGTAAAATCATTTTATTTTTATATTCAAAAGCTATAAAGAGCTCAAATAATAAAGTGACCTTACTTGAAATATATTATTTCTCTATTTAAGATCAGTGCGTTTTTAATTCCTCTATTAATAAAATCTAAAATGGCTTCTGAAGCATGCTGTATTTGCATGAAAAAGGCGGATAAATTAGAGTATTGAGAATTCATTTCTTTATAACTTCATTAAGTGCACAAAAAACCCAGAAAATATTCCACATCTTCAAGGGAATAAAACATCATAAGAAGTCACACAAAGTGGTATTTACCCACAAATACCATTTCGAAATGGAATTAATACTTTTACAAAACCCTATTTCTTTAGGTCCGCAGAGAATTCAAAAACATTTATAAAATCCACATTCGGTTTCCTAGCATTTTTTAAAATATAGGACCTGAACAAACTCAGAAATTGCATTGCATCAATAATGTATTGAGAGGTAACTTAGTGTCTTTATAAGAATTCCCAATTCGACAGATAATAAAACACTAACCTTTTTTTCTTCCGACATAATTTTATCTTCATTATTCCATCTTTCTTCGTCAAAAATAAATATTCACTTTTCTTGTACATTAAGTTTAATTCATTCCGGTATGCTTTCACCTTTTTTAGAAGCCAAAGCGATGACTAAAAAGCCATCTGTGCCTGTGTTGCCAATGAGAATAAAGTTGCGCCGTGAATATCTGAGAGAAATGCAAAGAACGATAATATAAAAAAAAAGAAACACAAATAATGCACAGCAAAAAGAATTCGAAAATCAAAGACGTGGCGTTGAATTAAAATGCTTAGTGTACCGCTGTGGGAATGTTCCATTAATTCATATAGCAAGCAAAAATGCAAACGATATCGAATGAAAAAAGACAAAGTAACAAAAAGCAAAAGAGAAGAAAAATTAAAACATTCTCTCGGCAAATACGAGAGTAGACGATAGTTGAGTAAAGCGCTAAATATTAATAATAATAACGAAAATGAAAGAGGTAGACAGCGAAATGAAAAAATTTATACATGAAAAAGGAACAACAAGCAAATCGAAAAACTTTTATGCCCACTGCTGCTTTCTTCTTAAAAGATGCCGCCTGGAGAGTATGCGTATAATGTATGCAGATTAGAAACATTGTCATTGAGGAATGTAGTTTACATTATCAATTGATTAGCAAAAGGACTGTTAAAACGACCGGTACAACCCTTACGAAAGAGAATTTTTACCCGTAAAAATGAAAGAGGATAAAAAAAATGTTCCAAAAGGAGGGAAAACAAAAAAGAAACAAAAACCACGCCGCGATGGAACAACGCGATAACTAGAAAATAAAATTCTAAAAAGCATTCCAAAAAACCTTCATGAAGAGATCTAGACTGGGCGGGTTGAAAGATATAAAGTAGAGGAGGGAGATGATGATTATGAAGTAAAGACCAAGTTGCAAACGACTAAAAGGAAAAGCGAACTGAAGGGAGGGGAGTAGGAGTTGCTCTTGTGTTTGTTTTATCAAGGAGCCCTATGTTCTACCTGTTGATCGGTAATTGTGGCATAGCCATTAAATATGGTAATGGGGGCTAATTTAAAAGGCAAATACAAATTATTCCCTACTCCTTTGGAGAGGTTTTTCCCTCGGAGGGATTTCTTTGTGAAGGGAAAGCTCTTAACGTTGAAAGTGAAAGTCGAAGTGTGTGTTTTTTTTTCCTTTTCTTATTATTTGCTTGCTACATTTTCTAGTTGTGATTGCTTTCTTTGTTGAATCCGAAAAATCGGATTTTTATCATTTTCTTATTCCCCGTTTTCTTTTAGTTTCTTGTGTTTGCTCTTTTCAGCCAGATTGATTTTTGTGATCCCTTTTGGCTATTCGCATATGTATCTTTCTTTTTACATGGAATGGCGGTTTTTTACTCTGCTTTTTTAATGAGATCCAAAAGCAAACGGTACTGAAGGAATTAAGTAAAAGTAAATAAGTATTTGTGAAAGAGTAAAGGAACACGGAGGTATATAAAAGCGGACTAAAAAGAATAAAAGTTCCGTCTTCTTTTCGGAATGTGTTTTTTCTGTTTGTTTTGCGAGATTCTGATTCGGCAACTAGGTTGTCATCGAAACCTTAATTAGAGATAATGACCGTTGTTTAATGACCACAAAAAACTGTACAACGTGCTTTTAAATGTAGATTGCAAAACATCAAAGGTAAATCTTTAATTAAACGCTTTGTCCAGTACGGGGTACAACAATAAAAAGTATTTCGAAAAACTACTTTCAAAAAAGAGACTACCGTGCGAACGGAACACGTAATTGGACTTCTAGACAATTCGGAAAATTTAATGAAACGTCACACACAAGTTACGAAAGCTATTTCCAAAATGAGCTTAAATTTATAATTAAGGTATCATTATCAGGTTAAATAAAAATATATTATTAGATCAAACGTGAATCTGTATTCTTAAAACTGCCATATTAATACTCAGTTTGTTGGTAAACAGTAAATGATTTACCTACTTAACCAAGATATAAAAAGCGATGTGTGGTTAGCAAGCACACTTAGGGAAGCCACACATTGCTCCAACATCCGCTGTGTGACACTAAATTGGCTTAAATGCGTAACGACATGATTTCGGTACAGCAATGGAGTACGCATGCGCACGTTGGATATTTTGTCGCTTGCTGCTCCAGTGTGTAACCGAACTTAACATACTCTGGGCTCTACCAGAACATAAAGTAAGATATGAAATGACGCACTTTTTCCGATTTTTTTGTTATAAAATTGAATTATAGTATGCATTGTTCTATATACATCACAATCATATATACTATTGTTTACACGTACGAGCACGTGCAGTTATGGTACTACTTCCTTTTGATCGACTTCGAACATTTTGTTTTGCTTGTAAACATAAAATTGAACTCCTTTAGCACTACCTTCAACTACATGATCGTTTTCGTCAGAATACCACAGAAAATATTTTCATAAAAATAGAGTTCCTGAGCAAATCTCTATACCCCTTAGAACATAGCTTCCTTAACCCATCATATTTTTAAAATAAAAATAATTTAAGTTATGAAGTGGTAGAAGCTAAAAAATCCTCCCCAAACCTGAAATTCACAGAATATTTTAATGTTTTCCAAATCGTCGATAAAATTCATCCACAAAAACTCCCCTTGAACTACTGTTTCGACTACCCGACTATTAATTTATAAGCCTTCCAAAATATCTTGTTGAAGTGATGGAATCTAAATGCTAAAAGATTAACCTGAATTTTTTTAAAGATCTTAGAATAAAATGTAACCGAATCGGATAAAATTCTTTTATAAAACTATCCTCCCCTTACATATGACAGCCCTATTAACCAATTGTTTTCAAATTGTAATCCTTACTGTCGTTCAATTGATAGATAGTAAAGCTAAAAATTATTCCAAATATTTAAATTCTAGCAAAATTGTGAAATCTTTAATAAAAGCTCAAAATCATTCCACCATCAGATTTTAAAGTGGAAGTATTTTCCGAACCGACCCTAAAATTTAGTACTTTACATATACACAGAAAATTTCAAAATGTTTCCAAAACCAAGAATGAGAAAAACTCGCTGTTTGAAACAAATTTTCAAATCGTAGCACCAACAATATCTTATACCATTCAAAAACTAGAAAATTTCAAACGATTTTCGGAACCAACAATAAGAACTTGCTGTTTGAAACGACCAAATTTTCAAATCCTCATATCATTCTCAAACCTGAAAATTTCCAAATCTTTTCGGAACCATCGTTAAGAAAAACTCGCTATTTGAGGCAACCAGATTTTCAAATTATAGTATCAACACTTTCTTATATCGGGGCAATAGAAGCTAAGCCCATTCCCAAACAGTTTTGCGTTGATACTCATTCATTTCGTATTTTTATGCGTCAGATTCCACCAGAGAGGACCTGAACTCTTTCTCACCCTACTATTATTTTTGCGTCCTCATCCACCGAGCCTGCTTCTTGGAACGTGATAGCCCACCATCTCTGGTGAGGTCAATTGCCTATAATACGCACAGGTTGGCCCGAAGTGCTAACGAATACCGCCAGGGGGAGCAGCAGTTATCAGGCTCATCAATCACAGTTTGGGAGAGTTCATCCCCTTCGTCTGACACTTCTCTTCTAGTCTGGACTGACGTGCCATCAAGAGTGAGATGCACAAACTACGTGTATCATCATCCACGCACAGTTTTCTTGAGAGCTGTCTTCTGGATACTCCAGTTTCGATTTGGTTCTCATCGTATTCGTATAGCGGGACGGTAAGGTGTGATGAATTGGTCTTACTTTAACAACCAGTACAATTTTTAATACAGATGAAACTTTTTAAGTGATAATAAAGGCTTCAATTTAAAATCTCGACATAAGAGTTGTTTCAAACATAGTGTACTAACTTTAAAGGGAGGTGGTGACACAAAATTGGACCTTATTCATACAAGGAAGTGTATCCTCGAGCGCCACCTGGATTTGCTAGTGGAAGCTGTTCGACAACATTATTGTTGGTGGTCGCAAGTTTGTTAAAACTGTAAGTGTGCAATTATAGACAAGCTGTAAAATTAGGGCTGGTAAAAATGTTGTTCAAACACTTGTTGTCTTTCATTAATTCCCCTTATGTACCTTCTAGCACATCCAAGTGGCCCTTGCATCCCATTATGAATTTATAAATACGGTTTAATTGTGTTTTCCCTTGATCTCCTTAAGGTTTGTAGTGCAGCTTGTCCGTTTCCGGATCTTGCTCCATAAAACTCAAATCAACCAAATAACCTTTAGGTTGCACGGGAAGTTTTGAAACACTGTAAAAATTTCCATGTTCAGTAACGCTTTTTATATATTGCAACATCTTGAGAAAAAACGACACAACTGAATAATATTTTCCAGGAAAATCAAAAGAACATTGAAAATCTTCAGAATCTAATACAGTCGGAATTCCTCAAATCAAACTCGAAGGTTCCTTAAAAAATTCGGTATATAGAAACTTTTACTTACACAATTTTTATATGCGTGTCATACCTATTCCAGGACGTGACACTGCTAAAGAAAGAAAACTTTACTGAAACAAAAAGCTTTTAATCGCTAAAAATTATATACTTTTACTTATTGCATCTTATCTATATGCCACTAAAAGAAATATGAGTAAATGCAATAAACTGATCTTTAACCCTCACGGAGGTTAAACGGGGATTCACGTACGTATATCCTATATGCAACGCAACCTACAGTCTCCCCTGTAGAACCTCAGTTATGACCTTTTGACCAATAGAATCTTTCCTGGGATTCTTTCAACCAATAGATGTGGCTATTTAATCATTATGTGTGTTGTGGAATAGCAATACTACATTCCTCGGAAATCTCGTCATGCTACTGAGATTTCAGTTAAAATGTCACCTTACAGTAATTCCACATTTGTGCACTAATCACCTTATCTTTGTACCTTAGTCACCTTACATCTTTATTCGGATATGTCATGGCATACATGAAACACTGTTATGGCTTTACTCACGCCATAACTACTGCACCATAAAGGCAACACGATGTTTCTGAAACGTAACAGTCTTTCAAGAATCGAATGGTTATCGATTGTATCGCATTGTTAGTTTCGATATCAAATCGATGTGCCCTGGACCCATCACAAGAAGGATGTTAGCGTGATACACCTTATAAAATACTGATACCATTACCGCTTCTTTGTATATGTAATGGATGTGAATTTTTGATAGGAGAGCATCGATTTATTTTTGACCAGTTGGCCTTCTCTTGTTTTCCTAGGCCGTGCTTAATGGCCTAATGAACCGGGGCCATCGCAAACTTCATAATGCTGGCCGCCGTCACGCGACAGAATACTTGCAGCGTGCTTGCTTTTCTGTGGCAGAGGTAAACAGATCTCGCCAAGTCAGCTACAGTGGACAATGACAAGCCACGAGACGCACCATTTATAACTAACTAGAAAGTTGGATACATTAAATGAGAGTAAACAAGGAGGGCTCTATTGACACCGTTGAACAGGGATTTCTTTTTAAATAAAAGTTTTAAAGACGTTTTGTGTTTTTGTTTCCTGGGAGAGAACAAACACTGAAATGTGTCTAGTATACGGATGGTATATTAAAGTTTGTTCGGAAACTTTCAAGGTTGGCGGGTGGGTAGACACAAGGAAGAAAAGTATATTGCATTACTTCTACTGTACAAATACAATACAAGTAATTTATTCAAACGTATCTACTCTAACTTATCTAAATCTGAATATTGCCCAGTGATGTAGCGTCCATTGAAGCCCAGAAGCCTAGAATTACCTAGTAAAAAATAATAAAAATATAAATGGAAAATATAAATAAAAATCGATAAAATCTGAAACACAAATGACGATTTTGTTAAAGTAAATCTGAGTGAGTCGTCATATTCTACTTTGCGTCTTTGTGTTTGATTTGAGTCTGTGTCTTTGATTTGTGTCTTTTCGTCTTTGATCTGTGTCTTTGGGTCTTTGCGTCTGTGATTTGCGTTTTTGCGTCGTCCATGGACAACGGATTCTCAGTTCTTCCAGCCTCAAATGGTTTCTTATAATGATTGATTAATGGTGTTTGTCATGCGCAATGAGTACCTTCAGTACAGACTTTTATCCCCCTCCCCCATGCTTCTTACTGAGGCCGGCATCTAATATATAATATGCGCAGTTGGTCCTTGCACATGGTCCACCATTCTCTACATGTTCTCTCATCATTTTCCCGCCTTTGTAAAAGGCAGCCTCAAGCTTTAAGATAGCGCTAGTATTATCTTCATAGTGTAGGACAAAAAAATTAATTGTACTTTTGTGCCATAGAGGAAAAGAAACAAGGGTGGATCTAGTTGACTTATAAGTTTAAATATGCACGGTATTTATTAAGCGATTAATACTTCGACAAAACACCATCTGTATACTAATTATTTACCAACGACACTTTCGGCATTAATTATGGATCAGTTAATTTCCTGGAGCACAGACAGCCAAACACCTTTTCTTTCGGACAAACCCCGCACCAGAAACAGGCACACAGGTAGAACAAACCGTCGAACGAAGTTAAAAACGAAAGAAATGAACATAAAATATGGCCGTCACTTTCCCCTGTCACCTACGGCTATAAAACACCAAAACGTTTTTTTTTCAAAATAATAAGATAAAGAAGTGAGCGCAAGGCAGAGAACTTTCGGTTGAGAAATAAACAGGTCATAGGTCACGTTACCCGCGATATGGCGGAGAAGAAAGCGCAAAAAAGAATTCCAATGAAGAAAATAAAAGAAGGGAAGGTGAGAGATTGAGCCAGTGTGATAGGTAAACTTCTACCACACTATGTAGGTCGTCAAGTTTCCGTTTGCGTAATCCAATAAGGCTGATTTTTGCAGACCTATCTACGTATTGAGCCAAGCCTCCGGATGGGAGACATCGACGAAGAATGCTACTTTAACTCCATGTGAATCATGGTTTCTGCGCTTGAAACCGCAGTAGTTGACTAACCCATGGTAATGAGCAGTATTTTTCGTGATAAGCAAAGATGGATCAAACCAAAATGGCAGCTTCTATCACATATATGAGTTTTAAGGAGTTTTGTTCCTATCAGAAAAGTGACATCTCTCGAAAAAGTAAATTTGGCAAGAGAGACAAAGAATAAAAATTTTTCATCATATCTTACTTCTCAATTTGAAATTTATAGAGAACTCGTACATATCCATCAAAATGTGTCCATGTGTGTCCGAATGAAAAATGTTTCCAAAATATACCAAGCCTCCGGATGGGAGACATCGACGAAGAATGCTACTTTAATTTCAAATGAATCATGATTTTTACGTTTGAAACCGCAGAAGTTGACTAACCCATGTTAGCGTCGAGTATTCCTTGTAGAAAGAAATGATAGGGGCTAACCAAAATGGCAATTTTTATCATTCATTGAAGCTTTAAGGGTATTAATTTAAATCGCTGTTATTATTTACATATTATTACAAGGGTATAATTTATTAGTATTAATTTAAGGGTATTTATAATTATAAAATAACGCCTCTCGTAAAAGTAAATTTGACAGGTTGGTTGGTTTGGTTGGGTTTTATGGCGCAAGGGCCATATTTGGCCAAACTGCGTCAAACACAAAGCATAACATTAAGTAAATAGACATAGATGCATAAAGAAAGTTTTACTGACAGAGAAGAAATAAATACACTAAGGAAGGAATGGAATCTGCACCGCCTACATCTTGCAGGTTGCTAGCGCAATATGCAAACCCACTGACGCACGATCACCCCTAAATTTTACAGGGGTGCCAAAGAATAAAAATCTTTCAGTATATTTTACTTTTCAATTTTAAAATATTCATCAAATTTACTCAATACAGTGTAACTTCATTATGCGAGTCCGGAGCTATTAGCTCCGATTCTACGGTGTCTACTATATGATCTAAAAGTAATGGGGCCATCAAATTAAAACCAGAAAAAATAATAACAATCGACGGAGAAGTACACAATAATATCAAATGTTATGTAAAATGGTACAGAAAAATTAGATTTGCTCTAGTGTCTCCTATTCGATCAAGCAAACAAGGTACCTTCCAGAGTCCATAAGATCTTGTTTGTCAGAAGAACAGAGACTGGAGCATCTCGTGATCTTATGTACGAACTGTTTTAGGGAAACTAACTGAACTATTTGACTCACAATTCGTTTTCCTGTTTTTTATTCCTTTCTCCTGTTTTCATGTATAATGCGTTTTATACTTATAGAAGACACCGTTATGTCAAGGCCAATACACAGGAATCATGTACCAAGATGTATTGAAACACAATTGTTCACTTCAGACATTAAAAACGCCAAATGTCAATTTATTTTAAAATTAATTTGTAGAGAGTTGCGCGCACACATTCAAGTCTGTTGGGTTTTATCGATTGAAGACAGAGTTTTATACATTAAAAATAAATTTTATTACGTAGCCAAGTCTTATGGTTTAAAAACATACATTTTAAGAACAACAAGAAGTCTGATCAGCTCATGATCCCCAATCTCCTCACTTATATACATACAAAGATTTACATATTCTTCACATTTATGTGCCCCACACGGCACTATAATTGGAGGTTTGAGACCGATTCCAACATGCGGCCCCATCGGTTGTAAAACCTCAGCAGATGTATTACAATTCAACATATATATATATCTAACAAAATATTTTTCTAATAATATTTTTAAATTTATTTAACAATAAAGGCTTTGTTAAAAAGTCAGCCAAATTATTTTCCGATGAAATATAATTTACGTTAAATAGTTCATCTTTTATTAATTTACGAATAAATTTGTACTTGATATCAATATGTTTAGTTTTCTGATTTTCCTGACTATTTTTTGAAAAATAGATAGCAGATTGATTATCACAATATACTTGGGGTCTTATGTAATCACACAAACTTAATTCATTTATAATTCTACTAAACCAAATAACTTCTTTAGTGCAATCGGTTAGTGCAATAAATTCAGATTCCATTGAGCTAAGAGCTATGCACTTTTGTTTAGAAGATTTCCATGATATTGGGATGTTACCAAAATAAATTAAATAGCCACTGCTTGAATGTCTGTTTGTGAGACCACATCCCCAATTTGCATCAGAAAAAGCAATCAAATTTGAACTTTCTACATTGGAAAGATTAATTTTAAAATCCTTTGTAAGAAAAACATAGTTCATAATATCAACAACGTAAGACCAGTGTTTGTAAGTATAACCATTACAAAACTGAGACATTATATTAACAGCAAATGCAATATCTGGTCTGGATCTATCTGACAAAAACGATAAACATCCTATTAAGGAACGATAGGGAAATTTCCTCATTAAATCATTTTCAATTATTTCTTCCTCTTTAACCTTATCAGGTAAGTTACAACCAATTTTAAAAGGTAAATTCACAAAACTTTTAGGAAGATCTTTGAATTTTGACATTAATTTTTCAATGTAGGTAATTTGATGTAAATAAATCGAATTTTCAATTTCTTGAAAGTTTACGCCTAACAAATATTTAGTTTTACCTAGGACTGTAAGATCCAATTTTTTGTCCAATAATTCGATTACGTCATTTATCAAATGTTCTCTTTTTGAAAACAAAACCATATCATCTACATAAACAATTAAAATTACATCTTTAAATTTGTAGACACAATTACACCAATTTAACTGAGAAAATCCTAATTTAGTTAAAATACCGTCTAATTCCAAATTCCATTCTCTACCACTTTGATGCAGACCATATATAGCCTTTTCCAATAGACATACTTTGTTTTCGGATCCTTTCAGCACAAATCCTTTTGGCTGTTTCATGTATATAGTATCCTTAAGGTGTCCATATAAATATGCACTTTTCACGTCAACTTGACAGTGATACCAACCCAACATAGAAATCAATAGTACAAACAATAATTTAACAATAGAAAAATTCACAACTGGTGAAAAAATATCTTTAAAATCAATGCCGGGTTTTTGCTTAAAACCTTGAGCAACAAGACGAGCTTTATACCTTTTAGGTATATTGTTTTCGTCCATTTTTATGCTGTACACCCACTTACTTCCAATTATGGTTGTATTTGGGGGTGTGTCCACTAATTTCCATACTTGCCTATCCTTCATTATCTGAATTTCTTCATTCATGGCAGTATTCCATTTAATTTTATCCTTACTTGTTTGCGTTTCTTCATAACTTTTGGGGATTTCGACATTGTAACACTGATCATACATGTCGTACATCTGTTGGTCCAAAAAATTAGATTCATCACTAGAAGTAGATGGCACATTAGAAATATCCACATTAGGATGTTCAGTTTCTGGCTTAAAATTGAAATTTACAGGATCAAACCTAATCTTATTTTTAGTACAGTACTTTTTAATATCATTTAAAGATCTCATTCTCAAATTTTCAGGAGAATAATAGTATACATCTATCCTATTGCTTTTATTTCTAGGTTTTTCGATTCTACGCCAATTTGAAATGTTAAGACTTTTTAAGTTCTCAGTTTTAACTAAATCTTTAGAATCTAAAACTTGAGTTTCACTTTCCGATTTTACTTTTACATTTTCATTTGATTGATAAATAGGAATATTAGAATTAAGATCGAAAGAAACGTACTCAAAGTTTTTACCAAATAGTACATCAACAGCTTTCTTACTTTCGTCGATATGAACATGGACTGTTTCAACTATTCTCTTCTCGTTTGGTACATATATTCTGTAACCTTTAGTTTTCAAACCATATCCTGTCAAAATACCAAGTTTTGCTCTGGGTTGTAATTTATTTCTCTGTATTTTAGGAATATGAACATATGCCAAAGAGCCAAAAATTCTAAAATGTTTTACTGATGGTTTGAAACCAGTCCATATTTCGTTAGGAGATATACCCTCAGTTAATTTGTGTTCGCATCTATTTTTAGTGTGAATAAATGCTAAAAGTGCTTCTGACCAAAATTGTGGTTGTAAACCACTGTCCTGAAGCATAGCTCTGACACAATCCATGGCTGTTCTATTGAACCTTTCTGCAACGCCATTTTGTTCAGGGGTATAAGTTGAAGTTCTTTCGATTTTTATTCCTAGATCATTTAAAAACTTTTTAAATTCTTTGTGACAAAATTCTAAACCATTGTCAGTTCGGACACATTTTAACTTAACATTTAGCTGTCTTTCAGCTTTAACCAAGTATTTTTTAAAGTAATCAAAAACTTCATTCTTATTTCGAATAATATAAATAGTTACTTTTCGTGAAAAATCATCAATAATAGATAAAAAGTATTTGTTTCCACCTAGAGAGTTAACTGGAGCAGGACCCCACAAATCCATATGGATCCTTTCCAAAACATTTTTAGTTTTCCTTTCGTACATATAGTTTCTTTTTAAGGATATTCTAGTGGATTTAGCAATAGCACAAATCTTACAATTTTTATCTATATTTTTACAATTAAGTTTTTCAATTCCTTTTACACAATTAATTTTACTCATATTTTCAATTAAGGGCATGTTAACATGACAAAACCTACGGTGGGCTTTTTCTAGATCTAAACCAGTTACATATACATAATTTTTAATCTTGGGATAACCTTTTAAGATATACAATTTTCCAATTCTGGGAACAGTAAACAAATATTTATTATAACTATTATAAATAATCATTTTGTTATTTCCCCATTTAATTTGGTTTCCCACAAGGTCAATACGAGCACCACTAATTAAATTTCTTCTCATATTAGGCGAGTATAACACATCTTTTAAAGTTATATCATAATTTCTGTTTCTATCTAAAACTGTAAATTGAATATCACCCATACCTAATACTTCCGAGGTGCTGTCCTTGTCTCCGACTAGGATCTTCTGTGGTGGTAGTTTTCTGAATGTCGTAAACATATCACGTTCTTTACAGAAGTGAGCAGTTGCAGCAGAATCAATGAGAAATTCCCTCGGTCTTTCATTTGGAAAATTTGAAACTGCATAGGCACGTTGAAGATCAGTTTTTGGATTGTCCTCCATATAAAATAATTCACCACCAGGTTTCTGCCGATTGCATTTCTTGAAGCACTTCGATTCGTAATGTCCCGACTTTTTGCAGTAGTTACAGAATGGTCGCGGCCCCATACGACAAACTGTCGACTTTCTTGGGCTTGAAGGAATTAATTCAGGGTCCAGTACGCATCTGCTGTGATCAGGAGTACACGCCCGTGTCTCCTTGTATCTAGATGACTTGTTTCTTGTAGCATAAGCATCGGCCACGATACTTAATTTTGTGTCTTCGTCCTTCCGCTTCAGGTCGATCCGGCTGGATTCTGTTATTAAATGTTTAGACAAATTGTCTAGCGTGAACTCGTTGTCATCCATCCTGTATAGCAGTTGTACCAGATTATCGTATTCGTGAGGCAAATGTCTTATTAGTTGAAAGCAAACTAAGAGGTCTGGGATTTCGAATCCACCTTCTTTTATCTGTAACAGCTTCTCATGCACTCGTTTGCAGAAGAGTCCAATGGATTCGTCCTCCGACTGGTAGCGGATTGAAAAGAACTCGTCCACAAGGCCTGCCAATCGTGCTCTAGATGCTGGTTCAAAGTTGGTCTTTAATATATCCCAGGCTTCCTTACCGTCCTCAGTAGATGAAATTAAGACTTGATATTTTCTGTCTATGCCCTGGTAGATAGTTGTGTATGTCCTCTGCTTCCTATAACGATAGTCTCTTTTTTCTTGTTCTGGAGCATCTTCCAATAATAGAGGTTCCGTTTTAGTGATAAATTCCCAGCAGTTCCGGTCCATTAGCAATACCTTCATGTCCGTCTTCCACGTGGCATAGTTGAAATCCGATAACTTCGGGAAGGAAAACATGGACATTTCTTGAATACCCATCATACTGGAAACCGGTAGTGGCAGAATTCAGGTTCAGCTTAAGGTCTGTGGCCCATAACCAATTGTTGGGTTTTATCGATTGAAGACAGAGTTTTATACATTAAAAATAAATTTTATTACGTAGACCAAGTCTTATGGTTTAAAAACATACAAGAAGTCTGATCAGATCATGATCCCCACCTTTCTTCACTTTTATACATTCAAAGATTTACATATTCTTCACATTTATGTGCCCCACACGGCACTATAATTGGAGGTTTGAGACCGATTCCAACAGAAACAATTTATATTTACTCTTAATAAGAACTTATAGAGATGTGTACCTGCTAAAAATTCATTCATTCAGTTCTTATGTATTTAAAATTATTATTTTGTTCCATTTATTAGTTTTCCTAAAGATGAAGAAAGAAGATGACTAGTAAATGGCTACATGTTTCTGTGAGTTTTATTCAGTGGATTTAAAATATGATGATGTGACAGTAAATTTTACAAGTTTACTGTTTCTTATTTATCTTTCGTATTTATAAAATATTGGTTTCACACACACGATAATTAATACAAATTTAATGTTAAAAATCCAGCGCAGAACTTTTGCACACACTTAAAATTATAAAATTCGTCAAGAGTTATTTACTTGAATACTTTGACAAATTTAAAATACATATATAGACACACTGGTGAAACTTATTTAGTTTTTAACCAAAAATCTAAAATTGGGTAAAATAGCTAACAACTTTAAGTACATGGTTTAAAAAAGTTACCTTCCATCTTGTAAACATTATATGTATAACTTTTCACATTAATAATACTTCTATGCGTAATTGTCCTAAAATAAATTTGGTTTTACAAAAACATAATCTGTTTTCACTATTTTTATTTTATGCATCAGTAAAATATTTATTAAGGCAGTCAGTTCTTAACTTGTGCATTTATTTTTCAATTTATTCCAACTCGTATTAACCTTATTAGGTTTTGAAAACGAAGTTAGAATAATTTTCTGCTATTAAACCTTTAAGATAATTTTCACAATACATAATATAGTTAAAGAAAAATATATAATATATTAAATTAAAGAATGTCAGGTTTCGGACAACTATCTTACACAAAATTTTAACAAGTGACGATAAACTTCCATCATCCCTAACCCTTTTGACATTTTCTCTTAATATACAGTCGCAAAAGGTAACAAACAGTCCAGCGATAAATCAAATCAGCACAAACACTATCGATTGCGGATCTGGTAAACTGCGAAGGATTGTATCTGGACTGCAGGCTGGTTAAGTCGATGATTTGGAGGACTGGGCCTGATAAAAAACATTTGGAGGATTGTATCTGGATTGTGGGCTAGGTAAAACTGTCCTGGTGGCTGTATCTGGACAGTGGGTGGGTTAAATATGTCCAGTATCTGGTCTGTTGTCCTAATAAACATATTTGGAGGACTGTATGTGGACTGGGCCGGGTAAACCTGTCCGGATACCGTATCTGAACTGCGGTCCTGATAAAAATTTGGAGGGCCATATCTGGTGTGCGAGCCGGGTGAACATATCCGAAGGGCTTATTCGGCTTGAGGGCCGGTTAAATCTATCCAGAGGGCCGTATCTGAACTCCGGGCCTGCAATCAATCTATTCACTACAACGTATTTATCCTACACGTACGGATTTTTGTTGTATACGTACTAGTTAAACTTGTTCCCAATGCGAACTTAAGCTAATTATATAACAGCTCAAATTGCTAAAAACATTAAAAAGTTACGCAAATTCAATAAATATTCAGTATTATGCACATTCGCATCGCCTAACAATGTTAAAACGTAACTCAAATTCAACAGAAGCGATAAAAAATCAAATCAATCAACCATGCTGAATTTTCGCGTAGCAGTCACGTGACTACTGGCGACATGTTGCCATTCGCATCGCCTAACAATGATAAAACGTAACTCAAATTCAAGTACTATTCAGTATTATACACATTCACAACTTTCATAAGTAAATGTTATGTCGCCAAGAGAAGCGATAAAAAATATCAAATCAATCAACCAAGCTGAATTTTCGAGTAGCAGTCACGTGACTACTAGCGATAAGTTGCTCCCACTTTTTGAAGCTCTTCTCAATACGATGCTCAGTCTACTTCACGTCTATGGGATCAATCCCGAAGGGAGAAATATCCGAAGACAACACCACGTAATTTTGAGCCACGGTCAGATGACGAAGCAAAACCTGAGCTGGAACTCCACTCTCCAAACTTACACACCACTCTAACGTGAGGACATTTGAGGCCACGACGGATTTAATGTACACCAGCCCCCTTCGTACACGACGGTCTTTGGTTGGATTCGAACTCGCAACCCTCTGGTTGCTAATCCGTTACTCTTCCAACCGGGCTACCGCGGCCCATTCGGAGCCGAGGTTGGGAGAGTAACGGATTACCAACCGGAGGGTTGCGAGTTCGAAGAAACTCGGTCCAGACAAAGACCGTCGTGCGCAGGGACTGGTGCACATTAAACCTGTCGTGTCCTCAAATGTCCTCATGTTGGCATGGTATGGAAGTTTGGAGAGTGAGGTGCCAACTCAGGTATCGACCTCGTCATCTGACCGTGATTCAAAATTGCGAGACCTTGTCCTTGGATCTTCAACTTAAGGATTGAGACAGTCACCAATATCCCGTCGTGTTGCTCCAGTGCGACGTTAATTAACTACCTACTTAGCAATTCAGAATTCATTCTTTCCAAACCCTCACCTCCCCGACTCACCAAATGGTTTAGAGTCTTTATGTGGGGTGGCGGGGATAAAGATACCCAACACCGAGGAGCACAAAGGGCACACCCAGGCCCTCGGCAGGAAAATCATACGCCACCCCGCAGCGGGCACGCACGATTGTTAATTAAAATAAGGTACAAATTATATATAAAATTGCACCACTACAATGGGCCAAGATAAAACATTACCAACGAACATCAATACAAATAACAGACAACACAAAGCCATGACAGAAACAATAGGCCAGAAAAAAATTTTGTGGTGGTGCGCCACCGAGGCTCCGGTTTATAGAAGACACCGGATAGCGGTTTATAGGAGCACCACCCTTGCGTAAAATATTTGAAATCATCTAAAAAACAGAGCATCCTTTAGAGCCTAAAAACGCGTCCAGGAATTACATATAGTCCTTTTGTAGGTGCTCGAGTCCTATTGTAAAGTCTTCAATGATTGTGGACACTTCGAGCAATCTGGTCGCATTACTCTGGATTGCAAGGGGGAGCCCCATTCGCTTTAACCTCGGCGGTACCATAGAAGACAGCCATGGCAATCTCCAGGCATAATGTCAATCACAGCACAAGTATATGGCCAAAAATAAAAATAGAACAAATTAAGAATATTATAATGAATCTGGCATGGCTTAAGAAGAATTCCTTCTTTGGGATTTTAATTTGCAAAGTTTTGAAATCGTATTAAAAAGCCAACTGACGTCACTTTCAGAACACGTGCAGGAAATAAGCATCGCCGCTAAAACACCGCCGTGACCTATATGAAGCTAGACAGAAAACGCCTCTCGAAACTATAGCTACAGTCGTCGGGAGCACTAACCGAAGATTCAGGCATCGGAATAGTTAACGCCTACTGTCTTCGAATAAGCCACGTTAATTAAAGGTGAACGCTAACTACACACTGTCCTGATTTAGTGGGTTCAAAATTACGTGGTGTTGTCCTCGGATCTTTCCCTTTGGGATTGATCCCGGACCGTCACCAATAGCCCGTTGTGTTGCTCCAGTGTGACGTTAATTGAAATACCCCCCCCCCTGATTTAGTGCCAGAAATCAGACTTGCCCAGATTAGCAATCGATGTATTGGAACAGCGTTTAAGCGTACTGGATGCTTGTTAGACAGATTTCTGAACTTCCCGCAGTTCTGCTAAGTAATGAATAACGCAGAGTTATACGCCATATTAGGGTTTCTAGCAAGATGTTAAAGAATTTGTGTTCAATATTAGAGTTCCTTTCTGTTTAATTGTATCCAGAACAGAAATACAGGTTGGTCATACAACTTTCCCTTGATACGAGTCCGTAGCGATGGCAATTTTCAAAGAATCAGAGTGAAACTTGAGATTTAGAGATTAGGTATGCCGTAGAGAATTATGTAAATAACAAGAATTGAGCTCTCATGATTACAGAAACAATTAGAAAATTTCGAATAGCAACACCCATTTTTTTATCACAATGAAGAAGGTAGTTAGTTAATTAACGTAACACAACGGGCTACTGGCGACGGTCCTCAATCAACCCCTGAAAGAACGATCCAAGGACAACGTCTTGCAATTTCGAACCCAAGTCAGATGACGAGAACAACCAGAGCTGGCACCCCACTCTCCAAACTTCCACACCAAGCCAACGTGAGGACAATTGAGGCCACTACAGGTTTAACGTGCACCAGCCCCCGTGTACACGATGGTATTTGGCTGGACCTAGTTTCGAACTCGGAACCCTCCGGTTGCTAAACCATTGCTCCAACTAGGATACCACGGCCTTTATCACAATGAGATCGGCACAGTGAAAAGCCAAAAATAACGTTGAAATTGTATCCTTAGATCCAAAAACTACTCAAGTGAACTTTAAAGAAGATGTGCGAGAACAACAAAATTGGAAAGAAAAGCAACGAGAAACCATAACATTTTACTTTTGTTACAAAATGATCCATATGTCCACAATATACCACATGCAATTATGTAAATAACAAGAATTGAGTTCTCATGATTACAGAAACAATTAGAAAATTTTGAATAGCAACACCCATTTTTTATCACAATGAGGAAGGTAGGTAGTTAATTAACGTCGCACTGGAGCACCACAACGGGCTACTGTGATGGTCCTCGATCAACCCCTGAAAGAACGATCCAATGACAACGTCTTGCAATTTTGAACCCAACTTGATCAAATGACGAGAACAACCAGAGCTGGCACCCCACTCTCCAAACTTCCACCCACGTGAAGACAATTGAGGCCACTACAGGTTTAACGTGCACCAGCCCCCGTGTACACGATGGTATTTGGCTGGACTTAGTTTCGAACTCGGAACCCTCCGGTTGCTAAACCATTGCTCCAACTAGGATATCGCGGCCTTTATCACAATGAGATCGGCACAGTGAAAAGCCAAAAATAACGCGTTGAAACTGTATACTTAGCTCCAAAAACTACTCAAGTGAACTTTAAAGAAAATGTGCGAAAACAACAAAATTGGAAAGAAAAGCAACAAGAAACCATAACATTTTACTTTTGTTACAAAATGATCCATATGTCCACAATATACGACATACACCGGCATATTTCACTTGGCGCATTTAATATTGAACAAGGAATATGCAGCTCTTATCGTTTAATGGCTTTTTTCAAGTCAGAAACACTTTCTAGCATTCTCCTAGTGCACTTTTGATTTCAAATATCCCTATAGACACGAGCTTGCGATTTATGCAAATGACGTGCATTATCATTGCTGCTTGTTGCCTTTCTTTCCACTTTTGTCATTCCTACTCATCTTTCACAGTACTCTTGCGAGTTGTTTTTGGAGATAAAGGTAAAATATAAACGATATGTTTAGTTATTTACTGTGTCGGTCACCGTGCAATAAAAAATGCATGCGCTGCTATTCGATATTTTCGAAATTTGTTAACTGTATCCCTAACCGTGATTGCTCGATTCTTGTTGTTTACATATTTCCTTAGCCCATACCTTGAAGTGTCTAAATCTCAAGTTTAATCCGATTCGTTGATAATTGCGTTGGCTTGGGGTTCTTATATGGGACAACTTACCTTGTGACCACCCCCGGTATACACTGAAATGCCAGAAAAATGGTACACAGGTCTAATACTTGATAGACCTCCCACGAGCGCGTAGAACTGCAGAAATACCACTTAAGCGTAGACTTCACCAGCTTGCTGAAGTATTCTGTAGGCATTGAACACCATGCACTTCGGCAGGTAGGTAGGTGGGTAGTTAATTAACGTCGCAGTGGAGCAACATAATGGCCTATTGGAGACTGTCCGGGATCAATCCCGAAGGGAAAGATCAAAGGAAATTGCCTCGTAATTTTGAACCACAGTCAGATGACAAGAACAGCACCTGGCACCCCACTCTCCAAACTTCCACACTACGCTAAAGTGAGGGCATTTGAGGCCACGGCATATTTAAGGTGCACTGGGCAACCTCAGCCCCTAATGTAGAGCGGTCCACAATTCTGTTGCATTCCAAAGCGTCGATTTCTGTGTTGCACAGCGCGTTGCAAGGCATCCCAGATGTGTTCGATAACGTTGGGATCTGGTGACTTAGGTGTGAATAGTAAGACCCCAAGCTCATGAGTGTTCCTTGTAACCATAACTTGACATGTCTAGACTTGTAAGGCGTCGCATTGTCCTGTTGAAAGAGGTTAACCCACCAGGATGAGCCCAGGACATAAACGGGTCTAACTCATCAGAAAGGATGCACACATAGCGTTCACATATCAGAAACGCTTGTAGACGTTCCAGAAGCCCATTGAATACCATCTAAAAAACCCCATATCATTACATAGCCACCACCAGCATGTACACCAACATAAATAAATTTACATATACATTTCTATACACACCTCTTCAATTTGATTCTATATTCCTCACATTTTCAGAAAAAAAATATTTGTTTCCATGAATCACTTAAGCTAGAAAGAGTAAAATAATTCTTAGAAATTCGAAGAACTTTCTTCAAATAAAATAGTTATGCTTTTGTTTTTCCACTTTCATATTTTTCGATGACTATAATATTCGACGAATTTCGAAACTAGACGATAGATCAAAGATATCCATGGACACGGAAAAATAAAGGTAACTTATATATAAATATACTTTTTTATTTTATCGACAATCAGTGAATTTCTTAGCAAGTGTTAATTATTTCACAGAAGGAAATAATACAGTACTTAATTCAATTGCATTCAGATTTTTTAATGTAAATTTAACTACTTATGATGCTTAGAATCAATTAATTTTGGGTTTAAATATTGTAATTTTTAAGTTGCTCGTTGTACTACTTGTATCTACAAAACGTATAAACAACGCTCATTTGCAGACATTTAAAAATTGAGAAATAATAATTTAAAGCATATTTTTTCGAATTTTTTGATTTAACGCCGACTTTTCGAAGACATTTTTTGGAGTATCGATTTGTTAAACTATCTTAACTAATAATAAATTGCAAGCTGTGCCTATAATTTCTGAATTTCAGCGAAACATTTATCTAGCCGTGTGTGTAATTTTAAAATTCCAGAAACCTACTTTGGAATAAAACAACTTGGAAATGAAATTATAAAACTATTTATTATTATAATATGAAACAACAAAAATAAACTAAGCATAAACACATTAGATTGCTCACTATTAATAAATATGAGTCAAATCAGAAAAAGTAAAAATAAACTCTATTGAGAAAGATGAGTATAGTGATGTGCTACCAATTTGTCTATATTAGGCTTTATTTTCGTCAGCAGCATACTTAAGTATGCAGTCAACTATTTGCTCCTCCTTTTAGTTAAGATTTTTTACAGCACTAAATTGACGTAGAACCCTCTAAGGGGTTCACAAGCATCATTCCACCTTGTAACCTGCAGTTTTTCTTGCATGACCTTCCTATGAACTTTCTTGACCAATAAAATCTTATCAAAGGATTTTACTCTGAAGAAAGGACCTTCAGAATTTTTCGAAACTATTCTTAGGAAATTACCAATAGAATTCCATTCTAAGAAATGGAGCAATAGAAAGGATAATATGCTAAAGAGAGAACCAATAGTATACTTCCAAATGATTCCAATCTGAGGAAAAGACCAATGGAATATTTCAAAAGGATTCTATTCTTAACAAAGGAGCGATAGAATTTTTGCAAAGGATAATATTCTAAAGAGAGAACTAATCGTATCCTTCTAAATTATTCCAATCTGAGGAAAAGATCAATAAAACTTTTCCAATCGCTTCTTCTCTAAGGAAACGACCAATTGAATCCTTCTAAAGGATTCTATTCTACGGTAAGTATTAGCATAATCTTCCCAAAGATTATATTCTAAAGAAAGGACCAATAGAAACCTTCCAAATGATTCTATTCTGAGGAAAACCAAACGAATCCTTAAAAAGGATTTTATTCTAAGAAAAAAACGATTCTTTCCATAGAATTCTGTTAGAAGAAAAGGATCGATAGAATATTTCTCTCTCTCTAAAGATTCAAAGAATCCCTGTATTCACGTTTTCTTTAGTTCATGGAGTTGCCATTGTTAAAAATTGGGTTTTTTTTCACCTTTGCACCCTCCACAGTTTCTCAGTGTTTTTGTTTTAGATGCCTTCAATTATTAATATGCAGTTGCAAATAAATGCCTTGTAGTATTTATATGCAATGCATTCACAAAACTGTACATTTTGCTGTCCTATGTAACGGGTATAAGAGAACATCTCCGACGCCGTATTGATCATGTTTGGGGCATGGTGATATGCTCCAATTGCTCACCAGATGAGCTGTCGGACAGAATAACTGTTGATGCTGAAGCTACTCTCATCAGTAAAGAGGACGTTCGTCCATCGCACTGATGTCCAGTTCTTGTGTTCTTTGCACCACCATAAGAGGTTACTCAGATAGTTAGATGTTAATTGGGCGCAATGTACAGACCAGTGGGCAAACAGTATACCCGATCAAGCCGTCTAAACTAGGTAAACTGAGAAAAATAGCGCCCGGTATTACTCTGCAGCAGCTTTGCAATGGCTACCGCCGTATACTGGGGATCCATCTTAACCAGTTTGACTGCAGAATGGTCGAATGGTTTGAAACTACTTGAAGCTCTTGACATCCGGATTCAAATTGTATAATTTACTGAAAATAGATATATTAAATGCATTTAATTCAAATTATTTTCTCTGTGTTCTTTGGCTCATGGAGCTTGCTTTGTTAAGAATTTACTTTTCGTATCTTCACAAATGGTGTTTAAACCTCTAAAGCGTTCAGAGTTAGATAAATGGAAGATTAATCGAATTGTCAATATTTAGATGGTGGTTTCAGCTCAAGTATGCATTTGATACGATTCTTCAGATGAAGGTAAGCGAAAAAATATTAGCATGCTCCATATATAATATTCTGAGAGAAAAATTGATATTTGAAAAAGAAATTTTCTAAGTCAGAGATAAATATATTTATGTATCTAATATGTAATTTAATTTAACGAATACTCAAAATGTCTACAAAAATCTGATAATTCACAGGGAAATGAACAGTCGTTCGTTGCATAACCATGGATTTATTAAGTGAAATAGAAACTGGTTTAAGTTGACTCATCTGTGCAATTCAAGTTATTGGTAATTTAGATGAATTTGCGTGGTAGCTTGAATTCAAAAATAGAATCTCTTAAGAAACTAGATGAAGACATTGAATTATATTAACAGATGTAGATAAATTCGAAGGAAGGTGCAGTTGTCAGAAAAGTATAATGAAAAATTAATAATTAGTAAATCTAGGATTGCAAAATATTTTAGAAATCTTATTAGAATAGCTGAATCACCTTACAAACAAAAACCTAATTTAATTTCAAATGTTCGTGGGAGTATCGCAATTAATATGAAAGTAATAAAAAGTTACCTAAATTAAATATTAGTACGTTTTACGGTGGCAAAAGTAATTGGATAGAATTTGGGAACTAATTCGAAAGTTCTACACAGAAAAATAATTGCTTAACGAAAATAAAAAAATGTAACTATTTAAAATCTTTTTGGTACGAATATCTTTAAATTTTATCACAGAATTCTCTTTAACTAATGGAAATAATGAATTGATCTTAAATATACTTAAAGTTCGTTTTAGAAGAGATTTAGTCATAAATGCTTACATAACCAAGTTTGTTAAGCTTTGCACCCGTTCGAAACTGCAAATACCCCCTAGAACTCTAAACTGAAACCAAAATCCTAGGATGATTGTGAAATACAAATCAAGAATATATAAGCATTAAATATTACTTCGCGTAGATATAGGCATTTGTTTGCCAGATTTAAATGAATACCGACTGATATGGAGTTAGAATTCAATTGGAAAAGGATTGGTAAATGCGATTGGGACATCAAACAGCTAAGCTTTGCGGTAACTCTGAATGATTCAATTAAAAAAGTTAATAATCATGTTCATCCCATTTGAAGTAAAATTGATAATAATGGAAAAATATTGCCTCCGACTGCACATTTATCTACAGTAGTTAATAAGTTACTTAAGATAAAGCTGCTGATAAAGTTAAAACCCCTTTCTAAACTAACCAATTACTAAGTACGGAAAGTTCCCTTAATACTTCTTCCGTATAGGATACCCGACGTTGAACACCTGTTTACGTAGTGAAGTAATTCTCTTCACTACATGCTAGACTGCGGGCTTACAACGCACCTCCGAAAAGGACTCGAATTCATTAGAGGTCGACCCAGTGACATTAAGCATCACACGATGTGTCTGCGAGTGATGTCTGCGCTTAGGTAAATTTGCGTGGTAAACAACTCCTAGTCCACCTCCAAGGGTTCGGAGAATGGTTCAAGCATCAGAACCGTGACAAGACATGTATTTTCACATAAGTCGAAACTTATGAAGGTGACTAAAATGAGACATACAGCCCTATGTGAAACTTCACCCAAAGCAATGCGAGCTTAAGCCTGAACCAGGCTATAAATGGTCAGACGAATAAATAGGGATAAGACTATCCATCCCTCGCATTAAAGACACCGATTAGGATCCATATAAGGTTGACCTGAAGGCCACCGACCTTCGATCGCATATGAATATATGTTTAGAGAACATACCAGCCTGAAGTCGGCAAGTGATGTCTAAATTTTCGGTACACATTCTGTGAATACCGATTCTAGTACGAATTTGACGAATCCTATACAGTACCTACCTCGGGGCCTTCCCTCCATCCGCAGTGACTTCAACCAGTTGTGGAGTGAATTGGCTGTCCCACCCCTCAACGAAAAGAATAAACTAATAAATGTACTTTTACAGCCAAAATTGCCATTATATTCCTGTTGAAGAATAAAATCAAACTGAAGTTGTATCAAGAAACATCGTGTAAAGAAAAAGTACATGAATGAACCATTTACCTCCAAGTGGTTTCAACGAAATATCTCGTCCATCAAAATCTGACCAATTTGGCCAATGACGAGGTACCGCATCATCAGGATTGCAGATTTTTTGATGATGACGCGATCAAGATCTGGTCAGTCATTTTTACTAATAACGAGACATCTCGTCCATCATAATCTGATCATGATGGACGAGAGCTAATATGGAAATGGTTTGCTAATGAGGAAATACCTCACCGAGACAACCAGCAGGAGGGATAAATGCGAACATTTTGGATGTAACCCTTAAAATTTCACAAACAGTTCATTGTATTCTGTGCAGACATCGAGATAGCATTTTTCAAATTGGAATTACTTACAAATCTGCTGAATTTACAGATGAAGATAATTTAAGGCTCGTTAGAATAATGCGCGTACCTTTGGAATTTGTAGTAGTCCCAAATTGACTAATGCCGAACAATTCAGATTGTATGCGTCAGAAAGCTGAACGCGTCAATGCCTGCACTAGTGCTTAGACTGAGCCACTGCCCGAAACGATTAATATTGTCTTAAAATGTGATAACTGAAAGATTCTATCAAGAAAATTTTATTCAATATGACTCCAGGTACGAATGCACCTATTATAATTACCGGTGATTTTGATGTCGATGTTACTCAAAACAAACGCTTATAAATTAGAAGCAACGTGAGTTCAACTTGAAGTACATATCTACATCATCCGCTACTCTGACCAATACTTGTATAGACACAATGTCAACCCTCTGACGGGTTCACACCCGAAATTCCACCTTGCAACTGGCTGTTTTCCCTGCATGACTTCGAACCAATTTTAACCTTTTTAACCAATAGAATCATTTGAAAGGATTGTTTTCTTAAGAAAGGTTTCCATTCCAAAGGTAGGTAGGTAATTGACATCACATTGGAGCAACACACTGGGCTATTGGGGGAAGTCGGGGATCAATCCCAAAGGGAAAAATCCAAGGACAGAGCCTCGTAATTTTGAACCACGGTGAGATGACGAGAACATCTGAGCTGGCACCCCACTCTCCAAACCTTCAACACCACGCCAACGTGAGGATATTTCAGGTCACGATAGATTTAGCTTGCACCAGTCCCCCGAGTATATGACGGTCTTTGGACCGAGTTTCAAACTCGCAACCCTCAAGATGCTAATTCGTTGCTCTTCCAACTGGGCTAACGTGGCCCTCTATTCCAAAGGATTCTATTGCATTTAAAGGAGAAATATATTATTTTCAAGATTCTAATCTAAGGAAAGAATCAATACAATCTTTCTAAAGATTGAAAGAATTTATGGATTCTTTAAAAAGCTGTGGTTATTTAGTCATTAAATGTGTCGTGGGTAAAATATTGTACGTACTTGCAAATCTCATGAAAGAATTCATGGATTCTTTAAAAAGATGTGGTTATTTAGTCATTAAGTGTGTCGTGGGTAAAATATTGTACGTACTTGCAAATCTCATGAAGCGCAAGTGTAAAATTATATACAACAGAATTTTTGAGAACATAAAATATTGTAAAATAAAATAAGGTAATTTGAAGTAATTTTAAAATTTATGATAGACTAAGTTATATTCGCTTTAATTTAGTAAATTAATGGAGTGTATTAAATTTAAAAGTTTGTTATACTTGTTAATGTTAGTATAATATATCTAATAACAAAGGAAATTTAAATTCATATGCATTCTATAATGAACTAAAACGTACAATAAGTTATGTTTGAAGTTTGAATAATACAGAATCAGTCAAGAAATAAATATTATATATATATATATATATATATAATTTACTTCTTGACTGTAGTAGACACATAACTTAAAAGTAGTATGTTACTCATAAGTATATGCTTCAACTTAAAATTTTATCCTTAATTATTACAGACTAGCTGTGAAGCCCGTTGAGATGAGATTACAAAGTTGCTCTAGAAAACTCCCTTCTATAGCAAATGGGAGGGATTTTCAGTGTAAATAAACAAAACCAGATTTTCAACGATGATTTTATTTCTGTCCATATGTTATCGCATGACAAATATTGGCGTTACCTTAAAATGAAATTTATCGCCGTTTAAGTAACGTTTGGTGTGTAATCTAATTGATGTTGTCTAATAAACTATTATTATCAATTCGGAATTTAGTCTTTAGAGTTTTTATTGGCGAAGTGCGAACTCGTAATAGGACAAGCCAACTGACGTAACGATCAGAATACATACAGGATTTGTGTAGCTGCACAAATACCACCGTGAACTACATTTTGCTAAACAGAAAATGCCTCGCATAGCAAAAGAAAAACACATAAATTGAATTTTTTTAAAAGGAAGAAAAAATAAAACACTAAGCATAGCAAATTTGTATTTTTAAATGGAAAATTGTCGTCTGATAAAATAAAATCATTTTAAATGGAAAATTGTCGTCTGATAATATAAAATCATTTAATTTTCTCTGTTATTATCATGTCACGATTTAAACCTTTGAGAGGTTAATATGTATGATTCCACCTTTTAATCTGTAATCTTCCCTGCATGACTTTTAACCAATTTTGACCTCCTTGACCAATAGAAGTTTTCCAAAAGATTCTATTCTAAGAAAATGAGCGATATAATTTTTCCAAAGGATTCTATTTCTAAGGAAGGGGCAATGGAATCATTCCAAAGGATTATATCCTAAAGTAGCAATAGTAAATTTCCAAAGGATTCTATTCTAAAGTAATAAGCAATAGAATCGTGACAAAGCATTCGTTTCTAAGGAAAGATTCAATATAATCTTTCCAGTGGATTCTTTTTCAAAGGAAAGGATCAATAAAATATTTTCAAAGGTTTCCATTCTAAGGAAAGGAGTAATAGTATATTTCAAAAAGATTCAAATTCGGAGAAAGAACCAGTATAATCTTTCTAAAGGTTGAAAGAATCCATAGATACTTTAGAAAGATGTGATTATTGTGATGTGTGTGTTGCAGGGTAAAAGCAACACTACACTTCTCGGAAATCTTGAGTATCTCACAGGGTTAATATTTATTTATTATGCGCGAGTAATTTCGTGTGAAAGTATATAAATATAAGTTTAGTCACAATTATAGAGGAAGGATAGAAATTTATCCTTCCACTATAATTGACAACTTATACGGCATTATAAATTTGCCTTTTATATGGTACAATAAATAATTATCTATAATTAATCTGAATGATAATGCAAGATATTTTTACAAAATTGAGTTTAAAGAATTAAAAGTGTCGTATTTATGAATAATGTATTTAATTTACCGATAAAACAAAGAAACTTATCATGCCAATTGTTTGTTACCACCAAGTTTAATTTATCACTCACAATAATAAGGTTTTAATGGCGATAAGGTAATTAATTGATGATCGTTTAATAAAGTTGCTAAGAGCACTTATATTAAGAGTGTAACGAGAATTTACAATCAAATCTACAGAAACTATACTTCTATTTAATCTAAAAGCTGTATTAATAAAAAGTCTCTAGAGCACATATGTGATCCAAATTACATAATATTTCAAAGTAATATACTGATCATTACTCAAGCAATTTTTTTCAATAACTCCATGCTTCCTTTTGGAAAATTAGCACATAAGCATTATTACAACTTACAATAAATGAACAGTTTGGAAAAGCTAGCTTGAAAGAATTGTAACTGTAATACGCACAACTTTCGAAACATGAAAATATATTATTGATATAAAATTCTTATATTCCAAAAAATACATAACGTTTCTGTCTTTAAGAATCGAAAATGCAAATTAAATGTACAAGTTAAATTATGAACTAGAAGACGGCTAAACATTTTATCACTTGGTTTCCTTTGTAATCCCCAAAGTGTGGCCACGAATTTGGAGTCTATTTTATACTCATTATTTATATTTTATACTTATTATTTATATAAGTAATTCATAATTGAATTCCTGAGTCACTTAGTTTTAAGCTAAATGATTGAGAAGATAATCTTGCTGTGTAAAATCGCCTCCTCTTCGTTTGAATCGCAAGTTTTTCAAAACAGCATAATTGTTTTGGAATGTAGATAACCAATGAAACAAGTTCACATTTACGATAACTGAGCCATATTCTACCTATGAAAATAATGCACTAAAACAGGAAGGGTAAAAGAAGAAAAGTATTTCAAACCTAAACACTTTCACATCAGTTATTAATTATTTGTTTTACAATATTTGTAGGCACTTATGACCATTATGTGACACTTAAAATCTGTTTGGAATGTTTGTTTGGAACACCTTTTCTTAACAAGCAAAGATTTATAAATGCAATTTGTGCACTTTTTAAGCTGCCGCCTATCCATGTAAATGATGGACTAAATCAGAAAAGTAAAACAAGCTAAACTATTTCAAACCTAAGCACTTTCACATTAGTTATTATTTATTTTTGTTATTAGTGATTTGTTTTATAATATTTGTAGGAATTTTTGATTAATATACGACACTCAAGAGGGGTTTTGGAATGCTTAGTGTGAACAATTTTTTAACAAGTGTGGATTTACAAATGCCCTTTGTGTATTTTTAGCTCTCTTTTGTCTTTATAAGCAATGGACTAAAACATCAAAAGTAAACTAAGGAAACATTTTTCCAACATAAACACTTTCACATCAGTCAATAATGATTTTTTTCAGTATTTGTAGGAATTTGCAATCATTATATAATACTTAAAATGGGTTTGGGACTGCTTGATGTGAACAACTTCTTTAACAAGTGTGAATTTGGAAAAGCAATTAGTGCATTTTCTGAGCTTTACTCAAGACTACTTCTGATCGATAAAAGAAATGCATTAAAACAGCAAATGTAAGCCAAGCAAAAATATTTCAAACCTATACTTTCACGAAAGTTATTAATGAATTGTTTTGAAATGTTTGTGGAAATTTGAAACTAGTATAAGACATATAGAATGGGTTTTGGAATACTTGGTGGGTCATTTTTTTAACTAGCACGGATTTACCAATGCAATTTAGATCTCTCCTGAGCTGTCTTTTTTCTAGAAAAGCAATGAACTAGAAGAACCGAAACTAAACAGATAAAAAAGGTTTCCGACACACATCTGAGTAAGAGAAAAATAATTTTTAATTAAAATCTTGTTAAGCCGATTCATTTAAAAGCGATCAAATAATTTTGAGAGAACCCTCAACTAAGTATTTTGAATTGTAATTCATTATTCCCTTTCAGAATAATTACCAATTCGCTTTATAACATATGCGGATAAATAGGTTTTATGGAAAACGCATTAATTCCACAAAGGACAACTTTTTTCGGGAAATAAAAGCTGTAAAAGAATATCCGAATGCTTCCGAAAGACTAGTTATAATTAAAAGTGGTTCGTACAAGTAAAATCTTTTATCAATCATTGTTTGAGATGCTCAGTACAATTGAAAGTATAGTATTACATTACAACACGAGATTCAATATAAAGTAACTAAGCTTACAAAATAATGTACTACTAATTGAAATAAATTTGCAATTACGTTCCCCTTTTCAAATAATATCATTTTATTCCGGCCTTTGTTTGCCAAGTTTTTGTTCGAAACAATTATCCAGCAAAGATTACTGATTTGTTATGATAGTAGGGATGAATTAAACTGTTATGTTTTTCATTTGATGAAACAATGCGGAGATTATAGTTATTCAGTACCATCGTTATAATGACATATAGTTTTCACAATTCTCAGCCAATTGAACAATGCGAGAGCGGAATTGTGAACCACTTGGTGTGACTGGTATTCCACCGGGAAGGGGGCTTACATTGCACCCCTTATACCAGACCAACCCCTTTATAGAGAGGCCGCAAATCTATTCCACACGGACCAATATCCATCCCTTACCTTGGATTCGAACCAGGAACTTTTCGATCCAGCAGTCAGCACCCTGGCCACTAGACCGATTGGTTGGGGACTTGTTCTCCTTTTAATAAATAAATGTGAGTTTAATTTTGTCATTTACTACTGCAGTTTTATTGAAATCGTATCCAAAAAGCTTATATTTCAATCCTGGAACATGCGTATAGAGTATGAAACAATCTAATGAAAGTTATATTTGCTTATTCAACTCTCCTGGTGATGTTTCGACGAGGTATCTCGTCAGTAGAAAAATATTTACCAGATCTTGATGGACGAGATATCTCGCCATTAGAAGAAAATTGGCCCACACACACACACACACAGGTCTTGATCTTGTCATTATAAAAAAATCTACAATGTCTTGATGACGAGAAATCTCATGATTAGCACAATTGGTCATATTGTTATGAACGAGACAGCACGTCGAAATCGTTTTGGAATCTTAAAGGGAACACAGGGTGTTTCGAAATTTTCTATACACACTTTAATAGTGATGAAGAAACACAAAATTAAACTATATTCACATAGAGATGTGTAGGTAAGTGAAGGACAGATGGTGCACTGGGAGTGATAAAACAAGGTCTATTAATCTGATACTACAACGCACCCAGATATATTTAGCAGTTTCAGAAGATTCAGTGGGGCAAATTGTGTCATGCTCTTATGTAAGATTGAGCTTTTATCATCTGTCAAAGAATTGGAAGTTCATAAAATGTCCTTATAATTAACTCTCCAAGTGGCTTTGACGAGATATCTCATCCATCAAGGTCTGACCAATTTTGTTATTGACGAAATACCTCGTCATCAAGATACTGTCGATTTTTTGATGATGACGAGATCAAGATCTGGTCAGTTTGTTTCTAATGACGAGATATATCGTCCAGAAAGATCGGGTTAGTTTTGCTAAAGACGAGATACCACCCCATCGAGACAAACACCAGGATGGTTAAAAAACAGGTATTTGTGTTTAGCACATCTTTACGAGTATTTATTTCAATTGCTTGTTACTGTAGAGGAACCGTTAGGAATGTTCGGAAATAAACTCTGTGACATTCGCCATATTATCATTAAAGTTGTCAAACGGCTGAGTGTGTCGTCTCTCTGACATTCGGGAGAAATGAGCGCCTACTGTCAAGGTAAGATGAAGCACTGTCTCATTTTCCGTAGAAAGATGTGTTATAGCATTTCTATTGTCATTCAACTGTTGAAAAATAATTATTTGTGTGACATATTTTGGTAGACAGCAAATATGTGAACATTATTTTTTGTCCTAGTTTGACAGGAAACTGACAAAATGTTGCATGTCGACGTTTAGGACAAAGAGGAGGAGGTCATTGAAAGAACAATCGATTATTCTATAGCTGAAAAAATTTGTAGTTTCAATCAAAAATTGAAAAGTATGACACATCACCTTTTGGCCATCTGGTCTCAGGAATGCATACTTTCAATTGCATTAATGCAAGGCGAGGCTGAAACTTCGTTCCTTTAAACTCTTCAATTTCAAACAATCTATCATTACATATTTTAGCGATATGAATTTATGATATTTTTTGAAACTGTAAATCGTTACGAGGCGAATCTGAAAGAAATAAATGCTATAGATTATTCATTCAGGAATAATAAAGTTTAAATCGAAAGGGAATAAATTTTGAATGCTACTGTTTTCATACAAATGCGGAAAAAATATGATTGCACTTCTTTTGAAGTTACAGTCGTATTTCTTTTGAAGAATCTGAATAATACAGTCTTTAGCAGTGCTATAAATTATATACATCTATACCACTTTACCTCGGTGTAAGATCTGTATAGTATTATTTGTGTGCACGTTTTTCCATTCTTAGATATTCTATCATAATTGTGGCGAAAATCACTCTGCTGTGAGTTACAGAGGGCATTTGGTTTGATTTTTTCAAACACTTTTGTACGTAGAAATGATGATATTAACGTAATATTACAAAAATTCGTGTTATTATTACGTTAATAGTAACATCTTGTATAGTACAAATTTGTGTGTTCTCAAGTATCACCAATTTGACAAAACTTAACACATTTTCTTTCTTTTCAATTCTCCTCCCGATTATTCGTTTTTATATATTAGTATTTAGTTTTTATTATTGTAGTAATGCATTTCATTTGTATTTTTATGCGTACATATTTCCCTCCAATAAACGCTTTTTCTTATCCTGCTTCAAAATCAGATTAGTTCCAAGATGTTCTTCCTGCGAAAAATGTCCAAAAGATGTCTCGGATCATCATTAATGTCCTTTATAACTCTCCGAAATAATATAGTCCGTGGCCAGGACTAGCCATCCTTTAACCCTGACAGTTGCGACAACCAGGGTAAATCTTCCATCCTGACATATATTTCATTGCTTCAGTGTGATTAACTCTAAATCTTGAAAATGCTATTTGTTTTTCCCAACATAACTTGAAGTCTTTGTACTCTATACCATTGGTGTTGTGGTTGCCTAACCCAAGTCTTCTTTTCTTTTGTACAAGGAGTCTATTTCTTCAAGATAAGTAAGTTTCCCTCTGGCGAATTTCATTTACAGCCGGCCTTCGCAAATTCGTCATTTCATTACCCGTTTATCCCCACAGGGGAAGGAACCACATAATGTGTACCATGGAATGTCTTGAAAGCCTCGGGAGCTCTACCATTATCGTAATGGAAGTAGGATCCCTTGCTGTCTTAATATTTATCATCCTATCATAATTTATTTAATGCTATATGATATCACATTGCATTTTTACATTACTTTATTTCCGTTTGCATTAGTTACAATATTAGCGTACTTATAAAATATTTTATCGCAATGTGTGATGCATTCTTATGCTCACTAAATACTATCTTGCACTAGATACCATTATGTGACAATTTCACAAATTCTTCCTATTAAAATAGGAACTGAAAAAATATGATTTGTCATTAATGTTTGACAACTGCAAGCCGTATCAGTTGAAAGTGGTGGCTGTTGGTCAACTAATTTTCTTTGAAAATACTGTTTCGAAATAATAAATGTAACACAGCAGTGGTATTGATCTGTTTCCGAATAGTGTTTCGTAATTTGTGGTATAATTCCAGAAAAAATAATCAGCGTTGCATGGGCAATGAACACTGATCAAATGAATTAAAGTATGTACTTATAACTAATTATTTTATCTTGAAAGATAAAAGCTATTTTTCTTTTTATGATAATTATATTCATTACTTTTTTACACTGTACCCTTTCGAAAAGCTAAACTAGCAGAAAAAGTTATGTATTTTTTTGCTAGGTCTTATGTAATGAAAGATCTTATGTAATGATCTTATGTAATGATTTTGATCAGTATGAACCTTTTTGTTACTTTAGATTGGCACATATGCATTACAAATTTTAATCACGCTAATTAATAGTTTTCTTACTTCAATCAAATTAATAGCCTTTTTATTCTTAAACTGGTTTTTTATCAGATTAGATTTCTGAGAATGCAAAAACGAAACACAAAACTGATGCTGATAACGCAATAACTGAAAACAAAACTTGGTTATATATATATATATATATAACCAAGGATTCATTCAATGAACATTTATTCAAATATTCCTGAAAACATCGACACCTAATAACCGATTCACTTTCTATGTAATGATGAATTTACATTAGATTTATTTGATGAAACGTCATTCAATATAAAATAGGTAGGCAGTTAAATTTACTTCAAACTGGAATATTTGGTGACGATCCAGAATTAATCCCGAACGAAAATATACGAGGACAACACCTCTTTATTTTGTATCATGGTCAAACTTAATCTTCAAAGTTGCCAGAAGTCACTGATTAGTTCAGCTGGAAGTAAGTTGAAAAATCCAGTTTCCTGGAAATTAATTCTTTTGTGTAACTGAACACTAGGCAAATATTTAAATTCAGTCATGTCTTTATTGTCGATGAAGGTCCTTTTGTGCTATTGTACGTTTTTGAATACATGTGACTGCGCTATTACCATACAGGTTGTGAAAGAAGCAGGTAGATATAACATTCTTTCATGTTATTGTGAATTAAAGTTCTCTTCGAAAAACAATCTCTCCCATTTCGAATTCTTGAAATACTTTCAGTCTTGTATCTCGCATTTTGATAGACTTTTCCGCAGTACAAATTTTACTGCAGGCCCAAATTATTCTTGCTCTTCTATCTAAATTTGTATAACCGGAAATTATTAGCATTGTATTGATGCTGAAATTTCAGAAAGCTAAAGAACAGTTCTTTCCTATCTCTGAATTGGAAAAAACTTTAAGGATTGGCTCTGAAATTTCAATGCAAGTTGGAATGGAACTTTGCCGATGTTGAAAGAATATTAATGTCCCGAGAATGAAAGAATACAATATCCGAGGTAGGATTTTGAAATAGTAAAACTTCTTTGTCGTAGTGAAAGAAGGTCGAAGTTGCCTGTTTTACGAGTTGAAGTTTGTCTAAATAATTTTACAAAATTAGAAGCTTTGAAGAGCAACATAGGACTTTCTAGTTCATCAACCAGTGGAAAAGACTCAAAAGAGACAGCCCTTCTTGGATGCTCGGGGGAAAAGGTAGCTTTGGAAGGATGTGGAATGTTTTTGTCAGCTTTTTACTGTCAGCTTTTCAGATCGCATTGATTTCCATATAAATCTCTCCTTTTTAAACAAAAATCTCAGCATCCCAATACCACGTATTCTGTAGTTGGTGGCGAACATTCCTGTTAATGCGCAACACATTTTCACAAATGACAACAAGGGCGACGAAGGAATTTCTGATAGAGGAATTTATATTAAACTCTATTATGAATGCATCAAAATAAGCAAAAGAAATCTTGATCACTTTTTTGCTTTTTTACTCGGATCTTTTAGCCGTTGAACTCTGGGAACTCTGGATTCAATCATCTTACATTGATGAGGATTTTGGATCCTATCGGATAGCCGAAGCTCCTCACGACAAATCAGCAAGTGGTAGAAACATTGAAATTACCAACAAAAGCATCATCAGCAAAATGAGACGTCTGTGGGAGGGAAACAGGATGCATCTTCATCGGATCCCTTCACATGTTGGTCTGCATAGAAACAAAACCGCCTACCCTTTCGACTGAAGAGCGAAATCTAGATGCATTACCATCTTATGACAGATTTACCAATGAAAAAAATCGCTTTCAAAATTGAAGTGTGTGAACGAAATTTGAACTCACAGACTTATGATTAGTGCACCTGCAGCCTGTTGCCTCCCTGGATAAAATTTACTCGGAACTTTTAACCGTTGATGAAGCTCTGGAATACATTCAACCATCTCACATTGATAAGGACATTTGGACCCTATCAGACAGCCGAAACTCCACGCAACCAGTCAGCAAGTGGTAAAAACAGTGATCTCACCAACAAAAGCATCATCAATAAAATTAACATATGTGTGAGAGGAACAGGATACATCTTCAATGGATCCCTTCATATGTTGGTCTGCATGGAAACGAAACCAACGACCCTTTCGGCCGAAGAGTGAAATTTGGATTCATTACCATCTTACTGCAGATATACCCATGAAAAAATCGCTTCCAAAATTGAAGTGTGTGACGTAATTTGAACCCCCACCCACTTATGACTACCTGCAGTCAGCCTGGTGCATCCCTGGTTAAAATGGGTAGCAGAAAAGACCACACTTATCTCTGGACTTCGCAGTTGACACTTGAAGCCAATGATAATTGAATGGGTTTTGCAAGCATTTTTTCTCTAAATGCAATTCAGCTCAGACTTCTCCTGAGCACACCATCTTCTGTCTCGGCTGTCCATCAAGCCAGCCGTCCTGAGCTGGTTCTTGTGGCAATCGAGTCTCACGGACTAATAAATATGGTGTAATTTATTTATATTAGATGCTATATATATCACAACTCAAGTTGAACTTCTATTTAAGTAACTTATACCTGCTAAAGGTTTTCTGACAGTAGTGATATTTTTTCTGCAGCATTGGTAAAAATCGACCTACCATTTTTTAAAATATGACAATATATGACCTTTGCTTTGCCTATGCTGAAGACATTCAATTTTAAAACAAGTTCTTTTATTATTGCAACTGCTACTAAATGGAATTTTCGAGATAAAAAGGATTTTCCTTAAAATTAGTCATTAATATCTTATCAAATTAATTTATCGTTTTTCCCTTAAAGCTAATGAAATTCGAAAATGTCGCATGCCTGTAGCAAGAATTCCATTAGTAAAAAAGTATTGGTAAGAAAACTACGAGTGTCTTGACTATTCAAAACATAAATTCATTTTTAATGATTCGAATTGGAGCAATTTTACTGGAAACTTAAGCTTAAAAGGGGCATTCATGATCAATCCAAAACTCAAAATTGACTTTTGTAGTAATCACCTTTTGTAGTTTTGTCTTACGACTGAGGTGCGATGTATGTTAAATGGATTATATGATGGATATACATGTATACAATTTTTTTACAAAGTAAGTTGTAGAAATTCTAAAAGTGTCAGAAAGGTGTTACAAATTATTTTTCACACATTTAAATGATGTTTGTATTTTTCTACGAAAGAGAAAATTGATTATTCTGATCACTTTTGCAATCTAAATATGTGAATGAATGATACCATACATAATAATTAATGGTAAGGTTATTTAAAAAGAAATTTACTCTTCCGGTTGAGTATATATTTGTCAAGTTAATTTTCAGTAGTATTTTTATTGGTTTTTGGTTCTTCCTACCGTTGTAGGAGGCACTGACAGGGTGTGAATATTGAACATTTAAATTGGGTTCTATTTTTGTACTACATTATTCAATGAAAACCGTTTCTAAATGCAATGGTGGTTATGTGAAATAATCTCAAGGTATTTTGTGTATCGTATATAGGAACATTCTCATAATAACTTTTTTCACAGCAACATGCAGTTGAGATCTTCTTATACGGAAGTATATGTATGAGCTAAAATGAAACCTTATTTCATGACTACATGCAATATACTTTTCAGGCATACTATTTTATCTGAAGTATATGCAAACACCTTTAAAAGAAAACTGCTTTTTCGACAACGTGCGATTCAGACCTACTTTTTTTACGGAAGTATATGTATAAGTCACAAAGGAAAACTGTTTTTACGACAACATGCTGTTCAGACCTACTTCTTTTGCGAAAGTATATATAAAGTATAAGACAACAGGAAACTATATTTACAGCAGCATGAATTTGTCCTACTTGTTTTATGAAAGTATATGTATAAGCCAAAAAAGAAAAACTGATTTTACGTCAACAAATGCAGTTGGTTCCTATTTCTTTTTAGAAGCGTGCGTAAAAAAGAAAGTGAAATTATTTTTAGCGGAACGCTAATACTTTTTCACATAAAATTCATGATATCCAGAAAAATTTAATAATCACTTTCGAGGATGTGACATTTACTGTTATTTATTTATCGATAGTATTCTTGAAATATGAATTTGTTGATAAGTAGGATTTAAAAGTATTGGCTTCAAGAGTTAACTCAAAACTTTATATATGTTGATAAGTAATAAAAATTATTTATTGTAATCATATTTAACCTATATCGAATTGAAGAAGAATCATCCCCAGATAATTCTGCCTATCGTTTTATTACACAGATAAAAATCTAAATCTGATTTTAAAATATTTAGAGAAAAATAAGATAAATGCAGCTTATTTATAAGGTCTTACAGATTACAGCTAATATAAAATTTATGAAATCTTATATATTACAGTAAAATCTTACAGATTGCCCAATTTGTCTGAACCATCAATAGTTTTCCCCAACCTTTCATATTTTCTTTGGTGATTTAACACTCCTGGTGGTTGTCTCGTCGATTAATCTTGTCGTTGGCAAAACTGACCAGATATTGAACGAGATATCTCGCCATCAAAAGAAAACTGACCAGATATTGAACGAGATACCTCGCTATCAAAAAAAAATTGACCAGATCTTGATCTCGTCATCATAAAAAATGACCATATCTTGATGACGAGGTATGTCTTCGAAACCATTTGAAGGTAGTTAGTAGTTTTATAACTTTAACATTTGGAAACTAAAGCGAATGTCTGTTGCATGTTCTGTTGTTTCGATATTATTTCGCTGTCATGCAACTTTTGTAATCTGTTAAACTAAATAAATTAGTAAATGTGTAGTAATCTGTGAATAAATAAATTAATTAATATATAGCTATACTAATGATTATACAGTGTTATTGATCTCATTAGTTCCATTGCGTAGCATATATTAAAATGCATGTCAATTATTTCTAGAACTGTAACAAATAATTTTTATTGAAACAAGAAATAAAAGTAATCTTATACCACGAAGAAAATATTTATTTTTACATCACAATAAATACTGATAGTAAATATATTGACAGATAATATATAATTCTACACGTATTCATTTGATATAAATATAAACCATATACGATATGAGAGAAAATAAAAATATGATTTCAAAGCTGAATGCAAGTTCACAAAACAGACAAAAGTTTGAATACATTACATACACAAATAAAATATTTTCTAGAATGCAGCCCTTTCCAAGACTCACACGTTTCCAATTAAGATGTTATCTTATCTATACATTAAATTCTGTACAATTCTTATATTTGCAGCGTCCACTTAATATGTAACTCCGGTCCCTTCAATAGAAATCTTCCATTATGAACATCAGCATTCAAACGTGATAACAATGCAAATTAATAAATTGACGATATTGGCAAGACACTTCTATAGTTAAGTGTATTAATATTCTTTGTTAGATACCATCTATGAGAGAGATTTTTCTAAGTAAACAAAGAAATCAGAAGGAAAGTGGAGATTTTATTTCCGCTTCTCATGATACACATCGGGATTACCATAAAATGTAGTTTATCGCCGTTTTGGCAATGTTTGGCGTTTAATATGATTCATGTTGATCATTCAGCCATCATATCAATTCGGAATTCATTCTTTGAAATTTTTACTGGCAAAGTGTTGAAATCGTATTCGAAAAATTGAACGTCGCTTTCAGAATACGAGCAGGAAACACTACCGCCACCTATATTTAGCCTGACCGAAAATGCCTTGTATGGTTGCCTTGAAGAGAAACTTCCGACACAACTGAATAGTCCGGATGTTTTAATAAATTTGATTTAACTGACTTTAAAATTAAAAAAAAATGTTATTGAAAATCATCAACATGGTTAAGTAATCGAATGTTGATAATGTGTTTGTTTTCAAAAAATCGATTTAACTGATGGTAAAACTTTAAAAAGATATTGAAAATCGTCAGCAACATGTTAAGGAATCGAATGTTGCTAAGGTGTTTTAATAAATTTGATTTGACATATGGGAAAATTTGAGAAAGCTATTGAAAATCATCAGCAATATGTTGAGGGTTAGAATTTTGCTAAGGCTTTTACCTCCATAGATTCATTCTACGAACGGGTCATACTGGTTTTGGATATATGATCGGAGTATCCATCGCTATCCAAAAGTCTTCAATTGTATCGCTAATTTTTATTTAGCAATATAACTGCCAAATAGTTTGATGCAAGCGAGTATTCGAAGGAGTATGGTTCGCTCAGCTAACAATGAAGATTGAGTAGCAATCTTCGGATTTTGATGAGTAGGAGGTATATTCTCCTATAGTTGAGTTAAATTCATATATAGATGTTATAATTAGATTCAAAAGTTATGCATAAGATATCTGTGCAGTCAAGAGAGTGTATAAATAGTCATGAAACGCACACTGATATTCAGTGCGTAATGATGAGTATAAGATATGAAACACATAAATATCGCTTCATATAAACATATATTCTTTTAATTTAAACTGTTTTGCCCTTCACATCAAAACAACTAACTGTTATGTAATTGTTTGGTTGTTATACAATGAAATTCAAAATATCAAAGAAATACAAAAATCCGTGAGTGTCAAAATAATTTGTATACACACACAGAAGCATAAATTCTTTAAAGTTCGGCAATGCTTATACTTTAATATGACGTAATATATGCGCACTGAGTAGTATAATTCATACTGCACTTTTAAATGCTTTTTTTCACAAGTTCACTAAGCGCTTTGATCTTCAAGAACAAAGACATTTATAACGCATTTCCATTATTAAAGGTCATGTACAAGAGAAATATTCTTTTGTTTGGATAAAAAGTCTCAATAAAGATATATTCTTTTGTTCTTAATATATTTCATTTGTTTCTAAGAAGCTCCAAGAAATAAGCATCATTCAGTCACTTCAAATAAGAAGTTATACTACAAATAAAGAACTTGGTTTCAATTGATCGAGTCATTGTAGAAAATGAAATATGTAGTCACACCAGTCGAATATAGTATATGGTGAATAAGTGTTTATGTGTGAAATACATTTCCCACAACACAAGCCGTCCGTCCAAATTCGTTTATTAGTAAAATACTTTTAATCAGTTATTCAGTTTACCTTTAAAAAACAATAACCATGAAACTTGAAGATCCTTTAATCTACTGAAAATTTGCTCCCCAGTGCATATATGTAATTCCTGACTTAAAACTCGGAAACAAACAAGAGATCCAACCACTCTAATGATTTCCAATCACTGTCGATTTCAAATTCCTGTACTTCCAGTAACATGCACTGTAAGGTTTCAATCACTCTAATGTTTTAGTGATGAATTTTTTCTACAACTGACTTTCTTGGAGGTCACGCCTTGCTGAATATCTTATATAAGTGTTCTCGCAAAGGGCTGTGCCATTCGAGGGCTCGCTTTTCATGGGTTTGGAGGCACCTAATACATTATGGATAGCTGAAATACGAATCCGTCTCAATTCCCGGCGGACGTTACTATTGAACCACCCATACAGAATAGGATTTGTGACGCTTGACGACATCGCCACTAAGTGGCACAATACGAACGCCAAGTAGAAATGGTCTGGAAGCATTTCGGACAACAGTTCGAAATCGGCCATGATGTTGAAGGCATTCCACGGCAGCCAACTGCAAGCGAAGACTATGGAGATGAAGGACAGTACCACCGTGGCTCTGTTATTGCGTTTCAGTTCCTTCTTAAGGCGTTCCGACGTCCTGGGGGAGCTGGTAGCGTCGTGTTTCTGGACGCTTTTGTTGAGATAGGCTTTGATCCTGAGGTGGGTTACTGTCAGCACGATGCTGGGTATGACGAACTGCGCCACCAGGATGAGGACCGAGTACAGCGCCTTGGCGTGGTTGGAGGGCCATTGCTCGATGCATTTCTCGTAGAGGACCATTCCTTTGAGGGAGACAGTGGTCAGCGACTTGGAGAAGATGATGGGAAGCGCCATCAGTACGGAGAAGCACCAGACGATGCTGGTGTAGAGCAGCATGTTGCCGTGGCCCGCGTCCACCCGCTTCCGGTTACCCTGGAAGTTGATGATGACGTACTGCCGGTCGATGGCGATGGCGGACACCGTGGCCGAGGACACGAAGATGGTGATGCCCTGCACGAAGGGCACGCAGCGGCAGAGGAAGTTTCCCAGCCTCCAGGTCCGGGTGAGCAGCTCCACCAGGGTGAAGGGCATGCAGAAGATGCACAGCATCAGGTCCGAGAGGCTGAGGTTGACGATGAGGAGGTTGCGTGCCACGCGAAGGCGGGAGTTGACCATGATGACGATGGAGACCACGAGGTTGGTGCAGATGCCGGCGAAAATGAGGAGGATGTAGCCGCCAAGGACTGCTCGCTTTCTGCTTCCTGGAAAGAACGCATAACAGGTATTAGTAAATCATGCAACCATCGGGTAGGAAAAATTACAAGGTGGGTTTAGATCGATTTTTAACCCGAGATATCTAATCCAACAAGATTTGGTCAGTTTCGTCTACCCCGAGATATCTCGTCCAATACGATTTGTCAAATTTTACTTTCCCCGAGATCTCATCACGATGAAATTTCCATATTTTTCTAAGGGGAGTTTAACCTGAAGAATTTTTCAGCACACCAGAGATCTCGTCTTATCCCCTTTCAGAAGCGATCGGAAAAAATTGCCGTTAATGAGCTTCTCGAATACACAGACTGATGCCGTTGAATAACAGGTGGTTGATCACAAGCTTTGGTCAAATGACATTCTTAAAATAAGAATCAGTAAGCAAAATATCACACACCGCGATTATTTCTAAGGTTAAAGAGTCAGCTGCCCGCTCCGAGCCTGAAGTATAGAACGACGACATGGTTGGTTACTGAAAAGCCAATGATGTACGCAACAAAATATATGGGAGGGATTTTCAGTGCAAAACAAACAAGCCAAAGAAAAAACGGTAATTCTACTTCCTGTTTCCCAAATGCTCTGATATGATGCATATCGTGGTGACTTAAAATGTAGTTTATCGCCACTTTGGCGTTGAACAGTTAACTTTCGAAAATCAATCCGGAATTTATTCTTCGGAATTTTTATTGGTGACGTGCTGAAATCATATTTGGAAAACAAGCCAAGTAAAGTCATGTTCAGAATACGTACAGAAATCACATTCCGCCTCAAAAACGCGGCCCTCGATTATCGCACATTCTACTTTCGCACAATTCGCTATTTCGCACATTTAAAAAAATTCTATATTTTAAAGATTTTTGTTCATAATGCAAAAATTGTTCTCTTCTATACAGTCGCTCCCACGGAGCGCGGTAGCACATTACCTCCTAGAGTAGCGGACTTCTCGGAATTGAGACGTCATTAGTGTTCCGAGGCGCGGTGGCGGGGACGAATGTCAAATACATACAATGTATTAAACAGGTTTAGTCTTGCGTTAGGGCGCTTGTCGATGCGTTGTGTGTTTTGCCAATTTATTTGCTTATGTTTAAATATTTCTTCCTTATAAATTTATAAACATGAGTGAGAAACGGAGAAACTGCAAAAAATTAAGGACTCATACACTTCATACGATCGAGACAAAGATGGAAATAATTAGACGTTCTGAAAGCGGTGAAACTTTTGCTCCAATCGGCCGTTCGTACGACATAAACAGGTCTACGATATGTTCAATTTTGAAAAACAAGAATAAAACTAAGGAATACGTTCAAAATTGTGGATATATATCTTCAAAGATTGTTTCCAAAATACACGACATAGTGATGGATGAAATGGAAAGATCTTTGTCATCATGGATTGATGATCAACATCAAAATGATGTCCCTCTGAATTTTTCAACTATTCAAGCTAGAGCTTTTAGTTTGCATGAAGGTTGAAAGACTAGATTAAAAGATTCTAACACGGTGTTTCAAGCAAGTAATGGCTGGTTCGACAAATTTAAAATGAGGTATTCTTTACATAATATTAAATTCACTGAAGAATCGGCTAATGCAGATAAAGATGCTGCAGAATTTATTTCTTCATTGTCCAAAATTATTGTAGATAGAGAATATTCTCCTAGCCAAATATTCAATGTAGACGAGACGGATTTATTTTGGAAAAAAATGCCTTATCGTACATTCTTATCGAAGGAAGAATCAGTTGCCCCTGGACATAAACCTTCTAAAACCCGATTGACATTGCTTCTTGGTGGAAACTTAGCTGGTGATTTAAAATTGAAGCCAATGTTAGTTTATCAAGCAGAAAATCCCAGAGCATTGAAAGGGAAAGATAAAGAATTGCTTCCAGTGATTTGGAAATCGAATAAACAAGGAGTTACTGCGTTAATATTTAAAGATTGGTCCACTTTTCATTTCGTGTCGGAAGTTAAGCAATATTGTAAAGATAAAAATTTACAATTTAAAGCATTATTAATCAGACAATGCTCCAGGACACCCAAAATCTCTGCAGAATTTATACCCGGAAATCAATGTTGTGTTTCTTCCTCCCAATACTACCATGGACCAAACAGTGACTGCTACGTTTAACGATATTATATGAGGACAATAATGAACCAGGCCATCAAGGCAACTGTCAGGGCAGGTTAATTACATTAAGAGATTTCCTACATTAAGAGATTTTTGGAAGAACTACAATATATGGGGTATTTCAATTAACGTCACATTGGAGCAACACAATGGGCTATTGGTGAGGGTCCGGGATCAATCCCGAAGGGAAAGTCCGAGGACAACACCATGTAATTTTGAACCACGGTCAGATGACGAGGCAACACCTGTACAATAAATCGAACGCAATAAACAATAAAGACTCGTGGGCTGAAATAAAAGAGTCAACAATGAAAGGTTCCTGGAAACAATTATGCCCACAAATGATGAGTGATTTTATAAATTCTGAAGAAACTCCGTAAACTATCACAGATGAAATAGTCAGCCTAATGAATGAACTAAACTTGAACGTCAGCAACGAAGATGTTAATGAGTTGATTAAATCTCACTCAGTACCTCTGTCAAATGAATACTTAATTGAGCAACAAGAGTTAAATGAAATACACAATGAAAGTGAGGAAGAAGAAGCTGACAAAATCGTCGAGACTGACAATCAAAAATATGAATGAAGCCTTCATGCATCTTGACAAATTTTTGACTATCATGGAAGAATGTGATCCCAATGGAGAACATATATCTCAAGTACGTAGGTGATTGAGAACGACACAGCAAGTTAGAGAACTTTTTTTATCAAGAAAAGAAAAAAATGGGTGGTATTCAACTAACTCTTGACAAGTTTATAAATAAAACACCTCAAAGCACTTAAACACGCCTCGTTAACTCAATTATGTATATTGATAAATAAATATTTTTAATATATTATTGATAAATAAATACTATTATTGATAAATAAATATTTTAAAATACAATTTTGACGTTTTTTCACATCCCTCTACTTTCGAACATTCAACATTCGCACATATTTTCAGGAACCAATTATGTGCGAAAGTCGAGGGCCGCCTGTATGTATGTATATATGTATATATATATATATATATACATATTTATATATACACTGCTGGCCACCGTAAATGCAACACCCTGAAGGAATCATGCAAATAATATGAAATTTACAACATGCATTAGCGGATGTGAGATATGCAAATGATTAGAATTTCAGCGCAGACGCACATCACGCGCGCCTGTGGCGCCACTTCAAAGCGCTATTTAAGGCTTGGAGATTTCGACGATTTCAAGTACGGCAATTGTGTTTTTCTTGTGGTTTTTTCAAAAAAACGATCAATTATGCCTCGTAGAAAACAGCGATCATCTTTTGATCAAGTATCCGAGTTCGACAGAGGAAGGATAGTGGCCTACCGAGATTGTGGATTATCTTTCAGGGAAATCGGTAGTCGTGTTGGACGAAACCAAACAACTGTAATGCGGATATGTGATCGTTGGATGCAGGAGGGTACGACGGACCGACGTGTTCGATCGCATCCACCTCAGTGCACCACTTCACGTGATGAAAGGCATATTGTGCGTATGGCAGTGACGGATCGCTCAGCCACATCACGAACCATAGCACAGCACATTCAATCTGTACCGCATCATCCAGTGTCTGCGCGTACCATTCGACGCTGTTTGCAGCAGAGTGGTCTGTCCGCAAGACGTCCATTGCTTCGTCTACCCTTGACGCAGAATCACAGACGTTTCCGCCGCCAATGGTGCGATGAAAGAAGGATGTGGACGGCAGAATGGAATGAAATTGTCTTTACTGACGAGTCACGCTTCTGTCTGCAACACCACGATGGTCGGATTCGAGTCTGGAGACACCGTGGAGAGAGGATGCTGAACAGCTGCGTTATGCACCGCCACACTGGTCCTTCACCGGGTATTATGGTATGGGGCGGTATTGGATATCACTCTCGCACTCCTCTAGTACGCATTGCCGGTACTTTAAACAGCCAGCGCTACATCTCCGAGGTGTTGGAGCCAGTTGTCCTTCCTTACCTTCAGGAACCTGCCACAGTCATATTTCAACAGGATAATGCGCGACCACACGTGGCACGCATTGTCCAAGGGTTCTTCGTCAATCGCCAGATTGAATTGCTTCCCTGGCCAGCTCGCTCTCCGGATCTTTCGCCGATAGTAAACATGTGGTCCATGGTTGCTCAACGATTGACCCAGAATACATCCCCAGCTGCCACACCAGATCAACTTTGGCAACGTGTGGAAGCTGCTTGGTCTGCTGTACCCCAAGAACACATCCAAAGTCTCTTTGAATCAATGCCGAGGCGTGTGGCAGCGGTGATCTCCAACAATGGCGGCTACTCTGGCTACTGATTTTGGCAGGAACCACACTTCACAGAAGTCTATAAATTTAATCATTTGATACTTGGTCAACATGTTATCTACAATATAAATTTTGTTGTGATATCTCTTGTCTTTCTTAGTGTTGCAATTTGGGTGGCCAGCAGTGTATATACATATATATACATATAAATATACATATATATATATATATATATATAGATAGATAGATAGATAGATATAATAAAATTCATACATACAAATATATATAAGCACAAGTCATTTTTTTCAAAGTCTACAGTACTGGAAAATGCAGACAAGAAGCCAAAATACCAGGGTAAAACATAATCAAACAGAAGTCCAAAGTCAGAACAGTCCATGCATGCGCGCCGGAGCCGCAGACAAAAGATAGCTAGCAATATAATTCAATAATTCAAACCAGAGGGAAATTTAAGAATATTGATTTAATAATACCAAGAAAATTTTTTAAATGAAGAAGTGTTGGGAATCAGGGCGTCATCAGGGAGGAGCCTAACCCAGACAACAAAAGATGGTATTGTTTGCGTGTGGGCAGCAGTTCGCCAAAAGTACCCCCCCCCAAAAAAAAAAAACATATTAAACTAAAGTAGAAAGGCAAATTAGGCAAAAATCTTTTTGCCGTCATGCAAGGGGTCATCAAAATAATAAATTTTATCCCTCTGTTTCTCTTCCTCGCAATTTTATTCCTTAGTCTATTGCAAGGAATATTTATATCTTTGCACTAGATGTTAGAAAAATATTCTGGTGTGTTTCGACTTGTGTGGCGGCGCCAGTGCCTTGATAGAACATGGACCGGTGTAACTCGTCAGAACGGATGCATACATAGAGATTATGTATCACGGAAGTTTGAAGATATACAAGGGGTCCAACTGACTACCAACATGTCATTACATGCCTCGAGTATGCAAAGCTGTGATAAAAGCGCGAGGTGTATATTTTGAAGAATTAAAGATTTTGACTCAAAGTAGTACTTTTTTCCTTATTTGGTGTGTAATTAAGTGAAAATACTTTTAATTTGGAAATAAGAATTATTAAATATTTTATGCTAATTGTAATCATTTGTTAATATGTTATTGGTTTTGGAAGAAACGTCGAGGTGTTTCCAAAATTATAAACGGCAATACAAGCACATGTGTGTGTTGCGATTCAATATATATCAGCGATATGATAAATTTATGTAAACATATACTCTGAAACTAGTATACCTTCCATTATGGTATTAGATGCGTGACAAAACTGGATCCCTGTAACGCAAACATGGTAGGTAGGAAACTCCAAAATATGTTCTTTAGTATCGTACTGTTATTATGAGATAAACAATCATCTGGGGACGAGTTTTTTCTTCTTAATCAAGTTAGAACAGATCCAAATCATCCTTATCTTTAATATTAGTTCCCATAAAGTATAGATAAATATTCATTTGGTTAATGCGTTTTTATGATTCCTCCCGATTTCCCAATAGGATTCCAACTAATATCTTACTTCGCATGAGGCTGTGTAGCAATAATAATCAAAAGGTCAATTTTGTCTCTTAAAGAAGCTTAGCTCAACTTAGGGACATTTTCTCATGGCCAATACCAAACTGTTTGTTTACTATAACAGTAAACAGAGTTTAATGTACTAGCAAAAGCAATCTCAGAGTATGCTGAAATTTGGCTTATAGATAGATGGTCTACGGAATCAAATTTTGTTGATAAATTAAGAGGTATTGGTATCACTTAGCTTATAAAGCATTGGGTTTTTGAAAATTGAATAAATTTATACACCTTTACTCTGAGTTACGAATATTTCGTCATCAGAATTTCGAGAAATACAATTAAACTCCTTTAATTAATGTTATGAATTGGTGGTTTGGCAACATTCCAAAGCCACCAAGAGTGAGAGATCCCAATGCATTTTGTAATTCAACTACTTCCCAGGTGTGTGTTGATCCCAGCTTATGGTATGATCCAAAGCAGATTGTCACACTCGATTTCTGAAATAAAATCTCATGGGAGCAAATTGTATACATATAGAAATACCCATTGTTCACTCATTACCATACTTTACGATTAAATTAAATAATTCACGGAGAGTTTATTAACTCATGGTATAAAAATCTTATCTCGCTTCAAGTTAATGAGACAGCAATTTTATTAATAAATTTCCTTCAATGCAGACTGTAAGATTCATTTCAATAAAAATAAAATATTTACAATAACGTTATATTTCAACATAACTTGTACGGATGCACAAGCTTTCTTGTCCCGAATGACTAATTTGCCATTTCAACAATAGTCAGTCATATGTGTACCAAAATCATTTTAGGAACACTAATAAAAAGCTGTTTTCAGCAGTTGTGGTAGCGGACGACCGTCTGGCTTCTTCATGCTTAATATTTGTGCGACCATTTTTGAGTTTTCAATCCATTCATAGTCATTCTGATAGAGAAAAACACGGTTATCATGGAGTGTTGAGTGTTGAATAGATTTCCTTCCCCGATATACCTTCAGAACCCAAAGACATGTGCCTTCTCTTTGGTGCAAATGGAAAGCGGATTTGTTCGTTTGTTTTGTTGGGGTTTTATGGCACAAGAGACATATTTGGCCAAATTGAAAGTGGAACAGCCATCGTTAACGTCATGGTAGTGACAATTAAATTGATCCTGCAACTTTCAAATCTGGGCGACAGTGACAGGCGTAGAGGAAATATAAAAGTAGTGAGCAATGGAAACTTTTTTATGTTCCTAGGATCAAGTGATAAAAACTAGTAGTAACGTGACCCTTAGACTACTTTCATCTTCTGGGTGGAACCTAACATCAATCATATGATTGGTCAACGGAACGAGAGAAGACGCCCATCCATTTATTCATCATCTGATTGGTCTATTGACTGATCGGATGATAGTAGTAGACTTTGGCGGTTTCATCACTTTTGTTGCCACTTTATAGAAATTCGCATTCATGCAACTATCCTGTCATAAGATTTTATAGCGCCAAATGAGGTGATAGGATACCAAATCGGCCAACCAAGTCAATTTTTCACAGAGCAGTCACGTGACTACTAGTCGAGATATTGATCACACTCTTTGAAACTCCTCTCAATGACTCAACCTATTGAGTATATTTCACATGTATGGTGACAAGGCAGAAACCACGCCTAGCTATGCGCTCAAAAACGACAACCTCACCAACAGAAACACAAAATACAACTGCATTGTAGAAAATTGCTGACATTCCTTCGGACATGGTTCAATTTTAGCACTCTATCTATGCGGCTTCCAGCGTTGTACAAGTTTGTCCCAGTGATGTGGAATTGATACCAGGTTGCCGTTGGCAGATATTCGTTTGTGTGTACGTGAAAACTACGTGAAAACGTCTGGGATATTTCTAGATTGAACTTCTCGAAAGTGGCTCTTCAATTTAGGTATTCCCTCCGCAGTCACAGTCTTAACACACTTCCTAAAAACATTGAATAATTAATGGATTCACCACATCTGCAGCAGGCACTCAGGCTTTGACTCACAAAATGAATTGAGTTCTACAGAAAATGCCTATGCCATTACCCAAAGCTAAATACATATTGCTAAATAAAAATTAATACCACACAGTGAGACCGAATGGGATTGATACTGACTGACATGCACTCGAGCAGCATTGGCGTGCAAAATGATGTTCTGTAGAAGAACGCAAGCCTATTTTGTCCCAATCAAATCCTGTATGCTTATAATTCTGTTATGAAAAAAAGTATAGGTGTGACGACTAAAAACTGGACAGTCGATTAAAATTTGATAAATAGTAAAAGGCTTTTCATATTGGGAAGTCATGGCAGGTTGATGTTATTTTCCCATTTGTTTTGTTATGGCCATTTTTATATAGAATTTAAAAATTAGTTTGTGGGGTTTTATTACAATGACAGGTTCTAGATGCAGATGTGTATATGTTACCGTGAAAGACCGAAATTGGAGAATGTCGACTTTCACCGGTGAATGTCGACACATACCAAATACCTCGGTGAAAGATCGAATATTTCATTACATTCTTGTACATTCGGACCCTCACCGGTGTATGTCGACAATCACAGATATGCTCTGGTGGAGGTCGAAAAGAGAGGAGCCGAGGTTTTTTTTCCGATACCCTAATTTATACTGAATGGATACTGCAGTGAATCGTGATCTTTTTCTTGAAAAGTTAAATGCATTAATTGCGGGTAAACGAGAAGACAATTGTTTTAATTTTTCTCAAGAAAAGTACTCTAAAATACTTTCTGAAATGTTACGAACCTCACAAAAACAATTTCCTCCTGCTCAAATTGGTGATACTGTACGAATACAAGTCCCTGATGTCGACCGTGGTCGTACAGATAGCAGAAATGTGTTAGCGGTTGTTGTTGGAATAGAAGACTCCGACTTCTATAAACTGGCAAATAAAAATGGTACCCTCAAGCAGCTTTACACACGTAATCAGTTCGTAATTTGTAAAGAAAAGTTACTTTCCATAGATGAGATTTCTTTTCAAGAAATGTCGCTGAGAGAAGCAGCTGCAGCTAATTCGAGAAGCGGGGGGCAAGGCTATACACGCTGTCATTGCAAAAGGAAGTGTTCCACAAATAAATGCAGTTGTAAAAGCAAGGGACTCTTGTGCAATTCAAAGTGTCATAATAGTTTAAGCTGTTGCAATAAATAAGATTTGAATCACATAATTAAGTAAGTTTTTTATTACTATTATTTTCTTTTCTCATTTAGAATGTACTGTATAATTAAGTTCTTAATTTCTATTATTTTCTTTTCTCATTTAGAATGTACTGTTTGTTTTAAGTTCTTGGTCCCTCCTCTCAGAAAGAGAGGCGAAAAAGTTACGTCACCCTTGTGACGTTTTATCGCGACTGAAATACGGAGAAGAAAATATAAATCTCCGACATGTTCAACATTCACCATTAGTGCATGGTGAATGTCGACATTTGCCGGTGTAAGTCAGAAATAAGGGTATTTAGCAAATATTTCGGACATACACCAAGCGACTATGTGAATGTTGACATTCACCGGTGAAAGTCGACATTCTCCAGATTTCGGTCTTTCACTGTAACATATACATTATGAGTTATAGGATTACAATATTATCGGAATTTTTTTAATATTTAACCCTCTGAGTGTAACGCATGCATTCCGCTATGCGACCAACCTACAGTTTTTCTGTATGAATTCAGGGCCGCAGCAGCCCAGTTGGAAGAGAACGGATTAGAAACCGGAGGGTTGCGAGTTCGAAACTTCTCACGTTGGATTGGTGCGGAAATTTGGAGAGAGGTGCCAGCTCAGGTGTTCTTGTCATATGACCGTGGCTCAAAATAACGAGGCGTTGTCCTTGGATCTTCCCTTCAGGATTCATCCCGGACCGTCACCAATAGACCGTGGAGTTGCTCAATTGCGAAGTTAATTAATTACCCACCTACCTGCAGGAATTCTGACCAGTTTTAGATGTTTGACTAATACAATCATTTCTAGGATTCTATCAACCTATTTAAGCATATATGTTGTAGGCTAAAAGCAGCACTATGCTACTCGGAAAACTCGTGACGTTCAGAAGGCCAATGAAAAATGCAGCTGTACCAAAGGAGAACGAATTTTTAAGATCCCACTTCGTATCACTAGGAAACTTGATTCAGCTGGCAAGCCCATATCACTATATGCATCACAAAATATCGGAAATATTTACTTTAAAATACTCACTATAAATTTATCTAAAATTTAAACTTACTCCAAACTTTTATTTTTTACCTTATATATACTAAGACTGGAAATATGTAAACATCTATGCACATATATATGCATCCCCTTTTTTTCTTCAAAATATACAAACTAAGCTATATTCTGGAAATCATGTATCTCAACTCTATTTGTGATGAAAGTTTTGAAATTTGTATTCTTGAAATTTTCAGCATACAAATATTGCAATCTTGAGCCTATATATCATGATAAATTTTGTTCGTACAAAATCGATCGTTTCGAGTTTCACACATTAACATTGGATGAAACGTACATAAATCAGAAAATTTTAGAATGGAGATCGTACAAAAGTTTGAATTTTGTATTTTCCAGAAAATACGTTCCTCTGTTTCAATGTTATAAATTATTTATAATATATAAGTAATATAGGTGTGTTATTTAGCTAATGTTGTAAAGTTACTGTATAGTGATGTTATATAGTTATTTTTTTCTAACATTTTTGGATTTCGAAGCATATACATACGACTAGTGCTTCAAGATAGGATATCCCATTATACCTTGGCAGTCATAATTTGTTGCTAACTATTCAGCAGAAAAAGAGAAATGTTTGGAAATAGTGTGCAGATGATATATTTTTTCTATAACACGTAATAATTATATTCATACTGCATAGAATATTCTTTCTCAGCTTTCATGAAATACACATATTCTTTGCTGAATGTAAAATATATGGAAAAATCCCACTTGAATAAACCATATTTGTATTCTATGTGTTCACGTATGGTTGACAGTTTCATTTTGCAAGACACACTCATTGTATAATAACGCTTCTTACTGCAAATCCCAAGGGATTTTGTGTTAAAATGTGTTTTACTATATATTTGAACGGGATTTGATGGAAGACCGTAAAATCATGCAAGTCCGCAAATTCGGACATCGTTACATTACATCTTGATACACGATTCCGGCTTAATTACGCCGATTTCACGTCTTCTATAAACCAGAGCAAGTATATATTCAATGAGCATTAGAAAAAACAGTAAGAATAGAAGATGAATCACAAATTTTTTTATGGAGAATTGTAAAAATGTTCTCTCGGGTGCAGTCGAATAAGATACACGTGTCACACACGAATAAGATGCCAGTGTCTCTTCTTCATCAAGGTAAATAAGGCACTTGTTGGAGTCAACCAGGTGAAAACGATTCAAGTAGGCCTGAGTTACAATGTGGTCTGTTCTGGCTTTAGCATAAAAGTGGCAACTGCCTCAGGTATCTTTTTGAAATAATGGAGATCATAAGGCTCATTCTCTGGAGTTGAAGAAGATAGCGATACATTCCAGTGTTCCTCCATAAAGTAATCGGAGTTCGTTAAAACAAACGTGTTTGTAATGTGGAAATGCGTCAATGATTTGAAAAAGAGCCCCTTTAATTAATCGAAACATTTAGAAAACATCTACGAAGTGCAATCAAAGTTCCCGAGCTATCATTTCACCTTGTAAATGAGAAGTGATTGACCGAGATACCGGTCAATGTAAATGCATGTTAGTGGGTTATATCATAATACAGAATTCTTCAATGGATCCCTTCACACAAGCTTTATTTGGTCTGCAAGGAAACGAAAACGCCAACCTTTTGGCTAAGGAGTAAAGTCCAGATGCGATACCAGACTACCTCTGATGAAATCGGTTCCAAAATTAAATGCGTATGAACAGAATTTGAAGAGGAACTCCTCCATCTCAAGGCTGGTACATCGTGTCCGATCGGTGCCTTCCTTGGTAAAATAGACAGCATAGAAGACCAGACTGATCTCTCTCTAGACTACTCGGTGGACACTAGGAACCAATGAAGATTGAATTGGGTTTCATGCATTTCTCTCTGTGCTTTAAGTGCAATACAAGTTCGAACCGAGTACATGATTTTCTGTCTCGGCTGTCTCTCAGGCCAGCTTATTTACCATCCTGAGCTGGTTCTCGTGAGCTTCAAATCTCACAGACTATCAGATTTGGTGAAAAGATTTATGCCATGCATGCACGCTATCGGATGTGTGTATGTGAGCGCGCGATGCTGAGCAGTGTCTTTCCCTCTCAACTGTCACACCCTTAAGAATGAATGTGGTTCATTACACATTTAGAGGCTTGTGTGAAAGTCAGATGGCATTTTATTGGCAGATCTTTCTTTATCTCATATTCCCAAAGTGCAATACAAGTTCGAACCGAGTACATGATTTTCTGTCTCGGCTGTCTCTCAGGCCAGCTTATTTACCATCCTGAGCTGGTTCTCGTGAGCTTCAAATCTCACAGACTATCAGATTTGGTGAAAAGATTTATGCCATGCATGCACGCTATCGGATGTGTGTATGTGAGCGCGCGATGCTGAGCAGTGTCTTTCCCTCTCAACTGTCACACCCTTAAGAATGAATGTGGTTCATTACACATTTAGAGGCTTGTGTGAAAGTCAGATGGCATTTTATTGGCAGATCTTTCTTTATCTCATATTCCCAAATTTAATTTTATTTATATTTAACCCTTTGAGTTATAACGAGATTTTCGAGTAACAGCAAAGTATTGCTTTTACCCAACAAACCACATAATGCCTAAATAACTAGGTCTACTTGTTGAAATAATTCAAGTTTCCACCAGTCAGTAAGGTCAAAATTAGTTAGAAATCAAACAGGGGAACACTGAGGGTTTTAGAACGGATTTATGTGGGTGAACCCCTTCAAACGTTTAATATATTTAAAATTAGATGACCTTCTAGTATTCTTTTGGATCATGAAGTTTGCTCAATTTAGGATGGGGCTCTTTTTCTATCGTTTAAGACATAATTCGGCTGTGTCCCTTGGTTGGTTGGGTTTCATGGCGTAAGAGTCATATTTGGCCAAGCTCCTCCAAACAACTTCAAGTGAAATGGACAGCTGTATTCCTTTGATAATGTTTTACTTAAAACTCGACACAACTATTTGAGAGACTTACGAGTTGCAGAAACAAGCTTCCGGGAATAAGGTTATGGGCATGCACAAACTTTCGGATGTTTTTTCAAGATTCGAAAGGGTGCCCGTCGATGAAAACATGCATCTTGTCTGTCAGTACAACGCCGGAATACGAAGGTTTGTCAATAATTATCCGGAATGAAGATTTAAACTTCATTCCAATAAAAATAGGCAGCTTACACTAACATTATATTTCAACGTAGTCTATTTACTTTCAACGCCATTTGTTCTGCGAATACACAAACTTTTTTGTCATCAAATTAGGTTTTCAGATTAGAAGAGAGCCATGTCATTTTACGAATTTATTTCACGAGTCTTCCAATTATTTCAGTTCTTGGCAAGTGATGAATGACCAATTTGTCTTTTCGATAATAGTCAGTCGTTTGTGCAACAGAATCTTTTTATTGTTGACAAATGCCGGCCGTTTTGTCACTAGATCACGTTCTCTGAAATATTTTTTTGCAGAACAATTAAAAATCTCTAGTGTAAGGCACTCTTCCAAATGTTTATTAGACGTAGGCTGTGCTAAGTGCATCAATAACAATATGAGGAATCAACAAGTCGTGGTTGATGGTGAGGGGTGTGGAGACAGTGAAAATCCCTCTTATTGTCCTAGTTTTAATTGTATTGAAACTCCTTTTACATAAGAAAATTTATACTTTTCTTCTTTTCTTTTCGAGTTCCTATTTACAAAAATGTTCTTGACAGGAAAGTAACTGTAGCAGCCGAAACAATTAATTTGGTACTTAAAGAAAGTTAATTACTTACACTTAACTTATTAATAGATCGCTTTATTTCACCATAAATCTTCAGTTTGAAGTCAAAATAAATCAGATCTTCAAACAGATTGACGCTCGCATTTTCACAAAGAGAATACTTTCCTTCACTTAGCTTTGAATAGTTTTCTTTTAAAATAATAAATTGAATTGAATAGCCCTTCATCTAGCACTTCACTGTCTTCATCTTGCATTATTCACACTTCACTCTCATACGTATTACAGAAGGTAGTATTACCCAATTTTCCAAAAATTATGGAGAGCTCTAATAAAAGCTCGTAGGCATTTCTCTGTCTAAAGAAGACATAAGAAAAACTCCATTACTATGGGAAAAACTATGTGAAAGACTTTGCATCTAAAAAGGATTTTGATTACGCAAGATTTGAAATTCTACTCCTTTTTAAGTTATCTTAAGTTTATTCAGAGCCTCACAAATAAATAAATGCGCAAAGCGAATGCTAAAACACAGCAATAAAAACAGGAGAAAAGTAAATACGAGGATCATATAAATGGTTGAATGCAGAAACGTTTGTATCGAAGAAATTCTTGCATCATGCTTTTATTCGATATAAACACGTACCACGCAGAGGCGGAAAGTGAATGGAAATTCTAAAAGTAAAGCACGAATCGTGTATACACTAGAAAAACTTAAATGTTTTTGTTTATTGATATGAGAAACTGCTGAGGGAATTCGGGTAATGGAATTTCGTTCAGTAACACGTTGCATTGAACAATATTGCATATTATTTTAAATTTTTGTTATTTTTGTTTATTGCTCTTTGATTATATATATATTGCAACACGAGGGCTAATTTCACTGAGATCTCCAAATTCTCTAGTTAACCTTCCATGTGGTTTCGATGAGATAGCTCGTCCCTTAAGATCTGACTAAGTTTGCTAATCGATAATACGTTGAAAATTCGGCAATGTTTAGATGGCAAAATATCTAGTCATCAAAGTATTGCCGATTGTTTTAACGATGAACAGATCTAATTGTTGTGTTGCTCCAGTGCGACTACCTACCTATCATATTTCCCTTTGGTTTTGCTGTATTCCTCTTTAGATGTTGTGAAAACTGATCGATCAAGATCCGATCAGTTTTCTTGTAATGATGGGATATCTAGTCCAACAAGATCTGGTCAATTTTGCTTATGACCAGATATCGCGTAGAGAGAACCACCAAAAGGGTTAAGAGGGATCACCATTTGCTCAGTCCGTTAGGAACTTTCGGCGCAGGTTCGATTCCTCCATGGATGTATTTTTCTCTTTTGAGTCAGCAACGGTTTCTTTGTGTTTTTTTGTCTATGCGATGCTAATTTTAATGCTGGTGTGCAAATATAAAAACAAGATAGCAATGAGGCCCAAATCATAAAAAGCTTAAATTATCTTCAGTACAACATCGATAATAACAGTGAAGCCCTGTAGAACCTGTCCTAGGAAAAATTACCACATCCACAATGCAGTTTCATTCAACCTTTATCTAAACTTGCACGTGATTTCGTGAATCTGATTTAATATATTAATTAAATAATGGTCGCTTTTCTTTTAAAAATAAACAGTAATAGCCAATAATGTACTTCGTAGCCCAAAGGCTCATATGGTAGATAAAAATAGACAGACGAACATTTGCTTTGATTGGTCCTCTTTAAGATATGTTGAAATCCATCTGCAACATCAACACTGAAAATCGCTCTCATAAAGAAAAAGTACATAAACATTTTAAACACGGGTTTTAATAAATGAAACAGCTACGAAGACTAATAAAATCGGGGGTTAAAAATTTTATAATCCGATTAAGCGTTTGAATAAATACTAAACAATGATTCATTAACACGTTTCACTATTCAAAAAACATTCAGCCACCATTCCATTATGCTTGAAAAATAATTGATGAATATCAACATTGTTATTTTAAGTCTTTTCTCTTTCGCGGCAATTCTAAATATTAAGTAACCCTGTTCAGGTTGAAAGCAAATAAATACCGAATTGAATTGAATGAAGCAGATGCATAAAAAGGTTTTTCCGAAAGCTTTTTAAAAGCATAACATTAAAGGAGATTTGTTATTACTTTAATCAAAATCGCTATCCAGACAAAAGATTTCTTTAATAAGAAAGACATTCGTGGAATAATTTTGAGATTTAGAGGGTAAAAGTAATACGATATTCTTTAAATCTTAAATTTTGAAGGAAACAATAACGTTTTTTCTGTACAGCATGGAATTTCCAATACCAAATTATTTACTCTGAAATTACTCACTATTTTCAAACATATAATGACCTTCATTTTATCTGAATATCATATTTCCATTTATTTTAATGGACCCCTGTAGATCAGTTGAGCCACGGATTAGCAACAGGAGGATTGCGAGTTCTAAACTCGGTCCATCCATAGACCATCGTATACTCAAGGGCTGATACATGTTAAATCTGTCGTGGCCTCAAATGTCCTCATGTTGACGTGTTGTGGAAGTTTGGAGAGTGGGGTGCCAGTTAAAGTATTGTTCTCTTCCTCTGACCGGGATTCAAAACAACGTGGTCTTATCCTCTGATCTTTCCCTTCGGGATTGACCCCGGACCGTCACCAATAGCCCGATGTGTTGCTCCAGTGCGACGTTAGTTAACTACCTACCTATCATATTTCCCTTTGGTTTTGCTGTATTCCTCTTTAGATTTCTATTACTATGCTTGTCGCTTTCTTACCACAACTAACCGCTGCATTTCCTCGACTAGTAGTACCATTAACAATGCAACGTTAAGTAATGAATATGGAATAAATTATCTTGATGATCGAATGTATCGTTGCTGATTGCCGTGACAGTTCATGCGCAACCAAAGGGAGTTTCAACGCTTGCTTCTGAAAATGAGTATAACCTTAGGGAAGCTGTAATATGGACTAACTAGGGAAAATCACGCAACAGCATTTATAACAATCCTTGACAACATTTATTGGTGCACACTTACGGGAATACATGCCTTACATTCGAAATTAGCTATGCCTTACATTCATAACCTAAAGATGAAGAAATGCAATTTGTCAGACACGTGTAAACAAGATAAGTTGACTAATGTATAAGAAGTAATAAAGTTAAAAGGAACGTATTAAGTCCATAAGTGCATCATAAAATGTAGGAATTACTCTTCCTTTTAGTAATGAAACTTTGCTTTCTGTCGAGATATTAATAAGACAATGGACTTTAAAAACAAACTTTTGCAGAAGTTTTACTAAAACTCCTATATATAAAGTTTGATCCAAAAATATTGTCATTCGGAAGCTATTACATAGAACGTAGTCAAAATTTTCGATAAGTTATCAAAAATTGATAGGTCCCATGCGCATTAATTTTCTATGTATTATCAAAATTTTAATTCGCATAATAATTTGTATATATATAAATAAAATTAACTCCATTTGTGTATCGCTCAATTGTACAGCAACACAATTTTCTACTGAAACAGCTAACATTTTAAGAAAAGCATAGGTTAAGCAACATTTTAAACCAAAATTTCAAATTTAGAAGCATGATGAATTTCTCATTTGCATTTAGTTCTATGCAAAAACATCAAGGATAAATCGAAAAAATGTTCAAGTAAATCAATTAAAAGATGCACAGATAATATTTGGAAGTCAGAATAATATAAAAAAAATTTGAATCGGAGAAAAACGCGTTTTTGTAGCATATTACTATGCTATTATAAGCATATTGCTATACTTATAATTGATGATTATATATTTGTGTTGTATGTAACTTCATCGAAAATTATTTTAATTGAAACAATTTTCTTGCAATAGACAGAATTTGATTTCAATTTAAAACTCAATAAAATCGATTTTGGCGATTTTGAAAATCCACTGTCCATCGCATGGACGCCGTATAGACTTGAGCTTATTGCTCTTCATGCTTTATTTATAAGTTGGAGAGAGCTTAGTCTGTGCTGAATGTGCTTTAGCATAAACAAGACTTTCAAAGCGATGTTGGCTGTTGAGGATAGATCTGAAGATCTGGCACAACATAATAGAATATAGTACCATGGTAGCTATTTTTGAGTCTTCTGTTTGAGGGCATGCATTAGTTTACTGAAAAATGGCGCTTTACACATACAAAGTTTTGTTCAGAAAAAATTTCCTTGGATCCCCTACATCAACTTAGGGGCTGATGAGAGGCCCTAAATGAGGTCACCACACCTTTGTTAAAACTTTCTTATCTGTTTACCAAAGAAGAATAAATAGTAAAATGGTATCAATCCCCTGAGCGTCATGAGATTTTCGAATAGTGTAATTTTACTCTTACCCAGTAACACACATAACGACTGAATAATCACATCAATCTATTGGCTGAAAGAAACGTGGGAAACAGTTTGTTGATAGGTAGTAAACAGAAGGCCAAAACTGATTAGAAGTCATGCAGGGAAGGATCTGGGCTGCAGAACGGATATATGCATGTGAACCAATCAGAGGGTTAACTGCGTAGTGTTTGATCTAAAGGAAAAAGTGAATGCCGATACTACCTCTGCAACATTGCTGTACATTCCCTCTGAAGAAGCTATAAGCCATTTTTAAATTTTAACATCGCTTACAATTCTTTTTCGTTACACTTTACCTTCCGAAGTCTCGATTGAGTTTAAATACAAATTGATATAAATTATCTCTGAAATTTTAGGCAGGGAGGTAGGATTGATTTTGCCTTTCATTGGCATTTTAAGGAAATTTTATTTAACCTTTCTGGTGGGGATTTGGAGAGGTATCTCGTAGTTAGAAAAACTGACTATATTTTGATGTACAAGATATATCATTATTCGAAGAAAACTGACCAGATCTTGAACTCATCATCCTAAAAAAATTGGCAATGTCTTGATGACGAGATATCTCGTGTAAATCACCCGGAGGGTTAAAGTTATCGTGGAAGGAAGTTATCGTATGTTCACATGTGTCGTCTTATACGTCAGAGATTCAAAATAGACATGCAAGATGTTTCAAAACTTCTTACACAAACTTTAAGGGAAGATATTGAACACAAATGGCACGCACAAAAGGATGCATGTCTGAAAGCGCCGCTTGGATTTGTGAGAGGGCGCTGTTTGTCAGCGCTGCAGTTGTCCAGTTTGTACGGCAACCCATGCACCGTGGATTCTTTCCCGATCTTAAAGAAAGATTCTATGGGTCCTTTCCTTTGAATATAATTCTTTGGGCATATTCTATTGCTTCTTTTCTTAGAATGGTTTGGAAAGATTTTATTGATCTTTCCAAACCATTTTACTCAGAATAGAATCCTTTGGGAAGACTTTGATGGTCAAGAAGCTTAAAACTGGTTAGAAGTCATGTGTAGAATACTGCAGATAGCCGGTTAAATTACGCGTGTCCCTTAGTGGGTTAAAGATTGTAGAGGAAGTTTTGGTAGGTATTTTAATTGATGTCACACTTGAGCTACACAACGGGCTATTGGTGACGGTCCGGGATCAATCCCAAAGGGAAAGATCCGAGGACAACACCACGTAATTTTGAACCACGGTCAGATGACGAGGCAACACCTGAGCTGGCACCCCACTCTTCAAACTTCCACACCAAGCAACGTGAGGACATTTAAGTCCATGACGGATTTAACGTGCAACAGCCCCCTTTGTACACGACGGTCTTTGGTTGGATTCGAACTCGCAACCCTCCGGTTGCTAATTCGTTACTCTTCCAACCGGGCTATCGCAGCCCAGAGGAATTTTTGGAACAACCTGTATACAACAAACAGTTTTACCTTTGATAAATTTTGACAATTGCACAATTCGTTTTGGGGTATTATACACTTTTTTCATGACTTTTTTATCAAGGATATTATGCGATAACGTTTATGTCATGTTATCAAATTGTTTGAGTATATATATTTATGTGCTGTCTTTTCCTTATACTAGTTGTATTTTTAAGATTATTTTTGTTTGTTTCTCTGTTGTAAATTCGTGTTCAGTTGAAATCTAATTGAACAAATAACACTTGAGAGTAGTTTTAGATATGAACAAACTAATTCCCTCTAGGAATGTCACTTCAGATGTAATAGTTGTTCGATAAGAGAGAAAAGTGGGTATTCTGTCACAAATTGGTCATGCTTTTGCATGACAATTTATCTAAGCCTTGGAATCTAGGGGATTGCTATGATACTTCAAATATTTCTGCAAATCGCCAGACAAAAATATTCAGACTAATAGAACCATGTCTTACGTATTACATAAAATGAAGAATTTAGTAAGATATTTATGAAAATTGGATCAAATAAAAATGAAAACAAAATCTTTAATACGAGATTTTACTTTTCTAATAAAATTCAAACGTCATAATATATTCTTTTGATAATAACTGTGACAATTTAATAGTTTGCATTAAGATGTTCAATTGTATATGATTAAACTGAACTCTGCATCTTCCTTTAAAATATGTTATAAAATATATAAAGCATTTTGAAATCAAGTTAAAATATAGCCAAAAGATGTTTTCCTCAGGAGTAATTGAAGTTGAAAACCGTCATTTTACAATTTCACTTAAATGTCTTTTAATAAATCTCCAATGCATGTATTATATGAGAACTACAACGTTTAAAGCATATTGTATTAAAATGTTTAATTGCAGATAAAAAACCTGTAATGTAAATATTCCTTTAAAATATTTTTTAAAATATATAGAGCATGTCGAAATCAAACTGAAGGCTAATCGAAAGATGTTTTTCTATGATGCAATTGAGGTTTAAACTCCTTCATTTCTCCGGAGTCAATGTAGGGAGTGTAACGATTCCTCCCTGAATTTGGATTGTCCTCAAGTGTTATGTCAAGTGTCTTATGGCAGAGAGAACACAGTCAATCTGCTTTATTGAGCAAAGAACCTTAACCCACCAAATGCTTCGACGAGATATCTCGTTCATCTAGATCTCATCAGGTTTGCTAATGACGAGATACCTCCGAGACAAAATAATCCTATTACTCCAAGGGGAACGAAAGTCCAAGTAGGAAAAACAAATTGCTTGCTTAGAACCGGTGAAAGTTTGAAGCGGGTTTTTGGATCAGAGGCTGGTAACTATAGGTTGGTTTTCGACTCCCTAACGATTCCAATACAGTAAAGTAGGTGCTCAGGCGAAGCCGGAGCTGTCATGCACTTGGTGCTAAGTGGCGTAAGGTTCGAAAACAAAAAGCTGCGCCAAACACATAATTATACAGATTATTAAAAGCATAGTTAAGCTAAAAGCTGAAAATGGAATGGAAAACTGAAACAGATGCTTGTTCAAATTTTTTTTAAAGGTTGGCATGAATCTGGTTGAATGTATATCAAACATTTAGATGAAATTTAAAGTCTATTGTATGTAAACATGCAAAAACATTTCAATGGGAATTTTCCCCAATCAAATCTTGAAAATTCAGAATTGTTCTTTTGAAAATAATTAAATGATAGTGATTGGAAGGCAATTAAAACATGATGAACACTTAAGGGAGTAGAAAATGGTTGTCACATGGGAACTTTCTCCAAACAAGTAACGAAGCTCCGAGGATGAGTTAGGCAAGTATGTTCAATGCGACGATTGGACAACTTAGTATCGATCCTTGGCATTGGCAACACTGGGTACTGATGAATTAATGGTTCGATAGACATTAATTTGTTGGAAACTTGCAAGTTTCCATGACTCTTGCCTCAAGGAGTTAATGGACTCTTTTGTGGGCATATTGATGTCACTAAAAGGGAGGGCTCGCAATGGAACTGATGTTGTTTTCGCAGCACTGTCAGCAAGCTCATTACCTTCGATGTCAACATGGCTCGGGACCCAGCAAGACGAAATACCAATACCTTTGCTTTTCAAGTTCGAGTGTGGTACTCGAGATACCCGAGAGATGTACAGTACAATACCCTAGATACCAGGCACGTTCAAAGAGACCTCTTTCTAACTTTTTTCAAACATTTAGCCTTTGTATAACTTTTTTCCAATTACTACACACAATCATGCTTTATTTGTGATACTGTAATTCTAATTTTGCAATTTATTCCACCTAACTACTTGTTATAAGCGGGGACAAACTTTTACTTATAAATTTAAAAAAAAAACAAGATTTCATAGATTATTTTCGAAGTATACCATACTTTGGCCTTTAAATGTTTTACCAACTGCAAGAAATTTATTACTATTCATTAATTATCCGCTATGAGAAGTACTTTCAATGTAAAAAATAAACGAGGCGGTCGTGAAGATTTAATTTTGCTATCCAAATGCTCTCGTTATACATTTAGGAGTTGCCTTAAAATGGAGTTGATCTCCGTTTCGGCGACGTTTGGTATGTAATATAATTAATGTTGACCAATCAACTACGAGTATTATATATCTATTGGGAATTCATCCTTTGGAATTTTCATTAGCGAAGTGCTGAAATCGTATTCGAGAAACAAGCCAAGTTCAGAATATGCACAAGAAACGCATATCGAGGCAGAAACACTACCATCACCTATATTTGGCTTTGGCTTACCAGAAAATGTCTCTCATCCATGCAATCATTAATTATGTATTGAGAAATATTTTGGACAAAATGATGTTCATGTACTTTTCGCAGACGCAAGAATTTTTTTAAATGAAAAACTGGAATGGAGTTTAAAAATACGGACAAATTGCAGTTTGAAAATAAATGTTTCAAATTAATGCGCAACCAGATTTTAAAAAATTGGAGGTAAACGTCGCCTATCTTTGCAATATGATTGGTTAAAAGAGGATTTCGGCAATATCAATTAATTAAGTTAGAATAAATAGGCTGAACTATTGGAAAACGACGTTTCCTGTTTGACAGCGAAAGATTGTTTTCCCTTAAATTTTATGCATCTTAAAATGAAAAATGTCTTGCTAACAAGTCCGTACATAAAAGTATTTCAAAATTGAGTAACTTATCAGGTACGTGAAATTCTACGAAGTAGATTTTTCATTTCAATTGCATCTAAATTTGTGCGTGTCATACATACGTTTAGCTATATATTTCAAAACTAAAAAAAATAAATCAAACTTATCCCGAATATTTTTAGTACATTTAATGCTGTTTCATCCATAGGCTTAAAATTAAAAGGTTCATTTTACTTTATAAACCATCATACTTTCGAAAAATCATTTCTAGATTAGTGTTAATAAATTTTATTGTTTATGCTCCTACAGTTTCTCTTCTTACCCAGTGTACGTTTTAACCCTTCTGGTGGTTTATTTTCATGTCGAAAACTGTCCTGTAGTGTCCAGCCTCTGGCGTATAAACCTATTCCAAACTGTCACCAGTTCAGGGCAAGGGGCAATTTGTGTTTTCTACTTGGATCTTCATTCCCCTTGGAGTAATAGGGCAGTTTTCGACGAGATATCCCATCCTTAGCAAAACTGATCAGATCTTGGCTAAGATATTTAGTCGAAACAATTGGAGGGTTAAAAATAATTTACTCTCAATAAAAATTGCTTGAATCATCACTTATATATATTTACCTTATATCAACTTCTTACAAATGCTGAAATTTAATCTATTTCTTTCAAATATAAACGCCAGAAAGGGATAAAGTGTATTCATGGATCACTAATAGCCCGAATATTTGATTCCTGTAATTCCTTTGTTTACCTTCCAGATGGAAATTGTCTTTCCGAATCCAGGATAATATTCCAGACTTACTTTATGCCTAAATGGTTACAGTAGCCTATTACTGTCTCATCTTTAAGACTTCCCGTGTTCAATCATCCGATACCATTTTGATATATGCACCACTTTCTATTACATAGAAATATGTTTTCTGCGAAAAACAAATCGAATATTTTTGTCTTGGAAAATAATTCTTGCTATCGAAGAAAGATAGCGAGCAGAAAGGAAGCTTAAAAGGTACAACAAAGAAACAAATTCAAATCAAGTTGGAACTTCAAGGCTGATGCAATTTTCCAAACTGACGAAGTGATTCGAATTCTTCTCATTGGCTCTTAAGAGCACCCTTTTGGAATTTTAAAAATATTACGTTTCAGTGCATGACATCAAGAGAATTCGTATCGAAAATAAACTTCATAAACGTAGAAGATTGGAAGATATATTAGTACCTTTACAAGTTTTATTTCAGCTATGATTCCAAGAATATTATATTAAAGTCGTCTTAAAAGAGAAACACTCTAAGTCAAGAAACAGTTTAAAAGAAATGAAGCGGAAATAATTCTACTTACTATGCTTTACTCACTATGTTTGTTTCTCAAGAACAAATCCTGCTCAAAGAAAAAATGACGTAGTGGACTTCACTCTTAAGATCATTCTGGTCTAGAAAAGCTAGAAGACTCGCATCTTGAAAGTTTTGACTTTAGTTTGCTTCACTTGTAAGGCGATAATGTGTTTGGGTTGTTTATTCTCAAAATTTCGTTTATCCCTCCGAGGACTGACATGCATGTATCAAATGTCTCCGAGTGATATGCAGCTTGGGTAGATTTGTGTAGGGGACAACTCCTAGTCATTACCCGAGGGTTCGGAAAATGGTTCAGACATTAGAATCATGACGCAGCTATGCTATGTCCATATGCTATGCAACCAGCAGCTATGTGTTCCCTGCATGATTTCTAACCAGTTTTCAGCTTCTTAACCCTCCAAATGATTTTGACGAGGTGTCTCGTCTACCAAGATCTGATCAATTTCGCTAATGACGAGATATCTCGTCATCAAAATATTGTGAATTTTTTATGACGACGAGATCAAGATCTGATCAGTTTTATCTAATGACGAGATACCTTCTTTCATCAAGATCTGGTCAGATTTACTAATGACAAGATAGATAGTCGAGACAACCACAGGAGGGTTAACCTTCCTGGTCGAGAGATACCTCGTTGTGACGAGGTATCTCTCGTTATTAGCAAAACTGACCAGATCTTTATGGACGACATGCTTGTCATTAGCAAAACTGACTAGATCTTTATGGACGGCATGCTTGTCATTAGCAAAACTGACCAGATTTGGCCATGCTGCGCCAGACACAAGACATACAATATCAAGTAATAGGCACACACAATGAACGTTTTACTGACACAGAAGAGAGAAATAATACACCCAGGGAGGATTGCACCTGACAGGAATTGAACCTGCGCCGCCTACAACTCGAAGGTGAGTGCCTCGAACATTTCGGTGCTTATTTCATTGCCTGTAATGAAAGCTACTTTAAAATTCAGCTATGCAGAACTATGTTACATCACAAGGAATAATGGTTGTCATCTATAAAGCATGGACGTTCAGCCTTTTAATGGCTAACTTCAATGCAAATTTAGAAGACAAATGAGAACATCTTTTTCAAACAAAGCAATCAGAACTAATCACACTCCTAAAGCGATTTAGCAAATTCTTTCCTCTATACAACATCTCAAAAATTAAGCAAACATGTCTTCTTTAATCTTTTGTTTCCTTAGACCAGAATCTAATTTCCCTGAAAGATAATTCGTTGCATAATAACTTCTTCCAGACAACTACGCTAGAAACATCGGAACACAGCATCTCAGCAATTTAATGTGGATGTTGTGTCCCAAATGGTCCTCGGATTTAATTAAATAAACAATATCTAAGACTGCTTATAGACTCCAGCATGTTCCTAGTCTTGAGATGCGTCAAGTACGAATATTGCTCGGGCAACAAATAAAAAAGGTTGAAGCTGAATTCCGTTTTTATAGTTTTAGTATATCACTGACAATAAAGAATTAAATAAGAGAAAAAGGGTAAAAGAAGCTTAAGGAGTGGAATTTAAAAAATTATTTGATAAATTTAATACTTAAGGAAGAATTGTGTAGCGATGCAACCTACATAAAGAGAAAAAATCTGCTCTTTTTCGTAAAGATATTTCTGTTTTCTAAAATGCTCTTTAATGTTTGATGTAAAGAAGAAACAGAAATCAGACTACATCAAGGATTTTAATAATGGCTTTAGACTTTAATTGTTGATAAATTTGAAACACGTACTTTAAATATAAGGTTAGAATCTATATAAACTGTTTTTACCATTATGCGAGAATTTATCAAAACAATTAACCCTCCTGGTGGTTGTCCCGACTAGGTACCTTGTCATTAAAACTGACCAGACTTTAATGGATGTAATATATCGTCATTAGAAGGAAACTCAGGCGTTTAAATCGTCATCTGACCGTTGTTCAAAATTACACGGTGTCGTCCTCGGTTCTTTCTTTTCAAAGATTGGAATTTAATCTAGTGTTGACCAATCAACTGTTATACATCAATTCGGAATTTATTCTTTGAAATTTTTTCACTGGCGAAATTCTGAAATCTCATTCGAAAAACAAGTCAACTGACGTCACGTTCAGAATACATACAGGAGACATGTATCGCCACAAAAACACTATCTATATTTAGCTTGACAAAAAATGCTTCTCTTACTGAATAAATCCGTAATAAATACAATACGGCACGTGTAACAATGTTAAGAAAAGCCTTTCAATTATTTCAGTAACAAAAGGCAGCTATTAGAATTTACGAATGATAAAATTAAATTTACGTACATCATTATGTCTATTTTTGAAATAATTCACTCTTAGAAACTTAGTTTCATAAATAAAGAAAAATTAATACGTGCTTCTCAATCTTTTTATTCTTTGTAACAATGAACCCTGAATAATATACAAAATTTAAAGAGAAGTATTACTTTTACATTCTTTCATAAAGTCATTTTTTACGCAAACCAAATTAGAGATAAAAACTTTTCATTTTTATTCCTTGCCCAAATCCATTTCTAGGCCTTGCTTATCTTTCCTTCCAAACTCCTGCACGTGCTTCTTCTGCCACTAGACTTTTCGAAATTTTGCTTTTCTATATTTCAAAGTTGAAACTTTTTCCGGGGATTTGGTTTGTTAACCATATCTTTATATTCAGTGTCATCAAATATCATATACTAGTATAGTCTACTTATATTTGAATAAGTAACATTGTTTGAATCCAAAAAGAAATTAAATGTGTTTAGTTTTCCAATTACATACTACATCCCACAAGAATCGGGGGTCGTCGTGGCTCAGTGGGAATGCCCACTGCGCTAGCAACCTTCGAGTTGTAGGCGGCGCAGGTTCGATTCCTGTCAGGTGCATTTCTCCCTGGGTGTATTTCTCTCTTCTGTGTCAGTAAAAAACTTTCATTGTATGTTCTATTACTTGATATTGTATGTCTCGTCTGGCGCAGCATGGCCAAATATGGCCTTGCGCCATAAAACCCCAAATCAACCAACCACCCCACAAGAATCGTTATGTACATTGATTATTTCATTTTGTCTACTTTTGCAACCAAGGCAAGATTGGGTTACTCAATTCCATCTGTACAGATTTCACCTTGTGAACTCGGGAAGGTGCCTTGTTTATTTGACGGAAGAGGAGACATGGAACGTATCATATTTTTCTGCACAGGAGAGAACTCTTTTTCGGCTTCTCGTAATAAAGTTGTATTTGTTTCTTATTTCATATTATTTGCTGGAGAGATTCCCATGTGTAAAGCCTAATTTCTCAAATATCTTAACTGAAGATAGAAGTGAAGAACTAGGCATTGCTTAATCAAATCTGACATAGAAGGATCAGATTATTTCGAGAGGAACAGGTTGGGTAATAATAGAATATTACCCAACCTGTAATTGAATATTTATGAACCTAATAAGGATGATTTGACGGTTGAACTCAAGAATTCGGTACCATCGCTAATTGGCGATATTTATGGTTTATGGTAACAGTCGTAGACATCGAAAAAGTCGTTTGACGACGAAAATTTTAGTCGCCAATATAGCGAGATACCGGTAGTGTTCTTGAGTTTTACCAACTCTGCTCTAAAGTAATGGTGTTCTTTGTCAGGTTGTAGTCTAGTGGTAACTAAATTATTATAGTGAGCGCAGAGAGGGGTGAAATATTACCATAAATTGTTTATTTTACAAATATACAATACACTGAATACATGGAGACATCACACCATTCGGTGCGAACCTAAGTACCAAACCCTAAAAATACACCAACACCTCAATGCAACGGAGCAGATCTCGACTCGACCTTGAGGTCCCCAGTCTCATCTATCTCGTCTCCCTACTTTCTCCAATTTCACTCCTCTTGCCCAATCGGTTCCCTAGTTCCATACATTTCTCTGGTTCTGGCCTTCATGCCCCATAACCATGACACCTCCCTACTTAGGGCACCATGTAGCTTAGTTTGACGTATCCATTATTATTCAGTTGCATGCAACTGGAAGATTGCATTAGTAAGCAGCTTGGGGTATTAATTTATAAGCAGATTCGAATCCATCAGCAACTTGTAATGGCAATCGTCAACCTACACAGAATCAATTCCTTATGTCTCTTCCACTCCAAAGCTTTATAGCAGCTCTAGTATACATAGTCTTGTATCAAACACCATGATGGTTTATGGTTAAGATGTAGTGAAATTTTCAGGCGTATAAAAATGAAGAGTACTGGTAAATCATTTCACAAACAATGAAATTATGCCATTTTTTTTCTTTATTAAAAGTTATTTGGATTTTACGGCGCAAGGGCCATATTTGATCAAGCAGTACCAAACACAAGACAGGAAACAGAATAATAGTAGGAAGACAGGAAACATATAGACATATAACAGACAGAGTAGGACAGGAAATATATATATATATATGTCTATTATGTCAATATTATTGTTGTTATTTTGTTCCACCCTTTGTTCTTATTTTGTTCTCGTTTTTGTTCTTGTCATTACTTGGTTTCCCTTTTTTGATTTGTAGTGGTGGTCTATAAATATATTATTAAAAATAAAAATGATAGAGATTGGAGAAAACAATCTCTCTACATGTGCTGTATTAACGACGGGTATAGAAATGCACATTATTTATATATTGACGAATGGCAACACACGGATATAAACAATGTGAAATCAACCATGACGAGATTTATTCTCCAATTTTGCTTAGTTTAAATATACTTGGTTTGAGCTATGGATCTGCATACAATTGCTAAAACTATACGGAAGAGCTCGGAATTCTCTAGCAGTCTGATTGTACAAGGCAATGAGAAATCTTGAAGATAGATATTGGCATAGAAAAGAAAATGGAACGAACGCGAAAATAGGTTTATCATCAAAAGTGCGGAATTGACTTCGAACAAATGAATGGGCATGCAATGGAGGTGGACATTCAGACTGAAATGTAGTAATATGACTTAGGTGTGAACTTTTTACCATGAAAAATATTGGAAATTCGAATGACAGTATGTTTATAATATTATTTCATATTTTCAACTAATTTTATTCATTTAAAAAAGGTATATGTGCATAATGCTTGAATTATTTGTCTATGGATTTTAACAAGGTATGAAACATAAGCAATGACATTACCATCAATAGATATAGGTAGAAAACGCGCAGATTCTATGCTCAGGTCTGTCTGTAGGTAACATTTGGTTAGGTGGGTTCGGTTTTATGGTGCAAGAGCCATATTTGGCCAAGCTGCACCAAACAACGTTAAGCAAATGGATTTACACTCAAGGAAAATTTTACTGATACAGAAGAAAGAAATTCCCCAGAGAGTAATTGAATCTAAGTCGCCAAGAATACATAGGTTGATAGGCTCACCCACTGAGCCACGGTGATCTCGGTCTTCTAGTAACGTAGAATTCATAAATAGCACTTAACATAATCACTTTCCAAGTCACTTGGTCGTGTTCACGGGGGCTGGTGCACGTTAAATGTGGCGTGGCCTCAAATGTCCTCATGTTGGCGTGGTGTGGAGGTTTGGGGACTAGGGTATCAGCCCAGGTATTGACCTTCTCATCTGACCATGGTTCAAAATTTCGAGGCTTTGTCCTTGGATCTGTCTTCGGATTGATCCCGGACCGTAGCCAGTACTACGCTAATGTCCGAAATGTCAAATAATACGTTCGTACAGTATTCATCGGTCGCTTTTATCGATAACATAAGGAGTAATATTAAGGAATGTGTCCCCAAAACTCTTGATATTGAAAATGGAGAATGCAACAAGAAACATATTGTTAACCTTCACGTAAATAACAACCAACCTATCGTCAACAAGCACTTCTATTATTCGAAATCGGTTCCATCTCTAGTCGCATGTAGCTATAACAAGGAATAATGCAATGTAATCTGACCAAACGCTTTTCATACAAAAGGTATCAATAAAAAACAACCTCATTCGGCTGATCCGATTGTCATAAGCAGATGTTCTAGAACAAAACTTTCGAATGACCACCTGCTCTTTCACCCTAGTCCGGTTTTGCTTCTGAGTGGGTGAATGGCTTGAAGTGTTTGTTTGTGACACACACGCGCTTCTGAACGATTCCATTCACTTCCGTTCCTTATAATGTTTTCACTCCTTATTGTTCTCTGTAGAAGATGCTCGGTATATTTAGCTTGCGTGGGATAGGCTGGTTATTGAGAACTGGTTTCAGATTTAAAAGAATGGTCAGATCAATCGGTATGAGTTTTGTTTAAACAGGTACTTATTTACTTTTGAATTGTAATGAAGCGATTGAATATAGTGCGTTAATTGTTTTTAATTCTTACGAATTAAAAAAATTAGCGCAATGTATTCAATTATTAACTCTGTTATTAGCACTTGAAAAAATTATCTTAATATTTTTTAAGTGCGTTCATAGGTCTGCCTTCCAAATAAGCGACTTCGCGAAGTGAGGTTTCAAATAATGTTTTTTTTGGGTAATCTTATATTGACTAAATGGCTTGACGGATTACTCTATTAAAATATTTAACGTTTTTTAAATCGTAATATGGATTGTCATCGATGAAAAATATGTTTTTCGATTATTATTTCTATATTAGTATTCCGGAATTTAAAAACTAAACACAACTATAATTTGGACTGCGCATGTGTATTTCTTCAAAGTAGATTTTTAGGTTTTCATATTAATTCAGAGTATTATGAATCTCTGAATTAATATGAATCCTTTTTGTGCTGCTTTTCTGCCTAACGCAGAAAAAAAAATAAAAGGTAAACAAAATGCTGTTAAATATTTTAGATAGTTTTATTTTAACTCTTTGAGGTACAAGATATTAAAGGAAAAAACGAAGTTGCACAGAATTGTTTATTCACTTATTCAGCTTCAAAATTAGTATAACATCAAATAACATGTTTTTTATTATAAAACGATTTATTCACTTATAATAAATTTGTACTAAAAAACGACATTTACCGTTATGAAAGACACAAATTTAATGCACCATACAATTAGCCAACCTTAACCACAGCAGTGTCAACAACTTACTAATGCGTTTTGACATGTGTAAATTTTTGTTTTCAGTTATTTATACATTTAGTGCTAATTCTTAGCATTGCCAACTCAATGAAAAACTTTAAATAAAATATTAAACTGTATGACTATGAGAAATTTCAACTTTTTGAGGTGGGTCAAAAAATATCCCACCATGCATAAAAAGATAAGCAAAAGGTGGGACAATTTTTAACCCACCTATCCCCAAAGAGTTAATTATAGGTATGATATCCATTTATGGAATATGGATGCGATACTCATTATAAATGGCTTGGAAATTAATAAGATATGAAATGTGAATAACTACAAACTTTGCAATCAATAGGTATGAGCAATTAATAAATTTTAGATGCGCAGATGCTATGCACGGGTCAGCTTGTAAAAAGTAAAAACTATATTTGGAAACTGGAAATGAATGGAATATTATGTTAGAGTAATAGAGAGGGGGAATGCCAAGCAATATACCACATGAGTCTAAAAATGTCGCCCCTCAAGTAATAACTGGAATGACGCTTATGGCTATAACATACATACAAGATGTCTTCCAGGTTATTTTCCCCAGGATAATATGAAAATTCTTTCCCATTCAAATGATCCTCTGTAACTTCATAAATGATTAGTCAATTATTCCCATTACAAGATTATGCAAGATTACCTGCATTAATGTATTCTCACATTAACGGAAGCGCATTTTTTAAATCATTACAGATTATTCTAAAACAAAAATATTAATATTAGGAAATGAAATTGGGAATAAATTAACAAAATGAAATCGCAATTCATTAACAATTTATTTACTCACATTTAGCCACAAGAGTTTCTTAAAGCCAGCATTTATTGATGTTTATCTAATTAGATTTAAAGTATTAAACATTACAATTTGTTTTGACACAGTTAAAAATCTTCGTATGAAATCTCCATAAAAACAGACTTTAAAAAGCTTTTTCTAGGCTTTAATTTAATAGTAACATTTCGCAGAAGAGACCTATTCATATTTAATCATAGTGTTTCATACAAGCCTTGATTCAAACCCTATTGAAGTACTTAGAAATTCTAATTGCCTTTTCACTGAAGCTTTTTATTCGGAATATAGCTCTGTATGTAAATGGACTAGATTTATAAAAAATAGCACTTTTTACTCTTAACTTTAATTAAATCGGTGTTATATTATATATTCTATGTGCTTTATGTTTAAACTTCCCTTTTGCAGCCACAATCTTAATTTAATAAATTTCATTTAGTTACTGAAAGAAGCAAATTAATTTTGTCAAAAAAGTTTGCCGAAGCAATTGAATGTAAGAAGTATATTAACAAAACATTAACTAAATCTGTTTCTGACCTTATTTGTTAGTTATTTCGTTACATTTTTTATCAGATTACGTAAGCAAAACTCATCTCTAGTAGTTGTTTTGGATTTCGTTAATACATAACTTTTATGAAAGAGGTTTAAACCTCCAAGTGGTTTTGACGAGATATCTTCTCCGTCAAGGTCTGAACAATTTTGCTAATGACGAGATATCTCGTCGATACAAAAACCAGGAGGGTTAATAAAAGACTCATATTTTTAACTTTTTATGGTGTACCAATTTATACCTATGCCAACCTGTGGTCGGGAGCTATTTACTTTGGTCACCAGCTCTATTTGAGAAAGTGAAACGTGTTAAAATAAAATTATTATTTTCATGGCAGAATTCCATTAAACTCGTAGACACACGCATAGAGACTGTGCTGAAGTTTACAAATTATTTGTCATTCATGGCACTATAGAGTATATAGCTATGCACATGCGTAGCTATATGCTACTTTCTGGATGGCACAATGATACTCACATGTAATACCATGTTTGAATACAGGCATCAATAGGCAGTTTTCGTACCTCCCTAATGAAATAAAATTAATCACAAATGTAAAGCAGTATTTGATACTTCTTGGTGATGTTAATTCATACTTCTAATAACTATATGGCGCAAAAGTGCACACCTTAGTCAGTCGTGTTATCACAATTAGCTTCTGAGCGTCCGCTTCAATTGAAAGGAGATTTGGTATTTTTTGACGTCCAGACCTTTTTAGTGTTTATCGGCATTTTCTTTATTGCGATTGTTTCTGTCTTCCAGATTTCTCAACATCATCGGTCCTTCTTGTTTCTTATCCCAGTGTAAAAATAAAAAAATTACACTAAGTCATTGAGTCTGTGCAAAAAAAGTTTTTTTGCAATGGCAGATGGGAACATAAAATGTCTTCATGTATGGCTTCAATGCAATTCAGGATGTGCGAGGAAGAGGCTGGTAATAAGCCGCGCTTTCTACCAAAGGATAGGTGGGAAAGGATTTCTGTCCATCAATGAATATCTTTTTCAAATGGTCAGATCGGAGACTGGCAAGCATAGAGAAAGTTTTCCCGGGGCAAATTTAACGCAAGCAGCTCTTGTGGTGTTCCACTGAGGCTCCAGTGATCAATGATGATCTCTTTCATAGTCCTATCCTATGGCCTCATCATGGCGAGAGGGTGAAACGGGTAGCACAGGCGGGGTGTATATACTACTAGTAGGGTCACCCAAGACTTGAAGGCTGTGCTGCTTTACCCGGCTAACATAGGAAGGTGAATGGGTGGCTAAGTTGGACTGTACAGAGATGGCTCCCAGATCTTATGATCAATAGCAGACACGCTCTACTCATGTCAGGGGACTTGTGCCCTTGTCGGTCCTTAATCAGACTGCTGAAGGTAGCAGCATAATGTTGCTAAAACTACACGGCGAGTTCTTCCGTGTAGTTTTAGCAACATTATGCTGCTCCATAGCTCAAACCGAACATATTTAAGCAAACTAAGCGGCAAAACTTGCGAATAAATACCGTAGGGGTTGAATTTGAATTGTTTATAGCCGTTTGTTACCTACAAATAATGTCGATTTCTGTGCCACGAATGTTGGTGAAATACATATTTACAAATAGACCCTCCCATAGCATCTGAGCTGAACTTTCTTAATTGCTTATTCGTATTGATGGAAAAGTGTCTTTACTCATTTCGTACCTTATTTCAATCTATTTATAATGAATATACCATCCGTATTCACATAAATGAATTTCATATACCACCGTCCATAAATTTGGAAACACTTCGACATTTACTTAAAAGCCAATAAAATTTCAAGAAATATGACTATAATGGAACTTAAAATACTCAATTATTCAAATTAATGATAATTTCACTTAATAACATATCAATTAAGAAAAACGTTCTATTTTGAGTCTAAATCTTTGATTCTTCAAAACTTCCAGCTCCCGCTTTTATCACATCTTTGTAATTCGAGACAAACTAATAAGTTATTTTTCAATATTTACAGTTGTGATTTGTTCCCATTCTTCAAGTAGGGCATCTTACAGATAATTTATGTTCGAGAGATTTAGGTTTTGGATTTTCCGGTCAAGTTTATCTCATAGAAACTCTATCGGATTGAGATTGGGAATCTGGGATGGCCAGTGCATAGTTTTAAGCTCTCCCGAGTCCTTTTTTGAGATATAATTTCGACATAACCGAAGAATGTTTCGTGTCATTGTCTCCTTAGAAAACAAGTCCATTTCTAATCAGGTGCTTCCCACATTTTACTGCTTGCCGTTGAAGAATGTTATTGTAGCCATTCTGGTTTACAATTTCACACACCAGCCTAGTACGCATTGTCTTTACACTCAACAACCGTGTTAGTGCGCATGTGAGCTTGACAAAAAATAACTAAACAAATCATAACTTTACCTTCATTTATATGTTATATGCTGAAATCGAATTCAAGAAACAAGCAAAGTAACATCATAAAGCTAACAGAAAGTGCGAACCACCACAAAAACGTTAGTGCACACTACAAGAAAAACCATTATTACAAAATCAAAGGAATTTTAAGTTGTCGATTGATAAAAATAATAAATTTACTATACGTAAAAGGTATAATTTTATAAGTAATATTATAAGAGATAACATTTTACACGTATATACGTAAAATATAACAATCATATATAATATTTTACTTAAAAGGTAATATTTTATACGTTATATGTACGTAAAAGATCATTTTTTTATGTAGTTCATGTTTGAGAAGTTATACTGATACGAAAATGATGCAACATATAACACATTTTTAGCCCGAAAATATACTCAAGCGCCCGATGCAAAATTTAGATGCCCTACAAGTTAAAAAGTAGTCGAAAAGGTACGACAGCACCCAATCTGGCATCATAGGCACAGAAAGGGATTCTGAATTACGATTTACATTTCCCGTTGAACTACTCCAAGGCGGATACGCATCAACCAAACGGAAATTACGTATCGGAACACCAAAATTCAAAACTCACGAATGAGTATCCCGTATGGAAAGATATATGAAAATTCATTATTTTCATGGTTACCTTTAAACCAGATGAGATGTATTGTTGACTCAAAGCAAATCTAAGGAAGTTGGTGAAGAATGTTGCTTTAGAAGAGGCAGCGCCAATTTTTAAGTCATTTAAATGGTTAACTAATTAAGTGTGAAAATGAAATCTTACCTTCAAAAACATGATCACTCATGTGCTCTTCCAATATAAGGACTGCTTGCGTTATGTTGAAATTAAATACGTTCATAGAAGAATTCTTGGATGAACCGCTCATCATGTCCATGTCGTGACGAGTTCTTTACTTTATTCCAGTAGGTAACCAATAAACCTGGGTTACGGCCAACAATATTTCGATTGGTGTTCATAACATATCAAGAGGAGTCCGAACTCCTTTTATTATGAAGATGGTTGACAGTTATTTCAGCTTCGAGTACTACTTTTAAGACATCGCCATTTTTGATGTACCATTATCTGAAAAATAAACATACATTCATCAACAAGAGTGACAAACAAATGAAAAGAACAGTAGCACAAGTTGGTATTAACCCTCCTGGTGGTTTTCATAAGTAAAACTGATTAGAATTTGATGGACGAGATATCTAGTCATTAATGGAAAACTGACCAGATCTTGAACTCGTCATCCTCAAAAAATCGGCAATTTCCTGATGATATACCATCTTATTAAAAAAATTGGTAAGATCTTGATGGACGAGATCGTTGAATCCACTTGGAGGGTTAAATGTAGATAATAATGCAATGCTGTATTTAGGATTTATTTCGGAGAGGGCCAAAGTAAGTGTTTACTAATGCAATTTAAGATTTTATCAAATTATTATAAAGAGTTATTTTTGTGTAAAGTTTTAGATACAGTTTTAGTTATGAATTTTAAAGGGATACTGTAAAGGCAAAAAATTGACACATTGGTTAATCTAAGTACACGAATCGAATGACTGTATACAGTATTCTGCAAAATTTACGAAATACGTTACATTGAATAGCATTGAGTAAATATTCAAACCTTGTTTCGGGGAATTCTCTTCTTACTTTTGTGTAACTTATGGGGATTAATACGATATGTAGATAGATATGTGAGAAGGTGGTTGGGTCAGCGCAGAATATATTGTCAATAACCATTGCTTTCATACTTCGTAAATATTAGGTTATTAAATTATTATGAATATTAATTCATAAAATAATAGTTTTTTAGAGCAATACAAATATTATTTTTATGAAGTATATCAGTAGTCAAAAATTAAAACATAACTAATAAGATTAAAACTGAACCACAAATCTTCAATATCTATTTAGATGGAGAAAACGTCCACCATCATTAGGACAGAAATGAACGTTTACTTATGCCTTGATGATGGTGGACATTTTGCTCCACCGAAATAGCTATTGACAATTTTATCACCTGTTGTTTACTGCTGGCTTGATGGCGGACATTTTTCTACACAATATCAACTGTTTTAACCCTCCTGGTGATTTATCCTCGCTTTGAAAACTGCCCTGTAGTGACCAATCTCTGATATAAATTCTTTGTTCCAAATTGTCACCAGTTGTGGGCAATGGACAATTTATTTTTCCTACTTGGATCTTCCTTCATTCCTGTTAGATTAATAGGGCAGTTTTGTCAACGAGATATCCCGTCAAGCAAGAGTAGTCAGATCTTGATGGACGAGGTATCTCGTCAAAGTCACTCAGAGGATTAATCTTTATTGGTCATACTTTGAAGTTTCTTAATTTTTGACTATCAGTTTGACAGGTTCTATCCATGTACCCACAAGTATATCAGTATTTTACTTGAATAGATATTTTTAAAATCAAAAACCAACACTTTCGGGGGCATCTCGAACCACAGTCTCCCCCTCTAACAATGTTACTGGCTCGTTGTGTTAGGCACAAACTCCTGTTGAGAAACATATAGGTTTTATATCGAGCCGATGATCGGAAAGTTCTCACAACGCTGTGGGCTCACAGACTAGTAGTTGAATTACTAGTGTGCGACCACCTAACAAAACTCCTTCCCATCATTTGCCTGTCTTGTATCTGGCGCAGCATGGCCAAATATGGCCCTATCGCCTAAGACCTCAAAACAACGAACCAACAACAAACCTTTCAGTAGCTAAATAACTATGGTTCTACCACAAGTGCTCTATAGCTAGCCAACAGTATCAAAAGTTTCGACGTCTGCGATCCCATCTAGAACCCCCATTTTTCCCTTTTATCCCCATCAACTTAACCCTCCAAGTGGTTTCGACGAGATATCTCGTCCATCAAGATCTGACCAATTGTTGTAATGATGAGATATCTCGTACGTCAAGATCAGGTCAGTTTTGCTAATGACGAGATACCTTGTCGAGACAACCATTCAGGAGGGTTAAATATTCTTGAAATTTTTGTCAAATATAATATCACACTTAATAAAACAACACTTAAAAATTAAATTTTTATATCTGTGCTGACGAGTCTTTTTATTTTTCGCCCTTAAATATTATCCAGAAAAGTAACTTTCTCACATTAAACAAATGAGTGGCAAAGGCGTCTATGATGCTGTAAACTTCAGAAGCATGTGATTTACAAAAAACTGCGCTCCCATCCTCTTTAACATCTATCTGCAGCAAGCTTGTTATATATATTCTTCGTCTTGTTATTTGAAATAATTTTTTACTAAAATTAAATAAACTTGCTTAGAAAATTAAATTTTTGTATTTGAATTAACCTTCTGAAGATATGGAACACTGACTCGAGGAAAACACAGTCATCCATCAACACCAACAAATGTCTGTAAGTTTCCTTTTTTTATATTTAACAAGAAAAAATGTATAAATGTCCCATCATTTGAAATGAAATCGTACCGCTGTTACAGATCTCTTCTGCTTGACTGCTAAAAATGACAAAAGTAAACATTTCACAAAACCAAAGTATGTTAATTCCTGAGAGCAATTACTCTACTAATTACAAGTGAATTACACTCGTCCCCGAAAGCATATTTAATGAGGACATTTCTGTTGAAATACATACTTTAAATACTGCGAAGTTTAATTTGAAAAACAAGTCTTCCCAATTTGTTGTTTTTAATATTAACGCACATATTTTAAGACTCGAAGAACGAGTTTCAAGCATCAACGATACTAATTTCAAAAGGGAGCTTGATGATTATGTGAGTCTCATGATACTTAAAGGTGAAATTTAGGTAAATATCTTTTGAGACTGTATCTCCGACGCCTAGTGTACTCTCCCTTAGCAGCCGAAGGCTCTGTGGTTTTGAAAGCCGATTAATTTAAATATCCAAATATTTAATTACCGTTTTGAAAAGAAATGATTCTTCACTTATTTGATAGCCACAAGCTATACTTCACTGCACTGAAAGGTCATGTGTGTGTGAAGTTATAATATAAAATCTTTTCACATCTTCACATTTAGCTAAGATACGGATTCTATTATTTTTTCTATTGTTTCATGCGATGATATTGCAAGAGCCTTATTGATTTTTTCTTAGTATGACAAGGAATATAGTCAGTAATAAAACAGGACGAGGTAGGGTACTTGCATATGCACCTACTGTCTGTCTGCCACGATAACTGCTCAGGCACATAATCTGCTCCTATGTGTAACAGTAGAGACGGACCAAATGCGATGCATGATGAAATGTTTTCAAGTTTGTCCCATTGGCCTACTTAATGACAAATTATCAATTTATTTTTCAAGATTTGTAGCAGAGATCTACTATATCACAAGTCGAAAGGAGTTGTAATTTAAATAATTTAAACTCTGGGCCAGATATTAATTTTATATTAAATACTTGTTTAGCTATACTTGTATAAATTATGCTTATGTAAAATTTGAAAATACAAAATAAGTTTCTGCTGTACAGTTCCTTCATAAATATTCTTGTTCTTTCATATAGTTTCATAATAGACGTCAAAAATCATTTCAAAGAAACATTTTATATGAAGAGTTCTTATAAAAAACTATCACATCTTCCAATTTATAAAAATTACTTATTGTAACATCGAATCTGGTATTTATTTTTTTCGACAATTCCGAAGTTTTTAAAAATAAAATATCAACTTAATTATAAATTTAAAATAAATTTTATAAAAACCAAAATTGTTTCTTGAATTTTGTTTGATTATGTGATTTTCATGTATATTTTACTTCTGAAGTTTTTACTGTTGCATTACATTGCGTTTTGTGCTTTGCCTTTTGTTATTTTTGTGCTTTTTCCACTATAATGTAAATTGATTTTTTCTGTATAGCTGTATGAATAAAATAATGGATAAGGTAATTTAGGATTTAGTTCAAAGAGCCACAAAAAGCTTTTCAGAAATAACAAAAAAAACGTCATTCAAATTAAATATTAGAGGAGAAAATTAAATCTATACACAATTTATTACAACCTATTCTAATCACCAAACCACATGGGTTCAACCACGTTTTTATTTTTCATTTTTCTTTATGAAATAGAATTGATCTAAAATAGAAAACAGCATTTTGTATTTTATTTGTCGTGTTCAATTCGTATTTAATTCACACTAGATGTGCAGTCATTTTTACAATTATGCCCCTGAATGTCTTTAATTTCATCTCATTCATTTATTTGTTCGACTGTAAATTGCGTTTTAATGTCTGAAAATCAGTGAATTTCACTTTCCCTTAAATGTTCTGCGCCTATCTCTACATTTTATCTTTTTTTTTAATTAACGCTTCCCTTCTTCCATCAACTACCAGAATGGTGCGTTTTAACCCTCCAAGTGGTTTCGACGAGCTATTTCGTCCATCAAGATCTGACCAATTTTGTAAATGACGAGATATCTCGTCGAAACGATTTGGAGGGTTAACCAATGGATCTTTTAACCGATATGCCTGTTTAGTCTTTTTGTGTGTATGGGGTAAAAGTAATACATACATAGAATTACAGAGAAATATTTAATTATCTCTAATTTATAGAATATTGTTAAACCTCCGAGTGGGGTTTTGACGAGATATCTTGTTTATTAAGATCTGATTATTTTCGCTAATGATGATAAATCTCATCAAGATATTGCCTATTTTTTGATGATGCCAATAACATTATATCTCGTCCATCAAGATCTGGTCAGTTTCGCTAATGACTAGATGCCTCATCGAGACAACCACCAGGAAAGAGGGTTTAAGAAATATTTTGCATCCTATAACTCAAACGAAGCCACATTTGAACGAAACGGTAAAACTGAGGATGAATCTCTCAGCAGTTTAATTTATTTGTCTCTAAACGTTCGGCTCCATGCTCCTATAAACAAATAAAGCAGTTGCCACATTTACGTAATAAATTTGATTATATGTACTTTCGCCCACAGACTAGCTTTCCAGCATCAAAGCAGAACATGTTTAGAATGTTTGATCATCTAATGTGGTCTTCTAATGGGTATCTTCTAATGTCAAATCTACACAAGTTATATCTAAGAGGCACTCTATTTTAAGTTGATTGTTTATCTAATGCAAAGTTCTAAGGTTTTTAACTTCTAAATCCCCAAATTAAGATCAAGTGTAGAATCGCTTTTCCCAGCAACATTTAGGACCAAATACCATTATCTATTTGTTGAAGAAATCCATAGATTGTTTCAATTTTTAGAAATATTCTTTTGATTCTTGCCTGAGAATAGAATCCTTTGGAAAGATTCTATGACTCCTTTTCTTATAATAGAACTTGTGGTGGCTTGACTGCTCCACCACTTTCAACAGGCCGTTGGTGAGAAATCGCGTATTACGCTTCACCAAGCCTTTCCTGTTTCGAGAGCGAAGTGAAGTGAAGCGAACTAGTTTCAGTTCTCACTCCTTAGGTTCACTTCTCACTTCTTAGTCTCTGTTCCTATTGGTTAGTTTCAGTTCGTATTTGCGCGAGTATATAACGTCTACTTTTAACCTGTTGTATTCTGCTTTCGTGTTTTGTGTCGTAATATGTATGTGCTGTGACATTCGTAAAAACCTTCTGTTTATGTCAGATTCAAACTCATTGGAACAATTTTATTTAATCCTTTGGAAAGATTATATTAGTACTTTCCTTAGAATAGGATCAGCTGGAAAGATTCTTTTGATCATATCAGTAGAATAAACTCCACCGAAAAGATTCTATTCGTCAAGAAAGTAAGAACTGGCTAGAAGTCAGGCAGAGAATACTGCAGGCTGCAAGGTGTAATTACGCCTAAGAAGATTTAATCAAGGTCCCTTCAATAAATATTTGGAATTTACACCCTCATGAAATCAAGTTTGCATGGTTGCATTACCATATGGTTAATAAATCCATAATTCTGCATTATACAGTGGTCGAATCCTTTATGTGCCTGATTTGATAGAGTTTGTTATATTTCAAATAACTTTTTAAAAACGTAATTACGCTTGGATTGTTTTGATAGTAAACTAAAATAAGACACGGCTTATAAGTGACAAAACCTTAAACCGTAATTTTCATGGCTGCTCCTATGAAATATATGAAAATAGTTACAAATTGGAGGAGCCGAAATATTTTTGGGACTCACTGAATGTGATTTTACTCCTTTTCATATGCCCATTTCAGCAAAAAGTAAAAGTTGTACTTTCAGTAGAATTAATATATCAAGATTGTTTCAACGTAAAAAGTGTTTAGTTAAATTAGAAACTTATATAAAGTACGATCAATTTTCCTTTACTAAAATTGTTTGAAGAGGCTTGAAATGAAGTAAATAAACGAGCTTTTCCAATTAATAACTTGCGCAATAATTATATATAATAGAACACTTTTTAATCATCTTATGTGTACATGATACTAATTATCAATAATTTGTTTGTCGTGTGAAGAAAATTAATTATAACTTAGCACTGTTAGAGAAAATTTAATGAGAACTATTTTATGCAGAAAAGTAAAATATACTCAATTGTCTCCTTTGTTTAAGATCTATATCACTAATTAATTTAATCTGTAAATTAAAATAAAAATGAAAATGACAGTACCTGAAGTATTTTAATATATATTTTAAGACAGAAAATACTTGAGTTTTAGCAAAACATCTAGTGAGAAAGTTGGTAAAAGAGCTCTTTTCAATGCAAAATTTGACAGCCGATTGAGTTTACACATTTAATGCAAAATAACGCGTTTGCGAACAGTAAGGGGACATTAAGTTTAACGCTGTTTTAGATAGGTTGAAAGATGCGGAAACAGAATAGTAGAATATTTTATGAATGTCCATTTGAATTTGTAAACAAAATTATTTCGCAAGTATACGAGGTGCTGTCAATAAGTTTAGATGTCAATACTGCTGCTATATACAAAGTGGTCAAATTACTTTTGTTTGCTTCACCTTAGATATAATAGCCTTAAATGTTCAGACACCGATCCCATGGGTCCCGCTTGACAGTCCGAAAGCCGAATGGTTAGATGTCTGGCTCTCAGTTCAACAGACTCTGGGATCGAATCCCATTACGGCCAATCGAACGCGGATGATGAACCTGAGTTAGATTTCCGTACCACAACATTACTACTCGTACGAGGCATAACACCAAGTGATGCGTGTGTGGAAGAAATAGACTGTTGAAAACCGGACCCATTGAAAGTTCGTCAGAAAACCATGAAATGCGACGACACCAAGGGATGACAGACACCTCGTTCGCATGGAAGTGACGGACCACTTAGCTTCATCACAAGTGTTAGCAGAACGGTGGGACACTGCAACTGTGGCATTGTCTGCTTACACAATTCGACGGCGTCTGATTCACAGATGACTGACTGCACACATTCCTTTGGGTGGCTTCACTTGACCTTGAACCATTGACGCCTTATGCTATAATGGGCTCGTGAACACAGAAAATGGCGTGCTGGAGGGGAACTTGTGTTTTCGAATGAGTCCCTCTTCAACTTGGGTTGCAATGATGGCCACATACATAGTAGATATCGTAGGTAATGCAATCTTCCAGTGTGCATTTTAGAACGCCATAATGGCCAAATGCTAGGCGAGGTAGTGCGGGGATCATGGAGTACCATTATTGACCTCGGTTGTTACAAATGAATTCAGGGTAATCTCAACAGCAACTGAGAGCGATACACCAGGGAAGTTGTAGGGGTAGAAGTCATACCCTTCCTTCAGAACACTCCTGACGCTATAATCTAGCAGGATAATGTTCAACCACACGTTGCCAGGAATATTACAGCCTATTCAACAAGACAGATAGATAGCGCTTTTTTCTAGTCATTTCCCAGACATGTCGCCTATGAAACATGTCTGAAATATGGTCACTCAGCAACTATACCGTCAAAGTTCTTCATCAGCCAGTACCAAATAATTGTAGACTTGCATACAAGCAGACAAGCAACCAATTCCCCAGAAACACATCTAAAGCCTCTTTAACAGCAGCTCTTACGTAGCCCGTCTAGGCTTCGCAACATTCGGATTTGTTTCAAGTTTTAATTTCTGTTTTGGTCTGAAAATGTAATCTTTTATGTATAGTAATATGTGGTATACATTTCACTCTAATCACTTGATTATTTCATGGTGTTACAATTTTCACTAACTAGTATATAATTGAATGAATTCCAGATTAAGTGAAATCTAACTATAGAAAAATTGATGAATTCTTCTCAAAGCTTTAGTATAAATTTTACTTAATTTTTAAGCTATCCAGCAGAATTACGTATGTAAAGATGGCCCCGATAATGCCAATAATAAAATTTCTCCTGAGGGGCACTATCTTCCACACAGTAAGACTAACTTCTTTTTGTGTTGACAAAAGAAGTACTAACGTGTTGAAACCCGAAAAGGCTCTTGAACCTGTTAAAGATTTTGCGCGTGTTCCCACGTCAGAGATGGCTTCTGCAAGCAAAGACGCTGATACTGTCATGGCAATGAAACAAGTCAGTGAATCTAAGAAACCGCACAAAACCATAGTGCGGCGATAATCGTAAATATCGTATGAAATTGGATGGAGAATGTCAGTCATTAACGAATATATAGCTCCAGAGCTCTGTACAGTATTGCAGAACATCAGAAATGACAAGTGAGAATCAATGAACTCAACTTCTGATATTATGCTGGAGTAAATACACAACAAGCGTTCGGGATCTAAATAACTATCTTTGGTTATTAATTTTGCGAAAGTTTGGAATTTGAGTTTGATACGTTCGCAAATTGATACGTAGAACACCGCGAAAACGTCCGAAGGTATATAGAAGAATACTTGCAAGATTAAGGTGTATAATGAGTTCAAAAACGTGTTGTACGTTTTTGGCAGACCAAGATCTATCAATGTTACATCGAGGCGAACTAGAAAAATCGTACCCAATATCAGTACTGTCAACTGCATCAAAAACGTAAATCCCATCCATACGTAGATCCATCGTTTCAGTCCGTGATTAATGTTGATTTTCATCTTGCTCAAATCGAGAGCGATTTCTTTCATCTGGTTGTATCTGTGGCAGAGAGCATAACGATTGATTACCATGTTGAAAGACACGAGAGTTGAGATGACCACGTGCTTTGAAAACTTGGTAATCAGCATAAATTTCATGGTTGGATAAATAACAATGAAAGCAAATATTGCATTGGCGACAGTATGCATGCATCCTGTGAGTGTCTTCTTGTCCTTTGACGTAATTGCTGGAAAAATCAATCCCAAATGAAACAGTCTGAAGACATATTTGTAAGGATTCTTCATACTCTGCATTCTGTCTTAATCACATATAAACGTGTTTAAGTAATGTTAATGATACAGTTAGTCGATTGTTGTGAACATGAAATAAGGAATACGTTTTGCTTTTCACCTAATTTTTGACATGATATTTATAAACTTCGTTTCAGAACATGCATACGATAACGATTGTTTCGTAAAACCCCTTCTTTTAACTTTATCATGGATCCAACAAAAGCTGATGGAAACTCATTACTTTTTCTGCTAGGTACATAAAACGGACATCGATTGCTGACTTTCATGAATAGAAAATATTCTAAGATATCACATGCGAGCATTATCGATTTCTTAAATAAAGACAACTTACTTAAGAGGAACGTTTACTAATATTAATAAAAATTGATCAAGTGAAATAAAGAAGGATAGGAGGAAGTTAAGAGACGTGTCTAAGTGAACTTATTCTAGTAAACAGTTATTAAGAATTGGGATTTTTACCTTCTGGATTGATCGCCAATACCCCGTCAATACCGATTGAGGGTCAAGTCAAAACATGAAGATTTATTATTCTTCATGTTTTGACCCTCAATCAAGTTGATAGAGGGAATAGGTTTTTACAATTTTTTCATCAAGGAATCATTAAAAAATCAAGATTTTGTCAGGAATTAAATATTTAAAATCAACTAAAAATTCGTTTCTTAACTGATAACTCTGATAACATGGATAAAATGATACGAAAATAATTATAATAGATCAATATTCATTGATGAGTTATCACCATTTTAGCAAAGCATCATATTGCAAAAACACAGTTCTTCAGAAATTGAGTTTAAGGTTTTGGCAATATGTTTGTACATGTTAACAATACCTAGCGTAGAACCCTTGTAACTAGAAAATTATTCCGAATATTTACAGGATCTTGATATCGTTTAAAAGTAGCTTAATACAAATAAAAACATTAATATATATATATATATATATATATATATATATATATATATATATATATATATATATATATATATATATATATATATATAAATACATTCCCAGCATGCCCGTGTGTACTCTACTTGAAAACATATATATCATTTTTCAAAAAGTGCAATAAAATATATTTATGGAATTCTATGCTCATAAATACAAAACAGAGAATGCTGTGGATAATACATTCGCAGAAAAGAAACAATTAATTATTTGTGAAATATATTTAACCGTTTTAGAATGCAATCACTAAGTGAATATAGATACATTTATGGATAATCTCTGTTTTCTCCGTAAATGTACATTAACTCAATTTGCAATGAATCTACAGGCGTTCACAATTTTTGAAACATACAAATCGTCATCAAAACCATTCGACTCATGTGGTCTGCATAGTAAAAAAATTAATCTGAAATATATCTTAATATAAAAGACAAACTTTCGATTTTAAGGTAGCCATTATGCAGGGTAAGTCTAAATTGTTTTTACAAAATAAGAGGGGTGATAATATGCATCCAGACGAGCAATATTTACCATGGAACATAGGGTCGCATTCCACTCTGAGAGGCAGAAAAGAGTAAAATTAGAATTTCAACATGAACTTACAACAGTATTGTGAAAGCGAATGAACGATACCAAAAGTTGCGGTATTTCTTGAATGCCACATATCCCGCACGATGGATCGGACGTGGCGGACCTGTGGCTTGGCCTCCTCGCTCACCGGACCTCAACCCACTGGACTTTTTCTTCTGGGGGCACATGAAATCTGTAGTGTACCACATGCCTGTGGACTCGGCTGATGATCTCGTAGCGAGAATCGGTGTTGCCGCAGACAAAATTAACACAACACCAGGAATCTTCGAGAGGGTGCGCCAGTCATTCCTTCGCCGGTGTGAACTGTGCAACGACACGCGTGGCCGCCACTTTGAGCACTTGCTGTGAGTTTTTCTCTGATCAATAAATCAGATTGTACAACTTTTGATATCGTTCATTTGCTTTCCCAACACTGTTGTAAGTTCATGTTGAAATTCTAATTTTACTCTTTTCTGCTGCTCGGAGTGGAATGCGACCCTATGTTCCGTGGTAATTATTGCTCACCTGGATGGGTACTATCACCCCTCTTCTTTTGTAAAAACAATTTAGACTCACCCTGTATGTACCATGCAAGTGCATTTAGGTATCGGAAGTAAAAATCGTCGCATTCCGCCTGGTCTATTTGTTTACACTAAAAACCCCTCTCACAGATCAACGATTCCTTTTTTCTTCTTTGTGATTATTCTATTTCTGTTGCCATCTATCCACTTATAGTAAGGGTAAAAGGTGAGAAATGATTAGGAAATGAATCTAAATAAAATGTGATTTTGAATTTTGAAGAAGCATTCCAAAGGGTATATATCACAGTGTTTAATAAGATCTCAGAAATTTGCATTCCAATGTAGATCTCAAACTTTGTTCAAAGAAATTTTCAAAGCATAAGCGATTTTTAAAGTGGGGAACTAAACCAACTTGGAGAGAACATTTTAATTCAACTGATTCGAAATGAATTTATTTACAAGGCGCATCAGAAAAACTTCGCATTTGAAATCTCTAACTAGCATAGACGTCTGATTAAATACAGCTTATAATGTCTAGAGATGGGCTTAAGAGATATCAAGTCAAAGACTGACTTAAGTTACGGATGAAAAGCATTTCTAATTAAATTGCATTCAGAGCTTGGGATACTTTAAGGATAATTCTTTCAGAAGGAAAACACTCACAAAAAATTTACCACAATACGCTACAATCCATACAATACTAACATTTCTCTATATCGTATTAGTTTCATTGCTATTCGTAGTGAAAGAAGTCTACGTCTGCCAATATAATTCCATACACAGCTTTAGATAATTATATAATCCTTATGTTTAAGTTAACACTTAACAAGGCCTCTGACTAATCCCTTGGAATATTTGTCATGTATTAGGTTTTAAGATACGAATCATATAAGCCATCTTCGTATCTTTCCCTTCGGGATTGATCCCGGACCCTCACCAATAGCCCGTTGTGTTGCTGCAGTGTGACGTTAACTAAAATACCTACCTACCGTATAAGCCATCTATGATGAGAAATGCTTTTGAAAATTACTTTAATACTGCTTACTATATGTTCAAGAGGTTTGATTTGTCGCTCTACGGTAAACACGAGAGGTAATCCGATCAGGACCTACTATGCTTAACCCTCCTGGTGGTTGGCTCGACGAGGTATTTCTCGTCATTGGCAAAACTGACCAGATATTTATGGAATAGATATCTCGTCATTGGCAAAACTGAGCAGATATTTATGGAAGGGATATCTCGTCATTGGCAAAACTGGCCAGATATTTATGGAAGAGATATCTCGTCATTGGCAAAACTGACCAGATATTTATGGAAGAGATATCTCGTCATTGGCAAAACTGACCACATATTTATGGAAGAGATATCTCGTCATTATAAAAAAACTGCCTTATCTTGATCTCTTCATAATGAAAAAATCGGGAATATCTTGATGACGAGATATCTCGTCATCAAGATATTGCCGATTGCCGTATAGCGTTTAATAAATAACTTTACAATTTTAGTTCAAAGTTATTTTATTTCCACACTAGCTGTTCTAAAATTCTAAGATTATACACACAGCTACCTAAATATTTTGATGGAATTTAAAAATGGTCAGCAAATTTCAATTTATTATTAGTCGAGATAGAGTTTTTAAAAAGGAATGCCGAAGAACATTGTCTTTGAAAAGGGGACGTTAAGTCAAAAGCGTTTGGTAAACTATGTCTTAGAATAACAGGAGTAAAATTTAATAGACTATCCCATGAATACATCAATTTTTAATTAAACTTGAATCAACACAAAACTTCAAAAGCTGTCACGAGTCTGGAAATCGGAAGAAGAAAGAACAAGAACTTAAGTGAACAAAGCTCAAATGCTGTCGGTGCCGCAGCGAAGCTGATGAGGTTTGTGTTTAGCAGCAAAAACCCCTCAGACGAATCCTGGTAGTAGAGGTAGTAAATTATAAGGAAATGTTACATCGAATACATTTTATTAAGAATTTCTAAGAAGACAGAAATTTTAAATATCTTAAAAGCAGTTTAATTACAGTAGTTTTCTTTCAATTTCCAGAATGTGAATTTCCAAGATTTTATACTCAGAATTGAATCAGTTCACACCTAAATTAATTCCCTTTTTACCATGCCCCATTATTTTAAATAAAAGTTGTTGATTTTTAGTCACTTATCAATTAATATCGCTGTCCGGAAGAACGAAAATGCAAAAAATATGGGTATTTTGAGTTAAATGCGTCATCTGTCTTTGACATGATTCAACCATTTTATGTAAATAACATAATGAATAAAAATTTCAACCCATATGTTGTAAAAATAATATAAATAAATGAAAAATAAAAAAAATTTCGCACGATACTTCATTCCAAATTTTAGGAGGACAATGACCCAACTGCAAAATTGGGGTTCAAATTCAAATTACACCTGCATGAGTGTTATCATTTAAAAGTAACATAAATATACTATTATCAACCCTCTAAATGGTTTCGACAAGATATCTCGTCCATCAAGATGTAATAAAATTTTGTTAATGACACCATATCTCGTCGTTAAGGAAGGCGATTAAATTCATGATGAAGATATTGCCGATTTTTGATGATGACAAAATCGAAATCAGGTCAGTTTTTCTAATGACAAAGATATCTTGTCCATAAAGATCTGGTCAGTTTTCCCAATGACAGGATTCCTCATTCAGACGACTACCAAGTGGGTTCCCCTTTTATTGCCATCAAAGTATTTACTTATCTAATCCTCTAAGTGGTTTCGACGAGAAATCTCGTCCATCAAGATCTGACCAGTATTTATAATGAGGAGGTACCTCGTAGAGACTAGACTGCCCTATCACCCTCTCTTAGGGGAATGAAGATGAAAGTAGGAACAACAAATTGACCCTTGGCCAGATCTGGTGACGCTTTGGAATAGATTTTTGTATCAGATGCTGGCCACTATAGGGCGGTTTTCGAAGCGAAGATAAACCACTAGGTTGGTTAAATAATTATTAATCATGAACGGTATATTTAGTTTTCGTTTTCTGGCCAAATCGATGAATTCCACTTGGTCTTCCGAAGCATCATTGGTCTTCATTGGTCTTCCGAAGCATGACATGATATATTCACTCAAATATTAATTAGCTAATATTGTTCAAACATTTAACACAGTCTGATAGAGTTAGCAAATAGTTCGAGTATAAAACAATGCAACTTCGTGAACATATTACGCAATGTGTTGATGGTACGGAGAACGGTTAAGGCATCACAGCCCAGACACGACGTGTAGGTTCACGTAGATCTAAATCATGACAGTCACAAGAATAAGATATAGATGCCTATGCAGACATTCCCCTTAGCCCTGCGAGCAACAGCCCCACCAGACTATAATGGTAGGATGGAAGAAATAGGAATAAGCCCTATTCATCCCCCAAATAGAAAACTCAAAAAACTCCCAGCCCATTGGTTGATGAGCAATGCCCTTCATTTTCGTAGCGACCCCTGTGAAAAGCGAATCTCGAATCCACAAACCAGACCCACTGCCGAAACCCTCTTGGGGGCCTTTCCTAAATCCGCAATGCCCTCAGTTGGTCGGGCGGAGTGGTTGCGCCCCCAATTAAGAAGTGTATATCAGAAAGGTGAGATGTATGAAACATGAGCGTGAATAACAGTTTTATCTGCACATTGAGTACACATAACCTCTGTTGATAACTGGCAGTATAGAAACAATATGTGCTTCTAGATCTTTCCAGCTTTTTATATAGATTTCCAGTAAGTTACTTTGTGATCACCCGGTATATCAAGATCCTGCGAAAAACCAAATACTGTTTTGTTGTGATCAAAGAGTTCTAGATACTGAAGGACTTTATCAAATGAGTTTCAGCTAAAGGTTTTGGTCTAACTTTCACTTAACGTCTGAATTGAACTAAACGTGGTGCTGATACGAGAAACTGAAAATAATTCAAATAATTTAAGTTGAAATTATATTTTCGAAGTATAATAGTGGTTAGAGACAAAACTACCTTGCGAGGAAAATTCTATTTTAGATTGCAGTGCTAAGATAATTGGTATTTCCCATTTTCTTATAAAAAGATAAATTGATTTAGTATTGTTATATTTACTGTCACACGTGTAGTTTATTAGAAAGACAAAATTTCATAAGTGAAATAATTTTGCACACTTCGTGGGGAGAAGACGAGTAATAATCTATATAAATAGTACTACTGTATATATTTGGAAAATAAATTTAGCGGTTGTTTCTCACAGGTTTGTAGCGGAAATAATATTCAAACAATTTAAATATGAATGGAACAAATAGCATCAAGACGCAATTTATTGTGTAAATTCTTCTATATAAGTGAGGAGCACAATTTCTTTGGACTCAAGGAGAAAAAGTCAAAAGTTAAATAATACATTTATCTTCAATTGAGATAAAACGAAGAAGAGGCCCATATATTGGAGCTCTTTTAAAACTTAATATAGGAGTACGTTATGAATGAAATGGAGATTTAAATAAATAATAAGAGCTGTGAAGATTCAAATGAAGAAGTGATCTTTTCGAAAACAACTGATTGATTCAGCTTGATATCTTAAAAACACGAACTTCATATATTCAAATATGTATTAGTTATTCTACGTGAAAAATCAACATGATACATGAAAACTAAGTTACATAAAATATATTTTTCACAGATTGTTACAATGTGCGTTTAATAGATTTTCTCTGCATAAATATTTATTACCTAGAATTCAATAAGTTCCTTTGGTTTTAAAAATATCCTGTGAATATTTGGTATTCGTTGTCAATTCGCTGATTCTTAAAGTGGCGAATATAATATGCATTCAGATAATTTTCATCATTAATAAGATGAAATTACATGTTACATTATTGTGTTATACATGTTACATTATTGTGTTATACATGTTACATATCTGTGTATCACATGTTACATATTACTCATTAGGTTGTAATAGTGTGTATATTTATTACAGTGTGTATAAATTACTCGTACACTCTTAATACGCTCTTGAGATTCATGAAAAAAAATTACGTGGAAAATTGAATGTTCTTTACTAGACTTGATCTATTTGGTGTACTCTAACGAAAATCAGTAAATTTTTTTACCTACTTTTTTCTACTGCAATACCACAGTATCACACCCACAAGTTAATCTTTTCATCAGAAGGCAATTGTTTTAGATAGATAATGAATACACACTCACTACACTTCCTTTCTGATGTTCACTTCTAAAAACACGCTGGATTAAATTATGCTCATTTCACATTACTTATTGCAAGCAAAATCTTTTTAGCTGACATTTTTTGGAAAAGCGTTCCTTGACACTGAATACTTATTTTCGTAGTGATGAGAAAAGCATTGTTTTTTATTGTATCTGAAAAAATATCTCTATGGAAATTTGCAGAAATTTTATTTTTGATCTAAAATCTGATAGCTTTCAAACGGCTGTGTTACAAAGTGTGTTTTTCAGTTAATGAGTTACTCCTCTAAGCCGACGATAGAAGTTAATTCTGAATTTTAAGGTTAAGTTTATATTTACAAACGAAGGATAGGTGCAGAAAATCTTTTTGGTATCCTGAAAGCTAAGTCTTGTATATGTGCATCTTGAGAAAGATTTAAACGAATTTTGCTTGGTGAAATGTATATGAAATCCATAAAAAATACTTTGCAAAACCATTCAATTAGAACTGTTATACTAAATTCTAATAATTGAAACATCTTTATGTCAAAATGTCAAAAATTTTAATCCGGCACTGCCAATGATTGCAAGTTTTCCGTTTTTACAAAATATTGGTTAGCCCACTGTTGCCCACAAATTATTGAATTACTCCAGCTAATGCTGCAAGGAAGACCTGCATCCAGCAGCAAATTTCCAAGGTAGGATTTTCTAGGTCGAAGTCGTGTTGCAAAAAATTTCTGTAGAATGAAAACAAAATTTCAGCATACATAAAAACAAGTCCCGGATATGTGTCTGTTAGTTCGGGCTAATCTCAAGAACCATTGGACTGATTTTAATGTGGTTTCCATCGTTCTGTAGAATAATTGTCGAGAAGAGCTTGAATTCAGTAGAAACAGTACTCTATGACAAAAGGAAGCCCAGAAGTGACTTTTAATGAAACACTCCAAAGAAAAATAGCCGCCCGAGCGCTTTAATATCATGAAAGAAAGACGTGAGGCTCATGCTGATGTGAGAGTGTACCATAGGGAAATATAACAGTAGAATTAGCAATGGTAACTTTTTATGTGCCCAGGATCATGTGTCCAAAACTAGCAAAAACATGACCCTTATATTGCTTTCGTCTGCTAGGTGGAACCTAACATTCATCATTTTATTATTCCACGGGAAGAGAGAATCCATTGATTCATCATGTGATGTGTCCGCATGATATAGTAGTGTATTTTGACGATTTTCCCGCTTTTGTCGCCACTCGATAGAAATACGCATTCACACACTTACCCTGCCATAAGATGTTATATCTCCAAACGAGGTGTTAAGATGCCAAATCGGCCAACCAAGTTAATTTTTCCCAGAGTGGTCATTTGACTATTAGTCGACATGTTGATCCACTTTTTGAATTTCCTCAGTATGTCTATGGAGTACCTATGGTGGCAGCTCATAGGTCAATCGATTTTTGAATAGGTGTGAAAGGTCGTTAGTAAGAGGGCTGTAATACTCAAAAACATGAAAGGTGATCGCTGTGGGTGGTTTTTCTAACACCAACTCCTTTTCACAGCTATCGCTTACCAAACGAGCGATGAAGGAGCCAGAATCGGCGCTAAGGGCGCCAATTGTGGAAGCGTTTTCCTTGCTTTCTAACCTGACTCGACTGCCTTCTCACGAGATTCGAATTATAAATGCATCTGTTGCTGTATGAACACGTTTCTGTTTGAGGAGCTCTTTAATTAAAATTTAAACTAGACCTGCGCATAGTAAATGCTCTAGCTTCTTAATTGTTTATATCTATTGATAGCAGAGCCATTTCTCACATATCAAACTTTATCGAACTCCCTTTGTAGTGAATACTAGCTGAATTACCCGGCGTTGCTCGGGTTGAATTATTTGCAGTTCATCGTAATATACTCACTGTTATTCCTATGGGGATTTCAAATTGATTTTAGCCCCCTCTACAGAACCAGGAAAAATAGAACGGGGGTTAATATCTAGATTACGTTTCCTACAGGATTCTAAAGAATGAATGTGCCAAATTTGGTGTAAATTGGTAGAACAGTGATCGTAAAAATACTCAATGTTAGTCTTGTGGCTATTTCGAATTGTTTTTATCCCCCCTACTGCCCCATGACAAACCGAAAGGGCTTAATATATAGTCTATGTGTCCCGCAAAATTCTAAAGAATGAATGTACCAAATTTAGTGTGAATTGGTCTGACATTGATCGTATAAATACGTAATGTTATTCCTATGGAGATTTCGAATAGTGTTTTAAGCCCCCTCTGCACACACAAGACAGATAGTACGGAGGTCAATATGTAGCCTACGTTACCGGAAGGGTTTCAAAGAATAAATGTACGAAATTTGGTGTGGTTTGGTCAAACGGTGTAGATTTGCATAGAGAACAGACATACAAACACCAACTCTGCTTTATAGAGAGAGATAAGAATCAATTTGCACATTTAATACCACCAAAGGAAATAAAATTAATCAAAAGTGTAAGGAGGGATTTATCTTTCTGTTTAAATTCTCATATCCAATTAAGTGCATGGCAAAGAGTTCACATCTCCTTCGTGTTACCACATTTTCTTCTGAACATCTGCTTCAATTACATCCAATTCACTTGTTAAAGATAGCTAAACTAGCAGACCGATGCATAGTATCTGCATTAGTTTCATCCATTTATAGTGAATATAAGAATCAATATGCACATTACATACCTCCAAATGAAATAAAATTTAATTAAAAATGTAAGATTCATTTCTCTTTCTGTTTAAATTTTAATATCCAATTAAGTGCATGACAAAGAGTTCACATCTCCTTCGTGTCACCGCATTTTCTTCAGAACATCTGCTTCAATTACATCCCATTCGCCTGTTAAAGACAATTCGGTATTGTTTGATTTATAATCTTATTTTTGCGTTCTCTCGCGTTTTCTTTTCTGCTCTGCTTTCTATCTTCCAGATTTCGCATCGTCTTCTGTCATCAGACTGCTGAAGAATTTCATCAGAGCTGAGAATTGTTGCGTGTAGTTTTAACAATATTACGCAGCTAAGTAACTCAAAACAAGCGAATCTAAACAAAGTGGCAAAATTGGTCGATAAACCCCGTAAAGGTTGATTTCAATTATTTATGTTTCTTTGTTGCTATTCACCACTACAAAAAATACCGATTTCTCTGCCACGTGCGTTAGTGAAATATGTATAGGTAGTTAGATTGTTGAATTACCACCACACACCGGAATAATTCAATGGTTGTCGATGGTCGACGGTCCAGGATCCATCCCGGAGGGAAAGATCCGAGAACAAGACCTCGTAATTTTGAATCACGTCAGATGATGAGGGCAACACCTGAGATGGAACCCCACTCTCCAAACTCGCACACCACGCCAACGTGAGGACATTTGAGGCCATGGCAGACTTGTACCAGTCCCCACTGACACGACGGTCTTTGGTTAGATCGTGTTTCGAATTCGACACCCTCAGGTTGCTAATCCGCTATTCTTCGAAGTGGACTAGAAATTTGTGTGTGTTTCGAGAGATATTGCATTACCATTATCGAGACATAAAATAAATATAGTTACAGGGAGCGACAGTTAACCCTCCAAGCGGTTTCGACGAGATATCTCGTTTATCAAGATTTAATCAATTTCGCTAATGACGAGATATTTCGTCATCAAAATATTGCCGATTTTTTTTATGATGACTAGAACAAGATCTGGTCAGTTTTCTTCTAATGACGAAGAATTCCGTCCATATGGTAAATTTTCATTGATGACGCGATACCTCGATTAGACAACCGACTAGATTAAATTGTCTATACATGTAAAGCAGAGTTGGCGTCTGTCTATCTGTATGTTCTCTATACAAATCTACACCGTTTGACACCACAAGAAATTTGGTACACTTATACTTTGGAACCCTGCGAGTAACACAAGCTACGTATTAACCTCCGTTCTCTTTAACCTAAGTGTGCAGAGGGAGCTAAATCAATTCAAAATTTCCATAGAAAAAATATTGATCATAAAACGATTGCGATACGCAGCTCAGTTTGTTTTACCAGTATTTATCGAAAATCAAGTTATCTAATAAAATTGTTTTACCAGTATTGCTCGAAAAACAATTTTTTCTAAACGTTATATTTAAACAATTTAAGATTCTAATTATGTTTTAACTGCTTTTTGCCACAATATAAATAATTTAGGAATATCTGAAGGATGAAAAATGGATAGTTAAAATAATTAATTTTACACCTTACATTTTTTAATGGAACACGAAAAGCCAAAACAAAAAATCATTGATGATAAAAGCGTAATTTTGCAATTCGGTATCTGGCAACGCCAGAATTAATGTTTTATTTTATAAATTAGATTTAGAATTCTGTGTTTGTGTATTTGAGTTAAGAGAAATGCTGTGTCATGTTTGAGCATTTCTAAGTTTTGTAAATTTGTGTTCTGTTTGTAGATAATTCATTATTGTCCATCAATATTTTTCCATTTCTTTTCTTTTTTGAATTTCTTTATTTCAGAATATTCTCATGACGTCGAAATTCGACACGCTTGCTCAGATCTTTCGTTTTTCAGAATTCTACCTTTTTCAATGACCAGAGTTTCATTTCTCTTTGTATTTATATGTGTTCCATTACTTTCCATATTACAGATATATTATGTAGGAGTTAAATTGTAATGAATTATTTTTATTTTCTGCCAAATACCACTAGACATGGGTAATTTCTCGGTGGTGTATGTATATTTCGACGAACTTTCCTTCAGTCTTTGGTTAAATGCGTTATAATTTGTAGAATTCAGTTTCATAAAAATAAATGGAAACCCTTTTAAGTAATGTGTATAACTTCTTATTTTAAAATGACTGGTAAAGTTAAAGTAAAGTTATTCTAAAATAAGATATGTTACTTTAAATCAAAACGGGTAGCCATACGTTGTAGTTCATATTTCTAAATTTTGACGTATTTTCATTACAAGACGATTAAAATCAATTAAATTTATATTTGATTTTCATGTTTCATGGGTGTTATTGAAAGCTGTACTCAATAGTCAAGTAATTACATCTATCATTCTAAGTAGGTAAGTGTGGTTTCCATATAGAAACTGAGTCTCTCAATTGAAAAAAGTACCTTAAGGATTCGATTTAAAACTATATATTTCTGTTAGAGGAAAGCTAATTTTAAATAATATTTTGCTGATCTTGGAATAATATCATAGAAAGAAAGTATGTAAATTAGGACTGTTGAAAAATGGAAATTTTTTGTCTTAAGTGGCAGAAAGTCGAGGCTGCTTACTTGAAGTTGAAACTGTTCGTATACAACTTAGGTACCTGTGAAATATTCATTGAAAGCAGTGATTTTGCAAAAATTGTAATCGATTGAGTTTTCTTTGTCTGCACTGATGACATTTGTTTTAAACAAGCTCCGCTATTCCACGTGCGGCTGACTAGAATTTTCAAGAAAAAAATGTGTGCTTCAAAATAAATTAACCACGAATGCCGTAACAGTTTAATTTGCCATCCTCTCACAATGATAATGTAATTCGAAAACATCGAATTCATGGTTCACGGGTACCACAAAAAATAAATATTGATTGGAAAACTGAGTGCAAGACCATACGCTGAAAGTTCCTTATTTTTACTGAAAATGAACTTAATTGGCATTCGTAATCACTCCAAACTAAAAATCGACTTCTGAAGTCATCTCAGAAAAAGCTTTTGTGGTTTGTCTTACAGCAAGAGTGTGATGAATATGAAATGGATTATATGGATGGATGTATTATGTATACATATTTGCGTCCGAAATAAATTGTAGAAGCTATGAAAAAGTTAAAACTATGTTAAAACAAATTATCTGTACACTTAAATGATGCTTGCATTTTTTCTATGAAATAGAATCAACATCTAACCAATTCAACCCGAGCATCGCCTGGTAATTCTGCTAGTAATTTATTAAATTGAAAAAGCTTTTATTAATTATTTTATTATTTATCTTGTGCTTGGCACAATATGCCCGGAGAGGACTCAGTGTCAGAAATACCAACCAACCATTTATAAAGAATATATCATCCTTAAATGGCTTTCATAATAAAATTATTGGAAAATATATAATAAAATTTTGTCTACTTTTACTGGAGTTAATATCTCTAATAAAATGTATCGAAAACAGCACACCTCAACCTTGTTACTATAGTTAGATTATAAAAGCCCATTTCAATTTCTTGGCATTCCCGTGTTCATAGGCGATTTGGCATTTTTTGACACTAAGCCCATTTGGTCATATTTCTTTTCTGCACTGATTCCTATCTTAAACAATAAATCTAAAAATAATGAAAAAAGATAAATATATTAAATAAAAGCGTGTTTTTAAAGGTCGTTGGTAGTTGATTTATGTCGCACTATGAAGCAACACAGCGGGTAATTGACGACAGTCCGGAATCAATCAGGAAGGGAAAGATCTGAAGCATAGACGTGAAGTATAAATGGACAGAGCATTGCTATTGATAAGAGCTTCAAAAAGTATTACCAACATGTCGATTAGTAGTCACGTGACTGCTCTGTGAAAAATTGACTGAATTGACCGATTTGGTATCTTATCTCCTTTGGTGGTATAACATTTTATCACAGGGTAGATGTGCGAATGCACATCTCTTGGGTGGTGACAAAAATGGTCAAATCGCCAAATTCTTCTATGTCGTGTGGACCAATCAGATAATGAATCAATGGATGAGCATTTTCTACCGTCCCGTAGACCAATCAAATGATGAATGTTCGTTTCCACTCGCAGACGAAATTAATCTGAGTCACGTTATTACTTGTTTTGGTTACATGATCCTGGGCACATAAAAAGGCTACCATTGCTCACTCTACTTTTATATTTCCTCTATGGGTGGGTGCAAGTAAAACACAAAATATAAGTTCTCGTTCAGGGCATTTCTTAGCAAAATACTTGCTCATTGAAATATTCAGTCTATGTGCAACAGAAATTCAAATTCAACTTCCGTGTCCATACATCGAAGCAACTATTTTTATGCTGGTATATTCGTTAATTATTCAAACCTTTGCATACCTTATTCTAACCTCATTTCACATCAATGGTTAAGTGTCTGTAATTTGTCGATAGTTAATTCTTACTTTCATCAAGATTATTGCTATTTTCTTATTTTTCCTTAATTTATGGTAGGTGTATTAAAAGGTTGTGTGCCTCCCGGGGTACAAATGCTATAACGCTCCTCTCTTAATAAGGCACTTTAATTATTGTTTGCAAATCGTCGTTGTTAAAATGTCAAGCAAAAGAAAACATCCGCATGTTTAGTGTAAAATACAGTATGTGAGATAACCCCTTAAAACGAAAGCGAAACAACGAGAAACCCCAAGTTTTCGATTTTGTGAAGTTTAAAGATTTCATTTTACATTAAATGCTTTTTTAATGAAATTGTTTATGAAATCAATAACTAGCTAACCCATATGGGACATCTGCGCTGAAGAGTTTCTTAATCGCCTATATGTATTGAAAACACTACTGTTACTCGCATTTCGTACCTCATTTCAATCCATTTATAATGAATTTAAACATCTATGTGACAAATTATTCTTACGAATATATGTACATATGTTGTTATATAAACATAATATATATTTATGTGATAATTTAAGTAAAGGAAATTGGAAGGAATTTTGAAAGTGAAACGAATGAGGTTGGTGGGTAGGGCGTCATCAGGTAGGATCCTGACCTAGACAACACAAAATGGTGTTTTCTACGCATGAGCAACAAGAATGCTAATAAATGCTCATACACTTCCCATCCCTTTCAAAACTCCTTCCAATTTCTTCTACTTGAATTATTATCATCTCACTCACCATGTTATGTCTAGCGCTTTTAGCGCATACACATGGAGAGTTCTGTTCTTATCATAATATTTGCCATTATTCGCATATTATTTAAGCTTGAAAGCCCTACATGAAAATGTTTGTAGCACATAAAATATTTATATTAAGATGGTATGCGTAATCTATCCTGAAATAGTTTCTTTATTTTATTAAATTCTCTTATATAATTATCCTATATTACTGATGATTGAACTGAGGAGCGAAAGAATGGGACAATTGCATTGTGTCGCAACCTGACCAGACTTTTGGCTGAGAAGCCTTTCGGGGTTGATCCTACATCGTCGCCATTGGACTAGTGTTTATATCTTCGGCGCCGGCGAGGCGCACGATACTTGTGTTTCGAGATGTACAGTGGCTCCCAAAAGTGTTCGTACACTTTAAAAATTTGTAGAAAAAGCGCTGTAGCCTGGAATTGAATTCGAATATAAAGTCCAATATTTTTTCATATCATCTCCATGTGATTCTGAATAAAACCTAAGATTCTTTAAAAAAATATTGACTCATTTTCTCTTTATAAAAATGAAGATGCAAGGAGGAATGCAGAGAAAGAACACGTCACAAAAGTGATCGTACACCGAAACATTTTCTGATAAATTCATAAATAAAATTATCGTTTATCGCTTTTTTTTATTTTTGCATTGTGGTGACATTTAAATAATCATTCGGCTTTAATCTTTGCTTGCTTACTTCGTAATATTCTATTTATTATTTAAAAATGCCTCGTAGTCGTAGGGAAACAACGAACAGCATTCGAAAATTGATTATTTTTCATCATAGTAGTGGTACATCAGTTCAGAATATCTCTAAATTAGTAAATGTATCCCATTCTACGGTGCAGTATGTGATAAAACGCTTTAAAGAGGAAAATCGGATCGAAAACAAGGTAAGGAAAGGTCGTCCGACAAAGTTAACTCAACGTGATCAGATTTATAGTAAGAAAATTTGTGAAAAATCCACGTTTGAGTGCTGTAAAAATTTCTACAGAATATACTGAAAAATTTTCTACTTCAATTTCATCAAAAACTGTCCGACGAGTGCTCAGATCAGCTGGATTAAATGGGCGTTCTGCCCGAAGAAATTTTTTTGTAAGTGCGAAAAATAGAAAGCTTAGGCTTTCCTTCGCAAAATCAATGATAAATAAGCCCGAAACGTATTGGAATCATGTCTTATTTGCAAATGAAAGCAAATTTAACATGTTTGGTTTCGATAGGCGTATAATTGTATGGAGTAGATTAAATGAGGAATTTAATCCCAAGAACTTAGTTGGAACAGTAAAGCATGGTGGTGGAGGTGTCCTTGTGTGGGGGTGCATGTCGGCATCAGGATTAGGTAATTTGGTATTTATTGATGGTATAATGAATCATGCTCTTTATTTAAATATTTTAAAAGGCAATTTAAAATTATCAGCCCAAAATTTGGGTATCGGAAACAACTTTGTTTTTTATCAAGATAACGATCCTAAGCACACGGCTCTCAACGTTTGCCTCTGGTGTCTCTATAATTGTCCACAAGTTCTGAAAACACCACCTCAGTCGCCGGATTTAAACCCAAAAGAACACATTTGGAGAGAACTGGAGGTTAGAGTACGAAGACACGATATTAAAACGAAAAGCGAACTAAAAACAGTAATGATTGAAGAATGGAGGAACATTGATGCAGAAATTACAAAAAACTAGTGAATATTCCCAGACGTTTAAAAGCTGTTGTGGATGCTATAGGATATCCTACTAAGTACTAATTTACCGAAATTTTACAATATTTACCAATATATAGAGATTTCTTTAAAGTGTACGAAGACTTTTGTGAGGTAACGTTTTTGTTACTTTTTGATTATTGATTTTCCATAAAAAGGTTTTACTATATTTTCAAAATATTTTATGTACTTTTCTTAAGAACAAGTTATAGATGTTATTAAAAAATTCCAATTTTGAAATATTTATTTTTATTAGTGGATAGAGCAGAGTATTTCATTGAAATTCGTAAGTGTACGAAAACTTTTGGGAGCCACTGTATAAGTTTTGCAGGAGGCGATGGCAGATTCTCGTGCGATCGGTTCAAGTGTAGAATATTAAAAACTTTTGAGGACTATCTATGCTTTTTCGTTTGACATGTCGGGAGCCATATATATACGTAAGTTTCTACTATTAAATTATTTTTGATATAAATTAGCTGTACTTTATTCTCTTCAAAAAGTAACTATAGGAAACAAATTCAAAGATTAAGAAGCAGATAAAAAGGACTGGTAGTTTTTAACATTGACGATCTGCTATACATTGATGATTAAACATAAATATTCACAACGGTTTCGCAAGGTGTGCAAGTACCAACGTTTATAAATGTATAAGTGGCAACAAACGGTCTAAAGGTACTTATTCTCAAGCGAATTATACTTTGCATTTTTCTTTTAATTTTATGTCACTAATAACGCTTGTGAAAAGTTCAAATACGAATGAAACAGAACGGGGATATAGTCATATTCATTTTGTACTTATCTTAACTGATAAACAATAATTGCGCTCCATTTGCGATTATGGTAAAAGGTGCCAAATCAAGAACATTCTATCAGATAAATTATCTTATAACTATTAATACATACACATATCCTGAAATGTGTTCAATATGATTCTTTTACATTTCTATTTCTCTGCAATATACATCCATTACGAGCTCCCCTATGATATATATATATTAATTACGTTCCATCCTTGAAAAATAATGTTACCATCTACATACGATTATCTTCAACTGTTACTTAACAAATATAAGTATTCCTTTTCAAAATTGAAAAAAAGCATTATCAAGTGTCGAGTTTTGTACATCAAAAACCATATCATATTAACTTGCTTTCATGTCGCTGAAGCGAAACTATCTGTCTGAGGAAATAATTTCTCACAACATATATATGGATATTACATTCCTTTTGTAATCTATCATATAAATAGTGCCATCTTCAATGTAAATTGAGTAAAAACGGAAAGTAAAAAGGGTAAATTGAGAAAGTTATGTGCGAAATGGCAAACATAGGAAGTGCAATCAGGAAATTTAGGGATTACTCCTGAGAGGAATGTAATAGCCTTGAATTAATAACGAGTCTGCGTCTGGGAATATGATCAATAATTTAACAGCTATTTTGAATATAGCATGTTAACGATAAGCGTTTTCGGAATTCGCCACAGTTTCACTCTATTCCAAAAAAGGAATTGAAATGCCCCGGAGCCAGAGTTCAATCGAAATGAAACTTAGCATGCGTGATGGGGGGGGCGCTTAAGGATATAAAGAACTGGTCACAATATCAAATCTTGAGAACTTCATTATCGTAGAATTACATCAGACACGTCACAGATTGTTAAATTGGAAAGCCCACTCATACATGCCTATTTTTGGCGTGGCATTGAGTCAAAGACGCAGTTTAAAGCGTGATTATCGATATACCTATTTCACTAACGTACATGGTACAGAAATCGACATTATTTGTATTTTGGCAAATGCTAAGAAACGGATATAAACCATATAAAATCAAGCTATACTAATTTTGCCGATTCACTTAAATGGGCTATATTTGAGCAATGGAACCATAAAATACTGTTAAAAATACTCGCAAGAGATCGCTCTCATGAGATAATACTCTAACAATGATAGAATACTCTAATGAAATTTTACACCCGTCTGTTGACAGACGGCAATAAAGAATCTGGAAGATCATGCACAAATATAAAAATAATACGACAGAATATCAAAATAGGTTAAGATATGAATACATTGAATGTTAAAATATACTGAATCGATTTTAAATGCAATTGAAGTGGACGTCCAGAAGCTAATTTTGGTAACATGAATGTGGTATGAGTTTTTGTCAAGTACTATATTGGGAATAAGGATTAACCCCAATAAGATTTGCACGAGATGCTGTTATAAATGTTGTGACTAATTTTATTCTATTTGAAGGTATGAAACGTGTATATCAACGCTTAAATCGAATAAAAACGGATCCATGAAAAGTGAGTAAGAACACCTGCCATCCATTGGTATAAATGGAAATTTCAGCGCAGATGCTATGAACAGATCTTCTAGTTATAAGTAAATATCTCCAGATGGATTCAAACAACATTTAATTTAAACTTAAATTGTAACACAAGAGGCATTAAAGCAATAAAAAAGAATTTCGAACATTTATCACGATTTTGTCCACTACGTATAAAGACAATATCGAAATACAAGCGTATTGGCATAGGTATAGTTCAGTTACAATAACGTAGTTTAGCGAGATTAGTTAATTGTTATGCTGGGGCACCAAACAGAAACAAAGCATCTAAGCTTTTGCAAATATTGTATAAAATCTGAGCGCAAAATACGTTTTTTTTTCCAATTTCCAAAAGAGAACAATGGATGAGGAAACTAAATCTCCGCACAAAACTGTGGAGGTACCCCTCACAATATGAAACCAAAAAGAAAGGTCCACAGAATGGATTATTTATACAAGGAACAAGTTCATAGCCGCAGAGTACAAGATTAGCAGCGGTAGAAAAAGGACGGAAGAAACAAATATAGTCCACACAAGACAACTCCTGTTATTGACATGCAAATAATTGCTTCAAGAGACTGGCTATTGTTATTGGCCATCCGAATGGAGAAACTCTTATCGTGGTATCTTTATTTTCGATTCATTAGTTTCATGAAGAATAAAGATTATTGTTTTCTAGAACTAAGCGAAACTCGACGAATGGGGAAAAAATAGATGGTGGAAATATCTTTAAAAAATAAATAAACTGTGTTTTGCTTTAGGGTGGTTTTGGTATCTATTCAATTCATCTTCTCAAGATTTTGAAAGAAAAATTGAATGATAAATAAAATATTTTGTTAATTTTTTGTTGACCGTGTAATTTAAGAGGGTATTTTTATGTCAAGTTAAATGTAGGTAGCGTTAGTTTTGTGCGGCATAATGTGCTTTCTATACGTAATCCAAACTTGATGGCTTGTTTTACGAATACGATTTCAGCAATGAATTACAAAGAAGGAATTCCAAATCGTCGGATTACAAGTCAAAACTTTCAAGATATTAGTTTTTGGATTTACATGCCCCTAATATGCCGATCTTTGGACTGGTGAAGTCCAATAAGTCAGTTTTTTTGTATGAAGATTCTATTCCTTAAGAAATACTCTTTGTGAGTTTAGCAAATTAATCCCCTTCGTTTTCTCAGAACGGACTTGGTGTGTTTCATTTATAAGCCGACGATATGATAATTAATTGTTTCACGCCAATTAGACGAAGCTCAAACGTCACCAAAATGGTGATACATTTTAAGGTAACCCCGATATGGTGTCATGAGAGAGAATTTGGGTAATATGAAAAAAAAATTCCCATCTTCTAGAGGTTTACTTTCACTCTGAAAATTTTTCTAATACCACTCAGTTTAATCATTCCTTTTATGATCATTCCTCCATATGATTTTTCTTTAAGACCAAGTTGACTTACATTTTCACAAGGTCACTTTTATGCAGTGATGTCATCAATGAACGCTCTGTTGCAAGTTCAATATGCTCGGCGTATCGATGCTTTTAGAAATATGGAATTCCTCTTCAATTGTACATCCCGATCTAATTTGAGGATCGAGGTAACCCAGTGGTAGAATCGTGGATTATCAACCGGAGGATTGCAAGTTCAAAAATCAATCCAACCAAAGACAATCGTGTACGAGAAGGTCGGTGCACGTTAAATATGTTGTGGTCTCAGATGTTCTCGTGGTGTGGAAGCTTGTAGAATGGGGTGTCAGCTCAGGTATTGACTTCGTCATCTGACCATGGTTCAAAAGTACAAGGTGTTGTCTTCGGATCTTTTCTATCGGGATTGATCCCAGACCGTCGCCAATATCCCATTGTGTTGCTCCAGCGTGACTTTAAATCAACTACTTACCTACCAATCTAATAACCAATGTAATCTTTCCGAGATTAATCCCGGACCGTCACCAAGAGCCTGTTGTGTTGCTCCAGTGCGACTTAAATTCAACTACCAAGTCCAACTCGCATAATGTGCTTGTCCTGATCATTTTCCCATTCTTTCAACTTGACATGGTGTGGAAGTTTAGAGAGTGGATAGCCAGCTCAGTTATTGGCTTCTTCATTTGACCGTGTTTCAAAATCACGAGGCGTTCTCCTCAGACCTTTCCCTTCACTTCGGTTGTTGATATTGGGATTGATACCGGACCGTTGACAATAAATCTGTATAGTTTCTAAAATACTTTATTGCATTTTATGCCGTATCATACAGTCAAATTAAATGTGGACGACCCTCCTAAAATTTAGATCGATTTACTTTTGTAAATGATTCCACTTATACCATCCAAAATTTTTCTGCTTTTTCTACTTTTTATAAGTGGCTCATCTACGCTCTTCCAAAATCAATCCCAGCATTCCCTCCAATAAATACATTCCCGATAAAGCAAGAAAAACAGCCGAAAAGAAGATAAAAACCATCTTCCTTTAAGCCTGCTCAGCAAACATAATTTTACGTTAAATATAGCGGATTGTACATGACGTCACTCCCCTTGTTTTGCGTCCTTTCGAAACACATTCTTTTCGTGCTCACAAAAGGCCATTTTATTCATTGAGATTCGGATTACAATGAGAGGTTTTCGTCACTGCAAGGTACTTCTTTCGCTGTGAAGAAGCCATGTGTTCTCGGATGCAGGATGCATTAATACATGTGCCGTGTTTACAGTGAAGGGAATGAAGCAGCGCTCAATTACTTCCAAAAAAATCGGGATATCTTTATTATTTGAGTTAGATCTATTTTGGGATATCATTTTGGTTTTTGAATCTTACGGCTCCTGTAAACTATATATCTTCCTTCCGTGTTTGTTGTTGCTTCCCCTTAGAACCTTGACCACAGTAAATCGTCAAAATGAATTTGAGAATGTATTATTTCAGTCTGATCTATTCCTAGATTCCATTTAGGTTTTGTGAATTATTATGTTCTCCAGTAAAATGTGTCCCTTATTGTGTAACGTGTTTGGTGTTTCCCTTTTGAACACGTTGCTTTCTGTAAACTGTCAGAATTACTTTTGATATTCAAGAAAGTACTATTTCAGTTGGATTTATTTCTGGATTTTATTTTGGTGTTCTGAACATTGAGGCTACTGTGAACAGCACCTCTTCCTGCGGTATTGTGTGTTTGTTGATGTTCCACCTTAGAACACGTTGCCCTCGGTAAACTATCAAAATTATAATGATATTTCAGAATGTTTTACTTCAGTTGGATTTATTTCTAGATTCCTTTTGAATTTTGTGAACTATGAGGCTCCAGTAAACTGCGTCTCATATCGTATAATGTGTTTAGTCTTTCCCTTTAGATCACGTTGCATTCTGTAAACTGGCAAAATTACTTTTGATATTCAAGAAATTAACAACTCAGTTGGAACTATTTCTGAATTCCATTTTGGGTTTCTGAACCTTGAGATTCCAGTAATCTGCATCTCTTCCTTCCGTAGAAAGTGTTTGGTATATTTGTGGTGCCCAGACTGCCACTAGAGGGCACCTCCGCGTTGATGTCATCTCCGACCACTGCGCAGCCATTCCGCGCATTGGAGGAACGCAGTCAAAAAGCGACACAGAAGGAAGACGACGAAGCTACAAGACGGACGTAGCGTTAGACTGTGCAATGTTGACGGGCAATGAGCGCCGATGGAGTTTATGATGTCTGTGCTGTGCACTTTTCTTTGATTGTCTTAGCCAAATTCATTGTAAATATTCATAAATCTCATCATTAAACCTAATTATTCTTTAAAAGTTTCGTGATGTTGCCAATCGCGCACAAACCAGCACCCCCACATATTCACCAACTTGTCATTCAGGTTGCTTGATTTGAGCTATCGAGTTGCATAATATTTCAAAAATGCGAAGAGCTCGCAGCTGTAATGAAATTCCTTACCAGTCTGATTAGAGAAAACAATGATAAATTGATAAGATATGTCAGGAGAGAGAAAATGTAAGCGAACACGAAAATTGGCTTCGACGTCATAAGGTACCGAATCGCTTTTAAACAATGGAATTTGATGTAAGTGGATTAGCAGAAGATAAATGTAGTAGCACGGCTGATGTGTGCCCCTTTTGCCTCGCACTTTAAGGCGTACGTATACACAGGATGGTTTTTATTTTGACTTTAAAACTCCAGTTTTTTTACAATAGGCCATTTGTTTGTTCTTAATATCATTTCAGTTTGAAAAAAAATCAGATAAATTGTCTAATTTAGTTATAATTAGTTGATTAACTATCAGTATTAAAAACATGCTAATTAGCATGTTTTTTAATACTGATAGTTCAAATTCTAAATTAGCTCACAAAGTCAATTCCCGTTAAAAATTATTCCTATTATTTTGATGTTCTGACCCTCAATCAAGTTGCTTGAGAGAATAGGTATTTTTTCAATTATTTTCACCAAGGAAGTATAAAAAATCAAGATTTTTTCGGGAATTTTAACATTTAAAAATCAACTACCAAATTCGTTTTTTAACATATAACTCTTACTGAGGGTCAAAACATCCGCTGTATTATATAGATTATAATAATACAAAATAATTATAATAGATCGATTCAGTGTTGAGTTATCAAAGTTTGAACAAAGCATATTGTAAAAACACAGTTCTTCAGAAATTGAATTTAAAATTTTAGAAACATGTTTGTACATGATGAGAGTACCTAACGAAAAACCTTTGTAACTAGAAAACTATTTTGAATATTTACAATATCTTGGTATCATTTGAAAGTTAATAAATTGGTAAGTATTTTGAAGCAATTAAAAATATCAATATATTCTGGTCGATTTTCGTGATTTCTAGTGTATACATACACCGTAATGGAAATAAGTATTGACGCCAGAAAGAAGTATACACGAAATTATGTTTTACTTTTTTATCAACTATATTTCATTTGGAGGTAGAAATGTGCATATCGATGCTATACTCAAAACAAAATTTATATTAGATATCAAATGTGAACAACCACACTGCCATCCATATAAGAAAATAATTTAAAAATTTAAGAGCAAATGCTAGGAGAGAATCCTCTAGTTCATTATGAATGGATGGAAGTAAGATGAAATGTGAATGACACTTTGCCATCAATGGATGCATGCAATTAGGAAAGTTTATCGCAGATGTGCTATGCGATGGCTGCTAATATTATACCATTTTCAAGTGCGATTTCTACTACTTATTGATTAACTTACAAATATCAGTGTGAAGATTCGAATCGCTGTATATTTGAGAATTTTATATGTTTATGCTTTTTAAAATACACGTTTTTTGGAATGATTTATTTCACGTTTAAAAGTTGACTTTTTCAAAACCTTAACATTCGCATTGAAATACTTGATCTTTAATTTCATAGGAGAAAACGAAGCAATGTTTTTATAGGGTAATTTGGAACTCGTGGGACAAACTTCAACGGATATCTGAGCAAAAACCAAAATAACATTTTTGTATAGCAATGTATGGGCGCAAGTGATGCGTTTAGGTGCAAACACAAGAGGAAATTAAGCAAAATGTTTATTTACATCATTATTTTACGATCACATTTTTCAATGATTTTTTACAATAACTGCTCAAATGTGCGACCACCAACATTAATGCTAGCTTGGCAGTGTCGTTGCATGGATGGGGGACTTTTTCGCCGTCAGAATGCACTATTTGGTTTGGCCCGCTTGAACATTGTTCCTTTTCTGGAATCCGGCAGTTGAAAGGCGGGTTCGGAAGTGCCTGGCGCCTTCAAAAAAAATCCTCCAATCCATGCATCTACGCTGCCAAGCTTACATTATGTTGGTGTCGCACTTCGAGTAATTATAATAAAAAGTAATTGTAAATAAGTAATTGTAAAATAATGATGTAATTAAACATTTTGTTTCATTTCCTGCGCAATTCTGAGTTTGCGCCTAAACGCGTCACTTGCGCCCATACATTGCAAAACAAAAAATTATTATTTTAGTGTGTGCTCTAATATCCCTCTAATTCCCCACGAGTTCCGAATCACCATTTTGTAGAGATTAGAAATTCCATATGTAATTTCAACATCTCATTATTTTTACAAGTCTCCAATAAATCGAAGTATTAATGCGTATCATGCGTGTCGATAATGCAGCACAATAAAGCATCATTTTCGTTCTTCGGAGGTAAAAAGTAAAATATAGTATCGCATTCAATAAGGAGTAACTCAATACGAAAGGAAGGACGGAAAAACTAACTTCAGGCAATTCGCATTTGATCCAATTTCTGGCAAATATGGTTTAACGGAAATCTAATCTTTCCTTCCCAAACTTCGTCTGAAATGTCTCATGAAGCTTATTTCTATTGCAGCTTATCATGTTTCAGTATTTCTCGAAATGGGTTTAAAAGAATTATTCGGCTAGAATATAATGATCTTTAAGAGATAAATCTTTGTAATAATACGTTTTCTTATTCCGCACAAGGGATGAAAAACTCTCTTGATATCTAAGCGCATAAATGTAAAAGAATAAGAGCTCTCAATTTTATACCAATCAAACTTTGCAATTACTCTAAATGATATCGGAAGCCGCTAGGTAGACTGGTAAATGAATTATTGCTTCAATATATAAGACGAATAAGGTAACACGATACTTATCTTTTCCATCTCGTTAAATTGTTTTTCATCAGAAAATTGGAAAAACATCAGTTTCAGATGAATATATGCATTGAGGTAAAATAACAGGCGTGTAAGGTTACTGACACAGGTTACTTTTCAATAATATTTTGACAGTTTAAATTTAACCAAAATCAATGATGAATAATTATGAAAGTCTGAAACCTGGAGATGTATCATATTAAATTAAGCTTACTAAAACGTTTCACCCTCATTAAAATTTCATATATGCATCAAGAATGCAATTTAAATCGCCAAGTGTAGTAACCATTATCACTCTAAGAATATTATACCACGCATACAACACTGGCGTGCACTTGGCAGTATTACTGGAGTGTTAAGAATCAATAAAAATGCAGTTAAAAAGTAAGCATTTTAATGGAACAATTAAATAACGCGCCTGTTCAGACGTGGAAACACTAAAATAATTTCTATTAAAATTAAAGTGTTGTCCGCCGTTAATTTTACATAAGGACCCAAGTGTTCTACAAATTTCCAACGTGAACTGTATTGCGAAATAGTGCATGTAGAAGCTACACTGGAATTGACAACTATAAAACCAAACAAGACACTATTAAAACTGCATATCTACATGACACCGACTGCTCTGGAACTGGCGAACTCTGTTCTGAAAACCAACTTTAGCTTTATTCTAAATCAGTGTCCCAATTCTGGCAAAAGATGAAATCAAAATACCAAAACACATGCGTAGGAAAAGTTGCAAGTGCAATAAATATTAAAAAATGGAATAACATTGAAACAGAGCATTTGTCCATCAATCGGGCGTCTGAATTCGCACGCTCCAAGAAGTGTGACCCTCAGGAGCACATCACCTTCAGGAGCCCTAGGTGTGTACAGGATTCACGAACCCGAGGTACTCAAGAGATCTTTTCTTTTTCCATGGGGTTTACTGTGTTTAGTAAACACGGGGATCGCCCTCCCGGTAAACCCAAGCGATCTTTCCCGCTTTCATCCCATTTCTTTGTACCCCAATCCCTCCTTTTCCACTTTCACGACATTTTTTACTTAACGCTGTCATGTGTTTGTCTCAGCTTGGCCTATATATATATATAATATGGCCCTTACGCCATAAAACGCCAAACCAACCAACAAGTGTGTATGAACATAATTTAGCCCGTTGCTTCCCTGGGTAAAATGGCCAGCAGAAAAGACCAGACTGCTCTCTAGGCTTCGCACAGTACACTTAAAGCCAATGAAGATCGCATTGGGTTGCAAACATTTCCCTGTTTGCTCTAAATGCAAGTCAGCTCAGGCTTCATCACCTATCTTAGCTGTCCCTCAGCCCCGCTTATTCACCATCCTTAGCTGGTTCTTGAAGTCCTCAAGTCTTAAACACTAAAATAAGTGTAATATGTTCCATACTTTAAACTAGAATCGGTTGAGAAAATTATATTGATATAATTTCTAGAACAGGCCATGCATGAAAGTAGAGCGTTACAACTGTTTTGTCTTACGATTTTAGAACTAGAAGAAACATCCAGAAGATAAATATAGAGTGTAGACAAAGAATGTCCGTACCTAACATGACCTATCTACCATCGATATAAAACTAATTTTTGCTCTTTTTAAATTAATATTTTAATCTCTTAGTTGCTGTCATTGTATTTTAATTTCAGTTGACATTTCATATCTACTTTCATTTATTGGTCTGACTACTATAATTATTTTAACTTTTTTATTGGGTTGCATTCTACTGTTTGGCGCAGCTTATCCTTTTCTGGATCTTGCGCCGTAAAACCCAAATCAACCAACCTAACATGACGTTTGAACAAAATGCGCAAGCACATTGAGTGCGGGGAGTGGATTCATAATATGTCGAAATTCTAAGGTGTTGGGCTAACTTTGGGCCACTGTAATTTTGGATTGTGTACAATCATGTCCAAAAGTTAAGCATAGTTCATAAAATGCGAAAAAATCGGAATAAATATGGATACAGTGGTCCGAAATCACTTGTGGAGAATCGTGGGACGAAGGTAAAACATTGTATATATGCAAAACAGTTCAGTCGACATCGACATGAGCTAAGCACCGGCGCACGTCAGAACGAGTATAAAAGGGCCTTGAGCGGCATAGCCAGTTTAGACAGAAATTTCGCAATTGCTGTGGTACGGAGCGTTGTTAACAACCAATAAGGACGGAAGATGTCACAATGATTCCAACTGGCATGTTTGTGAAAGGACGAATTATTGGAATGTTGGAATCTGGTTGATCCCAAACCGAAGCGTCTCGAATTCTGAATGTGCCTCAGTGTGTGATCTCCAGACTGTGGCAGAGGTTTCAAACCACTGGAGATGTTTCCCGACTAGTACCAGGTCGGCCAAGTATAACAACCGCTTTGCAATATAACGCGATATTTGCGTTAACTGCCTGACATCAGAGGAATCGTTCTGCCAAACAACTGGGTTCAGCCCTGACAGCCGCCAAAGGAGTCATAGTTTCGAGACAAACTGTTTACAGGAGACAGACTCAGACACATTGGTCTCTATGCCAGACGACCAGCAGTTTGCATCCCTCTGACGTCTGCACAGAAACGCGCGCGTTTACAGTGGAGTTTGGGACATCGACAGTGAAGTCAATGTGGGGCAATGTCATGTTCAGTGACGAGCCGGATTTAGTCTGCAAACCGATTCTCGTCTTACCACGATCTGGAGAGAACGTTTTCATCCGGGAACATCACAAGACATCGTTTTCAAAGTTCATCTTCCTTCAAAGTGAAGATATCCACCGCATCAGTGGCCTGCCAACCCTCCTGATCTGAATCCTATAGACCATGTGTGGGATATGCTCGGGATACATATTGCAGCCCACCACCACCCACCAATCTCCGTTCCGGAATTGGAAACTGCTCTCCGTGAGGATTGGAACTCTGAGCACACAACTCATCCATACCCTCATCGAAATTATGGGAAATCGTAGTGCAGCATGGGTGGGTACCAGAAGTTCCCACACACCGTATTAATCTTCAGCATCACATTGTTTTAATCATTCTGTTTCACTAAAGTTGACACTCGTATTGTGAACCTTTTTCTTTTAGCCCTTTTCTTTGGATAATAAAAGTTATTATTATCCTTGTTTTGCATTGTTTTCTTCTCCTATAACCCTATTTCACCCGCATACCGCGTTTCCTTCCATTCCGATGTAGATTTTCTGAAATATTCACATAAACAGCAATTATTCTTTTGGACATGAGTGCATATTGAGGACTGCGTAGGTGGTATCATTTGAAAGCTACTGAACTACGCTACAATCACAAGCCTTTGATCGATAAAATTGTCCTCCAGTATTAATATCAAACTGCGTTTTAATCGTTCGAACTGTAAACTGATTGTTGAATATTCACAATTACAATCGTTCAAACTTCCCATGTCTGCTTTATTCATTCCGCAATCCAACACCAAGCCCGAGTATTCACGTCAAAGCTATGGTTTGCGTCCTCGACACAACCTACCAATTGTTTTGCAAACGGTCGTCGACTATTGAGTTGTATTGACCGAATAATATGTACTAACATGTATTATTTTTAAATCTCTCTGTTAATTTACTGGAAATTTATTTTAAGAGTTATTTAGAACTTTAAGTGAATTATTCAGCTTATGTCACTATCCACACATAAACTTAGAGCAAACGCGTAAAACTTTTGTCCAACTCAGATTTAGTGTTTCTAAAGTTAATCTTCCAAAGATCAACATCTGTGTGAATCCAATCACGCTTAAGTTAGTTCCACCATCTCAACCTACTAGCAACGAATTATAAGATTAAATGTTTGAAAGAATTTCAAACCAGCTATTCAATTAGGTTTCACTGTTAAACCAGTGAACACAATATAATTAATTCTTTATTTTACCGAAACTTAAGTCCAGCCTTTGCTATTAATCTGCATTAAAATACTTTTAATTAGTTTTCTGCAGGTAGTGAAGAAATCGAAGAGCATTAGATGAGTATTATCCACACCGTGAGTTTATCCCTCATAAAACACTACTCGTTCTATAAGTATGTATTACATACAACCCTGCCCATTTTATTATGCGATTTAATTAAACTTCACGAGACAAAATTCTCCTATAAAAGCTTATCACACAATTATGTTAATAAAGTATGGATCTTAAGATTTAATATATCCTCTGGGTTTTGCGGAGAAATGCTTTAATCGTATATATTCATCCTTATTATACATGAAGGGGAAAGCTCTGCCATAATGGCTGGTGTTTTAATAGGGAGTTAATTTGAAATGCTGATCCAGTTTTTATTTCAAAATAACCACTCATTAATTCGTAAAAGAGCCTTAAATGTTGTCTTTTAATAGAAATAGAAATTAATGAAAATTATGTGCTAAAAAGATGTCTTAAGTTTTACTTTTTAATCTGTTGATTTCTTAGTAAAATATTCTCCACTCCTGAATTTTCGGCTAATCTCAGAACACGCTTTTAATTGTAATCATGTTTCGCTTTCAAGTGTAAAGAAATACAAAACTAGGTGCTTACTAACAACCTCGTGAGTAATAAGAAATTAGCCACATATCAGCAAAACAAATCAAACTGACAACCTTTTATGGTAATGAGTAACTCAATTTCAATGTTTTAGAATCACATTAAATTCACCACATTGTACTGTCTGTCTATCAGAACTGCTCCAGACAGAAAGTCTAGGTAATGGTGATCACTATAGAAAAACAAGTCTCGTACATTTTGGGTGTTTATGAGTCGGATGAGGGTTTTGCGATGAGTGGATTGTCGATGTTTTGAATTCTCTTTGCAATAGTATGCTCTTATATCACAAACACCTGTAGAGCCAATATTCGCTAAGTACGCCAATGTTACAAACTCAAATGCTTCCAGAATCCCTTATAGAAAATGGGCAGTCTTGTTTCTATGGCAGCAGGCAGCCTGAGACTTTTTATCTGGTACAGGTTTCGTGGTAGACAGGAAACATAACTGTTAATGTTTACTGACACAGTTCCTTGAATTGCTTTAACTAAATTCCTCACAGAGCTAATAGAACAAAGCTTTCAAGAATGAGCTCTCAGGAAAATTGATTTGCTTTAGTGGAATGTTAGGAAATATAGACAGTTGTAATTAAACAGGTGCTTAGAGCTCCTGTATCAAAATAGTCATTCCCCACCAATTTTGTTCTTCCCTCTCTGCATTGTAATTGCACAGTTATTTAAGTGTTTTCACAGTGAAATCCGCCTTCAAGATACTTGGGTTTTTGTAGTCATGGCTTTAGAATTAGGAAATACCTAGACTAACATATAGCATTCTGCGCTTCTGTTTCTTAATTGCTTTTTATCTGTGAATAGCCATGTCTTTGCTCGCATTTGATATCTAATTAAAATCTTTTTATAATGAATACAAGCATCGGTATGTACATTTCATTCATCCAAATGAAATAAAGTTGATCTAAACGTAAAACACCATCCCCTGTTCTTTGGGGGCGTCAATTCTTATTTCTATTAAATTACGAAGCAGAAAGAGCACACCTCAGTCATGCTACAATACTACAATTACATCTGATTATCCATTTAATTACATCACATACTTAACCCTTCAAGTTATTTTGACGATATATCTCGTCCGTTAAGATCTGATCAATTTTTCTAGCGACGAAATATCTCGCGATCAAGATATTGTCAATTTTTTATAAAGAGATCAAGATCTGGCTAGTTTTCTTCTAATTATGAGATATCTTGTCCATCAAGATCAGATCAGTTTTGCTAATGACGAGATACCTCGTGGAGACAATCATCATGAGGGTTAAAAGGATTCGGTATCTTATGACGTCTAAGCCAATTTGCGTGTTCGCTTACATTTTCTTTTCTGTCCTGACTTCTGTCTTCTCTTCTCTCATCAGACTTGAGGAATTCCATTAGAGGTGAGCTCTTCTGAGAATTTTTGCAATATAATGCAGCCCCATAGCTTAAATCAAGCATATTTAAACTGAACGACAAAATTGTTGAATGGAATCCAGTAGCGTTCGATTTCATATATCCGTTTCAGGACATTTGTCAATTTACAAATAATGTCGATTGCTGTGTCACGTACATTAGTGAAATAATTAAAAATATATTTCTTGTTATAAAATTAATTATCCGGAGTGTTGTCATGAAAAAAATATTTTCCCACAGGATCGCATGTAAAAAGCTTTAACTGCTCGTTCCGAAATGTGAGAGTTTTGCTTTAGAATTTAAAACTGAGCAACAATTTTAACATTGAACAGTATTGTTTCGTTCGTCCTTTTGGCAAGAGATTATCATTGAAAAACTAATTTGAATTTTTCTACGACAAACTTACTCTCTGATAATGGAATTCCTCACAGCTAATTTCAGGACATCTCCGAAAATGAAGTCTCACAAAAAATATATTTGTTTTTTAGTACTTGCTTTTTCAGCAAAGATATAGAAAATATATTCTTTTTGGTGGAAAAATATTTACAAGTTTACATTTTGCTACTTTAATGTATGTCTTGCGAATTGAGGACATTGAATGATTATAGCTGCTTTAAGAATAATTACCTGATTTTGCTTGAGGTTGGGATACGTATTATTTCTAACTCTCCAGTTTTTTAAAAAAATGTAAAGCTAATCGATAACTGATGTTCAGTTATATTTTCTATGGAAATGAACTCATTAAAGTTATTTTCTAACATTTACTATTTGGCTCCTGTTTTGAAATTAGATTTATAATCCACTTGTAGTAAGTCTTCTAATCACGATTCCCGAAAAATCGATGAAAATAATCACTAACTAAAGTATATGTCTATCTGATTGGACCCACTAGTTTTAATTTATGATTAGAAAATTATTCTAAGCATTTGTAAGAAAAACATATTCGGTAGAAAATAGTTTTTCAAAAGAATACATACACTAGATGTTTAAAAATTTCCCAGTAGTTTAAAACCTGGAATTTATTTTCATTTTTTCCTTATTTTAACAAAATAACACATTGCCATAACAATAGACGAAATATGTATGAAAATGTAAGACTATATTAGATTTATGAGCAACAATTAAAAAGCAATAGAAAGCCAAACAAATTATATAACCTACATTCGACAAATATAACACAATTTAATGAATTACATAATTTAATCAAATTGTATAAAAGGACAAATTCCCCATTCACATTTTGCAGAAACACATTCTACAACTGCTAGATTCTCAAAATCTTCAACAGCTTAAATATTTACAGCTTTACAGTCTTTACAGCTTAAATATTTATATATTTACAGCTTTACAGTCTTTACAGCTTAAATATTTATATATTTAAGGATTTTGTAGATATTACTAGAATGCACTAAATGTAAAAAAGTTTTTCAGTAATATGTCACAGTAGTTTAAAACCTGGAATTTAATAAACCTCAAAACACATCTTCACAAACAAAGCAACCACAAAATAAGAACAAATAAAACGAAAGGTATTTCGATGTACCGGTTAAATTGCCTACAAATCTCAGAACTCTTTTAAAAAACTAAGCATCATCTTTTGCCCTATTTTTCAAACCAGAGCATTATTTCGTTACTCTTGGAGAAATACTTGTTTAAAAGCGCCACGAAATACACTGCTGGCCACCGTAAATGCAACACCCTGAAGGAAGCATGCAAATAATATGAAATTTACAACATGCATTAGCGGAGGTGAGATATGCAAATGATTAGAATTTCAGCGCAGACGCACATCACGCGCGCCTGTGGCGCCACTTCAAAGCGCTATTTAAGGCTTGGAGATTTCGACGATTTCAAGTACGGAAATTGTGTTTTTCTTGTGGTTTTTTCAAAAAAACGATCAATTATGCCTCGTAGAAAACAGCGATCATCTTTTCATCAAGTATCCGAGTTCGACAGAGGAAGGATAGTGGCCTACCGAGATTGTGGATTATCTTTCAGGGAAATCGGTAGTCGTGTTGGACGAAAGCAAACAACTGTAATGCGGATATGTGATCGTTGGATGCAGGAGGGTACGACGGACCGACGTGTTCGATCGCATCCACCTCAGTGCACCACTTCACGTGATGACAGGCATATTGTGCGTATGGCAGTGATAGATCGCTCAGCCACATCACGAACCATAGCACAGCACATTCAGTCTGTACCGCATCATCCAGTGTCTGCGCGTACCATTCGACGCCGTTTACAGCAGAGTGGTCTGTCCGCAAGACGTCCATTGCTTCGTCTACCCTTGACGCAGAACCACAGACGTTTCCGCCGCCAATGGTGCGATGAAAGAAGGATGTGGACGGCAGAATGGAATGAAATTGTCTTTACTGATGAGTCACGCTTCTGTCTGCAACACCACGATGGTCGGATTCGAGTCTGGAGACACCGTGGAGAGAGGATGCTGAACAGCTGCGTTATGCACCGCCACACTGGTCCTGCACCGGGTATTATGGTATGGGGCGGTATTGGATATCACTCTCGCACTCCTCTAGTACGCATTGCCGGTACTTTAAACAGCCAGCGCTACATCTCCGAGGTGTTGGAGCCAGTTGTCCTTCCTTACCTTCAGGGCTTGCCCACAGCCATATTTCAACAGGATAATGCGCGACCACACGTGGCACGCATTGTCCAAGGGTTCTTCGTCAATCGCCAGATTGAATTGCTTCCCTGGCCAGCTCGCTCTCCGGATCTTTCGCCGATAGAAAACATGTGGTCCATGGTTGCTCAACGATTGACCCAGAATACATCCCCAGCTGCCACACCAGATCAACTTTGGCAACGTGTGGAAGCTGCTTGGTCTGCTGTACCCCAAGAACACATCCAAAGTCTCTTTGAATCAATGCCGAGGCGTGTGGCAGCGGTGATCTCCAACAATGGCGGCTACTCTGGCTACTGATTTTGGCAGGAACCACACTTCACAGAAGTCTATAAATTTAATCATTTGATACTTGGTCAACATGTTATCTACAAAATAAATTTTGTTGTGATATTTCTTGTCTTTCTTGGTGTTGCAATTTGGGTGGCCAGCAGTGTAGTTTGTTAACCACTTAACGCATTTACCCGTGTTTGACACGGGCGAAAGTTACCGGCAAATTTGCACATGCCCGTGTCTCACACGGGCGCTCTTGTATCTCGCGTTATTTTATTTTTACTAGAACGGATCCGTCTGAGGTCCGTTCTAGTAAAAATAGATAGGCTAGATTATAATTAAGCTTATTTACCATATATGGCACCACTATGCAGCATTTTTCTTGTGTAAACCACGTGGTGCATTTTGATGATTAGCTATAAGTTTGTTAGGAATTCTTTGTTATAAAGCAGTTGTTTGGTGTGGAAAAGGTAATATATCCATTTTTATTACGTTAAATATGATAAAAGTAAACAGTTAACCATAAATTAATTTTTACTAAGTGTTTTTGTAACTTGTTTAGAAAAAGTTATCTGATAATGAGCGACTCTGACGATTTTGAACATTCCAATTTATCAAAAAGTTTCAGCGATGAAAGTGATGATCTCTTGAGTGATGGAAGTGAATCTGAAGATAATGATGACGAGATTTTGGCTTTTTTTTATGCATTTCAACATCCAGGATCGTCACCGAACCAATGGTCACCGATTACCATGGAAGAATTACATATATTTCTAGCCATAACTATACTACAAGGTATAATTAGAAAACCTGAGGTGAGGATGTATTGGTCAAAAGTTGAAATTTTTCAATCACCTATTTTTTTTATTATTATTAATATTTTATTATTATTAATCATATATTATTATTAATATTTTATTATTATTAATCATATATTATTATTAATATTTTATTATTAATAATCATATATTATTATTAATATTTATTATTAATAATCATATATTATTATTAATATTTTATTATTAAAAATATTTTAAAATTCAAAATAAACATGTAATCAAATCGGTTACACTTTGTTTGTATAATAATTTTTTTATAACTTTTACCCCACTCCCTAGTCACCCCCCACAACTGAAATTGCAAAAAATAACTTACACTATACCTATATATTCATTTTCTGTCAAAAAAACTCGATCATTTTTTACCAGTATTTCCGAAAAAAACTCGTGCTTTAAGTGGTTAAAGGAGTTTGTTAAAATCATTTTTCATAAAGAACGTACTTGGGGCTCTACTATTTTTCCCAATTTCTAAAGAATTATTTAATCACGCTTTTACTTCACAAACGAAGTTTGATTTCATTAGAACTTTCGTGACTTATTGCAGGAAGTACATTCTATTGTTGGAAATATTGGAAATGAAATTTATCAGAAATAAAAGTTGTATTTGGGACATAACTTTTTGATTTGACACTACATGAGGTGGTCGCAGAATTTGAAAAATGCTACAAATATCTGAGTTAGATTCGTCGATTTTCTAATGAAACAAACGAAGTGTGTGCCCGCAGCTTCATTCTATTTCTTCCGGTCGCTCGATTTCAAGATATGTCACATGGTTGTGAGAAAAAGCATGAATTCAAATGCGAAACGAATTATTGATTAGTTAAAGTGATGGTACAGCGTGATTAAAAACACTAGTCTGCTCTTCGATAGCCAATCGGTCAAAGTCGATTCATAAGTCCACGCGATATCCCCTTCTGAGATCTGACGACAACGACTCCACCCACATGTCCTGATCATTTCATTACGTCGATTTTAAATGAGAATTATTGATTAGACGGATTCGGGACAGCTGTGCCCTTTGGGCTACTTTTGACTTTTATGGGTTCCGAAATTTGCATTGGAACACACAGAACACAAGCAGAAATGATCAAAAGTTTATGATTTGTTTAATCCTTCCTGGTGGTTGTCTAGACGAAGTATCTCGTCATTAGAAGAAAACCGACCAGATATCTTGATCTCTGCTTCATAAGGAAATTGGCAATATCGTGATGACGAGATATTCGTCGAAACCACTTGGAAGGTTAACCAAAAACATGGCGAACACATATGTTTTAAAGTACTGCTACAGAAATTTAGGCTCCAATTGTTCCACACGAATAATTTGGTGTAGGAGGAAATTATCGTTAACTGTCACTAAAATGGCTATAATCAAATTAGTTCTTTACAGGAAGTATTTTAATCGTCTTCCTGTGCTTTGTTTATATTTCCATTGAAAATCTACAGAAAAAAAATGTTTCTTATGACAAAACAGTAAGCTTCTGAGTGTCATGAAATTACAGAGTAGTGTAGTGTTTCTTATCCTACAGCACACATAATGACTAAATAACCGCATCTATTGGTTGAAAGAGTCCTAAAGATTCTATTGGCCAAGAAAGTGAAAACTGATCGAATGCAAGAAATACTGCAAGTTACAGAACGGGAATATGCGTGTGAGCCCCTCAGAGTGTTAAAATTGTTTGGGCGCATTTGGACGTTTTTGAAAGCCGCATTGGGCCCTTTCTCTTTTTTTAAGTTTGACAACTCTGGTGATGAGCGACTTCACCACAGAATTTATCAAAAATTCAAGATTATAGGTTCGAAATAGGCTTTTACCATTCCAGATGGTTGTCTCGAAGAGGGGTCGTGTCATTAGCAAAACTGACGAGATCTTGATGGACGAGATATCTCGTCATTAGAAGAAAACGGATCAGATCTTGATCTCGCCATAAAAAAATCGACGCTATCTTGATCACGAGATATCTGTCATTAATGAAATTGACGAGATTTCTCTTCGAAACCACTTGGAGGGTTAAATCAGCCCAAAACTTTTGTTAATGACATTATCATTTGAAGTATATTAGCATTATAAGTGGATACTTTAACCATCTGGAATGGTCACACGAATGGTTTTTTTTATATGTTTAATTTTCATGGATTGAGGATAGAAAATTAGCGTCAACAGTCATAAAGTTTTAAACCCCATGTTTCAAACCCTGGTTGATATGAATTATAAATTGAATACAGTAATTTAAATGTGCCAGGTTTATAAATTGCTTACTGCAGAAAGAATGTAATTGTAAACACAGTTCAGCGAATAGAATAGCGTGGTAAAATGAGAAATTAGAGATGAATATCCACTATAATCCTTAATACTTTAAGACACTCATTTGGGAAAACATTGAAATTACAATAATTTCTTAACCTCTTTAAGCTACTTTTTGAAATTTCAATTAATATTTAAATATAATGATCTAAATGCTAACTTAATGCGAAAATTATAACTCTATGAATCCGTAGTTCACTGGACGATGATTACCTTACATTCAAATCATTAAAACAGTGAAATAATCTGTTTAATGAAACATAATTATTTTCCGAATCAGCATTAATCTTAAGGGGAGACTTATGCACAGGAAGATGACATTTCGATGATCGGTCAAACTCGGATGCCGTAATTAGACTAGTATTCATGAGGAATTGGAGAGATGGACGATTAGGAGGTCCTAGACACAAGATATTTTGAAATTGAATTATGATGTAATCAAGGGACTAGTTTAGTTCATAACTGAAAGTTTTGAATGCTGCAAATCTACACGAAATGAAATCAAACAAAATATGGAATGAGGTGTGTATATTTATCAGCATGTGGCAATCGAAAGATTTTTTTATTGCAAAGGTACTTAGACAAATACATCTATTAACCCTATAAGGGATTTCGACGAGGTATCTCGTCCAAGATTTGGTCAGTTTTGCTAATAAGATATTTTGTCGAGACAAAACTACCCTATTACTCTAAAAGGGAATGGAAATAAAAGTAGGAAACACACATTGTCCCTTGCCTAGAACTGGTGACAATTTGGAACAGGCTTTTGAATCAGAGGCTGGTTACTAATGGGTAAATTTCGATGCGAAGATAAACCACCAGAAGGATAATCCCTATGTGTCACTATGTTACACATATGTCACTATGCTACACATGGAGTTAGAGTGTATAACAAAAAGAAAAGTAGTTAAAAATGTCGATTCCAGCTCCCTGAAAAGTTCTTGAGTCTTCCAATAGAGTGCATGGACACCGAACATTCCAAAAGGCCGTTACAGTCCATGCCAGCCATCCTTGTCCATATGACACATTTCAGGCTACTGTAGATGCCAAAACGATGTAAATGTTCGGCCAGACAATCATGCACTGTCAATTATCTAAATGTCTCCACCTCTATAAAGCGAGGGCAGGCAGGAACTTCACAAATGGACTCTCCACTTTTTATGTTGAATGTTATGAGCCCATCCGGATTTATACATGTCTTTTAACTTATTCTTTACTAGCAGAATTACCCGAATATTTAATAAAGTTGTTAATGCCTATTAAAAATGTATTTGATTTAATTTGTGTCGACCATCATTTATGACCAACACTAAATGTGGTTTAAATTCGAGTTAGCTTAGTTAACGAATTTCTTTCATTCAGTGTTTACAATGTATATTTTTCTATATAAGCATTTCCAAGAAGTGTATAAAATCATAAAACGTGTTATATATACATTGGTTCCCAAAAGTGCTCGTACACTTACAAATTTCAATGAAATACTGCTCTATCCATTAATAAAAATTAATTTTTCAGAATGGGAATTTTTTAATAATATCTATAACTTGTTCTTAACGAAACTACATAAAATATTTTAAAAACATAGTAAAACTTTTTTTTGGAAAATCAATTATCAAAAAGTAACAAAAAAGTTACTTCACAACAGTCTTCGTACACTTTAAAAAAATCTCTACATATTAGTAAATATTGTAATATTTCGGTAAATTAGTACTTAGTAGGATATCCTACAGCATCCACAACAGCTTTAAAACGTTTGGGAATAGAGTTCACTAGTTCTTTTGTAACTTCTGAATCAATGTTCCTCTCCATTCTTCAATCATTACTGTTTTTAGTTCGCTTTTCGTTTTAATGTCGTATCTTCGTACTCTAAACCTCCAGTTCTCTCCAAATGGGTTTAAATCCGGCGACTGAGGTGTTTTCAGAACTTGTGGGCAATTATAGAGACACCAGAGGCGAACGTTGAGAGCCGTGTGCTTAGGATCGTTATCTTGATAAAAAAAAACAAAGTTATTTCCAATACCCAAATTTTGGGCTGATAATTTTAAATTGTCTTTTAAAATATTTGAATAAGGAGCATGATTCATTATGCCATCAATAAATACCAAATTACCGTCCTGATACTGACATGCACCCCCACGAAAGGACACCTCCACCGCCATGCTTTACTGTTCTAAGTTCTTGGGATTAAATTCTTCATTTTTCTTCTCCATACAATTATACGCCCATCGGAACCAAACATGTTAAATTTACTTTCATCTGCAAATAATACATGATTTTAATACGTTTCGGGCTTATTTATAATAGATTTTGCGAAGGAAACCCTAAGTTTTCTATATTTTTCGCACTTACAACAAATTTTCTTCGGGCAGAACGCCTATTTAATCCAACTGATCTGAGCACTCGTCGAACAGTTTCAGATGAAATTCAAATAGAAATTTTTTCAGTAAATTCTGTAGAAATTTTTACAGCACTCAAACGTGGATTTTTCACAAATTTTCTAGCTATAAATCTAATCGCGTTGAGTTAACTTTGCCGGACTTTTTCTTACCTTGTTATCGATCCAATTTTTTTAAAGCGTTTTATCACATACTGCACCGTAGAATGGGATAAATTTACTAATTTAGAGATATTCCGAACTGATTTACCACTACCATGATGAAAAATAATCAATTTTCAAATGCTGTTCGTTGTTTCCTTACGACTACGAGCCATTTTTAAATAATAAATAGAATATTACGAAGTAAGCAAGCAAAGATTAAAACCAAACGATTTTTTAAGTGTCACCACAATGCAAAAATACAAAAAAGCGATAGAGGATAATTTTATTTATGAATTTATCCGACAATGTTTCGGTGTACGATCACTTTTGTGACGTGTTCTTTCTCTGCCTCCTTGCATTTTCATTTTTATAAAAAGAAGATGAGTCAATATTTTTTAAGTGTTACGTTTTATTCAGAATCGCATGGAGATTCTATGAAAAATATTGGACTTTATATTCGAATTCAATTCCAGGCTACAGCGCTTTTTCTGCAAATTTTTAAAGTGTACGAACACCTTTGGTAGCCTCTGTATATGAATTAAATACCACGAATGTGTTTCTTTTGACTAAGTATCAAAACGATACTTATTCAAAAGAAAAAATTCTGACTTATATTTTATCAGACTATAAATATTAACATTTAAATGAACAAATTTACCGTATGTTTGGAAAAGATTTTTTTTTCATTAGTGTTTAGTTTCGCGTTACTTTCAGAATTAAATTCATGTACGTTTATATCAATTGAAATTCTTTGCTCTGTGGCAACAAAAAGAAATAAAAATAAGAATCAATAGACGTTCCACAAAATGTTGATACGGAAGATTCTTGGAACGATAATGGGATATATTAATAATGTTTAAATTTTACTCATTAACTTTTATTACGCGTTCCTGTTCTTCTATTGCCATAGAAAATATTGTATATGAACAAGACGCGATTTGAAAACACGATCTTTTAATTCCTTCCACCGTCATATATTTTTGTTTAAACTCTTTTTAATTAGAGCGTCAGAAGGAGCAAAAATTGAAAAATTTCCCCAAATTTTGAATACTTTACAATAACCCAATATGCGAAATATATTTGCTATCATTTCAATATTTCTGCGCCACTACCCATGCCTTGAATGACTTATTGAATTGAATTATCTTGAATGACTTATTTGAAAAATAGGTATTCTAAACAACGAATGAAAAAATTTTACTCGTGTACTCTAATTGCTTCGCTTGTGTTTCCTTTGCCTTGAATAATTGTATACTTTTAGTCCTGTTAGCGACCATCCAGTGTATTAGAACTTCCAAGAAGAATAAAATATTCCATTATTTTCTCCGATGCTTTTTATGTTCTAAAATCTAAACCAATTAGAGTAAGAGCTTCAAGAATTGTTGATTTAAAATAGACTTGAAGTTGAGAATGGCTTAATACTTAAATTATCAGACATTAAACCAAACATTTCTGAGCTAAAGGAAAGCTTCATTGTTCACATTGAGATTAAATACATACTTTGATGCTTATCTCGTAGTTTTGCAAGTTATATAAGTCTTTTGATTTTAATACATTTAATTAATAAATAATGGTTTGCATATATTAACTGTTTATTTTACTTGTTTCCCTTAATGTTTCAGAACATTAACTGTCATAACTAATCCTTAATTTGAAGTTTCAACGTATTTTATAATCTATTTAACATAGATCTAAATATTTTACTCACTATTGATATTAAAAATAAGAATCACAATGGGGTATTGTGCAAAGCCCATGTACCCCGTTTAATTTTATAATCTCGAGGGATCCGACAAAATTTTTAATTTCCCTGGTGATCCTTGAAGTGAAAAGTTTTGAAACCATTGCTCTAGTTTATACTGTAAATAGAACTAAGCATATAAACAATGCAAGTTAGTAAGATGTATGTATAAACTAGAAATCACGAAAATCAGCCAGACTATAGATAGAATTTTTTCAATATTACTATCAAACTATTTCCAACTCCTTAGCTTTCAAACAATACCAAGATCTTGTGTAAATATTCGGAATATTTTTCTTATTACAAGGTCTAGTTTTTCGTTAGTTGCTGTCACTATGTACAAACATTTTTTCCAAAGCTTTAAACTCAATTTCTGAAGAAATGTGTTTTTGCAGTATGATGCTTTGTTCAAACAATCTCTATAACACAAAATATATAACAATCTCTATAAACATCTCTATTACAATCTCTATAACACAGTGGATGTTTTGACACATAGTTATTAATTAAAAAATGAATTTGTAGTTGAATTTTAAATGCTAAAATTCCTGATAAAATCTTGATATTTTTATGCTTCCTTGATGAATATTTTTTTTATAAAAACATATTCCTTCTAACAAGTTTATTGGGGGTCAAAACATGAAAAATAATATTAGGAATAATTTCCAACAGGAATTGTTTTTCTGAACAAAATAGAATTTGAGATACGCGGTACAAAAATATATGCTAATTAGTTCATTATGTCTAAATTTGAAAAGTAATTATTAGCTTAATCTCATTTTTCATACTGAAATTATTTTAAGCATAAGCCAATGACCTATTGCAGTAAACTGAATTTTTAAAGTCAAAATTTAAAAAACAATCTTCTAGCGTATAACATACACCCAATGGTATCATTATTCTAAACCCACAAAACTGAAACTGATAAACAGTTTATGGCGGGTATATACATAATCACGGGCATATACTTTTATATCTACTATAATTAAGTTGGGTTAAATAACGCAATGAAAACTATATTTAAGTTGTTTGCATCTTTATCCACTAGGAGAGTGTATTTCGAACATCATTATAAAATCAGATCAGGGCTGCGTAAAAATTTCATTCTCCCAAGAAATAAAAACCTTAATCTCAATTTAATTAACTCTGTGACTATCCTATTTGTAACCGACAAAAACGTTTTAATAACTGCAACAATGGATTTCGAAAGCCGGCATTCTGAAACTCAATCTCCTGAATCCAATTAGCATCTGATTTTCGTGTTTATCTTTTCCTAAGATCTCAATCTCGCAAATTATATACTTGCAAAAATCCGTTTCGAAAACAAGACAATTGCCTTAAATTGCACACACGCGTTTCGCGTTCGGTAAATTTCAGCAAAATAGCATCATTTAATATCGTTCAGATATAAACAATGGAACTTGATTCCTGCAGTGAGGCATATTTACAATGGAGGATAAACTCATTTAATGGGCGATTATTCTTAGAAATCACCCAAATGGAATTATCTTTATTTTCTAGTTTGTATTACAAAATTATACTTAAAAATATGTTTAAAATATAGAAAAACTTCTTGATTTTTAGAACGAAACCCGTTCTTTAAACGTATATCAGGTGAAACTGTTTAAACTGATATTCAGATGGCAAACATATATGAAGTAGCGAAATGCATCAACATAGGTACCGTAGTTTTAAAATACAAAGTTTTTTCTCCAACACTATTCTGTTAACAAAAGTATGAATTATTTTTAGTCACAGGAGGATAGTTTTGTACGGAAACAGAAAAAGGAAAATGTAGTGTGAGGTTCTAGATCACAAAGGATTTAAGGAATTATTATTCGAGGAATTGGAAGTTTGAACATTCTTAAAATCCCATTGAATTGTGTTAAAATAATAACTAGCAGATCCGTGCATAACATCTGTACTAAAATTTATTAATTCATGGCAGTGTCGTTTCTTACAATACCTTATTTAAATTCCTATATAATGAACTAGCAGATTAACTCAGCGTTGCTCGAATTGAACTGGTTGTAATTGATTGCAATATTACTTAATATTATCCCAATGGAATTTCGAATTGTTTTAGCCCCATCTGCAGACCCAGAACAAATCGAACGTGTGTTAAAATATAGCTTGTTTTCCGTATGATTTTAAATAAGTATACTAAATTTGGTGCGAATTGATCAAACAGTGATCGTAATGATACTCAATGTTACCGCTAAAGTGATTTCGAATTGTATTTTTTGCCCCTCTGAAGACAAGTAAAATCGAAAGGGGTTAATATGCATGCTTCTCGCAGGATTCTAAAGAATGATTGTACGAATTGGTCAAACAGTAATCAAAGTGATACTCAATGTTATTCCTATGGGTTTTGCGAATTGTTTTGAGCTCCCTCTGCAGACCCAAGATAAATCGAACAGTGGTTAATATGTAGCCTATTTTTTCGCAGTATTCTAAAGAATGAGTGAACTAAATTTTAGGTGAATGGTCAAACAGTGATCTAAATGATAATGTTATTCTTATGGGATTTCGAATTGTTTTTAGCCCCTCTGCACACCCAGGGCAAGTTAACAGGGATTCATATGCATCCTATGCCTATGTTTCCCGCAGGATTCTAAACAATGTGTGTACCAAATTTGGTGTGGATTGATCTAGTCGTGTAGATTTGCAGAGTACAGATGGACAGATGCCAACTCTGCTTTATATGCAGGGTGGCCACAAGAAAGCGTTCCTCTTTGAAGGCATCTGTAGCTAAATCGAGTAAATGGAATGGCACTAAATTTGGTATCGAGACTTTTGAAGGTATGGGGAGATGATTTCTGTGAAAACAAATTTTAGTATCAAAAATTGCAGATAGGGCGATATTTGGCACTGCTGAAGTCGAAAACAGCCGAACATTTGCATTAAACACAGATAAAATGGATAATGCAGTTTCGACTGCGTAAGCAACAACCACGCCACTAATTCCAGCTGGATATGGGGATATATATGCTGGATATATTGCAATTAAAAATAACTGGCAACAGACACAATTTAATATAGATTCAACTCGCAGGAAATAAATCTTTTAATCACATTTTATACTGGGTGAAATAAATTGCCCTTCTATTCTGACCGGGTGTTTTCTTTACTTAGAACAGACTACAGATGTGAACACAATAGCTTCTGCGTGAATTGCGATAGGGATGGAGCAATGGTCTGTACCATCATCCGTTGGCAAGCGTATTCTATAGGTTACTGACTGAAATCGAAGACACTACTTTTCCACATTTGCCTTCTACAAGCAAATACCTGTCGATACCCCCCCCCCCCAAACCTGTCCATCGAAACGTTGTTCATTTTCATGTTAGGTAAGGCTAAGGCATACGATTTGATGGGTAGTTCGATTTGCTGGGCAGTTTGCTGCCCGTGTCTGTCAATTAATTTCGGTAAACGCGCAGAGGTGCTCAAAACATAATCACTGTTCTCTGTAAATGATGGGGGGTTGCCGTGACTCAGTGGGTTCACCAACTGTGCTAGCAACCTGCGAGTTCAATTCGTGCCGGGTTTGGTATATTTCCTGTGTCTATTTCTCATTTTTGTATATGTTTACGCCCAATTTCTATTGATCACCGTTTTAACCGGCTCTATGTGGCTTTGTAATAGAGGCGAAGATCGACAAAGGTCAGAGCCATAAACTTCTACCCGTGCAAGCTTCAATTTGGAAATAGTAGTTTTAGTGATACCACGAGGAGTTGTTTGGAACGTGTTAAAAGATGTTCAATGCTTTAATTCGGATATAGTTTGATTATTATTGATACTTCTCGATTCTCGCTGCAAAAGATATAGTCCACTTTTAGAAATATGAATGTGCTGGTAATATAGTTTACCCCAATAGAATCAGTAAAGTTTTCTTTGTGTATGCCATTTACTTGACGTTGTTTAGCTCTACTTGGACAAATATTGCTCTTGCTTTACAAAATCCAACCAACCGTAAATGATCGGTGATGCATCTTAGATGAATCGAACCCATGTGCCATAAGAAACTAAACCAATCGTAAATGATCAGATTAAAAGATAATTCACAACAATTCAATTTTTTTCATAACTATTTGTATATGTATGGATAATTCTGATTATTTATGTAAAGTATATAGTATAACTGGTATTATTCATCTCTCCTTGCTCTGATAACTTGTTATTAATTTTTAATATGCGATCACAACCATAATTTTCATAATAACGTCTAAAACAGACAATTTAGAAACAAAAACGTGTTATTTTTCAATGAAGGAGTAGAGATGATGTATATATATATATGACGTAAAAATATATAAAAAATTATAAAACGGCCATTTTTACTTTAAAGTTAAATTATTATACACGGAATAATCCTAAAACAATACATTTAAATTATCTAATCTAATTTCACTCTCCACCGACTTTGATAATTACAGGAGAATTTGCTTTATCTATAACACCATGTTTTAATGAGGAAAACGTGAAATATAAATAAAATACATCAACAGGTGAAAAATTCTTACTTTAGCTTAGTAGGGAGACGAGTACTTAACAAAAGAAAAGATCAAAGTTTTTTAAATAATCTATTTTTTAAGCAAAAAAAGATAACTTTTCCTTCTAAAAAATAAGTTAAATTGCGGAAAAACTCCAGTCTTCCAAGCTTCGCTTTATTAATGTAATTTACATGACGCATAAAATACTCATTTGAAAAAAATGACCTTACACAAAAGCTCCTCAAGCTTTTGTCTTTAAAAGAATCTTTTTTCTGCTAAAATTAGGTTATTCATTTTTTCCATAATTTAACCTTAGACATCTGAGAAGTCTTTTCCTTGTATTTTTACTTTCATTGTATTATTACATATACACCCAGTGGGCAAGTCTGCGTTAGGTGGTTTATTAAGCCTCTAGATACATTCTCTTTTAAAAGCGTATCGCTGGCAGACTGGGAATGGGTTGAATTATTGATCCAACTCAGATTATTCTTTAACGTTAGAATTTCCCTAAGCATAGGGGCTTTGTATAATATATTGCTTTTTATAATTGGATTGAGTTTACGGGCCGTAGTAGCCCAGTTGGAAGAGAAACGGATTAGAAACCGGAGGGTTGTGAGTTCGAAACTCGGTCCAACCAAAAACCGACATGTACACTGGAGCTGGTGCACGTTAAATTTGTCATGGCCTCAAATGTCCACACGTTGAGTAGTGTGGAAATTTGGAGAGTGGTATGTCCACTCAGGTGTTGACCTCGTCATCTGGCCATGTTTCAAAATTTCTAGGCGTTGTCCTCGTATCATTCTCTCAGGGATTGATCCCGGACCGTCGTCAATAGCCCACCGTGTTGCTCCAATGCGAGTTAATTAACCACCTACCTACTAATGAACTGAGTTTACGAAATTCCGAAACAGATTTCAGAGCCATCTGCCAGCTTCGAAAGAAAAAATACTTCATTGGAAAAGAGGAAATGAAATTACGAAAAAAATTAATCTTACTTCCCTTTCAAAACAATCAGAAATATAATTTTTGCTCTGCTTATGAGAGAGTTTCAGGGTAAATAATAAAACCAGACAGAATGTTAAGATTTTACATCTGCTACTCAATTACTCTGGCATGATGCATATCGGGGTTACCTTAAAATGTAATTTATCACCATTTTGGCGACTTTTGGTGTTCAATCTAATTAGTGTTGACCAATCAACTATCATATACCAATCCGAAATTCATTCTTTAGAATTTTTGTTGATGCTGAAATCGTATTCGAAAAACAAATCAAGTGACGTCACGTTTGTAACGCGTACAGGAAGCCCGTTCCACCGTTACAGATAAACACTACAGCATATTTAACTTTACAGAAAAAGCCTCATTCAAATTCGTGGTTGACCACAAATACGCTCCTTAAACCATAAAAACCAATCAACCATACAAATTCATACTTGAGTGGTTACTATTATTCGTATTATGAGCTACCAGAATTAATCTTTTAAAACAAAATCTCAAAAGCTCCAATTTTGAAAGTTTTGGCGAGTTTCTGGAAAATTCACCTCAGGTCAACGAACTACTTTTTACCAATAGCAAAATGTGTCAATGACTCTGATTAACTACTCTCTAATGCAGGGGTGTCAAATTCAATTAAAACACGGGCCATTTAATGCAACTGGTAAGATTCACGCGGGTCACGTCACATTTACAAATTTTCTTAAAATTATATTTTGAAGTGAGGATTCAGGAATATGGATAGGATTATTAAAACATATTATGTAATAAAGTGAATTTAGGGTAATAATTTATAATATTGCTATATAATTGCTTTTATTTAAAAGTTTATTTAATGTATTTATAAAACTAAAATTAAATTTTTTACCGGAAACTTGCCAGCTATTTCCTCCTACTAGTTTTCCAATATTTGGATTCAAAGACTGAGAACAGACAATCTTCATTATGGCAGATAGATGTTAATCTTGATCTGTAGGCCGTTTTATTTAATTTTATGGACGAAAATAATTGCTCACACATTTTTAACATGACGAAATTGTGTGTACGGAATTGCCTCGATCTCCCTTAAGTGCTATTTTCTTCATAACATATTGTCCTGTTTTCATTTTATTTCAGAGCATCGTGGGCCACAAAAAATTACTTCGGGGGCCGCCAGTTTGACACCCCTGCTCTAATGGTATCAAAAATGTTTGGTATATAAACATTCTGATAGCTTCAATGAGGCATCCATGTAAAAGTGAGTATGATTCTTCTGTTCAAATTGCTAATTGTTCACTAAGTGCGAAGCTAAGCCAAACGTTTCTTCCAACTTCTCAACATCCCCCAAAGCCCGTTTCGTTGCTTTTATTGTGACGTAAATTCAATCTACCTACCTACTTCTCCACACAGCATTTCTTAAAGTTCTTGTGCAAAGAATGTTACTGCTCTGGAGGCAACTAAAGTTTCTATTAAAATAAACTTTAAGAGGAGACTAATTTTGCGATTATTTTTAAGAATTTACGCTACAAAAGCAATTATTTTACAAGTGCTTTGGCAGTGGCAGTCCTACATATGTAAACAACGGACTTTTCCCCAAATTCCCTTACTTTTTTAATGCTTAGCAAACGAAACTTGATAAAAATTCGAGAAAACAATTTTTTCTCTTTCTCATTTGAAATTCGAAAAGAGGAGCTGTCAGAAAATCTATAAAGCACCGAGAATAAAAACCAAATAAAATGATTATAGTGCAGACGGTGACCATAGTTACGATGTAAAGAGGCTTGTTACGTAGACGCAATACTTCCTTAACTTGAGACTGACAACAGTCAAGCATAAGCAAACTGGGTGTCCAATATTCATTGCATCCTGCCTGCTCATCCTTAGATCACAGGTAGAGGTGAATGTATAATACCAAAGGTGAATCTCGACGCTTAAGGTACTGACTCTAGTATAGTAACACATAACCACCCAACCGCAAAACGCATTGATCTGTAATGAGTTTCAAAGCAAACAATCATACTTTAAACATACGACAAAAGGAAATTGAATCTGGCCCTCGAAACCACGCGATGTTAAGCCCAATGTATGAGGACAGTGATCGTGGATATTGGTATTAGAGTATGCTTTATACTTCGTAGAGTGAATAATGCAGGAGATGGAGATATTAAATGTATGGATTCAAATTGATCATAGGAATCTCAATCATTTTGGGACAATCCAGTAAACAAGACTTATCTAAGACTCCAGTTAGACTGAATTATTAATGTGTAATGTAAAGATATGTAGCTTCAATGAACACTGCTTATCGACTTTATTACACTGCTGGCCACCCAAATTGCAACACCAAGAAAGACAAGAGATATCACAACAAAATTTATTTTGTAGATAACATGTTGACCAAGTATCAAATGATTAAATTTATAGACTTCTGTGAAGTGTGGTTCCTGCCAAAATCAGTAGCCAGAGTAGCCGCCATTGTTGGAGATCACCGCTGCCACACGCCTCGGCATTGATTCAAAGAGACTTTGGATGTGTTCTTGGGGTACAGCAGACCAAGCAGCTTCCACACGTTGCCAAAGTTGATCTGGTGTGGCAGCTGGGGATGTATTCTGGGTCAATCGTTGAGCAACCATGGACCACATGTTTTCTATCGGCGAAAGATCCGGAGAGCGAGCTGGCCAGGGAAGCAATTCAATCTGGCGATTGACGAAGAACCCTTGGACAATGCGTGCCACGTGTGGTCGCGCATTATCCTGTTGAAATATGGCTGTGGGCAAGCCCTGAAGGTAAGGTAGGACAACTGGCTCCAACACCTCGGAGATGTAGCGCTGGCTGTTTAAAGTACCGGCAATGCGTACTAGAGGAGTGCGAGAGTGATATCGAATACCGCCCCATACCATAATACCCGGTGCAGGACCAGTGTGGTGGTGCATAACGCAGCTGTTCAGCATCCTCTCTCCACGGTGTCTCCAGACTCGAATCCGACCATCGTGGTGTTGCAGACAGAAGCGTGACTCGTCAGTAAAGACAATTTCATTCCATTCTGCCGTCCACATCCTTCTTTCATCGCACCATTGGCGGCGGAAACGTCTGTGGTTCTGCGTCAAGGGTAGACGAAGCAATGGACGTCTTGCGGACAGACCACTCTGCTGTAAACGGCGTCGAATGGTACGCGCAATCACTGGATGATGCGGTACAGACTGAATGTGCTGTGTTATGGTTCGTGATGTGGCTGAGCGATCCGTCACTGCCATACGCACAATATGCCTGTCATCACGTGAAGTGGTGCACTGAGGTGGATGCGATCGAACACGTCGGTCCGTCGTACCCTCCTGCATCCAACGATCACATATCCGCATTACAGTTGTTTGGTTTCGTCCAACACGACTACCGATTTCCCTGAAAGATAATCCACAATCTCGGTAGGCCACTATCCTTCCTCTGTCGAACTCGGATACTTGATCAAAAGATGATCGCTGTTTTCTACGAGGCATAATTGATCGTTTTTTTGAAAAAACCACAAGAAAAACACAATTGCCGTACTTGAAATCGTCGAAATCTCCAAGCCTTAAATAGCGCTTTGAAGTGGCGCCACAGGCGCGCGTGATGTGCGTCTGCGCTGAAATTCTAATCATTTGCATATCTCACCTCCGCTAATGCATGTTGTAAATTTCATATTATTTGCATGCTTCCTTCAGGGTGTTGCATTTACGGTGGCCAGCAGTGTATTAGTACTACAGGTTACTAGTTGGGTTTGGATTGCAAAGTTGGTATGATAGGGATTTTCAGTGTAAAACAAACAAACCAAACGGTCGGTGAAGACTTTACTTCTGATGTCTATATGCTCTGACATCAGATATATCGGAGCTACCTTAAAATGTAGTTTACGCTGTTTTAATGACTTCTGGCGTTTAATTTAATTGGTTTTGACCAATCAACTATCATTTATTAATTCAGAATTCATTCTTTGGAATTTTTATTGGTGCTGAAATCGTATTCGAAAATAAAGTCAACTAACACACGTTCGAAATACGTACAGGAAACACGTATCGCAGCAGAAACACTAATGCCACTTATAATTAGCTTGACAAAGAAATCTTCTCATAAAGTGATTATCAAACTTTTTATTGATTTAATGATTTTTGTGTTTGCAAAAATAGACACATTAGATATTTTGCTACAATTTCAAAAACCCCTAATAATTTTTTAGATGTTAAAATAGAAAAGTTATAAAATTAGCACTGGTAGGAAAAATGAGACATTTTTCCCCATTTTTTTAACATTTACCAAGCGCTAAATAAAAGAATCTCAGTATAGATCAGTTAAAAATGACATGAAAATAGCAACACTATAGAATCAAACCTAATACAAAACAGAAGCTTCTAAAACTATGGCAACGGATATAGAAATGCAAAATAAACTGTATGTTTACCATGACGACACTACTATTTGAAATTTGACTATTTTGAAATAAATGTCTCCTTTGCACTATTTCTACGTAAGTCTCTTATGTAAACTCTTTCTTATCACTTTATATTTTTAACTTTTTTTAACTTTATATTTTTAAGCCGTTTTGAACTAAGCTCTAGTTATTCTAGAAAGCTTTTTTGCCTTCTCCAAAAATTACTTTTAATACGTTTCTCATATTTTAGTTTCCGTGGGAATTTCTAAAGATTGGAACATACTTCATATCATAATTAAAAGTTGAACACATTTTTATTGATTCTTGAATGCATTTATTGAAGTACAATAGTTATATTCTTAATAAAATATTTAACTTTTTTAATTTTCCCTTAGTTCAAAATATATTTTAGAATGTGCCGTATCAAATACTCAATGGATATACCTTTCAAAACTCGTTATGTCATATAGTACATAAAAAAGAATATCCATTTAAAGATTGTTTGAACGTAGGGATAAACTAACTGAGATCTTCAAAATGTAGTTACACTACTGTTTATGAAAATTCCTATCCCTTGAAGGAATGATGGTAGTTATTTAAAATTTCTAGTATATGCAGAGTAGGGTAGGAAATACAAATAATTAGAATTACAGAATGATTGAGCATGCCTAGGCCCAGCAGTGCCTTCAGACTGAACTGTCGTGTTTAGGAGTATAATTAGAGCGCATATGTACTCATACAATTTATCCATCTGTTAATTTTTATTACCAATAAAGTGCCTGGTAAAAAGTTCACACTCAGTAATATTACCCAAATAAAAGGCCTCAAGAAGTAAATCCCAAACATGGTGCCAATGAATTTTAATTGGTATTGTTATATTTGCGCAGACTCAAAATGAAACAACATTATAAACAGTTAACGCAGTTTGAGAAAGGAAGTATTATTGGATTGGCAGAATAATGGTTTGGGGTGCCATTTCACTTTATATTCGCACTTTCGGATCGCAGGACTATGAAAAGTGAGCAGTACATTACAGATCTATTGAAACCAGAAATCTCACTCTTCATACAGACATTCATGGAGCTATCTTTCACTCTCAAGTCGCCTAATTGTTCAACGCTTCAATTGACCAACAAGTACCACTTCTTCCTTGGCCTGCTCAGTCTCCCAATTTATCCCCATCAAACACGTGTGGGATATTATTGCTCAGAAATTAATCCTTATGTCCTCACCTGCAGTCACTACTGACGAATTTCGGGTGCTCTAAATCTGTGTGGAACGACATTTCAGACATTCAGAGAAGCAATTGGAACTTCTAAGGGTGGATACACAAATTACTTATTTTAGCATGTTCTCTTTGACTTTGAGTTCTGTAATTTCAACTGTTTATATATTGTACATCGCTGAATTCTTTCATTGCTGCAACTCAAGCATATGTTGATTTTGAAATTTCAATGTACAGCAGTGTTTAAAAATAAATGGTTTACATATAATTTTTCAGAGGATTTTTTCATTAAAGTAAGACTTTTAAGATTTTAAAATAGTGTCGCTTTCTCTTTATGTTCTTTCTAGGCTCTCGTAAGAAGTTCGCGCACAGTTTGAGTCGCTTTATTTGCAAATTTAGGTTTAACGGTCTACAAACAAGCCAGAGAAAAAGGATGATCAGTTTTCAGAGATTCAGGAAATCAATGAATCCAAAGTGGAAATAAACTCGGAAACTTCAGATATCTGACCTTACACTACACTCCCCCTAGTGTATATCTATAACACAGAATTCCACTCGATATTATTGTCTCGTAATGAGCTTCTGTTCAGTTAGAGAATGAGTTTCGGTTTTGAAATCCAAGACCATTTCAAAATTGAACACGGTATGAATATCTGAATTTTCAAAGGGAAGGAGAATGTTTTGCAGGACATTCCGAGCAATTTGTGTTCCCGATTCACATAATACATTAATTTTCAATAAAGTGTTGAATACCCAAATAAATCGACTTTTTGTAGTGAACGGAGGTTATATTCAAGTCCTTATCTTTCCTATGCTACTGCCAAAGTAAACCATCGTGTGGGCCAAATATAAAAAAACCAAGGAAAGAATCATTTCATAAAATAAGCATTTTTATGAAACATGTATAGTGTGTATGTAGACTGGTTGGGAATCAGAGTGGCTCGTGTCGCGAAACTAGATATCTTTACGAAAACCACCTATGAGAGGCCTGTCCTGTGCAACTAAATATAGGTGGTTGTAGTGTTTCTGCGTCGAAACGTGTTTCTTCTTTGCATTCCGAACTTGTCGTCAGTTGGCTTGTTTTTCTAATACGATGCACTCCTCCAATAGAAAGTTCAAAGAATAAATTTCGAATTCATTTATGATAGTTGATTGAATCGACACCAATTAGATTAAACCCCAAACTTTTTCAAACGACGATAAATTGCATTTTAAGGTAACCCTAATGCGAGAGCATTTGGACAGCAGAAATAAAATCTTCGCAGACCGCCTGGTTTATTTGTTTACACTGAAATACCTCTCATAGGACCATACATAGTCCGTGCCGCAGTTGTTCAAGGAATATAGTGCGGGTCCCGGGAGAAGGCTGTTGAGTCACGTGGTTTTCAACGAGTCTATTGGTTCAATTAAGGGGCTGGTGGTAACGTAAGCAAATTCCTTCACCAATTGGTGTCTTTTGCGCGGACTCTGGTTCGTAATTCATCGTTCGGTGCTGAAAAGATTGTGATGTAGGTGTCAGTCTAAGAAATCATCAGGGTTCATAAGAACCTATTGTTGAAACTGTCTGGGATCACATAAGAAACAGAAGAAAGAGTTGGTCAGGCCCAACTACAATCAAGCCTACAAACAATCACGACCTATTAAAAGCCTGAAGCAAACAACTGCCACAGATCTTAGGGGTCCGAAACGAGATTCCTCTTATCAACAAATGTTATCTATATTTTACCATCTGCGACTTGGGATAATATAGATTTCTCTCTTAGTCTGCCCACACATTGGAGCAGTATGGTGCAAAATATACGACATGCACATGAGTATTCCGCTTCTATACAGAAAATATGTTGGTGTGCATACGTATTTCAGCCAATTTAACCTCGCATGACTGATGATGGATAAATGTACGACTTGCCTTTGGTTGAAACTCTTGGTGGTAAGCAGTTTAGCTTAATGAAAGGATAAGGATCTTTAAGGCTTTTGGAGGACAGAAGTCAACTTTTCTGCTAAAAAGTGGTCCATTTCGTTGACCTGGGTACTACAATGGGAGATCAATTGCGAGGGAGCTTGGTCAACAAGGGATCTTATTGTTCTTCTACAGTACAGGACGAGAATGCAATTCGTTGTCATATTATTAGACAGGGATTGGAGAGAATCCCAGCTTTGTACTACAGAATATTACATGAACTACTCTAGTTCTCAGTCGTTTATACATATACGTAGAACTATTGAGCACACAGACACAATAACCAATCAACTCGGTTTTAGATTATTCACGTAGCTAAACGAGTCACAAGAGTTTTTTATTTTATTCTCTGTGACAAACGAATTAAACTTGGCATAACCGTTTTCAAATATAATGGGGGTACAACTGTAATTTATAATCGTCTTTTTTTGGTGGGGGTTCCTGCGTATTTTATTTTCCCTGTGAATAAATATTTGCTTTAAAGTAGCTTTCTTATTCTAAAATGGTTAAAAATTTAATCGCCGAATAGCTTAAAAAAGAGCACCATTCATGCGTATATTAATATTTTATCTAATACTAGGTTTTTCTCCCTATAAGATTAAAATTGTCCAATCTCCTTAGAGTTAATAAATTGCTCTTTTGAGTTTATAAATTTATAATTTAAATGCCTTATCTTGAACTCTTTAATCAAATAGTTAATATATACTCACAACCAAAACTCAATATCAGAGATTATTTAAAATCATAACCTATAATTTATGTTAAATATTTGTCTTGACTATTCATGATTCATACTTCTCATCGAATTTCAGAACGTCTTCAAGATTATTTTACTCCTTTGTTAGAAAAGTAAGCGATTTTTTTTAACGAAGTTGTATTTACTTTGCTTTAACAATTAAAAAGTATTGCTCATCTCTGTTTATTACTGAGGTATTAGAAACCTTTGTTTCTTCATACCAGTAGAAAAAATTTACGTTTCATTCCTCAATCAATCCCAAAGCCTTTACCAATATGAATATCTGGACCTCCTGAATCATCCATGATCTGGAATCCAGATTGATGATTGGTAATGTCTAATCTCCGTTATCCTAAATTGATTAGTAACTGTTCTTGATTGTGATTTGTTCAATCGTAAGGCTTAGAGACTGATTCTCGTTGTCATCCCTGCAGCATTGCACAGCTTTAGCACGTATTGCATGGAAGGAAATCCGAAATTGTAATATTTCATTGGTGACCATCATCAAAAACTTCTGTGAAAATAAGATGCAAGCCCTAGTACCCTCAAACTAGATTAATATATCTTCTGTGCTGGAATCCCCACGAAGAACGAAATGAAAAATGGCGTGCTTAAATCAGCTCTTTCGGTCTAGAATTCCTTATTCTCCCATTCGCTGGATCAGTTATTCATTAACGAATCCTGTTTAGAGAGCTTGCATCTTATTTTCACAGAAGTTTTTGATGATGGTCACCAATGAAATATTACAATTTCGGATTTCCTTCCATGCAATATGTGCTAAAGCTTTGACCATTACCTAAGTCTTTGTGCAACTTTTTCAAAAATGATATTTTAAGGGAATAAGGATTAGATTTGGGGTTTTATGGCGCAAGGTCCGAAATAGTCACGCTGCTCCAACCCCAAGATTATACAAATTGAACTATTGAAATCAGCGTTGAGCTGAAAGCTGAAAATAGAAAATCGAGAACTTCATCAGAAGCAGAATTTTTTAATTAAAATGCGTAGAAATGTTTAAGTTTTGAAAAAATTCTGAAATTTGAAATTTTTTGGAAGGTAGGTAGGCTTTTGAATCGGGTTGAATTTAAGTCGAAAATTTAGATATCTAAAAAGCCAATTGTGTGTAAAAATGTTAAAAGATCTGATTGGGGGTTTTCCGCAATCAAATCTTGTAGATTTAGAATTGAGTTTTTGAAAAAAATTATACGATAATAATTGAAAGACGGACATTCAATTAAAATATGATGAACACTTACAAGGAGTAAAGCATTATTTTAATGTGATAAGGGCTATGTGGTATTAGACATCGATTCCTACAGTTAATTTCTAAGGCCTCTAGTTGATGTTGTGGGGTCAGCATTTAATATTACGAAATCGCACGCTCGGATGTGGAACAACGGTCTATAAGGGAACGTCCACTTCCCACTACCAGCTACTTCCGGAATCGTACTTGTTTACCCCAGAAGAGGTGTTTTAACCTCAGCCTCGCGTTTGTTATGGTTTGGTACTCTGGTTCTTTTCTTTATATTGGGTAGGTCCTAATGAAATGTCCGATGAGAAATAGCTTTGTGAATGACCCCCATACATCTAAAGGTAATTATCTACAAGCTTACGTCACAGAGCTACTATAAATAGCCATCACGCTTCTGAAGTACAAGTTCCAGATTTAATTTGTTTGGGCGTAAGGTGCTTTCGAATTCGACATGGAAAACTCAGATTTGAGAGTCATCTTCCTTTACGAATTTAAACTGAGACATTCTTCTGCAGTTGCTTCTCGAAACATTAACACAGCATTCGGGGAGAATACAGCCAATGAACGAACCACTCGGTGATGGTTTGCGAAGTTTCGAAGTGGAGATATGGACCTGATAAACGAACCACGTGATCACCGCGAAGTTGCAGTTTCTGACGATGTTCTGCTAAGTGTGGTTGAAGCTGAACCGCGGAAAACATGTCTCGATATAGCGACCGAGCTAGGCGTCCACCACACCAATTGTTCGCCGTCTGGCTGCACTGGGTAAGGTCAAAAAGAGGGATTCTTGGGTGCCTCATGAATTGACAATTGCCAACAAGATGAGACGTTTGGAAGTCTGTGCATCGCTCCTTTCCAGGAACGAAAGATAATCTCTACTGCAGCGAATCGTTACCTGCGACGAGAAATGGGTCCTTTACGACAATCGGAAACGATCTGCACAATGGTTGAGCAAAGCACAGGATGCCATCCCAAGCCACCCTTACATCCCAGGAAGGTTATGCTTCTTGTATGGTGGTCTATAGCTGGAATATCCATCACAGTTTCCTACCAAGTGGCCAAACCATCACTTTAGAACGATATTGTGATGAATTACGACAGATGCACCAGAAATTGATGGGGAAACAACCGGCTTTGTAAACAGGCATGCCGTTCTCCTCTTGCAAGATAACGCCCGTCCTCATGTCGCACAACTGACGATGCTGACACTACGTGAGTTGAACTATGAAGCGATGCCTCACCCACCCTATTTTCATCTGTTTCGTCACCTCGCTTTCTGTCTGGCAAACGGTCCAGCCAAGATACGGAGGTTCACAGTGCAGATGATTACTTCTTCACATCCCAGCCACAAGACTTTTTTCGTTCCGGGATCATGGCCTTGTCAGACAAGTGGCAACAGTGTGTCAATTCAGAGGGAGAAAATTTCGAGTTAGTCAGGTACCTTATTTTTCAGTTATAGCCATCGAAGTGGGATGGTCATTTTCCTGACATTTCATTCGCTCAAACCCTATATTAAGATGTTTCTACACCCCATGGAGGAAAGGGAAGAGGTAAAGCTTTCTGGACACGCTGCTTTCTTCTTTCTTCTTAACAAGCTTCATCGAAATTATGAAATGATGAAAGGAATAAGGATCCAGAAGCCCTCTTACCCATGTAATATTGACATCAGAAACATTATTGAGTGTGTACCTGCTTCCTGTTACATGTTTGTTTACTTGTAACTTTTACTTCAGTGCGTTTCTTGCATCGACTTTCTAAGGAAATAGATAGCGCATGTGGGCGGAGCATGTTGTCGTACGATCGCAGAAGGATAAGTCACGTGGGCTTACGAATCGCTTGGGCCAGTTCGCTAAAGCGCAGATTAGTGTTTTTAATCAGGCTCGATAATCACTTTAAGCAATCAATGATCAATCGACCTTACGCCTGGTTGTTCACCCCTTACTACAAAGAAAAAGCATATAAATCGTGCTATTTGTGGCCTCCAGGGAGTTTGAACTGAAGAGAGGCGAGCGATTTAAATTTAGTCGACTTTGATGTGCAAAATATTCCTAGGGCCTAACCTCTTTTCACCCAAAGATAATGGCACTTAAATTCAGTCTCTTGCCTCTAAAACCCTCACATAAAAATTTATTTAGAGCAGCACCTGCGTGTGCATTTCATAGCTTAAAATTTCTGGTTTGCATCACAAAAAAAAATATTCCTCATCCTCATCTAGTCATCCTTCACGTTATGGGAAATTCTTTAACCGTAAACCATCATGGGATACCGTAGGGTCGGTATCTCATGATGGAGTTGAGTTGAGTTGAGATCAATTGACCTTTCTTAAAATACTCTTGATACGCCGTTTTAAGGCGATATCAATGCAAAACCTATGAATTTGTAGCAATATGTTTTACTAACGAATGTGGCAGAGAACTAGGCACCATTTGTGTATTGCCGAATGGCAACTAACGGATAGAAACAATATAAAATCAAACGCTTAGAGATTAGCCAATTTTGTCGCTTATTTTAAATGCCCTTATGTTGAGCAAAGGAGCTGCAAGTATTGCCAGAATTGCACGAAAGAGCTCTCGCCACTCTAATGAAATTCTTGAGCAATCTGAGACAGAAAGCATTGAGAAATCTGGAAGATAGGAAACAGCGCATCAAAGAGAATGCAAGGGTACCCAAAAATAGGTTTAGAGGTAAAAATAATATAGCATCGTATTTAAACTAGTGAGAGAGATGCAATAGAAATGGACGTTCAGAAGCTAATTACGGTAACATGACTTGGATGTGAACGCTTTGCAATGCACCTTATCTATATAAATAAGAATGAAGTGTTTGTTTGTACATTGAATATTTTCGATCCATTTCAAGTTTTCTATCCGTTTTGGACCCTTCTGATGCAAAATGGTTGTCTGTCTGTCTGTCTGTCTGTCTGTCTGTCTGTCTGTCTGTCTGTCTGTCTGTCTGTATGTATGTATGTATGTATGTATGTATGTATGTATGTATGTATGTGTGTGTGTGTGTGCTACGTCCAAACGGTTGAATATATTTTCATGGAACTTTGCATACTGTGAGGTCTTACATCTATTTAGTGATTGAACCTGGTTGCGTAAGTCTGTCCATCTTCCAGCTCTATGTTCGATTTTGTATCTGTGTGTTTGTACAAGTATCACATAAGATTTATTCAAAACATTTTGCAATGTCCTAAATTTGATAAACCATATTTTAGTATAGTGAATGTATTATTTTAAATTCCTTTGCTTACGTATTTAAGCAAGTTTCATGTTAAAACATCTGAGTAACTCTACTTAAATCAACCATAATTTGGTAGTTTTGGAGAAGCTAGAATGCATATTGAGCATTGCTATTACTTAAATTGTTTTACCAGTACTGTTGAAAAATTAATTATTTTTTAAAAACTATATTTTTACAGAATTTAAATTCAAATACTTTTTTATTTTGAGCCTTATTTATTTTCTTTGCAAAATACAAACTATTTTCGAACATTTAGGACAGACGATATTTTGAAACAAAACGGAAATTCGTGTTCGTTTGCCACGTGGAGTGATATTCTTTTCGCTCCGATTTAATTTCGTAATTTTAAATTCTATCTAATTTTTAGTTTTAAGTTGTGCAACTGCGCGAGACCTAGAGATAAAAGAGAATCATGAATTTATATCTTTTGAACTTTTTCCCGTCAATTTTTATTTTGTTTTAATTCTCTGTTTTTGTTTTAAATATTTATTATTTTAATAAATTGTAATTGCTTTTTATCACACGCAACACCACCGCAAAGTATTCTGTTTAAAACGGCATGTAAGTTAGAATAAAGGAAATTTTAAGTGGATTTTTGCCATTATTGAAAGAACTTTTATGTTGAAATATCCGAACTAGGACTTGAAAAATTACAAATTCTTTGTCATAGCGACAGATGTCCAAGGTGGCTTATTTTACGAATTAAAGCTATATTTAATCAACTTATACAGAAAGCTTGTTTAAAACAATGATTTTCTTTAGAAAAGCTGTCAAATTGATTTACCATTTAAAAAAATGGTAATAGGTTGCCTTTGCTTCATCACTACTGAAGATATTAAATTTTAAAACAAGTTCTTTTATTATTGCAAGTGCCACGAAACGGAATTATCAAGAAAAACGTATTAGCTTTTAAAATAAACTTAGTGATAAATATCTTATCAAATTAGTCATCTTTCCCTTAATGGTGGCGAAATTCGAAAAGAGTGTCACGAATAAAAAAATATTGGCAGGTAAATTATGTGCGAGTATTCGCAGTAGATTCGTTATTTTTATGAATTGAGTTGAGCAATTTTACAGGAATAAAACTTAAGAAAGGGAATTCCTAATCCTCCCTCAAAATCACCTTTTGTAGCAATTACCTTAGTGTCTCACCTTTCGCCAATTTGAAATGTATTACATGGATGGATTTGCATGTATAGAATTTGGGTCCAAAGTAGGTTGTAGGAATTATAAAAATGTCGAAAAGGTGTTAAATTATTTTACTCATACTTAAATGATTTGGCATTTTTCTACGAAAGAGAAAGGTGATTATTCTGGTCACTTTCAATATATAGTTAACCAATTCAACCCGAGTGAGGTCCGGCAATTTTGCTAATTGGAAATAAGAATTAACACCAGTACGAGTACATTTGAAAAATATTAACGAAATACCGTTTTATATTTTTACTAATTTTATTTTATTTGGATTTATTCACTCTATTCATTACAAATAGATTTAAATAATGCATAAAATGTGAGCAACAATACTGTCATCAATGAGTATTATCAACTAAAACTTTAGTGTAGATGCTATGCACCGTACTGTTAATTTAAAGTAATTTATCTTCATAAGAATCTGGCCAAAAAATTTAATTTCGCTTGAGGTATTGATTATACACATTAACTACATTCAACCTAGATTAATATTTATTTTTATTCCTAACTCGGGGCTAAAACTAAAGTTCTTTAATATTTAATGCACAATGGTTTCATTCTTTAGTGACTATTTTTGATTATATATAGTTACTTAGATTATGAGATAACGATACTGGAGTTCTCCTAAATCCTTAAAAGTATGAATAGTAAATTTTGCTGCGGGCAATTAAATCTTCAAAACGTGTTCACTAATTATCAGTTATCTCATGTCTAAAAATAATTTCTCTTTTCCTTTAACTTGATGTAAAGGATGATTTTATAAACACACAAGGTTCTCCCTAACAGTTGTTAATTACAGGAAAGCTAATGGTTCTGCAATTAGGTGCTAAAGTCAATTTTCATATTTTCTTCCGTTAATTTTTTTGAGAATCATCGAATATTTAAAGAAACGATATTTTCCTCTGATACGAAAGCTCGTTCGAAAAATTCTTCTTAAAGTTCCCTGTACGAAATCTGTAATGAAATAAATAAAACATTAAAGAAACCGCTTTAGACATGATAAAGGAGATAATATTTCTTTTTGTGTAATTATGATGATAGGTTAATTAATTTACTTGTTACACATTATTTTATTTGTGCAATTAGTTATGTAACATAATTGTGAGACGGTAATGACAGAATTATTAATTGAAATTAATGACATTCGTGCGTAAGCTAAGTGTAATCTTTTTGCTTTGTTATAGCCTAACGGTATACATAATTTCTGTCGCAATTATTCAAAAACGTTTCCCAGCAAATCTCAAAGTAGGTTACTTTCCGTTTTAGGTTATTCATTTTTAGATTTATTTCCTACAGAAAGCTATACCCTATGTTATAATTTACCTCATATCAGTCAGTTCGGTAGCACAGAGTACCTGACAGGAAATCATCTAGATATTGTTTCGATTCCAGTCATTAAAATCGCGAGACCCGATAATTACGGTTCACTTTTCTATCGGTATTCAAATGAGGGGACCCATTCCATATCTCATGTCCTCGATGGATATCATTAATTTGCGAATGCTATAAGTAATTGTCTAGGGATTGCTATCCAAGTCTTTGGGGGGGGGGAAGGATTTCGCCCGTTATTTTAGAGATTAATAAATTTTAATTAAATTTCAGGGAGGGGAGCAATTATTGCCACCCCATTCCGTGTTTCCATTCATGTAAAGAAATATCTACTGTGTGATGTGTTTACGTGGGGAAACTTGTAACTACTGGGGCTTATGATTAAATTATAAGGAGACAGGATGGGCTTATCCTTGGATTAAGAATTATGTTTCACGTCACAGGAACCATCATCGTAATCAAAAATTAAGAGGTGCATGTTCGAGTGGTATCGATTGGTTTTATCTGCTATCCGTTAGAGAATAAAAATATTTTTGAAAAAAATCCTTTAGAAAAAGAACACGTTGGCGTGTTGCGGAAATTTCGAGAATAAGTTGCCAGCTGAGGTGTTGACCTCGTCTTCTGACCGTGGTTCAAAATTAAGAGGTGGGACTTGATTGAGCTATGGAACTGTATAATGGTATTAAAATAAAACTACACAGAAGATAATAAAATAATTAATAAAAGCTTTTGCAATTTAATAAATTAAAATTTAATAAGATAAAATTTCTATTTCAATAAAATTTCTATTTCAATAAAATTTTTATTTCAATAAAATTTTTATTTCAATAAAATTTCTATTTCAATAAAATTATTTTTTCATATACTTAAGTATCGGAAGCATTCAAATCAACGATGAATTAAATCAGGTGGTGACTAAAACAAGCCGAACATAAAATCAAATGTGATGGGCAAAACCAATGTTGATTTGGAAAGTTAAAATTTTGTGGATGGTGTTTCTCTTAAACCATGTTATCCTAACGTAGAATTTATGAATTAAAATGAATGAAACGTTGAAGATTAAAATTTGGACACTTAAAATGCGATTTGCATTTAAAGGACATAGCTACAATGACTACACACAGACTACACTTCTCCAAAGATATGTCTAAGTGTAATTCATGTGTGTCTGATACGAAGTATATAATTGTATCTTATTATCTTGATGGCAGAGTGTTCCAATGACAAATAAATGATTTGGTGAAATGTAGTTTCTTGTGGATTTATTGGTCCCAATCACCCTGCCATTTTCCTTTAAAATACGTTCGTGACAGTTTTAAAATCACGATAGGGGATCATATGTTTAAAGAAATTTGCAATTAATTGAGCAGTTTTGTCGACTATTTCATTACCTGTGATCCCAACATGAGACGAAATCCAACAAAAAAGTAGGTTAAAATGCGTGTTTTGAAGCAGATGAATTTTTTTCAGAGAATCTAAAATAAAAATGTGACTGAAATTATCAGGATGTTTCAATGGTTGAACACACTTAGAGCATGAGTGAAAATATGATCAAGTGCACTTACACAAAGTCGTTGCTGCAGCAGTAAAAATTTAACATGAGGTGTGAAGATTAAGACTATGAACAGTCATCAATAAAAATGCAGCTCCTACGTGACTTGTAGATTTAGATCCCTCAGTGTAAATGTGTATAAAATCAGTATAATGTCCTTTATGTTTACAAAACGTTGTCTGTAAATACTGTCTGAGGTATGTGAGTTTGTGAGAATATTTTGATAACTGAGATGGTGGTCATGCCAAGGTTAAAAATTATAAAGTTTTGTCTGGGCACGCAATAAGATTTCAGTTCCATTGATCGAGAAGAAGATAGTTAATTAACGTCACACTGAAACAATACAATAAGCTAACGTCACACTGAAGCAATACAATGATCTATTGGCGAAGGTCCGGGATCAATCCCTGAGGGAAAGATCCAAGAACAACGCCTAGTAATTTGAATCACGGTCAGATGACGAGAACAACACCTGAGCTGGCACCCCACTCTCCAAACTTCCACACCACGCCAACGTGAAGACATTTGAGGCCACGACAGATTTAACGTGCACGAACCCCTGTGTACACGAAGGTTTTCGCATCGGCTGAGTAGTTGTAAAATGTGAGGTTGAAAGTTTAGCTTCTTGTCGAATAATACACCAAAAATTCTATATTAAAATATTGCAAAATATTTCTAGATCCATATGAAGATCACTTTTCCTACAAAAATGGATGCATGTAGTTTTAGCAGAAGAAAGGTTGAATTCATTTTTATTTGTTCAGTTTGTTATTTTATTAACAGATTGTTGTAGTTGTTCTGTTAAAAGATATCTTTACCTGCACATGGAATTCGTAGGTGTTCAACCTAAATGTTTCCTTTTACATATGGAGGCAATATTGAGATATAATACTATTGATTTTTATGAGAAATAAGTGACTCTCAATACACTTCCTTGTAGCCCACCTTTGTCTAAACTAAAAACATCGGAAAAGGTGAATCCAACCGTTACTCTAAAATATCTTTTTTAAAAGGAATTCCTCTTTAAATATTGGTAAGTTTTCTTTAAAATTATTGTGGTAGAAATCTCAAAGAATTTCGTGCCTCCATGTTCGATCGTATGCCTTTTTAATGTCAAAGAAAATTGACACTAAATGCTTATTTTGAACGAAGGCATTTCGCATTTCCGTTTCTAGAGCGATTATGTTATCAATTTGTCTATCAACATCTCCTAAAACCACTCTGAAATGGATAAAGGCGGTTATTTTCTTCCAAAACATACATTAATCTTGAGTTTATCATTTTTTCTAGGATTTTACGTAGGCAGCTTGTAAGAGCGATAGGACGAAAACTCAGGAGATACTTCGGATCTTTGTCGCGTTTCGGAATTGGTATAATGGTTACATATCTCCTTGAATGAGGAAAAATGGGCTCTTACCAAATTTTATTGTGAAACTTAAGTTCTTTAAGGAGATATTAGAGAGATATTTAAGGGATAATGTAATTAATATTATCAGAACCAGGAATAGGTTTATGAACTAGAGATAAAGCCTTCTTTAGTTCATATAAAGTAAAATCACTATTATAGGACAGGTTAAAATTCGAAGTAAAGTTAATTTTATTCTTTTCAGCTCTACTTTTTACTTTTTGGACGCTGTCAGAAAAGTAGTCAAAGCTGGATGTATTCGAAAGTGATGAGTCTGTTGTATGTGCTATATCTTTATAAGAGGACTGTAATTGATTATTGTATTTAAGGATTTGTATTTGTTTGTTAAGATGAACCCCGAAACTCGTTTGATTCTGTTCCATACTTGTTTACTTGTAATGTAAAATTTGATTCTGTTCCATACTTGTTTACTTGTAATGTAAAATTTGATGCTATTTATATATTTTACCCATGAATCCCTCTGTCTGCGCTTTTGTGGCTTCTGGAATATCGCTTATGTCTTTTTGTAAAAAATAAAGTAATCAGTTGTTAGATATCTTTTCAAAACATTTAATACCATCCTCCGATCCCTATACGCATTTTTACATTCGTCATTCCACCAGAGCTTTTTCTGTTTTTTTTTTTTTGGGTTATTAGAGACTTTTTATGGAAGGATCTGCACTATTTTTATGATATCTGTTATTTTTCCTGTGATAGTATTAATGTTACCGGTATTTATTACGCCCTCCGAAATACCTGCAAAGCTTGTGAAAAGTGGTCAGTTTGCTGCTTTATAAATGTATTTGGTATGGTTGATTTTGGACTGCAGGGTAATAAATGACCTCTTCCTTTGACGGTGATTCAAAATTACGAGGTGTCCTCTGATCTCTCCCTTCGGGATTGGTCCTGGATCGTCGCCAATAGCCCGTTATGCTGCTCCAGTGCGAATCAAACTCAACTACCTAACTTTCTCTTGTATTATGATTGTGTCCCAACCATTGAAAATAAAATGTATAGCCTCGCGTACTTAGTTCGTCATATGAAGTGAATGGTATCAAAAGTGAACAAAACAGTGAAAAATTCTAAGCTAATGAAATTTGTGATAAATTATCCCGCTCTGGCGAGTTGAGTCACATGGCCTTAGTGAGTCTAAAGAACAAGTTATAAGGTGTTAAATTAAGGGACAGATTAAAACGAAAGCAATGCTTTTCCACGATTGACGTCTGTAAAAGGATTCAGGCTTTAATACTGAAAGATATAGCATAGCAGTGATTATGTCTAGGAATCAAATAATCAAGTACGGCGGTTTGCATACATGATTTTGCATATGGTAGCCCTTTTTCTTCCTCCCAGCTTTCTAGAAGTGGATTAGCCAAAGGGCATCTGCCTTTTTTCTAGTCGCACTATAGCCGAGCAGACGTTAATGTTTAACGTTATTAAAACACTATTCGGACTATGTATAGGATGTTTTCACGTAAGAGCACCGATTTTTTTTGAATATTTTTAAATAAAACTTTCCGTTACTTTTTCAATTAAAATGACATTTTATGGATTGTGACTTTGGTTAAATAACAGCCTCTAATCGCGCTATAATTACGGACTCTTTCAAACACGTAATTTGCTCAATTCAACATCATACAGATTCGTAAACAAACAAAACAGCCGTTGTTGGATCAGAAAACCTCCGAGGTTATTTCATTAACGACATCTTCATCCCGTTAGAGCAATTGTTTGGTGAGGAGGATTTCAAAATCCGCAGTGGAGGCATTATTAGAGAGCGAAGAAATTGAACAAATCGCGCGGTCTAAAAAGACCGTATTTGCAGGGCAACCAGAGGTGGTTATTTTTCATTGAGTAAACTATGTTTTATTTAAAAGTTATTCCAAAACGAAATGGTACGTTTACGTAAAAACATCCTGTATTTTTACTATAAAAAGTTTAAACTAAAAGATTGTTACAACACACAAGGAGGAAATTTGGATTGAATATTTTTAAACAATACGAATTATCCAATGTGAACATGAAGTCTAAGGCCATCCTGTAGCTATAAAAAACGGTGAACACTGTACTTTTAAAATTTTATCATTTTATCTTTTAATCAGAAAAGTTTAAAATATTAACTACAATCCATCCTAGAATCATAATACTTAACATCTATACTCTTTTCTCTCTTTCTCTTTTAAAAAAATGTGCCATGATTAATTCTACGGTTAATAAAAAAGTTTATAGATTTGTTACGAAATTACCTTGAGGTAAAGAATGGGAAATTTTTAAAAGCAATTAAAAGAAAATTTTTGGAAGAGAATAGGAAAATATCATTTCCTGGAATTTATTTGCTGCTGCTTAAAATCCAAAGCAAATTTCAATTGTATGTATGTTTCTTTCAGCTACAGGCTTTATAAAATAAAAAGGAATAACATTAAAAGTATTCGCATTCTATGACTGAAAAAAGCAATATAAAATAGTTTTTCTTAAGTAAATATACTCTGTTTAGACTTTTCTTTCAAAACGTAATTGAAATTGTGCTAATCCAGTCATTTTAAAGGAGTATTATTTATCCACGCATTTTGATATAATTCGATACTCATAATTTGAAAAATTATAAATTTCTTCGTTAAAAAATCTCTTAAGATGAAATAAATAAAGAAACTTTACTATACTTAATCACCACTTTGCATAAAAATGTTAAACAAAGTAATTTTTCTTTGCATGAACTGAGCAATAACTGATAAAATTGCTAACGAAGTTTTCTTCTAGTTCTGACATAGTGCCACAAATTGGTCACGTTCCAACGTGCGAGGGGAGAGGCGAAAGTGTTTGAGGTATTAATTTACGTAGGCTAATGAAGTAGGTTTATCTCAGAATAAACTAAAAGCTTATTACAAATTCTGCCAATGTTTAATGTTAAAATTAGTAGACAAGTTGCAAGTGTATTAGTTTGTAAAAGTTGCCTTATGTTTGTTTACTTCAAAGGTAACCTGGGGATTTAAATTTGACGTGCTATGAACGATATAACTGAAGGTCATGATTGAATAAACGACTATATTTACTAACAAATTTGACCCATTTGAAAGTTAGTTTAAATTAAAAATAAGGAATTCTTTCAAAATAGAAAACATAAGAACTACCAATTCAGTAAATCAATTAGTTTTTTAGTGGAACATATTTAATAAAAAATTAAATATTCAAAGGTGTTCAATGAAGATACCCAAGAAGATAACATTAGTCAAATTGGTTGTAAAAATGAAAAACTATCAAAATAACGACTAATAAGGATTAAAAACTTAGAAAAGATGACCATTACGGTGAAGCAAAGCGTCCACCATCATCAGGACAAAAGTGTTGAATGGAAACAGAAAAGCCTGAAGTAGCAGTAAGTAGGTAAACAGATGAAAATCTTAATCTAATTGGAAGTAAAAAATGCAAAGCCTTCTAAACAAAAATTAATAAAGATTAAAAACTTAAAAGATATCGTGTGGCCATTTCGGTGAAGGAAGACTTCCACCATCATCAGGACAGAAGTGTTGAATAAAACCGCCGAAAAGATGCAAATTTTTATGGCATTAGAATGTGACGTAGGAAGATAGGATATTAGAGCAGCTGATCTTTGAAAAGTCAGTATTCGAGCTGTAGTGAGGGAATACTTTCTCTGATTAGATGAGATAATTCGATTTGTTGTTGATTAGTCTAAACGTGGATTATCTTGAAGAAGGAAGCAGGTGAAGAAATTATGTAATCTTTTAAGCGACACACTTGTGTTTTTACTGTAGTTACGAGTTCCAGCTCATTATCTCTGCTACGAATCCTTTCTCAATGAGATTCCATGCTCGGAACGTCTTTGGGAATTGAAGGAAAAAGTTAGTTCCAAAACTGTTACTCGATTAGCAAGCATAATTATGTTTGAAAACACTTCGCAGCTATCGAGAGGTATGGGTTATTTCGTTTGTTTCTGGTCATTTTTTGCTAGAAAAGTTTTGATAAGACTGTTATAGACCGGATATGGTTGGAATGTGCCCAGTGGTGACAATTTGGGCAAATAGTTCGGAGGAGGGTGAAGTTCGACTCCAGTTAGGTCATATATACGTATTTCGGAACGTTTTATTTTGTTTTTGCAGATCATTATGGTTTGGAAATATCTATAATGGTGTAATAATCTCCATACAAATGGCATAATAATAAAAAATCCCAATGTGTGCATCAGAACGCTCTTCAAAGTGTGCATCAGAACGCTCATCAAAAACGGAATAACACTACATTTCTTCACAGGCCAAGCGCCTCTACAAACCAACCTCAGTAGATTTGGACTAAAGAGCACTCACCTCTGTGCATTTGGATAATAAGGGGTACACCGCTCCATTAAATCCTTCCTAAACTCACCAGACAACTTATCAAAGACAGAACACTGTAGCTGTTCAAAAGCTATAGGCCTTTCCAAACCTACCCCAGTAGATTTGAATAGACTGGATATAGTTGAAATGTTTTTAGTGATGCCAATTTTGGGGAAATTGTTGGGGATAGGTAAAGCACTCTCAGAAGATTTGAACGAAATCCCTTCGCATCCTTTCCTTGAAATCCTCCCGAAAGTGAGCATTAGACCAATCATCAAAGACAAAGGAACACTACAGTTCTTCACAGGCCAAGAGCCTCTCCAGGCCAACCTCAGTGGATTTTGACTAAAGGACGCACACACCTCTGTGCATGTGAAGAGGAAGGTGTTCCTCTCCACTGCCTCCATTACGCAACCTAATCCTAAATTCTGAAATCTCTCCACATCCTCTTCTTACAATCCCTTAAAGCGAGCACCAGATCTCTCATCAAAGACAGAAGAATACCGCAGCTCATCATGGGCAGTAGAGGAATTGATGGAAACTCCGGAAAACATCAATTCTCAAAGTTTCTTTGTCAACTCCTCCATCCATACATCATTCAAAGTCAACATCAGTAGATTTGGACTAAAGGGCACATACTTCTGCTGATGCGAAGAGGAGGGTACTCCTCTCCACAGTCTCTACTATGCAACCTAATCCAAATTTATGAAATCTCTCCATATCCTTTACATGCAGTCCTCCCTAAAGCGAGCACCAGACCACTCATCAAAGATAGAAAAATACCGCAGAAATCACATGTATACCGCAGAAAATATCATGTACCATGGAGAAGTTGATGGAATCTCTAGAGAACATCAATTCTCCAGTTTCTTTGTCAACACCTCCAGCCATTTACCATTTATTTCCAAGCCAATATCAGTAGATCTCGACAAAAGGGCACACACCTCTATGGCTGTGAAGAGGAGGGTACTCCTCTCCACAGTCTCTACTACGTAACCTAATCCAAATTTACGAAATCTCTCCATATCCCTTACATGCAGTCCTCCCTAAAGCGAGCACCAGACCACTCATCAAAGATAGAAAAATACCGCAGAAATCACATGTATATTGCAGAAAATATCATGTACCATGGAGAAGTTGATGGAATCTCTATAGAACATCAATTCTCCAGTTTCTATGTCAACACCTCCAGCCATTTACCATTTATTTCCAAGCCAATATCAGTAGATCTCGACAAAAGGGCACACACCTCTATGGCTGTGAAGAGGAGGGTACTCCTCTCCACAGTCTCTACTACGTAACCTAATCCAAATTTACGAAATCTCTCCATATCCCTTACATGCAGTCCTCCCTAAAGCGAGCACCAAACCACTCATCAAAGATAGAAAAATACCGCAGAAATCACATGTATATCGCAGAAAATATCATGTACCATGGAGAAGTTGATGGAATCTCTATAGAACATCAATTCTCCAGTTTCTTTGTCAACACCTCCAGCCATTTACCATTTATTTCCAAGATCATCAATCCGCCATTTACCATTTATATCAGTAGATCTCGACAAAAGGGCACACACCTCTATGGATGTGAAGAGGAGGGTAATCCTCTCCACAGTCTCTACTACGCAACCTAATCCGAACTTACGAAATCTCTCCATATCCTCTACAGTCAATCCTCCCTAAAGTGAACATCATACCGCTCATCAAAGAGAGAAGAACACTGCGGCTCATCATGGAACATGGATAATCTGTAGAACATCACTTCTCCAGTTTCTTCGTCAACTCCACCATCAATACATCATTCATTTCCAAACCAACCTCAGAAGATTTGGATTAAACACACATCTATGTGGGCATGAAGGTACTCCTCTTCATGGATTACTTCCCAAACTGAGTACCAGACAGTTAATCAAAGAAGGATAATAAACGGACAAGCTGCGCCGGTAGGAATGGGGACACCCCTGGTATTATGTAGTCTGTTTACTGGATATATTTGTCCCTCGTGTTTGTAGAGTACCAGGGACTCATGCCCTTCGGAGTTAGCGTTTTCTGTCTCCTCATACTCCGACCCTACGATCTATTGAGATAGGTAGAGTTTCTCGGTATATTTGTCTACTCGTATTATCAGGAAATATTATGTTCATCACTCACGTTTTAGGGGGTTGGGTCCAAAACATAAAAATATTGTAAAGGGACCCAATGAGTTCCAGGCTCCTAGGAGTTGGGAAATGAATGTTAGAGTTCCTTAATGTAGGGTATGGAAAAGGCCAGGAGATTAACTTGCACCGTTTAGGGTTTTTTTTCACGTATTTTTGTCTGTATAATAACTGAAACATTCATAATTCACGGATCTTTTGCTATTTAGTCTTTCGTCGATTTTTTATGTCTATTCTTGTTCCGTTTCATCGTTGATAACTCGGTGTTTATTTTAATGTCACAGTGACTTCGTTCACCGTGGTAGCAACCTGCGAGATGTAGGTGGCACAGGTTCGAATCCTGTAGCCCTACCCTGGATGTGTTTCTCTCTTGGGCATGTGAAACTTCCCTTGTTTGTGTGGTTGTCTGTCCTGTATTTGGAGCAGCTTGATCATATTTGGCCATTATTTCATAAAACCCAACCAATTAACCAACCTGGTGTGTATATCTATTTTATCTATTTACTATTTGCTTGCAAAAGCATTGTTTGACGCAGCTTAGGTAAATACGAGCCAAAAGTCAGTTGCACTTTTTTCTCGTTTCTCAAAAATTAGTTTAATACAGATGAAACCCGATGGATTCCGTATGGCTGGTTAGCTGTGAAAACTTTAATTTTAACGAACTATCATTTGAAATATCTGCTAAAAATCTTGGAACAAAAGAGAGAGGTCAGCTTATCGACGATCAGCAAATAGATTCATTATCCACTACCGCATCCCGGTTACAATACCACCACAAATAAAAAAATATGTGAATCTCTGATTTTAATTAGACAATTTTGTCTAGACAAATTGGTAGAACAATACCAGACTCATCCTTCTCAATATTGATTATTTTTAATTTTACTAATTGTATTGATATTAGCAGTAATAGTGAACAATCCAGTGTGTTTATGTACAATTTATTTATGCTAATAAAATAGCTTTATAATCTCAGTTCCAAGTTTTGTTTCCAAACTAGGTTTTTTTTTAATTCTAAAATTACACACAGCTACGTAAATATTTTGGTGAAATTAGAAAATTACAGGCACAGCTACACTTGCAATTTCTTCTTAGTCGAGATTGTTTTCTGAGGGGGTACCGAAAAAAATTGTGTTCGACAATGAGGCGTTGATTGAGGCAATAAAGCTTGGTAACCTGTAGTTATAAACCCTTTTTCTTACTTCGATGTATTTTTGCGATGTCCCTTCACTTCAATTTGGACCGTATTTTTGTCGTAATGTATCCTAGTTAAGGCGGGAGTCATGTTATATTTGTTTTTGTTCGCCATATATTTTCATATCTAACTGGAAATGTAAATACTTAAAAACTTCTCAAGACATTAATAAAAAACGCCTAATACCCTTAGAATACTAATGTAATGCAATGCTTAGCTGAAAGCAAATTAGGGATAGTTTTAAAAATTCTTATTTTTAAAAGACCTAACTTAGTTCGAGGTTTTAGCTAAGTCAGTGTAATCATATTTCGACGAGTGTCTAGACATATTCAAGCTAAAAAATCCTAGTAGATGTACTTAGTATTAAAATAAAAGATTAGCTTTGAAATTATCTTAATTTAAAAATTTAATTGGAGGTAATTATAACATTCTTTTTAAAGCATTTATATAGCTATAGTATGATGCAAACAGCAAAGCACGAAGGAAGAAAATATAAAATATTAAGCATTTGTATGAAAGTTTATGCTTTGACTTTCTGTGTGTTATTCTTTTACTTCATATACGTAAGAATATCTTGTGAATAGACGGAAAATGAAATAAATATACTTTTTTATGCACTTTAAACAGTGACTGGTAAAACAGGTATAGAAATCCGTAATCGATTAAATATATTAAATATTTATGTTTATGTATTTTATGAGCTTGAATTCTAAGGATGGAACTTTCTCACTCAAAAACATTCTACTTTATATAAAAATCGAATCAATGTTTCAAGATAAATTTGATGAAAAAATTTTGCAATTTTACTAAATTGAATAACAATTTCAAATTTAAATCTGAATGCAAATAAAGTTTATTACACAAGTAAAATTTCTTTCGCTTAACATGCATCTTTCTAGTTCCGAAAACATTTGTTTTAGTTTCATTTCAAGGTCCTGGAAAAGATTAAGCATGGTTTCCGAATAAAATTATCGTTTTTAAGATATTTCAGTTTCATCTAGTATATTTTCCAATTAGATTAAGCTTTCACAATGTCATTTATTTCTTAAGTTGAATCAATTCGATTTAGATTAAAAGTGATTAGAATAATTACATTCTCTGTATTGCAGAGCATGCAAATATCATTCCAATGTCTAGACGCAAAGTTTTTAATCTTGTTTACAATTGTGTCGAATTGTTCAATTATTAACTCTTGACGAATAAAAAGTCCATTGCTAGTGCAAGCTATTTCATAGAATTCAACAAAGTGTTTTTTGTCCGGCAGCTCTATGTTGATGGCAACTGTTGGCAATTAATGCTGCTTTAATGCGTTCTCTCTCCTTGAATGCTGCACCTGTGTGTAACGCGTGTAACCTTTTACCATTCGCCATACTTTAAATTGATTGTCCTGTTTTTAATCGTCACCGCCAGTATTATTTTAAGAACACAATTTTAAACTTACAAGATTTGGTTGGGTAAAATCCCCATGTAAAACCTAATTAATTTTTTTTCTTTATTTAAAACTTTTGAATTCCATCTTATTTTTTTTATCCTTTTCATGTTTTTTAAACTCCATCACTTCATCGATACTTTTTATTATGCTCATGACGAGGATAATCCTGTACTTTTTTATGATCTAAATATTTTTAAGTAACGTACCTACTTATTTTTAATCTACTTTTATTGCTAGACATATTTTTAAATACTTTATTAATTTCACTGGGTTGAATTTTGTCTTACGTTTTGGCCAGCTTGTCCGCTATTGGACTTTGCGTCGTAAAACCCAAATCAGCCAACCAACTCTCCTTGAATGATCGTCTTATTTGTATTCTGACAGACTCCATGGCTGCCCTTTACTGTCTTTGACATCACAGACCAGGCAACTACTCTTTTAGAATTGAGGAAATCGGACAGCTTCTTGTCAAATTAAAAGACAAAGACATCACTTTACAGTGGATTCCTGCGCATTGCGAAGTGTATGCTAATGAAATATCTGATTAGTTAGTTAAATTGTCAACCACAATAGGCCCAGTTCCTTTGTCAGCAACTACCCTCTCTAGGAGTCTGGGTAGAGTCAGGCGAGAGGCCCGATCATCTTGGCGTACTAATTGGAGGAAAACTGGAATGAATCGCCACCTTTTTCAATTCCAGAATTAGCCTAAAGACCTTCATTGCTTCAAAAAATCTCTAGAGTAGTTACCACATTTCCTGCTAAAGCCAGAATAGGCCACATTATAACTCAAGTCTACTTGAATCGTTTTCACCTGGCTGACTCCAATGTGCCCTATTTGCCTTGATGAAGAAAAGACTTTGGAGCATATCTTGCTCGACGTCAACGGAGAGGACATTTTTAGAATTCTCTTAAAGAAAATTTGTGATTCATCTTCTATTGTTATTGTTTTTCTAGTATATTGCTTCCTTCTTTTATAGAGGACATGGTGAAATCGATGTTAATATGTCAGACTCATGTTTCAAGATGTAATATCCACCTATATAAGCAGTTGATTTCTGAACACAATCAATATTACCAGAGCCCAACGCTCACCATCATCAGAACTAAAAATAAGTTTATCTTGCCGTTTCCTCTTGTTTGTTTTCGTCCTGAAGGTGGTGGCCGTTTTGTTCCACGGATATTTCATCATTAAAAAGCAATTCGTATTTTTGGTATCTTTGCTTTAAAAGCTGGTTTTTATTTGTTTTAAGTAGTTTTTCTGTACTTCATTCGTTATTTCACTTTTAACTAATTCAAATTCATTTAATACAGTTAAAATGAAATTAATTAAAGGGGGTTTTCTTTTTTTCCTAAACTTGCCTGTTGAGGGGGATTCTTTTTATTGACGAAACTATGCAATCAAGTAGTTTAAAACTTTGTCTATTTACTATCATTTCAGGAACTAAAAGAAAAAATTATCATTTTCATAAAGAATCACGCTTGCTAACCCTCCTAGATCATTATGTCGCGTGAAGTTCTCTGATTCCTGGTTGGCATGATTGCTCAGCTCCAAGTAATTTTAAACAAAAAGCATTGAATGGCGTTTTACTTCATATCCATGTAGTTATCGTGTTTGATGGACCAGAAAAAAATTTATATAATAGTCGAGGAAATGATGACTTGGTCAAATCCAAAATAATCAACTAAGCTCAAAAAATTGACCGAGTTTTTCGCTATAAAAGCATGAAAACGTAACATATCACTTTTATGGTTCATCGAACGATAAAAGGATGTTTGCTTGACAAGCTGTAAAAATTTTAAGTCAATCAATTTAACAACAGGGCCGTGGTAGCCCAATTGGAAGAGTAATGGATTAGTAGCTGGACGGTTGCATTTTCGATACTCGGTCTACGAGGGTTGGTGCACGTTAAACCTGTCGTGGCCTCAAATGTCTTAAACGTTGGCGTGGTGTGGAAGTTTGTAGAGTGGGGTGCTTGCTCAAGTGACTCTTCATTGACCATGGTTCAAAATTATGAGGTGTTATCCTCGGATCTTTCCCATCCGGATAGATCCCAGACCGTCGCCAATACCCCATTGTGTTGCTCCAGTGTGACCTTAATTCAATTACCTACCTACCATTCTAATAACATTATACATTTACCAACCACTCGCGAAAAAGCCGTTACGAGAAAAACATGTTCAAATTTCATATCTGTTATGGCTTATAACTGAGCTACCTTTTCGAGTTTCGACTTGAAATTTGGCACATATGTTCTTAAGACCCTAAAAATAAAATTACGGGAAAAATAAAAAATTGATTTTTTTTCCACCGAGAAAAAGAAAATCCCTCCTCCCAAAAATTATTAATCTGATTGAAATACCATATTTTACTAAGAGGTTGTTGGCATTTACGTTTGAGTAAAAACAGCCATGTTTCAAAATATTTTTAAAGGCTGTTCTAAGTAAACTTAGTGAAAGCTAATCCCACATCAGAAAATATCGGTCTCAGACATACATTCAGCGGAACAACAATAAAAACACATATAAGATCCTCTAAGAGGGGAGCACCCAAGACATGTTTCCCTTTTCACTCTTGGATCATAGCCATCGTTACTTGAGCTCGATGTCTTCCAACGTCATCCAATTTATATTTTGATGGAATTCCGAAGAATCGAAGCACGTGCAATTTTCCGATATGAAGTTAAGCACGCTCAAAGTACCATCACCGTGGTATCACCCAATCCTTCTAGTCCCGGGGCTTATAGAATAGTACTTGGGGTACTAGAGTTTTATATTGGACATTTTTTCAGAGCAACTTTTACTGAAAAAATGTAAAGAATATTTGATAAGTTTATAAATAAACTTTACGTGTTGCTCACTATGTGCCTTACTAAAGCTAGGTTATTGTTTTTAATAATCCTAAGATTGTATACCGGTCTGCTGAATTAATAATGAATTTAGATATTTATCGTGGTTGTTCATCGATTTTTATAGTCCTACTATCGGAAAATAATACGAATCATATGGAACGTGATTACAATTTACAGTGAATACTCGCTGTTTTCTGATTGATTTTAGGTTCAAAATGCTCCAATTACTAGTTCGAAATCATGTTTAATATTGAATTAGTTAATACTAGCAGACCTGCGTATAGTATATGTTTTAAACTTTCTTAACCGTTTTTATCTATTGATAGCAAAGTGTTAATGACGTTTCGTATCTTATTTAATCTATTCATAATGAATATGGTATCTATATTCACATAAATGGATTTAATACCTCTAAAGGAAATAAAACTATTCAAAAATATGTAACAACGTTTCGTTTACTTTTACTGATGTTCATTCTTATTTCAAATAAAATGCAAGGCAAAAGGTTCGTACCTCAATCATGTTACCCTCAGTCATATCAGTTGTTGCTAATCATCGACCTTATAATGAAATAAACGAAGCATGTGGGCATAGTTGCTGCAGTGAATCGACATGAGCCGATTGGCTATCGAAGAACAAACTAGTCTTTTTCATTACGTTCAAATTAATCTTTTTCATTATTTCCTACATTAGGATTCGTGTTTTCTTCCAATGACACGTGAACTTGGCTTGAAGATCTTCAAACTGAGCCATGGGGTTATTTAACACGAAGCAACGCTTACATACTCCGTCGACTATTTCATCAGAAAGTCTGATGTTGAAATGACGAATTAGTCATTCACCACTGACCAAGCACTAAAAGAAACAGTACGTGCGTGGCTCTCTGCTCAAACATCTTTTTGTTTGTATAAAAAAGGCTTGTGAAAAGATGTAACAAGTACGTTGAAAAACAAGGGGACTGTGTTGCAAAATGATTTTTTTGTAAGCTGCCTGTTTCTATTGGAATAAAATTTATATCTACATTGCGGATGATTGTTGATTCACCCTCGCCAATGGACAAACAAGTCTGCCTCATACCCAAACATTGCAATTCAATTGCATTTAACTTCTACACAATTCCGCACAATATGCTTGAATAAGATTTTCCTCTAAAAAAATTGTATTTTTGGGTTATGACACTGTTCTTCTAAGAGTACTCCAGTGAGCAAATCCTCTGAGCCCTGACGATCCTCAATTATTCTTTTTGGAGTCACATACCACTCTCGTTTTATCTTTTTAGCTTCAATGACCTGTGGACGAGTGGTAAACACTCTGACGATGCATCAGTTTCCAGGTTGGTCTGAGTACGAATGCTCCGAAATCTCCACCTAAATCCGCCAGCTATATTAAGGACTTATAGACCTATGGATTTAAAGTGTACATGCCCAGTACATACACAAAGGCGTTGAAGTGTGCGGTTCGATTTCAGTGTCATCGTACCACCGATTAACATATCTTGTGGCTGAAACTGTTAAAAATAAATACACGTAAAACATTAAAACTCATTTGTATGTTTACATATATGGAACGGGGCCAGTTTAATTTTTTATGTTTTGTATGTTGAAATTCCGTGTGGGAAATATATCGATGCATTGGGAAAAAAACACGTTGAGCATAATATTCTTTAACTAATAGACATAATATTGATGTTTTTATCATGCCAATTTGCCGGGATTCCAAATGCGTACTTTAATTTATAGGGAAAATCCTACAATGCCCACTATTGTAAGTAATTTCAAGAATGACTCGTTGTCACTTATAATATAAATTTATTTGTGCTGATTTTCCGAAGATAAAAAAACTTTAATGTTAAATAAAAAGTATATTCGATTAAATAAAATAGTTTACATTTGATAGGACTTTATAATAGTAAATTTCAAAGCATTGCACCAATTATATATGTTGCCATGTTAAAGGGATAAAAATGTCTAAAACATATATATGTATGCAGTTCCATATAATCCAATTCTATCGTTTTAGAATATATACCGTTCAATATATATCAAATGTCTTAAATGCCTTAAATTCTTATGAAACACATTTAACATTTTGAAGAGTTATCGACTGTTTAATGGTCAATTGTTTTTTGTTAACTTGAATATTCTCTATTCAATATAGACTTGACGATTACTTACATTTTTGCAGCTTGAAATTAATTTAATTGTTGCATGCTTCATTTTGAAATGAAATTTCTCCCGCTAGGCTTAGCAAAAGAGCATGAAAAGCATGAAAATGCCAGCTAAGAAACTGGCAAACAAAATAACTCATTTTGCTTTTATTACCTCACGTTTTCAAATATTGGATTGAAATTTTAAGGGTGAGCTCAAAGCCACAAAAAATTCGCGTTCTCTAGTGCTATTTCTTTATGCAAGTATCCCCGCTTGTACAGAAAGCAGCATGCAATAAAATAAGAAAGCTTCAAATGAAAGTGCATGCCTTATATTAATCCCTAAAGTCAGATGTTTGATCAATGTACAGAAAAATGAATAGAGAAACATGCATTTCCAGCATAGTAAATGTATGTTTCTCTATTCATAGGGAAAGATGAAAACATCTTACCACCAGGTAGTTTTAATCTCGTTCTTGATGCTGACCGTACCAGTGCATTGAGATACAAGAATATTACATCTGTTATTGAAAATTAAAGTACACGAAAAATTTATTAAGCCCTTAGTTCCCCCATACTTCCTTACTTCATAAAAGATTATCCTAAAACAAATCTCTCCGGAAAAAAATATTCATAACTCGAGAGTATTTTTTATATCTTGCCATTCGGCAGAAGTGCAATGATATTTTTAATATCGAATATATACTTTTTCTTTGGATCTGCGGCTTACAGAATAAAGATTCGAGAAGGATTGAATATAAGATCACGTAGAAATACCCATTACATAACTGGATGTACTTTACCTCTCCCATAATTTAATAAAGGTTGTTTTCAAACTTCAAGCACAAACTTTTAAAGGATACATGAACACAAAATTAAACCGTATTCACGTGGGATGTATGTCCGCAAGCATCACCAGGGTATTGGTTCCAAAAGTAATGAGGGTGGGGTTTTACTACAATAGTATTGTTGTTATTAAGATGGATGGATGAGTTTTTATGCTACAAGGGTCTGGTTTGTCCAAACACCGGGTAAATTCTAGATTAATTTTTACATACTAGAAAACCTGTGAATGGTATCTGAGGTTCTCCGACCAATGCACTGAGGAGAACGGGAAGGGTGAAGAAGAGTGACTCAACTAGTGGACACGGAGAACGGACGTGCGAGTGTCCTTTCGCTGGCATAGTCCAAGATTTGGAAATGTAAATAGCAATAAATATCTGTAACACTAACGTGTGTTTGTGGTTCTTTTTTTAACCATCCGTATACGTTACCAGAGAGAGTGACGCTTCTTCAGGACTAAATTTGATATATTTTTATTGCTATTTACATGCGGCTAATTATATTTCCGAATCTTGGACTATGCTAGCGAAAGGACCTTTGCATGTCCATTCTCCTCCGTGTCCACTAGTCGAGTCTCCCTTCTTTACCCCTTCCGTTCTCCTTATCCGAATGACTATCCAAGAACACTCCCGCCAACATCCCCCGAAGATCCGAGGATTCCTTCCGGCCAACATTCTTCAGTGTTGGTTCGAGAACCTCACAGTATCTTTGTTCCTTAATTGTTTTTATCAATGAATGTCAATGCCGTTACTCGCATTTGAATGCCTATTTTAAATCCATTTATAATTAGAGGAAGCATCGATACGCCAATTTCATTCCTCCAATTGAAATGAAAAAGCATTTCGTGTACTTATAGGAGCTCATTCTTAGTTCCATTAAATTGTGTGGCAAAAATACCACGCCTCAGTCATGTTGGTTCCGTTAACTTCTTATTATCTACTTATATCAAATTCATTAGTTTAAAAGCGATTTAATATTTTTTCTATCCTGACTTCAATCTTCTGAATTTCTCACTGTCTTCTCTCACCAGATTGTAGGAATTTCATTAATAAGCTCAAAGTGTTATACAATGATCGGAAATTTATTATTTCTACAGAACCTTAAAGGTAATACTAGATTTCTCTCTTGTCTTTAATATTCGGTTTAACCCAATGCTGCTAATTCTCTGGATCCCAGTGTCCGATCTAATTTTCACATTCCAATGATCTCGTCAGTCACAGTTGTGATGTTTCTCTGCTAGCACCCAAAAGGAGTTTCTCCAAATCAGAGTTAATGCTAGTCCTTAAGGAGACAGGTAGAAACCTAGTTAAGTGCGTCACCAAGCACTAGTATTCTGCACAATCATTGAATGCCACATGAGTCTTAAAATTAAATCACAACTTAACCCCTAAGCATGCATCTTGCAATTTTTACAAATATATTGGATGGCGTCTGTGTTTCCTCATACAATAGCAAGAGTTTATTTGCATTTGATGGATTTTAAAGGCCATATTTTGCCACATCATTACATCAACGGCTGTTTTAAAAGGTGAAGAAAATCTGAAATAAGCAATGTTGATCTGAAGGAATTTTAATAGGCTTGTATGGATGCGTTTGAATTCCACGCACAGAAACCATTGCAAGTGTCGGTACATGCGCTCTTCCAGTTTACTTGTAATTCCTTCTAATTGGTGTAAGATGATGTACACCCATTCCTTGATTTTCCAGGAATCCTCTTTGCACACAGCACAATTGTTCATTAATTGTTCACATCTTAAAGAAAGCCAGATAGAGACAATCATAGATGCATATTAGTCCTGATACTTCAACCTATGTGACCATTTCTAAGGAAAGTGGACTAAGTTATTTCTTAATATTTTACACGAATTAAAACTCCTAAAATGCTTTAGTTTCTATGACTGAAAAACCATAGTTTTGGGTCATTTTAACACTGCTCATGTGAAAAAATCCTAGACTGAAGTGATTTCAGGCGATGTAGACTTCCAAAACTCAAGAAGGCCGCGGTAGCCCAGTTGGAAGAGTAACGGATTAGCAACCAGAGGGTTGCGAGTTCGAATCAACCAAAGACCATCGCGTACAAAGAGGGCTGGTGCACGTTAAATCTTTCAAGCCCTCAAATGTCCTCACGTTGGCATGGTGTGGAAGTTAGGAGATGGGGTGCCAGCTCAATTGTTATATCGTCATCTGACCGTGGTTCCAAATTACGTGGTGTTGTCCTCGGATCTTTTCCTTGGGGATTGTTCCCAGACCGTCACCAATAGCCCGTTCTGTTGCTCAAGAGCGACGTTAATTAAAATACCTACCAATACGCCAGAATTCGAAAATTTCAACCACCGGTCACTTCACTAAGATATTTTTTTAATTTCGGAAAAATTAACAGCTATGTTCATCTAAGGTGGATTAACAAACTTGTTTACTAATAGAATTTGTACCGGCAAAATTTGTTTTTCTTTTACTCTACTGCATGTAGTTCAATCTCGATGTGTCTATAAAGAAACATTAGCATTTTTAAAAGGATATAGAATCTACTTCCGTTCAGACATCAACTTACATGTCAGACTGAGAATTACCTCCAGGGGAAATCATAGCTTAGGCATAATTAATTAAACACACAATGCTTAATAATTAATGTACGATATTGCTGCGTTCCATCACATTCATCTTCGTTCCCAAATATGAAAAACGAGCGCATACAACTGTAAGAAAAATATTTAAGCTCAGCTTTAAGGTAACCATTTTCGCGTCTTAACTTTAAAACAGGAAAAGGGAAATACGATTTTAATGAGAATTCAACTAAAGAGAAAACAGTAAAAAGCAAGATTCTTGTAAACTCAAAAATTCTTCTTTCGAGTTTTATTTTGAACATTCTTCGTTAAGCCTGAGATGAAAATGTTGAATATAATTCGCATGCGGAACGTAAATAAATGACTTGGTTAAAAGAAGTTTTGTTTACCACAGAAATAGCTAGTAAACATACAGCACCATTGTGCCTGACGGATGGGATGTTATTAAACGGATTATTCGTACATTAAAAGTTATATTTGTTGGTAAATTTAATTGGGGGCTCATATTTTTAAGGTCGTGTGTTATGTAGAGATATTTGACTCATCAGATTGGTAATGTTAATTTAAATCAAAAATTTTGTACTTGAATTGATATTTATTATTTTTAAAATGGAAAGAAAAAAATATATTCCTATAATGAGTCATCTTGTTCCACGACCAATTGGATTGATGAAACCTTTTAGTGGTGGGTATCCTAATTTTAAAATTCCTTTTTACTACTCGAGTTTCACGTTTCTACCACAAAGCGCTGAATGCCGATCCTATTGCCACTGAGAAAGTGAGATGAACGTGAAAACATTTATATCATATAAATGCATAGTACATGTATTTTTGCAATCCCCAAATCTTTAAAATATTATTTTATTATTTTAGAATCAAATGACTTATAAAATTAGTTATCTGAGAAGAAGACATTAATCTTAATATGAAACAAAACGGACTCCTCTGAATGCCCCTAGAAGATTATGAATAATCTCACAATAAAAAACTAAATCTCACAAAAACTCTGCATAAATTCTAATTTGAACCACGAAATTAAAACAAAAAGGTTATCTCAGATATGAACTAAAACTATATGTATTGTTAGTTTTAATATCTATATTATCACTTGAGCTTTTCGCCTTACTCGTTTTCTTCCACCTTCAAACACCAATCGGACCAAATCGATTCATAAGCCCATGTCACTTACCTTCTGAGACATTACGACAGCGATTCCTCCCACATGCTCTGTTTATGTCATCAGAAGGTCCATAGTTACCTGTGTCTTGTACAATACTACAAAGACACAATGAAATCCTTTAAGAGGGGAACAATATTCGACCTCATAAGAAACAGAAAATAATAGTTTTGAAACATTCAAATATATTCTCGTAACAAAATTGGTAGCCACCGACACAGAAGTTCGGTGGCTGCCAAAGGGTACATGTTTGTCTCGTTTTGTAGCATTATATGATAGTGTCATACATTTTTTTGAAAGTATTAATGAGACCAATCTCTGTCAACAATTAAAAACAGTAAAGAATGATGCCTTTTATTTGAAAGATATTTCAAGAGATTTAATGAAATAAATTTGCAGCATCAAGGAGCTAATTAAACTCTTATATATTGCCAAAATATTGTGTCATTATTTATGGACAAACTTGATATTCATTATAATCTATTGAAGAGAGAATTTCATCAGTTTCCCGAATTATCATCTTTAAAAGATGTAACTCCAGAGGAGATTGAAAGATTCAGTAGCCACCTTAACGAACTTAGATTGGATATGGAAAAACGATTTGAAGATATTTTGAACTTGAAGGTGTATGACTGGATGAAAAATCCTTTTACTGCAAATATTGAGGAGGCTGATACAACTTGCCAAGAACTGTTAGAACTTAGATATGATGAGTAAATATAATTTCGATAGTGGTGGATAGGAAATCCTATGGCTAAATAAAATAAATGCCTGCGTTATATCCAAATATACGGAAAATGATATTCAATTTATTGATACCTTTCTCCAGCTTATATCTTGTAGAATCAGGCTTTAGTACTGTTAATCATATTACCAAACAGAGAAACCGTCTGAATATTTCCGAAAGAGGAAATCTTCGTTTGTTCCTTACAAAAATTGAACCAGATATCAAATATTTAGTTTCGCAGCATCAGCCTCAAGGATCTCATTAATAATTAATTAAAGGTCATTTAATAGACTTTATACTTTTATAGTTTTTATATTATATTTTTTTTCTTCAATTTAAGCAGCTTCCGCACTAGTTGGCGCTGTATTGATGTAGATGCAGAAATGCAGCATCAAATTAAATTTTCTGTGTATTATAAACATATGCAAAGTATAAATAAAAAGGGGGGGTGGTATTTCAATTAACGTCACACTGGAGCAACACAATGGGCTATTGGTGACGGTCCGGGATCAATCCCAAAGGGAAAGATCCGAGGACAACACCACGTAATTTTGAACCACGGTCAGATGACGAGGCAACACCTGAGCTGGCACCCCACTCTCCAAACTTCCACACCACGCCAACGTGAGGACATTTGAGGCCACGACAGATTTAACGTGCACCAGCCCCCTTTGTACACGACGGTGTTTGGCTGGATTCGAACTCGCAACCCTTCGGTTGCTAGTCCGTTACTCTTCCAACCGGGCCACCGCGGCCCTAAATAAAAAGATAAATTTAACTACATATTTTTACTAAACCTTCACTCAAAAGTTACGAGTACTTTGCAGTTGCGCTAAGTTAAGTTACTGCGGAACCGGTGGGCGGTAAGAAAATTTTACTACCAACAAAGATACAAAAGTGGGCAGTAGGTATAAAAAGGTTGACTACCTCTGCTCCAGACGCAACCGACGATGTATGGCAGTCAGACACAGACGTCTTAACGCAATCACCTCAGGGCAGTTAGACAGTTTCCAGTCCTTGCTCAACCAGGATTCCGGCCATTGAATCGAATTGCTACATGAAGCTGTACAGTGGACGATATAATTCATTAGATGATCGATGGCAATTTTAAAGTGTCTACCTACTATCAGAATTTCCTCTCTAGCATTTCTACTTCTGGGCCTATCAGAGCCTTCGTGACTTGCATGTGTGGCTTCGTTGTCTCATTGCTGTCAACACCATGTCACGATAATCATTGAACGTCTTAGATGATCGGAGATTGTTTAACAAGAACGTCCTCCCCGCAGTCTCACAATGGCATACCTTAAAATCTCGTTCAGTTGAGAATCTTATGTTCGATTGCGTCGTCCAGGTATTTTTAGATGTAACTGAAGGCTGAATAGGAACTGAATAGGAACACCAAACCAGAATATTGATATCAAGCCTCGACACCTCTTCAATAAGCTTCAAGACGTGCACTTCACATGTACTAGGGAAAGCTTTTGACGTGAAGCCCAAACTTTCATCTTTTGCATGTCTGATACAGAGGAATTTGAATGCCAAATTTTCGGTTATCGATTAATGTTTCTGGGCTTTCGATTGTCTTTTGGCGGTGTGTACATAGGATTAAAAGAAAAGCCATAAAATACTGTGTAATATTACCCACTGCGGGATACCTATCGGCTGTAAAATAATTCCTTCGTTGCTTCACCACTCTGCCTTAACCCTCTGATGGTTCACACACATAATTCCACCTTGCAATCTTCAGTCTTCCCTGAATGACATCTAACGAATTTGGACCTTCTTGATAGAAAAAAATTTCCAAGGTATTCTCTTCTAAGGAAAGAAGCAATACAATCTTCCGTTTCTACTATTAAGAAAGGACAATAGGAGCTATTATGAAGAATGGGATTTTATTATAAAGAAAGGAGCAATAGGATCTTTCCAAAGGATTCCATTCGATATAATGAGCCAATATAATCTTTCCAAAGTATTCTATTCTACATAATGGGCCAATAAAATTATTCTAAATTATACTATTCCGAGGAAAGGACCTATAGAATCGTTCCAAAGAGAGATTTCATTCTAAGGAAAAGACCAATCGAATCTTTCTAAAGGTTGAAAGAATCTATGCATTCTTTAGAAAGAAGTTAGTCATTAAGTGTTTTGTAGGATAAAAGCAACGCTACACACTCGTAAATCTCGCGATTCACAGAGGATTAAACTACACAAGAAATGAACTGTCCAATTTAAGTAAAAGCTTTCTGTTACACTAATAAAAATTCTACAGGACTTTATTAATTCTTCAAAATGAAGTATTAGATACATAGTAAGAAAATATTTCAACCTCGGGGTTTCATTTTATAAAATGTGTATCAAAACTTCTCCATTTACTCTATCAAATTCCTATGTGCCATGCAGCGGGAGATTTTTATTTCTCTAGAGAATTTAAATATTATTGAATATTTCCCACCGAATTAAAATAAGTTTAAAGCCGAAATCAAAATATTTGTTATGCCTCTACTTCATTTCCCGTTCCCATGAAAATATTTTAATGAACTAGGGACTATCGATTTCTCTAAGTCCTTTCCATATTCTAACTGTTCCTTTTACTTGGATATTGACGAATAAATGCTGCTTTCAAATCTAGAAAGTCTGAACATAAATTGTCAGGTTGAACATCGTGTATGTGTGTGACTGTCTTGATTTTATTATTATGCTATCTTAGTTTATTATAGTTAGCCGAACCGATTAAGTTAATAGATTCAGAATAACTAATCGAGGTTTCAATGATCAATGGATGAAATTATAAAGCCCTTTTCTACTATTAGTAATAGAAAATGTTTATAATTTGTAATTTTACACCACATAACATTTATTGGTACTCAACTTCCATTCTCGAAGTTCGAACTTCTGTGTTGTTTCTATGGCATTAGTTGTTATCTTATTGATGCTAAAATACTGCTTATAGTTTATTTTAGGGAAAGATGCATTACATGGGACGTTCAATTTGGCGAGCAATTCTAGTAACCTTCCTTTCCTGGTGTGTAGCTTTTGGTGTGGAAGTGGAGACAAAACATTCGCTGTAACTCACCTTTACCTTATCTTTGTCAGCATGCTGCGCAGCTTGCCATTTTATGGTACAAGGTCCAAAAACGACATTGTACTATAAAACCCTAAAATGAACAAATTCTCATCCTCGCAGATTTATATTTGATCTCCAGCTGACAAATCCTAACGGAAAAAAAAGGGTTGGAATATGATGCACTTTGGAACTACGCCAGTTAGTACTGTACTTTAAACTTTTAATTTCGCATTTCATTTAGTATTTTGACGAGAATACATCTTTAAAATCTGAACAGTGCATTCACGAAAAGTCGAGCGTTACAACTGTTATGTTTTATGATTTTGAACTAGAAGAAACATTCAGAAGATAAATATAGCGTCATGTAGACAAAGAATGTCCGTATCTGACATGACAGTGCGCTGAGAGCGGGCAGGAGATCTGCAATATGTCGAAATTCTAAGGTGCTGGACGAGCTTTGGGCCATCGTGATTTTGAATTACGTAGAGTGATGACTGCGTGAAAAGTGTTATTCGAAATCTTCCAAACTACGCTACAATTAATATTGGACATCGATCATGCACGAGGAGAACTTTGTGATAATTGAGTAGAATTTAAACATAAATAAATATAAAGTTTCATATGATTTTAGAACTAGAAGAAACATTTAGAAGGAAAATATAGCGTCGAGCAGACAAAGGATGTACGTACCTGAAATGGACCTTCCGACCGAGTGCGCAGGAGCACTGAGAGCGAGATGGGGGTTCGCAATGTGTCGAAATTCTACGGTGATAGGCCACTACCTATCACCGTAAGAAATTATGCCAGAAAGACTGCTTGCTATTTATAACATTATTTAGTCAAGTTAATTTGGTTTTTTTTTTGCAACCCAAGCTCCACCCGGCTCACCGCGAGGTTTAGAGCCCAGTTTAGGGGGGCGGGGAAAGTGATTCTCAGCAGAAGAGGCAACGGGCCAGCACACGCCCACCCAACAGGGCGCACGTACGGCAATTATTGAGTATTATATACAATTAAATTGCAATATAAATACATCTCGCCTTACATTTAGCGATTATAATTAGAACATCAATAAACAACATAAGAAAACAACAAACAAAACGCAATTTAGAATTTTAACAATTTTGAGGGCAATGCCATGCTGTACAGATAATAGAATAGATAGTTGATGTTAAAAAGTTATCACAGGATCCAAAAAGATGTCTATAAGCTAATGGTGTCCGTAACAGCAGGCAGCACCCAAAACCGAACAATATAATCAAAATAAAAACAAAACATAAAAACAGGACAATTAAATCATAATATATTACAATACAACATTAAAAACTCACATAAAATACAAAGTATCAATATAAAGTGCAGAATAATAAAACAACATAAAGAGGATAGAGGGGAAACAAGCAATTATTTGTATAAAAGAATTACAAACATGATATTTTAAAATTTAAAAATAACCAGTAAAATCCAAGATAAAAATAAGTTAAAATATTTTTAATATATATTTAAGAGTAGGGGGAGGCCATTCGCCACCTCCCCGGCAGCCATCACACACTTTTTAATCTTATAAATGGATATATTGTTATTTAGCACAGCACTCAACCAAATACCCTTGTTGTCATCACTTGGGGCTCTCAAATGATAATCATTAGTGTGACGGCAGCCTAAGAGATAATGATCGGCGCTCCCCAACTCCCCACATGTGCAAGAGTTGGAGTTTCTTAAACCAAACCTGTGGAGGTACTCCACAAAAGGGCCATGACCTGTGAGATACCAAATGAGATATCGGTCTGCGGAGAGGAGACCCGGGCCGATATCCGGCAGTTAATTTGGTTTGGTTGAGTAAGTTGGAATTGTTCGTGGGTCTACAGAAATACGGAAAATCTTGTATGGCGACCAAATTACATAATTATCCGTAGCGCCAACTAGTTTTCACTTCTTCTGGCACGGGTAGGTAGTTAATGAACTATTGGCGATGGTCCGGGATCAGTCCCGAAGAGAAAGATCCAAGGACAAAACCCCGTAATTTTGAACTACAGTCAGATGACGAGGTAAGCATCTGATCTGGCACCCCAAACTCCAAACTTCCACTTCACACCAACGTTAGGACATTTGAGGCCACGATAGATTTAACGAGCACCAGCCCATCTCACTCAACTGTCTTTGGTTGTACCGTGTTCCGAACCCTTTAACTGGTCTACCACGACCAACTACTGGCAACGATTTGCAAACTGGTTTAAGAAATAACGTTAAAGGTGTAATGCCCCCAATACTAATTAATCATCAACTAATTAACTGATAAAGTTACAATCAATTAAGTAATGATATTGGCTTATTTTGCGCAACCTACTTAGATTTAGTTTCACTTAGTTCAGATGTTTTTGCTGTCTCTGGGTCAGATGTGCAAACTAATGCTTTGGAGCATTTTTTCGTGAAAATACATTTATTGAATGGTCCAGACTTATAATTTAAATATACTGTGGTGAGATAATAATGCCAGTCGATGTTCTTGGTTCCCAGTCGGCAAGTTTTCTGACTAAGTAAAGCAAATTGAAAAGATGTTTCTCGTTTCTCTTAAGTCTCGGACTTAATGAGAGTGATTCTGCAATGATGTCTTTTGCTAAAGTATGAATCTAAATTTAAATAATAATTTTTCAGAGATACCATTGTCTTGTAGGCTTTTTAGTCTAGTTTCTGAAAGCTGGGCGATGGAGTGTGCAATGGAAATTCCTCCTTGAATCACCAGTTACCATGACGTCACATGATCTGATAGAAAACAGATGGGTAGGCAGGTGGCTAATTGACATCGTACTGGAGCAACATAAGGGGCTACTGGCGACAGTCCGGAATCAATCTCTAACACCTGAGCTGGCGCCTCATTCTCCAGATTTCCCCACCACGTTAACAGGAGGATATTTGAAGCCACGACAGATTTAACCAGCCCCAGCCCCGTGTACCCAACAGTTTTTGGCTGGACCTAGTTTAGAACTCGCAACTCTCCGGTTGCTAATCCGTTGCTCTTCCAACTGGGCTACCGTGGTCCCGAAAATACATGCGATGCACGAGTTGATCGATCTACTAAAAAGTTAAAGCAGCACCTCCCTAGACTCGTAGCTTCTATTTTCTATTAGATCACATTAGCTTCATGGCGACAACCGTCTATGGAAATATGAACTGATTATGGCGAGCGCCATCTGGCGTGTTTGAAAGCCACGTTTTCATAATCACGTCTACCAGTCACCAATTGTAGTAGCGCATTAGAAGTCAGTGCAACTTCAGTCTGCTTAACCTTCCAAGTGGTTTCGACGAGTTATCTCGTCCAACAAGATATGATCGATTTTGCTAATGATGATATGCCTCGTCATCGAGATTTGCTGATTTCTTTTATGCTGACGAGATCAATATCTGGTCAGTTTCATTCTAATGATCATCATGGTGTTTCCTACTAATGACGAGTTATCTCGTCTAACATGATCTGGTCAGTTTTGCTAATGACGAGATACCTCGTTGAGACAACCACCAGTAGGGCTTAAATTACTTCTAATTTGAAATTCGTTGCACTTTTATATCTTCGGTGTCAGGGCAAAAGTGGTTGAGTCTGACTTTTGATGGATTCAGAGGAGTCAAATGCCATCGTTATAATTAAGAAAATAATATATGCTTAAATCAAAACTAAATGAATTACAGAATTTAAATTGCATTCATTTTCATCACGGTATGCTTCTTTTTCTTCCTGAATACTTGCGAGGTTAAATATTCAAATTAATATTCTGAGAAGTAGTCATATTGACTTAACCCCTTTTGCCCTGACATAGAAGATATGATCTACTATGTTTAAAAGTAAAGCTTGTAATGGTGGCTAAGTTCATTACAGACGCATTGTTTCATAAACACCTTCTTTGCACATTCTTACAACTAGACAATGGTGTTGGTGCAGGACCTTATGAATAAGTTAAGGTTTACGGCTCTCCGCAAAGCTGTTTTGAAGTTCCCGATCCGCTTATCATCTTCAACCTATCAGCTCAAATATCAATCGGTCCTAAACAACGTTTCAAATATCATCGAAAAATAAATGCATCATATGCCTGTTACAGTAATCCCTAAGTTTCAGTTAGTCTTCTGATTTCCGAAAAAACTTGAGTAAACTACGATATTCATGTAATGGGACCACACGACCATTGGGACAACAATCTCTTGAACCACAAATAAAAATCACGCTTAGCACCCAGCATTATGGGAACCATCAAAGCTTCGACTAGATAAGAAAAAATCAAAGCAATATATATATATATATATATATATATATATATATATATATATATATATATATATATATATATATATATATATATATATAGATATAGATATAGATATATATATATATATAAAATCTAATACATTTATTTAAAAATTATGAGTTAAAACTATTTCAAACTTGAATCCCGACTTCAAAAAAAGTAAACCAATTTACCAATATTATCGTTCTGATGCGGAAGAAAGAAATTACCATTATTAACTATAATTTATTCATTAGATCAACAAACGACTATAAATGGAAAACTATACAAGCGCAATAAAACAAAACTAAATTAAACATCATTCCAATGTGCCTTGGCAATATACACACAATACATAGAACATAAAATACAGGATGATCCTTAGAAACATTTGATAAAAACTAATAAAAATTAGACACTAATATTCTAATTTTAGTGGTTTAAAATTCTTAAACGAGAAACAACAAAGTAAATCTCCCACGGAAATGAAAGTTTCACTCAAAAAGTTTTATTACCTTAAAGAGTTAATGTTGTAAAATGCAATTTCTATAAATGCCTTTATGGTGGAGGTAGATAGGTAGTTAGTTAATTGACGTCGCACTGGAGCAACACAACGGGCTATTGCCTTTATCGTGGAAAATAAAATCTATAAATGATAGTAAATTTTTCCAAGCAATTTCCCCGTTTACCAAATGTATATTGCCGCGTGCTGAACTATGCTGACGACAAACAACTGAAAGATAACAAAAGAATTTCAGATTTAAAAATGCCATTAGACATTGATAGCAGATGATGTTTTTCCGTAACTATTTTTCATTAATGTGTGTATTTTGATAAGAATATGAAAGAAGGATTCTGTTACGAATCGAAAATTAAAAGTATGCTTATTATTTTAAATAGCGTTGATTATTATATATTTATCATTCCACATTCCCATTTTTCTTCTGTTGTGCTTCTGTTTTCTGTGTTTCTACTCTCCAAATAAATTTTCTTCCTTCGAAATATGTAGGGCAGTTGGAAGAGCAACGGATTAGTAACCGGAGGGTTGCGAGTTCGAAACTCGTACCTGCCAAAGACCGTCGTATACACGTGGCTGGTGCACGTTAAATCTATAGTGGCCTCAAATGTACTCACGTTGGCGTGGTGCGGAAGTTTGGAGAGTAGTTGCCAGCTCAGGTTTTGGCCTCGTTATCTGAACTTGATTCAAAATTACGAAGCGTTGTCCTTGGATCTTTCTTTTCGGGATTGATCCCATACTATCGCCAACAGCCCGTTGTGTGCTCCAATGCGACCTTAATTAACTACCTACCTTCGAATTTGTTATTATTTTTACACGAGAATGTAATTCATGGTATAACGTTTTTAACGCAAGAGTTCTAGTCTTAATTCAGCGAGCGAAGACACATAAATCTTTTGAAGAACGTGTTCATCCTTTACTTCATCGTTCAGGAAGATATTAAGTAAGCTTAATGGAGCAAGTAATGAGAAGGTGAGAAAAACGTGATACATGAGAAAACTTGTGTTAAAAAATTTTTCGTTGTACCTACTACTAAAACATTAATGCGCGGTGCATCGTAAACCAAAGAAGCTAGAAAGAAAGAACCTAAGATTTATCTAAGACTACTGGCGCGAACGAAATGTGACACGAAAAGGAGCGATGTATCACTGAGAAAATAGCGTGTTTTATCCCAGTGCAAGAGTAACAAATCACCGAAGAATTAAAACCGAAATAGAGTATGAGAGGCCATTTCTGTCAAGCTAAATGTAGGTGGCGGTAGTGTTTCTGCTGCGGAACGTGTCTCCTGTACGTATTCCGAACTTCAGTTCGCTTGGTTTGTTTTTTGAATACTATTTCAGGACCTCGCCAACAAAAATTCCAAAGAAAGAATTCCTAATTGGTTTTTTTATAGTTATTGGTCAACGCCAATTAGTTTAAATTCCAAACGTCGCCAAAACGACAATGAACTACATTTTATTGTAACCTCGATTGTGAATCATGCGAGAGCATTTCGGCTTCGGAAGTAAAATCTTCGCTATCCGTCTGGTTTATTTGATTACTCTGAATACCACTCTCGTAATCAAGGTAAGTTGAAATTTAGTTCTCTTATGGAGTACTTTCTAGATATTTTTAGGTTGTTAAATCCTAATTCTAAAAATTACAGTCACTTTTCAAATCATGGCAGCAAATTTGAAAGATAGATACAACTAATAATACAACTGAAGAACGAATTGGTATGGTTCGTTGTTTGGGTTTTATGGCGTAAGGGCCGCATCTTTATCCAAGCAATAACTTGTATGAGGCTCTTTCTGTCAAGCTAAATAGGTAGTCGTATTTTAGCGGTTGAACGGGCTTCCTATACGTATTTCAAATATGACGTCATTTGTCTTGTCTTGTTTTTTAATAGAATTTCAGCATTTCCTCCAATAGAAATTCCAAATGAATGTACATAAATAATAATAATTAATAGTCAACTCACGAAATGCATGATAGTTAATTGGCCAGCTCCAATAAATTAAATGCCAAACGTCATCAAAACGGCGATAGATTATTTTGTTTGGTAACTCCTACAAGTGTTATGCGAGAACATTTAGGTAGAGGAAGTAAAATCTTCCCTTTCCGCTGGTTTGTTTGTTTTACACAGAAAATTTCTCTCATACCACATACAGACTAATTAAATTCTTAGGTCTTGATACTTAAATTAATTACCCTTCACGCATGGAAATCGTGACTGTGAAAAGCGACGCGGAAAGACATGGTGTGTCTCACTGATTTCAAAAGGAAAATTTATTTTAACTTCAAACTTCTAAAAATAATCCAATTACGTCAAAAAAATTATTCTGAAAAGTGCATAACTTTAAAAGACGTTATAAAAGTTTAATTGAGTAGTTGCCTTTTATGGCGCAAGGGCTACATTTATCCAAGCTGTGTTAAACACAAGACAGAAAAATCAAAACATAAATTAAGAAAAGTATTAAATACAAAAATACACTTGAAAGAAAAGTATTACATATTTCAAAAATATTTGAAAGACAAACATAAAAAGAACATTTTTTTGTATCTTAGAAAATAAAATGTTATCCAATACACCATTTTTTGTAGAACTAGATGAAAGTGGCCGGTGGTAACCCACTTGGAAGAGTAACGAATTAACAACCGGAGGGTTGCGAGTTCGAAACTCGATCCAACCAAAGACCGCCGTGTAATAGAGGGATAGTGCACGTTAAATCTGTTGTGGCCTCAAATATCCTCACTTTAGCGTGGTATGGAAGTTTGGAGAGTGGGGGTGCGAGCTCAGGTATTGAACTCGTCATCTGACCGTGATTCAAAATTATAAGGTGGTGTTCTCGGATCTTTCCTTTCGGGATTGATCCCGGACCGTCACCAATAGCCCGTTGGGACGCTCCAATGCCGCGTTAATTAACTACCTACCCAACTAGAACTAGATGAAGCAAGAGATCTCATCATCTACGGAATCTAGATCCACTATCACTACTACCAAATCAAATATGAATGAAAATATTTTGAAAGTTAGAAAGATTTGAACATTCGAAACATTTTCTTAACTTTAGAAATCTTTAAAACATGTTGAACAAAACTCAAGTGAAAGAAAAAGTCGTTCCAATGAAATAAACGTTCCTCAATATATTAAGAAAACAAAAAATACTCCACCCTGCATACTTTCTATATTATATACGTTTCACCGAAAAAAAGAGGGAAGGTTTGTTTCATCGAAGAAACAAAATTTCCCACTGAAATAATTAATTCCCCAATGTATCTTAAACAACAAATTAACGTCCAACGCAACTTCAATTCAAAGAATGCGAAAGTTTGTTGCAGTGGGACAATTTCATTGAAAAGTTTATTTCATCAAATAAACTATAAACTGGGATGAAGATATCGTAACAGTCGTGCGAACTTATAATGTACCTTTATCAATTCTGATAATAATTTAACGATAGCGTGGTGTTTAACAAAACACAAATAAAAAATCTTCTCAGTCTCTTAAACAGTTCCTAAGAATCTTAGAAAGCAAAATACAATCCAATCGAAAGGCAAGAAACGAGTAAAGCAGAAACTCATCTCCCACGAATTTCCACTTCCTTCCGACTCGGGAAGCGATTTGAAGGAAGTCTTTTGATTGATTTTAATATTTGGTAAAGATCTGAAACATTTTCCCCATATTTGAATTCTTGATAATATGTTTGAGGAAAAACAAACCAGACAAAATTTTCATAATCAAATAAGTAAATATAATGCCAAATATATTTAGAGAATAAAATATCATCCATACATTCTCTTCCACATTTGCTTTACGCAACACAAAGAAAAAGTAATTTTCTGACAAAATAAATAATCTCCAATGTATCTAAGAAACCAATTACCATCGAACGCTACAATTGAAACGTTAAACAAACAATCGCATCAACTCACCTCCCGCAAGACGAAGCATGGCCAAATATGGCCCTTGTGCCAAAAAACCCCAAACCCAACCAACCACCTCCCGCAAAAGTATCGCCGACTTCCGAGTCCAAAAGAGATTGATTTTAATGATTGGTGAAGCTTTGAAACTTTTGGAAACATTTGTCCCATATTTTGATTCTTATAACACGTCTGAGGAATACAAACCAGAGACAAAATTTTCATAATGAAATAAATAAATAGTACTAAAAGTATCTTTGCAAACAAAATACCATCCAACGCTACATACCACTTTACAACATATACTTAACACAACGCAAATTAAGATGAAAGAATATTCCGACGAAACAAACAATGCCAGGAGAATCTAAAAAAATACCGTTCAACGCTATATTAATTGAAACAAGAAATCGCAAAAACTCACCTCCCGCAAAATCCCATCGTCTTCTGAGACAAAACATATTTGAGAGAAGTTATGATTTATTTTTAAGTTTTCGTGACTATTTGAAGAATTAGAAACATTTGTCCCATTTTGTAACACTTGGAAATAAATTTAAAGAAAAATAAGCCAAAGACAAGTTTTCGTAACGAAATAGGTAGTGCCAAATGTATCTTAGAGAATAAAATATCTTCTAACGCTACATACACTCTACAATATATGCTTAACACGACACAAATCAGAAAAAGAATATTCTGGCGAAATAAACTATTCTCCGGCGAATCTATAAAAAATATCGTCCAAGCTACATTAATTGAAACTCATGAAACAAGCAATCATAGCAACTCACCTTCCTTAAAATCCCACCATCTTCTGAGATCGAAAACGATTTTAGTGAAGAGTTCTGATTAATAATACGATTTTATGAAGATTCGTTACATTCGAAAAAATTTTCCCCATATTTTAATTCTTGATAATATTTTTGAGGAAAAACAAATCAAAATAGACAAAAGTTTTCATAATGAAATAAATAGTGTCACATGTAGAACAAAATATCATCCTACAATATATGCTTAACCCAACACAAATCAAAGAAAAGGAATTTCACAACGAAATAAGGAATCCCCAGCATATTTTAGAAGAAATATCCAATGCTACATCAATCGAAACACGATACAAACAATGGCAAAAACACACCTCCCGTGAAATCTTATCGTCTTCTGAGACCAAAAGGTATGTGAGTGTGAAGAAGGTTTGATTAATTATAAGATTTTTCGTGACTATATTGGCATTTACCCCATTTCGTAATTCTCGACATTGTATTTAAGGAAATACATAAATTTTTCTAATGAAAGAAGTAATGCAGAATGTTCAGACATAAATCAAAGAAAAACAATTTCCCAACGAAACAAACAATCCACAGCATATATTGGAAACAAAATACCGTCCAACACTACATCAATTGAAACGTTAAACAAGCAATCGCGGCAACTCACCTCCCATGAAATTCTGTCGTGTTCTGAAAATCGGAAAATATTTGAATGAAGATGTTTTGATTTGATTTATTAAGTTTTCGTGACTATTTGAAGAGGTATTTGCCTCATTTTCCAATTATTGCCAATATGTTTAAGGAAACCCAAACAAAAGACACATTCTCCTAATGAAACGAGTAATGCCAATGTATCTAGCAATGTTCAGAACAAAAGACCATCCAACACTACACACGCTTACTATACGCATAAAACGACACAGATCAAAGAAAAACAATTTCCCGATGAAATAAACAACCCGCACCGTATATTAAAAACAAAATACCGTCCAGCGCTCTACATCTATTGAAATTTAAAGCAAGCAATCGCCGTAACTCACCTCCCGCGAAATCCCATCGTCTTCCAAGACCGAAAAATATTTGATTTAAGAGGTTTTGATAGACAAAAATTGTCCTAAACAAATGAGTAGTGCCTAATGTATCTAGCAATGTTCTGAGTATCTTAACAACAAAATACCGTCCAACATTACATCAATTGAAACGCTAAATTTGAGTGATGAGGTTTCGATTGACAAAAATTGTCCTAAAGAAGTAGTGCCGAATGAAACAAGCAATGTTCAGAATAAATGACCATCCAATGCTACACACGCTAACTATACGCATAAAACGACACAGATCAAAGAAAAACAAACCCGCAGCGTATATTAAAAACGAAACACCGTCCAGCGTTCCACATCAATTGAAACGTTAAACAAGCAATAGCAGCAACTCACTTTCCATGAAGTCCCAGTCTTCTGAGTCCAATTTGAGCGTGGCGCTCTTTCGAAACTTTTCCACTTCGTCCTTCCTACGTACGAACCTCGGATGAAAGACAGTTGTGGATCGGGAGGCTCGGGAGCATGTGAGTGATAGTGGAAGTGAATAGAGACTCCGGGTGATCACGGGATGAACTCCGGACATGCGCAGAACACTTGTTCAGCCCCCCTTGCTACCCACTTGTTCCTCAACTCCTTCCCATTGCTGGAGACAACTTCTTGGCAGCCCAGTTGCGCTTCAGAGAGGTGGTTCCAATCGGCTGATGGGAAACGGAGAACTAGACTTAGAAGATAACTGAAAAGGTTGATTTCAGACTTGGTATTTCGTGGGAGTAAAATAAGCGGGGGATATCTATATGCAATTACGTGATACGTTAACATCACATGTGAATATCATGTGGAGATGTATAGGTTCGATTATAAAGAAGAATTTTTAGACTTAGTTTTTAATAAGTTTTCTGGGTTTTAAAAGGAGAGCAAACGGATGAGATCTAAAATTAATCCCGGAGACTTTGTAACGTCTGGCGCTCCACGTTATTCAAATGGTATATATTAATCTAGATCAATGATTTTGAACTGGTGTGCCGCAATAACCACATTGGTTTAAATTGTGTAAGATTTATTTCAATTTAACGTTTTAGTTTTAAACTTCTGACAAGTGTGTTCGTTCAAGTCATTCTGGTGTAAACAATTTTGAGCATTATTTTTTTTACAAAATATAAATACATTGCTTCTCAGAAAGATTATCAAAAAGTCCCTTTTGAGCAAAAAGGGTAGGTAATTACTATTTCTTTCTGTTAATATATCGAAATACTTATTTATCAATAAAGCTTAGATCTCAATTTCCCATTGTGTCATATTAACATCACATATGACGTGGAAAAGTCAATAGTTAATAGTAATGCTGGATTATATGAAATTGAAAGGCGATGTAAAACGTAGAATAAAGCATAACAGAATATTTCAAAGGGATTTCTTGTTGGTCAGATCGGTGAAAAATATTATATATTTTGATGTGCTTCAGAGTTTTAAGAACTAGTTTATGTGTGCCATGAGATGAAAAAGGTTGAAAATTCCTTATCCATGTATTTAAGGCATAAAAGAATACTTCCATTTGATATTCTGATTTCACAAAGTGCTCTAGATGGGAAGTGTTACGGTATCACATCTCATAAGAAACTAAAAATCTATAATTTTGTTAAGTAGAAATTATAACGTGAAAGTCTTCGTAAAGTTTTTTCGAACATTTTTAGCATACTGTCTTCAAAGAATTACCAAAGCTTTAAAATAACATCACATATGAACACAATTAGTTAACAGTACTTCTTATTCGCTTAAATATTAAATGAACATTTGTGTGATGTGAAATGGAAAACAAGACTATAAATGACCTTCCAAAGGGATTGATTTTTAGTTTTAATTTTTAAATTTATTTAGATCTCAAAGGAAAGTGAACATATCTTAATTTAACAAAGTGGTGCATTAACATCATATGTGAAGTGGAAAAGTAAAAAGTTAACAGCAGTTATATATTTTCTGAAGAAATGGCTTGTAAGGAATAGAAATTTAAAAGTTATGCAAATTATAGAATAAAGCATAACAGAATATTTCAAAGGTATTCTTTTTATATTTAATTTTCAAGATCTCCTAAGATACAGGTAGGTAGTTCATTAACGTCGGACTGGAGCAACACAACGAGCTATTGGAAACGGTCCGGGATCAATCCCGAAGGGAAAGATCCAAGATTCCCTTAGGTAAAAGGGTTCAGTTCTCATTGGTCCAGTTCAGCTCACTAGAGGGGTTAACTAACATATATGTATGAGATATAGAGAATTCGACTTGGAAGAATCTGTTTTAAGGTTGTTACAATAGCTCTCTAGATTGATATATTCCAGTTTCAAATTTCACTAGTCGATGAAGATCACAATAAATCTGCGATTTTTATGGTTTGACGACGACTATCAAATAGCTGCCAAATCATTGCAAAAAAATAGTTTTTCGAATCGAAAGGATCGAAAAAGAAAAAACTTATCCCCTCAACTGGAGGTTTTGCTGGGGGAAGTACAACTCAACTAGTGACTAAAAGATTAAGACCTAACTCGTTTTTGTTTGACAAGCTTTGGTTTTCGGGTTTGCTCACATTTTCTATTATGTGCTATTTTCTATCTACCAGATATCTCACTGCATTTTGTAATCAGACTGCTAATGAATTTTACAGAGGTGAGAACTCTTCCGTGTAGTTCTAGCAACTCGTAGCAACGATTTATATTGATCTTGCGATACATTCATTTTGTTTACTTTTCAAAAATTTTGTTTTGTTTTAATTTAAAATTACCTTTCAAAATTCTTTTCAAAGTAAAGTTATAACTAGTAGGGTGTCAGTGTATCTAAATTTTCGAATTAAATATATTAGCTTTAAATTTTCTCTGGTGCCCTGAGACCAGGAATTCACCAGTGGGCAAGTAAAAAAGTTATATGAATGAATGTATATACTTGGAGATGCTATTGTATGTATTGTAACAAAAATATATATTGTAAGATATTCTGAATAAAAATATCATATAAAGATACATTTTGCTCTTTGAGAACTGCCGAAGTTTGTTTCTACTTGTAGATTGGAAGAAAACAGGTTTAAAAGTTTAAATAGACATTTTTGTTCGTAAACAATTTTCGAATGTGTTTTCACTTAAAACTTATTTTCAAGTTTCCCAAACACACAAGACTGTCCACCGAAATCGGCGTTGCTTGTTTATTGTCGAATGTGTGTGTGTGTAGCAATTAATATAAAAACAATATAAAATCGACCATTACTGGATTCATTCTCCAATTTTGATTCTTAAACATACTTAATTTGAGCTAGGAAGAGCACGCTACTCAAATGAAACATTTCAGCGGTCTGCTTACAGAAAGCAATGAGAAATCTGAGAGAAAGATAAGCCCAGAGAAGAAAATATGAGCGAAAATAGGTTTAGTCCCAAAAATTCCTGCCAAATCATCCTAATCAATATTGTACCAGTACAAAATAAGTAAATCAACAATCAGCCATCGAATAATACTGTTTGGAATTATCTCACAAGTTTTTACATAGTTGAATACACTAGTGAATGAATACTGCTTGTCCTTTATACGTGGCCCTGGAAAGGCTTAGTTAACCCTCATACGAGGTATCTCGTCATTAACAAAACTGACCAGATATCGATGATCGAGATATGTATCTCATTAGAAAAAAAATTCCAGATATTGATTCTGTCATTATCAAAAATCGTCAATATCTTGATGACGACATATCTCGCCATTATCAAAATTGATCAGATATTGATGGGCATCTCGTCTAAGCCACTAGGAGGGTTAAAAAAGTGATGTGGTAACACTATACTAGAACAACAGAACAACATATTTAAACTCATTTTCCTTTTGTGTTACTTTTGTCTGATGGTGGACGTCTCGTTCCGCCAAAATTGCCATTGACATTTTTTATCTTTTTTAGTCGTTGTTTTGAAGTTTTACATTTTTAACTATTAAATATAGCTTCAATATACTAAATATAAGCTGAAATTGCCGAATGTAATTCCAACACCTAAATAAATATAGAACAGAATCTTTGAAAGACTAACTCCAAAGTTAAGATAAATGCTCAGTAATTCTAAAATTCCAAATAATATTTAACGCTGTCTCTCAATCAATTGAAATTACTGGAGCAATGCTTTCTGCATCAGATCAGTCTTAAACTTTAGTTTCAAAAGAATGACTACATACAGTTGGGAAAGAGACTTTACTTTGAAGATCCCAATAACTTTGCAGATACAAGCGGAACAATTGATTCTTTTGAAGTTTGTTCGTATAGATCATTCAGTCTGTTACGCTCTGAAGAATACTGAGAACTAGTCTTCCGTGCCACACTATGAATAGGTGTTTTGCTGCACGTTGTTTCTATTATTTGCTATTTGAGAAATAACTGTTAATCTCGTCGTGATGAGGTTTAACCATAAGGTAAATCGATTGTAGCGAATAGATTGGTATCAGGCCGGGACACCAGATATGGCCCTCCAAATACTTTTAATATACCCGCATACCAAATAATTTGCCCTCCAAACAAGTTTGCACTGCTCGCAAGCCAGATAAAGCCTTCCAAATATTTTAATTAAGCCCGCGTACCACTTATTGCCCTTTAAATTTAAATAGGTTTAATTGGTCCGCAGTTCAAAAGCGTCCCTATGAGCAAATTTACCCAGCCTGCATACCTATACGGCCCTCGTAATGTTTTCATCAGACCCTCAAAGATTTGGCTCTTTCCCCAACCTTCCGGCTGGATATGGTCCTTCGAATAGGTTTACTTGCCATCAGATACGGATGCCAGACTTACCTAGAAAATACACATTCATGGAGAATAAATATTAAAAAGTAGCAAATCAGAGTCTAATACATTTTAGGTCCACTGATGTTCAGATACACACTGTGTTGAAAAAGTGTCCAGACAAATTAAAACACAATTTTCGCATCTGTGATTGGAGCTAACGGGGTGTAAGGAGAGCATTGGCTGAGAACTATCCTCAGGAGAGGTGTTGATACAAAATATCAGTGAACGTGCTAAGTTAACGGATATCCAGAAAAGGGTCCTTGTATTTGCCATTTGAGTACTTCCGTTATTTTGGCTCTCATGTCACATGTCCAAGGGGCTATTTATCGGCATGATAACCCCCTGACGCACACGGCTCTCTTCTCCCAATAGTGAATCGAAGATATTGAAACCCTTCATTGACCAGAGAAATCCCCAGATCTGTCCCCCATTGAACATGTCAGGGATATGTTAGATCCTTAATTGCACTATCCCCTGTATATAAAGAATCAGTAATTGCAGTTACAGAATGCCTGGCAAAATTTACCACAGGATAGCATAAGGACTCCATTTGACGCTATGTATTGACTCCGTATATTGGCATGAATCGCCGTTGGAGGCGGGCTTTACAACTCAGCAATTAATGATGTCTCTGGTGTAATGCTACAATTATAAAAAAAAGTCCTCTAGATTTGATATTGTGATCATATCTTTATCTTTTCATGTAAATCATACATATTAAGTTTCTTTCCAGTAAAACATTGACTTCAGGGTGTTTCGATTTTTCAGCATAGTGTACGCCATTTTAAAATATGATATAGTGCTTATATAAAGTCAAATAGCGATCGTACTTCATAAGTTCCTCCACACCTTCTTGGATTGCATGATTGGACATAAAGTAAAGAGTTCACGTAATCTCTTAAAAGATAGTTTACCTTTACAGGCTGAGATAGTTATGAAGTGATGGAAAGGCCACTTCACTTTCACTAGGTTCAGGAAGATCCCCAGATCTGTCTCTCATTGAGCATGTGTGAGATATGCTAGGCCGTCAATTGCACCATCCCTGGAATATAAGAGATCTGTAGCAGCAGCTACGGAATGCTTGGAATAATTTACTTAAGGAAGTATAAGGGTACTTGATTCCATGTCTCGCCATGTATCAACATGTATCACCGCCATAGGGGCTTTATAATTTATTAATTTATTACGGTTCTGATGTAATACTATAATAGCAAAGGTCGCTAGATTTGATGTTGTGATCATTTTTTTTCTCTTCATGTACAGTCGCGGGAAAAAAACGAACCAGCTTCTTTATTTCGAACACTATATTAAATTTTGCACTAACAACAAAATTTCCAATGGAAACACCATGTTTTGATGCCTTAATCAGATTCTGCATCGTTAGTCTGATATGAAATTTCATGACTTTACTATCTTTATATCCAGAGATATTCAATGATAAAGTTGCTGTCAATTTTAGGGATTATCTCTACATTGAAAATTGTTATTCGTAGATCGAGATTAATTGTAGTTCTTACTACCTAAATTTCAAATTTGAACACTATTTCAAACATATTTGTCAGAGCGTGCAAACGATCCGAGAATTATTATATTTATTATGCAAGTGCAAACGATCTGAGAATTATTCGAGGTTTGTCAGATGCTTTTTAAACTTTTAGATGATCCCAAAATGGCCATAATGAGGAAGATTTAATGTAACTCAAAACTAACCATTGGAATGAGCTGAAATTTTGCATGGCCATACTAGAAGTTCTGAATTCACATCAAAATATAGTAAAGTTCCAATTCATAATTTTTTCAAACATTAATTTAATAATTATTATTGCATACTAAAAACTATTTTCAAAATAAAATATTAGGTGGATTTTGGGGTTGTTTAACAGTAAGACGGTACAAAATATCGGAGCTATAGAAATATTATTTAGGAAGATATCCATTAAAAGTCCGAGAAACTGATTTAACTTTAGGAGCTCCAATCTTCCTGTTCTCATAATTTCGAAACGGTTAGACCTAATGACATGAAATTTCGTATCTGATGATAAATTTTTATATAGATTCGAAATTGTGTGTCGAAATAGGTGGTTTCTATTGGATATTATGAAGATAGTGCTTAATTTAATATGAAGCCTGCCCCTTTTGCAAATCTTACACATTTAAATTTATAGAAGACGTTAGTTCCAGTCAAACGTCATCTTTGAATTTTCTCTATTGTTAAAATTACTCGAATGCAGAGGAGTGGTTTGTTTTTTCCAGCGACTGTACATGACAAATGATAAATTTTTTACCGTCTAAACTCTGGCTCCGGTGTACTTCCATTTTAATATATATTATTATTTTCCAGTATATATTATAGTGTTTGGTCAGCTTGGCCAGATCTAGTCCTTGTGCCGTAAGAACCACAACCAACCTATTCAGCAATTGCTCGTGAAATATTTTTGCATAGTGTTCGTGAAATACTGATACATCTCTTCTATATCTATCGTAAAATTAGCAAATGAAAACCAAATAATAGTTCCAACTATAAAGTCGAACTGGAGGCAATCCGGATTTTACTCAAAATCATTGGATGCGCCGAAGAGAAAATCCCATTAATGACAGACAGCACCAGTGCATTATAACACTCGGGAAATTACTATGCGGTAAGGGATCCTACTTCCTTTTCGGTAATAGGAGAATAGTCGAAGCTTTCGAGACATTTCCCGGCACATCTGTTATGGATTCCTTTTCATGTGGTGGCGCCGAGTAATGAAATGGCGGACAGACTTGCTACGGCCAGCTGTAACTTAAATTTGCTTGATGGAACTCACCTTTGAAGAAATAGACAAAATTTAGTAGATTGTGACAAGGACACAAACCGTAGTTTTGATGTGAATACTCGGGCCTGATGTTGGATTGTGGAAGGAATGAAGAAGACATGAGAATTTTGAACTTTGGTGTTTGAAGTTTATCGTGAATATTCAGCAATTAATTTACAGTTTAAACGATTAAAGTGCAGTTTGATATTAATACTGAAGTATAGTTTTATTGATTAATAGACCTGTGATTGTAGCGTAGTTTGGTAGATTTTGAATGACACCACTTTCACGGTCCTCACTCAATTCGAAGTTACAAGCTCGCCAAGCACCGTAGAATTTCGACATATCGCGAACCCCTTCCCGTGCTCAGTACGCCTGCGCACTTGGTCCGAATGGTCATGCCAGGTCCGGACATCCTTTGTTTACACGACGCTATATTTATCTCCTGGGTGTTTCTTCTGGTTCCGAAATCATAAGGAAAAACCGTTGTAACGCTTTTTTGTAACTCGGCTTTTCATGCATGGTCTCCTATTTTAAAGACATTTCACATCAAAAAGAAAAGAAACTCTTGGATAGGGCACCACAACACCATTGGTATAGAGAACAAGGACCTGGAGAAATAGCCAACTTTAAGTTATGTAGAGAGAAACAGGCAACATTTTCAGGATTTAGAACTGGTCATATCAAATCACTGAAGTATGTGGCAGGAAAATGATTTACCCTTACACATCATGGAATTTATCTAATTGTGGAACCTAGATGTGAAAGAAAATAACTATCGTAATTTTTGAATCAACTTAATTGAACAATACTTATTTTGATTACAAAATTTAATAAACATATTGAGGTTCTTGCAGCTTAAATCGCGAAGATCTAGAAGGATATGTATCGATCCTTTGAGGCAATTTTATCAATCCTCAATGTTTGAAAAATAAAATGTTTCTAAAATATCCTTATTTCACTTTGGTGACCGATATACTTTTAAAACAGAAATATTTTACCTTCAAATATTTTATGAAAGATGATACGATTTACTGAAATTAAAAAGAAAAACGTAATAAAAACAGCACTTGAAAAGTATTCTTTTATGCTGAGTTTTCCATTCTATTTCTAATCCGATTTTGTTTTTCTTGTAAAATTGCTCTTAAGAGAGAAGATGAATCGTAAATCAATACTGCAGATATTTTGATCCTCTAATAACAAATTCCCAGATAGTGTTGTATTGATTTTACCCCATAACCCACATAATGATTAAATAACCACATCTATTGTTTTAAAAAATCAGAAAAGGTGTAATTGATAAAGGTTAAAGCTGGTTAAAAGTTATACAGTGAAAATTGAGGGTTGTAGAACGGGTGATATGTGTGTGAACCCTTCAGAGGTTAAGATTATAGATCAAAAATAAAATTAAAATTACTTTTAACTCTAGTTTTTCCCATACATCAATAGATTGGACTGAAAGTTTTTTAAATCCCTCATAAATATAATGTAGAACTATAGGACAGTACAAGAGAGTGCTTCTTGTTTTCGTACGTATATTATATTTAACTACTCAATAGGCAATATTAAATTTGTTTTATCTAGTTTTACAGAGGCCTTTTTTTCTAATTCCCCACTAATTAAACATTTTCATCATGGCACTACAAGGAAGAAGTTGTGTACTACACTGATGTTCAAAATTAAGAGAATTTTCACTTTTGGGCGATCATCTCTAGAACTACTGGACATATTTTAATAAAATTAGTTATGTACATAGGTTGAAATAATACAAAAATAACTATACAACAGTTATGGTACAAATTTGAGAAAGCCCCAAGTTAGCAATTTGCTCTAAATCTTCTTCTTTCTTTGCTATCATTAATGTTCATTATTGCTCCTGGTTTTCATGACTTCTGATAATAAATTTTCAGTTGTAAAAAAATAATGTTACTTTTAGTAATTTAACAGATAATCTTACGGACGCATGATCGTCCGTAAGACTCATCAGCGCAGGAAGATCTGAAACAGAGGTTATAATATGGACACAAAAAAATGGGTTAATAGGGGATATGGTCCCCTCTTTCAGTTATACAGGTCTCACAACGTGAATTCATACTAGAAATGAAGCAGCGTATGAGTCGATATGGCATTCGGTCTCACTCCTCCAGCAACGCTGTTTTCAGGTCCTGGATGGTTCTGGGAGGGGGAAGGGGAGTTGCAATTGCCCTTCCAAGAGCGTCCCGGATATGCTCTATAGGGTCTAGAGATCTGGCTTTCCAATCCATCCGGCGAATAGCCTCACTTTCCAGATATTCGTCGACTAGATGAGCTCTATGTGGACGAATGTTGTCCATAAAAATGAAATCAGGGCCAACTTCACCCCTGAAAAGGAAAACATAGGGCTCCTAGATCTCATCCCTATACCTCACAGCAGTCACAGAGCCTCTGTCAACGACATGGAGGTCTGTGCACCCATCCAACATGATGCCTGCCCAGACCATCAAACCTCCGCTGCGATAGTGGTCTCTTTCTCGAATGTTGGAGGACAGATAGATCCCTGGTTCTCTCCAAATGAACGTACGTAGCGAATCAGTGGTTAGGCTGAACTGGGACTCATCAGTGAATAGAACGAATTTTGATCCCTGATCCAGAGTCTATGCTAAACGGGCTAAACAATGCTAAACGTCTCTCCTGTGCGGAGAAGTGAGCGGACGAAAACAAGATCTTGCAAACAGACCTCTCTTATGTAGCCTTCTAGAAACAATAACCCTTGAAACTCGACTTCCTATGGCCGCATGAAGATCACGAGAGAGCTGAGAAGCTTTTGCACTCCTGTTACGCATCACAGTAATGAACAAATATTGATCTTCATTGGCCGTCATGGCTCTTGGACGACCTTGTCCAGGCTTTCTCTCTACGGATCCGGTATCCTTAAACTGTTTCCATAAGTTAAACACGAGGTTGGGCTTTACATTCAAGTCTCTAGCAATCTGCACTTGATACTGCCCAGCTTCCAGTCTCCCGACGATTCGCCACCTCATTTCATCATCCAAACGTTGGTGGTTACCCTTTTTAATTGTTTGCTTTCGAATTTCCCGAATGTTGCAAAAAAACACCACGAAATTCGCCGAGGTGTGCGAGCGAACGAAGCGAGGAAATTATCACGTGAGCTCAGAAAGCCTGTTCCTCTAAATACACCGCCCACACCACGTGTACGCTTACTTATTCGACACTAAGATTTGCATCTTTGCATTTACCTTTCGTTCAGTACCTTTCGAGAAATTCGACAAAATATGCAAATTCTCTTAATTTCGAACACCAGTGTACTTTGCTTTACCCTGGTGCACCACGGGAGGGGGAATTTCCCGTTACACTTCACATACATGTGGGTATTTGGGTGTAAAGAATTACACGAACACCTGCCATTTCCTGTGATCTAGGAAGTAATCAAGCGCCGCGATAATTAGGCCGACTGGTGACCTAAACAGTTCACAGATATCCCTTAGAGACACAAGGAGAAATACTCCAGAAGAGATGGCATACGGTACGCCCGATGTAACGATGTAAATATTCTGCATCCCTGTAAATATCCCTTATTATTATCCCCATTGTAAATAAACATCTGTAATTGTTAAGAGCGTCTCTTTTGATCCTTTTTACAACGAATAAGAATACATACATACCACACATTCTAGGAACACCCCATTAATAGAGCGGTCACATTTGATCAGGACGGACAAACATACATGCCTTACCCCGAATTCAAAACAGGAATATTTCGATCTAGAGAGAACCCTGGACAATAGACCGTTTGTTTGGTCATAAGTTCCACAGCTTTTATGAAGAATTATTAGGAAATATGATGAATTGCTTAGTTCCACACATATTACGAAAGCATTAGAAAGGTTGAAATAAACGACTGAAAATTCATAGTTTATCTTTAAACCTTTCCGTACTTCTGTGAAATTTGTGCAGAATAACATTTAGATAAAAAGACTTCAGAGAATTAAAGATTCAACACGGAGATAATAATTCCACATTTACTACCTTTACATTTATCTTGAAGATAATAGAAATAGCGCAAGAACACTGAAAACTTTCAATGAAATTACCGAAATAATTATCCTGATGCTAATATAACAGTAGTATGTGGGCCACTCTACCGCCTTTTCCAAGATGGCCGCCGTTTGATAAGGAGTTGACTGCTGATAAGGTGTTGGGGGAGGATTGCTGATAAGGAGAGGGTGATGCCTTGAGGTGGTGACGTCATTGTAAAGATGGCGTTGTTGTGTTGCCATGGTAATGAATCAAAAGTAGCTCCATCTGGTGGGGAAATGAGAAACCCTATTATTTTGAATTAAAAAGGAATTTCGTGGATTCGAACTGGGGACCATGGGATCTGTAGTACAGTGCGCTATCCGTTAGGCTGTAAGAGAGTTAACTATAGGTGGTGAATTAATGTAGTGTTTGCTTTTTCTTAGTACTAGGAATGCGTTATGGGACTTGGTTTTATTTGATGATTTTTTATTTTCCAATTAGTTGTAAGTGTGTTGGACTGGTGATGCCATCTAGTGATTTTAAAAGAAGTTAATCTAAGGAACTTTCTTATTTTTGTCATTCATTCTGGGAATGTGCTATTTTTAGAAAATGGTTTGAACAATTGTGGTACAGCCATCTGGTGGTGGAAGAAGTAACAATTAGTTTTAAAAGATTTATTTTCTAGCTCTAGACACTTGTAGCTTGATACTTTAGAATTAACTGGAGAATTTTTTTTTAAGAAAATTTTATAAAGACAGATTTGAACCCGGCAAAAGGTAATCACGGCCGCCCGTTTTACACAAGCACTTTAACCGTTCGACCACGATCACCTACTTTGTATAATACATATAGAATACTAACTCGTGAATTTACAGCTTAAGGGAGTGAAAGTATGTGTTTTTTTTCCCTTGAGAATAGTGCCCTTATGAAGAATGAATATGAATATAAAAACAAATAAAGTTGAATTTATAAACCTTAGCTATATAACAAGTTTATTACCAAGATTTTAAAGTATGCGAATTGTATGTAATGACAGGAAAAGTATCAGAATATAGAAGACTCTGGAACTTGTGACAATATGACTAAGGATTTATGTGTAGGTTAATTAAGATAACAGAAGGAGTTAAACACGTAGTCACCGATAGGATACAAGCTTAAGTAAATGAGAAAGCTTTTAAACGCATTGCTATTTAGGAGAATGGTGTTGTTTTTCTGATTGTGAGAAAAGCAAATGAAACTACATCATGCCAATGAATCACATATGACATGCCCGAACTGGAACTTTCTATAGGGGTTTTAGCTATGAAATAGTGACGAAGGGATTATCTTAATACTCTAACGTTGGAACTCGGAACATAAGTAATTGAGGCCAACCAATATATGCGAAGATTTTAAGCGTATGAACACTACATGTAAGATAGAATTTATAATACGGAAACCTTTTTTATATTTTAATGAATTTATATACAACATGAGCTTGAAGAAAATGTGAATGTTTAAGGGTGAATGTTTTGTAGGGAAAATTATTATTATTACAATTTGAGGGGAGGACTTTGAGATATGAATAGGACACACAGGCATAACGGTGTATGAAACATTACATTTTTAGGTAAATAAGAAGTAACTAACCAAAGATTTATAGTATACATATTATAAGCGATGGCAAGGAACCGTATAAGATTGATATTATTAGAAGCCTCTGGAACTTGTGAGAATATGACTAAGGATTGTTTTTGCACGTGTAAGTTAATTAAGATAACAGAAGGAACGGAGTTAAACACCGAGTCACAGATAACGATAGAAACTATTTGATAATAAGAGGCTTTTTAAAGCATAGTTGGAGCATCTTGGGTCTTTGAATTACTTTGCATCTTGTTTTGGGGTTTTTCTGCCCTTTTTTACTGTTTTTAAATAAATCATGGATTCTAAGGACATTAGACCTGCAAAGAAAATGCGTGCAGACAAAGAACTGTGTTTGCAGAAATATTGTAAAGATTCTTTATGTTATGAGTATGGTAAACTGTTTACAGATCGTGAAGGCTGGGCATATTTTTGTCGATTGGAAAACGAATTAACGTACTTAAAGAAAGAGGAAACTACTATTGAAATTTATGGTAAAAAATGTACTGTGCCTCGGCAACTTGTAGCATACGGAGACGTAGGAATAAGCTATGCCTTTAGCGGATCTTGTATTGCAGCCAAGCCTTGGTCTCCTTTACTATTGGAAATAAAGGCAGAAGTGGAACGAATAATTGGCACAAGATTTAATTTTGTGTTGGTGAACCGTTATAAAGATGGTAAGGACTGTATAGGTGCCCATAAAGACAATGAGAAGGACTTGGATCTTAATGCATCCATAGCGTCTGTTTCATTTGGACAGAAAAGGCAATTTGTGTTTTCTAGAAAGAACTACAATTCTCTAAAAATTGTTCTGGAAAATGGAAGCTTGCTTGTGATGAAGTATCCAACAAACCAATTTTGGTTTCACAGTTTGCCCCGTGGGGATGCATTATGGCCTAGAATAAACTTAACGTTTCGTAAAATTCTTGTATAAAGCAGCGATAAACCACTTATGTGCCCCCGAACTAGAACTCAGTGTCGTACACTAGACGATATTTGGACAACGTTGCAATTTATCTTTGTCTTTCTGAATAGTATTTTTATAAATGCTTATATCTTGTTGTTTTTAAATAAATTTTTTTAGCGTGTCTTACCACATATACTGTATTTAGGACTTTTTTATTACATAATTTTATAAATTGTTTTTAAAATGCAAGATCTGAAATGAAATTTTTCTTTGCTATAAAGATTTATGTTTTTAAGTTAGATGTTTTTACTCAAAAATTAATTATACATTAGATGTTATAGCACATATTTTCAATGCAGAAATTTTGTTTTAAGTATTGTACACACTTAAGTAAGAGTAAACTTTTGAAAACTTTACAAGACCCGTACTATGAACGTACACATTTTGAATAAGTTGTAATTGTATTGAAATCATTTATGCTATAAAATCTAAACCAACTGTTATTTTTTAATTAATCTTTCCTTGCATATTTTTTTAAAATAAATCTTCCTAAATTTTAGTGATTTAATTTTTATTATACAGATTTACAAACTGTTTTTGGTTGAAATATAAGGATTTATATTTTTAAAAATTAGATGCTTTTACTCTTAATTATATATTAGATACTATTACACATATTATTATTACATTGAAGATTTTTAAAAAACGTTTAACAATTGAAAAAATATATATACTTTAAATATTATTACAAACATTTAAATGCAATTTGCTTTTTATTTTTAATTTTACAATTAAGACATTTTTTAAAAGTTTGATTCTTAAAGTGTGTTTTATGCATAGTAAAAAAAAACAATACTAAAAAACATGTAAGAGTAAAAATATTTTATACATTAATTTGAAACTTTGCAAGACCCATACCATGTTTCCTTGCACATTTGAAGTCGTGAAAAATAGTTTATTAAAACCATTTGTCCTTGAAGTTCTAAATTAAATGTCCTTTTTCTTTTATGCTTTTGCAAACCACACATTTTACTAAATATGAACTTCCTTTTATTTGAAAACCTTATGCATATTGTGCAGTTTAAATTGCAGAGCAAAATTCCAATACTGTACGAAGCTATAAAGTATTTTACAAGATATTTCATATTGTTCTCTTAATTTACATCTAATTCATTACTACGTTAAAGTGGATAGCATGTGAGTTTTCTGTTTTTAAAAATAATGTGTGCACATCTGTACTGCTAAGCAAATTAACTTCTGCCTTTTCTTGATATTTAATGCATAATCTAAATATTTACGCACACCGCTGATAGTTTTACACATGAGTAAAATTAAATAATAACTGAAATTTTAAATATTAGTGTGAATTTTAAAATGAACAAATATTGCTGACATATTGGATTAAATCTGAATTCTATGTATTCTCAAAACAACAATGCAAGAAAAAACAGAGACACTTCTTAAACAGATTGAAGGAAGTCACATGGAAACAAAGTAAATTAGAACACTTTTAATAGAAAAAAACATTGATTCATATATTTTACAAAACTAATACATTGTAGTAAAAAAGAACTTATTTTTACATACTTGCATTTTTTAAGAGACACATGTTTACGACGAGCCAATTATTAAATGCCATCACCTCAGCTTTGGGGCAATGCAAATTATTTTTGTGATGACCACATGATAGTTTTTGGATCTTTTTGTTGCTACTTAGTGCACATAGTACATCGAATTTGGGACACCCGTATTGTTCCAAGTTGATATTCGGAATATTCAATGCATCTAGGCGTTTCTTTTCCACACAACCACCTTTGTAAGCAACTAGGTACTGAGTGGCACTCTTGGTCTGTTCGTACAATTCTAAAAGCTTAGAGTCTAAACTTTCTAAAGGAGACACACTTTCCCATGCCACGGGACAGAAAGGGAGACCACATATGTAATTTTCAACATATCGAACAGTTTTTTTATCTTTTGCACTCAGTTTATGCTTATAAGGCGATAAGTTAAAACGAATACTTGAAGCTACTTGCGATTTTATGGCGATGTATCCGTATTCACGTACTAAGAAACCCTCTTGAGTCTGAAATCCGTCAAAATCCACAATTGCACAAATATTAAACATTGCTATTGAAATGTGCTAGCTGTTCTTGGAAAAAGAATTGTAAACTAGAGGCACGAAGAACTGGACTATATACACTTACTAATCAGTGAATAACACCATACACTTACTAATCAATAAAGTTAAAGTTTATCTTAGTCTTATCTTTTGTGAGTAACTATGAGCGCATAAGTGAAGAATGTACTCAGAAAACATGTGCTTGTGATAATGCGCCAAGTAAAATTGTGTGTTGTAATGCAAGAAGATTTTAACGAAAGGATATACTGAAATGTGCATGTGATTTTTCTTTTTACTCTACCACTAGTATCTTAGACAAGTATCAGATTTAAAAAAAAAATGACGAAGAGAAACTTTTCAACACAATCTGTACTATAATTTTACACTTAAGAGTAACAGAGCATAATATAATTTTAAGGAAAATGAGTAATCAGTATGCAAATTTGAAGCCTAAAGTTCCAAGCATGTCTATGCTCAATAAACGCCTATCTACGTTTAGAGATTGGCCACGCACAGATGTTGACATTAGGGACTTGGCCGAAAATGGATTGTATTATACGGGTGTCTCGGACGGGGTTAGGTGTTATTGGTGTGGAGGAGGGCTTGAAAATTGGCAAAAGGAGGATATAGTCAGACACGAACACATAAAGTTTTATCCAAAATGTTTGGTAGCCCAACAAGGACCGATTGTTGACCCTAGATTAAAAGGAACACCCATAGATGAAATTGTACAGGTGTTGGATGAAACAAACAATAATGCCAATGTTTTTATAAAACCTGATGTAAAACTTTACTGCTCATACAATGACAAGGACGAACGACTTTGTAAAATTTGCATGGAATCGGAAATGGATGCTACTTTACAGCCTTGCGGTCATTTGGTTACATGCATGAGATGTACGAAGAGTCTCTCAACGTGTCCTATGTGCCGAACCAATATTTTACGTAAAATTAAAACGTACATTTGTTACTAAACAGTCTATTTATTAGTACATGTAGTAGATGCAATTTCAAGTGATTTATTGAACACAGTGTGGAAGAATTGTAAAAGGGTGGTTTTGAGTTGAATGTCATGAAATTAACACTCGTACTACAGCAAAAAAGACTAATAAGGAAGTTTAAGACTTTTCTAAAAAGCATAAGACTTTTATCAAGGACTTGTGGAAAAAATCTTGTAGGAAAGACCTTTTTACCCCTTATAATTATATTGACTATTTTTATTATTATTTGTTTGTTCATTACATGTTAAACCTATTTACTAAAGAGGAATTTTAAAATGCCTTAAAAAAGGAGTTACTAAATGCTTTAGGAAAAATGTGTAAATGTACTTTAATGCAAGAAAAAGAACGCTTGAAATAAATATTCATCTAGCTATTATTTTTAGTACTTATCAATCATCTTGGTGTATTGTTTATTTTCTAAATTAAACCTTTCGTACTTTTAAATCTTAAAACAAAAAGAAAGGAAAAGTAACCATCTAGAATAGTAAACACCAAATTAAAAAAAAAAACATTTTTAAAAATATTTTCTTATAATTTTTTACCTTTGCCTTTTTTTGTTGTTGAATAAACATTGTCATACAAAATTAGTATATTTGTTGCGTAGAATATTTTTTGAAAACTTAGTTTTACAACGTGTATTTCAGAAAAGAAATTATACTTTTCAGTTCTCGCCCAACTGTGTGTTTATGAATTCTGATCAGTATTTTAAACTGTGTGAAATCTACGGCAATGTGTTAGATGTATTGAAGATATCGCTTTTGACGTATTTGTTGCCATATTATGTGAAACTGGAAATCAAAAAATGTTTTCCTGGTGAAAGTTACAAACCTTACTGCAGTGATACCATTAAATCTGATTGTTGGAGAGAAGTCATAGCTTCTCTCTGCAAGTGCCTAAAGGATATTGTGTCAAAAAATATAAATATTCTTTTTGACTGTTTAGGTTGTAAGAATGAAATTGTCAATCAATCTGTACATAAATGTATGACGATGAGCGTTGACGAACGCTTTTGCGAATTTTTCGCCCTTGCTTTATGTGTTGTTAACTGGAAAGAGTTTGCTATTAATTTTGTAAGACAGAGCAATAAACTGTTAAACTTTTATTACATAATAATGGAGGAAAATGTTTTTGAGAATTTGAATACCACAGATATTTTCAATACTGTTAGAGAGATGTATGTAAAAGACCTGTAAGATATGTTGTTACAAATATATATATATAAACTGTTGATTCTTTTTTCAATAAATGATTTTTTTTCTTCAATTCAGTGTTTTCAAAAAATATTCTACGCAACAAATATACTAATTTTGTATGACAATGTTTATTCAACAACAAAAAAAGGCAAAGGTAAAAAATTATAAGAAAATATTTTTAAAAATGTTTTTTTTTTTAATTTGGTGTTTACTATTCTAGATGGTTACTTTTCCTTTCTTTTTGTTTTAAGATTTAAAAGTACGAAAGGTTTAATTTAGAAAATAAACAATACACCAAGATGATTGATAAGTACTAAAAATAATAGCTAGATGAATATTTATTTCAAGCGTTCTTTTTCTTGCATTAAAGTACATTTACACATTTTTCCTAAAGCATTTAGTAACTCCTTTTTTAAGGCATTTTAAAATTCCTCTTTAGTAAATAGGTTTAACATGTAATGAACAAACAAATAATAATAAAAATAGTCAATATAATTATAAGGGGTAAAAAGGTCTTTCCTACAAGATTTTTTCCACAAGTCCTTGATAAAAGTCTTATGCTTTTTAGAAAAGTCTTAAACTTCCTTATTAGTCTTTTTTGCTGTAGTACGAGTGTTAATTTCATGACATTCAACTCAAAACCACCCTTTTACAATTCTTCCACACTGTGTTCAATAAATCACTTGAAATTGCATCTACTACATGTACTAATAAATAGACTGTTTAGTAACAAATGTACGTTTTAATTTTACGTAAAATATTGGTTCGGCACATAGGACACGTTGAGAGACTCTTCGTACATCTCATGCATGTAACCAAATGACCGCAAGGCTGTAAAGTAGCATCCATTTCCGATTCCATGCAAATTTTACAAAGTCGTTCGTCCTTGTCATTGTATGAGCAGTAAAGTTTTACATCAGGTTTTATAAAAACATTGGCATTATTGTTTGTTTCATCCAACACCTGTACAATTTCATCTATGGGTGTTCCTTTTAATCTAGGGTCAACAATCGGTCCTTGTTGGGCTACCAAACATTTTGGATAAAACTTTATGTGTTCGTGTCTGACTATATCCTCCTTTTGCCAATTTTCAAGCCCTCCTCCACACCAATAACACCTAACCCCGTCCGAGACACCCGTATAATACAATCCATTTTCGGCCAAGTCCCTAATGTCAACATCTGTGCGTGGCCAATCTCTAAACGTAGATAGGCGTTTATTGAGCATAGACATGCTTGGAACTTTAGGCTTCAAATTTGCATACTGATTACTCATTTTCCTTAAAATTATATTATGCTCTGTTACTCTTAAGTGTAAAATTATAGTACAGATTGTGTTGAAAAGTTTCTCTTCGTCATTTTTTTTTTAAATCTGATACTTGTCTAAGATACTAGTGGTAGAGTAAAAAGAAAAATCACATGCACATTTCAGTATATCCTTTCGTTAAAATCTTCTTGCATTACAACACACAATTTTACTTGGCGCATTATCACAAGCACATGTTTTCTGAGTACATTCTTCACTTATGCGCTCATAGTTACTCACAAAAGATAAGACTAAGATAAACTTTAACTTTATTGATTAGTAAGTGTATGGTGTTATTCACTGATTAGTAAGTGTATATAGTCCAGTTCTTCGTGCCTCTAGTTTACAATTCTTTTTCCAAGAACAGCTAGCACATTTCAATAGCAATGTTTAATATTTGTGCAATTGTGGATTTTGACGGATTTCAGACTCAAGAGGGTTTCTTAGTACGTGAATACGGATACATCGCCATAAAATCGCAAGTAGCTTCAAGTATTCGTTTTAACTTATCGCCTTATAAGCATAAACTGAGTGCAAAAGATAAAAAAACTGTTCGATATGTTGAAAATTACATATGTGGTCTCCCTTTCTGTCCCGTGGCATGGGAAAGTGTGTCTCCTTTAGAAAGTTTAGACTCTAAGCTTTTAGAATTGTACGAACAGACCAAGAGTGCCACTCAGTACCTAGTTGCTTACAAAGGTGGTTGTGTGGAAAAGAAACGCCTAGATGCATTGAATATTCCGAATATCAACTTGGAACAATACGGGTGTCCCAAATTCGATGTACTATGTGCACTAAGTAGCAACAAAAAGATCCAAAAACTATCATGTGGTCATCACAAAAATAATTTGCATTGCCCCAAAGCTGAGGTGATGGCATTTAATAATTGGCTCGTCGTAAACATGTGTCTCTTAAAAAATGCAAGTATGTAAAAATAAGTTCTTTTTTACTACAATGTATTAGTTTTGTAAAATATATGAATCAATGTTTTTTTCTATTAAAAGTGTTCTAATTTACTTTGTTTCCATGTGACTTCCTTCAATCTGTTTAAGAAGTGTCTCTGTTTTTTCTTGCATTGTTGTTTTGAGAATACATAGAATTCAGATTTAATCCAATATGTCAGCAATATTTGTTCATTTTAAAATTCACACTAATATTTAAAATTTCAGTTATTATTTAATTTTACTCATGTGTAAAACTATCAGCGGTGTGCGTAAATATTTAGATTATGCATTAAATATCAAGAAAAGGCAGAAGTTAATTTGCTTAGCAGTACAGATGTGCACACATTATTTTTAAAAACAGAAAACTCACATGCTATCCACTTTAACGTAGTAATGAATTAGATGTAAATTAAGAGAACAATATGAAATATCTTGTAAAATACTTTATAGCTTCGTACAGTATTGGAATTTTGCTCTGCAATTTAAACTGCACAATATGCATAAGGTTTTCAAATAAAAGGAAGTTCATATTTAGTAAAATGTGTGGTTTGCAAAAGCATAAAAGAAAAAGGACATTTAATTTAGAACTTCAAGGACAAATGGTTTTAATAAACTATTTTTCACGACTTCAAATGTGCAAGGAAACATGGTATGGGTCTTGCAAAGTTTCAAATTAATGTATAAAATATTTTTACTCTTACATGTTTTTTAGTATTGTTTTTTTTTACTATGCATAAAACACACTTTAAGAATCAAACTTTTAAAAAATGTCTTAATTGTAAAATTAAAAATAAAAAGCAAATTGCATTTAAATGTTTGTAATAATATTTAAAGTATATATATTTTTTCAATTGTTAAACGTTTTTTAAAAATCTTCAATGTAATAATAATATGTGTAATAGTATCTAATATATAATTAAGAGTAAAAGCATCTAATTTTTAAAAATATAAATCCTTATATTTCAACCAAAAACAGTTTGTAAATCTGTATAATAAAAATTAAATCACTAAAATTTAGGAAGATTTATTTTAAAAAAATATGCAAGGAAAGATTAATTAAAAAATAACAGTTGGTTTAGATTTTATAGCATAAATGATTTCAATACAATTACAACTTATTCAAAATGTGTACGTTCATAGTACGGGTCTTGTAAAGTTTTCAAAAGTTTACTCTTACTTAAGTGTGTACAATACTTAAAACAAAATTTCTGCATTGAAAATATGTGCTATAACATCTAATGTATAATTAATTTTTGAGTAAAAACATCTAACTTAAAAACATAAATCTTTATAGCAAAGAAAAATTTCATTTCAGATCTTGCATTTTAAAAACAATTTATAAAATTATGTAATAAAAAAGTCCTAAATACAGTATATGTGGTAAGACACGCTAAAAAAATTTATTTAAAAACAACAAGATATAAGCATTTATAAAAATACTATTCAGAAAGACAAAGATAAATTGCAACGTTGTCCAAATATCGTCTAGTGTACGACACTGAGTTCTAGTTCGGGGGCACATAAGTGGTTTATCGCTGCTTTATACAAGAATTTTACGAAACGTTAAGTTTATTCTAGGCCATAATGCATCCCCACGGGGCAAACTGTGAAACCAAAATTGGTTTGTTGGATACTTCATCACAAGCAAGCTTCCATTTTCCAGAACAATTTTTAGAGAATTGTAGTTCTTTCTAGAAAACACAAATTGCCTTTTCTGTCCAAATGAAACAGACGCTATGGATGCATTAAGATCCAAGTCCTTCTCATTGTCTTTATGGGCACCTATACAGTCCTTACCATCTTTATAACGGTTCACCAACACAAAATTAAATCTTGTGCCAATTATTCGTTCCACTTCTGCCTTTATTTCCAATAGTAAAGGAGACCAAGGCTTGGCTGCAATACAAGATCCGCTAAAGGCATAGCTTATTCCTACGTCTCCGTATGCTACAAGTTGCCGAGGCACAGTACATTTTTTACCATAAATTTCAATAGTAGTTTCCTCTTTCTTTAAGTACGTTAATTCGTTTTCCAATCGACAAAAATATGCCCAGCCTTCACGATCTGTAAACAGTTTACCATACTCATAACATAAAGAATCTTTACAATATTTCTGCAAACACAGTTCTTTGTCTGCACGCATTTTCTTTGCAGGTCTAATGTCCTTAGAATCCATGATTTATTTAAAAACAGTAAAAAAGGGCAGAAAAACCCCAAAACAAGATGCAAAGTAATTCAAAGACCCAAGATGCTCCAACTATGCTTTAAAAAGCCTCTTATTATCAAATAGTTTCTATCGTTATCTGTGACTCGGTGTTTAACTCCGTTCCTTCTGTTATCTTAATTAACTTACACGTGCAAAAACAATCCTTAGTCATATTCTCACAAGTTCCAGAGGCTTCTAATAATATCAATCTTATACGGTTCCTTGCCATCGCTTATAATATGTATACTATAAATCTTTGGTTAGTTACTTCTTATTTACCTAAAAATGTAATGTTTCATACACCGTTATGCCTGTGTGTCCTATTCATATCTCAAAGTCCTCCCCTCAAATTGTAATAATAATAATTTTCCCTACAAAACATTCACCCTTAAACATTCACATTTTCTTCAAGCTCATGTTGTATATAAATTCATTAAAATATAAAAAAGGTTTCCGTATTATAAATTCTATCTTACATGTAGTGTTCATACGCTTAAAATCTTCGCATATATTGGTTGGCCTCAATTACTTATGTTCCGAGTTCCAACGTTAGAGTATTAAGATAATCCCTTCGTCACTATTTCATAGCTAAAACCCCTATAGAAAGTTCCAGTTCGGGCATGTCATATGTGATTCATTGGCATGATGTAGTTTCATTTGCTTTTCTCACAATCAGAAAAACAACACCATTCTCCTAAATAGCAATGCGTTTAAAAGCTTTCTCATTTACTTAAGCTTGTATCCTATCGGTGACTACGTGTTTAACTCCTTCTGTTATCTTAATTAACCTACACATAAATCCTTAGTCATATTGTCACAAGTTCCAGAGTCTTCTATATTCTGATACTTTTCCTGTCATTACATACAATTCGCATACTTTAAAATCTTGGTAATAAACTTGTTATATAGCTAAGGTTTATAAATTCAACTTTATTTGTTTTTATATTCATATTCATTCTTCATAAGGGCACTATTCTCAAGGGAAAAAAAACACATACTTTCACTCCCTTAAGCTGTAAATTCACGAGTTAGTATTCTATATGTATTATACAAAGTAGGTGATCGTGGTCGAACGGTTAAAGTGCTTGTGTAAAACGGGCGGCCGTGATTACCTTTTGCCGGGTTCAAATCTGTCTTTATAAAATTTTCTTAAAAAAAAATTCTCCAGTTAATTCTAAAGTATCAAGCTACAAGTGTCTAGAGCTAGAAAATAAATCTTTTAAAACTAATTGTTACTTCTTCCACCACCAGATGGCTGTACCACAATTGTTCAAACCATTTTCTAAAAATAGCACATTCCCAGAATGAATGACAAAAATAAGAAAGTTCCTTAGATTAACTTCTTTTAAAATCACTAGATGGCATCACCAGTCCAACACACTTACAACTAATTGGAAAATAAAAAATCATCAAATAAAACCAAGTCCCATAACGCATTCCTAGTACTAAGAAAAAGCAAACACTACATTAATTCACCACCTATAGTTAACTCTCTTACAGCCTAACGGATAGCGCACTGTACTACAGATCCCATGGTCCCCAGTTCGAATCCACGAAATTCCTTTTTAATTCAAAATAATAGGGTTTCTCATTTCCCCACCAGATGGAGCTACTTTTGATTCATTACCATGGCAACACAACAACGCCATCTTTACAATGACGTCACCACCTCAAGGCATCACCCTCTCCTTATCAGCAATCCTCCCCCAACACCTTATCAGCAGTCAACTCCTTATCAAACGGCGGCCATCTTGGAAAAGGCGGTAGAGTGGCCCACATACTACTGTTATATTAGCATCAGGATAATTATTTCGGTAATTTCATTGAAAGTTTTCAGTGTTCTTGCGCTATTTCTATTATCTTCAAGATAAATGTAAAGGTAGTAAATGTGGAATTATTATCTCCGTGTTGAATCTTTAATTCTCTGAAGTCTTTTTATCTAAATGTTATTCTGCACAAATTTCACAGAAGTACGGAAAGGTTTAAAGATAAACTATGAATTTTCAGTCGTTTATTTCAACCTTTCTAATGCTTTCGTAATATGTGTGGAACTAAGCAATTCATCATATTTCCTAATAATTCTTCATAAAAGCTGTGGAACTTATGACCAAACAAACGGTCTATTGTCCAGGGTTCTCTCTAGATCGAAATATTCCTGTTTTGAATTCGGGGTAAGGCATGTATGTTTGTCCGTCCTGATCAAATGTGACCGCTCTATTAATGGGGTGTTCCTAGAATGTGTGGTATGTATGTATTCTTATTCGTTGTAAAAAGGATCAAAAGAGACGCTCTTAACAATTACAGATGTTTATTTACAATGGGGATAATAATAAGGGATATTTACAGGGATGCAGAATATTTACATCGTTACATCGGGCGTACCGTATGCCATCTCTTCTGGAGTATTTCTCCTTGTGTCTCTAAGGGATATCTGTGAACTGTTTAGGTCACCAGTCGGCCTAATTATCGCGGCGCTTGATTACTTCCTAGATCACAGGAAATGGCAGGTGTTCGTGTAATTCTTTACACCCAAATACCCACATGTATGTGAAGTGTAACGGGAAATTCCCCCTCCCGTGGTGCACCAGGGTAAAGCAAAGTACACTGGTGTTCGAAATTAAGAGAATTTGCATATTTTGTCGAATTTCTCGAAAGGTACTGAACGAAAGGTAAATGCAAAGATGCAAATCTTAGTGTCGAATAAGTAAGCGTACACGTGGTGTGGGCGGTGTATTTAGAGGAACAGGCTTTCTGAGCTCACGTGATAATTTCCTCGCTTCGTTCGCTCGCACACCTCGGCGAATTTCGTGGTGTTTTTTTGCAACATTCGGGAAATTCGAAAGCAAACAATTAAAAAGGGTAACCACCAACGTTTGGATGATGAAATGAGGTGGCGAATCGTCGGGAGACTGGAAGCTGGGCAGTATCAAGTGCAGATTGCTAGAGACTTGAATGTAAAGCCCAACCTCGTGTTTAACTTATGGAAACAGTTTAAGGATACCGGATCCGTAGAGAGAAAGCCTGGACAAGGTCGTCCAAGAGCCATGACGGCCAATGAAGATCAATATTTGTTCATTACTGTGATGCGTAACAGGAGTGCAAAAGCTTCTCAGCTCTCTCGTGATCTTCATGCGGCCATAGGAAGTCGAGTTTCAAGGGTTATTGTTTCTAGAAGGCTACATAAGAGAGGTCTGTTTGCAAGATCTTGTTTTCGTCCGCTCACTTCTCCGCACAGGAGAGACGTTTAGCATTGTTTAGCCCGTTTAGCATAGACTCTGGATCAGGGATCAAAATTCGTTCTATTCACTGATGAGTCCCAGTTCAGCCTAACCACTGATTCGCTACGTACGTTCATTTGGAGAGAACCAGGGATCTATCTGTCCTCCAACATTCGAGAAAGAGACCACTATCGCAGCGGAGGTTTGATGGTCTGGGCAGGCATCATGTTGGATGGGTGCACAGACCTCCATGTCGTTGACAGAGGCTCTGTGACTGCTGTGAGGTATAGGGATGAGATCTAGGAGCCCTATGTTTTCCTTTTCAGGGGTGAAGTTGGCCCTGATTTCATTTTTATGGACAACATTCGTCCACATAGAGCTCATCTAGTCGACGAATATCTGGAAAGTGAGGCTATTCGCCGGATGGATTGGAAAGCCAGATCTCTAGACCCTATAGAGCATATCCGGGACGCTCTTGGAAGGGCAATTGCAACTCCCCTTCCCCCTCCCAGAACCATCCAGGACCTGAAAACAGCGTTGCTGGAGGAGTGAGACCGAATGCCATATCGACTCATACGCTGCTTCATTTCTAGTATGAATTCACGTTGTGAGACCTGTATAACTGAAAGAGGGGACCATACCCCTATTAACCCATTAACCACAAATCGGATATTATAAAATAAAATAATCTGACTGGGTATCGCTGTGTGACAGGATCCCAAATGATTAGAAGTCATGCAGGGAAGGCTGAAAGTGTCGAATGTACACTGCTGGCCACCCAAATTGCAACACCAAGAAAGACAAGAGATATCACAACAAAATTTATTTTGTAGATAACATGTTGACCAAGTATCAAATGATTAAATTTATAGACTTCTGTGAAGTGTGGTTCCTGCCAAAATCAGTAGCCAGAGTAGCCGCCATTGTTGGAGATCACCGCTGCCACACGCCTCGGCATTGATTCAAAGAGACTTTGGATGTGTTCTTGGGGTACAGCAGACCAAGCAGCTTCCACACGTTGCCAAAGTTGATCTGGTGTGGCAGCTGGGGATGTATTCTGGGTCAATCGTTGAGCAACCATGGACCACATGTTTTCTATCGGCGAAAGATCCGGAGAGCGAGCTGGCCAGGGAAGCAATTCAATCTGGCGATTGACGAAGAACCCTTGGACAATGCGTGCCACGTGTGGTCGCGCATTATCCTGTTGAAATATGGCTGTGGGCAAGCCCTGAAGGTAAGGAAGGACAACTGGCTCCAACACCTCGGAGATGTAGCGCTGGCTGCTTAAAGTACCGGCAATGCGTAGTAGAGGAGTGCGAGAGTGATATCCAATACCGCCCCATACCATAATACCCGGTGCAGGACCAGTGTGGCGGTGCATAACGCAGCTGTTCAGCATCCTCTCTCCACGGTGTCTCCAGACTCGAATCCGGCCATCGTGGTGTTGCAGACAGAAGCGTGACTCGTCAGTAAAGACAATTTCATTCCATTCTGCCGTCCACACCCTTCTTTCATCGCACCATTGGCGGCGGAAACGTCTGTGGTTCTGCATCAAGGGTAGACGAAGCAATGGACGTCTTGCGGACAGACCACTCTGCTGTAAACGGCGTCGAATGGTACGCGCAGACACTGGATGATGCGGTACAGACTGAATGTGCTGTGCTATGGTTCGTGATGTGGCTGAGCGATCCGTCACTGCCATACGCACAATATGCCTGTCATCACGTGAAGTGGTGCACTGAGGTGGATGCGATCGAACACGTCGGTCCGTCGTACCCTCCTGCATCCAACGATCACATATCCGCATTACAGTTGTTTGGTTTCGTCCAACACGACTACCGATTTCCCTGAAAGATAATCCACAATCTCGGTAGGCCACTATCCTTCCTCTGTCGAACTCGGATACTTGATCAAAAGATGATTGCTGTTTTCTACGAGGCATAATTGATCGTTTTTTTGAAAAAACCACAAGAAAAACACAATTGCCGTACTTGAAATCGTCGAAATCTCCAAGCCTTAAATAGCGCTTTGAAGTGGCGCCACAGGCGCGAGAGATGTGCGTCTGCGCTGAAATTCTAATCATTTGCATATCTCACATCCGCTAATGCATGTTGTAAATTTCATATTATTTGCATGCTTCCTTCAGGATGTTGCATTTACGGTGGCCAGCAGTGTATATATGCATGTATGTCCCTCAGAGTTGGTTGGATTGGGTTTTATAGTGCAAGGGCCATATTCCGTCGCACTGTGCCAAACAAAGGTGTAAGTGGACGTACATACACAAGGAAAGATGGACAGACACAGAAGAGAAAAATACACACAGGGTGGAATCTAACCTGACAGCTCCTCATTGCGTTAAGTGAACTTGAAATTTTTATTCGGTCAATTTTTTGCCTTAATCTAATTTGTCCCGGTCATTTAAAGAAAAACTAACTGATTGCAGGCTTTATATCATTTATTCGCATTAGCTAAATATTTATGACATTTAAATAAATTGAATTTCGATTTGTAGAGCATATTTGAAGTTTCGTTGCTTGGATTTTGAAAGAAACACCGAGTCCAAATTTACAACAAACTCAAATTAGTGTAGGTTGTCCGCTTTTTCCTGGTCTCTAATTATAAAGAAGGTAAATAAAAATAAGGTTTAAAATATAAACTTTTTATCTAGATAAAAAAATTAGACAAAATTATTTTGATTTGGGTCATTATGTTTAGCATAAGAATATCGAAGCAATTTATATAAATATATTTCTGGCAAGGAAGCTTGTAAATATTCATTCCACCAAACTCATAAAACAACAAAATCTGATACCTAAAATTACATCATAGTCACACTATATCCTACAAAAAAATTTAGTCGTTTGTTATAAAGGTAACAAACCCTGAAACCTGACATAAAACTTTTCTCTTCGGTTTATACCCTCCTGGTGGTTGTCGACGAGGTTTATTGTCATTAGCAAAACCAGTAGCAGATCTTGATGGACGATATACTCGCATTAGAAGAAAACTGACCAGATCTTGATCTCGTCATCATCAAAAAATCGGTAAATCTTGATGACGTCATTAACAAATTTGCCGATGATTGATATTGATGAACGAGATATCGTCAAAACCACTTTGAGGATTAAAAGTTGAAGTTCTTATAGATGCGAGTATATTTCTCGCTACTTCTCTACATTCAAAAGTTAATTTTTAGTATTTAGTGAAAAATGGGGGTGAAATTCCAGATCTCTGATGAATCGAACAACGGAGATCACAGAACGATGTATGCCTATTTTTGTTGCACATAGACGTTTAACCGTCTGAACATCAAGAGATTTCCGAGTAGTATAACATTACGCTTCCCCTTCCACGCACACAAGCATGACAAAATAACTACACATATTGAAATAATCGTAGGAAACATTTTATTGGCCAAAAGGGTCAAAATTGGTTAGAAGTCATGAAAGGAAGACAGCTTGTGTCGAACTAAGTAAAAGTAAAGTAAAGAGATTACGAACACAAATAGGAGGATCAGTTTTATTTTATATAAAAGTCTACTCCTAGATACAAAACTTTTTCTTTCGAATGTCTAATTGCAATACATTTAGTCATATAAAGGAATAGAAAACTTCGAAATTTACGGGGATTTTCAAAAATTATTATATTAAATGAATTACCAATGGTCTCCATACACACTACGTAGCCAATAGCCCGTCGTGTTGCTTCAGTGTGACATTAATTAAAATACCTATACAAACTTCACTTATATTTTTGGATCTTTGAGCTATAAAACCCAAATCAACCAACCACGCGGCACTTAGAGCAGTATAGTTGTGAGAGGCAAAACTATTTCCCGTTGCTTAGCAATTGCGCTTGCTTTGTTTAGAATTTTATCTGCAGCAAGCTGAATAATTTTTCTTTTGGAATTTTTAGTCATACAAGCTTGTTTTTCTTTCAGAACTTGCTATATATTTCGTAATCTTTTGTAGTTTACATTTTCTACTCCTTTTATTCTGATCGTTTGTATTTTTAGTTTCAACTTTTTTTGGAATTTAACGTATCAGAATTCTGGTGGTCATTATGTTTTTCTCTTGCTGCTATAGCCTGGTACTTTAAAAGTTCTTGTAAAAAGGCAAATAAATTTATTTAGAAAATTGACTACGTTTTTGAATTAATTAAGCTTTTGAAGACATGGACCCTGACTAAATGCCATAAGAGTCATTCTCCTATACCAACAATTATTTATAAGTTTTTATTTTATTCTAAACAAAGAAGTCCGTCTGAAATCTAAGCTCACAATAGTTTCCATGAAGAACTTCATTAATAGGTTTTTCCACTAATGAATAAAACATTCTAGCTAGTGGTATAAAATTCTGATATATGTTCTTTGGAATATCTTTTCACTAGAGATTTGCATTTGGTTAACCTACATTCAATTTCACGATGCGTGAACTCAATTAATGATATGAATAGAACAGCGTTGGTCTTTCAGAGACACGATTTTCTAAATTTGTTGTGTTGTCAGATTAAAATGAATACCTTGATGAGCTATGTGATAAATACTGAGCAATCTCATTGCTTCCCCTGTTGTAAATCATTAACAGGTTATTTTATTTTCTCATTTGAGGCATTAAAGTAATTGGATGGAATTTTTTTTTGGTTTTACAATCATTGTGGTTGTAGTGAATCTAGTGTTTACTCATGTTTTCCTTGTTTATACTTTTCTAAAACTCTGCTTTTCTAAATGAGAGGGATTTTTAGTGTAAATAAACCAGACGGTATGTATAGATTTCAATTCCTGTTCAAATGCTCTTGCATGATACATAACGAGGGTACCTTAAAATATATTTTATCACCGTTTTGGAAACGTTGGTGTTTAATCCTCTAAGTGGTTTTGATGAGATATCTCGTGCATAAAGATCTGACTAATTTCGCTAATGACGAGATGTCTCGTCTAAACAAATATAATTATTTTAAATGTTACCGCAATTCGTAGCTATGAACAATTATAATTGTAATGATAGGCAGGTAGGTAGTTAATTAACTTCACACTGGAGCAACACAACGTGTAATTGTAATGAAAGATATAAAAACAGACTACAATTAATTTGTCAGTAATTCCATTTTATTGTAGAATTCAAATCAAGTTTAGGCATTTAAAACTTGAAATCAAATCAGAAAGTTGGTTGATAATTATTATGTTTAAGAGACATTTTTTCTGTAAATCTAAATGTAAGTGGAGGTAATATTTTTGTGGTGGAATGTGTTTCCTGTATGTTTATAAACGTGACGTCACTTGGCTTGTTTTTCGAATAGGATTTCAATACTTTGAGAATTCCAAAGAATGAATCCCGAATCCTTATATGATAGTTGATGGATCAACACAAAGTGGAGAAAATTTCATTTTAAGGTAATCTGATGTAAATTAAACAAGAGCATTCTATAGAAATGGAATGTTCACTTTCCATCTGGTTTGTTTGTTTACACTGAAAATCCCTGTCATGTAGATAATTAATTACTGAATTGTTGGGGGTTGTTTATGGAATATTGGTTAAATGGTGTTTTAGATATGATTTATTTTCCTATGCCGTTATTTTTCTGATATAACATGAAAAAGTCAACAAAACGTTCGTTTCGTCATTCAAGAGCATAAAATAAATTTAATTCATTTTTCTGTAGCATTCCGTTTGAGATCTTCAAAAACAGTCACGTTATAATTTTTAAGACAAATTTACCGCAATAGCGCGGTTACTTTGGGAAATTTATTGCGGGCACTAGACATAAGTAATTTCATATAAGTGTTTTACATAGAACAATTTATTTTGTTTATGCAAATCATTACCAATAGTATCAATACTGTCAGAAGTTGTTGGATAGAACAAGAACAGTTGATTGACAGGAAGAGTTCCACTTTTTTTACTAACACAGAACATTTATTACGAAAATATTTAACATTGATGTTCAGGAGTCCACATTCAGTTGAAGTAACAATTTTTATCCACAGAGGATTAATATGGAGCCACTAAGGTCTCCCGTTCTTAAGATGCACGATCAGCCACACAGGTCCTGACCCATCCGAAAATTTCCCTGTTCTCCAGTTAGAATGAATTATTTTCCCACTCTGCTTTGAGCGTTTCCATCGCGACCAGAACGCACGGAACTCCAACCAATCAGAGCATAGTGACGAGAAAGCATGGAGCTCCAACCAATTAGAAGATCACTCTCGGAATGCGAATATGATTGAGTGTTCTAAGACGAATGGGGAAAGGCGAAACGATTCAGTCTTGACAGTACATATGTAGTATTTGTCACTAAAGTTAGCAGATCCAAAGGATTTGGACAGAGGAACTTCCCAGTCTCCTGAAAGAGTAAGTTCGATCTGTCCTGCATAATGGGCTAACCTTATTATTTGTGTGGGTATTCCCACCCATATAGTGAGAAATTTAGAATCATAGTTATGAAAGTCAGGCATGTGGGTAGTTGAGTTAAAGTCTCACTGGAGCAACACAACGAGCTACTGGTGACGGTTCGGGACCAATCCCGAAGGGAAAGATAAGGGCATCACCTCGTAATTTTGAACAAAGGTCAGGTGACGAGATCACACTTGAGCTGGCACCCAGTTTCCAGACTTCCACACCACGCCAACGTGAGGAAATTTGAGGCCACGACAGATGTAACTGACATCAACCCTCAAGTACACGACGGTCTTTGGTAGGATCGAGTTTCGAACTCGCAACCCCAATTACTAATCCGCAACTCTTGCAACTGGGGTATCGCGACCTCATGAAAGTCAGGTAAAACACATTTTGACAAATGCAAGCTTTTACGTTAGCGCTAATAAAACAACTCCGATCTTTTACAATTTCTATTTTCCGTAATTTTATAACAATATTGCCTTATTTAAAATTAATGCATATTAAAATAACTATTGCAGCGCTTAATAGCAATTATCTTAAATACCATTGGTGTTTTAAGTTAATTGAGACAACTTAAATACGAATAATTAAAGCAGTAAAAACTGAAACTTAAATGTTTCTAGATCGCAATATTTTTGTAGAGTTAGGGAAGGGTATTATAAGGCTTTTTATTATACTTTAAATCGTTTCTTCTACATTTTTCGAGCTTTTATTTCTAAAATCTGGTGGTGAATTAAATAAATATATTTTCAGAGAAGCAAGCCCCTATTTTTAACAAGTTAACTTTGTGTAGACTTTTGTACAGTTTTGTGTCCTCGTTATTTTTAATAACCTGTGATGTCCTTTCTTAAATCTGATATTAAATTCACCGAAGGGACAATCCTAATTTAGGGTCAGTTTATAAGAAATGCGAACGCTTTTTCCCTTTTCGGTTTTTCCTTTTCTTTTAATAGGGCCGTGGTAGCCCGGTTGGGAGTGGCGGATTGGTAACCGGAGGGTTGTGAGTTCGAAACTCGATCCAACCAAAGACTGTCGTGGACGTGGGGGAAGTTGCAAGTTATATCTGTCGTAGTTTCAAATGTCCTCTTGTTGCCGTGGTGTCGAAGTTTGGTGAGTAGGGTGAAAACTCAGGTGTTGACCTCGTCATCTTACCGTGGTTCAAAGTTACGATATGTCCTCCGATCTTTCCCTTTGGGATTTATCCCAAACTGACGCCAATAGCCCGTTGTATTGCTTCAGTACAACGTCAATTCAACTGTCTCAGACAACTAGCTGACGATTTCTCTTACGTTCATTCTTTGTTTTGTCATAATGTTCCTTAAAAAATCATCTTGGTTCATCTACACTCTATTCTATGAGTCTATCATTTCAATGTTTGTTTATATTCCTTGTGTTGCAAATTTTAACGAACAAAAAGGATCTTTGATTTTCTTCTCGACTTGCATACTATCATGAGGTAGATGCATGCAAAGTTGAGATCAAAAGCAAAAAGCACCATTTTTATTCTTGATAATTTGCAAGAGAACGAACTAAGCTAGCATTGTTGCTATCGCGACTTGGAAACTTACGGAATGGGATCTTACTTCCATAGTGATTATAGAACTCCCGAGGGTTTCAGGATATTTCCCGGTACATTTTATGTGGATTCCTTCTCATTGGGGATACCGGGAAATGAAATGGTGGACGGACTACTTGCGAAGACCGACTTTAAATTAAATTTTCCCAAGGGAAACTCACCTTTGAATCCAAAGACTCCTTGTACGAAAACAGAAATTTTGGGTTGATTGATTGGTTGTATTTGGAATTTTATGGCCAAAGTCCTAGGCAGCACAAACTGCTCGATGCTCCAGAAAAAAAGATAGTCTGGGATAGAACACCACAACACCATTGGTGTATAGGGTGGGGTTCCACCTAGGGGGTTCGGGAGACCTAGATTGGATTCGGAGTTTTATGGCACCAAGATCAGGAAAGGACGAGCCCATTTTCATAGGCCTGGATAAATAACCAGCTTCAAGTTATGTAGGTTACAGGGTTGGAGGGTTAATAATATTCTCTAAATTACAGATAATTAAATATTTCTCTGTAATAAAAAAGGTGTTCTTTGTAAAAAAAGACTTTGCAGGGGCAATTTTATGGGAGATGGGGGGAGTTTAGGGGAATTATACCCCTTCTTTTTCCTTCTCACTCCAAACTACCATATCTCAGAAGTAATCACCAACCTTCTGAGGAAATAGACGGAGCATGTGCACTCAGTTTCGGGTTGTTCCTCATGATCTCAGTTATGCAAAATCCCCCAAATCGTGATCAAAATGGGTTTTTAAAGCTCAAAAAATATAATAGGATTATTAAATACTTCTAAATCATTAGCGTCTCCTTTCTAAACTTCATGTGTGCTCAACTTCATGCTATTTATCACGATCACAGTAAAACGAAAACCCCAAAACGTGATAAAAATGAGTTTTTAAAGTTCTACTACTTTAAATCATCATTAACGTTCCCTTTTAAAACTTCAGTAGCAATTTGATTACCTGAAATTAATTACAATAAAGAGCTGTTCGAATTTAGCCTTCATTAATTTTTGTTTTCGCTTGTTAAAGTTAGTGAAATTTTGCGTTAGTTTGAATCGCGATTCTGTTTTTGTGCAAATGATTTTAACGAAACCTTGGTATGCCCCGATTGGTTGAAGTATGTTCTTCAAAAATAAGTCATTAGTTTTTCGTTGTCACAATATTTAATTCACTAATCAGCAAATGATTAAAGGCCTAGTTTTCTTGTTTTCTTTGTCGCGCAAATCTTTTGAATAATTAACTAGATTGTTATGTAGATTAACTATATTGTTGTGTGCTATGGAAAATTAATTTTTCCCATTAGTTTAAATATTTGCAGGAGTACATTCTTTAAATAGTATGCGTAATTATAGTTCTTTTATTCTTCCTTAATAAAGTTGCTTTCAGTAAAAGTAATTGTTTATACTCTCTCTCTCTCTCTCTCGTTAGAATATAACGTACCGCATTTAAATAACGGGATAATAAATGGGACAATTTTCGTGCTTTCATCTCAAAATGTCAATGTTTTTTATTCGCGTCGATCTTTTTACCAAAAAATGGTGACGAAGACAACTTACCCTTTTCATGGAATTGATTGCTAAGCGACATCTTATAGAAGAATGATTTTACGGTATAAAAAAATGCCTGTTCCAATGATTTCTCAGCTACACAAGTTCAAGTGGCTGAATACGTGTTCTGATTGTATCAATAATGAATTTCTACTATTCCACGAAAATACTTTTTATTGTACTTTTTAAGCTAGTACGTGAGTAGATACTGAACAACTACGTAACATCGGCAATTTAAGCAAAGAATCGTAGAGCCTATTGCCAAATATTGAAACCTTGTATTGAAATGCCCAACATTTCAAGACAAACTGTATAACTTTAAACAAGCTTATATATATTATAGCATTGTATTCAATGCTACAATAAGTTTAACATTTGGCAAAGTACTATACTGTTATCTTTCAGAAACAGATATCACTTCTTCCTATTTTCATTTCTTTAAGAGATTTTGAAACTTGTTTCGAAGCAGATGAGTCGAGTTAGGCATTGTGCCAGATAAATCTACCTATTTCTCATAGAATGGTTCAGAGTATCCTAATTTTTAAAACTTAATACATGCCTAACACTTAAAAACGGGTCAAATGATCCGGGTTTTTTTTTAATTTTGACAAATTATTTTTTAAGTTTTATCGCTTTTCCTCAATTGACTTTGGTACTTTTCCTGAAATGTTTATAAAATTAACTTAGTAGTACATATTTCTCTTAGCCTCTCCCTACATCCGACATATGTATGAAGTATTTCTATTTTCACAATGACGGTTCACGACTTCTTTAATATTTTATACGCTTTTACAACATTGTCCTCTAAAGCCATACTATACGCTGCTGTGTAAAATAATAAGCACACACCACTAAAGGGTTTCAAGCTTCATTGCATTATAACGATAACATCTCAACTTCGAATTTTTTATCCTGAACTGAAGTAATCGATTCGAGGAAACAATCGTGCACATAATGAATTCCATTCAAAACATTTCAAACGCATGCACATTAGTATGAGCCGAAAAAATACTTCGAAATTGGTTTTTCAATAGGGTAGAAAAGTTGCCTTTACCTTTAGATAAATGCCTGTATTTTTTATTGATTAACGTCCTTAGCCTTCCTATTGACCGTTAAATAATGACGAAATGGGCTATTCATCAGAGGGCATAAAACTTTTTCTGGAGCAGTAGCTACAAACTTAATTTACCACACGATAGCATGAGGATTCCTTTGACTCCATACATCAGCATATGTCGCCGGCAAAGAGGCTTTACAACTTACCAATTATAACATTTCTGATGTAGTTCTACACTGATAAAAGATAAGACAACATTCTGTAGATTTGATATTGCGGACACTTCTTTATCTCTTTAAAACATCACACATGTTTAAGTTCCGTGCCGGTCAAGCAGAGTAGCTTCGGTGATGCGTTCACCTTTTTAAAAACGCATAAATAAACTTCGACGGACCACAGCTGCCTTTTCTGTTTTTTATTTAACAGGACGTCACACACATTTTGTACAACATATAAAGACAGCTAAACATTATTGAGTTGAAGCAATTGTGGGTGTCGAGATAAACATAAATTACCCACTTCTGGTTATTGCTGCTAACTTTGCAGCGTCTAGTAGTCAACTGGCGATGGGCTCAGTCGGCTCGGGTATTGCGCATGCGTGAACATTTTCGCCTCTCTGGTTGGCGCACGTGCGGCAACATTCGGGTTGTTTCGATTTGTTTATACAGTGTAGATCATTTTAAAATGTGTTATAAAAAAGTCGATAAAATAGCAATCTTTGTTATAAGTTCCTAGACAAACTTCGCGGATTGCATTATCAAACATAAAGTAAAGAGTTCACATAATCTCTTGAAAAAATTGATAGGTTGTGTCGAGGACACAAACCGTAGTTTTGCCGTGAATACTCGGGCCTGATGTTGGATTGTGGACTGAATGAAGCAGACATAGGAAGTTTGAACGATTGTTTATGCTTCTCGTACTGTTCCGATTTTAAAGACGTATTCATGTTAAAATAGTGTATCTTTACAAGCTTAGTCATAATAGTTATGAATCGATCGAAAGGCTACTTTTCTAACTGGCTAAAAAAAGATGTATTGATTTAACGATTGATGATTCAATAGTAAGAAACATCACAAAAATGAAATAGGAAAACCTAATAAAAGAATTCTGTACGTCTTGTGCTTTTAAAAGAGACAACTGAAAATTTTCGTGGGAAAAAAGAGGGATATTCTATTAACGGAGATATGTTACTTTGAATGAGAAAAAGAAACTGAAACGGGGAATATCAGAATTACTTTTTCTTAATCAAAATTGAAGTTGAGGGCTTTGTTCTTTAAACATACTCTTATGATATCTGTCGGTGTACAAATAATGTCACTGTCATCGACTTAGGAGTTTTTTGTGCAAGAAATGCAGAGAAAGTTTCTCCTCATTAAAATAATTAATATTTACGTGGCTAAAACCCTAATTATTTCTATGAAAGTTATAGAATTCTGCTTTTTCTTATTCCACGATCAAAATTGAAGTAGTTCCATGATGTCCCCCTCTGTGAAAAAGTCCGAAAGCTGTCTCTGATCATCATGAATGTCCTTCAATGACACACCTAAACAATGCAGTAAGTGGTCAGGACAAAATATGCTTTTACCCTGACAGTTGTGTCAGTCGGGGTAAATCTTATATCCTGCCACATATTTATTACCCGGAATTCTTAGAATACAGAGGCTGTTCGGACATTTTTTGAACGATTTTAATGAACTGAAGCTCAATTTTTTACATGAAATGTTTGTGTTTTAAATGTTCCATTTGATAGCCCTTAATGTTAACTATCTTGCTACCTATCATTTCCATGATAATAATGACTTTTGTAGTATCGACAGTGGTATTTTGTCCCATTCTTTGCTCCACAGTTTTCCAGTCCTTGAATGGTTTTCGGTCGACGTTTCGATAATGCCCTTTTTAAAAGTCCAAAAGCACAAAAGTTCATGGGTGAAACATCTGGAGATTTAACAGGAATATCAGTAAAGGGTAGTTGATACCAGCTTCTTGCTCCATTTTTTCAAAGAATTTAATAGTCGATTTAGATGTGTGGCTGCTTGCTTTACCCTGATGCAGTTCCACTGATTGTTGGCACTGTGGGTAAAGATATGGTATTTCTTTTTTAAATATTGAGGATAAAATAGGGTCTTGATAATATGTGGGAGTTGATTTTTACATTTTTTCCCTTCATTTTACTTTTATTTTCCATTATATGCAAAACCGGCAACAATCATAAATCTCTTAGAGAAAGTTCTCACGTTCACTTTGCTAAAGTCCTTTGACTTGGATGATTCTCTTTTAAAACTAAAGATCTTACCTTACAAATATTCTCAGAATTTTTTTCTTTTTGGATACTTTTTTGGAAGTATTTTTCCACTTTTACGTTTTTTTTTCTTTTCTCATTAATAATATTACTTATCGTACCTTTAGATATCGAAAAACCATGACTTTTACAGCGTTTTTGAATAATTGAATAAGCATAATTCTCTTCGGAAAGAGAAGAAACACAGCCTTCCATCCATTGCTTCTTTAAAAAGCGCCATTTTGAAAGCAAACAAAACTCTGAGTTAGCAGACGATAAGTTATATTTTAACTATTTAACTGCTGTGAAAATAAAATTCTTTCGTAGCATACAATTTTTTACAGCTCATTAAAGCGTTCAAAAAATGTCCGAACAGCATTTGTAGGTATACGCATTCTTGATTTGAAAACAGATTTTTAATGAATTTCTGAAGCAGTAAAAAAGCATTAAGTGCTATCCGGATCCAGTGTATTCGATTTATTTCCCTGCTTAATGTTAATCGAAAGATTTGCATTATGTACCAAATGCATTTTTCCGTAGTTTTCTGCAGTTATACTTCTGACAAACTGTAAAAACCTGAAGAAGATTAAAATCAATTTTACTTCCAAGTACTATATATAAAAAATTGATACAAACTTCAACTATAAATAAAAATGCAGGTATCAAATTAAGGGATGGGAAGATGCAGTTTATTTAACTGGACTCTTTCCCCTTGTTATTTTACAAACATTTTGTTAATAAATTTTTTAAATATCGATTTTATATCGCATGATGCGTGTTTTTATATTCTATGGCCGTCTGTCGGCCATCAAGCGACGAGCTGCCCAACAGAGTTCTGAAGTGAAAAAATATGGCTTAAAAGCACTGTCTACAGTATTTTCAATTCTATCGTCAAGAAATTTGTAAGGCAGTCCTTTAGGTGGTTTCCAATCATTTTGTCCAGTTCGCAAAGGGAACAGATAGCTGATCTTGCTATTCCAGTTCGGTGTAAGTGTTTTTGTAGGTAGTCATGTCCGGTAAGAAGTCGAAAGCAAGCGAGTCCTACAACTCTGGGCATGGAACCGGGGTACGAGCTTCATTCCTCAATAAAATATTCCAGTTCTTTCCTGTAGACATCTCTTTGTAGATTTAGAGTCCATTAGTCTTTATAGACGAGCATAAAGGCCTCTTGATGCTATTCAGAGGTAAAAGGGATTTAGTTTGGGGTTACTGTGCTCCAGCCTTAACTTATTGGTCTGCCTGTTTATAGCTATAGTACCACTGTGACTTTGAATCCACTATATAAGGCAACTTTTTTCTTAACCTTCCCAAGGTGGCCTTAGTTTTTCTCTACATCTGTGCACAAGATCATATTAATTTTAACTAGAGGTTATTATTAGGAGTGGTAAGAGCTAATATTGCAGCTTGAGAATCGATGAGGTATAAAAGGAATAAAGTGAACCGTTGGATTATTTAGCAGCAGAACGAATTAACTGAACCACGTTCAGATGACGATCAATTTCATTAGGAGTCTTATCTATGTACTGTCATCCATCGGAGATGAGTGTAGTGTTGAAAGTTCGTAAGTGGAGATTGCAGGTTGGTTGGTAGTTGAATTTTCATCGCACTGGACCAACACAATGGATTATTAGAAATTTCCAGGGAAACCTTTTATTAAATCCTACGGCAAAGTTGACGCATAGTACATGGAGGGATTCTGTGTTGTGTAGACTGTTTGGAAAGGACTGTTTTGAAAGGTCCTTTTTCATAGGGGCCCGCGAAAGAATGAGAAGTTAAAATTTAGTCAACTATAGGGCTAAAAATTTATAGAAAGGTTATTGGATTAGGGAACCTGTTAAAAAAATTTATTGGCAGAAAAGCTGTGTCTATAAATTCGCACGCGTGTCTCAAGCGTTGTGATGGAATATGCATCTGCGATCAGAATGGAAGAAAAACAAACATCTAGGGTCTGTTTGAAACCATGGTTAGCGAGGGCTCAAAAGGTGAAAGTGGTGACAAGAGGTATTGTGGGCGATGATATAGCAATGAAATAAAGGGGTAAAAAGAGAAGAAAAAATATGGATTTATGCTGGAAGATTTAGGGACTCAAACGTGTTTAATAAAATATTTTAGGGTGTAACTTTAAGTATTGTTTCATAACTACCCCTCATTTAGAAGGGAAAATCTTACCCTTCCGCGAAAAGGTTTTCAATAAAAATTCTCAACAAAGTAAAATATAAAATGGTATTGCATAACAAAACATAGCATGTAGAAAATAACCTGATACATGAATATGATATAGTATTAGTTAATAATTTTCAAAAGTAGATGGTTGATAAAAGCAAGACATCTAGTATAGGAATTTCAAAATTTATCCAGTATATTTTTATGAATGCTTTCATTTTTCTCGTGACAATTCTTCAAGTTTTTACTGTTACCAAAGAAAATATCAAAACTTTCACATTGTGGCCGCGTTCATAAACAACTCTCTGAAACCAGAAAATAATCCGTCACGTGACATCCGTTTCACCAGTTCTGAAGTTGAATTTACGAACGATTAGGGTTTTTTGGTCTCATCGCAAACGTTCTACTTCGTTTCGCTATGTAATTGGCAAATTGTTTTTAGTAAATTCAATCTGAAAATTAGTCTAAACCACACACATGCGTAGAGATGCATTACAACATTCACATCTACCTCCTCAGACGAGTACTTCTGAACTGACAAGACCTAGCACAATTTCAGTTCGTGTCAAACGATTTTTTTTCTATTCCAGTGACTTGAAACTGCTAGTTTATCGCACTAGAAATACTGAGAGACTTTTGGAACGCTCGGTGCGAATAACTCGTACAACCGGTGCGATTTATTCGCGTTTACGAAAGAGAATATCCAAAATTTCTATGCATGGTGGCAGAAGAAACACACAGCATTACAAGTTTTGGGGATGAATCATATATCACAGAGTTTTCATATTATTAAACAAATTACAAATTCAATGTGTAGGTTGAAAAACTCATGTCATTGCGTTTTACGTTGTCCGTTCGTTTACTTGTAATTAATTGAATCAACGTGAAAGAGTGAAAACTTGGGAACTTAGATGATAGAATGCGAACGACTTCTCTATAATAGTACCGACATGACAGTGTATCAGCACCTACAAGAGCATTACTGTAAGTAGGCTAGAAATGAGTTCAGTATTTCTAAATGTGTACTTACATTGTAAGTTACTAATTTACATCAAGCATCCTGAAAAGTTGAAAAAAAAATGTATGTTGTGTTCTTGAAACAAGAGCAGTAAAATTTAAATTTCGTTGTTCTTTAAGTGGTGCTGCCATCTGCGGTACAGTTTTGAAAAGTAAAACTTTTTTAATTTTTAAAGGGTTATATAGAAATTTAACATACTTTAGAGTTTATCTTGGTAATTCGACTTAAACATAAAAAGCAGCGTTGTTATCAATCATTCTTAGATATTGTTACTAATTGTACCGAGATGCTGTTTTCCAAGCCTATGTTGCTTTTTTGCTTTGCTACTTTAAATGGTTTCAGACGTTTAAATTTCCCTGTTTTTATGTTTTAAAGTCTATATTGCTAATTTTGGTTAGTTACGGGTAGCGTCATCATCAATTTCACTTATATATTGCATTTAATTTTATAGATTCTATTTTCCAAATCTATCATTCATATTTTATCGGGAGATAAATATTTTTTTACTTTACTTACAAATGTTTCATGCGCTTAAATTTCATGCAAACAGTGCATGTATTCAGTATGAACCTATTAACTTAAATTTAAATGAGGCATTTCAGAAATTTTCCCTATGGAGTAAACCAAGTACAATGCTTCTCTTTTGCTTAGAATGGCATAACTATCATGATTTTCTTTTAAAGAAAACTTTAAAATTCCAGCTACAAGTAATATGATGATGAGTGACAAATTCTATAGATTAAAATGTTTAAGAGATTTAAAGCATTTTCAACTTCAAATTAAAACAAATAACAGATTTTGTTTCTCATTGCAAGAGGAGTTATATATAGAAAGTTTTTTATGTCATCTTTACCTTATTAGGCAGGAAACCATTTTCCTTATTGGTGCATGTTCACAAGTGTGGTACATATATAGACACAGCTAACTTACTCCAGAACAAACAAGCAGTTGCGTCATTGTCGGAGCTACCTTATCAATGATTAGGGAAATAATGTGGCTTAGGTTTCCCGGGAAATAATATGGTTCAGGTTTCCAGTATTATTACCTCACAAACATGGCTAGGTTGGGAATTACTAACGAAACATTTATTAAAACCATCGGATTATTAAATTTTTAAATAGATTCCAATGCTACTGCACTTAGATATCGATTTCGGTTCGACTCGATGCAGTCGCCATACTTGAAATGAATACGTACTGTGTTGAATTACCTCTAATTTAAAATTAACTAGTGGTAAAACTCAAGAGAGAGAACAAGGTACCGGCCCTCGTCAAATTAGTGACTAAAATGTTCATCGCCAAGCGGCTATTTAGATAGGCCGACATATTGGATGCCTTCCACTTGTCTGCAAGTGGAAGTGCATGTTGCAAACCTACGACGAGTTACCGCATTCCAAAATTATCGCCAAATGGCGATAGTACGTATTGCCAATTGGTGACGGTACCGTATTCTCGAGTCTAACCGCTTGAGTTTATTTTGGGACATAATAACCATTCGTATGCCTATCCAAATAGCCATTTGGTGACTAGGCTCCAATTTGGCCATGGGCTGTATATGTATCTCGCCTCTTATTAATAGATGTAGTATCCTAAGTTACGAAAAGAATATGTAATTGCTTAATGTACCATAAGTGTGATCCGGACAGCTTATTAAATAGAAGTAATGTATAAAATTCGGTGTAGTCCAGGGGAGACAAGTCAGCAGAAAACAATGAAAGAAAAGCAGAATCAATGAAAACAATGGCTCCCAATGTTTCCACTTCCCAAGCTTTCTTCAGATTTAGTTCTAGAAACGACGTCTTCAGAAACATTTTCCATTCACCATGTTAGAGACCCACTTCTTACTACACAGTAGCAAAAGGTAGGTAGTCAATTAACGTCGCACTGGAACAAGACAATGGATTATTGGCAACGGCCCGGGATCAGTCTCGAAATGAAAGATCCGACGACAACGCCTCGTAATTTTAAACCACGGTCAGATGACGAGGTCACACCTGAGCTGACATCCCACTCTCCAAACTTCAACATCACGCAAACGTGAGGACATTTGAGGCTACGACCGATTTAACGTGAACCAGGCTACTTGTACACGACTCTCTTTGGCTGGACCTAGTTTCGAACTCGCAACCCTCCGGTTGCAAATCCGTTGATCTTCCAACTGGGCTACCGGCCCCAGTAACAAAAGGAAAATGCTTATTAATAATCATCAACGTAATGAAAGTTTAGTAACTTCTTTTTAATCTGAAAGAGCATGATGTCTTACTTTTGAGATGCATCTACTGATGCCACTTTAAAATAATTTTGATATATTCATCAAAATACTTGAGATTTTAACTATATTTTTCATCATTCATCAATGACAAGGGAAACTTAGATATGCCACATAATGAACATCTCTTACTTTTCATACTTCCTTCACTTGTGTTTGTTTTCGGATACTGATATCAGAGGATGAGGCTCCTTTTCCATGCAAATGCTAAACGAAGATTAAAAAAATTGGGATTGAATAACTTTAACTACTGATAAAAAAATTAATTACCATATAAAATTAACAAATAGAGACAAATTTCTTATTTTTAAGAGGGTAGGTAGCTAGTTAATTTACTTAGAACTAGAACGCAACGGGCTATTGGCGACGGTCCGGAATCAATCCCGAAGAGAAAATTCCAAGGAAACGCCTCATAATTTTGAACCACAGTCAGATAACGAGGTCATCACCTGAGCTGCCACCCCACTCATTTCCACACCACGCCAATATGAGGACATTTGAGGCCTCGACACATTTAACGTGCAGCAGCCCCCGTGTACACGACCGTCTTTGGTTGGACCGAGTCTCGAACTCTCAACCCTCGTCTAATTATACATGCTGGCACAAGTTGCTGTGAAACACATCTTATTTCTTGTGCTAGGGTTCTTGATGTTACATTACGATGCGCAATAGTCATGTGCACAAGATGTCTGTCCTCTCATTTGGTGATATGATGAGGCTGCTGCAATCGTTCACATCGGTCAGTTCGTCCCTCCCTTCCCCTACCGATTCCATATTCGCATCATTGTGTCTTGATTTCATCCAACATGAGCACCGATTTTCCGCAAAGAAAATCCAATCTCGATATGTCCCAATTCTTCCTCTACCAAACTCAGAAACAGGGCCATATGATTGCCGTATTTTTCGACGAGGCATAAAAGTTTCCTATACACTGGAACAATGAGAAAACACAATTATAATGCTTGAAACAGACTCTCTGTTCTATTCCCATTTTATGCTGCTTAAAGGAGCGTTATTGGTGCGCATAATTTGTACATGCGCTGCAGTGATAATCATTTTGCATGTCTTTCCTTGATCTACGCGTCGTGCAAATTTGAAGACATGGCTGCTGAGGGGGCAAAATGCCAGTTGGCAAAGTCTCGCCTACGTGATTGGGGACCTGGTCGCTGGAAAATTCCTTTGGTTTCAAATAGTGGACATAACATTTCAAATAGTGGATATCTAGTATAACATACTAGATATAACTATAAAATTTATTTACAAATTATAAATTATGTACGCGATAAATTGGATAAAGGCAACGTCCTTTTTCCATAGTTAACAACTAAGAGGTTGGAAGCACGTAAATGAGTCCGTTGAGATCGAATGCTATATAGCGTCTGAACACATGGCGGGAAATATTTTGGTGAAGCTATCGCCTTATTGGCCAGCTTGCAGTTCGCCAAGTCAACCATAGACACCAGGCTCCAACAGATGCTTTCTTAATGGGGTTGCAATTTCGATGTCCAGCAGTATAATATAACTCCTAAGTAAGATCTGGATTCAAATACAATATTTATGAGAATACTCTCTAAATCAAATAAACTAAATATTAAAATTTTAAAAAACTTAAAATATAATTTTTATTTAATGCTTTTGGAGCATTCAAATTAATGTTCGTAATTTTTATAATGTTTCCTTGCTGAAAGTTAGAAATTCATTGACTGCTCAATACAGTCACGTCTTTCCATCGAAGGTTCAGTGCCTTTGAGATGTCACATCTTTTATCTGAATCTGAGTGAAGAGTTATTAATAAAATCCATTACCCCTCCTGGTGTGGTTGTCTCAACGAAGTGTCTCATCATTGGCAAAACTGACCAGATCTTGAAGACCACGGTAGCCCATTTGGAAGGGCAAGAAATTCCAACGAATCAATTTACAATGAGGAATAGCATAAAACAATCTCCGTTTCTTGACCTCGTCATCTGACTGTGGCTCAAAATTACGTGTTTTCCTCGGATCCTTCCCTTCGGGTTTGATCCTGGACCGTCGCCAATAGCCCGTTGTGTTGTTCCAGTGCGACGTTAAAATACCTACCTACCTACCGTTTCTTGACTCTAACTTCATTAAATTCAATCTCTTCACATTTTAATTGCTGAAAACGTATTTCTACTTCCTCCCGTTTTACATGGGGCAGTCGTGACTCAGTAGGTATGTCCACTATGCTAGCAACCTTCGAGTTGAAGAGGCGGCGCAGGTTCGATTCCTGATAGGTGCATTCCTTCCTGGGTGTATTTCTCTCATTTGTGTCAGTAACCATTCATTGTGTGTGTCTATTACTTGATGTTGTATGTCTTGTCCCTGGCGCAGCAGGTCAAATATGGCCCTTGCACCATAAAACCCCCAAACCCAACCAACCTCCTGTGATATTTACTTTCTAAATTTAAAATCAGGCCTATAAATTCAAGTACAACGATATTAACTGTACGTTTTAGAGGAAAATAAACATTTATGAAATCTTTCTAAGATTTTGAAGGAAACAACATTTTAGGAATTCTTTTTTAAATACCTTTGTACGTAGCATATTGCCCCACTAGTATCCAAAATGATAGTGTTTCTAAAATGTAATATTCAATTAAAGGGACAAAAAGTGTAAATGGAATCTTGATTCTCATCGCATAATATTGATAAATCAAGGTAATCAAATTAATAATTATATTTGTTGGTCAATGAATGAAGTAAAAAACAAGACTTCTGAATAGCCAAATTCTATTTATTTGTATTGAAGTTTAAGGTATCAAGGAAAGAAAATAACATCGGGATTTAAAACTACTATTTTTTAGAAAGTCTTTGCACACAATCTTCTATAAATTCTATAGTAGGCAGGCACTAAATAAATAATCCGTACAAATAATGTATTCAATAATGATAGTCTAGAAAGAAAAAATTTGATGTCTTTTTTATCAGAATAGTTTATTTCTTTTCAAAATGCTTCCTTTAGATTTCCTGATTGAAAAATTAAGTTCTCTGAATTGAACAAGGTTATCGAAACACTGGTGATTCCATCATTGGTAAACTGAATATATCTCTAACTTTATTTCTTTCGTCACTAAATCTTAAATTAGGTTCGGATTAAATATCTTTTTTTCTTGTTCCAACTGAAAGATGTAGAATGTAAGAGTTTCATGAAGTATGCCTGACCAGAGAGTTCTCTCTTAGCGATCCACACAAGGAATATTTTAATCTTTTGCTTCTAGGTCTTCCTTCTGGCTACATTCAAGCACAGTGTACGTTTTTGTGTCGTAATATTTTTCGTTACCATCGTATCTGGTTTCACAAAAGCATCTGGTGAATTTCCACAAGCCAAAGTATTGATTTTATCATGTCCTTTAGAGGTATTCACAATCTCGACGCTTTCGTTTATTTTATTTAGTGAATTTCCACAGGCGAAATTTTATGCTTCTTTTTTTTCTTGGGATGTGTCGGTAATCTTGTCAATCTCTTATTTCCACTGAAGTATTCGGAGGATAGTTTCAGGTAAGAATTCTCGTTTTCTTGTTCTTTTCACAATCATATTCATCGTCATTTTCATTATCTCCACAATTAAATATTCATCAAATTTTCCACTATCCCCACAATCGTATGCATCATATTTTCCATCGCGTCCATTATCTCTCCAATCATATTTTCCATTATCCCCACAATCACATAAATCAAGTAGTCCATCATTTTCATTATCTTAATAATCAAATTCATCAAATATTCCATTATCCTCACAATCATATACATAAAATTTTCTATCATATTTACTGTCTCCACAATCATATCAATCACCTTTTTTATAATTTTCGCCATCTCCACAATCATATCCATGAACTTTTCTATCATTTTAATTATCATCGCAATCATAGTCATTGAACTGATCCATCAATTTCATTACCACCATAATCAAACTCATCAACGTTTCTATCATTTTCACTATCCCCGCAATCGAATTCATCAACTTTTCCAATATCTCCACAATCATATCCATCAATTCTTCCATGGTTTTCATTATCTCCACAACCAGGTTCATCAACTTTTCCATAAAATTCACGATCATATCCATAAACTTTTCCACCGTTTTCATTATCTTCCCAATCAAATTCATTAACTTCTCCATTATTTCCACAATTCCATCTATCAAATTTCCTATCATTTTCATTGACACCACAATCATATTTATCATCTTATCCAGCATTTTAATTACCACCAGAATCATATTCAACAAATGATCCATCAAGTTCATTATCTCTACAGTCAAATTCAACATCAGTTTCGTTATTCCCACAATCATATCCATCGACTTTTCTGTCATTTTCATGATACCCTCGATCACATTCATGAACTCTATCATTTTCATTTTCCTCACAATCTTAATGATCAACTTTTCCATGATTTCCATAATTCCCGCAATCATATTCATCAATATTTCCATCGTTTTCATCATCCCATAATCATATTCATCAGCGTTTCCATCAAATCGCAAGTGCTTCGGTGGTTGGAGGTTTCAGTGCGCTGTTTTCGTTTACAACCTGAAGCGATCCGTTTCCATATTCATCAGTCATTTGCTTTTAAGATTCTTTTGATGAATCCGGTGTCATGGTCTTTTACCACTTTTCTTACTTTCTCCTTTTTTTCGATATTTTCGCTTTTAATCAAGCCGATATCCAATTTTTTATCCTTATCTCCTTCGATAGTCAGAGCCAGCATGAAATATATCATCAGGGGTACAATATAAGTTGCATCGCCGATGACAATCAGTTCACACAGTCCCCAAATCCAAGGGAATAAATATAGCCACGCCACAACCGTTGTTTTATTCATATTTAAATCACTAGAAAATCGTCAAACGAGTTATAATATTTGCCGACTCAAGTAAAGTAAATCGATTGCTTGTGTGATTTTATTCTCAAAAACACCGCTGAAGAAGGAACTATTGTTGAAAGAGTGCATATTGTTGTACCCTTTTATTACGTCTGTAGCTTAATTACTAACAATGTAAGGCATTCAACTTAAAGATCTTTGAGAAACAACACTGATCAACAATTGAAATTTAAATATATAAGGTGACCTATAAAGTCCCTTTAAGCCCTTTAAATTTGAAACAGCGTCTCGTATAGTGTCAAGGAAGTAACGTGTGCCTATAGTAAAGTGATCATGCTGAATTTATTGAGACAGCTTACAGCGCTCCTAGCGGCGAAATAAGGAAGTTAAAAAATAACTTGAACACTAAAGGAGATCGGTCAAAAAATTCAATTAGAAAATGTGCGCAATACCATAATAAAAGCAGAGGGAAAATTTTCATGGAGTTATCTGTAAAATTGGCGGAGATATTCGCGATTGAAATTTGAACTATTCCATGCCTTGAAAAAGGGGTCGTCCAGAAATTTGAAGACGTGTTCTCCGGTGTTATACAGTTTCTCTGAATTAGGCAATGGCGAATTTAAAAAAATTCAAACAACAAAGAAAGTAAAAAAAAAAGATAAATAAAAAAATATCTGAAAAACGCACTCCGGAAAATAAAAAAAGTGACGATCCGAAGTCACAAATTTCGCGCAACAACTCTCGGCTAAAACCTCTCGGCTATACAGCCACAAACGAAGATTTACTATTTAATAATTTTATCCTGATGAACTTTGAGCAGATGCGGAAATGTCAGAAACAAATGAGCATTGATCAGTGTGGCACATTGGAAAAGTAAAAGGCAGATGAGCAATAGCAAGAAATTTATTGCTAAACAAAAACATGGCGAGTGTGTTAAAAAGGGTCACCATAGGCCACAATACACATTTGTATTCGATCAAGCACGCCGGCATGCACATTCCTTATCATCTGCGCTGTGACAGTTGCGCAGCTATCGATGATACTCTGCCGCAGATCCAGCAAACTTGTCGACAGAGCTTCATACACCCGATCTTTGATGTAACCCCAGCAGAAGAAATCGAGTGGGGTAAGATCTGGTGATCGTGGAGGCCATTCAACACAGCCACCGTAGCCGATTATCTGTTGGCCAAATCTGTTAAGAAACTGTCGCATCGCGTGCGGTTTGTGCGGCGAGACGCCATCATGTTGGAACCACAGGGAAGACAAGAACGCCAGAGGAATATCATCGATAAAGTCAGTGAACCGTCATACAACATGGGTCCTATTAGATGATCCTTCCAAATACCGCACCATACATTCGTGGACCACTGCACCTGCTTGTCTGACGGAAACTCCCCATGAGGGATTTTCTAGTGCCCAGAAATGGGTGTTGTATCGGTTCAGCATCCCGTTTCGGTGAAACTTAACCTCGTCTGACCATATTATGTTGGAAAAAAATTCTGGCCTAACCTCCAATTCGTTCAATGCCCAATTGCACCAGTCAGAGCGTCGCTGTTTGTCTCCCGGTAACAATCCTTGCTGCGGAATTGCATGGTAGGGATGTGCACCATTGTCGTGCAGTATTTGCAATACTTGGCTTTGTACTAAGCCACTCTGGTTGCTGATTTGTCTAGTACTGCTGTAGGGATGGGCTAAAGCGTACGCCAGTATGTCTTCTGCTGGTAATCTACTAGGCATACGTGATCTGCCCGAACGAGGTCGACTTCTAGTGCTGCCTGTGTCTCGTCGAACAACGTTTCCAATGGTTGCCGAAGTTGTATGTGGACCATTTGGAAACGGAAAGGCATAAGTCCGTGCATCCTTGACCGCACTACGTTGGCATTCGCCATAGAGAAGCACCATCTCACAATACTGACTATTAGTGAAAGTCACCATTTCCTCACAGCGTATCGTATGAAGTGAGAACACCGGCTCGGGCGGTTTTTATCTGATACGTAAAGGGTGACTACACATGTGGATTTGCACACATGCGAAACCGCATTAAATGTCCACTGTTTTGCCCCGGATCGTGGGCATGGTCGAAACTTTCGTTCCTGTTTTAATCGACGAATTTCGTATTCAATTTTATAAGAACGTTTAATTCATGCTTTTATCTTATTCATCTACAAATAAATTTTTAGTTTTACTGTTGATCTATCAATCATCCACTGAACGACGAGCATTTGTTTCTGACATTTTCCCGTCTGCGCAAAGTTTATCAGGGGAAGGGGAAAATTAATTATCGTCACACTGGAGCTACACAATTGGCAATGGTCCGGGATCAATCTTGAAAGAAAGATCCGAGGACAAACTGTGTAATTGGAACCCTGGTCAGATGACGCAGTAATACCTGAGCTGGCACCCCACTCTCCGCAATTCCACATCACACCAACGCGAGGACTTTGAGGCCACGACGGATTTTGCGTGCAGTAGCCCCTTTTTTACGCGTCGGTATTTGGATGGCACAGACGAGGATCGAACTCACAACCCTCTGGTTGGCAGTCCGTCGCTCTACCAACCGTCCAACCACTGCCTAACAGCCCTTGCTTTGTGAATGGGTGCTTATTTTGAATGGGTATCCGGTGACTTTTGTAAGTTCATTATACTTGGAGAGTTGTGCACACAGCTTTAAAATATCGATTTCATTTGGTTTGTCTCTCTACGGTCATTTTCTGCTATTGAGAGCTAAATAGACTGGAATCTACATTAAAAGCACATTTGTATTTGTACGCCTATCCGAATCCTCCGTATTTGAATCAATCGACCCAATGAAGGACGAAACCGGGAGTGATTTAACCTGTCAATCATTCACGTTCTCGTCGCTCATTGGTTCGATAGATCCGAATATGAAGAGCAGATTCGGATAGACGTACAAGTGAAAATGAGCCTTAACAACCGGAAAAGATAGCTTGAGAAAAACTCTCAAGCGCGAAAATTGTCATTGTTGAAATTGTAGCCACTGGTGAGAAGTTATATTAAAATGAGCGATTTAAGCACTTTTCTCCTAGAAGTGTGATCAGCATTAACGAAATCTGTGAGAGCTGAGAAATCGACAGTTTTCTTCAAAAGGATTTCATATTTTCTAAGGAATTATCCATATTTATTTGCTTTTGATCCATTTGTATTGCATTTATTAAATATGTATCTTTTTCACATCGTGTATTTTTATTTTCTTATTTGTATATAGATTGTATATTACTTTATTTATTCTACTCTGTAAATTTTGTACAGTCTGTAATCCTTTTCTGTCATTGTGTGTATCTGCATATCCATGTTTTTCCCATCACTTGTTGTGGCGTAGTTTGTCCAATTTGGACCTTGCGCCATAAAACCCCAACCTCCAATCCAATCCAATTTTTGTTAAATGTTTTGTATGTATAGTGGATTGCTTCGGCCCTCCTTAATCGTTATAACTCCACCGTAAGGGGAACTTAAAGCCGCACAGGTGGAACAATGTCCGCCTATGGTGTCCAATCCAATCCAATCACATAAAAATTGAATCAGTTATTCTATAATCGGTTATCTGCTCTACAAAGAGTTTGAACTTTCAGTTTGCCCCCCCCCCAAAGTGTTACATAAAATCGAATTATCCCTTAAAATCCAATTGCTCACTCACATGAAGGATCTTGAAAAAAACAAGCAGAAGAAATCGAAGTCTGCAGAGAACTGTAGGGGCAGCCTCACTTTATCAAAGGACTCTTCAACTTTTCCATAAAATCTACCGGAAATTTATTAAAATGTCAACCAGATTGACGGATGGTCTATCCCAAAAAAAGGAACAGGAATATTCTCCATTCGTCCGACTTGACGTATGCAGATTTACTTTTGTAAAAAGGAAAACAGTCGGATCTCTCCGTCTTCGAAATTGGACCGCAACCTTTTTCAATCCAAGGGTCTTTTCCTTTATCGAAAGAAGAGTATTTATGAGGTTTAGGGGAAAGCTTCCGTTTTTCTCCTTTACTTGAAAGTTTTATTTATATCGATGGTGAAGCGTTTCCGCTTGGCAAGTGCATTTTGATGAAAATAAAAAAGAAGATTCAAACGCAAAAATAACGTTCTCCGGTAAAATTAGAATCCAATTCAAGTCATCTCTTTACTGTTACTTATTTATCAGTTTTCTTTTGGAAAGTTGTAGGAGTATTTTGAGGTTATTTATAAGTTCTATATTTCTTAAGGGGGTCTGGGACTGAAAATATGAAAAAAGTCCAATTTTTTTCTATTATCTTAAAAAATAATATAGATATTTCTGAATAAAATAACACCTATATTTTGTTTCTACCATCAGTAGAACCGGAAATATTCGGCTTTTTATAACATGACAGCTGCAAATCAAACGAGCCTCACCCATCAGATATTGTAAACAAACTGTTTTGTAGTCTACTTTCTACTGTTTCAGTTCTGTTTTTTCCAACTCAAATAAACTACGCTACGAACACTTTTGAAGTGATCTGAATTGATCATCGTAATATTCTCACTGTTTTTATTGTTGAATTTGCACGTTTTCGTATTTTCTGTACTATCAATATACTTCAATAACGCTTTCCATAAAGGACTGTAGGCGGTTGAGGAAAGCTACGATGAAGTCCATAAATACTTTTAAAAGGTATAGGAAAAAGGTCCAACTTGCTAAAATTAAATTAAATGAAGTAGTGAAACTAAGAAGTAATACATAATACTATCCAGGAGGATTTTAAACAAACATACAGTATGCAAAAGTGCTTTTTAATAACTTGAATATTTTCATAACTTTAAACGCTCTTTTTCTCCTTTTCTGTTAAATGGGATTTCGATAGTGAAAAATGGATATAACTAAAAAACTACTTGTCATAAATGAATGAAATTTTCTACAATTACTTTTCAAATATATTTCTTTAATTTGTCTTCAGCAATTGTGTATATATATTTTTTTCTATAATTTTTCGAACTTTATATACTATGTGTTTTATGTAGTTTTTGAACAAAATATGTTTTAAATTTTTTCTAACTGTTTGAACCAAAAATCATGAAGACAGTTTAAAGTATGAACTTTTACGAGTCAATTAGTGCAAAAATGAAGTGATTTGTTATAAAATATTTTAAGATATATCAATTTTGCCCAACGTCACAATTTTTAAATTTTTTAATTTTAATAAAAAAATTTGAAGTTTTGAAAATATAAAATAGTTATTGTAATTGCAAAATACAATGTATACCTACAGAAAAAATTTCAGAACAAAAACTTTAAAATTGAAGATTTTAGAATTTTGAGTCCCTGACCCCCTTAAAGAGGGAAATTCTAAATTTTATTGGGCTGCGATAGCCCAGTTGGAAGAGCAGCGGATTGGCAACCGAAGGGTCGCGATTTCGACTCCGTCCAACCACAAACCATCGTGTACATGGGGGCTGGTGCACGTTCAATCTGTACTGGCTGCAAATGTCCTCACATTGGCGTGGTGTGAAAGTTTGGAGAGTGGGGTGCCAGCTCGGATGTTGACCTCGTCATCTGACCATGGTTCAAAATTACGAGGCGCTGTCCTCTGGTCTTTCGCTTCGGGATTGATCCCGAACCGTCGCCAATAGCACGTTGTGTTGCTCCAGTGCAACTTCAATGAATTACCTACCTACTCCGACATTTTAAATTAAAGAATAAGTTGTTTTACAAATGAGTTTTCAATTCACGAAAACATAACATGCATTAATTTTTGTTTTGTGCTTGAATGCTTCAAGAAGCTAGACTAAATATCAAATCAATCTAAATAAATATCAATCTAAATAAATATCAATCTAAATAAATATCAATAATTTGTAGAAGTATTACTTCTATGAGTGAACTAGCTATTATGATAGCTGGGCAATAAGTGTACAGAAAAGATAGAGCCAGTCTTGTTGAAATTTAAAAAATTTCCGAAATACACAGATCAAATGATAGTTTGCAATATCCTTTACCATTATGTAGAGCGAAGACGGTTATTCCATTAATATTTTTCTTGACCCGATCACTGGGAAACCACTACGTAGAATGTGGTCCCGTATGAATCCTTACTGTTACTGAATGAGGACCAGGCTCAATAAATTTAATCAATACTTCAATTTAGAATGTTACTCAATCAGTATCTAGTAGATCAGTATGATAAAACAGAATAGGACCGTTCAGCCTGCATGCGAGGTAATCATAGAACTACTACTGGAAAAATATAGCTATTTTCAAGATGCTTTGCGGGAAAGCGAACTTGTGCGACATTTAACCCTCTGAGCGTGATGAGATTTGTGCATAGTGTAGTGTTGCTTTTGCCCCACAACAAAATGTCTAAATAACCGTCTTTGCCCAAAGAATCCGTGGATTCTTTCAACCTTCATAATTAGGTAATTAATTAACATTGCACTGAAGTAACGTTGATTAACTACCGGGTTATTGGCGTCGGTCCAGGATCAATCCCGAAGGAAAAGATCCAAGAACAACGCCTCGTAATTTTAAACCACAGTCAGATGGCGAGAACAACACCTGAGCAGGCACCCCATCTTTCAAACTTCCATATCATGCCAACGTGAGGACATTTGAGGCCCCGCCAGATTTAACGTGCACCAGCCCCCCGTGTACACGACAGTCTTTGGCTGGACCTAGTTTCGAACTCGCAACCCTCCAGTTACTAATACGTTGCTCTTCCAATTGGGCTGCAGTGGCAGTATTCAAAAAAGTTCTATTGGTCATTTCCTTAGAAAATAATCCTTTGGAAGGATTCTATTGCTTCTTTCTTTATAATAGAATCCTTCGGAAATGTTATATAGCTCTCCTTTCCTTGGAATATAATCCTTTGGAGAAAGATTCTATAGGTCAAGAAGGTCAAAATTGGTTAGAAGTCATGAACGTAGGACTGCAGATAGCGAGGTGAAATTATGCATATACGCCCCTTAGGGTTCAATTTCTTTTGAAAGTTTGTAGCGATAATAGAAGCGTATGTAATATTTCAAGACAGTAACACCGCCAAATTAATCCTAAATTGTTCGTTAATAGGATGAGGCTGCAATATGAGTTCGTTGGGATGAGGCTACAATATCACACGAAACTTCGGTCGAAGCCCAAGACAGGACTATATGATCTAAGGAATATGAACACACCAATGGGTTGGAGATTTTCGGAGATTTTCGTCTAATCTTTCTAGTTGTAACAAGGGAAACGAAAGCTGAAACGAGGTGAGATTCCTGAGAGCTGTACTTACAGTGGTACATATGGATAATCCAACTCACTTTGCAGTGGGTGTCCGGTGATTAGTGGCTATATAATGTACTACGCGAACAGGGTTCCCGGGAGAGATGTGCATTATTCTGTAATAGAATAAACCCTCGTTATATATTTCCTCGATGAATCGCGCATTCAGCTATATCGCTCTTCTTTACTTGTTCCCTGGTGAATTTGTGGTTTGCGAACAGCAATAAAATCTCAATCTATTTTTTTTTAATTAGAAGCTCCAAATAGCTCTTGTTTCAAACATTTATCCTTAACTACAACAGGCTACAATCTAATTCGCAATCGCCATCCCTGCTCTTGCTTATGGCAACCAATGTATCGACTGACCCTAGCTGGACTGTCTTCTCGTCGGAACCTCACGACAACGTGGATGGAGTTGACCTAAGTAAAGAATGCATCTATCGTGGACACCTTTCGCTCGTAGCTTCAAAATGAAATCTTCGTGTGGACACCAGGAAGGGGAATGATTAATGTCGTCTATAAGAAAATCTTATGAAACCTCATTTAAAAAACTCCTATCGCGGTAAATTCAAAATTTCTTTCGTGCGAAGCTAAAGCGAAAGTCGCGTCATAGAATGACTCACTCTAAAATTCTATATATGTCCCTGTACAATGAATTTTATTCAAATTTTACGAGCTTGATTCCATATACGAGCTTTTTGCAGTTATATCTGATACTTAATTAATATATATCTCCTTAAATTATAATTACTTTAGATGACAGTAATAGTATGTTGAACCACATTTTTTTTGTATAGACTTTTTATATAGGTAGGTAGGTATTTTAATTAACGTCACGCTGGAGCAACACAACGGGCTATTGGTGACGGTCCGGGATCAATCTTAAATTTATATAGGTAAGAGAAATTTCTTTTATATTCTCCAACATTAAATCATTGGTTTAGACAGATTGTATAAACTACTGTCCTCGAAAATAAAGTTACCAATGTTCATCCGACCACGTTGACGTTCATGTATACAGTTTTTACATGACTAAATATCCCAAATTTAATTTTAGATAAAAGACCATTAGAAGCTATTTACTTCTGCCATGGAAGACTACTATTCTATGTAACATATTTTTCAGAAAATATTCTTAATTCAACAACTACTTGGAGAAAATACGTAAACATTGGAGTAATTAGGATATATTACTTTAGATAAATATTTATTCCTATTAACAAAGACCTGAAACAGCCCAATGCATATTTCTCTCCTTACATCACAGACTTGAAATAAGGTTGTTTGATTTCATTCAATGTAGGTCATGAATATTTAATTTCGATTTCAGCTTTAATGGCATCGAATGTCTCAATTTCAGAACCAGTGATCCATTCCAAAAATTCGAAAGTTTCGAGATTAGATTATCAGAATTAAAAGTGAGTTTGCTGGTCTCAATCAGAACCCTTCCCTAGACAATTGCCAAATTTATCCGCACACAAATAAGGTATCCTCAAGATCTTATTCTATCTTTATCTCCCTTGCAGAGAACATATGGAATTGGCGTGTGAATGTAGAAATCCATTTGTGCATTTAAGAACCTGGAACTTCAAAGGACTGTAAAGTGTTTCGGCACATAATTATTCGATAAATTTCCAACGGAAAAAGAATAAATACTTCAATCGGAACCCGAAAACTCATGGGAAAGCTCTAGTTTAACATTAGACCTAATGTTGTGTCTCGAATGATTCACAGCACAAGCTCATGCCTACATGAGTTTCCTTTGCTCATGTCTACATGCTTTTCGTATATTTTTAATGAACAAAGTATCAAAATTTATTTGGATGTTCGATAGAATTTTCTAATTCGTAAAATTCACGTGTCTCGTGTTGTCGTATTTGCCAAGATTTCACAGATAACATGGTGAGAATAACTGGTAAAAACCTATTCAGTCAAATTGAAATCGCAGAGGGAACAGTGCTATTCGCTTGACTTATTGACAAGATTGGTTAGGTAGTAAATAAGACATGGTAATATTTCCAGAACTAAAGAACGCATCTTGTGATGCACATAATTGCTCATCCTTCTGGTCTGGATAAGGTACCTCGTCATTAGAAGAACCGTATCTTGATCTCACCATCATCAGAAAGTCGGCAATGTCTTGATGACGAGATATCTCGTTATTAGCAAAATTTGTCAGATGTTGATGGACGAGATATCTCGTCGAAACGACTTGGAGGGTTAAATGGCCATAGAAGCACGGAATGTTTTCTCCGTTGATGGCAGCGAGTTGAATAATTCTATTCGCCTTTGAGTCGTACAAACATCGTATAGAGTATTTGGATACCGCTTGCACTGCTTGCTTCAACTGTTGAAGAATGTCTTGTGTTGTCTGAGGCCGTTGTGTTTGAGCCGACTGCATCTCATCGTAGATTGACTCAATGGATTTCGATTGAGTCAATCTACGGATCGAGCAGGCCATGCTAGCCTGAATGGCTGTGCAAGGACCTTTTCTCCCACCTTGCCTACTAACCTATGAATAGTTATTCGCCATAAAGAAGAGCTTATATTTAAAAAAATCGGAGATCCCCGCGAACTCATATCTGTTTCCACAGAGGTCACCCTGGATCTCTCTCAAATACACGGGTACCAAAAGATGCCAGACTGCCCTTTCTAGACTCATATGAAAGACGAGCGGGCACATCATATATCTATGCTTCGTTCAGGGCCAAAAGACATTTCCAACTTGTCTAAAATGTAACGCTTAACCGACCTTCTTAAGTCATCTATCCCGTGGTGGCCTGTCAATTGCAAAATAAGTAACAACAATGTGTTGTAAACAAGGACACACCCAGGATATCAATCTGGAGGGGGCTATATTTTTTATCGTCAGCTTTTTTATTTTGGTAGATTTTAAATTTAAAAATTTCTTTGAAATATAAGATCAGTTTTATAGCGTGTGACCTAGAGACTAATTTCAGAGTTAGTTACCTAGATTGGATTTGGGGGTTTTACTGCGCAAGGTCCAAAAGCGGACAAGCTGCGCCTATTTATTAGAGATTAGTTTTAGAGTGTGTGTTACCTAGGAACCAGTTTTAAAATGACGGTTCCAAGATGAATAGTGGTATTCAAGAGAGAAGGTGCCAACGTTTCAATAAAATATTAAAATTTGTAATTATTTTATCCAACCTCAGTAAATGAGAAATGGGATTCTTGTAAATGGACTATACGAAATGAATAATATTAGTTGAACTGCAAGGATAAAATATCAAAACACCTTTATATTAAGCACCAAGATTTTTAAAGAAGCAATCACTAAATTAAATAAGGATATTTTTGCTTTTATACAATCTAGGAGGGGCTCAAGTCTCTACAGCCTCCTCCATAGACGCGCTCCTTGTTGCAAATTCAATTTTACTGTGTGTAATGTACCTTAAAATCACAAATCAGTCTGAATATTTTAGAAACGTTAATTGAGATAAAAAACCGTTTGGTCTCGAACACGGCAACAGGTTGACTGGTGATCGAGTAAAATACAAAAGATTCCTGATTCGATCCACGCATATATATAGTGTTCAGATTCCTCTTTAAGCCTTAAGTCCCGGTAAAATTTTCCCTTGTGTAGAACAAAATGATATTTCAGTAACCAACAAAACAAACCAACAGAAAAAGAATACTTTTGTTGCATGCTACTCATTGAAGTAGAGTGGAATCTACAAATACTGTGCAAAGGCGTAAAAATCAGTTAATTCAAATAAACTCTAAACTTCAATTTCGGAAACTAGTAAATTATTTCAAACTACTATCTTTACTATACATTTAGAAAAGTATCTGACGGATAACAGACTTGTAAATAATATTTTATCCTATTCGAGGTTATCCACACAATATAAAAAATAAGTCCAAGTCTCGTAAATTCGAGCACTCGTTCCTTGAATAAACATTTATTCAAAGTATCCCTTCGTCATTTAATAACATTTCTGCCTGAATATGTAAATATAACTACAGCGATGAGCTTATTGATATAGTTAATACCGGTACGAGATAATTAATTGATCACGTAACAACTTCCGTCTACCTACGAAACGATAATTTTCTCAATTCCAAAAAGTATGGGCCAGAGATCTTATATAAATGCAAGTTTGCATTTAAAAACCTTGAAAATTACCAATGGATCATCGTACAATATCTGCCATACTTTCAAATAAATGTCATACTTATCCTGGGGAAGCACCGTCTTAGTGCGTATGTCTTATTTTGCATATTGGTATATCACTGATTTCTTTAAATTAAAACAAGTTTGGACCACGGAGTAAGGAATAGAGTAGGAAAGGTATTTTCATTGTAAACAAACCACTGAAAGATTAGGAATTTACTTCCTGTTAACTCAGTATGAAATACATACAGGAAGCACGTTCTACCACTTAAACACGTAGTTAGTTGCCATGTAGTTGGTTGGTTACCTTGATTTGGATTTTATGGCGCAAGGATTATGGCCATCTAGCTTTAGCTTTGCAGAAAGCCTCATGGAGTGAGGGCTATTCCTCACATGTACGTACATATATTTTATAATTCATATTATTTTGTGGTTTCACCGGGAAACCACACTAAAAATTCCTAGGGTAATTGTATAGAGGTGTTTTTCGGGTAACTACGCGAAAGGTGCTCTATAGTACCGCCATCTGTCGATCAATAGAGTAATAAAATTTGCTCAAATATCAGTTCATTCGACGGGTAATCGAATAGAAATTTCAATCGGTATTTCACCAAGTTAATTGAATAAAGAGTTTTTGTGAGAAAAAAGTGAAAAGGCCGTTTCAGGTGAGTTTTTGCATAAATCTATTCATTATGTTCTTAAATAAGTACCTCTTAAAACAGTCAAAATGTTCTCTAAATTACTTGGTTTCCAACCAATAACCGAACATTATCGCTAAAAAACCATGAATACCTTCATTTAAATCATATCAAGTATGCATAAAATTTCATAAAAAATATTATATTCTATGCTTGAAAGGGTTGTGTTTCGTCTCATCAATTTAACTTGAATCCTGCAAAATTGTAAACTTTCCTGCTAAGATATATAATTGTTTTTCTAGCTCAGAAATTAATTGTTTACTTAATGTTATACCTGAATCTAATGAAAACTTTCCGTCTTCCGATTGTTCTTCATCCTCATCAGACATTGTTAATTCCATTTGCATCGCTATTAAAACTGCATATACGGTCTCCGAATCTGTCAATGGGCCGTCGTGGATCAGTGGGTATGCCCATTGCGCTAGCAGCCTGCGAGTTGTAGGCGGCGGGGATTCGATTCCTCCCTGGGTGTAATTCTCTCTTGTGTCAGTAAATTTCCTTTCGTGTGTATGTAAATTACTTGTATCTGAGCGCAACATAGCCAAATATGGCCCCCTTGCGCCATAAAAACCCACCCAACCGAATCTGTCGTATGGTTAACGACTGGCACGTTCTCATCAACAATTAGCCAGTCCTAAAACCTTCCTTCTTGGATAGGGCCGCGGTAGCCCAGTTGGATGAGTAACGGAATATCAACCAGAGGGTTGCGAGTTCGAAACTCGGTCCAACCAAAGACCGTCATGGGCTGGTGCACGTTACATTCGTCGTGGCGTCAAATGTCCTCACGTTGGCGTGGAAGTTTGGAGAGTGGGGTGCCACCTCGTCATCTGATCGTGATTCAAAATTACATGGTGTTGTCGGATCCCCTTGGAGATTGATCCCGGACCGTCGCCAATAACCCGTTGTGTTGCTCCAATGCGATGTTAACTAGCTACCTACCTGCCTCCTTCATTGGATAGGTAGGTAGGCAGAAAGTCACACTGGAGCAACACAACTGGCTATTGACGACCGTCCGGGATAAATCCCGAAGAGAAAGATTCAAGGACACCTCGTAATTTTGAACTACGGTAAGGTGACGAGAACATCCGAGCTGGCACCCCTCTCCAAGCTTCCACCACGCCAACGTGGACATTTGAGGCCACGACAGATTTAACCAGAGTAAAAGATGCGTAGCTATTTACTCTGTGGATTTAACGAGCCTGTGCACCCGAGTCTGGCTGGATAGAGTTTGTGCAGTTGCTAATCCGTTGCTCTTCCAACAGGGCTACCGCGGTTCCCTTCAGTGGATAGAATTTTAGACCAGTTTTAGAAGACTTCGTATTCGAAAAGCTCTCCAATCAAATTTTTTGTCCTAGAACAATAAACCCAGTACATTCAAAACCATACTCGTGTTGAACGGGATGTTTTTTACAGAAAATGTAAAACCTTGAAAATAGGGAATATAATTTTAAATGTAATAAAATAATAAAAAACAAGAAATATCTGAAAAACTGCCGGATTTTTTAGGTTTCACTGTAAAAAGGTAAGAAGGGGTATTTTGACGTCGCGCTGGAGCAACACCACTGTAAAAAGGTGCATGTTACATGTGGACACTTACAATTGACAGCGCGTACGATAAAAACATTCGAATGCGATCGCTGCTCGCCATAACATAAAAGGAACTAAATAACTCCATTTCGCAATCAAGAAAACAATCACTAATTATCCAGCAGTAAATGGAGCTTTCATCTTCGATTAAACTTATTGAGAAAAACATTCAATTTTCTTTCTATTACATTTACATACTAATTTAGACGATTTATTTTAAATTGAATAATTTTACTATTGTATCGGATTCTGTTTTTTCCAAATACTTCATATTTTAAAATACTCTCATAATTTTTATCTAAAGTTCAAATTCTATTTTTCTCCTTAGAGTTATACTTTTACTTTTATCCTTTTTTTTGTCTGACTTAAAATTAACAAGCTCTCATAAAATGAGACATCTTGGAAAATAAATTCTCTCATAAAATGAGTTAAATCTAGGAATTTTTAAAACCTTACGAAATCTCATTTTCATATCAATTTTCATTTTTTTATTGTTAACCCAACCATTACTTACAATTATTCTAAAATTGCAAGGGTGATGGAATTATTTTTTTATTTGTCGTTTACTCTTTTAATTTATATAATTCCCACGTTTTCAATAAAATTCAGTATAGAAAGTAAGGAGTTCCAAAAATAAAATACACCAAGATTTTCTTTAGTTTTCACCATTGTTTCTCTTCAGAACCTAAAAGAAGTACTTTATTTGAGAATCAATGTAAAAATATCTAGTTAAATACTAGCATAATAGAGAACTTGTTTGCTTTTATGAATTTCTTTTTATTGATAAGATGTTGATGAATTCTTACACCATGTAGGTTTCTTAAGATATTTACATCGCAAACTGATGTAAGAAAAAATTTATCAATGTACTTTGAGCAGGAGTCACTTAAATTATTCAGGCAAGATTTCTTTATTTTCCTTTCCGACAACATACGAAAGGAAACAAAAACGTCGGACGATAGAAATGCATTTGATTTCAGAATAAAGGTTTCAAACACACAGTAAATATTTCAAAAAACCATTAACAAGTTGAGTTGTCCATCTTTCTCAAATGGAAAAAATTTCTTATTTACAAATGGGACAAAAATCATTCAATTTTCTCTGAAAAAAGTGAAGGTGATCAATAATGGTAAAACTGATATGTGAACTTAACTTGGTTAAAAATGTACTTTAAGAATTAATGCATTTTTTATTTCTTAAAATATAAAAATTAATTTTTCAGCAGCTAATCAAACTTGCAATCACATGAGCTTAGATAAATTAATAAATATTTTTTTAATTAAAATTTAGAAAATACAAACTTTTCAAATGATTCGGGAATATTTTCTATCAAATATTTGAAAAACATTTTGCTTCACATATAATTAATGAGCGTGATATTTTTAAATTCATGTTCATAATTTTTACATTTCTTGATTGTCATATTTTCATTCTTCACTTTCCCAAATTAATGGTGTAAGCCTGATTGAAATAAGCAATGTTTAATTAATCCAGTATATCTCAGGAACAATTGGTCTGGACAGAATGAAATTTTGCATAGCATTTAAGGTAATGGTAATTAATTAACATCGCATAGAAGCAACACAACAGGCTATTGGCGAAAGTAGATCCCCAAGGGAAATATCGAGAACACTACGTAATTTTGAATCACCATAACATTTAGGTAAGATTTTAAGTTTTATTTAGTCTTCATCCAAATATTTGCCAATACTGTGAAAACTAAGGAAATCAACAAATATGCCATCGCTCAACACTGGGGAATTTTCTCACCATTTTGATTTCAAAGCAGAAGTGGCTCAATCTCAAATTTATTCTTGAGTTGAACATTGACTATAAAAACAGATTAGGCTTCTCTAAATATACTAGTGTTTCTATATACACAAGGCCTGGAAAGGCGTGATTAAAAAGAGTGAATTGGGCAAACACTATTCTAGAATATTTTCCTCAAGTGACTTGCTTTTGTCATGATGGTCAGACAATTACCTAACAGGTTTTAATCTTTATTAGTCATATTTTGAAGTTTTACATTTTTACTACTGTGCCTTAATTTGTGATTTTTTGTATTTTGGTAGGTAGGTACTTAATTAAAGTCGTACTGGAGCAACACAACGTGCTATTGGAGATGGTCAGGAAACAATCCAGAAGGGAAAGATCCAATGACGCCTCGTAATCTTGAACCATGGTCAGATGACAAGAACACCTGAGCTGGCACCCCACTCTCCAAACTTCCACATCATGCCAAAGTGATATTTGAGGCCACGACAGATTTAACATGCACCAGCCCCCGCTTACACAAGTCTGGCTGAACCAAGTTTTGAACTCACAACCCTCCAGTTGTTCTTCCAATTGTTCTAACGCAGCCCCTTTGGTATTTTGTAAACAAGTCAGTTAAAAAAAATACACTCCATACATTTTATAAATAAATTTGTTTATTCGTTTTCTGGCTATTTTCAACAAAAACTGCTTCAACAGAGAATGCACTGAAATACTACTCAAGAAAAACAACTTAAGAATCAAAAGAAATTGTATATATTCAACATTCACAATTAGTTTTATACAACAAAATCGAGAACCAGATAAAAACATAAAAAACAAGGATGGAAAAGAATAAATATTTAGTATGCCATATATTTGTTATAATACATTAGTCAATGACAATGTCATGAGGCTGCTTAATGAACATAAAAATCTAACAAAAGTATTAGAAAACCATAAACATTCCATAAATACATGCATTTGAGCATGCTACATGTCACAGCTATGTAATAGTTGTCACAAATAATCACCAATATTTACACTGCTGAATTCAGTTCATTTCAAATCATTCAATAGGTAGGAACTAAAAAAATTGCAGTGGAAGATATGCAAAAATTCCTGAATCCACAGGCAATAAACTTTCCACTGGCAATGTAACTGAAAGTGTCAATTATATACAATCTTTCGAATTGAACTTTTGGGGGAAAATTTAAGTTGTTTTGAAACACTACAGGTAAAATCAACTTGAATAATATTTAGGTCAAATGTAAAGTGATAAATATTTAAAGATTCACAAAACTTTTGTACTACAATTTGGAAGCAGAAAACTGTTTTAGACAATAAAAGTAATTTTTACCTAAGTCTAAAACAAAAATTTAGCATGCATTGTTTGAAGATCTATTATGCAATGCACATCATGTCATAACAAATTTCCTAAATCATGAATAAAAATTAACAGTTATAAACTATTTAGATCACTGAAAACCAAATAATAGGAAAACACTGATAAAAATAGAATTGATAAAACAATATTAAAAGTATTACAAGAATGCTGCTTTTGAGACAATTTTAGACACATAAATTAATTATGACTTAAATGTTCTTGAGTCGCTTGCATAAAATTTCGAAAAAAACTAAAATGTTGCAACAATAAATCATGCTTATAAACTTTCAATTTGGTAAATTTGAATTTTTCTTACAATGCAAGCAATGTTGAATGAGGATAACACATCACACTCAAAACAGAAAAACATTTTCCAGGTTTCCCTTCATTGCATACATTCTCAAAAGGATTTAGCCATCGTAATGAATCTCTTAATACACAGCTTGCATCATTAACAAATTAATCAAAGTCTCTGTCAGCTCAACAATTGGTTATCAAAAGCAGCATACAGTAATAGATTTAAGAAACTAAGTACATGACTTACATGTAAATTGTAAGCAAACGTCCCGCATACAAAAACACTAATTCTTGCATGTTAGACTAAGTAGGGAGAAATATGCTCTTTAAATTTAACAATTGTGATTAGTAAATTACATTACTACTACCAAAAATTCAATTTAGTTTTTGTATAAATGTTTGCAATAACATCAGTAGATAAAGGATTATAGGTTGAGAATTTATTTGAAAAATGCTATTTCTTTGAGCAGAAGTTGAAATAACTAAATCATGTACTTAAATAACAAAAAGTATGCACAATTCTGTTTCGCAAACGGCATCTTTGGAAAAAATAAAAGCACAGAAAGTAATAAAAAAGTGTAGCATTACATGTATATGCACCACTAAAAGCTGAACTGCAATGCTCAAACACTTTCTTGTGAAGGAGTACATGCTTACATGCTATGTCGTCTTTTCTAGTAGCATGATAGTACCTAGTCACTTGATAAAAACTCTCGCAATGTAGAGCTTTGAACTGGTACTACCAAAATTATATTTCAGCAAATCAGATCAACATAGCTACACATACATCAATGAGAAAAGGATAAACTTTCATGAGCTTTTATTAGATAAGTGCAATTTCAAACTTGGATATAAACTGGAATTGAAATATTTCAGTTGCGGAATTTCATTTTACAGAAAAATTGTCACAATTCATGCACTTTCAGACAAAAAAAAATATTTTCTGCAACCTTTTACTACAATTTCTAGTCTTTTGGAATACATAATTTTAAAAATAATCATAACTCCTAACTAAAAGGCAGAAGACAGAAAAACAAGGATAAATCATCGTAAACCCCAATTTGCAGCAAAATTAAATATTTCAGTGCACAGCGAAGATGCTGGAGATAATAAATTTCAAAAGTACACAAGAAACTGTGTAGATTATATTAGAGTAAAAAATCTAATTACCTATAAAGATACAAAACAGGTTATTTAGGTAAAACACAAAAAGCACCATATCTCCAGCAAAGTTATTTCTAAGCGTCTATTAATACCTAAAGTGGCACATTCTATGCTCCCAAAAAGCGATAAAACTTGCACATTTAAAAACAGCTTGATTTAAAACTAGGTGGCCAAAACTATACATAGTTTATACTTATAAAACTTTATATACCGCTACAACAATTCCAACATGATACAAGTCCAAGAAAAAATAAGTTAGTAATCCATGGCGAGAAATAACATCATATCCTTTCTTTTACTCGAGATAATAACAAACTCTTGACTACCCAATCATCACGAATTGAAGTGACTTCATAAAACAAACCACTTCACATTACCTCCGACCACAATTACAACTTCTTTAATATTGTTTCCACGGCCTTGTATAAAGTGTGTACAAATGTTTTATTTGTTGGCAGTGATTGTTCTGGAACAAGTATACAGTGGTTGAGAAATTTCAAATACTTAAATTTAAACTTCGAAATTCACTTGAATTGCAAAACTTTAAACAGCCGAAAAATTTACAAGGGAAAGGGTTTGTTACAGATCAACTTCAATACACAATCCATAAATGTAGAATAGACACCTTAAAGGTGAATAAAAACACCCATCAAAAACAGGAAGAATGTAATAAACAAAAATTTACCATCAAAACACAAAAATCTCATTAATAAGATTCAGTGATCCCAAAAATTCTTAATAGATTTAATATATCATCATTTTTATTACACAATTGATACGTATAAGCAAATTATTGGCTACTAACACCTGCAATACCTTATCAGCAAAAGCATTAAAGTTCTTATAAAAAGTTAAGTAGCTAGGATAAAAGCAGAAAATATTTTTTGTTTATACTCCATATTTGTCTCTCGTGCATGTCTAGTAATAGTTCAGTGCTTCCAGCTCCACTTTGCAATTATCAGATTTTCACTTAAATGAAACAGTTCCAATATGGCTGCCAAGCCTTGAATATAAACAGTGAGACATTCCATCCCTGCTTACTAAAATGGTCAAAGACTGTTTCCAAACATAAAAGCTACAGAAAAAATGCTTGATGCTATTTGCAAAAGCAAAATATCTAGCTTGATATGGTTAGCAAAAAACAAATTAGAGAAAAAGATGCTTAATAGGACAATGATCCAAAAACAAACATAAGAAATCATTTTGACTAGATTAAGCAATGATAAATACTTTGCGCAGTAAACAAAACGCTGAGGTTAAAAGTAGAGTAATGAAATAATTAAAGACTAATTAACCACAGCTAGAATAAAATTAGAATTAGACTATTTGCCAAACATTTAGAAATGTATTATGTATTAACATAATAAAGGTAAAAGCCCAGTGATTAAAGAAATCTCATGTTTTTACCACGCAACATAAAATACCAAAAATTCTATGCACAATTTTGGAGATTGTGTTGATTACAAGTAAAAAATATCCTTAAACAGAACTACAAATTACTTTTATAAAGAATTACAAAGAAAAAACGATGAGTTGAATTAAAAGGAAAAACTCAAATGAAGCTTTTTTTTTAAACTAACCACGTTACGATGGTGAAAACATGAGAAATTTACATTTTTATCTGTTTTTGAATACAATAGTTTTTAAATAATCATTTAGATATTGATACTAAATACTTTTAGTTCCAATCTGATTATTAAAATTTCTCTATCAAATAAAAAAATTAAATGCTGTTCGATTTGATGAAAATATTTTCCAAAACCAATCAGCAATTCTGTCACATAAATTGAAAAATTCAAATCTATTATAAACTATACTTACAGAATCTATAAATATAAAATCACACAAATATTGGTAATAGAAAAAATTAGTACATGTTTAAAAGCATTGTCAAATGTTGCATAGAAGTCATGATAAAAAAAAATCGAGAATTTTCTCCTATAGTATTACATACTTCAGAAAATTGCTTAGAAAAGGCACAAATTTAAGCAAAAAATGTATGGGTTATAAATTATAATGCATGGGTAAAAAAAATCACAATTTAAAAAGGATTGACACAAAATAGAGAATACCTACAGAAGAACTTTAAAAATAGAGAAAAATAGGGGTAAATTGTGCTTTTCCAAAACTGATTTTGACATAATTAACATATATAATGAATGTACTTTTGATAAGAAATAATTTGCTATGCCTACACACTAAAAGCACAATTTACTCCTTTAAAAAATGTCCAGCATTTTAAAAAATGGGTTACAAATTTAAAACCAAACTAGCCTTGAAACACACAACCTATAAATAGAAATAGGCATAGAATTTGCCCAAGCATGTCTTATGAAGTCGTTATGTCTATATAGAACATTAACAAATACAAAGATAAAACTCAGCAACAGTACATATAGTATGTATGAAATATTGAATCTATAAAAAAAGCGCTATAGAAGCGTTGCACGTAGACAGATGAAAGGTATGCACACTCGATGAAATAAATCATCTTTTCTCACTTGTTAATGCAAGCTAAAAAATATCTAAAAGAAAAAGGGGGTTAAATTAACACTCTAAAAAATTTTACTGTACAGTAGAGCATTTTTTATTTGAAATTGATTGTTATTTGAAATACTGCTGCTCCTCACTTAAAGACCGAGTTCTGTTCCTCCCACCCAGTGATTTGGTCAATAACTGAGGTAAGTATTTAATTAACAACGCACTGGAGCAACACAACGGACTATTGGCGACGGTCTGAGGTCAACCCCTGAAGAGAAAGATCCGAGAACACCACGTAATTTTGAACCACGGTCAGATGACGTCAATAACAGAGAAGCTTAACCTTTCTATTTATTGTGTTGGTGGCTTTGGCCAAATATGGCACAAAGGCCATATTTGGCCAAACTGCGTCAAACACAAAACGTCAGGTAAACAATGTGAAAGAGGATTGGGGAAAATAGTGAGATGGGATATCCCTGTGTTTACTAAAGACAGTAAACCCCATGGGAAAAGAAAAGTTCAGAGTACCTTGGGTTAGTGAAACCTGTACACATGTAAAGGCGATGTGCCGGTGAGGGCTCTATTGTGAATAAAGAAAAGGTTCTCGCACACCTGTCAGTTTATTTTAGACACCAAACAGAACTTTGGCATTGCTTAATAATCATAAAAGGAAATGACAAGTGCATGGTAATCAAGGTGTGCCGATCCTATCACCAACAGAACATGTATAGAGAACATTCTGGCATTTAATTTGCCAAGTTCAATAGCAGATGAATTTGCAGGTATCGTTGGCCAGACCGGGCTACGTACAAAACTTCCATTTGACTCATTGCATCTGGGGCAGGTGATGGCACTAACTCTGGTTTTTCAGGTGTATGAAACAGCCCAAGGAAGGTTGGTTGATTTGGGGGTTTTATGGTACAAGGGCCATATTTAGCCACACTTTGCCAAACAATGTCAAGTAAATACAATAGAGAGGATTGATTGGTTTTGGGTTTTATGGCACAAAGGTCATATTTGCACCAAACATAAGACATAGTAGCAAGTAATACACATGAAAGGAAGAAAAGAGGGAGTCGGGAAGAGAAAGAAGAGAAGATCATTTGGGTATCACAGGGGAGTGACTCCAGTGTTTACCAAAGACAGTAAACTCCATGAGGAATGAACAGATTATTAGGGTACCTTGGGTTTACGAAGCCCGTACACACCTAAAGGAGATGTGTCTCAGAGGATACAATGGAAAGCGGAAAAAAAAAGACAAAAGCATGAGGTAAGGGTAAAACAAAAAGGAGGAACACACAGATCACACACTGGAGTACCTTGGGTTTGTAATGCCCGTGTTTACTTAAAAAAGTAAACCCATGAGGAGCGCTAAAAAGGGGTATCCCCTGAACTGAAGAGCTGGTAAGTCCAAGTAGTCATTAAATAGGTAAGTTGTTAAGTAAGGAGTACCTGTATTATGAATTAATTTATTTTGTGCAACATTAGAATCACATATAAGCAATTTAAATGATACTGTGCTACATACTTGTAAAAACGTACAAGCTTTGAATTTTATTGATATAAATAATTTACTGTTACATTTTATTTTCCTAGTAATAAGATTTATTTTACATTAATCTTCCACAGGGAATTTTAATATATTGAGCAATTTTTTACTTTGGATAGTTTTGTAAAAATTATACTAGTACAATTTTTTAATTTTAAACTAATATGCAGTATTTTGAATTAACAGGTGATTCTGACATTGCTGAAAATATAATTTCCAGCTAAGCCTCCCATGCATGATTTTCCTAATACAATAAAACCTAATATGATGTGTAAAAAATGGTTCCTCACAGATAGGTCATTGAAAGCACTTAGCAAATAAATGAAAAATGTATGTATTATACACAGCGTTTCAAGATTAAAGTATTCTCAACAATTCTTATCATTCTGCTGTACAATATTTCTGTTGTAATTAATCACAGGCAGCTAAAATACGTAGATAAGACTTATGGTGTAAACATAGGAGAGAAAAGAGTACCTCCTACAATTTTATTCTTATACCTTATGTTTTTTAACTTCTCAAGACAATTTCCTTCACAAAATGTATGAAAAATAAATAAGTAAATGTGATATGCAATAAATAATGACATCTTCAGTTGAAGGATCAAAGATAAATTATTTGATCTAATCTGCAATGAAAAATTAATTTTTAAATGTTAGAGTTGTGTCTATATATACGTTTCTATCAAGATTTAATACCTTTATATATCAGTTTCTCCTTTTTCTTTCTTTTCCTTATCTTTCTTGTGTTTTTTCTTAGACTTCAAAAAGGATGGAGCTTTGATGCCACCTTTCTTTTTCTTTTCTTTCTCCTTTTCCTTCTCTTTCTTGGATGAACTTTCACTACGATCTTTAGTGGGTGAACCCTAAAAACACAATGAAATAAATTATTGAAGAGTCAAGTACTTTCATTTGCAATCACCAGGCATAATAAATTACAATATTAATATTAACCAAGCATTATCCTTTGCATTATCCAACCATTGTGCTTTACAAGTTATAAGACAAGCTCCTTCACAGGTGTCTCATTTCTAAAGAATACTTAGAAATCTCAACCTTAGTTTCAAATTAAGTCATTTCTAATGAATATCTAGAAATTTCAACATTACTTTCAAATTAAACATTTATATACTCTATTATTTGTCAGTTATCTTATAACTAAATTTAATCTTATTTGTTCACAATGAACACAACACTGAATTCACAGAATATTTTACACAATAAGAAAAGTTGTAAAAAATCAATTCAGGGTAGACCAAATTTGATTGGTATTATGGTGCAAGAGCCATATTTGGCCAAGCTGCACCCATACAGCATCAAGTAAAACCAAATTTCGAGGGAAATTTAACAATTTGAGTTGGTTTTAAGAGTAAGCAAACAATGCAAGTACAGATAAAAATTATTTCTATAACATTCTTAACACCTTGTAAAGCACAACCTAATGGAAAACTTAATTCGGATTCCTCAGGTTAACTTCAATATACCACCTAAATCGAAAGTTGATAGGTCAATCTACCATGATGTTAGATATTATATAAAATTTATATTTTATTTTTGTAAGTATGTAGATATTTACACCAAATAATATAACACAAATGTATATACTTTACCTCTTTACTACTCTGTGATGTTATTGATACATCTCCACTTTCGAGTGAGCGCATTTTTTGTCCATTAATTACTTGTGCGGCTATAAATATAAATAATTCTCTTTACTAATGAAATGAACATGAATCTCACATTGAAAAGCAAAAGACTAACCCCTGAAAACATTTTGCATATTAAAACTGTTATGCTTTACTTTCTATTCAAATAAAAGTTTATTTCACATTATAATAAAATCCAATTGATATCTTTCCAACCTCAGGCACACTGACTGCATGTGATCTGGCATATTATTCTTTACAGCCCAAGTCACATAAAAGGCCATGCAAAATAAAATTAAATTAAATTAAGAGAAAAAGAAGAATCACTAACAAATCTCTCAAATGATAGATCTTAAGGCATACAATACCTGAAATGAGTAAATTAAAACAAACAAATTATTTTTAAACTTATTCTTATTTTTACCTTGCTACAAGCACAGGAGGAAAAATATTAGTAAGGAGAAAAAGCTATGATTTTAAGTATATTGTTTAATAACAGCAATACTGCCTTCACAAGTTAGTGTAAAAGTGCTGCTTTGGGAATGAAACCAGAAATTTGCAGGTTGGAAGTCTTTTTCAGCTATAAAATTCTGTGTTACTGTTCTAAATGTTTCAGGATTTGGCAGTTTTTACTTTTTAAAATGAATAAAAAAGAAAGTTTATGATGAAAATCGACTAAGTGGTTTTTGATGACCTAAAAACTTGAAGTTGCAAAGAAAGTAAGCACATCACACAAAATTTATGAAATGAATGATAAACTTTTTTAAACTACCTTATGTGGTATATTGGAAAATAGTACTTTGTCAAAGTGGCCTGCATAATGATTTGAGTTGACAAGTCCTGTTTAATTATTGTTGGTTTTGTGAAAAAATTAAAACAATGGTTGGGCTGAAGAATAACTATCAAATTAATTTACAGAAACTATGTAAAAAAGTAACGGATGCATGTTTCTACTTAAAAAGTTATCAAAAAATATAAAGAGGGGTACCTACTAACATGAATTTTACCTACTTAACCTACTAACATGAATTTTAAAATCTACAAATATTGTATATTTCCATTTAGTTAACTGTTCCAATTCATTTAAAGGACAACTTTTTCTTTTTTGCTTGAACTAAAAGCCCTCTTTAATCAGAATATTTGTCACATTAACTCTGAGGTCACGATTTTAAAGAAAAAACCAAGTTGTGCAGAATTGTTTCACTTATCCAGCTTCAAAATTAGTATGAAACATCAAAAAACATGTTTTTTAATTATAAAACGATTTATTCATTCATAATAAATTTTTACGAAAAAAACATTTACCATTACGAAAGACAATTCACGGCAGTGCACAATTCGCCAACTTTAATCACAACAGTGTCAACAACTTACTAATGCGTTTTGACATGTGTAAATTTTTGTTTTCAGTTATTTACCCATTTAGCGTTAGTTCTTAGCATTGCCAACTAATTGAAAAACTTTAAATAAAATATTAAACTGTATGATTGAGTAATTTCAACTTTTTGAGGTGGGTTAAAAAATATCCCACCATACATAAAAAGCTAAGCAAAAGGTGGGACAATTTTTAACCTACCTAACCCCAAAGAGTTAAAGGACATATTTTTGAGTTTGTATTTATTTCCCGGTTTTACTCAGAACCACAGAATGCCAGTTAACTCATGCAATAGTATGAAGTGCATTGATAATGTATAAAATTGCTTAATATAAAATTTTGTATTTAAGCATGCAGTCCAATAAAATTGTACAGCAAATCAAATACAGGTACACCTCATTTAACGAACGAGTTCCGTTCTGAATAGGTCATTAAGCTAATTGGTCGATAAGCTAGGAGTTTAACTGGATTTATTTACTCTGAATAAAGAAAGTTTTCACATATGCTGGCCCCATTGAAGGGTGTCAATAACTTATTTATTTTAGTGGACAATGCAGTATTTTGGCACCACTGAGTAATAAATAACAGGTGCAGGGAAAGCAAGGCACACTGATCACAAACAGAACATGTACTAGAAAAATTAGAACATTACGGCATCTGATTTGTCGAGTGCAATACCAGCTGCACTTGCTAGTGTTGGCAAGCAAACAAGGCTACAGGTGAAATTTTAATACAATATATTTGGGGCTGGCATAGGCACTGGCAAACATGGAGCCGGAACAGGCTCATACCGTGCTGGCGTTTTTCACATAAGCTGGCACTGTCAGTATTGATAACAGGTGTGCTTGATGCATGGCATACATGCAAATGGAAAACATGTAACGAGAACATTCTGGCATCCATTTTGTCGAGTTGAATGCTGCTAGCTAATGAGTGTGAAAGCAGACTAAAATGGGGATTCCCAGCACTAGATAGATGGTCCGAAGTCTAAGCAGGTGTTAAGTGAGGAGTAATGTACATACAAAACAGAAAAAGAAATGTGAATGTATACATGCAAGAGTGCAATATACTCACACTTTGTCTTAGGCTTCCGCTCGGAAAATGTGCGTTTGAAGAAGTTTGGCTTCTTTTCAACAGAGTCAAAAGAGTCTAAAAACACATGCAATTAAACAAAACATTCCATGCTCAATTTCATGCAATAATCAGAAACAAGGCAAATAAATAGAAAGTGTGTAAAAATTAAAAATTTGTAAGCTTAATGTGACAGTTGATCATTAAGTCTCAAATAAGTGAAACAAATCAGAAGAGATAATAAGGTGCATAAGATAATATTTCAAAAATGTACCGAAATAAGTTTTCGATACATTCAGTATAAAATAGCAATACATGCAGTAATAAATACTCATGCTGAACTAAAACAATATTCATACCCTGCTCAGCTAATGCCCTCTGAACAGCAACATTATCAGAATCTTTACCTAGAAATATAAATTTTCAATATTAAATATACATTTGTACAAATAGTGTAAAACAATTAGTTTAAATTTAATGTTCATCCACAACATTTTATTACTCACATAATACACAAACAGATGTGCAAGGTTTCTCAAACCTAGTACACAATTCTAAAAACCATAATATCAAATAAACTTTATATTTTCTCTCCATTTAGGACTTTTTAAGTATTAATGTTACTTAATTCTTATAACCATGACATGTACTTTTCTGTTATTGATATTATATATCAAGTAGAAAACCCCATTGATCGAAACTACAGGAAAGAAACATTTGTCAAAAGCAAGGAAAATATTTTAAATTTATGAAATGCTGATCCTTTCAATTAGAAACTATGCAAGATTGTCATACTTCATGAGACTAACAAAAAATTAATAAATTATTACCAAATTATTCAGTAATGGACATAATTTTGACATTTAAATCATGAAACAGAATGGTGACAAAGGAAGCATGCTACTAAAGTGCAGAGAAACTGGTGCAGACGAGCCTATGTAAAATACATAACAAAGCCACCTAAGCACGTCACCAGTAGCATCTCCCAGTGCATATGTAAAGCGATAGACATCTAAGCAATAGACATATGGAAGCATCTAGAGCTCTTTCCGCTGTGAGAATGGCAAGTTATCATGAATTTTAATGTGGTTCAATAATTGGAGCTCGTAAGATTGGTCATAGAATTTCGGAGGTGGAAAAGCTAGGATTTTCACATACTATTTCAAATTCTAACTTACAAGAATTCTGGCAAAACCTGTTACTTATGACCGAAGTATGGCAGTAAAGACTGGGTGAACATGATCAGCATTGGCTGCCAAGAATCATTTCACACGATAGGCATGCAACAATGCCTCAAATAACATCAAAATTCAATGACGGACACTCAACAAACAACATCTTGGGGACTGCAATATTCCCTCAAAGATATGGACTTCAGGAACCAATGTCAAACTTCCCTTAGTGAACACTCAACCAAGCTATGTACTTCACCAGGGCTCAGGAACACTATCACTGGACATTTGATGATTGCAAATGAGTAGCCTGGTCTGATTCCTACACCTTATAATACGACAGAATTGTGGACCACTCTGCAGGAAGTATGGTGTTCAATGCCTACAGAATGCTTCTGCAAGCTTGTAGTCTATGCCCTGTCGTATTTTTGCAGTTCTAAGCTCCTGTGGGAGGCTTATCACATATTAGACTGGTGTACGAGTTTTCGTAGTACTTCAGTGTATTTAGATTAACCCAAAATATACTTCACTAAAGTGGTGGTAATTGGATTTTCTTTATTCTAATCAGTAACATGAGTAGCTGTCTTTTGTAGATAAAAATTTTGAAAGTCAAATTAGAACATCCATTAGCATTTCCTGATTAGCCTCCTTTCAACATTCTGGAACAAGGGATGTTCATGTAATATTTTTGATAAAAATTCATGAATTGTTTTGTTCCATGAATGAAAAGAATTAAGAATAAAATATAATGACTTGCACATGAGTAAAGCAATATTCAGCTGAGAATAAAGTAATAAAACAAAGCTTCTTGCAGAAAAATCTAACAATGATTTAAAAAGATTCTTCTATGAAAAAAATCCAAGAACTTATTGAAACATACTTTTGGCAGCATATGAAACGGGAGAAGGGGGCGGAGATTTAGATGTGGGTGGCTGTGGAGGCTTTGATGTTTCTGCAACAGGTTCCATAAGAAGTGGTTTGATTTCATCAGGAATATCTTCTTCAACTAAAATCATACCATGGGAAATTAGGTTAATTAAAATTAACAAAAATATTTTCATATTTGAAAGTACATCAAAATTAAGAAATTAATTGTCACTATCAGTTATCGTAATCAATGTATAAATACCTATTGATGTGATTAAAATATAAAATAAAGTATCCTTAAGTACCCCAAAAAGTTTTCCAATATTTGTCAGGATTGTTTTAATAAGATGACAACGAACAATCCATCACTTAAAAGGGACAGAAAGAATAAAAAATATAATTTGTAATACAAATCAACCACCTAAAAGGGAAAACAGCTACTGTAAAAATGATTTGATGATTAAAAAACTCGATAGTTTATTAAATTTAGTTAAACTTATAATAAAGTAAGTTATACTATCAGATGGAACGTTTTCTATCAAGATAGCTCTGAATTCATCTTAAACTTAAAGTGGAATATTTTTCCAGAATACTAGTTAATTTTAAGATTTTATAAATGCCATGGGTTTTGGAAAAGCTCAAGAAAAAGACTGGAATATTAGGATAAACCCTGTTCATTTTTATCTTCCTAGAATACCTCTCTTAACAGCTATTTTTAAATTTAGTAGCCCTTACTTTGCATGAGGTTATATGAACTGCATTGGTGTAACCATTTCTACTAACCTTTAAATGGGAACTTAATAAATTTTACTTATTTTAACCTTTAAATGGGAACTTAATAAATTTTACCTATTAATTTCTTCATGAAGATTGGTTAACATTCTTTGTAATAAAATAACTTAACTGCCATGTTCTGCACAACAGACAAAACGTTTTTTAAGCCCAGACATCTGTGAATCTACTTTCAAACAGCACTCATTTAAACAATCAGAAATTCTTTTGATGCTCATGAATATTTGGTTTTTAATTTTTTTTTATTACAGAATATATATTTTCTACCTTCAATTTTAACAAATTCATAGATTTTTCTGTTGCACTATCTTAAAATTTAATAACTGGAATATTTTAAAATTTTTAATCAGAGGATTGATCAGTCATCAGGATATGAACAAAAATCTTTTTTTATCATTTAAATCGGTTTTTCTTTTAAATCATAAAAATCGGATTTATTTGATTTAAATCATACTTTTTATTTAAATCCTATTTTTATTATTTTAATTAATACCTGCCCATACAAGTTGTAGGACATGCAAATCAGAGTAATTTCTAGATAGTTTTGTTTTATGTTAAACAATATTTATGATGAATAACATTAATGTATTAGAAAATATAGCAGGGTAAATTTTTGATAGATTAACTTTCTTAATTTCTACATTGCGTTTTAATCACATGATACAGTAAATAGAACAGTGTAACAAATGAATTTGCATTAAGCAATGTTTTCCCATCTGGTTCTCAAGCGGTTTAGATTAGTTTAATTTTAACTCTTAACTGGTGGATAGAAATTTTCGGACCTAGATAATTACATTGCAGGATCCCACATGCACCATACAATTTTTTGTATAAAATTAATCAAAAATCAGACAAATTTCAAAAAAATTTTGCATTATATTTTTATCATATGAATAAAATGTATAATTTCTTCCGTTATTTTTATATAAAGTAATTAATTCATTGGTTAAAGGTTGTTTCTGGATTAAATCATGTCCACCAATAGAAAATAAAAGGAACTTGCAGGAAAATTCATGAAAAAATTCCTATTTTTCACAAATATTTAGCTTGCAAAAAGTATTAATTTGTGAGAAAAAATTATTTGTAAGTAAATAGTAAAAAATGAGACAAGACATGAAAATATACATAAATTGAAATCAGATATGCCTATTTTTCATATTTTCCGAGTATAGTATTGATAAGTATTTTAAAGTTATATTTCAAGTATACACATAAAAAGGGTTTCTACATAACATACAAGAAAATGAAGCTTTTCTCTTTGAAAAGCATAGAATAAGTGTAATAGCATTCCCCAGAACATGCAAATTTAATGGAATTTTGAGCTTGCAATAAAAAGAATCAATCATTAAAGTAGCTTTCGTCTTCAATCCCTAATCTATGTATATTGTCAATATACTCAATCATTAGATGAGAGAATTAACTTTTACATTCCAAATTTCAGTTTCATAAATACAGAATAGTTATACTAGAGGAGTAAAGAATTCCTAGGAATCAATGCATAAAAAATGTATCAATTAAATTTGAATATAAATTACCCAACCTATTACACAAAACAAAATGAAATTATTAAAATTCCCAATTATAAAGATTTATATGCAAAACTGGAATGCTTTTATGATACTACAAAAACTTTTTCAATGAATAAGTGTTTAATTTTTTTTCATAAACAAACTACTCATCTTGTTTGATATAGTTCTTAACTTATTTGAATAAATTAACATGAGTCTTGTGTTTATAGTTATTTCATTTATAAAATGAAATAACTATATAATATTAATAAATCTATACAGAAGGGAAAATGAAATTTAAAATTTTTATTTAAATCATGATTTAAATCAAACTGATTTAAATCGGCATACCCTGTCAGTCATTAAATGGTTTGGCAAAATTTACCAATGTAACAAATATAAATCAAGTTCATTATTAATCAATTATAAAGTTATACCACTACTTAATTGAAATTCTTTTTGAAGGGAAAAACATTTTTAAAAATTGAGATCACTTTCCTATTCAAGAATATATCATGATTTTAAGATTAGTGCTACAAGTTGACAGTAATAATTTTTTTAAATCTAACAGAACAATAACTCACTTGATTCTCCTCTTTGCTTTCTTTCAACAATTTTTTTATATTCTTCTAAATCCTGTTCTGTAACATTGTCAAATGGATTCTTAGAATAAGCACTTTTATACACCATAGCATTATGCTGGAACTCTCGCTGTATGATACCTTTTGAAGCAGCACCTACCAATACAACTTGGTCTCCATGTGCATTTATCATAGATTCCTATAAGTCAATTTGAAAGATTATTTGAAAGGGGAAATCCAAAATTCCCCATGGTAAATAGATTAAAAATAAAGGATTGAGAATAAATTATCTTAAGCAATTATTCAAATCATGACTAGCATTTATTATAAAAAATTAATAACGTAAAAGCATTTTGTGAGTGAAAGATCAGGATTCATGGCAGAAATACTTTTTGTGCATGAAATAAAAACGTTTAAAGTTTTTATGAATTTTTTATGCATCTGCCATCAAGTTTCTCTTAAAATGTTACAAAACACTTTTTGAAGAAAAACATCAATTTAAAAACTACAAGAGAAATTTAAATGTATTTGTAAAAATCCTCAAACAGTAATGACTACACAGGTCAACTAGCATTTTATTGCTAAAGATCTTTTATAAATATAAACATTTTTTACCTTGTTATAAATCAGAATTTTGCATTATTTGAAAAACCCTAAATATCTCTTTCTGTAGAAATGGAAAATTTTAATAACGAAAACAAATTTTGTTTTTAAAATCTTTTTTCTCCTCTTATTCAAACTATATAACCGAACTTTTTGATAGGAAATTTCAAAGAAAATATACCTGCATCTGACGAATTTCTTCCCATGTGACACCTTCTAAGATATTGGACTGAGGTCCAGCTGTAACTTTTGATTGCATCCTGTTAGCTTTCAACTGTTTAAGGGAAAAATAATTTGCATGATTTAATCAGCTAGTAAATAAAACAATTATCTGTATTTACATTCTATGCACATTGACAAATACTACTATTTTGTTCAATAAAATTCAATGTTCACTGATTAAATGGTAAAATTAAAGAAATCAGTTTCAAATATAAAAATCACAACCATGAACTGATTTTAATTCATTAATACATTTTCAATAGATCAAGAGAAAATTGTTCACCCTCAACCCAATACCAGAGTTCCCACCATAAAAGAAAATCAAACATTTCAAGAATTTTCAAAAAAATTAAAACCATTTTGTTAACGATGAACATTCTTTTTATTACACTTGAATTTGGATATCATTATGTAAGTAAAATAGAATAAATATATTAAATCAATTAACATATGCAATAATGGAATTTTAAAAAATCCTGAAAGAGAAAAGATTCAGTTAGAAGGCAAATTTTGTTTAAACTATGACTATGGTAAAATTCAAAGGACGAAATAGAATTTTGTTATTTTTCAGTTTTCTCAAGGGTCCCCGAGTTAGAAATATAAAATTCAAATGTTTTTAAGGATCATGGAAACTCTGCAATACTTAATTATATTTTTACATCATAAGTCAGTAAGAGCACGATTCAAAAATAGCCCAAAGAATGATTTGGTTTATCATTTTACTGTCATTTTTTGACAGACAAGGGCCAATTAGACTGGGTACTGTGGCTTAAACTATACTCTCAACCACTACATTCATGCCTTGACCGGGATTTGAACCTAAAGTGTCGAACCAAGGGCCAGATCACTAAACATTCAGTTTCCAGGCTGGCTAGCCTAAAGAATGTAAAAATAGCAATCAATAAGAACTGTAAAATGAATTTGGTAGCCCATGCAATTACTAACAGACTAAAAGGAATACAGCAAGAAAAAGTGCTTAGACGAGCACTCCTGAAATACATGTGGAATGATCAATCATTGAGGGTCACATGCATTAGATTAAATTAAAGAAATAATATATTATCTATGCATAAAAACATACTGATACAACAGGAACTGAACTTTCAGTTTTAACATGGTGTTATTATAGAATGCCATAAAAGCAACGTGGTGGTGCACGAGAATACTGGATGAATGTAATAGTGAGATGTTTCAGACATCATAAAACGAAAACCTGAAGCATCTACACCAGGCAAGAAACATTGGGAAAATGTTGAAACGAGAAACTATTATTCTACAAAGCCTCATCAGGAGTCTCTCAATTCGTCTGCATAAATTATAACATCAGTTCAAGTCCATGGGTTTGTTTTGTTTCCCTATGGTCATTTTTGCTGTTTGAAGATTAATTAATTAGACAAGGGTTTTCACAAGAGTATACAGGGAAACTTGGGCAAAGATAACTTGTAACAAACTACTTTTGTTAACCCTTATTGGATGTCAGCATGCGTATGTACCTTGTTGCTAGCTTGGAATTTACAAGCTTTTGAACATTTCCAAAAATTTGCCAACCATTTTTTAATGGAATGCTTCTAGATAAATTTTAAAAATGTTTAGAAGCCTGTAAACAACTTAGCTACAACACTCCAAATTGTTAAGCAACAAAATTGTATTGGACTAGTAATGGAAAGCATGCTAAGTGCAGAAAGTATTGAGATTTCTTTACATCAGACAAACATGAATTCATAAGTTTATAAAACAGACAATGCTATGATAACATTAAATGCATGACTAATAGAATTATCTTAGTTGTATCTGATTACACTATTTTGCAATATTAACTTTTATAATTTTAACTTTTTAAATTATAAATTTAAAAATATTGAGTCATTACTACCAAACTTTGTTTATTAAAAAATATTAATATTTCTGAATGTTCTATTTGTGTACACTAATTGCTGATATTTAGATAAGATACAGCACTAACCTGATAATTGATTGTCATCTCCCTTGCCCTCAGAAAATTTTACAATTCAACATCAATATCTTTCAATTTATAAATAAATTCATACGCTTTAAATCTTTTTTGCAAATAAATGTTCAATAATCAAGTATAATTATTTTTTTACAAACTCCTTATGCAATTTTAAATTCCAACAATTCTTCGATGGCCCAAACTTCTTGCCTCCTGGTCTCAGAATTTCCACAAAATAGAACATTAGGTAATGTCAATCCAGAAATGTATCACACAAACATCAGATGTCATTTCCCAAAATTCTTGTACTTTTACACTGAATAAATAGATATTTTTCTATCATCAGTTTCAATCCAAGCTAACTTCATTGTGTTCAAACTTTAAATCATTTCAGAATTAACTAAACATGTGTTCTGTTTTTGTAATAAAAAGTTAACATTGATGACCTTAAGAGAATCAGAAATTTGCAATACTTCATTTTGGTAACTGTAACGGATCCTAAAGATCAAATTCCCCACATTTAAGAGCCAACATTTTATTTAAATTTGCTTGCTTTGCTGAATTAGTTCATTCCATCTAATTAGAATTAAGAGGTCCATCTGGAAAGTATCCAGCCATGTACCATAAAACAAGATACATTGTACCTAGGTCTTTTAGCACCTAGTCTCCTTCAAACTAGGTATCTTGGTATCTATCACACTTCTCTCTGCATCTCTTCCACTTTTCAAAACACCCTCACAAAGTCCATTGTTGGAATTGCCATCAGTTATCTCGTTGTGTCTCCTGTATTGCATTCATGGTCTGAAATCTCTTCCCCTTTCAGAAAAAATTTTAGCTTTGGGGAAAGTCAGAAGTTGCTGCACATAAAATCTGGGCAGCAGGGGGTTGAGTCACCTGGGTGATTTGATGTTTTGCATAAAAAACATGCTCCAGAAGTGATAAATGGCAAGCACAATGTGATGAATCTGCCAATCACCAGTTGATCACAGATGTGATCAACTGGTCACACTGAGGATCACTGGTCACACTGGTCACAACTGAGGATCACAGATGTGGCTGTTTTCTTGGTACTGTATCTCTCGCGGAAGAAGAGCATTGAGCTAGTACTCCTTATTAATTGTTCGGCCGGGAGGAGCAATCGTGATGGATACCTTCACATTTAAAACAGTCAACATGGTTTTGAAATGGCTGCAACTTTGTCATGCTTTCTTTAGGAGGGGAATACTTTTTAAGCATCTGAATAGTTTCTAAAGACGAATTTTCAAGTTAAACGTAAAATTTTAAATAAATTTCCTGCTCTATTTACTTAGTCATTATAAATGTGAGTCTCACAGAACATACATTCAAGCATCCAACTGATAGTCCAATGGGTTCCAAGTAGGTGAATTAACGCCACACTGGTGCCACACAATAGGTTGGACACAATGGATCCAAGATTTTCCACACATGTGCGTCATATCCCCTCTTGACTGCCAAGTTACATCAAAGCAGTAAACAATTCTCTTTATAAAAGCAATGGCTGGATGCTTTCCCAACAAACCTTGTGTTTTGTTTAAAATTAGACATGTTTGGAATCTGGAGTAACTACTGCAAATAGTCAATACCAATTGTTTTCCTATCTGTTTACAACCTGAACCTTTTTCATACATTTCATTTTAATAAGTGTAAATCATTCTTATATACTGAAAAGTGAAACTTATTGGATCTTCAAAATTGGGAACTTTATGGCTAAACAGTGAGCTATTTTTAGCTTTACTTTCCCATCAATTATTTCAGTGTACCCAGTCAGCTACACCCACAACCAATGGTGTATTTATGTTAAAAGTAGTTCTAATTATCTTTGCATTTTAGTTGTCATATTTTTTGCATAATTTGGTTTTCTATGAATGCCAATATGTGCAGTTATTGAAGAGAATTCTTTTTATAAAAAAGATTCTAAAAAGATATCAAAAGGCAGCCGTGTAAATATTTGTATGTGGCATTTATGGAACCAGATTAAATAAAATATATTTTTGTAGAGAACGGATGAATAATTTGATTTAGGAAGTCTCAAAACAATTTATGCATCAGGATACAAGCTTACGCCTAATAATGGTTTCAGTGATGAGAAAATGAACATTCTCTGCAATTCAGTAGTTGTTTTCAAATACCAGAATTCAGAACCTTATTTGATTGTTTTGTCACTACAACTTTTAAAACAAGGCCTAATTTAAGCTGTGGCTTAAAGTAGATAATGGACCACTATGAATATTCATGCCAGGACTGGGATTCAATCCCAAAGTCTGCTGAACTGAGAACTAACACTCAGCTACCAGGCCGGCATATATACCATTACTTGAAGTGGAAAGAACATCGATTTTGTGTTATTCCAGGAGCAATATGATAAGTCTGCTATACTAAATTTACCAAGATTTGTTGCCAAATCTGGATTAATTCTCACACAGCAGTGAATTCCTATTCTCACTTGCCACCACACTCCAGTTGGAATGACTTACCAGCCTGAGGATTTAATGAGTAAAACCTGGCATTTTCTGTAATCATGTCAAGTTATGTAAAATTCTTCAAACCAAGAACTTCTCAATTAACGTTCTTGTGTAATGAGAAATCTGTGTGTATACTTTATAAATTACCTGAGACCTTACTCTGTACACCTGTATATTTGTTATTTTATATATTCTGTGGTCCCCATCTTTCCAATCAATCCAAAATTACCAAAAACTTGAATGTTCTGATTTTAAAGTGGTACATCACAACTAACATCCAAAGTTAACATGTACTTACTTAAACAATGCAGTCTTGAAAAACAATGATTTTGGTCGCTAAAAATTATAGGCAATCCCATAACCTCATTTCTAGACCAGATAGTTTTGAGTATATAGATTAAATAGAGAAACAACCAAATCATCACCTGTTGCAGTAATGATGCTTTTAATTCCACTGATTTTGTCAATTTTTGGAAAGAAATTTATTCTACATAATTAACTCTTAAAAATAGTATCTCCAACTTTCTTGACTTACAGATAAACCAATTAACTTAATTATTGATATTTAGGACAAAATTATTTTGAATTTAATAACAGCAATTTATTTCCGTGGAATAAAGTCCCAGACATTTATAGAAATATTATAAACAAAATTAGTCATTTGCATCGATTAAAGAATGTGAAAAACTAAAAACCACCTTTCAAAATAATGTTTTCAGAACAGTTTCCTAAACAGAATTCTGTAATTGATACCTATTACCTTAAAACACTTCCCATCTGCTTAGATTTAAAAATTAGGTTAATTTGGGTTTTTTTTATCATGGGGTTGCCACTATTGCCATTCACAAATCATCTAATTACAAAGCTAAATAGTTTTTCATTCTTTAATCTTCCTGATAATAGCTAATACAATAAAAATAGTGAATAAATAAATTAAAAAATTATTTCCCTCTATATATAATAGTAAAAAGATTATCTTTTAATTAGGTTTATTTTGGGGATTTTGTTTCCTTGTTTTGTAATGTTTCCTTTTATAGGCTTGGCAACAGTCTGCACGCATTACTTGACCTTGTGTTGCATTGGTGCATGCTGTAAAGGTATGCTTTTATTTTCTGATATTTCACATTACATATCAAGTCTGGCTCTGGGGAATTGGCAGTCATGTAGTTTCCAATGAGTATTTGTCAAACTAGAGATTGGTGGTAATCTAAACAAATTGCTTACACAATTGGAGTCTCTGAACGCGAATTCCGGTTCTGTTTATAGCTCTGTGCCGAAAGCAACAGCAATAATAACGTTTCTTTGGGGACTATCCAAGTTGATTGCCGTGAATGCTTTTGCATATGGCAGACTTCTAACAAGTTTCACCTTTTCCAAATTCGCCTGTCCCAAAGTCGATTGCTTTCTCTTACCAGTCACACTATATTTAGCTACTTTAAAATATTGTTTGTATTTTCTTTTAGACTCCAATTTTAAGTTTTTGGGGATAATTTTTATACTTTTTGCCACTGCCCCACTATATTTCTTTAACCACTCATTGTTTCTTTTTAAAGTGAATCCACTTTACTCTCCTTGAAAAAGGGTGTGAGCACACTTAATTCATTTTTATTGATTTCTTTTTTGATGTTTTCCCACAATTTTGAAGGTAGTTAGCCCTACATGTAACCAATTTTTCTCATTAGTGACTTGAATTAAATTCATAGAATGAAATATTGATAATGTAAAATAAGTTTTTAGACTAACTGATACAGTGGTTATATTTGTCTTCCAACAAGTAGGTCCCGGGTTCGAATAAGCACTCGATTGTCCTGAGTAAGAGGACACCACGTAATTTTGAACCACATCCATATGACAAGATAACATCAGAGCTGGCACCCTACTCTCCAAACTTCCACACCACACCAATGTGAGGGCATTTGAGGCCAACATTGATGATGAGGATGGCATTTGAGGCAACGGTCCAGAAGGGAAAGATCTCAGGACAACACCACATAATTTTGAACCATGTTCATATGATGAGGTAACATCAGGGCTGTTAGGTCAGAGGCACCCTACTCTCCAAACTTCCACACCACGCAACGTGAAGGCTTTCAGGCCACTACAGATTGAACATGTGCCAGCCCCCCAACTAAGCGACGGTCTTTGGTTGGATCGAGTTTTGAACTCGCAACCCTCCTGTTGCTAATCCACTACTCTTCCAACCATGGCTCCTTCACAAATAACTGTCACTTCGCCCCTGTATTGCAAGCAATAATAGAAGGTCTAACATTTTGTTTCTCTGAATGCTAGAATAGCAGACATAGGGCATCCATTTTTGCAGTTTGTCATTGTTTTGTTCCATTGATATTGTGAACTTGTTAATGTTTTACCTTTCAATATACGTTGATTTGAACAATGATAGTTATATTGAATTTAGAATTAGTCTAAACTCCAAATAAAACAAAAATAGCCTAGACCTTTTTAAAAATTCATTTACCTTGGGACCCACCAAAATAAACTGGCTATATTTCATAAAGTAGTCTACTGTCAATCCTGTTATTTAATATAAACAGCAGAATATGAAATACTTAAATTAACCCTGTATGCATTGATATGCAGAGCAAAGCCTGTTCTTTTCACAAAAATCAAAACCTAAAAACAAATCATGAACAAAAAAAATGGAAATAATGAGGTGTAAACTGACCTCTTTCTGTTTGCGCTTAAATTCTCCAAGATCATTAGTTATGGGAATGAACTGGTGAGGAGACTGAATTTTGACAGCTGTGCTGTGAGAAGGCGACCCCTCCTGTACCCACTGTAGGAAAAAGAAAGAAAAGGGAATGTCAAAAAAGCAAAGAAATTTTGAAGGAAAAAAGAAACAGATTTTGATAAATAGCTTGCATGAGGTTTTCTGCCAAAACATAAGCATACAAAATACTAATTAATACAGCATTCTCAAGCCAATTTGTGGTACGCTCACATACTAGCAGTAAATAGAAGGAAGCACTGATGTAACGAAGCAAGTATACATTACAGGATTTAAACCACTGCTTATTAAAAGAAACATACTTTTCCATTTGCTTTAAAATGCATAAATTCCTAGAAACATCTATGCTAATCTCTTGCTGCGATTGGACAAGCAACATGCTATTTATTCACATTCAAAGCAGCCAGCAGTCAAATGTTAAAAGGTCGTTCCTCATTCAAAAATCATAAAATGCATTGGCTAAATGTAATTCAAATGAGAGCTTTAAAACGGCAGAAAACCATATTAGCAAATGAGTGTAAAATTAAAAAGAAAGGAGTAAAAGGAAATAAAGGGTAAGAAAGGTAGAAATAAAATTAGTGGGTACAGAAAAAGATGAGTATGAGTTACAAAAAGTTAATTCTGTATTAGAAGAGTGTTAGTTACCAAAAGTTAATTCTGTATTAGAAGAGTGTTAATTGCAAAACTTGGTCATAGAAACAAGGCGAGTGTAATTAAACACGATGTACAAAACTATTCTCAAACTGACAACACAACCAAACTTTTCTCAACACATCTGAAATTTTAAGTTTAGCTTGATTGAAAAACAAACTGAATGTAAATTTGTTTTAATGAAGAAGCTAAAAGGGGATCAAAATAATCAAAAAGTAATCAGTAGCTGCCCTATCAACAGGTTATATAAACAGTACTAGAACTAAATTGTTCTGTTAGATTAACCATTAAAACGCAACATGAAAAATCAAAGAAAAAGTACCAATAAGAACTTACATGAAAATTAGAAATTCTTTAATAGTATATTTTAATTTGGGCAGAATTTTATCTTTCCCAGAAAATGCATTAAAAAGTTTGGTAGCATTATCAATTTTTTATATTTTAATTGCAAAGGAAAAGTGACGTTTCTTTTGTACAAGTCCAGATTATTCCCTAAAATTACACATAAATCAATGTTTTTTTACAAATCGCAAATATTTTTAATACATAAAATGTTTTAAATTATACATTGATTACCTTCCTGTATGTTTCATTACAAAAATTAAATGTAACATCTATTTATTGAATAATCAACACTTTTTGCATTCAATAATCAACACCTGTTTAGTTTTGAAGAGCAGACTTTAATATCATTACATTAAATGCATTACACTGAAGACAGTCTCACTTCTGATAATACATACCAAAACATAGAAACAGACTTCAAAATATGAAAAAAGATGTGCTAACTAATCTAACAAGCAAATAAAAACATATAATTGCATGAATATAGCTTCAATAATATTTCTAAACTAAACATAAATCAAATAACTAGTACATCTAACAAATAAGCACACTACTAGAATCAGAAAAAAAATATTTTTGGTAAATAAATATAAAAGCTAACTTTCTTTGTATGTAACTCACAGGTTGATCACTGGGATTCTTCACAACCAAACTAACCAGGAACCAAAATTTTCAAACTTAGATAGTTTTCATAAAATGAACATTTCACATGGGATATAAAATTGACAAAATCACAATCAACATCTTACTTATAAACAGATACCCAAATTCTTAATGAAAAGATAACTATTTCCTAAATGCATTGTTCATTACAGAAAGTTCTTGAGTACAAAAATCTTGTATCACATCTTTCGATAATATATTTGCTGCACAAGTCATGTTCTTTTGGAGTCAATGAATCACCACTATTTTTCATAAATAAACCAGTTTTTTAGTATAAAATATTCATATCAAAAACTATTTAATAATGAAAAAATTCAGGTTGCTTCCACTTATTAATAAAGTTGCACATTCTTGTATCAAAATAATCTTACTGAATGATTTAGAAGCAGAAATTCAATTGCTTTCATTTCAATATGGCGAGATATTTTGAATGGACAAGTGCATAATATACTTAAATTTCAAAATTGTGCATTTTTTTTAAATCAAAATTAATAGATGTCATTAGAAAATACCAATTTTACAAACTTTGTCAATCGAGTCCCTTTTTTCTACTCATTGCTTTCATTTCTTTATTCATTACTTAAAAAATATAATCATTATCTTCACTTAACTCAAATACAACACCTGCAAGGAAATATTGTTAAAATTCTGATTTTCACATCAAAATATAATTCCCAATTTTTAAGTCATTGAGGAATATACTTGAAGCCTAAAATATAATTAGAAAACTAACTGAAGTAGTATGCTAACATTAAATTTTCAACATTTTTATTATTGCAGGGTACAATTAAACATTTTTAGCAAGTTATATTTTGAAGTAAACTTTTTAAATGTTATACTGGATTGTATAAGTGTCATAAAAATGCATTTAGTCCTTCGTCACATTTGGAATGTAAGTAGAGAGAAACAAACTGAAACATGAATAAAAAACTTCAAAACAAGCAGATATGTATTTAATTTATGTAAAACAAATTATTTAAATTTATTAATTATAGAAATGATATATTGCTATTCTTGAAAATTAAATTCCTTGTTGACTAGTTTTGTAACAAAAATATGGCAATTGCTAAGCACATTAAAAATTAATTCGATATGAAAATACTAAACAAAAAAGCAATGTACTTGTTCTTTACAGAAAAGGAATGTCAGACATGAAAAACAAATATAACAGTTAGTAATAAACAAGTAGAGGCTGTATAAAAATATAAAAACCAGTCAATAAAACACATAGACCATCATCCCATTTTCAGCAAATTCTGAAGCATGCAATTCATACTAAGCAACCTGCATGAAGACTAACCCCCACATATGGCCTAAAAACAAATGCTATCTTTACTCCTCAGTTACATTAAAATGCAATAACTCGCAACCAATAAACTTTAGAGGACATATTTATAGAATAATCACTAGCATTTATTTAGGAATCCGTTTTTGGAGTTAATGAAATTTATTGATGAAAAATATATTTTTGAAGTAAATGTTAAATTTCACAATTGAAATTAAAATTTCATCTCGGCTTTTCTGTGCTACCAATTTTCATTCTATCTCATGAGATATAAAACAAGTTCCAATATGGAGGTGATACAATGACTTTTAAGTTTCCAAACTACATTTTTAGTGTTACAAGATTCAAAAATCAGAACTTGAGTTCACATCAATGCAATAATGTATACATTGATAGCCTTCTAAAGAAATACTTGAAGCATGAAGGGCGAATAGTTAATTTTACATATCATGTATTTATGATCATACAATGTATACATATATTGCTGATCTTAGGCAAGCCTAGCATTGACATAAAATAATTTGAGACTAGTCTTCTTTCCTCTAAAAAATATAGTCAAAAGCTTGTTTCTTAGAGATTGAATAGCAGATACAATTGGTTTAAACATAACCAACTAAACAAAATATACAAAATATTCAATGCATTGTGAAAACTACAATAGGCATTTTAAAAATTGATTTCATAAGAAACACATGCCATAATGAAATTGAGATTGAGCAATAAAATATATTGTTTGGCAGTTTCAGTTTGAAGTCTTTTGACTGAAATACTGTAATTATGTCCCTACTTATATATTTATAAGGATCAAATCCTCACTACAAACTCATGTGTACTATGAAGTAGAATTATAAATGCATTAATGTTTATACATCATTTTCTATGATCAAAACAGGGCAGTCAGGAACATCTGTGATACATTTACAGACATGAGTACTACATATATATGTATAATACAGTTTATATATGTATAAATTAAAATATCACCATTGGTGTAAATATAGAATAATACTGAATAAGACATCCAAAACAATGAAACGTGAATAAGTGCTAAATTGCTACAACCAATAAGTATATTTTTAAACATTATTTTCAGTAAATGTACAATACATGAAACATGTACCAGAGCAATAATGTAAAACTTTAATGTATTTCTACATTCAGTTATTTCTATGTGAATTATGCAATTACTTTCGTCTCAATGGCCAAAAATGTTGAGTTAGAAATAGTTAGTAACAATTGGAATTATTTTCAGAATGAATTGATGCAAGTTTATAAATGAGAATGTGCAAAATGTTAAGAAAAACTTTCTTAAAATATCAACTAACTTGAAGCACATTGATGAAAAAGCTTTATATTCTCTCTACTACTATAAAAACTGAAGCTGTTAAATACTTTAATAAATGGGAATACATTTAGATTATACAGTATCCTACCAGAACATATTAAAATTACAATATTAAATATGAATTAAATGTTATAATTAAATTATAAGTAGAAGCCTAGTATTTTAAGTTAATGTTTAAATGCAACAAAAATAGACAATTGTAGCACAAACAGAACTGCAAGTCAAAGTACTTGTGAAATAGTTTAATAGCATAAAATTCTTAAAAATAGTAAAATTAGTCTTCTCTTAAAGCTTATTTTACGTAAGTAGTTAATTAACATCACACTGGAGCAATACAACAGGTTATTGGCGATGGTCCGAGATCATCCCCTGACGGGAATGAACTGAGGACACCACGCAATTTTGAACCATGGTCAGATGACAGCCACGGTCCGGGATCAATCCCGAAGAGAAAGATTTCAGGATAACACCATGTAATTTTGAACCATGGTCAGATGACAAGATCAACATTTGAGCTTATTTTAGTTGTCCCAACAGCTATATCCCTAGTGCAAAGTCTTTGAAAAACAAATGTGGGGTAGAAGTTGGAAAAAAGCATTTGGTGTAGTTTTTCACTTAGAGTTAACAGTTCACAATTTTAACAGAAAACTACTATACGCCGTTACACGGATGCCTCAATTAAGTGATTGGAATGTTTAGATTTACCAAACCTTTTTGATATTATTGGAGAGCAGTTGGTATGTGTGTAAGTCAAAAACATTTTCCTCAATGAAATAAAAGGCTTGAATTTGTAGACTAGAATAAGGATTAATGCTATTGGGAGCTAATTTTCTTTGACACTAAGGTGAATGTTCAAAGAAAGCCATCAAAATTTTCAGAAGTCTGCAAAACTGAAAATGGGAGCTTTTGAGACAATTTTGCTTAAAAAGATACCCTAGTCGCCAAGGTTGGAAAATAGTAGCAAAAGGTCGCACCTGTGGCAGCCCTGCACAAAGAAATGAGTCATATAAGGAATACACACCTATAATGCATTTTGTTCGTTTTGTTTCACTATAGTTGGAAATAGATTTAGCGACAAATGTCAAATTTACTTTTCTCTCACATCACAAGCAATACATACATAATCACATGTGCGGTACTTGTCCTGTACATTTAAACACTTAAATGACGCTTCACATCAGACACATTACATTACACAACACTTTATACACACATTATACTGAAATTGAAAAGAATGCCCATTATATGTAAAGCCAAGTAATACAAGTAAAGCATCTTAGCAGATAACATAATCCACAATAAAAATAAATGCCAACAAAAATTGTATACAAAAAGCAATGCAGATCCTTTCCTGGTAGATACAGCAAAAATGAGTTCTAGAGGTATACATTTTGTATGACTTCACATATTTCTATTTTTCAAAAGGTAGCAAGGTAAAAAGTTATAATTATAAAATACTAATTTGATATGTTGAGAATTATGGAATTAAACTATACAAAATCTAGTTCTAATTGTGCAGAAATTTGGCAACTTTAAATAATGCATTGGGGCTACAAAAACCATTAAAAATTCTATCCTTTTTCAACTTGATTTCAAGATGTTTACAATACATTTGTACACACAGTAAATTTGAAAATATACTTGAATGACAAATAATAAACTGGATACATGTTCAAAAATGAATTTGATATTTGAGTAATCAGTATAAATAAGCAATTTTTGATTATGTATTTTTGAAAGCAAAAATAAACAAAGGATAATTGTTTTAGCTAATGCTTATTTAGTTATTTCATTTTAATTCCCTTTAAGAGACATCTCTTATCAAAAAATACAAAATGTTTACCTCTAATACACATATAATGATGATCAATAAGCAAATATCAAACACTTTGTAAGTGAATGTGTCTACACCTCTATGGCAGTATTCTAACAAAACTTTAAAAAGCACTTACATTTATGTTTAATTTGATATATTTTTAATTATACATAATTTTTCAGAGTGCAAAGCTAAGCAGAACACTAGGTATTAACTAAAGTGAAGAAAAGTTATGCTTCTACCTTAGTAATTTTTTTAGGATCAGGTGTTCCAGTTTCTAAAACTTCTACTTTTTGATAAGTATTTGGAGAATTAACCCAGCGTAGTTTGTCTTGAGTTTTGCGACCTTCCACCAGCTTTTTCAACGGGCTATAAAATCATACAAGTGGCAAATTATTTTTATCTTTCTAAAACTAACATTATATGTATCAGAAATTTTTATTACTTTACGGAAGAAATTGCAAAGATTTCATGATCTAGTTCACAAAGAGTAACAGGTAAATCAACAATTATAAAAAATGTTGGTCAATATGAAAACAAACTAATTTAAATGCTTTTGTCAAAATAATAAAAACACCATTGAGATTTAAAATACGTCATCAACACAATGGTAGAATTAAAGACATGTTGATGTAGATATTGGTTTCAAACAGATTAAAAGTGATTAAATAAGGTATGAAGGATATAAATACTAAATAGAATTTATGTAAAACTTTAATCCTAAGTAAAAATTTTAAAAGGAATAGGGATATGAACAATATACTTTTCTACCAGCCTAAACCTACCAGCCTTCCAAAGTCCTTTTTGGCTCAACACACCCTTTTCAAAGACAATTTTCTTTGGAAAACTATCAACTAATAATAAATTGCAAGTGCAGCTGTGCCTATAATTTTTTAACTTGGAACTAAGTTTATATGCTATTTATTTAAGTGAAATAATAAAAATAAACTGCACATAAACACACTACATTGCTCACTATTATTAGCAATTAATATCAATGAAATCAGAATTGGAAATAATTCCTGATGAGAAAGATGAGCCTGGTGTGCTATCAATTTGTCTATATTAGGCTCTATTTTTCCATCAGCAGCTTCCTTAAATGGCCACTCCACTATTTGTAGTCTGCCCCTCTTTTAAGTTAAAAGAATCAATGACAATGCATTACTGTAGTGCAGGGGTGTTAAACTCAATTAAAACGGCCATTTAATGCAACTGGTAAGATTCACGCGGGCCACATCACATTTACAAATTTTCTTAAAATTATATTTTGAAGTGAGGATTCAGAAATATGGATAGCATAATTAAAACACATTATGTAATTAAGTGAATTTAGGGTAATAATTTAATATTGCTATATAATTGCTTTTATTTAAATGTTTATTTAATTTAATGTATTTATAAAACTAAAAATTTTTTTACAGGAAACTTGCAAGCGCTTTCATCCTACTAATTTTCCAATATCTGGATTCAAAGACTGAGAACAGACAATCTTCATTATGGCAAATAGATGTTTATCAGTTAATCTTGATCTGTAGGCCATTTTATCTAATTTCATGGACGAAAATAGTTGCTCACACAAGTACGTACTCCCAAAATAGCATAAAATTTGTGCAACTTTTTAATTTCCGGGTATTTTTCACCTAAATAAGAATATATTTTGGGAATTGCTGCTTCTTGATATTTGTCTTTTAAAACTGAATCATACTGGAAATCAATTAATTCCAGTTGTATCGAAATGGGAGCATTTTCAACTTCAGAGGAAAAAGGCCTAATAAAAAGAAAAAAAATTTGTGACTTGAAATCATTAAAACGTTTATCGAATTCGTTTTTGATTTCTTCAATTTTACCACAATAATGTGAAAATGAGCAACTGATTTTGTGCTTTTAAGTGCTCATACGTAGGAAAAAAGTCAAAACGTTTTTTGTAGATGATTTTTAAACAAAGTCAGTTTTGTACAAAACTTGCTATTGCATCGTACATATTCGTTATTCATTGATCTTTGCTTTGCAATGTAATATTAGGATTATTCAGATGACCTGTAATATCTGTTAAAAATGCTGGATCTTTTATAATCAATATATTTTCGGGTTTTTTTTCATCTTTCATTTCAAGAAATACAATTATTTCCTCCAAAAGCAGATAGAAGATCTTCAGAACTTTGTGGCAGGACAACCAACAAGCTTCTGTGTAATAAGGAAGATCTTCGAATTCGGATTCTAAATCTTTGAGGAATGAAGTAAATTGGCGATGGTTAAGTGCTCTCGATTGAATAAAGTTCACCAGCCTCGATCTCCCCTAAGTGCTATTTTCTTCGTAATATATTGTTTTCATTTGATTTTAGAGCATTGTGGGCCACAAAAAATTACCTAGGGGCCGCCAGTTTGACAACCCTGCTGTATGGTCAAGTGGTTAAGTATTTTAGGTCACAAATGTTTTAGCATCTTGTTAAACCCATACACCACAAAGACTCCATCAGCACCCATAGGGGGCAGTAGTGCTCATTTTGGGAAACTGCTGTAAATCGCGGTTTTAAAGACGAAATATGCAACGCATTTTTATACATGTTTTTGCAGATGAAAATTATATTAATATGAAATTACCTCAACCATTTGTCTTCTCCATAATACTGGGAATATGATGAAGCACTAGGTGGCACCTCCACTTCGTTTTTATGTCGCACTTGGTCGGTTCGGATCATTGGTTGCTTGAATGTATATCCAGTTCGGAAACCCTATGAAGTTAATGCAAAATAAGTAAAACCTTCGTTAAACAAAGTCTACTTTGAAAAATCAAGTCCTAAAAAAGTTCTCAGTTGACATGCTTTTTTGTCGTCAAGGAAGAATTTCTTAGAACCCCTATTTGAGGCTTTGCAGAAAATAATGAAAACATACTGGTGTGGTATTTAGTTATCTACAACACCACAAGGCATGGTAAAATCAAAAAGATAATGATTTACAAAAATTAACAAGATATTCAAATAATAATGAGAAATGATACAACTGCCCCAGTGCAGTGTTTAAAATATAAACTTTAAAGTTTTAATTCTTCAAATTTACAGGAAACGGAAGAGTTGGAAACAAATTTTCTAAAGGACCAATGAAATCAAAGGACAATAAAAGAGAAAACATTCCAAAATATTCAAAGAAAAAACGGAAAATGAAAATTTTAACTTCATGATGTTGCCATAATCCTAATAAAGCAGGGTTGTCCTAACCTGCCACAACTCATTACAAAAAGCATGCCAAAAAATGTGCTCAAAGCATTGCCACAAAGTCTTTATATCAAAGCTGTACCCAAGTTACATTAAGGTTATAAGTTAACCTCAGTCCAGTAAAACCTCCAAAAGTTATTTTATCTGCTATTTAAGGTACTTTGGACTTGAAAATTAAAAAAAAAAAATATTTTTATAAAATGGGTCTCCATGGGTATAATGCCCAAAATGACTACATTACCTATTTGGGGACAATATCCCTATGGATCAGCACATTAAGTTGGTTTGTTGGGTTTAATGGCACAAGGGCCATATTTGGCCAAGTTGTGCCAAACGTAAGATGGAAAAAAGACAAACGCAAGAAAATCAATAACTAATATAAATATTTCAATTTAAAATTAATAGCCTATAGGTATAAAATCTAAATAAAGTTTATAAAATGGATATCAGTGATTAATAAAAATACTTTCAATTAGAGCTGTCATTTCTTGCTACCCAAGGGCTAATTTGACCCTGAGCATCAGAATGTAGCTGAATGAGAGCTGGAATTAATAAATAGGACCTCAATTTTTAGAGATAAAAGCTCAACTAGTTATGTTATAAAACTGATTAAACATTAAAAAGCTATTGTTTTAATGTAGTCCAGGAATAAAGTTAAGAGCCAGTGAAAAGTATAAGTATCTGATTGCTTCCCAGTATGACACCAAGAGCTAATAAAATATATTTGTGTGAGGACCAACAAAAAACATTTGTCTCCATATAATTGTTATCAACACATTTTAATATGTAATATTTGACAAAAGCTGAATTGAACTCATTATATTCAGAAGTTATACAAAAATCCACCACTTAAATTATAAATATAACCCTTTTTTAAATCAGCATGTCAAGATTTTCATGTTTTATAGAAGAACATGTGAAAACGATTAAATAAATGCATGTATTGAAACTTTCCAGTTCCCTGAACATAATTGGGCATTGCTCATTTTCGGTGCTACAATGAAACTCATTCTAAATTGCTTTGTTAGTCAATACTGAATTTGTTTTTAAAATTTTTGTGAAGACGATGAAATAATATACATAACTCCTCACTAAAGGGTAAAACCACAACTAATCTTTGGATGCATAAATTATATGTACATCAATAAAAGTATACTGAGAAAAGTAAATTGGCCTTATGTAGTCTTGCTGCCAAGAGCAAGTAGAAGCAGCTTAGTTAAAACAAGATTTAAGTACAATAATTAAGCAATTTAGAAATCTAACTTTAAAATGAACTTGAACCACTTAACAAAATAACACATAAGGAAAAACTACACATATAAACATATAAAACGCAAAAAACTTACTGCATTGTCAAGCATCCTCATTAGTGCTTCGAATTCCAGGTCCCAAACTCTCCATCTTTTTTGCTTTTCCTTGGGTTCTGCCTTTTCTTTATCCTCATCCCCACCAGGCGGTTCATCATCCTTAATCTCTGGAGGATATCCACCAGATAGTATGATCTCTCTTTCATTCTTGATGGCTTCCTCAGACATCATTTGAATGTTATCGATGCCTATAGGCATTAGCCTCACCTAGACACATATTAAGTTAATGTCATTACATGAGATATTGATAGAAAATTAAATTAGATGTACCAAAATTGCAATATTTACACTTAAGTACAAAATAGTACATTTAAATGAACTGAAGTAAAACAGACATTTCAGTTCATATTTTCCATGTTAAGTTATTTTTTAAATAGGAAATTTGATCATAATTTATTACCATTTCTTGCATGAACTAAATTTCTAGAAATATCCACCATCAACTTTGAAAAGGTATACAATACTCATATACATACATCAAGTATACAATATTTTAAAAAATTATTTGAGTTACAATAACATTTTTTTTAAGTTTTAAGAAACTAAAATAAATTAAAATCTGAAACAATGGCTTTTCATGTTAGACAGGGTAGGTGGGTTAGCTGGAGTTTCATGGTGCAATAGGCATATTTGGCCAAACTGCACCAAACACAAGACAATGTTCAAGTAATGGAAACACAAGGAAAATTTTACTGATACAGAAGAGAGAAATACACCTAAGGTAAGTTCGGGAATAGAACCTGCACCATCTGCAACTCACTAGTTGCTAGCGCAGAGGGGAAACCCACTGAGCCAGTGGCCTCAGAATAAAATATGTTAATTTATACATTCTATAGTACATGAACATGTGATTTCCCTTCATTGATGGTCCCACAATGAGTTTATTAAATCTCATTGTTGTGTAAGTTTTTTAAAAGCTATTACATATTCAATCATACATTCAATATTCTACAGAATCTGAAACTAAGTTATAAACGATATAAAACTGTTTTTAAATTTTAATATTTTTGTTTTCCAAAAGTTATAAATCTTATTGTCACAAAATCAGCAAAGTAATCAACACTTAAAATTATGTTTTTCTATCCTTTATTTTCTATGTATGTTTGTAGATTTAAAATTTAGATGAAACATTACTATAGCATCTAAACATACCTTTTAAGCAGGGTAAATGAAAATCAATTATTCATATGGCACATGACCATTGAATATTTGGGAAACTACCTTATCCGCAGCTTTCAAGTGAAACACACCAAGTCAAAATTTTCAACACGAGTTTTTAGCTTTTCTAGATCTGAATATGATCTTTAGAATGATAAAATCCCTTAAATCATTTTTTTTTGCATGAAGGTTAGATTTCTTGAAACACACTAAATGAATATAGCATAGTGAGTAAATTTTTTTCTTCTTTGTTTGCTCAGAATTATGTTTTGGACTTAGTCTGTTCTACTTGTAAGGCGACAATATAAAAACGTCAAAGCCAACCTGAGTTTCACAAGCAGCTACTGCTTTGTGTAGCATAAAAACAGCCTCTTCTATTGATTCTCCACAAATCAGAAGACCTCTATTCCTCAAAATTAGGACCTAAAGATATGGAGATAATTAAACATTAATTGTTGAAAAAATGTGAGAATGACCATAAATATTGTCAAATAAATTAATCACTATACCCCAATGCCTAATCTATAATCATAAATAAAGACTATTTACTTTATTTATTGGCCCCAATGTACGAGCTATTTGTTCTCTTTCTGTTTGATTAGATGGTACACCATGAAAATCACAATAGCTTATTTCACCGAGAATAGCAGCTTCTTGACTGATGGGCAACAAACCACATTTCGTAGCTGAAACCTGAAATTTAAGACAATCATTTAAAACAAATAGATAGATAAAAATGATATAATCAACTTAGATCATAATAAGAGTATATTTATCATGAATAGAAACTAATTGCAAAAGCAAATTTTAAAAGGTATTTCAAAGCTTGATGCTAATAATTTAAAGGTATGCTGAACATAACAAAAACGTTCTGTGTGAATTTAACTTCTACCTGTAATGCATCACTGTATCTCTTGACTAGAAATCAAAATTTAAAATAACAATATCTAATGACAACTAATAAGCCCATAAAAAGAATGTTGACCACGGACATGTTTTTATGGTTTAATTAATTCAGAGAAGTTCAAGCACTTTTTACACAACTTGGATTGATTGAACAATATTAACTTTTTTATGAATGGCTTAAGTGATAAATTTTATCATCTTGATCTCAAAGAGTAACAAGCTTTATTAATTCTTAAGTAAAACTCAGACTTAATCTCTAGTAAGTCTGAACACACAAGTCAATGATAATAAAACCCAGTTTCGTATAAAAAAATTTCCATTCTCTAAAAATTATATATCATGTTAAAAGTTATCATTTAACTAAAAATGCATCTGTTTGTAATCTGCTTTGAAAAGACAGGTCATCATGTCTAGGTATTTAAACTTTCATAGATATTATCAGCTAATTATATCATTTACAATATTAGCACCTATTGAAGTATTACAACAGCAATGACAAACTAGCAGATAACATCCAACATGTCAAATAAAACATTTACAATTAAAGAAAATTGTTGCTTAACTTGTTGGTAAGTCATTACAATTTATTAAATGACTGCATCTCTAAAAACACAATATATAATTTTTTCTTGATGCTTAGAGGAAAAATGATACCCAAGTCCAAGCCATAGGAACAGTTTAAAACTTCAAAACATTTTTAAATTAGACTACAAAACTTCATTAAAAAACAGTTAAAATATAACTTACTGCAATGCAAGGAGGATGGTGCACTTGAATGACACATTTCAAATCTGGTCTAGCAGCATGAATAGCTGAATGTAGGGCAAAACCTGAGCGGTTAAAAGTATAATTTGTGGTACCGGGATCAATGACATTACCTTGCATGTCTACTTTTAACAATGATGAGGCAGTGATTTCATGATATTGCAATCCATAAGGATGCAAAAGGAAGTGTTCCTGGTCTTGGCTCACACGTACCTGAAGGAAAGTTACATTTAAAATTTAATATACTTATGTATTTACTATAAACATCAGAAAGCAGACATTAGTAAAAAATAACTAGCATTTACAAAGATAGATCATGTGATTAAATTTAAAACTAAAGGGTGTATTTTAATGAATAAAGAGTAATTTATTGTAATAACAATAAAGAAAATATGGGTTAATAAAGAAAACTAAAATTAGAAATTGAATAATTTTTATGCATGATTCATAGAACATGCGATACTGCATAGAAAGTTAACCCATTACCTGCTCTCGTTTCTTTTTCAAAACAAAAATTTTAAATTCATTTATTGTAATTAAAAATTATTACAATAAAAAAATATTACAATAAATACTTCAACTTCATATACAAATTATAAATGGAATATCTAAAGTAATATGAATAACAAGCACTATGTCATCATTCATTATCAACAGAATAGATTCTCAATACAATTGCTGAAAGGTAAACAATAAGAGGAAATACACTAAACAGATGCGACTTTAGCAGTATTGATAAATTATACTCACTGTAATGTTGTTAAACATACTCTCAGCCCATCCATACAGATCAATTAACCTGTACACAGCCGCTAACTTGGCTCGCTGAACCTTTTCGCCTTTGGCGTATCGCAACCCATCAATTCCACGGATATCATTGATTGGAATGACGCAGACACCAGATCTCACTGTAGAAGTGCCAGAACGAGAATTATGAGGCAGGAGTAGTTCTGTAACTTGTTGGAGGGCAGCTAGATTTGCTTGCACATGCCCCTCACTCATTTGGGAGTCGATGATACGTTCCAGCTCTTCACGGAACACTTGGCTGCCATAAACATTAAAAACAATTACTTCTTGCATTAATGTTACTATGCATTTCAACGAAAAGCTGAAAATTTGGAATTTGCACAATTATAACCTTAGGACTGACTGCCATAAAAACGCAACCAACAAGCTCAAACAGGCCATATTTGGCCAAGCTGCAAACACAGGACAGACACATAACTTTAAGGAATGAACATGTACACATAAGGAAATTTTTAGACATAGAGAGAAATAAACCCAGGGTATGTTACAGCAATTGAACCTGTATTGCCTAAAACTTGTAGGTTGCTAGTGCAGTGAGCACACTAAGCCATGGCAGATAAAAATGACTTGGAGAAAAATATGTGTACTTAATATTGAATCAATTGTGCAAGATAATAACTGTCAACTGAGTAAACAAAAGTCAATCAAATTTATCAGTTCCCAAAATCATGAGCTAATCACGAAATTTTGACAAAAAATGGTCCCATTGTATAAATACAAGAATGCATAAATGAACAAGTTTCAAGAAAAACAATTTTAATGTAATATTTCAAGCAATTGAGGATAATGAACTGTCATCCAGATATGGGCAGCTGCTGAAAAAACAGTACTAAGGTTCCAACTTGGAAAAATTATTGGGAGTCAAAAATGCTTTACTTGTTTGCAGTTGCTTTTTAATGGTGCAAGGGTCATACTTGGCCAAGCTTCACCAAACAAAATCAAGTAAATTGACAGACATACAAAGGAAAGTTTTTACTGACAGATCAAAATACATACAGGGAGGAATTTAACCTGATAGGAATCAAACCTGTGGCACCTATAACTTGCAGGTTGCTAGCAGAGCGGGCAAACCCACTGAGTCACTGCAACCCTTTATATTTACGGAATTTCTTTGGTTTATACATTTCATTACTTACATCATCTGTACATTTGTTTTATTTAGATGGCACGGCTTGTCCATTTTATGACCTGGTAGCATAAAACCCAAAATCCAATCCATAATGCTTGGGGTACAGGCCTTAACATAAAAACAAAGAGGTGACAAAGGAACTCAGCCAGTTTGGCTTTATAGGTTTGGTCCCACTCTAGTCACTTTTTGCTACACATGGACTAATTAAACCAAGGTCTTGTTTTAAAGTTGATTCGGAACCATTACGAACCATGCTCAGATCAGAATTTCAATCAAGAGCTAATTGAACCTAGGACCAGTGCTATACCTCTGGACTACCAGGTCAACTCAGCTTTCTAGAAGTTGCATCCATCATCTGATACAGCAACCATACAATCTATTAAATCAAGCTACACAGTACATTTGGTTACCCATATTACCTATATTCCTCATGTTTGGGGCTGGGTCCTTAACATAAAAATTTTAGGGGCTGAAAAGGTTCAGGTCCCTAAAAATTGGCAAATTAAATAAGTAAATTGATGCTCTAAAATTCTAATGTACAAATACATGAACAATTTGTTAGGTGTACTTTTTATAATACATCAGATGGGTAGTCAACAGGTAATCTGTTTTTAAAGATTTTTTTATTGAAACCCATTTATAATACCATCCTATATAGGTGCCAAAGAGAATAAATAAATTTTACCTTAGGAAAAAGGAAAGTATTAGCTATTTCTAATCCATTTCAAAGATGCAATTCTCAAATGTCACAGGATGCATATTAAAAATAACAATAACTAACACTTCCAAAAATTAAAATGCACACAACAATATACCAGACTTAATAAACAGGTAGGTATTTAATGTAGCACTGGAGCAACACAACGGACTATTGGCAACGATCCGGGATCAAACCCGAAGGGAAAGATCGAGGATGATACTATATAATTTTAAACCATGGTTAGATGACGAGGTCACACCTGAGCTGGCACCCCACTCTCCAAACTTCCACACCACAACAACGGACTTAACCACTTAAAGCCTGAGTTTTTTTCGGAAAAACTGGTAAAAAATTATCAAGTTTTTTTTTGACAGAAAATGAATATATAGGTACAGCGTAAGTTATTTTTTGCAATTTCAGTTGTGGGGGCATTAGAAATAAAATAACGCGAGATACAAGAGCGCCCGTGTGAGACACGGGCTTGTGCAAATTTACCAGTAACTTTCGCCCGCGTCAGACACAGGTAAATGCGTTAAGTGGTTAATAAACAAATATTTGAAATATCACATCACAAAACCACACCTGTTCATGATTATCTCCACTCGTTTCCTTCTTTCCATTTCTTGGACATCTTGTTGTATATCAGGTGGTCTCCACAACTGCCGCTGGTACTCGGGATCATCTGGATCAAACAATTCGGGATTTCTTTGATCTTCGCTGACCTGATTGGCATTCTCCGTATTAGACATCCTGAGTTTTTGTCAACTTCTACAAAAGAAAAATGTTGATCAATGCATTGCACACAACTACAGAAATTAATATTGAGTTAATTATAATATAGTACAAACAATAGATGTCATCAAATAACAAGTAAAAAAAGACATAAGTTTATTCTGTAATAGGATTTGATCAATGTTTTTGGTTATTGACAGTTTCTCAATCCAGAAATCTTAGAATGGGATGTAAAACCTTTAATGCTTTAAAAAAAAATCTTTTCAAATTATTAAGGCATAGAATCATCCATGTGAATTAGTGACAAGGAAGAGTGTTTACTTTCTATTTTACTACTAACTTTAAGAACTACTAACCCCATTTTTAAAAAATTAAACAATATGCTGGGAAAAAGGTTTATACTTTGTTTAAGACATCATCATTATTCACCAACTAAATGTCTTCCAACAATTCCCCTTTTAGAGTTCATGTGAAATTAAAGATTCAACAAATCTTTTTAGTTCAAGGATCCCTTTGAAAATTAGAATTCTTCGCCCCGACCCCTTGAGATTATAAAATTGAATGGAACATATCTAGACCTGCATGAGACCTATAGTGATCCTTATTTTTCACCTTAATACTGGGAGTAAAATACTAATATCTTTGTAAAGATTATCAAACGTTAAACTTTACATTAAGGATTAATGATGACAATTTTAAGTTCTGAAACAGAAAATCTAGTGTTCCAAAATAATACAAACAGCAAATATTGTACACTTTAATTTATTAATAAAAATGTATTAAAATCAAAAGGCTGCTTGCAAAATTATGACATAAACATCAAGATACTATATACTTTAACCTTGAATCTTCTGATTAAGATTTAAAATTTAGATTTTAGAACAAAAAGAATTGAAGAAAATAATGGAATATTTTATTTTCTCCTAAGTTCTCCATTTTGGCTAGGGAAATATTGCATATTTTCCGCGCAACATTGCAAGATTTTCCTGAAACCTTGTCAAGGACAACTGGGGTCCACGGACAATTTGGGAACCTTTTTTTCTGAATGAAGGTAACTTATTCCAGTGTTTAATAGTGGGTAGGTAGGTATTTTGATTAACGTCACACTGGAGCAACACAACAGGCTATTGGTGACAGTCCGAAATCAATCCCAAATAGTGGGGGAAAAATTCACAATAATCCTTAATTTTCTTAAACATATTTTAAGATTTCATGTTTTAACCTGAGGGATAATTTTTGAAAACAATTGTTTAAAGCAGAATTTTAAAACTAATTTTTTTATTTAAAAAAGGAAAATGTCTAGAATTAGATAAAAAATTTTGAAGTGATATACTTGCTATAATAACGACAAATGAAATTTGATTAACAGTAACATGATCTTCACAACTCATGTTAGACTGCAATTCGTATTTGGAGTAAACCACTTGTCAATATTTATCGCAGAATGGCGCCAAATATACGCAAATATAAAAAGTCACATTTTTTCTGGCATATTTGTGCAGTTTATCTTGTCCTTTCAGTTTTCATGATCTAACAAACAGGTTCTGTTGTTTTTCTTTTATGGTGGCTATGCCTTGGCGCAAATATTGACACCACTTGAAAATTGTCTTAGGCCCCATTCAGATGAGGCATTTTACAACGCGCGTTTTACGTCTAAACAAAACGCGGGTAGCCAAAGTACATAGAGTTCTATGCAGTGGACACATGCAGAAATCACGAGAATCCAAGCGCTAAATAGCTTCAGCACTTCAACAGTCTCTGGTCGTTCTCGCGATTAGAAGGCGTGTGGAGAAGCATAGGTTTCTTCTGCACCGTTCACATGACACGCGTTTTGACGGGTGTTAGGGCTTTTTTATTCCTCTAGTCCAAGTTTCTATCTTGGTGATCGTTAAAGATAGAGTGACAAATTCCTGAAATGTGATTTTCCTTAAATAAATAATTTTTCAACTGTAACTTTAATATTTTCGTGATACTCATTTGACGAATATATCCATTACGAACACAAAAGGGAGTATTAATCTCATTTTTATAGAAAAGATATAACTTGATTGGGGTATTTTGTCTTAATCCACTGATTTATATTTATGGCCATTAAAAATAGGATGAGAAAATTTAATTGTATTCGATTTATTGAAGAAATTTACCCTGCTTTCACACAAAACTTGTAAATGTGACAGTTTATTACTAAAGGGTATATTGGGTAATTTTATTTCTGGGACTAACGAATACCGACAACTTGCCCGTTCTAGTTTTCATGTGCGGTAAACATCTTTAAAATAAAACTTAAATTAAATATTCAATTTAAAAGCTAAACTTTAGTTATTTTTTTATTTGTCCTCAATGGGTGAAATGCGTAACATAAGTTTCAATTTTCATTCATTTTTCACATCCTTGTGTTACATTGAACTCTATATCACTTTTGAAAATGAACTTAAGTTACTGTGAGCTTATTTTTCATAGAATTTATATTTTAATCTTGCAGTTAGTGTTATTACTACTTTAATCGAAATGTTTATAGTATATATACGTCTAGACGCAAATTCTATTAGCAATCTCCTGGTTTTCGATATGTATACTTTTTTTTGTTTTTCTTTTGAGATTTTTTTAGTTTAAACATAATTTTCTCGTTTCATCATGGGGTTTAATCAAATTTTAGTTGAAATATTTCCCAGTCATTATTCCATTCGGGTTCTATTTGTGCTACAAAACCCCTGAAAGAGGGTAAGTTAGAGGGTTGGTATTCGTTTCGGATAGTCGGAACTCAGGGAAAATTGTGTTTAAAAATTAAAAACTAATTATTGTTATATACGTGTTATTTGTGCTGATACATTAAAATGTTTAGAGATAGGTTTTAAAAAAGTATGGAGATTTATTTGAAGGAAAATTAAATAAAAATTAGCTACAGATCGTAGGAAAGACGATAAAACCTGCAAAAATAGCATAAAAAGAAAGGTTATCACCAGTGCCGGATTTTGTTTGCGTGTCATCTTGTGATAGTACTTCGTAGACAATGCCATATAAACAGAAATTCCGTTTCCAATTTCCTGGTTCTAGAAATGTAGTTTTTGGGGGATATATTTTTACTTTACACTGTCAATTTTAAAATTTTGAGGAAATTGTTTGGTCATTTTCCAGTTTCGTTTTTAATCAAAGTTTTACAGAAATATTCCAATTTTTCATACACAATTTCGCTTTTACGATAAAACGCATTACAAATGACTCATCTGCTACCTTCTTGAGCCCAAAAAATCCTTGATCACCCCTTAACAAATTAAATCCTTCTTACTATTTTTATTGGTGGGTAATCATCGACACTGGAGAGTGAAGGTTAGAGGGTTTCTTCCTTTAGTCTTGACAGTAAAAAACGAATACTTTAAGATTTTAGAGTTAATGAAAATGTTTAATAATGCCACAATTTGAACTACATAAAGCACTGTTTCTGTGATCCGCTGGCTCTTACAGGTTCCTAGGTCAAAATATCCCATCATTCGAAAAATTTTGAAAAACGTACAAAAAGTTAACGTTTAAAAATTTACAACCGAGGTTGATGGCATTGCACTGGAATGCATCATATATTATACGTTACAAAAGATTTACCTGTTTAGGTTGTCACTTCTGGTCAGCAAGTCGATTATATTGCATTTATTTATGTATAAAGGTTAAAGTTCAAAAACACTTTATTCACAGGCAATTAGGGAACGGATGTTTTACAAATCGAAAGAATATCCAATTTTTACGTCGTTTTGAATATTTTTTTAGATTATTTTAGGCATTTTATTGCTCATTATACATTTCTAAGTTAACCAAATACAGACTCTTGTGAATACAGAGAAATCAATTTTAGGTTGGGAAAGAAAGATTTTCATCCTACTTTTAATGGCTGTAAAATTAAAACAGTTGATAAGGGGCAACAAAATATCTTATTAAAGTGACATTTCCTTTAAAAACAAGGCAATACTTCCGCTTAGTATTAAAAGGAATATCTTAAAAATGATTATTTGCTACAATTGAGAAAAAATAATTTTTTTTAAATCATGTTTTGGGTATCGATCTGACGTAAAATTTTACGCTGATATGAAATCCGTTGAAATTTTGATTCTATCTTTAACCATTCAAAAGATAGAAACTTGGATAAGGGGAATAAAAAAACACAATTTAATGCATAACGGAATTGACCTTGAAAAACGCCCAAGAGGTGTTCACATGATAGCGCTCGAAAATTCTTATCAAACGCGCGTTGGAAAAAGTCCATGTGAACGGGGAGGCCTTAAAAAGAAAAATCTGGGCAATATAGTTAGTTCTTCGGACCGGAAAAATACATGATTTTCTGACTTCCGGAAAGTTCGGAAAAATTGACATCTATGAATTGAATTTTTAAATATACTTGTTTGTGGATGTACACTTGACAATTTTTGTTTTGATTTATTCCTTTTTTGTTTCAATGTGGATCTAACGACTTGCTTTCATGAAATAAATTTCAAGTTGAAATAAGTCTAAGTTCAAATCGCAAAGGGATTAAAGACAAAGTATCCTTGATTGAAGTGCACCTATTACTTATTAAAGCAACATCCTTTGATCCAACCCGCATGCAAATTTCTCCAGCCCGTTAATCAACAGAAACACATTAATTTCATTACTCTGCAGACCTCCATCCCCTTCCCAAGGACCACTATCCACATCTTCCAAACAATCAAATGAGCAGCTTTCAGGCTTGTCTTCATGATAATGATAATCAAGTGCGTAATCTAACCTGTCAGGCAGATATTAAAAAGCCAAACGAAATAATTACGCGTCGTCTCGCTCTCATTTGTGTTGAATATCCTCCCCTTTCTAAATAAGGTCAAAATAAAAGCCACACCCACGTCCTCCTTCAACGCCAAGGTCTTCACAATGCGATTGTCTCGCAACGAATTCCGAGTTTCAGAGAAAGCATTAACTCGTAAAAAAAACGTCCGAGTTCCACAGGGAAAGCAATAAACGCGATATCAATGTTATTAGGTAAGGGTTTTTTGCTAGGGCCCTCGGGGTTAAAACTTTAGCTTAGTTGCGTGGAACAATTTATAAGAACCACTTGACATCCTTTCGTGAACAGAGAACGTTTCTTGTTTTTCCACGGGGGAAAATTCCATAAATTTTCAGTGTGAAAAAAGGAAATGTGTGAAAAATATTTTCTCAGCTTTAGTTTTTCCATAAAATTATAATTTAAGTTATGACCCGATACAAAGATATTGGGAAATGAGTTAGTTTGAGCTTCAAAATATATTATGGATAAATTTCTTAGTCTGCACATCCTATAATACATTCCATAAAATTCAAACTTGCAAATCACAAGACCCTAACGAGGGAGTTGGGGAATTTCAACAAAAAATTATAGCTTTTCAGAATTCTAGAATAAAAACCTGATTGAGAATCACCAAGCTTGACTACGAAATGCTAAACATAAACAGATAATAAAATTTAGAACTGTGTGTTTGTGTTTCTTTTCCCGATTCCTTTTTGGAAAACCCTTTCCTATTTTCAACGCCTGAAAATCTGCGCCATTTCAAAAGTTCCAAGTGAATAAACCACAAAAGCTAAAAATAGACTTCGAACCCAAGTCGACTAGTCTAACTTTTAAAGGAATATTTAAATAAAAGCCATCTTGAAGGTGTACAGTTAAAAAACTCGTGAAACTTGCGGTTGCATAAATTCTGCAGAATCCGGGTTGAAAAAATCCATTAACTTCTTTTATGCGCAGATAAAGGATCGGTCGATTTCCTATTTTGGAGATGTTAACATATGCATATTGGTGAGATAAATAATCTTGCAATTCGTGTTATCAGCAGGTGATACATCAACGGAAAGTTGTTAGATAGAATGGCACGGGGAAATGTAAACGTATTTTATTAGTCAATCGGAGCTCAACAAAATGTTTCAAACTATTTGTCTAGAACGAAAAGTTTACGAGAATAAAATCGAAATTCTGTCACGTTTTTATTTTTTACAAAAACTCGTTACTTTGCGTGACAAGTACATTTTAATTGGCTCTTTTACAAAAGTAAATATTTCTTCCACACGACCTTGTCTGACACTCTTAATAAAATGTACGATTTCATTCAACACTTAGCTGGAAAATGGAGATAGTTTGATATATAAGCAACATATTCAGGAAACAATATGAAGGTTACCATAAACTGCAAAAATGCTTTTTATCGTGTGGTTTGCTTGTTTTTTTATGCACGGTAATTTCTTAGTTTCTGAACAATGCAAAGATTAAATAAGTACAAGTAATCAAGAAAAATATGTCTTTGGATTGAGGTTTTTTACGAAGTCTAATTCAAGAATATACAAAAAATGATTGGAGGGGGATTATTTCTCTCCATGGTTAAACTGCTTTTCAATACTATTATTTTCGTGGATAAGGTAGCTTTAGTTTTCACAAGTTGATTCCCAAATCTTTTTGTTCACACATCGATACTCTTAAAGAAGTCGCGGAATCGGCCCTACTGATCAGAAGTAATCAATTCGATTTCTTCAAGTGGACGCACTTTATCTTGAAGAAAGGAAGTTATCAATTTTTCAACTGCGAAATTTTCATCGAGGCAATGGGGAAATAGATAAGATAAGTCAATCATAAATAAACACAAATCAAATAGTATCTATTTAGAAAAGCACTTACATGAAGTACTTTCGATTTCGTTGCAAAAAGGAAGCCAATGTCTTCCATGTGAGAAAAAAATCGTGAACTTGAGACTAACAGTGGTATTTATCATATCCAGCCAATATTCCATTATTTAAAATTTACATAATATGCATTTGTAATAAAGGTTCAATATTGTTCACCGAAGACCAAATTGTACTATAATCTAAAAGGTAGATTAATAATGTGATTCTTGTTGAGGTGGCAATTTTGCGATCAAGGTCCATTGCAAATGATTCCCCTCATTTCCATACGAGCAAAATATTCTACATGAAATTTTGACATGCTTGTAAAAAGGATATTGCAAGCGCAACGTCAAATTTTATCAGTAATCCAACTAGTAACTCCTTATGATCTGGCTACAACAGGTTGAATGGGCAAAGGATCAACTTCGTAAGCTGAAGTGGCCACATGTCTGACATTAATGAACAGATGGAAACCTTAGTAAAATTGGTAGAGAAAAATGCATAACTTCAAAGCAACGAGTAATAAAGATTAAATGCCCATTTCGGTCATCAGGATCATCGGTGGAGCAAGACTCCATCATCAGGACAGAAGACCTGATGATGAACGTCTAGCTCCACCGAAATAGCCACTGATGATTTTTCTAAGTTTTTATTCTTTAATTGTTAACCGAATTCACCAGTGATATTGCAACTCCCTTCGCAGAAGAAAGTGGTGACTTTAACGACACAGAAGAAAGAAATGCACCCATGAAACGAACCTGGCTCGCCTACAACTCGCAAGTTGCTAGCGCAGTGGGCAAGTCCACTGTGCTTCGGTGGGCCCCAAATTCTTCAGGAGACTAATTTTAAAGAAATAAAAATTTCCAGAATTATACTGTTTTTTTTAAGTATTAAGAGGTCACGTTGTCAACTTTCGAATAATAAGCACTCATTCAAACATCTTTCGATCCTCTTAATTTTTTTCATTACGGAATATGTATTTCTGTGGCTAATTTCAATGCAACTCGGAACCGTTCAATTTATTTCAGCCATATACAAAAAACAGGGTTCCAAAATTTTCATTTCTTTTTTAAAGAGGAAATCGTCAAAAATAGTAAAATCGGGAGTGTTCCTAAACAAAGGCAAGTAAATTAAGCTGTGTTCTGCCTTAAAATATTCCAACAGAAATCTGAACGAACATTACGTTTCTGACCAAACGCAGTGTTTGCTTAACCTTACTTTTTTTATTTGATTTTCGTTAATATGTTCGCGGGACGGATAAATCTTTTCGGGGTACCATAGTTTGAAGATTCCTGGCTTAATTGATAAGAAAAGGTAATTCATTCTATCATTGTTTAAATACCCGAGAAAACACCGAAATCTAACAAAAATTGCTGGAACAGATTCAGGCTTTCTAAACCAAGTCAAACGATAAGGGGAAAAACAGCATCTTTTAGTTTGAATTCATTTCTTTGTCCTGCGAATAAACCGGTTGAAACGGTCAAAAGATTAAACTTCAAAAGTGGTAACGTAGAGTTCAACAACTGACTCTTCTCGAAATCCCAGTTTTCAGAAAAGAGAAAGTAAAAATATTATTTGCGGTTGCCAATTTTTCCGAATTTGATTTCTGGAAGAATTTGGGTGAAGATACGATGGGGAACAGACTTTGCGGTAATCGTAACTCGCTAATTCAAAAATAGTTCTCAAATAAAAAATAGGAAGGGTTTTTTGTAGATTTTGAAAAATAATCTATGAATTTACCCACAAGTCTAAGAAATGCATATTTTTTATTCTGAGTTGCAAAGAATTTGCCGCATTTTCAATGACACGTTGCAATTTAAAAAGCTTCATTTTCACTAAAGTTACGAGCTTATCGTAATTTTGAATATTTTTCTAACTTCAACAATACCATAATCCGAGTCACAATTTTTGAAGCTGAAGTAGGCTATTATTGATATATTCTATCAAATTAACAAATTCTATTTCATGCGATTATTGCATACAGGTTAAAGTGTTTAAATACTAGTTCAAAATATTTTAGCAATGTAATTTTGTTTAGTTTCACAAGTTTGTTTTTGCGTTACCCAGATATCAGAATTAAGTCTAAAAGCTGTTCAGCAATTAGATGACATCCAAAGATCCAAATTCATTATTCCAATCATTTTCACAATCTTGTGATCGAGTAGGAAAGAACTTAAAAAAATCTTATTAACTCTGGAACAGTTAGTTATATACCATTAAAACATGGACTTAGAGGGATAAAGAGAAACTAAATTCACAGAAAGAGTGCGCCACCATAATTTAGGAAACTTTCCTAACGAAGGGATATGGTGTGTTGCGTGAGAATTTTTTTAAAGAATTTTCTGGATTCCTTCCAGTTGGCTATGTTAAGTCACGGTCGTTTCAATCATTACTAAATGAATTAGCATTTAGATAACAGTCAACTCGCTGCCCACAAAAACGAGCGCGTCACATTGGTTCTTCAGCCAGAATAAACAGAATGGACATTGAGATTTAATCCCGAGCATTGAGATTTCAAACAATCAAGACAGATCTTCACAGCAAAACAAAAATGTACTCATGAGTCGAATTTAGTTTGTTAGAAACCTTGGAACAAACGAAGTTGAAGTACATTAACAAATTGCAATGCAAAAGGTTGAATAGCTAAAACATAATCGAAAGAACTACATAAAAGTGAATTAAAAAACCTAGTGAGGTACACAACACAGAAAAAAAAACTGCGATTTTATTTTTAAGAATCCGATAAAAAAAATTCCAACTAAAAATTTATTTCAGATCAGATCATAAGCACTTTCTAAAAATAACCATTTTGAAGTAATTTTCCATTTTCATGTATTTCGATGGAATTAGTTCTAAGCCTTTTAAAAGTACATGCGATCGTGAGGGAGAATTTTAGTTCATAAATTTACTCAAAACACAACAAAATCAATTATCTCCAAGAATCGATCCACAAGATATATATATACACTTGAAAAAATAAACACAATTAAACACCTTAAAACAAATTGAAAAAACAACAGAAAGGTCACGCCTAGAAACAAACCACCTTAAGCTTTCCGCGAATCAAACTGATGCGAGGACGATATGAACATTCCATGAATTCTTCGGGAAATCAAACAAAAAATGATAATTCTCAGATTAAAAAAGGAATTGTCAGAATGAAAACCGCAGACTTGTCGATTTATCTTGGTGCCAGCTGTTTGGATCAATAACAATGGTCACACCCACCCACAACCACGCTAGACGTTTCGTGACGTCCCAGCTAGCATCCACTTATATCGATCGTTTGCTTAGACGCCAGGTAGACCAAATCAATATAACAACGTTCAATGCCATGACACAAAAGGAGCGTTGGCCTCTCGTGGATTATAAAAAATGATGCTTAGTTGTGATAGTTACGGTCAGTATACTAATAGAAATCATAAAAAATCCAACTTTCCCAATGGACCCTCAAAAACACGCTTCTACGCGAACATTTGAGAGTTCCAGAGTTCATTTCTTCACGACTTCAGCGCTTGTGAGAAATTTGATTCCACTGATTCGATTAACTTGAAATAAATTTTCTTATTGTTTTATTTAAACTTATCTTTCTTGAGATCATTCGGTTACATTGATGCCAGTCTGGTTTGGTTTGTTGCTCTGCGTTGATTTTTGCTACAACAGACTACCTCAATGTCTTGTCAAATTTGCGATTCCGTCAACTAAAAGCCATCAAACGATTTACCTTTGCAACTAAAGCGGGGGATTGCTTCGACAGGCACAAAACTTCAATTTGAAAACCATAGATCAAAATTTAATATTTTCCATCTAAATAACTTTTCCAAAAAAAAATTCAGGAAACCAAAGCATGTATGGCCAACGTTCAAAATGAAAAAATTTTTTCAACGACGAAGTATACAACAAAGCTCTTTCACATTAATTGCTTTAAAAACATATCGTCAATTTCTATAACAATGGAGCACCCATATCGTGTTCAGCATACTAAAACCCAAGACATGAGGTCAAATGAGGAGGCAGACAGTTCACAAACGGACTCTTTATCTTATTGAGTTTCTTTTTCCTATTATCTGCTCAGCAAGCAGGTGTGAAAAAAAAGTGTCACTTCACTTTTGCTTTCTTACGTAATCATCTGGCTGGAATCCGGCCAGAAGATAAAAAATAGCTACCTTATAAAAGACCAGGATACAAAATATTAGCTTCGATTTTAAAACATCGGAAAAATTAATTGCACTGGATTTTATCAATCTGCTTTGATAATACGATGCCATACGAATTAGAGTAGATGCCTTTCTTAGAAATTACTACAATAACAGAAGTAAATGTTCTCTTGACAAAACCATTTCACAATTCTGTACTAGTTCGACTAGAATTCAACTTATTACAAATTTGATTAATTCTGCACGCTATAATGTTTATAAATCAGAAACCAAGTCAAAAGTATCTGCCACATCACTTATCCATTCTTAATTTCGGTAGCTTGGATGTCGAAGTTCTCGGTTTGACATGAATTTTTGGTTAAATATTTCACTGCCACACACACACATAAGCAGGATTTTTTATATTTTATTTAACCTCTAACCAATAGTAGTGTTCTGTTTCAGATTCCCCGTGAAAATTGACTTAATTATGAATTCAATGAAACGTACTTTAGGATTACCCATTATGTAAAAATTCCTAATCAAATGAAATTTTGACATTTCGAAAACAAATATTATACCGAGTCTTATCGGGTAGGTAGTTGAATTAACGTCCTACTGGAACAACGCAATGGGCTATTGACGACGGTTCGAGATCAATCCCGAAAGGAAAGATACGAGGACCCCTCATAATTTTGAACCACGGTTAGTTGACGAGGTCAACACCTGAGCTGGGCACCCCACTCTCCATACTTCCACATCACGCCAACGGAGGACATTTGAGGCCACAATAGACTTAACGTGCACCAGCCCCCATGTACACAACGGTCTTTGGCTGGATAGTTTCGAACTCGCAACCCTCCATTTACTTTAATCCGCTACTCTTCCAACCGAGCTCTTAGAATGAAGACAAACCGCGTAAATTGCTGGGTTTTATTCTGGACACACTTTACTGCGTTGTTTGGTTTCTCGCGCATTTTTAATCCATTTTCTCAAAAACGCTTTGTAAGCGAAACTCATTTAATCTCCATTTGGTGTGTCCAAAAATATCCGCTCTAGTAACAGACAATTTTCAAGATACAAATATTCAGAAGGTATTAATTTAAACTAAATACTTCCTCTAATTTATTAAGCATATTTGAAAACCGATACTTATTTTTATTCTTGACCAGCCAGATTTATTATATCAAACTCCAGTTTTTTGGTACGACGGAAACTGCTTCAGTATCTATTTAGGCCATACACACAAAATAGATAAGTTATTTTAGTGACACCGTCTTTGCTTGCCTCCATCCGTTCGAGTGCATTGGAGGAATAGATTTGGTTATTCCATTGTCGGTTAGTAATTCTTTTTGAGTTTTAAATATTTTTAGTAGGTAAACTAAACATTCCAAGAAAAGCCTAATTTCTTTTACAAAATTCTTTTCTTCAGAGAAAATTTTTTTAAGATTAATTTATGAACAAAAGAAAGTACCAGGTTTTAAAGGTAGTCAATCCCTAAAATCCTAAAATAACAGCCTCACAAAAACGCATAACATAACTAACAATGTGAGAAAAAATACCGATGTTTATTTCTACCTCTATTATCTTAAATTTTATTTCTATAACATCTCTTTTTTAGGACTATGGCGAACTTGAAATTGGTCTCGACGTGATTCCCGTTTGATACGACCTTGCATTAATTCATGATCTAACGTTTAATGTTTGAATTTATTTGATAACAACCGTTCAACTGATTGTTGACCTTTTCCTGATTAGTTTATTTTCCATTTCGGTTCGCCCCCTTAACCACATACCAATTTCACATGTGTCCTTTTCAACACAAATGGGGAAATAAACAAATCAGGAAAGCTAAATAAACTGCATCGCTTAGCGGATAAAAAAACATTAAAAAAATGCAGAAGCTATAAAAACGACAAGATATTTGACGAGTTTTTAACTAACAGAGGATCCTGCAAATCTTAATTTTTGAAACATGTAAACAAGGATTCATTTTGCTAGAATGTGAAGGAAATTGTATGCGAGATTCACTTAAAAAAGTAGCCAACGTATCCACTTGCAGATTTGATTATTTTGGATGTTCGTATGGAATAACATTTAGCTTTCATTAATAACCAGGGAACTGAAGCGATTTCAATATTCCAATTCAAAGTAACTAGTATCTATCCACTTAAACTTCAAACTCCGCGAAAACCATACGGAGATACTACTTTCGTCTCCTCCAGCCTCTTTCCGTGTAAGTTAACCCATGTCTCAGACACTGCCAGAATCCTGCTTCAAGGAAGTGACAACTAATTGAATCGACACACACTGACTCACATCTAGAAGATAAAAAAAGAAAACAGGAGGGAACGAAAAACTATCTAATCCCACAATTTGATTCCTTGCACGTCAGGACGGTCTTTCGATTTCGCTTTTTTCTCATTTTTCTACAACCTAATCATACATTGTTAGGAAAATAGTACCATTAACGTTGTAAAACAGGGGCAATTTTTTGAATATGGAAACTGAAAACCCAATTACTATCTGCTTTAAGGCATCCTCAAGGATAATCTATTTTTTTCCTTTTTTCACGGATCTTTTTGAATCGATATAACACCCTCACACAAAAACGTGAGGTTTTAAAAGATCTTGCTTTGTTGCACTGCTTCCGAGAACAATCGAGTTTGGTAAAAAAAAAAGTCCTGTAGGATAGATTGGTCAGTTAAAATTTTCTTTGATTCACATTTTTCCAATCAAAAATAGCCACATCTTGGATTTTTAAGAGCAGAAAAATATTATTTTCCCTTGTGTTTGACAATACAGCCCTCACGTATTAAATCCAAGAAAATGTGCAATTGAAAAAATCTAAGGGCTGAAGTTCTTTTAAAATTAACATGTCCAGAAATGTTTCATTCTCAGATGTTGAGCTAAAGCTTCATTACTTGCAGTTAGTCACTTTACTGTTGAAATGTTGATTTGAAGTCCCAGGACCTCAGCTGATGTTAATTGAAATGTTAGGTCACATAATATTAAGACTACCAATTTATGCACAACAGCTGGACAAGGACCATGGAGAAACTCCTAAAGTCAATGAGTCAGATCACAGGTGAAATATAAGCCTAGTATATGCACATATTCTGCTTACAAGGTTCTTCAAGTATCATTCAAGAACCAAAACATGGTTTTAGGGTCATTCTTGTCCTTAATATTCAGCATGAGCTTTAGTAAATTTTAAGGCTATTTTCGAACTTACAGAAACAAATGATAGAACTTTAATTTAATTAACTATAAAATTCAAAGTAAATACTTTATTATTTTTGTGAAGCAAAATCTTTCAAATAATTTACATGATTTAATTTATGCATGAACCCTAAAGGGACTACTTTCTTATGACAAGCATATTACATAAACGAATTTTGCATTTCCCGAAACTTAATCAAAAAATAAAGGCACCCGAAAACTTTTCATGGAATTAAAAATAGTCGTATTGATTGTCTGTAATAAGTTTTAACAATGTCTATGTAATAGAAGTAACAATAGGACTCAATTTAAATGCTGATGTTAAAAGCTTATTATCCAGAATCAGGGTATGCTGATTTAAATCAGCTTGATTTAAATCCCGATTTAAATTATGATTTAATTCAGGTTATTTTTATTAAAAAATCATTGATTTAAATCAAAATTTCATTTTTCTTTCTGTTATGTGTAATAATATTGAAAATGAAATACTGAACAAATTGCGTTACTTTATTCAAATAAGTTAAGAACGCTCATACTTTCACCCCAAAATTATATTGAAAATCATCTTCCCTTTGAAGACACTAAATAACAGTATTTGCTGATTGGGATCATAATTATCAGACAAGTATTTTCATTTTGAGCCACTGACCAATGAGTGTCACTCACAAGCCTGGTCATCAGTGATGATTTTGTTTTAAAGATTCCGTGTGACTACAAATTTTACATGGCCAATTTTAAACCATTTACCATGTGTTGAGTGAAGATGCTCGAAATATACTCACTCAAATTATTAAAATTGTGGTAACGCTTTCTTTTTTAAGATGTTCTAGTTAATTATTTTGTATTGTAGTTTATTCATAAAAATATATAGACACAAAGAAAAGATTTTCTTCAGTATCATAAAGCATTTCAATTTTGCACATAAATCTTTATAATTGGCAATTTTAAGTTTCATTTTGTTTTGTGTAATGTATTGGTTAATTTTTATTTTAATTTATTGGGAAATTTTATGCATTGATCCCTTAGAATTCTTTACACTGCTAGAATAACTTCTCAATATTTATGGAATTGAAATTTCGAAAATATTTCACTCATCTGATAATTGAGTATGTTGAGAAAAGATTATGGGTTGAAGCAGAAAGCTATTGGAATCGATAAATTTTTTATTGCAAGCTCAAAATTCCACTGAATTGCCATGTTCTGGGGGATGCAATTACACTTATTCTATGCTGTTCAGAGAAAAGCTTCATTTTTTGTTTCATATATAAACCTTTATTGTGTGCTTCGAATATACATATGAAATACTTGTCAATACTCAAAGAATTTGATTAATATACATATTTGATTTCAAATTTATGTATTTTCATTTCATCCCATATTTTACAAAAAATAGCAATTTTTTCACCAAGTTATTTTTGCAAGCTAAAAATTAATAAGTAGGAATTCTTTCAAGATGCAAGTTACTTTTATTTTCAATTGGCAATATGATTTTTTTCTAAAAAGCAAGTCTTGCACCAATTAATTATTTTAAATCGAAATAATTGAAGTAATTCAAAGCATTTTATTCATATATGATAAATATGTTATGCAAAAAATATTTCTGAAATTTGTATGATTGAAAAAATTCATAATATGGTGTCGTTGGGATCCGACAACCTTATTTATCTGGGTCCAAAAAATTCACACCACTGGTTATGGGTTAAACTCAAAGTAATCTAAACTGTTTGAGAACCAAAGGAAAAACATTGTTCATCTTGGCATTTGGGGCACTGCACTGTCTATAAACTCTATCATGCGAATTTACTTTGCTAATTCCTGTCACATTTTAATCTTTCAAAAATTTACCCATTCATTGCCATTTCAAAAATTTATATTTCTTAATACATTAATGTTTTACATAAAAATATTAATGTTTAAATAAATCAAAACTATCTAGAAATTACACTGTAATTTGAGTCTCATGTCCAACAAAATTAAATTTGTATGGGCAAGTAATTAATTAAAATCATAAAAATCCAATTTAAATTTAAAAAATCTGATTTCAATCAAATAAATCCAATGTTTTCGATTTTTTTTAAAATTATTTTTTTCATACCCTGTCCAGAACTTAGATGCTTTACACAATGTTGGCTAGTCTTGTTCATGGAAAAAACACCCAATCACAAAACAATAGGTTACCACTACTGTAATGTACTCTCTCAAGACATTTTTTTATACATAAATCTTCATAATTGGTAATTTTAATTTTTAAATTTCACAGGAAAGTTTGGGTTGTTTGTTCTTGCCTATCCATTTGTCTAAGCAATAAAAAAAGAGCTTCAAAACAAAAATCAGCACCAGCTCGGCATTAATCATTTTTAACCATTCTGCGATTAACAATGCGGTGTAACTTACTTTCAGTTTATTATGAACACAAGAAATATTCCGGATTGAAAAGTGTTACTAGGTACATTAAACAATAAAAACTTTCCCCCACCAAAAAATCTCCAATAGTAAAATTTAAATTAAATCATTTAAAATGTTTTGGTTGTGCTGCACAAAGCTAGGAATATAACAAATAGGCTTGTTAGTGTTACTCAATGGTTAAAACTGGTATCTTATGTCAGAAGACAAAAATACAAACTCAATCAAAATATGTAATATGCTGAATCATTTATGGCATACAGTTTCTGCTAATGACAATGATGGTTCAGAAAATTAGTTTTGCTCTGATCATTACATTTCTATGCAAGAATTTTCAACCATAGCATATACCTAGATTACATAACTCGTTTATGTTGTTTTATTAATACATTACTCCTTTATGTTATACTTTGATATAATGTGCATTCATTATCATTCTTTTATTTGACCTCAATAAATGCCTGGTTTACTGGAGAAAATCAGGCAACTTTCTTCCTCCTTTAAATTTGAGACCATGAAAATATAGAAACTGTATGTACCTACTTAAAGTTTTTTCAATTTTCAAACTTATTCAACTATGTTTTGTAGAAAGGTTTTACCACCAAGTTGTGTTTCATTTGCTGTGTTTTATACAATATTATATAACTTGTTTTTAATGTTAATAATGTATGACTTAAGTGTTCTTGGCTCTAAACATAACTTTCCTGGGTATACTGTGATTTTTCTTCTCCAAAGAAGCTCATGATATATTGAGTTATTGCACTCAGGGTTCAAATTAGTGGTTAGTTATATTTTGCAGATAAATTTGGATCAGATTTACTGTACGGTCACCCTTGGCGCGATTTTTTCCACATTGGCGCTAAATTTTTTATATGGCAACCCCCATTCGACCCGACAAGGAATTGCAGCAACCCTATTGAACCTTGGAAAAGGTTGGTTTTTCGGAAGGAAAGAGCGCTTCTTTTTTTTTTAACGAACGCATTTTTTTAACAAAATATCGATGTTTTGCGTTCTATGATTGGTTACCGTTTTAAAATTTGAATTCTTTTTGTGTTAGTTGATGTCTTAGCTTTTTAGAAGGATTGTAATTACCGGGTCGCAACGGAATATATCACCAGGTCGCAACGGAATATATTAGCAAAACCGGAGAGCTTGAAGGTGATTGATTTATTATTGCCCTATTCAAAAGGTTGTTCGCATAGGAAAGTCCGCGTTTTTTAAGAACATCCACAGGATTAATTAGACCGTAAGTTTTATTTATTTTTACTTATTTGTGTATTCCTCATTTTTTATTGCCCTATGCAAAAGGTTGTTCGAGTAGGAAAGTCCGCGTTTTTTTTAAGAATATCCACAGGATTAATTAGACCGTTATTTTTTTTACTTATTTGTGCATTCCTCATTTATTATTGCCCTATACAAAAGGTTGTTCGCGTAGGAAAGTCCGCGTTTTTTAAAGAACATCCACAGGATTAATTAGACCGTTATTTCAATTTTTTTTACTTATTATTGCTTATTTGTGCATTCCTCGTTTATTATTGCCCTATACAAAAGGTTGTTCGCGTAGGAAAGTCCGCGGTTTTTTTAAGAACATCTTGATGGCGACAAAAATTGCTTGGCTACAAACATGTCTCGGATTCCACATCTTTACCCATTTTTCACTACGCTGTTTTCTTTAGATCTCGCTCGTGCAAGAAGTCGCCATTTTGGCGAGATTTTGAAAAAGTCGCCAAGGGTGACCGTACAGTAAATTTTTACCATAAATTTTATTTCGTCAACTGAAATTTTGGATTGTCATTTTTAACAGCTAAATTTACAGAATTTTTTTCTTGTTTTGTGCAAACTTAGACCAATCATCCATTTAAACTTCCAACGATCGACACTTACTTTTAAATAGGTGCTTCAGAGTTCATATCCACCAAAAATAAATTTGATAAATGAGAAACCAAATAAATTTAAAATTGCACCAATAATTTTAATTGTAGTACATAATAGACAACTGAAGATAAATGTTTAGGTGTCACTGATGCCTGACTCTTTCAATTCCCAATTTCAAACCCTGCACTCAAAGAGGGGTACAATTTTCACACACAAGGAAACAAATGTTATAGCATATTTTTATCGTTTCAGTCTCTTCGATTTTAAATAACTATGCAACTGACAAAGTATATCTGTTAAATACCACTTTATAACAAAAGTAATTCTACATTTAAGCCATAACCATACAATTAAGTTTTTTAAAGCAATTTTTAGCAATTCTATCGAGATTACAATCCATAAACTGTATGGCTTATGGTAAAACCTGTGAAACGCTCCTAGATGAGCTTCAATATCAATCTTGCAATTGCTATTTTTACATTTCTATTCTCGCACTCCAATCGTTAATTTTTAAAAATTTTGGGAGAAAATGGATGCAAAGAAATATATGATTTTAAGACCTTTGAACTTTCTGCTTCCAACAGAGCAATCAATTTTTATTCCATGTGAACACAATAGGATAGGCAGGAACAATTTATGCCGGATTTGATTCATGTAATAACTTTGTTATACAAATAAGAAAGAACTCCAAAAAAAATTTTGTATCATAGAACACTTAACATCTCGCAGAACACAAATGAATGATCAGTCAAACATCTGTGGTTCCTTTGGGTGCCGAGGCGCATTTTAAAAACCTGTTTTAACTTGTAAACAATTTTTTTCATTGCAATTAACAAACGTGTTGTCACGTAATGTTTATTTTTGTATATAATACTTAATTCATATTTCAAAAAATTACAATTATTGCACCGTCACAAATTGCACCGTTTCATAACAAATTCAAATGTTAAAAATTTCAATAAATTTATAAAACATTAAACCTTTAAAACGATAAGATGTAAAATTTGTTTCACAAAATGGCAAGGTTCAATGTTACTTCAAAATATAAGGGTGCAAATAATTTTCTGCACAAAATCATGCTAATCTGCTAAATACAAAAACAATGAAGAATAAGTAATCATGTAACATTGACCTTCGAAGAACATGTAATCACATACTTATACATTTAAAGCCTAAAATTATAACAAATTCGTAATCGTGAGATTAATATACCACATTCTATTTCCACTTTTATTAATTTCAATTCTGTTGTTCTGGACAAAAATAAATGTGCAGTAAAAGTAAATAAAACCCATTCCTTAATATAAAGGGGTTAACTAATAGATCACACAGAATTGCTTTTACAATTATGTACCGATTTAATATAATGGTACTGACAAGCCAATGATGTTTGTTGTCATAATGTATACAGTAAATTGGCATTTATTTTATAATACCCACCCACCCCAAGTCAGTATATATAAGCTATATAAAAAATGTGAATACTTTACAAAGAAAAACAAATTAATTCGAAACGTTTTTGAAAATCCGACACCATATTTAATTATATGCATGAACAATATGGATGAAATATGACTGCACATGAGAGCTATACACAAAACCTTGTGCAATAAATATATTAAGTGAATACTTTTGCATGACACGATAATTAAAATGCACTGCCCTCCTTTGCGAAGCAAAAATCGGATGCACATCAAAATCCATAGCAGACAGCCTGTTTTGAAATTAAAATTACGACGTTGGCAGGTGCATCTTTCCACCCACGCTAATGAGACAGAAGGTTGCAGTACTCATGATATAGAATTTTTTTTAAGATTTCACCAAACTATCATATATCACACGCAGAAATTAAAACATTTGTTTGTAAGACATCTCTCAATTTGACGTGAAAAGATAAAAGCGGCAGGAACAGAAAGAGCGGTAGAAATGGAGTTCTTTTTTTATAAAACAGCTTCCATTCGTTTAAGTACAGCGCAAGAATCACGATGGGTACTGAAACGGAAAAGCACGTAAGAACAATCTGTTCCGAGATCAATTGCACATTGAGTTCAACAGTACAATTAATATTTATGAGCACGCCGCCGCACACACGAAGGAGAAATACAAAAAAATAAACACAAACCGCTAGTCTTAGCATCCAATATAAGATCTCCAATGAATTGAAACTACAATATAACTTTCTAGAACAGACACTGCGACGAAAGTGAGAATAATTTAGGTTACAAACAGTGAGCTCACATCATGTTTAAATGCAATAGACATTTAAAAGGACAAAAATATTACCTGCGCCCACTCCCAAACCAGCAACTCGGAACCGTTCGGTATCGCAGGGTGCGGTGACTTGAAACCCTTGCCAGATCCGTGTTTTGAAGTCAAGTTATGGTTTTATTTTATGGAATGTAAAACACTCATTCCTGGTAAGATAAATGTTCAATGGATATTTATAGTTCGGAATTAAAATACAGAAATTAATCTCATATATAACATATTTAAAATGTATAAATCATTTTAGTAATGTATTTTGTCCCGCATACACGTAGGCTAGTAGCGCCATCTTATGAGCAACGAAAGACTGAAATCTTGGTTTCTGTTTCATTTCTTGTTTATGAAGATGCTTAAGACCAGGACTGGAACCCGAGGTTGGCTTATTATGTTTTGTGGCCCACCAAGTCATTTGAAAAGCCACAAACGTAAAATACAGAAAAAGGAAACGAGAACGATTGTAGCAAGTCATGGAAAACCCTGACCCATATAATAACGAAACTCTAAAGATAAATCGAAACTAGTTTTCAACTTATTGATATTTGTACATCTACGTATATATAAAATATTTAAGTATTAGAATAATGGTTATGTTTTAAGATTGTGGCTGTTTAGTAAGAGATGTGTGCTAGTTACTTTAAAAGCTATGGTTTGGAAACTAAACAAGAAATTAGCAGAAGTAGGTCTTTTTTTGCTATAAAACTTTGTTCAACTGTTCTACATTTTTCGGATTTGAGGCTATTTTTTGTTTTCAAAATGAATTAAGAAAGTTTTCTATGAAGAAAACAAACTACTCAATGGTTATGCGTGTTTACATTCTAGAATGAAGAAAACGTTTCAGAAGAAAACAAAAACTTTATTATAATTGGAAACGCTATTATTTCTTAGTTCAAAAACATAAATTTGATTTGTAGAGACAGAAACTGTTTTAATGAATAGAACATTAAAGACAGCTTAAACCAAACATCACAGAAAACTTAATAAAGTTTTGAAATTATTAAAGTAAATTGTCACTATTGTATCAGAATTAGATCTCAACGAAATATTTTTAATTCATCGAAATCGGGAGTCGTTTTACCAAGTGACTAAGCCACCAAAGTAGAGCTTTCAATCATTGTGTCGTATCAGTAATAAGATACCAGTTGAAGTTGTCGAATTGCAGAATAGATCGTATTGAAATTCTCTCAGTTGGTTCTTAACTATTCGGTGAACACACGGAAATTCCAGACACATCATCTCTGCTAGTAGTATTTATACGTAGAGTTAACGAATCTTCCCAAGGGACAGAAGAACTGTTAAATAATGTTTGGTAAACACCACTAAGGGGAAATATTTCAAAATCTCAAAATGTTTATTCGGCAATAGTTTGTGCAGTTAGAAACGCTAGATACAGTGGCGGCTTTTCAGGGGAAGGAAGGGAAGTGCCACTTCCCCAACATTTTTCATCAAATTCATTTTTCAAATTACATTTCTCAAATTAGTCTTTTTCAGTATTTCATATATATATACATTTTCAATATTTCTACGTAAAATTTCCCTTTTTTTCTTTTACGATTTATAAATTACTAAAGCACTTACAAATAGGAACGAATTTAATTTCGCAGAGCGCGTTATTCAATACACGGAAAATATCTTACAATGCTTACGACTGTAGACAGCGAAAGCTTAGCACAGAAGTTTTTGCTGAAAAATAGCTGAGCATATTCCGTAAGCCAGATGGTTGCTATGACAACACCGTCATTAGCAGCTAAAAAACATTTAGACTGTCGGCTCCGAAGGAAGGAAAAAGCTAGAAACCACGATTCTCCTTCCTCTATAGGGTTGCCGGTTGAAATCTAAAAATAGATGTCCCTCGTTTCCCGTTGCAAGCAGCGAATACAGAAAACTAATAAAGGGAACTTTAGCGCCAAAAAGTCTAGCCAATCGCGCCGAAACTGTCGAATATTACATGAAATAGAGCAATGATTTTGTTGACCATTTTGTTTTAGATTTTTCAGCGGAATGAATCCAATTAATGATATTGTGTGTAATTTACTGGAAACTCCGTTTAGCCGGTGGAAAGACGAAGACAAAAGGGACGTATTACGTCAAGCACGTCCAACGGATTTATTGACGACTATGGCCGAAAAAGAAATTAAAAAGAGCGGTAAGTTGTACAATATTAGTTTTCAAGAGTGTTGGTTTACTCAGAATAAATGGATATGCAGTAGTATAACCTTAAAAAGATTATTTTGTTGGCCGTGCTTCCTTTTTAGTAATAAACATTCTGTTTAAAGACGGATTCGCAGACTTATTAAACATAACACGAGCATTCCATAGGCACGATTATTCTGCTGAACATCTGAAGTGTGAATTAATGCTAAGAAATTTTTTTTAATATGAACACGATTGCCGATGCCATGAGGGAGAATTCTAGGCTTTTTAAAGTGCATTTCAATGAAAACGTTCGTTTGAATAAACTTTCTACAAACTGATTGATGCAGTAATATATTTGAGCAAACAAGAAATGTCATTCCGAGGCCATGATGAAAGCAGTGACTACATAAATCGTGAAAATTTCAAGGAATTACTAGGATTGTTGATATCAAAAAGTCCTTTAGAAATTCAAAATCATTACAAAAAGATTAAAAACGTCTTCACTGGTGACTCCAAAACTATTCAAAATGAAATGATTGAATGTATTACCGATTATATAAACGATCACATTAAAGATGAAATGAACGGGGCTAAATTCTTTTCTATTCAAATGGACGGAGATTCTTTTCTAAGAAGTATTCACCACTGACATAAATCAAACTTCCCAGTGCTCCTTAATATTAAGATTTGTGAATTGTGAAGACGTATTACTTGAGCGATTTTTAGGTTTCCATGATGTGAGTGAAGACAGAACGTCGGAAATGTTATACCAAATGTTGGACAACATTTTGGATCCGTTTGATTATCAACACAAATTAATAGGACAATATTACGATGGGGCCAGTGTAATGTCTGGACACTTGATTGGACTCCAGAAAAAAGGCAAGGATAAAGCTCCTCAAGCCATTTTTGTCAATTTCTTAGCACAGTGTTTAAATCTTACATTGCAGCAGAGTTTTTCTAAAATTTCTAAGTGTCGAATTTTTTTGCAAGCCTCAGCGGCATTCCTTCGTTTTTCATCACTCGAAGCGATCTTATGCTCTTACATCAAATTCCGCAAGACGCATACCAACCATAACACACACTCGATGGTCCTCCAATTCGAAATTAGTGAATGTGATTGTTGAAGATTGGGATAAATTTAAAAAAGTATTCGAATTTATGACAAACAACGAACATTTAGACAAAACAACAATTCAACCTGCAAAGGGATTTTTAAATGATATGAACGGTTTTGAATTTACATTTTTGGCAGTAGTATTCAGCGAAATTTTTGGCCTTACTGATATATTATTCGAAATTCTCCAGAAAAAATCCCTAGATGTAAACTATTGTGCATCTCAAATAAAATACACTCGTGAGCTATTGAGCCGTAAAAGGGCCGATGATGTTTTTAAAACACTGTTTGAAAACACGCGTAAAATCACAGAAATAGTCCAATCTAGACGGGAATATGCGGCTCGTTCACTAAGAACAATTTCTCAAAATTATAAACAGCTATATTTTGAAATTTTAGACCACATTCTTATGGAAATAAACACAAGATTGTGAAAAACTTCAATTTTTTTGTCATGCCCATACAACGAAATTCGAACAATTTAATTTACATTTTCCATCTCAGGCACTTGAAAATCTTCAACAGTTTTACGGTGATGTGTTAAAAAAAACCCAGCGCCTTAAAAATTAACTGTTTTATATATGCCGATGGAAAATTCAGGAATATATAAACGCAAGAACTTCTTCGAATGCTTTGTGATAAAGAAACGATGAAGAAATTTTCACAGAAGCTGATAATTTGTTTTCTCTCGTCTTAACAATTCCATCTACAAGTGTATCAGTGGAAAGGAGTTTTTCTTGCCTTAAAAGAATAAAAACTTACTCAAGAAATACTATTTTGCATTTTACGATGACACATCAGACAGATTTTCAGCATTAAAGGACGGAAGAATTGATTTATTTTACATAAAATAGGGGTAAATCCTCCTTAACTAATTTTTGGAACTGCTATCTTTTCATATCACTGGCATAGCCAGGGTTTAATTTCGGGGGGGGGGGAGAGAATTTCGGAGAGGCCCTTTCCTATTTTTCCTACCACGAGCCGCCGCTGGCTAGATACTAAAAAGTTAAGCAAAATGTCGAAAAATCAAAACGACGTACATTTGAGAAGTTTCCATTTTCAAAAGTAACAAAATTGAATATCGAATTTAATAAAAGAAAATATAAAAGTTCAATATCTGATGAAACGATTGAAAAATCAGTTGATGTGGAACAATTAAAATTGAAGATACAAAAAGTTTTGAGGGCATTGTATGTGTGACGGACGTACTTCCCATACGCGTTCCGGACGTACTTCCCATACGCGTTCCGGACGTGACGTCACTTGGTTTGATTTTCGAATACGATTTTAGCAAGTTGCCAACAGAAATTTGGAAGAATGAATTCCGATTTGATTAATTGATTTTTGATAGCTGATTGGTCAATACCAACTAGATTAAACGTCACCAAAACGGTGATAGATAACATTTTAAGATGCCTCCCGATATATATCATGCGAGAGCATTTCGCAACAGGAAGAGTATTAAATCTTATAAGAATTAAATTTTTTGTAATTACCTTATACGACTTAAGTAAACAATTTCATATTTCTTTTTTCCTTTATTGATATTAATCTTAAAATTGAATCATTTTTCGACAAAGGATCACAAGTCGAGGCCTTTCAAGGATAGTTCCAGAGGTAGAAAGCGTTAAGGTAAAGTAAGAATTTATTCTTTATGCTGGATATAGTTTTCAGTTCGGATTTTCCAAAAACATGAGATACTTGAATTAAGAGTTTATTTGGGATTTTCAAAAGGCGTTTCCTCAAAATTTGAATTCTTTGAGCTGTGGCAGTTTTCTTCAGACATTGATATAAAGTCACAAATTTACTGATATAGCAATGTATCTTTGGAATGTACTTACCAGGAATGTACTGTATCTTTGGAATGTACTTACCAGGAATGTACTGTATCTTTGGAATGTATTTACCAGCAAAAAATTATGATAAAGTAACTGAATTTCGAAATTGGATAATGCTTGAGTATTGATTTCGGATAAGGCTCAAAGGCCAATAATGCAGTGTTCGTACATACGATTTCAAATTAAGTGTTGAAATTAACTTTTTTTTGTCGAAACGGTACAGACAAAAGACTTACAAAACGATACAAAATTTACGTACTATATATTGTGAACATTAAATATGTTGGGAATTAATTCAATTTAACTCTTCACTTTTTCAATAGTACTTAATAAATCAGGTTATGACTTATTTTTTTCGTTTGTTTCCGATCGTGTTTCATTTTCAGTGTTCGTTATTTTGATGAAACAAATAGCTTTCAAATTATTCAAATAGCAAATGTAAAATATAGGTAATACCCAAAGGTTGTAGTGCAAAAGTCCTTGTTCTTTGCCAGAAGGTAAAGAACATTTCCCTTCACAGTTTAAAAGCCAATTGTTCTTCAAAATTATTTTAAAAGGTTTTGCGAATTTGCATTCAAGAAAAGATGTTTATTTATTTCTTGAAAATTGATTGCTTGGCATTTACAGACACTTGAACTGTCTTGGTGCATATTTAATTAGTAATTTATTCATTGTCAAATTTCATGACTCCAGGTTTTAATTCTGATTTTTCAACCTCTAAATTTCTAGGTATTTGGATATTTTTCCAAGACGAGAAGTCTCTTCAATCTAACCTGAATTTTCGGAATAAGTTGATACCTGAATAATCTATTTAATAACAGTTTAAGTACCTTTAATACAGGTACGAAGATTTTTTCTTGACAAAACTTGAAGAAAAATTTCCTCTCGGATACAGCTTATATAAAACTTTTGAAAAGGTGAAGGTTCTTCAAAAACAAAAGATGTGAGCTTTATTAATCTTTAAGAAGGATTTGGGGTTAACTGTGGGTAACACATAACATTTCTGAAAATTTCATCTAAGTTGGAGCAAACAGAGCTAAAAATGAAAGTTCCTGACAAACTCAATTAATGGAGAATTAATATAAAAAAACTTTCATTGAAAAGGCCAAATGAATAGTGTTATAAACAAGAAATAACAGTATTACAAATAAAAAATACGTGTCTCAAATAAAAAAAATCTGATTCGACAAATGCAATCCATCGAACTGCCGTTAAGGGCAACAATTTTTGTACGCAAAGTGATTCAAGCAATACATTTCGTTTGAATTGACGATTTCTCTGGAAAAATACGTGGTATTTATAATTCCTGGAGGAATCCAGAAACGCACGTGAATTCTGGACTTTTCCGATCTCTTCCGGTCGTCTGGTAACCCAAATTCAAGCTGATTTTACATTGAATCCAAAATTCCTCCTTTCGAGAAAAAGAAAAAAGATGCCATTGTACACCAAAAATTTCTCTCCGAATAAATTTTCTTCTTCTAAATAGAGAATAATAATTAAATGAATCAGTGGATTTATTTTCGATTTTCATCATACCCAGCTTTGGATTATTTATTCCATACTCTCATACCCCTGAGAATTTTCCGAATCCTTCGTATCGTATAAATCAGAATAAAACACCTGGAGCCATACATCAAAACACAAAAATAATTCCCCTGCTTCATAATGTAGCAGAATGAATCCGAATTCGGAATATTTTCAGAAGACTCTCAGTTACCAGAGCATAAAACATGCGGAAGAAACAAACTTCTTGCTGAGAAAAAAAGAACAAACCGCCATTCTTTGATGTTTTTTTCTGATAATTATCTGAAAGGTTACTAAACCTCTCCTTTGGAATCAAGCCACATGAGAGTCACAATTGTTCTGTGTTCTTTTGACAGTCGGCAAGACTATGTCACTTTTTCCTAATGACATAATTGACAAGATTGCAGACGTATTTATCTTTCATTTCCTTGGTCTTACAAATTGATCTGTTTCATTTTATTTTTAAAGTATTTTATACTTCTAACAAAGGGCTTCAACGAGACCTCTCGTGTTGGGTTACCAGACTTCCGGAAAAGTCCGGAATTTACGCGCGTTGCCCGGGTTCCTCCGGGAATTACAAATTGCCCGGATTTTTCAGCGAAATCTCTTATTCAATCCAAATGTTGCTTTGCTTGAATAGATTTGTGTGCAAAAGATGTGTCAGTCGTTAAAGGCAGTTCGCGAAATTCTATGCGTAGTCACATTTTTTATTAACATATATTTTTTATTAAAAACTGTTATTTTATTTGAACAATGTTGTGTGTCATTTCAATAATGCTGTGTGTTATTTCAACAATGAGTATTGTTAACAATGTTTGTTTGACCGTAGCAATGTTGCTCCATAAATTGAGTTTTATTTGTCTGGACTCCTTGAAATATCAGGAATTACAAGAATTTGTCAGGAACTTCCATTTTTAGGATTGGCAACACTACTACCCTAGAAATGCGAAAGATAAGCCTTTATTAGCTTAAGACTCCAACTTACGTGTATATTGTTGAACAATTGCGAACAAAACCAAACTATTCGTTCATTCAGAATACAGTTATTTTTTTCTAATCAAATGACTCAATCTCTGTTGATTTATAAATCTATTACAGCTCAGTGATTTAATCTTTGCAGGTCAATGTCCTAATAGGTTTTCGCATTTCCATTATTTGAAAAAAGTTTTTCGAGAGTATAAAATTAATCTGCTTTCAATCTCCATGATTCTAAACTAAACAAACAAAAATAGACAGAATGGAATAATAAGATCTGCCAACACGAATCGATATGCGGGACGAGCTACAATTTCCCCACGGCCTGCATGTAAAGTAATATTTTAAAAATAATAAAATAAAATAACAGTTTGATTCATTCATTAATATAAATGCTGGTTCTTTTTGTGTTTGCTTTTCTTGGGATGAATTGTTTCTCGATCCATTTCAATGGTAAATGAATTATCTCTCCACTCTGAAAACTTTTTTAAAAATTTATTTCGAAAAGTAAAAAATGGAATAATAATTTTTTCGAATTTAAAACAAGAGAACAAAAGTTTTCAGCAGAATCAGATATTGCTAATGTCGTGTTTCTTTAATCCCACGAGGAAATAATTATTGTTTTGATTTTAGTATAAAATGGTGTCATTGGACATTTTTTAAATTAAGGAGTTGCTTAGTCTCAATGAACTCAGTTTGTCCCATTACATTTGTTCGTTTTGATACTTGGTGTTCCAGTTCACATTACTTTATTTTAAATGATCTCGATTGCAACAACTTTGGATTATGTATATTTTCCTTTATTCGTTAGGTCTTCTACCTTTCCGTTGCTTTGTTTTAAACATGTGTTTTGTTTTTAATTCATGATTGTTTACGAGAAAACTTGTCTTCTAATGTTGATGTTCATAGCTAAAAATTTCAATGGCACTAAGGTTCCCTTTGTCGAAGTTCTGGTTTTTTTAAGCCAAAAGTGTTATTTTTAACCTTTTGTTCCTTGTTTATATTTATATTTTTTAAAATAAAAAGTTGCAGATTTTGATTAAGGAATGGTAAAATATCGGAGGGAAGGAAACGAGCCGATATTACGAAAGTCTCTTCATATATTTTCTCATTTCATTTTTTGCTCTTGCATTATTTTGATACATCTATTTATTTATTATGATTCATTACCTATTATTTTGATGGTTTCAGTATCAAAATTTTCAAAAAAAATTGTTTTGAAAAATGAATGTTTGTTATTGATGAAAAATACAAAAAACTACGTCCAACAAAATGACAATGTTGACTAGATTCACATATTTCAATTTTTAGGCGTACGTTTTGGAACATTATGCAGTTTCAAACCACCAATCCAGTAAAGCGGTCAAGTAAAAGTGGATATGCTTTTGTAAAACCCTGCTAAATATCCCTTGGTTTATTCAAAGGAATAAGGAACTATTGGTTTTCAAAACATTTGTGAACACAGAATAGTTTTCTCACTGATAAATAAAGTCTACGAACTCTTGAAATTAGAAATCATTATCAATAAGTAGCATAATAATGACTAGCTTAAAGCAGGTAGCTTAACACAGTGGGTAGCAGGTTAAGTAACGCACGGAATCACGCTTCGTTTGTGGAGCCAACCCTTACATAAAACTCAATATAAAAATAAAAACTATTCAAAAATATCAAAATTAAGAGAAATAATTGAGGATAATCGGATAAGAAACGCTATACTTATGTAAAGAGTGGTGTATTTTCCATTACGTGTTCCAAAATCCATCATAAGAATTTTTAGTGTATGACTTTTTCGGTGGAAAAAAAATTAATTTCATAAGCAAATTGATATGTAAATAGGTGTTTATAGGCTTTTAGGTAGCATAACTTCATTTTATTTCTTTGTAAACTTAACCCCTTTCTGCAATTTCTTTGCTCATTTAACATAGTTTGCACCTTATTTTATAAAAATAACAATATTGTTATTTCAATAACTGCAAGTAGTGTCTCTTCTACAAGTTCTTCTACAGGTAGTTTTGGTGTAGCACACAAAAGAGAGAGGTTACAAAATATGTTAGAAGCTTTAAAAAATACAACCATGAAAGGGTTAAAATGGGCTAAAAATTCAATAACATTAGTATATTTATGTTTTGTTGGAAACTTCACTTTTTATATAAATAATCGAATTAAATATGAAAATAACTAGGGATGCAACGGTAATGAGCAGGGCTGACCAATCCAAGGACTGCAACTGTTCTAACAAAAGATACATTGCACCAATTCTTAATCAGACTGGATTTAAAACGTATACAACAAAAAATCAAAACTAAAGTTTTAATTTTTAAAATTATCTTGTAGATTGCAATCATGCTAAAAGCACGAAAGAAAAATTATTTATTCGCTATAAATAGTTATTTTGAAGTAGCGGATAAGAAAAACATGTTTCGCAAATTGCTGTAAAATTACTGCTTTGGAAACCAAGCAAAAAATTTGTAGAAAAAACGAAAATTGGGGAAGCGCCTCTTTTTCTGTTGTACACTTTTGTTGGAAAATTAGACGTGTTTTTACTTTTTAAAGTGAACTAAGATTAAGGTTTGGTGAGAAAACGAGGACTCGGCTATTATTGAATTGGATCAAGAAAGTTTTTTTGTTTCCAATGGCTGAGATTTAACAAGGAACAAAATACAAAACAAAAATAAAAAATCATTCTCTTATTCAACCTCTCGATCCCAGTAAAGCTTCGCCAATGAAGGCCCACGGAGAGAGTTCTCCAGCGAATAATGTGGTAACCATCTATAATGGAATCGCAGAAAAAGAAAAGAAAGGGTTTTTCCCAATGCCCCGCAGGGCCGCGGTTGGAAGAGATGGCGTGGTGTGGAAGTTTGGAGAGTGGGGTGTCAGCTCATGTGTGGACCTCGTGATCTGACCGCGGTTTAAAATTACAAGTCGTTGTCCCTTCGGGATTGATTCCGGACCGTCACACTGAAGCAACACTACGGGCTATTGACGATGATCTGGATCAATCCCGAAGGGAAAGATCAGAGGACAACGCCTCGTCATTTTGAACCACAGTCCGGTGACGAAAGATTGAGAAAGAAAGTAGAAAGTTTAGAAAGAAAATAAAGTAAAAGATTTAGAAAGAAAATAAAGTAAAGGATTTAGAAAGAAAATAAAGTAAAAGATTTAGAAAGTAAACAAAAGCAACAACTCACTCTATTATAAAATTACATAGGATGAGTGAATAAAAAAAATTTAAAAAAATTTTACATTTCATTTTTTAACTATGTGCGGACCACGGAAGAATTCTACCTCTCTAACCACTTAAAGCACGAGTTTTTTCGGAAAAACTGGTAAAAAATGATCGAGTTTTTTTTGACAGAAAATGAATATATAGGTATAGTGTAAGTTATTTTTTGCAATTTCAGTTGTGGGGGGCATTAGAAATAAAATAACGCGAGATACAAGAGCGCCTGTGTGAGACACGGGCTTGTGCAAATTTGCCGATAACTTTCGCCCGCGTCAGACACGGGTAAATGCGTTAAGTGGTTAAAATGGCCCACAGAGTGCTCTGAGTGAATTAATACTCGTAATGAGCATGGAAAATGATTGTAGAAAAGAAGATTCAAACAGTTGTCACTCAGTTTGATATCAGGCATTGTAACCATTCCTCAAAACGCCTCCGTTACCCAAACCATTCAGAATCCTTTGCAATGTATATGTAATTAATTTCCCAAAAGTTGCTGATGTTCTGTTTTGCAGCACTTACTATTTTTCAATCATTACATTCACTCCACTTCGGACTGATTTTTGTACTGATTGCCACTTTATTCTTGAAAGCAGTTTGAGAGGTTAACGAATACTAATGACCGCAATACTTTAGCTGAAGTACCAGAAAATTGGATAAGAGGCTTTTGAAACACCAAGAGCAATGAAAACAACAACGATTTAGGAAGCGCGCAGACAAAACCACTTGATTCGAAGTGCAATTATAATTGGGTAGTAATGACAGGTGCTGACAGGAACACATGCGTAGTAAAAAATCAAAACACAAATTAACACTAGTTCAACATTTCATGGCGATTTTTTTGCGGACGACAAAAGGATTGCTAACTATGGGAGGGATTTCAGTGTAAACAATCAAACTGGTGACGGTAATTTTAATTTCCGTTACTCAAACGTTCGATCTCATAATACATATCGGAGGGAGGGGTAACTTAAAACATTGTTGATGTAGACTAATCAGCTATTATATATTAATTCGGAATTAACTTTTTCGAAATTCTATTGGCGAAGTACTGAAATCGTATTCGAAATCCAAGCCACGAGCCACCATGTCCGAAATGCATACAGGGAAGCACGTTCCACCCCAAAACACTACCACCGTCCTACATTTAGCTACTACAGATATAAGTCTCATAGTTTGAGGCTGTATTAACCCTCCTGGTGGTTGTCGTTAACAAAACTGACCAGATTTTAATGGACTAAATATCCCGCCATGAGAAGGAAACTAACCCTTGATCTCGTCATCGTCAAAAACTCAAACGATCTCGATATCATCAAAAAGTAGGCAATATTTTGATGACACAATATCTCGACATAACCAAAACTGGTCAGATCTTGATGTACTAGACTTAGAGTGTTAAGAAATTGATATATACATGATTATTGAATTGTCTTTACCAATTTTGAGGGCCGCGGTAGTCCAGCTGGAAGAGCAACGGATTAGCAACCGGAGGGTTGTAAATTCGAAACTCGGTCCAACCAAAGACCGTCGTGTACACGTGGGCTGGCGCACGTCAAATCTGTCGGGTCCTCAAATGTCCTCACGTTGGCGTGCTGTGGAAGTTTGGACAGTGGGGTGCCAGCTCAGGTGTTCACCTCGTCATCTGACAGTGGTTCAAAATTACGTGGTGTTGTCCTCGGATCTTTCCTTGGGGAGTGATTCCGGATGGTCGCCAATAGCCCATTGTGTTGTTCCAGTGCGACGTTAATTAACTACCTAGTTTTCCAATTTTGATAGAGGTGCATAGAGATAGCTCTGTGCACTTGTATTCCTTTCCATTTTCACCCATCAACTAATCCAGAGGATATAGTGCTTTAGGTTCGAATCCCGGTCGCGACATGGATGTTCATCGTAGGTGTTGGGAATCCGTTTAAAGCCGTAGATCCCAGTCTAATTGCTCTTGAGTCGAAAAAACGCATCGGAGAGTGACAAATGGAACACTACATAGGGGGAAGAGGGTTGAGCCAGTACCATACGGTACCGGAACCCGCTACCTATGTGACCAGTGAAAAGTGAAAACTTTTTGTACCCTTATATCAATCCGATTTGTAAGTTTGAACAGTTGTAAATATTTTCATTGCATTTTTTAAAACAAAACCACACGTCTCAAGAAGAAAAGTATAATTTATGCATTTTTTCAAGTTGATGCAAAGATAGGAAGTTAAAACTATTATGAAAAGTGATGAGAATTGTTTTTAATGAAAGTTACCATATTGCTTTTGTCGAGAATTGAATTGGGAGTCGGTTTCTAATTAATTCACCTTATAGAGGAGACAAGAGTCACTTTTCTGGTGATCAGATTATGTCAGGTGCGCTAAAATAGTTGTCGTTAAGCAATGTGATGACCGTCTCTTCAATTTTCAAGAACTCGTTCTCGCAATTAATTCTCGGGGCCGAGGTAGCCCAGTTAGAAGAGTAGCGGAATAGCAACCAGACTGTTGCGAGTTCGAATCCAACCAAAGACCGTCTTGAACAAAGAGGTTGGTGCACATTAAATCTGTCGTTGCCTCAAATGTCCTTACGTTGGTATGGTGGGGAAGTTTGGAGAGTGGGGTGCCAATTCAGGTGTGACCTCGTCGTCTGACCGTGGTTCAAAATGACGTGGTGTTGTCCTCGCATCTTTCCCTTCGGGTTTGACCCCGGACAGTCACCAATAGCCCGTTGTGTTGCTCCAATGAAACGTTAATTAAAATACCTACCTACCCAATTAATAATCTTTCGTTCAGTAATCGAGACTTACTACTCTACTTCCTACGGAGTTGGATTTCACCACTCGTGCTCTTTTTAATTTCAATATCCGTGGATTTTTAATAAAATTTTCTGTTTGTTTTCATTTACGCTCTTGTATATCTCTCGGTGGTTCATGGTGCGTTAACGCGCGCTTTCTAAGTTATTTAGATGTTATTTAAAGTTTCATCTTATTCATTGAAATTGTAGATCCCAATTCTTTATTCTCATCAATTTTATACCCCTTTCTCAATTTGCTTTATTTTAATCTGTATTTTGTTATTTATAAGAGTTGTTGCCTGTTGTGAGTTATAATGCAGCTTCGATGAAGAAGGCAGTCAACCTTGGAGCAGGCGATTGTTGAAAAGGTGTGAAAGCGTATTAAAAGGAGGCTGCCATACGCACAAGCATGAATGGCGATTACAGTGGATATTTCCCCTATCACCTCGTTATCACTGCTATCGCTTTCAGCACGAACGATAAGCGTAGAACCAGAATCCGTACCAGTTGTAGAAGGGATTTGTTTACGTTATCACCAGTCCCCTAATTTAATCAATAAACTCGTCCAAAACCACGTGACTCAACTGCCTTCTATAGCGAGAGTTGGCTGCTGGTCTTTAAGGTGCCAGAGCCTGATTCATGCCCAGTCCACCACTGTGCATCTGAATTTGCATCGAGCCGTACAAAGTACAAGCCCTTCTTTGATTCAGCCAACAGTGAATGCATTTCAGGAGAGAAGAAAGTAATTCCGCGAGAAAGAATAGGCAAAATGTTGAAGCATGAAGTTCATACATGCATGTCTAACCATTTTCTATTATTTTTTGCTCGCTTTCTGATTAAGGCTCTCAGCGGTAGACGACACAAACAACTGAAATGCCGTTCATTGTTTCCTGCAGGAGATACGGTTGAGGTGTCAAAGGGAAGAGAAGAAATTGCAAATTTAAATAGAAAAAAACGCTTTTTGCCATTGAAACTTTCGAAGCTAGTATTTGAAAAATTCTGCGGTATACAGAAATATATAGAATATTTTTCGTACATTCTGACAAAATATAAGTATAATTTTGATTGCTTTACTAAAAAAATGTAATAGTAATCATCTCTTTCCTCCCTTTAAACTTTTAAAAAATAGTTTTGAAACTATTTATACCTTGAAATAAAAAATAATAATAGTACTCAAATTTAATTATACGAATAATTAAAAATACAGGTATCACTGAATTATTTGTGTATTTAAAAGTTCAAAACTAAACCTTGAAGTGAAATAAATCTTTCACGATTTATGACGTTTCGCCATCCGTATTAACCTTAAGTGAAATAAATCTTTCACAATTATTTCCACCATCCGCAAGGCACACGCGTGCCATTCTTGCTGCCCATCAGTTGAAAATCGCTGCTCTATATGATTATATTTCGTACACGGTATTTAAATTCTTAAACAAATTTTATTTCGTATATTATTCGATTCTAATAATTCTTTTTAACATAACTACTAGATTTGGTCTTCATCGCTGGCAACAACGATAAAATTGTTGGGGAGTGGCAAGTAAGACCCGGATTGCTTAATTTCTAAATGTATGTGTTTGGGTTGCTTGATTGATTTTTTTTATGATGCAGAGGCTAGAGCTGGGCCAAGCAACGTACAGTCAAGCTTCGTTAAGACGAATTTCACGTGATCATAAAATAAATTCGTATTAACCATAGTTCGTGTAATCTGAATTCATGAAAAAGCATTCTTACAACAATAAAATAAAACATTAATGTGTACTTACATTACTTACCGTGCAATTCTTGGGTCACTGATAAAAGGTATTCTTCATCACAAAGATTATATAGATTAAACTTTTTATTGCACAGATATTCCTTGGTTACGAAATTTTTGTCTTGAAATAGTTGTTTTGTTTTATCGTGACATTCTTTAAGAAAATCTTTGATGCGGCCAACGTTGTTTAATTGTGTAGTAGATGAATTTTCACTGCCTAGGCAGAAAGCGGTGAACAATTTCTAAGTCAACAGTAACAGCTTCTTTTAAAGAAGGCATGCTTATTCCTTCGTCTTCTTCAGAATCAGTTATTCTTTTTTCTTCACTCTTCAACAATTTCAGTCACTTAATGTATCTGATATAATGTGATTGAAAAGATCGGTTTGCCCTTAAGTTTCGAAATTTTGTTCGTCTTAACCACCTGTTAGGTGACCCGAATTCTTCTTAAAGAATGTTAACATTATTTGAATATACATTTTGATGGGGATTGGTATAGGTAGGTATAGGTATTTTTAATTAATGTCATACTGAAGCAACACAACGGACTATTATGATGGGTATTGAAATTTAGTTCGTTCTATCAACAATTCGTATTAAGCGAGTTCGTCTTAGACTATTTGTTTTGAAACAATTTTTTATACAATTCACTATCCATATTATCTATATATTTGTGACAGTTATCCCTCAGGTTTTAGAGAGGCAGATTTGGGATTAGTTTGATGCTCTGTGGTCAACTTTCGCTATACGAGGGCTTTGGACCGGGACCAACGGCTAGGTTAGGACCAGGTTCCTAGTTTTCATAGTATCATTAACAATATTTTCAGAAGATACGATTTTGAAGCGATTTTTATATAAAGATCTAAATCAACGTGTATTTATTCAATGACGTTTCACACACATGTAAAATACATAGACACGACAGAAACCCTTTTTCATAGACAAATTTTTTCGACACCCCTTCCGGAAAACTATTTCAACTAATAAAAAATTGCAAGTGTAGCTAAGTCTGTAATTTTTAATTATACCAAATTATTTATGAGTAGCTGTGTGTGCATTTTCGAATTTATTTCAGAATACTTTCCCTTGCATGTAATCAGTAAGACCTGAATAAGCACTCTAACTCTTAGATATTTCACTTTCAGTGCGCCAAACTGATAACTACTCTCCACACAATTTAAAAAAAGTCTAATAGTGATATAAGTCTTATTAATTATAGTATTGGATTGTAAACTTTACATAACATGCAGAGATTCCTGCCGTTGTTCGCAGGACTGCTTAAAGAACCTGAGTAAATCGTTCCGATTTACTCAACTGTGGGTAAATATGTACATGCTGACACTCGCTTTTGCCACCTGGCGTCTTGTTTCAGACAGATCACTTGTAACTTCCATTTTACAGCGTATATGCGACAATGTATGACTATAGTGAGTATGTCAGTATAGTCAACTGGATAGATGTTTGCTTGAAATAATTTTAGGGGTGTTTGCTTAAAATATTTTTTGGGTATCTTATTGCCCATTCTTGCTCCTCGACGATCCCCTGGGTCAACATTGCCCCCACACTTCCTTCAGAGCCCACAGGGGAGTCAAGCACCCACTTTGGGAAACTACGTTCGAGCTGGCCATCGATAAAAGTTAAATAATATCAATGAAATTCCTTGATAAAGAATCTATGTTTTTATCCATATTGTACAACAAAAATTTCCTTGCAGGTAGCATATTCCATTAAGAGTGAGCATTTCTATTTTCATTCAAATTTATCTCCTTTCTCTTTGATTAAAAATCTTTCTCTTGTTTCCTTTCTGAGAAAAATATACTCCTTCTAAATGGTGCCGGACTCGTTTGGATTCCAATGTTTGAAGTAGATGATAAAAAAGTCACAACCAAAGCAGTTGTACTTCTGTATCTTGGAAGGAATATTTTTAACTACTTTTAACTAAACTTAAAAAATTGAAAAAATTTCAGGTAGCAAAATGGCAGACAAATTATTCTAAACTAAGCCTAATTTTCTACCCTCGGTGTGCTGGGAGTTTTTAAAAAATTAAATTTAGTATCTCTTTTTTCAGTGTCTTGATTTTTATCATGGATTTTAACAAGTATTTAGGATTTGCATTATAAAGTTGTATTTAAATGAAAGGATTGAGGTATTAACAATCTGCAAAATCATTTTTTGAAATTTTAATTTTTCGAAACGCTTGTCTTGCTCTTCACTTTATTTATTAGTCTTTTTCTTAAATTATGTTTAATTTTATTATAGTATGAGACGCATTTTCTGTCGTATTAAATATAGATGTCTAGTGTTTCTGCTGACTAGTGTTCAATGGTGTTCTGAACGGGAATTCAGTTGGCTTGTTTTATATGAATACGATTTCAGCACTTCGTCAAAAAGAATTCCAAATAATAAATTCCGAATTGATATGATAGTTGATTGCTCAACTTCAATTATACTAAACGTCAAACGTTGCCATAACGGTGATAAACTGCATTTTAAGGTAGTGTATTTATTATGCGAGAGCATTTGGACGGCAGAAGGGAAATCGCAAACAGTGTGGTTTGTTTGTTTATATTGAAAAATCTTCCATAATACGTACCAAAAGAAATAATATTTTCAATACAAAAAACATGTTATTTAGGATGCATTTCAAAATTAGATACAATTAAGTAAAATCAATGAGGTAAAATCAATATTTTTTCACTATTGCATCCAGAAATTCGAGTACTTTTGCTCTATTTCTGAATGTTGTGTCACACATACGAGATAATATTATATGCTTAAATAAACAATATAGTACATTAAAATATAGTTCTAAAAAATATTTTCATATCATGAAAATGATAAAATACTTTATTTTATCAATTTTCTTAAAAAATATTTCTTATAAAGTGTAATTTCAATTTTATCACTTTGAAGAACATTGGTTTAAACAGAAAGTAACCTCATAGAACAAAAATAATAGCCAGCCATATTAGCTCTATCTGTTTTCCTTTTTTAATTACCCTTAGACTTTAAGTTTGTAGGAATAAGTGTGGTATGGATACTTATTAAATTTTCGAATTGACGTCACTACATGAGAATTGTTTGATGTTTATTTTCCATTTCAAAGTTGATTTTTACAATAGTTTTCAAAATTATACTTGTTGATGGCAGAAGATTTAAGACAATCTCTCTTATTCATTTCAGTGCTTTAATGAGCATCATTAATCATCCGAAAATATTTCTATAGCATGCAATAATGCATTTATGATATGAAAAGTAGTGGTTTGCAGTTTGCAATGAGTAACAGATAACTACGTATAGTACTCATTTGTGTTAATTCTGTGGCAAGCTGCTCCAAAAAAGAGACAAAGAAAAAATTGATTTAATTTATCCGCTGATGTTTTAAAAAATCAATCAATAATAAAATCGATAAAATCTCAATAAAAAACTTAAATCGTAGCTTAAATAATATTAAATTTACCAAAGAAAAAATCAAAATACCCAGAAACATTAATCATTAATACCATGAAATTTGGTATGTAAAATCCTCCCTGTATGCAGGCAAATGATTAAGTTTGGGCGCCGTTGTTCACTCTAACATGTGAAATGTGCACCCTGAGGTTCATTGTAGAGGTATCAGAGGTTCAATATGAATATTCTGGTTTTGTGTTGCCATTGAATTGTCATCAGTTGCGACCAAGAAAGCCTGTACAACGCGCTCGAACATCGAACACCACAACTGAATGACTTTGAAGGTGGTCGCATTGTGGGAATGTCTGAAGCAGATGGGTCTTTTCGACAAGTCATCTGTTATCTGGGATGTACGCCTACAGCCGTGACAAGATGCTGGCATCATTGGGTTAGGGAAGCTATAAATACACGTCATGAAGGTCGGCCCAGTAGGAAATGCGAGAAAGTATGGGCTGATACAAAAGCTCAAATTGCTTCAACTTCCCTATCGCCCATCCAACGATGCATCCACTATACTGCATCCTGTAGCATCATGAACCATTGTCAGACCACGGCGGAGGCTGAACAGCATTTATTGTTCGCAACAGAGTATTATATAATGTTATTTTCTTTGAGCAGATTAGTTTACAGCATGAATTCAAGTATCGATGAGAATAAAATAAAATAAACGAAGGATTCTTCCCAAGAAATAAAACTTGTTTATGTTGGAAAATTTGTTCACTAATTTGCAAATAAGTAACAATTCAAACTAAAAATTTAAAGTAAATATTTTCATTTGAAGTAACAGAGAAATAGCTACACCAACGTTAAATATGTAGTCAATAGAAACGTTTTAGTCTTTTCATCGATGGCATAGCGTCTATGGAAGCCGACATCCCCCAATAAAAAAATGACATGAAAAAGATAAAACCTGAAGCTCCCAAGGGAACCGTGGCCTGTCTAGGAATACTCAGATCTTCGATTGCTCCCTGATAACCTGTATTCTACTACTACCATTAGGTGTCCCGTGTGTGTGTGATATACGAGTAAAATCCAGATAAAATCTTAAATCCTTTGCTGTTGAGAGTATTTTATAAAAACTGCGTTTGGGGGGGTTGAGAAACTTGTTGATTGAGATCACATCGGGACAAAGAGTGGCGGATGATGGTTCGTGGATGATGGTTCGTGGATGATGGTTCGTGAATTATGGCTTCGAGGATTTGAGCTAACAGTGGAATGAAATGTTTCTGAAGGAAAACGAATAATAAAAAATAAGAACTACCAGTTTTGGAAGTAAAATATATAGTATCGTCTCTAATTTTCGCTCTGTCAGAAGTAGTAGGTCTGATCCATATGTTGCCGTAAAGCAGTCGTATCATGAATTTTCTTACTTTCTTGTTTCACAGACGATAATTACCGTTTATTCAATTTCTAATAACTAAATTGATACAATGGACTAAAACGATATTTAAATACTATTTCATTTAGCTAAAATGCAATTTATTTTAATCCAATTTTTTTATTTAAGGGAGTCTGAGATTTAGTAAAGGGAGACGTATAAAAAAAAATAAAAGGAGAAAAAAAAGGGAGACGTATATAGGAGGACGTATAAAGGGAGACGGTATAAAGGGAGACGGTATAAAGGGAGACGTATATAGGAGGTTCATACGTCTGTATAGGTAAAGGGAGACGTATATAGGAGGTTCATACGTCTGTATAGGTAAAGGGAGACGTATATAGGAGGTTCATACGTCTGTATAGGTAAAGGGAGACGTATGAGCCAAAAAAGTTTGAAAAACCTACGATATTAATTCTGTCCAATTCTTTTATTACCTCAAAGAATAACTTTTTCATCCCATATGTTCACAGTTCAGTATTAACTGCATTGCAAACAAAAGTTAGTCTCAATTTTAAAATGCATCTCTTATCCATTCTCTGATCAACATATTAAAGATTATACGCATTAAAAACTATTACTTACTGATAAAGTAAAACCGCAAGTAAATTTATATCTAAATTATTAATTTCCCAGATGTTATAATAGAGAATAATTTTTCATTAAAAATCGTATTTTTTATATGCTCCAGTTCGCTAATTGTGGTCGCGGGGGGGTTACGTTTTCGAAACAATCCAATCAAAGACCGTCTGTAGGTAGAGGCTGGTGCACGTGAAAAGACATGGCCACAAACGTTCTCACGTTGGCATGGTGTGCGAGTTTGGAGAGTGGGGTTCTAGCTCAGCTGTTGAAATCGTCATCTGACTGGTTCAAAATTGCGAGGCTTTGTTCTCGGATCTTTTCCCTTCTAAATTGATTCCGGACGGTCGCCAATAGCCCATTGTGTTGCACCATGCTACGTAAATTCACACACAATTACCAAGCTACTCCAGTTCACAATTTTGAGAGTAAATGAATAATTTTGATTTAAAAGATGATTTTTGGCTACATAAAATCCAGGTCAAATTGAAAAGAATGAAAGTCAAACTTCGTTTCGTTAAATCAAGTTGCAGGTTGCGCAAGTTCGATTCCTCCTTGGAAATTTCTACATTGTGTCAATTCTTGAGTATATATGTCTATTCTTGATATATGTCTATTTAATTGACGTTGTTTGGCGCAACGGCCAAATAAGGGCCTTATGTCATAAAAAACCCAGCCCCACCAATCTTAATAAAAATACTCGGCGTAAAAATTTACTATTAAAATTCACTTGTGACAGTTTAAGACTGAGAAATCGGTATGCCAAGATCATTTAACTTTTTTCATGAGTGCAATTAGAGTTTACGGAAGTTATCTGATTTCTTCCCATTGAAAATTGGGGCCGTCGTGTATCAGTGGGTGTACCCATTGCGCTAGCAACCATCGAGTTCTAGGCGACGCAGGTTCGAATCTTGTCAGATGCATTCCTCCCTGGGTGTATTTCTCTCTTCTGCGTCAGTAAAGCATTTATTATGTACGTATATCTATTACTTGATGTTGTATGCCTTGTGTCTGGGGTAGCATGGCCAAATATGGCTCTTGAGCCATAAAACCCCAACCCATTGAAAATTATTTTTGCAAAAAAAGGAATAAAGTACGAATTTAATAATTTAATTAAACATACAAACCAATAACATTTATAATTAAAAAAGCATAATTTAATGCACGAGAAAACAATAGAAATATTTACATAAAAGGTTTTTATAAAAAATACAAAATTTACTATAATCATTCATATTTTACAAAAACAGCTATAGAAATATATACACAAAATCATAAACAAGTTATAAAAATGGTAATTTTACAAAAAAGCTACATACAATTTAGCTAAATCAAATAATTTCATACTGGCTGATGTTCCATTGGAACAATTAATTACGAGTGCAAGAATAAAGTGCCATTTTTAATTTTTTCTTGAAACCAATTGTAAATGTAAAATATGATAAACTAAATCACGTTTAAAACTCGCAGCTTTCAAGCACACCTAAAGTTCCTTATCTACTACACGCTCCTGTCGTGTACAAAGGGGCTGGTGCGCGTTAAATCTGTCGTGGCTTCAAATGTCCACACGTTGGCGTGGTGTGGAAGTTTGGAGAGTGGCGGGCCAGCTCAGGTGTTGCCTCGTCATCTGACCGTGGTTCAAAAGAGGCACGCCGGGAAAACCAGCCCCCCGCACAGAAAGGACACACCCAGACTCCGGCGCTTATGCTCCGAAATCCAGGGCACCACCATTTATTAATTTTTTCTATAAGAATACACGTAAAGGACCAACAGGGTCCAACAAATATTTTAAAAGAAGACTGGTACACTGCCTGTTTACAAGAACGAAGCCGGCGCCACAATGGCACCACCTAGACAATAAACAGAATTTAATTAATAGTTGCATAACTCATAAAGACTCTACGTGAAATAGTTGTACATAGTATACTAAGTGGCTCATAAAAGGCCCCGGCAATAAAAGTTTTAAAAGATATGACTATGATATGAGTTTTTACAAATGGATGATCTGATATTAAATACACAAGCTTAAGTAAAAGACATATTTAAAGTCAAAGGTAAAATAGAAGTTAAAAATATAAAGCAAGAATAAGAAAAAATGATGCGAATTCGGAGATCTCATAATTTATTCAATTCTTTGGCATATCTCGCCCCGACCAACAACGAGGCATCTAAAGTTTGATTTAGTCTCTGGGCGGGAACAAAGACCTCCTTTGTTAATCAGGGAGCCAATAAAAAGTTTACCGGTCGACCGATATCGGTTATATTTTTATTGTATCATTGGCTCTCCAGATGGTCTCCCTAAGTGCTAGCCAAAGGAGAGAGTCCAATGCCAATATTATTTCCAATCATCTTCAATCGGTTAAATATTGTCTAAATGTAATCGGTGATGTTAATAAGATAAGTAGGCATTCCACTTTTTTTTTTAATTTTTAATGGTGACTTCGGAAATTTGAGATCTCTGAGATACCGATACCCGGGATTCCGAAACTCAAGAAAAGAACCAGAATCTAATAATTTAAGAATTTTGAAATTTAGGAATTCAGAATTCAAGAGTTCTAGAATTTAAGAATTTGAAAACTTGAGAATTGAAGAATTAAAATACAAATAAATCAGGAATAAGGCTGAGAAAATGTTTAAAAACTTAAAATTAGATAAAATTGAACCGGACCTAGTCCTTGATTCAATACTACGTCTAAGGGAAGTCCGGGCAGAGAGTCAGAGGTAAGTCATTTTTTTTACATTTAATTGTATGGGAGGGCGTCCGCGGCCACCCCTCCAGCCGCCAGCACACACATCCTGACTTTATACACTGCTGGCCACCGTAAATGCAACACCCTGAAGGAAGCATGCAAATAATATGAAATTTACAACATGCATTAGTGGAGGTGAGATATGCAAATGATTAGAATTTCAGCGCAGACGCACATCACGCGCGCCTGTGGCGCCACTTCAAAGCGCTATTTAAGGCTTGGAGATTTCGACGATTTCAAGTACGGCAATTGTGTTTTTCTTGTGGTTTTTTCAAAAAAAAAACGATCAATTATGCCTCGTAGAAAACAGCGATCATCTTTTGATCAAGTATCCGAGTTCGACAGAGGAAGGATAGTGGCCTACCGAGATTGTGGATTATCTTTCAGGGAAATCGGTAGTCGTGTTGGACGAAACCAAACAACTGTAATGCGGATATGTGATCGTTGGATGCAGGAGGGTACGACGGACCGACGTGTTCGATCGCATCCACCTCAGTGCACCACTTCACGTGATGACAGGCATATTGTGCGTATGGCAGTGACGGATCGCTCAGCCACATCACGAACCATAGCACAGCACATTCAGTCTGTACCGCATCATCCAGTGTCTGCGCGTACCATTCGACGCCGTTTACAGCAGAGTGGTCTGTCCGCAAGACGTCCATTGCTTCGTCTACCCTTGACGCAGAACCACAGACGTTTCCGCCGCCAATGGTGCGATGAAAGAAGGATGTGGACGGCAGAATGGAATGAAATTGTCTTTACTGACGAGTCACGCTTCTGTCTGCAACACCACGATGGTCGGATTCGAGTCTGGAGACACCGTGGAGAGAGGATGCTGAACAGCTGCGTTATGCACCGCCACACTGGTCCTGCACCGGGTATTATGGTATGGGGCGGTATTGGATATCACTCTCGCACTCCTCTAGTACGCATTGCCGGTACTTTAAACAGCCAGCGCTACATCTCCGAGGTGTTGGAGCCAGTTGTCCTTCCTTACCTTCAGGGCTTGCCCACAGCCATATTTCAACAGGATAATGCGCGACCACACGTGGCACGCATTGTCCAAGGGTTCTTCGTCAATCGCCAGATTGAATTGCTTCCCTGGCCAGCTCGCTCTCCGGATCTTTCGCAGATAGAAAACATGTGGTCCATGGTTGCTCAACGATTGACCCAGAATACATCCCCAGCTGCCACACCAGATCAACTTTGGCAACGTGTGGAAGCTGCTTGGTCTGCTGTACCCCAAGAACACATCCAAAGTCTCTTTGAATCAATGCCGAGGCGTGTGGCAGCGGTGATCTCCAACAATGGCGGCTACTCTGGCTACTGATTTTGGCAGGAACCACACTTCACAGAAGTCTATAAATTTAATCATTTGATACTTGGTCAACATGTTATCTACAAAATAAATTTTGTTGTGATATCTCTTGTCTTTCTTGGTGTTGCAATTTGGGTGGCCAGCAGTGTATTTTGATGTTGCATTTTTGAGGATGTTGGCGCACCAATTAGGTTTATTTTCAGGTGTTGGTTTAGTTATGTGGTGCGCACTAGTGTGCCGATAGTCGAAGAGATAGTGGTCCGCGTCCCCTACCTCCCCGTAAGTACACAAATCTGATTGTTTAACGTGAAATCTATGGAGGTAAGCCACGAATGGGCCATGGCCCGTCAGAAACCAGGTAAGGTGCTTATTCTCGACGAGGGTAGATGTATTGACCTCCGGCATGAACTCCTTCAGCCGGAGGCCTTTTGCTGAGTTGTTATGGTGCTCCTGCCACCCTGTTAGGATATAATTTTTTATCTTTCTTTTAACAAAGGACAAGGGCGCAGGAGCATTCAGCTCCTCGCCAAAGAATGTGGCAAGCTTGGCACACGCGTCAGCCAACTCGTTACCTGGCATCCCCATGTGATCCCATACCCAAATCAGGCCAAATATACTGGTTAGTCTCGCGATGTCGGATTTAATATCATTAACATATTTGGATTTAATTTTTGGGGAATGTAAGGCCTGAATTGAGCTAAGACTGTCGGTATATATATTAATCTTTTATTATTTTTTAAAGCATATAGTACGGCTTGGTGTATTGGGGTCAACTCCGCCTGAAAGACGGAGTTGCCGTTACTCAGTTTAAATTTTAAAATATCTATTAGTTTGTCGTTTTCGAGGATGCACACCGACGCCCCGATACTGCCATCAATACCGGAGCCGTCGGTGTATACCTCATAATTTATTTCATCTAATTTATTTTCAAAATTTATTGTTAAATTTTTGATTGGCTATGAAGCAGTAATTATATTTTTATCTATTTTATCCACAGTCCCAGCTCTGGGTCGGGCTGCCGCCTTTTAATAGTTTTAAATTTTAGATATAAAGACTTCAGAGTCACGTGGAGCGGAGGGATCCCACTTGGGGCATTGAGCGAGTCAGTTGGGGAGGTACCGTAGGCCCTCAAAATACCCAGAAGGAATACCCTCTGGATAGATTGGAGCTTCCGGATTTGTTGTAGAGTAAGTGCTCCTCCCCATATGCCAGCTCCAAAAGTGATGATCTTCTCGACCACCGTCAGATACCAGATCTTCTGGAGCTGGCCACTGACCTCCAGCCACCTCCTCTCACTCAACTCAGGGATCCCCCTGTCGCAGTACATCTCGATGTTAGAGGAGCGATATGATCGCTCCACGCGAGTCTGTCGTCAATTATTATTCCCAAGTATTTTAGATTGGTTGTTATTTTATATTTATGGATTTAGATTGTATTTTAAAAATCGGATTTCGTAGAAGTTTTTTATTTTTTGGGATCACAATGGACCGACAATTATCGATGGACAGGCTTAGTTTTAAGTTAGTCAATAAAACAAAAATTTGCTTGAGAGCGTAATTGGTGTTTCTCTCCAGGTCCCTCCGCGTATCCCCTGACGATACTACCACCAGGTCGTCCGCGAAGGCCTGGAGGAAAATATTATTTGAATTTAGATCTAGAATTTTGTTAAAATACAGGTTCCACAGGGTCGGAACCAGCACCGAACCCTGTGGACACCCTTTAGTTATATTTCTTCTTATAATTATTTCATTCAGATTATGTTATATTTCTTTCTGTTAAGTATGATATAAAATTAATCATCGATTCCAGGATTCTGAGTTTCTGAAGAGTGTCAATCAACAAGTGCCAGTCCATATTGTCAAAGGCGGCTTTGATATCAAATGTCGTGAGGGCCGAATGGCAGACTCCACGGGTTGATTTAAGTTTTGTAACAACGGAGAACACCGCCTCCTCACAGGAGCACTGCTCTCGGAAACCATACTGATTGGGATGAAGTATATTATGCGAGTGCAGCCAGGTGTTTAACCTCCTGACAAACACTCGCTCTATAATTTTGCCCATTGTGGGCAGTAGACAAATTGGACGGAAGGAGCCACAGGACGAGGGGTCCCTCCCTGGTTTCAACAGGAAGTGGACACCCACAGTCCTGAGGCCCCCTGGGAAATAAGATAATTGGAGTATTTTTGATTGGCTGAAGAAAAAGGTCAGGATGATTCTTAAGATTTGGATGATTACAAAATCAGGATGCCTTCCAGATTTTGTAATCGATGAGGTCCGGCCCCGGAGCCTTACCGTCTTTTAAATTGGAGAACACTAACTCGAGTTCCTGAAATGATACATTTGGGATACTTTCAAAGTGAGCTATTGGAGATAATATTGGTGATAATTGATTTATTTGACTGAAATTATGATCCATCAATTTGTTAATTTTGTCTGACTGTGTATTACTTGATATTGTATGTCTTGTGTCTGGCGCAGCATGACCAAATATGGCCCTTGCGCCATAAAACCACCAAACTTCCACACCAAGCCAACGACCGATTGTCGGCAAGTGGCGAGAAAAGGTTTTATTTCGGTATTTCTCTATTTTGGGCTTTACTAAAGCTAAGATAGAGTTGTGTACATGCAAAAAGCAAACAATGTCATTCTGAGAATCAGCTTACCTCTCGTTCTCTATCATTGAAATACGAAACTACATTTTTCTAACGGGAGTCGTAGGTAGGTATTTTAATTAACGTAGTGGAGCAACACAATGGGATATTGGCTGCGATCCGCGATCAAATCCGAAGGCAAAGATCCAAGGACAATAGCAAGAAATTTTAAACCACGGTCAGGTAAAGCTGTCACACCTTAGCTGGCACCCCACTCTCCAAACTTCCACACCACGCCAACGTGAGGACATATGAGGCAATGACAGATTTAATATGCACCAGACCCTTTTTACGCGACTGTCTTTGGTTGGATTCGAACTCGCAACACTTCAATTGCAAATCCATTACTCTTCCAACAGGGCTACCGCGGTTCCTTCTAACGGGTGTTCAAGAGACTAGCGCCTGCGAGACACGTCTGTGCAAATCGTCAGCCTTTTGTGATTGGTTGAGAAATTTTTTATCGTAACGGCTAAAAATCCCCTAAGCAATAATTTCTCGCCAACGGCTATCTTACCAACCTCGAATCGCCAAAGCATAGGGCTATTTTTATCTTTCATTTGACACCCGCAGAACGTGAATGGATGTGAGCTCTAGGGAGAAATTTCATCAGAATGTCAGTAAGCACAGTAAAGCTATGCACTTGCCCTGTTTTTGCATTGGAATCCGTTCCAAAATAAAGTATTTGTTTCAATATAAATTTAAGCATGTTGTTTTTTGCCAACTGTGTTGCACAACATTTATTGAACATTTGTGGAACATTTTCTTGAGTCAGCTTTTTATTTAATAGCTATTCAATGGGATCGTCTTTTTGGTATGCTTCTAATTTATCCTCTAATGTAAGTTTTGAAATGATTTTAACACTTTGTCTTTAATATGCTATTCAGTAGCTCTTGCCATTTGTATCACGTATCGTATCCTTTTGCATAAAAATCCTTTTGCAAAAAATATTTCAATACTTGCATTCAACGCGATCTACTGAACATTCTTCTTTAAATTATTTCTCGATTTACCAGTTCTGTAGTAATCAATAGTGCAAGAGCATGCTTGCAAAACAAGTTGAATTGGCTTCTTTATCATACTCATCAAAATGACTGCTAGGTGTTAAAAATAGTTATGCAATACACAGACTTAAGTACAATTTTCATAATCTCTTTACAGCTGAAACTTTAATTAGGGTAATATGAAAAAATATTTCATAATTGCAAATACAAAGAAGCAAATTTCATGAGTAGTCAATAAATAAACTGAATAAGACATTTTGACTTTCATATTTTTCAATTAGAATGCTCATATAAAGATAGTGAAAATTGGGTACAAAAGGAGAAAATAGAATTCAGTAAGGTTCATAGGACGTGAAAACATAGCAAGAAAATTATGCATAATTCAAAACCACATTTTTTAGAGTAAAGGGCAATTTTAATGTGCTTAGGGAAGACAAGGCTTACTTTGTTAAAACCATTTCCTTTAGGCCTAAGCCTTACCATCCAGCTAGTTTGTTTCACTAGGCTTCGAATCACGCACACATTATATATATATAATTTTAGTTTGTAACTAACCTTAAGGGAAGGAAGAAACTCAAAAGTAAACCAGATTGAGTAGCTATAAATGGCAAGCCGACTGAACGAAATTTAGTTTTCAGTTATACATTCCTTCTTCCGGAGTTTAAAATCAGCATTACTCTCTTCTCGCACACAAAAAAGGAAAGAATCATTCAACTATAGTACCAATATTTATTGTATAGAAAAAAGAACATTTAGAAATGTCATTTTAATGAGAAGGATACGATACGTGATACAAATGACTTCCATTTGGTTATGCAGCATAGTTGGCAAAACATGCTTAAACTTATATTGAAATAAATACTTCACTTTTAGAACGGATTCCAAAGCAAAACATGACAGGTGCATTGCTTTACTGTGCTATACCGTCATTCTGATGAAATACATGGAATATGCTCGCAGCTTCATATTTCTCCCTAGTGCTCACATCCATTCACGTTCTGCGGGTGTGAAATGAAAGAAAAAATAGCTCCACGTTTTGGCGATTGAAGTTGGCAAGGTAGCCGTTGGCGAGAAGTCATTGATTAGGAGCCATCAACCTTCTAATGAAATAGACGGATCATGTGGGCGGAGCCGCTGTCGTAAGATCTCTGAAGGTTAAATCACAAATCTACTTAACCGATTGGCTATGGAAGCGCAGACTAGTGTGTTTGATCACGGTGGACAATCACTTTAACCAATCAATAATTTAGGATTCGTACTTTTACCCACAACCACGTGACAGACCTTCGAACCGAGCAACTGAAAGAAATAACATGAAGCTGCGGGCACATGCTCCGTCTATTTCATTTTAAGGTCGATGTTAGGAGCTTTGTCAGTCGTTACTGTAGAAAATTTCTCAACCAATCACAAATGGCTGACGATTTGCACAGACGGGACGCGCAGGAGCTAGTGTTCAAGACTCTCTTCCTTGCAATTTTTTTACGCAAAAGTTTCACGACCAGCTTTTTCAAAATTTTGAAATGTCTATGGACTTTATCAGAAATCCTTCATACCCAATATACGAGCTCAAAGGTGGGTTGTTAATTAACGTCACAGTGGAGCAACATTGGCGATGGTCCAAGATCAATCCCGAATTAGCTCGAAGGAAAAGTTGTTTTATATTCACAGAGGGCGCTACAATATACCTGAAATTTATTCTAACAAAACTATCATTATACGCTAAGATAGTGCGTACTCTGTTATTTTATTTAAGATTGAAGATAAATTTAATTGGAAATACAACCTTTCCTTCCTTGTTGAGGATAATCAAATTGTTCTTCATTCAGTTTAATTACTGAAAATTTGAATAACATTTAATTCAGTAATTTGCTTAACTTGTAGAAAGCGTACTCTAGCGGTAGAAAACTAAACCGAAATTGATCTTTATTTATATTGAGTGTGTCTCTATATTTCGCTGAGTTGATTTCTTCCCTTTGCTTACAAAATATTGCGCTGTCTACTCAGAAGGATGCAGATGAGGAATCATATGCCTCAACATCCGATCAAAACAATGAACATCTGAAAGATGACATAAAATTCTGGATTTTAGCTTTGTCTTGTCCTTATCTTATGTTCGTAATTATTTTGATGTGTTTTAGATCAACCATTTTGGTGTGTTTTCATAACATGGATGTTTTGGAATAAGCTTTATTTCCGTTTTTCACTTTTTAAACTTGTATAAAAAGTAAGTATTTGTCTTAGAATTTATTTCTTTTTTTGTGCCGTTTACAATTTTTAAGCTTTTTCTTTTGTTATTTTTCAGCTTAATAATTGAGTATACAATTTTTAATGTAGAGAAACATAATTTTATGATTTTAAAGGTGTCTAGATTAAGTTGGTTCTATTTTTCTCACATTCTGCAAAATTGTTTTAAAGAAAACCAAAATAAACTTGAAAATAAAGTATTTAATTCAAGTTTTTTAAATTCATCAATAATTTTATTTTGTAATTTTTTTCATTAATTTCATTTGTAATTTTTTTCATTAATTTCATTTGTAATTCCATATTTTTGTAGAAATTTCTGTTCTTTATAATAATGGGTTAACTATAAAATTTTGCTTGTTTGAATAAAAAATTTATTAGCATCTATATTAAAGTTTTTGTCATATTTCTTAAATTTTTTATGACAGAATAGTCTGTTGTAAATCATCCTCTTTATACTTTACTCTTACTATTTTCAAAATCTGTACATTTACTTTGCAAATAATCATAACAGTTTATTGTTTACTGAACTCTATTTTGCTAGAATTTTACGAATTTTCTAGATAGGTAAATTGTTATTTTAAGATATATTAAAATCTTACACTTACAATTTTAATGTAAGCTTTGAATGTAAGATGTCCTTTCTCCTGGTATCTGCAAAATAATTTATTTCATAATCTGTACATCTTACTAAATACTGCATATGAATCATGCTTCACCATTGATTTATATTTACATTTTCATAGCAATGTCGGCAAGTGATGGATAGGTAATTTTATAGAAATAATTTTTAGCAAAGATAAAAAATTATTGTAGTGATTGCTACTTTTGAAATCAATCATTTATTAAATTTTTGATGTACAGAAGCTGTGAATATTGTGCTCTAGGCCAAAACAATCTGTGTTGTATTTCTTAGTGAGGATTTTAGTTTGGCAAGGGTTTTGGAAAATAATGCAAAATACAAGGCTGAGACAGTTTGATTTTTATTTAAGTTTGACGACACAATTGTTCCATAGAGTAAAGGGACGGGGATAAACATTGTGTCTTTTTATGTAAAAATGACAGCCTGTTTAGAAAAACAGCACTGATAGAAAAAATTATATCACACATCTTTTAACACATTTAATTATTTCGTTTCTAATGTTTAAGTTTAATTCTGTTGATTATGATTCATTCGTTCATTAATTTATTAAAAATGCTAAAAAAATTCTGTGACAACTTTTACTCTCTTTTTTCAGGTTTGTTTTATTATGTTAATGGTCCAAGAAGAAAATGAGGAAGATTTTTCTGGACGTTTGTTGCATCAGGCAGCATTGTGGGGAAATGCTGAATTACTGGAAGATCTTTTGCACGGAGAAATGGTTAGTAAAAAGTGTTTTTGAGTAGCTAATAAAAATTAAAATTTTATCTTAACAGATTCATATTTGTAATTTCTAGGAAATGAAGTTCAAATTCTATTGAAGTCCTTTAGTATCATTTACTTTTATGTGGAATGCAGGATTCAAAATGAGCAGTTGTATTTTGAACTGATAAATTTCATTTTAACTACCAAGTATTTGGTGCTATTCCAACCTATCAATCATTCCTTCTAACAATCGTATGCTTAAAAAGGTGCATCAAAGTCTAAAGTCCAGACAATACTCATTGCACTGTCTGCTTATACATATTCACTAAAGCAAACTAAGTTTAAAATTACACTTAAGTAGAGAATTTTGGAAATGTTTAGATGCCATTGATGCCTAATTTTCTGTTTCCAATTTCTAACCCTGGTGAAATGTTTATACACATAACAATTGTGATAATTTTTATTAAGTTAGTTTTATGTTTTATTTTTTGTGTGCTGTTTACTTTGAGTTCTAAATCACTTCTTTTAAATGTTCGATGAAACTCATGAAACTGAAATGTTTGACTTGTGCGTGATCATTCTTCTAGCAAATTATTTTCTCATCTATGTAAGTGCATATATTTTCTAGTTGTATTAGCTCATAAAGACATTTAAGTGTAATATTTTAGTATTTACTATCCTTTTTCCAATTTTGATGTTTTGAAAACATATCTTGCATTAATCAGAAAAACTAATTTGTACATGCTCTCGAAAAGAAATCTTTTCAAAAGGGAGGTGCTTGGAGATAACACAGGAAATTGTACTTAATCCTAGATACTGACGTATTTCTTCACTTTATAGAAATAATTAACATACAGCAAAAATACAAACATTTTTTTCACAATTATCTCTCGTAAGTTATTAAAAATTGAAAAAGAATAGGACTGATTGACTTGGAATTCTTCTGACACTATTTTCAGATTTAATGATAGAAATATCACAATAGATATTGGAACAGGTGCCAATGCTTCAAAGTCTGAATTCTTGTTTCACTCCTTTGATATTTTTATACTTATGGTTTGCCCCCTGTAACGTAATGAAATGAATTAAGTTGTGGCGAGTGGATTTAAGCATAAAACAGCTTTGAACCAAACAACACATTTAATAAAATTAAATTTTCAATATTTACATAGGTTAAACACAACTCAAGGCAGAATTCGAGGCTAAATAAAAGTTAAGATAAATGATTTCAGTCCCACAGTTCCATTGGAGCAGACAAGCTCTGCATTTGTTCACTTTTGAAATTTTAATGGATTTCCCTGTTGAGGGGTCAAGAAAGAAGGCTACTGGACATCCCTTGACTCCATCTGGTCGGAAACTCACGACACTTCCTCTTGCGAGGATTTATACACTGTGATAATTGACTGACGGTCAGTTCATGGTAGGGTGGAATTTCAAGCAAGGTTCCCGAAGAAGAGAAACCTCGAGACTCTAGACCCTTAAATCTTAAGAGGTAAATATCACAGATATACAGATTTAGGTAGTGTTACGTATAGAAATGAATTGTTTCAAAAATATTATTCACATATAAATGAAGCAACTGGAGTGTTACTTGAGCCATTTAAGTCATGTGGTTTTGAACAAAGATATAGGTGAAATTTAGAGGTAGTTTTAAGCATGCACATTATATATATGTAGGATTTTAATTCTTGAGTACATTAGAATCTGGCAACACACTTGGCTACTGTATACTGGTAATGGCTGTGAGTTTTTTAAGCTGAGCACGAATGTTCCGAGATTGAACGAGCATTCTTATTGGAAATGGAAAAAGAGGTTTAACGATTATGCTGAGATTATATTTATTACGTTATTAATAAATGTTTTGTGTTAACGAGCATTCCAGTTCTTGTTATCGTATTGAAAAGAAAAAACTTATCCCTAGATGACTGAGCAGGATGGACAATCCTACACATATATAAACAATTCAATCCTATAATTGGTATGTAGTAAAGATTTGGCTCTAATTCTATCATTTACTGCCTGAGGCAATAGCTACAATATATTTAGCATAGTGTAGGTTAAGAGAAGTTATTATCAAAAATGTTCAACTTAAAATATTGATACCCCATATATTAACATTGTAACATGTGAATTTCATGTTTTATTTATTTCATTATAATAATTAGACAGAAGGATTTAGAAAAATGCAGTTTTCATTAAAATATTCTACTTATAATTAATACTAATACCTGTAGTATTTTTATATTTGGATTCACAAAATTTTTGGCGAGCTTCCAAGATCACCCTAAGTCATTTTGACCTTCAGAAAAGCATTTGGACACCACCCACCAATTACAGGATTAAAGATTTGCACTTTATATCATAAAAAAATTTAAATATTTATTATATTTAAACTGTATTACAGTTGCAACAATTGTTTTGTGGATAAATTTAAAATAGTAATCATTATTAATCTATTGGTGATAAATTCCCTTGGAATCTAAAATTGTGAGGCCCAGAATGCCATTATAAAAGCTTGATGAGCTTTCCAGATATTCGTTTGGGGGCCTGTGGTAATCCAGTTGGAAGAGTAATGGATTATGTTGTGAGACTCTCCCTGAATCAAATTATATTATTCAGTCGTTCTCTATAAATCCATAAATGCTACATACAGATATCTTCATGGCTGCCTTATCAGACATTCCTTTTCTGAAAGTAAAACAGAATCTTGGCTCTTGCCAAGAGCAGAAGCTGTATGATCTCTCTCACACTGTTGCCATTCTTAGGAAGCAAAATAATACAAAAATATGCCAATAACTAAAATACAAACGATAATTCGAATTACTTTTAACATCCTACCACCTTTTTATTTTCGATGGTCGTAAAATCAAAACAAATATGAAAACACAAAAATAAAGAAATTAGTACATTAGTTTTCAATACCGTACAAATAACAAAATATCTATCAATTAATCTTAATACCAAATTAAATTATTATAAGAAATTATAATCCATAACGTTCTGGTAGAACAACTTTCCTTCCACTTGTTTTAATGTCAATAGGAAAAGTTTTGTCAGGAACAGTTTCTGCCTTTTCACTCTGCCCTCTCAGGAGCAACAGTTCCTTTTTTCTCGGAAATATGGATATCAGCTGCAGGGACACTGAATTAGTATCATCTTGTTACATAATTGATCAAATTGGGACACTTCTAACGGATAGACAGCTTGAACTGGTCCGGTGAATTCTCCGGTTGCAATTTTCGCTTTGACAACTCGTATAGCATTGTCTTTCCCAGGGAAATTAACAATAACGAGTCCCAATGGCCAGTCAATTCTTATTTTCACTACTAATAAGGACAATGTCCCCTACCTTAGCTTCTCTTACTAGATATTTATGCTTAGGTTGGAGAGTAAGGTATTCATTTAAGTTGAACTAGGAGACTAAGATATTCATCATGAAACCTCTTTCGGAAATCCTTTCAAGCGTTGTTGATCTCTCCATCTTTTAGGCAGGTTGACATTATCCAGGTGGTCTAAATCTGGAACGCCTACCATTCGGATATCTTGAAGGACATGGAAGGTGTTAAGAGCATCAAATCATTCGGATCCTCTGATAGATAAGTGAGGTCTAGCATTGATCACAGCATCAACGTCGCACAGAATCGTAAACATTTCTTCATGCGTCAAAGAGGCTTTTTCAAGAACTCTTCTTAACAATTTCTTAATCATCTGTACAATCCTCTCACCAGCCACCCCACCAAACTGCAGTTGGAGGGTTGAACTTCCACTGGATTCTTAAGATGGAAGTATCACGAACGACTTGATCCCAGATGATAGATTTCATAAGATTTTCTGTACCAACAAAATTGCTTCCGTTATCACTATATATAATTTTCGGACGACCTCTTGCAATGAATCGTCGTAGGCCTAAAATGAAGCAATTTGTTGAAAGACTTTGTATCAGTTCGAGATGAATAGCACGGTATACGGCGCAAGTGAACAGTAAAATCCGTGCTTTTTTTCCCATATTTCAAGTACAATGGCCCTACCAAATCCACTCCAGTAACTTCAGACTAAAGCCTCCCTAATTCTATCTTCTGGAAGAGGCCTAGGGCTAGTCTTAATTCTCTTTTCGCTGCATGTCTTCTACATCGAACGCATTTTGCAATTGAATCGTTCATTTCAGAAACCCGTCAACAGACATTTTTGAAACAGTACACTTAGCGGTTTTCTGAAATAAAGGATTCAATTACTCGTTGAATGGTTGTTCTACCTCTTAAAATCCAAGCTTCCTTGAAGTCATCTTCCTTAAATGCCTCTTGTTGAACAATTTTCATTAGTTTCTTTTCAGCAACATCCAGTTCAGTGACTGTCAGTTCTCCCTTAGTGTGACTGTTGGATCTGACACTATTGTTGACAAATCGAAATATCCAAGCAATCATTCTTAAGATCTGTGAATACTTTGAAAAATGCTCACTATACAATGTTCATCAACAGGTGTACATAAAAGAGACGAAATAATTCCCTTCCTCTTCTCCCCAGAAACTTCTTTCTTTCTTTCCCAGAAACTTTAACTTTTGTAGCCGGCCACTCCTCTTCATTCTGTTTTAACCATTGGGGTCCCTCCCACCATCTGGACATCAACAGGGCTTTAACGGAACACCCACGGGATGGGAGATCTGCTGGGTTGAGATCACCAGGTACATGTCTCCATGAATCCTTTTTCGACAGCACTCGGATCTCTTTTACACGGTTGTTGACAAATACTCCCCAATGCTCTTCCCTTTGTATCCAACAGAGTGACGTAGAAGAGTCCGTCCAATAAAAGAGAGGAATATCTTTCAAATCCATTGCTTTTATGACTGTAGAAGCAAGATGGGCATCAATGCAACAAGATAATAATTCTAGACTGGGAGTAGACATTTTGTGTAAAGGTGCTATTCTACTTTTCCCTTGGATCAGGTGTACCGCTATTTTTCCTTCTTGAAATCTTCGAAGGATTATAGCAGCCGCATATCCACATTTACTAGCATCACAGAATGTATGTAAACTTAATATGACATCCGATTGGCAGATATCAAGGCATCTTGGAATTTTCACTTCCGATAGTAATGGCAAATCAATAATTCAGTCTTTAAATCTCTACTACATTTCCTCAGGCAGCTTAGTACCCTAACCAATTTTGAGAATCTATGTTTGTTGATCAAGAATCTTGGGGAATAATGTGACAGGGCTCAAAAACCCTAGAGGATCAAAAATCCTACAGACGTCAGATAAGACATCAGTCCTGGTAACACTGGATTTCATTTCACCAACTGGTTTTAGATCGTAGGAAATATTATCCTTGCCTTTATCCAACAGTAATCCAAGAACTGGAATGGGATCTTCTGTTTTATCTTGAAAATCATTGTGCTCCCACCCTCTTAGGTCGAAGCGAATCTTATCCAATAATCGTCTTGGCTCTTGGATAAATTTTTGTAACATTTCCTCACTTGATACAGAGGCCACACAATTATCTACGTAGAAAGATCTTTTTAAAGTCTCGGCCGTCTCCTGGTTACTAGGTGAGCTTGATTCTAATAGATGATTTAATACAGCACCTTACAGGAATGGGCTACAGGTGAGACCAAACACAATTCGTCGGTGTCTAAATACTTTCAATTGTCTTTTTTCAAAATCTTCCCACCACAAAAATCTGAGGAAGTTCCGATCTTCTCTTTCGCAATTGAGATTTGGAGAAACGCTTTTCTGATGTCTGCCACATCTCCTATTTTGTCTTTTCGAAACCTCATTAGTATAGGTGCTAATTCTTCTAACAGATTCGGACCCTTTTCAAGAATCATTAAGGGAAGGTGAACCTTTTCCACGACATGAAGCATCGTACACGGGTCTGATTTTCGTTGTGGAATTCTCTTTAAATACACCTCGGTGCGGTAAGTAGTGGCATCGTTCTCCGAGCTCTTCGAAAGGTACCCTCTTCAATAATACCCAATTTTTCCCATTCTTTGAGGACCTCGTCATAGCTACTAAGCTTTCCTTCCTGTTGAAACTTTATGGCAGTAAAAACACATCGTTTCTCAGCAATCTCCATATTTGGTTTTAGGTCTTTATTTTCTAACCACGGTAAGTGGATTTCGTGCGTCCATTTTTGTCCACAGAGACGGTTTTCTCAAAGTAATCCAAAGCAGCCTTTTCCAACTCCTGCTTTGATTTGGTTTCTATTGGATCTTTAATACCTAAGGTATCTAGATCCCAAAGATTTGTTATTGAGGCATTTTGAGATAAGAGGGAGGTGACAATTAGAGATGATAAACCATGAATTCTTTCGCCGGGTACTTTTCCCATAATTAACCAGCCCAGTCTTGTATCAACGGCTATGAGTCCACACTTGAGTTTGTGACTTTTCCCGGTAAAGAGTACTCCACAAATATCAGTTCCAATTAGCAATTCAATATCTGGACGACCTTTTCCATAATGCGCTATCTACAATATATTTTCTTTTCTCTTAACTACTTTTCCCATTGTCCTTTTTTGAGTCTTGGTAATTTTCCACATATCACAGTTTGGTCCAGAACTCGAATAGTACAGTTATAGTCACTGTTGAAACTGCTCAAATTTATCTTGTACCGCTGATTCTGTTCTTTTTTCAGCGTTGTGCCTCCAAATAAAGAATGAGTCAAATCTTCGGTTCCTATTGGCTCATATCCCATCTCATCGGCAGTTTTCTTCTAGATGTAAGATCGCTGTGAACTGCTGTCGATAAGTGCTCGTATAGTCCGACTTACCCCTTGCTTGACTTTAGCTTTACCTGTAAAGTCTGAAGAATTTCTGCTGAATAGCTGATTTGACAATGAATTTTGAATTTCCTCCTTTTTTGCTGTGTTCTGAACTTCGTCTTTCTTTCGGTTTGCTGGTATTTCTGGACACATTATAACCCAATGTTTTCGCCCACAAATCACGTATTTAACTTTCGATTTACAAGCCTTTGAATAATGCCAAAGCTTCAAACAAGTAAAACACCCTCATTTTTCGGAAGCGATTTTTTCTTAGTCATTGATCGTTTAAGATCAAAACCCTCGATTGCCATTGAGATACGTTTCTCAATCTCTACTTCATTTCGAATAAATTCCATAAGGTTGTTGAGACGATCTTTTGGTACGTCTCCTAATTTTGGTTGTCTCTGCCAGACTCTGAGTAAGACCCTTAGCCTCGGGAATGCACGACTCGACTAGAGAAAATACAGAGGCTTTTCGGACATTTTTTTGAACGATTTTAATGGACTGAAGCTCAATTTTTTACATGAAATTTTTGTGTTTTAAATGTTCCATTTGATAGCCCTTATTGTTAACTATCTTTCTACACCTTAATTTCTATGATAATAATGACTTTTGTAGTATCGACAGTGGTATTTTGTCCCATTCTTGCTCCACAGTTTTCCAGTCCTTGAATGGTTTTCGGTCGACGTTTCGATAATACCCTTTTTAAAAGTCCAAAAGCACAAAAGTCCATGGGTGAAACATCTGGAGATTTAGCAGTAATATCAGTAAAGGGATACCAGTTGGACTTGATGCCAGTTTCTTGTTCCATTTTCTCCAAGAATTTAATAGTCGATTTAGATGTGTGGCTGCTTTCTTTACCCTGATGCAGTTCTACTGATTGTTGGCACTGTGGGTAAAGATATGGTATTTCTTTTTTGAATATTGAGGATAAAATAGGGTCTTGATAATATGTGGGAGTTGATTTTTACATTTTCCCCTCTTTTTACTTTTAATTTTCCATTATATGCAAAACCGGCAACAATTATAAATCTCTTAGAGAAAGTTCTCACGTTCACTTTGCTATAGTCCTTTGACTTGGCGGATTCTCTTTTAAAATTAAAGATCTTACCTTACAAATATTCTCAGAAATTTTTTCTTTTTTTGGATACTTTTTTGGAAGTATTTTTCCACTTTTACGTTTTTTCCTTACTCATTAATAATATTACTTATCGTACATTTAGATATCGAAAAACCATGACTTTTACAGCGTTTTTGAATAATTGAATAAGCATAATTCTCTTCGGAAAGAGAGGAAACATAGCCTTCCATCCATTGCTTATTTAAAAGCGCCATTTTGAAAGTAAACAAAACTCTGAGTTAGCAGACGATAAGTTATACTTTAACTATTTAACTGCTGTGAAAATAAAATTCTTTCGTGGCATACAATTTTTTTACAGCTCATCAAAATCGTTAAAAAAATGTCCGAACAGCCTCTGTAAAACTGCCTCAAACATTTTCGTGGTTGTACCCAATGATTCCAATGCTCTTAACTGTGATTCAAGTTTATCATACAGAGATGATAGAGAAAACGAAGAATTTGAATTGGAGTTCTGTATCACTAGTGTAAGTAATTCCTGATGTAAAACTCCACTAAAATGGCCTCTCCTAAATCTGAATTTAAAACTTTCTATCACATTAGGATAATTTTCAGCTGTAGCTGGATAACTTTGAACTAGTTCTCGGGCACGGGAATTCGGAGCAGTACACTGCAATAGATATTGGAATTTATCACTTGGATCAATGTTCTTATCCTCGTCAATATTTTTAAACATTGACCAGAACGATAACCAGCCCTTGACACTTCCATCGTACTTTCCGAGTTCAATTTGCGGAAGTTTGAACTTTCGGACTTCTTTTTGTTGACATACATTTGAAACACATTAGATTTCTTTAAATCGTTTGTTGAAAATGACCTTAATTTTATAAAACTATTTTGATAGAGCTCAGTGGACTTGCTTTCGTTTTCGAGCTCCTCATCTGTCGTTTCCTCAGTTGCCAGCAAAAGTTCCAAAATTTCTTGATCCAGTCTTTGTAGTTCTGAGAACATGTTTAAGTTTTCGAATTTTCCTCCATTTCCAAAAGTTCATCTGCGCCCTCTGAGTCGATGCCTGCCGTTATCTGGTTACAAAGCCGTGTAAATGATCTCCGCACCACTTTCCGATGCTTATGTGCATTATCCATTGTGAAAACGAAATTGAGTCAAAATGTCACTGGCGTACCTTTAAATATCACGTCCGTTGTCGCCACTTGTTGCGAGACTCCCTGAATCAAATTATTCAGTCGTTCTCTACAAAAATATACTTTATTTATCTGACTCCATAAATGATACATACAGATATTTATAGATTGCCTTATCAGTAGTGATGGGAGTATTCGAATACAAAAGTAATGTACTCGAAAGTCCTCTGTACAAATGAACTTTCCCAAGGTCATCTGCTGTACTAAAACAAGTTTCCACCTCATGTAAGCAAATTCATTTAGTAAATTCAAATTTAAGAGATCAGTGAATTTGGTGACAAGCCCCTCACTGATTTTCCATATTCCTTTACACGTTTAGTGCGCAGCTTTATTATAAATACAAGGAAGATTTAACCTTTTAAATTCATAAAATGGATTACATGTTATAGCACAAGTTTTCCACATTTGCCCTCGACGGGGCCGCAGTAGCCCCATTGGTAGAGTCGAGGATTAGCAACCGGGGAGTTACGAGTTTGAAACTCGACCCAACCAAAGATCGTCATGTGCGTGGGGGCTGGTGCACTTTAAACCAGTTATAGCTTCATGGCCTCAAGTGTCAACGTTTGTGTGGATGTTTGGAGAATGGTATGCTAGCTCAGTTGTTGACCTCATCATCTGACCGTGGTAACACCCATCCCAAGTCATTGTTCAATCGGAATGAATCTTAGCATGTCTGATGTGCATGAAGAGATTAAGAAATGATCACAATGTCAAATCTAGAGGACTGTTATTGTAGAATTGCATCTGAAAGGTCACAAATTAGTAAGTTGTAAGGCCCTTTCTGACGGTGATACATGCTGATATACGGCTTGGCATATACGTAGTTAGACAAAACCCTTATGCTATCCTGTGGCAAATTATGTCAAGCATTCTGCAGCTGCTCCAGATCCTATATACTAAACTATCTTGTAGAACTACAAGAGGGGATATATTCCAATGCCGATTTACGATGTGACATGGAGTCAAACAAACCCTTATGCCCATCCTGTAGAAAATTATGAAATAGTTGCTGTTCCAGATTACTTATATTCCAGCAGGGTGCAATTGATGACCTATCCCAGACATGCTTAGTGGGAGACAGATCTGGGGATCCCTCTCCAAGGAAAGGTTTTGACACCACTGAGGGACTCCTGGGAGAGGCGAGCGGTATATAGCTGGACGCTATCGTTCAGCCCCTTGGGACACTTGACCTGAAAGGCTAAACAACGGATAGGATCTGCTGGACGTATAGCTGTATTGCCAAAATACCTCGTACCACTTCTGGAGTTAACCTACTGTCGTAAGTGATGACTCCTCGCACCATTACATAAGAGTTATAGCGTTAACTTTTAGTTTATGACCCTTCTGATGTAATTCTACAACAGTCCTTTAGATTTGACAATGTAATAATTTTTTCATCTCTGCATGCTGAGTATCATTCCTATCAATAATGGTTTCGGGGTGTTTCGATTTTTTGGCACAGTGTATAATAACTACCATGATTGATATAGCATTACTGATTAAGTTTATGTGGACTGTCTTAATACGTTTAATCTTTCTGTTGTTTTTATCTAAACTGTGAGATTTATCGTTTTAGCGATCGAACGGATAAACAGGACAATGCAATTAACACATTTCTCATCGGCACGCAATGCTGAAACTGGATTTTTTTCTCATCACCGAATCGTTTTGCTAAAACTAATTTTTTATTTCTCTTAGAATTATTGATTGTTGGGATGTGAAGTTATATATCACACTAAGTGATTAGGAGAAAGCGTTGAAGTTTGTGTGTCTTAACTGCAATTCACGAGTTTTAATTGTTCCCAGCTGGAATTCCTCAATGCCAAAGATTCTCATGGTAGGACTGCTCTCCACGCCGCTGCCACAAATGAAAATGAAACTTGTACTAGGATACTCTTACAAGCTGGAGGTAAGAAGTTTTCAGTTTATTAAATGCTTGAAAAACTTAACTCTAAACTCTGAAAAACGTGAAGTCTGAAATCTGCGTTAGAACTAACAAGGAGTGTCCCGTGGTATATGTTAATATTCAGAAACTTAAAAAATATCCTACTTTTCTTGTTTAGTCATCATAGTTGTAGTCTTCTACAAGTTGTGTGGTTGCGAAATTTTAAATTTCTGGTTTAAAACGGCAGATATCCGACGAAATTTTAAATTTTGTATTTCCTTGTCTTCTGTGAAGATCCATAAACAATTAATTCATAAAATTCAATTTTGAATTATAGATAGACATCTAAAAAACAAGTGCCTTCCTTTTTGCTGTTATCTCATCAACTTTAATCTCATTGTTGCTCTTAATGGTTTCGTATATTTTGATTTTCCTGACAAATGTCTGAAATGCAAATGTTTTATTTCAGTTTCTGTGTTACTTTGAAAACGAATTTATTTTTATGAGATTTATATTCATAGGAATCGCATCAATGCAATTTCGTTGGTATACTTCTAGCAACGTGTTGAAATAAGAGTACATACTATCTGAACTACGAGAACTGCCCGCCACAAAGTCTGAGTAGTGATGGTTGCTAGAGTACTGTCTGAGCTACGAGAACTGTGGGCCACTCCCATTAAGTTGGTGACGGTTGCTATAGGAACAGGGGACTCGGGAGGTGTCTTAATTTTATTTTGTTTTTCGTGAATGTTGGCAGCGGACCGAGGTTGTTTTTTCTATTTGGATTTTCAGTGTAAAAAAATAAACCAGAAGGGCTGCGAAGATTTTATTTCTTCCGTCCAAATACTCTTGCATGATACATATCGAGATTTCCTTAAAATGTAATTTATCGCCGAATTGATTATATTTGGCGTTTTATCTAATTGGCGCTGACCAATCAACTCCGTATCATTTCGGAATTCATGCTTTGGAATTCCTATTAGCGCGAGGTACTGAAATTGTACTCGAAAACCCAGCCAAGTGACGTCACGTTCAAATTGCATGCAGGAACTACGTTTTGCCGAAGAAACACTACCCCCACTTACATTTAACTTGATAGAAAATGACTGGCAACAAGTAAATGATAGAAAATGATCTTGGCAACAAGTAAAAATCGTTCCAAGTATATTTTCAATTTATCATTAAGTGCGCCACTGTGTCAAATGAATACATTTCTTCAAGCATTGATCCCATGGAAAATGGGATCAAGTCCTTTTCTACTGCAACAGGGAAGGCGCAGAATTTGTGATGGGAGCAGTTCTGGTGGTAGACAGACAGTACAATCTATGTTCTTTGATAAATATTCATAAACCCCTCTTAATATTTATTTTTCGAATACAACTGTTATGTCGCTCAAGCCCGTTGCGTCGCTCAAGTGCGACGGTAATTAACTACCTACCTTGTTTTGGAATAACTTTTCAATAAAACATTTTTAATCAAACATTTTTTACATGTTTATACAATTAATAGCAAATAACCACCTTTGGTTGCGCTGCAAATACGGGCTTTTTCGACCTCGTTGATGCGTTCAATTTCTTTGCTCTTCATTTTGACATCAATGGGTATAACACATTGTACAACAGCCGTTATTGGGGATCAGAAAATCCAAGGTTAATTCAGGAACGAGCTTTTCATTCGTACCTTCCACATTTTCCTGTTACATTATTCAAGGAATATAACATTGGACAAATGACAGCCTCTGGCGGCGCTACAAATATGAACTATTTCGACTATATTTTCAATTACGTTCGAACACAGTATTTCCGGAGTGATTTGTATAATTTCTTCGCTTATTTGCTTGTTCAATCGTCATCCGCTTGTTAACGTAGACTCGTTCCTTTAAGTAATCCTATAGAAAAAATTCGGAGCGGTCAAATCAGGGGAACAAGATGGCCAATCGACATCACTATATTTTGACGTTCAGCCAGGAAATGCATCCTTTAGAATTCGCATGTTTGCACGAGCTGTATGACATGCTGCTTCATCTTATCGAAATCACATGTGTTGTCGATCAATTTCAGACAAAGAAATTTTGCAACAGCGCACAATATGGTTCACAATCAACAATAACCGCATTTTCATTAGCATTGCTCAACGGGGTGAAGAGGGCGTTCGTAAATTGACCTTGTATTTTCTGATCCTCAACAACGACTGCTCTGTTGGCTTACGTATCCACCAATCTCGAAATGAAGCGCGAAGAAATTGAACAAATCACGTGGTCGAAAGAGCCCGTATTTGCAGCGCGGCCAAAGGTGGTTATTTGTCATTGAGTAAACAATATGTAAAAAATAAAATAAAATAAGGTTTTATTTAAAAGTTGTCTCGAAACAAAAAAGTTATTCCAAATAAACAACACTTTTGCTTAAAAATCCACGCTATATATTTGTTGGGCGTGTCAACAAAGAAAATATAATGATTTTTATGCCTACTTTCGAAACAATCGATATAAACATGCCAAATGTTTCAATATCCAGTTTCGTTGTGAACAAATGAATACCTCAAACAAAGGTCGTTTCTAGAGTGACTTATGTCGAAAGAATTCACTTCAAAAAGAATAGTCAAATAAACTAGTTATTTTAACACAGGGAAAACTACCCTCATGAAAAAAGTTTTCGATAAAGAAGTGTAAATGTGCCATTGTAAATATTTTCTAAGATGCCTACCTTGCAGCTTTTTTTACTTTTCAGTACGCTAAGAACTTCTCTTAAATGTGAAAGAACTTAAATCGAAAATTTGGAGAGCGGGTAGCTGTCAACTACGATGTATCAATTAATGACATACTTATTTTTGTGACTTGCAGCCCACGTTCCCCGCTCCTGAATAGCTGACGAACATAAGCGGTCCAATTTCCAACCTAACATCTAACACACATCCTAATATCTTTTATTTATATCCGGATCCAAAAACGTATTGAGCCTAACTTATTTCGATCTATATTGGATCAGAAAGAGACGTTATTACATGGGTCTCCATATCCATGTGAAATGAGCAAAAATCAGAAAAAACCTGTGGCCGTAGGACTTTTATGAAATTTCTACAGGGGTTAAGTTTATGCATAAATAACCATATCCAAAATATTTTGGCTCAAATTAAATATTTTGGAAGTTTCAAGCATTTTAAGGACTTGCAACTTTGAAGAGCAGTTGTGAAATCGCCTGATGTTGCATGTTTGAAGATCTCTCTCAAAACTACTTAACGTAGAAAACAATATTTCATATTTTTGTAATCTATGAATAATGTTCTTTTCATCTATTTGAAAAACAACAATTTTAAACATCATATTTAAGATAAAAATTAGTGGCGAAAATGGAAAATAGTCGATTTTGAGAGAATTAAAAAGGTTTCTATGGGCTAAAGGAATTTAAATGCATAGTTGAAATTCATGCCAGATACAGTGTTAGATATGATAAAAACTACTGCTGAAGTTTGAAAGTCGGCTTTTATTTCCTTCATCTTCCAAACAGCAAAGAAAAATTATAAAATGACGGTTTTCCACTTAAAATAAGCACACAAAATGAAATGAAGGACAGCTCTGACAACTATATTTTGGAAGAGTATAGTCTAATATGTCTATTACTTGTAAAAAATATTCAGGATTGTATTTTGAGTTCTAAAGCAACAATAACAAAATTAGTAAAACGCAAAACACGTTCTTGCCCATCCAATCAATTGGCGACTGAAATTTTCGTCGCCAAACGACTATTCGGATAGGTCTACGACGGGTTACTATATTCCATCAATATCGCCCTAACTGGCAATATTTATTATCGCCAATTATAGCATTTCCTTCCCATTCTATGCATATTACTCGTTTCAAATGATAACAATGAAATGGAAACAATGAAATTCCAAATCAACAATGAAATACCAAATTATATTTAACTTTTGAAGGAAATTATAAAAGCAGGACATCGAAATCACAATTGAAAAAGCGTAAACATTTAAATCTTTTCCTTGATTGTCTTCAAATTCACTTTCAATCTGATAAAGGTATCTTGTTCAATTTCGTAGTTGCTTAAATTGACATTTTCCTAGTGCTGCCGAATTCTTGAAATCTTTACTTATTTCACTAGTGATTGTGATAAATATGGAACAAGGATTCGTGAGTTATGTACATTTGGAAGAATCGGGTATAACAACGGTGTTTAAATTCTTTTTTTTTACTCTCAAAATTAGTGTTTACATGACTAACGACGCTTAATATTTACAAAACTTATTTAATATTCACAAGTAATAGCATTTAATACTTAAAAATCCAAAGGAAAAAGCAAATCGAAAAGATTCTCTAACAAAATGAACTTTCCCCTAATTATTTCACTGATGGAAACGCTCCTTGGATTAAGCAAAAAAGATTTTAAAAAGAAATTTCATGTGAAATTTTTCACGTGCACCATAATAATAGTTATTTCATTCTTATATCGCATCTTTTGTATTATCGAAAGTTATAACTCATCAGCAGCGATAAAAAGTAAAATTTGAGTCTAGTTACAAATTTTCCTGAGACAAAAATAATCAAATTACAATTATGAAAATTTCAGAACATATAATAGACATCTTGCTCTTTTATGTTGAAAAGTCTTGATATTTTTGGAGGTTTTCCTCACAGCGAAATACGCATTATAAAAAATTTAAAAATCGTATTTTTCCATAATTTTACTTTTAAATGTTTTTTCTTTATAATGGAGTAGAAATACAATCACCAAATAACGCCACGCTATTTGTTAGGAAAGGCTCTTCATTAAGAATAATTTTTAATATTGTCTTTCTATTTCTAGAGTTACCAGAGCAATTTGAAATTTATAGCAAATTGGCAAAATTTCTATTTTCGTTGATCTCAGATTCAGCAATGGCGGCTATTAAATTATAGTCTGACGTTTCCTAAGAGACCCTTTTCTGAAGAATACAGCGATATAAAAATTTTAAATTTGTGTCAATATAACTTATTTAAATATAGGATCGCAAACAGGCCACTTTTAGTGCTAGAAAATCTAAATTTATGTGACCTTGAACTTTAAAAGTCAATAACTAACAAAATATAGATCTCTGAAACCTAATATTTTGCAGTTGGTCATTACTATGTGTGACCTATTTAAAAACTGATTTCCAATAAAATTGGTGACATGTCAGCTACAGCCGATTTGCTCATTGTTTCGAAAGTTTTAAAGGAAGGTAGGGAACACAAAATTAAACCGTATTCACATGGATATGTATGTCTGCAAGCGCCACCTGTGAGAGTGTGCTGTTCGGTTGCGCGGCAGTTGACCAGTTTAGGTCATCTTCGTTTTTAGTATGTGGCAGAGGTCCCGACAAATTCTTACGAGAATCTTTTCACAGGGTGTGAGCCGCAAATTTAGACATTGCTCGCGATCGCAGGCTGGTAAGTTTTCTTATGTGTTCATATTTGACCGGAAGTAGATGTCCTACAAGTCAACCTTACATGGACGCTAATCGGTGTCTTAAACCGGGGGACGGATAGAGCTTGGTCGAATATCTTATTATAGAAAGTCGTATCGCTATTTATTCGTCTTACCATTTATAGCCTGGCTCGAGTTCAAGCTTGCAAGGCTTAAGTGAAATTTGCACATAGGCTTATGTCTTATTTCAGTGATCGTCATAAATAATGCTGGTACCTCATTAATAAAACCCGGGCCCCTAAGACTGCGCCTCTGGTGTAGTGTTTCGTGAAAGGACTTATTTGATTACTCACTAATAATATTTTTAATATTTACACCTCCCGTCTACGGGGCGGCCCTCTACAAAATTATTGGCATGGTCCAAGGGGTTCGGTATCTCTAGGAGTTTACGCATGTGATAAACTGAGACGAATGATAAACTGAGAGCCAAAATCCTTGATAAAGATGCCGATTGTTTACTTTTGAACCTGTCACCTGATTCGATTAATAGATTCGTTCAAAACCGCGTGACTTTTATTGTCTGACTACCAGGAGTCTGCTCCAGACATAAAGTTTGCCCCTGTCGGTTGCCGTAGAAGCGTACCTAATCCTATTTTCCATTGCGGATGCTTGAAGAATTGTATTCTTTTGCCATAATGGCGCACTTAATGGGTGATGGTAATGGTGTATTTGTTAACATTTCTACTTGTCGCCAAAATCAAACTACCTTACGTTAGGGAAAAACAAATAAAATTACGGTATTCCTGAGAGTCACCCTGCTCCAAATGAACGTGCCATGTTTCTATAGTCGGAGTCGGGATCAGTTCGTGTTGTAGACAAGAGAGTGTAGTGCTGCTCCCGGACGAAGGCTGTGGACCTTGGGTGAGTTGATTTCTGAATAGGTGCGAAAGCGCGTGAAGAGATGGAATGCCATACGTAAAACCATGAATGGCGATCGCCGTGGATGTTTCCCCTACCAATCGGTTATCCTTGCTGTCGCTTTCGGTACCGAGCTATAAACTTAAAGCCAAAATACGCGCTGAAGACGCCAATCCTGGAAGGTATTTACCTCACCACCAGTCCCCTAATTTAAGTTAGACTCTTTCAAAACAACGTGACTCAACTGCCTTCTCCCGTGAGCCGCACTATACCAGAGTAAAACTGTTTTCTATTTGTTTGTGTATCTGCTTGTTTGCGATTGGTATTCCCACCTCAAAAATTTTTTTGGAACAATATCAATGATTCCGCACTTGAAGCAAGAAATGACAATTCACCCCAATTTAGACATATTCAAATTCTTCACTGATTTTGATTTGTTTAGCTTCTTTCCATCTATGGTCACTGGAGTGAAGGTAATACTCAACAATTTACCATATCCGTCTGTAACAACTACAATTGTTCAGTGGAATATGTTAGTTCTGCTTCACCTGCACCAAAATGCATCCGTTGGAAGGAAAATAACTAATTGCTCGGGAGAGTGACCCGTCGTATTATGGCAATTCACCATTTTTACACTTTTGTGTATCATTTGTTTGACAAACAAGAATTTTCCAATCGTGCATTTAGACATGTGAAAATGCATTATTCCTTTCTCAGCCTAAACAACCATTGATATAATTTTTCTGAAGAGGATATCTTTCGCAGTCCAGAAAAGAAGCCACTCAAGTGTTACCTTTAACCCACTTAAGTCGTTCACTGGGTGTTCTGCTGTTTCTATTTTATTTTTCGCTTTTCCCTTTTTGCAGCTGCTTTGTTTTTATCGTCGCCAAATGGCGCATAACCCGACAGGCACGAGGTCCATCTCATTACATCAGCGATGCGCGAAATGGCAGGCCCTTTCGTTCCGCCTGCCACTGGACCGAGGAATAAGGATACCGTTTTTGGGAGATTCAGAATATTTCTAATAATTGCTGGAATATTTGAAGTTTCCTATTGACTTTTCTTTTCCGCTGGCGTTTTTCTATTCATAGATCGTTGTAAGTTGGGTTCGAGCATGGATGCAGACTTGTTAAAGCCAAGGGCCACATGGATTCACTGTGACTTAACGAGAGGGCCACCAAAACACATGAAAGTTATCCATCATATATTATTTATTTTATTCTATATTTTTTGTATTTTTATTGTTATAAAAAAGAAAATAAAGAGTAAACAAAGAATTTAATTTGCGTGACATTGCATTGATTTAACAATTGTTTTAATATTTAGTTCAATTTTGTAGTAGCCAAGCGCAAAATTGATTCTAAATTTTTCATTTGTCAAGTTTCATTCGTTCCAGTTTTTCGCTTTTTTAATATTCATAACTGAAAAAGTTTGTTCACAGATATATATTGACCCAAAGAGGCTTGCGCATTTTAATACATTATATAGCAACGAAATTATATATGGTGAGGTGGGCCTCCAGCCAATCAACGGAGGGCCGTGGTCTGTGCATACCTCCGTTAGTTTTGATGATTTTGCATCTTTTTTATGGCAAGACTGAAACGTTATTCGAGCGAATAGATGTTTTATTGAGAGCTATGTTGATTTAATAGCCTTTGTTAAGGCAGGGTTCCCAAGGGCATAAAATGCCTTAACATTTACTGAGAGTCCTTAAAAAAGCCTCAGTTTTTGCAAGAATATTATATATTTTGTTTCACGTACACTGAAAAAAGGTCAATGATACATGTCCAAGGTCAAGTGTCATCAAACATCGAAGGCATAGATTTATAGGTTAGTTAAATTTGATGTTTTTAAATCTGGGTCAGAAACCCAAACTTAGTTCGTGAAATTTTTTCGCTTGTGCAATCACTAGTTGATCTGTTGTGATGTACGTGAGATGTATCGGTCAAATTATAGGAAAGTTCAGCTAAAAATGCATTTCCAAGCATGAAAAGGCTTTTAAAGGCCCTAATTTTTCTTTTGCTTAGAGTAGTAACTCTGTGGGGCATTTTCATGCATTTTTGTGTGTAAAAATTGAAAAATGGCAATTTTACAGGTCTTAAGGCAATTTCAAGGCATTTGCTGTTTTGGATTTATCTTACTCATTTTGATATTTTCCTGGAAAAAGGGCATCTTTAGTTGAACTTCCCTATAATTTCTTTTTCTTTGTGTCGGGAGGGGATGACGTCTCCATTTATGGAATTGTATGAGACTGAACAAAGGAACGAGGTTATTTAAAATGTGCCCCTTTGGTTTCAGAAGGGAGGAGCTCTTTAATGTTAAAAACAACTAAAATCTCGATCAATATCTCTGGAAGTGGCAGTCTCCCTTTATATGCATAATAGAGAAAGCGTTTCTCCGATAAGTTGCTCAAGTGCCGGAAGAAATGATTATCCACTGGCGAAAATTAGGACTTCCATAGAGATCCTTGCCAGACCAATGCTGGCGAGATGACTTAGGGAGGCTTGTTCAGTGTTACATTTTAGGCAAATTGAAATCTTATTTGCTAATTGTTCAATTCATCAACCTAGAAATCATGTATTTGAAAGTTATTGGATCCTCTATTCACGCGAAAAATATTTTCTAATTTTCAAGCCACCTTATCAAAAATAAGATTGATCTGGACACGATCCAACATCCTATTTTGGAACTACTTAAAATCCACTGGCCATATTCAAATCCTTCTCAGCCGATCATAAATTGTCCTTCAACTAGTGTTTCGTAAGACTTCAGTCGCAATCCATTTAGCATATTTTTAACGATATGTGGCGGTTCTTGCTTCATCACGCACAAAAGTTAACCTTTGATGTTGAGAGTTACACTGTAGTTCGTGTACGTTTCAGATTACGAAAGAGCACTAACTATTGTTTAATCTTAGTAACTCTGCGTCAATTCCTTTTTTATCTATGTGGATGTATGAAAAGTAGCAGCCAAGACAAACGCTGAATTAATGCAAACTGTAATTAATGCTACTGTTTTAATTAATGCAAATTGGTGTGTTAAATTATCAAGACCAGTTTCTTCTGCAATATCAGTCCGTCTTGACCCTTGAAGGTTCTCAAATATGTATGTGTTTAAGGCTGTTCATTAACACCTTTGTGAGGCAGACGGTTTAGCAGCTTTAGCAATGTATGTTGTATGAAATAATTAAAAAGAGTTGATGTAATAATACTTTGTTTTGCACTATATGAATTTCAAAATCTCGGTTTTAATTTTCATTCTCCTTTGAAAGAATATTTTTAGTGTTCCTGTTATTTACAGGAACTGCTAATTGTCATCCCTTCGAGTGGTGTCCAGGACCTGTTCCTTATCCTAGGTACACATTGTTGCACTTAATATCACACTCGGTTCTAAGAAGTATTTTAATTATATTTTTCTAACTGGGGCTTTTGGGAGCCTTTGCTTTCATGACACACTGAAAACGTTTCGTGTGGCCTGATCCTAAGATGTATTTTGGTTTTGGAATCTAATGAAGCTAACTACCATATCAGCATTATATATAGCAGCATTATCGTTGTTGATAATTTTTCAGTCAACTGAATGTATTCGAGCAACAGGAAATTTTTTACAATTTTGAAAGACCCTTTCCCTCACGGTAACATCGTGTAATTAAAAAATTCCTTTCCTATTCCCACTTCGCGAAGTTCAAAATTTATTTCTTGACGTCTTGTCTCTTGAATTATTTATTAAACATTAATGCGACTCATTACATTTTGTTTCATTAACAAGACTTGCAGTTGGGGGTAATCCTGTTGTAGAAATCCTCAAAGTATCCCCCAAATTGTCGTTTTTTAAATAGCCCGCAATTTACGCCTATTTTGGTTCATAATTGGATGTTTTTCTCACATTAAAATGTGTTTCTGAAGATGCGTATCATTTCTATGCAATCGCTATGAAATATTAAAACTTACTCTTATCCGTGGTTTCATAGAAATCAATTAAGTAAAATTCTAATTTTGATTTGTTGTTGAACATTGAAGAGCATTTATCTCCAATTGGAGATCGATGGATGCCTGATCCTAGAAACGCTAGTGCGCCAAGTTCTGGAGAAAGAAACGGCTTTCTCAGATTTTCAATGAATGCCGTCTACATCTGCTTAGAACCCAACTGTCTATCATCGTATTTCACCAACATATCTGCCTTTTAGAAAGGACGCGGTAGCCCAATTTGAAGAGTAGCCAATCAGCAACCGGACGGTTACGAGTTTGGAACTCGATCCAACCAAAGACCGTTGTGTACGTGGGGCTGGTTCACGTTAAATCTGCCATTGCCTGAAATGTCCTCACGTTGGCGGGATGTGGAAGTTTCAAGAGTGGGGTACCAGCTCAGGCGTTGACCTCGTCATCTGACCGTGGTTCAAAATTACGAGATGTTGTACTCGGATCTTTCTCTTCGGGATTGACGAGATCTGGTGCACGTTAAATTTGTCGTGGCCTCAAATCAACTGTCCTCACGTTGGTGTGGTGTGGAAGTTTGGAGAGTGGGGTGCCAGCTCAGGTGTTGTTCTCGTCATCTGACTGGTTCAAAATTACGAGGCGTTGTCTGAATATTTCCCTTCGGGATTGATCCCGGACCGTCATCAATAACCCATTGTGTTGCTCCAGTGCGACATTAATTCAATTTCCTATATAACTAAGATGCTTAGCATTTTCTATGCAGTCGCTATTAAATTTTAAAACACGCCTTTTCAGGGTCTTATAGAAATCACTTGAGCAAAATTCTTTTAATTTTGACTTTGTTGAATATTGCAAAGCAGTTGTCTCAAATTGGAGATCGGTATATACCTTGTCCTAGAAACGCTAGTCTTAATTTCTGGAGAAAGAAACTTGGCTTTCTTAGACATGCAATGAATGCTTTCTGTCTTAGAACTCAACTTAAAACCTTTTCTTATTTCATCAATATATCTGTCTTTTAGAAAATCAGCCCGCAAGAAAAAAGATTAAAATAAAAATAATTTTCTCCAGTCAGTCCATTGTAAACAGATGTAAAATCGCTTGCCTGAAAGAAGCAGCTCGCAGCCGTATCCAACGCTCGAACCGCATGTTTGGCTCTCCTGGTGTAAAGAAAAGCCTCTGAACTTTCTGATTTGGTTTAAAAGTAGCGAAATCCGCCGTGATTCAGAAGTACAGGAGGTGAAGAGAACGCATCCTTGACCACGCACTACGGATGCGGGAGTGCTTCCCCCCCCCCCCCTACGGTCATGATGAGCTCAGTTCCGCCGTAATGAAATCCGTTGCGGCGTACATGGGCGTCTGAATTTTGCGAGTCGCTTCTTTTCCGTGAGGTAAAATTGGGGGAATTGGATATTGCGCGAATCTCTTGTGTTTTATCGGGAGCGTATTCCAAAGGCACTGATGGTTTCAGTTTCAGCATTTTCCATCTAACTATTCGTAGTACCTCTGAAGCTCACCGTATGTTTTATCTTTCGTTCGACAGTGATAGTTTAAGAGAGTGGTTTTCAACGTCAGTCTAAGGCAGCGATTTACAACCGAATGGCACAGGATGGTGAAAGGTTCAAATAGTCTTAAGATTTATTTCACTTGAACAGTTTAGTTTTAAGTCTACAAATGATTTCAGTTATTACCCGAATTTTGATTACCCTTATTTGAGTATAAGTTTTTCGGAACATACATAGCTTCAAAAAGACTTTAAAAGTCTGGAGGTTTTTTACACTATTATTATGCTTAATTATTATCATTTTTTGTAAATCAATCCAAATGATACCAATTTTTTGTCAGATTGGTAAAAAAATTGCTTTGGATGTGGCGCAGAATTTTAATTAGTTTATGTCTGACATGAGTTAAAAAGGTTTAACATCGCTGGTCTAGGGCAATACTATGCCACTTCACATGGGAGTCCAATTCCCTAAGGGCCCGAACTCCTATGATTTTTGCGTTTGACGCAGCTGTCCTTTTGTGGACCTTACGCCATAAAAATCAAACCAGCTAACATATTCGGGGCCGCAATAGTCCAGTTGGTAGAATCGCGGATCAGCAACCGGAGGGTTGGAAGTTCGAAACTCGATCCAACCAAAGACCTTGTACGGTAAGGCTGTGCACGTTAAATCTGTCGTGGCCTCAAATGTCTTCACGTTGCCGAGGTGCGGAAGTTTGGAGAGTGGGGTGACAGCTCAGGTGTTGACCTCGTCATTTGACCTTGGTTCAAAATCACGAGGTGTTGTCTTCGGATCTTTCCCTTTCATGACATCCCGCACCGTCGCCAACAGCCCGTCGTGTTCCATGGCGACGTAAATTCAACTACCAAAGAACCAACCTACCGTAACCGCTTTTCCCCCTCAAACGCGAGGAGTAAATATTATATTACCGATGAGTTATCCGATTTGTTTAAGCAACACCCGCACCATGAGTACGATTCCCTTGGGCCATATTTTCGTGGCTAACATGATAAATTTTACTAATGTACTGATAATATAAGTAACCATAATATAAGTAAATACTGATATATATGCAGGGTGGCTCGACTTAATTCGGTAAGTCATTTAACCACTGTGTCAGGAGACGTAGGTGTCAAGTCAAAAGCTCTAACAGATGGGGCCCGGACCCTATAATGACGCGAGGGATAAATATTGCAAACATACCAATTTCCTTTGTAATGTTCCGTGTAAAGAACTAGAGTTCTGAAGACTTGAAGGGTAATGAGGATTTTATTTACCTAATTTCTTCTAGTTGGAGCCACTGGTATTTCAGTTGTCCCGTAAAATAGGATGCTCAGCTGCCCCATATTGATTATAACGTGTTTTACCGTATTACAAGAAGCACGATTGATAAATCACGAGTATCTTCATTAGGTCCCCTCGTATATGGGGCAGTTAACGGTAAAGGTTAATCCACTGTGAAATTGCGCCGTGTAGTGTATCCGGAAAGATATAGGCCGAGTCACAAATCTGTTGCACCTCACTTTGTGTGAAACCTGAACATTCCACGGAAACAGGCCTGATGCCAGTTGATCGACGGCACTACTTCCATGGAGCCCTCAGGGGTGCATCTTTAGATGTGTTCGGGCTTCACGAACCTGAGGTACTCTAGTGATCTTTTCTTTTCCCATGGGATTTACTGTCTTTAGTAAACACGGGGGTCGCGCTCACGGAATACCTATGCGATCTTTTTCTGCTTTCATCCCACTACACTATTCCCCAACCCCTCTTTTTTCCCTTTCATGACATTTCTTGCTTGACGTTGTCTTGTGTTTGGCGCAGCTTGGCCAAATACCGCCCTTGTGCCATAAAATCTAAAAACAACCAGCCTTCCATGGAAACTCCTTCCCATTCCTTCCATGGTCACGGTAGCCCAGTTGGAAGAGCATCGGATTAGCAACCGGAGGATTGCGAGTTCGAAACTCACTCGGTCCAGCCAAAGACCGTCGTGTAAACGGAGGCTGTTGCACGTTAAATTTGTCGTGGCCTCAAATTTCCTCACATTGGCGTGCTGTGGAAGTTTGTAGAGTGGGGTGCCAGCTCAGGTGTTGACCTCGTTATCTGACCGTGGTTCAAAATTACGAGGCTTTGTCCTTGGATCTTTTCCTTCGGGATTGATTCCTGACCGTATCCAACAGCCCGTTGTGTTGCTCCAGTGCGACGTTAACTACATAACCTACTTTCCATGAGAAAAACATTGCTTGCCGCAGTTTGGCCAGGTGTGGACCTTTCCGCCATAAAACACCAACAACTACATGCGTCGACACTGAGGCGTGTATAACTATTGGTGATCGCAACTTTGAGCACCTACTGTACGTGTACATCCTGTGAAATTGCAAAATTAAGCTGATAAAAGTGTTCAAACACTTCTTCATCTTTCTGTGCATTTCTGCACACATTGTACTCTTTGTGTTCTTTACCTTAGTGTATTATTCTCTCGCACATCCGGGTGGCGCTTTCAGACATACGCCCTTATGTCAGTACGGTTTAATTTTGTGTTCCCTACCTCATCTTCGAGTGTATACAGGAAATTTCGAAGTACCCTGTAGAAAATATATCTATTGGTTATTACATCCTAAACAAGATGAAGTAATGGTGCCGTAAAAAGGAAACAAGTAAATTTTGGGGTACCCCTAAAGGAAAAAAGTTCAAAAGTATTCACTTAACCGTAGAATGAACATACTTATGAATCATGGTGTTGTTGGGACCTGGTAACCAACCATGAAGTTGTTGATAGTTGTGTAATTTCTTATCTTTTGTTACCGAAAACTTCACCCATGACGGTGAAACAGAATTTCTTTCCTATAAGGCTGTCAGTAAGACTTAAATATACCACAGCAAAAAATAGTTTATGTTTATTTATTTAATTTATATTGTAAATTCTTTTTTTATTTCATTGAGTACGTTCCAAATTAATAAATTTTAATCGTGATGACATGACAGGTGTGTTTTTTTTTGCCATGCATTTTATTGGAAATAAGTACTAACACCAGTAAAAGTAAACAATGCTGTTACATATTTTGGATAATTTTTATTTCATTTAGAGGTATGAAATCCATTAATGTGAATATGGATGCTATATTCTTTTTAAATGTTTTGAAATAAAATATGAAATAGAGTAACGACACTGCCATCCGTAGGTATAAACAATTAAGAAAGCTTAGCGCGCATGCTATGTGCGGGTCTTCTAGTTTTCTTTATTCTTTCATACGTTTGGAAGTTACCTTTTCTTAAAATTTAGAAATAATCGCAGTGTTCTTTTTAAATAGAATTTATTTTGATGAAAATATGAGAATGCGTGCGGAGAGCAACATTGCAGCATAATTGTAATTTAAATCTTAAAAGTTGAAAATGTATCCTGAATTATGATAACACATAATGTTAATTATTTTTATTCAAATACTTTTATATAATTTCAGCCTTAATAATCTTCAATTAACTACTGACAGATGAGCTGTAATGTCACTTTCTTATATGCAAGCATATAAGAAACGCATAACATCTGCGCCATTGATGGCAAAATGTCATTTCTCACATTTCATCTCTTATTTCAATCCATTTACAATGGCAGCATTCTTATTTTCAATAAAATGCATGGCAAAAAGCAAACCTCAGTCATGTTACCATATTTAGATTTTGAATGTCTTCAATTTCGCCCATTTGTTCGTTCAAAGGCGATTCGCCTTTTTTCGACACTAAACCTATTTTCTTTTCTGCGCTGATTTCTATCTTCCAGATTTCTCATCGTTTTACGTAATCAGACTGCTGAAGAATTTCATTAGAATAGCGAGTTCACCCGTGTAGTTTTTAGCAATATTATGCAGCTCCATAGCTTAAATAAAATATATTTAAACTAAGTGACTAAATTGGCGAATGGAATCCTGTAACGGTCGATTTTATATTATTTATATTTGTTGCCATTCGACAATAAACAAATAACTTCGGTTTCTGTGCTAGGAACGTTAATAAGCGTTTTTTTCATCGTATCGCATTGTCCACCCAGGGAATATTTCAAACTCAGCACCTATAGTAAACACAAGTGGAACGTTTGCTGCATATAAAATCCAAATGCAATAAAAAATGCATTCGATTTAACCACATAACCACATGCTTCAGTAGAATTCTGGGTTTTATTTTTTTATTGAACGTTACACATGCATCCTATCGCAGTTATTTGACTTATTTGCATAATGCTATTCGTTTCCAGACCATTTGCATTTTGAACACGCAAGTGAAACGCTTCATGTGTGTTACCGCTCTGGATAGGATACCTTTTTTTTCTTGTTCTAAAAATTCGTTGGACGGTAAAGCTTCTCTTTTTAGAAACTGAATAAGATTTGAACTGAAGGCAGAGTTATTTACAAAAGTGCTTTTTCAGACCTGTGCTACTTCATAGTTGTATGCATAACAAAAATAACACCAATGCAATGCGCAATAGCTCGTTGTGTTCTCTAGTGTTACGTTAATTCAACTACTACCTCTGATGCAATGCGCACCCTTCTATTCGTTTTTGATACCAAAATAGCTATTGAAATTAACGATATAATTCCTTTGATGTGAAGCAAACATTATTTATAGTCTGTCAAAGTGTGTCCAGAAGGTTGGCTTCATGTTTATTTGCTTTCGTTAAACATTACTTTTGTTACTAAACAAAATTTTTAATTGTTTATAGACTCAAAGTATTTCCAAAAGTTTGCTTTTGTCAAAGATTAGTTTAGTTACCAAAACTAATAGTTTGTTGACTTAACTAATGTTTAGTTGTTTTATATTATTAAAATCTAGTTACGAAAATTTAAACCTCAATTTTGTCTTCCATATTTTCTTGAGTGTCGTCGTGGCTCAGTGCTTTTCTCTACTGCGCTAGCAAACCTGCGAGTTGTAGACGGTGCAAGTTCTTTTCTTGTCAGGTACGATTCCTACCTGAGTGTATTTTGCTCTTGTGTCAGTAAAATCTAGCTTGTGAGTGTATCTTTCTTGACGTTGTCTGTCTTGTATTTGGCGATATAAATCCAAATATGGTCCTTGCGCCATTTTACACAAACCAACCAACCATATTTTCTTGTATTTCAGTCACATTCAAACAAGAAATTTGTGTGAAGCTTTCTGTTTTAAGGACCAGTCAGAACTTTATTAAAAACAATGGAAGCCATTAATGAAACTATGGGCTATGTTCCTTACTAGGGGCTATGTTCCTAATTAGGGACAATCTCTCTGCCCACAGCACTTTAGGTCACTACAGATAGCGGTAGTATCCTCATGGGGTATCTCGGTGGATCCTAACAAGCGCGAAACAGTAGCTTTCCATGGTCTTGGAAGCGAATTTTTGACATCGTCAATCGGCCGGGAGTAGGTGGCAAGCTTGCCCTTCCACAGTAACTACCGTAGTGCCGAGATGGATCTCCGCATTTTCCTTGCGGTGGTGAGAGGACTAAGTACGCTTTGTGTCGCCTACTCCCTCCAAATCATTCTGGATCGGGCTCAGATGATCGGTCTTGATCTGGGGAGTTGGGAGACATCCTTTCTCTACTTTCATTCTACCACTTTATAGCCATGGGTAGGGCTTGGCTTGCAGAGCTCATTTGAAATATCTACATGTACACTATACCTTATTTCGTTGACCATCAAGTTTTTTTACTTACGTGAATCTTCACGCCTTGTCATCGCCCTCTGGGTTCCATTCCCGGGAAATGAACTAAGCGTCAACTGTCACAAATTTACCCAGACAGCGTAGGCGATAGTTAAAAATCAGTATCGCCTATAAACCGGTCTATCTTGAATATCTTTGTCCCCGATGACTACCAATGACCGTAGATCGACAATCCAAAACCCGATATTCACAAAAGTTGATTTTCTCCTGTTCGTTAGCCAATTGTTTCTTAGATTTTGTGTTTGTTTTTGTAAGCCCACTGGTCTTCCATTTCAGGTTTCATACAAATCAGGATTGGTGATGAAAGGATACTAAATATTCACTCATCTACCTAATAGTAGAACTAGAGAGCTATTCTCGGAATACCAATTCAAACAAGATTCTCAGAATACCAATTCAAACAGACCAAATAAAAGTGAAAAGAGCACCATACTAGTATTACACGCGAAAAAATAACTTTCTCAACTTCCAGTGCAAACGTACAAACACAGGTAACTTTTTCAACGGCACTATGCTAAAAATTGTTTCAGGAAAAACATACCTTTCACCCTAAATGCGTAACTACCCTTTCACCATTTTTTGCGTAACCAAAATTTAGCAATTAATTATTTTTAAAGGGAGATGATGCACCGTATGTCACATAGCCCATCTCCTTGTCATCAGACTATCTAGTGTAAGAATATTGAGAACTTCGGGCCTTAATATACTGAAATATTTATATAGGTGGGGCAAGTAGCGTTCGCGGGTTAAGTGCGTCCCCTTAATGCAAAAAGTGTCCAATAAAGGGACTACTTTTTGCTGGATATGTTTGAAGAAGTCATATAAATTAATTTCACTGCTTCGTATTTCGGCAGGGAAGTTGTGCCGACTAAACAAGGCCATGAAAGGGCATGCTTTTGTCCCACTCACAATACTACCACTTTAGAAACACGAAAACAGTCCATGGTATGTATACATTCGCCCCATCATACGGGGCAAGAGCAACCTCGTGAAATAGCATTGGAAAGTATTTTTTAAATTATATGAACTATCTAGTGTGGGAATATTTATATACCTTAGACCTTAATATACTTGAAATATTCATATGGGTGAGGTGGAACAAGTAGCGTTTACTGGTTAAGTGCTTCCATTTAATGCAAAACGTGTTTAGTTCAAGTAGGAACTGCTACCTGCTGAAAATGTTTGAAGGAGTCCTATAAATTAGTTTCACTGCTTCGAATTTCTGTAGGGAAGTAGCGCAGACCAAACAATGCCATGAATGAAAAGGCATGCTCTTGCCTCACTCCACAATACTATCACATTGCAAAGAAGAAAACAGTCCATAGTATGTATGCACTTGTCCTATCAAGCGGGGTAAGTGCGACTCCATGAAATAGCATCGGAAAGTATTTTTTAATTATATAAATGGTATGTTTAAATAAGAGAGAGTGTAAAGTGTAGTGTGAATATGAAATAAAAACAATTGGGGATAGAGTGGTAATTGTGTGGTTCAATACGAACTTGGAAAATTTGGTCTCCTGCGTGCCTCACCTCACTCAACCTCTTTTAACCCTATCAGAGGCGATGGGACCCCACGGTAGGGTTAGTTGAGTAATCTGCCATTGTCATGAATCGTATTTTGCTGAAGCAAGAACGAAGCGATGGAACCCGATGAGGTAATCAGCCCTGCCTTCCGTTATCTCCATTTCATCTCAGAACAAACGCTAGGCTTTCATTTCAGCGAAGTGCATGCATGATTTTATTTTTAAACCGGCACAACAGAGCGATCAGTTTGTCAAAGATCCAGCGAGCTGACTCCCCGGGAGGAAGAGTGAAGATTGGCAAGGTCGTTTCCCTTTCCACTAGGTAGGCGAATGCACGTGGGTTCAAAAGTAAACTGTTCCTAGGCTTGGAAATAAAAGCGGCTGTGAGAAAATGACAATTCGGATTAATATTTGCATAGATGGTGTGGGAGGAAAACCAGCCGCCCAGATGTTGCAAGAGGAGTTCATACGAACATGGTCTTGATCCCCGCGATGAACCTTGATGCGCTAAGCATGCTTGTAGTGCCTTGGGCATGAAAATGCGGGCGGTACAATGATCTTAGCAGCGTGTAAACATTTGCTGCAATCAAGTGCGATGTCATTTGCTTGAATAGATGTAATGCATCACTTGTTCGTTTGTAGTAAACAAATGAGTTCACTTTTGGGAAGGTTATCTCGGAAAGGTTTGAAAAATTTAAAATTTGTCAAAAAAAGTTTATCTATTAGTTTCAAATTATGATTTTAAATTCTTACTAAGGAATATTTTACGATTGAAGGGCTTGGAGCAACCTAATGATAAGTCACTTCAAAATTTTCAGACTAGCAATTTTCAAGTTTTAAAATTCCACAAACTTATAATGATTTATACACTATTCAAGAGGTCATAAACTTTCAAGTATTACGTACTCATTCAAACTAAGAAATGATTTGATCTGATCATCTTCAACATTTTTAAAAAATTTTCATTCTATCTCTGCTTTGACCGAAGCCCATCAATCGATAAAATAGTTTGCATGCATTTAAACACCGAAAGTTCTCGACCTGCATGCCCCGGATGTAAATATTACCCATGCGATGAGCGCGATCTGAAATAGGTAGCCCTTTAAACTCATGGGTAGCTTAGCTATGCGTCCCGGTTTGACTGAGATTGGATTTGGGTTATGGCGCAAGTTCCGGAAGCGGACAAGCTACGTCAAACAACGAGATTATAAAACTATTGAAAAATTAAAATCAAGTGATAAAAATGATCTATTGTTTCTAGAGATAGATAAAAGGTCCTCTAAACAGATGTTTAACATGAAAAGATTACTTCCTTTTGCATTCATATTATTTATTGTAATTTGCCCGTACCAAAAAACGAAATTAACGAGTAGAGATTAACAAACCAAATCAAACTATTAGTAATTGATAGTAAATGGTGTTTCAAAAATTTATACGTTTCATAAAAAATTGCTGTTAATTGGTTAAATTTGAAAATTGGTCTCACTCTAAGATGGTTCAATGCATGACAAATAGTGGTTCCCATTGTTTCTGCTATTCCGATCAAGTATTTATTTGTCTTTGAACTCTGCACCTAAGTTTTGACAACCTTTAGAGTAAAATATTTTATTCCTAACTTAATTACTAAAGTCAGCTACATCAAAATTGTTATTGGTGTCAAAGTACTTCAACTTTCTATTGCATCAAAACTTGCACTGCACGGAATGCAATTAGTGAGAACCCGGAGTTCACGGAATGCATTAGAAAAACTTAATACGAGCTTGTTTCCCAGACACCATGGGGTAAAATTTCGTCTGGTATGCTAATTTAGCAGGTTATGAGATGCTTTTATCACGACATAGTGAATTGTCTTCTCACGATCGTCGAACTCAACATTTAATATTTTCTTCGCTTATGCATGCTTATGACGCATTTCAAACTTGTCAACCGTGCTGAATTCATACAACTTTAAGAGCTATTTGTCGAATATATCCATTATTGCTTTTCACTTTTATCTACCTACTACTGACTACCATGAGAACTGTTTCAGCCACGTCTCCGCCTGTCTTGCGTAAGACAAGACCTTAACCCCATTTTTCATTGCTACAAAAATGTATTTAATTTTGTCACACTAGTGTACATGTACAAATTATAAATATTTGTTATGATTTTTATTTGTCGAGAAATTATACCAGTAAATTACACCGTTCCGCCGCCAACATTCGTCAAAAGCAAAATAAAATTAGCACATTTACTTGACTACAAAATGAATTAGCCCCGCTCCTATAGTAATCGCCACCACCCAGACTTAGTGGCGAGAGCAATTCTCGTGGTAGACAGACAGTAGAATATTAGTACATCAATATGATCATTGATGACTAAAATTTTGTAGTTTGTAGCTAGTAGTTTCAAAATGATTTTAAATTCATATTAAGGGATAGCAAATTATATTGATAAATAGCTTGCGTTTCCATGTTAAAAATCAAGATAAAAAGTTTTCGACCTGAATGCGCCGAATGTGATGTGCATTCTAAAATAGGTGGCCTTTTGAACCCATGGATAGGGGGCATGTGACCCACGGCTTTGTTGAGAAGGCGGATGACCTTGGGGAAGTCCTTTTCTGCTAAGGTAGTAAGCTCACCAGGGCTGCCATATGCAAAATAATGTATGGCCATCGCCATAGGTGACTATTTGTTTCTCCAACTCGTAATCACTGCTATAGTTTTCGCCACTCGTAGCCAGAATCCGTGCTAGACACATTGCTGGAATGCTTTGTTTGCGTTTAACCTGTTCCTTCTTAAACTGATAGACGTATTCCAAACCACGTACCTGTAATGTCAACTTATCAGAATCGGACATTAGGCCGCCTGAGACATAACTATCAATATTTTTTTTCACGAAAGTGACTTACCAATCGCTTATGAACGATGACCATTGTGCTGCAGTTATATTACGCTCATCATGGGAAACATTCTACACATGCCTTACACATTTTCCTTCCTATCTATTGTAAGAGGGTGTTTTATTTTTTTCGTTTTCTACAAAGTAAAAGTTAACGATAACCTACTGTGTTCCAAATTCTACAATTTTCGCTGATATAAAACCGAATCTTATCTCGAAAACTCTTCATGTGATTAACCTGCGTTCTGTATTGCTGAAGCGAGATTTGCAAAAGGGAAACTTCCATGCTATCTTGATTCTTCCGTGAAGCGAAATGGAAAGTCTTAAAAGTGAAAAATAAATTTCTCTGGCGAATCATTCAGGTAATCTCTTGAATATTTATACTTGTGTTATTTGAGCAATTGATAACAAAGGAAGTTTTTGGTTATGAAAAAGGAATGAATTAGCGTATTATAATGCTGAATATTTTATTTTTGTTTTGACGTCTCTTACTTTTCGTTTCAATGTAGCTTTTACGCAACATCCACTTTTGCCTTTGATGGAGAGAAAACTTTTTTTATCAGTATTATTAAGTATTTCTTAATACTGATAAAATATGTCATTTCAGAAGTACTGAGGAAGTATTTCTGAAATGACATTTCTAAAAGGAAACCCTTCATCTTGTTTCCCGCGACTTAGGTAGCAGGACTGTATAAAAGTTGATTGGTAATAATATTTTGATTGAATCGTATTTTGGATACTGATGTAAATCTAAGAGAGGTAGCGTACTTAAGGTCACAACCTAATTTTTCATTTTAGTTTTTAAGGGCCATTGAAAAGCCTTACTTTTTACAAGAACATTGCATTTTTTATTTCACCTGCATTCCGAAAACAAGATCAATGATACTCGTTCGAGGTCAAGTGTAAAAAACCTGACATAATATAGAGATTGGTTCGAAATGGATGTTTTTATAATGGGTCCGTGATACCGAAACCTTGTGGAAGCTTTTTCATATGTGCATTCACGTATTATTTTATTGCGATCTATGCGAATTGTATAGCTTTAAAAGTGAAAAATAGCCTTGAAACGGCCCTAATGTTTCTTTCGCTCTAATAATGAGAACCCTGGCGTAGATTTTCATTTCAATTTAAATATATAAAATTTTGGGTTATCTTTTCGCAAATATCTCATGGAAATTTTTTCAAAATAGAGACGGAAGTATTTATGGTTTGCTGGAAAATGGTAGTACCATCTCTAATCCCGGGATATTTGTGCATTCACCGGAAATGGAAAGTAATGGAATGTAAGTCAAAGAACATTTATGCAGTATTGATTGCAGTGTTTCTGGCCAAACCATAACATTTGTTACCAAATTTTCCCCTTTATGATTTGTTGTTACTAATCACCTTGGTTAAGGTTAAACCTAGACCAAGTCCAAAAGATTATTTTCCAAGTCGCACAGCGACCACCTTCTATCAATCCAGGAGTTGTCCCACGCAGACACCGATGCAATCCAAAATATGGGAAGGAGTTACCGAGGTTGCGGACCAAGGAAAAGTTGGAAAGTTCTCGATTCCTCTCACAAAGTCATATATCTTGTGTGCCCGCATCTAAGTCTTGCCCGAGCAGTTTGATGCAGTCTTGATCCTTTAAAATGCAACGACAGTTCAGGGCGTTTTGCAGGATATCAAGAACGTGGGGGAGGAATAGACCATGTTTTGCGGGTTTTTTTTATTTATACCAGGAGTGAATTTCCGCGGAGGTGAGATCACTGTTGGGCTTGTCTACTCAACCCTCCTTAACCAAGAATCAACCATCGCATTACCAAATAAACCAACGTGAGATGGTATCCAATGCAAGCAAATAGAGCCCTTGTGCGCCAATTCTGCTAAGAGTAGAATAATATCGGCTTGTTCTGTTCATAGTATAAGGCCAAAATTTATGATGCTGTATTCAACTCTTACTCTGTCATAATCCATACATGTTCCTTCCCAAAGACAGCAATTTTCTATGTTATGAAGAGTAATGTAAGTTAAGTTTATGCGAAGTAGAATGCTATCAGGATACAGCCATGATGGGACCATCGAGCTATCGACAGCGAGCATATCTACATTTATAGAAGAAACTGAAAATACTTCCAAAAATAAAAATTGCTTTTAACGTGTTGAAAATTTGTCATTTTTATACATTTATTTGGGAAAAAAATGGGATCGTAAAAAATTAACAAACTTTGTGATAAATGATATTGAAAATTTAATACTTTCTACAATGAAAATTTTTTTTCATAATTCCTCAGGTGTTTTAAATATATAATATATATTGGGTTGTCTATTCGCAAATATCTCATGGAAATTTTTTGAAATTAGAGACGGGGAAGTATTTATGTTTGCTGAAAAATGTTAGTACCATCTCTAATCGTGGACTTATTTGTGCATGCATCGAAAATGGAAAGCTTGTTCTATAAGTGCAAAGGAGATTTATGAAGTATTCGTGTTTTCTCGCTTATTTAAAACGATGAGGCAGTATTCTGACGCAGAATGCTGCATTGTCTGCAGTCAGAATAAGTAATAAATAACTAATATAGATGGCGCAAGATGAGTGTATTGTTTGTCCAAGTTCCTTGCAGCTGCTTTTTGCGGTGAAATTTAAAATTCATTTTAGTTTCTGGTTCTCATAACAGTGAAAAGTATGTATTGAATGTCTTGACTACATTCTTAAAATAATTTCTTTATAAAAATTACTACAATGAACACTAAATTAGCGGGATTCGTGTACATTAAATTCGAGTTTTTTAAACAGTAGTAAAATTATATTTTCGAATTAACCATGTATTTTTGATATAAAAAGATTGTATTGCCGTAATTGCTGTTATTAAATTTTATTAAATCTGTTTTGATGTCGTAGACTTTTAAATCCAAGAGAAAAAGCTGATAATTTTTTATTTCCTTTTAGCTGATCCAAACATTGCCTGTGGCTTGAAAGAGCAATTCAAGGTAACCACTGTCTTTAATTCTTTTTGTTGAATTCTTTTTCACCATATACTTTTAGTTCTTATAGAGTTCCGTCGGTTCTAGAAAAGTACTTAATTTTTGTTGAGTACCCTGGAAAGATCTAGAAAAATACAAAAATTAATTTTGCACCTCACCCTAAAACTTTTCCAATTCATACATTTTTGCCCTTCCCTTTTCCACTCCGCTAATTGATGTAAAAAATCGATTTAATTAGTTAATTGCATAATTATATAAACTAAAGCTATGCTATTTGTTCTTTTCCTTATTTTTTAATGTTTTCAAAGCTACTGCTGATGCATTTTCCGTTTTATCATGCAGTGATTTAAAAAAACACATTTTTATAATTATTTATCTTTTGCAAGATTCCCACGGGCCTTAAGCCTCAATTTTCATTTTCATTTTAAGAGCCCTTAAAACTCCTTAATGTATGAAGACCGTCTTGTTTTTAATGTTATAAAGTTTTGGTTTGTACAAGAACACTGCATATCTTATTTCACCTACATTCAGAAACCAAGAACAATGATACTTGCCCAAGGTAAGTGCCATCAAAAATCGAAGACAATACTTATGTGTTAGGTAATGTTTTTAAAACTGGATCCGGGAAATCCAAACCCAGCGCTCGTGAAAGTTTCTTCATCTGTGCTCTATTGCCATCTATATGAAATGTAGCCATAAAATTGAAAAATAACTTTAAAAACGTCTCATTTTCCTTTGTTTGAAGAACGGAGAGCTTGGCTAAGAAATTTAATTATTTATTTAAAAATATTTCCTCGTAACGTTTTAATTTCTGTCCAAAATAAATTTTTCGTATTTACAATGAAGATGATTAGGATAAAATATGTTCATTCGAACCATGTTAATTTGGTTAATATATACATGATGGTCTTAAGTAACTTCCCCTATTACGAGCCCCTAAAGACCGCAATTTTCTACGAATCGGAATGAAATTTGAGATTTAGAGATTTCATGGTATGAGCTCGAGAATTATGCAAATAACAAGAATCGAGCTCAGGTTTGCGGATAGTTAACAAATTTCAAAAATTTTGAATATCAATACCCATTTTTATGCTATTATTATTATGCTATATCATTGGCATAGTGAAAAACAAAAAAAGACGTTGAAATTTTACCTTTAGCTCTAAAAATGACCACACAAGAGCACTGTCAAAGAAAGTGAGTGTGAACAACTAGCAAAAGGCCGAGCTTTGTTAATGGATTTCCAGGATGAAAGTAAAAAAAGGCTCTCCCTGTGTTTGCGATCACCAGACCGTTTCCGAAATGAGAATTTAATTACTTTGTCCCTTGTCTGAATAAAAATGAAATCTAAGGGGTTACATGAAAAGTTTTATTGACTTTTTAAGCATTGTATTCTAAAGATGAGGGTAAACAAGCGTGTTCACTTCACACGCATGGCACTGCAAAATATTTCTGTGACTAGTGTGTAAAATGTTACCTAGAAAAACCACTTCCAATTAAATATTTCTGAAATGCCGCACCGTTAGATACTGGTGCTCGGAACCACTGCACTGTCGCCTTTCCTTGGTTACGCCACTGAATGCCCTCATAAGCAGAGAGGAAAAATTTCGAAAGTTCTTAAACCTCCTGGTGGTTTATCTTTTCGCAGAAAACTGCCCTGTAGTGGCCAACCTCTGGTGCAAAAACCTATTCCAAACTTACCAGTTCTTTGCATGGGACAATTTGTTTTCCTACTTGGATCTTCCCTTGGAGTAAGAGGACAAATTAGTTTCGACGAGATATCTCGTCCATAGTAAAATTGACCAGATCATAGACGACATATTTCGTCGAAATACTTGGAGTGTTAAAATGGTCTTGAATTATTTTTTTCATAATATTAAGAAGTATGAACTCTGCATTTATTGGCGTTATTATTTCAGACAGCTCTTCACATTGCAGCTGAAAACGGACACCTCGCCATTGCTCGCCTTCTTATAGAGTACGATGCCAACATCTTAGCCAAAGATAGTTCCGGTTTGACAGCAATGGACCTCGCTGAGAAAGCAGACCATCCTCACGTTATGGAATTACTTAAAGGAGTAGCCAGTTAGTACAAATCTATTGCTTTTCATACTTTTAGAAAGTTTTATTAACAAGTAAAACCCGAAGTTTTATGACCTGAAAAAAAAATTCAAATTGAGGACGTCATTTTCTTGTCGGCTTACAGGTGTCTAAGTCAAAGTTTCCGAGATATGAGTTTTTTAGTTTTTCTAGACCAGAATGTGGTGATTTTTAGACTGGTGAAGTTATTTTTTCTTTGCGTGAAGGGTTAATTTTCTTGAGGTTAATTTTCTTCACTTAGGGAGTTAAGCTTAGTGAGTAGAATTTTTACCCTTCTGTTTGTCAGAACTATGATTTTTAACTTGACGTGTTACAGTTGTAAGCCGACGTTCTGCTCGTGACATAAAGTGAAATCGATGTTTTAAAATTGTTTTGACGCAGCAATATTTGGTGTAATTTGAACAACTAATTCGAGAGAAAGCTTTGAAATTTAAATTGGTCTTACCGGTCCAGTTAAAAAAAGCAATTGACCTTGATAAAATTTCCTTTTAAAAATGCCTCTCAGGAAACATCCACGGAAGGCTAATTTTAATATTTGTGGCAGGTAAATATATTTCAACAGACAAATTATAACAGAAACAAAATGTAATGTCAACAAAAGTACCAAAAAGTATCTTAGAATTTTATAGCCCATCTTAAATTGAAACTGTTTCGTTAAATATGGAGTTTTAATTTTCTGCTTCATTTAATCTTGATTTGCATATTTTTATCTTCTACGCCTGAGATTTCTTTTGAGAGATACCCCATTGAGTGACAGTCTTTTCACAGAACGAAGGTTTTTTTTTAACCTCGGAAGTTTTGCTGTTTATCTTTGAAGGTATGCGGTTCTGCTGAGAACTCACACACAGATGATCTTAGATAGATCCATTTCAAGATCGGTGGTAAACTTGACAAGGGAAAGGGTTGATATTTGACAAATCATGAATGGCGATCGTCATAGGTGATTACAGTGCGGCTCCGTTGAAACAGACCTAGCCAAGATGCGCCAAACGATGTTTTCCCGTGAATGAAATGGACATACACACAGTGAAAATTTTTACTTATACAGGGGAGAGAAATGCACCCCGGGTAATTACAGAAATTGCACCTGCGCCGCCTACAGCTCGCAGATTATGGGAAGGATTTTCAGTGTAAACAAACCACACGGTCTGCGAAGATTCTACTTCCGTTATCCAAATGCTCTAGCATGATATAGATCGGGGTTACCATAAAATGTATTTATCGCCCTTTTTGGCAACGTTTGACGTTTAATATTATTGGTGTTGACCAATAAATTATATATCGATTCTGAATTTATTTTTTAAAACTTTTACTGAAGTCGCATTCGAAAACCAGCGAAGTGACATCACGTTCAGAATGCGTATAGGAAATACATATCGCCGTAGAAACACGACCACTCCCAATATTTAGCTTGACAGAAAATGCCTCTCATATGGAATTACTGAGTTTCTTTTTAGAAGTTAGTCCAATGTCTCATTAAACTCTTTTTGCATGAGTGAACTGACAATTCTTTCAGATTGGGTACGTTATCCTCCTACTCAAACATGATAATTTGCAAAACCATAGAACCATAGGTTTTTCATTAACTGTCAGCCGTTGTGATTTAAGATTTGAAAATTCCTTAATCATAGTGTTTACTTCAGACCACACCAATCTTCACGAATGATCTAGTTTCTTAACTACCACTTCTAAATGCAAAATTATTGATTTGCTTGTTTAATCTGGAGCTTGTTTGAACTACTTCCTCTATTTTTCATCTATTTAGAATTTACTTCTAAAAATATTTATATGCATTTCTATTACTCTTATATATCAATTCTATTTCCTTCCTGTTTTCCCCTTGATTGACTGTTTTGAACAAAACTTATTCTGACTAAAGCATTTTCTCAAAAAATCGAAGCTGCTTTGAAACGAATCTCAGTGTGTGTAAGGACGTTTCGCTTTAGTCAAGCATGATCATAGTTTTTTTAAATGTAGTATAGTGCTGGGATCCCGTGAGAGAAGGCAGTTGAGTCACGTGGTTTTGAATGGGTCTATTCGTTAAATAAGGTGATAGGTTGAAACGTAAACAAGGCACTTCCACAATAGGCGTCTTTAGCGTGGATTCTGATTTTAAGTTTATTGTTTGTCGTCGAAAGCGACTGTAGTGATCTGAGTGTGCGCGGGGAAAATCAAACACGGTGATCGTCATTCATGATTTTAATGTTGCAGCCTTTCTGCCAAAGCACTTTCAGGGCCACGGTAGCCCAGTTGGAAGAGTAACGGATTAGCAATCGGAAGGTTGCGAGTTCGAAACTAGGTCCAACCAAAAAACAGTCGTGTGAGAGGGGGCTGGTGCACATTAAATCCGTGGTCTCAAATGTCCTCACGTTGCAATGATGTAGAGAGTGGGGTGCCAGCTCAGGTGTTGACCTCGTCGTATGAGCGTGGTTCCAAATTACGAGATGAATTCGGATCTTTTCCTTCGGGATCGATCCCTGACTTCGCGAATTGCTCGTTGTGTTGCTCCAGTGCGACGTTAATTAACTACCTATCTACCCAACACGCTTTCACATTTATTCAGAAATCGACTGACCCAAGGTCGACTGACTTCTCGTCGGAGCCACATTACACTTGCCTTTTGTTTCTGGTCGCTCGTAGAAATTACCATTCAAGAATTTGTTTACGTTGTTTTTGTTAAGGATGTGATTGAAGAATCACTCAATCTTGCAACAACACATCACAGCTGGCGACAAATTGCGTCGATTAACTTGATGACTTTTCGAGGAAATATGTGTCAGTAGTCAATCAATGCTTGGCAGCAGTGGTGTCACTAATTAATTTTTGTTTTGTAGTGTTATTGGGAGTTTCTTTCTAAACTTTCGACTTCATTTTTAGAAAAAAAAAGTGTTTTCGGTTTTGAAAACATGGTATTTACGTTTCTTTCCTGTTAGTTGTGAGACATTAGTTACCCACGAACGAGTTTCTATTTCACAAGTACCGCATTGATGAGTGTTTACTAAAACTACTTTAATCGTTTTAAAGCTAATTCTAATGTTTTAAGTAAATGAGTGAAGAAAACAATTACTTACGTCAAACTTGTTTGAAAAGTTTCCAACAAATCACGTACAAAACTCTGTCACGCATCTTTAAACTAATTTTATAGGAAGGAAATGTAAACACCCCAATTTGTGATTAATTTTAAATATTTCTTTAAATTTTCATTTATTGTAAGTACGAAGCCGAAATTTCCTGTAGTGAGTGACATGCACGTACCAGAAGAAAGAATAAACAATCTATACATATAAAGCAGAGTTGACATCTGTCTGTTCTCTATACAAATCTACACCGTTGACCAACCTACACCAAATTTGGTGCACTTATTCTTTGGAACCCTGTTGGTAACGTAGGCTACATATTAACCCCATTCTATTTGTCTTGGGTGTGCAGAGGGGTGTAACGTCCCGTCATCCTGGACAGAGCATTTGCTAGAGGGCGCTCTCTCTCGATCTGGCTTTGCAGATGACATCAGAACATCTACAGGAGTCCCCTCTCAAGATGACCCTGGAGTTTTAGAATCTTAGAGTATGTTGCAATTGCAGATGAATTTGAATGCGGTTGCCCTGAAAATTTCTCAGTATTATATCGTTTATGTATCCCGTCTGTAAATTCTCAAACTGTAGCTGTATTATTGGAATGTTCATTTTTATGGGTAGCTAATACAAGATTATTTTCATAGAAAGTGGTCTTTTTTTATCGTCGTTATGGTACAGGGGGCTAAGGACAATTCGAAATCTTCATAGGAATAACATTGCATATTTATACGATAAATGTCAGACCAATTCACACTTAATTTGGTCCATTCATCCTGTCCTGTTTCTTTAGGAATCAAATTTTTCTGGTCATATTAATAGCAATCCTTCAAAGAAATTTTCGAAGAAACAAATTTTAAAAGTAAATGCTTGTAAATTATAAAGTTCGTACTTTTGAACAGAAAAATATTGTTGACTAATTAAAATGAGCAATCCACGATTAAATAGAAATGCATAAATTTAAAAAATAATAATACAAAATTTCACACTGGTATCTATTGAATTCAAAGGTGTTATCTATGTCATGAAATGGATAAATTGCTAAGTTAACACAAGCTGTGTGTGAATGAGTTGCTGAAACCTTTCATCCATGGTTATCAATTGTTTTGGTATTGATATCACCAACAAATTCAGATTGTTTGTTGATAGGTATTCGGAAAAACGCCACCCTAAATAATCTGATAATGGACTACCTCACCAGCCATTACGTCACAGTCGAAATCAATGTCATTCGATCGTTTACTTTTTGGGGAAAACTAAACGCTCCGCAAAAAGGGTAGACTTGTTCTATCGGTGCAAGAATATTATGGGAGCGCTCAGAAAAGCTATCTTCTGTTTTATTTTGCCGTCTATTCCAACCGTGTATTACTCTTTTTAACCAGGAATCGTCTACAGTAATTTTCGCAAAAATGTGTTCAATAATGTTTGCCGTCGAATTCTTATTTGTTAATGTGTTCAGACAAATCGAGTTGCATCGTCTGGGTGTTGAGAATACAACACATTCGATTTTATCGCAGTTATTTGTGACTAATTGAACTATGCGATTATTTTACAATATGATTTGGTGTTATGCTGAGACCAAACCGGATTGTGTATTTATGTTCAAGTGACGAAGAATCATTTGCTAGTTTCGAAGAAATTTTGCAGTTTTCTCAAATCTCTGCGGATTACATCATTTTGTTTGAGTATTGTGTTCAAGATTTAACATTGCTGCCCTGGGATGTATTTTTAGGTACGTGTGGTTATTTCCTTTTAAAATTTTGAATTACGATCCAAGAAACATCAGATAACTTTAGAATTTTGAAATTTGTAAAATTTATTGAATTTGAATTTTAAAATGGTCGTGTTTCACAGTGACTCCCGAATTGAGTATACACCATGAAGAGATTCTTTAAAAGACTAAAAATATGTAATAAATAATAATTTGAACTTAATTTCATTGGAATGGTAGGTAGGTATTTTATTTAACGTCACACTGAACCAACACAACATTCATTGGAATAGTAAAGCACACATTTAAAGGCATATAAATCTAAAAAACAATTCCATATTCACTTTAATGTTTTTAAAAAATAGGTTTCCAATGTCAAATTTGCGAAATTACAGATCACAAATATAGTATACACCCAGTCTATATCGTACAGAAACACAATAAAAACATAAAATAAAGTTTCGTTAACATAAAACAACTTCTAAACCAAGGAGCACTGAATCAAGAAGAATTTGTGTTGTTTTCTGAATATTTTTGCCCATTTCTCTGCCATTTTGCTGTGAATATCGTCAGTTTTACACTTGATGACACTTTCCCATTATGATCACAAATTTTCAAATCCATCGAGGTCCTGAGATTAAGACTAGGTGTATAGTTGCTATTTAAGGTGGTACAGACACTTTAATTCAACTATTTTTGCTCTGCCCCTCTTTTCTCCCTTGGAGACGTTATCTTTCGACATAAAAATGTGATTTGAAATTCTAATTGTGAGCACTTTTTAAAAAGTGTTCTTGAATAGTGTTAAATTTTTCACTTTTCCATGATTTCTTCTATAAAAATTAAATTTTTAATATCTACAGAAGCATAAAAGACTCCGAAACACATCCATGCGTAGGAGTATTTTGGGTTCTGATAAATGTATCGGTCATCACCTCTAAAATCATAACATTGTTCTTAGCTAAGAAAGCAAATTGCATGTTTCTTTAGATGATAGCCGATGATAGGCTTACAAGAACCCTAAAAATGAATCGCTTGGTTCAGTACACTATACCCACTTTTAAACATTGATATATTTCGGTGCTTGTATGGGTTTGTATGCTGGCTGAGAGGTTGGAAATTTAGTTTTTATTGATGAAATAATGGAAAAGTTTAATACATTAACTAACGAAGAACAATTTTAAAAAAGTACTTAAAAATCAGATTTAGTCAATGTTGTGTTTATAGATCTCCAGAGAGAGAAGAGGTGCATAGCAAAAATAGTTGAATTAAAGTTTCTATACCACCTTAAACAGCAACTTCACTCCCAGCCATAAGATCGGGATCTCAATGGATTTGAAAATTTGTGATCATAATAGGAAAAAGTGTCATCGTCAAGTGTAAAAATCACGATATTCAGAGCACAGAACGTAAGAATAATTTTATGATAGAAATGAGCTAAAACATTCAGAAAAACTGCACAATTCTTCATTCAGTGCTCCTCGGTTTAGAGATGCAGAAATATGTGCAACGAAACTTTATTTTAAATTTTTGTTGTGTTTCTGTACGAAATAATCTATTTTGTGACCTAGAATTTTGCAAATTTGTCATTTGAAACCTATTTTTAACCTTTATTTAATTTGAATCACTTACCTGTCATATTAACTGCTTAAATGTTTTTCTATTGCAGTATACATGTGTGAAACAAGCGTTTTTATAAAGCCTAAGAATATTTTCACAGTGCATAAAAGTGAAATGAATTTTTTGCCTAAAAATTTAAACATGGTATATAAAGATTTAATTCTAGTTTTTCTTTTCGATTCAAAAAGTATTCCATTTCACGTAGAGATATCAATATCACCATGTTCATATTGTATACAGGTTGTTCAGAGAAACCCATCTTTACATTACATAATTCATTAGTTTTCCTATTATTTCCTGGATGATAGCACTATCAAACTAAAACATTTATTTGAATCCACTAAACAAAGAATTGTATATTGAAATGCGAAATTTTCCCTGCGGTCACAGCTCTTAAAAGTGACCTTGTCTGAGTCATCGACAAATTTTCTTCATTTTCCTTGCTCGCTTTCTCTGAAATTCGATAAATCTGGTGAAACACGTCAAGGGTATCAATTACTAGAAGTTGTGCCAAGTTTTAACCCTCTTGTGGCCCAACCGACTACACAATAGAATCAATCTTGAAGTTTGTAAGTGGTATGGAGTTTTCAGTTCGCTGTCAAATGAAAGGTATGGTTTTGAAAAAATCTAATCCTGAAAACTTTCAATCGCGTGGATGGTATATTATTGACTTAAACTCCAGTGTAGTTATATATAGTAGAACCTTGATTATCTGAGGTAAATGTGGACCGAGGACAAGGTTTATAGAATAAAGTGATTGGGGCCACCCCGCGGACAATCACAAACTCGAATAATACGGATATATCAACACTAAGCACTACTGCTACTGAACGATTCATAAAGTAAGGGTGAAAAATAATCTACTCGGATTTGTGTCACAATATGTATTTATTGTGACTAGTGGTCGCCCAGTGGTCGAAATTCGACCATAATTCATTTAATTTTTAAGTTTGAACGTTAATAAGGTTCTTTTGTCAAAGACTATACCTCTATATTCATTGCATATAATTTTTTGAATTTTGTTCTATTACGTAGGCTGCGAGCATGTACAAATACGTCATAGGAAAAATGCGGTATAGCTTGGTTAAGCCATATCTAAAAAACAATAACGTGTTGTTTGACATTTTCTTTATTGCTATACTGGCCACAGATTTCGCCAAGGCTACACAGTTAATTTGCCTATCGTTTTCAAATTATATAAAATTTAAATAAAAAATAAATCCAAAAAATGAAATAAGGAATACTTGCTTCGTATTTTTTTAATATATTTTTTATTGAAACAAAAAAAACCGGGTGGTTAAAAAAATAAATGTTGTCCATTGAACTTGAAATAGTTCGACAATGAATTTAATGATTCAAAACTTCTGTGTAGACGATGTTTTTTGTAAAAACTCTTTCATCGTTTGCTAAATGCCCTTGACCGTTATATTCCGAAATATAAAATCTCAAACCATCGAATGATCGAACTCTACTTGCTGCGACGTACAATTGACCATGTGTAAAAACTGGCTGCCTCAATAAAATTCCAATTTTTTCGAATGTTTGTCCTTGAGACTTATTTATTGCCATCGCAAATGCAGGTATAATTATAAATTGAGTTCTTTGAAAGTTAAATGGTAAAATAGTTCCGGAATATGTTAAATTTATACGTGGAATCAAAATTCTCTTATTACGTGCGGTTCCAGTTAAAACTTCGCGATCAATAGTATTACGATGCATAAATTTGATGCGCATTCTTGTTCCATTGACTAATGCTTCCTTTGTATTTAAGTTTCTGATCAGCAAAACGATGCAATTAACTTTCAATACTAACTTATGTGGTGGCAAATTATGCCAAATCTCATACTCCTCCGTGCGCGCAATGTGCTTAAAAAGGGGTACAAAGTTTTTTCTTCACGTATTAATCTATAGATTACAGTATATGAACGTAAACAATGAATGTTTTATTTTGTTTCATTTAATATATTTGTAACGCATATTAGACATTAATTTTATCTTTCTGCACACCTTCTCCATATGAACTTTAATTATGCCAAATCTCATACTCCTCCGTGCACTCAATGTGCTCAAAAAGGGGTACAAAGCTTTTTCTTCACGTATTAATATATAGATAATTTTAGAATAAATTTGGATGTGAGTTACGTACCTTTTGAACTTTTGAAAAAATCCTTAACGGTCTTCTGTTTTACAGCGCTTCCACACGCAAACTGCATTGTTTCATCAACGCGTTTTAAACTACATTTTACTTTTCATGTTGATAAAGAGATGTTTTTAATATCTTTACTTTTTCAGTGTTTATTTTGTTTTCATGTGTACTTGAATATTTTATCATATTTTTAATGTTAGTCTGGTTGTTAATCTAATATTTTAAAATCTGTTTTTATTGAGACCAGTCAAGGATCCAGTACGCACACTCATGCTCAAAGCTTTATTTAAAGGTAAAAAAAAATCGAAATCGGTATCAAATTCGGCCCGGATAACACGGGCACTTGGTTAATTGGAGTACGAATAATTGGTTCAACTGTAGTTTGATGTTTCTTGACATCCTTTATATAAAATAAATATTCAATGCAATTGGTGCTAGCCTTTTGTTATTGCATATCACCATAACGACACCTAGTACAGTTAAACTAGACCCCAACGGATTCGCATATTGACCCTGATTCTGATACGGAAGCAGCAATTTGATAGAAGAGTTTTTTGATTAAAACAAGGAACTTGTGTTTAAATTTAGATACGAAAGACGTCATTGATTGTTTTGTCATGATTCTACTGATTAAATTTTGTTACTTAAGCAAAATATTACTCTGGTAAAACATGAAAATATCCTGAGAAGTAGGTAAAGTTAGCCTTAAACAAAATTTTGTTACTCTTTACACTATTGCATGAATAACTTTGGAAAAGCAAAATATTACTTTGGTAAAACATGAAAATATCCTGAGAAATATTGTGGTAAAGATAGCCTTAAACAAATACATAAAACGCAAAACTAGGAAAATGACTGCAAGAGCATCAATTTCAACTGATTTAATAAATTTTGTTTCTGCTGTAATTTGTTGATTTGCTATCTGTTTAATGCTGTGATTTGCAGATTTGATTTTTTAAGAGTGCTGGAATTTATAAAGTAAACAAGCCCAACTTTGACACAATCATACTGAGATTGTGTTACCTATGGACCATCTTAGTTTTCGGGTTTTTAAATGAGAAATAAATTCGAAAGAGATTCAAACTTAGTAATGGTACTATACTACACTATAAACTAATTTTGTGTACATTAATATCCTGAAAACACTTTTTATGTACTACACCGCATGTTTTTTTTCGAGAAGTTGATGCAGAAGCTTTTACTTTTCAAACCCAAAATATTCGAACAAAATTTCCGATACTTTTTCAACAACGGAACGCCATTATTTATTCCCAATTCTATACTCTTACCATATTCCATTCTATACTCTCACCATATTTCAAATCAAAATTGTAGAAATCATTGTTCGTGCTGCCATCTGCAGGCTATGTTTGAAAAGATAAATGTACAATTATTTCCCATCCACAAACATACCTGTTTATAAAAGAAGCAGAAACTCCTATTTATAACTAGTTAATATGTTGTAATTTGCAGATTTGATTTTTAAGAGTGCTGGAATTCTTAAAGTAAACAAGCCCAACTTTGACACAATCATACTGAGATAACTTTTTAGAGATTTTAAATGATGAATTTCCGTAAGTGTTACATACCCATAAATTCTGTTAAATAAGCTTTTGTTTAAGCCTACATAACCACGATTTTAATGGATAGTGTGAGCGTATGTGCAGTTTGAAAATGGCAAAACTAAGAAAAGCACGAATTTTTTTGGTAATCTGATATTTTTTTTATTTGTGCCATCGCATGATTTATTACGCCAACTTCCACATGGCTTTATTTTGCTTCGGTTTCTTTCGGTGAACAGAGTATAGTAATGGGGACAAACCTGGAGAGTCACGAATATTTTTGTTTGTTTGGTTTGCGTTGCCACTAAATGAATATTGAAAATAATTAGTCTTTCTAAAAACTAGAATTATTTATCATTGAATTAGAGAACCCCCCCCCCCCCCGGTTCTCTTCATTCCAAGACGTCGACCTCATCATTAAAGGCGCTTGTATTTCTATTTATGAACTCGGATGATCGATAAATATAGCCATCTACCGGCTCTATATGCCCGACCTCAGGTGGAGGAAAACTTGGAATTGTTAAAAGTAAAATATGGGGCAATTTTAAACAATTAGACACCTTATAAATTAGGCGATGATTTCTAATTCAAGGGAATAACACCTTTTCAGTTGTCATCTTTTCGAAATGTTCTTCGCTTGTTCTAGTCGAGTTTAATGATTCAATATCAACAAAAGAATTGCAAAATTGATCCAAGTTAGATTTGAAGGTTAGGTAGATTTATGGACATGAGAATTACTCTTCTACTAAACTGCCACCCAACTTTTAAACTAAAGGTGTGACATATCTACGTCGTTTTAATTATCAATCTGGTAAGGATTTCTCACGTCATGTTCTTTTCTGGAATTAGGCCTCTAGACTTCTAGCATCGTTTGACCTGTTAATTCAATCACGCCTTGCTTTAAACTACAACAGAAAACTAAAGTTGTAGTAGTATAATGACGTAGACTAGATTTCATTGCCATGTTACGACAATTTCTCTTGAAAGCACTTTACATGGGTTCATTTCCTTGACGTTGTCTACAACGTCAAGTCCATTTACTTGATTGTCCATTTACTTGACGTTGTCTTGTAGACAACGTCAAGTAAATGGACATACACACAATAAAAGTTTTACTGGCACAGAAGCGAGAAATAGAGAGGAATCGACCCGACGCTCCAAGAACTTAAAATAGTACATTTAAAATAACTATTGTGAGAAATAGAAATCCCTTCCATCTGAGATATAGCACTTTGAAACTTTAGGATTGGCATCTCTTGTGGTATGCTTTACGTAGTTACCACCTGATAAAAAACTAACCCAACTGCTACTTGAAACCCGTTTCTTGAACTGTTGGAAATTTCATCAAAACGTGAGCTACGTGCCCTGGACTCATAATGGGGGTGGGTGTGATGGAACTCCAAACTCATCAGAGCATCTTCACAGTTGATTTAATCAAAAATGAAACTCTTTTTCTCCGTCATCTCATACCTTCTGTTCTCAGATAAGAGATGGTGGTTCTCGTAGCAGACTTTTATGAGCACTATTGTAGGTTACGTCAATTTTCATTTCTTGGCAACTCTTAATTTAGCCTTCTTCAACGTAAACAGAGTAGTTACTGCGTGGTGACCTTTATTGTTACGTTCCCGGTTCGTATGTAATTGAGGAGCAGCTCGTCTGAAAGGTTATTGCGTTTTCGTGAACTTTTTAAAGCCGAGAAATTAAGCTCCTCGCAATTTACCGTAACTGATTGGTCTTTGTTAGGGGTGATTGAATGAAGAACATTAATTATTCCGTCATAGAATGAGATGTTTTGGTTTTTAAATTGCTTATCGGGTTTTAAGAGGAAATGCTAAGAGAAGAAAGGCAGATGGGGATATGTTTTGTCTGTATGGAAAAAAAAATGCTATTTGGTCAATTGATGATACTTTTGTTTTAGTCTTGTCCATCTCCCTTTGTGAAGCACTCATTGAAGCCAATCTAAATCTTATGGTAGTCAACTCATGTGCCTGGTTCAATTAAGGTATTTGGGGCGACTTATCTTTCCTTTAGATCTTGAGCCATGAAACCCAACAATCAATCAAAGTGTTTTGTTGTATTTTCACAGTTTTGATATTTATTATAATTATTCGTTTTTAGCTGCATATTATTCCTTGTATCTATTTTGAGCATGTGAATGGAGTTTCTGTCGTGAGATACTCACGTCTCAGATGTATAGGTCACGTAAATTTGGGAATCGACTTGGGTCGATTGGCTATCGAAACAATAAGCACAACAGGCACAAACAAGTGTTTTTCATCACGCGCGTCAATTAGTCCTGTATAAGGATTCGTACTTTCTTCCAATATCACTTACCATTCTCCTGGAGATTTTCAAACCGAACGATTGGGAGAAATAACATGAAGCTGCCTGCTTCATGTTGTTTCCCCTTGAGGGTGATACTTATCTCGCTGACAGAATTGATTCTCATTTGTTCAAACTATTTTTGTGATTTTAGTTTAATATTAAAAATTATTTATACGACTGATAAATTTAAACCCAAGGCCTCACAAAAGTCGAGAGAACCGAGATTTCACCTTTGAGGTTCCAGTAAATTTGAAGAATGAAAATGAAACTAAAACCAAATTAAGAATTGACATCAAAAGTGAGGGCACCTGAGAATGGGAAGCCTTGACTAAATGGTCTTGAAAGCTCCTTCTTAAGACCCAATTTAAATTTACTGTGCGTATCGCTCCTTTTGATTTGAAAAATAAACTGATACTATGAATTCGTACTCGAAATCTGAATATCTACTGATATGAATACTAGTATTGAGTAATAGGCAAACTTGCAACGCATACGTACATTTAGAAGCGTGTACGCGTTCTTTTAATTACGTAACAGCGTATCTTAGCTTAACATGTATTCCTGGGGATCCCCGATTGTTTAGAAACAAATCTTAAGATTAGCTACAATCTTTTAAGGTGTATGTATACACTAGAACATTTTTTTTAAATTTTGACTTTAAAAATCCAGTTTTTTCACAATAAGTCATTGGTTTGTGTTTAAACTCATTTCAGTGTGAAAAATTCTGATTAAGCTACTCATTAATTATATAATTAAGATATAATTAGCTAATTAGCATGTTTTTTGAACAGTGATATCTGAAATTCTAATGTGTTCAGAAAGACAATTCCTGTTGGAAATTATTCCTAATATTATTCTTCATGTTTTGACCCTCCATCAAGTTGCTAGAGGGAATAGGTTATTTTTTACAATTTTTTTCATGAAGGAAGTCTAAAAAATCAAGTTTTTTTCGGGAATTTCAAGATTTAAAAATCAACTAAAAATTAATTTCTTAACCAATAACTTTGACTGAGGGTCAAAACATCCACTGTATTATATAGATTATAATGACACAAAAGTAATTATAATAGATCAATTCATTGTTGAGTTATCACTGTTCGAAAGAAGCATCGTATTGAAAAAACATAGTTCTTCAGAAATCGAGTTTAAAGTTGTGGAAGCGTGTTTGTCTAAGGTGACAGTACCTATCCCAAATCCTTATAACTAGAAAACTATTTCGAATATTTTCAAGATCTTGGTATCGTTTGAAAGCTAAGGGGTTGGACAATATTTTGAATTATTAAAAAATAGATCGATATTTTGGTCAATTTTCGTGATTTCTAGTGTATACATGCACCTTGTCAACTCCAATCCCCATAGTTTCTTTTCCACAAAGACAATAGAAGATTAATAATTTTACTTACGTGAAACAGTCAAAATTACTCCCACAATTACTCTACGCCGCTGGTATAAAAAATATCTTGAGTTCGTTAACTTTTTAACCTTCCGAGTGATGAGATAACTCGTCAACAAGATCTGACGAGGTATTTCGTCATCAAGATTTTGACGATTGATGATGACGAGATCAAGATCTGGTCAATTTTCTTCTAATGACGAGATATCTAGGTCTTGTCAGTTTTGCCAATGACGAGATATCTCGTCAACTACCGGAAGGGTTATTTGCATAATATCTCGTGGTGTCCTTGCTTGAGGAAGAAAATAGTGTATATGTTTTGCAGAAGGTATACATGTAAGGTCTGTATGAGTTTTCGTTTCATCGTCTTGTATAATTCAGTACAACTGTTCTCACGAAGATTACTTTTTGTCAGAGACAGTAACAAAGTGATCAAATTTCAACAGTTTGACTCGGGAACAGTGAGTTCCCGAGTCAAGTCAAATAAAGCATTGAAATTGGATATCCCGGTTCTTTTTTTATCTATTTTCTGCACTTATATTAAATTCTGGCAAAATCTAGTGTCTGATCTGGGTAATATTTGATGTAGAAATCGATTGAATACTATGGAAACCATGAGTGCTAATCCTGTCTTGGCAGTTTGCCCGAAAAGTGGAAATTCCACACTATAATCTGGATAGTAGTAATATATTCCTGAAGGAGGTGGAATGACGAACGTCTGACGGTTTCACCATGGACACTGACTGTTTCTTATACTGGTAATAAATTTAAATGGATTTTCTGCACGTGTGTGACACTTCCTTTGCTAAATGCAGACAGGTTGATATCTGCTAAAGAAATCTAGGCTACCTTTTGACATATCAATCAATTAAATACATAGGAAAAGCCGTGAACGTGTTAATCGTATCGTGGTAGAAGAAATCAGCACCCAGCCTTGATAAAAAAAAAACAGGACTGTATCTTTAAGTTGTGAAGAAACGTACTATGCGTTCGACTTTTGTGATTGACAATTTCTGTTTCTTTTATGATTTCTTACTCGCAGACCCATGCATATCATTCGCGCTAAATTTTCTTAATTTCTTATATTCATTAATGGCAAAGTGCCGTTTCTCGCATTTTGTCTTGTTTCAACCCATTTATTATTAATATAACAACCCATATTCATATAAATTTACTTACCTCTGAAATTCAATTAACTAACAGCATTTCGTTACTTTCACTGGTGTTAATTTAAAAAATGCGCGGCAAAAAGCAAACCTCAGTCATAGTATCACTAGATTCTGAACGTCTACTTCAATTCCATTCCATTCCCTTGTTTGAAGGCGATTCGGCATTTTTGATGCTAAACCTATTGTCATTCCTGTTTTCGTTTCTGCGCTGATTTCTATCGTCCATATTTCTCATTGCTTTCTGTCACCAGACTGCTGCAGAATTGAAAGTCCGTGACTGGAAATGTTGAGTACTACACGGAAGAGTTAGTGAGCTGTTCCGTGTAGTTTTAATATCATGTGGCTGCACAGCTGAAATCAAGCATATTTAAACTAATCTATAATATTGGCGAGTAAATCCCTTATAACGGTCGATTTTGTATTGTTTATATCCATTTTTTGTCGTTGGACAATAAGCAAATAACGTCAATTTCTGTGCCACTTATGGAAATGAAATATATAGGTAATGAGTTTTCGGTTCGTGTGAAATTTTTCTTACATATTTTTCTCGAGCATAGTTTCGTATTTTAGAAATGAACTCGTCCGACTTTTGAGGGGATTTTCTTTTTTTAGGCGAAAAAATTGATTTTGTATATTTCACGTAATTTTATTCTTTAGCATCTTAATAACATATGTGACAAGATTCAAGTGGAAATTCGCAAAGTTGGCTCATTTAAACCCATTAATAAACTCGGCACGCAGATGTAGAATTTGGAGCATGTGCCACTTCATAAAGATGTAAATTCTATAAAGCCTATTTCAAGTGATTTGTTATCAAGTCTTCACATTATCTACACCACTGTACGGCACTAGTATTGCATTTTAGGAGGAAAATACCATAAGTATTGAATATGCTTTCATTAACAGTACTGAAATTTGAAAGTGCGCGCCCGCGTTTTTTTCTCGGAACAAATTTTTTTCGGATTGTCATATCTATAAAACTATTGGATTGATTGACTTGAAATTTTGCAGTATGTCGAGCAAACATCCTTTTATCGTTTACTGAACTCGAAAAGCAATGTTACATTTTTATATTTGTATAGCAAAAAACTCGGTCAATGTTTTGAGCTAAATCGATTATTTGGATTTGACAAGTCACCATTACTTTAAATATTAAAACAAAATTCTAGTTCATCAAACGATAGTACATGTGTATGAAGTAAAAAGCCTTTCAATTTAGCTTTGTTTAAGATTATTTAGATTTGAGAAATATCAACCAACGACCACGGGACGAAAAACCTTTCTGTGAATACCTGAAATGATAATAAATTGACATACAACGTTCGAAATTATCCTATTGCATAGTTTCGTCAATAATAAAATAAAAGAAGAATAAGAAAATAAAAGAAAATCCACCTTAAGAGGATTGAACTTTCAAAACAAACTTTTGAAGTTATGATCCGGTTGTTAAGAAATTTGCACACTGTTTTCTTCTAAGAAGTTAATAAATGAAATTTGATCCAAAAATATTAAGCTGTACGGAAGTTATATAAAACGTGGTCAAAATTTTTTTATAAATTAGCAAAAATTGATTGGTTCCATGCATATTAACCTGCGAGTTGGCGGTGCAGGTTCGATTCCTCCTTAGGTGCATTTCTCTCTTCTGTGGTATTAAAGCTTTCCTATTGTGTGTATGTCCATTACTTGGTGTTGCCTGTCTTGTGTTTGGTGCAACATGGCGAAATATTTGGCCCTTGCGCCATAAATACCCATCCAATCTATCATGCGCATTCATTTTCTATGTATTGTCATTATTTTAGTTCACATAATAGTTTTTGTACACATCAATTAAGTTAATTCCATTTAGCAAGTGTGTAGTCAATTGTTTTAAGCTAAAATTATTTTGTTCTAAAAACAAAGCAACATTTTAAGCCGAAATTCGGAAGCATGGTGAATTTCTTATTTGTACTTGGATATATATACAACTAGCAGTACCTTCACGGCGTTGCCCGTGACATCATTCTTGTTATGCCCTAACTGATACTGAAAACATTAAAAAGAAAAAAACAATAATTTTAAGAATGAGTCACCACCACCCGACATGATACGGGCATGTCGCCTCATTCCTTCCATCTCACTGATCCTTGCTTAGAGAGCTTCATGATACACTATGTTCAATGTTCTTCCTTTTGGAACTAGGATGTAAAGATTCTCGGCTTTTCCAACTCTTGAACAACCCACATACAGTTAACCATGGGAGAAACACGGTTTAATGAGATCGATCGTCATTGACATCTTCGTTTCTTGGGGCAAGAATTGCTCTTTGGCACAGCCATGCGTGATCAGTAAAGTGCTGCGCCACATTTGGAAACACTGTCTCTTTCAGCTCTCGTTGAGTTTTCACAATCTTTCCAATGCTATACATCCATCTTAATTTTCCGAACTTTCAGCGATTGTCCTTGGGCCTTGTTGATGCTCATGGCGAAACTTAAACGAACAGAGAACTGAAGGCGTTTAATTTGGAATGGGGAGATCCGAAGGGATGATTGGGATCCTAGGAATGAATACGTCTTCGCTTGCGGCATGTCCAATCATGATGGGCTTCAATAATATTCTGCATAGGTTTCTTGATAGAGTCTTGTTCCATTGCAGAGTGAAGGTGAATGCAGATTTCTGAGTAGCATAATCGGTGCCCCAATCTTCAGCTCTAATATGTGCGTGGGTACTCCAGATGTCTTCGATGTGTTCAAAAACTGTTGTGTATTCACAGCCTCATCTGTGTCACATGTAGTGTCTATAGATTTGTAAATTTGAAGACTACCGGGCAATTCTTGTAAAAATTGCTTATTGATAACATTGACATCTTCGTTTCTTGGAGCAAGAATTGCTCTTTAGCACAGCCATGCGTGATCAGTAAAGTGCTGCGCCACATTTGGAAACACCGTCTCTTTCAGCTCTCGTTGAGTTTTCACAATCTTTCCAATGCTTTGCATTGCTATACATCCATCTTGATTATCCGAAGTAACGGCACCATTTCCTAGTTGAAGTAGGTTATCTGCATTGCTGGGCAGGGGATCACCGTTAACATGAACTCGCATGTTTGTCCAAGTCTATGAATGCCATTCCAAATGTAAGATGATTTTAAGCTGGCCTGCATTTCATCCGCCCTGGTTCCACGGGGAATAACCGGAAGTGTCTGTCGAAAGTCGCCAGCCAACACTAGTGATGCCTCCCATTCTGTCATTGTTACGTCTGATGCCTTTCAACGTGACATCAAGTGCTTCGAATGCGGCTTTGTGGGACATAGTACATTCATCCCAGACAATGCTTGCAATCCTGTAGAATCTTAGTCTTTCCTGAATTTCTTGAAATGTTACATGTAGGAGTCCGCGTTTGCCAGATTTAAGGGTAACTTGAAAGCCGAGTGAGCTGTCCTCCCTCCTGTCAATAGAGTTGCTGCAATGCCTGATGAAGCAACATCCAGGGCAATCTCGTTTTTCTGTCGCACTTTAGCCAAAAGAAGATTGATGAGAAAAGTCTCCCCTGTACCGCCAGGAGCATCCAAACAGAATATGCCACCGCGCCGCCTATCAAAGACTGCTCTTGTAATCTTGTCAAATGCTTCCTTTTGATCTTGGACCATTTTTTGGCTCATTCTCCTCTGTATGTTGCGAGTACATTCGCGTCATAGTTTCTTTCCATAAGTTCTTCACTTAGTAGGACTGAATCGCAGTTTCGATTGGGTTGCGGTAGTCCAAAGCTTTTTAGGTCCGATCCACTACTCAACAATATAATCTTATCCTCAATGTAGATTAGAGCTATGTTGAAGATGTCATCACTGTAGTTCAGATCCATATTCTGCTGCTGTACGCATGCTTGGTGTAGCATGTCTTCAGACAGGTTCTCCTTGCTGTTCATCCATAACTGATCGGGAGAGGACATCGAGCATGTTTGTAGCATAACAGCAGATTACGTAAAATCTTCAGCTTCTCTTTCTCTGTTCTCTCGCTGTCTTGTTTCTCTTTCTGGGGTGGATTCAGCTTCTCTTTGATCTCTTACTCTGTTCCCTCGCTGTTTTTTTCGAAGACGTTTCTTTTTTCTGGGAGGCTGTGGCATCTCTAAATATAACGCTAAACCAAAATAATGTAGTTATTTACCTGAAATAAAAATTAGATTAAAATTGCAGAAATTATACAAGTTCAAAAGTAAGTTATAAAGAAACCACTACTGAAATTATACAAATTCAAAAATAAGTTATAAAGAAACCACTACTGAAATAAAAATGTGATTGAATCTTTAAATATAACGCTATACTTTTAAAAAGTCTTGTTATACTTGTATCACCTCACTGATTCTGACAACCTAAATGAATCACAATGTCAGCGAAATCAAAACCAAATTAAACAGTAATAAACACTGTTACTTCATTTCATGTAATTTATTAACACAAACATACTTTTAATTTTGACTTTTTGAGAAAGTTGGTTCACTTGAGAATTTTCAATTAATTTTAATTATTTTTGGTCCTTCAGGAAAGTTGGTCCACTTAATGATAAAAGCTTTAAATTTGGAGTACCGAACCTGTTACTCCATTGTTATGATTTTTAATTGATTTTGACAGCTTTAATTAAATATATAAATGCTAATTTCTTTAAAGATATTTATCACAACTTTATAAAACCACTATTGTTTTAAAGTAATTTTTTTCTCTTTAAGAGCATTATTTTTTTAATAATTTGTACTCACGCTTCATGATCGTTCACCTCTTTTCAAAGATTTTATGGAGATCTCTGGCCAGATTTTCGGGCTTTGGGTGTTTCTTTTGATGCATCTTTTCCGAACCCTTGGTGGGTTCCGGATTTTTGTGGGTGTTCTTTTTGTTGTTTTGTATTTGAAGTCCAAATTTGGTGAGAGTCCGATCACTTTTTGCGTGATTTTCTGAGTTTTAATCAAGAGCTCTTTGAATACTTTGGATGGTCCAGTTTGAAAATAGAAGTAGCATGCGGGATAAGTATCTTAATAGTGAAGGAGGGGCTACGAACGCAGCACAAAATATTAATTAAAACATTTTCTAGATTAAATTTTAAAATTCAGGCTTCGAGGGACATTCAGTCACCTTTAGGACTATCTTTTTGCCAATTTTCATGGCTGTAAGTGCTATAGATTCGTCTGGACATCGCATACACAAACACTTCCTTTTATAATAGTAGAGAAGATAGATTGCAAAGATTAACATCTAAAAATATTTCAAGGAAGTCAATTAAAATCTGAAACCAAGAGATCATTTTAAAACCAAAAGAATCTCAAAATGTCTAAATCGGAGAAACACCCTTTTTTGTAATAGACCTACCATACTAATTTGCTGTGTCATGTTGTCAATGTAACTCCATCAAAAATTATCGTACTTGAAATTTTTTTTTTCAATCCATAGGGTTTGACATCTATTAATTTTTAAACTAAAATTGTGAAAGAAAATCGATTTTTCGATCAATTTTGAAAGTGTACTGTCCCTTTAATGCCAATTTTACACCCTACGACAGACTGCTTTTCAAACTTGATGTCTAACAATCGTCGATTTTTCTCATTTCTTTTTTTTTATTTCAATTTTTATTTTATGATGTAAATTTCATTTTTCAAAACATCAAACATGCTGTCAATCATGGTTGCAATTCGACGCTCCTTCGTTTCTCTAATATGTTGGAACACACATTGTAGACACATCAACTATGCGGAAAGCTATTGGCATAAATAGATTTTATTTTCACACATGTTTTCCTGTTACGTCGTTCTTTTCTTGCTGTGAATTTGCACGTGCGTAAACCAAACGTGACGCTGCTCTCGCGTTTACTAGTATTCATAAATCGTCACCTACTTCATTAGCGTATGTGCTCAAAAGGACGCAGATTCAAAGTGTCTCCGGCACTTGTGTATTTAAATGTCATTGTCCTCATCATCTTTTTAATGCATCATTGTGGACAGTGTTTCTGCTCACAATTCTTTTATTGGCTTTTTCTGTCAAATTAAATGCAGGCGGCGGTAGTGTTTCTGAGACTGAACGAGTTTTTTGTACTTATTCCGATCACGACGTCACTTGGCTTATTTCACGGGGCGTATATCAAAGAATCAAGGGAGCTTGTCTTAACAGGTACTTGATTAAACAGGTACATTCAAAGGATATGCATACATTTCTCACAGATCGACAGTCTTACAAATTTAAGAGCGCATTTTATTGTATGTCCCAAGTAATATCCCACACCTTGTTTGACATGTTTTGAAAGCAGGAATGAATAGGAATTGAGAATATTTTAGTTTGAAAATAATTTTTATTTTACTGTCTTCGAAAGAATGAGACGTAACCATTGCTTGCAAACAATCCCACAGAAAATCTGAATTTGTGACGTAAAAATATTACGCGTAGTTTTCTTCGAGGAAATACAATGTCGCTATTGTTTATGGAGCATTATTTGCAAATTGCGTGTTCAACATTAAAGATACAATATCAGTCACATGTATTTCAAAATACTATAAAATATACATTTTTCATGAAGGCTTCAATATATTTTCGAGATTTACAGTTTGAATCGTCGAACAACTCCAAGTTATACTTACCGTTCATTTAAAAACTGCTTCGTTTTCTGCTGAGGTTCTCTTGGCATACTATTTGGCTCGTGCATAAGATTCTCATCCGTAGGTTTATACAAATTAAATCTAAATTTTACTGATATCGATAAACGTAAAACAGATGACACTTTTTTTACAAATCGAGTGTTGGTTGGTTTTTATTTGACAAGGACCGTATCAGGCCAAGCTGCTCCAAGAAATGTTTCTAACGTCAAGTACACACACGAGGAAAGTTTTTGCTGATACATAAGAGAGATAGTAGATATTATACCCATATTAGTTACAAAAATCGAAACTACCGCTTAAAGGTCGGGAACGGCTGTGAGTCCATTATCAGATTTTAAACCATGAACGTCTTTAAAAAATTGCTCTATCGTTTGAACCAGTTTGGAGATTTCTAGCACGTGGTAATATTTTGCCATTCGCTACACAGACATGACATTGTAGAAATCACAATTCTCCCAGAAAAGTTTTGTTTCAGAAGTGGAAGACTAGTTCCTTTAAACGACCACCCAATAACTCGTCAAGAGCATCAGTTAATGTAATATGATTCTGATATGTTGAAACTGGCGACCAACACACATGCACAAACACTGTTCACATCAGAGAAAGGGAATAAGATACTGAGATGAAGTCAAGCGCGAAGTCATTGAAACCTCAGGGATGTCGCCTCCAGCATTTGAATAACAAAAAGCTTGAACATGTTTTGTCAAGTGATTTTAAAGCCAAACCAGTTTTTATAAGGACTATAAAAATGCACGCGGTGACATTTTAAAAAACAAATGGTGTGGTAAAAAAAGTTTAATAACGAAGCAGGAATATGTATATATGTATGGTGCTATAGTTTAAAGTGCCAACAGAAAAATCTAGCGTGTTAAGGTAAAATGGTATAAGTTTAAAAAACCAAAGTTTTCAAAAGCGCTTTTATTGAATATATATTTTACATATCATCATCTATATTATTTCTATTGTATAAGATACCTTTTACGCCTCTTACAAGCGACGAATGCTAACAAGTGTGATATCAAAAGAAAGACAATTTCCCGGTGCACTGACGAATCCGTTCTATTTCTCCAAGGTGTGCTGAGGGGGTCTAAAAACAATTTGAAATCCTTATAGGAATAACATTGAGTGTAAAACGATTGCGGAACGCAACTCAGTTTGTTTTACCAGTATTGGTGGAAAAACAACTTTTCCAATAAAATTGTTTTACTAGTATTACTCGGAAAACATTTTTTTTTCACCATCTATATTATTTCTATAGTATAGATCCTTTTTACGCCTCTTACACGCGACGAATTATTTATTTATGTATTGAACTGAATTTTCATTTCTTTCCATAATATCAATAATTTATGAATATGTGATTTGATGATATAAAGATATTAAACGACGCATGTTTCACGCGAGGTTAAGATTTGAAAAAAAAACCCAACTTAACAATTTTTGTGAATTCTAGAGAGTTAAGATAACCTTATTAGGCCTTTTGGCGGAAGAATTACTTGCTTTACACAAATGGTTGGAACAACGCTAACAGTGATCTCAAGGAGGAAGTGTAAATAGTGATTGAATAAACTTTTTTTATATTTTGGATATAAAAAATTCGCTTACATTTTTCATCCTTACAACGGATGGGGGGTTGGGGGTGGAATTGTTCATGCGAGAATTCTCGCACATGCACGCTAGGCCATTATAAATCAACTTTCATTTCAACTGCATTTATATCTGCTTTTATTCATAGTTGACTTATGCTAATTTGACGAAATGACAGATAATTGTTTTTACATGTACTTGTTTACTTATCTCAATTTGAACAATTTTTGACATGTTGTTTTGCCAAACACGCTAGATGTGTAGCGAGGATTTTACATCTGCTACCCAAATGCTCTATCCAAATGCCCTATATTACATACGGTTACCTTAAAATGTAGTTTATCGCCGTTTTGGTGTTTGGTGTTTAATTTAAAATTGGTGTTAAACAATCAACTATCAAAAACAATTCAGAATGCATTCTTTGGAATTTCTATTGACGTGCTGAAATCGTATTCGAAAAACAACTTCATATTTCTTTCCCTGCTCGTTCTTTCATAGCTCCAATATTAGCGTGTGGGTTTCGTCTCGTGGATTGATTTATTTAGCGACGCAGCACTTTTTTCACTTACCGGAGGTTGGGATGAATAAGCAAGCCGGTTTCTTGTGTAAGATTGTATTATATAATTCCGAACGTGCACAATTCATTCACATGACTGCCCTTCTGACCGTTGAGTACGTTTCCAAATTGTTGTAATGTCCGCTGTTTTCGTTCGATAACCACTTATTTTATTGCTTACGTTTTAGAAACCGATAATTGAAACGAGTGTATTTACTTTAATTTTTTGACCGGGTTTATTTGTATTGTATTTCAGAATTGTGTTGGAATTTTCAATGTTAATCTGATCCATAAAAATCGAATTCGAGTAGAATAACCCTTCGATATATTGCGCTTCATGGGATGCAAAAAAGTGCATGATATAGTGAGAGCTTACTCTTGAGATTTAAAGATTTAAAATCCGTGGCTCACCAAAAGACACTCAGGGTTTTATTGAATTAAAAAGATGTGCAGGCCAGAAGATTATTTGGGAAGGCTAGTTCAATGTTACATTTTAGGAAGTTGGAAATGCCTTATGGCCCTGAACGAAAAATAAAGATTGAATGTGCCCGCTCACAAGTCTAGAAAGGGCAGTCTGGCATTTTCTGCCACAGTGTATTTGAACGAGGTCCAGGGTGGTCTGTATGGTACCTGAAATAAGTTGCCAAATTTTATTATTTGAGCTCTTTTTGACGAATAACTCTTGGATATGTTAGTGGGAAGGTGTGTGAAAAGGCTAGGCCGTAGTCTCCTTGGCAAGCGTATCTGCAATTTCATTAAATTTGATATCTTCATGAAGTGGAATCGATTGGATATGAATATCTCTGTGGAGCACGCCTTAAGTTTGTTAAAAATGTCCCCTCCAGTTTTGTCTCTAATTTTCCTCCAAAAAATAAGATATCGAATTTAGTTATGACTATCTGAAAGGATTTGTATAGTATCTGTATTACAGTCAAGGGAAATATTGTAGCTTAATGTTTTGTCGGGACAGGCAAAAAGAGCTGTATAGCCGAATGTGCGATATAATGAGGAATTTATAGTATAGCAAAAATGTATAAATGAAAATTCTTTGTCATTGATTGTAAAGTTCCCAAAACACACATATTTTAAGGAGTCTACTATACACACAATCTGAGTGTTACAGAGAAAAATTTTTGAAAACGATTTGACAGGCTGAGCATACCATCACTATAGTAACTGATGAGCTGGTGAGGAAATTTGATCTCAAAGGTCAAATAATTTCGAATGGGATACAACATTCTATATCCTCGTTTCGCGCATCCCTTTACACATTAGCATACGAGGATGAATCCGTAATTATCCTATTAAACCATTAATTTTATTTCAATAAGAGTAGACAATTACGACATCATTTTTCAACTTGGGTCCCTTGCTTTACTTACTTTTGTTCCATCGTTGCACAAGCCTTCGGATGAGATGAGATACAAGCATGTGCACAGCTACTTTCATTTCTTGATCTGCGATGAATGACTAATTTGCCACTTCATTAATAGTCACTAGCGTGTCCAACGGAAGCATTTTATGCACTCTTTAAAATTGCTGTCGTCTGTTGTGGTAGCGAATGGTCATCTGGCTTCTTTATGCATAAAACTTGTACTACCATTTTTGAACTTTTCAACCCATTTGTAGTCATTGGTTCCGGGAAACTGGCGTTCCCTTACTGTGCTGAAAGTCTTCGATGGATTTCGGCCTCTAATACACCTTCAGACAAAAAACAACAGATCACTGAACGCTGCTTTTTAGTGCAAACAGAAAGCAGAGTGGCCATGGTTAGTCATGTCAGCGACAGTAGACAGTTATTGACTCATCCTCCTATTTACAGTGATGCTAATGCTGCTCCAGCATGCGCCATAGCGTATTGCCTGCTCCAAAACGCCCGTTTTTGCTAAGATTACGCCAGAGCTGCTCCAAATCTCGTTCGAGTAATAATAAAATTCACTCTTGGGGTCTTCCCTGCTATGTAAGAATTACTTCAATACTTGTTCAAAATCCAACTGATAAATGTAAACAGTAACAATTCTCATTTCAGACTGACGTCATTTTGACGTAATCAGTCGCTATTGAGCGACCGCAAATCATACCTGAATATGGCCTAATAGCGAGTTTCTGAAGTATCAGAAAGCATACATAAGCTAATACAGAAAGCATAAAGAACTTTCAAGTTACTAAGGCTTTGATTAAGGTGTATTTATACACTAGAACATTTTTTTAAATTTTGACTTTAAAAATCCAGTTTTTTTTACAATAGGTCATTGGTTCATACTTAAACTAATTTTAGTGTGAAAAATTCTGATTAAGCTACTCATTAATTAACTAATTTAGATATATTTAGCTAATTAGCATGTTTTTTGAACATTTTAATGTGTTCAGAAAGACAATTCCTGTTGGAAATCATTCCTAATATTCTTCATGTTTTGACCCTCCATCAAGTTGCTAGTGGGAATACATTCTTTTTTACAATTTTTTTCACGAACTAAGTCTAGAAAATCAAGATTTTTTCAGGAATTTCAACATTTAAAAATCAATTAAAAATTCATTTCTTAAGCAATAACTCTTCGACTGAGGGTCAAAACATCCACTGTATTACATAGATTATAATGACTCAAAAGTAATTATAATAGATCAATTCATTGTTGAGTTATCACTGTTCGAAAGAAACATTCTGTTACAAAAACATAGTTCTTCAGAAATCGAGTTTTAAGTTTTGGAAACGTGTTTGTCTATGGTGACAGTACCTAACCCAAACCCTTGTAACTTGAAAACTATTTCGAATATTTACAAGATCTTGGTATCGTTAGAAAGCTAAGGGGTTGGACAATATTTTTAATTATTAAAAAATAGATCGATATTCGAGTCAATTTTCGTGATTTCTAGTGTATACATACACCTCAAATCAGTTCGAAATTCCTGGAGGCGGTACCATGACAGATTGCTATTAGCATTAGAACAAAAAAAAAAGAGAAAAGTAGAAAAAATTTGCCATAATGAGGAAGAATTAAAATTAAAGTCGAAACAAATTGAATTGCAAAAGGAACTTGAACTTTCTCAAAAACTATTAAATCATGCTGAAAGCAAGATTTCACAAGTATTGCAGACAACGATATGAGTGCTGTTCAAATCGAACATATTCTTTTTAAAGAAGGTAAAGATAGAATGTCCAAAGCGATATGTGCCTTAGAAGAAAACAGAAAGGCGCAGTTGGAATGTAACAAACATAAGAAAAGAAAAGAATATTTTTTGTTAAATATAATGTTTATTAGTCATGTTAATGTCTAAGTTATTTCTTACCTTGCACATAACTTTATGGAAATGGAAAACACTTGGTAAGTTTTTATGTATGTTTTTCTTATTCATTATTTCATCAATTTTAGTAAGTATTAAAAATGAATTTTGTAATAGTTTACAATTTTGTTTATTGTTTATCATCCATAGTCATGTTTAAAAACCTGAATTTTATTAGTTTCATTATTAAAATATCTTCTTGATTTGCTGCTCCAAAAGACAGTCTGGCTGCTCCAAAATGTTAATTTACCTGCTCCAAGTTCTGCTCCAAAACACTTTGTAGCAATTACCATCACTGTATTTATAAGCTACCAATCCCTTCATGAATATTCTATTTATGTGTAGAATATTTTGAAGTTTGTGTAAGATTCTCCTTTATAAAATTTACATTGCACCATTCAGATTGCGTTGACAGAAAAGGATGTCGAGATTATAGTAATAGCTTTCACACATATAAAATTATGCCAATATTGTGTTTCGGTTGGTTTGAATGGTATATATGAGCTCTCCACATGCCATAACAGCCTTTTTCAAATTTTTTGGTTCTCGGCGTCCTTTAGATGTAAAGTTCTGCTGCTCCTTTGTTTTACAATGTGTTTGAATTAAATTTAATGTTTTTAAACTGATTGCATTTTAACCAATTATCGTATTATCTAAATCTGAAACGCGTAAATTGTTTAGAAAAATTATTGTAAACAGCAGTATTTTTTCCTCAAAAGCTTATAAATATAAGACGTGACATTTAACCAGACCGATTGCCGTACAGCAACATTTAACCAGACCGATGCACGTAAGCCGCAGAGGTTCGTTGGTAATTAACGTCGCACTAGAGTAACACAACGGGCTATCGTAAACCGCGAGATGCAACCAATTCTTTCCTCCTAAAATGGCCCCTTTTTCTTATTATTTTTAATTTGACTTCTTTCTTAATAAACAGAAGTATAACATCCCTCTGTCAACATAGATCCCCTTTAATTTTTCAATGCCTCAACCATAATCCGTCTCGGTTTTTACCGATAATGATCTCAACCAACGACTTGACCAAATTCACTATTTCATTGTTTTGATATTTCTTCTACCGGAATCACAAAACGTCCATCCAAACACACCCTCTGTTAATAATCAAACTCAATTACCAAGGCGAGAAGGCGGTCGACCTTGGGTGAGGTGATTTCTGAATAGGAGTGAAAGGTTGTCTCGGATAAGGGCTGCCATACGTCGAAGCCAAAGAATCATGTGCGGAGATCGCCTTAAATAGTTCATCCCTCGCCACCTTTGAAATCGAACGATAGACTCGGTGCCAGGATCAGCACTAAAGTCAACAATTAAGAAAGGAATTTGTTTACGTTTCTACCAGGTCCCCTAATTCAACTCAACTGCCTCCTCGAGGGAGCCAGACTATACATAACGTAACAGATTACAATCACTTTGGCAAATATACGTGAGTGTGTCCGGGTAGTATTCGTATCGACGGATGGGGTGGTCCAAAGTGTCGTTCCGAAAAGAATGTAACTTACTAAGTTGAAATGTAAAAAAAAGAATGTAACTTACTAAGTTGAAATGTAAAAAAAAGAATGTAACTTACTAAGTTGAAATGTAAAAAAAAAGAATGTAACTTACTAAGTTGAAATGTAAAAAAAAGAATGTAACTTACTACTTTCATTTTTTATTACGAAACATGGTTTTGAACGAGTCTGTTCTTCAAATTTGATGATAGGTTGGAACGTAAACAAAGCGCTTCCCCAACTGGTGCCTTTAGCGCTGATTCTGGTTCTAAGTTCATCATTCGGTGGTGCCCAAAGCGAAGCAGAACGAGGTGGGGGGGGGGCAATCCACGGTGGCCGCCATTCATACTTTTCATATGGCAGCCTTCTAACGAGTTTTCACACCTTTACCAAAACCGACTGACCCAAGGTCGACTGCCTTCTCGTCGGAGCCGCACCATAGCCCCACTTTTATTTCTATGATGAAATATCTTTTCTTGCTTGGAGTGTGTGGCACAGCGATTCTTGTTCTGGCTGCCTATTAGCCATGTTAATTCCGACAATTCGAAATACAATTTGCGTTGCCGCTTGGTGTCAATTTTTCGTATCTTTAAATATTGGCACGTTGTTATTGCCATTACTTTGTTTGCTGCAAGAGGCACGCTTCTCTATTTAAATTGCACTTTTGTTCCTGCTCTGCAAGATGCATGGCATGCACATTGATATTGTATTTTTTTTAAGCAAATACATCCCGGCCACCTCTTGTTGGCAGATCGGGTGGCGACAATACTTGATAAAAATGTATTTAAAATAACTTAGAAGTTTAATTAATAAGCTGAATCTGAAATTTGAGAATTGCAGGTTCCGATTTTTTAATTTCGTTGATCTGGCGGCGCGGTAGTAGCACAGAATTCGCCATTGCTGTTCCATGCCGACGTCCCTGTTTATTTCAACGTCACTGTCAGTGTCTATGTTACCGTTAAAGTATATAATGCAGTTATTTCATAGAATACCTAGTTATTCCATGGAATAACTGATCGTGTCCGTTAAAGTGTGTAATATGTTATTAATTTGACACTTTAACTAGTTATTCTATGAAATAACTAGGTATTCTATGAAATAACTAATGAGAGAGTTAAAGTGTAAAATAAACAATTTATCTAAAATGAAATTAAACTAATGATAGACAATTAAAATGAAAAAGAAGCAATTTATCTAATTTATGCACCATAAAATCATTTGTTACAACAAGGATTACTAAAATGACACTTGGAATTACAAAGAACATTATTTCTAAAACAAAAACATTTTTTGTTGACACACTGGGTTTTACACGAACATTTTTTAAATCCCTGACCAGTAGTTCATAAATGCAGTAGGGGTGGAAGGTAAATGTATTTGTCGTGCGAGATATATGATATAGATTATTTTACACTTTAACGGGCTGCAGATCGTTATTCTATGAAATAACTAGTTAAACCATGAAATACAAGAGAGTTTTACACTTTAACGGACACGATCAGTTATTCCATGGAATAACTAGGTATTCTATGAAATCACGGATTTCATACTTTAACGGTAACATCTATATAAAATTGGTGAGTGTCACTTTCTAAAGAGTGCTTCCTTGTTTTCTCTCCTGACGCAAGAACTCCCAACTTGAATTTCTCCCCAATAAATTACATCCCCATGACCGTGGTGTATCCTCCTCAACCTTTCGAAGCCAAATTTGAATTCTCTCTCCCTTGTGACTCGCAGAATTATGAGCTCGTGCATCATCTATTTCCCCCTTTTTCTTGTATTCTTTTTTTGCACGAAATCAAGGACGGCAAACAAAAAGAAACGTATCCTACAAAACGAACGCGAAGTTAACGCGTCAATACTCGCACGCTTCGAAATGAAGGTTTTTTTTGTTGTTCATTCAATGGAATAATCCGAACCGCACACACTAATATCCTTCAGAATCTTTAATTCAGGAACTGAACTTGAAATGAAGTATTCCGTTATCCTTAAATTTGTCTGACAATCTATTCCCAAGTAAGGTCCCTTATTTGTTTCAAGGATGATCAAATCGTAGACTTCACGAATAATCGAATTTCTTGGAACTCAAATGCATTTTCAGAATGTGGTTTAGGAACTGTTCTTCAACAAACTCTTGTACAACAGAATTTGGTTACCAATTTATTCGGAATTTACACGAGAATTGAAAACACAAAAACAAAAAATGCTACCTTGAAACCGAAATTGCTACCTTGCGCTCATGTAGCAATTTAAGCTTCGAGCTGGAAAACAGAATAGGTTATTGCGACAGCAGTGTTTTGCAAAGTAACAGTTATCGAAAATATTAACAATTACCGCTAAATGTTATTGGGATAGCGGTAAAGCAATTTCAATTTAATTAAACTTTTAATTTAAAAATTTAAATTTATGAAAATATGAAGAAAAGAATTAAAAACACATGAAATAATGAAAAATAATGTACTTAATTGTTAATCTGTTCTGTTAATAACTGTTAAAATCTCAATATTAATGTTAATTTCTAACAGTTAATCATAACCGTTCAATTTACTGACACTGGTAGTGTTAGGTGCTTAATGATAACAAAACTGAATATTAACAGTTAATAACTATTATCGCATATTACCAATAACTATTAACACGGTTCTCCATCCTAATGAATACTGAAATAAAATTATCCGAAGGAAGCGATGTTGCCACTCTAAGAATAAGTTTGCTGTTTGTCAGAATATAATAATTGGAAAACGATTTGCATATTTCCAATTTCTGAAGTGCTTCAGATTTGTTGCTTTGAAGTTTTAATTCAGTTGTCAGATGAAATAGTGGAATTGCTTTTGAGGCAGCAATAAACGCTTGTAAACAAAACCTAATAACATTAATAGCCTCTTGGCTTTTCCACTGGAATAATTATTTTAGAAGTGCCTGTATCTGCCATGTAGAGAGCGATAACATTACAGTGACACATTAATTTAAAGAGTCATTATATTAATTTTATTCCCTTAATTTCACGGATAAGCTTGGATGTAAACAAAAGCTAAATATTTCATTATGAAATTTGAAAATGTTTTAAAGGATAGTAAATGTGTTTTCCAACAAGTAAACCCTAAAAACAGGTTAGACGGCAACAAGAACACTTGCCTCGCTACTTCATTATTTATCATCAAATCAGAGAAACAATAAATTGACTACATCAAACGAGAACGAAAGCTTTTAATTCAACTACCAAAGCTCTAATGACAAAACTTTGGAAAATGATACTTTGTTTCAAATTGTGGTTTCATTTTAGCTTATTGAAATAATCATTAGTGAGAGCTAAGATATCCAGCTTTAAATGTATATCTAAGGAGGAATTAAAGCTTCCAGAAAACTGTATAACGCTTTCGTGAACAATGTTCTTGTTTAGCCCCAAACCTTAGGTTAAAAATTATACACCGAATATTTCTCATTTACTACGCTTTTAAGGTCAAAATCGTATTTTAAGTTCACTCTAAAGTGACATTTAATTTGGGAAAAAATGCAAAGCTTTGTTTTATTGTCATCTCATGCACGATTGTGTACCTCATTGCATTGTATGTAAATGTTCCATAGCTACAAGCTGACCATTCATGCATTTCAAGTTTTTATTTATTCTTTTTGTGTTAAGTTTTGTGAACAAAAATCACAAGATATTTCTCAGCATCGCATTCTCTTTTTCCTTCTGTTTTTCTTTTTTGCATTTCTCTGCTTGTTCTTTTACCTATGCATTGTGAAGCCAAACATAAATAACACCATAACTTTTTTTGCAATGGGTTGTTACAGATCAAAATCGTTAAAAGGATTTTGGAACCGGCTTTCGAGAAGAGTTTCGCCGCAACGTCACTTCCTTCTCTCCGTCACATCCGCCGCGTCCCAGGTTTTCCTTTTTAATTCTATCGAATGAGATGGGGATTTGCTCTCTTATGTAACGCGTTCTAATCCTGTTAGGTTTGAGCATTTAACTCGTGCTTCTTGACAGTTGTGATAGTGATATTCTCAGATGGCAACGATTTCAATATCGTCTGCATGTCACTTGAATTTTCGAATGCCTTTTCTGAGTTTGTTGCTCCTCTGGAGTTCCAAAGTTTTTTAAAACAATGGTTGTTTTCTTTTTCATTTGCGGGTCGAGCCCTTTATTTGTTATTAAAATTGGAAGGATAAAAGTATTCCTCACTTATTCCTCTTACATGCATTTTGCATTCAAAAATGATTTTTCAAATGCAGAAAGTAAAATCTGCCCGTGGACTTGTAGAAACATTGAAAACGATGTGATTTATCATGTCTTTTCTCTTTAAGAAAACGTTTGCATCCTTTGCGAAAGAAAAATTTATCCAATGATACCTCTGAGGATATGAAGTTAGTGAAGTAACTTCGAAGATTGAGAAAGAATTTTATCATGTTTCGTAGTATCTAAAGTACAAATCATGCATGCTCATGATACTGAAATTCGGAACAGTGGCTGGTTGTACGGTGTTCGGGACGTACTTGGCATCGAAGTTAGCTGCGAAGCCTACTCGCATTTTGTGGATACTTACGATATTTATGCTGGTGAGTTAATTTTTGTTTTCTATTGCTTCTTTAAATTACTTGCAATGATTTAATAACTTGGCAGACTAGAAGTCGATACATTTGACATACTCTCAAATTATATTTATTTCCAGCAATGTTTATCAACTTTGTTTTAATCCACCTGGCTTATTATTGTGTTTTTTAGTTATAACATCTGTTTAAATGAGAGTATTGTCCTCTCGGTTTATTAAATTAAATAAATATACTTGTATTTTGTAGTTCGTTGTCGTATAGTTTTAGATATCATATGTATCTTTTCAAATCTTAAATTTTTTTTGCAAGAAATGATTTATTCTTTCGTTGGGCATTCAATATGCTCCTGGTGTTTTTTACTTCTATTTTATATGAACTTTGTTTTCATTAAAATAATATGTACCTGCTTCTTCAAAAGTTGGATAATTGGGTATAATTTTTAGTATGCTTCCTGCTTTGTGGATTCGTTTATGTCCTTAACAAAACAAATAATTCAAGTATGTTATTCTAATCTTAACCGAATCGCATTTACTTAGTAAATTTTGACCCTGAAAACGACAAATATTTGAAATCGCCCTAATTTTAGGTAGAATTGACATTTCTGGTGTTAAATATTCACATGGGATCTCAATGTCAAGAACGTATAAATCGCAAATTTATAGCTCAGCTTTGATTTTACCGATCAGATTTTTCGCTTTGGTATTTCATATTTGCTTTTAATCGTTTACTGCAATGTCCGATGCACCGTTCCAAAATCTGTCTAAAATTCTGCGTTTAAAAATTTCCATGTTATATATCTAATAAAAAATGTCACTGTACTGTAACAACTTAATGTTCTTTCATCAGTAACGAATATTTCATTATTACAATGAAAATTTTGTTATTTTTTTATTTTGAAATCATGAAAAAGATTTGGCACTTGAAGGTGAAAAAATATGTATTTTAGCGTAAAAAATCTTTTAAAATTTTGAATAAAAATTGCCATCTGTATTTATTCCTTTGAATCTCAATGGATTCCTTATTGCAATCAGTAGCATTTTCGCGATAATCGTGAACTAAAAAGATTTCTTCCGAGAGTTAATTTTAATGTTCCTGTTATAATAATTTTTTGAATTAAGTTTGAATCACTTAAAAAGTTTGATCGAGTGCTCGAGTGAAAAGTTTGATCGAAACATGAGAGATATTTTTTCAGTTATATATTTGTTCAGATATTTTTTCAGTTCTAAACTGAAAAATATATCTGATTTTTTATCTCTTACCTGAAATTTAGCTTTACAAAGTGTCTATAACATTCCATTACCATTTCAAATGCTTCCAAAATGTAACGTGGAAAATTTTTAAAGGGCCATGTTTTAAAATTTACATAATTGCTTTATATTTTTTCAACAAAATGATTTATTAAATTACGATTATTTTTAATTGTTTATTATGGTTTAATTATTAAATTCTAATTGTTTCTTATTTTATTTGTTTTTACCGACTGTGATCATTATAATGAATTCCAAGTTTTACAATTTTATGTAATCGATTTTCATTTCACTGAACAGAACTATAAGATCTTTTTATCAAAAATTTTATGTTTATTTGAAAGAGATAATAAAGTTTGAGTTTTTGTAGTAATATATCCTTCCCTGACAAATTACAGCATCCTAAACTAATGTACGTTTGTTATTTATGAAGCTATTTCAGGCCGGATAGAAGCGATAAATAGCCAAACCGGCCATTTTACTTGCGATTGGGAAATAATATATTTTATTGATTCCTGAGTTAGTATGGTATCCAGTGGTGAGAGAGTTCCTTAGTCTAATCAATAGTTATTTTTAATTTGATGGAGCACTGGTAGGGGGTGGTTCAGATGGAGCAATGGTAGGCCAGAAAACAACTCCTTTTACATGGTTTTTATCAATTAGTTATAAATTTTGGAAATCTGACAGCCTCAAGAAGGCCACCTATTCAACCTCCAAATATGGTGGCCCATGTGGGATTTTACACATCCTCCACATAGTCGGGGCTCAGTGGGTAAGGCCCACTCCTCTAGCAACCCGCGAGTTGTAGGCGGCGCAGGTTCGATTCCTGCTTGGCTGTATTTCTCTCTCTTCTGTGTCAGTAAACTTTCTTTGAGTGTGTACTTGATGTTGCTTGTCTTGTGTTGGGCACAGCATCCCTTGCACCTTAAAACTCAACCAACCAGACAACCAGTCCGCAATGTTTACCTAAGGAGAGCAATGTTTTGCAAAATATGTGGTCTGCTTCCACGGGTTAACAGTCGAGTTAACCACGGGTTGACAGTCGAGTTAACCACGGGTTAACAGTCGAGTTAACCACGGGTTAACAGTCGAGTTAAACTCAACCAACCAGACAGCCAGTCCGCAATGTTTACCTAAGGAGAGCAATGTTTACAAAATATGTGGTCTGCTTCCACGGGTTAACAGTCGAGTTAACCACGGGTTAACAGTCGAGTTAAACTCAACCAACCAGACAGCCAGTCCGCAATGTTTACCTAAGGAGAGCAATGTTTGCAAAATATGTGGTCTGCTTCCACGGGTTAACAGTCGAGTTATGTGGTTTTGAACGAGTACATTAGTTAAATTAGGGGACTGGTGGTAACATAAACAAAGCGTTTCCCCAACTAACGTCTTAAGCTCGAATTCTGATTGTAAGTTGATCGATCTGTGCCGAAAGCGAGAGTACTGATAACAAGTTGGCAGGGGTGAAATACCCACTGTGATTTCTATTCATGCTTTTGCGTGTTGCGTCTTCTAACCCACTTTCACACCTTTTCAAAAATTGACTGACCCTAAGTCGACTGCCTTCTCGTCGGAGCCGCATCATAACCCACCTCTCATTTTATTTCTTTCGATAAACCTCACTGAAAACTGCTGTCGCCCAGAATCTCAAGGCGATAATCAATTTCTGCTCGTGTGCGGGTCAGCCTATCGGCACTGATTCGTATACTGCTGATGAGTCGAATTCCAACTGAGATCCCAAGAAGAGACTTCGCAGCAAATTTTAGATCCATAACATGTCACTATTTGCCGACACATCTAAATAAAATCGGAATAAAGAACGCTGCATCCTGTCCACTCTGCGACTTCATTGTAAGTAATTGTGATGGCTGGTCGTTTAAAAGACCGACAAGTTATCTTCTATGCTTAGACCATCTTTCCTACCAAATGAGCTGCAAACACGTGCCTCTAGCTGACAAGAAGCGAAATAACCTTCTGTCTATGCCATAGGATAAAAAAAAATTATTGTTATACAAAATCAGTAATCGGTGTCCTCTGCACACAATCCTTGAAGTACCCCCACACGAAGGAAGTCCAAGGATGCATATCTAGAGTATGTAAAACTAGGCAGTTTGTCCGCTTGAGACACATTTAGGCGCCTACGAGGCAAGTCATTAACACTCATGTTTCTTTACAAATTCTTCACAGGTTTCTTTGGCTGGTCATCTATTTTCATCTGTTCCAAATGAACATTTCCACCAAAATGACCATTTTCCTATTCTTTATGTTGATGACACATTTTAATATTGAATTTACTGAATCATACTCTTGTTAAAGTATTTTAATTTTACTTATCTAATTTCTATTGGTTTGTTTTCTGGTTTGGGTATTTTATCTGTTTTTATTGGGCTGTATTTGGTTTTGCGTTTGGTGCAGCTTGGTTGTCCAGTATTCGACCATACCAACCAACCAGGGTTGACCAATCCGAGGATTGGCATAGTAATTTCTATGATCCGCCAACTTACATAAAAAGCCACGAAAAAAATAAAAATAAAAAATTCAGATCAATGTACTACTGTACAAAGCCAATGAAATAACCACGACAGCTTTCTAGAATGGCGGTCTCTTCTCCCACTAGGTTCTCGCATATAGGATGTTCACAATTGCGAAAAAGTTCCACGAGATTTATAATCTGAGGTTTTTTTTCAGATTTTGTTATAAAAATGTCATTCAAATCAAAATAGTGGATTAAATGTGTTTCGTTTTTTCTGTAATAGGTTGAGAATTTGCTTTACAGCATCAAACATTTATTATTTTCAAGTAATGAGTGTAAAATCTTTGTAACATTGTTTTCCCTTAGTATAAATATATTTTTGCTAGGACAATATATGTATCAAAACTTCCTACTTAAAGAGATTTGAATGTAATTTTTTCTTGTTACACTTCATAATTAATTTATGTTCATAATTATTGCAATAAATAGATTTATTGATTATTTATAACAATTTAATTTATATTTTTGTAATAAAAATATTGAAATGTGTTTCTGTTAGCAAATCTGAGAATAATTACGTACAAGATCCATCAAAGCTACTTGCGATTAGGGCCTGTAAACGATTTTGTTTATGTGCATATGCCGGATAATTATCGTCTGCGTAGCATGTCCCGTGCGATGTAGTAGATTCAAGTTAGTGGACTGTAAATTAAAAACCTATTTACAAAAATTCTGTGTACATTAACAGAGGCCGTGGCTCTGGAATAATGATTCCATGCGTCCGTACAAAATTTTCGATAAGGCATAGAGATCGACATACAGCTTGTCGAATTCTTAAGACGAGAAGTTCTAACAATAACAACACAAAAATTCTAAAGATATATTTTAAAAAGGAACTACAACTGATGTCTTTGAAATAAAAACAAAAATAATTAAACTTCAAACGATTCTTAATTCTTCGCGAGCTAAGATATCAATGCGCGCGAAAACGATAATCATTTGGCACCGGGACGCGAGCATAAACAGAATTGAACAGCCACTAAATAGATCTTAAGACAGAAAAACTGAAATGCAAAAGCCAAAACTCAAGTTTTTATTTTTAAAGCTTATTTATTAGTTATGAATAGTTATATTTTGAAACAAGGGCTATTTAATGGTAGCGATGCTTAGCAAGGAACTGTAAAATTCGTAGGAAACGAAACAACAAATTTGCAGTGGTCAGAAGATATGTTGCTTTTTCTGCTTCAAATGTTTGTTTCAATGTTCAAAATTTTTCCTGATTTTGCACTTTTTTACTTTTAAAATTAACCAAGAAGAAAGTTTCCGAAGAAAATAGGCTACTCGTCGAGCATTAGTGTGAACCTAAAAAGGAAAAAATCAAGCATATCATTGAAAAATTTATGTAAGATGAGTGAATTGCATAAAAATATGCGGCCTACGGGAATATTATCTATTTGAAATTTAGATTATCCCAAGACTGCTAATTTCAGTATGTGTGTGACCGATTTGAGGGTAGAATCGATCATTCCTATATTGATAATTAAAACTATCCCCACATAGAAGATCCCTGGTACCATGGAACCGGAACCGAGAGCCAGAGGAGGCTTGAGAAGCATGGAAAACGTTTGCACAGCAGTGTGGATTATGTTTTCTAAGAAAAAATTATATTCTTCTCGTATTTATAATAATATAACTGTACAATAAATGTGCAAGTTAAGTATTGAGTACTAAAAATACTTATTTGTTTTCACGAAGGAAGTACTCAATTTTGATTTAGGCTCACAGGGGCAGCGCTGTGACTCGTACCCCTTTGCATTCCACCGTTTCACCACTCGGGAGGACTTGATAGCCTGTGATTTAACATGCACTTTTCCGGTATACACATGAGGGATTTCAGTGAGAAACTGACTTTCTAAAAACACCAGTAATCTGGAAAGAAGGATAGGCTTTACTTTGAATTGAGGGCGATATTATAAATTCAACTGAATTGCAATATTTGAATATAAAAGTCAATTGAATTGATTGATCGTAACACGGTTTCTTTCATAAAATGTTTCGATGGTCTTGCCACTCATAGTAGTAACACGAAGATTTCGGTGAATAGTGGCTTGGCGATTTTTGATTTCTCTAACTTTAGACTGATCTTTAGCAAGGCATGTGGAAGGGTACAATTTTGTGTGGAGATAGGTCACAGTATAGGTTATACAGCACTGTAAGTTAATTTGTGTTGTGTACTGGACCAATTCACCACAAATCTTTATTATAGCTGTATTTACGTATATTATGTTCCAATGATCTTTTGCATCGGCTCTTTTACATTAAAAAATTACAAACGTATATTTTTAACGTTACTAGGCGACGCATTCCATAACATTTACTTTTCTAACGCATGGACGCCGACTTTAGTCTTTCCTTAGGGGATGAAGAATGTCTCCGAAAATACTAAAATTCCTATCTTAAATATTCATAAACCTTTCCTTTGCATGTGACTCGCGTGATTTTGTATTGTAAAATCTAGTTTGCTATAATGAGTGCATCATTACTTCCATCACTGTATGGATATGAAACAAGTTTAAAGTTACATAGTGAACCCATTTTCCACACAAAATCGATACCATGTTCAAATAAAAATATCTCCATCTATAGATAATATTCAATATGTAAGTGATACTTCAGCACTGATGCATTTTTATTTTTTCAAATTCTTTCTGTAAATAAACCTACCAGAATAATCTTATAAATTCGATACTCTGCCTTCGGGGTGGTTGGTTGGAGTTTTATGGCGTAAGGTCCAAATACGAACAAGCTGCGCCGCCTTCGGAGTGGATCAGGAAAAGTGAGCAGGTGACAGATCATTGGCGCATGGAGAAAACATTTTCCTCTCCTGAATCGATGCCTCAATCAATTGATAGTACTGGGTGGAGGCGATTTGTTACCTACGCATTTCTTTTTCTGGTAGGAGGGAGAACGTTTTGTTCGTTTTTTGAAAGTTATAGGCTTTCGTTTCTTCTCGATGTGATGCCAATTATGTTCCAAGTTGAGGTTGTTTTTATGAAAATTGACTGGGCATTGGAAATTGTCTTTTTTACTCTCCTTTTAAAGAATTAAAAAGCATTTTTTAGATCAGTTTCCCAAAATGTTTTTGACTCGACGCCCCTTTTTCAAAGAACCTTTTCGAGGTGTACCCTCTTATCTCAACAAATAACAAACTGGCTATGTAGCTGAGCCTATAATTTTTGAATTTCACCAAAATTTAGAATTTCAGAGCTAGTTTGGAAATAAAACAACTTGAAACTAAAATTAAAAAGTTGTTGATTTTAATGAAATAACACATAAACACCCTAGATTTCTCACTGTCATTAGCAATTAATATCAATTAAATCAGTAAAAATAATCGCTAATGAGAAGGATGAGCCTATTGTGCTACTAATTTGTAAGTATTAGGTTCTATTTTCTTCAGCGTCATCTTTAAGTCTCCAGAATCAACTATGTGCAGTCTTTTAGTTAAAAGTCTCTTAGTTTAGTCAATCTCTTTAGTTAAATGTATCACGACAGCGAGTGAGTTTGGTCAAGTGGATAAGTGTTGAACATTTTTGAGCGACAATGTTTTAAGAATCTTATGGGCCACTCTGCTCATCAACTCCCCTCTATTTTCCCTGGGGCTAGCATTGCCCCCTGCCCCATGATTTCTTTAGCTTCCACTTTCGTAAACAATACATTACATAATACGTTATTGATGTTCTCAAAGTGTTAATTTTTCTTTATTTATAATAAACATTGTCTAGCACAGTCTTAACTCGTGGCCATACGAGGTATTTGCAGAGATATATCTTTATTGCCAGTTATCGTATCAATTGTCAGGGTGAGATTCATTCAAGTTATATTAGATACCTATCCCGTAGACGTAAAAATGTAACTGAAGGCAATTTAATGTAAAGAACTTTAACGCTTTTCAAAGGAAATCGCAATTGGTTTTTAAAATCACATATTTTGATTTCAAACAGAATAGTGATCAATTCGTGTTAGACCATTGATCAGGACTCAGTTCTTCCGGAAAAAATAATGAATTCGATGTTAGAAATAAATTGGTAAGAATGAATAAGTGCCTTATTCGCAAAATACAAGTAGCTACCATAATGAACAAATCAGTTTGAAGCTTTTGGATATTTTCTTTTTTAAGTTGTTAGATAAGAACAATTTCTTATCGATTTCTTGAATTTTATATGCGTTATTTACTTGTAATTCTTTGTGCACAATTTCTGTCATATTTGTACAATTATGTTCTTGAATGTCCATCTTAATTGCAGCACATTCACTTGCTAGATGACTATTCACTGTTTTTCAACGTTCACTTAAATTTTCACGCTGTCGATATCTACCTTTTAACTTTTTAAAATTTATCATTTCCCTTTTTTGATCAGTGTTGAAGAATTTCAATAGAATGGTATAAGTTCTACTTTCATAATATTTGTTTCTTCCATAACTCAAATCAAGTCACATTTGAACGAAGCGGCAAAAGTGACATTAACGATGCAAATAATGTTGACTTTAGTGGCACGGACATTAATGAAATATATGCATAAGTTAGTCTCTATTTTGTTTTAAGCTAAATTTTCCTTTGTCTGATTAGATGTGAAATCTGTAGCCAGTGTCATGTGCTTGCACGCAATAATCTTAGTTCCATATTTCATTGTTGTTAATTCTAACTTATTTCTATAACGTCTAATTTATTAAATTTTACGAAAACTTCCTATATCCTGATAGATATTATGCATTCTTTTCAAAAAATGGTTTGCTAGCATTGTTCAGTTGAGATATTTAATAAATTTTCAAGATCACACTATATTATTCACGATCATTTGTTTATATTTATTAAAAACATTCGTTAAATCGGTCGAATGCGTTCTTTTTAATTGCAACGTAAGCCAAAAGATTGGGCATACTTTAGATCATTAGTGAACTTATTTACGAATACTTGGGAACAGCTTGGAGATACCAGATTCCATATTAGGATGGTGAAACTTGTTCTTAAAAGTTTTTTAAAGTTGGATACGTTTGGGTGTACTATATGTAAAGCATTCAAAAATCGTATTCACTATGAAAATTTTAAGTTATTTTCACAAAACATTTGAGATGTTAAGCTACTTCGAAGACCGAAGGGTCACTCTCAAGAGATGAAATGGTATGACCATTGATGTAAATTAAATATTTTTGAAGGAAACAAAACTTTGTAGTGTAAAAATGCTAAATTTCGAAAGTATATTTTCAGGGGTAGTAAATTGATGTTTAAACTTGCGTGCTTAAAAATAATCTCTCCGAACATCAAAATGTTTGTGTACCCATCCTGACACAGAAAGTTATCAAAACTGCAGATTGAAATATACCCATAGGGCTCCGACGGGCCATTTTAACAAGTCTCATCCATTACAGGTTTTTCCTTACACCCGCTAAAACCAATATTAATGACATTTGACTTTGGACAAGTATCATTACTAGGTCTGAAATATTACATCGATTAAAGATGTAAATATCTCGGTAATAATCTTTTGGAGAATATTCTTAATTGAAAAATTTTCTTTTGAAGGAATAAAATATGCCATGCAATATATTTTTAGTCGAAAAGTGTGTGAAGTTTTTGAAAAGTGTAGTACTTCTAAGGCTAATATTAGAAATAAAGAAAAAGTAAACTCTCTTCAGTTATTTTCGTACTCTGCTCTTTTCAATAATTTTACTCGAAGTGTGAATTTTTGACTTCGACAACGTTTAGTAATATTCGAGTTCACTCAGAGTTCGTTTTAAATATATCCCCAACCAATAAGTTCAATGTGCGCTGCATAACTGTATGCAGAAAGGGTTACGTGTTGCTTATCATATCTCTTGAGTTCACCGTGGCAATAACATTATCAGTAAGATATGAAAAATTTATCATATCAGATGCAATATATATCATAAAAACCAACAATTATAAATAATTTATAAAAAACAGCGCTTATTTATAGTGTGAATGATACATAAAATAAGCTTCGAGTTCATTTCTGTAATCAATAACTTGCAATCTCCTGAAGAATGAGATTTTAAATCGAAAATTCTCGAATGTTTTCCAAATTATATTGTTGGGAGAATATTCTCAGCTAATAACCCTAACATAAATAATCAAACTCTTGTCAATAATGTTTCTATTGTGAACGACTCATTTTCTACTTTGAAAAGTGTTGGCGTTATTCAACGGTTAGTATGCTATAATACGTATTTCACATTCAATATCTCGTCTTTCGGAGCTATTACCTTCGAATATTGTATGAGATCAATTCGTTCTTTGAATCTCGAAACGGATCTATTGATCTTAGGCCAAATTTGCATAACGGAAAATGTTTGTATTTACCTTCTTAAATAGGAGACTTCTTCAAGAGGCTCGGTTTGATTGATATCACGTATAAAAAAAATTCGATATTAGCCGGTAACAAATGATTTGAAATTACTTTTAACCTGCCAAAGTATTTACATTTTTATAGATAACATTTTTTATAACATTGAATGCTGTGGTTGTTATTCAAGTGGATAACATTAAAAAAATGCTATTTAAGGGATAGATGAAATATCGTCGGCTTAGAGCAGAAACTCATTAATTGACAAAGATATTTTTTTTTACTTTTCGACTGCTTTAGTTTTTAGCTATATATACTAAAAATTAGTTTTGGGGTCAAAAATAAAAATGAGAAGCATTTTGATAGTTTTATGCATCTTTTAAACAGATTACAATATGACTGCATTTCTCATCATCATGTAAATAAGCATTGTTGTCCCCGAAAAAATGACATTTGATGAGTTTCTGCACTAAGTCGACGATATGTTCTTTCAGTTTATTGATTGCATCATGATATCTAAGTATTACTTACAAGCGATTGATTTCTCAATACCCTATGACACAAGCACGTTTTTACTATCATCATTTGACTTTTTATCGCGACTCTTATTTTTACTCTATATTTATCTGATTATCACGTGGAAAAATTATTCCAATATTAACGAATTAACCTCCACCACCTCCAAATAGTCATTCACGCTCTTGTGGAATTTTAATTTCAGAAGCACGTTACGGCAACAGATTCCACCGATGACAGCATTTCGCATGCTGAATTTACTTGAGTTGTCCCCCAAAAACACTGAATAGTTTTCGTTTATCTCTTTGTGAAACCAGCTGTCTTATTGAAGGTACGCGTAGTACTCTGAGCACCTGCGCATATATCTCGGCTGAAGCTTGTGGATTACCTGACTCACATTTTCTTTCTGTTAGACATGATTTCTTTTGTCACAAAAGAACCTGAAAATTCTTTTTTTGAAAACAAATGTTTTTTATGGATAATATTTTATTGATAACGCCGGACCATATCTTTACTGGGTTTATTTTTCTTCCAGATGATCGAGAACAACATCGGGAAGAACTTCATGTCGGTAAGTTTTTCGTTTTATTTTTTTCCATTTGGGTGAATGGGTGAAACGTAAACCGCAGATAAGCGCTGCTCTTTTGGTCCGCGTGGATACTTGAGTTTTTCTGCTTTGAGCGCATGGTCTTGGAGCAGCTTGTTCTTTTTGAACCTTGCGCCAAAAAGACCAAAATTCTTTTCTATCCAGATGATCTTTTGTGAAAGAGAAAATTAGTTTTTTTAAAACTCCCTGTAAGAGAGGAAGATGATCGAAAAAATTAAAACTTGTTATGTACTATGTGATGTTTCTCCATTTTCTAAATATCTATGCAGAAAAACCATGATTAAATAAATTATAACACTCAGTGGATTCCTGCGCCATTCGGAGAAAAAAAAATTCGTATTCTCCAGTGAGGAATTCTTGCGTTGATGTTACTTAAATATAAGTGATTAAAAAAAATCGTAAGCAGTAAAACTATGACTACTTAAATATAGTACTGTCGGTGGATTCAAGTATCATTTGATGAGCAGAAAATTTTGTATTCTCTAGTAAGGAATTGTTAAGTCAGGTAAAATTTAGGAAACGCAGGAATTTGGTTATAAAAACCTTTTTTTTTTAAGTAACCTGAAAAACGATATTTTTGTGAGCTTCCGAGTGCATTTATTTATTTAATTTTCATTTGAAACATTTTAAATTTCAACTGTATTAATTTTCTGTTTTATGTGCTATGAAATTTCGTCAGTAACTCTGAAAAGTTTTACATTATGTTGTGAATCATGTTTCTAAAGTGTATTAGATGGACGAAATAGAATTGGTCGTAAAAACATTCCAAAATGTAGTCATAGGATGATAATAAAAAAAATCGAAGAGCAGAATTTTTAAAGAGTAATACTAAACTACTAAATACTTAATTGATTAAAAATTTGAATTGAAATGATATAAATGTATGAAATTTTTAAAATGTGTATTTCAGTTTTGTAGATACTTATTTTTCTCAATCTCTTCTCCCTTAGCTTTGTGGGAAGCCTGCTCCAAAGGTGATGTGAGCAAAGCAAAGCAGATAATAAAGCAACTAGGAAGAGAAACTGAACTTATCATTAACAGCACGCCCAATGGATGCAGCACTTTACTATTCAAGTAAATTTTATATTAATTTGGAATTTAATGCCACACTTTTATAAACAGAGTTCCCATGAACCTTAAAAAGCCTTGAGAATACCTAATTTCCAATTTTACTTTCTAAAGGCCCTTAGAAAGCCTTAATATTTGTTAAAAATCCTTGAAAAATGTTTAAAAAGCCTTAATTTTTGCAAGAACACTGCATATTTTATTTCACCTGCATTCAAAAATCAAAATTATCGTAATCAAAAATTGATGGCATAATAATAGGTTAGTTAAAAATTGATGTTTTTAAAACTGAGTTAGTGAGTCCTAAACATAGCACTCATGAAAGTTTCTTCATTCGCGTTTCAATCTATTGCGATCTATGCTAAATTTAGCTTTAAAAATGAAAAGTAGCCTTGAAAAAGCCTTAAAACCCTATACTTTCTCTTGAAGAGTGGGAACCTTGGTAGACTGCATATTGGGAACAATATTGCTAATATATTACACAAGTATATTTACCCTCCAAGCGGCATGTCCGAACTCAGCTCAGAAAATTCAGCTTGAATATGGCCCAGAAAAATTGCCACAGGGCGAGTGGCAGACCCTAAATATTCAGACATGTCACTCTGACCCCAGGACACATCTTGCTCCTCAAAATATTTTGGATCTGGTGCCCACCACACAGAAACCCTTCTGAATCGCACTCTGGCGCGCCGCTTGGAGGGTTAAACTTTATATACCTTTTTTAACCTTTTAATTTCATATTATTTTTTCACTTGTGTTTAGGGCTTGTGAAGAAGGCCAAAAAGAAATTGTCAAGTTACTTCTAGAAAATGGTGCAGATGGAAGAATCCATCCCATTACAAAATACTCCCCTTTACACATTGCTTGTTATTATGGACGAAAGGAGATAGTAGAGATTTTAATAAAAGTAAGATATTTATATGGTTTGAATTAATTCTCTGCTTGTTATTGCTCCACACTGTAGGACAATTTTGTTACTGTTCCGCTATTTAAAGAATAACTTGTTTGTTTTTGGTCAATAAATAGACCCTGGTCAATAAAACTAAATCTGTTGAATATCTTTTACAGATTACAATATGGTGATGTATTTATCATCATGAAAATAGTCATTTAGAGCCTCCAAAAATGTCAGTTAATGGATTTTTGCTCGAAGCCGGTAATATGAATGAATAAATCATTCATTCAAAACCAAATTAAAACTATTAGGATACTATGTTGGTAATGGATGTGTTTAAGGGAGACCTTTGTGAAGTTATGGTGTCCGACTCTACACTGTAAAATTTCCCCCTTTACAATGTCTATCTGATAGTAATGTAAATAGGGTTTGTATACTTACTGGAAACTTTTCAAAAGCCTTGAAAGCTCTTTGAATTTACTTAAGGCTCCTGAAAAACTGAAATATATCACTGGATGTTTTTATTTTTAATTATGATTGTTTATAATGGAAGAAAATTATTTAAATTTGTAAATTGGTTTAAAACCTATTCAGAAAAACTGAAAGAAAAAAGAAAAACTAGTTTAAAATTTGCTTTCTGAATGGCTCCCTCAAAATATTTGAAAATTCTTTTTATATGAAAATCTCTTTTTCTCTGGGATAATGTTGCTTATTCTTTTATTACCAATCTACGCATACAAATTCAGAATTGATAAATTGGCTTATTTTTTTTTATTATTTAAGGTACAAATTTTATATGTACTATTTCTTCTGGACAAATATCATTATTATTTGTTTTGAGAATTGCATTATTCATGTCTTTCCAGATGAATTCTTAGGTTATTGTGGAATGCAGTCTTTTTAGTTGTTTGCATTCTTAACTTGTAACTTAAATCAGCTTTTCTCAATTTCTGCATCAAGTCATTCCTTTTTTTTTTTTTCAGAAATTTCCAGAATTAGTGATAGTCGCAACAGTTGAAAAGTGGCTTCCCATCCACGCAGCTGTAATCAACGGTCATCTTCCTGTACTAGATCTACTACTTAAATATCCTTATGATTCCTCAGTTCTTCCAAGATTCGTGGATAAAACACAACAATGGGAATATTTTTTTCCTTTTGACATCAATGCCAAAGATTGTACTGAACAGACGGTTTTATATAGTGCGTGCCTTGTTGGTAATCAAAGGATAGTGGACCTACTTTTGAAATTCAAGGTGCAAGCAAAAAAAATAAAGAAAGATGGCCATCTGGACACAGAAAAGAAAGGTCAGAAGTCCGACTCTAACATCAGTCCCACCAAAAAACGCCTGTCCAATGGCATCCAGAGCATGATCTCTAAGTTAAGTCTGAGAAACAACTCAGAAAAAGAAGAGGAACGTTCAGAAACAGAAATATCGCCATTGGATTTAGACCTTTACTGCAACAATAACACAGAAACTGCATTACACATTGCTGTCAAAAAGAAGTATCACAGTATTGTCCAACTGTTGCTGCAGAACTCTGCTAATCCGAACCTTAGTATAAAACAGTCTGTAGAAGAACTAAACCGAGCAAATGATAATGCCGGCTCAACGTCCACTGCTCTTGTCGAAGCTTGCAAGAACCGAGATGTGAACATGGTCGATTGTCTTGTTCGCTACGGTGCACGAGACGACAACTGCAAAGCATTGAAAGTAGCTAGTTCCAACAAAGATGAGTATATTGCTTCTAAGCTATTAACTTTGAAAGCATATCAGGATCCGGAATTCAAAATCAATAAGAAAGCTCTTGAAATAGTTCCTTCTGCGCACCTTGGAGGTCTGCTTGGGAGTGTGACATTTAGTTCTATGTTTCCTACGACCCCAGTTATGATCAACTGGCACGGTCAAAAATGCTTGCATTACGTGAAAGAAGAATGGTTAATAAATGCCAGCATGGCTCACAATGTAAAACTAAAATTGACTGCACGGAATCAGAGCAGTGCTCTGATGGCCATAACTAGACTTGACATATCCAATAATCAGTTGACTGAATTGCCATTGTGTATATTTCAGATGTCCTCTTTGCGGCACTTCAATGCGGCTAATAATAAAATATTTAAATTGCCAGAAGCCGAACCCGGCAAGACTTCATCTTCGTCCCCCAAAACTAAACGTGATATTCGGACTCCTAACCAATCAGGATGGTGCTGTCCTGTTCTGGAAGAAATCCATTTGCATGACAATAGACTGGACAGTGTTCCACCCTGCTTATTCACACTTCCCTCTCTGACAGTTTTAGACTTATCAAACAACAAACTGCAAACTTTACCTTTCAAGATGTGGTCTGCTCCAAAGTTACGGGAATTGAATCTATCTCTGAATATGTTACATGACTTGCCTTCCAAACCTCCCCCTTCTCGATCCATTTCTGCCTCCCGATTGGCACCCAGTATATCAGAAGATCAAGTCAATTCCACTGAATCTAGTCCTCGTCATTCTACTCTGGAATCTTCGTCTTTTGATAGTGCAGTTGACATTCCTCACCTTCTCTCCCCAACACAAGAAGTGGATAAGAGACTCAAAGTTGATGGTGATCTACGGCAGCAGGAACTGCTGCATCATAATTTGTGGAGCACTTCGGTAAAGGTAAGGGATCAAACACTTTCCATGCACAAAGTTTTCCCAAATCAAGGGCTGCCACATGTGACTTTTTGCTACTGTTTTCAACCCTTGGCGTATAGGGGGGGGGTAAAAAAAATCGTCTCAAAAACTTCCATTTTCTCTTTGGCGACATTTTTTGAAAATTCATCAAAGGTCAACGAAAATTTAGTCTCCGTTTTTTTAACTAATAGCGGACAGAAAAAAAAATATTTTTTCGGATTTTTTTCTAGAGAAAATTTTCCAAGATATACCAATTTTAAAGTTTTGGCACCAAGCCGTAGCAACTATGTTAGAAAAGCAACGGAATCTGTGGTTGCCATATTGTCATGAAACCCTATTAAGAAAAAAGCTTTATAATTTTTAAATTAAAATTTCTCGGCGAGATCTTCAACGTAACATTGTGATTTGAAAATTCAATTAGTTTGTATATAGTACAGCTGTTCTGAGAAGATATATGACTTCTGGTGTATCCAGTCAGACAGGTACTAAGCTTACTATGGGAAAACTGCTACACACAAAACATGTATGTTGATGGCCTTTGATTTTTTTGTTTCATGAATTCACAACTACTGTTATTGTTTCTGGCACTAAATCAACGCAGTAAAAATCCCTGCTAGACACCTTTTGTGAAAGAGCGTTGTCTAAGTTTCAATCTATCATCCGATCGAATGTTTAGATTCGTTCGAAACTACGGGACTCAAATGATGACTTGCCAGAGCCGGACTATACAAAATTTTGTTTTCATCAATCTAGGAAGAATGCTCGTATCAAACATAACACAATTTCTTTTTCTATTTTCTAGATTGTGGAATCTGCAAATGATAGTGAAGCTGACAAGAATCAGAGGTGTCAGTTAGCTGCTTTGAACTTAGCTCATAATGCATATGATGTGGTACCACCGATATTATCCTGTTTCGCAGTCAACTTAGCTCGCTTGAATATGAGTTACAATAAGTTAAATGAAATGGGACCAGTTAGCAGTTATCCTGCTTGCCTGAAACATCTTGACCTTTCTCATAATCGCATTAAATCCTGGTTTTCCTCACGAAGGGCAGATCCTGATATAAATATAGACGGTACTGGCTGTTACAGTCAGTTTGAAACACCTGTTGCAAAGATGAAGTCATGTGGATCTTCAGGAACTGGTAAATTTCATTACTATCATTTTTTATTTCTGTTTTAAAATGCAATAATTCTTTTGTGGGGTAATTTGTCTTTTTTTTTACTTATAAAATTTTTAGGGTTGTTTAGAATGTACTAAGTACATATTTTAACCTGATGACTGGACAAATTATTGCTTATGTTGTTTCACATTTGCTGTAGGATTTATTTTAATTTTTGAATTTGATTTTTTCAAGCAAACATAATGTTTTTAACATAATTTAATGCACAATGATATAAGTTGTAGGGTACATCGTCGGCCTAGAGCAGAAACTCATTAATTGACATTTTTTGGAGATATTAAATGCTTATTGAGAGCTACAGTCATTGGGTAATCATTTTAAGATATATATGACACTCGAAATGTTTATAATTTATAATTTTTTATCTAAAAACTGATAGTTTTCAAACAGCTCTACAGTAAAAAATTCTTGTCAGTTAATGAGTTTCTGCTCTAAGCTGACGATATTATTTATGTTATGTTCAATTCAAAACCAATTCATTAAAAGACTTGAAAGCAAGGAATTCTTTATCTTATTCATAATAAAATGTGAATGCTTAACAAAATTTTGTTTTAAAATTTGATATTGCCTTAATTTTCAATATTAAATGGTAAAACGCCTTTAATTACAATATTTCATTAATATGTATGGAATAAAAAATTATAATATAACTAAAAAGAATTGTATTTTTATCTTTTAATCAAGTGATGTGTATACATTACTATCATTTGAAAACTCATACTGTGTCGTCAAAATGTTCAAGAAACAAGCTCTCTCTGCAGTGCTGCCAGTTATTGTAGTATCAATGATTGTAGTATTGATTTGTTGTAGTATTGATTTAATAAGCTCATTCTACGTTATATCTGAAACTTAATGCATGTTAGTCACAAGTATAAAAGTGTGGGTTTATGAAGAATATAGTGAAAAGTTGAAAAACATACATTTTGAACCTATTTAGATTTGAACTTATTTCGAACATTTCAGTTATTTCTAATAAAATGCAAATATATTAGATAAATGTCAACACAATATTAATTTACTTTTAGGGAGAACCCAGTCCCCATCTTTACATTCTTGGGGATCTGCTAAATCTTTGTCTGGTTTGGTATGCTCACACAGGCGGCATGTGAAATTGGATAATTTAAGAACATTAATATTAGCAGATAACAAAATGGACCGACTAATACTTATGTTAGAAGAAGACGATTTTGAGGAAGAAGATTCCAAATCTTCAGAATCATTTGAGACAATAGATCCTACAGGAAAAGTGAGTATGAACATTTTATTCTGGAGTTGAACCACTTGTTTGGTTTACTTCAAGATTTGAGTAATGAACCCTTTATTCTTCATAGGTTTTATGTCAAGTACCTGTTTGTTAATACAAAAGAGAATTAGGAATGAAAGTAAAATTAAGAAAAATATTCTTGATTCTTTCCTATTTCAAAGTTATCATTGCGTTATCCCTGCAGGAGCTTTTCCAAAATTTGAGAGTACTCCATATAATAAAATCAGGCTGTAAGGATGCATACTGATTTTCTAATAGTATTTCGTACTATTAGAAAAATCCTCTATTTCATTCAGTGGGTTATTAAAAGAAAACAGCTTTCCTTCATTCACCTTTGCTACAAAATTAATCTAAAAATTAGTTTGATAAAATACATTTCCTTAGCATACCAGGTAGTATCACTGGTGATTAGTCGTTGGTCTTTTAGGCGCTGCATATCACCAGTAACTCATGGTAACTACTGCCTGTACAGCAAAACTTGGAAAATTCAAAGTTGATGGAACCACTAAAAATATTCGAATTATTCAGGAATTTGAGTAAAAGAAGTTTTAAGGATTCCACATTTTCCAAAAATAAATATAAAGTATTTAACAGCATTTACATATTTAAAAGAAATACTATAAGGCATTCAGAAAAATAAACAACCGCTTTACAAAAAATACATATATTTTATTTAATCTAAATATAAAATAACTTGACATAAAAGAAGCATCAAAGAGGTTTTTTTTGTCAAATTTTAACTTGTAATTTAATTTGTTGTACAAACTCTCGGTTTTGAGACAGACCATAATGACAATAAAACAGGTAAAATTTCCTCAATCACCATACATAGTCGCTACCAAAAACGTAAGGGATGCAGGAGACAAAAATCATTATATTCCGTAAAATGCGGTGAACCACTGATAAGGAGTATGGAGAGGGGTTTTCACAGGGACCAGATATTATGCATGTATATGTATATCTTATAAAGAATGTGGAACCAATAAATACCTTTCATATTGCTGCTTTTAGGGGAAAATAAAGCAAGTTTGTTTATGAAAAATGTTTCGTTGAATGGGAAAATATTTGAATGATACGAAAGTAACTTCAAATTAAACATACGATTTAACATCAAAATTATAGGAAATTACAGGGGCAAAAATAATTTTTTGAATTATCCTTTAATTAAAATTAAAGAGTTTTGAATTATACTGTCTTGCTGTATATATCTCTTAGATGCATGAAAATACAAATTATAGCACTTGTATTTAAATGTTAATTTTAAATTTTCAGCTACTTTTGTTGCATATATTGCAGCTAATTGTTTTGATATTTTATTATACTATAAAATATATTTGTTTAATTTTCTTTTTTTTATATTTATAGGCAGCTCAAGTGGAAATAAAAAGTAGAATTTTGTTTCCAAATCTTTCAATGCTAGATGTTAGCAACAACGAAATATCTGAAGTTCCAGCTGTGATATCAGAATTTAGTAATTTATCTGTGCTGAATTTAAGTGGTAATAGTACTATATGCCACTTACCGCCAGAAATGGGGTTGCTTAGTAAGCTTTGGAATTTAAATACGCGGATGTGTAATCTTAGTGAACCTTTACGAAGTATGATTGATAGCAAGAAGTACAAGACAATGGATGTTATTGGCTACTTGAAATCAATATTGGAAGAGTAAGTTTTTCAACATTCAAGTTTACCTGTTAAAAGAATTATGAACCAGATTTTTCTTGGCTTTTTTTTCAATTTAGTTTGCATACTCGTGGACTTAGTTTTTTCAAGGTTTTGTGTACTCTATTAAGTGCTTATTTTTATTAAACTTACATACACTAGATAATACACTGCTGGCCACCCAAATTGCAACACCAAGAAAGACAAGAGATATCACAACAAAATTTATTTTGTAGATAACATGTTGACCAAGTATCAAATGATTAAATTTATAGACTTCTGTGAAGTGTGGTTCCTGCCAAAATCAGTAGCCAGAGTAGCCGCCATTGTTGGAGATCACCGCTGCCACACGCCTCGGCATTGATTCAAAGAGACTTTGGATGTGTTCTTGGGGTACAGCAGACCAAGCAGCTTCCACACGTTGCCAAGTTGATCTGGTGTGGCAGCTGGGGATGTATTCTGGGTCAATCGTTGAGCAACCATGGACCACATGTTTTCTATCGGCGAAAGATCCGGAGAGCGAGCTGGCCAGGGAAGCAATTCAATCTGACGATTGACGAAGAACCCTTGGACAATGCGTGCCACGTGTGGTCGCGCATTATCCTGTTGAAATATGGCTGTGGGCAAGCCCTGAAGGTAAGGAAGGACAACTGGCTCCAACACCTCGGAGATGTAGCGCTGGCTGTTTAAAGTACCGGCAATGCGTACTAGAGGAGTGCGAGAGTGATATCCAATACCGCCCCATACCATAATACCCGGTGCAGGACCAGTGTGGCGGTGCATAACGCAGCTGTTCAGCATCCTCTCTCCACGGTGTCTCCAGACTCGAATCCGACCATCGTGGTGTTGCAGACAGAAGCGTGACTCGTCAGTAAAGACAATTTCATTCCATTCTGCCGTCCACATCCTTCTTTCATCGCACCATTGGCGGCGGAAACGTATGTGGTTCTGCGTCAAGTGTAGACGAAGCAATGGACGTCTTGCGGACAGACCACTCTGCTGTAAACGGCGTCGAATGGTACGCGCAGACACTGGATGATGCGGTACAGACTGAATGTGCTGTGCTATGGTTCGTGATGTGGCTGAGCGATCCGTCACTGCCATACGCACAATATGCCTGTCATCACGTGAAGTGGTGCACTGAGGTGGATGCGATCGAACACGTCGGTCCGTCGTACCCTCCTGCATCCAACGATCACATATCCACATTACAGTTGTTTGGTTTCGTCCAACACGACTACCGATTTCCCTGAAAGATAATCCACAATCTCGGTAGGCCACTATCCTTCCTCTGTCGAACTCGGATACTTGATCAAAAGATGATCGCTGTTTTCTACGAGGCATAATTGATCGTTTTTTTGAAAAAAAAACCACAAGAAAAACACAATTGCCGTACTTGAAATCGTCGAAATCTCCAAGCCTTAAATAGCGCTTTGAAGTGGCGCCACAGGCGCGCGTGATGTGCATCTGCGCTGAAATTCTAATCATTTGCATATCTCACCTCCGCTAATGCATGTTGTAAATTTCATATTATTTGCATGCTTCCTTCAGGGTGTTGCATTTACGGTGGCCAGCAGTGTATATATATATATATATTATTATTTTGTTATTATATTATATATATATATATATATATATATATATATATATAATCTAGAGAGATAATTGATTAAAAATGTCTAACATTTATTAAGTTATTTGATTAGTTTTTCAATCAGAATCTATCAAAATATTTATGGTCCACCATGGCTCAATGGGTTTACCCAATGCTCTAGCATTCTGAGTTTTAGGTAACACAGATTCGATTCCTGTAACTTACCCTTGGTGTTCTCTTCTGTGTCAGTAAAACTTTCCTCGTGAGTGTGTCGATTACTTGACTGTCTTATTTTTCGCACAGCTTGGCCAAATATACGTTCACGGGTGAATCCATTCAAATTCAGGCAATAAAAAATAAAATATTCGCCTCACCACCTTTGATTTTTAAAAAAATTTCATATATATTGTGGCCAGTGGCGTATATTAAACTATGCCATGTTTATTTTTTGCAAAATAATTTTTTTTTTTCATGGAAATAAGACCCTTTAAAAGGCGGTCAAAAATATTCAATTTTACTTTTCAAGAATGTCGCGTAGCACTTGAAATTTCGCTAAGCTTAAACTATTAGAGGTAAACTTGATTTGTTTTTCCCAGTGATACTTAAATGTACTGTTCGTAATAATAAGTAAAAATATCTTTTATAATTGCATTATTTTTTTAAGTTTGTCACGGAACTTGCTGAAGTTTGGTTAAGATTTACTAACGAAAGCCATCTTTAAAATTTTGAAACTTTGTGTAAGTTCATTAGAATGTTGTTAATGTAGTACCCTATACATATCTAATGCAGTTTCTCAAATATTGATTTTTAAGAGCATTCAACGTAAGATATCGAAATTTTAACCAGTAACGCGCGCTCAACGAGCGGGGCCAACGGTATTCCTCCACGATTAAGTGAGCACTCGAATCCCCTCAACCAGAAGCTCAAGCTCCTTTTTCGATGCAATAGTTTAACATGAATCAGTATTTCTATACATATATCAATAAAGTGTATGGAACTAAGATTTTTGATAATCCTATAATTCTACTGTCAATAGTTTTAAAAAAGAAATCAGCCAAACTCAAATTATCTGCCACTGAACTTATTAACTAACTTCTAATTATTTGCCGCGGAAATATTTGGGCTGCATATTGCTTCAGGACTTTGCATTAAAATTTTCATTTGGTAATAACTTGCACGCAGGTTTCACTTGCACCTGCTGCAACAAATTATAAAATAAAGTTATAAGATATACTATTCTGAGGGCTCTAGGAGTGTTGATTGTTTATATTCCACAAACAGCTGCTTTTTATCCACCCAGCTGCTCACATGGGGAAGATTATTTTTATATAGTGAAAGAGTAGCTTTTCAATGTACCAATCATTGTCATGATTGGTACATTAAAAAGCCCTTTGTCTGATTACATCTTATTCGTTTTACATCTTACACATTTTAAATCGTTTAGTATATAATACTCATTTACTCTTAATTCATTCTTGGATTTGGGTATAATTCATTCTGGGATTTTTTATGAAATTAATCTCTCAAACAAATCAATATATTAAGTAAAAAGCAATTTCATGGTTTCAGAAGAGATAAATAGATTTAATTATGTCATTTTATGGAGGAAGGCACATGAAAATTTTCCTGCAACATCAAAAAATAGTTTTTAAATAACTAACAAGTTCACCTTTCTTGAAAGTTTTACAATGGTGCATTCATATGACAAAGTCGGCCTCTTGTTATACACAAAAATCCGATCTCCTAGTATTGTGACATGAGAGGCAACTTTTCAAGGATCGAGGATGATTGAAAGTACGTTTATTTACTTATGAATTGCATTCGTGAAGTTCAGCATTGAAATAGTTATTTATTGAAATATCCGTTGAATGCTTTCTTGGAGTTTTATGTGGCAGAATGTACATATTAAACACTCGCCGAATTTAACGAATTTCAATTTATTTTAATTAATAATTTATTTAACATAACTAATATTGAAATTAGCAACTTTTCTTATTGTTTTAAGTAAATAAAAATTTATATAATTTTATCTGCGATGTTAAATTTTTACTGAGCTTCGTAATTTTTCTTATCTATGCAATTTTAGAACTGTTTTATGAGGATTTATAGGGTATTACGTTTTGTGCTACTAGTTTCAATACTGTTTAAATATTTTAATATAGTTATAGGAATTTATTAATATTTTATATATGTAGTTTATCCTTTCTATCAAAACAATTAGTGTATTTAAATTTGGTTTTGTAGTGAGATGAACAGCAAAATTATGATATGTTTGAAATTCTGTGTACACGTTTAATACATAATTTTGTGATAGATAATTTATTCAATAAATACTGTAAATTATTATTCAAATTATTCGGTTGACGTTGAGTAAAAAAGTATTTTTAAGCAAATACAGAAAGCGTTGTTCCCACTGAAAGGGAATCCCGATTTAATTTAGGGATTTCGAAAACCTTTTCGTCCGTTTATAGGGAATTTGACATGCGCTTAGAGATTTTTCATACTTCGGAAGAGAATTTGGCGGTATTTCATTATTTTCCGATCGTGTCGGGTTTTCCGATCAGGGTCATTACACAAAATAATTTATTTAAGCTATTCAAAAAGTGCTCTCACACTCTAATAGAGTATCTATATAGGAACTTAGAAAAAACTAATCAGATTTTTAAAAGATGGGTTTTTTTAGAAAAATGAATTTAAAATTGCGTGTGTGTGATCAAATTGAAAAATTCATATTTCCAATACTATTTAGGTACCACTAATGAAAATAGTATCAATAGTTGCTGTAAAGTCTTACAACTGTTTTGAAAAAATATTGGATTATCTTAAATACTTTAGGAGATATGTGATTTTTAATTAGGTGATGTACGCTAATTAAAATGAATTTAAATTTATGATGTCACTTTTCACTTTCGCAGCCCTGTATCTTGAAGAATTTTTTTTTGAGATTATAAAAATGTGTTGGATTCAAGGTGGCCCAAAATGTACCTGTATGCAAAATATCATTCGATTCGAAGATGGTAAGGCAAACAGCCTTCCTGGATTTGAATGGATTCACCCACACTATGAAACCCAAACAACCATAAAATATTTATTTGAACATAAGTGATAAAATCGGATACTTTCATTAAAGTTATCAAAATACTAATTTTTCTGTTAAAATATGTAGCATAGTTCCTTTCTGAATTGATTCTATCTGTTTCTGAATCCACAGAAATTTAATTATATTTATTACTATGGGCTTCATGTACATTTAATACGAGTATTTTCATTTTCTTCATGATTCTTTTTAAATTCTTCACTTTGTTTACATCTCAATTTTTTCTCATCTGAATTCTGTATTTATTATTAGTGCAAAGCCTTATGCTCGCATGAAGTTGATGATTGTGGGTATTGAAGGAATTGGGAAAACATCATTGCTAGAACAACTGAGACTAGAAGGCAGTGGAACATATCGAAAGAAACCACCTGAAGTTAGTTGAAAATATGATTTTATTAGTATTTCTTTTTTTTCTACTGATTGTCTCTAATTATGCTTAATTAAACTAGCGTGGTAAAATGGCAAAAATTAAAGTTTTTGCAATAACTCTTCAAGTTCTCATTTCAAATTTTTTTATGTTTCAAGCATTGGGCTAAAAGAACTGGCAATAAAAATATCAATTTAAAAACGGCTAAAGGAATCAATATATCTACTGTTGGAGTCGATGTTGGCGACTGGCTTTATGAGAAGAAAATCCGAGGTCAGTCTAGCTATGGTCCGGTGGTTTTCCGAACATGGGATTTTGGAGGACAAGTAAGCATAAAGATTTTAGTATTTAAAGTATCAAGACTTGTTTATTTGTAAAAACAAGATATTTTATTCATTACCTTGTTTCTCTTTCAGAAAGAGTACTATGCTACACATCAGTACTTTCTTTCAAAGCGATCTCTGTACCTAGTTGTCTGGCGCATAATTGATGGTGAAAGAGGTGTAGATGGTATCTTGCAATGGTTAGTCAACATTCAGGCAAGTTTAACTTTTCTTCATCTTTTACAACTGTAATTCAAGTGCAATATTTATGTATTGGGAAGGCATTTGATTTTTTATATATGAAGGTGAGTCAGTAATTATCTGCAATGCAATGTTATTTCAATATATGCAGACAACTTACAATAACATCACTTCTCAACACAGTCACTTTGCTTTTTTAATGTACTTACTTGTTCCATTGTTGCACAAAAGAATTACATTTTATGGCCTAAAAAAAGGATTTTTGACTGAGCAGAGACATTGCTTCTATCAGTTCTTGTTCCATTGTGAATGACTATTTTGTCATTTCATCGACAGTTACTTATTTTTGTAATAGAACCATGTTACATACATTGTAAATCGCTGTTGTTGTCAGTTATTATAACAGATGGTCATGCATATCACTTGTGTGACCATTTTTGAACTTCTCAATCTATTTGTAGTCATTCCAATGAGGTAATTTCGGCCCTTCAGACTGCACAAGAAGAGATCGCTTTTGGTGCAAATGGAAAGCGTGTTGGCCGTAGTTAACGTCAAGACAGCAACAATAGAGCTGACCTTAGAACTTCAAACCTGGGCTGCATTGACAAGACAGAAACCTCACCAAGTGATGTACTGATAAACAGTTCTGCCCACACGGTTGCATTGTGAATAACTATTGACTCACCCTCAGATTGCATAATAGTATATTATGTGCATGTATAATATGGTACATATTTATTAAAATGTACAGTTATTATTGTATACATTGTATTATTACACTTTATACCCAGCAGTTTTTAATTAAATTGTTTTACCCATTAAATGAAAAGAAAAATGAAAACATTGCAAAAAATCAGCAAAAAATAATAAAAAATGAAGCACATAATTGTTAATTAATCAAATGCAAATCGTAATTAAGTTTATGTGAGACTCCTAACTTAATAAAATGTTAAATTAGGAGTCTTACATAAATCCATTTATATACTGTCTAAACTTTTCAAATTAAATATTTTTTTAGTTCTGTTATTAATCTTACTATGGTGTAACATTTAATTTCATTATCTAATTTATAATTAATATGTTTCCTGTCAAGCCATTTTTGAGTAAGTATCATTTTCAAACCATGTGTAATGAAAACAAAATGTGTTATAGAATTTGATATTAAGTATGTAAATTTTATGTATTTGTTTCCTTTTTGTGAGCTGGTGGAATATGTTAATGTATTTATTAGAGTAGTAACACAAGTATAAAATGCGCAATACAACAAAAGAATAAGCTTATTTCATATTGAAAATATATAAAATCATATCCCTTGGACTGAAAATGTTTCAGTATGTATTGGAAAGGGGCACAGAATCTGGTATGGAACATGTTAACTGAAATATAACGCATTCTGAAACTAAAGACAAAGTTTTTAACACTTAAAATGTCTATTTTATGACAGCTGTAGTTATTTGTGTTCTAATCATTTTCAGTAATTAAGATTCAATATGTAATTTTACTTGAAATAACTAAGCAGAATCACATTAAGTTTTTTAGTAGTTTTGTTCTTTATTTTTATTAACACTTTCATTTACCTTTGAATTAAAATCTCATTAGTGAATCTTAAATGCTGTGGTTATGCAATATGTATGTGACAATTTAATTAGTTAAGAAATGAATGACTGTCTTAAAGGAACTGAAATATAATATATGTTTTCCACACATTCTAGTTAGAATTATATTAGCCTATTTGTTAAAAAAAATTCAATATTTAATAAAAAAAAAAGTGTATCATGCATTCATAAAATTTTCCCTATGTTACTTTTTAGAACTTTTATTTTGCTTTCTGTATACTTTAAATATGAATATATTTTGATTTTCTATATAGGCTCGAGCTCCAAATGCCCCTGTGATAATTATTGGCACACATTACGATCTTGTGAAAGAGCGTTTCCCATCATCTTATTCTGAAGATCTGCAGCAAATGATTCGAGACCGTTTCATTAACGTTGTTGATGCAGACAAATGCGGATTGCCTAGAGTAATTGATACTATAGAAATCAGCTGTAAAACAAGACACAACATAAAATTACTCTGCAATCTTATCTATGATACGGTTTTTGAGCTGAAATGCCCTGGTGAGTTCTTCAATTTGAATCTTTATATTTATGTGAGTTAAGTTTAAAAATAACGTAATAATTCATTTGGGAATAAATTCATTTTATATTTTTATGAAACTTATGTATTTCTACCTATAGTAGGAAGCACAAGGCAAAATTGAATTTTAGTATGTTCAGTTTAAAATTCAAATATTGTTGGTGAAGCATTTAGCTCTTTGACTACTTACTAGCTCTGCATTGTTAATCCTTTTAAAACTTGCATGCAAAAATGTTTAGTATTGTCTAACTTAAGTTATCAGCTTTCTATGCAACGTGTCTGATTGGATTGTGGAAAGTAATTTTATCTGACAATGATTTTTTATTTGTGTATTTCTTAAATTATGTCATACTTTTCTTGAGTTTTTTTGCTACAAGCATTGTTCAATAGTTTTCCAGTGGTAAAGTACAAGACTAATATTTGGAAGTGCTGTGATTTGGCTTTTGAGTAGTGATTCTCTGCACTCTCATATACATTCATACTGTTATGAATCATTTAAGACTGCTGTAAATATTTCTTTGTAAATATTACAACTGAATCTTACACTAGATCTACTGAGTCCTTTTGCCTTGTTCGGAATTGATCCTGAACCATCAGAAATAGCCCGTTGTGTTGCTCCAGTGTAACGTTAATTCGACTACCTACCTCTTGTCTTGTGTAATTGGGTTTCCCCATCAATCTTTGATATTTTTTCCCAGATCATTACATACACAAGCTTGTTGATTATGATTTTTAAAAAATCAAAAACCAAGTTATAAGTTCACACTTTTAGAATATAAATTAGGTTAAGTATTTTAATTGTTTGCTCCTTTAAAAAATTGTGATCATTTTGTGTAGCCAGCTTATAAGTGGTAAAAAGAAATGTCACTTCTAAAAAATAGACTTTAAGTTCTCTTATTATGAAATACACTAGGAACTATTTTATACATGACCATATGAAACAGTTCCTAATTGGATTCACCTGATTAATTGCAAAACTATTTTAAATCAAGAACTCTTTCATTAGAAGAATCTTGAAATACTCGGATAAATGAATTTCATTACAAATTTAGGGAGAAATTGAATAGTTTGTTGAGAAAATTAAAACTGTATAAAACACTCGATAATTTATGAAAGGTTTTCTGTACTGTTGAATGTTTCAAAGTTCCAATGTAATTTGATGTTTTCAAAATAAACTTGCTGAATGTGCATGTAATTATATTTTAAAGCATGTTCACCACAAAAACTCAACCATTTAAACTATGCTCGTTTTTTTAACACACACTCTTGAAGTTTTCTTGTACTTCACGAAAGACTGGATTATAGCTAAATGTAATGAACAAATTTTAGATATTTGCAGTTGATTAAACCTTTTTTTGCCTTTTTACTTTACGATTGATTTCCTGTCTGTAGGTAGTAAAGAAAGGCTTTTGGAGCAAAAGATCCCAGCCACTTATTTAGCATTGGAAGATGTAGTTGGTCTGTTAGCTGTTGATCGTCATGTCCAAGGAAAAGATCCAGTTTTGAGAGCTGATCCTTATAGGTGAATATAAAAGATTGCAACTTTTTAAAATTGCTTCCTAATTTTATTTACATTACTTCAGTTTCTTAATTTGTAGTGATAAGAAGTAGAAATTGTGTATGGTAATTGCAACTTTTAATTAGATACAATTATGCTCTGTAAAAACACTGAATCTCAAAAACCATACTAAATATGTAAAACTACTGTATGATTCAATTATGCCATTAATGTTAAAAAATTACAAATTTGTAAAACTGTATAATTGGTAGATTTATCCCTCTAAGCGTGAGGAGTTATATGAGTAATGTAGCATTGTTTTTACTCCACAAAACACTTTATGGTTAAGCAACCACATCCATTGGTTTAAAGAATCCTAAGAAAGACTGTTGGTAGGAAGTTCAAAACTGGTTAGAAATCATGCAGTCAATCCAGCAGATTGCAGCACAGATACATGTGTGTGAATCCCTCAGAGAGTTAAAAAAAAATATCTTTAAAAATGAAATGTTCTTTAAAGTGTATATGTATAAAACTTGAGATATGTCTATTACTTTTTGTTAAAAAAATTGATTTTAGATGTAAAATGGTTTTTATTAATTTACAAGGGTTCAAGGTAAAATTTTGTTTACAACTAAAAGTTTAACTTCTACCATTTAAATTTTAGAAATTCTGTAATGCATGAGATGATGCAAAGGTACAACATAGCATTTCGCGATGTCTCTGAATTAAATCAGGCCACTACTTTCCTCCATGAAAATGGTAGCTATACATTTGTACTTTTTATTTTATTTTTTATCATACAGTTTGAGGAATCATATTTTTTTCTACTCTATTTGAAATAAAACAAATTTGATTTTTTTAGGTATTCTCTTGCACTATGAGGATGCTACTTTGAAAGATCTGTACTTTTTGGATCCCCAGTGGCTTTGTGATATGTTAGCTCATGTGGTTACCATAAGAGAAATAAATCCTTTTGCAAGAAATGGTAACTACACATATTTTGTGATTATCGCTATGTTGACCCTAGCTCTTCTTTTGGGCCATAAACCTTTTCAAAAAGCTTCATGTTTCTGTTATTCTGTATTACATTTGTCTTATTTAAACAGTAAAATTGCCTTCAATATTGACTAAAATACATTTTTAAACAGTTGTGTGGGTAAATTTGGTATTATTTAAACGAATCCCAGGAAAGGGAACCTCTAAGACCCCAATTTTAAAGAACTCATTAATTTCAACACTGTTTGGTCCCAGTTTGGTAGGTAAGTTATTGAATTTATGTTGCGCTGGACCAACACATTGGGCTATTGATGGTCTCGGATCGATCCCAAAGGGGAAGATTCGAAGACAGTACCTTATAATTTTAAACCACAATCAGATGACTACTTGGTCCCAGTTTGAACAAATTTCCATCAAGTGTCCCAGTTTCAACTAAAAATAATAGGATATCCCTAATTGAAAGCCATTGAAATTTGTCTAGTGAGGCAAAAAAATTTATTACCTTTGTTTTTACATTACAATTTAGAGAAACAATCTTAAAAAGTGTAACAGCATTTGACACCTATCTTATTCATTGATAAATTATAGCTTAAATTATCATTTTGAAATTTTGTTTATAATATGTATCCATATTATTCAGGCATAATGAAGATTGAAGATCTTAAACATGTCTTCAAGTCCTCCCAGTTTGCGCCCTCTGATGCACAAACATATATTTTGAATTTATTAAATAAATTTGAAGTGGCTTTGACTTGGGATAATCGTACAATCATTATTCCTTCGCTTTTACCTTCTGAAGAGCAACTTAGAGCTGGATTTCCTGGTTGTGATGTACGGGTAAGTAAAATTGATGGTTTAAGTAATTATTTCTGTAATATAAATGTTATGAGACCCTCTCACACACACAGAACCACTGATGCGAATTAGTTGCTCTTAATGTTTCACTGCATGTTTTTAAGTTGTACTGTATTAATTTTAAGAAAAGATCTCACATGTATCACACCAAGCTATCTTATGTCATGATTTTTTTTCAAGTGTCAAGTCAAATGAGTAGTGTTTCTGCATGTATATAACATAATTAATATAGAATTAGATGGTAAATTTAATAATTGGTGTTAATAACTGTCTCAAAAAGCCAAGAATTATACTAAAATTGGAAAATTAAGTTTTTCAGATTGGAAAATTGTTAAAATTACTATTGCCATCAAGGGAATTGTTTTATGTTTTTGAATCAGCAATTTTCAAGGCTCTGGTCTTTAGGTTTTATTTAATTTTTTTCTGTGCAGAACCAACATTGGGTCTGAATTAAAAGACATCTCATTAGTTTTTAAATAAAATCTAGTGTAGATATGTTTGAAAGATAAGCAAATACCCTTTTTATTTAGGAACATTTAAGATGTTTTTTCTTTTGGTAATACATTATGTATTGAAAATACGTTGGTATTTTAATGGTATGTATTTTTATCATTGATTTATATATAGTGTGAAGCTGAAGGTTTGTCGAATTTTTAGCACTAGAGAAAATTTTAATTTAAAGCACTAAACAAATTTATATAGATATTTTCTGAGTCTAATGCTATTTTACGTTTTTTAGGTTCCTGTTAGATCCAGAGTCTGGGCAATGCGTAAAAGTTATGGCAATAGGCATTCTGTTGGCACCACACCCCTTACGCTAAAGTTAACTACCACAGAAAGAAGGCCACAGCGACCTGTGAGTGAAGGTCCTCTGACTACAGACAGCATAAGTGCTCCCAAAGTCACAGACCCTCTGGAAAAAGACTCAGAAAACTCTGGCGTTACGTGCTACGTCCGACACAAGACTCAAATCGAAAATGTCATTCGACGTCTATTGCTGATGTCTTACTTCCCCAGTGGTTTCTGGTCTCGTCTCATGACAAGAATGTTAGCTGATGACATTGTAGTTGAAATCATTCGGTCCTACTTCCTCATACCAAAAGATGTAGATATGGATCCATTGTTGGCAGCTGTTTTCAATCGTCGAGCCGAGTGGATATGTTGGCAAACTGGGATGGAGTTGCGATACTTAGATACCACCCTTTTCCGCATGAAAGAGCATTTGAGTCATCTGAACAACGCACCGTTTGAGTACCGCCAAATGAAGTTCTTCGTCCAGCAGGAAGGGAGTTGGAGTGATATTGAGATAATCAATTCAGCAATTCTTGAGATTATTTTACCAAACCAGACTGTTGTTATTCAGATACCAAAAGTTGATGCTGATGGTATTGTGATTGCATATGACAATGTAGAGCTTCAACCTAATTCGGAGTGTGTTGCAAAATTGCTTTCAGTATCTGTTGATCACATTGATACACTTCTTGAAGATTGGTACCCAACTTTGGGGACTAGATTTGTACATACTTCTGAAGGTAATGTCTATCTTTAGCTATAATTATTTTGTAGGTGTATTGTTTTGTATGTGTATTTATATTTGGTTTGTGAATATGTACATTTATGTTAACATTTTTGTGATGAAAATATTTATTGTATGTGTATGTAAAAATCTACACCTAACTAAATAATTTTATCAAAAAATTATTTTGGGATGAAAAGTAGTGCACCATAGCATTGATAACTTAGAATTCTGAGATTGGATTGAAACCAGAAACAAATTTCATGCTTAACTTTAAACAACCTTAATTAAGAGTAGCATATCATTGCATAACATTAATAATATTTTTTATATAGTGCAGCATTAATAATGTTATTAATATTATCTTGACTGGATGTTTGCCTCGATCAAAGGCATTGAGAAGGAATGTCTTCTGATGGCTGGTTAGTTTTTTATGACATAATTGTCATATTTGACCATGTTGTGCCAGACACAAGACATACAATATCAAGTAATGGACAAACACACACAAGGAAAGTTCTACTGACACAAAAGAGAGAAATTCACCCAAGAAGAAATCAAACCATCGCCGCCTACAACTTGCAGGTTGCTAGCAGTGGGCATACCCACTGAGCACTGACAGCCCGTCTTCTGAGGTACCCATTACGTTTGACAATAACCAATCATAGTAAAAACCATTAAAAGCTGAATGATCGGGTGTCTGCATTCCCTGTTTGGCTTTTTGTGAAAATCAGGGATATTAAAATAGACTGGCATCTCACCCAAATTTACATTGTAAAAATCATTGTTTTGCTTCAGGTTTATCGGTTTTTATTTTTTTTCATTGAATTTTCCATAATTTTAATTTTTTTATTAAAGGATGCTGGCCAGAAATAGCAACCTAAAGTTACCTTTTTTAATTCTGATTTTGCTCTTTTAGTTTTGCCTTTTCTTCTCTTAAACTTAATTATTAATATAACCAAATCTAAAAACAAATAAAATTATTGTTATTTCAATAGAAACTTTCACTAGATAGCCAAAATATATCACCCTTTTTATAATATTACTTAAAATATATGGCAAGTCAAGAACAAGATAATTTGTATATTACAAATTAAATTCTTTGCATCAATAGAGAGTCAAATGTCATTTTTGATACATAGCTCAAATAACAGTAATTTTTTAGCAGGGTTCTCACAGGCCTGTGAAAGGCATATTGGGAACACTGACAAGCTATAAGGAATATTTTTAAAAATTCTTAACAAATAATTTTGAGTTACATTTGTTAAATTATGTGTATCATTTTAAGAATAACATGAAAGACATTTCCCTTGTACTGAATATACCAATAACCAGAATTTTTTAATTTTAGGAAAATTTTTGGTTACAAGACTGGTTCCATGTACTCAGTGTATTGTTGCTCATGTTAAAGAAGAAACAGGATCATCTGATAAAGGGCATTTCTCTGTTACGGATCATGCATGGGAACCTACTCTTTGGCATGGAGATCCTCCATGGAAGAGTGGTGTGGATTCAGCATCTTCTCGCAATCTTTCAATGGGGAGCAGCAAGCTTTCCAATTCCCCTAACCTTCCTCCAAAGAACAGAGGCTCTCGCAGTAGCACAATGTCTCATGATAGTGACAGCGGTGTGGGTCCTGATAGCAATAGTTCTAGGTAATCTTTATTACTTTTGGGGGAAAATTTCCTGTTCCTACCACTTTGATATTCTTTCTATCAAAATTGGAAGTGAACAGTGCATCGTTTTGAAAAAAGTTAAAACTTATTTACTGAGGTTGTCTTGCTTGTAAGTTCGGTTCTAGAGTTGGAATTTGAGTTACATGGTTTTGAACATGTCTACTTGTTAAATTTGGAGGCATGTTAAAGGTAAACTATTCCCGTAATTGTTATCTTTAATATAGTTTCTAGTTCGTAGTTTATTGTTGGTGCCAGAAACCAAAGCAGTGATTACGAGTTGATGAACAAATAATAATCTATGGTTCTCACCAGACATGATTTTGCATATGGCAACCCCTTTTGCCTAGTGAGCTTACCATCTGTATACAAGTGGACTTCCCAATACCATCTGTTTTCTCATCAGAGCTTCACTACAACCAGTCGTGCTTATTTTTATTGAAATATATTGGAATAGAAATACAGGGTATAAGAGGGATTTTTGTGTAAACAAGCAAACCAAACAGCATGCAAAAATTTTACTTCTGCTGGCCAAAAGCTCACATGTTACTTAATGGGATTACCTTAAAGTATAATTTATTGCTTTGGTAATGTTTGGCATTTAACCCAATTGGTGCTGACCAATCCATTATCGCATATCAATTCGGAATTTATTCTTTAAAACTTTGTTGGCGAAATATTGAAATCCTGTTTAAAAAACAAGCCAACTGACACTACGTTCAGAATATGTATAGGAAACACTGATTTGGTACAGGAACACTACTACCAGCTTATTTAGTTTGACAAACCTAAAAAAACTATCATATGTGCCAAATTTTTTTGTTTTTCTAATACAGAGGGTGTGGACGTTTTTTGAACGATTTTAATGGACTGAAAAAAACTGTATGCTACGAAAAAAAATTATTTTCGCAGCAGTTAGATAGTTAAAGTATAACTTATCGTCTGTTAACTCAGAGTTTTATTTACTTTCAAAATGGCGCTTTTAAATGAGCAATGGTTGGAAGGCTATGTTTCCGCTCTTTCCGAAGAGAATTATGCTTATTTAATTATTCAGAAACGCTGTAAAAGTCGTGGTTTTTCTATATCTAAAGGTACGATAAGTAATATTATTAATAAGAAAGGAAAAACAAAAAGTGGAAAAATACTTCCAAATACGTATCCAAAAAATGAATTTCTGAGAATATTTGTAAAGTAAGATCTTTCACTTTAAAAGAGAATTCGCCAAGTCAAAGGACTATAGCAAAGGTATTAAAATATTCAGTTTCAACTGTAAATAAAATAATTAACAGTGATTTGAATCTTAAAAAGGCCAAAAAGTACAATGTTCATCGTCTACCTCCACGACATATTGTAAAACGCAGAACTCGCAGCAGAATTTTGTATGAAAAGCATTTAGCTGGAGAAAGATGGAAAAATGTTGTGACAGTAGAAGAGGCATGGGTGTATTTAAATGATTGCAATAAAAAAAAGAACAATTTATCATAAAAGAGGAGAAAAAATCTTTAAACGTGGTTCACAGAATCTAAAGAAACTTTCTCTAAGGGATTTATGATTGTTGCCGGTTTTGCATATAATGGAAAATTTAAAGTAAAGAGAATGAAACAAATGTAAAAATTAACTCCACATACTATCAAGATCATATTTTATCCCCAATAGTCAAAGAAATACCATATCTTTACTTGCAGTGCCAACAATCAGTAGAGCTGCATCAAGATAAAGCAAGCAGCCATACATCTAAATCCACTATTAAATTCTCGAAAAAAAAAATAGAACTAGAAATTGGTATCACGTCAATACATTTTTCTGATATTCCTGCTAAATCTCCAGATGTCTCACCCATGGACTTTTGTGCTTTTGGACTTTTATAGAGTATTATCGAAACATCGACCGAAAACCATTCAAAAGCTTAGAAAAACTGGAACAAGAATGGGACAAAATACCTCTGTCTATACTTCAAAAGTCATTATGATCATGGAAATTAAGGTCTAGAAAGATAGTTAACAATAAGGGCTATCAAATAGAACATTTAAAACACAAACATTTCATGTAAAAAATTATCTTCAGTTCATTTAAATTCATTCAAAAAATGTCCGAACAGCCTCTATACACATATTGTTGGCCCTACACCAAAGGCATGAATATGTAAAATCATTTTGAGGAAAACACACTAAAAGGTTTGATATAGGAAAAATATGTTATGGTGAAAATTTAATTTGTTTAGGCTATGAATTAGAACTTGTGTATTTGGCTTAGTATAAATTATCAAATAATAGTCTAGGACCGTAGTTCTCAACCTTTGTGAGACCAAGAGGCCTATAAAATTTACTCAAAACTACCTTTCCAGTTTTTTTAAAGTTCATACATTAAACTAAAATAGGTTTTTAAAATTAATTAAGGCAAAATCATAAAGAGTATTAATACAGTTATATGGTGTGCAAGTTGACAAAATATAAAATTACATTTACATCAAAATTAGACAAAGTCCCTTGTCTCTTTATATTAAAATTTAAAAGTATAGACTTATTCCTTTTAAAAAAATTACTGCACTCGGGTTTCAAAACAAGCACCTTGCTATGCGAACTTGTGATAAAATAGTATTCAGTTCCAAAAGAACCTCTCATGACCCAGTATAATTAATGCCATTGCCTGGTACCATGCCGCAACCCAGCAGTTGACAAACAGTGGCCTAGGAAATATATTTAGGTGAAAACACCAAAATTGCAGATTCATTGCTTTGACACAATGTCGATAATATATTTTAATTTAGATGATAAAAACTTTACGTGATCACAGAATAAAATTGAAGCAACAAATAGTACCTTAACTTTTGGAAGACAGTTTAGTTATTCTTTAATTTAATATTTCTTTATTTTAGTCGCAAGCCTTCGACTGAAAGTCGACCAGAGGGTGAGCTTAATTCCAGTATTGAAAACAACATTGGTGTTGAAAGTTTGCCAGAAACTGTGATATATAGCTTTATGGTTGAAGAATGTGTGTTAACTGCTTATGAACAGAGACAACTTCAGTGCCCACTGCACGGAAATCAGTCTTTGTTACAAATAGCCCCAGATACAGTAAGAAGCATTTTTGTCTGTTTATATTGGCTATGTTATATGTTACTTATGGATGTTGTACTCTATCTTTAAGCCACTATTAATAATAAGTTTTTCAGTTCGTTCAAGAATTCATAGAATCATTGATGCAGTTTCCAATTTAATGAATTATAGTTTTAAAAATTGATCCTGTGTGATCAAATAATTGCTATTTTCACATTTTTTATTGATTAAAAATCTGCGAATAACTTTGAAGTCTGCATAAAGTTTATTATGTTTTAATGTTTAATTTTTAGGTTTTTATTGATCTTGGTGAACGGCACCTAATTCTACCTGATTCGGTAAGACGAGGCAAAATGCTTGGGAGAGGTGCTTTTGGATTTGTTTTCAAAGCAAATATCAAACAAAGGGTAGGTTTCAGAGCTATGGATATGTTTGTTAATTCTAAGTTGACTTTTTAATTTGAATTACCAAATATTGTGAGTATTTGATATAATTTAAACCTAATTTTTATTCTTAGGGATCCAATTCATATACTGAAGTAGCCATGAAAATGTTACAACCTGTTGATCCCGGATTTGGGGCCAAGCAGTCAGACACTGCTGCATATAAAGTAATTTTTCCTTATATGATTGTTAAATTTGTATAAGTACATTTATAAAAACTAACTACATGACTGTAGATTTATTATTTATTTCTACCTCTCTGATCAGAGTTACATATAAATTGATTTGTAATGTTCCTATTGATTTTTAATAGTCCATTGATATATCAAATTAAATATGGTCTTAATATTTAATTTTATCAACAAATAGTTTAAAATGTTTTTGTTTTCTTGAGAATTATTAGGTATTATTGATTAATATTAATTATTTATTTTACATTTGTGTTTTATATAGTTTGAAAATGTAAATATTGTTTTTGTTAGGAATATTTTGAGAAATAAATGTCTTAGGCAATCAAATCAGTTCATAATGACATATAAAATGTTGTCTTCATTAAAAACTATGATAATAATAGTGATAAATTAAGCTATTAATTACATTTGTTGACTAATATCATTCAGAATAATGTTATGAGTATACATGAGTCTGCTTCAAGTAGCAATATACAGAGTAGATTTCATTATCTTCATGTTGGCATGGTGGGGAAGTTTATTGTATACATGCTACAAATGTATTCTAAAAGATTTTAAAATCAAGACTCAAATGTACACCATACAACTGCAAGTGGAATCAGGAAACAAGTCTAGTCAAGTGCTCAGTGAATCCACTATCACAACTGTTTGCTTAACCGGTCATTCCTTTTAATGGACTTTCTACTATATTTTAAGAGAATCTATTTACTGGTTTTTATTTTTATAACTTAGAATCAGCTGTTGAATATATTACAGAGCGCAGTATTGAAAATCACCTTATTATTACAGGCTGCGTGGAATAAGTGGCAACGTGACCCTTTGCAATATGCTTGCAAAGCTTACTGCACAGCTCGACAGGAATTAAATATCTTACTTTCCCTACGTCACCAAAATATCGTACCCTTGGTGGGTGTATGCACAAGACCTCTTGCACTTGTTCTGCAGCTTGCACCGATGGGAGCCTTAGATGCAATTCTGAAAAATTACAGGAGATCTGGTGCCAAGCTTGATGTGTATGTGTTGCAAAGAATTGTTTTCCAGGTTAGTTAGACTTTGTTTATTAATTAGTACTAACAGACCTGCCCATAACATTTGTGCTAAATTTTCTTAATCACTGTAATATATTAATAGCAAGGTGTTATTGCTCTCATTTTATATCTTATTTCAATCCAAATTTTTACCTGTGTTAATTCTTATTTCCAATAAAATGCATGATAAAAGTTCACAACTCAGTCATGTTACGTCAACTTCAATTTCATCCCATTCCTTTCTTCGAAGATGATTAGGCATTTTTGTACGCTAAACCTATTTTCCCCCATGTTTTCGTTTCTGCACTGATTTCTGTCTTCCAGATTTCTTGTTGCTTTCTGTCATCAGACTGCTGAAGACTCATTAGAGTGGTGAACTCTTCTACAGAGTTTTAGCAACATTATGCTATGCAGCTAAATGGCTCAAATCAAGCATATTTAAACTAGCTTCAAAATGGGCGAATGAATCACAGTCGATTTTATATTCCTTATGTCCATTGTTGCCACTTGACAATAAGCAAATAACGTCGATTCATGCCACAAACGTTAGTGAAATATATGTATGGATTGAGCCTTCTATTTCGGAAGTCATCTAACCTAGAGTGTGCTATTCAATGTACATAGTTATAAATTTCCCTACTTTAATGCAGGCTTCTATTGGATTATCTTAATATTATTCATTTCCAGATTGCAAAGGCATTGGAATATCTACACCAGCAACATATCATTTATCGTGATCTGAAATCTGAAAATGTCCTAGTCTGGGAACTCCCTCCCCCATTCCATCCATCCACGCCTATTCCTGTGGTCGAGACAAAATTAGCCGATTACGGCATCAGTCGCTCGACTCTTCCGACTGGTACCAAAGGTTTTGGCGGCACTGAAGGGTTCATGGCTCCAGAAATTATGAGGTACAATGGAGAAGAAGAATACACTGAAAAGGTAATTATTTTTAAACGAGCACATAGCTAAAATAATACAATTTTTAGGATAATATATATGTGTCTGAAATATATTGGTCTAAGTCAAAAATTTAATATTATTTAGTTCATATCTTGATCCATCTTCTCACAATGAACTTTTTTCCATATTATCCAAATCTTGTAAATTGTGGAAAATGAGTGTGAGTCTATTATATATTTTTCAAACTTATTCGGTATAATAACTTATTCGGTACAAATATTTTCACTGCATTACATATGTATCACATGCATGAACGAAACTTTAACTATTTTTTTGTTTTCTTAGGTTGACTGCTTTTCTTTTGGAATGTTTATGTATGAACTTGTAACCCTTCACCAACCGTATGAAGGCCTAGAATGTGTGAAAGATCATATTTTAGATGGTGGAAGGCCATCTTTATCTAAGAGGGTAGGTTTTAACATTTTAGCTTCTTAAATTTTATTTTTACAAAAGCTCATTTTATTTTTTCTTATGGAACCCTTTTTCTCTTTTATTTCAGGAAATGGCATATCCTACTTATCTCCTAGATCTTATGACATTGTGCTGGTCCCAATTGCCAAAAGATCGACCTTCAGCTAGTCAAATTGTGTCGATTGCACAAGCTCCTGAATTAACACATTTGGTTGATGTTGCTTCTCTGCATGATCAGATGGCTGTATTGAGTGCATGTGTTACTGCATTACCACCCACCAATGAAGGTACGTGTATTTGAGTGCTTTTATATGTATTTTACGTTTAATGTTCTTGATAAACAGGTTTTCACGGTTATATCTGTCTTTCCTTTTGCATTTTTGTAAATGTATTTGCTTTACTTTAGTTATGTGTGCTTCATATGTTAAAAGTAAAGATTAAGAATTAGAATGTGTACTAAAGATACATAAGAAATGTGTCATGTAAATTAAGGAATTAGAAATCTGTTTTAATTCATGGATGTTTACTAGTTTTATTATTCGTATATACGATTTCACTTCACAGCTGGATTTGAGGAGTTAATTTGGAATATTATTATATTCATTGAAGTTTTAATTTTCATGTGTTTTGAAAACTTTCTAACTAGTTTAATGTTTAGCTATGGAAGTGAGAAATTATTTTTATAGGAAAATATTTTAAGCACTTTATGTTGTTTACATTTTGAAGAATAATAAATGGCTACTATGTTCACTGAATGAACTAGATTATCATTGAGTTAAAATAGAAATCAACATTAGGATATTTTAGTAGTAAAAGGAAAATATGAAAACTCATTCTAATGGCAATATAGTGTTTTAATTAAATCTTTCAACTTGTATTTCCTACAGAAAGTGATTAAAAACAAATGAGCTTGTTGAGAGACTGATGAAAATGGTATTTTTCTTTATATGTGTATATATGTATAGATATATTAATATGTAATATATATTCAGAGTTCAAGAAATGTATACTATGAATATAAGCCCAGGTAAACATATTTTAAACTATGGATTCATAAATGCATGTTTAACTATGTCAATTAAGTACACATTGAATCCTGATCTCTATTTACAAATGAAAAATAATTTATGTAACTTTAAAATTTTTAGCTTTTCTGTGATGGGTTTAGACTTTTGTCATCCAAATTTCTAATTGACATTTTTGTTAAAATTTGTTGTAATAAATAAGAATATGACTTGGTTAATATTTTATTTATCAAGTCTAACAATTTTATGGCACTCTTATCTTTCCAGAGCAAAGTGCACAAGACGATCAGTGGGAGTTATGGTTCAGTCGATTAGGAAAACAAATGGATATACTAACCTGCAATAAGAAGTCTTGGCTTGAGTATAAGGTAAAGATATGCAAGTTATTGCAGTCTTAACATTAATGAGAAGGTGTTTGACAAAATTCAATCAAATTTGGTAAAAAAGTCACTACTTTAATACAAAATATAGTTATTTTTCAAAATACAAAGAGTTTTTAATTTCTTTATATTTTATTATGTACTATATTTTATATGTAACTAGCTGAATTCCCCAGCATTGCTTGGGTTGAATTGTTTATAATTCATCGTAATATTACTCAATATTACGATGAATTAATTTACCTCTGGAAATTTCAAATTATTTTTAGCCCCCTGCAGACCCAGGATAAATAACGGGGTTAATATATAGCCTATGTGTCCTGCAGAATTTCTCAGACGATCAGTGTCAGACCAATTGACACTACCAAATTTAGTGTGAATTGGTCTGACATTGATCATATAAATACGCAATGTTATTCCTATGAGGATTTCAGATTGTCTTTAGCCCCCTGTATTATATCGCCAATAAAAAAAGACCACTTTCTATGAAAATAATCTTATAACATTCCAATAATAAAGCTACAGTTTAAGAATTTATAGATGGGATACATAATAGATAAACTGAATGATGTGCAGTGTAACCGCACCCATTTGCGATTGCATCATACTCTAAACTCAGGGACTTTACACCCCTCTGCACACCCAAGACAAATAGAACGGAGTTAATATGTAGCCTACGTTACTCGCAGGGTTCCAAAGAATAAGTGTACAAAATTTGGTGTAGATTGGTCAAACAGTAGATTTTCTTAGAGACAGACAGATGCCAATTCTGCTTTATATGTATAGATAAATTATATATAAATAATGCATGTGACATTATTTATATGTTAAAATGTATAATATATATAAATAATTGATCAACTTGCGTAATCTCAATGTAGTGTCATAAAATAAAAATAAGATTGTGGTAATGTTTTAAAATTTGACTATTTTATGTTAGTAGTCTTAAAATTATTATTTTCTTCTATTTTCAGTTTAATATTTTGCTACTTTTCATGCATTGTAAATCTGTCCTTTGAAGTGGTTCATAATATCAATGAGTAGCTTAAAGAGGGTCTGCAGATATAGGTTGATTTAAATTCACTTATACTTTGATAACAAGAATTCCTTTTGATTTTTCAAGCAGAATAATTAAATATTCAGGCTAATAAATGGTTTTAATTTAACAATACATTAATTTTTTCAAGGGCATTTAGAATTTTTCATTAGAAAAAAAAATCATCTTTTCTCAAAGAAAATCTTTCTTTGTGTACATTTTTTAATAAATTTTATGCAACTCTTCTAATATTTATTAAAACACATTGATTTGATATTAGTTGTTTTTTGTTTCAGACATTAACTTTGGAAACAGTTACCGTCACATGCTTATGTGTTGTTGGGGATGATTTGTGGCTAGGGGATTCAAAAGCTCGCATACATATATACAAGTAAGGCAACATTGATCTATCATGTAAAATAGGTTTTGTGTTTGATTGTAGTTATTAGCTAAGTACATAACAATGTGCTTGTAAATAAAACATCAAGCGAAAAGCGTAAGTGGGAAACTGCATTTGAAATCATAAGTAAAATGCATCATGTGAGACAGTATTGAAATCACAATGAACTTAGTTGCAGTGGATTAGGAATTTACAAAATTATCTTAAATGTGTCAGAATGGTGCAAAAATGATAAATTTGAAAAGAAAATTATATCTATGCATTACTAAACACTTAGAAAATGTTAGTTTTATTTAGTGGTCACCTCTTGCCTAATCAATAACCTTGTCTCTTACTCAAAGAAATCAGACTTTCCATATAAAAGGACTTTGAAGGAAAATCTTTGTCTAGTTTTTGAATGATTAACTTCCTACATTAAAAGTAGTAAAAATGTTTATTAGAATTCTATACTGTTTTACTCACTTAAATCACAACCTTCAATGCTTATAGTCCAGATCCAGCAAGTTGGTATTTGAGTAATGTGGGTTTGAACGAGTCTGATATATTAGAGTGTAGATTAAATGAAAATGATGCAATTGAGGCCTTTAGTGTGGATTTTGACTTAGGATTTATTGTTTGGTGCTGAAAGTGAAAGCAGTATTACAAGTCAGGGAAACAAGTACAAATTAAGGCGATCACCATACTTGATTTTGCGTTTCAGCCATCTCTCCTGGCTAGTTCCACCTTTTAGAACCACCTTTTTCCACTTTTCTAGAAATAGACTCACCCAATGCCATCTGCCTTCTCACCAGAACTGGACTGTAGTTTGCATTCATTTATAAATGAGTCAAACAGCTTAATAGGGCTGGCAACAAGTTATGGATGGTTTTTTACTGAAATAAAAGTGATACATACATAAGAAAATATAACTTTCTTAATTTAAGGTTTAGTGTGCATTACGTTTAAGGGTTTATTTGGATTATAAATGTGAGAATTCCTGAAGCACTTGAGTCATTGAATACCTCTCAAGCGTCTTGTTTCAATCATGTGGAACACAAAATCAAACTTTCATTACATTTAATAAAATACAAAATCTAATGCTGCTGCAATTGTGTATTTGTATTGAAAACAATAATAAAAATATCAATCCTGTTAGTGACCATTGGAATTCATAAGATGATAAGCCAGTTGCTTTAAGAATTTTACTATGGATAATTAACTTAAATTAATTAAACAAGCAGTTTTCTCGTGAATGGGTTCTCTTTAAAATCATAACATATTTTTACCAGTAGATATCTAAACAGGGATTTTGTGAATCAGGTGCAAAACTAAATCCACTCACTTTTCCTACATTTCATATGTTCAATGTAATAATAAAATAATACTTTGTAACCCTTTTCAAATATCCAAACACCAATGGCAAATCAGCTTTAATAGAATGTTTTAATATGAAAATCTATGTCTAAGCAACTCGGATCCATTAAATCAAGCATTGTATTTTTAGCATTGCTGATCATACAATGACGACATCCTTTTCTGTGGATCCTTATGCTCCAACTGTTTCTGCCATTAGAAGTATGTGCACATTGCCTGGACAGAATGGAGTTGCCATGGCAACAAGTGGTGGTCAGTTGTGGCTGTGTTGTATTAATGCTATTGAAGCCGAAGAAGCAGTTGAGCAGCAAGAGAAAAATGACTCGTCTCGCTATAATATAGAAGAACTTGTAAATAGTGGAGGTTCAATTTTTTGCATAACAGTTATTGACTTGGGAAATAATAGGTAATACATTGTATTAAATATTTTTTATTTTACGTTTTCAATATTCATTCAAATGTTGGTAAAACGTATGGTACATTTGTTCTGGCATTTTGTATTTGTTATAAGCTTATAAAATGAAAAAATTAACATGATAAAAAAATATTTAAATTCTTTATGGCATGTTCATAAGTTTTTCCCTTGATATCCAAAGTGTATCTGCTTTCTACAGCTCTCTTTATGTAGTTTTGAAAAGATTAAATAGAACATCAATAATTAAAAGTATTTTTAATTAATCTTTTAGTACATTTTAATATGAGTAGAAATGCATTCTTGGCAACAATCTACGTATCAACCTAAAACAATCATAAGAATTCTTCAAATTGTCAGTTTGTAAATTCTTGCTTTCTATTAAATTTTCTCAAGTATCTCAGGCAAGATTAAGTACTCTTGCTTTCTATTAATATTACTTTTAATCAATTCTGTAATAAAAATAATTTTTGCTCAGTATTTTTTAAATAAAATTTTGTATAAAATTAAATTTTTCATTGCAGTAGTAAACACTAAAAAAAAATAATTTGCTTGAAAAATATTACTTAATTTCATCTAGATTAATAAATCAGTATAATTTCAATGGAGTTAGTTTATCATCAACATTGCCTTTGAAACTATAAATTCTAAAAGTTCTTTTTCTTTAAAAATAATACATTTTAAACACTTGTATACCTATCTAAAATATAATTTGTGTAGTGAATTGAATGTTGACTGGTGCTGTTAGCTAATTACCAACATTTTCATTATTGGTAAATAACTGACAGAAGTTCTCAATACCGGTTTTTTACCAGCTTGTCATTCTAGTTTTTCTTTAGCAAGTTTTTTTTTTTTTTTTTTTTTTTTAGTTTTTACTTCCAAGTTTACGGTTAATTTTATCACACAAGATACCCAAACGAATTAAACTTGGTGTCTTTAATCTTACTGAGAGGAGGGTCACATTTAGATGTTAAGAAATGTATCACTACTGGTATACAATGGCATTTTTGCAATTGATGCCATCATATAAATTGATCCCTGAAGTATGACATTTTGGTTACAGTAATTCTTACACATCTCCCAAACCAGTAATCTATTACCAGTTTTTAAAATCCAACTTGTGCTCATCGGGAGGGTATTAGCATTTATGTTAATTTCACAAGTGAACTAAATTTTCTCTGAATTCTGAATGGTTCTTACTCTACTCCATTCAATATTTTAATTATATTTGCTGAAAAACTTCTATCAGAACAGCCCAATGTTTTATTTGCACTAATTTTTCAGTTCACTGTTGCTGATCTGTGTCTGCCCTTACCTGTAAGATAGAAAATTTTATCATTTTAATTAATCTGTTTCTAAACTTTTCTTTTCCATATTTGAGACTTGTTGGTCAAAGTTCTCTAAGAAATCTTTGTTTTCTATTTTTGAATGAAGTTAATTACTTTCCTAAACTAAAAAGTCTTAAGGCAATATGAATTAAGAAGTGGTTGTTTTTTGGGAATTTATGACACAAGGCCCATATTTGGCCATGTTGCGTCAGACACACAATATCAAGTAATAGACACACAATGACAGCTTTACTGACACAGAAGAGGGAAATACACCCAGGGAGGAATGCACCTGACAGGAATCGAACCTGTGCCGCCTACAACTTGCAGTGAGTTGACTCTAGTGCAGTTGACATATCCACTGAGCCATGACATAGGAGAGGGAAGAATTTGTGTTACGTTGTTCATTTCTAACGATCTAGAGTAAAAAATGTCATAACTTATCCCAAATACATGACTATTCTGCATCACTCTTAATAAGAGTAAAAAGACCCTCTTAATAAAAGAGGTGTCTTAAACACACAATATCATTTGAACTTAAATTAGTACCTTAGTAAGCTAATTATTAGTATTCAGGTTTCGATGAATAAAATAATACAACATAGTTCATCTAAAATTTTATGTACAGTATTTCATCCACATTTATTGAAAATTATCAAAAAAATTACTGATTTTGTTCTGAAATAACAATGCATTACTTTATCATATCAAACAATGAAGATGTAATTCATTGAAAGTATATATTGGTCGGTTTGCGAATTTGTAAAAGCGGCATTTGAACTAACCAATGTAAATTTTGTTTCAGGTGTGAACTGTGGTGTGGCCAAACCCAAGGGAAAATATCCATTTACTCAGCAGTGGAATCATCCATTACCAATCAGGAAATAGTGTATCACTATGATCCAATTGTTGATAACTTGGATGTTTATCAATTAGTCGGTGGATTTTCTGAGAAACCCATTGTATGGTCCTATGTCTATCCAGGTAATAAACAGAAAAAGCATTTGATGACCTTTATAGATTTAAAAGGCATTTACTTAATTTTGAGCTGCCTTATAATTATCATTTTATTTCCTCTTATCACATTCTTAAATGCTTTATTAGATTCAAATCAATGCTTGCGCAGCTGGACTTTTATTTGTTACTTTTATTATAATTACAATTTATAAATTTGATGCTTACATACCTCATTTTATAAAATTGTCAGAAAACAGCACAATATATCAAGGGGAGTGATAAAGCAAGAATTGAAAAAAATTAATTTTTTGAAAAAGATCATCAGTTATACATTATTTTATTTTCTAAAATCACAAAATTGAAAGTTGAATAATACAGCAACCTGTTAATATTTCAGGGGAATAAGAAAAGCAAAATATATCAAAAACGACTTACTATACATGAATATTTTTTTAAACAAAATCTGTTAATCTTTACTTTTGGAACACCAAAATCTTTTTTATCAATTCAAATTAAGATAATTGTTTGAAACAAGTGTCTTGAACTACCAATTCTAGGACTGCCACAGCCAAAGTACTTGTGAAATAGTAGCATAAAATTTTATAAATAGCAGCAATAATCTCCTCTTAAACCCCTATTTTAGTTGCTCAGATACAAAATGAATCGGCTAACACAAAATGTGTTGATTATGTATGAAACGGATGTTGAAGATCTTGCCAAGAAAAATTTTAATTTAAAAATTAAAAACTACATACTTTCATGACTAGCAACCAGATTCTGATGTTTTTCTTTTATGGTTGCCATGGTTTGGTACCAAAACTTGCAAAATTTTCTCTAAAGAAAAATACTTTTTTTCATCTGCTAAATTTACAATGACCTTTGGTGAATTTTCAAAAAAGTCGCCAAAATTTTGGAAATAGCTAGATAGAGACGATTTTACTTAAAGATGCCCCTAGTTGTAAAGATTGAGAAATAGTTGCAAAGTCGCAGCCCTGCAATTCTAAACAGTGAGATTTCCTGATGTTCACAAACGCAAAATTTGTCAGGATACAATTAAAAAATGGCGATATAACTGAATGGTGCGTTATAATGAGGGTTTACTGTATGTACTAAATTTTTCATAACCCAGGTTAAAGAAAATCTATTTAGAAAATTGTTTTTAGAAATCTTCAGCCCTAGTTATCGAAATTTGTACAATTTGTTTTTCAGCACAATAAAATTTCTATTTTACAGGATGCGTAGCTTACCAATGGGATACAGCTAACAGGACAATTCTTCACAAATTGGATTGTTCAAAACTTGCACCATGCTCAGAAAGTCTCATGTCAATCAGTATTGAAGAACATTTAAGCCGTATGTATAAAATTATTTGAAAATTACAAAATTTAACTTTAATCAACTGACATCCAATATAATAAGTAGCACATATTGAAGTAACAATTTACTTTTGTGGTTATTAAAATCAGAGTTATCCAATTTGACATAGTAAAGTTATGTGAAAATTAAGTAATTTGGCTCACAGTTTAAATTTAATTATGTACTCATTTCTTCTCTTCTATATTTTTATTGTGAAGATGTATCTTTGGGTCATTATTTTTCCAATTTTAATCATTCGTACAAGTCTGAGTCTTATGTGCATTTTGTGCTTCTAAATCAAAAGCTGAAACTAGTTAATCTAGTAATTGTGTGCAGGAACAAAAAACTTTCTTTTCACTTTCAAAATGGCTTGTACTACAGTATCTTAAATTGTAATGTATGTCTGTGATGAGCCCTACATTACACTCACATATATAGCAAAAAACGACAACCTTAAATTAGTACAATTAGCCTTCAAATGCAGTTCAAAATAGAGTGGAAACCAAGTCTAAATAAACTTATATCTGCTACTAGCTTTCCAAGATTTTCCAGGGCACATTAATTAGCATCAGATAAGGAAAGAAGTGATCTAGTTGCAATGGTGCATAATTCAACAGATTTTTGAGGTTGGATTTTATTTTAGGACAGCAATTTTCAACACTTTTCATCTCATGGCACACAAACTAATTACTAAAATTCTGCAGCACACCAAAAGATATATTTTTTGCTGATCTGACAAGGGTTTAATTTTGCCAAAGTGGCTTTTTGAAACAATTTTTTTACAATAATTTGTAATGAAAAGGAAAACTCATATTACTTATATGGGTATTACTTAAAATTATTTGTGAACATACTTGTGAAAATTTCAAAAATAAACCATTGGAAAGAAAGAAATGTTGGACTATTTAAATTGTTTCACCATCCATAAGGCACACCAGTGCCATTCTAGTGGCCCAGTAGTTGAAAATAGCTATTTTATTCAAAATATACTTTGCGATGAGCATTGGCAGATTTTAGCCAAGATATTTTTTACCAAACATTAAATTGTAATATTAAAAATATTTATATTAAGTTAACTTGCCTTGGATTGTCTCAATTTGGTAACATTTTCAAATATTCCTTAACTTATAATTCCTTTTACATTGCAGCTGGAAGATGTCAAGTAACAGCCATGGCAAGCGTCGGTAACGACCTGTACATTGGCACAACTTGGGGCTGCATTGTCGTTGCGGAAGGCACCACCATGCGCCCTGTCACAGTATTCCGGCCTTTTGAGGAAGAAGTAAAAGCAATACTCCCCCTTCTGGGTAGGAAGGTATGTGATAACAAAGAGTCTGGATCCACGGCAAGTACAGAAAATGTTCCCTACATCGCTACTGTCGGGAAAGGGTATCGAAATCTCATTGGAAGATATGCGTCCATCAATGCACCCTCTCTTCTTCAAGATAACATGTATTTATTGCTATGGAGAGCAGATAATTGGGCAGCTGCATAGAACTGAAGCTTGTATTAAACATGCAATTCACATCCGAGCATTTTAACTTTAAAGGAATTGTGATATGTAAATTTCATACTGTAAATAAATTTTTGTTCGTGTCAATTTGTTTAGTTTTTAGCTGTAATTGTATGTGTTGGCAGACCTATTGTAAGATTTTGTGCCAGTGTTATTTATCATCATTTCTTGTAATATATCAAGCATAAATTAATAAGAAATAGAAGATAATCTTAAAATTTAGCTGTCAAATTCTTATTTTAAACAGCAGACAGTATATTTTTTACACTGATGCTAGATGCAATAATCAGAAAAATTAGAATTAATCAAAAATTCTTAAAACTTAAGATAAACATGGAAATAATATTCAAAATTATCTGAAATTTTGTTTATGCTGCGATTTCAAAAACTGTTTACTTTTAAAAATTAAATCAAAGCAAGCCCAAAACTTGTTGATTCAATATATCTTTAAACTATTAAGCTTAATATAATCACATTTGCTGGTAAGAGATTTGAAAGAAAATGTCCAATTGATCATATACTTTTTTCCTGGAAGATTTAACATTCCCTTTTAAAGTCTACTTTATTGAGTAAGAATTTAAAATAAGAAATGTTAAGGCAAGTAATAAATTTGGTTGACAAGCAAAACTATGGACTCTAAGACTACAAACCAAGTAAATCATCCAATAAATGTCTATGAATTAACTTGATATAAATATTTTTATTAGTTAAGTTTATTTGGATTTTGATGTTAGATAAGAAAACATACCTGCCAACTGCTACAGAATTCATGTAGTTGATAGTTAAACTATGAAACTCTTTTACCAAGTCTTTCAATCAACTGGGGTTTTCCCCCTACCATGTCCTACCTAGTTTAATCCATTTCAATAGATATTTTATTATGCATTTCGTAGGGGAAAAGCATAGCATTTTATATTTAAGATAAAATAAAATTAGAATAACTTTTAGCCTTAATAAATAACTTTTTAGAACAACTTAGTCTTAATGGAAAGGTATTAAAAAATGTGATGTAACAGACTGATATGATGAACGTTGGCAGGTATGAAGAAGCAAATATCTATAAACCATGAATTTCAGCATATTTGTGTGGAATATTACTATATACACATCTTAGGTGTTTTCTTCATTATTGTACATGCATCAATATCATATAAATTGCTTTATTTAGATTTAATTTGTTTCAAATATTCATAATCTTTATTTCTTACAAAAGTATAATTTACTTATATATGCATCTAAATTCATCTGTTTTTACATTGCAATGTCTAGTATGAAACATTGGCTTAATCAAATAGTCATTTTCACATATTTCCACGTGTCTAATTTTTAAACTTCAATTCCTTAGGATTCCTATTTTTTTCATTAGGTTATAAGTTATTTAAAATAAATTTTTTAAATGGTATTTTTTGGAAAAAGGTTTATAAAGTTGCACTCTAAACAGATAACTTATTGTCTACAAAATTTTAGAAAATTTGTTAAACCTAGAAATTAAAAATAAAGCTTTAAAAATTATTTTAATAGTTGAACAATTCAATTACAAATTTTAAAAAGAAATTAGATTATGTATTTTAGTTCCATTTCATACAAGAACCCAGATTCTTAAATCAGTTTTAATTTATAGAGTTGCATTTTTATTTTGTAATGGCTTAACATGCACCAAGCTGATTGAATTAAATATTAAAAAATAACAGATATTAATTTAAAAAAAAATCATAGTATAACTTATTGATGAACCATGCCAGGATATCAGATTTGTTTTTAGTTTAATTATAAAAACATAATCTTGAATAAAAAATTTGTCTTGCAGGTTGTTTTATTATCTCAGGCATTTTCCCATGTTATTCAAGTTTTAAAAAGCACAGCGAGATCATTGAAGGTGAAAAATAAAAAGCTTGCAAAAAGGTAAATCTTAAGTACAACAAAAAAATTAAACATTATCCCCATATTGCAGAATTTTTTTAATACAATTTTTAATTACTTTCTGATCATCACTTAAGACCACTCCAGATGTGTAGAGCACATTTAGAAAATCTTAATGTTGTAGACATGTTTTTGAGTATTTATTACTTTCACCAATAAATGACCATTGTATTCTACATTTATTTACCAAAATCGAAATAGGCCCCCATTATAGACAATTTCTTATTTGGAGAAAAATCTAGGTAATACCTTCCTGTCTCACTCTGTAAATCTTTTTCTTGTAGATGAACAGAAAATCAATTGCTCTTTCAACCCCTTTTACTTTTTTCCAAATACCCTAAACAATATATTTTAACTGAGAAATTATGTTCCAAATACTCACAAATTAATAAAGATCAAGAAAAAATTCGATTGTGTATATTTTGGCGCCATTTTTACATGAAGTATCACCGAATCAGAAACACCAACTATGCTCTGCCATCAAGCATGTAAAAGCAGTTGAGCAATTTTTTCAATCCTCTTCAGCATAATTATAGATCATTAGAATTAAATCTAAATATAGTTCATTTTATTCCCAAATTCACAATTTTCCAAGGTTCTTATGAAAAATGTTAAAAATGCAATTATCATTTGTCCTATAAGTTTTGAATTTGGGAGGGTTGAAATTTGGGAATTTTTAAGACTAACGTTTTGAAGGGAATACTGATTATAACCAATTACCAAATGTTTTGACTTTTTCCCAAGATGAGGGGGTCATTTTGGAGACTTTACAATAGCATAAACTAATGACCGGTCACAATATTAACCCTCCAAACACATTCAATCACAGCTCGAAAAATTTGCTTCCAATACAGTTCGAAAAAATTTGCATTTGGCAAGGCAAGTGGCAGACCTAAGTTATTCGGAAATCTTGCTCCAATATATTTAGTCTGTCACCTACCACACAGAAACTGCTGCAAACTACTAGTGTCCTCTTGGAGGGTTAATAACACTACAAAAATGACAAAAAAAACTTGGTGAAGAACGACACAGAATGAAGAAGTTTGAAAGAGCACATCTTTGTTCACCCAAAAGTACTACATGGTGCAGTTTGGGTTATACTGCAATATATACTATTGTATTGAAAGTTAATTTTCATGGTGATGGCTAAATTCACAATACTTCAGAATTTACAGTATGCGGTAGCTGAATTCGGTACATGCTACCACTAGTTCATTGGTTACCAATTGCAGGAGATTGTGAGAGCTGTGTAAGATCACAGGTATACTTCCATATGTAAGGTCGTGCAATGGATGTTTGTGACCATTTGACTGTCCTGTGTTGCCTTTTGCAGTCGAGCTGTCAGTTTCGTTAAAATGAGTGAGCAGCAACAGTGAAGCTGTGATAAGAATAGGGGCAGTTTCTTATCACAGGGCTTCAGCGAGTTGTTGGAAGTGATTAGCACCCAAATGGCAATTCAACTGTTCATGGACCATCCATCAGTGATCTCTGAAGAGCACCATCTAGTTTGTTTTTGAAAGTGCACGTGTTTATAATCCCTCCAAGTCATTAATTTAGCAAGACATGTGAAAGACAGTACAACTTTGTCTTCCAAAGTACTTCATAGTGGAGTTGGGTTACACTGCCTATTATACTTACTGTAAGTTACTTTTTGCAGTTGTGGCTAAGTTCACCCCAAAGTCAACAGCTTAACTCTCATGGTGCATTTTGAGTGTTATCAAATCGGAAATATTTAGATGTCACATGCTTTCAAAGCATCATGAAGAGTGTTTCTAAATTTGAGATTAAGATATTTAACCTTAAAAAAAAGAGTCAAATTCAAAAATAAAGGAAACAGGTGGTAAGTTTCAATGAAAGACTTTTCCTTTAATTATCCATACATTCATGTCTAATGAATTCCACTGCGCAGTGGTACATCAACTGAAAAGCTCTCGTCTTCCTCTTGCTTTTTCCCGCAGTGGTTTACTGCGAAAAAATAAAAACAAATGACAAATACAGATGGCAAATGACAGAGATGTGAAAAGGTGTAAAGGGGAGGGGAATAGTAAACTTCAAAAACAAAATAGGCTGGACCACCCAGGTGTCCCTTGATGCAAAAAAAGAAAACAAACGTTTTCTCGTTATTTTCACTGGGAGAGACTTGCATTATACTTTCAAAAATGTTCCACTGAGCAATTACACAAAATGTGCTACTAAAGTACACACAAACACAGTGACAAGACACCCAGTGAAATAATTACTGGAAAAATCAATTTCATTTCATTGAGAAGAGACGATTTCCGTGGGATAAATCAGCATAAAAACAAGGAGGGTACAAAACAAAACTGAATGTTGTGCAATTCTTGCGAAAAGTATAAACGAATTACTTAAGACTAGGTTCATGTGCTGTTGTCACTGGGTTTTTCTACACGACATATCCATAACATCCAGATTTACACTTTGCAAAAAACACAAGGGAAAAGCATTAACTGTAATAAAATTATTTCACTGGGTTGATTTTTCATCAATATCAATATTATAAACCAAGAACTGGTGCAGTTAGATCTTTTTCCACTTTGAAAAAGAACATTTACAAATGTATGGCATTTTAAAAAGAAATACAAATAGAAGAGTGCATAAAAGTTGGCATGGATTATGCCACAAAAAATTTAAATATGCAATGGGTGGTCTTGCATGAGTTTAATGCAGAAAAGAATAACCAACAAAAGTTCTCTTTTGTTTTGTCACAAAATCACAGCGACTTTAAAAAAAATTTCATATTTTGCAAAAAGCTGCATGTCACAGGATGAAACTACACATACACTAATTGTTACAAAAAATGTTCAAACAAAAAGAAACAACAATTAAAACGTTCTTTAAACACTTGATAGAATTTACATTATTTTTTTCCTTTCCAAACTTTTTAAAAACAAAGTCTGCCTCATATTTACGACTGGAAAAAATGAAGTACAATAGCCATGGAGAAAAAATTTTACGAAGAGGGCGAACAAAAATTACAATTTTTCTTCTGCACCAGTCCCCTCTTCACTGCTAACCACCATCCTGCTAACTTCTTTCGGCTTAAATTTCGGATTCAGATGCGAGACGTGAGACCTTCGGAGTGTACACGGAAGCATTGGGATCCAGGTTGGATTTGGCTACTTTCTCCTCGCCCATGTATTTGGGCGAGTACAAGAGGGAGGAAACGATCCCAGAGGCGAGGCTGATGGCTGGTTGATTCGGAGAGTAACAGTTGGGACTCGAAGTGACCGGCATCACAGCCATGACTTCGGCAATCTTTGATTTCAGTTCATCGATTTCTTTGTCTTTCTGTGCCAGTAGAGCTAAAACAAACAGATCAGATTTAGCATTCAAATTTCAGGAAAATTTTAAAAACTGAATTGAGCATGTTAACTTAATGGGTTGGTTTGGGGATTTTATGGCATAAGGGCCATATTTGGTCATGCTGCATCAGACTTAAGATATACAATATCAAGTAATAAACACACACAATGAAAATTTTATTGACACAGAAAAGAGAAATACACCCAGAGCGGTATGCACAGCCTACAACTCGAAGGTTGCTGGCACAGTGGATATACCCACTGAGCCATGATGGCCCCGTTAACTTAATGGGCTAACAATTTAGCAAAGTAAGGTCGTAGTGGAAAATGCGTGGTTGAGCAGTTAAAAACGAACACTGCATGGTGAGACTTAAAAATGTATTAGAATAAAATATATATAAAAGCCAGCAGCAAAACACATCGTATGGAAATTAGAAACAGGAGAAAACACGGCTAACAAAAGGACATGACCAATACTTTGTAGAAATAGAACTTAAGACATAAACGAAACTATGCTTATTGATTGAAAGATCCGATTCAGAGTAAATAGCGGTAGCTACCCACTCTGATCCGATTGATCAAGAGTGACAATCTAAAGTGATAAGACTGTTTATAAACAGTCAAGAGAACAGGAGAATATCTGACACAGCAGACTGCTTTTAATAAGAATGGGTTAGCAGGAAGTTGAATTAACATTGCTCTGTAGCAACACAACAGGCTATTGCCAAAAGCCACGTAATTTTGAACCAGACAGATGAGGTCAACACCTGAGCTGGCACCCCACTCTCCAAACCACACCACACCAATGTGAAAACATTTGAGAACATGACAGATTTAATGTGAATCAGCCTCCACGTACACGACAGCCTGGTCGGATCGAGTTCCGAACTCCCAACCCTCGGTTGCTAATCTGATACTCTTCCAACAGGACTACAGCAGCTATTAAATTATAAGAATGAGAACTATGATAAAATGAAACGAGTGTTTATTACATTTACAAAATTCATTTCTTCCTGTCTAGGGCAGACTGGTTTCAAAAATTTACTGTGGAACATTTGTCTCAAAATTTACATAATTTTTTTATTAATTTTTCTTTTAATTTATAATTGTTTTTAACTGTTGTCATTATTTTAGTAATAAAGTTTTAATTATTCTATTTATATTGTCAATTTACAAGGCAACACACCAAGATTATCACACCAAGTCAAAGTATTCAAGATGAGATTTTTTTAGCTTTTCTAGATCAGAATGTGGTGATATTTAGATTGATTTAATAGTTTTTCATTTTCTGAATGGAACTAATAGATACGCCAAATACAACCTATAGAAAAGCCAGACTATTCATTTTTCAAATATCTTCTGTTGATTTTGTTGGAAAAAGATAGTTTGACATTTTTGTAGATCTATATCTTTGCCTGTGATTGGCCAGTTTCCTAAACGAATTTATATTTCTTATTTATAAAGAAATGATAGGCCTAATAGAAGTGCCAGACTGGCCATTATTTAGTGATTGGATAATACATTCTACAGGATTTGGAGTTCATATCTGTTTTCAGAAGGGATTGCCTTACCTAAACTAATCAATTGCTATTTTGATGGAGGGTTGGTAGACTGGATGGAGATACATAAATGTGCCGCAAAAAACAGCTGCTTCATGGTGTTTTTATCAATTGGTTATAAATTTTGCGAACCTATTGACAGCCTTCAAATATGACAGCCCACTCAGGGCCTCAATATGCTAGCCCATGTAGAATATTCCAGCTTCCACATATAGCAAGTTCACCCGACTTCAATTTATTAATAGACATTATTGTTGTAAAAATTGCAAGATATGTAAAATTTCATAACCATTAAAGTAGATAATGAGAAACTTTCAAAAGTTACTTTCCTTAGCTATCAGAATTGTTTGTTTCCTCGAGTGGTGAATTAAGATTTTACTGTAACTAATTTTATTGTATGACTACAAACTAGGCTATGAGCTATTTTGGTTACAAAGCGACCAATGATACAAGTTTTACACACTTGAAGTGATCAGTGATACATTGACCCATCTTAAGACTCAAAGCTTAGACATGTGTAATGTTTGCTTGAGAAATTGATTTCTTGATTGTTCACACATTTGATGAATCCCAATTCGCTTATCTGTGATGTGTGCTAGATGATTAAAAGATAATGTCATAAAAATTATATGAAAATTTATTTTCTTTTGGACACAATAGGCTAGATCAGTGGTTCCCAAACTATTTTGGTCGTGGAACCCCAAAATTTGTTGCCAATGATCGCGGAACCCTGAATATTTTTTCGACAACGACTTTTCAAAATTTAATATCTGACATTAAATGAAACAAGTATTATTTTGGTATTTCAGATTTTATTGAATTAAACAAAACTAAAAAAAAAACCATTCTGGTTGGAATGACAGTTACCGTTAATTATACAAGGGCACAATAGCATTGGCGCAAATACACCGGTATATTGCACAAAAAAATACATAAATTTTCGTGAAGTTCAAATTGCTACCGATGCTCATGTTTTCAGTCGCGTTATTTAAAAAATTTAAATTCAATTTGGTGGTCGATTGTAAACTTTCCGAGGAAAATGTGAATATATTAAACACCATTCTTATTTTTTTAATGAAATAAAATTTGTCACGCGGAACCCCTAAATTTTTTCGCGGAACCCCAGGGTTCCAAGGAACACACTTTGGGAACCAGTGGGCTAGATCTTTCCCAAAATATTTCTAGGTACATTTTATTTAAAAATGAATACAAGTTATGAAGGAAAGCAATTTGTGGTCACTTGTCAAGGGGACCCATGCCAATTCTATAAGAAATAACGAAAATCCAGAATATTATCTAAAGGGATTGCCAACTCATCACGAGGTATCACATAATTTTTAATGCTTTCATTTGGTCTAGATTACCAATACATCTAGCATGACAAACTGTAATCTGAAATTATATTCAATTCCCTCTCATGAATTCATTGTACAAACAAAATGCATTAATTTGTATGTACGGTATTGTATGTTTAATGCACTACTGTGCAGACATGAAAGACTAGCTGGACAATGTAAAAGCATACCAGTTATAAGCTGTTCTATCCTATACACTTGTATAAAGAAACAATGTTGTTTTGAAATGGTTTAATTAAATTTAAATTAGAACTTGATGCGCCTCAATTTTATAGTAGTACCACTTTTGTTGAGTTATTGACAAACATTTCCTTGATTACAACTTAAACATAAATACAACGCTGACTTTGAGGTAAAATTAAATGGACAAAATTTTTCAATTACATTTTTAAGAAAAACTTGCAAGATAAAAACATCTGATAATAGTGAGCAGAAAAATTAATTAGAACATAAAGGGAGCCAAACTAAAATGGGGATGAACCTCACACGCATTTTTTAACTATGTTTTTAGAGTTTTGATATAAAAATAAAATTCATTCATAAAACATTAGAACTTACTTTGTGCAATTTCAAGTTGACGTTTTGCTTCACCTAATGCAGAGAAGAGATCCAGTTTTAATCTAGTCTCAGCACTGAGACTGTTTTCAAGGCGTGCATTTTTCTCCTCCATTGCATTCAGCGCAGAAACCAATGCTTGTGTGCTACCAATGTTTTCCTGGTATGAGGACAAAGACTGAAAACAAATGCTTCCACTTTACTAACAAAACTCTGCTATTTTAAGCAAATTAGCAGGAATAACAATAGATATTTCGATAAAGAATTGTCTAAGCATGGGCATAAACCCTTAACTACCAATATCTTAAGAAAGCTTTTACTTCAGTACTCCTAATATCACATCTTTCAATTATACACTGCACATTTTTATCGAGATTAATAAGCTTTAAATCAGTAATAGTTTAACACTTATATATAAAGTAAGAAATGGTTATTTAGACAAAACATTACTTTAAACTTCACTCCACGTGATTTATAGTAAAAGAGCACACTACTTAAGTATCATCAAAGTAAACCATGAGTAAGATTAAAATCCATGACAATTTTTTTTATTTGAATATATGTATCAATGTGATATAATTAAGAAGGAAAATGCTTCCTGATATCACATGGGGGAAAAGAAGAAAATGTGATAACAAGTATTACAGAAATAAAGCAGATATGAAAACCTCAAGGTTGCTTAGAGCATGGCCATTCTTGATTGATGTGCTGGACATAAACTTCCATGAAGTCAGAAATAAAATAGGCATGGCAAACTTTAAAAAAAAAAATGCTCAATAAAATGAAATATGTCCTTTAAAAATAAAAATTAATGCAGCTTTGTAGCAATCAACATTTTAGAAATAAATTATTGTAAGCTAACTAAATTATATCACTGCACACGTTTTGATAAATGATACCTACGAGTCGCATATTCAGTTTCATTTAAACGATCAAGTCTTTAACAAGTGCAACTTATATGGAATATTAAATGGTTTTGAAAAACAAGGCTTTTTGATGTTTGCATATGGGCAGCCAATACCACAGGCATGGTTTAGATCAGTGGTTCTTAACCTTTTTAGTGATCGGGTTGGTTTGGGTTTTATGGCACAAGGTCCATTAGCGGACAAGCTGCGAAAAAGCAAGATTAAATGTACCCAATAAAAACAGGTGAAACAGCCAAAGTAGTAAAACAGTAGTCTAAAAATTTCAGTTTTCAAATATTATAAAAAGCCTAAGTTAAAAACATTGAAGTTTAAAAATATAAATACAGGACGATTCTTTGTTTTCAATACAACAAATAGTAGATAAATGTTAAAAACCTTAAGATAAGAAATTATGTATTTTTTAAAATATGACTGATGATAACAACATACATTTGAAACATGAAGATGACAACTATATACATTTTAAAAATCCAGTACATTGTGAAAAAGGTAAGAGTGCAGAGGATTACCCAGCAAGGCAGACAAACTGGGCGAGGAAGTTTTAAAAAAATCTAATGTAAAGATGCCATAAACCAGGACACGAATTGAGAGATCGCAAGATCTCCTTTAGTGATCGGCAACCCCTTGAATCTAAAAATAAGTTCTAGCACCCCCTTGAAAAATATGTTTCTATTTCTTTATTTAGGAAATTCTATTGCAAGATAATTTATTTATTGAGAAATATATATATATAAACACTTACATATACATATAAAACAATATCTCATTTTTAATGGCTATGTTGTAGTTTATTCATAATACTTTTGAAGCGACGCTCCTTTTTCAAAAGAGCCACGCATAAGTCATCACTTGCCTTTAAGCGATTTCTGGCTTTTGTTTTTATGTGCAAGTGATGAAAATCCCATTTCACACAGGTAGGTGGTGGCAAATAATAAAAGTGTCTGCAATGCTGCTTTTTCCAGCTGTGTATAAGGTTCTAACTGTGTACACTAGAATTGTTCTAAGTCCAGTTTTTCAAATTCCATTTGAATAAGTGCATTACTCATTGAATGAGTAACGCTTAATGACGGGCATCAGATAAAAAGAAGTATCTTCACAGCTCTTCAAAGTGTCACTAAATCACTCTTTGCATGTGATTTGATTTCATAATGTAAAGGGAAAATTATCCAACCTAATTCACATCAGGTTGTGTTTTAAAATATACTAAACAGGAAAACAGCAGTCGATCAAAACAATGAAAAAAACACATTACATCAAATTCTGTAACAAAAGTAGAATTAATGAACTATTCGTAAATAATTAGAAGAGATTATCTCTACCTGTGCCTGTCTTTCCATTTGCTGAATCTTATCTTCACGCATTTTTAAATCTCTTCGGAGTTGCTTGATTTCATTTTCCATGTCTCTCCTTCGAGATTTGCAGTTTTCTGTGCACTCGGTTCTGAAAAAGGGCAACCAACAAAACATTTAATATCTGAAAATAAGGTAATTTCCATTTCTTGTAAGAAGTTACACATCAAATGTAAAAATGAGATACACAGAGCAAAGAAATCATAGTAATGAAGTAGATTTCAACATAATAGTGATCTAAGGGCTGCTACAGCCAAAGCCCTTGCGAAATAGTAGCATAAATAGACCATTTTAAAAAATAGTAGCAGTCTCCTCTCAAACCTATTTTAGTAGCAATTTTAGTTGCTCAGATACAAATATCTCAACAAGAAATTTAAATAACAAAATATTTTCTTAATAAGGTTTTCATAACAATCTAGTAACCACAGATTCCGATGTTTTTCTTTTAGTTGTCACAGCTTGGCACCAAAACTTCAAAATTGGTGACTTTGGAAAATTTCCCCCTAAAGAAAAATCTGAATACATTTTTTCTGTTCGCTATTAGTTCAAAAAAGGGACTAAATTTTCATTGACCTTTGGTGAATTTTCAAACAAGTTGCCAAAGTTTTGGAAAAGTTCACTAAAATTTTGAAATTAGCAGCATTTGAGATGATTTTGAATAAAGTCATCAAGGTTGAAAAAATAGCAGTCGCCTGCATCAGCCCTCTGATCCGTATACTATCATAAAAAGATTGCAACAGTACTTATATGAAGTGATAAACACTGTTAATAAACTTAATATTCTAGCACTTTTTTCATGTTACTTCAAGATAACTATTAGCTTCCTTATTAAACAAAAGCTATCAAAAGTGTAACTCTGAAATTTTAAATCCATAGATTGCTATAATTTACCCATAAGTGAACTTTCACAGTTTTAAAGCACTCGGACAGTTTTAAAAGCATCAATGTTTAGGTGACCTTTAAATATGTCATCAAGTTTTGACGACACTTGACCTTGGTTTTTGAAGCTGAAATAAAATATGTATTCTTGTAAAAATTAAAGCTTTATAAAAACTTTTTGGACTTGCAGCAAATATTTAGGCTTTTTAAGAGCCTTTAAAAACTAAAGTGGAAAATCAGGAATTGAGGCATGCGAAAACCTCGATTTAGCTCAAAAATAAAATCCATATTTAAAAGATATGGAAAAACATTTTATTAAAACTTCAAGTCAAATTAAAGCAAAATATAAAATACTGCTGATTATTTAACATCTGTTCACTTGCCACCATTCACAGATAAATTTCAACAAGATTGTCTTTTTCAAATTGATTGTGCAATTGAAGCATATGAGCCAATGAAAGAATACTAACTTGTTTTAACTCTTTCAATCATTATCAAATATCCTGCCTGAAAATTCTCCTAAAATGATAGTACAAAATAATCAACTTAATAAAAAACAAATTACCTTGCTGTTGCCAATGCCACAGCACGAGCAGCAGCAGCCTCGTCAGCCTTCTTCGCCTTACGCTCTGCAGACAGTTGGTTTTCACACAACGACCTCATCTTCCTCTCTTCTTGAAGTCGCTTCTCCAGTGAACTTATAGTTGACTTATCCTGCTGTCGAGCGGCTGTTAGATTCTGAAGCCTGCAAAACAACTCAATGTCATTTATTGCATTCATCGACATTTATGCATTGTATCCATCATTTATCAATGCCAATCATCACAAGTAGCTAATTGGGTATGAATTAGAGTTCGGGAATTTTGAAATTATTTTCCACGTCTGGATCAATGTGGGACAAATAGGGTGACCAACTATCCGTTACGAATTCAATGGAGATTTGGGCACAGCAAATTTTGTGCATTTTTAGTCACTCCAACAAATGTACATGGCATGAATAACATTTAACAAAATTTATTTGCATTGTATATAATATACAGGTCACAATATAGAATAGAAATTTATAGATTTGCATGTCCTATGTGTATTTGTCCACAGATACTGCCGAACATTAAGCATTCTTTTATCTAGTGCAAACTTCAAAAAGTCTTTACAAGTATTGTCATAATTAATTGCAATCATTAACTGACTTTAATAGTTGCAAGCTGCTTTGATTTTTCGGATCAATCCACTGAAAAAATCTTTCAGTGTATAAAATCTGCCTACTTTTCTTTGCAAAGGTTAGATGGTTGATTTGGGTTTTATGGTGCAAGTTCCAAAATGAACAAGTTGCACCAAATGTAAGATGAAAAATATTAAGATGACAACATTAAAAGCAACCAAATCAACATTACAAATGAGACAAAAACTGTTACTCTTACATAACAGTAAGCATCATATTTATTCTGGGCTACTGTTCACAAAATTGGACCTTTTTCTCAAACTTTACGTGTTCAAGGAGTGTAAAAGCCCTGATATTACTTATAGAACATTGTAAGTGACATATTTCCACTTACTTGTGTTGCAAAGACTCATTGTCTTGCTGTAGCTGAAGAAGCTCACTTTTCACAGAACGCTCTCCAACAGAGATGCTGTGAATTTGACTTCGGAGATCTTGTTCAGACTGCCTGCTAGACTGAAGGTCAGCTTTTAACCGCTTAAGATCAGCTTCTAGCCTGTGGAACCAAAACAGGTATCATTGAGCTTGCAAAAGTCAAGCAGTTGAAAACATAAAACAACCCACTTCAGAAAATCATTCATATGCACCAAAAGGAACAGAGTCCATTCTTTACATATTACTTTTGAGAACTTAAGCATCAGTACTCCAAGGATTCAATAAAAATAATTCATTTAAATTCAAGAGAAATAATTTGTTCAATATTTCAATAACCAGATTGGTTGGTTTTGGTGTTTTATGGCAGAAGGGCTATATTTGGCCATGCTGCGCCAGACACAAGACATACAACATCAAATAGACAGACACACGCAATGAAAGTTTTACTGGCACAGAAGAGAGAAATACGCCCAGGGAGGAATACACCTGACAGGAATCGAACATGTGCAGCCTACAACTCGAAGTTTGATAGCGCAGTGGGCATACCCACTAAGCCATGACAGCCCCTTTCAATAACTAGGCAAAATAACCATGTACTAATGCATTTAATCAGGACAAAACGTTTCTTGTCGAGGAAATAGAAAATTATGCTTAATTTTAATTATATTTATAAATTATTTATTTATAAATATTGTTGGTACCAAGGCTAAAATAATGAGTTTGAGAGTTCTTACACTTCTGGAAAAGAAAATTTAAATTTTACAGGGAGGCATCGCAATTTAATCAAAACTTTATTATATCTGCCTGAAATGTGATGCCATCACTATGCAAATAACCAAAGGTCAATCTAAAATAGCCAATAGGTGCTAGTCTTCCTGTTTCTGTGCAAATAACCAAACAAATAACCAAAAACCGAAAGAGAAAAGGTGGTTCCAACTACTTTTACTACTATTCCCTTCCTTTTCTAGTACTAGCCATGGTGCCACAAAAGTTGGCATCAGTCTTATACTTTGGGACAAAATAATGCTTTTCTCAGTAGTTCCATACTATTACACATTCTTTACAAAAATTATTAACAGGATTTTCTTGCATTATAAATAATCAGAATTGAAATACAAAAATTCCTAGGGATATGTTAAAGTTTTCTATGAGTCTTAAGTAAATTCAAGGAGTTTTTCAGGTAGGTAGTTGAATTTACGTTGCACTGGAACAATACAAAGGGCTATTGGCAATGTCTGGGATCAACCTTGAAGGGAAAAATCGAGGACAACACCTGGTAATTTTGAACTATTCAGCTGACAAGGTCAACACCTGAGCTGGCACTCCACTCTCCAAACTTCCACACCACACCAAGAGTTTTTCCAGATCCCTTGAAAGAAATAATTCATTTCCAGAGTTCAAAAACTTTCAGTAGGAACCCTGATTTGAATTGTATGGTTCACCACTTTCAATATGCAATCATGCATCAATATATAACTCAAGTTTTCGTAGCTTTTAAACACATTTTTCAGGAAACATTTATTTCAAAGATTCATAGTTTTGACATGATGCAGATAAGATACAGAATGAAACATAAAACTTGCCTGCAATAGTCTTAGTAATACTGTCCATAGTTCTGTAGTTATTAGAAACAATGAAAATACCCATTTTGCACAGTAATTAATCAATTATGTCAAATAATTCAGTTAATTATGTGGCTACTGGTCCTAAGAATTGATTTTCTACACAACACAAACTCTGATAAATTAAAAAATATATGGTTGAAAATTTTAGTGTGAAATAAGTCACAACTCCAAGTGTTCAAACTATAGTTTCGGTGTTGTAACCCTAAGCTTTAATCAGTGCTTTTAACTAGATCTTGCCCCAAAAAGAATACATAGTTCATGCTTTGCAAGAATGTTTAGTTTGATGTAAAATGTTTTTAGTTAAAGTTGAGTGTTGTGAATGCCCAATGAGACTTAACTGTGGTTTCATTGTTACCTTTCAAAGAAATCTTTATGCAGAGCATCAATCAAAAAATTACAAATTTTTTGTTCGATAAAAGTAAAAATGTAGAGGCATATCACTGTCATTTAAGGTATTCTTTTCCTTTACAAATTGATAGTTTAAAAATCAACAAAGAAAATTTGGCATGTAAATACTACATAATGCAAGAAAATTAATTCAATTAGCATTCATAAATTTAAATATAAAATAGTCCAATGGTCAAAAACAAAATTATATTGTTTTCCACTCAAATGAAATACAAAAGTAGGAGTCATTACATATCACAAGATGTAAAAGTTAATCTTATTTTAATCAAAACAAATTTTCAAAGAAATCAACAGGAATAAATTGCAATTTAATAAAAAAGGCAGAACCTCAAATATTTGAGAAAAATACACAAAAAGTACCTCAAGAATTAGATAACTTTTTGAAATTTGACAAATGGGTTTTATGTAGTTCAACTGTCAGTATTCAAAAAAGCTAATATAACAATATAAAAGAGAACAAAATTTTTTAATTAATTTCAGGTGCTTCACTTGTAAGCTAACAAGTACAACAAGGCAACTGGAATAAACTCTAGATGCACTTAAAAGTCTTAACACCCTTCAACAAATTATGGTCCTGTTTGTACAGGTTACAAATAATGGACACTGCTACCAAATATACTCACAAAAGTTTACAAAAATTGTAAATTGAACATTTTGTCCTTGTACAAACTATGGTTGGGGGTTTTATGGCACAAGGGTCATATTTGGCTAAGCTGTACTAAACAAAAGACAGATAATGAAAAGTATTAGATATACACACATAAGATAAGATTTCCTGACACGGTAGAAATTCATCCACATTAAGTTCCAGGAATTGAACCTGCACCACCTACATTCACAAGCTATGATATTATTGTAATAAAATAAAGCTTTTTAAAGCCTTTTTTTTTATTACATATTCATGTGATTCAAGTTTTGTAAAACTATCGATTCTTGGATTGGAAAATGCAAAGCACAATAACTTATAAGTTCAAAAGCAAACATAAGTTAAATGTACAATGTAATGAAATACTGAAGTGTTGTGGTCAGCATCAAGTCATCTTTCAAAACTTAAAATTGTATAAAGCGACATAGGAACAGAAAATGCTATATCAGTATCTTTTGCACAGAAAGTTTCAGAAAAGTCACAAGAGATGAAAAACTAATTATTTTAAAGGACATTTAAGTATTAAACAGATTTTAAGTGAGGAGGTCCACAGCTCAGTCTAAGCGTCAATCCGAATGGGATTGCAAATCCAACTACGTAATGCAACAGGCTTTACAAGAACCGATGATAATGCATAATCTTTTACACTTCCCACCTTCAAAGGCTAATGGCATAAAATCAAATGCCCGGCATTTGAAAATACTTAAAAACCATTACAATAAATTTTGAGAAAGTCCTGTGATTCTGCCCCTTTGTACAACCAATTAGAAGTCATGGGTGGATCCAAAAAATTACCAAAGGTGGTTGGTTTGGATATTTAATTGCTGAACATAAATAAAAATTTATACCATCTTTAAATCAAAAGAATATGTATTTTCTATTTTATATCCTATTTATTCATTGGAACAAAATTCTAATCTAGATTACGATTCTGAAAAATACATGTGTGCTTTTGTTATTACTTAATTTTGGGAAAATGCTCCAGCTTTGCTAGGCAAACTTAAGATTACAAGATGAAAAAAAAAATATTTTGAAACAATTGAACAAGATAAAAACTAAAATTAGAGATATTAATTGAAGCTAAAAAACAGATATTGACAAAAACAGAAAGTGATCATTCAAAAGTTATTGTATTTCTTGAGTATTGCTTCGTCTTTTGTCGTCAATACCATCCTCAAGAAATACATTACCATTTTTAGTTAGATTTAAGAATATCCCAGAACCAAGTGCAATATGACCAAGCTAAATTTTTACTCTTTTAATATGCTTGGCATTCCAAAGATGTTTACATCACGATTCCAGAAGCAGTCTATTGTGATCCTGTTGGTTGGATTTTATGGCATAAGGGCCATATTTGGCCAGGCTACACTGAACACAAGACAGACAACGTTAAGCAAGACATACACAGGGAAGTTTTTACTGACACTAAAGAGAGAAACACACCCAGGGAAAGTTACAGGAAACGAACCAGAATAGCGTACAATGGGCAGGCTGCTAGAGCAGTGGGCAAACCCACTTAACCATGACAGCTGCTGATCCTGTTGAAGGTTGCTATCTTGGTTGATGAAAGGATAATTATATTATCTTTCGAGTTCTGTTCCCAAGCAGACTATTGGTTTTTCAGTGCAGTTCTCCATCATTATAAGTTATTAATATAACTGTTTTATTTAAAAACAGGAAAACTTGTATTCAAGCAAAATTGACGAAAAACTACAAAGTAAACCTTTAGCAGTGAGGCTATTTTGTTTTCACTAGAAGTATAATATACTCTTAGACATTTAAATCCTGTGCAATATTATAACCTAAACATGGACCATTTTGTGGGAAACAGTCAAATATAAGACCTACTGGACAAATTTCACTGTAAATCTAACAAATTATAAGGTCCAAATTTTTGCAAATTTACTAAGCTATGGTAGAAATCCAAGTATAGCAGAACCTTGATTATCAGAGTTCCGATTAACCAAGTGTTAATGCAATCTGAGACAAATGATACAGGGTATTTTTTAAGCTTTAAATGAAGTTTGGAGCACAAGTGTGCACGCTTTGTCCAAAGAAAGTAAGTGCTGCAGAACAGAAGATCCCTCAAACCCTTAAAATATTTTAAGATATACAACTCATGTTCAGATTTATTGGAAAATCATCACAATAAATACACATACTGTGACACAAATCCAAGTAGATTACCCTTTATCCTATCTTTATGAATCTTTCGATATCAGTAGTAACATGCAGTACTGTTAATTTTTGTTTCTTAAAGGCTGTTTTGTATTATTACATCTGTATTATTCGAGTTTCTGGTTATCTGAGGTGGCTGGTCCACATCACTTTGGATAATGATGGTTCTACTGTACTTGATTTTTCATTCTTAGTTTCAGGTTCAATTAATGAGTATTTTGACATAAACCACGAGAATCTACTCATATGGATTTGTGGAATTTTGGTTGTGTTACTAGCAATCATAAAATTAAAACACAATATAATATACTTTATTATATAGGTATCAAAATAAATAGTGGTTTTTAAGGATTAAACCCACAATAGTGGATTTAAGCCATAAAACCACACAAAAAAGAAGCTAGCTCTAAAGGAATATAGGAACAAAACCAACTTACCTGTATGTGTGGTCATCTTTCTGAGAACTAAAATTACTGGTAGTAACTTCCTTTGCAGAATTACGGTTCCTTTTAGAGCTCCCAGTATGAAGACCTGACGAGAGATTGTCTTTCACACTATTGTGGTTCCACTTGCCTCGCCCTTGCGACGAACCAGTCGTTGCATGGCATGCGACACCGTTGCTCTTGAAAGTCGGTTTTTCGCGCTCGCAGCTCTCATCACTATCATCAAAGTCATTGACAGTCTGCTTTGCGAGCTGCGTCTCCATGTACTGATAATCATGCTTATCCACAACAACAGAGCTACTATTGTGTTTCCGAGACTCTCGAGAGTCCAGTTCTGAATAAGATGAATTTCTGCTGTCCACACTATTTGTGGGAGACAGCGTCGTCAAACTGTTCTGACTATTTGTACTGTTAGTGTTGCTGATATTGTTTCCACTACAAATGCTTTTTCTTCCATGGCCATGGTTCGCTGTGACACAATGGCCATTTGAGATTACTTCCTCTGTTGTTACTTTGGAAGCTGCAAAGAGGAACAAACAGACCTTGTTAAACCTTTAGATCATGATGTAGATTAAAACAGCATAAACACATGAAAGAGTTAACACAAAAGAGGATGAATAACAAAAGAATTCTTCAAAAAATTAAATTTACATAAGAAAAGTATACACTAGAGTACAGCCATGCTAGTAAAAAGGCAGCATCTCCAAATTTGGTCATTTTAAATTGACAATTGTTACATGTTGCATACTGAACCTTCTGATACATGTGCATCCCCTAAAGTTACACGGAAGGTCATGTGTATGATACTCAGATAAGCATCCAGTTTTAACTCATCATATATAACGAAGATGCAAGGATTTAAAAAATGTAACTGAAATTTTTATATAACATGTATTTATCACATTTTAAGAGGAGCCTGTATCGCATGCATACACGTGCCTAATGGAAAGTTAAATATCTGGTACAAAACAATAGATAACAATAAGTACCATGGTTGATTGAGTTCTCTTGTTTTGTTATATTATGAGGTAGCAGATACTTATACAATATGTATTATAATAGCATGTAACAACCTTCAATCTTAAATAATCAAAAAAATTGGAGGTACAGCCTTTTTGACTAGCATAGTAGTACAATGATACACATCAATAGTTTACAACCTGATAAACATTTGTAGAACTGAATAAATTCTTACTACAAATTATTGAGTTTTTAATTTACATACTTCATGATTTGCCCATAAAATACTTTAATATATTATGAATCATTTGAAACAGTGGTCCAATGATTTTCTGCATTTGCAATTGTTAAATAAGATTCATGATTAATTTTTGCACACAAAGAAATAAAAAGCATAAATTTTTAAAGCATATCAATGGTGTGTTGGCAAAAAGTCGTAACCCACATCTGCAAATTTAACAGAAATGAAATAAGTTTTTGCCTAGTTGAATTTGTTGGCTGCATTCAATTGTTTGGTTTCATATCCCCTTTGTTTAACTAATATTATTTATTGGTGTATCAATTTTAAAAAAAATTATACTTCTAAAAGAAAAACATAATTTTGTAAAACCACAAAATAACTTTCATTAGTGGCTTATGACCTTTTGTCAAAACACAATTGTTAGGTTAATAAGTTTCAAAATAATTTAAATTAATCCATTAATACAGAAAATACCATAAAAATACATGTTTTTACTATACCTTTTTCTTTGTCCTGTGAACACACGTTAGCTATGCTAGGTGCTTCTGCAGGCAAAGCTTGCTGTAATAAGTGGATGTAAAATTCATTTTCTTTGGCAACTTCTTTTTGTTTTCGCTGAAATTAGGACATTCAGAACACATCAGAATAGTGAACAGACAAAATAAAACTATAGGAAGCAGAAAGACTAAAATTAAATGCATGATCTGTAGCTCATATAAAAAACGTTTCAAATGATCACTTTATTCCACAACCAAATTTAAAATTTAAAGCCAGAGACAAATTGCAAACTTTCACTTTATTGAGCAGCCCCAACTGTCATCTAAGCTTCCCAGTTTGACTACCCAACTGATTCTATTAAAAGAAATGTGTCCAACCTGGGTTTAAATAAAAATCGTATTTACAATCCAGTCACAATACTTGGTTACCCATATATTGGGTCATCCGGAAAGTTCTGCATTTTTTTATGATAAATACCAACGAAGAAGTGTGATAGTTCCTGAACTGTGTAACGTGCATTTTCAGTGATGGCATCTTTTAATATGTCCTCGTTTAAAGAGGATGGTCATCCAGAGCGGGCATCATCTTCGAGGCTGAAATTTCCGCGCTTAAATTTATCAAACCACTTTCAAACTGTCATCAGAAACAGCACTTTGTCTATATACAGCACAAATTTTACGAGCAGTCTGTCTAGCCATTTTTTCCTTTATTAAAATAAAAGAGCATAATATGACAAAAATGAACTTTTTGGTTCTCCATTCTTAGCACTGCAGTGAAACAAAAATTGTGCCACAACACAAGCTAGAATTATGCAGCGTAAGCAGAAAAGACCGAATTTACACATCTGCTTCAATCAAGGTCACTGTTATCAGCAGTAGCAAAATAGTAATAAGAAAGTGCAATTTGAAAAACCGCAGAACTTTCCGGATATGACCCAATATATTGATGCTTAGTTCCCTAGCAACAGATGAACTAATTAGGTCAGGACCCATTAGTTAAAGTGGATTTCAAACCCAATACTAATCTGAAAATGCATGGTTGTAGTGTACTCAGGAAATAGAATGTTAACCACTTGACAAGACTGTCTGGATCTTGGGAACACTTGTTCTTGATATATAAAATGTAACATGGGGAAGACTAGAATGTGACTCTAATTAGAATTCCATTCCCATACCAATTATGCCCTCTTGGGCATAATTGGTATGCAATGCACTAAGGTACATTTTACAAACAATTGATATATTTATGTGTGAACACTCTTTTTAACATACCCTAGAGTGCCCATATTTTTCTATAAACCATGTATTCAATTATATTGCTGGCGTACAAGCGAAACACACTAAGTCAAAATTTTCAAGATTTGAGTTTAACTTTCCTAGATCAGAATGTGGTGATCTTTAAATTGGTGAAGTTTATGAAGTCATTTTTTCTTTGCATGAAGATTAGATTCCTTCTTTAGAAACACAATTAGAGAGTTTAGCATAGTGTGGGTAGAATTTTTCTCCCTTTGTTTTCTCAGAACAATGTTTGTTGACTTTAAGTGTTTCACTTGCAAGTCAGCGTTATATATTTGTAAGAATTTAAGTTAACTGGTAAAAAATATAATGGCTACCTATTTCAAAGAGTACATTAGTATTGGGAAAGGATAAAGTAAGTCTGACCATTGATAATACTTTAATTATTCAAACTTAGTGGTTTTAAATACAATGGATTTTTCTTTGGTACAACTGAATTTGATTTTTATTTAATATTTTAAGTTTAGTATTCATACATTCTGAAAAACTAACTGCTATACAATGACAATAAATCCAACATTTTTTATTTTGATAGTCCCTATAGAATTACAAAAGGATAGCTAAACTATGGATAGTAAGATATAACAACGATTTTCTTTTATGCCTACTTCAATTTGATACTTTTTTCACTCAATTCTTACTTTTTATATTAAACAATAATTTTTAACACATTTTCCTGCAATCATAATAACTGTAACCTATTATACATAAAAACATGACACAAGTTTTGTCTTTTATGAAAAGTTTAGGCCTTCGGCTTTCTGTAAAATATTTCAAGAAATATTTACATTTAAAATAATATGTAATGCAAAAAACACTGCCAATATTCACAAATACGGAAAACCCAAGTATGAAATAGTGTGAAATTGTATTTCTGTAGTGATTTAACTGACAAAAGACATTGCTTAACATACTTAAATTTTATTGTCATATTTTTAAAAAACTTCAAAATCCTTATTAAAAATAAGGTTTGATCCACTTACAGATGGATGAGTTATTCTCTATTCAAGCTTCCGAAAATATAAGCACATCAATTCTTTAACTGAGTTTTAAAACATGAAATCTAAAAACATTTACTCACAAGCCTCATTCTGTATCCAACGTAACTTTTGAAACCAAATCCAAGAGTAACGACTGGATAACCTATGCTAAAAGGCAAAAATGAACTTATTACTAATAGTGCAAATAGAGTACAGAATGAGGATTGACTCACAAATACAATAAACATTTTATAGCAAATTGTATAGAATAATATATGAATTGCAGGAGTGTCATAGCCAAAGCACTCGAAATAGTAGCATAAATTTTTAAAAATTGTAGCAAGTCTCCTCTTAAACCCTACTTTAGTAGCAATTTTAGTTGCTCAGATACAAAGATCACACCAAGAAATTTAAATTACATATTTTCTTAATAAGGTTTGCATGACAATCAAGCAAACACAGATTCTGATATTTTCTTTCCTGTTTGCACGGCTTGGTGCTGAAACTTCGAAATAGGCATCCCATCGAATACTTCCCCCCTAAAGCAAAATCCGAAAAACATTTTTTCCATCTACTATAAGCTTTAAAAAATAGACTAAATTTTCGTTGACCTTTGGTGAACTATCAAAAAAGTTGCCAAATTTTTTTAAATAGCTTTAGACGTTATTGCTTAAAAAGATACCCCTAGTTGCTGAGGTTAAAAAATAGCAAAAAGTCGTCTGGCAGCCCTGGAATTGACGTAAATAAAATTAGGACTTCAATCTTTACTAATATAATATTGTGTACAAAATTAAGCATTTTGAATATTGAGTTGTCTTTGTATGACAGTATTTTGTTACAGTATCAAATCCGCTTTGACACCTTCTAATACATTACAATTTTCTGTACTTGTATAGATAGCATTCTTGGTACAACCAATTTTAGACTACAGATAATCAAATTATTGCATGAGCTTAAAAGTAACCGCAATTTGATAACTTAAAATTAAAATTTGTTGGATTTAACTATTAAACAATACATATTATAAAGCTCTGACATTTTATGATACAAAATACTTTAATATATTTAAATCTTATCCTCTCATAGAAGTATAAGGAATTTTAATTCATCAATCGTGGAATTTAATTGTCACTAAGGGTGTGAAAATTTTCTTTAAAAATAGTTCTATACCATGGAGCTTTTGTTCCTATGGGTTTATTAATATTTTATATTTCACACTTGTACCCAAAAGTACATTATAATCTTTTTGTTTTCCTTTATATCAAAAAAATTTTCTAAAAAAACTATTAATCTACTAAACACATTTAACAAGAAAATTTCATAAAAATCAAATTCCATTCAAATCTAACTACAATAAAAGAGGTTGTTTGGACATTTTTTGAACGATTTTAATGGGCTGAAAATCAATTTTTTACATGAAATTTTTGTGTTTTACATGTTCTATTTGATTGCCTTTATTGTTAACTATCTTTCTACACCTTAATTTCAATAATAATGACATTTGTAGTATCGACAGAGGTATTTTGTCCCATTCTTGTTCCAGTTTTTCAAAGTCCTTGAATGGTTTTCAGTCAACGTTTCGATAATACCCTTTTTAAAAGTCCAAAAGCACAAAAGTCCATGGGTGAGACCTCTGGAGATTTAGCAGCAATATCAGTAAAGGAATACCAGGACTTGATACCAGTTTCTTGTCCATTTTTTCTAATTTAATAGTAAATTTAGATGTGTGGCACTTGCTTTATCCTGATGCAGCTCTGATTGTTGGCACTGAGGGTAAAGATATGGTATTTCTCTTTTTAATATTGGGGATAAAATATGGTCTTTATTGGAGTTGATTAGAGTAGTATGTGGAGTTGATTTTTACATTTTTTCACTCTCTTTACTTTTAATTTTTCATTATATGCAAAACCGGCAACAATCATAAATCCCTAAGAGAAAGTTTCTTTAGATTCTTTGAATCACGTTTTAAGATTTTTTCTCCTCTTTCATGATAATAAATTGTTATTTTTTATTGCAATCAGTTAAATACACCCACACCTCATCTATTGTCACGACATTTTTCCATCTTTCTTCAGTTAAATGCTTCTCATACAGAATTCTGTAGCGAGTTCTGCGTTCTGCAATATGTCGTGGAGATAGATCATGGACATTGTATTTTTTGGCCTTTTTAAGATTCAAATCACTGTATTGACGGATTCTCTCTTAAAATTAAAGATCTTACCTTACAAATATTCTCAGAAATTGTTTTCTTTTTTGGATACATATTTGGAAATACTTTTCCACTTTATACGTTTTTTCCTTTCTTATTAATATTACTTATCGTACCTTTAGATATTGAAAAACCATGACTTATACAGCGTTTCTGATCATTGAATAAGCATAATTCTCTTCGGAAAGAGGGGAAACATAGTCTTCCATCCATTGCTCATTTAAAAGCGCCATTTTGAAAGCAAAAAAAACTCTGAGTTAGCAGATAAGTTATACTTTAACTTTTTAACTGCTGTGAAAATAAAAAAAATTTCGTAGCATACAATTTTTCTTACAAATCGTTCAAAAAATGTCTGAACAGATCCTGTATTAGAATATTTATAAAAGGAAAACAAATTGACTTTGAGAGTTTGGCTACATTATATCAAATAATGCAAACTATTATAATTAATTATTCTGAAAAGAAATTAATAAATGAAAATACTAACCAGTGAGCTGCAAACGGCCTACAAAGATCTAAATGAAATGGCAAGTTTTTAAGTTCTTTGAGCCGCACTGAAGCTTCAATATATACAAAAAGTAACCATAGAGAGATGGTAGGAAGACAAATACCCCTCTCTGAAAATAAACAAATTACACTAAAACACGAGAAAACTGAATAAATTATGTTTATTTAAAATTATTAGATTGATGATTTAATTATGACTTAAATGAAAACGAAATATACAAATTTCCAAATTCAACAAATTTAAAATCAAACCACAAGAAATTTAAAAAACTGAAACTTTAATATACTACTGCTTGTGCACATTTTTTTAATCACACCACTTTTAATAATTGATATCAGTTATGAAAAAACTCAATAAAAAACAATAAGTCAAGGAGAATTTAAATAAAGCTGAGAAAATAAGCAAAAAGACATTTTACCTGTGTGCCACACATACTGAACCCAAACGTATGTGCTTGCTGCGAAAAACAGCCAATGAACTGGGATAAAAAGGAAACAAATCATATCTGACGTGAATGCAATGAAAACAAAGAAAACTGAAAAAGCCTAGAAAAAAAATAAACAAATTAGCTTTATATTACAGTACATATAAACAAGCATTGAAAGAAATTAGTTTGTGATCTCATGAATACAAATATTACATAAAAGAAATCAAGCAACTCTCAACTTTAAAAATAAAATTTAAAAACTCAATTTGCGACCCCAAAACTAATTTTTAAAAGCTGAATTTAAAGAAAACCCAGAGGCAAAGTGTGACAAAGCAAATCCTATCCAAGAGTAAAATAACTCAAATTCCTGTAATTTAAAAAATGTACTCAAAAGAATTGAATTTCTTTGGAAATAATTAATATCCGGAGTTGTCTTAATCAACACATTTCTTCAAATCAAGATTGTTAAATTGTTGCTAGTAGCAAGGACAGATTTATTTAGCTCTAAATAGATATTTAGCTCTAAATAAAGGTAAATGAGCAAAAGTTATTGATGCTTTCTGATATATAGCCCTAATATATAGATTTAGGATGAATATACAATTCGGATGCCAAACAGAAAAAAAACAATTTTTAACTTTTTTAGAATATTTGGCATATATTTTAAATAGTCAAGTGAGTTGTTCCCTTCTAGGTTAAGATTTACATCAGTCCTTGTAGCACATCTAGCATCAATGTTAAAGAGTTAACCATAAGGAAGATTTTCTTAGATAAATTACCAAAGGAATTCCCAAGTTCATCAAATGAATAATATAATTGGAATTTTTGACTTTGTACAATACAATTCTATAAAAAAAAAATTTCCCCTGCATCAGGAAAAGTCCAGGGACCATAATTTCTGATGGAGAGCCCTGTAAAAATTAGTCAGGCTAAAAAGGACATCAGCTAAGATGTGATCGTCAGATAAAAAAGTGCGAGGTAAAAGATGATTAAAATCTACAAAGCTCCCCGTCAAAGTTGGAGTAAACTCAAGGGTTGTTCTCATTTTTAATTAATGTTGTCATTGTTTTTCTCTTGTAGAATCTGATTTTGATATTTTGAAACAGTGAAGATATATTTAAATCATGATTTCATAAAAGTAGATTCAGATTTAATTGATTTATATTAGTATAAATGAAAACTAAAACAATGTACAACAGTCAAGAAAGTATCTGAACACTGCACTTAAAGCCCCTGGAGTCAGTTGAAAAAAAGTACCTTTAAAATTGGAATAATGTCTCTACCCTATAAATATGTATTCAAGTTACATAAGGGTCTTCATATTTATTTTGCTACAATTCCTTTTCACATCGTAATTGCAATGCATATCAATTTTTGTGACAATAACAGATATACAAAAAACTATTCAGGGTCGGACTCAAAAAGATTGTGAAATAAGTCATGCTTAAAATGATTTACAATCCTAAATATTATTTCTTAGCTTGAACTAAATTTTTAATGTTTTAATCCATTAAATTCCACCCAATAAAACATGAAAATATCATCAGAAAATGTCTGGATTTGTATATTATTTTAAATTATTAAACTGATGTAACACAAATAATTTCTTAGCAGTATGTCTATTATTTACTTAGGATAAAAATATTAAATTCAGATTTTATACTTAACCAGCTGAATTACCAGGCATTCCTTGGGTTGAATTGTTTATAATTCATTGTAATATTAATATTATTCCTATGGAAATTTCTAATTGTTTTTAGCCCCCTGCAGACCCAGGACAAATCGAACAGGGTTAATATATAAGCCTATGTGTCCCATAGAATTCTACAGGATAAATGTACCAAATTTAGTGTGAATTGGTCTGACATTGATCGCATAAATAAGCAATGTTATTCCTATGAGGATTTCGAATTGTCTTTAGCCTCCTGTACCATATTGACGATAAGAAAAGAACTTTCTATGAAAATAATCTTATCTTATCATATAAATTTACATTCCAATAATGAAGCTACAGTTTCAGAATGTACAGACGGGATACATAAACGATATGATGCTGAGCGATTTTCAGCGAACCGCACCCATCTGGAATTGCATCATACTCTACGATTCTTAAAAAACTCCCAAGGTCATCTTGAGAGGTGACTCCTGTAGCTGTTCTGACGTCATCTGCACAGCTAGACTGCCCTCTTGCAAGTGTTCTGTCCCGGATGATGGGACATTACACCCTTCTGCACACCCAAGACAAATAGAACGGGTTAATATGTAGCCTACGCTACCTGCAGGGTTCCAAAGAATAAGTATGCCAAATTTGGTGTAGATTTGTATAGAACGGACAGACAAAAAGGCAGACAGATGTCAACTCTGCTTTATATATAAATGTAAAGAAAATAATTTATGTTAATTACTTCATAGGTTAATGGTGAAATGGAATAGATGTGATGTGTGTAAGGTCTCAATCATGCCTAATTAATTGCATAAGCTGATCATTATAAGTAATTCTGACCAAATCAATGAACCATAGAACAGATTCTAATTGGCCTTTCAACAGACTGATATAAATTTGATCTTTCAACATAGCATTCAATTAGGGTGACATTGTTGACTTCTTGGACATCAGCATTTTATAAAATATTTAACCTCAAATAGCAACATCCTTTTGAAAAAGTGAATTTCTAAAAAATTTTTATTATGAAGACAAACCTTAAAGCAAATTAGATTTATAAGACATTATTCCAAGTCTAATGATACTTTTGGTTTGATGTTTTAATTGCAATGGTGCTAATAAGGTGCCCAGATATCTTGATCAGATGTACTTATGATAATTACTTCATAAGTAAGGATTTCATCCAAAAATAAACAGGGTTTAGAAGCAATTTTAATTTAATAGTTTGAGGATACATTGGATTTGATGTTTCAACTCTAAAGGACAAGAATAATGAGGAGTTACTTGGACAGGATACCTTTTTGATCAACATACTTATGATAAATTGTGTTATAAAGCGTTTTAAAAAACAAACATGGTTTAGAGGCAATTTTAGGTTTTCAATGATACATACCAGCCCTTGATATTTAAAAGAGTCGTACACACTGCGGAGCAAAAGCCAAAAGGGCCACAGGTACTCAAAGCGAAACTCCAGGATGAAGTCAGCCAACAGCACCAAGGCCCACACCACTAAGAACTTCACATACAGAAATGTACTGTAAGAAATGGAAAAAGTATATTAAAAAAATGAAATAAAAAACAAATCACACAAATAAACATTAAGCACACACAGAACATTCTATTCACCTCTTGTAGAGTTAAAAATTTGCAACTTAAAAAATTTCCATTGTTATCTGCATCACAAACTGAAATGGTTTTTCATCATTTGTTCGTCTTGAAGTGAAATTTTCAAATTTCCCCAAATCTTAGCCGCGTTCGTAAACAACTCTGAAAAAGTGCAAACCAAATAATAATCCGTCACATGACCTCTGTTTCACCAATTCTGAAGTTGCATTTACGAACGATTAGGTTTTTTAGTCTCATTCGCCATGTAATTGGCAATTTGTTTTGATAAATTCAATCTGACAATGAGCCTAAGCCATGAGTAGAGATGAATTACAACATTCACATCTACCTTTTTGGTCGCCAACTTCTGAACTGAAAAAACCTAGCACAATCTCAGTTCGTTTCAAACGATTGTTTTTTTCGTTTCCAGTGACTCATAAAACGGCTTGTTTTTCACACTAGAAATCTGACTCTTGGAACGCTCGGTTCGAATAACTCGTAAAACTGGTGCGATTTATTTGCGTTTACGAACGAGCCCGTTATAAGAAATGTTTCACTCTCGAATCGTAAGGTTTGGATCTGAATTTTTATGCAAGAGAAGTGGCTAAGTGGTGTCAAGTGAGAAGGAATAAAGCACTTTCAATGTTCAAGTGGTCTTGTTAGATTTGCAGTACGAAAATTCCGTGTGTTACATTGAAGCAAATATCTACAACCTGCTGGCTACCTCGCACGTGGTAAAAATATAACAGTAAAATCTTGATAGTTTTAATTTATAATAATAAAAACACGATACCGGTCCATCGCCAAATTGGCTACTTAAAGTTTCGTTGCCAAAAGGCTAATTGAAAACCTACGACGGGTTACCATATTCCATAATTGTTGCCAACTGGTGATGGTACCGTGATCTTGAGTTTAACCTGATTATATTATAAAATAAATAAAAGCAAGTGAAACTCGAACAACGTACCGGCGAATTTGGCGTTGGGCCGATACCGTATTCTCGCGCACACAATCAAATTCAACAATCACGCAAATTTTCCAGAAATCAGTTTTAGGAATTCAAATTCGTTGCAAAACGGCTATTTTAATAAGCTGCCATATTGGATGTCTTCCACTTTAGCACAAGTAGAAGTGCATGTGACAAACCTAGGAAAAATTATCGCCAATTGGCAATGGTACCGTTATTGAGTCAACTAAAAGGGTAAAGATTTGCATCTATAAATTCAGTTTAGACAATCGAGTTTTTGAATCCAGTTTGATTCCAGCCCAACTTTTCTGAAATTTTTTTCTTGTTTGGGGCAAAAATTCTCGACCAATACGAGTAATTAAATAGACGTTTTTCAATAAATACGAATTAAGTCGACGACATTAGTCCAATGACCAGACCCCACTGTATGTTTAAACATATTCAAGAAAACAAACTTAAAATTTCATCTAAATACAACATTCGGGCAACTAAAGGAAAATATTTTGTTGTCATTACCGTCCGATTCTATTTCTAATCTATGGACCTGCTTACGTTTAAAAACAACACACGTTTCTAATATTTTTAATTACAAATTTTGAAAGAGAAGAAATTTGACCTAGAACCGAACCGAAACGATTTCTTAAAAACTAATTATACGGGTTGAATTGGTTAACTATATAGTGAAAGTGACCAGAAATAATCACAGTCCTCTTTCTTAGAAAAATACCAAATCATTCAAGTACGAGTAAAATAATTTTTAACCCCTTTTCGACATTTTTATAATTTCTACAACCTACTTTAGACACAAATTCTATTCATACAAATCCATCCATGTAATACATTTCATATAAATAGCCCCCTGATAAAGGTACAAATTGGCGAAAGGTGAAACACTAAGGTAATTGCTACAAAAGACGATTTTGACTGAAGATTACAAATTCCCTTTTTAAGTTCTATTCCTGTAAAATTGCACAACTCAATTCGTAAAAATGATGAATCTACTGCGGATACTCTCACATAATTAACCTACCAATATTTTTTTATTTGTGGCACTCTTCGAATTTCGCTACCATTACGGGACAGATGACAAATTAATTTGATAAGATATTTATCACGAAGTTTGTTTTAAAAGCGGATACATTTTTTCTTGAAAATTCCGTTTTGTGGCATGTGCAATAATTAAAGAACTTGTTTTAAAATTTAATGTCTTCAATAGTGATAAAGCAACCTATTACCATTTTTTAAAACAAACTTTCCCTATATAAGTTGCTTAAATATAACTTCAATTCGTAAAATAAATATTTTGTTTAAAGCGGCATGTAAGATTCTTTGTCATAGCGACTGATAGCCACCTTGTTTATCAGTTGCTATGACAAAGAATCTTACATGCCGCTTTAAACAAAATACTTTGCGGTGGTGTTGCGTGTGATAAAAAGGAATTGCAATTTATTAAAACAAGAAATATTTAAAACAGAAAACAGAGAATTAAAACAAAATATAAGTCAGGAAATAGTTCTAAAGATATAAATTGAGATTCTTTTTTCCCTTCATCTCGCACAGAAGCCACAACTTACAACAAAAATTAGATAGAATTTAAAAATACGAAATTAATTCGGAGCGAAAAAAATATCACTGCACGTGGCAAACGAACGAGTTTTCCGTTTTGTTGCAAAATAATCGTCTCAAATGTTCAGAAATAGTTTTTATTTTGCATAGAAAATAAATAAGGCTCAAAATAAAAAAGTATCTAAATTTAAATTCTGCAAAAATAGACTTTTAAAAGAAATTGATTTTTCAACAGTACTGGTAAAACAATTTAAATAATTGTAATGCTCAATATGCATTCCAGCTTCTCCAAAACTACCCACTTATGTTTGATTTATTAAATAGTTACTCAGACGTTTTAACATGAAACTTGCTTAAATACGTAAGCAAAGAAGTTTTAAATGCTTTCACTAAACTAAAATGTGGTGTATCAAATATAAAACATTAAATTAAAATACGTTGAACAAATCTTATGTGATACTTGTACAAACACAGACACAAAATCGAACATAGAACGGGAAGGCGGACAAACGTATGCAACCAAGTTGTCACTAAATGAATGTAAGTACTCACAGTATGGCAAAGTTTCATATTCAACCGTTTGGACGAAGCACGGGCACATACAGACACCAAACGCGTAAGAGACTGATTTAGCATCAGAAGGTCCCAAAACGAATAGAAAACTTGAAATGGGTCGAAAATATTCAATGTACAAACACTCCATTCTTATTTATATAGATGTTAGCAAATATAATTAACTTCAAACTCTTGCACATTTCATTCACAACGTTATCGCTTGAAACAGACTAATGACGCATTAAACGAAATTATGCTTCAACTTGATTTATTTACATACGATTAGAATTCAGATATAAATTTAAAGATCGTGTCCTAGACATTGAATGAATTGTTATCGTCAATGTAATAAATATACTGTAGATGTAAACTTGAGCTAGGAAAAGCTAAAAAAATTCGATTAATCGAAGTAGTATAAATTGGAGGGAGTGGCGCCAAGTTGAGGATTGCTTCAATTTTTGAGCAAGTGTTGAAATTTTAAGTATAAAGTAAAAACGCTTCATGATTGAGATTCATTTTTTACGGATCTCAACGATGAAATACGTTTTGGTAGACTGAAGTTGTTATGGGGTACCTCCGGTGAGAAGTGATGACTTGGAGAAGTCCATTTGTTCCAAGGTGGTTAAGCTCACGAGGGCTGCTATACTCAAGTCATAGATGGCAATCGCCATAGGTGATTATTTGTTTCCCCAATTCGTAATCTGCTATGGCGCTTTCGGCATCGAACAATTAACATGGAGCAAATGAAATCCCCTGAAGCAATGTCAACTCGCAGGAACTGAACTGTATCCACACTCTGCTAATATGTTTTATGGATTGCAAAAGAACAAATGAACCAGTTTGCGATTTGTTCTATAAAAATACAGAATATAAAAATACAACGATAGTGTTAATTCATTTTTACGAGTGAAAATACGAATGGATTCAACCAAATAATTATTGTCAAACTTCCTTTATGTCTCTGCAGTGAATCATTAAAGAGACCTCCGCGTTTCTGTTTTCTGCAATGCATGAATATCTGGTGAATAAAAGTGAACTTTAGTACCTAATGAAACATATTTTTTAATTTAAAGATAGATGTTATTTAAAAAGTTTCCTGCCGAAAAGGGGTATATCCATTGTTCAGATAACCTCCCAGATCCCAAACGAACCTCATTGATCCCACCGCATTGAAATCTATATACACTGCTGGCCACCCAAATTGCAACACCAAGAAAGACAAGAGATATCACAACAAAATTTATTTTATAGATAACATGTTGACCAAGTATCAAATGATTAAATTTATAGACTTCTGTGAAGTGTGGTTCCTGCCAAAATCAGTAGCCAGAGTAGCCGCCATTGTTGGAGATCACCGCTGCCACACGCCTCGGCATTGATTCAAAGAGACTTTGGATGTGTTCTTGGGGTACAGCAGACCAAGCAGCTTCCACACGTTGCCAAAGTTGATCTGGTGTGGCAGCTGGGGATGTATTCTGGGTCAATCGTTGAGCAACCATGGACCACATGTTTTCTATCGGCGAAAGATCCGGAGAGCGAGCTGGCCAGGGAAGCAATTCAATCTGGAGATTGACGAAGAACCCTTGGACAATGCGTGCCACGTGTGGTCGCGCATTATCCTGTTGAAATATGGCTGTGGGCAAGCCCTGAAGGTAAGGAAGGACAACTGGCTCCAACACCTCGGAGATGTAGCGCTGGCTGTTTAAAGTACCGGCAATGCGTAGTAGAGGAGTGCGAGAGTGATATCCAATACCGCCCCATACCATAATACCCGGTGCAGGACCAGTGTGGCGGTGCATAACGCAGCTGTTCAGCATCCTCTCTCCACGGTGTCTCCAGACTCGAATCCGACCATCGTGGTGTTGCAGACAGAAGCGTGACTCGTCAGTAAAGACAATTTCATTCCATTCTGCGATCCACATCCTTCTTTCATCGCACCATTGGCGGCGGAAACGTCTGTGGTTCTGCGTCAAGGGTAGACGAAGCAATGGACGTCTTGCGGACAGACCACTCTGCTGTAAATGGCGTCGAATGGTACGCGCAGACACTGGATGATGCGGTACAGACTGAATGTGCTGTGCTATGGTTCGTGATGTGGCTGAGCGATCCGTCACTGCCATACGCACAATATGCCTGTCATCACGTGAAGTGGTGCACTGAGGTGGATGCGATCGAACACGTCGGTCCGTCGTACCCTCCTGCATCCAACGATCACATATCAGCATTACAGTTGTTTGGTTTCGTCCAACACGACTACCGATTTCCCTGAAAGGTTATCCACAATCTCGGTAGGCCACTATCCTTCCTCTGTCGAACTCGGATACTTGATCAAAAGATGATCGCTGTTTTCTACGAGGCATAATTGATCGTTTTTTTTTTTGAAAAAAACCACAAGATAAACACAATTGCCGTACTTGAAATCGTCGAAATCTCCAAGCCTTAAATAGCGCTTTGAAGTGGCGCCACAGGCGCGCGTGATGTGCGTCTGCGCTGAAATTCTAATCATTTGCATATCTCACCTCCGCTAATGCATGTTGTAAATTTCATATTATTTGCATGCTTCCTTCAGGGTGTTGCATTTACGGTGGCCAGCAGTGTATATAAAATAGGATGTGTGTGTGTATGTGTGTATATTTTCTATACAAATCTACACCGTTTGACCAATCCACACCAAATTTGGTACACTTATACTTTAGAACACTGCGGTCAGCATAGGCTAACTCTTAACTCCCGTTCCATTGGTCCTAGGGGGGGCTAAAAACTATTCGAAATCGCCATAGAAATAACATTGAGTATAGATTGATTGCTTCAGGCAGCTATGGTTGCTTTACCAGTGTTGATCGAAAAACAATTTTTTCCGAAACAAATTAAATTACAATATTTTTATGTTTGAACTGACATTTTAGTTCTCATGATGTAGATAAATTATAGATATTTTATTGATGAAGAAAGAATATTTTAAAATATTTATTTTTGCAAGGAAATTCAAGGAAAGGTTTTCAGGAGTTCAAGGATGATTTTCAAGGAAAGTTGGTGTATATTTCGACCAACTTTCCTTAAACAAAAAGGATATTTAAAATAGTTCATTTTTCATAATTTACATTTTGTAATGGAACACGAGAAACTTCAACTCATTAATCATAAAAGCGTCATGTTATTTTAGATTTGGCAAACCAGAATTAATGTTTTATTATTTTATAAATTTGATTTAGAATCATCCCGTGTTTGTCTATTTGAATTAACACAGCGAAACTAAGTCCTATTTCATCATTACTAAATTTCATAAATCATTATCATCTTTATCAATACTTTTAAAATGTCTTTTTTCGCTCTATTTCAGAATACACTCAGGCAGTCGAAATTCGACACTGCGCATCTTTCGTTTTTTAGAATTCTGCATTTTTTCGTCGGAATTTCGTTTCTGTTCGTATTTATGTCTTAATCTTTTACATATTGCAATATATTCAGGAATTAAATGCATATATTTGCGTCCGAAGTATATTGTAGAAGCTATGAAAAAGTTAAAACGCATTTTCCGTACAACTTAAATGTTTGCATTTTTCTGTGAAAGAAAAGTGATTATTCTAATTCACTTTTCAAGCAACATTTAACCATTTCAACCCTAGCAACGCCAGGTAATTCAGCTAGTTTTAAATAAAAGCATCGAAATCAATTGCCTGCAAAATTTATCAGATTACTCTCTTAGATTAAAAAACAACAAAATTGCATCCTTTGTGTGACATTAGCATCTCTGACAGCGCTACAATCAAATATCTACTGTTGGTAAATCGAAGACTGGAATAGTAAGTGTGAGGATTCATTGACAGACCCTCAATTATCCCTCCCAAAGGCAAACCCGCCGACAGGTCGTAAAAAAGCCGGACAATACATTTCCATCTCTCTGGCGCCAGACGGTCGGGACTTGGATCGAAGAGGACAAAAGGAGATTCGTTCCGTAAAAGAGCCCAGGTGTTTAGGAGTGCACCTGCCAGGTGATTAAGTCCACCTGCTAGGTAATCAAGCCACCTGCGCTAAGTAGCTGATCCCATTTTACGTCAGAGAGTCTCTACCGAATCAGCAACCTCAAAAATGAGCAAAGTAAAAACGAACCAATTAAAAGTAAGAACCAATCAAGAACGAACGAATCGGGAACCACCAGCGAACAAAGGCTGGGAGGTTTCAAAAGGAAAAGTAGGGAGTCGAATCGAGTTCTTGCCTGTGATCTCGTTCGAGAGGCTTAACTCAGCGACCCTTCGAGCGGTCACTCCTTAGGGAGAAAATATATTTTTTGAAGACGGTTCTCTCAACCTGAGAGGACGCGTTCTTGTAGCCGGCGTAGGCTACCCATCTCGAGTCTTGTTTGTTTCCCGAGCTAACGTCTTAGCTCAGTGACCCTTTGAGCGGTCAACCCCATTAAGGAGCTCTTACTAATTTGGAAGACGGTTCTCTCACCCTGAGAGGACGCGTTCTTGTAGCCTGGCGTAGGCTGCCTATCTCGAGTTCCTGCTTATTTCTCGTTCGAGACTTGAACCAGTGACCCCAGCGGAGCCGTGCCTGTCTTGTGCCGATCCGACGACCCCAGCGGAGCCGTGCTGTCTTGTACTGACCCGACGACCCCAGTGGAGCCGATCCCTGATTGTGCCGAACCGACGACCTGCGGAGAGTTCGGTACCGACTTCTCGTCCGGCAGTGAACCTGCCTTGTCCTGTCGTCCAGTGAGGATCCAGTGCTGATCTGGTGAAATCGTCACCCGACGAGTAGAGTTTCATCTAGAGACTGTTGAGATACCTTTCTCCAACTCAGAGACTTTCGTACGTCCTGAGATTTCGACACCCTGTCGCATCCAGTTAGCAGAGGCGTGAAAGTGTCGTGTAAATAGATTCTAATATAGTCCAGACATTGTTTTAAATAAAATTATCGTTTGTTATTTAAGCTAGACTGTTCTCTGTAGATTTGAATCTACCACGCTACTCAGAGAATCACTACAGTCTACTTAAATTATTGGTGGCAGCAGGTGGGATTGTTAGCCATTAAATAAAAAATTGGCAACCACACCTTTTGCGTAGTAAGCCCACCCAGGATTTATTACGTGAGGACATCCAGTCCAGAGGCAAACTCAAGAAGAGTTGTGAAGTGAGAAAAAGCAGAACCATCCAGAACTGCTACAACGTGAAGGACATCCTGTCCAGTGTTGAAAAAAGTGTTAGTGTGCCAGTGAAAGAAAAAAAAACGAACGCCCGTCTGACATCCCAACAGAGGCAGAGCAGAGACCTGTCGCAAAAGCAGAGCCAGTCGTCAGACAAGGTAAGCTTGGCATTTCTTTAGAGGCAATTTAATAGATTATTGTTTTAAATTGTTGAGAAAAAAACTGTTGTGAAGAGTGTTTAAATTTTTAAATTGATTTAATTGTGGAATCCATTCTAAAGAAATTCTGATTACTAGTGTATGCAAATTCGCGGAAACGTTAGGATTTAATAATTGCAGTAAATTTGTAGTGAAGATTTGGAAATTGTCAGTTTAGCAATTGCTCGAATAAGTTCCAGGGCTGTGGATGATCTTGTACCTTTAGCACATAGTTAAATTAACTTAGATTGTGAAGTATCTACGCAATTGTGAACTACCTAGTCAAGTTGAATGAAATTTAGTGAACTTGTAGTAGAGATTATTATTGTGTATTATTTTAAGTAAAAATATTTTAATATTGCATGAGTCTGGAAAATAGTTAAGGCTTAGGAAATTGACTGCATTGTGTATTATTATTTTATGTGTGTATTGTTATTTGAAAATTGAAGTTCAGAATAGTTGGTGATTGAATTTTGTAATTGTGTCACTGGGAAAATTTAGTGTAGAACCATGGCGTTTTTAACTAAGCAGAAAAAGGTAGACTTGCAGAAATTAGCATACGAGTTTAATGTTGAGTTTGGTTCCGACGATCGAATCATCGATCTAGCAAGGAAAATACAGGGATGCAATGATTTTAGCGAGGAGAGCGCTAAAGATATGATAGTTAATATCATAGAAGAGAGGAAATTGGCCGAGGCTAGAGAAGAGAGGGAATTGGCTAAGGAAGAGGAAAAATTAGCTAAGGAAGAGGAAAAATTAGCTGCGGAAAGGGCTTTCGAACTAGAGAAGCTAAGATTACAACAATCGGGAGAAGTAAATAGTTTAAGTTCGTCTAGCCATGATAGCGGGAAACCGTCTAAAAACATTAAATCAGTCATGCAAAAGTTTGATGCTGACAAAATAGATATGGCCTTGTTCTTAACTCTTTTTGAACGCCAGAGTAGAAAATTAAAAATCGAGTATGACGAATTGGTCTCACAGCTGCTTAGTCTGTTGCCGATTGAAATCGCGGAGATTATTATTCGTGAACCCGAGGAATTGAGTGATGATTATGATCATGTAAAGTCCGTACTTCTCGCTAGATTCAAGCTTAGCGCAGAATCCTTTAGATGCAAATTTCAAACGCATCAGAGACAAAATGGCTCTTTATGGAAGGACATGATCTTCGAACTAAGAAGCTATCTAGAAGGGTGGCTTAGCGGAATCCAAGTTGAGGATTTTGATTCTCTTAAGAATCTGATGATCGCTGATCAAATGAAAAGAAGGGTACCGGCCGACATAAAGGACCACTTTATTGATCAATGGGGCGAGTTGACCGAACCGAGCGCATTGGCTGAGAAGCTAGACGCGTACGAGTCAACCCGTCGAGTCAAGAAACAGGTGTTCTCCAAACTACCGGAGAAAAGGGCTCTCGACCGCCCAAAACCTATTGAAAAGCCGAATCAGGGAAAGAAATTCGGGGGGGAGAAAAATCACGGAAAGGACTGGAGATCGGGAAGTAAGGGAACCAACACAGAATGGCGGACAAGGGAATTTGAGAAACGTAGTGGCCCCGTTTGTTTTAATTGTAACTTACCTGGTCATATACGCCCTCGATGCCCCGAGTTAAAGAAAGTAGCGGAACCCTTAAATAATCTTGCTACGAGCGCAAATTTTGCTCCCTCATTTGAGCTTTATTTAAGCAAGGCCAAAATAAATGATGTTGACATGGTATTGCTGCGTGATTCAGGAACAACCATTGACCTGGGACCCCTAGACTTGGTGAAACCTGAGGATTTTACAGGCGAGCACATTTGGGTTAAGCAACCTCTGGACAACCACTTCAAGTGCCTACCTTTGGCAAGAATTAAAATCGAAAGTCCAGAACTCGGCGTAATTAGAACTAAGGCAGCAATTGTAGGTAAATCCGTCGAAATGCGACATTACCTCTTAGGAAATTCCACCCAGGAATTAATTGAATCGCAGAGAGTAAAACCAGAACTGGTAAACGCGATTATGACTAGGAGTCAAACCAAACGTCTGAGCCCTGAACAGACTGTAGTTGAGGAAAACCAGACAGAAATAGATCCACTTGAGGTAACGGAACCTGAAAATGAACTAGAGGACGAAAATTTGGGGATAGAGTTACCACCCTTACAGGAAAATTCGGAAATCGAATTAGTAGGCATTCACGCTGAAACTTTTGCCAAGGAACAGCAGAATTGTCCCGAACTCAAATCTATTTGGGATAAGGTCAGGCAAAATAAAACGAGTGAGTTCGTGATTGAAAAAGAGCTACTCTTTAGGCAGTCTAAGGATCATCGAGGCGAAGAGCGGAGGCAGCTATTAATACCCGCTATATATAAAAATAAAATTTTAAGCCTTTGTCATGATGGGTTCGGATCCCACATGGGCAATACGAAAACTAAAGATAAGCTGTTGCGCTATTATTTCTGGCCCCAGTGTATTAAGGAGATCGAGGAATATGTGAAATCGTGCGATGCTTGTCAGAAAGTCGGGAAATCCTCGGAACAAAAGAGAGCGCCCCTTAAGTTAGTGCCCGTGATCACCGAAGTGTTCGCGAAGATGAATATAGACATTGTGGGTCCCTTGCCAATATCACCGAAAGGGAACAAATATCTCCTGACGGCTATTTGCCTTGCTTCCAAATACCCGGAAGCTATTCCTTTATCAGCAGTGAACTCAGAAACCGTCACTGATGCCTTGCTTGCTATCTTTAGTAGAATAGGTTTCCCCAAAGAACTACAACTGGACAATGCTACGTATTTCACTAGCAACCTCACAACTACCTTCTTTGAGAGGTTTGGGATTAAGGTGGTGCGTAGTTCGATCTATCATCCGCAAACGAACCCGGTGGAACGGTTCCACCGGACCCTAAAGAGACTTTTGAAAGCGATGTGCCTGGAGCTAAAAGAAAATTGGGAGGACGTACTTCCATCGGCTCTCTTGGCTTTGCGGAACGTCACCCATGCGTCAACCGGTTTTAGCCCCGCAGAGCTAATTTACGGGAAGAATTTGAGAATGCCCGAATCCATTTTATTTGACAAATGGTGCCAAAGTCCCCCATGTGAAGACATTGTCACGGAGTACGTATTCCAGTTGATAAATCGATTGCGACGGTGTCAACAGGTAGCCACCGCAACCGAAACGGACGCAAAAGTTAAAAGGAAGTCGTACTACGACAAAGGATCGGTGAAGCGCGAGTTTAAAGTAGGCGATCGCGTCTTAGTATTGTCATCTTGCCAACAAACAAAATTCGCCGTAAAATGGGTTGGTCCGGGAACTATAGAGAAACAGCTTTCGGAGACCAATTACGTTGTTAAGATGCCAGGGAAGGTAGAGAAGGTACGAGTGTACCACATTAACTTATTAAAGCCATACCACCAGCGGATGGAAAGCGTAAATGTTTTGATGAGCGAAGTATTCTCTCACGACACCGTAGAATCTGATTTGGATATTCAGTATCCTATCGCAGATCCGAATATTTTTGATTTCGGAGAGGTAGTGAAAAACAGTAAATTGGAAGAGCGATGCACGCAGGATCAAATCAATGAACTTGGGAAATTGTTAAAATCCCATAGGCAATTATTTTCAAATGATCCCGGTAGGACGAATCTTATCGAACATGATATCGATTTAATTAGTGACAAACCCATTAGATCGAAACCCTACCGCACCTCTCCTAGACAAACGGAAATCCTCAAGTCAGAAATTAAGAGGATGTTGGATTTAAAAATCATTGAGATCGGGGAGTCCGATTACACTTCCCCTATGATTTTAGTAGAGAGTCCAGGACGTGACCCTCGCCCTTGTGTCGATTATCGTCGATTAAATTCCATCATTAGGACGGAATATTATCCACTGCCTAATATGGACGAGCGAATCGAACAAGTGGCAGCCGCAAAATATATAACGGTCATAGATCTGACCAAGGGATATTGGCAGATACCCTTGAGTCTTAAGGCACAAAGATTGGCCGCTTTCGTGACTCCATTCGGGTCATATAGACCACTAGTTCTTCCGTTCGGACTAGTAAACGCGCCATATTGCTTCTCAAAATTCATGGCTCAACTCTTACAAGGGTTAGATGAATTTTGTGTACCCTACTTAGACGATGTAGCTATATTTTCGCAAACTTGGGAGGAACACATCAAACATCTCGATGTGGTTCTTAAGAAAATCACGTATGCGAAATTAACAATTAAACCTGCCAAATGCAAGTTCGCACAGAGCAGTGTCAAATATTTGGGACATATGGTAGGGAGTGGATGTAGAACTCCGACTGAGGCGAAAATCCAAGCGGTAGTTGATTTCCCCACACCCAGGAATAAAACACAGATCAGACAATTTTTAGGTTTGAGTGGATATTACGCCCGGTATATCCAAAATTATGCCATAATAGCCGAGCCATTAACGAGGGCATTAAAAGGAAAGAATAGAAGGGAGGAGGTAGAGTGGTCCACGGAATGCGACTCAGCTTTCCGAGAGCTGAAAACGAAACTCACTGAGAAGCCGGTGTTGTACGCCCCAGACTTCTCAAAGGAATTTATCCTCCAAACTGACGCTTCCAACCAAGGAATCGGGGTAATCATGGCACAAAAAGGGCCAGATAAAGTTGATCACCCGATATTATATTTAAGCCGGAAGTTTACCGACACAGAAAAGGAATTCTGCACTACCGAAAAAGAATGCGCAGGCATTATTTACGCAATTAAAAAGCTGCGGCATTACTTGGACGGACAACGCTTCACTATTGAAACGGACCACAATCCGTTAGTATTTTTAAAGAATAACTCCGGGAATAACCCGAGATTGATGAGGTGGGCGTTGGCTTTACAGCCCTTCAATTACCAGATCATCCATAGGGCTGGGAAGGACAACCAACATGCAGATTGTCTGAGCAGAATGCTGTCGGAAAATTAAATAATACCAAAAGTACCGATTTAAATTGTACATAAACCCCAGTATTTGATTGAACTTATGTGATAAAATATAATTGTATCACAAGAGTAGGATGTAAGAGTATTGTAAATAGTAGATGTAACTTGAAATTTAAGTGTTGAAATCATGTTAAAATTTTGTATATAAATTCTTAAAATTGTTGCCTCTAATGATGTGTCGAGTTGCCATGTCTAACCCTTGCCTTATAGATTTTGCCATACCACAAAATCTTTCTTAGGGGGGAGGGGTTGTGAGGATTCATTGACAGACCCTCAATTATCCCTCCCAAAGGCAAACCCGCCGACAGGTCGTAAAAAAGCCGGACAATACATTTCCATCTCTCTGGCGCCAGACGGTCGGGACTTGGATCGAAGAGGACAAAAGGAGATTCGTTCCGTAAAAGAGCCCAGGTGTTTAGGAGTGCACCTGCCAGGTGATTAAGTCCACCTGCTAGGTAATCAAGCCACCTGCGCTAAGTAGCTGATCCCATTTTACGTCAGAGAGTCTCTACCGAATCAGCAACCTCAAAAATGAGCAAAGTAAAAACGAACCAATTAAAAGTAAGAACCAATCAAGAACGAACGAATCGGGAACCACCAGCGAACAAAGGCTGGGAGGTTTCAAAAGGAAAAGTAGGGAGTCGAATCGAGTTCTTGCCTGTGATCTCGTTCGAGAGGCTTAACTCAGCGACCCTTCGAGCGGTCACTCCTTAGGGAGAAAATATATTTTTTGAAGACGGTTCTCTCAACCTGAGAGGACGCGTTCTTGTAGCCGGCGTAGGCTACCCATCTCGAGTCTTGTTTGTTTCCCGAGCTAACGTCTTAGCTCAGTGACCCTTTGAGCGGTCAACCCCATTAAGGAGCTCTTACTAATTTGGAAGACGGTTCTCTCACCCTGAGAGGACGCGTTCTTGTAGCCTGGCGTAGGCTGCCTATCTCGAGTTCCTGCTTATTTCTCGTTCGAGACTTGAACCAGTGACCCCAGCGGAGCCGTGCCTGTCTTGTGCCGATCCGACGACCCCAGCGGAGCCGTGCTGTCTTGTACTGACCCGACGACCCCAGTGGAGCCGATCCCTGATTGTGCCGAACCGACGACCTGCGGAGAGTTCGGTACCGACTTCTCGTCCGGCAGTGAACCTGCCTTGTCCTGTCGTCCAGTGAGGATCCAGTGCTGATCTGGTGAAATCGTCACCCGACGAGTAGAGTTTCATCTAGAGACTGTTGAGATACCTTTCTCCAACTCAGAGACTTTCGTACGTCCTGAGATTTCGACACCCTGTCGCATCCAGTTAGCAGAGGCGTGAAAGTGTCGTGTAAATAGATTCTAATATAGTCCAGACATTGTTTTAAATAAAATTATCGTTTGTTATTTAAGCTAGACTGTTCTCTGTAGATTTGAATCTACCACGCTACTCAGAGAATCACTACATAAGGCACATGGAAAGAGAGTTCGAAGTACTGTCTGTCCACCAGAACCGCTGCAGACAGACTACTGGCGGTCACAAAAGAAACAGGTCTTGTACATTTTGAATCGGTTTGGGTTTAAGGAGGTGGGTGATTTGGCGACGAGATGTGGGTGATATCCTCAAATCTCACAAACGTCGATAGAGACAATTGACGTCAAGTGAGTAGATGTGACACATTCGAATGCTTTAATAATCCTCTATAGAAAATGGGCCAATCTACGGCAACAGACAAGTACAGACTTTGTCTGAAGCAGTTCTCGTGGTAGACAAACATTGTTCGTTCCAACCAAAAACTGATAGTTGTAGTAGAATGAAACTCCACGAAAATAGTAATTCTTGAAAATAACAAATTTGTTTTAAAGTTATAACGTCAACACAATTGAAAAGGAGAAAGCGTACATTGGGCATAATGTATTCAAGCAGAGGTTTAAGTTTAGAGTTATAAAATTCAATAGTCGAAGTACAAAGGACAAGAAACGTCTGGATGGAAATTCAATCACTTTCCTCCCAATAATTTGAACACTAGCAATACAATGCAAAAAACAAACTAAAGCAAATTGGAAAATTCACTATCTCACTCGTAAAAGATAAATAACGCAAATTACCTATCATGTCTCAATAATGTAAATGAAGTCCATTTGGAGAATGGTCAATAAGTTCTAGAGCTAAAAGCTTTTGAAACAGGATTTTGAAAATAAACAGAACAATCTTTTAGCTATTACAAATTTGTCATCGAAATTAGCGAACTTCATACTACTTACACCAACATGGTCTTTCAGATTGATGAAACAAACGCGTGTTAGGCGAAGATTTTAACGCAACTGTTAAAAAAGCTATCCACCAAAAGCATGAATGAATGTACCAACCTAGAAATCTCAAAACTAAACTACAGGGTGTCACAAAAAAATGTTACCACGCTTTATTAGCTGGTAAAACACTGAATTTTACTTTTGTTGCAGATTTAACGGCTGATAAATAATGGCCCAATCTAGATTAAGTTTCGAAGAAAGAAAGTATGTTAAAGTGCTACTGGAAGTAGGAAAACGCGGTAGAAGTGCAAAGACGATTTCGGAAAAACTTTCAAACTGATCCACCTAATAGACTCACCATAAGACGAAATAAAGATAAGTTTGAAGCAGATGGAACTGTTCAGAATGTTCAGAGACAACGTTTCGGAAGACCAAGATCATCGACTGACGCAGACACGGAAGAGTGTTGGAAATGTATCGTTTACAGCCAAGAACATCGCTTCGCCAAGCTGCTCTTGAAGAATTCCAATGGATAGTGTCCATGGGGTTTGTTGTGGGGTTTTCTTAATAAAGCTTATGGTACAAAACCTGCAACCGTTGATGAATTGAAGGTAGCCATCAAAAGAGAATGTACTGAAATTCCGAATGAAATGTTTTTAAATGTGTGCGATTCCATAGCTTCACGATGCCAGCGCTGTATAGATCGGAATGGTCAATTTGAAAATATGAACTAAGTACAAAAAATACGTTAATGTAGTTCGTTATAAACATTGAAAGAAATTGTACGATATTTAATAAACACTTTATAAACAATCAAAGTGTGGTAACATTTTTTTGCAACACCCTGTATTAATCGAATTTAAATTGGTCACATCGACAGCAACAGAGAAATGACCGAAACAGAATATAAAATACAACCGTCTTTTCGATCTTCGTTTAAAACAAGATCCTGAAAATGTAGTTAGAGCATAAATTTATCGTTTTTTTGTCGGGCAAAGAAGTTATTAGTTTTGCACATTTCTTTTAGGATTTCAATCTTAGTATATCATCGCATATTATGTCGAATTCCCCAAAACAATTCTTCGAGTATGTTGTAGGTGTACCGTCCTAATAAACTCTCGTGAAGAAAACAATGAACTAAAAGCGACAAACCAACCTATCATCACGTATATTGAATAAAAAGCTTTATGAAAAATTGAATTTACGCAAGTGAAAACAAATATTTAAAAAAAAACTTGCCCAAGGAATGGAACGAATCTAGTGTCGATGTGAAAAACAGGACGCTTGATTAAAATTGGTTAAAACAGAAGCTAAGTCGAAACAACTAAGATATCAAAAGAATTTAGCTTCAACGAATGAATTAAACGTTATTTATCGCACTTTTTAATACTAATATTCACAATTTTATAAGTTTTTATTTGTTGAGATAAAAGGGATAAAGAAAAACTACAAATTTTATCTCAAAATGAAAACCTGACAGTGAAATTCGAGGCATTTTTAAGAACAGATAAACAAATTTCATTTTTGGTATGAGTACTTTTATTATTCGACAACAAAAAGTCGCTTTGCATTGAATTCATTCAACTAATTTTTACGATATGCTGGCAAAATTTCAGCCTACTTTTCCTTAAAAGCAATTTGTAACTTGCTCTTTTGATTTTGAGATAATCTCGAATCTTTTTGTTTCAAATGGTTCTATAAATTTGTTTTAATTCAAAATCTGACGATTGCAAAGGTATCTTGAACATGGGAACAATTATATAGCTCCTTTTAGATAAACAGCTGTTATATAAAACTTTTCGTTAATCATTGTTTCGAGTTTAACTGTTTTAACCCATTACACTTAGGTGTCTGGTTTTTATTTTGACTGTTTTGCATTGGAATATTTCATAATCTTATGTCAACCGGTATCTTAATTTCAAGGATAATCGCAATTTCAATGGCTTGCGAGTAGTATACAACAAAGGCTGAAAGCATTTTAGTAAGATGTATTCGAAAACATTACATCGGATACAAGGAAGCACTGAGATATCCTGCTGTCTCTACTAAGGGTAATTACACAAAAGTTATACAGATCTTTTTTACCCCATTCATTTGAGCATCTTGTTGCTACGATAATGTGGTTTATTGGCAGGCATTCTAACCTCTTCTCACAAAGCGAATGTAAATGTACTTACGAAACCAAATAAGCTTTTACGATCGCTACGCATATTAACAATAAAAGCACACGGAACAAGATTGAAAAAGAACATTTTCAATAAGACTCGTTTACGTAAATCAAACGGATACAAAAGGCCTTTATGAAAAGTGAGTGTAAAATAAAGTTACCATGGAAACGAAACGGCAAAAAGCTTCAAAATACTAATTAAATTGCAAAGAGGATGATTTAAAGATTCTACTTAGATTTGAATGACACAGAATTCAGAAAAGTAAAAGCTTTTTTGAACACACAGCTAATATGCAAACTACATACAAAAGAAACAATTATGTGTTGCATCAAGCGCATGAAAGAAGATTATATTCAATTTGTTTCAGAAAGATAACTGAAAGATCTCATTTGGGGAGGGGTCGAAGGTACCATGGTAACAGGGCCAGAGAAGGCCCAGGAAATGTGAAGTTTCTGTTCTGTAATGCAATGTGCAGAATATTAGATTAATTTAAGAAACAAATCCTTTTGTTGCATTTATAAAAAAGCTTAAAAATGAGTGCACAAGGGAAAAAACAATTTGCATTAAAAAAGTAAATATGGAGTATTTGGAGTGCATATTTGTAATTTATAAGGGGCAGCCGGCCATTCGGAATAGGATGAGATAGGAGAGAAATACATCCAGAGTGACTTATAGGAATTAAACCTGCGCCTCCTACAACTCGCAGGTTTGGGGAGAGATATCTCAATGGGCAAACCCACTGAACTATTCCTCCCCATCATATCTCGAACTGGGGTCCAGAGTTCAGATGCGAGGTCTGATCTTCAGTTCGGAGCAGTACCAATTTAGAGGCCTTATTAATTTTAAAATATGTATTTCAACTTGCTTGTTTATCTTGCACAAGTTCAATTTTTTTTTCTTTTGCACCTTTGTACAGGTAGGTAGTTGAATTAACGTCATACTGGAGCAACACAACGGACTATTTGCGACAGTCCGAGATCAATCCCGAACGTAAAGATCCGAGGACACCTCGTAATTTCGAACCACGCAATCCTTGTACAGGCCTTATAAAAGTTACTTATAAATTTGAACTTGGAAAACAAATAAACATTTCACCACCTAATTCATTTCAAATTTTTTTGGAGAGGCGGTACTATATTACCGTTGACTCCCCTAAGTGAAGAAAATAAAATTACGCAAAAGGAAATGTATATTGAATGCCAAGTGAACTCAGTAGAAATCAGACAACTTTAAAGTTGTCAAGAGCGTTGATGGATTAAAAATGATAGAAAAGACATTTAACCACCAAGATTTCAAATTTGAATATAAAGATCGGATAAGATACTTTAAAGCGAGTGTCCAGTCTCTTGCTTTGTATCAGACATTCCGAATTAGAATTTTAAAACCTCAAAAGAAAAGTTAAACTACGTACTTTAGAAGCCCAATCGCAAAAAGAGAAACTGAATGTGGCCTACTTTTAAGATCAGCATCCACTGAAAATACGTGTTCTTTCTTAGTCAATACTGTAGGCGTTGTTGCTTGAGGAAGAAAAGGCAACTTTAAAAAAGTTTATACTTCGGTAGAAAGCCAAAATATAACCATTTTTACAAAAGTTAAAGTTGTCTTTTCCTCAAAAGAGTATGCAGAAGCAGATATCCCCCAATACAAATTTCTGTCATCCGAACAAAACTAAATTTTCAAAACAGGGTTCAAAATCAGTGGTAGCTAGTTGTACTACAAGTCGTATTTTGCACTTTAAAAATTTGTTTTAACGACCAGGTTTTAAGTCAAGACGTCATTTTTGACGCCTGAGTTTTCTGAATATTTTCGCTTGTATGATGCAAATTTCGATCAATCAAATATCATACCTCAAATACCTTCACTCATCAGGACTTAATAATCCCAAGAGACTTACTTTTTTGCATGTTGTAAATACAGTATAGTACGATAGTATGAGTGGTATAGTATGATGTACAAGTGTGTATAGTATGATGTACAAGTGTGTATAGTATGATGTACAAGTGTGTATAGTATGATGTACAAGTGTGTATAGTAGATGTAATAATGTATAGCTGGAATTGCTGTACACATATAATGATGTATAGATGTAATTAATGAGAAAAAACAAACATTCTGGATTTACATCCCAACCACATTCATTTAAACTGGTTCAGTGTCTCACGACACTAGGCACGGGAGTGCGACGGTGTTTTTCTCCTTCTCGGTACTCCAAACTATCTACAGGGTGACTTTTAATTAACCTACACTTTTAACTGAAATAACTTCTCAGCGTGTCACTAGATGGCGCTACGAATGCGTGCAATGAGAGAGGGTATAAAAAAGGGGAACTTGTTTCGTGTCAGTTCCACGCCATTTTGAAAATGCCTCCCAAAGTGTCTTATTCAACCGAAGCTCGTATTTTTATTGTGAAAAATTGGTATTTATGTAGTGAAAATGCAACATTATTGCTACGGAAGTGGTCTGCAACATTCAGAAACCGACCTAAGCCTTCTAGAGCAATGGTAAGAGATCTGATAAGAAAATTTGAAAAGTTTGGTTACGTGAAAGATGATCTGATGGGAAAAGCTGGCGCAAAGGGTAACTGTTGGAACAGCAAAAGTGATTGATACAGCAAGAGCAATCATAGAAGAGCCAAGCACTTCCACTCGTAAACTGGCAAGTCAATTGGATATCAGTCGGAGCACTGCAGCCAAGATAATGAGGAAAGATATCGGACTTTTTCCTTACAAGATCCAAACTTTACACTTCATCCGAGATACTGCTATCGCTCAGCGATGAGACTTTGCCAATGAGATATTGGACCTCATCGATACTGGGGAATTGGATCACAAAAAGATATGGTTCTCTGATGAAGCCCATTTCTGGTTGTCTGGTCAGGTGAACAGACAGAATTATCGCTTTTGGGGATCCTCCAACCCTGAATTTGTCAACGTAAGACCGTTGCATCCAAAAAAGGTAACAGTTTGGGCTGCTCTTTGTGGATCAGAAATTATCGGACCAATTTTCTTTGCGTCAACAGTGAAAGCTGACGCCTATGAAGTAATGCTGAGACAGTCGTTTTTTCCCGAAATTCGTAATCTGGGTATGAACACCGGTGAATATTGGTTCATGCAGGAAGGTGCCCCTCCACATAGAACACGCAGTGTGTTTGACACCATAAATAGTGAGTTTGGAATCCGAGTTATAGCCTATCAATACCCGAACAGTTATCCTGGTGCATTGCATTAGCCACCTTATTCACCAGATGTGATTTCTATCTTTGGGGTCATCTGAAAGATTTGGTTTAAAAGAAGCAACCGACAGACCTTATTAGCCTCAAAAAGTCCATAACTGACTCATTTGCAAGCATTAAAAAAGAAACTCTTGAATTTGTAACTGACAACTTTGTGACTAGGTTGCGCTATTGTATCATCTCTGAAGGTTATCACTTTGAAAACCTTATCCATTAAATTCCTTTTCCATGTTCTTTTCAATAAAAAATGTTTGTACTGCTATCTGCAACGACTCAAGAGTTATTTCAGTTAAAAGTTGTAGATTAATTAAAAGTCACCCTGTATATAGACAATCTATAGTGCGGCTCCGGTGAGAAGGCACATGACCTTGGGAAGTTCATTTGCACCAAGGTGATTAAGCTCGCAGGGGAAAGGGCACTTAAAATCATGCATGGCAATTGGCGTAAGTGATTATTTGTTTCGCCAACTCGTAATCACCGCTATGACTTCCAACATCATGATAAACACGGAGCCAGAATCCGTGCTAAAGAAGCCAATTGGGGGAACGCACGGACTATTCTGGGAATGAAATATCCAATAACCCACAACGAAAAAAGTCCTAACAGATAAAAAAAAACAAGATCCTCAAATGCAAACAAGTCAACAAGTAGAGTCCCAAGCCATTTTTATCCTGTGCTTATACACATCCACGTAAACAAATTTAACTGAAATTTCATCCAAATTGAATTGCAAAACATTTTACAACTAAGGGAAAATATTTAGGTGCCATTGAAGCGACTTTCAGCACCTAATTTCTAATCTAGCTCAGATGAATTAAAATTCAGCGAAGACATTCACACAGCAATTAGTTTTCGAATTTGATCAGTTAATTTTAAAACGAGTGCTTAGATTGATTAAAAATCAACCTTGCTGCAGAAATCCCCAAAACAATTTCTGTCATCCAAATAAAACTAAAAGTACAAAGAGTATTTTGTGAGAAAACGCAGGTACAATCAAGATCCGGAAGACGGTTCCACACTAGTTATCAATGTACAGTTTATAAAAGGGGTTTTAGAGAAAAATCTTGGCTCGTCCCCAAATGAAATCAGCTTATGAAAAACGAGAAAATAAGTATTCCAAATGCAGTCTATGCCAGACATAATTAGCAACTCTGAATATTAAGGTTAGGAAAGCGCAAATCATACGTGTTTGAAGTTATAAGACAAATGCGATTAAAGGAATTGCCACTTAGAAATAAAAAGAGAAACCCCAGGTTGTAGATAAAAGAGCAAAGAAAAATCTAAAAAGGAATAAGAGGAAAAATTGAGTCATTATAAGTTATTTTCAATTGATTTAGGTTTGGCTTGTCACTACGATCATTTTTTGCTATACGAGGGGTAATTAGACCGGTACCTAAGGATTTAACCTAATGAAATAGACAAAGTATGTGCGCTCAGCTTTATGCTATTTCTTCCAGTCGCTGTTTGAAGATCTGTCACGTGGTTGTGGAAAAAACATGAATCATAATGTGGGACAAAGATCGACTGATTGATGGATTATCCACCGTGGTTAAAAACACAAGTCTTGCGATTCGATAACCAATCGGCCCAAGCGATTCGTAAACCCACGTGAAATTTTACGGAAACCCCCTTCGGAAATTTTACGACAGCGACTACGCCCACATGTTCTATTTCATCAGAAGGTCGATGATAGAAGGTATATAGCTTCTGTCTCAATAGTGACCACCCAAAACTCAGGTGCACAAGACGATTTAAAACTGAAAATCGTTTAATCATCGGGAAATTTTTCCTTATTAGTTTCCCGTACATGTTAAAATTAAATTGTTTTCGCCAATTTTATTCCTTTCAAACATTAAATTCAATTTAAATGTTCATTTCGTACACATCGGGAGGACACGTGCTTTCATGGATTATTTTTAGTGAAAGTTGGCCACCGTGTTTGTGTGTAGCGGAAGAGCAAATGTATCGAGAATCGAACTCGCAAAGTAGTGCTCCAGATCTACCAGTCTTCATTAACTGGGTGAACATCTTGTATTTTTGATGCATTGTAACCTATTTAATTACTGGTTTGAGAAAGGCTTTTATATAAAAGCTTGTATGAGAGGGATTTACAATGTTAACAAACCACACAGAAAAACGAAGATTTTACTTTTGTTTATCCAATGCTCTCTTCGCTCAGTATACAAGACCTACCACAAAATGAGCCACGTGATGTCACTTCTGGAACATACGTATAGGAAATACGTTCTACCACAAAAACACTAGCACCATCTACGTTTAACTTCAAAGAAAACGTGCCTCTCATGTATCCATCCAAAAGGAAAACTAGATAAACGCCCATGCAAACAACCCGAGAAGATGGATTCGATACTAAATGGATTCGAACTCGCAAAACTCATTTCATCAATAAGTCTGAGGAAGAGATCATTTGGCACTGGTCGTCGAGTCAATAATACTTTAATCGGTCAAGTAGGCTGACCACACGTACCGTACTAACTATTATTAATAACTTATAATCGCACATTAATATTCATTGAATACCAGTAATTTACACAACCATAGAGTCGAATTATTCGATACTATGTATCGATATCTGCGGTGATTTATTTAGAGAAAATACATGTTGGCAACACTTGTGCGTCTCAGACAAGGCGTCTGTTTCGCTGTAGCATTAGTTTTTTATTTGTTTGTAGGCTAACAGAAGGCTTTGTTATTCAATACTGGCGGTTTAAATTTCATGTTTTCAAGTTATAAGTCTTATTTTTTACAGCTGCCAGTCTATCCTTTCAACGTCAAAGAGGCAAAACTGCAGTTTTAATTAATATCTCTAGAAAGAAATTATCATTTTACTTTTCATGAATACAGAATACTACATAACCTCGACCCGTTTCTGCCATCGCAATCTCCCGTTTTTGTCTCCAGGAAATATGGTTAGCCTAAGGTCAAATTAAAAACAGCATCTGTCCTAATTTCAAAATTGTTCGGGAATCAACAAACGAAATAAATAGGAATCAAATTGAGGTTTCAAGAAAAAAGTCTTTACACCAGATTTAGGATAGTTTTGGTTTCGGAACGTTTCGTTCAAAACACTTCAAAGTACATCAAACTTGCTTATTTAAATTTTGAGGATTTTGCAAGAGACTGAATACAGGAAGTGCCTTCAAAAAGTGATTGCTTTGTCTCAGAAATGCACATCTAGTTGTTTTTGATGTTGCTACGAAAATGAAAGGTGTATTTCATTCGATACACATTTGACGAATTCTTGCTTTTTCTTGCATAGCACATGAAACTACCTTCAGACTCCAAAACCGCTATAATACGGTTATTGTAAAACTGACTTTTCCGCGAAATGACCGATTCCACAAGAGAAAACGTCACGCTAAGTCTATTTGAAACGATTTGATTCCAGAGATTTTAACGATAAACGTTGTTCATAACCCATCCTTCATTTAGGCTCTCTAAACCCTCTACTCTCAATCAATCATCATCCGAATTAAAAAACCAAGTATCATTTCTCGTGGTTATAGAATATTCATGCTAGTACGCTGAACTCGTTCCCATGGTTTACAGATGTTTTGCTTTACCAGTGATCAATAATAAAGTAAAAATCAATCGTTTCTCCAAACCCGAAATGATACAATCCCTTCTAGCTTTTCGAAATGTTTCATATTTCGCTGATTTGGTGTAGCAACCAAGTTACGTCTTTGGATAAAAATATTCAGATGCTTCCGTTGATAAAATCGCAGGAAAATGTAATCAAATTCAAAGGGGAATGAATTTTATCAATGAGGTATCATTGTAAAATCGACGGTGAATGAAATTAACCCCACTGCTTATAAAAAATATATTAAAAATTTCAGGGACGGCTTCTAGGAAGGTAGCACACAGAATTAAGATCATTCTCAAGTTTGCAGTGGCGTAAACTAGGGGAAATTATTAGGGGGTCTAGGTAAAACTAAAGTTGCTTCCGTTGTTAAACTGTTGTTTATACGGATAATTACCAATATTATCGGATTTGTAAAACCCTCGTGTTGGATGGGATCCATAAAAATATCGCGATCCGAAGTGTTTTGGCTCCTGGGACCAGACACTCCTGTGTCTCCTGACCAGGCGACCAAATTGGTTGGATTTTACAACGCAATGCCAGGTCTAGCCAAGTAATATTTGTTTCGTCAAGTAAATGGATACAAACAAGGAAAATTTTACTCACAGAAGAGAGAAATGCATCCAGGGTAAGTTACAGGAATCTAATCTACGCGACCTAGAACTCGCAGGTTGCTAAGACAGTGGGTAAACCCACTGTCATGGCGGCCCCAAGCGACTTAATGATTGACGTTAAATCACCCTGCATATTTGGTTAATCATTATACCTGTACATTTTTAACATTTATCCTTCATGTTGGGGAGACCCAGCCTCCTGGACCAGAATAAAAATATTAGGAGAGCCCTAGGAGGACTAGGCGCTCCTGATCTGAGTGTTTGATCACTAATAATAATTATTTAATATTTAATCCTCTCGTTTTGGGGACAAGTCCCCTCTATAAAATTATTGGGGGAGGGGCAAAAGGTTGGTGCTCGTGTTTGAACTTCTGTGACAATTCATCTAAAAGAAGGGTAATTTTAGAAGGTGGAGGCAGATAAGTGACGATAACCGAGGATGAAAAGTTACCGAACCACCATCGACAGCATCTGACAAGCTTAAAGTATTCTCAGAACACTTGAACATAGATGCACATAGGTGGAAATCCTATGCCAGGCCTTAGCATTTTCGTCCACGTCTCTGGTAATCTTGAAACAGAAATAAAATACAAAACTCTGTCAGCAGTACAATTCACTGCGACGTCGGTAAGATCAGAGCAACTTTTTTGGTGGGTTCTTGTCATGTTTGAAAGGCCACACAAAGGACAAGTTGGAGAGTCTGACAAGCCACTTCGTTAGAGATGATTTTGTAGGTGGTCGTGTTCAGTGGAGAACACACGAAAACAAGCGACTCTTAGTTCTTGGAAGATCCTATGACAACTGAGACCTTAACACGGAGTTCAAGTCTTTCTCTTTAACTTTACCTTTATAAATATTTAGTCGGGAATGTTTAATTTTCGTATTACTGTATGGTATTCTGTGGGAGGATATGGTAGGGGTAATTCAGAACTGGAATTAGCTAAGCCATTCGCCAATTCATATGCCATGAAAACAAGTGACGAATACCTCCTCTTATAGGTACAATTTTACTTCTGGAATTGATTAAAATAGTGCTTGATCTCATAAGTTCAAGCCAATTCGACGCTTAAAATATCAGTCGTTTAAAAATACCAAATCTGTCTGAACTGAAGCGATTATGTTAATCTGCGGGCATTTTATTTTATTCTGCTATTTCACTCAGAAAAGTACATTTGTAAGAGCTTTAATTATTCTTAGTTCAGATGTAACCAAACTCGGAAACACTGCCTATATTTGAGTGCGCAACTGGAATTCTGATGGGCCCACACAATGTAGAAACAAAGCAGTTGCATAATTACACCTCCTTTCACTATCTTATATTTGTGATCGCTTAAAACCGGTGTAAGGCGTACTTCTAAGTCTTGAGAAAGTTTGTTATGTTCTTTAAGAAATTATCCACGTCTAAAAATAGTCTTTCATCGACTACTCGAAAAGTTCGGTTCGTTGCATTTCATGAATCACATCATTAGCATCAAATGCTTTGTGATAGTTGAAATAGCATAATCAGTTAGAATGAGGTTTCAATCGAATATCACAAATACTTCTCGACAAATTAAAATGAGCCTTAATTTTTAAATAGTTCGCAGAACCCAGATTGAGAAATCTCAATGTTTTTCTGATATCACATGAGTAGATTTCAGAGGATTTCTCATTTGCTTTTTCTTTTGGATCACGAAAGCTTTTCAGGGTCTTACACCACCGACCTTCTAACGAAATAGCATGTGCAAACATGTGCGCAAAGCTTCATGTTATTTCTCTCGATTACTCGGTTTGAAGACCTCCGAATGAAGATGAAGTGGTGTTGGAAGAAAGCACAAATCCGAATGTAAGACTAATTGACGAGCGTAATGAAAATCACTGGCGTATGCTTCAATAGCCAATCTGTTCAAGTTAATTCTCAAGCCCACACTTCTGAGATCTTACAACAGCGACTCCGCCCATATGCTTCGTCTATTTCATTAGATGGTGTCGATGGCTTACATTGATACACGTTTGCTATATACAGTGCCCGATGCTTTATAAAATTCTTTGACCGAGCAAATTTGATTTCATTAATCAGATGATTTTTAAACTGGCAAGTCAAAATTTAGACTTAAAACAAGTAGTACTTCTTTCAATGACACCATAAGTAAATCAAAATCAAACCGACTATAAATTATACCATACCTAAACTCAAAAGAATTCAAGGTGTTTGATTTCCAGATAGAGCCTTTCTTTACAAATTATGAAATTAAAATTATATTGCTGATTGATTTATTAAATACAGTAATTGAACAACCTAAAATTACCTACACACCTAAACCAAATTTTCTACTTTACCAATCGAAAAATTCCTCAGGGCTTCATCGATACTTTGAGACTAATAACTACACATGGAGAAAAGCAATCATTGGTAACAAGTAATCTATATAAATAAGAATGGAGTATTTGTACATTGAATATTTTCAACCCATTTCAAATTTTCTATCCGTTTTGGGCCCTTCTGATGCTAAATCCGTCTCTTGCGCGTTCGGTGTCTGTGTGTGCGCCCGTGCTACGTCCAACCGGTTGAATATATTTTCATGAAACTTTACATACTGTGAGTTCTTACATTCATTTAGTGACTGAACTTGGTTGCTTTGGTCTGTCTGTCGGTCTTGGCGTTCTATGTTCGATTTTGTGTCTGTGTTGTTTATACAAGTATCACATAAGATTTTGTTCAACATATTTTAATTTAATGTTTTATATTTGATACACCACATTTTAGTTTAGTGAATGCATTATTTAAAACTTCTTTGCTTACATATTTAGGCAAGTTTCATGTTAAAACATCCAAGTAATTACTTAAATCAACCATAATTTGGTAGTTTTGGAGAAGCTGGAATGCATATTGAACATTGCAATTACTTAAATTGTTTTACCAGTACTGCTGAAAAATCAATTACTTTTTAAAAATCTATTTTGGCAGAATTTAAATTCAAATATTTTTTTTATTTTGAGCCTTATTTATTTTCTTTGCAAAAATATAAACTTTTTCCGAACATTTGGGACAGATGATATTTTGCAACAAAACGGAACTCGTGCCCCGTGCAGTGATATTTTTTTCGCTCCGAATTAATTTCGTATTTTTAAATTCTAATTTTTAGTTGTAAGTTGTGGCAACTGTGCGAGATCAAGAGATGAAAAGGAATCACGAATTTATATCTTTAGAACAACTTTTTTCCCGCCAACTTTTATTTTGTTTTAATTCTGTTTTAAATATTCATTATTTTGATAAATTGTAATTCCTTTTCATCACACGCAACACCACCTCAAAGTATTCTGTTTAAAGCGGCATGCAAGTTAGAATAAAGAAAATTTTAAGTGGAATTTTGCCATTATTGAAAGAACGTTAATGTTAAAAATATCAGAACTAGGACTTTTGAAATATTACGAATTCTTTGTCATACCGACAGATGGCCAAAGTGGCTTATTTTACGAATTGAAGCTATATTTAAGCAACTTATATAGATAAAGTTTGTTTAAAACAATGATTTTAGAAGAAACGCTGTCAAATTGATTTATCATTTTAAAAAAATGGTAATAGGTTACCTTTGCTTTATAACTACTGACATTAAATTTTAAAACAAGTTCTTTTATTCTACAAGTTTTCTTCCGCACGTGCCACAAAACGGAATTTCTAGAAAAAAGTATTTGCTTATAAAACAAACTTAATGAATATCTTATCAAATTGATTTGTCATATTTTCCTTAATGGTATCGAAATTGGAAGAGTACAACAAACAGAAAAATATTGGCAGGTAAATTATGTGAGAGTATCCGCAGTAGAATCGCCATTTTTACGAATTGGGTTGAGCAATTTTACAATAGAACTTAAGAAAGGGAATTTCTAATCCTCCCTCAAAATCGTCTTTTGTAGCAGTTACCTTACTGTCTCACCTTTCGCCCATTTGTACCTTTAGCAGGGGTGCGATATATATGAAATGTATTACATGGATGGATTTATAGAATTTGAGTCTAAAGTAGGTTGCAGAAATTATAAAAAATGTCGAAAAGGTGTTAAAAATTATTTTACTCATACTTAAATGATTTGGCATTTTTGTACGAAAGAGGAAAGTGATTATTTTCTGGTCACTTTCAATACATAGCTAACCAATTCAACTCGAGTGAGATCGGGCAATTTTGCTAGTGGTTGGTAAGAGCCGGTAACAATTCAATAGCTATCACCTCCTTTAGAGTTGTTACTAAACCTTTTAAAAAATGTAACTGAGTGTCATGAGATTTCCGAGGAAATGAGTGTAGTGTTGATTTTACCTCACAGCACACATGACTATATAACCATATTTATTGGTTGAAAGAATCTTAGGAAAAATAAATTGGTCAAGTGCAAAACTGGTTGAAAGTTGTGCAAGGGAAGATTGCAGTTTGTAGAACGGTTTTATGCGTGTGAATGTTATTTAAAACTGTAAAAAAGAGGGAAATACAATGTGCTGCTGTGTTTAATATGTGAAATTCCGCCGTTAAAGCATAAATTAAAACATATTAATGAAACACAAATCTTGCCTGAGAAAAATATTAAAAACTTCAAATAAGAGTTAAAACATCCGGTTTGGATTTGAAAAGCCTAACTGATTGGAATATCGATGCCCTGCATTTAGTTCAATGTACGGTGGTATAACAATCTGGGGAGTTCAACAAAAACAAAACCACCCACACATCTCAAAACATATATCCACGAACTTTCATTCAACCTAATTACCCACTTTTCAGATTGATCCAACATAAACAAGAAATCTGACCAACTTAAAAGCTTCTTGTGTGGCAAGTTAATTATATGAGAAAACCAGAACCGGTTTGAAAATCAATCAAGAGTACCCCTTCACACGAATGCATTAATGAAGCTGAAATGTATTGGAAATCAGTTGTACAAAGCATAAGTAATTTGTCCTTTCATATCCGGGGATAGCAGTTTTGGAGCTTCAGATCAACTTGTGCATTACAAGATAGACAACACAGTATCCCTACTTTTTACTAAGCAAGTTCCATACTTTTTACTTACCAAGTTACTTTTACACGTTTTCGAGAAAAGTGACGAATCAAAATGAAGATTTTATTTTTTTTCAATCAACGAATGACTATCAAACTCGATTCTGTTAAACTCATGTGAATTTTAAAGAATTCTGCGCATTTTAAGATATAACGGAATACTACAAATTTCAAATTAATGAGTAAAATATGCTGAAAGAATTCAATGTTCTGTCTTGTAAAGTTAACTTTTCAAGTTAGTCCCTTTTCCTCGACATATATTAAACAGGGTTCTCATTAAAGAAAAGGAAATATTGGGGCCTTTTCAGGGCCATTTTTAAAAGCTACATTTAATATACATAGCAATTTAGTAACCCGTGAGTGCACTGGTGAAGAAACTTTCACGATTGTTAGGTTTGGGTCTCAAGGTAAACCCAAGTAGAATATTTTGGCGACTGAGGGAAAATTTAAGTTTCCATGGAAGCCTGGCTATACTCCTAATATCTAACCCTGCCTAGCCCCCAATTATCCAAAAACCGGACCATTTTTGGCACTCACTGAATGTCATTAATAGTAAAATATGAATCCAAAAATTTCTCAACATTTCAGTAGTACACTACGATCAACATCTTTGCTGCCCTTAGATGTATCGTATAAAATATTGCAAATGTTTAATGATATATTACATCACTGAACATATCAACTTTGCTAAAATTAATAGTACTTGGAATTGATCAGTCGTTCTTATAAGGAACGTCTCCAGAAAAATGGTTTATTTATTCGAAATAGCTTTCAGCTGAGAACAAACTAAGAACTGTAAGCATTAGTATAAATATCAATTGCCGTTTTTATTTAAAAAAACAAGTGTATTGTTGGTACTAGAACATATTTTATTGCTTAATAGACGTGCCTTTGCAAATGATCCAATATTAATATTAGAAGACAACCAAACGATGAAGACTATCACCTTATGGTTATCTTGATCCTTATACCTTCATATTAATCTTGTGATCGAGAAAAAATGTGAAAATGGCTATTCCTCAATCTTTTTTGCAAAGATGATGCATTCGACAGTCCACTACTATGTGTGTCAAGAACAAACTTTTAAAAGTAATAAGTGGATTGTTAAGAAGGCGCACCACCCTTTCGATCCATCAAGACTTGTCAAACTTCATACGAGCCTTTCATGCCAGAAAAGTTTAATATCCTCCAACTTTTCTATGTACAATTTTAAATAAGAAACTCTTGTTCCCATTTACGAAGAATTATTTTCTTTGGGGCATACATAACAAAAGCGGTCCTCATAGCAGGAACCTGTACTTCCTTCTTGACTACATAATGTTTTTATAAAATAGGTGCAAGCATCCTTGATTTTTGTAGTTGGTGTACAATACAAATTTTGCAAAGTATTGTTTTTCAAAGATGTGCATTTATAATGAAAATAAACTGCAATTAATTATTATCCTACCAACTTATAAAATATTTACTAGTAGAACATAACCGGCGTTGCTCAGGTTGAAATGACGAGCCCCGTATATTAGTCTTGTACTTAAGTTTTCCTATCAATATTTTTTATTTGTAGAACTCTTGTACCAGGGATGTGATATTTCACTATCATTAACGAAAGGATGACAAATTAATTTGATACGATATTCGTAATTAATTTCTTTTGACACAAATACACTTCTTGAAAATTCAGCATATGAAATTACAGAACTCGTTTTAAAATTAAATGCCTTCAGTGAGAGGTTTTTTCTGTAAAGATAAAGGGTAGAACTAGTGTTTTTGTGGTACTTCTTATATGTATTCGGTAATGGATAACCGGAAGTAAAACCCTCGCTTTCTGGTGGTTTGTTGACACTGAAAACGCCTCATAGACAAAGCAAAGATGTCCCTCCCGACTATAACTTTTCAACTTTAGAATTTAAAATTTTTTTAATTTAAAATTAAAACTTTTGAAGTAAAACCAATAGCTCTCACGAATAACATATTTATGCCACTGAATCGAGCTGTTATCTTGCCAATTTCAACTATGCCGGTTTGTCGCTCTATACGTTCCAGGAAAGAGATACAGAACTTTATTTTAAGTCACAGAAAACCATTTTTACAATGTTCCTACACATTTTTAATGAAAACCGCAGATGTCTTGTGCGCCATAGAGAATCATACGAGGCTCACAAATGCAAATACGACAGAGGAAGTGTGATCTTAAAGGAATTAAAAAGCATAATTAGCATGATGGTACAGCTAAATACGTAACGCTAAATTTTAAAACAAAAGATAGTTAAAAAGAAAAACGCAAACAAATTAGGTGAGATACACATCAAAAGCTGATTAACAATACGCAAAGGTAAACTAAATTATAGAATATAGTGAGAAAATTTAAAAAATATTGATCAAACACAACATTGGAAAACTGATTGAAAAGATTAGCTATTTTAGTATGAATTCAACGCAAATTTGATTGATTTGGTTTGGTCGCTTTGTGGTCCTTTCAAGAGGGGTAATTAGACCCAATGCCATTGTGAATGCAAGAAAAATTGGCCAAATGCTTGCTGTCTTCTCTATCAGTGGCCATGTCATCTTAACAAACATACAACTTACAAATACACTTTGCTGAGTAAATTTGATTTTTTTACATCTAGGCCAATGCAATAATCCTTACTAATGAATGAAAAGACACTATTAAAATCGTAAATCTCCTCGAGATATGTCAAGTCAAAAAGGGAAAACATTTAATATTTGAAAATACAAAAAACAATGAATTCTATTAACCCTCTGAGTGTCACGAAATTTCCGAGTAGTGTAGTACTGCTTTTACACCATAACACACATGACTCAATAATCACATAGATTAGTCGAAAGAATCCTTGGAAGCTATTGGTCAAGAAGGTCAAAAATGTGTAAGTCAGGCAGAGAAGCCTGTGGGTAGCAAAACATACGGATACATGTGAGCACCGCAGAGGATTAAACCAGAACAAAGCATGGAAAATTAATCAGAACGCATGGTAGATTTAAACAAAACACGAGACAGAATAAGCTCCTAACTCAAAACTGAGATAAAATACGTTGAAATATTTTTTTTCAATCTTCCGGCTCTCATTTAAAATACACTTTTTTTAGTTGTGTCACTCATCTTGAGAACGTACAATAAGCAAATGATATTACCACCTGAATGCAACTAGGTAACTCAATGCTTTTGGTTTTTGAGACAAAAGGAAAAACCGTTATCATGCCAATGCCTGTTTCATTTAGACCTACATTTTTCATTAGCCGATAGAAAGCACTTAAGTGATCAGAAAATTTATCTAGTTCTTAAATTCAATTCTGTATAATTTCAGCTCTACTAATTTAACTACAGCTCAAAATAGTCCTTTTTCGAGTTCATGCATTCATTCAGGTGACAATATCAGAAGACAAACTGATTTTGAGTCGCATCGTACGTTTTTTTTAATGTCACAGAATCATTAAACCCAGAAGAATCTATCTGCCCATCCAATCAGACGAACTGGTTTGTTATTAAAACGAAAGACCGTACTCACCATACCACAATTCCACGGAATATCGGATTAGACCGAAAGAACTTCGAGACGTACACGAAACCCGAACTCCTGGCTCTGCAACCATTCCCGCAATATCTTCGATACACTGACATCGCTTACTCCATAGTGAGCGCGGAAACCAACCCTTTGTTGCTCCTTTCGAATATTGAACTCGGAAATCTGAAATTTTCCAAACGGAATCAACAAGCGCACGCTAGATTTAGCGATCTTCTTCAGTCAAAAAGTTCGTCTCCTACCAGAGTTGAAAAACTTGGCAAGTACTCTGTAAAAGTCAAGTTTCTATATTTATACAGAACGCTCGCGATAGCGCATCCATCGAAAAGTTTCGAAACTATTTTGCTTATTTTTTCACACACACAGCGCGTGTTGTGTCGAGTGCTCAGAGGGTTAAGGTACATACACAAGACTGGCGTCTTCGAATTTTTTTCGAAATCTAGAAAAATCGCAGGGAGCAATGTCTTGTCTCACACCTATGCCATCCGGAAAACAATGTCATTTAAAAATAGTGAAACGGAGATATAATCGCTGTTGGATTGGAATGAAATTGAAATTAAAGCTTTGATGTTTTGCTCCAAGCTAAAAATGATGAATTTGGGATGATCTCGGTACCAAAAATACCGCATTTTGTACTGTAGGGGATGAAATATTTGTAACTCAATTAAGAACAAACAAAAATACTTAATTTTAGATAATTGGGTACATAACACATTGCAACTTTTATTGGCGTTTCTCTGTATTGGCTCAAGTATATTTCTGGGTTGTTTGGCTAGTTTTGGATTTTATGGCGCAAGGGCCATATTTGGCCAAACTGCACCAAACACAACGAGGGATAAAAAAAAAAGCATAAAGCAGAAGGGTAGGCGAGTGTAAAACAGAAGAGAAGACAGATCACTCGGCTACCTCGGGGTTGTTATACCCACACAACTAAATAAGGTGTGCCCCTGAGGGCTTTATCTGTCAGAAGATTCCTTAGGACATCGAAATCGTATATTTCTGTGATGGCATAACAATGTTGAATGGTTTTAACAAAATCTCTAAGCATCACAAAACAAGAATTGAGATCAAGAGAGCCACGCTATTTTCATTTCAGGGGTCCAGAAACTTAAGAAAAGGAACTTAACCACTTAACGCATTTGCCCGCGTTTGACACGGGCGAAAGTTACCGGCAAATTTGCACATGCCCTTGTCTCACACGGGCGCTCTTGAATCTCGCGTTATTTTATTTCTAATGCTTGTCTGAGATCCGTTCTAGTAAAAATAGATAGGCTAGATTATAATTAAACTTATTGACCATAGATGGCACCCTATGCAGCATTTTTTTGTGTAAACCACGTGGTGCATTTTGATGATTAGCTATAAGTTTGTTAGGAATTCTTTGTTATAAAGCAGTTATTTGGTGTGGAAAAGGTAATATATCCATTTTTATTACGTTAAATATCATAAAAGTAAACAGTTAACCATAAATTAATTTTTACTAAGTGTTTTTGTAACTTGTTTAGAAAAAGTTATCTGATAATGAGCGACTCTTACGATTTTGAATATGTCAATTTATCAGAAAGTTTCAGCGATGAAAGTGATGATCTCTTGAGTGATGGAAGTGAATCAAGTTAATATGAAATTCAAAATAAACATGTAATCAAATCGTTTACACTTTGTATAAAAAATTTTTTTATAACTTTTACCCCACCCCCCGCAGCTGAAATTGCAAAAAATAACTTACACTATACCTATATATTCATTTTCAGTCAAAAAAAAACTCGATCATTTTTGACCAGTTTTTCCGAAAAAAACTCGTGTTTTAAGTGGTTAAGCTAATCACTTTGGAGGTTCGTACGCAATCCGTTCTGCCAACTGCAATCTCTCCTCTTCCGCTGCAAGACATAACCAAACCTAGACGAATAAATTATTTCCCAGAATTTTGTCAACCAATCGATGTGGTTATTTAATCATGGTGTTGATGGGCAAAAGCAACAATACACTACAAGGAAAGCTCGTGATGCTCAGAGGGTTTTAAAAGTTAACATCAAAGATGTAAATTTGAGGTGATTGTGAGACCGGAGCCAAATGGTTCTGCTGCCCCCTCTTTCAGGTCCTGTCCGGTTCGGTTCTGGCAAGTTGCCATTTGGGTAAGGAAGTTTTGAACGAGTTTATCCGGCAGATTAAACGTAAACAATGCGTTCCCCAAATTGGCGTCATTAGTGTGGATTCTGGCTCAGAGTTCATCGTTTGGTGATGGAAGCGATAACATTGGTTACGATTTGACGAGACAAGTGATCACTAACGGTGATACAAGATTTTGCGTGTAATAGCCCCTTTTCCTGGAGAGCTTACTTACGAGAAATGGACTACCACGAAGCCATCTGCCTTCCCATTGAAACTGCACTATAGTAGTTAAGTATATGTTTCATTTATGATATAGTTGAAAACACTGTTCCAAAGTACAAACTCACTAGGAGAAGGATTTTAAATATTAACAAACCAGACGAAAAGGAAAATTTTACTTCTGCTACTCAAAATGCTTTCAAATGATATATTTTTATTGGTGTTAAAATGCAGTTCATCACCGTTTTGGCAGCGTTTGGTGTTTAATTTAATTGGCGTTCACCAATCAACTATCATACGTCAATTCGGAATTCATTCTTTGGAATATTGGCGAAGTACTGAAATCGTACTCGAAAAACAAGCCAAGTGACGTCACGTTAAGAATACGTGTATGTTCTGCAAAAAAAACTACCGCACACACAACCTACATTTAACTTAACAGAAAAATACCTCATACAATCTTTCCCTCAGAGGATCTATTTTTCCATTTTTGTCTTAATAAAACAACTTTGCACTATTTTGGTACACGTTTTCCAGGATTACGGGAAATATGACTAATAAAATTGCGTTAAGACCTCCGGGGGTTGTCTATTGAATGTCCTAGGAATCTTGTCTGGAAATATATCCAACTGCAAAAAGAAAAGGTAGTTGAATTTACATCGCACTAGAGCAACAAAATAGTCTATTGACGACGGTCCGGGATCAATCCCAAAGGGAAAAACCCCCAAGGCAACACCTAGTAATTTTGAACCGCGGTCAGATGACCAGGTCAACACCTGAACTGGCACTCCACTCTCCAAACTTCCATATCCGCCAACGCGAGGATATTTGAGGCCACGACATATTTAATGTGCACCAGTCCCCAAGTGTATGACGATCTTTGGTTGGATCGAATTGAATTCAATTCTTCAATTTATTTTCTATCCCGTTTGAGCGTTTTGTCCTTTTGTTGTCTCCGTGTTTTTGTGCTGACTCTAGTGAAAGAAGGGATTTCAAGTGCAACAGCTAAAAATAAGTTTCGAACTCGCAACCCTCCGGTTGCTAATCCGCGACTCTACCAACTGGGCTACCGCGGCTCCGAGGCGCGTCAAAAAGCCACGAGTCTTAAGTTGCGTATGTTTTCCTGTTCGTTATTTTGTATAGCAATCATTTGGAATACTTTTTGTTTTGTGATCTACATACTTTATCATATTTCTTGTCAGCCTGACTTTTGGACACCTGTTAACCAATAAGAGAAGTCAATGATCAATTCTAAAATAATTATCTAACACATGATGGGCTATATTCTCAGTTCCTTTCGTTCGATTACTTCAGCCACTCTACAATGTTGTTAATAAAAAGTAGATTTTATGCTCCGATGTCAGATTCTTTAGAAAATATTTGCTGATGAGGTAATTCTTTGGCTGAAACAGATACCAATCGTGATTATTTCGTCGGGACTTCTAGAGCATGATACATATTCGAAATAGAACCCGGATCAAAGCTTTCATGAATCTTTATATATAACTTCCCATTCAACACCAAACCTTTTCACATCAGAATTCAAGGCACAGCTTTATCAAACATAATAGAATATCCAGACCTTTTTAAACATGGAAGAGACGGATATGTGCACGTGAAATCCGTGGATTAGTTAGTCCTCCAAGTGTTAAAAGCGAGGGTGTAGTTGACCCCTATTTGAGCCTCAATCCAATTTTGAAAGCACTTCTTTGGGTGGGTGTAATGAAACCGAACTTCCCACGATGCACTCACGTCACGGATCCAATAAATACAATTTTCCCTCTAGATAATCCTTATAGGTAAACCGCACATTTTGCTAATTAACTCAACATTTAAAAATTGAAAGAGTATTTTCAAATCAAAAGGAATTCTTTCCCCATCTTAGATGGGGAAAGAATTCCTTTTACAGTTCTTTTTCCTTCTACAGTGCCGCCGCCCCCCTCATTCAAACTTTCAAAATATCCATACAGTAACATTTAATTGCTTGATTCAAACTAAGTGAATGGCACTGGTTGGTTGAGTTTTATGGTGTAAGTGTCATATCTGGCCAATCTGCGCCAAACTATGTAGAATAAATGGACATACACGACAGTTGTACTGATAAAGAGAAAAACACCCATGGAGGAATCTAACCAAATATGGACACTGAAATAGGTTGTTTTAAATACATTGCATTCATTTGGCCTATGGAAGTACTTAAAAAGGGAGTCTTAAGTAAGCACGTGTGTAACATAATTCTCAGTAAATTGGGCAGAAAGCTGTGTAAGTAAAGGCAAAGTATTCTGATTATTTAGAATAAATTCCAAGACTAGGTTTTGATGAGTGCAACAAAAATAAAAAACCTATTTTTTTACGTAAAACATCCCAGATATATACAAAAAATGCTTTTTTTAACTTTTGATTTCCAATTTACCTGAGTAGCTCAGTGGGTTTGCTCACAGCACACAATTTGTGAGTTGAATTGTAGGCGGCGTGCGTTCGATTGATATAACTTAACCCAGGGTGTATTTCTCTTCGGGTATCAGTAAAACTTTCCTTGTGTGTTCGTCCATTACTTGGCGTACTGTCTTGTCTTTGACGTAGCATGGGCAAAACAGCCCCCTTGCGCCATAAAAATCTCAAATCAATCAACCAATTTTTCTGAGCCTGAGAAAAGCAGTTATTTGGAGCTCTGGCACATCTTTTAGCAAATGGCAAGCTTTTTAGTACCTGCAAAAAACATGTTGAAAATCTTGCATACCTCATTTCAAAGCCTCAAAGAAACAAATCGTTTCATTCCACATTACATCCTGTCGCTAATGTGAGGACAAATGTTTACTCGCCACTATCTCATTAGCGGTAAGAGAAAGACACTCATTCAATGCCAAAAAAAAGCATACCAGCAATTAAACCCAATCGAAAAATTAACACCTCAGCGACCAAAGAAAAAATAGAACCTCAAGAGTGAACTGAACGACCGGCATAAAATACGCTATCAATCAGTGTTTACTGATAAGAAAAATACGATAAACCAAATAAAGACATCCGAGCAATGAAGATAGGGATCTAATAAGAGCAAACAATGGCATCAAGGCCACTTTTACGGTAGCTTTTTTTATAGCTTTTGATTACAGAGGGATGAATGAAGAGCAGGAGTGTCTTCTGATATCAGACAGGGCGGGGTCCATTGGTGGGAGGGAGGAGGCATGAAAAAGATAAGACTATTGTAGAGTCAAATTACTAAATGAGACAGTTAATGGCGCGTGAATCCATGGTAGAGGTAAAAACAAAGACAAAAAACACGTCGCATTTCCCCTCTTGGAAGAAAAATCCCACGTTTTACCCCAAAGATTGGGAAACTTCGGAAGCTGTGCATAAAGGTTAGCAGTGCTTCTCAACCAATTTCATGGTTTAGTACATCGTGACCTTATGCTATGGTTTATTATGCTTGGGGCAGCACACCAGAATACTAATCTGAAAATAAATAACTAGATTTTCAAGGATTAAAATTAATGGGAAATTTTCAGTTCTGCCTGTGGTGGACGAGTAGTTTGTGCTAATCTTCGGTTAAACAGGTTCTGGTTTCGAATCTTGGTCTGGAAATAGATGTTCGCAGTGACTCTGGGTCTACTTTAAGCCCTAGGTCCCTTTCCCTCATATTTACCAGAATCAGCCTGAATGACGGGCCCCTTCATAAAATATGTATCCGAAATGTTCAGATCACTTAGAAAAAGTGTCCTTTACATTATAATTCATTGTCGAGAGATGAATTTCCTCCTATTATATTTTCACTCCTATTATATTTTTTAATCTGTTAAATGCCTGTTGGAAAAGACGGAACTGAGGTTAGGGCCCGGACTAATTTTCCCAGGTCCCCCATATCTGTCACCAGTCTGAATAACGGGCCCCTCATAAAATAAAAATATGTATCCGAGAAGTGTTCAGATCACCTTATTATTCTCCTAATATTATAATTCATTGCCGGCAGATGACGCTCCAATTAATTTTTTATACGCTCACTTTGTTCAATACCTATTTTATTAGGCGGAACTCGAGCTGCTGGCGAATAGAACTTTTTAATAATTTTTCTTATCTGAAATTATGTTATTCTGTTGGTCAATTAAAGTTGTGTTTGGTAAGTCAATTTGGAATTCATATCAATTGCAGTTGTTACAGTTTGCCATAACATAACTGTTGAGTTGTTTTTTGCTCAGTGGCGAACAGTTTGAAGGCACCGAAGGGATAGTTTTATAACTGCAACTTTGGGGAAATGCTTTGGTGCCATTGATACTCAACTTTCTGAACCAAATTTCTAACCCTGCTTCTAATGCCAGAAAAACATGTAGCATAATGAGCAAAATTACCTACGTAAAACATGTCTTTGATTCCCAAACCTTCGATGTATTAATTTAAAGTGGAATTTTTCGAAGTACGCAGCTCAGAATGTTTCAGCAAATGCCAAAATTTATTACGTATACAAAAAATGAGATATAGGCACCCGTAACAATTTATAGCCATGTTTAAACAAACATCAGCGCCATAAACCTGAGGTAAGAATACTGGGTTCACATTATTTCGTTATGGGGTCACCATTCAACAATTAGTTTCCCACCACTTCCACAGTGGCCATCTTCCAACAAAAATCGAATGCAATTTCCATAGCTAATCTGATATCTCTTGCATTTAATATCGATTGGAGGAAATGCATGCCATTAAAAAACTATTGAAGATCAGACTTTAAAAATCTTTCCTCGAGCTTTTGAAACAGAACGCAACAGAACGTTCAATTTGTGTCCTACATAAGGAAGTACCGACAACATCAGAACGGAAAAATTCAATCGAAAATCAATACACAAAAGCGACAACAGATAATGCGGAGATTACAGGGAAAACGTTGGAAGGGGCTCGGTAAACGTTTGCTCAGAAAACATTTCAAACAGTTCACTCTCGCTAATCCCAAAACTAATCTCGATGAGAGAAATCGTTACACGAAACCAAGCAACACCAATGCTTATCGAGCAGCTACCGTCTTCCAACAGTAATTATTTACACCAGACGAAGCAGATTTTTATTAGTACTAAAATGCAGTGCTATTTACTTAGGAGCTGTCGCGTCGCCAAAATAATCCCTTGGCTTTAACATAAATCGATAAAAGATGAGGCTTACTTTTTAAGCAGAATGGGACTAAGAGCTGGAGGAAAGCCACCTTATTCTCATGTATGAAATGCAGTGGTCATAATTTCTTCATCTTGATAGGTAGATCAAAACCTTTCAAGGTAAACCTTGATAGGTTTTAATTAACGTCGCACTGGAGCAACACAACGGGCTATTGGCGACGGTTCGGGATCAACCCTCGAAGGGAAAAATCCGAGGACAACACGTAATTTTGAACCACGATCAGATGATGAGGTCACACCTGAGCTGGCATCCCACTGCCACACTGGGCCAACGTGAGGACATTTGAGGCCACGACAAATTTAACGTATACCAACCCCCTTTGTACACGACGGTCTTTGGTTAGATTCGAACTCGCAATCCTACGGTTGTTAATCCGTTACTCTTCCAATCGAGAAACTTGATAGGAAAAGTCAATTAACATAAAAAAAATTTATTACATTTTGTAACTAAGAGGGTTTTATAAATAAAGGTAACGTCATCTTTATACACCGCCTCGATATATTGCTCGTTCGGATGTAACGTCCATAGTAATGACTCGGAGTCAGAGGTCAACACTTGCACCACTATCCACCGTCATGAATCTCGATCTATCAGGCAGATCTTGTTCAGATGTTTTTAGAGGGGTGCACGACGGCCTTCTTCCTAATTAACTGTCCCCAGTGTCAACCGGTGGGACGATAGAAAAATACCATTTTAAGAACTAACCTGAGCAGACGTTTTTTGGAGCAGATGTTTTTTGAGTTAATCCAGATTATTCCTTTTTATAGCGCCCACACAATCCAGGGACACAACTGCTTGATTTGTGTATATAATGTACTGTGTTCTATTAAATTAACTATTTTCTTGTATTTTGAAGCTTTTTTGGGGAAGCCCATTGGCCCACTACGTTACAATGCCCTGACAGTCTCTTGAACTGGGAGCGTAGTGATAACCATTCGGCTAGTGTGCCGTAGATCAAAAGGTTGGTTGGGTATTTATGGTACAAGAGCCATAATTGGCCAAACTGCGCAAGTCAGACAAAGGTCAAGCAACCGACAAACACAAGGAAAGTTTTACTGATACGGAAGAGAGAAATTATGAAATTAAATAGAACGCCACATTCAGATTGCTAGCGCAGGGGGCAAATTCACTGAATTTCATAGATCGGTAGAAAAAAATTAAAATATAAACTAGATAGACAATACAAAATTATACAGATAATCGATCAACACTTTCTCCGTTTTCGAATTGTTCTCAATTCCCAAAACCTTCTTTTATCACATTTCAATCATACTTACAATTTACAATATTAACGTTTGAGCTCGTATAATAAATATAATTATCGGATCACTTATTTGCACTTACAATATAAATATAATAACATAATTTTCGAATCGTTTTCACTTGCATAATAAATGTAATAATTCTCGGATAGTTTGCACGCGCTGACAAAGAATTCAAATTTGAAATTCCGGTAGCTATAAGTATAGTTAATCTCGATCTACGAATAGTGATTTTCACTGCGGAGATGATCCCTGAAATTGACAGGAACTTGAACATTGAATATCCCCGGATATAAAGATAGTAGTCATGAAACTTCATATTTAGACTAATTTAACGATGCGGAATTTGATTAAAGCATAAAACAAGGTGTTTCCTTTGGAAATTTTGTTTTAGTGCAAAATTTTATATGAAGACGACCCCTTATGCAACTTTTTTGCATTTGAATTTGTGGAGGATGTTATTCCCTATTGAATGATATCTTTGAATTTGTTCTACTATGAATAGTGCTCGAAATAAAGACGGTGGTTAGGTTTTTTCCGAGACTACCTCCTGTGGCCTTCATTTAAAAGGTGCGTTTTTTTAGTTGCTAACGTATATTTCGCGGAGTGATAATGAAATAAATAGCTTAAAAAGTTGTGTTCGAATGGTCAGTAAATGAAAATGGGTTCTTTTGTAATCAATAGTGGGGTCTTTGAACCGGCAAAAAGGGATTTTTATTTGATTAGTGCAATCTAAGACCCGAATAGGTTCCAGTTTAGTTTGATTAGGGTAACCTAATCTGCTGAGATCCAAATAGACCCCAGTTTAATTAGTCCTTGTGTAGCAAAAAATGACCAATCCAAAAATGTCTGAAGTTGCATCATTCCGATTGTTTTGTTTTGTTTTTCGCTTTACGGCCATTTTTTGCTATACGAGAATTAATTAGACCCAATTCCGATGGACTTAGCATGAGAAACTGAACTAAAATTGTATTTCATAGATTTGAAGTATGGAAAGCTATTTAGTGAAACGACATACTTAACAACTGAAAAAGAAACTTTAATTATAAAATCATGTAAAAATAATTCCAAGAAATATTTAAAATGCAGGTATTCTTTTTTTTAATCACGAAAAAATAAAAACTATTTTCCGGGAAAAAATGTCATTTCTCATGTTGGAAAACTGATATCACCTATTGAAAGTGAAAAAACATCGATGGACGATTTCGACATTTAATCTCGTTTATACCACTATCAGATCTAATTAGTTGAATTTATTTCGTTCTAACATGATATAAACTAAATAACACACAAATGTGTCTACACAATACCTAATTTACTTTGTCAAGGATATAATAGCTCTTTCATTACTGTTAAATTAAGACATGTGGGAAGAATTCTGGGGTGAACCATTGTTGTTGCGGAATAAAGCGCACAATTAATGCATATAATTTAATAAGAGACGCAATAAACCAAATTTATTCTGGCTGCCCTAGCCAGTTATGTCTCCCACATGGCCTCGTACTAGTTATCTCTGGTAATTGGTGAAATAGGAACGAATAATTTCGTCTACATTCATCCTTCTAAATCTCATGAAGAGTTTTATGAGGTTCACGAGAAACATCAATAAGTTCCAAAAAAGTTATCACTATTAAAAAGGATGATCAAATTTATTTTGTAACATTCAAAGTAAAACTCAACCATAGATTTATTCTAAAATTCTGAGGCTAAAAAAAGAGTAATACAAGAGGACATTCTAATAAGCTTTTTAAAAGTTCCAAATGATCGTATCAAACCAGCTTGGTGTAAAAAAATCATTCAAATTTCATATTATTGGGCAAAACCAAGATTATTTACACTCAATGTTTACCACATTTTCATTATTCATGCTGTGATAAGACATGCATAGGATCAAATAAAAACGTTTAAGATATATGAAAACATTAATTTAATATTGCATAACTCCACTTTTTGTGAAATTGCTAACCACATTTTCGGAATCGTGCTCCATTTTCATGAACCCAAACAAGATTCTATACAGAGTGTCAAAAACTTTCCTGTACAAACTTTAAAGGGAGGTACGGACACACGAAATTAAACCGTATTCACAAAAGGATGTATGTGCGCAAGGATAATTTTGGGGCTCGATGGATTGGTTGGGGTGGCCTCGTCGCTTAGTCACCTCAATATCACTCGATTTATCATGCACTGATTTCTTCCTCTGGGGATATCTCAACGGCATCGTATACCAGAACCTCCATTCACTCCGAAGCTGACCTCGTCGCAGGAGTCGCTGTCAAAGCTGCAAGTGTCCGCAAAAAGCAAGGAAATTTTCAGCGCTTTCGGTAATCCATACGGGCTCACCGCAACACCACTGTGAAACAGTTAGTATACAACTGCTGTCAAACTGTAAAATGAGGGCTGGTAAAAATGTTCACATATTTGCTGCCTTTCATTTCACAGCACGTTAGCATGCCCTCAAGTGCGGCCTTTTCACTACATCTAAATTTTGCAGTACAAATCCTTTAAATTTAATTAATATTTTTTGTTAGTCTTTTATTTTATTTTTAAATAAACGTATTTAAAATATCAAAGAATAAAATAAGTTTCAACCAAATAAGATTGACCGGTACAACTAGAACATTAATAAGCTACAAAAGCTAAATTGACGGCTGTTGCGCTCATGGTTCTAATGCAATTCTAAAATAACTCCCCCGGTTGACTGGCGCCACTACCGCACGAGGCTGGAGGTTATGAAGGTCGAGTAAGCCAGTCTGTCATCAGCCTTTGACAACGGTGCACTGTGTCTCAATGCTGCACCCGGGGCTCCATAGGTTTGTTCTCTGCGTTAGCAACCCAATTATAGGCGGCGCAGGTTCGATTACTCCATGGGTGTATTTCCCCTGAATCAGTTAAACTTTTATTCTGTTTGTCCACTACTTGACGTTGTGTTTGGCGCAGCTTGGCCAAATATCGCCCTTGCGCCACAAAATCAATGCACCCAAATATTCAAATGCTTTCCAGCAAAAAGTAGACACAACAAAGTCAGTACAAGATTAGTTAACAATTTCCAAAATTGAAAACTATTTGTTAAGTACACAGTAGTTATATTTAAAAATGTGCGTTATTTTGTGAAAATCTATCTTATTGAAGTTTCTTGTATGCAGCTTTTTTATTACAGCTAAATTAGAGCGACCTTCCAAAATGAAAAGGTTTCCCACTCCTGCTCTACTACATTCGGGTGGCATTGCGGACATGCATTCCAAGTGAATATGGTTTAATTCTGTGTTCCCTGCCCCCTTAAAGTTTATTTACGATAAGTTTTTAAACATTCAGTAAAGGTCTGGGTCAAGTAAGGTCCATTATTTTTCAAAGGGTTCAACAGAATTTCTTTTAAATCAACTTTAAAACCCGATGTTCCGAAATGGCGTTGTACGTTTGAAATAACGTCCACATTTATACTCGATGTTTCTCACTTTCATATATAATCCAATCTATACATATAAAGCAGAGTTGACATCTGTCTGTTCTCTATACAAATCTGCACCGTTTGACCAATCTACACCAAATTTAGTACTTATTCTTTGGAACCCTGCGGGTAACTTAGGCTACATATTAATCCGTTCTATTTGTCTTGGGTGTGCAGAGGGGTGCAACGTCCCGTCATCCTGGACAGAGCACTTGCTAGGGGGCGCTCTCTCCCGGTCTGGCTGTGCAGATGACGTCAGAATATCTACAGGAGTCGCCTCTCAAAATGACCTTGTAGTTTGTTTTAGAATCTTAGAGTATGATGCAATCGCAGATGGGTGCGGTTGCGCTAAAAATCGCTCAGTCCCGTCTGTAAATTCTGAAACTGTAGCTTCATTATTGGAATGTAAATTTTTATAATAAAAGATTATTTTCATAGAAAGTTGTCTTTTTTATCGTCGATATGGTACAGGTGGCTAAAGACAATTCAAAATCCTCATAGGAATAACATTGTTTAATTATACGATCAATATCAGACCCATTCACACTAAATTTGGTACATTCATCCTGTAGAATTCTGCGGTTTGTCCTGGATTTGCAGGGGCTAAAAACAATTCGAAATTTCCATAGGAATAATATTACAATGAATTATAAACAATTCAACCCGAGCAAAGCCGGGTGATTCAGCTAGTCACTGATAAACACTCGCGTTGAGTTCCAGTTAAAACGTTGAGACATATAAAACCACTTCGGCTGTTTTTATCTCTACAACTACCAGACTAGTTTCATCGAAGCTGGCTCATATCCGTCTCAGATTACAATATAAAATCAGACGCCATTCCAACAATTCGGCAGCTTTAAAAATTTTCTGTACGGATTGCTCCACTCGGGCCCTTACAAAACTTCGTCGTCCCGCGTCCCCCCCCCCCTCGTTCAGTCGCCATAATACAAGATTGTCATCACAGCTTTGAGTAAAACAAATCTAACCATGAAACTGAAAATAGACTCGGCGTTCAGGGAGAATAAAGAAAAAGTTACCCACATTCTCGTACATCACTGCACAGCACGCGAACGGAATATCAAATACATAAACGTTATGCAACAGGGATGATGGTGTCTAGTTAACTTAAATTTGTTGCTTCTTTAAATATGAAGGAAAAATCTGGTATAATGTACGTTCACTTTAGCTCGTGGAAGCTCTACGCCATCTTTTTCTCCAAATCGAAGAAAAGAGGATAAAACATTTGTTGCTCGGACCCAGTTTCTGATTAGATGAAGGGACCTAGTATCATGTTAGATTAAGTCCCAGTATCAGATTCGATGGACTTCAGTATTAGATCAGATGAGAAAAAAGGCCCTAATATCAGGTTATATGAAGGGCCTCTATGTAAGGTAAATTGGTTAGGTTTCATGGTAAGATAAAGGGCTGGTAAAATCTAGTATCAGGTAAGATAAAGGGCTGGTAAAATCTAGTATCAGGTAAGATAAAGGGCTGGTAAAATCTAGTATCAGGTAAGATAAAGGGCTGGTAAAATCTAGTATCAGGTAAAATAAAGGATCCCGGTATCAGGTTAGATGAAGGGCCCCAGTAGTATCAGTTTGTAAGAATGTCTTCAGTATAAGGTTGGTAGGGTTTTATGTGTGTGTGGCGAAAGAGTATCAGGTAACAAAAAGGTTCTAGAATCAGGTAAGTTGGTTGGCTTTGTTGGGTTTTATGGCACAAAGAGTATCAGGAAAGATAAAGGGCTCCAGTATCAGGAAAAATAAAGGGCTTCAATGTCAGGTTATATGAAGGGCCTCAGTATCAGGTTAGATGAAAGGCTTCGGTGTAAGGAAAGTTTGTTGGGTTGTATAGGCGAAAGAAGTGTCATTTAAAATAAAGGACCCTACTATCAGGTTGGATGAAGTAGCGCAACTATGTTGCACCAACTCTGGCGCGAGCTCGAGCAGGATAAAAAATCTAGAATTCTAAAAAATAAATTAATCAAAGGGCCATTTTTTGTACTTGTGTGCATCGTTGTTTTCCTGTTGGAATATAAATTTTCACACAAAAGTTTGAAGTTGCCTTTTATTCTTCACCAAACGACGCCTAGTATCAGGTTAAATGAAGGGCTTCAGTGTAAGGTAAGTTGGTAGGGTTTTATGGCGCAAGGAGTATCAGGTAAAGTAAAGGGCCCCAGTATCAAGTTGAATGAGGCCCCAGAATCAGGTAAGTTGATTGCTTTGTTGGATTTTATAGCGCAAGGAATATCAGGTCAGATAAAGGACTCCAGTATCAGGTAAGATGAAGGGCCCCAGTATCAGGTAAGATGATAGTTTGTTGAATTTCATGGCACAATTCCATATCTGGTCATGTTGTGCCAAACACAGACAACGTCAAGTAACGGATATACATAAAAGGAAAGTTTTACTGAACGGAAGCGAGAAGTACACCCAGGAAGGAATCAAATCTGAGATGCGTACAACTCGCAGGTTGCTAGTGCAGTGTATAAACCCACCGAGCCACATCAGTTTCGATCAATGTCCCTAGTAGCATGTAACATAAAGGGACCCGTATGAGACCGGTGATTACAATGCTAAAATAATTATTTTCAGATTTAATTTATACATGTTAGACTACATTATAGAAAATATTTTTCTAACAATTGCGAAATTTATTTTTAATTATAAATTATAAGGAAATTTTTTTCAAAGATCATTCAATATTACTTGTAGAAATTATAACTGAATATATAAACAAAAACCGTAGAAAATTACATTTCCAGATCAGATAAAGATAAACAAAACGTTAAAATAAACATCTCATTTTTATTAGATTCATAGAACAAAGTTGTGCGAAACAATTCATCCACGCCAGACTATAAAGAGAAAAACTAAAAGTCCAGATATGGCCAAAACAAATCACACCTTACATAAAATCACAAAACTCACACAAAAGAATAAATAAAATTACTATACAAGTCGCTTTGGTGAGCATCAAAACGCGAGACTAAAATCGTAAAAAGCCAGCTCGCCCGGCAAGGAGGCGCAATGACCTCGCCAAAGGAGCCAGGAGCTGGATCACGTCGTCATGGCAACCAAATTGAGTTCTAAAATCAATATTTCGGAGTGGCGCCCTCCCCAGTATGCAACTCTCGTCCCTGTATCACTTCTAAACGTTACCTTTTGCCGCGTCTTCCGCGCCTCCTCAACCCTCCCCTCCCCAGCTACGATTCCCACGCGCGCAGTGGCTTTGGTATTTATATAATTTTCAGTGCGACGTTTCTTCTGACGAAAGATATCGCGTGGACTTCTGACAGAAACTTCAGAATTCGCATGGTATTTGGCTCAAGAACGTATTCGGGGGTCCGATGTTACGAAATTAAATGCTGAAATTAGCTTGATTGATGTAAATTCAAGTTTTTTTTCCCCATGCCCTTAAATTGGAAAATCGTAGACAGATCTGAAAATATCTCAATATATTTGCAAACAAAATGCTCATCACTATTCGGTTGCTAAAGCGATCTATGGGTTATAAGTGAATGTCTGAATGGGGATTTTCCAATCCTGATGTAGCGAAATTAAATGCTAAACAAATAAGAAAACAAGAAAAATCTCGTGTCTAGACATGGATGACCAAGCACTATTCAAAGGTTGTTTTTGGGTTTTATGACGTAAGGGCCATATTTGGCCAAGCTGCGCTGAACACGAGACAGACAATGTCAAGAAATTGTGAAAAGAAAGGATGCAAAGAAAATGATCACTTGGGCATCCTGGGGTCGCAAACCCCATGTTTACCAGAGGCCAGTAAACCCTATGGGAAAACAATAGGTCACTAGGGTACCTCGGGTTCGTGAAGCCCTTACACAACCTAAAGATGTGCCCCCGAGGGGTTCACAAAGGACTACGCCCAGCCCTCGCCAAAATATTTTACTGTTAAAAATCGATCAAAAATACATACTGGCGCTAATTCAATCACAGTAAATCAAACAGTTAAAATGTCCATAGGTATGTCTGAAAACAATTGTGTCGTTTATTCCTTAAGGCCTAGCTAAACAGCTAGACCACAAGTTCGTGAGTCCGAACATTCTCAAAAAGTCCAATACTAGATCAAGACCACCAGAGATCGTCTCTTACCACACCATCACAGGCCAGATGGAAGGCTTGTTTAGTGTTACATTTTGGGCAAATTTGAAATGTCTTTTGGCCCTGTGAAGGAAGGATAGAGATCGGATGTGCCCGCTCAAAAGTCTAGAAAGGGTAGTCTGGCATTTTCCGCCACCCGTATATTTGAACGACGTTCCAGGAACCCTCTCTGAAAACAGTTAAAGATCATTTAACTTATTAGTATTGGAATGGAAAAACGAAGATAATTTTGGGTCCACTCCAAAATTGTTTTCCGAATATAGAGCAGTCCTTTTTTGGGTATATTACTGAGGAGGAAGACAAGTAAAACCCCATTTGCTTAATAGATATTTCGTAACTTTTTTGTTTATGCATTTCACTGTTTATACTATCGGTATATTTATCCCTCACATTGGAGGGAAGGGGCATCCGTAAAATATAGGGGCCCAAGGTGTTCCGGCCCCTAGAACTTAGCACCCATCTCCTCATATAGAGGCCAAACGATTAAAAAGTCCCATTGAATTACTCGGTATATTTGGTTACTATCTGTATATTTGTAATCTTTATTCTTCATGTTTGGCAGGCCTGGGTCCAAAGACTTGACGTCACTGAATCATTTGAACAACTTATGCGATTTCTCATTTGTGTGAAGTTGCAATATTTACCCTGTTGTGTGTTTGAGGGCTCCATAAAATTATTGGGGTGGAGGCATGGGCTTATGCCCCAAGGAGGTAGTAACCTATTCGATGACGGAGCAATCACTGACCATGTTGAGTGGACTACTTCTGTTGCATTAACATTGTAGTTCAACTTACATTATTCAGTTTATTATTCAGTTAGTATAAATAGTAAAACATTCCCAACGCTGAAGACAATCATTCCGTCTTTAAGCACAAAATGGCGCTTTTCTCAGATTATTCAACTCAATAGTGATCATCCTATCTAGAGGAATTGTGTAAACCTCTACACAAATTCATAACTCACTTAAGGAATTAGAAAGTCATCTACAGATTTGATACAACCTGAAAATGATCCTTGATAGCGTCACCACTGTACCACAAAACTAATTCTTTGTCCATACCTAATACATCCTGACTGGTCAATCTGTCTGCTCCGAATCGTCAGGTTTGATTTGCTGCTTTACGATCTTTTTGTCATACGAGAACTAATTAAGATCACCATCAGAAAAAATTGTAAGAGCTATACTTGATCCAGCTTTTATATTATTGAACAAATAGGTTTCGAGTCCTACTCAAAATGGCTTTTTAAAGTATTCTACATGATGGTTCTAGTTTTTCTTATACGCTCACGCCAACACACAGTTGGCTTCACTTTCAAGTCTTCACCCAGAAAATATGACAAAACAGTGTCACCCCATACAAGGATGCCATTTTCTTTCCGCCTGTCACTTTCAGACCTTACATTGGGAAGCTTCCAACAATTAAGTTTACTGAGAGAAACAGCAGAACGTCTCAGATTCAATTTTCCTTCATAACATTGCCTTCTCGATGTGATTACAAGAGCAAGTATTTCTATCACTTTCTTTTAGAATGTGTTTACCTATTCACAGGAAAAACAATTCCGTCTAAAAACACAAACAAGAAATACCAAATTTTTATTTACGCTTGGTGATACAGAAGAAAAAGTTAGGCGATGGTTGACCAAGGTTTGTGTCGTATTTTGCAGCTTTAAATTTTGTTTCGATGCTCGAGTTTTTATATTCTTTATTTTTGACGCTTAGTTTTCTGAATATTTTTGTAGGCAGCGATCGGATCTATTCGATACTGACTTTTGAGACTGACGCTAACTAAATTGATGCATAAAATCGATACTATTCGTAATTTGCACTAAGCTCAAGAATCTCACTAGAGATAATCAAAACTAGATGGATTTTTCAGGACTCTATTAAGCAATGTCCATTAAAGCTCCATCGTGGCTTTGATGAGAAAGCAGACGACTTTCCGTAGTCCACTTTTAGAAAGGTGGTGAGCTAATCAAGGAAAAGGGCTGCTATACATAAAATCATGTTTGGCGATCGCCATAGGTGATTATGTGCTTGTTTCACCAAATCGTAATCACTGCTATTACTTCCGGCTCCGAACAAGTTTGTATCCTTCAAGACTAAACGTGGAAATGCGCTGTTTGTTTTAACTTGTTCCCTCATTAACGAGTAAACTCGCTCGAAACCATGACTCAAATGCTAACACGCCAGATCCATACTATGAACCACTAATACCCTACAAATTGAATTTTTCTTTCTTCCTTATATTGTAATTTTAAAGTGGTGTTACTAATGAAATTATTTTATCCTTAATTTGTGAATTTCATTATACCCTTTCGACATTTGTTTTATATTAATGAATAATCAATTTATTTTTTGAAATATCGGAGTGAGGCATAATGCAAACCTCTTCAACTCCTTGTATGATAATGACAGAACGAAATAGAACTCCTTTTGACCTTAAACTTTCTTGAGACTTTTGGGAAAATTTTGCATTACACGCTCGATTTTATCTTCAGTGAATAAATAAAACGATAAATATTTTAAATGTGATGACGGGAATTAAGTGAAAAACACTTTAATATGTATGATTTCGCTTTGGGTGAATTTTAGAAATCGAGTGGCAAATAAAAATTTTCGGATCAGAAGTTGTGAGCATTTTTATACAGTTTAAAGGCAGCATCCATATCAAATACCAAACCAATAGATGTTTCAAAAATTCGAAATGTGATTTTCGGGTGGGTAGGTAGTTGAATTTACGTTGCACTGGAGCTACACACGGTTATTGGCGACAATCGAAGGGAAAGATCCTAGAACAACTTGTAATTTTGAATCATGGTTAGATGCCGAGGTCAACACCTGAACTGGCACCTCTCTCCTAACTTCCACACTTTTAAGGCCGACAGATTTAATGTGCACCAGCCGCCACGTACACGACGGTCTTGGATCGAGTTCGACGGATCGCAACCTTCTGGTTGCTAATCCGTGACTATCAACAGGGAATTTTCAGAAGCATGTATTTTACAGAATGTTCAAATTCATGTTACAAATTAATCACTTTTTAAATGACGTTATAATTCAATATTGAGGATGCACATTAAATATGTAAACAGTTACATTTTTAGTTTCAGTGCTTTCTTGGCTGCATTAATTGTGCTTCAGATAATTATTTTCATGACATAATTCAAATTTTTTAAATAAATTTTTAATTCCCCTACTGTAAACATTTTCCCCTGGAGGTAGGTAGTTTTCTAAACAGACACATCCGTATCTTTTCTAATTTGAACGCTGTGAACATATTTTATTTTCATTTTAGTCTGTAAATAGTTAATTATTTAATTTAAGACATATTGCATATAAATACTTTAATATGGAAACAATGAAAATTTATCTAGACTGTTTCGGCTTCATTAAAAGCATGAACAAGTTTTTAAAAATTGATAAAAATTTCGTAATTTAAGTCAGAAATAAGGTGACATTTTGCTGGAATGTAGTTATGGAATATAGTTGGCAATTGGCCAACTATATTCCATATAGTTTTATATGGAATATAGTTGACTGGAAAACTACCCAAAAAGGATGCAAGATTGCTAGTAATTATTAGTTATAGAAATGTGTATTCTTAATTTTATGCGCAGGTTGTTCAACCATTTATAATCCAATCGGTGCATTTCATGAATATTAAATTCTAATAGCCATTGATTGTGAAAAACAGGAATCTATATTCATAACACATGCACACATTCAACTAATTAATGATGTTTACAAAACGTGAAAGCAGGTTAATTACCGCAAGATCAGTCATGATTACATTCTAAAATTCAGAAAAACGTGCTGTGTAAACACATCCATTACTACCCGAGAAACTCGATTTTAATTGCAAAGTACAATCAAGAACATTGCTATGACTAGACTTTTAAATAAGACTTTTATCGCCAGTAACAATAAAAGGAAAATAGCAAATAAATTAAATATCTTTACAAATTAAGCTCTTGGGCATTCATAGGCTACACAAAATCTGAAAGTCGAGAGACATCAACACCATCATAATATCATTTTCGGTTGATTCCCTCAACTAATAAACCGGTTTAAAATTTATATCATCCGAAGTTTGATACGTGGGACGAATTCCAAAAAATCTTATTACATTTTTAAAGTGTGGGAAATATATGGAACAAAAACTCCACAAGATGCAGACGCCGCCAACGGCGTACAACTACTTGACCATCTTTAAAAAACACACGGCACTATGATTCAAACAGGTTGGAAAAGCATCGAAATGACCCACTGAACTTAAATTGAGTGATCAGACAGACAGGCGCCTTGAAACTGCTAACTAACGACCCAAACCAGTCACATAAAGCTGTTGAGCACGCCTCCTCGTGTGAAACCGATTTCAAAGTACTACTTTGTTTGAAAACAGTAAGCAATCTCAGAAAATACAAATTGTTAATCCCAAATTTTTCTTTTAATATTGTAATGACATAATATCCCCTCTAACTGGAAACAAGTTATGTAGATGAAAGTTGGTTTTATGGTGCAAGGGCAATATTTGGCCATGCTGCGCCAGACACAGTACAATATCAAGTAATTGACACACACAGTGAAAGCTTTACTGACACAGAAGAGAGAAATACACCCAGGGGGTAATGCTCCTGGCAGGAATCGAACCTGCGCTGCCTACAACTCGAAGGTTGCTAGCGCAGTGGGCATATCCACGGCCCCTATGTAGATGAAGGATTCCTGCGTAAATCATGTTGCTTTTACAATTCCAAGCATTTCAAGATATGAATAGTCATGCTTTTTTCTGCCATAAAAATTTGCTCACATTTATCTCAAGAGTAACCCCCTCTGGAAGGAGATTGCAATACCATAGTGGTGATTTCCTTCAAAAACCTCCATTCCACCTCCAAAAAGTGAGCAAGAAATTTGTAATTACTGCATGGTAGTGAAATGAAATAAATTCGACCAAACTAAAATATAGGTGTGGCAAAATTGACAAAACCCTAAAAATAATGAGGACTTAATTTCCACTACTCATTAACACGTTCGGCCCATTGCACATATACAATTATATACAATCCTCTTTTTATAAATGCACGTGGGAAAAGCTAGGAAAATAGGAAGTTCGTTACTGGAAATTCAAATTTGTTCAATATCTGGACGGGACTTCATAAAATTTTATAAGTATGTATATGTACGAAATAAATTGTGTAACTATACATGCCTCCCTCCCAATAATTTCTCGAAATTGGTGCTGCCAGACATGTTAAATTCCAATAATTTAACTTAATAAAAGGAGCAATTTTTCGATTTGGTGAAGATCTTTTTTTTAATATTCTCAAACTATTCTACCTTTATCGAAAATCGGACGTCCTAATGAAAAGCAGAGCGCATGCGCTCTTGAATCGTATTTTCTTGATTTGAAACGGTACAAAGCATAACATCAAAGAGGAACAGACTAACCGTCCATCGAGCCAATTCAGTGCTTTCGCCTTGAAAAAATACTTTCGAATTGGGGAAAGACCTTTTTTTTAATATTCTCAAACTATTGGACATGCTTTGAAATTCGGACACCCTAATGAAAAGCAGGAAAATACGACTCATAAATCGTATCTTTTTTATTTGAAATGGCACAAAGCATGACTTCAAAGGAGAGGACCATTCGTCGCAATCGTCCGTTTAGCCAATTCGATGGTTTTGCAAGGTGGCTGTCATGAGAATATACTTTTGAACTGAAGATAAAATGGTTAATCAAACTCTATCAACAGAAATCCACACAATTCACAAGAAGGACTACGGCAGTAACATACGATCCATACAAGGGAATTGGAGTGCCAAGATTCATATCAGAAAATTAAATGGAGCACTTTCAGAATAGAAAGACAAGTCGACTTCCTGCTCATACCATAATAGGCCATCAACACAGGAACTTCTCTCTGTCGGCACACCTTAACAATTACGTAGAAGTGGTTCCATCGTAACTGCACTTTCTCGACTGCAGAGAACCCCAACGCGAAGAGCCCTAGTCTATCCGTGCTAATACTTTCTACAACTATCATGATAAATTGGATTTTTCCTCCATCTATATTAAGCCCAGACACAATCTAATATTAATGTTTTGGGTGAGGACAATCATACACCTTAAAATATAAATTTAATTTGTAGTTGCATTATAGTAAATGACGCAAATAGTCTATATATAAACTATATTTACTTCAGCATTTTCAAATCCAGATACAAGAATTTTTATATTCATATATCGTATTCTAATAGTGCCGCAACTACAAAAACGAATATTTTGAGTTAAAAGGAACATGTCTGGAATAATGGTGGTGAGTTGTGTTTTTGTGGCTCAAGGGCCATATTTCGTCATGTTGCACCAAACACAAGACAGACAACTTCAAGTAATGGACAAAAACAAGGAAAGTTTTACTGACAGAGAAGAGAGAAGTACACCCAGGATAAGTTACACGAATAGAACCTGCACCGCCTACAACTCGAGGGTTGCTAGCGTAGAGGCAAACTCACTAAGTCACGGCAGCCCCATGCCTGAAATGATATCTATGTATATGAATAGCGTTACAAAAAGTCTGCAATATACCAAAATATATATCAATTTTAAATCGGAATACCTACTTCACAATCAACGCAACGTGATTAAATTTTAAGGTTGTTCTTTCTCCTGAAACGGCTAATCCTCCAATCATTTTTTGCAAAGCAAAATTTTGCACGGTTAATTAGACCGGGATTTACGAATTAAAGTGGATTCCAAATCAGAACAAACACCCAGTGTCAGATAGACTCGAATTCAGTCTTATTGAACCAAGGGCCAGTACTCTAACCACTAGACTACCAGGTAGGATTCTTTCTACTGAAATTTTATATTGATTGACTTGTGAGTATTATTCTAGGGAGAGATATAACAAATGAATTCAAATCAAGTCTCTTTTCGTCCTCTCCGTTCTACATTTCTTATTAAATCAGTAGTTCTGAACCTTTTCAAAATCGCTATCCCGATTTCATAATTTGTGTTAGAAACAAATCTTAAAGAAACTGAATTAACAAAATTATAAACCTTTCGAAAACAAAATAAGTGCATTAAAAGATGAGGAAGTTCTCATAAATTGCCACACAATTGCAATCATGAGACAATTGGGGGAGATGAGTTCTGTTTCAAACTTGAACTGCCTCACCCTACTGAGGTAAATTAATTGCACAACCAAGCATCGAAAAATGATTGGCTTAAGCCAAATGCTAAATACGTTGGAGCAGATGTTCGATCTGTGCCCTCAATCATCACGCGATCGCGGATCAATGATTTCGAAAATGCGGGGCCCTCGTCAAGAACTTGGTTACCGAAGAGTTTTTATTCACCCTTTTCATCTAAAACGAGATGCATCAGGTAAGCTAGTTGCCGATCAAAAAATTAACCGGCAACTAGTTCCAAGTAGAGTAGAATGAAGATGATGTGGATTGCATGGTTGCAAAATATGAGTAGGTGGTTAAAACTAAGCGTAACTATAACAAAAAGGTGACGTTTTACTATTACAACATGGCTTCTGGTGGTTTTAGTTCAAACGAATTCTTGGAAATCAAAACAATGATTTCAGTTAAACAAAGTTAAGCTTAAGATTAGATACCATAAATTCCTATTAATATGAAATTTTTCATATTAATCAGTCATATCACGTATATCAAAATACACTGGTACTCGAATCAAAATATTTTCTACTTGGAGCTACAAATAACCCAAGAGGTTCACTGCATGATCCCATAAGGTATATAACCCCATGGGGGAAAATACTGGTACTAGAAATGTCCCCCATGCAAATTTCTTAATGTTCCCCATGCATAACTTAAATTTGTTGTTAGTTCATATCCATAAAAAATTGTAGCTTGTTTCCTGATTGGATTTCTATAGTTTATAAAATATCCACTTTAGTTGTCATTTCTGCGAGGTGCCTTAAAAAGCGTATGGAAACTGATATCGAATAAGATTGGAAATTAAAATTAAGCTATTTTCTCTTAAGTCCTGAATTAAGGAAACCAAATCCACTCTTCCCAACATAAAAACATGAAAATTGACTTTTGGCATTCCTCATTTGCAAATAAAATAAAAGTTGAGTTTTATATTGTAATATATAACTTCGTCGAGTTCATTGAAATCCAATGAAGTTCAGTTTATTTTTTGCTCACTCATACAAAAAAATCCATGGAGACAGCGAAACATTTTTATAGGTGAAAGGTATAATTATACAAAAGAAATTTCGAAAAATGTCGGTAACAATTTGAGACTTGAGTTAGTGGGCAGGGAAAATTTATTACATAAAATACCGGTCCTTTGAAAGTTCGGAAAACGCTGGAGTAATCTTTATTCCGGTTACCCAGAAAAATCTCCCTCCAACTGACGCAGATGTTTGACAAACAGTGAACAGCTGAAATCCAAAAAGCAATTAAGTAAAACGTGAGTGAACCGAAGCACGTTTAGGTGCTTCTCAAATGCGCTCGGGTTCTTTTAGAATAGAACGTTGACAAACACGTGGTTCAGAATGTGAATAGAACTGGGGAAATATTAATTTTAGAATCGTAAGAAACATGCCTCCACGGCTGTTAGAAAAAGACGAAGTAAAAATTTTATGGCCGATGAAGCACAGAAAAATTTCAAGATAAAATTAGATGATCCAGAGAATTTTGGATTTAACAAAACGAATATTTAGAGTAAAGTGAGCATCGATAAAAATTCTCTCGATTTCTAACGCAAAACTACAACTTAAATTGAATAACAGATTCGGATGTATTGAAACGGAACGCTCCGGGAAAAGTCTGTGTGAAAGGTTTTAAGATAAACAAGCTATTTCATATGGCATAGGCTATCCCGAATCTTAGTTAGTTTCTACTGAATTCAGATTGATTCGGTTGGTTGGGTTTTATTGAAAGCAAGGGCCATATTTGGACAAGCTGCGCCAAACACAAGATAAAGCAAAGTAATAGACACAAGGAAAGTTTTTCTGAAACAGAAGAGAGGAATACACTCGGGGGAATCGAACCTGCGCCGCCTACAACTTTCATCAGATTGATTCGGATTGACCCAGATCCTGTTGGTGTGCAGCGGCAGGAAGTACGCCCTGTTAAACACTAAACCATCTAAACATCGCAGTTCAGTTAAAATTACACAACAGGGATTGATTGGTTGGTTTGTCGTCTTAAACCAGGGCAAATTACTGTGAATTGCGGCTTAAACTATTCCAAACTGGAATTTGAACCCAAGACCTACAGTAAAAGTCACCAGGCCGGCATCAGTTTCGAAAATACCGAGTATTTTAAAAAATGTCATCAATACAAAAATACTAGGCTAAAGATCCATGGTAATTCATGGATGTGACATAAGGGCAGTCAAACTTCCACGCTCCCCTTGTGGATGGTTGCAACTCCCTTGGAAGCCGCGGAGCTGTTTGAAAACATCGGTCCTTAACCCCAAATTACACCAGAGCAGCATGCGACAAAAAGTACGGCATGCGCATGCGTACTCGTTTCTGTGCAGAAAACATGTCGGTACGCAGGCGTATTTCAGCCAATTTGGTGTCGCACGACTGATGTTAGACCAATGTATGGCTTGCCTAATCTAAAGACAGAAGCAACTTGGAAGTTGATAGGGGATTTATATTAGCCAGTGAAGTACACTGGTGTGTGCCTTGAAAAAAGGAGTCCTTTATGGCCCTTGATCCTTCAAGGACTCACTCAATTGAGTTTTTAGAAATTAATTGATAAAAAGAGCAGCTTTTGACAATTGCCCTGGCGTCACATAATGGAGAAATAAATCTGACATGCCGACAACCATAGCTTGTTAACCCACATCCGGCAGTGATGAAGATGTCATTTCGATTCCTCACAGTGGGAAAGCACTTAACTTGAGGTTATTAAAGTGCACTTTCCATCTCTGTTACCATGCAAGACAAAAAGGTAGCAGAGAAGCAGCTTCCAAAAATCTGATCCCCATTTCAGAAGTTTTGCCAAAAATAATACGAATGACGGATCACCCTCAGCGCCTTACAGAAATCCAACAATGTAACGATTCCTATAAATACCGCGCGATCACGCAATAAAGTTATCCGCGAGAGCATCCAATTTATTATCCTCATGGGCCTTTTATTGTCGTCATTCCCACCATCAGAGACGTAGGCCGAAGTGGTATTTAGAGATTTTTATTGCCATAGCAACCCGCATCTGACTGAGAAGGCGGAAACACCAGCTATTCCCATGCTTATTTTAAGCGTCTAAGATAAATACTCCCACCGAACAGATATTTAACATAATCTTTTCTTCTTTTACTCCCGGTGACACAGTGGGAGGAAAAGAGCAGATGGGAATTGAAACTTGCATCTTGATAGGGGAGAGGTGACACAGTATTCACAAACACATTGGATAACGAGCCATTGAATAATCAGCCAACCACCTTGCGGGTTCTTTAAGAAACACATGAATCACCAGATGAACCTGGGTTTCACCAATATCTGAAATCCCGTAGAGCTTGTCTTCCTCATAATGTATCTAAGCATTTTTACATGTCATTCTTAAACCTTCTCAGGAAAAATTACTACACCCACAAATCAATTTCATTAAACCTCAAACAAAACTTGAATGATTTCATATCTCAATAGGCTAATTAAATATGGTCATTTTCCTTTTAAAAGTAAACCATAATAGTCAATAGAATACAGCATAGCCCAAAGGCTCACATCGGAGATAGAAACCCGCAAACTTGTGGACTAATCAAATATTGTTTTGATTAGTCCACTAAAATATGTTGAAGTGGCATCAACCCCGACCGATTCTTTAATAGTAACATAATAAAAATTTCAACGTTATAAGATCATTTCGGAAGATATGAAGAGTCTGGGGAACTAAGAAACAAAAGGTGCTCCAAATTTTCCATACATAATCCAAATACGGCAGGACTAAATGACTTGAAACATGTTCGAGGTGAAATTTTGATAGAATTTGAAATTTGGTGTCAAAATTAGACGTTGTCATTGAAAATTATGTAGTTTGTGCGCAATTTTATTGTTTGGGTTTTTATGGCGCAAGGACCATATTTGGCAAATAAAAGCATAAAAGAAAAGTAATAGACACATAATGAAAGTTGAACGCGACCTCTTAAGAAAATTTAATGGTAGGAATTTATAGGACACGTTATTCACTCTATCGAATGGTACCTTTGAATCTGATCTGCTCTGAAAGATGCAAAAATAAAGGTGGGTCGGGTTTTTTTCGCAGATGTATATATAACAAAGGAAAATATGAGAATTTTTATGCAGATGTGCAAGTTAAACAATGGGCACCTGGAATACATGCTTTTATTTCATGAGGGGACTCGTCATCTAAACAGGTCCGGAGTGCAGATGTGAAGGGTATGGGTTTGAAATGCATTAACAGCGGAAATTTCACGCTTGACTTTTGGTATCGAAGCACCCCATCCATTGGGAGCTAGAAGTTTAAATTTAGAGACATTTTTTAAGACCACACAAACAAATTTGAAATCAAACAATAGTAGAACTATTTATTCCCAAAATGGAAAGTCTGAAAGCCCCAGCAAGCTGACGAGTTAAATAACGGTTTTAAAACATACAAAAACTTAACTTATATGCACAATAAATCTTAACTTTCAGATACATTTCCAAACATTGATACTTTTATTATCCCATATTTATGGAATAACAAAAATATCACTGGAAGCAGTTTGTATGACGTTGCTTCGCGTTCTACATTTATTTTAAAAATTTCTTTGTATCAAGGTTTGATTTGTAGCTCATATATTCCTACAGGTGGGCTAATTATACCAGGACCTACAAATTATACCAGGAAAACAAAAAGTTGGGATATATTTAAGTTATTACTCAAAATAAAGTTAGGTTTTTTTGCCGCTCTATAATTTTTGCAACTCGGGAGGCTAATTAGACCGGGATTCTAACCCAGTGCTAGTTGAACCTTTTGCCAGAGCGGTAATCATTCGGCCGATTCTCAAAATTTAACAAAATTAAAAATTTTTGATTTAAAAATAGATTTGTATTGCTAAAAAAAAGTTACTAATTTTTTTGCACAAGGGGTTAGAAATCATGGTTTTAACCCTTTTTAGTGCCCTCGTACTCTTGTGGATACCTATTTGGTGGAAGGCATATCATTTGAGAGAGAAGGGATAACATTTTTGTTAATTTTCATGTCAAAATTTGCATTGAATATGATTTCTTGAAAGTTGTTTTCATTAGCACATATGAAACTAGTCCAATTTAAAATAATTTCTATACATCATTTCAACAAAGAAATGAAGCAAAACTCTAATTTCAGTCAAGAATGTCAAACGAAATACTACGTAGATTATTTCTTCCACCTCAAACAAAAATCAGCTAACTCTACTTATTTTATTTATCAACATGGCCAAAGTCATGATTTGCTCGAGAATGGCAGCAGGTGATGATAAACACCTGGAGAAATTGCTCATCGCATTTGGGTTTAAACAGATGAGCATCTGTCAGTGCGTCAAAACGAACCTTGGAATCGCATATTTTTCTCCGCAATTTGTCACACACCTAGCAAACAGAAAAAAACAGAAAATTTTGTTCGATGGGCATGAAAAGAAACAAGTTACTAATAAATTTTCATTTTCAAAATACAAGTTTTGAAATTGTGCTGATAAACAGACTCAAAGTTGAGACTGAGGCAAAAAATGTGTATAAAATATTTGGTTGGTAATGTGATTAATTAACCCAATCGACCGTCTTGCACAGTAATGACTAAAATCATCGGTTGTACTTAAGTCTCGTATCCGTCTCAATCTGGTTGGTTGTTTTGGGAGTTTTATGGCGCAAGGGCCATATTTTCAGTCTCAATCTGAAAAAGACAAACAATTTCAGACAAACGTATCATTTTCTTCTATTTCATTCATTGTTATATGCCGTTATGGTGTTCTAGGTTTTACAGCATTGACTTTCACATCTTGTTCCATTTCTGAATCATTACGATAGTGATTATTAATGCTTCGAAAGTTACAAAGGGCAAGCCTTTCTGGATGACTTTCGGGGAAAGTTAGTCCCCATTTCTGAATCGCAAGAGTAAAACTCAAGCAACAAACCAGACAGAAACAGCGAGAATCGAACTGCGTCATCGCTCTACCAGTCCCTCATGAGTAATGCTCACCCAGATTTTCGGTTCATGTGACGAGATTTTTCATAAATCACCAGAATTGAACCATGAATCTTTCTGGTGTAAAATTCGAGCTTTACAGCCACATTAATACTTAAGGATTCATTGATTTCAATGGGCGCACTACATTTTAGGATCCATTGCTCATTTTCGAAACCCAGAGATAGTGAGGGCATTACCTTTCTAATAGTTGGACCACATTTGTGAATCGCAAAGGAAAACTAACTGCTCTTCTGCGATATTTGAAGTTCCAGTGAAAGAGATTAAATATTTGTTCAAAAATTCACTTCAAATTGAAGAGATTCCAAAGTAAATACTTTTTGAGAGGATGAGAGGCTTTTACTGATATGTAGATGGCGCTAATGTGTTGTAGTTTCCGTGCTTTCCTCTACGTATTCCATATTGGATAACTGGAAGTAAAATCCTCATCTTCCGGTGGTTCGAGTGTTAACACTGAAACCCCTCTCAATGAATTAGTAGAAAAATAAGGCCAACATAATATTAATGTAATTGATTATTTATCTCCTGGTAATAAAATTTCGAACTAAGCCAATTTTTATAACAATTATTGAAAATAAATTTGAGAGCCGTAACCAGTAAAATACAAATCAGTTTCTGAAGCCAGTGTTGTTTTATATAAAATTTATCAAATTTTCGAGACTGAGCGTTTCAATGTTGAGACTGAGACCATGCAATACAAAATCACAAATTTGTATTGCATGGAAATGGATTTTCAGTGTAAACAGACCACGAAGACGAGGATTTTACTTCCGGTTAACCAATACGGAATATATATAAGAAGCATGTTCTACCACAAAAATACTAGAGCCATCTACATTTAGCTTTCAAGAAAAGGCCTCTCATATTTCACAAGTACTGCACCTCATGGCGATGTAGTTTGGTTTGTCGCTCTTGTCACACTTTTTACATCGGGAGGGCTAATTAGACAATGTTGTAGGTCACCCACATAAGGCGATCACCCTGCTCCAGCTCAAAGGCTCAGGAATTGGTGAAAATTTTGGTACTGTGAATTGCTGTCTGTTTTTTAAGCTCGAGTTTTACATATTTTCATTGTGTTTGTAATAATAAAGATGTTCTATTGTATAAGGGGGAAAATTTATACATTTGTCCAATCTTAGCATTGAGTATTTGGTATAAACATTTTTATTTCATAAAGGGCCTGTCATTTGACTTGGTACTGGGTTTCGAGTACAGATGTGGGGGCCTGTATGACTGCGGATACAGCAGACTCGAGAGTCAATATTTTTTAATCGATACAAAGACGGTCATTATAGAGAACTGTAGTCAAATTAATTGAAAATTAAGCATATATTCATTTAAAATTCCGCACACATTGCAGATGGTTTACCTCCAGAAAATTTCATAAGACAACTTTTCCATTCACACTGTCTCTTGACTACTGAAAGAAAGAAGTAACTCAAGTTATTTTTCAACACATCAGTCTGCCCAGATTAGTCATTCGGAAGACTTGAGTATTGGATTCTTAAAATTGACAAGTTCCTTTTCGTGCCCTCATGCGCACATTCGATAAAATTACCTTTCGTTTACGCTCTAGATCGTTGTAAACAAATCGAAGATTTGACCTGTTTCGCTAAAATTCATCATCGCGTTGGACAACTGGATCTGGAATAAACCGAGCTGTGATTCATCGCATTTCCAAACGCTTTAAATAGGGAGCAGCTATTCAATAGGAACGCAAAATCTTAAGACGCTTTCCATGAAGCAAAAGTACTAGAAATGCCAAGAGTTACAAAAATCCTTTATAAACCAATGGCCAAAATTACACGTATGGAATACGACTAGGATTCGTACGTTTAGAGAAGTTAAATGTTAAACGTCCATTACAACACCAACATGCGTATATTAGTAACATTGCCAATTGTATTTAAGGGAAAGAAGCATTTTCGAACCAGAGCCGTAAAGGGCTGCTCGACAAATTCTAATCTATCGTCTTCCATTAATTACTCAGTTGTTTAGATTGCTCTGTGATAGGTTTATATTGCGGTCCCCCTCAACATGTCTAGTCATTTTACAAGGATGGGCTTGTTTTACCTTTTAACTGTATTTAAAAACAACTAAGAATCAGAACGTAATATTACACTTGAAAAATGTAAATCAATACACTATTTTTACATACTTATCATTTTGTTTTTGATACACAAAACATATCTTTGGTTCATTCTACGTTCCTTTTTTGCTTCACGTGGGCAAATTAAAATTAAATCGGGACTTCAGTCGAACACATGGGCACCTACTCCGAAACAAAACTCTCACAACAGGAGCGCAAAGTCCCAGGGGAGCCCATCTAACATTTGTATGGGCCTGAGACTCAAATATGAAGAATATAAAAAATATGCAGATAATACGAGGAACGAAATATGAAGGATAACGATCTCACTCATTAGGTCGCTTGGCCGCTATATCAGTACTCCCTAGCAAGTTCCTAGGCGTCTCTTGTCCTTGCGCCTCTTGTCCTATTTTTATGGTTGGGGTCCGGACCTCTCGAACATGGGCAGTGGCTTTTAACCTTTTTAGTGATCGGCACCCCTTGAATCTAAAAATAAGTTCTCGCACCCCCTTGAAAAATGTGTTTCTATTTCTTTATTTTGGAAATTACTTCTACTGCAAGATAATTTATTTATTGAAAAATAAACACATATATTTGCATATACATACAAAACAATCTCAATTTTTAATGGCTACGTTGTTATTTATTCATAATACTTTTGAAGCGAGGTTCCTTTTTTGAGAGCTACGCGTAAGTCATCACTTGCATTTAAGCTATTTATGGCTTGTTTCTATAAGCAAAAATGATGAAAATCCTATTTCACACAGGTAGGTGGTGGCAAATGGTGTCTTCAATGCTGTTTTTGCCAGCTGCGTGTAAGGTTCTAACTGTGTACACCAGAATTGTTCTAGGTCCAATTTTTCAAATTCCATTTGAATAAAAGCATTGGCTCGTATTTCAATAAGATCGTCTTTTATTAAAACTCGTCCATCGAAACTTCTCTTGTACCCCTGGAAATGCTTTCTCACACCCCCAGGTTAAGAACCACTGAACATGGGAATAAATACAATTAGCCTGATCTAGTTGATACATGAATATTTATTCTGTATAGCTTTTTGAAGAAATTTTGTTGCTAATATACTTTCTAATAAATTACATTTTGATGATTCTTTGATTGAAAAAATAATATTGGATAATTTTACACCTTTTGTTTTCTCCAGGATCGTGAGTCAAGATTTCTTGAAAAAAAGAACTTCTGGACATACTTTCCGTTTTTAAATTTTAAAGTTCTTATTAATCCTCGTTCAGATAACGTTCTCAGAAAAAATAGCGCTACATGTCCACCAAATATTAACACCAAAGTTACACATATCCACAGAAATCCGGCCATACCAAAGGGCCCGAACCCCTAGATCCCTTCGATATTTTTTATGGTTGGAGCTCATCCTTTCCCCAAACACCAGATAGATATTGCAAATTCACAGAAAAAATTTGTTATAAAATGAAAAACAAAATAAATTGTTCCTGGTTGGTTTCCATGATTAGCTGTTTTTCCCTTAAAAGTATTTTCTAGACTGTTATTAGATATTTATAATTGCCAAAGGCACGCAAACTCAGAACTGTAACCCAAACTGATAGCTACTTTCAAATGTAACACAATTTTTCCTAAAGTGTCAAAACTAAAAGCTTTTTTCTCGAAACAATGAAACAATTCATGACTTCGAATTGGTGCCAAAGAAATAAAAGGAACTATGGTCTTATCAGCCACTGCCACAAATAATTTTCCTAAATTGGCCCTATTACCATACTAGCACCAAAAATTTGGCAAACACCGACTTGAAATATCATTACTGGCTCCTGAGATGGATGTGTCCCTCCATTCCCTTTAAAAATCCTTCACGTACTTCTGTGAGATCGACCTGAGGCCTCGATTAAATTCAAGGACCATAGATCAAAGAGAGGTCAAAAATGGAAAACAGCCACGGTTTCAGAAAGCTTCGCAAAACTCAGAAGGCAAAAACTTGAAAATTCTGATAACGTAAAACGAAATGAATTGCGAAATAGGCTTTCCTTCTCGAACTAACTCCAGTAACTAATAAAGATAAACCAACTCTTTCTACAAAATAAATTGCAGTGGCACCAACTTTGAGGAATTATAGGTGTTGGTTGGGTTTTATGGAGCATATTTGGTCAAGCTGCGCCAAACATAACAAAGTCAGGTAATGGTTACACACATTTTACTGGCGAGTTACACAGAGTACAAAAGAGATACACACTAAGTTAAAGGAAACGAGCGAACCTGCGACGCCTGCAACTCGCAGGGAAATGATAGGGATGCCTAAATAAAACCCCAGAATGCATCATGCTTCCTGGAATTTTGAAAAAACATTTCACAGCCAATTTTTTAAGTTTAATTCTTATCCACAAGTTTGGCAAAGAGGTGGACCTCAATCATAAAAATATTGAGGACGAAGGGGTTCGGTTCCCAGGACTTGGCGACTTTATGAACTAAGGAATAAGGTCCAGTTATCCTGCATATTTGCCCAAATTCATCGTTATGTTTATACAACTTGAGTTAGAGGGGCAAGCATAAAGATATTGGGGCAGAGTTCGGACTTCCAGGACTTGACAGCAACAGAGAGAAACGTCTAGAACTGAAACCGAGGGGCACTTTATTTATAAACACACGTTCCATATATCAAGGAATCCCATAAAATAGCAAACTAAGCATCTAAATTACTAGGTGGTTTGCAATATTCATACCTATTTGTGATCAGAAATTAATTCTTGAAGACGAATGCATCAAAACAATCTTTGCTGATATAATGTAGCGTGTTTAATACATTTTCTTCGTTGACAATGGCTTAGCAAATACTCTACTGGAACGCGTAGAAAATGCCCTTTTGGTTTATTTATAACCAACACATTGTAAATATATTCGGTTAACGATTTCGCTATCAGGTATTGGATTCGTTTAGTCCAAATGGGAAGGACACTACATCCCCATCCAGTATGATAAATCATGGATTGCAGCCGACAGTTGTTATATCAGCTATCTTAAAAGCACAAAACGAACTGCAACGGTACGATCTTGTGTTGTTTTTCTAATGGACAAATTATCAGCAGAAATCAATTACAAACTATCAAACAACGGCTTGCATTACAGTCGGAACTCTTAAAGTGGTGGCAACGTTCTCTAGATATTCCAATAGATAAGATTTAAAATGTTTAAGTTCCCTGTAGGAGATAATACACTGCTGGCCACCCAAATTGCAACACCAAGAAAGACAAGAGATATCACAACAAAATTTATTTTGTAGATAACATGTTGACCAAGTATCAATTGATTCAATTTATAGACTTCTGTGAAGTGTGGTTCCTGCCAAAATCAGTAGCCAGAGTAGCCGCCATTGTTGGAGATCACCGCTGCCACACGCCTCGGCATTGATTCAAAGAGACTTTGGATGTGTTCTTGGGGTACAGCAGACCAAGCAGCTTCCACACGTTGCCAAAGTTGATCTGGTGTGGCAGCTGGGGATGTATTCTGGGTCAATCGTTGAGCAACCATGGACCATATGTTTTCTATCGGCGAAAGATCCGGAGAGCGAGCTGGCCAGGGAAGCAATTCAATCTGGCGATTGACGAAGAACCCTTGGACAATGCGTGCCACGTGTGGTCGCGCATTACCCTGTTGAAATATGGCTGTGGGCAAGCCCTGAAGGTAAGGAAGGACAACTGGCTCCAACACCTCGGAGATGTAACGCTGGCTGTTTAAAGTACCGGCAATGCGTACTAGAGGAGTACGAGAGTGATATCCAATACCGCCCCATACCATAATACCCGGTGCAGGACCAGTGTGGCGGTGCATAAAGCAGCTGTTCAGCATCCTCTCTCCACGGTGTCTCCAGACTCGAATCCGACCATCGTGGTGTTGCAGACAGAAGCGTGACTCGTCAGTAAAGACAATTTCATTCCATTCTGCCGTCCACATCCTTCTTTCATCGCACCATTGGCGGCGGAAACGTCTGTGGTTCTGCGTCAAGGGTAGACGAAGCAATGGACGTCTTGCGGACAGACCACTCCGCTGTAAACGGCGTCGAATGGTACGCGCAGACACTGGATGATGCGGTACAGACTGAATGTGCTGTGCTATGGTTCGTGATGTGGCTGAGCGATCCGTCACTGCCATACGCACAATATGCCTGTCATCACGTGAAGTGGCGCACTGAGGTGGATGCGATCGAACACGTCGGTCCGTCGTACCCTCCTGCATCCAACGATCACATATCCGCATTACAGTTGTTTGGTTTCGTCCAACACGACTACCGATTTCCCTGAAAGATAATCCACAATCTCGGTAGGCCACTATCCTTCCTCTGTCGAACTCGGATACTTGATCAAAAGATGATCGCTGTTTTCTACGAGGCATAATTGATCGTTTTTTTGAAAAAACCACAAGAAAAGCACAATTGCCGTACTTGAAATCGTCGAAATCTCCAAGCCTTAAATAGCGCTTTGAAGTGGCGCCACAGGCGCGCGTGATGTGCGTCTGCGCTGAAATTCTAATCATTTGCATATCTCACCTCCGCTAATGCATGTTGTAAATTTCATATTATTTGCATGCTTCCTTCAGGGTGTTGCATTTACGGTGGCCAGCAGTGTAAATTGAATTGTCTTGCCGTATTAGTTTTTATGCTTAATTCAACCTCCATTACCCTGCTTTAGACGCTCGGCTGGTGGTGGACTAAACTACACATATCACTAGGACAGCCCCTGTACCTATCCTATAAAAGATCGATCAGTTTGATAGTCATCCCTGTGATCTTATTAAATAAAGAAAATGGATACAAACGAGAGAAAAAGCGAGCAGTTAACAAAATTAACCTCAAGGGTGGTGGCACACTCCGTGTGACAGGCGCAGTAGGGATCTATTCATCCACCAGATCGCTCGACCCGAATCGCGTCTCAAAGCGCTTCGTGTGTCATCCATCAGGGGTGCACTGTGGTATCTATCACAGGTCTTCTCGCAGGAAAGCATGTCTACTTGGGAAGTCCAAGTTAATGCACCGCTTCCATTAAGTGGTCATGGCTGTGCAACCATAAACGACACATATAAATACCATTCTGCTAGTTTTTAATCAATTAATTAAATGGATTACAACACATACTTTGCTTAACTGGATCAAAGGGGGGTCCGCGGGTATATTACTTTTAGTTAAAAGTGTGATTTGTTTGAAAAATCTCATGTTTAGGGATTAGAGGCTTTACCAAATTCGAAAAACATAAATTTTATTTATTGCCCCGTAGTAAAAAATTTAAAAAATAATTTTTATTTACATAGGATTCTTACTATCATTTCATTGCACAGTTCAAGATTCTAAGAAATGAAATTTTGATGTTTTCCAATGAAATACAAGGATGTGGAAAGGAATTCATACATCCTCATGGGGACCAATACAGGTCTAAAGTACAAAGTCTAAAGTAATACTCATTAGTGAATTGCGTGCAATGCATTTTAACAGATTTCTCTAGTGTGGACACCTAAGAAACAGAACCCATGAACAGCCTTGTAATGCTTGAAGCTATCTGATAGGTTGTAGAATTTAGAGATGAACACAAAGGGGATCTCATTGCAGTTTGATAGTGTAGTCTCCAGAAAATTAATTTTCCCTTTCGATACAACGAATAGACAACTCTAAAAATTCACAATTTAAGACTTCAAGTGAAATAAAAGAGGTTCTACTTTTAGCGTCATCCCTACTTTGAATTTTGAAATAATTTTGGGGTGGTTGGATTTTGATTTCATAACACAAGGCATATTTGGCCAAACTGTGCCAAACACAAGACAGATAACATCAAGCAAATGGACATACATATACACAAAGAAAGTTTTACTGATGCAGAAGAAATACACTCAGGGAAGAATCAAACAATGATTTGGGGGTTAAGTATGGCTATTACTTAAGTTATAAAAACTGCTACAAAAGGGTTTTTATACTGTTTCTGACCTTATCCTGTTATTCTCAAGTCTTTATTATGTTCAACAAAGGGCTCTTTAGGCAAATATCTAGCAGAAATTTCAAGTGTTTAACAAAGGATATACAGCTAGCTATTTAAATTAACAATTAATGTAAAATACCAAAAACGTTCAGTTATAGCTAACTGGTTGGCTACTAGCTAATCATAATTTGGTATGAAAGATAACAGTGCTTTCAATTTGAGATATTAAACAAGACACTCAAATTTTATGAAATACTAACCAAAGAACCGCTTTCCATTTTGCAACTTCCAAGACATTTGAAAACTAGCTGGTTAGGATTTGGATTTTGAGTTTTAAGGGTACAAGGTAACATGCTAATTGAAAACAAGTTAATTCGGTTATTAACTGAAAAAATTGTACCTACAAAAGTGTACTTTCTATAAAACTTAATTCTTGAAATAATTTTGTTACATTTTTTAATTTTAATTCCATAATTGGAACAAGCACAGCTTCTCATGCAAGGAATAAATGAGCCAGAGGAATCATGAACATGAGAAGAAAATGCATAAAAAATTATGAGCACTTTTGACGAGAGAAATTAATCTCATTATATCAACACTCTTGAACAATAAATGAAAAACCCTAAACTAACCCCAGAGGCATAGCAATTTAAAACTAATGGTAGGATATCATGTAATTTAATACCTAAACTATTGTGAATCTAAGAAAAATCAAATAATTATAAATTCCTTATTCCAATCAATTATATAAACTTATTTATAAATTGGATATATTTTCGAGCACAGGATCCTCTGCCTAAATACAGAGCCTGTCAGTTTTTATCAAGGAATCATACATCACACACAGGATATATCCCACTCAAATTTAGAAATCCTAACCACTGTTCAGTATTTCGCTCAAAACTTCTGACCAATGAAGATTAAGATATGGCGAAAGATCTAACAGCGACAATGTCTGAATTTTGACAGCAAGAGCTCCATACAACATCTTAAGAACTGGCTAAATATAACAGACAAGATAAGCAGATATCACTTTCCTTTCTAAGATGGTGAATAATCACTAATATTGCAATGGATTCCTTCCCATGTTGGCATGTTTGGAAACAAAACAGAAAATGAGGGCAGTGAATAGTTCTACCTTGGACATAGCCTCACATCATAGATCCAGTCCTTGGTAAAAATTAAAAGCCAGTCTCCCCTACTCATCATTGGTACCCAGCAAAGCACACTGGACTTTTCCCTTCAATTTGGAGGCCCCAGATCATTGCAAACTGCTTTGGTGAGACTCAGAAGTGGGTACACGATAAGTATGTTCTTCGAAGCAGATGCAGGGTTTTTCCCTCTTGCTCCTGTACTGTCTTGCTTGCAAGTAACTACCTCTTATCAGACTGCATTGGTGCATCTTTGAATTTATTCATGGAAGACCAAGAACAGGCAGTTTCTCCTGCTTAAGCATCAAGATCTTATGGACCTTGTCTAGTATTATCTAGACTAGGGGGATAAATAACAATTTACAAATAAAAAATATTATGGATAAGTAAAATAAGGCATAGAAATACAGCCCCTCCTTCCAATTCCACTACTGAACATCCTAAATATTATCAAGACTTACAAGGAAATCTGAAAATTCCCGAGAGGTAGGTACTTCAAGGAAGCCTGTACGGCTTTCAGTGGAAAAATAATGTGGCGAGGAGTATTTCGTACAGTAATTTAAATGTTTTCCCTTATTAGAACAGTAACAGATAAACAATGAAATCAAATCTGTATATCATGATGCAACAATAATATTAGCAGTTGAATTAAGTGGGCAAACAATGCTAGATGTCTAGAGATCTCAGTGCAGAAAAGATGGCAGTGATGTGAGAAATATCTACCATAAGGGATAGATATGCCTTTATTCGATATAACTATAGATATACCCCTTTACCAGTAGATATATCTTTAGTTTAAAAGTAGTCATGGGCATTTTGCCAGAAAAATGACTCATTTCGTAAATCTACCTCATCTTAAAACCTAACCTGGATGAATTTCGTAATTCTATGCTAACTTTGAATCGATATATTTGACTAAAACAAAAACCTTTTTCATAAGTTGGCAAGTGAAAAGGTGTTACTTCCTTGAGTTAATGTCACAAAAATCATTGCCTAATTTATAAGGCATCAAATTGTTTAAAATTTCATATTTGATATTTAACAATCTTTATCCATTTGAGGTCAGTAGATGGCTATATTTACCCGAACCAATCATTAGAGGCAGTCCACAACCGACATTCCTTTATCATCCGAACGAATCATGAGGCAAACCAACTCAGGGGGTCTGATAGCATTAGGGTTTTGAAATAATGACAAAATCTACTCACAAGGGAAAGTTAAGTTGTCCCTGGATCAAAATTTGTCATGGTAAATTCAACAGAAGTGCTCAAAATTATGACAAATTGCACCGGCTGTAATATTTTCTTCAAGTAATGTACCCTACATCTTTCACACACAATGGACGTCACAAATTAATAAAACTTTTTTAAATTTAATTAACTTCCATGTGCTTTTCTTTTATCATTTCCCTATAGCATCTATTTGCATCTGTTTAATAAACAGATTCTAAAGTATATTAGGTCTCCTTCAATAAGCAAGAGATAAACATCGAAAACACTTTGTAGTAACAATTGGAAGAGAACACTATTAAGTTTCCATTTGAATGTCGCTTGGCGGATTTACAAATATGAATAAAACAGGACTCTCTTTAAATCAACATATCCATATTTTTCATTAATTATTTTTATTTTATTGTGAATACATCAAACACCTACTAAATGATCTTTTTGAGAAATAGGCTAATTTAAAATATTACAAGAATTGCATCCCCAACATTAAGCAAATAATAAAAAGTTCTGTTAAAACCATCAACAAGTAGCTTGAAAGTGTTCAATATAATTTTTGTTTTCGAAGAAATTAAAAATCAAGTAGAAATGCACTATACATTGAACTACTCAAAAGGTATGTTGAGAATCAGGCAAATTAAACATTAAAATTTAATTATGTTTAAACGATTCAAAATAATTATTCAGTTTGTTTAAAAATCAAATTAAACATTTTTTACTTTGAAATCTCTATTTTGTAGGCAATTACGAATGTTAAATTAGAAATTTGTGCACTTCAAGAATTAAAATTTGTGCACTGAGTACATCAAGATATCAAAAAATAAAAACTCTTAAAAATTTATAATTTAAATTGAGTTTAGACCAATTTAAGAGAATTGAGAGCAACTGTTAACACAACAGTTTTCTAAATAACTTTTGAATTTTTAACTCAGCATAAATTCTGAGGTTAAAATGAATCACATAAGAAATGCATGATTTGTAATTTTATTCAGATGATTTTTGCCAAACTATGAACTTTCCAGTGACTTTTATCCGTAGTATGCAAATCAACCAATCAATTTATTTGTTTGTTCCCAAACAAACACAAAATAAAAACTTTTTAAGCAGCAATAATAGATATCTTGACTTAAAAACTTTTTACAATAACAATTAAAAATGACATATTGCTGATTTCAACTAATCACTATTACTTGTTAATACGGTCACAAGTCAGGGCATACACAAAAACATGAACAGCTGACAAATTTTGGTCTAAAGCCTCTAATCAAAATTAGTTTAACTGTTTAGCCATAAATCCACAATCAATGTCGACTCCACTATTCTTCCTTATATGGACACCCCTAGTCAACTTGAGATTAATTTAACCTGTAGTTTTTCTATACTCTCCTATTAATTGATTATGGCAACTTGAAAGTCACCTTTTTAAAATTGATGTTCACTTCATGCAATAAAACATGTTTTAATCATAACATATTGAATTAATTTGAAAATAGGATGTTTTGATATGTATGAGTACACAAAAAATAACATACATTACATCAAATAAAAAGAAACATTTTAAATTATACAAGCTTTCATTTCAAGAATAGCAAAAATATAACTCAATAAAATTCAGACCAAAAGTTTTCAATTTTATCTTTAATTATTTTAATTTATATTATAATTCAATTAATTGTGCAATAAATAACAATCAGTCAATTACTCTGTAGGAGAAAAAAATATGCAAAACTAGAATTTAAAATTTAGAATTTCAAATATGAAATCATTTTACGAAATAGTTAAATGCAAAATGTTTTTCTTTATATTTAAGCACATTATAATCTATGTGCATTTCCTGCAGACATTTAAATGTTAATAAAACCGTTCATGAACAACTGTTTCACATATTATGTTCAATGAGCCATTATGTTTATAATTAAACATGACAAATGAATCAGGAATAAAAGAATAACTTTCAGTTTAGTCCACAAGGCAACTGATTCATAACCAAGAAAATGAAGAAAAATATGGGAAAATAATCACCTAAAATTATTTTTTTTAATTATGAACATTTAAATTTCCTACCAATAGCTGTCTTTTAAACAAACTAAGCCTTCATAAACAACTCATCCATTTATTTAGATATTAAGCATAGAAAAACATTAAAGATTACAGTAATAAAAACAGTTGGAAATGCTAATATTGAAATAAAAAAGTACAAGAACTTGATGCTTTAAATGTTTGCTGATTGATTTCAATGTGAATGTGTGAAAATGAGATTTAATATACAATTTATTTGTTAAGCATCCAGACAAGTGGTACATAAGTATATTGATTTCATTATAATGGTTTAAGAAATTTAGGTACTCAAAAAATCTAATAACCAGTTCCTGCTTAAATTTGTATCATTTTTAGTATCATGAAAATAAGTAAAATTATTCAAATCTTTGGCAGTTCAAAAATATCAGATTTTCCTTATGAAACAGTAAAAACAAATTTTACAGTTGAGTTTAAGGAATAAGTGCATCGTATTGGAATGAAGATTTTGTTTTTCTGTTGTAGAAACCTTATTCAAATATATAGTTTTGAAAGAAACGTTTCTAAAACTGATTTATATACTTTAATTTATAAGAAATATTCTAATATCCATGAACATAAATTATATATTTGCGCAGTTACAGAACGATCATGTCATGGGAACCTAAGTTTGGACAAACGTGTTTGTAACAAATGCACTAACTTAATACCTAACTCAGCTTCTTAATTCATTTTCAAAATGTGCTTAATATTCAATCGCTACTGTAATTACATAATGGAATACTGCAACTAGTATTTGTAGACAATTCAAACTCTCCGTTGGGGTTTACATTCAATTGACATTTAAAAGCCGAGTCGACAGCTCATATAAACATAGATCAAAATATGTGCTAGTAAACATTGGTCTGAGCATACTATAAAACTGACAGCGCTGTTTTAATGAATTGTTTCAAGAACATTAACACGAAATATCCAACAATTAACATACATAACATAATACATCAGAAATGCCTATACTATGATTAGTAATTTAAAATACTACATCAGCCATATTGACGTAGAAACGCGCGAAATAAAGCAGTTAGATCTCTCGTGCGAACGACTAGGCCTACATGCAGCGCTTACCTTCCATATATGCCCTCTGCTATTTTAGTTCTTTTCACTGGCCTTCTGATTTTTCCACATTCGGCATTTCGCCGCTTCATATTCCCAGATAACTCCTATATTCCAATCGTTGTGTTAAACCACCGGTGACATTCACAATAATTTAAAACACCCCATTCGGAATATCCCTTATTCTTTGAGCGTACTGTTTGTTTTCGTTCAGGGCATATAACTCGCACTGTGCGCGCATGCGCATGCACCCGTCAAAGCGCGTCGAGGTATAAATTTCGAGGACATTTGAGAACTAAAACTAGTATTTTGGGCTGAAAAACTTATTTGAGCGACATTTTACTTGAAGATAACATCACTGAATTATTTTCAAAAACTGTAATATTCGTCTCGCCTCTAAATGTAACCAAAATTATATAATTTCTCTGTTTTCATAATAAATATCACATCTGCAGTCATTCTGAATCGCGTGTAAAACGAAAGAAAACTAGTTTCATTTTGCAGACACAACATACTGCAACATTTGATTAGAAAAGAAATACCAATGAAATACTTTTTTGTTTTCTGAACAAATAAAAACGCTTAATTAAGCACGCTATTTTGTTTTACAATTTAAATGTTTTTATAAAAATTACACGAATTGAAAAAAATCTTCACCTTTTTGAAAAGAATGAAAAGGCGTTATAATTTTGATGGCAACTTGACAATTCAAAAGTTATTTCGAAAATTATCAACAGCAAAAGTCACCTTTCCAAAAACAAAACAAATCCCTTGCTATGAAAAGCCGTCTTCTAATTGGACAGAACGGTGCCACACCACCACCACGCCCATCAAAAGTGAAAACGCTACAACCATACGCAATAAAATAGATGGTTGGTTGGTTTGAGGGTTTTATGGCGCAATGGCCATATTTGGCCAATATAAACCAAACTCACGACAGATAACGTCGAGAACAGGAAAATAATTCAGAAGTTTCGTAAAATTCATGAACATTTCTTTGTGGGTGTGAGAGGCAATATCTGTCAAGCTAAATGTAGGTGGCGGTTGTGTTTCTGAAGTGAAATATGTTTCCTGTGCGTATCGGAGAGCACGTCACTTGATTTGTTTTTCGAATACGATTTTAGCCTTTTGCCAAAAAAAAATCCCGAAGAATGAACACTGAATTCATACATGAATTGATACTGAAAATTCCTCTCATCGTAGAGGGATTTTCAATGCAAACAATAAACAAGACGGAAAATGGAGATTTTACTTCCGTTAACCAAATTCATTTAGCTTGACAGGAAGGAAGAAAATTAAAGTCGCACTGGAGCTACACAAAGGACTATTTAGCTTGATAGAAATGGCTCTCAGTAAATTTTTATGAAAAGAAATATGAAATTACACGCAACAATACATAAAACAAAATCTCTAAGCTATAATTTAAAAAGATAGTAAACTCATCACCGAAAGGACAATATTTGTACGTTCTAGATTCCATCTGGTGGATTTTTCCCTTCGGGATTGATCCCAGACCGTCACCAAGAGCCCGTTGTATTGCTCCAGTGAGACATTAACTGAGACCTACCTACCTAGAGTTCATCTGGAAATATTTTAAGCCGTAGGTCCCGGTAATGGAAATTAACTAACGTCACACGAGGACAACACCAAGTAATTTTGAACCACGATCAGATAACTAGGTCAACACCTGAACTGGCACTCCACCCTCCAAAATTCCATACCACGCCAACGTGAGGAATTTGAGGCCACGACAGATTTAACGTGCACCAGACCCTGTGTACACGTCGGTCTTTGATTTAAACGAGTTTTAAAAATCGCAATTCTCGATTGCTAATCCGTTACTCTTCCAACAGGGCTACAGCGACTCCGTAGGTTTCGGTCTATTTAGCATTTTGTGTGGCAAAAAATGATGCATGGCGAAGGTTGACGTAAAATCAATCAATCGACTATCTGGAAATACTTCTCAGTTTGCTGTTAAGGAATTTTGAAATAATTTTTTAGTAAAGGATAAGACTGCTCGACAGAAAGAGAAGGTTTCTATTAAGCGAAACGTAAACTACTCTAGTCTTGGTAACTTCTTTCGTATCTTGTGACATAACTTAACATGCTACATGAATGCAATTTCAGCATGTCGTTTATAAACACTTCCACCAAATATCATCAAAACCATAGGCGTGACATATAATTAGACTGAGCATTGATACTGAGAGGAGCTTCCAAACGTGTGACCAACATGTCGACTAATCACTGAAGGCCCTGTGGAAAATTTGCTTGCTGAAAACAATGGTTGGCCAATTTGGCATCTTATTGCCTCGTTTGGGGGCATAACATATTATTACAGGGTAGATCTGTAAATGCTCATTTCTATAGAGTGGTCAGAAAAATTGTGAACTCGCCAAAGTCTACTACTATTGTATATTTCGGGTGGACCAATCAGATGATGAATGTTCGTTTCCACCCGTCGAACGAAACAAGTCTAAGGGTCCCATAACTTCTAGGTTTGGTCACATGATCCCAACTTCTAGTTTTGGTCACGCGATCATCCTGGCCACATGAAAAGGTACCATTGTTCACTCTACTTTTATATTTCCTCTATGGTTTAAAACCAGTTAGATCAAATTAATTCTCAACAGGAAATATATTTTCTTCTCCGGTAGTTTATTTGCTCTTACACTGTAAAACCTTTCGTAAGCATATGTATATTTGTTAGAGTTTAGCATCAAAGTCTACTTTTCTATGAGGTGGAGGTGGTAGGTAAGTTTGGTTTTAAGGCGCAAGTATGCTGCGCCAATTGCAAAACAAAGTCAAGTAACGGGGAATGCAAGGTAGGGGCAGTTGAATTAACGTTGCACTTGAGCAACACAGAGGACTATTCGCAACAGTCCAGGAAGTCAACCCCGAAGGAAAAGATCCCAAGACAACGCATTCCATTTTTAAACCACGATCAAGTGACGAAATCAACACAAACAAAGATCCAACCAAAGATCGTCGTGTACTTGGGGGCTGGTGCACAATAAATCTGTTGAGCCCTCAAATGTCTTCACGTTGGAGTGGAGTAGAAGTTTGGAGAGTAGGGTGCCTGCTCAATTGTTGAGCTCGTCATCTGATAAGGATTCAAAATTACGAGATGTCCTCGGATCTTTCCCTTCAGGATTGATCCTGGGCCGTCACCAATAGCACGTTTTGTTGCTTCAGTGCGACGTTAATTCAACTTCCAACTGCCAACCTGATGTAAGTTTAAATGCTTATTCAAAAATGGTTTTTTCAATTTCATGTGCGAATGGGAGAACATTTTGCTTTTCTAACGGCAGATACCATCACAATCTCATCCGCGGTAACCCAGTGGTAGAGTCCCAGATTAGCAATCGGACGGTTGTGAGTTCGAGACTCCATCCAACCAAAGACCGTTGTGTTTGTTTGGTCTGATGCACGTTAAATTTGTCGTGGCCTCAAATGTTTTCACTTTGGCGTGATGTGGAAATTTGGAAAGTAGGTGTTAGTCCTGATGTTGACTTCGTCAGTTGACCGTGGTGTTGTGTTATCAAAATGTTGTCCTTGATCTTTCCTTCTAGGATTCAGGACCGTTGCCAATAGCCTGTTGTGTTGCTTCAGTGCGACGTAAATGCAACTACTAACCTACCACAATATCCCACTTTGAATGTATAGCAAATTGAATTATACTATATAAGTATACCAAACACAAAATGCCATGAAAATATACGACATTGCACTTTCACCAAGATACACAGGCAGATACGTATCGGCAAAACAAACCTCATTACTTTTCCTTTAAAATATGATACAAAAATAAATTGAAATTAATAATTAATTTTTCAAGTCACTGATGGTTGACGTTATAAAACTCACCTTTTCGATCGAATTGCATGTCACTGAATAACTTATTCACTAAGTTACTTAAGTGTGCAATATACATATATCAGATTTCAAGGGAGTGAATGCATTAAATATTTTTGGTGTGGTACTTGCACAAACGTTCAGACAGACACAAACATTGATTTTACTTTAAAATGACACAAAACGAATAAATAAATTGAAATTGAACGAAAATGTTCTTTATGCAATTACTTCATTTTAATTTACATAGGTTACTCTAAATTTTCAAAGAGGTTGAAATGATCCTTTTTAAAAATTTGGCTTAAAATTACTTTTTAAGTTTTATCGCTATTCGTCAATTGACTTTACGACTTTTCTTGCAATATGTATAAAATTAATTTAGTAGTCTGTTTTTACATTGTCAATTACAATGTCTAACACCATTCCATTTACACTGTTGTGCAAAATAATAAGCACACACACCACTATAAAGAAAAAGGGACTGAAATAATAGCATCGCACGCATATCGGGAGAGTCAAGCAAAGTTATTAATATGTGTAAAAAGTGCCAAATATGATACTGCTATGAAAATAAAGCCACTAAAATCTGCTCTCTATACAAGAAATATCTTTGTGGAAAATGTTTAGCAGGACAACCTAGCATTTGTTAAAAATGCGGCAAATGAAACAAAATTTTACTATCGAATACTCAAAGAAAGTGAAATTACTGAATAGAGTTCAAATATTTTACATATGATTATTGAATTTTTGTTATTTTGTTTATAATTATTAAATTGTTATTTAAATATAATTTTGTTTATTATTTCATGTACTAATTCTACTGCTACCTGCATCCAAATGGAATATGATTCATTTTACCAGTTTCGGCAAAAATAGGTAATTACAAAAGGTCGTTAAATTTAGCGTTAAAATAAGTCAGTTATAAAGGCACACGTTTTCACGTTTTAAAAATACTGCTCTAATAGCTTAGAAGTGATTGGAAAATTATCTGACTGGGAAAAGTATTATTTGAGTCGGGTTTTCGTCCCCACTTTTCAGATTCATCATAATTTTTGATTAAGTTTAAAAATCTGGCTTACGCGATTTCATGAGGGGACATAGTTTGGTGTTTATTTCCGTCGATATTTCTTCCTAGTGGCACCAACTTAGAAAATTATTTGGAGGTCAAACATAGCTTCAGTTGCTTTACACACAGGGTACTTCAAAACGCACTGCACAACCTTTAAAGGCAGGTAAAAAACACAATTAATTTTTTTCACATATGGATGGATGTACTCAAGTCCGGATGTCCTAGGGGGTACACTAAGGTACAGATATGAAAATCAGCAAGTATGTGAGCAACATTTTTAATAGCCCTAATTCTAGAATTTCACAGTAATTGCAAACTTAAGAGTTTCACGAGGCACTCAACGTTTTGATCACTAACAGTTATGCACGCCTGACAGTGGCGTAGCATAGAAGGAATGGGAAGGAGTTCAAAAGAAGATTGCTCCTCGATCATCACTAACCAGTATCATACATGCATTTGTGGAATGTCTCAGTTTCACACAATGTCTGGTGCAAACGTTTGATGATTCGGTACACGTCGGTCAGGTTATCGTTTATTATACAATCTCATAGCTGCTGGCCTGTTTCTGCTAGCCACCCCATAAACTAAGTGCATGTCAGTCATCTCAGCATTCGTGAAATGTTCCAGTGTCTAAAATGACAATGACAATCATGTTCTTTCATCTCAATTAAAAGAAAGAACCATTTGATAAGGTTTAAACCTATTATTTTGATCAAATTAGTATTTATAAACTATATATATACATATATATATATATATATATATATAAATATACTCTGTACCAACTATATATATATATATATATATCCCGCCGTTGCCCTTTTACCCTTTTTCTAACCCACGCTCTCCTTGTTTAGGTTTTAGGGGAGAAAACCGTCCCGCACCAAATTGACAGCACTGACGGCGTGACGTCATCCTGTCCAAACCTTACAATGGTCCTAAATGGTCAATTGCTGTGCTACCGGAAATCCCTATACAGTTTAAGTTTGTATTCCCTACTTCTAAAGTTTGTACAGGAACTTTTAGAACACCTACAATATATTTCAGGAATATTTTATTTTGTTTATACATTTCTTACCCGTATTATCTGTATATTTGTACTACTTATCCCTCATAATGGAGGGGGTTGTTGTCAACCATATCCAGAATATAATTTTTCGTGTAAAAACGGCGATTAATCAACTCCATTTTGACGAGTTTTAAAATTCCTATCAGTAATTGCACAGAGATTGCTTGAGATTCTTCACTTCCCTCAACAATTTATTTGTCGGCAAAAGGTATTCTGAAAATAGCATTTTTCCTTCAAAATGAAAAGCGAATTTTTTTTTCACAGAGTCGGAAATTGCATGAAGTGACTTTGTTGTACTGGGACGCACAATGTGTCTCAGAAATAAAGTATCACAATTCTGACAATCGCGTAGTTCAAAGTACATTAGGTGTTTTGGTCCAGAAGATTCTTATTTAATTTGATCCAACTTTTTATCAATTCATGTATCGCTAAAATGAAATAATTGTTTACAGAAACCTTAAATATCGTGTCCAGAATTCGTACTAGATTAATATAAACCATAATCCAGTCATAATCATCACACATTTGGATGATTATTTACGTATTCATTAATACTTTTATGAAATACGCAAGTTTGTTAAATTCGTCCTAATTTCTGTAAACTATTAGCTGAAATTTAAAGAAAGTGATTCAAATTATTTGGGTACGCTTTTCTGTTATTATTTAACAAATAATGAATTTTAGTTTCCACTCCCTCTGAATCAAAAGCGAATAAACAATAAAAATTCTCTGTCCAAAAGACCCTCCCACCCGCAGTCCGGGCCTCAGTACCACTTTAGATGATGGTATCCAAGACTTTTAGATAATAGTTCTCAGTATCACTTTAAATGGTGAGCCCAATAACCAATTTCGATGAGCGGTTCAAGTCTTATTTCAAAGGACCGGCACTTGCACAAATTTAAATGACTGACCCCTGTACCAGTTCAGATGACGGGCTCCTACACCACTTTAGATGATGGACTCCTGTACAATTTTAGATGACTATCAGTTCATATGACCGGCGCTAGTATCATTTTAGATGACGGGCCCCTGTACCATCTTAGATGACGGGCCCCTGTACCATCTTAGATGACTGGCCCTGTGCCATTTCAGATGAACAACTCCTATATCAGTTCAGATGACCGGCACCTGTACCAGTCAAAATGACGGACCCCCTCATGAGATAGAAATGGGTATCCCAGTCCTTAATATTTTACTTGCTCATATGCCAATGCACACTTATTTAAACTTAGAGAACATTGTAAATTTATGTTGCAATGATTTCAAACAAACAAACGAAAAAGTTGAACATTTTCCAGCTCCTGTACAGGCAACACCCCTTGTGGGGTACTTGCTGCCAAAATCTTTCTTTTTCTTGCATGGAAAGAAAGGATTCTGACGTTTGTCTTAACCTCAAATGACAATTTACAGCTATGAAAATATGCAGGGTCTGTACATTGCCGGACTTACCTTTTTCCACCACACCTACAAACTAACGTCATTTCCTGATATGGTCACAATATTGGATGATGGGATTTTGTGCCATAAGCAGTCTTTGTTATCGAATTTACATATTGTGCAATCTGATTTTATTAAATATCCTGAATCAATTTGTAATTTTCTTATGTTTAAAGGTAGGTAGGTATTTTAATTAACGTCACACTGGAGTAACACAATGGGCTATTGGTGACGGTCCGGGATCAGTCCCAAAGGGAAAGAACCGAGGACAACACCACGTAATTTTGAACCACGGTCAGATGACGAGGCAACATGAGCTGGCACCACACTCTCCAAACTTCCACACCACGCCAGCGTGAGGACATTTGAGGCCACGACAGATTTAACGTGCACCAGCCCCCTTTGTACACGACGGTGTTTGGAAGGATTCGAACTCGCAACCCTCCGGTTGCTAATCCGTTACTCTTCCAACCGGGCCACCGCGGTCCTTATGTTTAAAATGCAATTCTTTTTACTATCCACGACTCACCGTAATGTTTACAGGCAGGAATGCAACACAATTTAGATTGAGCCTGTCTAACACGATAATTGCTCCCGACACCAAGTCAAGTCCCTGTCTTTTGCCGTAGAAACTAACAGCCTATTTTTCATAGAGAATGCTGGAAGTAACCAAGTTTGTTACATAGGCGCACGTCAGGGCCGGTCCGAGAGAAATTTATTGCAGTTTCGAGATCATTTGGCACCCCCCTTTCAAAGATTCGCCGTATTGTTTCCCTCCCCTTAGAATAACCTACTGCGAAATTAATTTATTTCATTGCGTATAATGTATTGCCAGGTTTTTTTGCTAGGCCTTCATAAGCTAATGGATTTTGATATTAAACACATCCGTTGTACTTAAAAATATTATGCCATGGTAATTGGTTTACAAAAAATGTCAATGGTACTTCATTTCGAAATCATTTAATACAGTAAAGTCAACATTACATTTAACATTATATCATAATATGTACAATATGTATTTAGTATTTCAGCAATTGAATATTAAATCATTCATTTATTATTGAAAATAAAATACACTGAAAAATATTCTTATTATCATGATTTATGAAACACTTGTTCAACACTGAAGAAAAATCTACAAAAATAGAAACATCAGTAGTATACGGGTGCCTATACGGGACGGAAGTGACGTCATACCACGTGACCGGAAGTGGGCGGTGCCAAGTGACGTCATACCACGTGACCGGAAGTGGGCGATGCCAAGTGACGTCACACCACGTGACCTGAAGTGGGCGTGTCCGAATGACGTGACGTATTGTTTGTTTACATTTTGGACTTGGAATTTTTTTTTGACTTCGTGCAGGCGTTGAGTTGTTTCAAGATGGCGTCGTTTCGTTGCCATGGTGACGAATCACTCGCGTAGTGCCATCTGGTGGAGATATTCGAAACCCTATTATTTTTAATTAAAAAGCAATTTCGTGGATTCGAACCCGGGACCATGGGATCCGAGGTCAAGTGCGCTATCCGTTAGACTGTAAGAGAGTTAACTTAAGATGGTGAATTAATGTAGTGTTTATTTCTCTTTCTTTTGGACTTGTATTTTTTCTTAGTATTAGGAATGGGTTATTTTTAGAAAATGGTTTGAATAATTGCATAGGGGTTTTAATAAATGCTTTTTCAAAATGACTTATGGCGCCATCTAGTGATTTTAAAAGTAATTAATCTAAGGAACGAATTGATTTCTTAATGCTTTTACTTTATTCATAACCAGTGACGTCAGTGTGTTTACGTTTGGGACTTGAATTTTTTTCTTCTGAGATTTCGATGTGACGTCACGAGTATGTCCATCGAGCAAGTCTGAACTTGAAAAAAGCCAAGTCTGAACTTGAAAAAGCCTACTCACAGTACATTTCCTTACAAGATTTAATTTTGTGTTGGTGAACCGTTATAAAGATGGTAAGGACTGTATGGGTGCCCATAATGACAACGATTTGGATCTTTATGCACCCATAGCGTCTGTTTCATTTGGACAGAAAAGGCAATTTGTGTTTTCTAGAAAGAACTACAATTCTTTAAAAATTGTTCTGGAAATGGAAGCTTGCTTGTGATGAAGTATCCAACAAACCAATTTTGGTTTCACAGCTTGCCCCGTGGGAATGCATTATGCCCTAGAATAAACTTAACGTTTCGTAAAATCCTTGTATAAAGCAGCGATAAACCACTGATGTGCCCCCGAACTAGAACTCAGTGACGTACACTAGACGATATTTGGACAACGTTGCAATTGATCTTTGCCTTTCAGAATAGTATTTTTATAAATGCTTACATCTTGTTGTTCTTAAATAAATTTTTAGCGTGTCTTACCACATATACTGTATTTTGGATTATTTGGTTTTTTTTATTACCATGGTTTTATAAATTTTCTTTTAAAATGCAAGATCTGAAATGAAATTTTTCTTTCCTATATAGATTTATGGTTTTTTTTAAGTTAGATGTTTTTACTCAAAAATTAATTATACATTAGATGCTATAACACCTATTTTATAGCAGAAATTTTGTTTTAAATAATAATATACACTTAAGTAAGAGTAAAAATTTTTGAAACTTTACAAGACAAATACTATGAATATTTTTTCTTGTACATTTGAAGAAGTTATAATAGTATAAAACCCATTTATTCTATAAATCTAACTTAAATGTTATTTTTTAATTAATCTTTCCTTGCATATTATTTTTTGCTTTGAATAAATCTTCATAAATTTTAGTGATTTAATTTATATTATATAGATTTACAAACCTGTTTTTGGATGAAATATAAGGATTTTATGTTTTAAAAATTAATGTTTTTACTTAAAATTAATTATATATTAAATACTATTACACATATTTTTAATGTTGAAGATTTTAGAAAACATTTTACAATTGAAACATATACATTAAATATTATGACAAACACTTAAATGCAGATCCATAAGGGAATATTGGAAATCTTTTTAATGCTTACACCTTTCTATTTTAAATAAACTTTTGCTTGTCTTACCACATACACTGTATTTTGGATTATTTGGGGTTTTTTTATTACCATGGTCTTATAAATTTTCTTTTAAAATGCACGATCTGAAATGAAATTTTCCTTGATTTTGAGATTTACTCAAAAATTAATTATACATTAGATGCTATAGCACATATTTTATTGCAGAATTTTTTAATATTATACACATAAGTGAGCGTAAAAATTTTTGAAACTTTACAAGACCCATATTATGAACATGTTTCCTTACACATTTGAAGTAGTGAAAAATAGTATTAAAACCCTTTATCCTGTAAAATATAAATTAAATATTATTTTTATTTAATCTTTCCTTGCATATTATTGTTTACTTTAAATACATTTTCATTCATTTTAGTGATTTTATTTATATTATAAAGATTTACAAACTGTTTTTAACGAAATTTTCTTTGATATAAGGATTTATATTTTAAAAGTTAGATGTTTTTTACACAAAAATTAATTATATATCAAATACTATTGCACGTATTATAACATTGAAGATTTTTAGAAAAACCGTTTAACAATTGAGAGAGATATATACTTTAAATATTATTACAAACATTTAAATGCAATTTGCTTTTTATTTTTTAATTTTACAATTGAGACATTTTTAAAAGTTTGATTCTTAAAGTGCGTTTTATGCATAGTAAAAAAATTATTATAAAAAACCTGTAAGAGTAAAAAGAATTTTATACATTGAAACTTTACAAGACCCATACCATGTTTCCTTGCACATTTGAAGTAGTGAAATATAGAATTAAAAACCATTTGTCCCTGAAGTTCTAAATTAAAAGTTATTTTTCTTTAATGCTTTTGCAAAACCACACATTTTACTATATATGAACTTCCTTTTATTTATTTTAAAACCTTATGCACATCGTACAATTTAAAATTGCACAGCAAAATACCAATACTGTACGAAGCTATGAAGTATTTTACAAGATACTTTGGTACTGTTTTCTTAATTTTAAGTGTTCTACATTGCTATGTTAAATGGATAGTTAGTGGGTTTTCTGTTTTTGAAAATAATGTGTGCACATCTGTGCTGCAAAGCAAATTAACTTTTGCCTTTTTCTTGATATTTAATGCATAATCTAAATATTTACTCACACCGCTGATAGTTTTACCCATGAGTAAAATTAAATAATAACTGAAAATTTTAAGTATTAATCTGAATTTTAAAATGAACAAATAGTATTGAAATAATGGATTAAATCTGAATTCTATGTATTCTTAAAACAATCTCTGCAAAATCCAGCACAGACAATTCTTAAACAGATTGAAGGAAGCCACATGGAAACAAAGTAAATTAGAACACTTTTTAATAGTAAAAACATTATGATTAATATTTTTTACAAAAATAATACATTGTAGTAAAAAAAGAACTTATTTTTACATACTTTCATTTTTTTAAGAGACACTTATTTCCGACAAGACAAGATTCATTGCCATCACCTCAGCTATGGGGCAATGCAAATTATTTTTGTGATGACCACATTATAGTTTTTGGATATCTTTGTTGCTACTTAGAGCACATAATGCATCGAATTTGGGAAACCCATATTGTTCCAAGTTGATATTCGGAATATTCAATGCATCTAAGGGTTTCTTTTCCACACAACCACCTTTGTAAGCAATTAGGTACTGAGTGGCCCTCTTGGTCTGCTCGTACAATTCTAAAAGCTTAGTCTAGATTTTCTAAGGGAGCACAATTTGCTATGTCATGGGACAGAAATTAAGTGCACATACGTAATTTTTAACCGTCCCGTATAGGCACCCGTATACTACTAACATCAAAAGTGCATTTTTCTGGCCTTTTGCTTTGCAAAATCTCTTGAGATTGTGTCTGTATCGATGGGATTGGCACCTCATTTTCTATAGCCAAGGTCGCTAACCCTCTCATGGGAAATAATCGACCTCAGGTAGTTTTTAATTAGTCTCAATTTGAAAAAAATTCCTCTCCCCACTAGCAATTGACACAGGAATGGTAAGATTTTTAAACTCGCAAAAACATTGGGAAACGTATCTATGAAAGAATTAGTAGTTAAGTAAGTCTCTTTTCGGGGCAGCTCTTTTGTAGCAGCATCGGTGCTAAAAGTAAGATCTCATCTAGCAGCTCATTTCCATCTACATCACATTCGGTTTTGTCAGTAAAACTGTCTGCAGATTTAAACATCACTCTCAGTTCATTTCCCCCCCCCCATTGCTGAAGGCTATGAACGTCGTAGAGAAAGTTGAAGTTATCACTATGCTTCTGCACTTGATCAAACTTCTCTGACAAAGAACTGATTGCTTGATTTAAAACCACATAGAAGTTTACTTTGAAAGAGGTCTTTTCTGCCCCAACAGGTTGATCTTCACCTTCATAAGAAAATTGTTTCTTTATTTTCCTTGGCCTGATGTGAGTTTCAGCTGAGAACTCTGGACTGATCTCCAATTTCTCTGGCAGCTCTTTTTGCATCAGTTATGGCACTATTCATACCATTCCCCGATTTCATACTTTCCAAGAAAGGCGCCCCCATGTCAAAATATATACAGGCAGAACTAGGACTAAAAATAAAAAAGCGTAACTGGATATACTACTTCATTTTTAATAAAAAATTTTCATAAAATAAACTACATGGAAAATTGTAAAACCTAAAACCTACTTTACTTTTCTTGCTTTTCGCAAGGCAAATTCTGTGATTATGTTGTAAAAGTTCATATTTTCTGCCACCTTTTGTAAAATGGATGAAATAGCAAGGTTTGTCAAACGTTCTTGCTCCATGCTAGACCGGAGGTAGTTTTTAATGTTTCAACTTACTAAAACTGCGCTCGCAGGACGCTACTGTAACCGGGAAGGTAAAAAAATCCTGAGGGCAATTTCTATATTCGGATATGGATCTTTAAGAGAATATTTGCATATACACTTTAGCAAGTCAAGTTGGGTAGCTGACTCTATATCCTCAATGAGTTCCACAACTTGAGTTTTGAAACATTGAATTTCATTAACCAAGTCTTCAACATCCTTGCGAATACTGAAGCCCAAAATCCCCTACTCCGACTAGAGTATTTAATTCTTTTGTCATTGTCATTATGTCTTCGTTGGAAAAGAAGAAAAAAAAGCAGAAATTCTGCCGCCTCTGCGTGGACGGCGTTTTTAACTGGGGTTTTACTCCCATCTTGGCGCACGTGATGACTACGTGGAAATATATTTAAGATTTTTACTTTTCGGTGAGATCTATACTAGTAAACTACTCCTTTCATCAACATACGAGGAAAACAAAATAACATTAAGTCATCCCCAAGTCACCCCTACTTAGATTTTCTATAACGACCAGACTTTGTGTGGAAGCAGTTCTCGTGGTAGACCGACAGTACATAGGGGCAGTACTGTGGACACGCATCTCCGTCATATGACTACCACCAACCAGTCCGGAGGACTTAACCTACGAATTTAACATACGCATGCCAAACGTGCATACGAAGGTCAACAGAAAGCAAATTTTTCCAGGTGACCAAGTCTAAGAAATACTTATTTTTCCCGGCAAAAAAAGTCCGGTGTACGGCAAGAAACAGCTATTAAGAAATACAGCACTTGTATAGTCCAGTCAAATTAGGTTCAAGCTCAGATTTTCTAACAGAGAGCAAATAATAGGAAAATGTTCGGGGGACCTTCCTGAATGTCCCCAAGAAAATAAAGTTGAGGGTTTTCTGGTATCTTTAAAAATATCTACCATTTTCGATTTTTTTTAACAATAATTTTACAGAAATTATCATGCACGCGAACCTTGACTTAGAGAGTTGATATTTTTGTCAAGTATTCATTTTTAACAGGGCTATACACATAAGTGCAAGATAATTTTTCATATTATAAAATATTTTGTTGCAATGACCTTGAAAATAAAAATTCTATATTATAATGTAAAATGTCTCATTCTTGTAATCCAAAATACCAAAGCAGTGCAATGTAAAACAATGAGAAATGTTCTGAGGACTCGGATTTTACGATATTTTCCCAGAAATTGTCATTGCGCCAGAACTTTTTAACTTCATATTTTCGTGAATCATTCCTTTTTAAAGGGGCTTTATTGTAAGTACAAAAAGAGTTTTAAATAAAAAAATTTTGTTGCCCTGACTGAAAATAAAAATATTTTTTTTCTGGAGCAAAATGCTGTGTTTAATTTCTGTAGTCAATCTAGCCAACAATTATGCAGCAGGATTGATGGGGAAATGTTTAGACCTTCCTGAATGTCTCCAAGATAATCCAAACACGGGTTTACCATTTTGACCAACACTCCTCCACCTTAGATTTTGACATTTTCACGGAAATTATCGCTGTACGCTGGAAGTTTTCAAGTTAGAGGACTTGATTTTCTGGTAAATTATTCCACTTTGACAGACATTTCATGTAAGTGAAAAAAATTAGAATTATCCCTTATTTACAATATAGTTTATGAACTTGAAATTAAATTTCTTTCCCTTTGAGGTAAAATTCTGAAGAAAGTTACATAGATAAATAATAGGTTTTACAAAAAAGAAATTTGAATATTGTTAAATACAAAAATTGATTATTTTTCTTATTTTCTAATTGGTTATAATAATTTTACAGCACACAAAATTTAAAAAATAGACTAACACAATTAGATAATTTTAAATAATGACAATTATAAATTATCACTCATGTATATGTTGTCACTTTCCCATATTCAATTTGGGCGTTAATGTTGCACAAGTAGTGAATCCAAATTCCCTGTGAATCATATATGTCCCTCTCATTGGTAACTACATATCAACTCAATGGCGGCAGTGCAATTATGATTAAAACAATAAAAATCATGCTTTTCCATCAGTACTGCATGAGATAAAAATTCACAAGTTTTTGCTATTCATTTATGATGGCTAGCCTTTTCGACTGATATTCACCCTTGGTATGATGGAAGTTGTACTTAAACTAACATTACCAAACAAAATTGTTAAAAATAGGAAGAACTGATAGCCATTGGCAATATGAAGCTCCTTTTCAAACTTGTCCTTTTTACCCCGAAACCATTATATTGCGACAAATGCCGTTATTATCAGATTTATTATATCCAGTTAAGAAAATGTGTAAGATAAATTTTGCTATACTAAAACCAATTTATCTCGTTTTTTGTCACAGCAGGAAGACACATGTACAAAATATAATATGGTTATTTTAGAATTAATAAGTCTAGACAAACCAAAAAAAAGATTAAACATGCATGCACCTATATAATGGGCATGCCTCAAATTTTCTTGGATCATTTTCATTTATAATTGAAAAGTAGTCTTATTTTGTACCAGGAATTCTCTGCTCATTTTGGAATTCTAAGTTATGTACAAAATTAAATACTTGTAGAGAGCTTGTAATTTTGTTTTATCCTTTTAAACATGAAAATTTAAAATACAATTCTGCAATTACCTTTACAATAGAAATTGCTTTTACTTTTTAATCCACTGAAGCAAAATTTTTATCAATTATGTAAAAGCTAAATTGACTTGTGATTTATAAATGTTATCGATGCATCTGCAGATAACAAAGAGAAGCACATGCACCTATATAATGTGGCTCCCATGCGATGGCAGATTAACTTGAGGGAGTCAATCTCTAGAAGGATAGGAACTACAGGGGAATAGGCCGCATACGTAAATGACGTTCATAGATCTTGGAGCCAGAATCTTTGTTAAAGATGCCAGTTGTGGGAACACATTGTTTACATTTACAATTCCCTCTAATTGAATGAATATACTCATTCAAAAACATGACTCAAATGTCAACTCGTCAGAGATGGACTATACCAAGTTCCTATTGGCAATGAAACAATTTTTTATGGATGCAATGGCAGGATTGCATCACATTATATAAGGAGTGCATATAAGTGGATATCCAATGATCATGGCAGAACATAAGGAGTAGATGAGGTTCCAACCTCGGCTTAGAATTAACATTCGATTGTTTCAAGTTTTTAAGACCAAAATAATGAAATACATATAAAATTATAAAACTTTTATTAATAATTTGATAAATGTTCTCATACAAGTATTACAAATATTGTTCAACTCAAGATTCATCATAAAACCTAGTACAAAAATTGAGCTTATTATCATGGTAAACAAGAATGTTTCTTTTTCAATAAGAATGTAGGAAAAATACAAAAGGATCAATATGTATTTACTTTTCAGTTTTGGAATGAATTTCCATTCACTTAAAACTACAAATTTCGGATTTAGTTCGCAACAATGAAATTTGGATAATTTTGGTGAAACCCATTCAATCAAAAAATATCACTAACAAATTTTCGACAAGGATTATCCTCTTTAGGAAACAGAAAATTCCGTAAATTGCAAGCAAAATACAGCTTGCCAAGATTTTTTACTAAAATAAATACTTACATGTTATTACTTACATAAGGTTGTCACTTAAATTAAATTTTGGATAGGTTATATCTCAATTTGATGGGATACTCAAAGTTTATGTATTAACTATCAGACAGATTAAAAAAAATTACATAAGAATAAGTACACTATTTTTATCATTTGACAATTTATACAAAAACATTAATATTTTGTAAGTGGTGAAATTTCAAATTTTTCTGCACATATAAGTTTTCCCTTACACATAAAACCCCCCAATAATTTAACTAGTCTAAGTTAGAGGTCATGGAGGTCTTCAACATGCATGACTTCTAATCAGTTTTGACTTTCCTGACCAATAGAATGTTTCCTAAGATTCTTTCAAAAATATATGTGCCTATTTCATCATTAAATGTGTGATGTAAAATCAAAGCTACACTACTCAGAAATTTTGTGACACCCAGAGAACAAATATTAATCAATTTCAGAATCAGAACAAGAAATAACCAATAACTTTATATACATGCATTTTGACATTATAAAAACATGATTATATAACCATATTAAAAATATATTGAAAAAAAAAAAGATTATATGCTAGGAGAATTAGTAATGCCACGAGGAAGAATAACAAGAATGTACACAGACAGTTGAATTCAATACACACTTTTATATTCATTATTTTATACCTTACAACATATACCAAACTAAAAAAAAAAATATTGCACGCTCATTAGATGTGAGCAGCTTGTTTTTCAAAATCCGAATGCTACAAACATTAAACTGATAGTTTTAATATTTACATAATTGACATAAGGAACAGAAAATGAGTGAGGATATACACTGATCTTGAGAGTTTTTTATTAAAATATAATACATTAAAAGTATTCCATATAGGTAACGTGCTCTAAAAGATTAAGTTATTTCTGATTTTATGATTAAAATAGTTAATTCTTGTTTTAAGAAAAGTAACTTTAAGACCATTTTTAGAGATTTGATGAACATATACTTAAATACAGCCATGGTCATTATAAGTGGATCACTCAAGGAAAAAATAAAAACCTTTATTAATGAATCATTAATTGAAGAAAATTAAGTTTCTCATTTTATTCCTTTGAGACCAAAAATAATTTAAATTAATTGCATTTATTAAATATTAACCAGTCCAAGTAACCCATTTACTAAATGCCCTACCAGTACCAAGTTTTTCCTAAAAATTATCTCTAATTCTATTTTAAATCAAAATGTTTCCTACAAAGAAAAAATCTAAAAAAAAGTCATGAAAAGGTATTTCAATGAAAGAATTAAGAAATGTAAAAATTCCAAATGTCATTTTTGAATTGTGACAAGAACTTAAGTAATATAATACTAAAGCAATTTTATAAAAAAAGATCTATACGTTTAAGCTTGATGTGCTTTCAAATTATATAATTCTTATTTAATCTTACTTATTAATATCTTTTATAATAAGAATTTACTTTATCAGTAAAAAGTAAACAATGCAAATGATTTTTAAAATATAAGATATATACAGTTTTTTCATTGGAATGTGTGTGTGTGTGGTAGATAACTCAATCACAATGCACATATCAAATTAATATTTTTTACTTATATTTTAATTACTTATAATTTATAAACTTATATTTTACTAGCAGAGTTACCTGGCTAGTAATATATAAGTTGAATTGTTTGTAATTCATCGTAATTTTACTCAATGTTGTTCCTATGGGGATTCCAAATTGTTTTTAGACCCCTCTACGGACCAAAGAAAAATGGAATGTGGGTTGATATCTAGATTATTTTTCCTGCAGAATTCTAAAGAATGAAAGCATCAAATTTGGTGTTAATTGGTCTGACAGTGATCTTAAAAATATTATGCCTATGGGGATTTTGAATAGTTTTTAACTCCTCTGTAGACAGGACAAATGGAACTGGGGTTAATATATAACCTGTTTCTCACAGGATTCTAAAGAATGAATGTACCAAAATTAGTTTGGTCAATATTTGTCTAACATTGATTACATAAATACGCAATGTAATTCCTATGAGGATTTCAAATAGTGTTTTAGCCCCCTCTGCACACCCAAGACAAATAGAACGGGGGTTAATATGTAACCGACATTACCTGCAGAATAAGAGTTCTAAAGAATAAATGTACCAAATTTGGTGTGGATTAGTCAAATGGTGTAGATTTGTAAAGGGAACAGACAGACGCCAACTCTGCTTTATAAATAGAAGATATCAATTTGAAAGGACTCATTCTTTCAATCACACGATTTTTACACATTTATTTCAGTAAGCTCATTATGTTTACTTAAACATTTCATTTGACTAATAAAAACAAAACAGCTTTTGATTACCCTGGAACTGTTAGGGGAATGCTCGTTATATATTAGTAAAAATATTTAGAACAAAACAGTTCTTATAGCTATCAGCACAATGATCAATAAAAATTGAATGAAAGATTTTCAACTTAACATAGTAGGGGTTCAACTTGAACAGTATTGCCTTCTTTAATTTGAACAAGTGTGTTAAAACGCTTATTGTCAAGACCTTCAAGATATTTTTCTCTTCGTTTTCTTATGTCTGATTGGATTTTTGAAATTTCTGATACATGAGTTGAGTTATCACTTGTAGTTTGGTTTTCAAACAGTTGAAGAGCAGCATCAACATCTAGTTGTTTTTCTTGAAGCATGTCTTTTATGCTGTGTTCTCTTTTCATTTCCTGAATAGAAAGAGGGAAAAATTGGAACTAGTTTGTTTAACAAAAAGAAAATAATTAGTTTCTGTTAGTAGAATAGTCAGAATTGTAAATTTATCAAAGATTAAATTATTTTTAGGAGTTACTTATTATTATTAGACAACTAACTACTCTAGCAACATAACATTGAGAACGAATTGTGCTAATTGTAGTGCCGACTATTTGCCAAAATTATCTTGCTCAAAATGTTGTGATTCACTACATATATAACAAAACTAATATCCATATAAAATAAATTATTAATTTTCAGCTAGTCACATTGCAAAATTGTTATGCAAACAATCATGTGAATCATTAAGTGTACTATGCTTTTAAATTTAGAGAAAATAAATGCTTCGTATAAAAGAACCCACCAATTAATCACATGTATTCACAGAAGGCAAAGGTAATAAGATCATGCTGCTTGTTTTAAGGGATGGTAAGATTTTATTGATAGTAATGCACCCAGTACACTAGTGAGTGTTGGACAAAGTTTAATATCTGACTAATTGAAAGCGAATAACTAAAAATATTAATCATGACTAAAGAGTAATGATTAAGTTTTAATTTTAATCAAGTAATAAGAACAAAAATTCTTGATTGAAAATGTGCCTGCTTTCAACATTAAGAATCTAATAAAAATAGCATGTGTGTGAAGTTTTGCAACAAAATACCTATCCACATGAAGAGGAAAATTGCATTAAAATCATAGAAAATAACATGATGGAATTATTTATTAATTTATATTTTACAGTGTAACAAAATTCATAAACCAACAAAAAATCAAATTGCAAAAAGCGAATCAAATAAAAGATGAAATATGTGGTAAAATGAGCTAGTTTCATAGGAATGACATTCTTGAATTAATTTGTGATTTGAGGAAACCATGCAAATTGAGAGTAAAAAATACTACTGAAGTAATTTTGCATACCTTTACTACAGAACTTAGTTATTTATAACCGAAATTTGTTAATTGACCAATCCATTGAAAAAATTAGTTGATTACACACAATTCTGTGAAACCCTGAGTGGTTCCGTTTTTTTAGGCTCAAGACATTAAAAATATCTTAAGCAATTTGCACATGTGTACAAGACTTTCTGTGCAGTGTTCTTACAATAGCTTTAGGACCATTCGTTCCAATATTTTTGGTTTCATTAATGAAAAAGGATTTTTACAGATTTTTCAGATGTGATGCAAAGTGCTAAATTATTTTGACAAATTTTTCATATGAAGTCATAAAATTAGGTAAATCTTATGCATCTCGTTAAAATCAGACTTGCACATAGCTTAAAACTACAGATGGGTATCCTGATTTATTGATACTCCAATAGCATTAATGCAGGAACGTACAGGGTTAAGCGGAAACAATACAAAAAACATGACTAAAAGTATGAGATTAAAATTGTAATTAACATACAACTATATATAAATTCTGTTTTTTCATACTCCGCATATCGAGGAAATGAATAATTTTCACAAGGACAAGTAACACAAGTTTTTGGTTGGTTGGGGTTTTATGGTGAAAGGTCCAGAAGTGGGTAAGCTGTGCCAATCACAAGACAATAAAACTTAGAAAAATAGATTTAAAAGATATCAGAATTATAACCAAACCAACATTAAAAAAGGATAGAATGAATAAAACCAAACGAGTTATACAAAAAAATTAAGCATGAAAGTAAAATTTTACAACAAAAAAGATAACTATGATTGGGTTTCCCATCTCAGATAATAAGGTTTTATGAAATACAATTAAAAATCTGATTCAACATAGATATGGTAAAAATCCTGCATGGTGAAGGAAAGTAAAAAGCAATGAATGGGGAGGTTGACCCAAAAGGTCCGATAAAATTGATGATAACGTGTTAAAAAATCGATGGTAAAAATGTTTAAGATTAGGACAAGAGGTTAAAATATCAATGGTAAAAATGTTTAAGATTAGGACATGAGGTTAAAATATGGCGTATGATAAAAAGCTGTTGACAATGATGGCTGGGGTTCTCTATTAATAAATGGTGACAAAATGACGAAGATCATTGTATTGAATGCGAATATTTAGAGGTCACAGCATTTTTTGCTGCGGCATAGGCCAATTCAATGCCAATAATTCTGACGTATCCCGATATCCAACAAAATGTGATACCGAAGCCACGTCGAATGAGCTTATTATAAAGTATATGCTAATGGGTGTCTTGTACAGTCTGATATCATAGAATCTTTTTATAAAATAAAATTGCCAACTTTAAGATGAGAAATGTGCTTTAAAACTTTATATAAGGCTAAAAATTCAGCTGTAAAAATAGAAATAATTGATGGTAGTGAAAAACTAAAAGTATCTTGGCTGCAAACAAAGGCTCAGTCGACATTTTTGGATGATTTAGATCCATCAGTATATAGGGCTGTGTGACCTTTAAAATGATGGCGATGTGAAATAAAAAGTTGATGATAAATGGTATTAGTATTTGACCTCTGGTAGCCAGAAAAAAGGTGTATAAAAGCACATTTCGGAGGTCGCCAGATGAAACAGGATAGTGATCTTTCAGCTACTTCTACAGAACAAAGGTATGTTGCCCAAGATATTCATGATGCGTAACCTAAAGGATGGTATACAGGATTTTGCATTGGATGATCTGGGTGACTTAAAATACGATAATACAGTTGAAGCGACAGTCAAAGTGTGTTCGCCAAAGATAGTTCATGGCACATGACATACAGGCTTTTGACGGGTGAAGTGCGAAAGGCTCCGGAACAGATTCTCAGTGTGGTGTGATGCACCACATTGAGCTTTTGTAGCACAGATTGACGGCAGAGCCATAGGCCGCGCAGCCATAGTCTAATCTGGATTGAATTATTGCTCGGTAGATATTTAGCATCGAGGATCATTCCGCCCCCCAAGATGTATTAGAGAGTACTCTTAATAGATTTAGTTTTTTCTCCCAAGATATCTGCAGATGCACGAGGTGGGGTTGAAAGGTAAGTTTCTGGTCAAAAATAACACCAAGAAAACTTACCCTGTCAACCACTGCAATCCTGTTACCATCCAGGAAGATCACTGGGTCAGGATGCAGGTTCTGACGTCAGTAAAAATGAATGCAGGATGTCTTTTGAGTGAAAAACTGAAACCGTTATCAACACTCCACCTCGTCAAGCGAGAAACAGCTGCCTGAAGTTGCCGCTCAACATATCGCATGTCTTTTCCCTGCCAGTGAATGCTCAAGTCATCCACGTACAAATTACCCTGGACAGTTGGTTTAAAATATTGTTGATTTTGATGGAAAATAGGGTTAAGCTGAGAATGCTTCCCTGGGGAACACCCTCTTCTTGGATATAAATACCTGACAAAGTTGATCCAGATATAAATATCAGACAAAGTTGATTCAATTCTAACTTGGAACTGTGGGAGGGCTAAGAAGTTCTGAATGAAAATTGGTAGATGCCCTCGAAACCGAAGAGAATGTAGATCACAGAGTATTCCGTATCGTACGCCTTTTCATCCAGTCGTACGATACGGAATACTCATCCAGTCGTACGCCTTTTCCATGCAAAAAAGATGGAAACAAGATGGTTTCGGCATAGGAACGCACGGTGAGCTTGTTATCTATAGTCGAGTGTTAAGATGTTATCTATAGTAGAACGGGCAACCCTGAAACCGCTTTGAAATGGTGATAGAGCCTGAGTCGTCTCTAAGATGTAAGACGAGAGTTCAACATCCTTTTAAAAAGCTTGCACATACAGCTGGTAAGTGCAATAGGCCGATAGTTATACGGGTTGGTGGGATCTTTTCCAGGTTTGAGAAAAGGCATAACTATTGCATTGCGCCAAGCCAAAGGGAAAGCATGTTCCTCCCATATTTGATTGAAAAGATGTAAAAGGTTACGAAGGGAGCGATGAGGCAGATGTTGGAGCATTAGATAGCTGATGCCAACAGGATCGGGTGCAGTCATCTTGGTTTTCTGAAGGCATCACCTCAATTCCCTTTACATAAATCGACAGTTATAGGAGAGCTCCAAGCGAGAATGGAAACTAAGCCAATGGAATTCCGCACGATGTTTGGTGCATTGAAATGTCTCCGAATAGGTGTTTGAATTGGAAGCTGCAGAGAAAGCTTGTGCAATAGCATTTGCTATCTCTACAACCTCCAAGACATGTTGACCGTTCTCTTCAACGAATGAGATCTTATGTTTGGAATACAATCTCATCGCTTTCCGAACTTGGTCCCACAGCTGTTTTGAGGGAGTGGCGGATGTTACGCCTGAAACATACTTTATCCAAGATTCTCTTTGGCTTTGACGTCATACTTGGCGAGCATAAGCTTTCGTATGCTTGAAGGCAAGGAAATTTTCAGTTGTGGGGTATCAGCAGAAAATACCCCACGCCTGCCATTGGATCTTAATCGCTGCAGTGCATTCTTTATTCCACCAAGGTTTACAATGCTTATGAAAGGTGGGAGATTTTTTGGGGATAGAAGTATTAGAAGTGTTAATCATTACATCAGTGACTGCTTCAATTGCCTCGTCAATGCTGCCTTCTACCATCTGTTCTAATATAATGGCCTGTGATGTAAAATTAGGCCAGTCGACTGCCTTATAGATGTACTGTGATGGACAACGAACAGGATCATTTCCACCAACAAGTGTGACGAATATTGGGAAATGATCACTGTTGTCACTACCAACAAAAGAGGAGAGATGGCAAGATGGAAGGGGAGCAGATGGCGAGGTCTATAGCATGAAATGTGCAAGATGGTTCATGGAAGTAGGTAGTATCACGGTTATTGAGCAGAGACAGTTATCCGTGATCAGCTGTTCGATCTGTCGCCCATGGGAATTGGTATCTCTACTTCCCCATAGAGCACACTATGAGCATTAAAGTCACCGAGTATGACAAACTGTTCCGGCAATTGATCCATCAAGTTCTCAAGGCTCTGTTGCTGGATGGTAGTGTTAGGTGGCAAATACAGAGTACAGACGGTAATCATCCGTCTTACTTGTAATCGTACAGCTACTGCCTGTAATGGCGTGCTGAATGGTATCATGAGCGATGGGTGTGCATGGGAGGTAAAAAGAGAAACACCTCCCGAAGCTCTTGCATCATTGATATTATCATTCCGAATACAAGTATATCCATAGATCTTTGCCTGGTCAGATATGTTTCCTGATGAGTGACACAGGCGGGATGGTACTCTGTGATCAGGGTTTTTACGTCATCCAGCTTACTGAGGAAACCACAACAGTTCCAAGATATTAATGATGTTATTTCTTAATAAAAGAGATTGGAGCAGCTGTAGGCTGCTCTGGGGGATTGAGAACGGTCATTTTGACATCTGCACCGTCGTCTGAAAGTCCCAAGGCGCTTAAGTCAAGAATTACATCCTCTTCATGATGTCGAGATGTGTTTTTAAGTGGGGTCTCTTTGAATCTCTTTTTTGGTGAGTACCCCACACTCTGGTTTTGTGTTTGTTCTTCCTACAGTTTTCAGGACGGGACAATGGTTGTGGTATCTTCGAAATTCGACCCTCGAGACCTCCAGATGGAAGTTGAGGTGTCGAAGTTCTTGCATTGTTAATAGTATTATCATTCAGAGTTGGCTGCTTTGTGGGGAATGTGAATATGGGAATAGGGAAGTTACTTTCAAATAGGGGATCAGTTTGTGTAGATATAGTTTTTGATATTTTCGCAACAGCAGCACACGAAACCCCCACTTTAGGTGTTCGGACCTCGACCTGTCTGCGGGCTTCTGGATAAGATATGTTCTGGGTTACATCGAGCATTTAGATTTCTTTTTCGAATGTCCATTTCGAACAAGATCTTGAAAAGGCTGGATGGGCACCTTTGTAATTTACGCAACAGGGGGAGCTGTACAATTATCGTTATAGTGACAGACTACACCACAGTTGGCACATGTGTCGGATCCACAACAATTTACCTTGGAGTGTCCAAATCGTTGATATTTAAAGCATCTAATCAGGTTTGGAGTGTATACCCGTGCAGGACAGCTCAAGTAGGTGATCTTCATTCGAGTTGGTAATGTAGGAGAGTCAAAGGTTAGTATGACATACCTTGTAGGTAAAATTTTTCCTTCCCTGCGGAGTGCAATCCTATGCACTCCACACACGCTCTAGTCACGCAAATTTTCTAATATCTCTTGACGTGTAGATTTAGAGATGACCCCTCGTGAAGTGTTTAGAGATCGATGAGGATATGTAAATTGCAAAGGGACACAAGGTAGAGGTTTTAGATGATTTCTGCTTGTTTCGATGTAGAAATCTCGACAAGGAGATCGCCTGATCGAAGTTTTTTAATAGCATTAATATCCCCAAGAACTGATTGTATAGTCTTGTTGACTAAGAAAGGCGAGATATTTTGAAAGGAACTATTGTCAGCTGACGTATTGAGTTTACTGATGGAAAAGCACACATTTTTAAAGCAGCAGTCTACACTTTGTTGCTCCCTCACAGGGGGAGAAGAAAAATGAGAATTTTCATTCATAATTAGGAACAAGGATATTCGGGCCCTGCGGCACCACCCACCACTGAGTCCAACAAGGGGATGCAGATTTTGCACAGGTGCTAACAGGGCCTATATGCTCACAAATCATCTCTGTTGCAGACACCACCCTTAACATGTAGCCCAATCGCTTAATCCCTAGCCAACGACAAAGTCCAATTGGCAAGCCGATTGAGGCACACAAGACCAATGTACACCTCCCGTTTACCTGAAGCTGGGGCCAAAGCAGTGTGTTGGGTCAGTATATCGCCCCTCAACTGTCGCTATCCCCTTTTCCAGGGACATGGGACTCCACGCATGGTAAACACGTGGGTGATATAATCCCCAAGAGGCTTTTCCAGGAGCTTCCAAGAAAAGCTTTTCCAGGAGAGCCCTCACCTCTGAAGAGGCAACCACAATGAGAGGAAGAAAAAGCAAAAGGGAGGGGAATAATGAAAAAAGGGAAGGTTCACAATGCCAGGGAACCTCAGGTATCCTGGGGTTGTGAAGCCTGTACAAACCTAAAGAAAGTATGCCCCTGAGGGCGTTTTTGAAAGGATTATTGACACAAAATTACACAACCAACTAAAATATCTTCAAAATAGATTTGAACTATTTACAGCTTTTTGGAAATGCATTTTGTTTAAGACTTTAATCTAATTGGCAGAAAAATAAATATTAATCTGTTACTTCAACCTTTTATTCTCATAACAAAGAGTTTAGTTCTTAGAAAACAATTGTTTCACGATTTTTATGTTTTCAGTTATCAAAATGTATTAACTTCCTGTTAAAAATATACAACTTCTCATAGCCTTTGGTTAATTTTGTTTCAATATGGTGATTTTTTTCTGCATAGATTTTTCTGTTAATTCTAGATGGAAATGTTACACTTGAACTAAAAATTAGAAGAATAATTCAAAATTAAGAGTTTGGATCACTAATACTTACTTTAAGTTTATCACAACTATGCTGATGATATAACACAGCCAAAAAGAGATCCCATATGCTGAAGTCAGGCCAAAGGACTTTGTGAAAGGACAAAACTGAGTAACAACTTTGCCACAAAAGGAAATCACTTAATCTTACTTCACCAGATGTCCTTACAAGAATATCTGGATCTGTACTTTTGCATGAATAAAGGCTTTGGGTCAAGATATTTTCATTAATATCACTGAAAGAAAGGGAAGTATATAAGCATAATTACCACAGTAAAAATTTTTTAAATGCATTAAGAAACTACTTATGTGCATTGAATAGGAAAAGGTATATTAACTGCAGTTTATTAAAAGGCAACTAATAAATATTTAACAGCTCCATGTGAGCATAAAGAACTTAATTCTAGAATGTACTTAAAATTAAACATTGCACTGAGGCAGGTTAGCAGTGCTATAGAAACATTAGATTTGTTGAAAACATTATTATAGTCATTTTTTGCTACACTGGGGCTAGTTAGATCAGGACTTTGGCTTGGAGTGAATTCTGAACCATTATGAACATCCATGTAATGTCTGCGAATTGAACTCAGAGCCTGCTGAACCAAGGGTCAGAAGGGTAACTACTGGCTACCAGGTCAGCTAAATACATCACAAAGCAATATGAACATTTAAGGACAAACTAGGATTTATATGAGTGAGGATCACAGTACCAACTATTCATCCACTAGCTTTAAAGATTATAAAAGGGTAGCATTTCCAAAATTATGTTCCACTGAACACTGGTGTTTTATGGTCTCGCAACATTATTTTATGTATTTTGTTTTAAATAATTAACACTTGAGATGTTTGTTTTTTCTTGATACTTAGATTTCCTAATTTATTTTGTTCATTATATATATATCTACCTACCCTATATAGTAGTCAAGGTGTTCAGTTAAAATTTTGGGATTTGTAATATGTTCTGTTGTAGGAAAAATTTGGGAAACACTAATAGAGGTTGATCCAAAGAAAAGTCTTGGTTTGAAATGGCTCTTTGAGTATTTTATGGTGCAAGAGCCATATTTGGCTATGCTACATCAAAAACAACATCAGGGGCAATATTTGGCTATGCTGCACAAGACAGACGACATCAAGTAATGGACATACACAAGGAAAGTTTCATTAACACAAGAGAGAAATACAACCACGAAGGAATTGAACCTGTGCCTCCTACAACTCGCAGGTTGCTAGCACAGTGGATCTACCCACTGAGCCATGAAGGCCCTCTTGGTTAAAACTGAGTATGTTGGTTGGTTGGTTGGTTGGTTTTTTATGGCACAAGGGCCAGATTTGGCCATGCTGCGCCAAACAATAGCTAATTCATAACTGGTATTTATTTAGAGCGAGTCAGAAAGCCACGTAATAAAATTCAGTACAGTTGTGTATGTTGCAGTCGATTATAAAATCTAAATAGAGTTTACGAAACCAATGTCAGTAAGGAATAAAAATAAGTTTTTATGATGTGGTTCCAACAACAAGTCTGTTAAGGTAATAGGGGAGATACCAAATCGGTTTAGTCTATGATGATTAAAATTCCGGCATTCCGTCAATATGTGCTTTATGGAAAAAATACTATTGCATGATGAGCATAAAGGAGCTGGTTCTCCCAGCAGTAAATGTCTGTGGGTAAAAAAGGAATGTCCGATTCGGAGTCTTGTCAGTTTTACGTGATGACTTCTATTTAAGTTAAACAGATCTCGGAGCTGCCTCAGAGGTAGCACCAAAATATAGTGCTACAGTGTCGTGATGAGAATCCACCGGTTCGCCCAGGGCATCTCTAACTGCAACACTAACCCAAAAATACCTAACACAATGAAGTTCAGCACAACAGGGGGATTAATCGCCCTGACGTGGTGAACCCCAGAGACGTTAAGTAAGCCGATTGACTAGAGCGGGCTCACTCCAGCCACCCGTCTACGCAGAAGCATGGACCAAAGGGCACGCATCAGGTACCCCAGGACTCCACTTTCCCCCGATACGGGACGCCGCACACGGCAAACATGCGGGTCAGAAAAACGTACTGACATATTTACAAAATATATATATAAAACTGACAAAAGTGAAATAAGTGGAATCGTAAATTAAATGATAATTTAATAAGCAAATAAATAAATAAATAAAAATAATAATAATAATAAATATATTTTTTTTAATAATAAAGTTATAATTGAATAAAAATAAACTTCAGTACAAATTTTTAAGCAGAACTATTTTCTTGGCACAATTTCGTTACGCAAGTCGTGAAAAACTAGAAAAAAGAGGGTGGGGTGATAGCGTAGTGGGATAGGAAGAAGGGAAAGATCGCTTGGGCATCCCGGGAGCGCGACCCCCGTGTTTACCAAAGACAGTAAACCCCTGGGAAAGAAAAAGATCACTCAGGTACCCCGGGATTGTGAAGCCCGTACAAACCTAAAGAAGGAATGCCCCTGGGGGCTAAAACTGAGTATGGATGAATAGCAAAGGGCAATAATGATGCTTTATAACAGTAATATAGGACAGCATAATTTAGTGTACAAACATTTATAATATGGGTTACTCAAAACACAACAAAATTCTTTAAATATCATACTGATCTTTCATCTATCTCAGCAAAACAAAAATGTCATAAGACATTCAGGGTTATCCAAATTTAAGGCCTAACAAAGTGTTCATAATTGACACTTAAAATGACAAACAAGTACTGAATGTTTTCCAGAGTAATTATGAAGAAATATGAATATGTATTTGCCAAACTAAGATGCACAATATTAGTATTTAATAACAAATTGACTTTATCTTTAATGGACTAAAAATGAGATTAAGCAGTTGAGCTTGTGTGAGGAATTCATTATGTATTGATTATTGCTATGTAAGACTTATATAAGAGCTTGCAGATACTTTATGTAAAATAATACGACAAAATCAGCCTGAAATGTGAAAGAAAGAAATGGATGCTTCATTATAATTCTGTTCACTTTCCACTACTTTTTGCCATGTAATATACTTATAATTGTTCTACGATCTCCCTATTCAACAGATTACTTTATCCCTGAATTGAAATCTTTAAAAGAATATTATTTTCCACTTAATTGGGAAAATGGTAGGAAAAAAGATGGCAATGCTGTATTCAGGCAGAATAAGCATATTTTTAAGGCAATAAATGAAAGTATGCTCATATTTACAAACCAAGGTTAATCATGGAAATGGATTAGTTGCATGATTACAGTTGAAACTGTATTCAGACACAGATCTGAAATTTAATCCTGTTAAGCATGAATTTTGAAAGCACAATGCTGAAAATAAGCACAAAAAAAACACATTTTTAATTCAATATTTAATCTAAGAAAGTATCAGAGGTTACTAGTTTAATTTAGCACAACCATGGTTGATTTTCAATTACGAATCCACAATATAAAGGAATGATACAGTAGGCAGAGTTCAGTTCTGTAAATCAGAACATAATACTGAATATTAAGATTAAATCAGTTTTAAGTAGATTATAAGAACTGAAAATAATCCCAAGATGCTATACTTTATTAAAAACTGACAACAATCCAATTCAATACTCCTTACAACACAATTCTCAATGACAAATATGTCAAAATCACATTTTCTATGGTCTACAAGTCAAAAGGATTCTGAAGTTAGGAAGAGACTTATTTAATTTTTGATGACATGACAGTCATTAGTGCAGTAGAATGGAATACATTCAAACATCCTATTTTGGTATGAAAAATTTTGAAATGGGTGTAGGGTTTAAGATGAAATGTTAAAGTAAAATTTTAATCAATTGACAAAAAATATAAAATTTTGAAAACTGGAGGAATAATTTTGATTTGTTTTATTCTCTATGCTAATTTATTGACACAGAAGGTTATTATTACATAGGAATCAAGAACACTCCTGGCGCTTTGGAAAATTTTGGTCCACACTTTAAAAATGCAAGTTACGACACATCCAAATGCTCAGATTGCTTCTAGTATAGTTAAAATATCGTAGGCTTACAAGTGAAACACACTAAGTCAAAAAGCATTGTTCTATGAAAATGAAGGGGAAAAATTCTACCCTTTAAGCTTTACTCTCTAAGTATGTTTCTACCCCTAATTGTATAAATTACTCTAAATTCTATCTTCTATTCATTTTCCTTTATTTGTAGTGCTTAACGACATTTCCTTTAACTACCCTTTTTTATAGTAATTTTTTAGTATTTATAAAATTCTTTCAGTAATTATGATGTGGAGGTAAGTTGTTAACAAATAGATACTTCGTAATTAATACTTCTGTTCTGTAAGTGTATCTCAAGATAAAATCTAACCTTAGTGCAAAGAAAAAATGACTTAGAGGACTTCACAGGTTAAGAAAAGCTAAAACACTCATCTTGAAAACTTTGGCTTAGTGTACTTCACTTGTAAGTTAACAATATCTTCATTTACGGAAATATTTATTTATAAGTATTAACTAGCAGAATAAGCAGTCCCACATGAATGCAAGTCTCCAGAAAACTGATAAGAATTTAAAGTATGATCCCAACTTTTAATCATCTTGTTTGGTTTAGTTTGTTACACAAGGCCAATTTTTTTGCCTTAAAGGGATAATGAGACCCATTAGTTAAAATGTTCAATTTTTTTAATACAACTAAACATTCTCCACATTAGTTTCAAGAAATTAAAATAAAACTAGAATCTAGAGAGAGAAATTAAAAACTTCACATTAACAGAATCCGGCTCAATCTGATTTTAGTAGAAATTGGCTAACAAAGATTCGGAAAAGCAGCTTTCTAAAGAAATAACTTGTTCGTCTTAAAACCTTTCACACTGCCTGAATCTGGAGCATTTTGTTCAATGCAATTGAATCTACATTAGTCAGTTTTTACTGGATTTCAGATTGACCAGGATTCTGACTGATGTTGAAAAAAATTGTTTCACATTTAATAATCTTTCTGAGAATGTTGTAACACCATAAGCATAGGTACCATTGTTTTGCTACCTGTGAATATGAAGCTGAGTTTTTAGGCTGGATTGTTTTTTTGGGTTTATGGCGCAAGGGTCATATTTGAGCATGTTGCGCCATGAGGTTTTAAGCAGTTTCTTTCAAAATTAAAACAATAATATTAAGATGTCACATTCTCTTTATGTCATAAAACATAGCTAAAATGTTAAAAATTGAAGCCCTGGATGGGGAAATTTATTGTGATCAATGTTTACATTATTTATTTGACATTAATAGATTTTCTTTTAATCTTACCTTGATTTTTTAAAGTCAATTGTTCCACTTAAAACATAATTTCTATATATAATTAATAACATTCAGTTCTACATTTGTTCTTTGACAGATACGAATAATAGAAACTTGAAGCTTGAATAAGAAATGCTAATTGCAATTCAAAAATATCTAGATGAGGATAAAACAATTTACCATTCTTGCAAATTGCCTTTAACAACCTCAGATGCTATTTCTTTCACAGCAGAAGTTATTTCCTCTCGAGAAGTATAGGCCAAACATATATTTAAATATGTCCTGAAATGAAACAGTAAAATTTACTTTACAGAAGATAAATTTTTTTAAGGAATTTTTTAAGGAAAGGCGTAAATCATGTGTTGGCAAAACCACTTTTTTCTAATGCCTAACAATTGAACATTATTCATTATGGACTACAAAGGCAGATCTGTGAACCACTTTGAGTTACCCAGCTGCACCACTGGGGTGGGTTCATATTATACCCCACATACATACCGCACATTCTAGGGATAGCCTGTTTAGATATATTACCACATATTCATTCCAGATGCCTTTTCCCAGATTTGAACTTGAAATTTTTCAGTTCAGAGTCAGCACACTGACCATTAGACCAATTGGTTGGTTGCATTGAATTTCATGGTACAAGGTCCATATTTAGCCAAGCTGCCCCGCATACAAGACAAACAACATCAACTAATAGACAAACACAGAATGAAAGTTTTACTGACACAAAAGAGAAATACACCAAGGGAGCCACAACAGCCCTTTAGACCAATTGGTCACTGGAAAAATAACAAAATGAAGGATTAAAGAGTAAGGAAGTTTGAAACATTTGTAGCAAGTATATCTGCACAAAAGAAAAATACAGTAATGCCATTTTTTACATAGACTTCTCTAAGGGCAAAAACTGTCACTCAAAATATTGGTTATTATTTTCGAACATATACTACATAAAATGAGCTAATTTTGCACAGAATAATCATTACTTTAAAACAAGCAAAATTTCACATATGCCTTTCTGAAATATGCTGAAACATAAGACATGCTTTTGAATATAAAACATCAAAATTAATCAAAAATAAACTAGAAATTCAAAAGACAAACATTGCAAACTTTGTTTTTAATTTAAATAACCCACCATTTCCATTTAATACATTTTTAACCATACACATTAATACAGCTTGAAAAAATACGGTAAAAGCATACTTAGTGTTTTGATAAGACTCTAAGACAGCTTCAGCTACAAGCATCTGTAAGTCCACAGGCAACAGCGTAATATTGCCAAATACGCGAATACACACACCATATTTCTCTAATTTATCCCTAATTGAAAAAAAAGAACAAATACAGAATATATATAATAGAGAACATTTAAAAAAATTGGGATAGGTTAATACTTATTTAGTGTTATTAAGAGTTCAAGGAAAAGTTGTTTAAAATTTTTATTTCATATTCTCAAGACCTTGACCAGCTTTGGCATTTATTCCATGGGTTGGAATTGTTAGCTAACAGGTTTATTTTTTGACAGATGTATTTTTTATTGTGCACAACACTTTTATTTTTATCAAAATACATGTCATTTTCAAAGCGATGAGAAAAGGTATGATTTTTTCGTAGAATAGACTATTTATTACTTACTATGCAAGAAATTTGATTCGTTGAAATGATTCACTCACGTAATTAATAACATATTCATATAATTCACAAGACAGTTAACTGCGGATTGCTAAATCTCCAGATCAGAGTTGACTTTTATATTTAAATAGTATTCCGAAACAACAACTTAAGTGATTCCACACATTAACATGAGTAAGTTTGTAAAACTTGTAATGATTGGTTTATACCTACCCAAGTAATGCTAACAGATTTTAAGTTATGCTAATCAAAATCTCAAGTATTTTTAACATGCAAAATGATACTGTGTTTCAAATTAAATAAAATGAATGCTGGTTTTGTACATTTTAATTTTTGATTTTGACACTCAAAATTTGTGGTTATGTCTTGGTGTTAGTCAAGAGAATTAAACCCAGTAGCAAATTAAAACCAATGTGTAGAGGGGGGGCATATTTCTGAGATAACAGCAAATATGAAAAACTTGTTTTCTGACAGAAAATTCTGATTTATATATTGGGTGAATATTTAAAAAATTGAGTACTATAAATGTCAAGTCCTCAAATTTGTGTCCTGATACAGAGAAATAAAGTTGCGGTATTTCTGAAAATGCAAGAGTTGCATTTCCCAATTTCAAAAACACTTGTCACAGTTGAAATAGAAGAAAGTTTGGACCTACTGACCATGAAGTTCAAGTTTTAATGGTCAGTCACTTAACATACTATTGAAACAAGCAATTCACATTTTCATGCAATTACAAATGATTTTGGTTTTAGTTTAGTAAAAAAATCAGTCTGAAAATAATATAGTTCCAATTTTATAATATAATCCAATTTTATAAGATTGTCATAAAATTGTAGAGGCATGACTCTTTTATGTCAAAAGGGGGACAGACAGAAATTTTCTAAACCACTGCCTGTTTATTGGTAGAAATAATCATAAAAAGCTTTCAAGTGGTCAATAAGTCATGCAAGGGAGACAATAAGTCATGCCAGTTGAAGAGTCCAGAGTAACATGTTCGTAACATCCAGAGGCTAATTATTTAATTACTCTTCAGAAACATTTATTATATTTCTGATGTATAGTGGAACTTACTATGCACTTTATAGATGTTTTTATAGCTTAATAGAACTAATATATAAACTATACTTTGGATCAACTTAACTTGGTTATATGTATTTATACTACAAAGTAGATCCTTCTGCCATAAATATATAGTTCTTGAAGCATTACATTATTTCAGAATAAATGAATACTGAATAAAATGTAGAGTGCAATTTAAAACACAGAATATTTATTTTGAAATTATGCTTTACTGTTTTATTTTACCAATTGTCATATGTTCATGAATGAAATGCTTGCAGACCTCATTTATTTAAGTGAAAAATAATCTAAATAATTCAAATTAATTTCATGGACAATATTTTTCAATAAGAATTCTGACTTATATTTTTAATTTTCAAACAAATCGGTTTGTCGGCTAATCTATTTGCAGTACTTGGTTTGCTTTGTCTAAATGAAGAATTCTTGATAGATTAATCCATCCAGCTTCCTCAGACATAAAATTTGAATTTTTCAGATTCAGGTAATTCTTTTTTTTCATACCACCGCACTTACAAGTTAATGCAATAAAAGTTGAAGTGCACGTGCATACAACTACTAATAAGTAAAGAAAAAATGGTACTTTTCAATTATCAGGATGCCACTCGTAATTGTGCACCAAATGTTGGTGCGAAATTTAACTAGAGACAGGAATGTGTGCTAAATGTTGGTGCAAAATTTAACAGGAGATAAAAATGATAGGAATGCTAACCCTAACGATATATGTAGCTTCATGAAAAGTGACTATTTTATTAAAATATTTTCACTCCGAGACTGTCAGTTTGTTTCGTTGAAGTGATGAGTTTTTTGTCTGAAATTATGATAAATCCATTTTGTATTTTTCCTATTTTTGTTGTTTGTAAATTTTTGTATTTATTTTGATTTCAATAAAGCAATCATTCTTTTCATGAAACTGTATGTATTATTAGGGTTGCCATTCCCATCTCTAGTTAAATTTTGCGCCAACATTTGGAGCACAATTACAAGTGGCGTCCTGATAACCGAAAAAATGAGCATTTACACAATAATGTCAAACAAATACGGAAATCCGATATCACATTGAGATGCATGTAGTGGATGAATTCAAATAAACAAATTCAAATATAATGTAATATTCTGTTCCTCTACCCAACCCCTCCTTAACAGAGAACAGATGTGCAGGTATAGTCCGGCTCTCATGAGTTGGCATTCTAGTCATGTAGTTGCGAACATATCTGTTCTTTAAATTAGGTGATGGGTTGGATTATAAACAAAGCACTTCCACAATTGGTGTTTTTAGCTGAGATTCTGGTTCGAAGTTTATTGTTCGGTGTTGAAAGTGATGAGTTGGTGGGGAACCATCCTTGGCAGTCATGCTTTTGGTATGACACAACTCTCCTAGTAACTAGATTTCACACCTATTAAAAAATTGACTGCCTTCTCCTTGGAGCCACTGTATTACATGGTCAAAGAGGGAAGTGACCACATGATGCCAAGGGGTTGCACTTGTGGACAGTACAAGTAGAGCTAAGAGGATGATTGGGTACTATAGACTAACTGTATATTGCCATTCTTTCTCTTAATATTCTTATCTGCAACAATTTTCTTTTTTAACATTTGTTCATTAAACACCTTGTTAAATTTTAAGTGTTCCTTTTCCATCAAAATTTTAGACACACTTACTGACAAAACAACTTCAAAGCAAAGATTTATTTTTCAGATTAGTGTTGAGATACCCTCAAGTTCTAGATTTTTTAAAAAGATATTACCCTTACTTCTGTTGGAGCAATTCTCTAAATTTCTCTCTAGCTAAATTCATCAGACAATTAACTTCTTCTTTTGGTCTTTTGAAGTTTTCTATGCTAAAAGTGTATACTGTAACTTCTGTAATGCCTAAATCTAGGCACCATTCTAAAGTCTGAAATAAAAAAAAGAGTGACATTTCTAATAAATTTTTATTAATTAAAATTTGTTATTTAATTAAGCAATTAGCAAAATTAAGCAAAAAATACAGTTATGGACTGGCTCGGATGATCGGTCCTCGAAAATGTAGCCATTTGCCGATTAGCTTCAGGTGGGGAAAGACTGAATTGTTGAAGTAAAAACATGTAATTTCAAATAATTTGATGCTTTTTAAATTAGGTATTGATTTTAGGAAAGGAAATACCAGTTTGATTGTTATCCTATGGAAAAGGTTTTAATTTATTTTAGTAAAACATATTGATTCAATATCAGCAAGGTTACAAAATTGATTCAAGTTAGATTTTAAGATTAGGTAGATTGATGAAATTATTTTTATTAACTGCCATGATCTAAACGTTTGAACTAAAAGTGTGTCATATCTATGCTCTTGTTTATGGTAAGGTAGGTAGGTATTTTAATTAACGTCGCGCTGGAACAATACATTGGGCTATTATTAATATGGTAAAGATTTCTCATATCACTACATCTTTTCCTGAACTGAGGTCTCTGGACTTAGTATGGTTTGACCCCTTGATTCAACCATGATGAGCCTCACTTTCAAAACTTACCAGAAAATTAATGCTCTAGTTCTATTATGATAAAGAGTAGATTTCATAATTTATCTGTAACAGCTTACTGTATTCACATAATTTGATATTTTTTGTTGGCGATATTACTTAATCCTTAAATCAAGTTAAAAATTCAAAACTATTTCTTGCAGTAAATACAATTACTAAAAAATAAAAACAAATAATACTTTTCCATTTTTGATTAAAACTTGCCAATCCTGCTAAATTGAATTACCGTCAAAAACCTCTTCACAATAAGATCTGCATATCAGATATTACGAATCCCCCACCAGAAAAAATAAGAATAAACTAAGGTAATATACAAACCTCAGATAGCCTATTAAAACCCAATGAATGTCCTTCAAGTTTTTGCATACCATTCTTAGTTGCATATCTTCTATTACCATCCATTATAAAAGCAACATGTTTTGGAATTTGACCAGCTTTTAAAACATTGATGCAGAACTTTTCTAGCCATGTTCTTTTACTTTCTTGAATCCAGGACATTTTCAAACTACAACAGGAAATGTAAAGTAAAGAAATTATAGGTTATGCAGAATTAATTACATTTTAAATTAAGTTATAAGATGAAATGTGCTAGGCTGTGGCTTGAAAATTACCCATGAAAATTCTCAATACCAGTTTGTACCAGCTTGAAGTTCTAATTTTTATTTAAAAGTAGGCACTGACTGATCGTGATTATAGGATTTAAATCGCGTATTATGCCTAAATGACAACATTCACTGAAAAAATTTCAAATGTAGAAGGGGATAGTGTGTGTGTAAAATATCTATACTTCAAAAATAGTTATTTGTGTACAGAAAAAACACATGCAGTTTAATAGTTACATATTCAGATTGACAGGTAGCTTCAAACTTTGACCAGATGTTAAGACAAGGTTGTAGAAACAAAGTCTAAGGAGTTTTTTATGTCACAGATCCAAAGGGCTATTTATCAGCCTGCTTATCCCAGGAGTGCATCTGGTATCCTTCATTGGTCATTCCCAGATCTGCTTTCATTGAGCATGTCTGGGATATGTTAAGCCCTCAATTGCTCCCTAGAATTATAAAGGATCTGGAACAGCAGCTGCACATTACTTCAGATAAGGGTTTTATTTGACTTCATGCTACATATATTGCTGCCAGAGAGGCTTTACAAATTACTAATTGATGGACTTGTATCATGTAATATTCTAGAATAAAGTCTTCTAGATTTGATATTGCGATCGTTTCTTTAAATCTTAATGCACATCAGGCATGCTAAGTTTCATTCTGATTCTTCAGGGTGCAAGAATCGAATCAAAACACCCCACACTTGAGGGTGTTTTGATTTCTTAACAGTGTTTTGAGGTAAATTTAACTTTACAAAATACAGCAACAGCAAGGACTTAAAACATGTTCATAGTGACTATCTGACAGAAGAGAATTGCCAGTTTTCTTGGCTTGAGAATAACAGATAGGTTTTCAAAGAAACAAAAATAGATTTTTCAAGCAATTATATGAGATGTACCTTTAGCATTTATGAATAACTTTGTAGACTAACTTAATATTATAATCTGTATTGTATCTGCTGTTGCTGTATCAACTAGTTATGTGACATTAAACAAATTTTCAAATTTCCATTTAACCAAAGTTTATTCATTCTTGACTCAAAGAGTAATACATTTTTGTATTTTAATGTTCAACAAGTCAGAAAATGTCTGCAATGATAAAGATTGGTTGTAACTCTAATCAAAACTTCTAAAAATTTGTCTACTGTTTGCAGTGATTTTGAAATAAGTACCTTTTGCTCCATACAAGCATAAATGTTTATTCCTTCAAAAAAAGACAAAAGTCTTGCTTTTATCTATTACCATGAGTAGAGTTGTTAGAGAATATTAGCCAAATATTGAAGAATATTCGAGAACTTTCTATTTAAAACCTCATTTCTCAGAAAGTTGACAAATAAGATTTTTCTATTTTATCATAAAAAGATATCTGCTATTTATATCACTAAAAAAAATACATACAATGCAAAATTAACACAAAATTAATTTATTATACCTAACATTATTTTGTTATTTCACTTAATATGCACATGCTTTTTAACAGGCAAGTTACTGATAATACATGAAACTAATCACGTTTTTTAATGTCTATTCTCTGGTGAAAGTTTAAACCCAATCTAATCCATGTATTTCATGTATTAGTATCCTTTGGCTATTGATACTGTGGGGCATTGAAATTTCCATAGAATGGCTCCAATCGCTTTCCACCTAATTACTAACCACCAATCAGGTGTTAATACAGTTTGCATACAATATCTTGTTTTTTACCATTAGTCTTATTAAGTATTGTTGTAAAGAGAAGACTAAAAATAACAAACATTTACTTCAGTTTCTTTATTTTTACTTTTAGTATAGCATTTTATAACGAAAGATAATAAACTTTACATATTCAATTGAAAAATGCTATGAGGCATTTTTATTATTCGCCTTTAGAAGAAAATTCTCGATTATTCTCCTCTTGGAGAATATTCTTCGAAAGATTAGTGAGAAATTTACATCTAACTATGAGTGTTGATTGATAAGGTTAACATGTGGCCTGATGGTAGGAGTTGAGGAAGAAAAAGTTAAGCATGTGTTTGGTATCTGATACTGTGTAGTGCACACAAGCTTAGTTTCACCTCACTGTTTAATGTCTTTGAGTAATAGTATTCATCATGAGTGGTACTGCTCAGTTACGTATAAGCAGCAATCGGTAATCAAATTTATGACACTATTTTTTAAGTTAGGCTTGAAAGGGGGACTTTTCTTTTACATCATAGCAACACAAGGTCACCATTGCAGTTGATAAACGAAAGAAAAAATTAAAATGAAATTCACATGCACCATACACACCAAATTTGGCACCATCCAACTTCTGATTGTTCCCAAAATTGGAAGGATGTTGAAATGTCAACCTTTTTCATCTGATGTCGCTGTGAAAGCAAACCAAGCTTTCAAGGACAGAATGAAAGAAAAAGTAATGGGTTTGGAAAAAATATGTAGCAGTAAATGGCTAAGTTGAAAAATAAGGTGCTAATGCTCAAGAGAAATAAATTTCTTTAATTTTGATACAACTTTCATTACTTTATTGTGTCAGAAATTTAATTTACATGACCAGACCCTTGTAAACATTGCAAATTTGTAGCATATTAAATATGCATTAAATACAAAATTCAAATGTTGGTTTTCTATGCTAGTATTTTTAAACATGAATATTATTTCCATGCACATAAGATTTTAGAGGTAACAAAAGTTTTTATTTCAATTTCATCAGTCATTCCGTGTGCCACAAAGTATACCACGAGGTTTATAGTTAAGTGACAGAAACGACAAAACAATTTGTTAATCTTCCAAAAATACAGGACTTACTGAAAATTCAACAAAAGTAAAATCATAAAATCACGAAAACAGACTCGCATATATTTATTTTGGGTTTTTCTAAAACAAGTTTCTTGAATCTTTATTTTCACATTTATCAAAGTTGTCCTTGTTTAAGGCAAGCTAATTTACTCATTAAAATCCAACCTTTAGTAGAAAATTTTGAAATTAAAGTGAGCTAGTAAAAATACTTAGTGGAAGATGTTTCAGTTAGCAATAGCAAGCTGGTAAATGAAACTTTTTTGGTCTGTAATTTTAGGATTTCCAAAAAGGAATAAAAATAATCTGAGTCAATTTTAAATTAAGGTTAATTTATCTTGACATTTCTTACAGGAATTAGATTGAGAATAAATCTCAAACTTTGAAAGAAAATGTTGCAAAGAACAAATAAAAATTCATTAAAATTAAAACTGAGATATTAAAATTACCTGAACACTTACTAGAGAAACATGAAGAAAAACTATTAGACTTTAGAGGGAACTAACACAAAATTTAATAGGTTTCCTTAAAATACACGTAGCTGAATAAACACGTGGAATCAGGAAAAGTGTCGGAAAATTCCAGACTAACTGATATTAGTATTTGTTATTGTATCCGCCAGTTGAGTGGGAAACAGGTTAATGAAAAGGAGTAATTTGGAACAAAACCCTTTGAAACGCCGCAATCAAACTTTCATTCAAATTAGACAGTTCAATGATAATTTGATTCAACTTTTTACACAATACTTAATTTTCTTCTGAACTATATTAACCAAAATCTATAAAAGTTTCTATTTTTGCAATTTAAAGATTATAAGCGATTGTGGTGAGCCGAGTAGAAAAAGAAGCGATTGCTGACAAAGCATGAAAAATGTGATTATCAACCTTTCTCTTTGAGATTCATGACAGAAATTTCTTTCACTTTGACTTTAATTTATTAATTTTGACAAATTTCCAATTTACCCCCAAAACAAGTGCTTAAAAATTTCCTTTCCTTGAAGCCTCATACAATTCAGCACAACATAAACAACTTACCTACTTCCCTTAGCTTGCTTCAGAATTCGCCAATCGCCTCAAGGATGGCGCATGCGCCGTGAACTTGCTCGTCATTTCGTGTTCTTACGCTGGAATCTGCTACGAAATCGCGTCAAGAATCAAAATTTCTATCTGTAATTATGTTTATTTATTGTTCAAGTTGTGTTTATTAAGACTCCAACACAGGTATGAATGTGTTCAAGTCGTGAAATCGTTTGAAAGTATTTGGATTTAACGATTCATCCTCACACAAAGACTCGGAACCAATGTCGTTAGAGGATAATGCTAAGTACTATTCCCATGTTGATAATTCATTTTACAGTTAGCGATTGATGGTGCTATTTTATTTGATTACTGGGATTATAAAGCGAAGCGTTTTAATATGTCAAATCACCCTGAGAAGAAGAAGGGAATTGCGAACTTGGAATCAGGTAAGTAAACATAGTTTTCTGTAAGCCTAATTCGTATGTGATAGTATTGGAAGATATGCATAAATGGGAATAAACGATATTTTGTTTTCCAGAACTTTACCTATTGATTGCTAAATTTCTAAGCACAGGGCCATGTATAGGAAGTGCTGAGGTTAGTAGACATTTTGTTTATGGTTTGATTTGACTAAAATATGTACAAACTTAAACGAACGTGTTTTTATTACAGTTGCTGAGGAAAGAAATTGAGGAACACGATGTAAGTTTTGGCTTGAGTTAAATCATTTATTCTCACCTCGTGTGCCAACACGTGGTTTCTAGTTTGACAGATGTTGTTTGTTTACGTTAAATAGGGTGATTTAGGTAATTAAGTGTTAATTTCGTGAAATTTTTTTTATCAACAGTTGTTGCCGAAACGTGTTGATTGGTTTGGAAATGAGCATTCTAGAACCTTTAATGAGTTGGTAAGTCAAAATAATTAAATTTTTAAATTTTTTTGTAATTTTCTCAAATTTTGCATTTTGGTGTCTTTTCTGTTGTATTTAACGACATGCAGTGAGGCTCTCTAAAAAAAGGCCAGCTTTTTGCATTTTTGACAAAATTTGTGTACTATTAGGACAAAATATGTATAAGGCTCCATTGAGATCTGCTTTTTTGTATTTGGAAGGGTGTGGGATGGAAGAGGGGAGAGCAAATCGACCCCTAGAATTGTGACGTAGCTTGATAGACCCGTCAACCAATCAGAATTTGTTGCTTGGTTACCTTCTCTTGGGTTGTGACGTAATGTTCCCAGAATTCCTTGCAAATCAGGTTGCTTCAACATGGACATGGCGACGATATGCAATTTGCACACATTTATAATCTCTCAATTTGCAAGTCTTTCAATTAAATAAGAAGATTGAAAAGTATTTCGAAAGAAGCTTTTCCACATCATTTAGAATATGTTGAATTCAATTCGATTTTAAGAAAATTAGTAAGGGAGTTTCTTAGTCTGAATTTATAAGATCAGAGTAGAAACTCAACATATATATTAATTTTCTAATCATACATCTCTCGGTTCTTGAACAATACTGTTCAAATGTTATCACAAAACAATATTTTCCACACAGGGAACTATTCATTTTTTGTCACCCTTTAAATTTACCAATCTTTTAGAAAAGCATATAGCCACTCTAATTCTGATTTTGTATTAAAACCAGACTTTAAGATTAAACCAGATTATTAAATCTGATCTAAAATGGACGTAGAAATATTTTTATTCGATATTTTGTCTGCTCTTGCAATGACAGAAATAAACACAAAACTACCAGAATTTAAGGACGTTGAAAATGTATCGAATTAGCCACAAAAGCATCAGTTTTGAACGCAAATCTGAATTTCAAATGTTTAATATTGATGCATTTTCCCCTATATGCATGCCTTATTTAAATATTGATTGAGAGCAACCAATCAGAAACTGGAACAAATTTTATTTTTCTTGATGTATTTTCAATGGATTTCAGGTTTTTTAAACAATTTTTTAATAGTTTCTTCAGCTTACCCTTATACTTTTTTATAAAATGGAGTATAAGTCTGGAGACGGGTTTGATTTCTAAACACTTTGATACATTATATAGCAAACAGCTTTTGTATTTAAAGCACTGTTTCAGGGATTCTTATTTCAATCCAAAAGTTGTTTACCTTTCAGATTATTGGACAAGAATCATTACTTGAATCCTAATTTTCTACTATACTTTTTCAAAAGTTTGTAAAATAGATTTGTTTATTGATCCTTAATACTATATTTTAAATTCTAAGTGAACCTTTAACTCCAGCCAATGAAATACATTCCTTGCACTATTTATAGAACTTCCATATTAAATTGATGCAAATATGTTAATTGAACTCTGGTTTGGAATTCATCACAATTTATAAGTGTTGAGTATCGTGAACTTGAATTGCTTTACCAGACAACATTTGAAAAATTTTGATTCTTATCAACTATCTTTTGCAAATCGTAGCCAGTCTTTTATTACCTTATTGATCTTGGTAACTGGTTTAGGATATACAGTTACGCAATAGATGGGTCTGACGAAAATCGCGTAAGTCGGGGTACAACTTTGCATATAAATACATATAAATTGTGTTTAATTGGGACCAAGGATTAACAAAACCACTAGTTTAGAAGAAAAATATTTAATAGAATTGCAGTTCTTTATACATATTAATACAAAATATTAAAAAATAAATGAGTTGCGTAAAAAAGTTATTTCGATGTCGATGGTTTCATAAAATCTAACAAATTCGTCTGATGACACAATGCCTTTTTTTGCGCAGAATTTCTTTATAGCAAGCTAATAATTTTTTTATTCCTTGCTTTGTAGCTATAACGAGTTCTTCGTTGGAGTCTGTTTTCTAAAATTTTTAATCCCTTTTCAATTGAGCTGAGACCCTCTGTAAAGCTTGCAATTGTCATGTGCTTTTTTGGTGAAACTGGGTCTGAAGTGTCAGATGCTTCAGTGACGTTTTGTTCATGCATCTCTGAGCTCGTAGACATCGTCACCATTGACTTCCAAATCTAATTGCCTGGCAAGATTAACAACTTCTATCAGATGAGCGACATGATCAGTTTCTGGAGTTTTCGTCTCGTTTTTGAAAAAAATGGACAAAGTTTCTTCTAGACACCATTCATTTTGGAAATTTCATCCCTAGATCAAATTTACTTCGTTCGGACGACATAGTTTTTTAAGGGTTTAGAAAACGTATAACAATCTTAACTTTCATCAATCATAGATTTGTAATTGTATATGTAGAGTTCATGTGAAATGTGCCCAATGCGTATCATAGCAAGAGAAACACTGAAGATAGCGTGTTGCCAAAAACGAAAAAATCAAGAAACGCGTAACTCGGAGTTCGTGTACGTTGGGTATTACTGTACTCTAAATGTTTAATGTAATACAGTAAATGTCTAAGAGACTAAAGTCGGGTTTCAAAACATTTTGCTATGTTATAAATAGGATCTGCCCAATTTAAAGACAAAAAAAGTACCTCCAATTTAATTAAAAAAACCCAAATGTAACCAAACAATTTCAAAGTGTTCAATGCCAGATAAAAGTAATTTGAAAATTAGGAGTTTTCAGTATAAGCATTAACAAACTACTGGAAGACAGAAAATTTGTCCTGTTAACAATGAATTTAAGATGATCTAATATTAAATATAATATTTTAAGCTGTATCTTGTAAACGTATTACTTACGGTGAACTAGGTTTGAACATTTCTAACCTCGTGATTTAGGAAGTTATGCTAACTTTATCTAGTTTTTCAAATGAAAATAAAAGTGTTTAAAGTATGTACATGTTTTTTTAATTTACTTTTGTCTGGTGGAATATTAAAAACCCTCTAAATTTAATACTAAACATGGAAAATCACAATTTTCTTTTTTATTTTGATACAATAAAAATTTTGTTTAAGTAAAAATCATCAAAATGCCCACATTTTACTTTGCATTTACTGCATATTGCTATGTACAAATGCTTGAAATAGTAATGACGAAATTTCTATCATTACACTTAATGATTGAACTGGTGAAAAGTTAATAAAAAATCTTTGTGTTTCACACACACACAAAAGATGGGCATTCTAAAATTGGTAATGTCACTGATTTATAATTGGCAAATTTTCAGATTACCATTTCTTCCTTTTATGTTGTAGAACGGTGCCTTTTCTCAAATTACTGATGATCATCTGCTGAAAATATGTTCTCGAATTGGGCCAATATTGGACAAGGAGCTACCTCCCACAGTTTCTGGATTAACTTCTTTATTAGGAGTTGGGAAGCAGTCTCTTTTGAGAACAAAAGAAGGTAATTGCATTTTATTATAAAAAAATGTTTGTTTTCAATCTTGCATTTAAGCTTCACAGATGTGTTTGTTTTGAGCGATAATTGTGGTTATTTTATGCTGTAATTGTTTTACGTAAATTCAACTACCTACCTATGCTGTAAATGTTATTTCATTGAAAGTCATATTTATGCTGTTAATAATTTCTCAAAAGTTTTGAGATTGTGTCACTGCAAGTAAATATAGTAAGAACTACATTTATGGCCAAAATAACCAGCAAGCTAAAATAGTTGCCAAGTGAAATCTTCATGAGTCATTGCCAGCTTAAATGTTACCTTGACAGAAATTCTCAAACACAATGTCATAATATAATTACTGTAGTGTAGCATTTAATGACTTACAGAAAGCCAAATATGATTATTTAACTGAATTTCTTGTCAACAATTAGTAAAATATTTATAACAGAATATTCATAAATTGTATGTTTTAATTCAGTGTTGGCATTTATTATCGAATTCAAAAGTTTAAAATAACTCCATGTATTTAAAAAGATTATTTGTCATCCTTACAAATCTTCAATAGCCTGTTTGTGTTGCTCCAGTGTGATGTTAATTAAAATACCTACCTTACAAATCTTCATGTTTATTTTGTTAAAAAGACAGATCAAATCCATTCCATTAAAAAGTATTTTCAATACTTGCAAAACTTATGAAAAGCAAAATATGTAGTATTTTTAATTAAATAATATTTTTTTCCAGATTTGCAAAAGCCAAAATGTCATATGCTCAATCTTATGGCAAGGAAGAATGGAATGCCAATGCTTCCATCCCAAGCCTCCCAGTCTCAATATCCAACAAATATTGGTAAATTTCCTTCACTAATTTTTATGAATCCTAAATATTGTCTCAATCCTAATAGTGGGTTTGTCCACTGTGCTAGCAACTTGATGAGTTGTAGGCAGTGCAGGTTCGATTCCTCCCTGTGTGTTTCTCTTCTGTGCCAGTAAAACTTTCCTTGTGTTTATGTCTATTTCTTAAAATCGTTTGTTTATTGTTTGGCTCAGCTTGGCCTTTGCACCATAAAACCCAACCAACCTAAACAAGTACTTTTGATTGAGAGAGTTAGTGGAATTTTAAAATTTAATATGTACAAAATTTTTTGTTGTATACATTAAGAAAATCGTATCAATCATAGTTTGTATTATCCAAATTCTAAAAAAAGCATTATTTTAACAATAAAATAAATATTAATGTATTTACATCTCTTACTGTGCATTTCTTGGTTCACAGACATGGTATTCTTCATCACAGGTGAAACATCATTCTTGATTATGCAAATATTTCCTAATTACATAGACATTTCCTATTATGCAATTTTTGTCTTGAAATAGTGTTGTGTATTTTGTGGTGTTTTTTTGGGGGGGGGGACATTTTTTTAGGAAATCTTTGCAGTCAACATTGTTTAATTGAGCAGATGAATTTTCACTGCCTAACAAAAAGCAGTGAACAATTCTTTTAAAGAAGGAACACTTATTCTTTCATTTTCATTGGAATCTTCATTTATTCTTCACTCTCTTCCACCAATAAATCTATAATTTCGAGTCACGTAATGTTTCTGATAATACGATTGAAAAGAATCCATTTTCCCTTAAGTTTAGAAAATTTGTCTTAACCGGAGAGTAAGAATTCTTAAATGAATGAGTTTGCGCGCTATTAGACTACATTTTGATGGGCATTGGAATTTAGTTCGTATTAGTAATCATATTAAGCGAATTCGTCTTAATGAGGTTCAACTGTAATTTGTTATTTATGTATGCTCTTTCTAAGCTTCACCATGTTTGATATTTACCGCTTGTTTATGGAATGGCCTCAGGGACATATTCAGATGGAGATTCGTGAAAGGGTGACAGCTTGTTGATGTTAAAAAATAAATGCTGAACTTAACTTAATTGATGTAAATAAAAATTTGAAAAATCATGAACAGATTTAAAAATAGTCAAATGTACTTTCAAACAAAATGCCAATTTAATTTTCTGTTAAAGCAAGCAAAGAATCCATCTATGTGCTAGGTGATTGTTTCAATGGGAATTGAACTAGAAAGAAAAATTTGTAGTCTATTCAGAGGAAGGGTCCACTTCAAGCCCTTGAAATGTAAATGTTGAAAACAATCAAAAATACACGTTGGAGCTAATTTAATCAGCAAAAATCAAAGTTTCGTTTTATTGCACAGGAAAAATGCACATAGGTATGTCTAAAACAGTTGATATCTAAACCATCAAACATGTCATGTATCAGATGGCCCCTCAGATTATTTTCTGAATATGGAATGTCTATCGGAAAGGAAAAATAAAGTGCACAAAATAGGTTATATCACCCATGAAACGAAGGATGACGTTTATTTTTGTTCTGGCTATGAAAACGTTTAGATTTGATCATCCTAGAAATTTTTTAGACAATTTAGTTTTTAGAAATTTTGGTATTCTTTCTCGATCTCTTAATGATTGCATAAATTTTAGATTTCCTTTAACAAATTTTATGGTGTTTTTATGATTATTTTTTTTGTTTCAGCTCAGGTACTTATTTCAAGAGAATCAAGTGGTGCTGTTTCATGTGGGCATACATTTACCCCCAAAATTTATGCTCGCCAACAGCTTTACCGAAGGATATTAGGCCACTTATCTTCTGTATATTGTGTACTCTTCGACAGAACTGGCAAATATATCTTCACTGTAAGTTTTAAATTTTATTTTATTAATATTTATCTGTTTACTTATTTATCTTTTGGTTGATATTTTTATTTGACAAGCATGGAAGGTATTTGATTGTGCTTTGAAGTGGTAGTTCTGATTTTAAAAAGTTAATTTTTTTGAGCTTTTTCTTTTTTGTATTAAAAGAGTATATTTTGATTTTTTTTATACTACAAAGAACAAAAAAATTTAAGTTAAAAGTGCATGTTTTCTTTTTATTAAAATTCGGTTCTGGCTCACATTTTCCCCTGAATCGTATCTAAATTTTATGCCCAAACCTTAGGATGAAAAACTTTTTCCTTTGGTGAGCAGGCCTGGTGACTGAGTATACTTGCCCTCAGTTCAACATGCATGGATGTTAGCGGTGGTTCAGAATCCACTTTAAGCAGTAGGTCCTGATTTAGGTAGTCCTTGTGTAGCAAGAAATGACCATAGACAACAAACCAATCCTAAGCAACCATGTGACTAAATTTGACAACTTGACAATGAGCATGGGAAACATCTGTTCATAGGACTTTCAAGAAATTTATTAGAAAACTTGATTTTGAAGTCTGCAGAAGTCAAGTTTTAAAATTTCGCTCAATACATTATCTTGATGTTTGAAACTTGGGAAAACTCCGTCTCAGAAATAAACTGCTGCCTTATAGTGTCTCTTGTGGGAGTTTTCTAATTAGAGCCATAATATGACATACTTTAAAAAGCCATTTTCACATCCACTCATTACATATGATACAAATTACAATACATAATTAAAAAGCTTAATAATCATTCAAAGTTTCTATTTTAAAATTGTTGTAGTTCAGTATTGTAACCTTATTGTAACTAATGCATTATTCTTACTACTAATTAATGTGAGTTATTAAACTAGCTGTTCCTGGTATTTTTTATTTGTTCCCTTTGAAAAGTTTATCTTCACTAAGCTTAACCAACAGCCAAAGGAAATTATTTTATGGCTAAATCTTACTATGGAAGCTAGTTGCTGAGTTTGGTTTTAAGTACCCCTTTAAAATTGGTTCTTATAGTAAGAACCAATTTTAAAAGGTGTTTAACTTTCATTTTCATAAATGTAAAAACCCCTGTGTCCAAACAGAAATATATATAAGCCAAATAAAAATACAAAACAAATGAAGTAACAACACTTATATTAAACAGTGTTAAAAGCAGCATATAAGAGAAATAAGGTATTTACTATTAGTAAATTTATGAGATAATAGAGATAAGAATAAACATGAATCCACTTTTTAAGGGGAATAAAGTGGGAAGACCTTTGAGTTTTGTCTGTATTTGTTTAGCCCAAGCGATAAGCACTTTATAATAAAAATACTTTGTATGTTTTGAATATTTTAAAACTTGTATTGTATGCTAGAATTTGAAATGCATATGTGCCAGTGTAAAAGACTAAATTATTTTCCAGCACTTGAACAAAATCATGTTCAAGATTTGCTACCTCTTTGGTGGAATAAAACTGTTAAGGGACATTACTGGAATAACTTGTTTCATTAGAACAAAACTTGCCGTACATTATGTTGGATTTTTATATAAGTCATTGACATAGTTTGCCTGTATCATAATTATTTTTATTTAAATGCATTCATTTCTCTTGATCTTTAGGGTGCCGACGATTTACTCGTAAAAGTATGGAGTGCTCATGATGGAAGACTTTTAGCTGCCCTTCGAGGGCATTCTGCTGAAATTACTGATATGGCTGTTAACCATGAAAATACTTTGCTTGCTGCTGGAAGCTGTGATAAAACAATCAGAGTCTGGTGTCTCCGGACAACTTCCCCTGTTGCTGTTCTTTGTGGGCATACAGGAATGGTCACTTCTCTACAGGTATAATTAAATGCTTTATTTTTAAATATTGGATTATATATACTATATATATAAGTTACATTGGACATTGTTAGGTTAGTACCAGATGAAAGATTATTAACTGGGTCTAGGTATTTGTATCTGTTATGACAGTGGTTCCCAAACTGGTCATCACGAAATATTCAATGTTTTCACTGAAATGATACAGCGTCCATGTGGTTTTAGAATCAGGTATCGATGTGTTGGTGCGATGATAGGAGGACTATCTAATGGACACTACCAAAATGAAATTAGGACAAAATAAATTTGACAAAGCACTAACTGAAATTAGGACATTGAAGACAAAATTTGGCAGCATGAACTAACTTGAATTTCAGTTACAGATGAATATCCTCCACTAAGTGGTAAATCTCTGAATCTTAATCCATGTGCAATGTTATCTTGTGCAAAGTGGCCACTATGATAGAAAGCAAGTTTTATGAGCTAATTACGTGAAATAGGAAATGAGGATAACAATCTAGTGTGATTCCAAGGTTTGAGATGTGCAGTGCACAATCTGCTCACTCGTCCCTGTAATTCAGATTCATTCAATATGATTGTTTAAAATATGCATTTAATATTTTTTACATAAATTGCTTGTGAGTTCGAAATACAGTTAGTTTATTTTTTAAACTAACTGTTCTGACTTGGGCATCCTGGAAAAATCCTGACACGCTAAGGGCATCATGAACTGAAAAAGTTTGGGAGTCACTAGATTATGATAAACTTGGTATTTGTATTGGCTATGGTTTCATGGGAACTGAAATGAACCAATGCTTTTTACGGATATTATGATGACTAATTAATGAAAATAGAAGTGTGTGATAGTGCTAATTAATAAAATGCTGAGGAAAATTGATTAAATTTCCTTTACTTTTTTCTAAAGCATTGAACTACATGAAGTTAAATACTTTCAGAGTAATGTGCTACCTGAAAAATAGGTAAAAGGCCTACAGTTTTGAGAAAATATTGATTGGTAGTTCAGTTGTACTGAACATTTCAAGAATTTTTGAATTTTAAAACTTGATTATATAAAGAACTTGGAGATGATCCAATACTTTTCAATCAAACATGAATAGATTTCTTCATTTGAAAAGAAATTTCAATTTTTAGAGAATAATGAAATTTTTTAAAAAATACCATTTTCTAAATTTATTCAAAACCCAATAGCCTATTTTAATTGCCATGTATGAAATATAATAAACTATTTCCTATTCTTGTGAATTTCAGTGTTTTGTATTGATTATATAATCTTAATGTGATCTTAAATGTGAGTGGTTGTTTTATTTCATTTTTTAAAATGTTCTTTTGTAGTTTTGTCCATACCCAAAAAATGACGACAGACTTCTAATATCAACTGGAAATGATGGCTGTGTGTGTTTCTGGCACTGGAATCCAAAAACCAAGGCTTTCAAGTTAGAATTACTTAAAATATTACTGTTTTCTATACTTTCACTGCCATTTTAAACGTGCTAATTGAATGATCTGTATTGACTTATGAAAATATCTACTCATTTCAGCCCAAAGCCACTGAAGTTTACAGAACGTAATAAGCCTAATGCTCAAATGATATGTTCTTCATTTAGTTCAGGTATGTTTCCAGTTTCAATGAAGTTTTTGTATTGAAATCCATTAGTCTAAATCAACAAATTTTTTAATTAATCAAAATTATACTTATTTTTCATCAGATCGGCAGAAAATATAATTTAGCATTCAGGTGATGTTATACATTTTTGGTGTGCTGCAAAATTTTAGTTATTAGTTTATGTGTGCCATGAGATGAAAAAGGTTGAAAATCATTGGTCTAAATTAATTCTCAAGAAAATTTTTTTTGAGAATTTCATAACTACCACAAGTTTGCTCGTTTTTGAAATGAACAGTATAAGTTTGCTACCATGTATTCCCATTTATTCTCTATTCATATTTTATAAAATGATATCTTAAATGTATTGAGTTAGTTTTCTTTTGTAACTTGTTACAAATTCCTTTCAAAATTAGAATATACTGTTGACCCTTACAAGTGAAACACTAAATTGAAAATTTCAAGATATGAGCCTTAGCTTTTCTAGACCATTATGGGGTGATCTTTATTCTGTGAAGTTTTCTTTGAATGAAGGTTAGATTTTTTTCTTGAGAAACACCTAGTGAGTATAGCATAGTGAATAAAATTGTCACTCCTTTGTTTTCTCAGAACTGTTTTTTGACTGTTTCACTTGTAAACCGGGTATATCTCCTTTTAAATTTAGGGAACAGTTTTGTCTAAAAAAATTGTATTTTCTGTTAGGATAGCAAAAACGTTTCTTTGAATTAAATGTTCTAGAAAACTTCCCATCTCTGTTGTATTGTAAAATAATTAAAATCCAATTTCTTTTAATTTAATTTTTTATATTTTCTCACTTTAGGTGGCCTATTTTTGGCTACTGGTAGCACAGACCATAATGTACTCTGTTGTATTGTAAAATAATTAAAATCCAATTTCTTTTAATTTAATTTTTTTTATATTTTCTCACTTTAGGTGGCCTATTTTTGGCTACTGGTAGCACAGATCATAATGTACGTGTTTACAACATCAGTGGTTTGAATGGCCCAGAGAAAATTCTGGAGAGAGAAATTCATACGGTATAAATGATTATTAGATCATTACTTGTTTTTAAGACAAATTTAATTTGTACAAATACCTCCTAGTATTTTACTAGGATTTAACAAATTGTAACAGAAATTTCTAAAATTAAAAACATCATTTTGATGTTTTTAATTTTAGAAATTTCTGTTACAATTTGTTTTATAATCATTAGTGTGGTTAAGGCATGGACTCGGGTTTTTATTAATTTCACTTTAACATACTAGCCTGATAACATTTAAAAAATGTATTATTTGTTCTTGACTTTTCATAAAAAATATTGTATCTCTTTTTTCTTAATACTGACTGGTTGATTACTGCAAGCTGTTGAAAAGAGTAATTGTTAAAAAAGAAGCTCATGCATGTGTCACTTTGTGAAAATCAAAATAAACAAGTTAAATCTTAGTATTTTAACAAAGTCTTGTTTATTATGTTAAAAACCTTAGCAATTTGATAAAAACCGTCTTCGTGTTTTTGTTCAGTCCTAAGTAACATATTTTACTATTATATATAGATTGACCTACTACCGGTTTAGAAACAATTAATTGTTAAATATGTTTGATAATTTATTCTGTAAATTATTCTAAAATATAAAATTGTCTAAAAGTATCTTATCTTTAACAGGCATCTTGTGTGTCCCAATGATATGTCAAATGCTTATGTAATTTGCTGTGATGTATCATTAGTTGAAAAGTAGTAAATTTTGGAATTATTATCTTTCTAGGACCGAGTTGATAGTATGCAATTCAGCAATAGGGACTGTCGATTCATCAGTGGTAGTAAAGATGGAACAGCATTAATCTGGAAGTATGAAAGGCAAAACTGGACGAGCATTCAATTAAAAATGAGCACTAAAATGCCTGGGTAATATCTTGCAGCTATGTTTATTTATAGTTTAGTTATTTGAGTTTAATTTAGCTAAATATTTGTAATTTTATATTACATAATTTCTATTTTTTGTATTATATGAATATTAAGTTTTCTTATTAAGAAATTTAGTTTATATAAGGTTCCTTCATTAGGTCATTTAAATATTTTTAATTACATAGAATAATATCACATGTATGTAATTAAATTATTAATGCGTTATGACACATTAAAATTAAAGCTAAAGTTTAGTCAAGAAAATATTCTTTATTTTTCAAAGTTCTGTCCTTGATTTTTAATTGTTTTCTTATTAGCCAATCTGAAGAAGCCGAGGATAACAAATCAAAACTGAAGGTTAATATGGTTGGTTGGACGCTGGATGATTCTAGAGTTATCACAGCTGTTAGTGATTGTACAATTAAAGTGTGGAATTCAAGAAATGGTGACCTATGCACTATATTAAAGGTATCACTTTAATGCAGTTTGTATTTTTTCATGGTATTGATTAGATGTAGAATTGATTAATTTTTATTTTATTTAAAAAAATTCAGATACAAGATGTTTTCATTTTATAATTGTTTACTTTAGCTTGTAAACATTCATAACAAGAGCAAGATTTTCGTCATTTCAGTGAATTTACTAGTGCTCAAAGCTTAATAAAATCACTGCTATTCAAGTAAATTTGATTTTATTAAACAGCTTATTTTTATAGTAATGGTTTGTAAATTAAACTATATGATATCCTGTACTCATTTCTCAATGACGGCATCTATAAAATCCAAGTGATTTTCAACCTTTTCCATGGCACATAGGTATAATTTTGATTGAATTACAAATACTCATTATCTACCCTTTGTGCTCAAAAGTGACTAAAAATTCTTGAAACAATTTATTTTTGATATACATTGCAATAAAATTTTTTGTCAAAATTGTTTGTACGAGTAGTAAAAACTAAGAGTGTCACTTGAAATTATTTTTGAACACTAAACTTATTTTAAAGTGAAGTGAATCATACACAGTTGAAACTGTCTCCCTTCATTCTTGCGAAATACTGGTTGAAAATTACTGTTTTGTGATAAAAGGTGCTTCATTTTTAATAGAAAATCATTCTTTGCTGATTATGAAATTGTAGTTTTAATGATCTCTGATTTTACAATAACGTTTTTTAACCCTTGGATGCAACAGCACTGGTAGTAAGTTTATTAATTTCTCTTCTCTTTCCTAAAAAAAAATATTTTTAGCTGAATAGTCACATAAGAATTTCAAGAAATGAAAAATGGTTTTTATTTGATTTTTATTGTTTTTGTTTTGTTTATTTTTCTAGATGTGTCTGAAATTTTTTATTTTTATAACAGGCATTGTTGATTTTGTTATCTGACAGCACTTTCACATTGATACTACATTGATTTGAATGTTTTAGGGGATTTTATTGTAAAAAGCAGCTGGTTTCATTAACTGAGTGTAGTTATGTGGATGATTTGCCTTCGATTTTGAATGAAATTGTAAAATATTGTTCTAGGGTCATGAAGATGAAGTGTTTGTTTTGGAACCACATCCTACTGATAGTAGGGTGTTCTTGAGCAGTGGTCATGATGGGCGAATTATCATCTGGGATTTGGTTACAGGAACGATTGTTAAAAATCATTTTAATTTGGTGAGAATTTTTAAGTATGCTTTAAAATTTTTTCTTAGAATATGCTATGTGATGAAAAGTACGTCTTTGTCTAGCATTTAACATTAGTTTTATGCTTTATCTGATAACACTTTCATTTATAATATCTTCCAATAAAATAATATATAAAAATATCACTTGCCTTATTTACTATAGATTCAAAGAATGGATTCAGTTTATTTATATTTTTTATCAGTAGTATTTTCCATAAATTTTACATACGACAAAATCTCAAAAAAGTAGTGAAACTAAATGTTTTGAGATAACATCAGTTCTTGTTTTTCACCAATCCAAATGTTTGAAAATTACAAGGCTCAACTTGCTTAATGTCTATACTCACATTTAAAATTAAATGCATGTCCTTTGCATTTGCAGATGTAAACACAACAACTGCATTTATTAACTGTTAAATAAATGAGAATTCTTTCTTACATTTTTTCTATAAACAAATTTTGTAAAACTTTTTCCAGATTGAAGGTCAAGGTCATGGAGCTGTATTTGATTGTAAATTTTCACCTGATGGCCTGATGTTTGCTTCTACCGATTCTCATGGGCATCTAAGCATATTTGGGTTTGGCTCTGCTGAGCGTTATAAGAAAGTAAGCATGCATTTGAATTTTGATTATTTAGGGCTGCCACGGGTAACTAACTAAAAGGCTATGTTTTGCAACTATTTTTCAACTTTGGCAATTGGGTATCTTTTTATGCAAAAATGTCTGAAAAAATTTCAAATTTTTGCCAAATTTTCCAAAATTTATATGAATTTTTCGAATAAGGTCAACAAAAATTTAAGTCCCCCACGAATCCTTGTTTCAGTCACAAATTCCTACCTTCTGCTTCATCATTGGGGAAACTGTTTTTGTGACTGTTTTACTGTACTCCAATGCCATAAAAATGGTAAATATGAACATTCTGTTCTTCAACAAGTCATGCATGTAACAGCATATATGATTTTTCTCTTAAAGTGAAAAGTCAAGTTATGCAAAATGCTTCTTCCTACTTTTCCACATAGCTTTTTTGAAGACCCTGTGCCAAGGATGTAGCTGTTGGGGTCAACCAAAACTGTTACTAAAATAAGAGACTAATTTTAGTACTGTTTTTAAGAATTTATGCTACTAAAGCAACCATTTCACAAGTGCTTGGATGTGACAGTCCTGTTATCTTATGATGCCTAATCTTTTACCTAATTCAAGTTCAATTATTCTCATGACATTAAATTTCAGGTACCAGAAGAACAGTTCTTCCACACTGATTATCGGCCACTCATTCGTGATATTCATCATCATGTTCTTGATGAACAGACTCAAACTGCACCTCATTTGCTACCTCCTCCTTTCCTAGTTGATATTGACGGAAACCCTTATCCACCTAACCTTCAGCGACTTGTGCCTGGACGGGAACATCACAATGACTCTCAGCTTGTTCCATATGTTGCTGTATCAGCAGAAGGTAGTGTCTAAATTTGCTCTGATTTATAACAATGTTTCCACAATCTTGAATAATCTGTTTTCTAAGTCAAATACTTTTCATATACTGAGATCTGAACAATACTTTTTAAAATTTCCAATGGCTGCAAACTTGACATGATGCAAACAATAACAAAATTTTGACGTACATAGATGTAAACAAGAACTTGACAAACATAGATACCAAAAGAAAACGTTCTTTTATCAGCTTTTTCATAAAAATTTTAATTTTCAAAACGTTACTATAATGTTTCCACACGTGCAATTTAGAAGCTTAAGCATTTTACAAACTTTCATATATTAACAGTGTTGTAGTTCACTCTGTTTATGTAATCAGCATGTATTGCATGAATCTACAGCACTTAGCATTACTTTTATACTAAATTTTGATTGGATAAGCATTATATTTTTAGCATTCATATAACTGAAAAGGAACTCTTTCCCCAAATGAATAATATTTTGAATTTTCAAACAGGGGATTCTGAAGTTTTTGAACCAGTAAGATCTGCTAATGATGGAGCTATCAGACCAACTATCGATGACATGATTGAAAGGCTGAACCAAGAAATAGATTTGGAGAGAGATGAGAATGGCCAAAGACAAGATGAAGCTCGGTCTCCACATTCTAGTCATAGATCTCTAAATGGTGATCGAAATGAACCGTTTTCTCCACGCACTCCTCGTTCTCAGGCTGGTATGTGAAAACACTTATCTTCTGTTGATATTTATTTTAATTTCTGTTCATTTTAAGTTATTAAGGGTAAAAGTCCAAACACCTTTTACAATTAAATTTAAATGGATGTATTATTTTTAGAAAATAGTTAACTTTTTATGATTCATGATGTAATTTTGAATTTATTCTCCAATTTTTAAATGTCTTTGTACTACCATGGTATACACAATTGTTTCTACAGTTTGTTTTTGAGATTTGAAGCTGCTGACATGATCTGCTTTATGATATCTACTAAGTTTGTGTAAGCTTTACCAGTGTTATACAATTTTTTTCTTTTATTACCATGCATATAAATTTCTGCTTTACAGATTCATTCAAAGAAAAAGTTCTACCTTTAAGTATTTTGTGTGAACAGCCTTCAATTTTATACTAGGTTTCGTGCTTGTGTCTTAAGGATTTTTACTCTAAATTTATTAATGAAAATTATTCAAGTGAATACTATGAGTTTGGGAGAGGACAAATGTGGAAAGAAGCTCTGTATTCGTACTCCACCATATTTTATGGAATAACTGCATGTATGTCAATGTGACTTCCATAATGCCATGTGTTAATATCAGTTTTAAAGATTTACTCTCTTATTATCTGGCTTGTGTTATAAATTCCTTAACCAAAAATTAAAATAACTTATACAGTTTTTAAAATCCTTTTCTAGAATATTTCTGTGATAGCAAGGTTCCCACAGGCCTTAAGAAAGCTTTAAGAGCACCTGATTTTTTTAGTTTTTATTAGCTCTTAAAGGAACCTTAATATTTGATGAAAGTCCTTAAAGGTTTAAAACTGAATTTAGGTTTTACAAGAACACCACATGTCATTTCACCTGCATTCTAAACACAAGGTCAACGATACTCATCTGAAGTCATGTTATCAAGATTCAATAATAATATTTATAGATTGGTAGCTAAAAATTGAAAATTTTAAAACTAGGTCCATGAGAACCAAGTAGTTCAAAATTACGAGGTGTTGTCCTCGGATTAATCCCTGACTGTTGCCAATAGCCCGTTGTATTGCTCCAGAGTGTGACTTTAATTAATGACCTACCTAACATGAGAACCAAACAGTATTTGTGAAGGTTTCTTCACCTGTGCACTTACAGGTCTATTGCTATCAACGTGAAATGTAGCCTTAAAAGAAAGAAAAATAGCCTCTCAAAGGCTATAATTTTTCTTTTGCTAGAAGAATGCAAATCCTTTATAGCTTTTGTACTGGATATTTTGGCAGAATAGTTGCACAACTTTTTCTTAACATTTTTTATTGAGGAAGCAGGTTTTTAAAATAGTGTTGAATAATGAAATTTGTGTTGCAATAACTTTTCCTTTCACTGTTCAGATTTTGTAATTTGTAGGGCACAACTTTTATGGAACAGTTAATTCACTTTGTGGCATAAAGGTCTTGTGTATTCTTTACATGCTAAATATTGCTAATCAATTCATTGTCCCTTATTTTAAGTTATTAATGAAATGCAAGAAATACTTTTGAAAGTTGCCCTTCCCATAATGTTTTCATTTCATCATATTAAATGAAAGCAAATGAAATGATTTAGGATTTTAGAATTAAAATTTCAATTATTTTGTTTCCATGTTTTCAGTTTCTATGTTTCTCTTTTTAAAATTTCCATTATTTTTCTCCAGTTTTATGATGACATGCAGCATAAATTCTCTAAAATACATATTTTGTTTTGAATGTATCCCACAGGACACAGTCGTGTTGGTTTACGTCGAACTGGCGATGTGGAAGGTGTACAATCTGTTGGCAATTGGCAATCCAGGGACACTCAAGCTGATGTCCCATCATGGATAAAGCGAGTTGTTGTCAAGCCCATCACTCATTCCTTGTCCAAGTCTTACATGCAGAAAAGAATAGCTTTGGCAGAAAATGAAATAAGTATCTTCAATAGAGAAAGGAAAAGGCGTCCTGCATCTGAAGATGATGTGAGTCACTTTTGTACTGTACATTTCCCTCCCCTAAATCATGGTCTTCAATTTTACAAATTTTCTTCTCATTGTATTTATTTTCAATTTAAAAAAAATTAGTCTGGCTAGTTCCCAACAACTTGTAATAGTTGGAAAAAAATTTCTTTTAAAAAATTGAATAGTTTAGTGTGTGAAATATGAACATGTTATGGGAAAACAGCACCACTCAGTAAAATTTGTCATGGATAAATGAAACTGACAAACCTGTATTTTCCGATTCAACATTAATATTAGTTCTTGGAAGAAGTATTTTCGTTGCTCAATGTCGGGTGATATTGAATTTTGGCAAAGTGGCAGTTGTAGGGACTCAGAAGTCATGCTTCACTCTTTTATTGAATCCTATTTAAAAATGAGAAAGAAATTTTTATTAAAGTTCCAACCAACGAAGTTCCTTAAGATGAAAATTCTGAAAAATTGAATTTTAAGATTGCCTATCGGATTCAATTCTGTTAGGTATAAAGTGACTTTATTGAATTTTTTTTCTTTTAAGAATATTAATAAGCTATAATTTTATTGATTGTTAAGTTTTGTATATTCATTTATGTTTCTAATGTGAAATAATTTATACTTGAACTTTGTTGTAAATTGTATTTAATCCCAATATGATTTTACTCTGGCTTAAATATATTACTTTCTTAAATAGGAATCTAGAAGTTCATCCAAAAATGACGCAAGATTTCAAAAGCAAATAGGTCTTCGAGCTGGCTTAAGATCAGGAGGAGCTCAAGAAGAAATGCAAAGAGAAGAGTCAGAAGTAAGACACTATGTTCATCTTCAATTTGAGTTTGGAAATATCTTAGCTGTTCAGTAACAATATTAAACATCAGAAATTAAAATGTGTGTTAATTTTCTCTTGCCAGAATCAAGGAACTACAAATACTCACAGTTCATCTGATTCAGAAACAGACCAACAGGAAGATATGTTTGAAAGTGATGAAAGGTATGGTATAAAATAATTAGTCTCATGTGCATTATTCTTACCTATTGATTAATTATTCATCTATTCCTAATAACCAATGCTGATAATTTTTAATTTTGTGGTCTAGTGGAGATTTAGTATTCTAGACTAGCACATATTATATTTGGTACTTGTCTCTCTTCTGCATGTAGAAAAGAAGTACAGTGCAGATGCAATTTTTATGACATTTTCTGTGTTGGCAAAGATTGTAGACATAACTCTCAATGATATACATAGTGTTTACTGTGATTGGTGTTGTGTAATTGAGCCAGCAAATTAATAGGGTCCATACAATCCTTGAAAGTCGTAATAAAGAACCTTTCCTTACGCAGGGTTCTGAAAAGTTCATGAAAGAAATGCCAAAAAACATTTCAGTCTTGAAAAGCATTTTCCCTCAGACTTTAGGAGCCGTTGTGGCCCACTGCACTAGCAACCTGCAAGTTATAGGCATTGTAGATTGATTCCTCCCTGAGTGTATTTCTCTCTTCTGTATTAGTAAAACTCCTTGTGTGTATGCCCATTATATTATGTTGTCTGTCGTGTTTGGTGCAGCATGGCCAAATATGGCACTTGTGCCATAAAAACCTAACCCAGCAACCCTTGGACCATATTTAAAAAATCTCTAATTTGGGCATTTTAAGCCTTTTCAACTTTTCCTTTTTGTTCTAGGATGCAAAACCTTTTTTAAAAGAAGCTTTCGATAAAGTCCTCATTCCAAGACTACAATTTAAAAAGTAGTTGACTATTTAATTTAATGTTGTATTAGATCTTTGATTTCCTTATCTACTTCACTTGTCAAACTTATTCGCTCACATAAAAATGAATGCTCATCATTAACAGTCAGTTTTTCAAAAACTTGTTAGAAGTTCTTGAAAAGCCCTTAAAAGTACTTGCATTTTTTATGTAAAAATATAAATTTTTTCTAGGAATGATTATAATTTTCAGTAGACTTGGTACAAAACAATAGTAAAAAATAAACAATCAGGAAGATTTTAAGCAAAACTCCTCTTGTACGATGACTAACCAATTTCTTGATTGTGTAACTGATTTTTGTTTGTAACGCTTGCAGTGATTCTGGTGATTACTCTGACTGGACAGAAAACAGGCCTACAGTGAGACCAAAACCCAAGCCCCAACCCCAACCATCTACCTCAGGCACTAGCAGCAGGAGGCAGGCTTCGATGAGACAAATCAAACCTCGCCGACGTCTGGTGTCATCCAATGAAGAGGTGGACACTGAAGACGAATCCCAAGATGAAGAGGATGAGGCACCATCCAATGAGTCAGAAAAATCAAAGAAATCAAAAGCAAAACCTGTCCCCGCTATAAAGAAAACAGCTGTAAGTATTTTTTGTGTGCAAGTGCCTTTTTTATACTGTGCACCTTGATATTGATTTACAATTCAACCCTTTTAATCTTAGTTGGGTTGATTAAAACTTGGAGAATGGATTAACTGAAAAGCTGTTTTATTAAATTCATGTATATTAATTATTATATAGTAAATCTGCTAACTTTTCCAGAAATCATCCAGAAAAACACATAGTTTTTTCAGTCTTCCTGATAAAAAAATATTTTCTGAATTTTTCTGTAGGGAGAGATTTTTCAAGTTATGCTAATTTCAAAGTTTTGGTACTCAGTCATGGCAACCATGAAAAAATTTGTTGTTTTAATCTTTTAAAAATTTACCCTGCTATATTTGCTAAGTCCTTTTATATATTATTTTACATAAATCAATACTATCTAGAAGCTATACTGTAATTTGCATGCCCATATCTAACAAGTTTAAACATGTAGAGGGAATGAATTAATAAAAATCATAAAATCTGATTTAAATAAAAATCTGATTTAAATCAAATCCGATTTTTTATGATTTAAAAAATCATGATTGTTTCATACCCTCCTATGCATTTATAATAATAGCTGGAAAATATATATTGTGTAAAGAATAGCTCTGAAATTGAATTACCATCTAGAAATGCTAATTTCATAATTTATTTTGTGACAGTAGGGTGGTAGTAAAAATGTGGGACTCATATTTCTAATAAGCAAGTTGTTTTGCCTGTCGACTTTACACCCCCTTTCAATACAGCAAAGTATTGCTATCACTTTCACACTTAAAAGTGTGCCTATCTTAGTGTTTTTAGGAAAAGATATTGAAAAGTGCCCACAAACCACCAAAGCCTCTATTTCAGGAATCCAATTGGGCCATGATTCTAGTGAAAGTTCATTGATGTGCCTAGATGTTTTGGATCAACAATTGGAAAATAAAATGACAACCAAAAATTTCATGCTGTTTTGAGATTCTATTTATAGAAAAGAATTATTAAAAAATGACCATTTCTATCATTGCATTATTTTTCGGATTTTTTTTAAAACATCAATTCAAAGTAAAAGATATATTTTTACTTTGAAAAATTATCATGAATTTCTTATACACTGCTTTAAAAATAAAGTAAATAATTACAAATTAATTGCTTATAGCACAACAGAAAAAATAGAACCCATTGTATTCCCGTAGTGAAAGCTTTGAAATAAAAGACATTGGAGGGAAATAAATAAAATAAATAGCTTTTTGAAAACATTTATTGAAAAAATATGGACTTAAAACTTATTCTTAGAATAATGTGTTTGATCTAGCAGAAAAATATTTTCCAAGTTCTATTATCAATAGTTTCACATTGTTTTAATTTTGCGCTATGTTTCATCGAAAGAAAGTGCTCTTACATGTATGGATAAAATTGTTTTTCTAACCACAATTTCTTTTGATTCTTGTTTTCCTGACGAGTTTTAAAAAAATGTTAGTATTAGATGCCAAACATCAGCAAACACGAACATGTCTAATTCCAAATTTAACTTACAAGTTGAAAAGAGTACTTTATGTACGACCCCCCATCAAAACAAGTGTGATTTTCAGTCCTGTGTAGGGTCCCCTGATGAGGTGTAAAATAAGTCGCTAACGAGAGAGGAAGAAATAGTTGGTGATTGTACTAATGATACTCTGCCGTTTTGGTTGTTTGACGACATGGTCTTGAGACACGTATGGGTGCCAGAGGCTTAATTTGACTACTTATAACATTTTAGCTTTATACTTTTAAGTGCTTTGCAATTTTAGTTCAACGTTTTGAATTTTTTAGGTTAATGGTACAAAACTCCAAAATCGATATCATCCTGCACCTGAATGGCTGACGGACACAATGCCTAACAAGGCCCCTTATTTTCCACAAATTGGGGATGAAGTTATGTATTTTAGACAAGGCCATGAGTCATATGTGCAAGCAGTCAAGAGGAATAGAACTTATGATATTTTTACACGAAATCAACCTTGGCGGAAGATTAATCTACGGGTTAGTTAATTTTTTTATTTCTCTTCATTTGCAATTCTATGTAATCTTTCTCTTATGAGAAGGCAGTTCAACTTAGGGTTCATTTCAACAAAGGTGATGGTCTATTTGGTCTTGCCAGTGATGGTCTATTTGGAAAATTATGCTTCATGATCACCATAGGTGATTATTTGTTTCATCAACTCGCAATCAATGCTATTGCTTCCAGCACCGAGTGATAATGCCTTAAACTAAAAGATGCCAATGATGTGAAATGCATTGTTTACATTTAACTTGCCCCAATTTTACAAATAGATTTGTTTAAAACTTCATGACTTGAATGCCAACTCACTAGAGCTGGACTAAAAGCACGGATTCTTATTTTCTTTACCATTAATTAAATTGTAAGCTTTTACAAAATTAATGCTACAGAATTTTTGTTAGGCTGATAACTTTTTTTGTTCAAATTTATAAAGTTTATTATATCCAATGAATTTGTTTTACTAATTTGATACTTGTTGAACATTTTGGTAAATGTTTGATTTTATCATTTACATTTAGGATCAGGAAGTAGCCAGAATCGATGATATAACATATATGAACAATCCTCCTATTCTCTGCTGCTTGCAGTTATGTCTCTTGAATCCAGCATCCAAAAATGCAGATAAGTTTACTGTTAAATATCATGATATGGCTGATGTCATCGATTTCATTATACTCAAGCAAAATTATGATCAAGCTATGTGTTACGATTGGAAAATAGGTAAGTCAACTAATTTGGTATTTTTAAATGTGTTCCTAATTTAACTTGTTAATTTAAAATAGGCAATTTATGTTGAAGACAGTGCATGTAATATTTTTTATTTAATTTTAAAGCAATGCTTAAAGTTTCAAAAATCTTTTTAAAATAGTTTCCAAAACCCATAATTTGGTTTTCTTGATAATTGTGTCGTGTATGGAAGATTTTCTTCTTTCAAATACTTGTTCTTAAAGGAGAATTAGAAGATGCAATATTCGCTATGTTAATTTACCATATTACTGGTTTGATTTTATGCTCAATGAACATTTATTACACTAAAGTGAAGATTTTTATTTTATACCATTTAAAAATATTTGTATAAAAAATAACTTAAAAATTATAAAATTCTTGTTTGTTCTTGCAAACAAATATCTTCTCTAAATATTATAAAACGGTTATTTCAGCTTAATCTATGATGCTTGTAGAATGTGTTGGAAAAATTTTAATTACCTGGTTGAAACAGTTTCTTATAATAGAACCTTGAAGATAGAAAATGTTCCGCTTGAGAAAATTTAGTTTATTTCTTTTGTTTATATATTTAAAAGTTCTAATGTGTTAAAACAAGAAATGAAGAATAATTTAAAAGAGCATAAGATAAACTATTCAAATCAAAATTGTTGAAAACATTTGAATTACTTTGATATTTTGAACTGAATTGATATCAAGTTCTTAATTTTTATTAATGGATTTCAGGTGATAGATTTCGCTCTGCAATTGATAAAGTATGGTGGCTTGGAACGATCAAGGCTCATAAACCCCTTAATCCTGAGTTCCCAGATTCAATGTTTCAGTGCTTCTTAGTAAAATGGGACAATGGAGAAAAAGAGCATATGAGTCCTTGGGATTTTGAGCCAATTGACAATGAAAGTAAGAATTCTGTTTTATCCTCAAGTTATTTGCTAATTTTATAAAAGGATATTTCTAGTTTTGAAACATTTGTTTTAATTGAAATTATAATGTTAAAAGTTAAAAATTATTATGTTAAATTGCCAAATATTTATTTTTCTGCTTTGAGCATTTTCAAAATTAGTATTGTAAACTAGAAAAAGTGATCTACTTAGGGCCAATAAAGTGAATGAGACAATATATATATATATATATGTACATATATATTAAGAGAAAGATTGACAAAATTATAGTTTTGGCTGTTAACCTCAAGGGCACAGATATGTACATTAAGTTATGCATTTTTATTTGATATTTAAAACTACATACCTAATTACTAAGTAGAAAGTAGAATCTTTCAAAATAACTCAAAACTTGGTAGCAGATATTAAAATTTTATTAAATGTTTAGTAGTAATTAACAGTGCACACACATATGTTGTATTGTTTTTAAATTTCTTTATTATTTACCCCTCAAAATATGAAAATAAAGTTAACTGCTCAGATTTTGAAATTTTTTTTATCTGAGCAATTGTTCTTCAATCGTTTGATTGACTTTCATCAGAAGCAAGTAGAAATAGAACGATGTAGACAAACACATGCAACAAAAGAAGACGGACGAATGCTTAATATAGTTGAAATATATTTTACAATTTATTGTTTCCTGTATTTTTTACTATTTTGTTTTTTACATTGCTCATGTTATTATTCACCAGGGTTACCAGAAGAAGAGGGTGGTAGTGTAGATATCCTACCTGATGAACGACTTGCAATGATGTATGTTCCAGAAACCCACGAGTGGTCAACTTTTGGACGAGACCACGATTGTGATAGAATAGCTCGTGGGTTGGCCAGAATTATGGAGCTATCCATCGCTGACAATTTCACTGACCCAGTTGATCTAAATTTATATCCCAGCTATTCTATGTATGTTGAGTATCCTATGGATTTGAGAACTATCAAGATGCGTGTTCAAAATCGATTCTATAGGTTTGTAATTTTTGTTATTAGCTTCTAAATTTAACTTGTTTTTAAAGTAATTATTTTCGGTGTTATTAATTGTGTTTATAGAATAGTTTCCCAAAGTGGGTGCTACTGCTTACCTGTAGGCTCTGAAGGAATCTTGGGGGCAATGCAGGCACCAGGGAAAATAGGAAGCATTGAGGAGCAAGAGTGGGCAATAAGATGCTAAAAATAATTTCTCACCTTAAGATGTTTGTCCAAATACTTATTATTTTGACCATACAGACACTCAGTACGGTAGTGCATTGTCGCACAAATTATGTGCTTCAAAACGTTAGTTACAAATGATTGGTCTAAAAACAAGATGGCAGGTCATAACTAAGTGAGTGTTAGCATGTATGCATTTGCATGCTCTCCTTACTTATCCAGGTTCTAAGTGCAGCGGCAGCCTAGTTGGCCCCAGTGTGGAAAAGTCATGGATTAGCAATTGGAGGGTTGTGAGTTCAAAACTCGTTCCAACCAAAGACCCTCATGTGTGGGGAGGGGCTGGTGAATGTTAAATCTGTGCCCCATGTCCTCATTTTGGCATGGTGTGGAAGTTTGAAGAGCAGGGTGCCAGTTCAGTTGCTCCCCATGCTTCAAAATTAAGATGTCCTCAGATCTATCCCTTCGGGGTTGATCCAGGACCATCACCTGTAGCCGGTTGTGTTGCTCCAATGCGACATTAATTCAACTACCTTCCTTCTGGGGGCCACCAAAAAAAATTGAATATGAAGAGGGTGTGTGTGAGCCAAAAACAGTTTGGGAAATCATGATTTATAGTATTGATGTTTTTCCATTCTAATTTATTGAAAAATGTGTTTTGAAAGACAAATTGAACACTGCCCAAATCACCAATCATTACTTTGAGGAAATATTTAAAGATTTGATGCATTAGTAAAATTGAGTCATTGAGAGTAAGTATCAATTTAAGTTTGAATCAGAATTCACATGCCTTTGATGTCATGTAAAACAGAAAAAGTAGCCTACAAAATGCATTTGGGTGAAAATCGCTAGAAATGCAGATTTGTGGTTATAGTGTGTACTGATGTATTTTTAGTTTTCAATTAAGCAGGGTTTCAATGGGCCTTAAGAAGGCTTGATTTGTTTTAGTTTTTTGGGCCTAAAAAGCTCTAATATTTCTAGGACTGCCATAGATGACTAAAAAGCAACTTTTTGCTGCTATTTTTCAAACTTGATGACTAGGATATCTTTTTAAGTAAAATCGTCTTATAAGCTCCTATTTTCAAAATTTTGGTGACTAAAAATTTAGGTGATTATTTTCCAACAGTCAACGAAAATTTGTCCCTTTAACTAATAACGGATGTAAAAATATTTTTAGGATTTTTCTTTGGGGAGAAAAGTTTTTCAAGGGATGCCAATTTCGAAAATTTGGCGCCAAGCCATGGAACCATGAAAGAAAAACATCAAAATCTATGGTTGCTTAGATTGTCTTAGAAACCAAGAAAATATTAAATTCAATATTTAAATTTCAAGGCGCTACCTTCAACATGTATCGTACTTAGTACATTTTGTGCTTTAGTCGATTCATTTTGTATTTGAGCCACTAAAATTGCTATTAAAGCAGGGTTTAAGAGGAGACTTTACTGCTATTTTAAAAAAATTATACTATTTCACAAGTGCTTTGGCTGCGGCAACCCTGTATTTACTTAAAGCTGTTAAAAGTTTTTGAAAAGCCACAATTTTTACAAGAACACAGCATGTATTATTTCACGCATTCAAAAACTAAGATCAATGATACATGCCCAAGGTCAAGTGTTAAAAAATAAAGGGCATAGTTTATAGCCCTAGCTAACAATTTACATTTTTATAACTGATTCCAAAAGACCCAAACCTTGCATTCGTAAAAGGTTCTTCACTTTACGTAAAAGGATCTTTACTCACAGGTTAATCTGTTGCAATCTTTGTGAAATGTAGCTTTAAAAAATAAACTTGACCTGAAAAGACCTTAAAAAAGCTTTTGCTTGAGGAGTGGAAACCCAGTTAAAGTATTACACATTGTTCTTGATCTGTTTAAAAACTAGTTATGATTCCCAATTTCATGGCATGTTGAAAATATGGTTTCTATTAAAAGTTTGGTGTCTTTGATTGGAAATTATGGCGTAACTAAATCCCTGAAAATTATTTTTGATATTTCAAAGTTTTTAGTCATTAGGACGAAAGTACGTATCCTGTCACAAGTACTTCCATACCTCTACAGCTTAGATTGAGCAAAACTAAAATAGATTACTGTGTAAAAATATTCAAAACTTAATCTACTTGTATTTTTCAAGGCATTTCATTGTTTATTTAATTTTTTTTCTGTAGGAGATTGGATGCTGTCAAGTTTGACGTCAAATATATAGAAGTCAATGCCTCAAAATTCAATGAACACGGTTCTCAAATCGTTAAAAAAGCTAAATGTGTCGTGGATCTTTGCCTCAGGTTCATCGAGTAAGTGCTTTTTGTTTTGTAGTCATTGTTTTAGTGCAAGTATATTAATCTATTAGCAAATTTATTGTATGGCAGAAATACAGTTAGATTAAATTCATTCATTGGCCAGCAATTTTAAGTTAGCCTAGCCAGCAATAAGTTATTCTACTGATACCAGTTCTAAAGTTTTCTGTGGTACAATAGTGCTTGGTCCTTAAAATTTGTATGAGTTGTAGGCGACACAGGTTCAATTCCTGTAACTTAACGTGGGCACATTTCTCTCTACTGTATCAGTAAAACTTTCTTGATATGTGTATGTCCATTACTTGATGTTGTCTGTCTTGTGTGTGGTACAGCTTGGCCAAATATGGCTTTTGCTCTATTAAAAACCCAACCAACCTTAAAAGTTTGATAAAATAGTTAATTTTGATTATCAAATGAACCAAGTGTATGGAAATTCAACATGGAAGTATTTTGTCTTTACACATAAGGACTATATTTGAATATTTTTTTATTAATAAAATTTATAAACTTGGTCTGAAAAGTAATAATTACATAATTATGTAAACATTTTCCATTTGTCAAAAGTGACTAATTGGGTTTGTTCACTGCACTAGTAATCCGAGATGTAGGCGAAGAGAATTGAATTGAGAATTCGAAGGTCACTTATTTGAAGCAGTTCCCATTAACTGAGTTGGTATAAAAGATAAGGGTGTGTCAAAAGTATGGATGCAAAGGAACCTAGGTTTTCAAAGACACTATCATTATTTAGCATTGTTTTGAAAAGTTTTACCATCGATTTTTTATTCAAGTTGTAGTTTTACATAATTTTAAATGTAAAAGACAATTTTATGTATGATTTGCAGTTTTATTTCTAATAAGCAAGTTTTTTTCAACACTCACAGTGTATTGAGCTTTATCTTACCGCCAAGATGCACAGTAAATATATCGAGGGATTACTGTATTTCTAGATTCATAAAAAAAAATTCTTGCTGATATTTGTGAAACAATTTAATCACCTACAAGGGTAATTGCATTTATTAAGTAATTGCTGCGAAGAAAATAATTTTTCTCTGATTAGCACAATAATTCACATGAGGATTTTAATTTTTACCAAAGTTGATCAGATTATACTTTTTATAGAAAATTGATTTGGTGTCAATCAAGTAAATACATTTTAAAAACATCTTCCTATTTAATCTTCAGCTTACCTCATTGTTCGGATCCAATGATTCTTTATCACGAAATGATGGAGGCCAAGCAGTCTCGATCTCAGGACTCGCAGAGTGAATTGGATGTTTTGTGCAGTGAATCTGATAGCGATGGAGAGCATATCACCTCAAGTCGAATAAAGAGGAAAAAGGTAGTTTTCAAGTTTTAAACAAGGCCCACATACAGAACGTATTTATGTCTTCTCTTGTACTTGGTTTTACTAGAAATACTTAATTTTTGTATACCAGTAAAATGTAACTCAGTTTTTATACATAGCTGATGTAATTGATTTCCCCCTTAGCACTATTTAAAGAACTTTTTAATTATATTTTATTAAAATATTGCCTCTTTTTTTTGTGAGGGGCTGCGGTGGCCCTGTTGAAAGAGTAACGGATTAGCAACCAGAGAGTTGAGTTCGAAACTTGGTCCAGCCAAAGACTGTCGTGTATAATGGAGGCTGGTGCACATTAAATCTGTTGTGGCCTCAAATGTCCTCACTTTGGCGTGGTGTGGAAGTTTGGAGAGTGGGTGCCTGCTCAGGTGTCACCTCATCATCTGATCGTGGTTCAAAATTATATGGTGTTGTCCTCGGATCTTTCCATTCTGGTTTGATCCTGGACCGTCACCAATAGCCCATTGTATTGCTCTAGTGTGACGTTAATTAAAAATACCATGCCATCTGTTTATTTTTTAATGGTTTATTGTTCTTTGCAGTTTTGAAAAGGAAACAACTAGATTAACGTAAAAAACCAAAGTGAAAAAAATCATGATTTTATTTAAAAATTTTAATCCGATTTGCTTGATTTAAATAAAATTTGCAAATTTAAATTTGATTTTTATGATTGTAATAGGTTTGTTGTCCCTACAAGTTGAAACATTTTAAATTTGAGACATGTAAATCAGTTTCCAGATAGTACTGATTTATATTAAGCGTAGATATATATGAGGATTTAGGAAATATAATAGGGCAAATTTTTGAAAGATTGAAACAATTAAAATTATTCTTCTGGCCTTGTTGCTTCTATTCTTTCATCTGTGAATTTTATTTTAATATAAATACAAAACATTTAAAATAAAAAAAGAAACATTTATATGGGGAATAAAATTTATTTAAAATCATAATTAAATTTCAACTTTCCTGCCTTTTTGTTATCCAACTGGTTTTAGGTTCAAAAACTAGGGAAGCCAGATATTCTCAGCTTTGAAAAGTCATTCTTATTAAGATATTTTCAGCTTTGAAATGTCATTGCATTACTGAGCAAATTTGGAAACTTCGTATAAAATTACATGCATCCTGACCCAGGTTATAAACTTCAATTTAAAAATATAAAATAAAATTTAAAGTGATCTAGAGTCATGATTTTTGAAAATAAAAATAACTTGATTTGAATCACGATACCGTGTGAAAAACTGCTTTTAAAATTTGCTGATAAATTGTTTTAAATACCATGCTTTTGCCATTTTTAAGCAAAGTTTGTTGTACTTAAAACTTTATATTTTTATAGAAAAATGCTCTACAGCAATCTAGCAAGCGTGTACGCTTAGAGGACAAAAAGTATACATCCAGGAGCTGGAAGCAACAGTGTATAGCATTATTAGATAATTTTTTCCAATGTGAAGATTCAACGCCATTCCGTTATCCTGTGAATCTTAATGATTATCCTGTAAGTTTTGTGAAAAATTTAATACAGCATATAACACAACTGTTATTTTTTCCTTTATACTTTAAATTTTTAAGACCAGTAATCCAGTTTACTGATACTTTAAGCACTGAAACTAAGACATAAATTGAAACTAAGATTAAATAGGTTGCAATTCAAGTAATTTTTAGAATTTTTTATTGAACAACTGTAAATGAGTTTTTATTCCTTTTTAGGATTATAGAAATATTATTGACATCCCTATGGACTTGTCTACTGTTAGAGAAAAGCTAAATAGTGGCTCTTACAATGCTCCAGGTGAATTTTGCAAAGACATGAGGATGATATTTCATAATTCTCGAAATTACAACATAAATAAAAAATCTAGGGTAAGTTCAGTATATACGTTGAATAAGATTTTTTATTTATTGCATATATTACGTTAAAAAGTAAGCTGTTATTTAAATTTCACTACCCAACTATGTAATGTGTTTCTTAAAATTTCTTTGGAGTGTAAAAGATTGTTTTTGAAATAATCACATTATAAATTTTTGCTGAATAGTGTAATCAAGAAGTGTTTTGCCAAAATATGGATACAAATTTCAACTATAGCAATAGAATTATAAAATAATTTTCTAGAGATTTACTAAAGTTTTGACTGAATTTATATTCTATGAATACATTTTAAGTAAATTGTTTTCAACTTATTTTTCTGTCAATAATTTATTTTGTGCTTGTTTCATTTAGATATATTCCATGACAATCAGACTATCTGCGATGTTTGAGGAACATATTCGTAGCATAGTTAGTGATTGGAGATCGGCTGTTAAGTATGAGGAAAAAATTAGAAACAATCAGTATGTAAGCCAAAGGTAAAAATAAAAACTTATTGTCAATAGATGCACAAATCTTTTATTATACGTAGTAGTTAAAAGTTTTTTATCTATTATTTTTTAAACAAAATTTGTCTTTTTAAGTTTATTTCCTCTTATTTTATGCTTGTATTGATTAAAATCTAGTCAGCAGCCTAAATTGTATAACATTTGAGCATACATGAATTAATGATAAATGAAGATGGGTTTGTAAAAAAAAACAGTAAAAGCAAATAAAAGGTTTTTAGGGAATTATGTATTTGACATTGATATTTGTTTTTTAATATTCATTTTACCCTCCTGGTGGTTGCCTTGATGAGGCATCTCATCATTAATCATTAACAGATCTTGATCTCGTCATAAAAAATTTACAATATCCTAATGACAAAATATCTCATTAGCAAAATTGGTTGGATCTCTATGGACGAGATATCTCGTCGAAACCACTTGGAGGGTTGGTTAAGTTTATGAAATATTTTTATGGAAGAGGATAATTAACTGAATAATTATTTTAAATAAATATAACCATACATTTTAACTGAATGCATTATTTTTTGTATTTTTAGACGGAAACCCCTTCTTATTCAAGAGGGTGGCGTCAATGTTGGAGCGTCAACATCCAGTTTATTTGCATCAAGTTCTTCGTCCCGAGGGGATACCTCCAGACCATCATCAAGCCGTCATTCAAATAATGCATTTAGTATACCTAGTAGTTCTCGTGGTCATCATAGCAAAATAAGCAATGGCACAGGTACTTGTTTCTGATGTTTGGAATGTACTTATTACCAGGGCCCAAATTTTGTTAGCACTTAGTAACAATTCCCATGCTGATTGAAATCCTGCTTGCAATCTCCTGATTTTAGATATGTGGTTTTTAGGTTATTTTTCTATATTTAAGTTTTGGTCATTTTTGAGAATTTTTAGGGCATTTTCCCAAGTTTTTATCATTATCTTTTCGTTTAGTCCTGGGTTTTAATCAAATTTTTGAAACATTTTTTAGTTGTAATCACATTTTTTTACTCAACACAACAAATAACTCAAAAATCCTCGACCTGTCCTTCATAAAATAAATCCTTTATATCATCAGTTTACAAGTGAAGCACTTAGTCAAAATTTTCGAGATATGACATTTTTAGCTTTTCTGAATCAGAATGACTATCTTTTGCTCGGAGGTTAGATATCTTGATAAACAAATTTTGTGGTCATAGAGCGAGTAGAATTTTCCCTCTTTGTGTTCTCAAAACTGTTTTCAGACTTAGTATATTTCACTTGTAAGACAAGTGATTCACTAAGGTTAGTGATTTTCCATAAGTAGTTGAATCATCGACACTGAGAAAAGAGTAATCTGGATGGAGTTTCTGTTGTCTTGACAGAAGAAAATTAAAGATCACATTAGATGTCATATTAATTGAATTGAAGCAGTGTTTCCCAGGCCTATATCAGTTCTTTTGGAAAGAATACCGGTCCACCGAAAATATTTAAAAAGAAATGTTGGAAATGTCTCATGCACAAATGTTCGAGTATACCAAAGATTGATTGCAGTGGCAATTGCACCTGGAATGCCCCTTAATTATCCTACAAAGGATTTACCTGTTGAAATGGTCACTTCTGGTCTTATGCCCTATTTGTATTTGTTTGAAACAAACTTTGAAGTTATCAAATTTTTGGTTATGTGTAAAAATATGAATGTTTAAATATATAATTTTACTATCAAAATCTCATCCAATTAAGTCCAATTTTTTGGTTATGAGGGTTTAACATTATTAGTTACAAATAGTATATTTAAACTTGCTTCAAAAGTTTCTTAAGTCTACATCAATTATAGAGCCCCTATTGACAATTGGTATCTAGTTTTTATCATCCCTGAAAAATTTTAATTTCAAAACTTACAGGGTTTTGATAGTAAAATGATTATATTTTTATGCATGTATGTAAAATCTATTTTTTGTTTTTAGACAATTTGTCTCAGAATATTTTGTAAATCAAAAGCATAACAAAGTATTCAGGTCATTTTTTCGCATTTTAAGATAATTTTTATACGATGAGGTCTACAAAATCTGGGTCCAAATTATTACTAATCCTACTTTAAGTCAATGAATTGTTTGCTCACATTAAAATTGTTATTTAGGACCAAAAAAGAAAATGAAACATGAAACATCCCAAGCTGCCAAAGCCTCTTCAATTCATTTCAAAAAGAAGAGTTTGAAAACTACTATAGGTAAAACTTTCTTTATTCTCTATCTTATTGGTTGTCTTTGCAGCATTAATACAATACATACTTGTTACTTATATACTATATGTAGTTGCAACAGATTTTCAAACCCTAACACAAATGTAATTGCAAAGATTAAATAATTGCAAAATTAAATTCACATTAAAAACCATTAATAGCCAAATTTGTTATCAGGATTTTTAATGAGTTTCTTAAAAGCTTCATTGATTTCCTTCAGTTTTTCACCTTATCTACTTGTTATTTTATATTGTTTCATTCTAAATATTCTTGATCGACACTTCAATTAAATAGCCTTTGGATCCCAACATAATTATCACATTTTCAAAAATATTTGGAATATGAACCTTGAATCGAATAGAAATGCTTGCAATTGAATACGTAACATTTCACCTAAACAAAAAAATCCCTTTCTAACTTTAATGTGACTGTTATGTAATGGCATGAATATAGCCAATGTAAATACCAGCAGAAAAATACAAATATTTCATTATTATGCATAAACATTGCATGTATCACCTTTTGAAATTTATATAATATAAAACTAATTTGAAAAATATACCATCTCATTCAAAATCTTTGAAATATAATTTTACTGTTGGTTATTTTTTACAAAAATGTCCAAATTCAAACATTTTTAGTATTATTCCTATCGTTGAATTAAATGACCAACACTTGTTAGACAAGACTATTGGTGGGAACTACTGGAGAATTATTTGTGTAACTTACTAGTTTCCCATTAAAGTTTTCTGTATTGTAAAATCATACTGCATGGAGCATTTTACCATTTTCTTCATTTCTAATACTGTAGAGTGTTATTGCTAAATTATTAGGTTATTTTTTGGTGATTACAATTACTTTGGATTCATCTGATTGTGAATTTAGTCTCTAGCTACACAATATCCGTGTAGATTTGATAAAAAAAGTCTAGCCTTTTCAAGAAACTGAGAAAATACTTTATAATTTCATAAGATATTCAAACTAATGATATGAATGTTTGTCTTAATACTTTTAGCTGCAAAATATGCTTAAAAACAGGCAAAAATACATTGGGATTTTAATGTCATTATTTTTTAGGGACTTCTATATCGAATGGGGTGAACCGAAAACGCTTAATGCAGACATCAAAGAGAAAAATTCCAGACAGATCACCCAGGAAAGCCTCCGAAAGGATCAGAAAGCAAGAACATTCCTATGCTGAATTCAGCCATTCAGACTCAAACTCTAGTAATCATTCTAATTCTTCAATGGAAAATAGTGTAGGTAGTGAGATAGAAAGGAGACAGAAATCTAAAAGGCGTAGAAAAGACAACAATTTACACTTGCAGAAAACAACAATAAGAACTCAGGTAATAAAGAAAACTCGCATTTCAACACGTTCTTCTTCATATCACCCAAAGTCTTCAATGTATTCCTCATCACTCCGTGCTCATTCTAAGTCAACCATCCCAGCACAAAACGCCCACTCAAGATCTTCATCACCAGAGAATGGCTGGTCCCCTCTTAAGAAGAGGTCATTAGACAATAAGACTTGCCCACTCGGTGCACGTCCCAGGAGACAGGTTAAAAATTCACAGACCAGGGCAGCCAGCACGTCCCAACGGTACAAGAACTCAGGTGAAACGTCTGACACCGATGCCTCAGCATCGCAGAGCTTTAGAAGTGTGAGGGGAAAGAGATTGGATGTTAGCAACAGTCTATCCCCGCATCATACTCGTTCCAGAAACACTCGCGCCAGAAAGCCAGTTTCTTACCGACTCTTGAATTCGGGCGAAAGCTTCGAAAGTGATGCCTCAGAGTCACAGAGCTTGAAAAGTGAGAGCCATAAAAGGGTAGTCCAGGCGAAGCTATCCTCGCGGCCCACACGTTCCAAAAATCTCATTCGCCACACGTCCCGCAACCAAAAGCCTCACCATTCGCAGGAAAACTCAGGCGAGAGCTCAGACAGCGATGCCTCAGAATCTCGCAGCCTTAAGAGTGAGAGGAACTCCAACAGTTCTGGCAGTTCAAGCAAATCCAAGACACAGACCACGGAGAGCAGCAGCAAGAGTCAACAGTTTTCTAGCTCAGATTCGGAGAGCTCGGACCGGCCCGAGCAGAGGCCACGGCGGACAACGCGCTTCGCAAACCGTGACATGCGAGCTAGTGCCTTATCTGCACGCGGGATGCAGAGTCCCGGAAAGTCTGGACGGAGAGTAACTCGGTACCGAGGCCAAAGAACTGTTCAGTATCAGGAAGGGAACAGCGATGACTCCGAGAATGGCGAATCAAATCGGTCATTTAACAAGGGCTACTTACGTAAGTTTACAAGCCAATGCTAAAACCCTTTGATGCTTTTGTGCAAGCTTAATTAATTTTATATTGTTGCAGAGTGAATGTTTGCCGAGAGATGAGGATTTTTCAGGTTACCACCTATAAATACTTCTATTTTAGTTGTATTTTTGTAAAAAGCCAGACAGGTGTTCATTGTTTCTTTCTTTTGTACAAAATCGTTTATTTAATGCCATTGCTGTTGAGATTGTGATGGAACTGATGTTTTCTGGTACACAATCATTCCATAATGTAAATATTAAGCGAATCACATGAAGTTTGCAGCTAGCACATTTGTCATGTCTTTCACTGTTCACTTTTTATCCACCCATAATTTAATGTTAATAAAATGGAAGCATCTGTTCAGACTTGGTGAAATTGTATGTTAAGTTGAGAAAAAAATACCAAAATTGCCATTTGTTATATTTTAATTTGTTAATGCCCATTATTAACACTTATCTAATCTGAAAAACAATGACTGCTTTTTAAGAATTTAAAATACTAGAAAACAACTTATTTGTTAAAATTCTTGCTGATGCAATAACAAAAGATTCATTGAATCGAATTAAAATATAAAATGGTAAAAATCATGCCCATATATAAAAAGATAACTGTAATGTACCTCCTTATCCAGTCACTTATCAATGTTGTACCTCAGGGAGTAATGAAATACCAGGAAATTACTATAATTTTGTAAACACTTTTGTGTATTATTTAAAAAGAATTTAGTTTTTTTTTCTTTCTTTTAAATTGACAATAAAACAGCATTTTCAAGTTGTATTTGGTTTTATTTTCTTTATTTCAACTAATCACTATCCCATGAGAAAAAATTGAAACTTTTATTCAGTATATGTATAAATGAAGACAAAATTCAATCTCTTCTAAGTTACACAAGTCTTTTGCTTGTGTTTTGATTTCATAACTTGCTTTCTAACAAAGTACAAATATATTGCAGAGAAATTCTTATCCCTAATTTAATAAAAATATAATTTTTTTTCAAAAACTATTTGTTTATGTTTCATGTAAAAAGCAGCAGTTCTCTGAATTCATGCTAAAATATAAACCACAGGAGTACTCTATATTAAAGAAATTAAATTATTTTTCTTCTAAATATAAATTTTGTCTCTTAAATCTCATTCAAAATTTCAGGACTTGATTGTAAGGGAATTGGGAAAAATAACTATTAGCATTTAAGCATAAAATCAAGTAATATTCTACTAATAAAAGTAGTTTCTTGAAAGTAAAATTTTTTGGGTTGATATTTTTTTATATAAATTCTGTTTACATAATTATAAATTATTAAAAATACTTTTGTTTCAAATAGTAAACTTTTGCATTTTTATACATTATATTCCCAAGTACAAATTTCTTTCTAAATTCATTTAAAATTAGCTAATTTTAATACTCAATTTTCAAAATTTAGCTGAAAGTTTTTAAAACAGCATTTTAGTTACTGATTTTTCCTGCAAATTTATCTAAATTGTATTTGGAACTAAGTTCTATATGAAGCTGTAGCATTAATATTAGGATTTGAAGGATTTTCATTTCAAAGTGTAAATAAAAAATAAACTTAAGCAACCAGAACAAAATAATGGTATATGATATTTTGGGAATGAAAATCTTATTAAGAGACCATATCCTTTTAAAAACAAGTCAGGTTATAAAATATGTGTAGTTAGATTAGTTGCTTTTAGTAAACTACATATTTTACTATATGTAGTTAAAACTATTTCCTCAATCTGCTGTTTTAGGATCCCTAGCAAATGAAGAACCACAAAAGCTTGAGACTTGTTTGGGAGCATCTGAAAAGTCCATAAAAGAGGAAGGTTTTGCAGGAAAAGCTTCTTCCTCTTCAAATGGTAAAAGATTGGGTTCAATTTTTGATGATCAATCAAATGAAAGTCGTTCATCAAGTCGCAATCTGAGGACAAATCGCAGCAACGAATCAAATTTTAACCTTGCTTCTAGTTCTCAACGGAAATCAACATATTGTAAATTCATGCATGCACCTACAAGACCTGGAATAAAAGGTCTTACTTCGCTTAAGAATAAAACATTTAATGTAAATTATAGTAAGTCTATAAAAAAGGCATCTAGTGCTCTGAGTACTAAAAAGCACCCTGCTTTAATTAAGCGTTCAGTATTTAAAAGCAGTTCAATTGTCAAGAAACCAATTGTATTAAAATGCAAAGCATCAGGTGGTATTGGAATCCAACCAAAAGGGAACAGTATTTTGAAGAAGTACACCCCTATCTCTCTCAATACAAGATCCAAGATACAGTTAGGGTTGGTAAATTCAAAAGAACCAACTAATGAAAATACTGAAAGGGTACGTAAGAAACCTATTGTATTCTGTAAGCCAACATCCTCAGATAGCAATAATGAAATTAGTCTAACACATCTATTAAAGGCAAATAAATTGAAAAATGACTGCAATTTGATTGAAAAATCAAACCTTGTAACAAGTGAAAAATGTTCTGGAACCTCTAATTCCTCTGCCATCTCTTTTCATACAAGATCTGCATCTCCTAAGTTAGAGGCCCTTCCGCCATCGAGTTATAAGTTAGGTGCTAAAAAGAAAAGTTACAATCTTACACCGAAGAAAATTCAAAATTCATTGACGGGTTTGGATGATTTACATAAAACTGAAACAAAATATGATCATTCCAAAGGGTGCAAGACAAAGAATGCCACTGCTGCTCCAACAACTTTACGTGACAAAGTGAGTTTCACTGCTAATAGAAAGATGGAAGACTCTGAACCAGAGCTTGTAAACAAAAGTAAATGGTGCCTACGTAAGACTTTCAGAGGCAGTGAAAGAGCCTCGCTGATTAATGCGAGCTCTCGAGAAGCCGGATCCAGTAAGGTACAAACTAGAAATCGCGGGCAGAGGACTGTAGGATACAATGAAGACAGTGATAACAATTACCTGACAGAAATTTTGGAAAATGAAGACCCTATAAAATCAAAACACAGACACAACTTGCATGCAACCAATGAAAGGAAGGACCCAGCAGGATCTTTATCCAATGGCACTATAAGTAAACTTCATAAAACAAATTACGTTGAGAAATGCTCTCCTAACTGCGATAAGATATCGAACAAGAGTGCACACAGTAATGTTGCCATCCTCAGGCCAAAGAAAGAAGCACTGAAAATGCTGTCCAATGGGATCGAAACGAGAAATCATGGCCAGAGAACTACAGTTTATGCCGAAGATGGAGATGATTATTTGGAGGAATACTTTGAAAATTTGGAATTGTAAAAAGAAATAGGGACCATTTTAAGTATATAATAATTTTCACTTTTGATGTATCAATTTGATGTTTACTCTGGTCAATTTCCACAAATTCTGTGTAGAATAAATGCTAGGGTAGATTAATCTCAGTGATATTTTTGTACAGGCGAGGTTTGTGGCGTTGTGTCAATTGCATATTCAAAATATTGCTGATGTTCATCTGAAGTGTTCGGGATTCATTAATAATGAATTTCAGTCCTCATTCATAAACTTTAGAGATATTTATGTCCATAAAAAGTGACTTGTATACGTATGGAAATAAGTGTACAATATTTTGAAAATGTTTACTTGATGCTTTACCTTCAATTTATAAATGTCTTTCATTCTACAAGAAATTGTAAATCTGTACAAACAGTTGTATGTAACTGTTGTAAAACATTGTCAAACAATTTTTCACCTTAAATATTGGTATTAGGAATTATGAATTCTAACATAATAAAGGAAGTTCTCTGATGTTTGTCAATGTGTTCAAAACGGTGAAAAGATGTATTATACATTTCTAATAATTCAATATCATGTACTTTAACAATTCAATTCATAAAAGAAATTAAAATTAGCCAGCTGCTCCTTGATTTGATCTAAGTGAATAATTTAAAAGGTGTGGGAATTTAACTAATGAATTACAAAAAGAAATATGCAAAACTTCTATGCCTACATCAGCATCATTTCTACACAAAGAAATATGCTACTATTTACTACATCTGCCTTGTTAATTTAATTTATGCAGACAAAAATATGACATTTAGAATAGAATTGATAGAAAATGTTAAAAACATGATTCCTCTGAGATTTTGATAAAAAAGCAGACAAAATAACTTAGGTTAGGCATCTTATCTCCAACTAGATCAGAGGCCAGCAAATTATACAAAAATTAATATTTTTTATTTGTCAAGATTCTTTAGCATTATGTATCAATGTGCTACTATATATGTATTTCATTACTGATATTTTCATTCTCAAGAAACATTGGCTATAGTTTATCCACATGAGAAATCGTCTGCTTGCAAATGAAACACTTTAGTCAAAAAGCAACAGAAAAATTCTCCCTAAGCTACTCTTAAGTGTTTCAAGAAATTGAACTTTCATGCAAAGAAAAAATAACTTAGTGGGCTTCACCTGTACAAAGATCACTACATTCTGGTTTAGAAAAGCTAAAAAACTTGTGTATCTTGAAAATTGTGACCTGATGTTTCACTTGTAAGCTGTTATGCTAGTTTAATTTGCAAACAATTAGGTGGTGTTGCAGCCAATCCTTAGTTTTTAAAATAAAATCTAGACATTTTGAAAATCAGTTTAAAAGAAAAATGTTCAGCTGAGAATAAGGAGATAAAGCATTCGGATACAGTTCATTAATATATCAGACTTGCAATTTCATCAATTGCTTCTAGAAATTGTGTGAATGTATTGCTAGAAAATACATTTTTCTAACTTAAAAAAATTTCATGTTCAAACTTGTTATTTTGAAGAGTAACTTGTGGTCTGTTCTGATCATACAAAAAAACTTATTGAATTTAAAAAGTATGTTGTATAGCTTTCAGCAGCACTATCAACTCATGAGCCATGTAGAATTAACTAATATTTATAGTTAAGTGTGTTAAAAATGAAAGATTTTGCAAAAATATAATGCCAAAATATTAGTAATTTTAAAAATTTCTATTGACTTCACAAAACAAATTATTATAATCCTTGGAGTTTAAAAAGGGATTATAAATTAATAAAAAAGAGGGTTAATTCTCGTTTTGATTTCAATTTTTTCTATTACATACTTTGAGAAAAATCAGTCATCAAATATCTTAGAATATTCTGGAATAAATTAGTGCACACTTTCAAAACTTGCTTGAGAAAATGTTGAGAAATTCCCTTTGCAAGGCCATTACATTTTAAATAAAGGAACTTATACTTTATGCATTTTATGTGATTAAAAAGAAAACTAATAAAGTGCATCTATACTATTTATAACATTGAGTAATTGTTGCTGCATGTACAATAGAATATTTTACTTTACTATAATTAATGACTTAAATTTAAAGTACGTGATACTTGGTTATATCGTTGCAATGAATGTAAAATAGGAGTATGGAGACAAATCCTGATCCTTATTGTATCAAATATTCACAATTTGCAAAGAGCACACATTTCATTAAACATCAAGGTATCATTTTATTATGGGAATATTACAGAACGATGTGATAAAATTTTGCATTGTTTTAACTAATTATGATGCAATAACATTACTTGAGTCATGAAAGCAGGGCCATGTTTGGTGATGATTCTTACGCAATCTACCAAAATTATCGAATTATTTCAGATTGACTAATTTATAAAGCTAATGTTTGTTGAGAATTCATAGGTGATATCTTAAAAGTATAGTTAGGCTATTTGAATCTTAGGAATACAAGTCTTAGTTTTAAATAGGCATATCTAGGTCACTACATCTTCAGTTACCATGGAGGCATCTACTAAACATGCAGCACTCACTTTTCCCCTACTTGTTTTGTTCCACCCTAAACCTAAAATAATAAGTTTGTTGTTTTACCCAGATCAAACGTTTTCATGGTTAGAGTAAGGGAGTATGCCTGGCTGAATACTTCAATGAACTGTCTAATTTTTGATGCATTTCATTTGTCAAGTTATTTACTAAATCTCAGTGTTTACTCTTGGCTAGATTTTTACTAATTTTATGCTTTTCACCATAACATGGAGACTCAATAAGGTTGAGGCCTGTTTCCATGATGGCTTACACTGCTGAAGTGAGCAAATGAATTGTTTGTGAAAACATGCAAATCACTGCAATACTGGATTAATTAATGCTCTTAAGCAATAGTGTACTTAAATTTATTTGGTGATTTTCAACCACATATGTAATGTGACCAAATAGTTTAAACTCAACCACACAAATAATTATAAAAAACTAATCTTCACTTTTATTTCTAAAAATCAATTTCTTATAAAACGAACTATCACTAGTTCTATCAAAACGCAATATGCATATATATATAAACACAATATACATAGTATTTATTGTACTCTATATCGACTCAAAATTCACAGTATAGCAAATCTAGTCTAAATGTTTTGACTGCTGAGTAATTCATTTTCAAAAGATGGAAATTAGCCTCGCATTATTTTGTAAGAGCACCATTTAAATACAATACACTCAGTTATCAACTGAAATAAATATGCATTATGAAATTATGAGTTTGAAAGCTCTCATAATAAATGATTTAAGATCATTTTTACAGTTCATAGCATAAAATATACTGTTAAGTTCAACAAAATGTACTATACTGTATGAGTACTTGCCTGTAAAGCTAAGCACTGATGGTATTAATGCTTTGATAGCCTTTTTCATGACTTGTCAAAACTTGGCATTTTAGTCAAATGAAATTCCAGTATGCTGCCCTTATTCAAAATTAGCTCTTAACCGGAAGTATTTTTTCTTTTGAAGTGTATGTTTGCTTTGAAAATCCCTCCCACATGTAACTTTTCAATTATAAAATGTGCATTTTATTTGCATTGGAAGGACAAGATTGTGTTAGACTACATCAGGGATGGGGAACCTGAGGCCTTAAGGCCACATGTGGCCTTTTAGGTCTAAGGATGGTCTTGTGACTGAATCGAAAATTTATAGAATAAATCCTTTTATTTTATACCTTTTTTGTCTTATGATTTCATTTTATTTTTTAAATGAATGTATATGAAAGAATGAAAGTCCTCCCAGATTGACCAACCCAATTAGAACATTATTTAACCATACGGGCTAAATTGGCAGCATCTACTCATGATTTAGTTCTAATGCAATGTTAAAATGTGACATCTTCCCTTGCCTGACTGGCTCCACTGCCCTACAAGGCTGGTTAGCGAGAGTTCATGGGGGTTAAGTACACCAGTTTGTTATCTTTTGACAACGCTGCACTGTGTTTTTGTTTGAATTGGAATTTGTGAATAAATGCACAGCTTGACAGTAATTTTTAATTCTGTCTACCAAAAAATGTTATCTTCAATTTAACCATTTATTGCTGTGAATCTACATTAAACTGGAATTGTGGACCTTCATGCTGCAACCAAATATTCAAAGCTTTCCAACAAAAAGCATACGAGTCATTAAATGATAAACTAACATTAAAATTAACCAGTAGTTTTCATTTTTTGAAATTATTAAGTACATTGTAGTTAGACTTACAAAATAATGTACATTTTTTAGTATACCTAATTGAAGTTTCATAAATGCAACCTTCCAACATGAAAAGACTTGTGTACGTGAGACTGTCATGCTTAAATGTCCTCATATTGGTGTAGTGTGTAAGTTTGGAGAGTAGGGTGCCAGCTCAGGTGTTGACAGCTCATTTGTTATCTGACCTGGTTCAAAATTATGAAGCATTTTGGATTTTTCCTTTTGGTATTGAACCAGGACCGTCGTTAATAGCGTATTGTGTTGCTTCAGAGCAATGCAAATTCAACTTCCTACTTACCTCCAACATGGAAAGGTTCCTCATCCCTGGACTAGATACTCTTAATTTTTTCTACCATCTAGATGCAAAAAAGTATTCCAGACTTGAGAGCATTTGCATTCCTCCAATAAATTCAAATTTGTTATGCAAACATAATTCACTACAGAATATATTTTAAGCATTAGAAATGTGTGAAATGCTTTAAAAATGCATCTAATTTTAGTTTAGTAGTAATGTGTTTCCCTTTACACATTTCATTAGTGAATACATTAGTCTGTTTTCGTAAGGAAAAAGAGGTGTTCTTGAACAAATTCCCAGTGGCCTGTCTTTTAGGTAAATGGATGCTTTATTAAAATAAATTTATTTTAAGTAATTTTTTGAATTACAAAATTGACATCAAGAGCTGATAAAAGTAACAAAATAAATTATATTTTACTGATGCATTTTTAAAACTATTTCCATAAAAGATAAAATACAAAACTTCATTATTTGCTAAAGCAGTTAAAGAAATTGGTTTAAAAATAGTTATTTCACAAATGGTTGCTTTCTGTGGATGTTTAAAAGGATGGTTCTGCTTAAGAAGTAATATACAATAAAAATCATTTAAGTAGTATCACAATATTACAGATGAACAATTAAACATTAACTCATATATGGAAACTATGGAATTGGAATGTGCATTATTTATGAGATGAAACATTCTTTATACATAAATAGGAAACAGTCTATAAGAAACATCTTACAAAACAATTGTTCAATCTAATAATCACAAATATAAATTCAATGTAAATTTATTCCATTGTATCACAAATGCCTTAAAACACTTTATAATTGATAAAATCTATTGTATAGAATGCATATAAAATTGTACTCATCTACATGACTTAGATATAATGCAAGATTGCAGAAATCGATAATATAAATCAGTGTGTCAAAGCGACCAATTCAATTTGTTGATTCATTACCCCAATATGATTTTAAACTGTTGAAATACAAATGCTGTTATGAATAGTTCATACTTGCAAAACATCTGCAATTGTTTTTGTCTTAGGCAAGGCTGGATTTATTATCTTTAGCAAAGACCCTATTGCTAAAGGAAATAAGTAACTAAGAATTAAATAATCAAAGAAGTTCAGAGGCCTAGTTGTCCATGGCCATATCCAGAGTCCACGACGAAGAGAATCGCGTAGATGATGAGATACAACAGCTATGAGGAAGTACCATCCTATGTTTTCTAAATATTTACATCCTTTACAATGTGTCACAGTAAGGAAGAGTATAGTTAATGAAAGCATTAATGTTGTGTTGTGGAAGGGAGGTCTGGAGTCTAAATTAGTGGCATCCTGAAAATAGATGTTCTAAGATAAAAATTCAGAGTAAACTAAATTGCAAAAGTCAAACATTTAAAATTCGATGCACTTATATGTGAAAGGAAATAAGTAATAAAATAAGTGGGTCTAAAAATTAGAATGTGTGGTGTGTGTGTGAGAGCAAGTACATCCCATAAATTTATTATGAGTGAATGAAATAAATTTTTTAGAAGTTTGTTTTATTTGCGAACTATTTGATGAGGTATGCGAGAAAATTGTTCATCATCAAACCAGCTCACAGAATGATTTGGGTTGGACAAGCAAGCCCATTCCTGAGTGGTGTGCTGGGCCATGCACTTGCATGTTAGAAAAAGTAGGAGTGGCTGAAGGCACAGTATGACTCCAACTTTGAATAAGCATGCCTAACAAATTTTCCAATATTTATTTTTCTTATTTGATCTTTGTTTGTGATTGTAATAAAAGATGCTTTTGAATCTGCATATTTGTTATTGTTTCCCCCCCCCACATAAGTATATTCAAAAAGCACTCCTCAATGGCAGATATTTTCAGGAGGCGCGCCACTGGGCTTGAATCTTCCTGAAATGATTTTGGAATAAAACTATCAAAAGCACATGGCTGAAGTTAGTTACTTCAGAGAAGATTGAAGTTTTGTACATTACAGGTAAAACATGTTTGAATTCGTCAATAATCTGAAAACAGTCGAAAAAGCAAGATATTACAATTCTATTCCCCTTTCAGTCTCCAAGTATAGCTGCTTTTGCTTGATCCCAGGTGTATGATGGGGGTCCTAACAAATAGACCGATCAAGATTTTCCTTTAAAGCTCAAACACTGACCCCTTTGGGCTTTGGAACTAAAGGGGTCAGTATGGGGTAAACTAGCAGTTATTTGTGATGCAGCTCCCAGTGGGCAGCCCTGTTACTTCTAACAGGGACAATCACTAACATCCATAAGCTTACAAAATGGGATTTGAACCACAAACCTAGAAACGCTATGACTACTATACCAGGAAGGCCGCCCTGATCAATACTCAATTTTTATTAATACATACAGGGCCTCCCCATATGGGGATGTTGGAGATACTTTGGTGTTGAAGGGCCCCAAATATCGAACTTTTCACTAATGAGGAGAATGTTTACAAAGTGTATAAGTTATGAATTTACATTTACAGGTGTAAATATTAAAGTATCACTAACACATAAACAGTTTCCACAAACACCCAGCCTCTAGGTCTAGGCACCCAATCTTTTTGGGCCTCCTAATATTTTTATGGTTTCCTCCAAATATTTATTTTTCCTATGACAGGAAAAGTCCAGGGACCATAATTTCTTATGTGGGTAGTCCAGTACAAATTAGCCCACTAAATAGGTCGTCAAATAAGATGTGATCATCAGATAAAAAGTGCAAGATAAAAGATGACTAAAATCCATAAAGCTCCCCGTCGAACAAATGGGGCAGTCAGGAGAAGCAAGCACACCAATGCGGTGTAAGTGTCCTCTTAAAAGTTAGAGTCCGGTTAAAATTTGCAGTAGCAATATGTCTTGGCAAATTAGGTGGAACAGGGTCAGATGAAAGCTTGCTCCATGTTGTCCGTGGCCTCAAGCTTTTGATGATTGCAGAGAGACTTATTTATCTTTTCCTCTACCAATCTGCAAGCATGGAGGTAAGGGAGAGGGCTGGTCGGCTGGGATAGAAGACAACAACAATTTTTAGCTAGCTTGTCTGCATGCTCATTACCTGGTATATCACATTGGCTTGGTATCAACTGGAGAGCACTGATCCAAGAGTTCAAGATATCACTGGCAATTAAACGAGCTCTGGCCAAGCGAACACAATGAGGTTCTTTATAGGAGCATAACTTCCCTCCAAGTATGTATTAAGGAATATACAAGTAACTAAAATTGCAGTGACTCAATGATTGGTTTTGGAGTTTTATGGCACAAGGGCCATATTTGGCCATGCTGCACCAGACACAATACAATATCAAGTAATTGACACAAGACATAATATCAAGTAATTGACACACACAGTGAAAGCTTTACTGACACAGAAGAGAGAAATACACCCAGGGATGAATGCACCTGACAGGAATCGAACCTGTACCGCCTACAACTCAAAGGTTGCTAGCACAGTGGGCATACTCACTGAGCCACGACGACCCCGGTGACTCAATGTTACTCATTAGGTTACTTGACAGCTTTATCAGGAGACAAGGGTACAAAGTCCTACGATTGGATTGGATGTTTGGGTTTTATGGTGCAAGGTCCAAAAGCAGACAAGCTGTGGAAACACAGGACAGAATATGACCCATTAACCCCTTCTGGTAAAATGACGAGTCTAGCTCGTCATTGGTTTTTCATGCCATAAAGCACAATGACGAGCTACACTCGTCATGCGACTAAAGTTACTGTTGAATATGATCCAAATCAATAATATAATTTTAATTAAATCATACCAGAAGGGGTTAAAAGCACAAAACATCTAAAAATCAAGTCCAAGACAAAGATAAAAGGTAGATTTAAAACATGTAAAATGTGTTGATGAGAATAAAAATATTCCAATAGTCAGATAAAACAAAACCATTATCGTCTGCAGCATAACTAATGAAACTGAAGAATTTAATTAACATACGCATAAAATTTTGCAAGCGTGAAATTTAAAGGATTAAATTATAAAATTTGATAAAAATAGATTTGAGATCCTTTGAATTTGGAAAAAATATTAGACGAGATTTAAAAAACCAACTGAACATAAAAATGCGAAAAGGTTTAAATGGGGATTTTCCCCAACCAAATCTACCGCATATTCAAAATTGTACTTGAAAGAATTTAAGATGATCATTAAAGATAGGACAGATAAAAAAATATGATAAACAGAAAAAGCAGAGCATGAGTTGCAATTGGGGGAGCTCTCCTAGTAAAACATGAAGATGTGTGAATCGTGTGTGTCCAATGAGAAGGCGGGTCAATTTGACATCAGTTCTCCGCATTGGAGACACTGGCCACTAATGAATGATAGGTTTTATATAATATAATTTGATGGTGACTTGCTGACAAAGTCCTAGGAGCCCTACTGTATTTATGGTTGCCTCCAATATGAGAATATCTACATCTACAAATATTAGTAATGATCTATAAACAAATATAAAGTTAGGATGCTCCAATAATTTTGTGTCTGTCCTGGCTCAGTGGGTTTGCCCACTGCGCTAGCAACCTGTGAATTATAGGCAGCGCAGGTTCGATTCCTCAATGGGTTTGTTTCCTCCCTTCTGTATCAGTAAAACTTTCCTTGTATGTGTATGTCCATTACTTGATGCTGTCTGCCTTGTGTTTGGCACAGCATAACCAAATATGACCCTTGTGCCATAAAATCGCACCAACCAACCTCCAATAATTTCTCCTAGTTGGCACCATTGTATTTTAAGATACAAAAGTGTGCAGCAGCAAAGCATGGGAAAGCACAAGCAACTCCATACATTTCATATATATGATTTCAAAGCAATATATTTGTTATGCAAATAACATTACGTATTTATTCTTTGTATGTAGTCAGGTCTCAATGATAAAAGTATTAGGATGCAAAGGTTGGTTTCATGCAGCAAGGGCTATATTATTTGGCCAAACACAAGACAGACAATGTCAAGTAATTTTGAAAAGAAAAGATGGAGAGAAAGATCGCTTGGGCATCCTAGGGTCACAACATGTTTACCAGGGTCAGTAAATCCCAAGAGAAAAGAATAGATCACTATGGTATTTGAAGTTCATTGAGTCCATACACACAAATATGTGTCCCCGATGGGAAGTATGCAAAGGTACCTGGTCCCAAAGAATTGGTATTTCTGCTAGTGTATGAAGGAAAAGAAAATGCACGTTTGTGAAAGTTAAGCATTGAGTATTTGAAGTAGTTGTATTTCATGAGACCTATCTCATATAACCTAGTACCATCATCTTAGTATTGGGTCCCAGACTAGATGTTTGGGTCTGTTGAAAGGTATGTTCTATCACATTCAAACTGGTAAACGTGACTTCAGAGTAAAGCTCAAGATTCATATTTAAAACTTTTGATAGTTTCATCAGGAAAACTCCATGCTTGTATTTGCGGACAATTCAAACCAAATCCATACATAGGTCTGAAAGTTATCTGGTACTGGTGAAGGTTTGTTGCATTAGGTTTGAAGGTGCACAAGGGTCATATTTCCAGATTGGGAAGGAAAGATTAAAAAGTGAAATCTGTGTGAAGCTCCTATTTTCCTGTTAAGGGTTACCTATTTTAGGGACTATTTCAATATGTTTCGTTACTGAATAATAAAAATTAAGTCAGATTCATAATTCAAATCCTGTTTTCTGAAACATGATGGATCCCAAATGTTTGATTTTATCATTTCATTAATCAAATACGGATTGTGTCAAATGAATAAAAATATACTAGTAGTACCTTTAATCTCCAAGATTTTGCCATAATAAAGTGATCTATATCCAGTAAGCAACAAAGAAGTCCACACAGCAAACTTTGAAGACCCAATGCAAGTGAAAATTTTTCATAGCTGATCACAATTAGCCAACTGACTACTCCGAGGAACAAATGAGTAGCATTGTCAACAACGCATCGAAGTAAAATTCTTTGTTGCACAGATTTCCATTCGAATATTAAAGTCGACGTATGAGAAATACACAACAATAAACTAAACAATGTTATCTGCTTGATGAGAAAAATAAGATTCATTTGCACACAAAACAAGATTTCTGAAGTGTTTCTGATTTTCTTTGTACTACTCCCTTCTGATTTTGGTTGAAATAATATTTTTTCTTTTCGATTTTCAATAGCGGTAATCCAATGTTTTTGTTTACATTATTTTTCATGTCAAAATGCAATACGCTTGTTTCACTTACTTTACTCAATTTTGATTGGGGATCCACAAAATGAGTAAACCTATCAAAACGAAGTACGGTTTGAGGGGTGTTGTTATTTTATAAACTCTCGTCACCAGCGTTCTTTCAATCTTTGATTTGACAAGATTTGTTTGTTTTGTTGGGGATGTTTATGGCGTAAGTGCTGTATTTGGACACAATTAAACTTTCATTGTCTTTTTTCATTCCGACTAGTTTTCTTGATCTCAAGAATCCACTTATGAGTAATCATTACAGGATAAATTGTACATATTTTTGTATTTTCGAGACGTGTAATTTGATGCATTGCGCACGCATGTGGTGCTTAAAATAAAATCGACAGGTATGGTTTAATTAATAAAAATGGTAGATTGAATTTCTCGATTAAATTTACCTGCTTTTGAAAGAATTTTTTGAAAACTATCATTTATTTCACAGATCTTGAAGCATAGGAATATTTATGCACCGAGAAAAGAATACAAGAGAAAGATCGCAAAAGCATCAAAAGTAGGATAGTTTCTCATTAGACAATCTTTGCCATGCCCTTATGTAAGTCTATTTACCAAACCCAAACTTGCTGTGTGGCAAATTTTATTTGAGCAATTGTGTTTCGCGCACATAACTTATTTTTCGAGTTTATATTTCGATTTTCGGAAAAGTTGACTTCTGAAGTTACTTTTGGGACTTTTCAGTGTGCAATATTTAATAAGTTCTAAATACTTTAAAGCTTTTAAATAAAAGTTAATAAATATCTATAAATCTTGCACTGTTAAAAATAGCGTCTTAAGAAATGCACTTAAAAAAGCATGATGTCATATTTTTAAATATTCAGTTCTTAAATATACGTGTTTAGTTCTACATTTTAATATGTGTTCAAATTATTTTTTAAACTTTTTATCTGGCTTCAACATTTATAAGATTATATCTATTGGAAAAACTAGAAAAAGAACACACACATTTCAAATTATAGTTTATACAGTAATCACTCTTCGTCAGTGCAGGAGGAATAGAGTGACATTTTTGGTTCGTCAGAATTACGAAATAACTTATGAAGTTTTAAAACTGATGAACTAAATAATAAATTACTTATGGGAGCTAAAAAGTTTTTTGTTTCAATTAAGTACCGATAGATGGCGACAGCATTTTGAATAGGATCTTGATGAGGAAGTCTGGCTGAGGGGATTGGGTAGGGTGTAAAAAAATCATTCTGTGAGAAACTTTGATGAGATACAATTTTCCTGCGGGTCATTTATAAAAAAACTTTATAAAATTAGACAAAAAAATGGATTTAAAATTTTATTAATGATTTTCTTGATACCATCTGGTTAAGGTCTATTTCAATTACCACTGAATCGTTTGTTTTCTTTATAAAATTTTTTCTTGCTTTATTTTAAAAAGTAAAACACCCCTAAATTCTGATTAATATTGAAACTTGATGAAGGGTGGTCGTTTGAAAAATCAATGTTGTTTTAGAGGAGGTTGCTGAGGTCTGCACGTAGGCAGTCATAACCTCATGAACGGCCCTGCTGCTGCAGAAAGCCCTGCAAACGGGGGTGCGTGCTGATGTTTGAACGAACAACAGTTTTGTTCTGAACTTGAAAAATATGCGTAAACATTATTTAAGCGGATTTTAATTTTGCAATAAACTGTTTGAAGTGGTAATTGCCGAATACTCTTGGTCCTCAAACAGCAAATCATTGGAATCCTAGAACCCCAATCATCGCGGTAATTTGTTTTGTCACTCAACCGTCATATTTTGTTACACGAGGCAAATTAGCCCGGCCACTAAAAGAGTATCCTGGTTTGAAGCTGGAAAAAAAATAAGGTATGCTTTCATAAAAAGAGTTCCGATTTGAAAGGGAAATAATACTGTCACTCTATTTTTATGCTACTTTGAGGAAACAGCAAAGAGTAAAATGACGGGCCACATGCGTTCCGCTGTCCTCCGATTGATAAACCTGACGATAGCCTCAAAAGAATCGTCGTTTAACTAGATTCTAGAATCAGTCTTGTCCAAATGCAGCACGGATCACCGTGGATCAGTGGTTGTGCAACCTGTGAGTTATAGGCGACGCAGGTTTGCTTCCTCCTGGGTGTATGTCTCCTTTCAATGTCAATTAGCTTGCCTTCTGTGTGCATGTCCATTTACTTGTTGTTTGGCGCAGCGTGACTAGATATGACCCTTACCCCATTAATAAAACCCCAACCAAATGCACCACACCATAAGGAGCCGCGGTAGCCCGGTTGGATAAGTAACGGATTAGCAACCGGAGGGTTTGGAGTACGAATCCAACCAAAGACCGTCGTGTACAAAGGGGGCTGGTGCACGTTAAATCCGTCGTGGCCTCAGATGTCCTCGCGTTGGCGTGGTGTGGAAGTTTTGAGTGAGGGGTGCCAGCTCAGGTGTTGCCACGTCATCTGACCGTGGTTCAAAATTACGTGGTGTTGTCCTCGATCTTTCCCTTTGGGATTGATCCCGGACGGTCACCAATAGCCCGTCGTGTTGCTCCAGTGTGATGTTAATTAAAATACATACCTACCTGCACCCCACCACAACTGCGCATGCTCCTTTGTGAGCCGTGACGTAGTTTGAAAACCTTCTGCGCTATCTAAATTATTGTTTTGGGTCTTCTACATTTATTTGAAGCTATCGTAATGAATTTGGGCCCTGGTAGCCCACTTGGTAGAGTCGTGGATTAGCACCCAGAGGGTTGCGAGTTCGAAACAATCCTAGCAAAGACCGTCGTGTACTTGGGGGGTTGTTGCACGTTAAATCCGTCGTGGCCCCAAATGTCCTCACGTTGGCGTGGTGTGAAAGTTTGGAGAGTGACAGATCAGATGTTGACCTCGTCATTTGATCATGGTTCAAAATGAAGAGTTGTCCTCGGATTTTCATTTTCGGGATTGATCCCGGACCGCCGCCAATAGCCAGCTGTGTTTGCTCCATTTCGAAATAAATTCAATTACGTACCGTAGTGAATTAGTTTTTGTTGTTTAGGACAAAATGAAAATATATTTAAATTAATATTGAAAATGATTTATTTTTCACTGTAAAAAAACTGAGCGGCAGCCTACTCAGCCAGCAGCTTTCTAATTAGGAAAATGCGGAAGATTATGATCTATTTTATGCAAAATATAATAGACACACCTTTCAACGCCAATCACATTTTCATCAAGAATATTGCAAACAAATACGGATCTTTATCAAGGTGTATGAGAAATGTGCGTGTTTCCAAAAAGCAGTTATAAGCAATTGAGAAGGGCTTAAAACCCTATATGTCCCGTAGGTACATCCATTAATTAAAGTAGGAAAAATTTATTTTATTCAGGTCTAGGGGATTTAAGGTCCCCAACCCCATGAATGTGCCAATGAATAAAAAAAAGGATAAATTCGCTTATTTCCAGCCTGTGGGGCTTAATCTCTCCAACCCCCTCAGATGCGTCCATGAATTAAAGAAGTATATATTTGCTTTTTTAGGGTCTAGGGAGCTTAAGCCCCTCCAGGTGTGCTCATGAATTAAAAAAGGATATTTTTTCGGGACTTAGGGAAGGGGCTTAAGACCCCAAAGCCTCCCCCCGTGGGTGCGCCGATATCGATGCTTAATACTATTTACACGATTATTCCACTAAAATCTCATTTTCGAAATATTTGCAGTCTGACATTCGACCAAACGCTTCAATTGCTAAAATTCGGTTCTGTTAATAGTTATAATCTACGCAAACAATAGTGTCGTGTTAGTCAAGTAGTCAGAATCTCTCAATACGATCTATGAGGTTAATGGTTGCTAAATTGCCGCGTACATGATTTTCTGATGCCTCAAAAAGCTAGAAAAAATTAGGGAACCCTTAGTCAGCAGTTGGTTGACATTCGTATAGTTGACAACAGTTATCAGATTTACCTAGTATGTAAATCACCATCAACTCAAAATGACCAGAGTTCGGACTCCCAGGAGTTGGTGCCTCTGGATATCTGACCATATGAAAAAATTCCCATTTGTGTTCAGATTGCAAAACACAGAGCTGTGTTTAGCAACTCTGTGAACCCAAATGGAAATTTTAATTAATAATGTACTTACATTATTAATTTTGAAAATCCATGGGTGAAGATCTATCACATTATGTAAATGTATTTTGTACTAAACAAAAACTTAGTTTTTCGGTTTTTAAGGAGTGGTGGACCCCTTCATGTCTCACTATCCATTATAGCAGAAGGGTTGAATGGGTTTGCGCTAGAAATCTGCGAGCTGTAGGCGGCGAAGGTTTGATTCCTGTAACTTACCCTGGATGTATTTCTTTCTATATCAGCAAAACCATCCTTTGTGTGTGCGTCTATATACTTGACGGAAAAAACATTCCTTTTCCAGATCTAGCCGTCGCACCATAAAAACAATCAACTTAGACAGCAGAATATTAAACGAGAGAATGTTTATATATCTTACAGTCGTAACATACCTAGAACATTTATAAACTGCCATCAGCCTTAGTATACCAAAATATTTATATACCTTATCATGCTTAATATACTTAGAATATTTTTAAATCTTATCAGCCTTAATATATCTCGAATATTTAAAAACCACCTGCTTTAATGTACTAAGAATATTAATATACCTTCAGCCTTAATATGTACCCAGAATATATATATATATATATATATTATTAGACATACCTAGAATATTTTATGCCTTATCAGTTTTATAATTAGTAGAATATTTATCTCCCTTATCAGCCATACAATACATAGAATACTAATATACCTTAGCAGTCATATACTTAGGATATTTACATACCTTATTAGCCATACAATACCTAGAATATTAATAAACCTTAGCAACCATACAGTACCTAGAATATTTATGTACCTCAGCAGCCATACAATACCCTAGAATATTTATAAACCTAGCTTTAATCATTTCAAGGAGATGAGACACCACACCAGACTTCCCACCGCCCCTAAAAGAGTTGAAGTATCAAATAAAATGAAGGCGAAGAGTAATATTTTAAATTGAAAATCTCTCTCATTGGGTACAGCTTATTAGAAGCCTAAATCTCTCACATCCAAAGGCACTTTCTAAGAAAAATAAGTTATCTCAAACTTCCAGCGAGACACAATAATTCCATCCTTCGCGAGTTGAAATGCATACTTTTCGCAAACTTGTTCACCCTAAATGAAGGGGGAGGACCACACTCATAGCTTCCAGGCACACTTCTGAATCCCCTACCCGCCTTCTCAATCTCACCTGTCAAACCACCTCTTCCATCCGCTCTTCAAATTCTTAAATACATATCACCAAACTGTTGTTCGAGAAAATCATTAGGATATGTCAACCGGGTTACACATTTTTTTTCTGAGCGACGCTGTAGGTCGTTTTCAAAACGTCCCGAATCTGTTGAGACGGCGATTGTCCGCCATTAGACCAAGCGAAGACGTCTAAATTGATCTCCTCTCTTGCGATATTACGTCCCCTCAAAAAATCATTATTATCAGCATATTTTCGTAATGACGGCTATTATTACCGGAGTCTAATATCAGTTAGTTTTAAATGCCGGGTAATTGCTGCGACAGAATAGCAGGCTTTTAAGCGTTATTCTTTCAGGAAAGGACCAAGCGAAGTTGGTAGCTGGTGGTGGTTTGCTTTGGTTAGAGGGGTTGTCGGCAACAAGTTGCCTACCATGGAGTCAGATTTTTATCGATACATCGACAAAGGGGACCAACAATGTTCATTAAGGCGGTGATCTGTAAATAGCTTTGCATGTGTCTTGTGCAACGGTTTATTTTATATTAATTATTTTGATCTGTTTTGAGTTGTTGCTTTACGGTCATTTTTTGTTCCACCAATTAGACCTGAACCTTCGTCTTGCTCTTTTAGGAGGAAAGCTAGTTTAAAACAAGGTGAAGTACCAGTTGTTATTAATTATTGATAATTTATCACAAGAAATACGAAAGATCATTGAGATAGATGAAAGCAATATATAAATATTGAAAAAAATTGAAGTCGCAACTTACTAAATTGAGAAACACGTGTTTCCACGTACGGTTCGTCGGCTTAGAGCTGAACTCTTGCTGATATTTTTCCGGAGACGCTAAACGCTTATTTTCACGATGATGAGAAATACATAGCGCTATTCCAATCGGGTTAAAAGATATAAAAACTCAAAATGCTTTAATTTTTTTTACCTAAATACTAATAGTCTTTAAACAGCTGTAGAATAAAAAATTCTTTTTGCCAGTTAATGAGTTTCAGTTCTAAGCCGACGAGTTTGCCGTCATATGTGTGAAATAAAGGATACTTAGAAGTAGAAAGTTCAACTATTTGGAGAGTACTTGAGTTTCTTACTCATTGTTCCTAGAAGTATTTTAAAATATTCACGAGAAAAGCATTTTGACTTCCTTTACTTTCGTTTTAAATGTAGACAACTAAAATATGTTAATTGAAAATGATGGTTTTAAATTAAATTTTTTGTCATTTCAGCGAATTTCCTAATGATTTTCCATTGCAACTACGAAAAGATTGGATACCCGCTTCCGTGTAGTGTCATGCCATCGACCTTCTAATGAAATAGACGGATCATGGTCGCTGTCGTAAGATCTCTGAAGGGTAAATCACAAATCGACTTAGCCGATTGGCTATGGAAGCGCAGACCAGTGTTTTGATCACGGTGGATAATCACTTTAACCAATCAATAATTTAGGATTCATGCTTTTACCCACAACCACGTGACAGATCTTCAAACCATCATGCATGCCATCGACCTTCTAATGAAATAGACGGATCATGGTCGCTGTCGTAAGATCTCTGAAGGGTAAATCACAAATCGACTTAGCCGATTGGCTATGGAAGCGCAGACCAGTGTTTTGATCACGGTGGATAATCACTTTAACCAATCAATAATTTAGGATTCATGCTTTTACCCACAACCACGTGACAGATCTTCAAACCGAGCAACTGAAAGAAATAACATGAAGCTGCGGAGACATGCTCCGTCTATTTCATTTTAAGGTCGATTTATCATGCCTGTTTTCGCGTGGAATGTTCCGGTTTCACAGAAACTCTAGTCCAAACACGCAAGTGTTTGGTGATTCACCACAAGACTGTCAAGGTTCCTTTCAAGATACAATCTCGCAGAGTCTCGTCCGTTTCCGTCCCATATGCTAGATGCATGCCAGCCATCTCATTCTTCATGAAATAATACTTGTTACTCCGAAGTCGGGTCTAAAGAGACGATGACCTAAACTGGCCAACGGGCAGAGTAGTCTAGAAAAGAAAAGCCGTTGAACAATGCTCTCTAGAAAATGCTTGTGGACTTCAATTCCTCTGTGAATAAGGTTTTTATGTTTTCCCTACTTCCCCTTAAAGTTTGGTCATTAAGTTTTGGAACAACCTATACCAGGGTAGTCAACCTTTTTATACTTACCGCCACTTTTGTATCTTTGTTGGTAGCAAAATTTTCTTACCGCCCACCGGTTCCGCAGTAACTTAATTTAACGCAACTGCAAAGTATTCGTAATTTTTGAGTGGAGGTTTAGTAAAAATATGTAGTTAAATTTATCTTTTTACTTATACTTTGCATATGTTTATAATACACAGAAAATTTAATTCGAAAATTAAATTAATATCGATGGAGAGATTAATTCGATGGAGATGCAGAAATGCTGCATCTCCATCGATACAGAGCCTACTAGTGCGGAAGCTGCTTAAATTGAAGAAAAAGAAAATTAAATAAAAAACTATAAAGTCTATTAAATGACCTTTAATTAATTATTAATGCGATCTTTGAGGCTGATGCTGCGAAACTAAATATTTGATATCTGGTTCAATTTTCGTAAGGAACAAACGAAGGTCTCCTCTTTCGGAAATATTCAGACGGTTTCTCTGTTTGGTGATAATATCATTAACAGCACTAAAGCCTGATTCTACAAGATACGAGGTAGGGAAAGGTATCAATAAATTGAATATCATTTTCCACATATTTGGATATAACGCAGGCATTTTTTATTTAGCCATAGGTTTTCATATCCACCACTATCGAAATTATATTTACTCTCTTCATTATATCTAAATTCTAATGGTTCTTCTTGGCAAGCTCCTCAATATTTGCAGTAAAAGGAATTTTCATACAATCATACACCTTCAAGTGCAAAATATCTTCAAATCGTTTTTCCATATCCAATTTAAGTTCGTTAAGGTGGCTAATGAATCTTTCAATCTCCTCTGGAGTTACATCATCTTTTATAGATGATAATTCGGGAAACTGATGAAATTCTCTCTTCAATAGATTATAACGAAGATCAAGTTTGTCGATAAATAATGACGCAATATTTTGGCAATTGATAAGAATTTTATTAGCTCTTTGAAGCTGCGAATTGATTTCATTAAATCTCTTGAAAATATCTGCTAAACAAAAGGCATCTTTCTTTTCCGTTTTTAATTGGTGAGAGAGATTGGTCTCATTTTTTTTAATACTTTCAAAAAATGTATGACACTATCATATAATGCTACAAAACGAGACACACATGTACCCTTTGACAGCCACCGAACTTCTGTGTGTAAAAGTAACCTAATAAATTCCTCATTATTGTCCTGGCACAGATGTCGAAACATTCTATCATGTTTGGCATTGGATTTTATCTCATTTACAGCTCTAATTATTATAGTTAATGATGAATGGGGACTTGTACTTAAATGCTTTCCTACAAGATGTTGTCTGTGCACCACACAATGGATACATAAAACATTTGGCACTTCTTCCTTCAAATAAGCAACAAATCCACGAAAGCGACCTACCATTGATGGTGCTCCATCAGTAGCGCATGCAACAATATTGTTCAAAGGTATATTATTTTTTGCAAAGTATGAATTCACAGCACTAAATATTGATAATCCTCTTGTATCTGTAATGAGATTTATTGCGAATAGCATTTCTTCTCGTAATGTATTGTTGTCATCAAAATAACGTACATATGTCATCAATAAAACATTGTTATCTGCAATGGTCGTCCAATTGTATAGAAAATGAAGTTTTAGAGAAGTTTTAGACCTGAAGCTTTAAAAACGTAGCGATAGCACAGTAAAGCGACGAATTGAAGAAATGGCAGTTAATGTTGAAAATAAACTTATAGGTATTATAAGTTTATTTTCAACATTAACTGCCATTTCTTCAATTCGTCGCTTTACTGTGCTATCGCTACGTTTTTAAAGCTTCAGGTATACCCTGATGCATTACTGTAGAAATAAATTTACTTTCATGGAGGGTAGTATTAAAGTTTCTCCAATGTTATGGCTTTTACCACTTTTTGCAATTGTGAAACGCGATAAGCGGCAGTTAATCCATCTTCGTTCGTTGCATGTTGTTTCTTAAATGATGCAAGGATTGTTGGACGATTTTGAAATTTTTTATACATTTCCTGAAAATATTCAATGGACTTGTCTTTGTCTTTTGGATGCTTTGTAGCAAGATGTTTTCGCAATCAACTTGGCTTCATTGGATAAGGTTTTATGACACAGTAAGCACATTGAGAGTTGTTTATTTACAACAGATTCCATGAAACCCATCTTCATACTCCGGTAAATAGCCACGAGCGTATTTCTTTTTTTAAGACATGAGTTCACAATATTTCACACGATTTATAAAACTTGTTTGAAGCCATAGGCACGTGCTTACTTTCACAAATCTAACTACGTACTGGCCCCACCATGAAACGAACTCAATTTGAGTGATGGCCGCTGGTACCCCGCCTTCGTCATGCGCACAACCTGCTCTGTCATTGAGTCATAGATGCGCGGTGATAAAGGAAAGAAGCTTCAGCATCGGACAAAACCCCTACCGCCCACCATGAAAGCTTGAATCGCCCACTAGTGTGCGGTAGAGACCAGGTTGATTACCACTGGCCTATACAGTTGGTCGTTGATCCATTATATCATTGGGTAAGGTTAATCTCCTGTACATGGATATTACCGGATGCAATGTCAGTAGCTTTTAGCCTTCGTGGAAAACCAAATTTGAACAGTACTAAGAAGGAAATCACACATCCACCTCTGAAGTGATAAAACAGGTGCTCAATCGCGTTGCTAAACATAAAACTTAATTTTTAATTATAACTACTTTAAAATAAATAACATAAAACACATAATGATGACACTTCGGCTGCCATTCCAGGCTTAATATACAGCCAGATTACTCAAGTAAGAAACGCTGACATCAAAGTCAACTTTGGCAGAGTAAAGCGAGTTGAAAGCCGATTAATATTTCATCAGTAATTCGCAGTGTAAGATTTGCAATGCATGACTCGCAACGTGCACAAAGAGAACATGGCTGGATCACAAGCGTATTGATATTTCTTGCTCTATAACTTGAAGATCTTTATTCCACTTCTCAACACAAAACTTTTAGATCAATTACGTCTTTTGTGAATAAAAACGAACTAATAGCGCAATGATGTTTCAGGTTAGAGCATGTCATCACACAACAAAATGGTAAATAACGGCCACTTACGCATCTTGCCATTTCGTTGCAAATATCTCTTGTAACATTTTGATACTTCTTTATCTCCTTTCCTAATTTCTATACACATATTTGTGTCTCATGGTATGGTAGTTGAATTAGCGTCGCATTGGGGCAACACAACTGGCTATTGGCCACGATCGGGGACCAATATCGAAGGGACAAATCCGAGAACACTTTGTAATTCTGTACCACGGTCAGATAACAAGGTCAACAACTGAGTTGGCATCACACTCTCCAAACTTCCACACCAAGACAATGTGAGGGCATTTGAGTCCACGACAGATTTAACGTGCAACAGCCTCCACATACACGACTGTGTTTGGTTGGATCGAGTTTCGAATTTGCAACCCTCCGGTTCTTAATCCGCAACTTTACAACTGGGCTACTAACCTCAACGGTCACTTATGGGACATCTCAATGCTATCAGAGAAGTTCGCTATCTGACCGCTCTTTTTGTGTAGGAAAAAAAAATGACTGATGTACCCAAAAATTTGAGATAAGCTTATTTGAAGGGAAGATAAAAAGTTTTTTGATTAATAAAGAATAATAAAAGATACAGCCATTTTTGTGACTGAAATCTATTTGTGATTGTCCCATATGTAACAGTGGAATGCCTCCTTGAAGAAGCAAGGAGATGGCTTATTTTTTAATGTCTCAGACATGGAAGAATGCTACTCAGACACAGAAAGTAGATAAGATTAAGAAACAGTTACACATGTTGTATTAACAATTAGTAATGTTGAATAAATCATAAGCCTTGACATTTCAATTCGGGTTCTAAAGTAACGATACTGATTAGGGAGTCAAAATACAGGTTTGAACCTCAGGAGGTTTATAAATCGCAATAGGCATATGAGACGAAAGACAGAATTAAACAGATATTAAGGAAATCAAGATTCATTATTCTAATTTTTCGATTCTTTGTTTTGCAGAGCATAAATTGGTTGGTTATTTATTGGATCTTTGTATGGGAAGACTTTTGTCATTTTTCTTTTTACGTTTATAGAAGAGTCTTTTTACCCTACCTTTTTTTAAAAATCTAACCTTTTCATTCCAATTGGTATTTTGGGCCACGGTAGCCCGGTTGGAAGAGTAACGGACTAGCAATCGGAAGGTTGCGAGTTCGAATTCAGCCAAAGACCGTCGTGTACAAAGGGGTAAGGTGTACGTTAAATCTGTCGTGGCCCCAAATGTCCTCACGTTGGTTTGGTGTGGAAGTTTGGAGAGTGGGCTGCCAGATCAGGTGTGACCTCGCCATCTGACCGTGGTTCAAAATTACGTGGTATTATCCTCGGATCTTTCCCTTCAGGTTTGATCTCGGACCGTCGTCAATAGCCCGTTGTGTTGCTCCAGTGCGACGTTCATTAAAATACCTACCTACCTAATACATACTGGTACTTATACTGAAGTACCAGAAATACTGTAACACAAATCTAATACTTGGTCAAATCTTTGAGGGAATGTTGCACAGCCCTTACGTTGATGTTTGTTAAGGGCTCAGCATTGAATTCCGGTGCTATTTGAGACAGTGCTGCATGCCTATCACGTGAAACGATTCCTGCCAGCCGACTCTGGTCACGTTCATATAGCCTTTTTACGGCCACGCTGCAGTCGTAAGTTAAAGACTTTGTCAGAATTCTTGTAGTCGTGGTACAGCAGTGAAATGGTCGTACGTAAAAATCCAAACTTCTCAACCTTCGAAAATGTTATGATCCATGTCACGAGCTCCAAATTTAAAACCATGTTAGAATCGCTTAAATAGTGATAACTGGCCGTTCTCATGACGAAAATAGCTCTAGATGCTTCCACAGATGTCTATCCCTTTATATATGTACTGGCAAACTCAACCAATGACGTGCATAGTTGGCATTGCTATGTATTTTGTGCATAGGCTCGTCTGTACCAGATTTTCTGTCACTTCAGTGTATATTTATTTATTATATATAGCGCACGTTAAGCCTACAGGATTCTCCACTTGCAGCTAACCACCACCACTAGCATATGTTGCGTAATGATTCGTTGTCCTTCATTAAAAATCCCATTTGGAATTGGTGCCATTTTTGCTATTTATGTGGCAAATTTGTTCTTTATTTGCTACATATATGTGACGAAATCCCGAAACACTTTTCTTCAACAAGAATGAAAAGCGAATACTCGATATTAGCTTTTCGTTCTTCGCTCGATTTCTCATGAAGTCTCATTTTTAATTTAATGCCATTGCTTTTCTCTCTCAGAAGCATATGAATCAACTCCTAAATTTGCTCTTTTTGCCGTTTCGCCCTTACTTTTCTCTCTCTTCTAGCAATCCTCCACTCAACTAGAACGTCTCACCTCTGTATGTTTGCTATTATTAATGTCGTTATATTATGTATCAATAAATCAGTTTTTTAAAATCTTATCCACAAAGCTCATGAACTATTTCGCTGTAATATATCAAAAATAAAGTAATTAAATATAGCTTTTACCACCGAGACTGAAAAGAATCCACTACTTCCCAAAATTCATTTTTTACTATGATTATCGAGAAAATATATTTTTTAAATTTTAATGCCCGACCACTGACCTATTTGGCCTTCGGCACTACAAGGAGTGAACTGGCGACTATTTGTGAAGGAGCATCATGCGGATAAATCACAATTTTTTATACCTAACAAACCCAGGGACAGAAACTAACATCCATACGCTTAACCCGGGATCTACTGGATGGCAGACGAACGCTATGATCACTATACTTGTTGGAAAGAAATAAAAATACATATTAACAATATCGGACAGGATTGATTTAAGTACAGTACAACATCAATTTGAGGTAACAGGAATGTTAATTAATTACATCTCGAAATTAATTACATTTTGAGGCAAGTATGAATTACTTTATTATCAGAATTAACACGTAGAAAAACAGACTTCTTCACGGAACGATATTCCGCTGAAGTCAGTTGGGTGTTCTGTCACTTGAGAGCCAATCAGTGACTTCATTGTTACTCGTAAGAGTAGACGCCTACTAGAAAGGAAGCCAGATACGATTGGTTGCTAGATTTCAAATTCTGATTGATAAATGAAGCTTATGAAACTTATTAGTGTAATCTCCATGCCATTGCCTTTGGTAAAGCATAGTTTATCAAAGTGGGCGCAGCTCAGGTATTGACCTCGTCATCTGACCGTGGTTCAAAGTTACGAGGTGTTGCTCTCGGATATTCCCTTCGGAATTGATTCCGGATCGTCACCAATAGCCCGTTGTGTTGCTCCAGGGCGACATTAATTCAACAACCTACCTGTAGAATTTTCTGATACAAAAAATTCTTTATTCCAATTCGAGTTTCGATTTCAATATGTAAGAAAGAGGTATCACTTACCTCAATCTTATTTCGTTTCTTCCAAAAGATCCGGGACGGTGAATGAACTTGAAGGTTTCATCCTAAAAAGCTTATTCTAATCGAAATGAAGACGATTCATATGTTTTAGAGAAAAACATATTTATTCTTCTCTTAAAACAGCACATACAGGACAGTTGACATGACAAAAAACAGAAAAGCACGGCACAACACCACATAACAGGACGGATCTGACTCTACTCTAGTCAACAGTGCGATTGTCGCGCCACCACACGTGAACCACAATTGCAATTCGGGTGATCGTTCGCGACACTACCTATCCAAAGTGGGCGCTGAGGAAATCTTGGGGGCAAAGTTGGCTGGAAGTAGGAGGACGTTGAAGAGAAAGAATGGGCAACAAAAAGATGTTAAAAGAGAGGTTGCGAAAGCAGATACCCAGATTTTATCCTGAGCTGTGACAAGAAAATTTTTGATTGCATTTCAGTCAAACTATTTAGTTAAACGTAGATTTTGTGCGGTAAAAAGTCTTTTAACTAAAAAGAGGAACCGACAGCAAATAGTTGACCATGTAAATTTAAGGATGTTGTTGACAAAAATAGACTAAAATTGGCAGCACAACACAGCCTCATCCGTCTCATTAGTAATTATTTTTAATTTTGCTGATTTGATTGTCATTGATTACTAATAATAGCGACCAATCTAGTGTGTTTATGTGCAACTTATTTTTTTGTTATTTCATTTTATTAAATAGCAATATAGTTTCAGTTCCGAGAATTATTTTATTTTCAAAATAGATTTTTGACATTCTAAAATTGCACACACAACTACAGACATATTTTGGTAAAATTCAAAAATTAAGGTACATCTACACTTTTAATTTATTACTAGTGGAGATAGTATTCCAGAAGATACCAAAAAACTGTCAGCCGAAAACGTTTGGAAAAATATGTTATAAAGCTTCACAATTTCTGGGTTGGTTTTCCTACAAATACACCTCAAAATGGACTATTTATCGGGACGTAGTCATCGACCTCCTATTGAAATAGAAGGAGCATGTCCGCGCAGAGTCATACTATTTCTCCCTATCGCTCGGTTTGAAGATCTCCGGGTGAAGGTCACGTGGTATTGGAAGGAGCACGAATCCTAATGTAGGATTAATTGACAACCATGATGAAAAACACTAGATTGAGTTTCCACAATCAATTGGCCGAAGTCGATTCCCAAGTCCACGTGATCTACACTTTTGAGATCTTACGACAGTGACTACGTCCACATACTCCGTCTATTTCATTAGAAGGTGGATGTACGCAGTATAGAGATGTCAATGAAGCGTACACATGTCTTGTCTTCAGCAGGGTTTGAGATTACGGATTGGTACCCTTGTACTAAATAAAATTGAGTCTGAAACTCCTTTACAGACGTAATGCTCTATATGAATAATCATTCAAAAATATGTAATATTTTTAATTTTGCTACAAAGAAAACTTCTTAGTGAATGAAAAACATCTCGCTTAAAAATTCTTGGAGTCAATTATGAATGTTTTGAATTTAATTTCTTTAAAAAAAAATTATCCGAATGTATTTCATGTTTTTGCAATATTAAGAAATTAAGAACGATATTTTCTGAAGAAAAATCTACCACAAACAAAATTCTTGTTTTGTAAAAAGAATTGGTATTAATAATTTCGCAATTGTGCATAAATATCACAAAAATTCACTATTTTTATAGTCATGAACAATTTTTCCAGAAAAAAATTGCTTGTTGTAGAACAGATGTCCCAGAAAGCACAACGGGAAAGGTGTGATCCAGACGTCAAACTGACACCGGATTGACTATAAACGATCGAACAAAAAAAAATTTCGAATATTTCAGATCAGTTGCACGTTATAACACGTATATTTAAATTACTCGGAGAACAAAATGACCCCTTCCAAATGACCATCACAAACCACGAACGAAATAATAATAGAAAATGACGCGAATAACTCACCAGTGAATGCAGATTGAATTCAAGCAATTATTTTTTCTTTCTTCCGCTTTCGACAGAATATTCGGTAGCCAATCAGAAACTTGTGTTAACGCCCAGTCGATTAGCAAAATGATTAAAGCGGATGAGCAGAAAAGAACCACGGCCGCTCTCATTAGAATTAGAACGTAATTATTGAATCCGAGTCTTTTATGAGCTTGTTTTTAAACATCAGGGATTACTTTTCGGATTCATATTCATTGGAAATGAATAAATATGAATGGAGGGTATATTTGGCATTCATGTCATTTTGCACTTTATCTGAATTGTCGTCGTAGATATTTGGATTTAATTGATATAAATGATGCATATTTCACATTTGAATTATTCATGGGAATATCACAAAGATTTAATGCATTATTACCAAAAATGAAAGGTATTACACATTGCAAACGATCTTTTAAACTTCGAATTGGGTGAATACGTTTTTATTCTTAATTTTTTGGAGAATTATTGGGACTGTCACTCAAGGGATGAAACTCAAGTTCTTTAAAATTCGATTTCCTGAAAAATTTATGTACAAGCGTAAAGATTTTTGAGTTTTTCATATCTGTGAATATACATACCAATTAATCTGATTTTCCCATCAAAACATACCAGCAAATATAATAAATATTTGCAAGAGGTATAACATCTTTGTATATTTTATTCCATATTATCCGTTTTATACTTCAATGTACATAGCTTTTTTAATTTATTCAAAATTGTATACTGTAATTAAAATTTTGCATGTTTTATTTTAAATTTTACACATTTATCTTAAAATGCTACTATTTTATTGCAAATTTTCCCGTTTCGGAGGAAATTCATTTCAGGCTTCAGTGCTTATATTATTCGAAATTAAAATGTTTGTGTTGAAATATTAAGTTTATTGTGAATTTCCGTCTTTGAGCGCAATTTTGATAACATACCCAAAATGGCCACTAGAATATAGATGATCTTTCTGTCAAGCTAAATGTAGGTGACGGTAATATTCCTACTTTGGGACATGTTTTACTGTACGTACGATGGTGACGTGTTGTTTTGCGAATACGATTTCAGCACTTGGTTAATAAAAATTCCAAAGAATGAATTCCGAATTGATATACGATAACTGATTGGTCAACGTCTTTTCGATTAAACACCAAAAATCGTTAAAACAATGACAAACTACATATTAAAGCTAAGTTTCCGAAAATGGAAGCTAATTCCCCCTGAGGGTATTTTGTGGGGCAGTGCTGGAACCAGGGAAATAGGGGAGTTGAGGAGCAAGAGTGAGTCTTGAAATCAAGCCCAATCGATCCCGGTAATTCAACCCTTTCTCCATACATAAACGGATTACTCTTCATATTTCAAGAGGCTCATAGGTTTCTATATTTGACATTTTAATAATGAGACTAAAGTATAATGTTCTGGAAAATGTTTGGTTTGAACTATGACATCAAATTTATGACTCAAAGAATGCAGTACATAAAGATCTGAATAATTGATGATTTTTTTATATTGAGGGCTTGCGATAGTGTGTGTAGTCATATTATATATCCATATTGTTATAACGAGACATAAAGAAAATGGTTTCATCTATATGCAAATGACTTTCAGTTGGGAGACAGGTTTTATAAGCTAACTGGGTAAGAAATTACGAATCTCTCTATGAAATAATTATATTTAATGTGCATAGCTCATATCAAGTTGTTGCATGCATAGTTTGGTTTGTCAGGCAGGTGTGATAAGGTTGCACAACATACGGTTCACGAAGGTCTAGTACCTATGAACACTGGGCTGAACTAGAGAAATATAAAAAAATAATTAATCGTTTTTTGAAAAAGATTAGCGGACTAAATTTTCCAAAAGGCAGATGTAAGAATGTTGGTGAAATAAAAAGAAGAAAAAAGGTGTAAATTAAGTTCTAAGAAAGGTTTCCTTTTTCCGTGTTTATTATAATGCTGCTTAGATAATCTTCGAAACTTAGCAATAAAGAGAATAAACCGAGACCATGAATTCAAACACTTTGATAAATTCAAAACGAGGTCAAGGCTTCTAGATAGTAGATCTTCAGTCCAATAAAGGAGAGAGGATGACCTGTTCGCCATAAAATTTGAGACAAGCTACAAAGAGCCCTTAGATAAAGAGTGATTTGAAGTCAGAACGGGCAGTCTGAAGTTTTCTGCCCCTCACATATACGAGTGCAGCACCAGGATGATCTCTACGGTACCAGCTCCAGGTATTCGATTGCGGCTCCTGGATGATCTCTTTCTATGGTACTAGCTATGACTAGGTGGATCTCTCCATAATATATTATTCCAAAACTTTTCTTTAAAGAAAATATTCTTGGTAGATTTTAGAGTTAGATGGATATAAGGTTCTGCCATGCCCTCCGTTGCTAACCTAGTCGCAATGACATATTTGAGATCTACACGGGATGGTATTTCAGCAAAATGTGTGAAAGACAGTGCAACGTCAGTCAAACAAACGGTACATCATGGTGGAGATAGGTTGCTATAGTATACACTGCTGTATTGTAAGTAAATTTTTGCACTGGTGGATAAGTTCACCACAATGCTCTCCAGAATTTAGCAGCAGATGAATTAGATAGATGCTACAACTAGTTGATTGATGGCCAGCTGCGTGAGATCGTATAAGATCTGTATTAATATCACGGGGATATGTGTGGTCGTGCAATGGATGATTGTGACGATTTGTATGTCCTGAGAGAGTGCATATCGACAGTTTCGATATGAGTCTGATCGGTAACGAAGAGTGAATCTATGATAGGAGTTGAAGACGGGCCTGTTTTCACAGAGCATCAGACAGTTAGTTATTGGAAGTGATATGCATCGCATTGGCAATTCAACTGTTTACCTTAGACCATCCATCGAAGTGCGTGCCGATTGTTGCGATCGCCATCTGGTATTTATCAGAAACGACAACAGACTTGATTTGGAAAGTGCGCGTGTTCATAATCACGTCCACCCAATTTAACAAGAAGTGTGAAAGAAAATGGAACTTTGTCTCCAAAAAGTAATTTATGGTGGAGATTAGGTTACACAGCCAATATGTATTGCTGTATTGTAAATTTTTGTAGTGGTGGATAAGTTCACCCAAAGAATTTGGATATTGTGATCCATCATAATGGAGCTGTACAAGTGTGCAAAAGAAAAGAGAGTTTTATACATTTGTGCAAGAGGAACATTGACTACTTGAAATACCTATTTGTATATCATTATGGGCCGGTCATTTAACTTTGGGGGACTGATGGAATTCATTTCAACACCGAAGCTAAGATGGCTTGTTACATGGCTTCACGAAAGATTCCACTTTTGAAAAAGAAGCCATATAAACAAAGCCTAGTTGAAAAGAAAAATGAATTAAATGGAGTGAGGTGAAAAAAAACCGACATGTCGAGTGTGTGTGAGACCAAGCCTCACACACACTCGATCAATCGACAAGGGGATATTAGTCAGTCGAAAGCAGTTTACTTCCCCCTATTGTTGCACACAACGTCCTTTCAAAGACATCGCATCCACTTAAAGTGAAAAGAAGTTGACAAAAAAAGGAGTAATTAAAGACTTGTAATTTTTTCTCCCGTCTTTTTCTCAACAGTGGCATTAAGTGCCTAATTACAAAGATCCATTTCACCCTGGATGTATTTTTTGTTGCTTCTGCGGAGCGCTTTGTAACATAATGCGCGAAATCAAGCGTCGTTATGGGGTTGCTAAGCGCCATTGTGAGCCGTGCTGGGGGCGAAATTTGTATTAATTACGCTATTGTTGTTTGGTTTTGCTTCCTTATTTACAGCGACCGAAAACATTGATAAAGGGGCCGTGCAGAAATTACGCTTTTGAGACAAATTGGCTTTATGAACTCTTATCTACTAGCATAGCACCTGCGCTCAAGTTCCTCAATTGCTTATATCTATTGATGATAGTGTTGTTACATAGGATATTTTATTTAAATCTTATAATGAACATAAGCATCGATATGCACATTTCGTACTCTGAAACACAATTAATCAAAAATATAGGTACTTTTGACTGGTGTTAATTTTTATTTCCAAAGTGCGGGCCCCAGTCGGTAAAGTCACGGATTAACAAGAGGGTTGCGTGTTCGAAACTCGATCCAACTATCATTGTATACGCGGGGGGCTGGTACACGTTAAATCTGTCGTGGCCTCAAATGTCCCCACGTTGGTGTGGAAGTTTGGAGAGTGGGGTACCACCTCATGTATTGACCTCGTCCTCTGACCGTGGTTTAATATTACGAGGTGTTGTCCTTGGACCTTTCCCTTCAGGGTTGATCGCGGACGCCACCAACAGCCCGTTGCGTTGCTCTAGTGCGACGTAAATTCAGCTGCCTACCAACTAAGGGGCATGACTAAAAGTGCACACTTCAATCATGTTACCAAGTTAGCTTCCGAAAGTCCACTTCAATTGCATCCCCCATTCACTTGTTAAATGGGATTCGGTAATCTGACGTTAAAACCTATTGTCGCGTTCGCTCCTTTTCTACACTAATTTGCTATCATCCAAATTGCCCATTACCTTTTGTAATCAGAATGCTGTAAATTTCGAGCTATTCGATGTAGTTTTAGTAATATCACGAAACTCAATAGCTCAAAACAAGCACGTGTAAACTAATTGGTAAACTTTGGAGAATGAATCCTGTAGTGGTTGTTTCTGTTGTTTATATCCGATTGCTGCCAATCGCCAAAATACCAATAATGTTAATTTATGTGTATAAAACCTCTGCATATTTGAAGCGTAACTAACCTACATTTTAAGAGATGCATGACAATGCTTGTAAGTAACATCAGTAAGGAATTTGAACAGTCTAGTGTAATAGCATTGATGAAAGGAACCCATTTTTGTAGTTCTCAGTCTGGGTAGTCCTAGATTTCATTAAGTCATTCATTTATTGAATTATTCATTCATCTGTGAGAGACAAATCCAATTTCCACCATTTTCTGGACACTTTCGGGCATTAGTAAAAATATTATGTTTTAGATTATTACTCAGTTTTTTAACTGTGGCATTGCATAAGTGTTGAATTGAACAATCTTTTACTGAACAAGAGTTGCATTCAACCCTTTTCTATCATTCTACCTACTTGTAGTTTTTGCATTTTGTAAGTGAATGATGTTCTGTTAATTTTATAACTTATACAGTTGGCTTACTTTCATGATGGCGAGAAATACATTTTCATATTGTAATCTGCTCAAAACATATATAATATTATCAAAATGTTTGATTTATATTTTTTGATCTAAAAGCTAATAGTTATTCTTTAAGCCAACTGCACAGTAAAAAACTTTTTCGTCAGTTAATGAGTTTCTACTCTAAGCCGATGATATCAATGTTTTTCTTTCAAGTCTAAAGCCCATAAATGAAACATATAACATTAATATTACGATAAGTGACCTAACTGCAACAAAGTTTCACAAAGTTTGTCACATTGAGAAAGAAAAGTAACATTTGATCCGCAATTAAATCAGTAAGTAAAACAAAGCTTTTGGATACCATGGCACATTCTCAACTACTATCACTCCTGAAGCAAAAGATCAGCTTATCTTACAAAATTAGACCATTTTCTATTGTTCTATCTGCTTGCATTTTTTACTTGAGAATGATATTTTATGTTACTTCATCAATTTTCATCATCAATATCAATCATAACTCATATCAACATTTTTTCAGTTTAAGTATACGGTATTAATAAAATATTCTCCAACTTCATCTTTTAAGTGATCGAACAGCAACAAAGTTTGTCACATCAGAGAAAGAAAAATAACATTTGATCCTCAATTAAATCAGTAAAACAAAGCTTTTGGAAACATGGCACATTCTCAACTACTACCACTCTTGAAGCAAAAGATCCTTTTATCTTCCAAAATTAGACCATTTTCTATCGTTCTATCTGCTTGCATTTTTCTGTTTTTTACTTGAGAATATTTTATGTTACATCATCAATATCATGGCTCATATCAATATTTTCTTCGTTAAAGTATAAATATAACAGAACTTAACTTCACCTTTTTCAGTGATCGAATAGCAAAGAAGTTACACAAAGTTTGTCAAAATGAAAGAAAAGTAACACTTAATCTGCAATTAAATCAGCAAATAAAACAAATATTTTAGAAGCATGACAGCACAAGTATCTCTCCTCAAGCAAAAGATACTCTTATCTTTCAAATTAGTTTCGAAACAAAAGAGATGCGACAGCCAAAAAAGATACATTCCGAAGTAAACATCTTTACACAGATCTTCCAGAGTTACTCGAAGACTTATTCTCTCATTTGATGCGGAATGTTAGAGGAGTTCTCGCTCTTTCTTATTATCTGGTAGCCTTATCTGGATTCTGCATCAAGTAAGGAATCTGTACCAAAAAGGAAACGACGTCTTATTTCTTTCTTCCCCGCCTGAACTTCTTATCAGTTACAGGCGGAGATGTAACTCTGGGGAAGTAAACACGTCATCAAAAGAGTCCTCTCTTGTAGAATTGTATCTCAAAGTTATGAGATTTTTCTCACTTCTTTGTAGCTTAAGCGAATGGGGATAAATAGAAGAGATAAAGTCGCGGGGAAAGTATTTTCATTGAAGAAGTTGCCGGGAGTTCGTCAGAATCTGAGGTTTAGGCTAATCGTTGCTTTTATTACAAGATACCGGTTCTCAATGTATTTTAGCCCCAGAAGTTACGGAATGCACTGAAGACAAGATACCTGTGAGTGTGAAACAACCTCACACTCACTACCAGTAGCGTAGCGTAACATTCATAACTGGGAATGCCGAAATTGGATCAAAAGCAAAAGAAATAATCTAATACTTAGCTTTAACAACCTTATAAGCGTTTCTTTTTCTTTTGAAAAGACAATAAAATACGACTATTTTTAACCCAAAGTTAAAAAATAAAGCGCAATCGCGCAAACTTGGCAATTCTGTCTTGACCCGATGAGTCCTCACGTTGGCGTGGAAGTTAGGAGACTTGGGTGCCAGCTCAGGAGTTGACCTCGTAGCCTGACCGTGGCTCAAAATTAAGAGGTGTCCTTGCATCTTCCCCTTTGGGATTGATCTCGGACCATCGCCAACAGCCCTTTGTGTTCCAGTGCGACGTTAATTCAACTACCAACCAACTTTTACAAAATTAGGAAAAAATGATAGACCATGCTCAAGGACCCGCTGCTTATACTCGCCGCAAGTATGAAGGATTGGGGTAGGGGAGAAAAGTCTGTGCTGAAGGTACCCATTGCGCATGACAAAACACCATTAACCAATCAGTAAGAAACTACTGAGGCTGAAAGAACGGATCATCCGTATTCCATGGTTGACTTTTTGAGGTGAAAATCAAGGATGTTAACATACGTCTCGCTCAGATTTACGTTTAAAAAAATCATTGCTTTACTCAGGTATTGCCGATTATTTTTTTGCCACCACATCAAAAAATATTAGGGGATGCTGGGCTTCGCTTCGATGGACTCTACGTCAATGCTTACTACTTGAAAGATTAAAATACAATCTATAGATATAAAGAAGAGTTGGCGTCTGTCTGTATGTTCTCTATACAAATCTACACCGTTTGACCAATCCACACCAAATTTGGTACACTTAACACTTTTTAACCCTGCGAGTAACGCAAGCTACATATTAACCCCCGTTCTCCTTAACCTAGGTGTGCAGAGGGGGCTAAATCAATTCGAAATTGACATAGGAAAAACATTGAGCATAAAACGATTGCGGTACGCAACTCAGTTTGTTTTACCAGTATTGATCGAAAATCAAATTTTCTAATAAAATTGTTTTACCAGTATTGCTAGAAAAACAATTTTTCCCGAAGCATTATATTTAAACAATTTAAAATTCTAATTATGTTTGAACTGATTTTTTATTTCTTTCCACAATATAAATAATTTAGGAATATTTGAATGAAAAATGGATAGCTAAAATGCTTAATTTTACGCAACTTGCATTTTGTAATGGAACACGAAATGCCAAAACAAAAAAAACTCATTGATATAAAAGCGTAATTTTGCAATTCGGTATTTGGCAACTCAAGAATCAATGTTTTATTTTATAAATTAGATTTAGAATTCCGTGTTTGTGTATTTGAGTTAAGACAAAAATGTTGCGGTCATATTTGAGCATTTCTAAGTTTTGTAAATTTGTGTTCTTTTTATAAATCATTTTTGTCTATCCATATTTTTCAAGCGTATTTTTCGAATTTCTCTATTTTAGAACATTCTCATGACGTCGAATTCGACACGCTTGCTCAGATCTTTCGTTTTTCAGAATTCTGCATTTTTCAATGACCAGAATTTCGTTTCTGTTAGTATTTATGTGTTCTATTACTTTTCATATTACAGATATATTATTTAGGAGTTAAATTGTAACGAATTATTTTTATTTTCTGGCCAATACCACTAGACATGGGGAATTTCTTGGTGATATATGTATATTTCGACGAACTTTCCTTAAATCTGGTTAAATATGTTGTAGTTTGTAGAATTCTGTTTCATAAAAATAAATGGAACCCTTTTTAAGTAAGGTGTATAACTTCTTATTTTAAAATGACTGGTAAAATTAAAATAAAGTTATTCTAAAATAAGATATGTTACGTTAAATCAAAACGGGTAGCCATACGTTGTAGTTCAAAGATATTTCTAAATTTTGACATATTTTCATTATAAGACGATTAAAATAAATTTAATTTACATTTGTTTTTCATGTTTCATGGGTATTATTGAAAGTTGTACATAGTCATGTAACTACATCTATCATTATAAATAGGTACATGGTTTCCATGTAGAAACTGAATCTCTCAATTGAAAAAGTACCTTAAGAATTCAATTTAAAACTAAATTTTTCTGTTGGAGGAAAGCGAATTTTAAATAATACTGATCTTGAAATAATATCATAGTAAGGAACTATGTAAACTGGGACTGTTGTTTTTTGAAAAATAGAAATGTTTTAAGTGACGGAAGGTCGAGGTTGCTTACTTGAAGTTGAAAGTGTTCGTATATAACTTAGGTACCTGTGAAACATTCATTGAAAGCAGTGATTTTGTAAAAAGTGTAATTGATTGAGTTTGCTGCACTGATGACATTTGTTTGAAACACAAGCTCCGTGCGGAAGCTATTCCACGTGCGGCTGAATAGAATTTTCAAGAAAAAAAATTATGCTTCAAAATAAAATAACCACGAATGCCGTAACAGTTTAATTTGCCATCCTCTCACAATGATAATGTAATTCGAAAACATCAAATCCATGGTACAAGGGTACCACAAATAATAAATATTGATAAGCTGAAAGTTCCTTATTTTTACTGAAAATGAACTTAATTTGCATTCGTAATCACTCCAACTCAAAATCGACTTCTGAAGTCATCTCAGAAAAAACTTTTGTAGTTTTTCTTACAGCAAGATTGTATAATATGAAATGGATTATATGGATGGATATATTATGTATACATATTTGCATCCGAAGTAAATTGTAGAAGCTATGAAAAAGTAAAAACGATGTTAAAAAATACTTTCTGTACACTTAAATGATGCTTGCATTTTACTATGAAATAGAATTAACATTTAACCAATTCAACCCGAGCATCACCGGGTAATTCTGCTAGTAGTATATAATCCTAATTGTTATCTTATAGGGCACTGAATTTAAATACCAGTATATAATTGGCTTAGAACAGGAACTCATTAACTAAAAAAAAACTAATTTTATAGTGTAATTGTTGAAATGTGTTAACCCTATTAGTTTTTAAGAAAAAAAAAAGGACTTTGATAGTGTTGTATTTTTTTCAGACAGATTACAATATGATAATGTCATAATTATCATGAAAATTAGAATTTAGTGTCTCCGAACAAATGCCAGTTAATGAGTTTCTACTGTAAGCCGACGACATCATAATTCCAAGACATCAAACACGCTATGGATTAGCTATAATTAAGAGAAATAATGGCGCATTTTTAGATTCAGACTAACGCAGATTATTGAGATGTTGTCGAACAGATTTCTGTGGTAGACCAAGATAACATCAATAATAGCGTTTTGCGGTGGGATTAAATGTTAACGAAACTTAAATTAGGCAATTATTGCACATCCTTTATGATTTGAAAACATTGGCTCATGAGATAAAACAATTTATTTTTGATGTGAGCTATTTTTAGTGTTGTGATCAAAAGAAATGTGATCAAGGGAATTAAGTTCTGAGACCATTTTATGTAACAGGTAATTGAAGGCTGTCAGTCCAACATATTGTGTAAATCCTTGTCGGATTCCCCCCCCCCCGAAATGATTCATGTGAAATCCCACCTTGTTTTAATTTCGAGCAATTGGTGTACGACCCCTAAGACCCAGTGCGCCAGCCCCCCCCCCTCATTCGGCGAAAAACTGTCCCAACACCTTCAAGATGCCGCTCAAGTGCGCAAACTGCGGTGGTGCACATAGTGCAAATTATAGGAATTGCCCGCGATTTCCTTCGACTGGTGCACGACAGCCCACCCCCCTACTGCACAAAAACAGACCCCACTGGCGAAACAAGCCAGAATTCCGATGAACTCTCACCCACCTTGCTGGTGTCAATCCCCAATTCTCATACGCAAATGTGTTAACAGGAGCAAATAGGGAATTACCCATTCCAAATTTGTCGGTCCCTCGAACCGATGCAAACCAAAATTGATGCACCGACACCCTTTTGGCTGTGTTGAGTCTTTCTCGCGACGCAGGTATCGAACCTGCGATCTTAACCCGAGCATTTGAAAATGCTCTGCCCCAACTCCGTACTGCCGGAGTTGACAAGGCTTATTTTATTTTTGAGCAATACGTTGCTCTAATATCAAACAACCCCCTCAATATTAAATGTCAGTTGCAAATCTGCAGATCTTGAAAATGGGCTTTTGGAACGCGAACGGTCTAAGAGCCAAAATTCACGAAGTTCGACAATTCCTGCTAGAGGAGAATTTTGACTTGTTTTTGGTCTCGGAGACCCACCTAACTCCTAGATTATTTCCTAACGATAGGGAAATAACGCTTAACTTCCGCCGAGCTGCAGGCGGCACTTGTATCTATGTCGAACGGAATATCTCTCACCGACTCATTCCAACCCCGACATTAGATAAAATTGAAGCTACCCTGGTCGGAGGTGAACCCGAGAGATTCACCCCCAGTCGAAATTATATCAGCTTACCTCTCTCCCGAGAAGATAGGGGTAATTTTTCCGCAGGCTGATTTCACCAAATTGCTTTCAACTGGAAACAATGTCACCATAGCTGGAGACCTAAATTGTTCCCATGTAGCTTGGAATAATCATACGTCTAACTCATGGGGAAACTAACTAAAAGATTTGGTAGAAAACCTACCGGGTGTGCGTGTTATCGCTCCGGATGACCCCACCCAACTGAATTATCGTGGGAGCCAAGACACTGTTATTGATTTGGCACTTTTTAAATTCATCCCTTTTCTAAATTCGATCAGAACAATCAATGCACTTAGTTCTGATCACCTCTCGGTCGAACTCATATTAAACACTTCAAAATTGAATCGAAATTTACCAGAGCTTTTCTCCACTCACTGGGGAAACTTTAATTTTATTTTGGATTAATCAAACCTTCCCTCACCAAATTTCTCCATTTTGGATGACATCGAAAACTCCATTGAAAATTTAGGAACTAAACTTAAGGAGGCTTTCGATGCAGCTTCCAAACCCAAATTGAAACCCGAACCTTTCCGTTTCTCTCAGGAAATCAGGATCAAAATTAAGCATCGGAATCGTTTGCGAAAAATTTGGTAACGTTCTCGTGATCCCCAATGCAAACAAGATTTTCGCGCTGCCGACAGAGATCAAGTCACTGGTGCGTACTCTCACTCAAGACAGATGGAATAGCCACATCGAGTCCTTAAAGACCGAAGATAACACACTTTCGAGGAAAATCTTACACTTCCATTCCGCCCCTTACGGAGCCAGCGGTGAAATAGCAATCACAGGGAATAAAAGGCTGAGGTCCTTGCAGACAGCCTTCAATCCCAATTCCAACCAAATCCAGCCCTGGGATACACGTTACTTCCAGAACCTACACACCCAGGTTGAAGATTATTTAGGAATACCCTTCGATACTGGTATCTAACCTGCAACAACCCTTGAGGTAGCATCCTACATATCCTCCTTTAAGCCAAAAAAGACTCTAGGATATGATTCCATTTCGAATCGCATGCTCCAAAACTTGCCCATTAAATAGTGTTCTTAACTTTCTTAATCAACTTCATGATTAAGAAATGTTTCTTCCCCACAGATGGAAAACTGCGGTCATAGTCCCTATTCCGAAACCTAATTTGGATCATAATTTACCTCAAAATTACAGTCCTATATCCTTCCTCAGTTCACTGAGCAAGATCCATGAATATATTTTACTTATACGCCTGGATCAGTTTGTTCAGGACAACAATATTCTTATTTCTGAGCAGTTTGGGTTTCGCAAGATACACAGCACCAACCATCAGCTGTTGCGTGTCACTGAACTGATCCATGAAGGGTATCGTAAAAACAACACACAGGTGTATTATTCTTAGATGTGTCAAAGCCTTCGACCGCGTTTGGTACACAGGACTTATATACAAGCTCATGCGACTTGGATTTTCGGCCCATTTTGTTAACCTCATCCACTGTATCTCACTAATCGTTCGTTTGTGGGTCCCAACGACTATTCTTCAAAACGCCCGATCTTATCCGGAGTCCCCCAGGGATCTTTTTTGGGACCTAAACTCTTCAACCCTTTTGTTAATGATTTTTCCAAAACTCTGCACACGAAGTTGGGCTATTTACGCCGACGACACCGCAATCAGTATACAATCCAATAACAAACACATCCTGTCACGATTGAAATTGTACATACAGGACTTACAGCTCTGGCGAGTAAAGGTGAACGCTTCAAAGTGCGCCTGCGTGTTTTTCTCCAGGAGATACGTATATCCAACTAAAATATGGATTCAATATTGACCTCGGAAACCCAAAATATTTGAATAACCCCATTTCACTTTTTGGCACACCTGTTTACTGGGTTCGCAGGTACAAATATTTAGGACTTGTCCTCGATCCAAAATTACTATGGATGGAGCACAATAATTGCGTCCTGCGCAACGGTGCTATCGCCCGAAACAAATTATATCAGCTCTTAGCTCGCCCAAGAGTAGGCTCTCTTGAAAACAAAATTCTTCTCTACAAAGCCATCATTCGGCCGACCGTCACATACGGTTCTCAAGTCTGGGGATCTACTTGTGCTAACATTAAAAAACTGCAGATTTTCCAAAATCGTATACTACGTACGATCGCTAATGTTCCCTATTATGTTCGGAATGAAGTCATCCATTATTAATTAAAATTCAAAATTAAACCCATTGCTGAATTTCTGCAGCAACTTTCGACCAAGTTCTTCGAAAAACGACCTCAGGTTCCAAACGAACCACTCAGGTTACTTCCACCCATGACCCAACTGTTGCAAGCTCGCAGAAAAGGCCTAGAGCATACTGCACAAACAGTTTGAAACCTTTCCGCAAAGGCCTAAAACGCGGATGTGGAGTTTTTCGTTTGGATCCTGATGTCTACGACTTCAATTCCATCCCACCAACTTAACATTTGCAAGTCAAACTTATGACCGCGTTACGACACCAATACGCTCGGGCTAAGGACTCGACAGGACCCTTAATTACCCCACAGGTCTATTTGTTAAATTTAAAGTTTTTCTTCCTCCTAAACTCTTTCCCCCTAAACTTTCTTAAATCGTAACTTGCTTGTCCTCAACCCCGTTCGCCGATAGAATTAAGGGATACTGATGTGGACTTAAGCTTGGAAGGAGGACACGCTCTGCCTGCCGACCATCGATTTAGAATTCGGATCCGGAAAACCGACTATACTCGGCTGTGATGAAGACCCTCTCCTGATCTGATGTTGATGAAACAACCAAAGACCGACTACAGCCGCCCTCCAATGCTTCACCTCACCTGGCCTGCCGACCATTGGTTTAGTGTTCGGATGAGATAAACCGATATATCTGACTGAGATGAATACAGCGCCTCTCCAGATACAACGCTGATGAGGAAACTCCCGATGACCGAATGCTTGTGACTCAGAGCAACGCCTCACCCCTGAATTCTGAAAATCTAATTCCATCCACCGGGCTGAAACAGATAAGCTAATTCCTTTTGTATACTTCTTTCTTACGTATTAGTTAGGTCATGCTTCCCTCTTTATTCTTGACACAATAATCGTCTCGGACGGGAAGTTCATTTTATACACTGAAATGTGGAAGTGTAACTGTATTTCTGATACAGTGCAACTTGGATAAAACGAACGTCTCTAATTCGAAATCGTCGTTGATTCGAAGATTTCTCTTAGTCTTTTGAACTTCTCATTAAATCAATGTTAAAAAATCGTGGATAATTCGAAGTTCAACTTCCTTAATTCGAAGTTTAAATACAGTACATGTAAAGTTAAGTAAGTAAATAGATTAATTTGCAGCAATTTCATTTTTAGTACAAGATAAAAATATTTAATTAATTCCAGATATTTCATTGACAAATAATCTAAGAGTAGCATGTTTGGTATATTCTTTCATACATCGCTGCAAATGAAATGAAAAGGTTTTATCAAATGATATCGGGATATGTGTGGGCTGCATCAAAATCAACAGACTTGCTTTAGAATAGGATATTTAATTATGATAAATACAGAGGCTGTTCGGACATTTTTTGAAGGATTTTGATGAGCTGTAAAAAATTGTATGCTACGAAATAATTTTATTTTCGCAGCAGTTAAGTAGTTAAAGTATAACTTATCGTCTGCTAACTCAGAGTTTTGTTTACTTTCAAAATGGCGCTTTTAAATAAGCAATGGATGGAAGGCTATGTTTCCGCTCTTTCCGAAGAGAATTATGCTTATTCAATTATTCAAAAACACTGTAAAAATCATGTTTTTTTTCTATATCTAAAGGTACGATAAGTAATATTATTAATGAGAAAGGAATAAACGCGTAAAAGTGGAAAAATACTTCCAAAAAAGAAAAGAAGTTCTGAGAATATTTGTAATGTAAGATCTTTAATTTTAAAAGAGAATACGCCAAGTTATAGGACTATAACAAAGTCATTAAAAGTTCAGTTTCAACTGTAAATAAAATAATTAACAGTGATTTGAATCTTAAAAAGGCCAAAAAATACAATGTTCATCGTCTTTCTTCACGGCATATTGCAGAAAGAACTCGCTGCAGAATTCTGTATGAGAAGCATTTAGCTGGAGAAAGATGGAAAAATGTTGTGACAATAGACGAGGCGTGGGTGTATATAAAAGATTGCAATAAAAAAGAACAATTTATTATCAAAAGAGGAGAAAAATCTTAAAACGTGGTTCAACTTTGTAACTTTAACGTGAGAACTTTCTCTAAGAGATTTATGATTGTTGCCGGTTTTGCATATAATGGAAAATCAAAAGTAAAAAGGAGGGGAATGTAAAAATCTACTCCCACATATTATCAAGACCCTATTTTATCCCCAATATTCAAAAAAGAAATACTATATCTTTACCCAAAGTGCCAACAATCAGTAGAACTGCATCAGGATAATGCAAGCAGCCACACATCTAAATCCACTATTAAATTCGAATAATAATATCATTTACTGATATTCCAGCTAAATCTCTATGTCTCACCAATGGACTTTGGTGCTTTTGGACTTTTAAAAAGAGAATTATCGAAACGTCGACCGAAAACCATTCAAGGATTTTGGAAAACTGGAACAAGAATTAATAATAACAGATTTTACTCAAGTTATTGTCTTGAGTATTATACTTAGACATTTTTCACAATCTCATAATCTATTGACAAAATGTGAAAAAAATTAATCTAAACACAGAAAGCTTGAACTAAAACTTAACTCTACGGGCTTTTGGGGCTGCAAACATTTTTACAATGTCCTCAAAAGATAGCTTTGAAGCTAACTTGTGTTCTATTGATATGATGATCAGGTTGGTTAGTCGTTGCTGTCCTGTTAAGTTTCTGAGACAATTTTTTATGATCTTTAGTTTGCTAAAACTCCTTTCATTTGAGGCGACTGAGACTGGTATTGTGAGGAAAATTCTCAACGCTGTCGTTGTGTTGGTGGACGCGTCATCAAGTCCGTTCTTGTATATTAACGTCAGAAGACCTGATGATGTAGCCTTTTTCATATTAGGGCTTAAATTCAAGGCATAATACTTAAAACTCTCCACTTCTATCGCCAGCTAGTCATTGTCTAAGTCTTCTTTTATATGTGGAAGCTAACTCAAGTGGCTGGTTCTTCAATTCTACTCCATTGATTGTTTCAAACCGAGCTCCATTGAGGAAACCGAATATCCTACTCAGGTTTTGAATGACTTGAAACCTTTGCCTCAGTTCATTCAGAATCCGATCTATTATTTGTATAATCAATAATCTGAACTCTTTCTTCTGAGAATCTATAGCTTACAACTTCGCCCTTCTCATCAAACATCTGCTTCTTCCTCCGTACTTCTTTAAAAAGAGGATCTAGGTTAAGCTTTCCTGCTATTTCTTCACACATTCTGCATTTAACTCCTTTTATAGTTTTTGTAGTCTACTAATAAGTTTTTCCTCTTCACTTTTTATCATACGTAAATATCTATAGTAAAAAAATACTCGGCCAATTTAGCGCTCCCCCTCCAATCCGGCGCCCGGGGCTGATGCCCCGTCTGTCCCCCTTTAGTTACGTCTCTGTTCTCAGCAAAAAGTCTGATCAGGTTGCGACACCGCCTACCAGGTCAAGTTTTCGTTGGTTTGAGGGTTTTATGGCGCAAGTGCCATATTTGGCCATGCTACGCCAGACACAAGACATATTACATCAAGTAATAGACACACAATGAAAGTTTTACTTAACAGAAGAGCGAAATACACCTGACAGTAATCGAACCTGCGCCGTCTACAACTCGAAGGTTGCTAGCGCAGTTGATATACCCACTGAGTCACGACGGCCCCTACCAGGTAAAGAAGTCATAACGTTATTCTGAGTGTGTGGAGGGTTCGAATCCAGGTTTGTAAACTGATGGATGTGGGGTTGGTATTTCAATTTACGTCGCACTGAAGCAACACAACGGGCTATAGGCGACGGTCCGGGATCAATCCCGAAGGGAAAGATCCGAGGACGACACCTCGTAACTTTGAACTACGGTCAGATTACGAGGTCAAAATCTGAACTGGCACTCCACTCTCCAAACTTCCACACCACAGACATATAAGACCATGACAGATTTAATGTGCACTCCCCGTATCCGACGGTCTATGTTTGGATTGAGTCTCGAACTCGTAACCCACTGGTTGCTAATCCGCGACTCTACCAACTGGCCTCCCATGGATCTAGGAAATTGTCTCTGGAGTAACGGTGGCTGATCACTGGATGCTTCCTCGCAAATAGCTGTTAGTTTGCCCTTGGAGTGCAGAAAGTCGAAGAGGTCAGCGATCGAGAATTTGGAAGAAGGAACATCCCGAAAATCTTTTAAATATTTCTATATGTGTGTAATTAATTCGCAAAATAACCACCGCTGATCCATTGAAAGTATGTATTTTCAATTATATCCTTAAAATGCTTTGTGGATCAGAGGCCTTACCCATTGTGCTTGCAACCTTCGAGTTGTAGACGACGCAGGTTCGATTCAACCTTACTATTTCTCTCTTCTGCGTCAGTAAAGCTCTTATTGTGTGTATGCCCATTTTTTTTTGACAAAATAGATATACACACACAATGGCGCAGCTTGGCCAAATATAGCCCTTGCTCCATATAATCCAAAACCAGCAATCTTACGTATTGTTCTTTAAGTTTAAACAACACAAAGACGAATATGAATCGAATGTGCATACGAATAGATTAGGAATTGAATTGGGTACTTACCCCTATTTCCCAGATAGACAATATGGAGAGGCAAGAATTGAAATACTGGACGCAAAAGAATACAAACTTCAGATAACAATTTAAAACTGGTTTAATTGTATCCTTTAACAAGACATTTTGATTCAGCGATTTCAAGTTTTTGTAGCGGGTGTACGGATCTCATAGTCCGACCTCTTTAGCGTTCCAGCCAGAATTGACACGTAGCGTCTTTCTTCCCGTTGACCCCCCCGGAAAAAAGTTTCGGTTCGCACTCGGGGAAAGTTTTTTTTTGCTTCTTCTGTTTACCTTTCGCTTCCTCCCGTGTGACTCACTCTGGCGTTACTCAACACGTATCTTGTTTTAAATATCTTGTCGAAGTGAATGGAGCCCAAGAACATTTGGTTATTGCAATTTAGACACGTAATATTTTCAAAATTGATATCGTTCTACGCAACTGTACTTTTTTTGCATTTTGGTGAGTCATACACACTGTGGTATCTTTATAAGAAAACCAAATGAAAACATCAAGTAATGTCTATATACACATATCTGCTGTATTTATCATACACTCTTTCCCATCCCATTCGGAATAAGCAAGAGTTGTCCTTCAAGGATATCTCATCCGCCATAAATTGCCTCCTGCGGGCCAGTCAGATTGCGACGGAAGACAGAATTCGTTATGCCATAATCTGTTTTTCCTGGAATTGACTCAGAGTGATAGCCCGTGTGCCCACATCACCAGGGTCCCTAGTGAGCAACAAGACAAGGTTTGGTGTATTTATTGCTGTGATGCGTTTAGAAAAACGGATAGATAAATTTCATCGGTTTCGATGAAATCGTGTTTGTGATAGCAATTGATATTTTTATTTGGATTTTGGTTAGACATTTGAAAAGGCAAGTTGTAATCAAAAGTGGCCAACTCTTTAACCCTACTGGTGGTTGTCTCGAATAGGTATCTCGTCATTAGCAAAACTATCTTGATGGACGAGATACCTTGTGGTTAGAAGAAAAACTGACCAGATCTTGATCTCGTCATCATAAAAAAATCGGCAATATCCTAATGACGACATATCTCGTCATTAGCAAAATTGGTCAAATCTTTATTGACGAGTTATCTCGTCGAAACCACTTGGAGTGTTAAGGGGCGGTGGACATGCTAGGGATATAGTTTTTTAAATGTTGTATAGCAGCGATTTTCGATCTTTTTCATTTTATGTTACCCACATTGCCTAATAACTAAAATTCTACGGCACACCAAAAAACTTCCTTTTGCAAGCTGACAAAAAATTTGTGTAAGTTTGATTGATTTACAAAAATAGTAACAGTAATTACCTACCTTTTTTGCTCAGAAGTGGCTTTTAAGAATATTTTGAAAACAATTTTTATGTATGATGATTTATGTATGAAAACATAATACTGAAAATTATTTATATGGGTATTAAAAATACGAGCATTACTTGTCTGAATATACTTGTTAAAAGTATAAAACTAAGCCGCTTATATGAAAAAATCTTACATAAATTAAACCACCGTAAGGCACACCAGAGCTGAGGCACATCCGTTGAAAATCGCTGTTTTGTAGTACAGTGCTATTTGTTTTAAGGGGTAATTAAGCTAAGGTATATAAACATTCTCTCATTTAGGGCATTGTACTGTAATACGTGGGACAATCACACATAGATTTTAGTCCTGAAAATAGCTGTATATTTTCTTATTCTTTATTCAAAAAACTTTTTCGAACCTAAACTCTCCTCTTATTCCAAATTTTCTGGTTTGGATATAACTGTCATTATTTTTATATAAAAAGAGCTATCACGTATGAGACATCTCAACGTGACCAGAGATATGTGACGGTATTTGACGTATGTATGTGACGTTCACGATCGTTTCATTTCCATACGTAAATCATGTTTGTTTGACCGTTTCAATGTTGAAGATTTTTTCTTATTATTACTCCATCAATTGAGTTTTATTTGTCCCGACTTTCCCTGAAATGTCAGGAATTATAATTTAGTTTGTCAGGCACTTCCAGTTTTAGGTCCAGTAACCTTAGTACAACAGAAAGCTTTCTACCTTTTAGATGATTTTGAAATATTTTGTAGCCTAGACTTGTATCGAATTTTACGATTGCCAGAAGCAAGTTCATGACTTTGCAAAGTTTTATTCCGCAATTTCCTGTTTTTGTTTGCTTGATTATCCAATTTTTGTTGAAGAACCACGGGGTTTCGTTCAATCCAAAGAATTGAATTGAAAAGGTTAAAGTACGACATTCGAAGCAGTGTTATAATATTACGTCCCATTACCCATTATGGAAGTCCTAAAAGTGTTATGACTTTCATTCCACAGCTCCTTTTCGAATAAACCTTAGTCCTGATGCAAACGTCGATTTCCTTTCAAAGATGATTCCGATTCATTTATCATAAATAAAAAAAACATTAACCAAAATTCCTTCCAAACGAATACGCGCCACGAATTGGAAAGCAGAATAAAATGGCGCTTGACAAATCGAAACTTCGAATAATAAATGGCGAACGCGGAATATATTTTTCGGCGTTGATTGGAACAGCTTTTGGGGAGAGTACGAATTCGAGAAGATTCCATCAGAGAACATGTCAGAAATGAAGGACGACGACAAATTGTCCGCAACTGGTTGTCGTGCATAAAGAGTCGAATGAAGACAACTCCTGTAGTAAAACGATACCTTCGGACTATCGATTTTACTATGATTCGAAAATCTAATTACCCTCAACGTCAGTGGGCTATAAATCTAGATGGGGAAAATATCCCAGAGAGAAAAATAGTTACCGAACGCGAAAGTAATTACCTTAAGGAAACAAAAAGCATCGGAGGGTGACTTAATTAGAAATATAAAATCAGAAACTAAAAAGTGTTGCTGAAATTCTTTAGTTTTAGAGTTGGCTTTTTAATTAATCCTTTAATATGATTTAGAATTCGAGGTTTTTGTGATTTTCTATCGTTAAAATAATATTTTGTTGTAGACAGTGTGGACGGCAAGGATTATTAGTCAACTTTGTAATTCGAAACATACGGATTTTTGAAATTTAAGTTACGATGATGAGAGAAGAAAGATAAGCAATGAAATACATTGATATTTTTGTTTTGTTTACAGAAAATCTATGGATTTAATAACAAAAATTGTGAAATTTGTCACGTTTTTATTGGATTTCGATACTACAGCTTGTAGGGACATAACGTGATGATCTGAGTCTAATTTACCTTCGAGATGAAGACTCGCTCAATTCCCTTTTTGGATGATCAGAATATCAATTCGATTGCATAAAATAGTTTTAGATAAGCTTTTCAGTAGCATATATGGAGACGAACGCTTGTTAAAAATTGAATATTTATTACGAAAACTAAAGACGATACAAAATTACAACGATCAACTCTCTTTCTCACTCCGACTCGAATTCTTCTAAATTCCAAATTGTTTTTTATTACATTCCATATAAATGATTACAGTTTACACGTGCAAAATTAAAAAATATGTTCACAACATTAACGTTTACGCGTGCATAATCTATATAAATAAGAATGGAGAGCTTGTTTGTACATTGAATATTTTCGACCCATTTCAAGTTTTTTATCCGTTTAAGGTCCTTCTGATGTAAAATCCGTCTCTTGCGTGTTTGGTGCCTGTTTGTCTGTCTGTCCATCTGTCTGTCTGTTCATTTGTTTGTCTGTCCATCTGTCTGTCTGTTCATTTGTTTGTCTGTCCATCTGTCTGTATGTGTGCCCGTACTACGTCCAAACGGTTAAACATATTTTCATAAAACTTTGCATACTGTGAGCACTTACATTCATTTAGTGACTGAACTTGATTACGTTAGTCTGTCTGTCTTCCCGTTCTATGTTCAATTTTGTGTCTGTGTGTTAATACAAGTATAACATAAAATGTACTTAACATATTTTAATGAAATGTTCTATATTTGATACACCATATTTTAATTTAGTGAATACAGTATTTGAATTTCTTTGCTTATATATTTAAGCAAGTCTCATGTTAAAACAAATGAGTAACTATACTTAAATCAACCATAATTTGGTAGTTTTGAAGAAACAGGAAGTATATTGAGCATTGCAATTGCTTGGATTGTTTTACCAGTGCTGTGAAAAATCAATTATTTTGCAAAACTACTTTTAAGGAATTTAAATTCTAACACACTTTATTTTGAGCCTTATTTTTTATTTACGCAATATAATAGATTCTGAATATTTGGGACAGATGATAAAAAGAATAAAACATCTATAAGAATGGAGTGTTTGTACATTGAATATTTTTGACCCATTTCAAGTTTTCTACCCGTTTAGGACCCTTCTGATGCAAAATCCGTCTCTTGCGCGTTTGGTGTCTGTCTGTATGTGTGTGCTTATACTACGTCCAAACGGTTGAATATATTTTCATGAAACTTTACATACAGTGAGTTCTTACATTCATTTAGTGACTGAACTTGGTTGCGTAAGTATGTCTGTACGTCTTCCCGTTCTATGCTCGATTTTGTGTCTGTGTGTTTGTACAACACATAAGATTTGTTCAACATATTTTAATGTAATGTTTTATATTTGAAACATCACATTTTAGTTTAGTGAATGCGTTATTTGAAATTTCTTTGCTTACATATTTAGGCAAGTTTCACTTTTAAAACTTCCGAGTAACTATACTTAAAAATCAACCATAATTTGGTAGTTTTGGAGTATATTGAGCATTGCAATTACTTGGATTGTTTTACCAGTGCTTCTGAAATATCAATTATTTTGCAAAACTACTTTTACGGAATTTAAATTCTAATAGTTTATTTATTTCGAGCCTTATTTTTTCTTTACGAAATATAAAAAAATTCTGAATATTTGGGACAGACTATAAAGAGAATAAAACTACAGAACAAAACGTTTTAAAATAGGACTGGTATGTAATATGGCAACCTTGGTACTTTTTTTTAAATCGTTTTTTTTTTAAATTTGTGTCCGTTATATTCCAAGAATCTATTCTGTAGTGAAAAAACACATACATTCATTACTTTTCGTTCGAAGCTTTTTTAAATCTGTTTTAAGATGTATTTCTGGATTTTGAATTTGATGTTTTTCGTTCAATAACTGTAATCAAGGTAAGCAATGATTTAATTAGTTTTAAAAACATTTTTAATCATTCTAAGATAATTTGGGAAAATGCTTTTGTTTTTAAATGGCATACAAGGCATTTACAGTGACTCCCAAAAGTGTTCGTACACTTTAAAAAAGTGTAGAAAAAGCGCTGTAGCCTGGAATTGAATTCGAATATAAAGTCCAATATTTTTTTCATATCATCTCCATGTGATTCTGAATAAAACCTAACATTTTTTTAAAAAAATATGGACTCATTTTCTTTTTATAAAAATGAAAATACAAGGAGGCAGAGAAAGAACACGTCACAAAAGTGATCGTACACCGAAACATTTTCGGATAAATTAATAAATAAAATTATCGTTTATCGCTTTTTTTCATTTTTACATTGTGGTGACATTTAAAATATCGTTTGGCTTTAATCTTTGCTTGCTTACGTTGTAATATTCTATTTATTATTTAAAAATGGCTCGTAGTCGTAAGGAAAAAACGAACAGCATTCCAAAATTGATTATTTTTCATCATAGTAGTGGTAAATCAGTTCGGAATATCTCTAAATTAGTTAATTTATCCCATTCTACGGTGCAGTATATGATAAAACGCTTTAAAGAAGAAAATCGGATCGAAAACAAGGTAAGGAAAGGTCGTCCGGCAAAGTTAATTCAACGTGATCAAAGATTTATCGTTAGAAAATTTGTGAAAAATACACGTTTGAGTGCTGTAAAAATTTCTACAGAATTTACTGAAAAATTTTCTACTTCAATTTCATCTGAAACTGTTCGGGGAGTGCTCAGATCAGCTGGATTAAATGGGCGTTCTGCCCGAAGAAAATTTTTTGTAAGTGCGAAAAATAGAAAGCTTAGGCTTTTCTTCGCAAAATCAATGATAAATAAACCCGAAACGTATTGGAATCATGTCTTATTTGCAGATGAAAGCAAATTTAACATGTTTGGTTCCAATGGGTGTATAATTGTATAGATAAGAAAAAATGAGGAACTTAATCCCAAGAACTTAGTTGGAACAGTAAAGTATGGAGGTGTCCTTGTGTGGGGGTGCATGTCAGCATCAGGACTAGATAATTTGGTATTTATTGATGGCATAATGAATCATGCTCTTTATTTAAATATTTTAAAAGACAATTTAAAATTATCAGCCCAAAATTTGGGTATTGGAAACAACTTTTTTTTATCAAGATAACGATCCTAAGCACACGGCTCACAACGTTCGCCTCTGGTCTCTATAATTGTCCACAAGTTCTGAAAACACACCTCAGTCGCCAGATTTAAACCCAATAGAACACATTTGGAGAGGACTGGAGGTTAGAGTACGAAGACACGACATTATAATGAAAAGAGAACTAAAAACAGTAATGATTGAAGAATGGAGGAACATTGATGCGGAAATTACAAAAAAACTAGTGAACTCTATTCCCAGACGTTTAAAAGCTGTTGTGGATGCCATAGTATATCCTACTAAGTACTAATTTACCGAAATATAACAATATTTACTAGGGGAGAGTGGGGCAAGATGGGGTAGCTGGGTAAGACGAGGTAGTTGAGCTGCTGGTTCACTTGGGGCTGTAATCGAGCTGACAACGTTGGTACTAGTGGTAGAGGTGGAGAAGAAGCCTTTGTGTAAGCAGCCGCCATTTTGATTGAGTCGTTTAGCTTGTGCAACAGTTTTTCAAAGAAGTGGTCTGGTTTCTCTTGAGAAGTTTATTTGCATCGTTGCAGTTTGGTGCTGAATAAAAGTAACTTATACTTATTTACTTATAACTTCATATATACTAGTAAAAAGTGTAGTCCTTAGCGATTAATTTACATACTTTATAAATGCTCTTAGTAAAAACTAACCAACAACGAGCATTAATCACCCATTAACGCGTCGGTGGGGCAAGACGGGGTTTTTTCTGTGGGGCATGATGGGGTAGTAACCCATCTTACCCCACTCTTTCTAAGTCGTCCTTTTTTCTTCGAATAACGGAGATGGTTCGGACGCATAAAAGGAAGACTGATCGAGGAGGATGGGACCCGGAAACGATGAAAAATGCAATTGAATCTGTTATTAAGGGAAATGGGATACAAAAAAGCAGCTGACTCCTCTCAAGTTCCCCAGTCAACATTTGAAAGAAGAATAAAACTCACTCGAGAACAATCAGAAAAAACTGAAAAAAAATTTACTGTATCTAAAAGTGGTACTGTATATACAGGTCAAATAAATACAATTATCATACAGAGTCTAGGCCCATTAAAAACTGTCTTTACTATTGAGGAAGAAAATTGTTGGTTAACTATTTGTTAAAAATGGAGAAAAGATTATTTGGACTCGCATCTTACGACCTGAGTGTGCTTGCTTATCAATGGGCAGATAAACTGGGTAAACAACACATCTTTTCTGAGACAAAACAAGTAGCCGGTAAAGACTGGCTGTTTGGGTTCAGATCAAGACATCCCCAGCTAAGTTTGAGGAAACCGGAAGCCACAAGTGCGGCAAGGGCAACAGCATTTAACAAAGTATCACCAAGTTTTATGATTTGTTAACCCGAGTTGTCGATGAATACAAATTTACTGCTGCCAAAATCTATAATTGCGACGAGACTGGGGTAACCGTAGTACCTAAGTATAGGACAAAATTCTGAATATAAATATTAAAAAAGAGAAAGTGGGGAAAAAAGGAAAAGGCCAAAAAAATTGGCAATGGGTTTTTGTGAAAAAATCGGGTAAAAGGTAAAAAAGGCAACAAGAATTTGAAACGTAAGATTGTTCATAGCAAGGAAAAACAAAGAAAAAGTAAACGTGAACAAGACAAACCGAAAACGGTCACACCTCCTTTTCATCAGAGGCTTCTGATGCTGAGTGTCTGTAATGTGGTTATTTATAATCTACTGAAGGCTGGATTCAGTGTTGGAAGTGTAAACGATGGGCTCATTGCACATGTGCAGGTGAAGAAGACGAAGATGATGAATCAATTCCTCTTTGTGCATTATGCCAAGATTAGCCCCATCATGCCCCACCAGGTGAGGCAAAATAAAGTTTTGTTTTTCAATCGAAAAATGTTTTTTATAATTAATTAAAAATAGAAAATAAGTTCATTTGTATATCATTATAAACATTAGTAATGTACAATAAAATGTAGTTTTTTTTCAAAAACTTCCAAGATTAATTTTTGATTTTATAAACCCAAATGCACTAGGAACCCCGTCTTGCCCCACTCTCCCCTAATATGTAGAGATTTTTGTAAAGTGTACGAAGACTTTTGTGAGGTAACTCTTTTGTTACTTTTTGATTATTGATTTTCCAAAAAAAAATGTTTTACTATGTTTTTAAAATATTTTATGTAGTTTTGTTAAGAACAAGTTACAGATGTTATTAAAAAATTACCATTCTGAAATAATAATTTTTATTAATGGATAGAGCAGTATTTCTTTGAAATTCGTAAGTGTACGAACACTTTTGGGAGCCACTGTATATGCATTCTCTGAACTATTCTATGCATTCTGAGTTACATTGGCACTCTAGAGACTTTTCTTTCTTACTCAAAATTTAAATTCTACACAAATATAAAATGTTAAATATTACATTTATTTACATTTGCGAAATTGGGTATTTAACAATTTTGTACTTTTATTAGAGTGTGGTAATTGTTACATGGGATGAATCTGAATTACCATTTTTTAACGAAAACGGAAATTAGTTAACCAATTCAACCCGAGTAATTCCGGGTAATTCTGCAAGTAAAAAATATATCTATCAATATTATCACCTGCACGTGCGTAATCTATATAAATAAGAATGGAGTGTTTGTTTGTACATTGAATATTTTCGACCCATTTCAAGTTTTCTATCCGTTTGGACCCTTCTGATGCAAAATCCTTCTCTTGCGTGTTTGGTTTCTGTCTGTGTCCATCTGTCTGTATGTGTGTGCTCGTGCTACGTCCAAACGGTTGAACATATTTTCATGATACTTTGCATACTGTGAGTTCTTGCATTCATTTAGAGATTGAACTTGGTTGTGTAAGTCTGTCTGTCCGTCTTTTGGTTGTATCTTCGATTTTGTATCTGTGTGTTTGTACAAGTATCACATACGATTTATTCAATACATTTTAATGCAATTTCCTACATTTGATAAACCATATTTTAGTGTAGTGAATGCATTATTTGTAATTGCTTTGCTTATGTATTTAAGTAAGTTTCATGTTAAAACATCTGAGTAACTCTACTTAAATCAACCATAATTTGGAGAAGCTAGAATGCATATTGAGCATTGCAATTGTACTTAAATTGTTTTACCAGTACTGCTAAAAAAATCAATTATTTTTAAAAAACTATTTTTGCAGAATTTAATTTCAAATACTTTTTTATTTTGAGCCTTATTTATTTTCTTTGCAAAATATAAATTATTTCCGAACATTTGGGACAGACAATATTTTGCAACAAAATGGAAACTCGTGTTCGTTTGCCATGTGCAGTGATATTTTTTTCGATCCGAATTAATTTCGTATTTTTAAATTCTATCTAATTTTTAGTTGTAAGTTGTGGCAACTATGCGAGATCAAGAGATGAAAAAGAATCATGAATTTATATCTTTATAACTTTTCCCCGCCAACTTTTACTTTGTTTTAATTCTCTGTTTTCTGTTGTTTTCTGTTTTAAATATTTATTATTTTAATTGTAATTCTTTTTCATCACACGCAACACCACCGCGAAGTATTCTGTTTAAACAGCATGTAAGTTAGAATAAAGAAAATTTTAAGTGTATTTTTGCCATTATTCAAAGAACGTTAATGTTAAAAATATCCGAACTAGGACTTTTGAAATATTACAAATTCTTTGTCAAAGCGACAGATGGCCAAGGTGGCTTATTTTACGAATTGAAGCTACATTTAAGCAACTTACCAAGGGAAAGCTTTTTTAAAACAATGATTTTCTTTAGAAGAAAAGTTGTCAAATTGATTTACCATTAAAAATTTTTAATAGGTTACCTTTGCTTTATCTGTACTCAAGATTTTCAATTTTAAAACAAGTTCTTTTATTATTGCACGTGCCACGAAACTGAATTTTCAAGTAAAACGTATTCGCTTTTAAAACAAACTTGGTAATAAATATCTTATCAAATTAGTCATCTTTCCCTTAATGGTAGCCAAATTCGAAAATAGTGCCACAAATAAAAAACTATTGGCTGGTAAATTATATGAGAGAGTACTTGCCGTAGATTCGTCATCTTTACGAATTGAGTTGAGCACTTTTACGGGAATAGCACTTAAGAAAGGGTTTCCTCCCTCAAATCGTCTTTTGCAGTAGTTATCTTAGTGTCTCACCTTTGGCCAATTTGTACCTTTAGCAGGGGTGCGATATATGTGAAATATATTACATGGATGGATATGCATGTTTAGGATTTGTGTCCAAATAGGTTGTAGAAATTAAAAAATGTCGAAAAGGTGTTAAAAATTATTTTACTCACACTTAAATGATTTGGCATTTTTCTACGAAAGAGGAAAGTGATTTTCTGTTCACTTTCAATAAATAGTTAACCAATTCAACCCGAGTGAGATCGGGCAATTTTGCTAGTAAATATAATAATAATGTTTACAAAATACGAAAGTTGCAATACGAATGAAATTCTTGGATCGCTTGCACGCGCTCTCACACAGCTGATTTCATAAAAAAATATAAAAATTCCTACCATTACAGAATATTACGATAATTTAAAGAGAATTACGATTGTATATAGTTTGTGGATTTACGATTTGGGATCAAGTTGGAATTTTTATTTTAACTATGCATTAATTATAATTGCGTGATTGAGAATTCTTCAGTTTAATTCTGAATTATTCGTGATATTTTAGTTTTGAATTATGATTAAAAGCACCAGGAGAGAGAGATAAAAAAGCTTAAGAGAAAATGTAATAACTTCCTTCAATCAGCTTTAAACGCAACAAAAACGATTACGAAATTTTTTCATAATAGCTGGAATAAAGTTTAAATTTTCATGTTTTCTTTAGTCGAAAATTGTTACGAATTCCCGTATTGGAAAATGAACTCGACGGTCATTTGAATATGGACTGTGTTAATTTTCCCCATCAAATTAAAAAACTATAAAAACTAATCGAGTTTTATTAAAAAGGTATTAGTTTTAAAGTCTGCCTAGATGTGATTAAGTGCTATGCTCTCTTGATTAAATGTTTGAAGGATGAAAAGCAAAAAGCTATCTATTAAAAGGTTTTTCTATTACAGCGCCGTAATTTCTTCAACTAAGGAAATAAGGAAAGTTCTTGTCTTAAAAAATAATGAAATATATATACAGAATTTTTGTTAACAAAAAAGTATTTGAGATACATTGTAAGCTCTGCCGTATATTTTCGTTTTGCGGTCATTTGTTAACACACGGGGTCAAATTAGGTCGGGATTTACAATCTAGAATTTTAAATTCGGACTTAAGTTAGATGTCAAGGAACTAAATCTCAACAAAAGAAACCCTGTAATAATTCTGACCGCACTTTGACTGTGATTAAGACTTCACCAATGATTAAGCATTACCCAAGTAGTAATCACCTAAAAACCTTACGCATAAAAAATGTGGTTAGTCTATCCCGTTCTCAACCTGTGAAGCTTTCTAGCACTTTGAGCAAACTAAGTTGCATTAATCTTCTTAAAGGGAGTAACCACTATTACTGCTCGTGAGTGTGTTATGAATGGGAGGAGTAGCATCGCCCGTGAACTAACAATGTTCCTTTCTGTACGTGATAAAAGCTATTGTGAAATGTCACGAACAAAGAAATAACATTTCATTTCTCTGAGTGAAAAGGTAGAACTAGATCACGAGCAAAAATGCTCACGACGAGAGTAGAAAGTGTCCATTCCTCCAGTTTAACAGAAGAGAAAGCTTCGAATCTGAAAATTCGAGATTAAGAGAAATTTACTGAATGATATTCACAGGATAGGTCGCACACCTAAAAAATATGGTCACAACAAATTCTCATTATTATGTATTATGAATTTGGTTATTGCTGTTAGAATTGCGACATTTGGACATTATACAAATTTGTGACTATTTCTATATGTAGATTTCGCTTCAAGTATGTTTCCAGAGTAAAATGTGCATTTTTTCAGTGTGGCTGTTTTAAGATATATGTAGTACGTTTCAAATATAAGACTGCGTCACATGCACAAATTGAAGAATGGATCTCACTTCGAACACTTATTGTAAATCTTACGTTTAAAGAGTAGATTTTTCAGGACTAGAACAATTTCAAGGTGTATTAATTTGTTAATTTTTGCATCTCTCATTGCTACAATTAGACCGTTTAATGCTGGTTGGAACAGCAATAACAGGAAATTGATAAAACCAATGAAGTTCTCCTGAAATCCATTAGATTGATGGTAACACAAATTAGAATAAATGCGATCTTTCGAAACCAGGTAGCGATTTTGCCAAACTAATCCACGGAAATCGAGAGACAAAGTACTAGCTTTTCTAAAGCTAGTACTTTGAAATACGTACGTGAAATAATGATAAAATAATTGTCCATAAGCTAGGTAAGATCGAATCAGTGCCAGAGCCAGAATTTCTATCTATAATTTCTCCAGTCTTAATTTCACTTGTCACATACATATCTGGCAGTCCTGTTTAAAAACATTGAACTGGAGTCTATCTCAACAATAAAGGAGTACTTAAAGATAAGTCACCTAACAATAGACATTCTGAAATTTTTTCATACGTGAGTGATCTCTTAATCTTAAAATTTTAAGAAACTTTCATAACCTTTTATCGAATGAAATTTGATTTTAACTTAAATGACTAGTCGTGGGAGTGATAGCATTTGACTTTTTATTTAAATAAAAGAGGACATAGTTTCTGATTAAAGGGAGGCGTCTAATAAGAAAAATCACATCTGACTTGGATTTCTTTAACTTCGCAATTCCTTACAAGAAGTTCAATTTAGTTTCTCTAGCAGTCTCTCGATAAGAGGCAATGCAAGACCTACTTCGGTCAAGTCACCGATGAAAAATCTTCAAAGCAAAATTCAACACCAGAAAGTTATCTCAAAATCAATAAGACGAACATAACTGATTGAAAAAACCCGAAATTGTTTGCAGTTTTTCAAAAATTAACTCAGCAAGAGCCATCAATAATGTCTGTTTAATCCCAATTCCCTGAGTCAAGCAAAATAATTTATCATTAACGAAGGATAAAAAATAACACCAAATAAGTTTCAATACAAGCGCAGATAACCTTATCAAGGAGCGAGTAGGGGCGTACCCGCTTTGTAAGTGTTGAAAACGAGGGTTTGAAATAAATGACCCTAACTCCGAGTCCAGCGCCCTCTGGTTCGTTATTGGAAAACCAACGTGCGTGCGGAACCATTTGTTAGGCCTGGGGTGTTGAGTAGCCCGATTAATAGTTCCGATGCGGAATACATTAACGGCAACCATAACGAAGAAAATCCTAGGTACACACAAAGACGTTCATTTATTAACGGCTCCGATGCTTATTAAAGGAATGTCCCGCTTGTTGAGTTTAATTGAGACGCCAGATCCCGGCGATCACAATATTGATTAGATTTCGGCGATAAATTGAATTCTGGTGTCGTGTGAAGTGTCACATTTTTATTGGGCGGTCATAAATAAGTCACGTAATGGCTCAGAGAAAGGATCGTGTTTCTTGATGGCTGATATCAGATTCGGGACAAGTGACAAATGATAAGACGGCCGCTTTGTAGACTCGGGCTGTAAAGAAGTTCTGCTTTGCACAACAAGGAAGCGGATTGCCGGGTGGAGTACGAACAAAGAACTCGGAAAAGACTGAAACTGGACACGACAGTTGTTACTAATGAATATCATTGATAACTAATCAGTTAGATGACCTGGGACGATTGTTAATTGAATGTCTTTGATCACGGAGTGTCTTCATTGAGTTCTAAAGAGGTTAGACAAATAGACTGTTATTTGAACTCGTCACGCAAGCCAGATGGAAGGGTATTGACGGTTACTGACTTCCTTTTCAGAGAACTTTTGTAGCAATATTCTGCTGTTATCAAAATAAAAGACTGTTCTTCGATGCAACCGCCATTATGGACAAGTGGTTAGAGCACTCGCTTGGAGCCTGGGCAAGTTGTGAATGCTCCGTATGTGCATGTCAGGCTGGCTGCCTTGAAGTATCATAGTTTCTTCAAGCTGATATTCAAATAATAGCCAGCTTTTTCAAAAGCCACAGAAAACTGTCCAGTGTTTCGGAAACTATTAATCTAGTCCGAAAGGTAAACCTTTGGTAAGCCTCTATAGGAGACAGATACTGGGGCTTACTCTTATCAAATATTCATTTACATGCCCACAACGCACGTTGTAAAGATGCGAAGGAGGGCAAGATCACATGTAAAAATACGTGTCCAGAATTTGCAACCTTACAGCCTGGCCCTTTTTTCGTAGCAAATTAGTCAGTGTCATTCACCCCTATCCAACGAGGTCCATTATAGCAAGTTTCCTTGACGTTGTTTGGCGTAGTTTAGCCAAATATGGCCCCTTGCGCCATTAAAACCTATCAACCATTCTAGCAAACCGTACCTTGTACTGACATCAACATGTCTACAAAGGAGCTTGTTAACTCCTTGTGGAATCTGCAAGTCACTAACGAAATCATTTCATCAACTATTATCTCATCAGTGCCTTTTGCTCTAATTCGAAGGACCGATGTTGAATTGACCCGCCTTCGTATTGGACATGCTCTCTTAACTCGTTGTCATCTGAAACTGGTAGACTAGTGGTCAGCGTACTGATCCCCGATTCAAAGACACTGGGTTGGAATACCGATCTAGGTATGGATGCACGTAGTGGCTGACCTTTAAACCGTAGGTCCTGATATAACAAACCCTCGAATAGCATAATATTGCCCGTAGAGCGACAGAACCAAACAAAATATTTTTGAGAGAGATAATGTTTCTGCATGGAATGCATGCTTAACGTTTTTAGTGTTCATCATATATTAATTCCTGTCCTTTCAATGATCATCGTCTTAGGTTTTAAAAGTACAATTTTAAATCTAGATCTATTGGGGGAAAATTCTCGTTCAAATATTTTACCCATTTTACAAACCATTGGATTTTAAATCTGATCTAGTTTTTTTAATCAAGACTCAGAAGTCTATTTTTTCAAAAATTTCCTGCTTTTAAATTAAATTTCTGCGCTTGGCTAATTTTATAAGTAAGATTTGTCACTTTTTACTTTCGTTTTTTATCTTGCATTTGGCGCAGCTTGTCTGTTTTAACACCATAAAATCCAAATTCTAATCCAATCCTTTCTAACGAACCTACATTTGATCCGCTAACCATTGTTTCTTCAAATTATTTAACAGCGATTTTATAAATATGATGTATGATACTCTAAAAGATATGTTTTGATTGAAATTACAAGGACTCCTAGAGTTTTCCTGTTTTAATACATAAGGAGACTTGGGGTACTCAAATCCTTCTGAAATTTACAAGGAAAGTGATTATATTTAAATGTGTTTCCTTATGGCAATTGAAAGACATTTTTATGAAAAGCCACTATAAGAAATCTATGAAAGAAAAATTATTTATATGTGAAGGAAAGAGAAAATAATAGCCTATTAATAAAATATAAAATAATGTTTTCAAACATATATTTTGTATTTCAACCATATATTTTATAAATTTCGAACTTGCAAACAAAAATAAAATCTACTTATATCATTTCACAACTATATTACTACAAGATTCATTATATATTACTTATAGTCAATTTACTGAAAAAAGGAAAATTCCGAATAAAATTACTTAAGTGAATTTCTTGTGTTCGTTTTGAAAAACACGACAACCTACTTATGACAAACGTTCATTGTTTTCATCAGAGAATGGTGACTAAGCGAAATTGGTCTAAAGTCTGTCCTAGGAAATTCTAAAGTTGATCTCTTACAAAGTTGTTTCGATATTACTTTGTATACCAAAAAAAGTAATACCAAGCAATAAATATTATATTTTATAAGTAATGGACATATTTATGACAGAATAATAAATATACAAACTTTTAATGTTATAAAGATACTTTTTCTGCAAAACTAAATGTAGACGGCGCTAATGTTTTAGTGGTAGAACGGGCTTCCAGTAGGTATTCTGCATTGGGTAATAGGAAATTAAATCCTCATCTTCCGGCTGTTTGTTTACACAAGAAATTCTTCTCATATGAACATAAATACATACGTTAATACGCAGCTCTAAAAATGCAATCTAATTCATATATTTTTATTTGAATTAAATTCAGACAATATTTTTAATATCATAAATTCAGAAGTACTTTTAATATCATAAATTCGTATATTTTACCAGAATTTACAAGAATTAATTGCAACATTTCAAATAAAAAGTTTAAATAATGAAGATTTGGTGGCGAGTAAAAAATAATACAAGCTAATTCAGATGCATTTAAAATGCCATACGATATTTCCCTCAAGCGATAATATCAACGATTTCCCTCAGTTTTTATCAAAACATTTTGAACTTCAGAGGAAACAATTAAATAGAAAGCTGCTTAGACGAAAATCATTATTCCAAGGAAAATTGAAACAGCGAATAAAAGAAATAACACTTGAAAAATCTTACCCTTTAAACGGGATCGTTATGAATGATGTATACGAAAGAAGAAAGACTGAAATACTTCGCGAACATTAATGATATGTTGATTCCAAATTCTTCAAGAATCGTGCGAAGAATATAATTAATGTTCTATTGAAAAACGAATAATTGAAGCCATCCGATCAGAATTCTCGTCCTTTTCGAACAATGATTCAGAAACAATGCCATTCTCATATGAGGAATTATGATACAATGCGTAAGATTTTGCATACAATGTTCTGAACATAAAAACTGAAATGCTTAAATGAATTTCCTGCGGCTGTGTTTGCGAATCAGAATTTGCATGCATTGCAACTTTTGACTCGCAGACGTACTTTCATTGGGAATTGATGTTGCTGGGTTATGGGTGTTATCAGACTTATAAATGGAAGTTCCTGAGAAACTCAATTACAATTCCTGCCATTTCAGAGAAAGTCGGGACAAATAAAACTCGATTGAGGGAGTATTGATAAATTTTTTTTAATTGAAACGGTCAAATGTGAACAGTATCACAAACAAGAAATAAAAATATAACAAATAAAAATAACACTTAAATAAGAAAAATCTGACTCAATACATACAATTTTTCGAGCAACTCTTTTTTAACGACCAACACATTTTCTATATACAAAGCGATTCAAGCAATAAAACATTGGATTGAATTGATTTATCGGAAAAATCCAGACAATTTTTAATTCCTGCAAAATTTGGCAACACATAAATTCTTGACTTTTCCGGACATCTTGTAACTCATGTTATGAACAAGTCTCGGGGAATTTTGTTGACCTTAAATACATAAAATGATCTACAAGCTTCATGAAATATGCCTAAAATGAGAAAAAATTAACTAAAAATTTAATAGACGTATTTTTAATTAACAGAATATTTTATATTACAAATAATTGTCAGGGTTTGATTAGGTTGGTTGATTGGATTTTTATGACCATATTTAGCCATGCTGTGTGCGCCACACAAGACATACAATATCAAGTAATGAACATACATAGAACGAAGGTTTTACTGACACAGAAGAGAGAAATGTACCCAGTGAGGATCTTGCCTGACAGGAATCGAATGTGCTCCGCCTACAACTCGCAGGGTTTGATTAGCAAAGTCACTTGCTGATAATAAGTGACCATCTAAACAGGCAGGTAGGTATTTAATCAGCATCCCACTGGATCAACACAACGGGCTTTTGACGACGGTCCGGGATCAAAACCGAAGGGAAAGATCCGAGGATAACACCACGTAATTTTGAACCACGGTCAGATGACGAGGTCACACCTGAGCTGGTACCCCACTCTCCAAACTTACCATCTAAACAAATAAATCATTTATAGAATAAATCAAGTGCAATTCCACTGAAATTAATCCGTTTATACTCGAACATTTTTGAGACATTGTCATGCATTTTTCTAATATTTTCGGTAGACCGGTATTCTTCCCCTAAGAACCGACCCTTGGCCCACAGTTTGAGAAACGACGTTTTAAAATTGTTTAGATTTTGGCATTTAAAACATTTTAATTATCAACTCGAAGATCAAAAACTAAAATGTGTATGTTTAAAACAATGCAAAATGTTTGACCCTCCATGTTTGTTTCGAGGAGATATCTCGTCCAAAATCTGGTCAATTTTGCAATGGACGAGATATCTGGTCGAGACAAAACTGCCCTATTACTCCAAGGGGAATGGAAACCCAAATAAAAAATTATCCCTTGCCACCGAATTGGTGACAATTTGGAATAGGTTTTTCACCAGAGGCTGGTTACTACAGGGTAGTTTTCGGCACAAAGATAAACCAACAAGAACTTTTCTGCATTATGAAACAACTCGAAGATCGAAAAGTTAGTTTAATTTGTGATGCTCTTAATGTGTTTTATATTGTGTGTTTATAAGTGTAATATCTTTGCAAATATTTTCCTTTTTTGTGAAAACACTTCCACTTGTATTCAATCCTATGCTTTATGTCTAGTTTGTATTCCTGCTTTTGTTTCATGTCTTGCGCAGGATGTTTTGTATTTCAAGTATTGCCTTTTTGGAATTAAGTCACCCATCTCGAAAATAATTGCCAGACCTGGCTGGGTTACTTGGGTAGTAGAAAAAGTAAAATTTTATCTTTCGTTTTCTTCTGTCTCACTAAGAAACCTTCCTTCATCCTTCTATCTTTCGGGTGTAGATGTCAACTAACCACCAGAATAGAGTACAAAGGTTTTGTTTTGCGCTTAAGCGCAGCTTTTGGACGCCAAAAACTGCAGATGTGTCATTTGTAATGCGTTTTGTAGTAAAAATGAAATCGTGGAAGAAAGATGGACGTTTGGGAACGTTTCAACAAAAATTCGATTAAAAGCAGGGATGAAACAAAAGCATTATGTTAAAAACTCGAAAATTTACCAAAAGCTTCCCGAAAAATTAAAAAAAATGACCAAATAATCTCAAATATGACTCGAAAATCAAAAATACCGAAACTTAATCTGAAAGCCGTGCACGTTTCTAGAATCAGGAAATTGCTAATGGAATTTTTGTCGATATGAGCATTGTACGAAGTACTAACGAAAGATGGGCATGTCAACAAAATCCGGGTCATAGCTATGACCATGAATAATAAGCAGAGTGGTTGGATTGGGTTTTATGGCGTAAGTGCCATATTTGGCCAAGCTGCGCCAAACGTCAGGTAATGGACATAAACACCCAAGGAAAATGTTACTCTTAAGAGCGAAATACATACAGGAGTCGCGACCCTGAGACGTCTATAACTCGCAAGTTGCTACCGTGAGGGCAAACCTAATGAGCCACAATTAGAAGAGAAAAAAATCCTTCATACACTGTGTTTTTCAATTTATGTTCAGAATACATGAAAATACTGGCTGATAAAGCAAACGAAAGAGAACAAATATTTAGTTTGATCTTGAATTTTATAATTCGTATAAGCGAAACAAATACTTCAATTCCTCTCCTTCCACTGAGTCTATAATATTAAATGTAATAAATAAATAGTTTTAAATGTGCTTCACAGTTCAATCTCTTTTAATGAGGCCGAGTGTTTGATAATTGGAAACTTCTGTAATAATCAACTCATCATTATAAATATTCATTGAAGGATGTAAAGCATTTCACTCTCTGCTAACTACGGATGCAAAATCAAGGTAATTTAAGACATTTCTGTAATTAACAGTTTTGTCAACTATTGCATAGCTAAACGAATGAAGATTTGTATGTCAATACAACTTATATTAAACATAAATAACAAACACATTGAAACGAAGTAAGCAAAAAGTGTGAAGAACGAACCAATTAAAGAAACATTTACTTAATCTTGTCTGGAAGATATTTATATTTTTTAAATTGATGTTTTGCAAATGAGACCGTTGAAAAGACAGGTCCATTATTAGGTCAACAGGATACTAATACAATTATTTTAAGAATATGAAAACAAACTATTTTTATATACTTTGTATGTGGCACAAAAATCGACTGTATTTGTATATTGACGAATAACAACAAACGGAAAAACAATGTAAAATCAACCACTACTGGGATTTTGCCCCTTAGTTTAAATGTGCTGGATTTGAGCTACAGAACTACACTATATTGCTAAAAGTATACGGAAGAACTCGCCGCTTTATTCAAATTCTCCAGAAGTCTGATTACAGAAGGCAATGAGAAATCTGGAAGACAGAAATCAGCGTAGAAAAAGAAAATGTGAGCGAACGCGAAAATAGTTTCAGATATTAAGAAATACCGAATCGTCTTGGTGAATGGGAGGCAATTGAAGTGAACGTTCAGAAGCTAATTGTTGTGACATGGAGTGGAGCTCAGGTGTGACCTCGTCATCTGACCGTGGTTCAAAATTACGTGGTGTTATCCTTGGATCTTTCCCTTGGGGTTTGATCCCGGATCGTCGCCAATAGCCCGTTGTGACGTGACTGAGGTGCTCACTTTTGGCCTTGCCTTTTATTGGAGATAAGCAAGACCAATAAAAAGAGCAAGAATTACAGCTTTATGTTTTTGATTAATTTTACTTCATTTGGAGGTATGAAATGCACATATCGATACATTTATTCATTGTAAATAAATTTAAATAAGGTATGAAATTCGTAAAGCGACGCTGCCATCAAAAGACATGAAAAATTAAGAAATTAATACAGATGCTATGCGCGGGTCTACTAGTTAGAAATAAATTCAGTACACATATTGATTTAGTATTGCATTTAAAAATTTAATTTCATGTATAGCTATGTATATGTCATCGGAATATCAACATACATTACTTTCATTTCTGTACAAAAAGTAACTGTTATGTCACAATGATTTCAGTTGCTCCAAAACGTTAACGAAGCATTTAAAACGAAACAAAAGATTCACAGGGTTGAGCTGTCACTTTCCCGGCTCTATCCGCCTCCAAAAGTCACTTCGGCTCTCCGGCAATCAATTGCGTTAATGGACTCGCAACGCTCTTAAATGACACCACTACGAGTTGAACAAATAATTTCTGATATCCACTGACGTATCCCAATCGGCGTCTTCGACGCAGTTTCCGCATCGCCGAGCGACGCTCACTTAATAACAACGCCGTTGTCCCAGACAGCAACACGGATAATGTCCCCACCAAACCCTTTCAAGTAACGGAACGGAGCATTAGCAAACAAATCGGAGCTCTGTCGTCTTTCTGTGTTTACGCTCCCGCAAGCTGCTGCTGCGGAATTTTTTGATTTTTCAAACCCATTGCGAGGCGAGTTCGACGGTCCGTGAGTCGCGATATTTGTGAGTCGCGGAATGGCAACGGGTGTGAATGAGGGGGAAACCGATAGGGGAAAATGCCGTAAAACGCTTCTCTGCATTATCTACCCTGCGAACCAGCTTCTCGCACAAAGCGCAACGTCAGCAAGATAAATATCGAATTAATTCTGCTGTCCGGATTGGATGACTGGAGATTAGGAAGCTAGGGGGAAGAGAGGGAGAGAAGCTTGAAGTTTGAAGCGCGACCGTCCAATCTGCGTGGAAATTTGGAGGGCGATTGTGCGAGCTTTTCTGGGCTAGGGAGGGATTACCAAAGGTTTAAACTGCACTTGAAGTGTAATAAATCAGTGGTGAGTCCTGGTTTGAATATTTGGTAATACGGAAGGATATAGTAGGCGCGCAACCGAGACTTGAGGAGGGGATGAGATGATTAGATTTGAGTAAAGATAATTCGTTTGAAAGTACCAGCAAATTTCTATAAAACTTTAGGGACCGTCGTGGCTCAGCGGATATGCCCACTGTGCAAGCAACCTTCGAGTTGTAGGCGGAGCATGTTCGATTCCTGTCAGGTACATTCCTCCTTGGTTGTATTTCTCTCTTCTGTGTCATTAAAACTTTCATTGTGTGTGTATCTATTACTTGATGTATGTCTTGTGTCTGGCGCAGCATGGCCAAATATGGCACTTGCACCATAAAACCCCCAAACTAACCAATTTATAAAAGTTTAACCAGAAAATTAATAGTTCTTAACCCTTCAAGTAATTTCGACGAATTTTTGGTAGTGACATGATCACGATCCGGTCAGTTCTCTTCTACTGAAGAGATATCTCGTCCATCAAGATCTGGTCAGTTTTCTTCCAATAATAAGATATCACGTCGGGACAACCACCAGGTGGGTTGGAGGGTTAATAAATATACAATAAAATTTTAGATATCCATAAATGAACAATTTAACACCTAAGACCAAGGACGTAAAAAATTGCAGGTGATTGGGAAGAAGTGTTGGTTCTTCAAAAAAAATCTATGACGCTTTTTACTTCCTGGTCACACCTCTTACATTTCGACGGAGTACTTTTAAATAATGGACTGCCAATCAGCCGATTATGTCTAACTTTTATCCGTTCTAGTATTACTTTACACTGTCTCCATCTTTGGATCATAATGAACAAAGGCATGGTGCATACTTTTTTTCAATAAAAAACACGGAGGTCAAGGTTATAAAACATCTTGTAACTATTTGGCCCTGGTTCAATCCTAATTGTAAAGTATCTTTTGAAGAAGATTAATGTAGTCACGCTATCAAAGTTCAGCATCTGAATATAGGTTTGGTTTTACACTCTACGGTCATTTTTGCAACACTAGGGCTAATTTAAACAAAAATGTCGCAGAATTGATCTAAAAATTCAACGGACCTATTTTAGTTTTAAGCATAAAAAATTGATGTTGCAATCCTATCAATTATAGTATAGGACTATGACTTAAAGTGGATTCCAAACCACTTTTAACATCCTTGCCATGACCGAAATTCGAACCCAGAGTCTATTTAATCGAGGGATAGAGTCGTTTTCAACAAAACGATGCGAAAAGTCAAGCATTGAAATTTTAAAATCTTAAATAAACAGTTCTCATAATTATGGGCTTACAATTTCCGAACTCGAAAAGGGATTTTATTAAAATAGAATCTTGCTTCACAGTTCAAACGTTAAAAAATTAATTGGTAGAATTTCAATGAAAATGCACCAACAGATTCGATTTCCAAAACAGCTATCAGGTCCATCTTGTTTATTGGACAGCCCAATGAATCCCAGATGATAAACTATTTCCAATCCTTTCTCAAACGGGACATCACCGGTATCGCAGTAAACATCACCGATATCGGCCAAATAAGGATGAAATATTGAAAATCGCATCACATTTCTCAAAATTTCTGTCCACGGTGCAGAAGGCAGTAATGATACTTTTCAATCTGTGCGATTGGCCGAGGGATCCTTTCCCGCAAGCTGATATTCCGAGGAGTACGTCAAAATCGAAGATTTATTGTCCAATATCTCTTCCTCTGTGGAAGAGAGTGGTAAAGTAGGTTTATCTTGATATGATTCGAAAATTTTCCCGATATGTTTGTTTTGTGTCTTGGTTGGCTCGAAAGGTTCTGATGTTTAATGAAATGGTCTCTTGCATCAGCGAAGTTCTTAGTGATATTTTCTGCAGAATTTATGTGTTGAATTGATTCAAAAACCTCAAAACGTTAGAATTCTTCTTGATTTGGGGCAGAGACCCTGCGCTCCGACTAATTAAACTCACAATGAACATTGGGAAAGTCCCCAAGGAGTTCTCGCAGTGTGCTCCGATCAGATTATACAGGACTCATTTCCCACAGGAGTTTCCACAAGTTAATCTTAAGCTGCTTTTATACTTTTAAGTTCTGAGTTGCCTCGAACCAATGAGCGACGAGAACAGTGTGATTTATAGATGAGTCAGTTTTTCAGTGCATCAGCTTTACGGAAACGCAAGAGTTGAATTTTGTTCAACTTTTCCGTAAGTACGCAAGGCTACGCAGACATCGCATAAACTACTTGAGCGAATCTCCAACGGCTACTGAGATGGACTACGAAAAAAATATTTCATCATCCATGTCATGTTTGTGATCATGAAAATTTGATCGCGAAAAACGTTCGTCTTCAGTATGTTTCTTCCAGAAGTTTTTCTTCCTTTGCGGATCTTTTTCGTAAATCTTTAAAGATCCTAAAATGAAAAAAAAAACGCTTGACAGCTACCTCCAAAGCTATATGAATTCTTGGCAAATGCATGTCTACTACTAATTTAATTTGATATTGTATATTTGTCTTCTATATCTGTATTTGTATTTGAAATTTTTCGGGTCCAAAGATAAGGTTCTTTAGGGATTAGAAACAAAAGACGTGTTTACTATTGATAAACTTGTAAAAATTAAGTTTTTAAAATAATCAAACTCGCATTGTGGCAGCACTGATTTCAACGATTCACCAACAGTCTGGCGACGAAACATGCTTCCCTTCAATATTGCTTGGCGTCGACGATCACCGAATATCCCTTTCGACGATATTGATCTTGCTTGGCGTCGATGTATCACCGAATATCCCTTTCAGTGAACCAACTTTAGGTCGTTTTTCCTACTTTTTTAGGTAACCTTCAGGTCGTATTGAATTGGGCCCAAGTGAATCTTAATATTTTTAGGAGTTGGGTAGAGCTTTTATTTACCTCCATCCTACTATGGCTCTAAGTATATTATAAGGTAGCCTCGGTATGGCTTAAGCCTGCAGGGCTTTGGACTAAAATTTCTACACTAGCATCTTATTTCGGTGACCACCAGAGAAATTTTAGACTTACGTGAGTCTACACGCTTCAAGCTCAGATGCCTGAGCCGGATTCCTCGTCCTGAAAAAAAATTCTTAGGGATTGCCGAAACATTCATTTTTATCGGAATTACAACAGGTGTAGCGAAGTTCTTAACATTCTTACTTATTTTAATAATATATAAACTTCATCAACTTGTCAATTTATTATAAGACAAACACATGCAATTTCCTTAGAAGTTTCGACATCTTTGCGACGTATTTACAGTAGATTTTGATTAGACATTTAGAGATTTACTCAAATATTTAACCTTAATTTTCCGACATAAATACAAATCAATAAATATCTCACCAATAGGACGGACAGCTCCTCTTTAGTTGGAGATCTGTTCTTGAAACTGACTGCGCCTCAATTCATCAGTATGATAAGAGTCAATCGTTAAGCGCGAAGTGGAAGTAGAAATAGAATCAATTGCTTAAATACTTTTAATAATTCGCATGCGTTTTCCTGGCAGCATTGGTTTTAAAATTATCATACGTGAAAACGCCAAGGGAAAATTTAAAATATACATGTCATATTTACATGAGATTCTACTGTCCCAATAAGATTTTTAATATAGAATGTAATGTTGGAAACGGCACTGTGCAAAGGAAACAGGCATTTCAAAGGGAACGCACGGTTTGGAAATGAACATCAATTCAAGGAATTTAACAGTCGCATGCACGTGACACGCATTCAGCCTAACAAAATTTCTTTTTAAGCGAACATACAACAATAAAAATACTCCTGGACCATTTTCTTTGTTTAAAATGGTTGGGGAGAGTAATACGTTCGAAGGCCAAGTAAATTACCAGATTGCTACGTATGACAACAGTAGGGTTTGTCATCATCATCAAAAGGGAGTCTTCATCATCATCTTTATTGCCATGGTCATAAAGGCAGGAAAATAATGACTATGTTTAGATGATTACATTACTAAAATTACAACGCATATGCATGGGATCCGGAAGCTTAAATTATCGAAGTTCGAGTAAAAAGAAACAGTGTTGCTGCTTTAGTATTCTAAATTGTCGTATTTCCTTTTATGTAATTTTTTATTCCTTCTTGCTGCCCACCTTGATGAAGGGTAAATTTGCCTACTTTAATATGCTTATATTTACATGCTCTTTACTAACATGTTGTTGATATAATTAATACAGTAGTTCTCCCATCTCAATTAAAATATTAACAACTAGAAGATCCACGCATATGATTGTCACCTGTTTCTTAATCTTCTGGTGATTCTCTGGACGAGGTATCTCGTCATTAGTGAAACTGATCAGATCTTGGTAGACGAGATATCTCGTCATTAGAAGAAAATTGACTAGATTCTGATCTCGTTAGTTTCCTTTCAGATGATATTTTCGCATCACAAAAAAATCGGCAATATTCTTGATGACGAGATATCTCATCAATAGCAAAAATGGTCAGATCTTGATGGACGAGATATCTCGTCGAAAGCACTTGGGGGGGTTAATAGTTTTTATCTATGGATGATAGTGTCATTACTCGCATTTTATACCTAATTTAAACCCATTTATAACGAATTAAAGCATCGATATGCACAATTCATTTCTCAAAATGAAATAAAGTTGATCAAAAATGTAAAACAGAATTCCGTGTACTTCCTACCGATGTTAATTCTTATTTTCATCGAAGTGAGTGGCAAAAAGTTCACATTCCAGTCATGTTACTACAATTAGTTTCTGATTACTCACTTAATTACATCAAATCCATTTGTTAAAAAGCGATTAGGTATTAATATGCCGTCTCAGCCCCTATTTTCGAGTTCCCTAACATTTTCTTTCCTGTTCTGACTTTTATCTTATGAATTTATCATTGTCTTCTTTCATCAGTTGTAGTGGAATTTTATTAGAGTGGCGAGCTCTTCCATGTATTTTCGAAAGTGAAAAATAAAAATGTACATGTTATAACATATGCAACTTCATAGCGCAATTCAAGGATATTTGAACTGAGACAAAATTGGCGAATGGATCTAGTAGCATTTGATTTCATACTGCTTATATCCGTTTGTTGCAATTCGCTGGTATACAAATAATGCCAATTTCTGTGCCCATCTTTTGTTTAAAAAATTGCATTTTAATCAAATTAAATATTTAAATTATTTCAATTTTTATGAATTACATCGGTTTTTTATATTAAATTAGTTGTATTTTAATTTGTAGTGATTATCCTTTTATTTTTAGACTAACAGAAAAGCAGGTAAAATAAAATATGCAGTATTCTTGTTAAAATTATAGCTTTTTAAAATTTTTAGACTTACAGCAAATGTTAAGGCCTTTAATAACTAAAATAAAATCAGACCTTCTTAAGCTATTTAAGGTTCATGGAAATCCTGTTTAAATTTATTGAAATTAAATATTTTCAGAGTAATTTTGAAATATTTAGAATGGTTCAAGTTCCATAATATCAGTTTCACAATAAGAAAATGAATTTTTCTCGCAATATAACAAACAGAACAATAAAAACCAACGTAGAGAAGATATAAAATCGGATTAATTCGTTTTTGTGAATATGGGTTTGAGTCGTTAACAGCGTACTTTATTTTACTCTTCAAATAATCAAACGGGTTAGTTTATCAAATTTAAGGTTGTGTGACAATTTTAAGCTCTCGAATTAATGGAAAAGTAAATTATTCCTTACAGATTTTTTATGAGGATAAAGCAGTCCGATGAAAAAAAATTTCTTGGTGTATCCGCATTCGCTCAACTTAGAGAAAGGATTAGTGCTTAAGACACCGAAAGAAATGCGTTTTGGCAGTTATAAAATTCAAAAGAAAATCATCCAAAGGTAAGAATATTAAGGAATTTGTTCTTAAAATCACCTAGAGATACATTAAAATGAGCAGATTATTCTCAAAAATATTTTTGAATTGAATTATATTAGAGAAGCAAGACTAAGTATAGTGAAGGGACAAGTAACTGATTACTCAAAAAATGAATGAGAGGGCACAGAATGCAAACTTAGATAGAAATAATTAAAATGCATCATTATCATCTAAGATTGAAATCATTAAGTTATACGGCCACGGTAACCCAATCAGTGAACTCGTGGATTACCAAAAGGAGGGTTAGAGTTCGAAACTAGATCCAACCAAAGACTGTCGTGTATGTGGGGGGCTGCTACACGTTAAATCTGTAGTGGCCTTAAATGTCGTCACGTTAGCGTGGTGTGGAAGTTTGGAGAGTGGGATACCAGATCAGGTATTCATCTAAGTGTAGTTTAAAATTACGAGTTGTTACCTCGGATCTTTACCTTTGGGATTGATCCCGGATCTTCGCCAATAGCCCGATGCGTTGCTCCGAGAAAGATAAATTCATTTACTTTACCTACCATTAAATTATATTCGGCAATTTAGTTTATATTTGACAAAATTCTCATCGTCATGTTATCATTTATCCAGCATATAACCTTTGTTCATTTTTTTTGCATATAACCTTTTTTTATTTACCTTACATATGACCTTTTGACTTGTCATGCGCATAACCTTTCCTTATTTATTCAGCTTAAATGCTTCTATATTATATCTATTTTTGTCCTTTCCTATTTCGCATACTGCATTTAAATTCCCTCTTTTGAATATTACTGTCGCTGCGATAATTGTCCCTTCTCCATTGCCAAATAAGGCCTGATCATAACCTAATCCATATTACAACTACTTTCCCAGGCACTCTTCAGTAACCCCTTCAGACCTGTAGACAGATCGAGTTCAAATATGTTCTTTCTTGTCATAACCACCATCAATGAGAGGCTCAGAGACGAGCTGCTTGTTGCGACGGGGAGTGTACTCACAAATTCCAATGTTCGATCCATAAATACGAAACTAATTTCTTTAATAAAATGATATATTTAAACATATTGTTTTGTGTTACTATGTTATAATTGACTAATGGAAAACTCTTCAATGTAATGATGAATGAATGAGTAGAAATTTTCCATATCTTCTGGTTCCTTCCTTCAAATATGCTCTGATGAGCACACCGTGACCATTTTATTCTTTTGTAGGATCCAGTGATTAAGAAAAACAGATAACAGGCAGGTTTGAACCCTTTGTATTCTTATTTTACATAAACGATGTCTGCTTTCAAGTTTTACAAACGAAGTCTGCTTTCAAATTTTACAAACGATGTTCTGCTTTCAAATTTTACAAACGATGTTCTAAATATGGATTTAATCATTTTATTTTTTCAGTAACTACCGTTTATTGCTCTAACTTTTTAAATTGATTTTTGTCGCACTTGCTCCTTTTAATTTAAATGTCCAAAATTTTCATTTAATGAGTTAACATTCTTTACATGAGCAACTTTTAAAGTTCTTTGTGGTCGAACTCTATACCTCTATACCACGTAAGTAAAATTTTCGTGCATTCTATATAACGAAGAGTTTTATAATTTTGTAATTTTATTAAAATTGCATTAATTTTCATCCAATAAATTTAAGTTTACTTATTTTTATAGAGAAAGCTTCAAGCGAGTAAAATAAATTTTCACATTAAAAAATAAAAGGTAAATAAAATACTGCTTTTAGATAAAAAAGGTTTGACGTTTTGTTTGATTCAAATGTATTATTACTTTATTATCATTAATTTTAGATATTAATGTATTATTATTTTTGTTTAGTATTTTATGTAGTATCAACATGAAATCATACTGAGTGACTTAAAAGTCATTCTATAATCGCATTTTTACAAAAAAAGAGAATGGAACGAAAACCAGATGCATAAGAAGAAATTATTCGGCAAACACTAAAGCAAAAGTTATAAAAAGTAATAATAAAAAAGTCGTGCTGTAAAAGAAAATGATTTAAATTAATGTAATTTACATAGATAGGGAAAACAGAGGTTGTTATGACAAAAAATGATAAATAATACATGCAATAAATGAATGAAATAAACTTACTAATATTGCTTGTATTGTTTCTACGTATTCTCTTTGACAAAGAACAGGAAAGCTTGATGTAGTAATATTGTATATTAATTATTCTAGTAGTATATTACAAAAATAACGTCAGTCATACCAACATCTTTGTGGAACATCACTTAATTCATTTTTTTCGATCATGTGTTGCCACGTAGCAAACGAACACAAGAATAAATTTTCTCAAACTTTTGAAATCGAAAACATTAATAAAAATCGTTTGTGCAAATGAATGAAAGAATTTTACTGACAAATAAATAATTATTTTAACAAAATATATAAAATTTCACTAATACATAAATATCGTTTGGTCGGTTGGTTGGTAGTTGAATATACGTCGCACTGGAGCAACGTCATAATGGGTTATTAGATAATTTGGTAAAATTTAAATCATAATTTGTGCTTTTAAATAAATATTGTTTGATAAAATAAATAGAATATTCATAAATATTCATATAAAAAAATTCCAATTTTCTCTCTAATACAAAATAGTGAACCATCTCTACAGCATCTAAAAAATAAAGAAGATGTAGTTTATTAAAAGAACATAAAAAATTTGCATAAGTTATGCAAAGAGAGTTGTTTTTAAATTGGAAAACAATATACTAAATTCAGTATAGTAAAATTTTCTACGTAAAATAGTACATACAAATCATTAAAAGATTAGAACTAGTTTGCAATAGAAATAAACTTGACAGTTAAGATATCTGAAAATAATCCAATAATACATAAAAAGCCACCAGCAAAAGTTCATATCCCCAAGTTCTTAGTGGCCGTTTGCCATATTTTGCACCTTTAAGTTTTTTTTTTACTACACATATTTTAAACACAGCCGTCAGTTTTGTCACTCAATTTTCTGAATATTTCCGCTTGTATGATTCAAATTCAGATCAGTCAACCGTTTATTTTTCCTTCTCAGAATCGACACTCTAATACATCTGTAAATTATACAATAACATACTGTAAATGCAAAACAATGCCAAACAAAAGAGTGCACTAAAAAGTAGATAAGAAAGACCCCAAATGCAACTGATTATCGATGTCCAGCCCTAGGCAATAACAGAAACAAAGTATTGTTCTTAAAAAAGATTCTGAAATACAAATGGTCATAACAAGCCATCTGTGTTAATACACGCAAAATAGATTTTGATATTGTGGAGTCCAATGAGTATTTTAGCGACTGATAGAAGGTGTTTAGTTGTCTAGCGCCTGTTTTTGCTCCTGATTTCCAAACCTGCACATCACTATCCAGGGACGAATTCAGAGGGAGGGGGACTTGGGGGGTCCCGGGTAACCAATCGAAATGCGCGCGCTTTCTAGATGTTACCAAAATAAAAGCTTAAATTACACTGACGTGCCAAAAGTCATGGGATAGCAGTATACAACTTTACAAGTGGCGCTCGCATCGCGTTAAAAGTGTATAAAGATTCAGATGGTTATCAGTGTTATCTGTTGGAAACTTTAATGTCTTGTAAAACCTTTAATAACGTGATAATGGCTACCCGACGAGAATTAACCGAATTTGAATTTGGAATGATAGTTGGAGCTCGACGATTAGGGTATAGCATTCCGGATGTTGTCGAGACTTGATTCCTCGCACCACAGTGTTAAGGGTGTAAATCGAGAGTACCCATTACCTTCCAGAAGGGAGAACGTAGTGACCGGTCGCGTCTGCTGAACTGATCGAGATCAGTGACGTCTGAGCAGAAGCGTCCGTGTTAACTGACAAACGACACTGCGTGAGCTGAATGCCACGTTCAATGAGGGACGCACTAAAGGCACGTCTGTGAGGTCCGTGCAGCGAAATTTGGCGTTGATGGGATATGGCAACGAAAGACCAACACGTGTGCCTTTACTCACAGCACATCATCGGATTCAGTGGCCTTCATACATTGGACCTTAGATGACTGGAAGAAAGTAGCGTGGTCCAATGAGTCCCGTTTCTAATTGGTTCGAGCTGATAGTCGAGTTCGGGTGTGGCGTAAACCCCATGAGGCTATGGATTCAACTTGTTAACAAGGTATTGTGCAAGCTGGTGGTGGTTCCATAATGGTGTGGGGAGTATTTACCTGCCTGGCATCAATTGTGTTCCCTGGTCAAACAACCGGTGATTGACAGAAAATCGCTGTGTTCAGCTGCTTGGTGACCATTTGCAACCCTTTATGGACTTCCCTTGCCCAAGAACGATGGGATGTTCCAGGATGATAATGCTCCGTGTTACCGAGCCCATTTTGTTCGCGATTGGTTTGAGGAGCAATCTGGACAATTTCAGCATATGATTTGTCCACCTAGATTGCCAGACATTAACCACGTGGAGCATATCTGGGTATGATCGAAAGAACGTTGACTAGTTGAGTCAATGCAACGTCGAGTTGCTGCACTTTGCTGAGCTAAAGAAGGCCCCACATGATATTCGAGAGGTATCCCATGACTTTTGGCACTTTAGTGTAGTTTAACTGAGGTAAATCGGTTTTGTTTAAAAGTAGAAAAATCGTGCATAGGTCTGAAAATAGTCAAATAGTCAATATATTCAAGTATAAATTGAAATTCAGATTTGTAGCGGTTTGATTCGGTTGTTAAAGGGAAGAATCCATTATGTGCTAGGTGATTGTCCAAACAGGAACGTCTTGTCCAATCCCTTCCTGTTTGGGAATCCCTGTTGGGAGAAAAAATATCTTACATATTCGCCTAGACAGGCGTGATCAGAGACATCAAGAGGAAGTGCTCAGGGGCTCGAGCTCTCGAAATAATTTAAATGCTAAAACAAATGAAAAATACACATTGAAAATAATTTACTCAGCGTAATCGAAGCATTATTTATATTTTTCATTTAGTTTTAACCTTCCTGGTGGTTTATTTTCGGGTGTAAAGCAGCCCTGTAATGGCTGGCTTATCATATAAAACCTTCACCCAAATTGTCACCAATTCTGGGCAAGCGAGAGTCTGTATCTCGTCATTAGCGAAATTGACTGGATATTGACGAGCGTGATATCTCGTCATTAGAAAAATTTACTAGATCTTGATGGACGAGATAACTCGTCATTAGCAAAATTGGCCGGATCTTGATGGACGAGATATCTCTTCATTAGCGGAATTGACGTTATCTTGACGAACGAGATTTCTCGTCAAAACCACTTGGAGGCCTTTCGATTGGAAAGAAAACCGGGAGGGAAGATTGGGCCCCGTCCGAAATTATTTCGTGAATACCTGCCTGCCTATGCCCTTCATCAAGATGAAATAGTTGTATAGGGAGACCAAATTTATGCCATTGTAACACTTCAAAGAGGAACCATATATCTTCCATGAAGAAATATTTAAAAACACCGAAATGTTACTCGTTTTTCAAAGCCCTTTCATGTAAATATATCCTTCCAAAGAACAAAATGTACAAGCAATCGACCCCTTTATTCAAGATTATGAGACCTTTCCCTCCGTCGTTTTGCCCATCATGTTCCTCTCAACTGCAAGGCCCAAGTCCCGAAAATCCAGCCTCAAAGATTCTCTGTTCAATATGGAGATGCGATGGAGTCATTTATATTCCGTAATGATCGATCATGTCAGTTCCAGTCCTTCTAGCCAGTCAATTCTCGGTACTTGAGCTTTACACGATCAGACGACTAGTTCTGCGATGTTCGGAAGAACGTTCTTCAACCGAGGCTGTCCTATGGGCGCTTCGTACTGTGATTTATCCGCTTGTTGAAATCAGAATTATAAGATTTTAAGATGTTTTTGTGCATTGAAATGTAATGTACTGACCAAAAATAGATCTAGGAATTTATAGGTTTGATTCACGTAAGCATATCACCCAGACACTAATAGTGAATTATTGTGATTAAATATTGGTTTACTTTCTTACATTAAATGGGAACAAGGTGTTTCAAAACTTCCTGTACAAATTTTAAGGAGACATAAAATTAAACTGTACTCACACAGAGATGTATGTCCTCAAGCGGATAGCAAAAATAACAGTAGAGCAACAGATCATAACTATATCCTCAATTAAACAAAACTAAATGTACACATATATCAGTTATTGGCAATTAAGACACAATACTGGGAAACTGGTTACATTCAGATATGTCATGGATTGTTCCATTACTTTGTATTACAAATTACACCATGTGATGATTTGTGTTTTTAAAAATGAAATTTCAGCTTAAAAGATTTGTGTACTTTTAAGTTTGATTCATACATATGCATATCCATTTTGCTCTATTTAGTTGAACACATACTTTAACAGCAGTAATTGCCAATTAATGAATCACGTCTCGAAAGTGGGACACTGCACATGTAGCATTCAGATGTCTACCAATTATTATAAAACAAATTCTGCATGTTTTACAAGATTTTACAGGTGTTTAGTTTTCTGCATTGGATTATTAATGAGCTAAAAATAAAGATGAGAACTTTTAGGTTTTGAACTGCATACATATATTCGTGTGTGTTACTTATTATTATAATTTGCATTACACTTAAGCCCTGATCAGGATGACTGAAAATGAATCAATCCCGACTCAAAATTGGGACGCAGGTTCACCTACTAGGTCACTTATTGTTCTTTGTTTAGTTTATTTATAACATTAAGGCACATTAATTATTTTCCACTGTCAACACAGTCAATTGAAATAAGCATTTCATACGGGATATGAAACAGTTTCCAATAGCTGATTTGATTTTTCAAATGTTTTCCTATCCATAAAATGTAGGGGGCTCTGGTAACCCAGTTGGAAGAATAACGGATTAACAACTGGAAGGTTGCGAATTCAAAACTAGGTCCAACCAGAGACTGTCGTGTACGCGGGGGCTGGTGCACTTTAAATCTGTCGTGGCCTCAAGTGTCCTCACGTTGGCGTGATGTGGAAGTTTGGAGAATGAGTTGTCAGCTCATGTGTTGACTTCGTCAGCTGACCATGGTTCAAAACATTGTCCTTGAATCTTTCCTTCTGGGATTCCGGACCGTCGCCAATAGCCTGTTGTGTTGCTCCAGCGCGATGTAATTGCAGCTACTTACCAATGGCGGATCTGATTTTTCGAATGTTTTCCTGTTCATAAAATGTAGTAATTAACTTCTTATAGAACTTCGTTATATTTGTGATTTTACACACCTTGGTAAAGTTAAATCGACAGGATGTGACAAAATCTATAGAGGAGAAAGCTTAGGTTACTTAAGTAATGAATGAAAGAATCTTGCCTTTATTTCCACAAAGTAATTAACATGAAAAAACTGCGCTATGTGTTGATTAAAGTGTTGATAAATCAACTACATGCATCTGCTATATACTACATGTATGAGAGTGAACCAGACTGAAAAATATCTATATATAATAAGATTTAAGATATAGCATTACGTGATTTCATTCGCAAATCAAATACGCAGACGAAAAGTAATTTTTGTTTTTTGCAAGATTAAAATCAAAGCAAATGTGAGATAAGTATTTTAAAAGTGATTTCAGTTGAGCTGTAACAAATTCATAAAAAACATTAGTAATCAGCAAATGGATTTTTAGAGAATGAGAAAGGAGGTGAAAGGGGAAAACGAAGTCAAAATGCTCGCAACAGGCACGGTAATGATACCAATAAGAGGGATTTTCAGTGTAAACAAACCAGACAGCCTGCGAAGATTTTACTTTTGTTATTCAAATGCTCTTGCATGATGCATGTCAGGGCTTCCTTAAACTGTGCCATATCCGCCACGTTTTGTAATATATATATATTTACCATATAATAATTATATGCACCATATAAAATTAAACTAGATGTATAATTGATATATCTTTCTAGGCAGAGCGATAGTTTAAGAGAAGAATTTCCAGTGTAAACAAACAAATCAGACGAAAAGTGATTTTTTGAAATTCCGCTCCAAATTCTCTCCCATGATACATATTAGGGTTACCTTAAAATGTTGTAACGCCGTTTGGGAGACGTTTGGTGTTTAGTCTAATTGGTGTTGATCAATCAGTTTTAATATGTCAATTCGGGATTTATCCTTTGGAAATTTTACTGGCGAAGTGCTGTTAATCGTATTCGAAAAACAAGCCAACTAACGTCACCGTTCAGAATATATACACGTAATCGCCGCAGAAACACTACCGCCATCTATATTTAGCTTGACAGAAAATGTCTCATATCGGTACATGTGTGTAAATTTTATATTAATTGTAAATTTTGTGAAATTAAATTGATACATTTTGTTCCAACAATTAATGTTTATTTGATAGGTTTTTCCTACATGTCTATATTTGTACGAGCTCCTGGTGGCTCTAGTATACCCCCAGGAGAGTTAATGCCCGACTACTGACCCTTAGTCCTTACAAGAGGCAAACTGGTGACTATTTATGAGGTAGCAACCAGTGGGCAGCAGCTCTTACTCCTATCAGTGGCAATCATTCATTCGCTTATAAACAAAGAAGATTCGAATCAGGGCCCTACTGAGAGGTAGACAAACGTAACAATCAACGTTCATGCAATTATAAACCAATATTTGACTCTATACCTTATGGTTAACAGACAAACGCTATGACCATTATACCAATTAGGCTGCTAAAAACATTTTTACCCATAAGCAAACAAATAGCACGCAACAAAATTTTTGTCTAATTGCATTTTAAAGTTTATTTCCTTTTCAAAAGTCCGACCACTGACCTCTTCGGCCTTCGGCACAACAAGGGGCAAACTGGCGGTCATTTGAGAGGTCAACCTAGTGTGCAGTCGCTGTTACTGTTAGCAGGGACAATCACTAACATCCATGAGCTTACAAACTAAGTTAATTTTCTAGATATAGATTTAATGCTCATGAAAGTGAGCATACATTCAAGATGCGAATACATAGTCAGTCGAGCAACTGATTATTTAAGAGCTGAGTGTAAAACTTGTCCAACACACTCCAAAACTTCCAAACCACAAGAGTGACAGAATCACAGTCCAAACCCATATCTCATTCTCTCGTTAATCCATCACATAATGGCCGGAATCATAATCTTTTTGCATATCAAAAATTTAATGGTAGTGTTCTTTAATGTTTGAGTTAATGGGTTTCGTGTGAATTACTAGAGGAAAACTTTAGGCGTTTCAAAAGTTTGAAAGAAATCAAAACTTCGTTCCATCTGAAAGCTCTCTACTGCATTATTAGTATGAATAAAATATGACGAATAAAATAGAAAATATTAAAATAACTTAAAAGCCATGTGAGGTAATATTAGCAGCATAAGACTAAAATAATTTAAAAGCATCATCAATCACTTACTTTTAATGGTTGAAGTTCTAAAATTGAATGTAATGAAGAAATGAATTTTTGCAGTGATATTGCATTCACGAATACTTAAAACCCGTTGATTGGAAACTATATTAAAGACTCCCTTACTTTTATTGCCTTAGATAACATATAATTGGGAGCAAATTTTGTGAAATGCGTTGACATATAAGATGAAAAATTCTCTTCTTCCATTCATTATTTAATTTATCAATTTCTATGCGAAGATTTAGATTTTTCTTCGCTTTTATAAATGTGACAGAAATTTAAAATCTATACATATATTTCGGTAATGCACGTAGCACAGAAATCTTCATTATTTATGCAACAAACATTTATAAACAAACGGCGCATAATAGCAAATGATTGTAAGCAGATAAAATAAACAGATGAGATTCATTTCCAGTTTTGCTACTCCATTTAAATATGGCTTAGTTTGAGTTTTGGAATAAAAATATTAAAAGCGCAGAGTTTTGGAGACGTTTGGCGTTTAATCTAATTGGCGTTGATCAATTAACTATCATATATCGATTCGGAATTTATTCTTTTGAATTTTACTCGCTAAGTGCTCAAATTTCATTACAAAAGGCCGTGACGTCACGTCCGAAATATGTACAGGAAGCACTCACAAACTAACGCCACCTACATTTAGCTTGACAGAAAAACTTCTAATAAGAGATGAAATGTGCCTAACACTCATCAATAGATGGAAGTAATAGCTCACATGATCTATGTAGATTGACTTGTTCATAAAAAACACACAAACGGTCAGCAAATGATTTATTTATTGTTCACCAGAAATATTCCAACAATGGTTGTATCTAAAACTGAATAGGCTGTTCCATAAATTACACAAATGAAGGACTGATTTTCAAAATCTATAATCGTTTTTCTAACAATATAAATTAACGATATTAGCCTGAAGCGACATTACGTGACCTTAGATCTTATGACAACGACTCCGTCCACATGATCCGTATATTTCGTTAGAAGATCGATTGTTCAAGTACAATGGATCCTTCAACACAGATGCTCTACACGGGTCGATTTTTTATTTACTTAGAACATGTACGTTGGGATTTGGTATAAGCCTCTAGTGATACTAAAAAAGAAACCTTTCATGGGATTATGAATGTTTTCATTTTATACTAAGAGAGAGTGTTTTAACTGTACATGATGACTTTTGTGCCAAGCTGTAGTTTTATGAGGCATTTTCTGTCAAGCTAAAGGTAGGTGGCTATAGTTTTCTATATGCATTCTGAACGTGACGTCACTCGGCCCGTTTTTCGAAATCGATTTCAGCACTTCATCAATGAAAATTCCAAAATTGAATGTAGTATTGAAAGTTGATTGGTCAACGCCAATTAGAATAAAAGCAAAACGGCTAAAAACTACTTTTAAGGTAACCGCGATACGTATCATACGAGAGCATTAAGGTAGCGGAAGTAAAATCTTCATTCTTCGTTCTGGTTTGTTTACACCTTGTTTGTTTAAAACCCCTCTCCTAACGCTTAAAATTATGTTGTCTTTTTCAAGCTGCATAAAGAAATAAGGCGACGCAATTCTTTCTCGTCTTCAAATTATTTTGTAGATACTTTAAACGGTGTAGGTCTCTTGTTTTGTTTCTTAAAACTGAAAGAACTGCTCTTGTACCGCGTGTTTCGTTTCCCATTTCGCGTTGCGAATTCTAGCCCTTTTAGCTATTTTTAAGCGCAAATCGATTCGAGAAACACATTTCTTTTCTTTGACAAAGTACGTTTAGTTTCTAAGTAACTTTAGCACGTTGTTAAGTTGGAGGGGTTTTGTTTGATTTCCTTTCTCTATAGATCCGCTTGAAAAGTTTTTTGCTGAAGTTCTTTTTGTCTTCAGGAGGGAGGAAGAAAAAACTGTCTTCATGATAAATATTTCAAACGACGGAAATTAAAGATGTTTTTTGGACTAGCAAAGTCCATGGAGCTGTACGAATTTTTTTATAATTGAAGGGATAGTTTTTAATATCAGCTCTCTACTCTGAGTCAAGTTTTTAGAAAAATGCAAAAAACGAACTTTGTCAATCCCTTAAATTAAATATTGTTAGATAAAAGTACTTATATGCTCTTGGGAATCGACTCGGGTCGATTGTCTATCAAAACGCAAACTAGTGTCATCACGCTCTTCAACTAGTCCTACATTAGGATTTGTGCTTTCTTCCACTAACCAAACGGATCTTCAAACGGAGCAATCGGGGGAAATAATATGAATCTCAGCTGACATGCTGCGTCTACTGCATTAGAAGGTCGGTAACTTTTCTGTGAAGCTGAAAGTTTTTTTATTGAAAAGTACTTAGACATGTACATCTATTAACCCACATATGTCACCATATAACACAATAAGTTAGAGTGCAGAACAAAGAGAAAGGTAGAAAATGTTTCCAGATTCCAGCTACTTCAAAAGTTTTCGAGTCTTCCAATAGCCCAATGAGTGTCCTCCCCCATTAACGCCGAACATTCCAAAAGGTGGTCCCGAAGCTGAATGTAGATGGCGGTAGTGTTTTTTTGGTAAAGCGCATTTCTTACAAATATTCCGGACATGACATCATTTAGCTTGCTTTCAAATTCGATTTTAGCACGTTGCCAATAGCAATTCCAAAGAATGAATTCGAATTGATATGTGATAGTTGATTGGTCAACGGCAATTAGATTAAACGCCAGATGTCGCCCAGACGGTGATAAACTCATTTTATGGGAACCCGATATGTATCATACGAGAGCATTTGAGTAACAGGAAGTAAAGTTTCCCAAGCTACATTAATGATTATTTCATTCTACACTGCTGGCCACCCAAATTGCAACACCAAGAAAGACAAGAGATATCACAACAAAATTTATTTTGTAGATAACATGTTGACCAAGTATCAAATGATTAAATTTATAGACTTCTGTGAAGTGTGGTTCCTGCCAAAATCAGTAGCCAGAGTAGCCGCCATTGTTGGAGATCACCGCTGCCACACGCCTTGGCATTGATTCAAAGAGACTTTGGATGTGTTCTTGGGGTACAGCAGACCAAGCAGCTTCCACACGTTGCCAAAGTTGATCTGGTGTGGCAGCTGGGGATGTATTCTGGGTCAATCGTTGAGCAACCATGGACCACATGTTTTCTATCGGCGAAAGATCCGGAGAGCGAGCTGGCCAGGGAAGCAATTCAATCTGGCGATTGACGAAGAACCCTTGGACAATGCGTGCCACGTGTGGTCGCGCATTATCCAGTTGAAATATGGCTGTGGGCAAGCCCTGAAGGTAAGGAAGGACAACTGGCTCCAACACCTCGGAGATGTAGCGCTGGCTGTTTAAAGTACCGGCAATGCATACTAGAGGAGTGCGAGAGTGATATCCAATACCGCCCCATACCATACTACCCGGTGCAGGACCAGTGTGGCGGTGCATAACGCAGCTGTTCAGCATCCTCTCTCCACGGTGTCTCCAGACTCGAATCCGACCATCGTGGTGTTGCAGACAGAAGCGTGACTCGTCAGTGAAGACAATTTCATTCCATTCTGCCGTCCACATCCTTCTTTCATCGCACTATTGGCGGCGGAAACGTCTGTGGTTCTGCGTCAAGGGTAGACGAAGCAATGGACGTCTTGCGGACAGACCACTCTGCTGTAAACGGCGTCGAATGGTACGCGCAGACACTGGATGATGCGGTACAGACTGAATGTGCTGTGCTATGGTTCGTGATGTGGCTGAGCGATCCGTCACTGCCATACGCACAATATGCCTGTCATCACGTGAAGTGGTGCACTGAGGTGGATGCGATCGAACACGTCGGTCCGTCGTACCCTCCTGCATCCAACGATCACATATCCGCATTACAGTTGTTTGGTTTCGTCCAACACGACTACCGATTTCCCTGAAAGATAATCCACAATCTCGGTAGGCCACTATCCTTCCTCTGTCGAACTCGGATACTTGATCAAAAGATGATAGCTGTTTTCTACGAGGCATAATTGATCGTTTTTTTGAAAAAACCACAAGAAAAACACAATTGCCGTACTTGAAATCGTCGAAATCTCCAAGCCTTAAATAGCGCTTTGAAGTGGCGCCACAGGCGCGCGTGATGTGCGTCTGCGTTGAAATTCTAATCATTTGCATATCTCACCTCCGCTAATGCATGTTGTAAATTTCATATTATTTGCATGCTTCCTTCAGGGTGTTGCATTTACGGTGGCCAGCAGTGTACTTGTTTCACTTCAAGACTCACTCATTTGGGATTTATTTTTGAAATCACTGCTCAATAGCACAGACTTTTTGAAACTAAATCTCAGGAAATGCTGGAGCAGGTCTTAAACTTCTTCCAAACAAGTTTGATTTATTGGCAGACGCGAAAGTGGTAGAAAAATAAGTAAAACGCTCGCACAAGAATTTCGAAAACAACGAGTATTCCCCTTCTTTTTATGGGACTCAAGGGATACTAGATGCCGTATGGTTCAGTAAACAACACTTTCATATAAGATAGTTTCCACTTTGTGAAAAAGTATTGCGCTTTTAATACTAGAACACTCTTATTCGATTTTCATTTCTAAAGTTCGATATCACGAAAGAAATTCAACGAAGCGTGATAAATTTCCATCTGCTTAAATTTAAAAGTCCCTTTTAATATAACTTTGCTTGAAATGTATTAGAGAATACGTCTGAAGCTGTTATCTGCAGCGGGAAGATAAGAAATTAAGGCAATTAAAACTTTACCTAATGATCAATGATCTTTCATATTTAATTTTTTTTATCTATATTTATATTTAAAAAAAATCTTCTGGTTTCATTTGTGTTTTTTATTCCCATGAAAGAACTTTGAATGGGATACTGATTGCATTTCTAATAAAAAATGAATGAATTTGTGAATGATTATTTTTAAAAGTATGAGAATCGTGTAAAATTATTAGCGAAACTGATTCAGAACTCACTTGAAAATGAATGCAAATATAAAATTATTTTGAGAAAAATATGAATAATGTTATAGTGAAAAGTAATCAAGCGAGTATTTAAGTGCCTTATAGTGGCAAAAGTTCTAAAATTTGTAATTGTAAGCCTCTGAGGTTTCTCATTACAGATGTGTTTACTTTAGCGAAATATTTCTATTCGAACTCGTTACTCTAAATGTTTTCAATTGCTTTTATCCCGTTTTTTATTCTATGAAATGCTACTTATAAAATTAACATTTCGTTTTATAGGTGCATTATATTATGATTCACTGTTTTTGTATAGTGTGTACAAAACACTTTTATTGTTTATCTCTTTTGTTGTTTAAGTGACTTTAAGTAAGATTTTTATGCTCCCTGTCTCAAAATAAATGTCACGTTGTCACATTTTGGTTTCGAATGTTAAAAGTTTTTCTTCACTTTTAAAGTAAACTGTTCCAATGAGGATAACATTTGTTAAAGGCATAAGGCAAACTAAGAATGCCACTCGATCATCATTTTTCATTGTAAACAAAGGCTGAAGGCAAAAAAAGGAAAAAGGAACTTTTTAAAAAGTGCAAAGTTGGAAAATATTTTCGTGACATTGCAAACACGTATGGAAAGTGTAATACTGGAATAATGCCAACAAAATTGTACACATTAAGAAAATAAACTCAGACATGAAAACAACCTTCCAAGACTTATTAATTGTAATCCTGAAGTTTGATGAAAAGCTAAACACTCTTAATATGTAATACTTATTCATGTTAGAAAATACATTTTATAATTACGATCAAATCTTTTACTTTTTCATCTTTTTTACAAATGTGACAACTACTTAGAAATAAAATTCAAGTGTTGAATATGACAACTACTTGGAAATAAAATTCAAGTGTTGAATATGACAACCACTTGAAAATAAAATTAAAGTATTAAATTTGTATCCAGAATATATTATAATCTAATATGACAAAAAGTATAATTAATTAGGTAAACATATTTTATGAGCGATTTTTTTGAGCAGCGATTTTAAAACAGTATGCGGTAGATAGGTAATTTAGATTTTATAAGGTGTGGCAAGAATGGCACTGGTGTGCCTTGAAAGGCATTAATGTTCATTTCAACTGTTTAGTTTTGAACTTTTCTGACAAATTTGTTTACAAATAATTTCATGCAATACCTATATAAATAATTTTAAGAATTATTTTTGTTACACAGTATCTTAAATAGTTTCAAAAGTATTTTTGAAAATATATTTTGGAGCAAAAGAGGTAGGTAAAACTACAGGGTCTCCTCGACTTACGACAGAGTTCCGTTACGACTGACAGGTCGTAAGTCGAACTGCTCGTAAGTTGGATTTATATTTTTCAACACTATTTTAATTTAAACGGGTTATAAAAATTGTACATAAAACACAAAAAATCAATCTATGTACGTATAATTATTGTACATAATGTGAAAAATACATAATATGTACTCTATTGTCATACTATAAACAAAAATACAACCTGAAATTACGTAATGTAAAAATAGTAAATAACAAATGAAATTCTACATACATACATATGTAAAAAAATTGTGTCTGTGACAAAAGTAAAATTGAAAATAAATTTTTAATTTTCACAGTACCTAATGTTCTTGGGTTGAGGTAGATGGTTTTCTGAGGAACATGGTGAGCTTTGTTAGAATAGATTTGTTCTTTTTTTTCGTCATATATCTCACGATAACAACGCACAGTATCTTGAATGATGCGTTCAACCTTTGCAAAGCGTTCGACATTAGGGTCCATTGCTTCGAAACTGGCTAGAGCTTTGTTTAATTGCGAAAACGAATTAGATAAACCCTTTGCCGTGAATTTGTTTTCTGGCTCATATTCTTTCTCTTCTCTTGCTTTTTCTTCTGCCACTCTGTGTGCTTCCAATTCAATCAACTCTTCATCTAAAAGTTATTTTGTCTCACAATCTAGCAACTCCTCTACATCTTCTATTTCACATTCCAGTTCGAGATTGTTTGCAAGTTTAAATTGTCTTCTCTAATCACTTCTAGCTCCTCTTCTTGTTCAAATCCTTCGATCGCATAGCATTTGGGACACTTTTTGATACATTTTTGAGACACCTATCAATGTAGTTATATTTCTTTATTTACTATTTTTATTTATTTATTTTTGTGGTCGTAAGGTCGAGGAGAAGGTGTACTACTATTGTTTTGCAAATCTATCAAAATTATACATATTTTATTGTCACATCGGCAAAAGTATAATATGTTTTTTGGTATGCCGTAGGATTTTAATAATATGTTTATGTGTGTCATGAGATAAAAAAGACTAAAAATCGCTGTCATAGTGCATTGGTTCGAAAAGTATATTTTTTGTGAGTAATATTTTTAATAAAAAACCATTAATTTTAAATATTAATTTTTAATATTTAATTTAAGACGTTCACTTTAAATATTTAATGAAAATATTTTTTAAACATTTAATTTAAATTATTCATTGCAATATTTTAAATTAAAAACGAATGTATGCATGAATTCTCGTCCTTTATCTTAGTATCCGGTGGTAAATAAATGGATTTCATTTTCTAACTATTAATTGATAAATAATTTTGTATTTAAATGACATGATATGGGGCATATACAGTCGCGGAAAAAACCCGACCCCCATTTATTTCGAGCAAAATTTATAGTTAAGAAAATTAAAAGATATTTTTCAATAGAGAATAACGTCCTCTACAAATTGAAGTGCAAAAATGTTGAATAATCAAATAATCAAATTTTGTATAAATAACAAAATTTCCAATAGCAACACCATGTTTTGATGACCGGATTCTACATAGTCAAATTAGTCTAAATATGAAATTTCATGAATTTAATATCGTCATATTCAGAGATATATAATATTAAGATCTTTGTCCATTTCAGGGACCACATTGACCCTCCTTTGACTCCACATTGGAAGTCGCTATTCGTAGATTGGGATTATTTGTAGTTAATCAGGAGCTGTTCATTTGCAGCTTGACTAAAAGATCACAAAGAATAACCCTCCTGGTGGTTGTCTCGACGAGATATCTCGTCATTAGCAAAATTAAGCAAATATTGATGGACGAGAAATTTGGAAAGAATGATAATCAATATTTACTGTGTAATTTCACCCTCAATTTCAATTTTTAACAGTTAATGATAACTGTTAAACTTATTCAGTAACTACTAAATAAGCTTTTCATAACAGTTAATAAAAACTATTACTGCAAGTTGGCAACAGCCGTTAAAACTGTTATCGTAAAAACATAGTTTGGCCCATCTCTACAATTTGATCGTTGTTCAGCTGTACCACACATGACAGGTAGAAGGCAATGTTGGCTAAATTACACAAATATTTCCAAACATTTTTCAAAAATTTTCACATTCCTCAGGTTTGTCATAATTTTCTCCCCTTTTGCAGGCCCCCTAAAATCACCGTAGTAACGAAAGTTTAAGTGCAGCGCAAAAACTTTCCAGAGGAAAGAGCTGAAATTTTGTATGGTAATATTAAAATTCTTTCTGAATTAATTTTTGTCAAAATATATCAAGGTTCCTATTCATAATTTTTCGAATATTAATTTAATAATTAATATTTAATATTTATATAATAAAAAATTTTAATTTGCAATATTAATTATTAAATTAATATTGCAAATTAAAATTTTTTTGAAAACTAAAACATTATGTATATTTTGTTTGGGTACCTCAATAGGCAACATGCTACAAATTATCAGCGCTGTAGAAATATTACTTAGGAAGATATCCATAAAAGTCTGCGACACTGATTTAACATCAGGAGCTCCAAACTTTCTGTATTCATGAATGACATGAAACTTGGTATCTGAAATTAAATTATGATAGATATTCGAAATTTTGTGTCAAAATAGGGGTTGCTATTAGAAATTATAAAGTCGACCCCTTATGCACATTTTATGCATATGATTTTATAGAACAAATTAATCCCTGTCGAATGTCATCTTTGAATTGGCCCTACTGTTCAAATCGTTTGAATGAAGAGGGGTAGTTCGTTTTATTTTCCGCGATTGTACATGACAGCTTATAGTTTCTTAAGTCTACTCTATGTTTCTTTCATTAACTCTCCAAGTGTTTCGAAGAGATATCTCGTCCAAGATATGACCAGTTTTGCTAATGACGAGATATCTCGCCCATGAAGATCTGATCACTTTTGATAATGATACCTCGTCGAAACAACCACCAGGAGGGTTAAAAATTCGTGCCTTACTATTTTATTGTGCAGGAACAGAGACCTTTTTAAGTTGTTTAAAATAAAATAAATTCGGTACTTAAAAAAAGTTGTCCATATATAAAAGACATATAAGCAATTGTCTTTATGCAATTATTTAATTTTATAATACATTTTTAGCCTAACTCCATTTAGGCTTCTACTACAAGAGTTAAAACGACACGGAGCTGTTCAATATGCGCATACATTCTGTCGATTTTTTCTGTCTACTGTTTGGCGGTTTAGCCATAACTGCTGGAAATTATGCAAATTATACGTTGTTTACGACATTATTCAGAAATCCGGAAGAGTAGAAAAAGCTCCTTTGTCTTCGCTTCTCAACCGATTCGGAAATGTATTTCCGAATCTAAAAGGGATTACGGAGGTGGGATCCATAGGCGCGGTTTTCGCTCTAAAAACATCAAAAAGCGCCGCCATTTTTTCCCCCATAAGTTCGGCCCAAATCGTTTGCTTAGTCGGAGAAGAAGCGGAGCGTGTGATTAACTTTGTCGTTCGCGAAAAAGAAGACTCATTTCGGTTTTGGTTTTTATGAAATAATTTAGATTCATTGGGTTTTCTCCTCTCATTTATATTTTCGTAAGCTATATAATTGGCGGTAAATCTTTGATGAACTTTTCCAAGTAATGCACTCTTTGAAGTATGTTTAATATTCTATTGGGCGGATTTCGATGTTTAAACTTTGAACGTAGAACAAAAAGTCAATGACTTTCGAACGTAAATTATATTATCTTGTTGCCATCATAGAAATTTTCATTTGAAGTTCAAGAAATGAGATTTAGAAAAAGAATAACCCATTCTCCAGACGAGATTTAATTTGCGATACCAGCAGCAAGAAATATTCCATCAGAAGGATTTTCAATGTAAACAAATAAACCAGATGGAAAGTGAAGATTTTACTTCCGCTATCCAGTTACTTTCTCATGATACATATATATATATATCTTTAAAATGTAATGTATCGCCGTTTGGGTGATGTTTGGTGTTTGACTTTCGAACGCTAAGTACCGGGTGATCCAAGTCACAGAAAAAGCAAAAATCCAATAATTCGAAAAGTAGACAGTAGCACGATGCGGTTTTCACAGAAATGCACAGAAAGACGGGTTTTTTTGCCATGGGGTCTGCCAGAGGGTTAATAACGAAACTTTTTATTGCCAGAATAGTTACATTTGCCACCGACAGGTGGCGCTTTAGCTGTCCCTGAGCTGGGGAGGGGGCTACTTGAAGTCGTCACAGGTGTACAGAAGTCGGCCGACGTCATTGGCCATGCTGAAAGGAGCTATTCGCCATCATCTGACAGGAATTACAGCTAAAACTCTTTTCGATGCTTTGTAGTGTCGTGCCACGTCTGACGGCCATTCTCATGAATGACGGCTGTCACATTGAACATTTGTAATCCTAGCTGTGTTGCGAACTGTGCTGCACCACTGTATTAACTATTGACACAACTGAAGCGCCACCTGTCGGTGAGAAATATAACTATTCTGTCAATAAAATTTTTTCGTTATTTAAAAAATCCCATGTCATTCTGTGCATTTCTGTGAAAACCGCATCGTGCTACTATCTATACTTTTCGAATTATTGAATTTTTACTTTTCTGCGATTTTTGGATCACCCTGTATATTATCTTTTTGCCATCAGAGAAATTTCCATTCGAAGTTCAAGAAATGAGATTTAGAAAACTAATAATCCATTCTACAAACGAGATTTAAATTTCGATACCAGCAGCAGGAAACATTCCATCACAGGGATTTTCAATGTAAAACATACCTGACGTAAAGTGATTTTACTTCCGCCTTCAAACACTTCCTCATGATACATATCGGGGTTACTTTAAAATATGTCTCCAATGCCCGTTGTGTTGCTCTAGTGCGACGTTATTCAATTACCTACTTTCCTTAAAATGTAGTTTATCACCGTTTGGGTGTTTAATCTAATTGCTGGGGCCCAATTAACTATCAAAAATCAATTTGAAATTCATTATTTGAAATTTTTATTGGTGAAGTGCTGAAATCGTCTTCGAAAAACAAGTCAAATGACGGAAGATCCAGGATACTTACAGGAAACACTTATAATCTCAGAAACATCACCTACATTTAGCTCAACAGAAATACTCAACAGAAAATAAGAATATTTAAAATCAAAACGAAAAATCACTACGAGGGACGTTTTCTGTCTTATCTTCTAGTGTGACCTTTCTTCCATGCACACTTTATTGGAAGTAAGAATAAGTAAAACTAGTAAGGTACAAGAATTACTGCTTTATAGTTTTGATTATTTTTATTTCACTTGGAGGTATGAAATGCACATATGCACATATCAATGCAAATACTCATTGCAAATGAATTTAAATAAATTATGAAATATGAGTAATGACACTACCATCAATACATATCAAAAATTAAGAAAGTGCAGAGCAGATGCTATGATCGGTTCTGCTAGTCTATTATTTATCTATTTTATCTTTATAGCATTTTAGACGGCGGGCCGCTTGCTGCCCGCGGGCCCTGGGTTGGCCAGTCCCGTTGTAGTTCGTAAACACCCATAGTATCGAAAATATGACAACAAAATACATAAACGCACGTTGTCACGACGCCAGGCAAGTTTTGACGAAGGGCATTCACTAAACCTCTGATTAAAATGTCTCAGTTGGAATAAAAGGGAAAATAAAAAGATAAGCTGATTATGCATATGTAATATGATATCCAAACCCCGTTTATTATCCACCATAGTTGAAATATCCATCCTGAAGTAATAATTAGGAGCTGACAACGACTTTATGATTAGGTTCGTTGGACTTCTTTGATTGACCTTTACTGCGTGCAACAAAGGGACTTGTTTTTATAGAGCAGATTCTTATAATTTACACCACTGACGACATTATTAAATGTCAAAAGAACTCTGTTGTATTAAATCTTTGGTTTGAAGGTACTGGTGGAAGAACAGGAATGTGAAAGCAATGTTTTAATTTTTAGGTCCGATTATAATAAGAGAAAATTAAGAGTTGTATGAATTTTATTTTGGAAAGTATTAGGAATATCGAGTGGGAATTTTCCTACTACCACATGTTAAGAATTCTTAGAGTGATGTCTTTGGATTTAATCCTCCGAGCGTCACGAAATCTTTTAGAAACGTAGTATTGCTTTTCCTCACAACACGCGAGAAACACACATCTATTGGTGAAGGAAATCCATTCTTTTCAATCCATTCATTTTTCAAATTCTTCCCATTTTTAAATTTCATTCATTTTCAAATTATTTCTCAAAACATTTTAAAGAAATCCCTATTCATTCTTCAAAAATTCTTTCCCTTAGGAAAATCCTTTTGATCCTTTCCTTAGAACAGAGTTATTTGGAAAGTTTCTATCAAACTTTTCCTTAGAATATAATTATTGGGAAAGATTATATTCTGTTCCTTTCCTTAGAATAGAATTATTTGGAAGTATTCTATTGCTCCTTTGCTTAGAATGCCTAGAATTCTATTTTAAAAAGCGCTATCGATCCTTTCCTTAGAATACAATTTATTTGGAAAGTTTCTATTAAACCTTTCCTTAGAATAGAATTCTTGGGAAAGATTTTATTGGTCTTTACCTTAGAATATAGAATCATTTGGAAATATTATATTGCTCCTTTTCTTAGAATATAATTCTTTGGTAAAATTCTATTGATCTTTTGCTTAGAATAGAAACATTGAAAAAATTCTATTGATTCATTCCTTAAAATAGAATTATTTTGGAAAGTTTCTATTGCTCCTCTCCTTAGAGTGGAATTCTTAGGAAAGATTATATTGGTCCTTTCCTTAGAATAGAATCCTTTGTAAATATTCAATTGCTCCTTTGCTTAGAATGCCTAAAATACTATTCTTTGGAAAAATTCTATCGACCTTACCTTAGAACAGAATCTTTTGAAAATAGTCTGTTGGTTGATTCCTTTAAATAAAATCGTTGGGGAAGGTTTCTATTGCTCTCCTATCCTTAGAATACAATTAATACGAAATATTATATTGATCCTCCTCTTAAAATAGAATTCATTGAAAAAATTCTATGGGTCAAGAAAGTCATAACTGCAGGCAGGAAAAACTACAGGTTTTTAGGTGGAATTCTGAGTGCGAACCCCTCAGAGGGTTAAGAAAACTAGTCAACCTGCGCAGAGCATATGAGCTGAGGAGTCTGTTGCATGTATCTATTGTGACAGGGTTAAAGCGCATGCCATCTTACTAAGTTGGCACGTAGCTTTCTTTAGTTTGGGATTTAGTTAAAAGCAGAAGCGAAGCTAGAATGTTTGGGACCTGGGGCAATTGAGGTGATGCCACTCTGTCAGAACAAAACATACCAATTTCAAATGAAGCTAATAAGCATAAAAAATATATATTACGATACGATAACTATATACACCATATAAAAAACTAAACTAGATACATAATTGATATAATTTAATTTTTCTAAGTACGAGTGATAGTTTGAGATTTTCAGTGCAAACAAACCAGACGGAAAGTGAAGACTACCTTTCACAACCCAAATGATTCCTCATGATACATATAGGGGTTACCTAAAAATGTTGTTCGTCACCGTTTGGTGTTTTGTCTAACTGGTGTTGACTAATCAATTATCATACACAAATTCGGAATCCACATTATTTGAAATTTTTATTGGCAAAGTGCTATTAATCGTATTCGGATAAAAAGCCAACTGACGTCACATTTGGAATACGTGCAGCAAACACACCGCAGAAAACTACCCCATCTACATTTAGCTAAACAGAAAATGCCCTTCGTTCAAGATTGATTACATACTAGATTTTACACGATGTGTTGAAAGTTTGAAGTTGGGAAATCCGTATACATATTTATAACTTTTATATATCTTTCCTAATTTCTTGAGTTGACTTAACTCCAATTAATAGGAGGAGCATATTGGGTTAACTGAAACTATTATGTCTGAAAACAAAAGCAGATTCGATATCCAATTGTATATCTTTTGGTAATTTTAAAAGGGTATGTTATATGTGAATTTTTCACAGTTATTTTTATTTTTCAAGGTTTAAGTCCTGCACGTTTAATAATGAAAAAATGATAATCTATGATGATTGATCAAAGTCTAAGGTTTGGTTTATCGCTCTATGGTTATTTGTTTGCTACACGAGGGCTAATTGAACCGGGACCTAAGGCTTAAAGGGATTCCGAACCACTACGACCATCCATGCCTTGACAGAACTCGAACCCACAGTCTGTTGAACGTAGAGCCGGTGAACACACAGTCTGTGAAGAGCTATGCTTTGAAAAATTATTGACCTCGAAACTGTATTTCATTGAGGACATTTTTATTGCTTATTGTTTACATCTGTCGCTTGTAATTTTGCAGATGCTTTTAAAGAAAGTATGGGAGCATATATGAGATATATGAGAAAGTTTGACAGGTGTAAAATGCTGTGCAGTAAAAGTTCTCTAGCACACAAAATGTTTAGTTTTGAGGGAAAAAACAAGTATAAAAAGTTAAAATATCAAAAATATTCTGCATATTCATAAATATTATTCTGGTTTTCGACAAAACAAATACAAAATTTCCGTACTTTTATCTATATGCGGATATATACAATATACTTTTTGATGTATAGAAGCCATGAGAAATGTATAACGTTGGAAAATCTGGTTAGTCGTTTGTAAAAGCAAACAGCTTAATAATCTAATCTAATCCCTTCTAATTATATTACCCATGTCAACAACTATTGTAGCTACGAATCACTGCCAAATGAGTTCTCCAAATCATTAAAACAGATGCAAACGATCCGAAACTCAGCATCGCGTTTGTCCGATGAGAGGGCGTTCCGCTCTCTCCGCTAACCCGACCACCCCTGACTCGCGTGCAAGTCGCCTGCCGCCTCCAAAACATCGTCTGCTAGCATCCGACGTCGTTCCTCTTCTCATTCCCCACGATCGGCCGTCACCGCTCGGATCGTTCTCTCGAACAGCGCACGTGGTCGTTTGCGTTCTGTGAATCGTTTGCAAATAAAATGTTTTAACTCTCGATGAAAAAGTTTCGACAAACGATATTTTCTTGTTGATATGGTTTCTCATTCGAGAACGGTTTTGTGTGCGCCAAACGATATTTTTCCGCAGCTGTGTTGCAATTTTCTGGATATCGTTTCGTGTGAGTGTTAGAATACCCAGTAAGTTTTGCTCTCGGATATCAGCGTGGATACTTTTCAAAGGAAATGATATCGGAGTTTAAAAATGGATACCGAAGTAAGCTTGAAATTTGTGTTGGATGTGTGAATCGAAAGCATTAAAGATAACTTTAATTGTGAAATCTCAAGATGTGATGGTGCTAAAGTGATACATTCCATGCGAATTCTGGAATGAAAGAAAATATACCAGTTCGTTTACAATTCAGTTAAAAGGAATGACAACTTAGATTAAATAATGTTAGACATGCTCATAATTTTTCGGAAATTCGGACATAAAATAAATTTTGTTTTTATGTTTATATTATAATGGCAAACTTCCTTAGGTTAAAATGAAAAACAAGCTTTTCATAAGTTCTGCGAATACAATTTTGAGTACCCCTGAAACTTATAATTTTCATCATTTTTGAAAGTGGTAAATTTTCTTCCTCTAAAGTGTTTGTAAAACATGTTTACATAAATGAAAGGTGTGTGTAAATGTTAATTCTTTGCAAAATTTCATAAATAATAATAGAATCCAAAAAACAAGAATGATTTTTCATTAAATAATAATTGGACGAGAACAAATAAGTGAGATTTAATCACGCAAATTTAAGCTGTTTAAGTTATTTCAAGCAAATTTCAATTGCTCTTCCTTACCAAAATATTTGGAATTTAACAAGTTAATTGTTTGCATTTGTGTCTAATAGTAAATCGTAAGCAATCATTATATTATCAGAAAATCTTTTAGCAATAAGGAAATTGCTAAATTTTTAAATCTAATTATATGCTTTAATGCTAAATAAATTCAAAGAACATAAATGCAGATACTCTCTAAGATTAGAAAATCAATTAATGTTTCAAAATCATTAATATTCTGTTAACATAAGAAAATTTTAAGGGTTTAGTAAAAATTTTTAAAATAAAATAATACTTTTAAATGTATTGTATCTGACATCCATATAAACAAAACATATTGCGTACAAGCATTGCTTAATACATAAAAGAATTTAATTTACATGATGTAAAAATAGTTGGAAACCTGTGTCAAATTCCGTTACCTTGAAAAAATAAACCTGCTTAAAGTAAAATAATCTTTCGAATGAAAAAGTAATTTTAATTTAAGCAGCTAAATTTTAAGAGCTGAGCGGGATTTTTAATCATACTATGACGAATGAGAACTAAATTTGAATTAAAGATAACTTAAATATTTAAACAAGGTATACTATAACATAAACAACATTACATTTTAATGCTAAATAAATAGCATTCCGATTTTTTTCATCACTAGTCATTCAAAACCATGGTTTTTCAGATCTCTTGGACTGATAAAAATAAAGGAAGTACAACTAATTTACTGAGCATAATAACATTATAGTAATCCCTTTATTCAAGGAACAAGTCACAGTACTTATGTATAAAATTACTTATAATATATAAACTAGTCTATTAAACCCCAATGTTCTTAACCAAACTGAAATGAACTGCTGGTTCCCAGTCACCACTTGCTCCATACCGCAACCGCAAGCAGAGCAACACTCCCACCCACAATGCAAAACAACCTGGAATTCCTGAACCGCGTCACTTGACAACGACATGAGCGACGCAATTGCACCAATTGTGGCGGACACCGATGATCCATCCTCCGGCCAAGCGGTCGGGGCCACTGGTGGGGCCCTCCAGGACAACCCAAACGGGCCCCTTCACTCCGAAGGCATAGAGTTGCTTGAGAGGGACTGCAACGGAGGGACCCCCGTCCGAAAGACCCGGTCGGGGGCATCCAGCTCCGGGTCATCCATGAAACCGTCGTTGTCCAGCCGGCTGGACAACCTGAAGATCTCGACCATCCGGCAGCACTATTACCCGGAAGGTGGTTGGGGATGGGTCATCTGTGGGTGTGCTTTCATGATCAATATGCTGACCAATGGATTACTGCTGTCGTATGGGATTCTGTGTCGGGAAGTGGTAAAGGAATTTGGTGAAGAGTACGCCGATCAAGCGGGTGAGTACCATTTCTTTCTATTCATTTATACAAGAGTTTATTTGTGTACAGCAGAACTCTAAGCACTACAATTTGCAGACATACGACCCCGAACGTTATTCAATGTAATCGGGCCATGGGAGAGTTGTGTCTCTGTTACCTGGTACCGTTTGTGGTTTCGTTTCTGAGCAGTACCGCAAAGAACAATTTCGGAAATCTACTTACCTTCGATTTATAAAGTTAATTTGTGTATGACGAAATTCGAACACCATTACTTGTGGATAGATAGTTTTGAATGTTATTCATTAAAATATGTTAGTTTTCGCAATGAAGTTGAATTTCAGGAATTTCCTTGCCGTTGATTTATACACGAGTTAGTTTGTGTACAACGAAATTCGAACAGTACAATTTGAAGACATATAACCCCAAAAGTTAGTCTATTAAAATGACAGTGACAAGCCCTCTTTCAGGTGTGGAAACAGTTGTGTGTCCTTTATGGTTGCGTCCTTTGTGGTTTTTCTTTAGTGAGCAGTATCGCAAAGAAGTTAAATTTCGGAAATTACTCTTACCCTTGATTTATACAAGAGTTTATTTTTGTGCGACGAAATTCGAACGCCATGATTTGCAGATATATAACCTTAAATTTTAGTCCTCGAAATGAAGTTGAACATCGGGAATTCCCTTACCGTTGATTTATGCAAGAGTTAATTTGAGTACAGTTCTCATTCGAATATCATGAATTGCAGACATAACTTCAAGCGTTCGTCAATCAAACTGATAACTCTGACTCTAATAGGGTCTGGTACCATGGTACCTTTTGTGGTTTTCGTTGCAGAGAAATATCGCAGAAGTAAAATTTTGGAACTCTTCTTATTAGAAGTATTAATATAATCAAGTTAACCCGTCACAAGATTCATGAAATTCTGACACTGCAATCAGGAAATCTCATGGATATGTTCACGCATTTTTACTCGAAGCATTTCCTTATACTTTTCTAACAATGTCTTCAGGGCCCTTGGGTCCGTGTACTTGTCATGACGAAATTCGAACGAGGTTAAGGAGGCCAGGGAAATGTAAAAAGAGTTTGGTACTGCAATGTGTTAAATAGAACATTTTAGACTCTTTCTCTCATACAAAATGAAAAAAATTAAGTTACATCAATTATAAATATAAATGTTCGTTATATTTCAAATTTAATAAATTTCAACTTGTATATGCAAACTATTCACTCTTGCATTTACAACTTTGTCTTTATCATCTCCTACTACTGTATCGCAGGATTTCTGACTGCCCAAAATGACCAGAAAACCTACCGAGAGTCTTGATTCGTAAGTACACACTGTAGCGATAGATGGTTATACAGACTTATTGTGTTGTGTGTTGTGTCTCAAAGTTCCGAGTACGAACTTAAGTGAGGTTAATATAGAAAACATTTGTAAAGCCCAAAAATCTTTCGGGAATAAAGACATGAACATATGAATCAGAAAAATTTAGTTAAATACAAAACGTATATCGGCCATTAGGATATATCTTTATGAGGAAGTATGATTATGTGAATAGTTCAACGTTTCACAAAAATTCGATAAAGGGGTTCTCTACCTATATGTACAAAAAGCAAGAAGTTTCGAAAAGCCTACAACATTACAAATGCAATAGCGAGTAATGAGTTTTTATAATGGCTATTTCCAGTTAAATACTCTATAAAAGAAACTGTTGAGATTGGGCTTTTGATTTCCATGTTCTATAACATTTTCAATATTTGTATTAAAATTCAGAAAAGTTGATTTCTTGCTTCATAATTAAAAAGTCGTAAACGGAAAAATGTTACTGAAAAGTTTTTAAAGGTTTTGTCAATCACAGTAATGAATTGATTTCTGTATCTCAACGATATCCAGCGAACATTCAATTCATTACAATTTTTGTATTTAAAGTGTCTTTGATGAATTTATATCATTAATGAGCGAAGCACAGAAATACATTTGCGGATACTGAACTATATTGAAAACTTTGTGACGTTTGTACAGATGAAATTAAAATAGCAATAGGAGAATCTGACCGAGTATTGTTTTTTAATTAAGATCTGTTTAACGTAGTTGCGATTGGAGAACCAAAATTAAAATACATATAAATTTATTTTATATACTGCAATATGAGAGAATAGAATTTACGACATCATTGCGAGTATATATTCAAGTCTATCTTCAATTTTCTCTAAATATTAACGTACAAGAGGTTAAGAATTTATCTAAGATTTTCTTTAAAATTTTAATTTGTAAGAGATCGTCAAGCATTAATTTTATTTGTAACAGTTTATCTCAATCTTTTTACGAATATCTTACTAAAGGTGTTGGAAAATAAATAATTTTTAAGAACAATTTTGAAAGTTTCCAGTTGAAAGATAGTAAGCTATCTTTTGGGTTCATTCTACATTACACCAAAATGTATTAATGATAATAGTTTTTTAATATTTTTCAATTATGACAGTTGAAAAATGTTTGATGAAAGTTAGGAGATTTTATGACAAAGCGAAGCAGTTTTAGTACTAAAATCAGTGTGTAAAGTTATAAAACCATAATTTGAATTCATAATTTTTGATCGAAACTAAATATATTGTATGCTATATTTAATTGTTTAATTTTTGTTTAAAAATTGTGTTTTCATTTCAATTCTATGAAGTCAAAAAGTAAATTAGACATCTTTTCTGAATACTTACGCCAATAAGAATCAGATGCACTTACTAATAATTTTGAGTAAATATAAATTCTTAATATTATTATTCAACGATTTAATGATTGCAACAACTAATTTTAAGTATGCAAAACCATTAAGAGGACAAAAAATATTTTAGATAAAATGATGCATAAAATTTTTAAAACCAGCAGTACATTTAGTAGATACCCCAAGCAATGATGCGCTTAACTCTTAGAAATTTAGAACAGTATTTAGTAAAAATATTACAGACAAATTCATTGCTTATTTTTCACAAAACTTTCGTGTGTCGAAGATTTATTATGAAAAAGTTTTATGGGATTAGTATGGTAAAAGTCGAAGTCATTTTAGCAATTCACTACAAAACGAATATTAATTACAAAAAGATATCATCGGCTTAGAGCAGAAACTTGTTAACTGATATTTTTTCGGAGACAGTAAATGCTTGTTTTTAAGGCGATGAGAAATAGTTACATTGTAATCTGTTTTAAAGATATATAATACTATCAAAATGCTTATATAATTTTTATTTTTTGACCTAAAAACTAATTAGTTAGTCTTTAAACAGCTGTACTGTAACAGTGTTTCATCGTGTTTGGTCAGTTAATGAGGTTCTGCTCTAAGCCGAAGATATACTGATATTTGTATTCAGATAACGATTAGGATTGCTATTGCACAAAACTTTCAATTTTAGTAGTGAGTCTTTAAATAGCTGTACTTTAAGAAATGTTTTTTGTCAGTTTTGAGTTTCTTTTCTGATGATATTTATTATGAATTAAAATATTATCATTATGATATGAACACATTGGTCATTAAAATATTTTTTATACCGGGAGATTGATTTAAAAACAGTATAAATATGCACCATTTTCATCTTAAATTTCTGCTAGTGTTTTGATGGCTTAATAAAGCAGTTATAACAACTTCAGAAGTTGAGCGAAAGTTTTTATTTCAGTGTTTCATATAGTTCATTACATTTAATTGATAAATCCTCAGATCGATAACTACTCTGCTTTCAAATCAAATTCCCTTTGGGAATTAGAAGTACTAAATCGCATTTATTTTGTTTTGTTGTTGAAACGAAACTCACAAATACCGCGTGTTTTTGTTGGAGAATCGATAATTTAGTATCATGAATGTTATCCCGGGAGTATTCGCCTAAAACAATTGCTAACGAGAAGAAAAAAGAACTTGTTATAAGGTAGGCGTCAACAAAACGTGCTAGAACTACAGAGGCATGACTCATTATTCTTAAGCATGCAATTCGGTAATTATTGATTCCACACAGAAACATACACAAACGGAGCTTACTTCAATTCCCTGATACTACTGTGACGTTGACATTTCGTGGTATACGCTGCTGCCATAGGTGTAGATAATAATTCTTGACCTCCTTTTGGACAAACTTGAAAAAGTTAATTAGAAATCCATAGTTTACGTGAGCCTTTTTAAAACTTTTTACTCCTGGCTACTCCTACGTAGATGGGAATCTCAGCGGCTCCTTTATGAAAAGTGGCAGCGGTAGCCTAATCGGTAGAGTCGCGGATTAGCAACCGGAGGATTGCGAGTTCGAGACTAGATCCAACCAAAGATCATCGTGTATGTGGGGGGTTGGTGCACATTAAATATTTCGTGACCTTATGTCCTTACGTTCGTGTGGTGTGGAAGTTTGGACAGTGGGGAGGCAGCTCAGGTGTTGACCTCGTCATCTGAGCATGATTCAAAATGACGAGGTGTTATCTTCGGATCTTTCCCTTAGATTGATTCCGGATCCCACCACCAATAGCCCGTTGTGTTGTTACAGTGAAACGCAAACTCAACTACCTTCTACGTATGTATAAAAATTGAATTTAAATGAAATTCAATATGGAAACTTATTGTATTTTAACAACTATAAGATGAGACAGCAAATGCGTTCGCGGGGGGGTTAGTGCGTCCTCTGAATATAAAACGTGTCTGTGATTGAAGTAGGGGTTGTGACCCGCTAGAAATACTTGAAGAGGTGTCCTATAGATAACCAGATAACCACCAAAGTCCCCGTGAGCCTATCCTTTTCAGGGACTTATCGGTTTGATGGGCACTCCGAGGTAATTAAACAGCAACAAAAATAAATAATAACAAAATTAAAATAAGAATACAAAAATAACAGATAAACTACAACGTGGGATTTTTGAAGAGGGGGGGTTGCCCACTGAAACTAGTTTCCATAACAAAATTTTGTGTAACTGAACAAAAGACGAAAGAGGAAAGAACAACACAACATAGCTTATGTATAAAGATTAAATTTCTGCTGCTTTCATGGCCATAGGCATGAAATGGATTAGTCCAGAGATTGAGGGTACATCGGGTGGCATAGTGGAGGGGTGATCCCACCGAATCACAAGCACTAAGATCTGTTTCACTTCGTCCGAAACAGAAAAGGTACTGTTGAAAAGGGCCATGGCCCGTAGCAAACATAAGTAGTCTCATATCACGAATCGCAGTGAAGTGGGACACTACAGGAAGGAGACCTTGAAAAGGGGTCGTCCAGTTCCCATATTTCTCTCCAACTCACGCCCTGGGCTCCTTCAAAAACAGCTTCTTCCACGTCAAGAGCGCTTCGAATTTCGGTAGGGAAGTTACGCAGACCAAAGAAGGACACGAATGAAATGACATGCCATTGTCCCACTTACAATACCATCCCATTGCAAACAAGAAAACAGTTTATGGTATGCACACGCTCCATCATGTGAGACAAGTGCGACCACATAAAATAGCATTGGAAAGAATTTTTTCAAATTATGTAAATGATAAATTTAAACAAATAGGAAATAGAAAAGCAATATTTATACAGGGCCTGAGAATGTGTGGCAAAAATACGAAATTTTTAAAAATTACCTGGACAGGGTTGGTGTAACATGAGCTTAAAAACATTGGTTCACGATTTTTCCACCTCACTCTATCAATTTACTTAATAAAAAATTTTTAAAAAGGTAAATAACATCCGTGAACAAAAATAAAAAAAGATCATAAGCCGCAAAACATATTTCTCCCTCGAGAGCGTCTAAATGACTTCAGTTTTACAGCGATATATAGCCTAGACAATGCTTTTAGAAAGGATCGTAAGGATTTTGTTTACATTGAAAAACACATTTTTCTAGGAGTGCAAAACTTAACACACTGTAGCAAAAGTTTTACTGGAATATTTGGTAGGGGCTTGCAACTCCATAAATCGCTAGAAAGTTGTTAAAAACTGTATCGTACTGTACTGTAAAAATGCAAACATGATCACTGTAAGAATTTTAAGATCGTTTAAAAGCGGCTTCGGTTTTATGAACCTGAGAGTTTAAGTGTTCACTAGCTAAAAAGACGACCTGCTCAGAGCTATACTTTTCATCACCTGCTACAAACATCACTGATTTCGTATATAATAAAAAATGTATTGCAGAGAATGTGAATTTGAACAAATGAATTGCTGATTCATTTTTGAAATAGAGTCAAAAGATAAAAACTAAAAACTAACAGGGAGTAAATCTCTTTTATACATGCCATTTTTAAAAATAAACTATAATTGAAAAAATCTGCTCATCTCTTGTCTCTTAACCACTTATATTTTCTTCGCACTTGCTTCTACTGGTAACACCACCTTTAAACCATTAGCTGTCCACCCAAAATGCAATCTCCTATGTACACAACGACATGTTACTACTCTGTTACTTAGTATCGTGTTTTCTTTGCAGCGATATGAGCTAATTTATTCCGAGGAAATTCAGGTAGAAATAACCTTAGATAATAACTTACGGAAAGTATGTGGCGTAACCGATGTAATGAGTTTCTGTAAATCGTTTTACAATTGATTACTTTTCAAGGCTGATTCACTGGACGGAGGTCAAAGAATTCTACTTGCGGTTGATAAGGGAAAGGACAAGATGAGATATTCCACTAGAAATGAGTAATTAAGTTCGATGTAGTTTATTTCCTATTAATGAATATGGTTTAAATTGTTGTTTTTAACTTTTCAAATTGGCTAGAAAAAGCATCGTTTAAAGTTTGCTCAAATGTAAGTAATCACCCGTAAATAAGTTATTTTTATATTTTATATTTAGTCGTGGAATAGCCTCTGGTTATATCAGGCCAGACATTTTTGTGTGTGTCTCAGCTTCATTGTAATTTGATTTTATGTTTCCTCAATTTATATACTATAAGTAAAATGAAGTGCTCTGAAAAAGTTTCTAAATAACCATGCAGTATTAACTTTGAAACACAGAACTTATGACTTCGGAAAAAAATGTCTGAAAAGCGTTAGAAAAATAAACTGTTTTTATCGTAAGGGTCATCAGTCATTGTGTTTTTCAATGTCCGACCGCTGAGCTCTTCGGCACTACAAAGCGCTAACTGGCGGTGAAGTGAGTGGGTGAGTAATAGGTCTTAGAAAGGACATCCAAAAAATAACTGAGCGATTCACGAATAACACATGCTTTTAAATCTCTAATAGGATATATAAATGAATCTGGAATCTGGTTCTGAGTTTTTAGTACAATGGCTTCAGTTAACCGAATACACCCCTCGTATTAATTATAGATTTTAAATTCTACTCAAGAAACTAGGAAATATAAATTACAAGGAAATATTAAAAGGATCTTTAGAAAGTGTGATCAACGTTTCGACTAGTAGTCACGTGACTGCTCAGTCAAAAATAAAACTTAATTGGCCAATTTTGGCATTTTATCGCCTCGTTTGGCGATATAACATCTTATGACAAGGCAGATGTGTGAATGCGCATTTATATAGAGTGGCGACAAAAATGATGAATTCGCCAAAGTCTACTGGTATGTCGCGAAGACCAATCAGATGATGAATAAATGGATGGGCATCTTCTCGCGTCCTGTGGAACAATCAGATGATGAATATTGGGTTCCACCCTGCAGACGAAAGCAGTCTAAAGGTCACGTTACTACTAGTTTTGATCACATGATCCTGGGGACATAAAAATATTACCATTACCCATTCTAAAATCGTATTAAAATTTTTATAATATATTTTAGAATACATTTTCAAATCATTAATACGAAATCAAAATATTTGAATCATTGGATGCAAAAAGGAAAAAGGTTAGCTGCGAGACCTGATTTCATTTCATCTTTTCAATGTGATAAAATATCCAATTTTAAATAGATAGCAGAAGTTAGATAAAAGAAGTACTGAATATATATTGCATAGACATATAAATCTTTAACTTTTAAATCCCGCAATTCTTTTTACAGAACTTGGAAGCATATATTCCATCAATATTCGATGAAGTCAGGCTTTCCGGAATGGTACGTCGTAAAATTTTCCGACTGTATTTACAACTATGCATCCACAAATCGTATATCTTAAATACCGAACTCGTTCGGATTTTTAGACGAATTTAATATTGCCAGAGATGCATTTTTGAGAATCAAATGGATGAAAGCACATTTTAAACTAATAATATATATGTTAGCTATGTTATATAGCACTTATTATATAGGTTTTAGATTATGGAATTTAAATTCTAGATCGTTGAAGGTGCTTTGAGGCTTATGGTTACTTTGTTGCTGACTTTTACCTGAATTGTCTGAGTTAGTGAGTAGAATAGAGTAGCTAAGTTTAGAATTTGTTAGCTGAGATTAGAAATAGGTTTAGTCCTTTGGTTGCATCATCATTTGACCACATGGTTCAAAATTACGTTGAATTATCCTCGGATCTTTCCCTTCGGGATTGATCTCTTGACCGTCGCCAACAGCCCGTTGTGCTGCTCCAGTGCGACGTTAATTAAATACCTACCTTTGGTTGTAGTTTTACTTTCAATATTGCTTTGGTTATCAGATTGCAGAAGTTACCAGTATATTGTGTTTGAAGTTTTAAGGATTTGAAATAGCTCTTTTCGTTCATTATTGCATTGTGTGCAAATAAGTAAAATATACTCTTCAAAATTTACTTTACATGTAAACATTCCCCTGACTCTTAGAGATTGAATAGGTATAGCAAGGAGGGAGATGTTATTACCATACTATTTTACATCTTGTTAATAAAATATCTTCTATTCTGTTTGATCACTGAAAATATTTTATTTTATTTAATGGGAATATTTCCTTAAATCGGGTGGTATTTGCTCGTAATCCTTTCTTCAGTAGTTTTTCTTTATTGATTTTTCTCTATTGCTAAAACCAACTAACTAAAGAATGCAATTTAAATATTGTAATTATGTTTTTTGTCTTCTTATCTTTGTAATCAATGTTTTCATGCATTCAGAAAGATGCTATTTCTTGCTTTTCTTTAAATGAAAGTAATTTAAGTAGATCGGTATGTAGTTGAATAATTTAATTACTCCTAACTCCCAATAAAACAAATTACCCATCTCCCTAAATAGTCTTTTCGATCTACTTAAAAATAACCAGTTGTGTTGCTCCAGTGAAACGAAATTCAACTACTTACCTAGGTACCTACCCAATCGTACACCTGGTGCAGAAGTGGGTGAGTTGGTTTACCAACTAGCAACCTGCGAGTTGTAGGCGACACAGGTTTGATCCCTTGTTCTGTATCAGTACAACTTTCATTATATGTTGTACGTATGCCCATGATTTATTTCTGTCTTGTGTGACGCAGTTTGGCCAAGAATGACCCAATCCAAATGAAAATCCGTACAGCTATGGAACAGTCCTGTTGTATTGCTCCAGTGCTACGTTAATTAAAAACCTACCTGCCTACCTGTACAGCTCTGGCCCTCGATGCAACGTTTTGGGTTCGAATCTCGGTCTAATCATAGATCTTGGTGGTTTGGAATCCACTGTGAACTGCTGGTCCAATGAGCCCTAGTGTAACAAAAAGTAACTGCAGAGGAACAAACCGAACCAAATCAAATCCGAAAAGGGATGGATTTACCATTTCATGGCCTGTAGGCTAACTTTGAAACAATCGCCCCTCTCTTCCCGATCTCACCACAGGCCTCATTCCCTTGCTAAATCGATTATTATGTTAATCGATTATTATGCTTTTGTTAGATGTTTCCTCAATAGTTTAATTTTTGACTTTCGGAACATTTAAAGAATATTTTCGCATTATGAAATAATATTTAAAATAGTCCGCTTTTCACCGCAAAAATAATCGCAAACTGTTGAGCTGCAGGTCTAATGAGCCCTAGTGTAACAAAAAGTGACTGCAGAGAAACATTCCAAACCAAACCAAATCCGAACAGGGATGAATTTACCATTTCATGGCCTGTAGGCTAACTTTAAAACCCAATCGCCTTCTCTTCCCGATCTCACCACAGGCCTCATTCGCTTGCTAAATCGATTATTATGTTAATCGATTATTATGCTTTTGTTAGATGTTTCCTCAATAGTTTAATTTTTGACTTTCGGAGCATTTAAAGAATATTTTCGCATTATGAAATAATATTTAAAATAGTCCGCTTTTCACCGCAAAAATAATCGCAAACTGTTGAGCTGCAGGTCTAATGAGCCCTAGTGTAACAAAAAGTGACTGCAGAGAAACATTCCAAACCAAACCAAATCCGAACAGGGATGAATTTACCATTTCATGGCCTGTAGGCTAACTTTAAAACCCAATCGCCTTCTCTTCCCGATCTCACCACAGGCCTCATTCTCTTGCTAAATCGATTATTATGTTAATCGATTATTATGCTTTTGTTAGATGTTTCCTCAATAGTTTAATTTTTGACTTTCGGAACATTTAAAGAATATTTTCGCATTATGAAATAATATTTAAAATAATCCGCTTTTCACCGCAAAAATAATCGCAAACTGTTTCGCCATTAAATGGGCTGTATACTATAGCATATTCAGCGTGTTTAGGAACGCGACGCTGAATCCGTAGCTATACAATGCGTTATGTAGTCTGTTGTTATAAACAAGGAGTTACCTTCACTTCGTCGTTTGCGTGGAGTGAAAGTCTGGAGAGGGGTGCCAGCTGAGGTGTTGACCTCGTCATCTGACCGTGATTCAAAATTACGAGGTATTGTCCTCGGATCGTCCACATCGGGATTGATCCTGGACCTTCGCCAATATTTCGTGGTGTCGCTTCAAAGCACGTCGCCTCACATCTCCTTATTCCTTAGTCTATTGTTGATACGTTATTATTCATTAAAGTACAAATTTAAGTAAATAGACCTTTTTATAAATACCCACGTTTCTATATTCATTGTTCACAGTGGCGCAGTCAGAGGGGGACTCTGGGGATCGACCCCTCCGAAAGAGTTGGTTTCTGATTTTTAAAATATCTCTACAGATAAAATACTATGAATACATGAAACGCCTTTTTATATTCTTCAAATCAAATACTATGAATGCATGAAACGCTTTTATATTCTTCGAATAAAATGCTATGAACGCAAGAAACGCTTTTATATTATTCAAATGAAAAATATATTTTATTTTTATTAAAATAACTATTATTTTATGAAATAATATTAAAAAATAGTTTGACTTTCGGATTGTCGCGAGATTTCTAAGTAGGGTACTATTACTTTTACGTCACACCACACGTAATGAGTAAATTGCCACATCTATTGGTTGAAATATTTTTAGGAAAGATTCTATTGGCCAGGAAGATCAAAGAAGGTTGGCATGCAGGGAAGACTGCAGGTTGCAGAACGGATACACGCACGTAAACTCTTAAGAGGGTTAATGATTTAGTATTCATTACGAAATACGAAAATAATGGTTATACCATCTTCTCACAAAACCTATCGTATGTATACATCCAATAGCAATACAAAAGTTAAAAAATGAATTTTCAGAAACAAGGTTTAAAACTGGCATAATCAAGATTTCAAGGCTGTTTTGAAAATAATTGCTGAGCAATCATGTAGATTTTCAATCTTCAATCAAATAGGTGTGTCACTTACGCGCTACAGTAATCGTTCTAACCCTCTGAGCGTCAAGATATTTCCGAGCAGTGTAGAGTTGCTCTTTTACCTCGCAACACAGATAATTACTAAATAAACACATCTATTGGTTGAAAGACTCATACAAAAGATTTTGCAGTTCAAGAAGGTCAAAACTAATTGGAAATCATGCAGGAAACACTACTTGTTTCAGAACGAGTATATGCGTGTGAATCCCTTAGCGGGTTAAAGATCAGTCTTGTAACCAAAAATTATTTTAGATTTAAAAGATCTTACATTTTCAATAAAAACGTTAATTTTTAGCTTTGGGCCTCATTTGAAGATTCTGGCAGCACTACGGATTCTTGATATAAAGTTTATGTCAAGAATCAAGGATATTTATATGAAACAGGAAACATACTAGAAAATACTCTTCCTTAACATCCTTATCATTGCAAACACAAAACTTTTATTCCATTCTTCATTTCAGCACAAAAGTCGAATGTATTCATAACGAAATAAAGATATCAAAAAAGATCAAACCCAGTTCTTTTGTCCGAAAGAATAATCATCGGCTTTTGTAAAAAACATACATATTCACTTACTTTCATTGCCTCAAAGACTTGTTGTTAGCTATCACTATCTTTTCTTCGCAAATGCGTTTTTTTCCATGAAAAGTTTTTATTACGTGACGTTCAGGAAAAAACAATCTTTATTGAATCAGAAAACCCTAATAACAAAACCCCATCACGGAAGAATCAGAGGGCATCAAGATATGAAGAAAATATTCCCATCATCAAATATTCTGTTTCTTTTCTCCTTCCAAATAATCCGATTACCTGTTCAAAGAGCCTTACGAATAGTGGATGAAGAATTTTTAGTTACAGAGATTCCCAGCAGGTGGAGCAACTCACGATTTACGCGTTTCAAGTCGACACATTTTAGGTTTCCAATGAAGGAAAGTTCGATGGATGGGAATTTTTCAAAACGAATTCGTTTTCCATGTTTTTACTTTGGTTGTTCCGCATTTGAATAGGCACTCATATTTCGTCTCGTTTTTTTTGAAATTTGTATTTTGAGTGAGATATAGCTGTGTGTTGCTTTGCTGACTGTTTCCTGCAGTCAAAACAGGGGCGGTTTGAATATGTAAAAGAGGAAAATTCCAGATGTTTTAGAAGCCGAATGGCCAGAGTATTGGAGGACTGACGGGAATTTGTGAAATGCTTGTAATTTTTCCAATTACTCAAAAACACTGAAAAAAATCGAGCGGTTTGCATTTCGTGTATTTTTAGTCATGTTGAATGTATGTATCGTATAAAGCGTGATGAAATACGGATAACAGTATAATGTTTCTACAATTATGCTCAAACTGTTCACCTTCATTGCATCGCATTTACTCGCGTGAAGACAATTCACTATTTTTCAACAGCTAATTTCGCATTCATTAAGTTCTTCCGGTTCTGCGCCGAATTCTATCTTTTACCTATCTAAAACTTTCACATTGTCCCTCTTTCACCAAACTGCTGAAGAGTTCCATGGTGAAATCTCTATGCTTTTAATGATATTTTGTTACAAAACTCAAGGCTTTGTTATATAACTCAGTACTTTTGAACGAAGTGGCAAAACTGACTATATCTATATAAAATAACTAGCACACACGCTCTTAATTTTCAATAAACATTTTTCTGATGCGGATTTTCATTTCTTTTATTTGTTTATAAATATTTGCTGTCATGTACCCAATATACAAATAATACAGATTTCTTTGCTATGTACGTTAATGAAATGTAAAGATAAAATCAGATAAGATTACAGGTTTTGTTTCAGATCAGCGAAATTCATTTGTAGAATACTCGAAAAAGTATATAGGTGCCCAATTTAGCTTCCATTGTCATGTTACTTTAGTTATAGCTCCCTCAATTCAAATATCAAATTTTATATGAAATATTTTATGCTTTACGGAATTCCTCGAAAGGTTTATGTGGAATTAAAGTTCATTCTTTTTATGTTTATGCTTTTCATTCTTTCGTATTTGTCTATAATAAAAGAACTTATAAGAAAAGTGTTTACCTGAATATGGCAATATTCGTATATCTATTCTCACAGTAAGCATGGAACAACTATCTGAATTGAGCAAAAACCTAGATTTATTTAATTGGTTTTTGAAGTATGTATGTGCGTATAAGATGTCCTCTAAAAATACTTTTATAAATTCCAGTTTTCCCAGAGTACGTCTTGAATAAGAGCAACAAAATTTTTGAAAATTACCAGCTTTTTTGTAATATTAGCTTCGTTTAGTCAATGAAGAATACTTAGTTAAAAAGTTTAGAAATGAAACATTGCTAGAGAAGAAATCAAGTTCATAACTAATTTACCAAAATTTCAAAAGGTGAGCATTATTAATTATAAAAATAATTTCAAAGCTATTCTTGTAGCAAATCACCATACCTTTTCAAACATACTCTCCCACTTTCAAGGGATCCTAAAACTTCAACCAAGTTTCTAAACAGAGAGAAAAAGTTCTCAAAAGATTTCTGAGCAAAATTATTTTCTTTTAAACTCTTAACTCATGCTCACAAGAACAGAGATAGATATAAAAGGACTCTCTTAAGATTTATCGCATCAAAAGTGAGAAAAAAGAATTGTGCAAGCTTCATTCATTGTAATATTTTTGGAATAAAACAAAATATCTTTTACGAGATAATAAATGCAAACGATGTCGTGGAAAAGATTTATGTAACTTTTTTATAATCCGACGTATTCTTATTCCTATTCAAAGAGTACACTTAAAGCACCGAAGTCTTTTTTGTCAACCTTAATAACGTAACTCCTCCTTAACATGCAGCGTTAAACGCTAATGTAAGTTGAAAGGACTCCCGACTCCCGTTTCTGCGGTTCTTTTATCACGCAACGAACGAAAACAGCAAGCGAGAAAAAGGGCTAAAATAAGATCCTTCCTATCTAAAAATGGCAAATATCACGCTTGGGTGTAAGTTCTTCCCCAAAAGTCGCCGAACTGTCGACGGATATACGAAATCAATTTTTCAAACAAAAGTTCGGTTGTTAGACAATCGCCACAATCCATCAAGTTCCGGAAAATTCGCCGAACAATAACGCTATTCGTCAGAAAACTCTAATTATTTTTTACGACTTATTACGCAGACGATCGAAAATGCTGCCTTTTCTCTTTTCGCTGCGTAAAGTTTTCAAAAAAAGAGAAGCAAAAATGACAGCAAGAGTAAGAAAGAGAGAGAGAAAAAAAATGGCGACGGATTAAAAGAAACATCATTTAGAAGCCTTAAGCGGTGAATTAGAAAAAAGCACTGTGGGTTGAAGTCTTTGTTGGATGCAATCGCGATTGATGAGAGAAACCATTTTCTTCCTTTTGTTTTATAATTCCATTGTTAAGATATCGTTTCCCACTTTCTCTTAATGCTGTATTATCATATATGAACTCTAATTGGAGTGCTCTTAACGTGCGTTAATAAGACGGCACTCAATTCTTTGAATTCAAATTACAACTGCAACTCAGGATAAATAGCTTTGTATGTCCTTATGCTAGTAATATTACGAGTACTATTTAAATGCTTTTAAAGATGATATGACAATTATCTTTTTAATGCTAGAAATCGATTTATTGTGTGCTTTGTAACGTATACTTAAAAGCGAAATTATGGAAATCCGTACGTAAATGTCATTATTTCATCTACTATATACATTTGCCACTGATGACGCTATTTCGTGGGAAAGGTTTGCATTTTTCCAACAAAAGAGAAATTTCAAAAATCCAAAACATGCATTCTCTGCACGCATGTATTCTATTTAAGTGTTAGCTTATTTATTCACGTTATTTTATTCCATTCATATTACAATAAGAATTCTTAAATGACAAGTTTAGGGATTGATCCAGGACCGTCGCCAATAACTCGTTGTGTTACCTCTGTGCGACATTAACTACCTACCGCTTCGATGACAAGATTTTTTTCAAGAACTTCTATAACTTTTCTCTTTGTGGTTGAAAAAATAATGCAAATCTTCCTTGAAATATGTTAGTAAAATAGTAATAAATAATTAAATACTAGTTCGTTGATATGTTCATGTTAAAAGTAGTCTATCTATTTTGAATCTACAAGTGAGTCAAAGTGAAAGCCGGACACAGATTCCAATTTCACTACACAGTGAAATTGGTTAAAACAGTTGTAAAACTTGGGAATAATTCAGCAAAACAGTTGAGACATTTAAATTACAGAAAGTTAATAAGGGTTTATAAAGGTATTGCACATTTTAATGCTGGGTGTCACTTCATAAAAATGTATATTTATAAGAAATGAAAAGAAAAACCTACATATTTTTAACGCATGTTACAAACTTTATCTTATCTTATACCTATAGAATTCCTGATATTTTGATTGATTGGTTGGTTGGACTGCGAAATTTACAACTTAGTAAATTAAAATAAGAACTTTTATTAAATTATTTTATTCGTAATTTAGATGCATTTTAAATCCCTGTGAAATAAGGTTTACCATAGGTGTATATATTCGTAAATGTATTATATTTCACTATAAATGTGAAAAAATAATCTAAACTAGTGGTCGCCCAGTGGTCGAAATTCGACCATAATTCATTTAATTTTTAAGTTTGAACGTTAATAATGTTCTTTTGTCAAAGAGTATACCTCTATATCCATTGCATATAATTTTTTTGAATTTTGTTCTATTACGTAAGCTGCGAGCATGTACAAATACGTCACAGGAAAAATGCGGTATAGCTTGGTTAAGCCATATCTAAACAATAATAACGCGTTGTTTGACATTTTCTTGGTTTTTTTTATTGCTATACTGGTCACAGGTTTCGCCTAGGCTACACAGTTAATTTGCCTATCTTTTTCAAATTATATAAAATTTAAATAAAAAATAAATCCAAAAAATGAAATAAGGAATACGCGTTTCGTATTTTTTATATATTTTTTATTGAAACAAAAAAAACCCGGGTGGTTAAAAAAATAAATGTTGTCCATTGAACTTGAAATAGTTCGACAATGAATTGAATGATTCAAAACTTCTGTGTAGACGATGTTTTTTGTAAAAACTCTTTCATCGTTTGCTAAATGACCTTGACCGTTACATTCTGAAATATAAAATCTCAAACCATCGAATGATCGAACTCTACTTGCTGCGACGTACAATTGACCATGTGTGAAAACTGGCTGCCTCAATAAAATTCCAATTTTTTCGAATGTTTGTCCTTGAGACTTATTTATTGTCATCGCAAATGCAGGTATAATTAGAAATTGAGTTCTTTGAAAGTTAAATGGTAAAATAGTTCCGGAATATGTTAAATTTATACGTGGAATCAAAATTCTCTTATTGCGTGCGGTTCCAGTTAAAACTTCGCAATCAATAGTATTACGATGCATAAATTGGATGCGCATTCTTGTTCCATTGACTAATGCTTCCTTTGTATTTAAGTTTCTGATCAGCAAAACGACGCAATTAACTTTCAATACTAACTTATGTGGTGGCAAATTATGCCAAATCTCATACTCCTCCGTGCGCGCAATGTTCTTAAAAAGGAGTACAAAGTTTTTTCTTCACGTATTAATATATAGATTACAGTATATGAACGTAAACAATGAATGTTTTATTTTGTTTAATTTAATATATTTGTAACGCATATTATACATAAATTTTATCTTTCTGCACTCCTTCTCCATATGAACTTTAATTATGCCAAATCTCATACTCCTCCGTGCGCGCAATGTGCTTAAAAAGGGGTACAAAGTTTTTCTTCACGTATTAATATATAGATACTCGTATACTGAAATCCGTCTACTGTACTCGAAGAATGGAGAATAAGGCAATGGAAAGCAAATGAAAAATTTTCAACATAGACGGATTGTAAGAATACAAAAAAACAATTTTAAGCATTCTTAGACTTGCTGACAACGTTTTTAAATTCTTAGGAAAGGAAAACTATCTTAGAAACGATCAGAATCATCATTAGAAAATATGAGTTAGATAAAATACTGTTAATTTCGCCGCGCGCAGACATTACACCAGCAATTCTAAATAAGAGCTTAAGGTTAGACAAATTGCATTAAAAATTACTTTCCATTCTATTCAAAGTTTTTTTATTAACAAGACTAAAGTAACTTGTTTCGATCTGACAGAAAAGGTAATCTGAAGAAATATAATCTAAGAGTCAGATTTTCACAGAACTTGAAATTTACCGTGAAACATGATGAAGATTACATAATGGTTTGGGTATGTGTATCAGACTATAGTGTATTGGGTGTGGGTAAACTGCATTTTATGGAAAGAAATATGGATCACTTTGACATTCTGAAATGAATTTTACCGAAAGTGCAGTAAAAGTTGGGATTGAAAGAGGCCCATTCACTATTATCAAGAAAACAATCCCAAGTATAAAACTTGAATTGCGAGGAGTTAGTTGCTTTATAACAATTTCTTCCACGTTAGTCCTCAGATCTTAATACTATTGAAAATTTATGGAACCATTTGAAACAAAAGTTCCAGAATATCACATTTCCAGCTAAAACATTTACAACCAGCCTTAATAGAAGTGTGGACCAAGTAAATTCTAGTTTATCGTCAAAAGTAGTAGAATCAATGCCCAAACTACTTTTAGTTGTCAGAAAATATAAGAAATGCAAATTAAGTACGTAAAATGAATTTTTTTACCTTACTTAAAAATGCTTTGAACTCCACTGTGTGTCCAGTTTTCATTATAGAATAATAAAAACATGCAGTTTTGTTTTCTTTTTATTTAACATAATATAAATTGTTGTAAAACTGTAACATTAAAAAGTACAAAAATGACCTTTAATTTAGTAAACATTTTAAAGCTATCTTAGTTATGACAAGTTTTTGCAATTGTTTTGATAAATTTCACTGTGGTGACCGGTTTTCATTGATTCACTGTATACATATAACTCGAACGACGGCGAAAGTAAAGTCCCACAAAAATTACAATAGACCCTCTTTTACTATGGACAAATTAACAACTTGCCACACAATGTGTTGAATATAATTATAATGCATCGACGATTATTTTAATGCATATATAGTTTAAGAATCCACACGATTTTATGAGCTTTCATCAGCTTCCGTCCAAATATTAAAAAGTTAATCCCTTTCAACTAACCACATTTTGAAGACTTTTTCCAGGTTTAATAGAGTATAAAAAGAAACCAGACAGTAATATTTTATGTCAAAAATCATTTATGAATTATTGTTATTTTGATGTCGAATCAAAATCATGATGCGTTCATGGGGTATTAATATTACACTGGTACAAGATTTAATGAAAATTGTATTTTTAATAAAAATTTATGATCTGAAACAAGCAATATATATTATCGGCCTACAAGTGAAACACGCTATCTCAAACATTTCAAGATATTAGTTCTTTAGCTTTTATAGACAAGAATGTAGTGATCTTCTGGTACAGTATACACTATTTTTTACACACAATGAGTAGAGGGTAGGGAGTAGAATTCATATTCTCAAAACAATGCTTTTGGCTGTATGTAGTCAACGTCACACTGGCGACGGTCAGGAATTAATCCTGAAGGGAAAGATCAGAGGACATCTCGTAATTTTGAACAACGGTTAGATGACGAGATCAACACTGAGTTGGTACCCCACTCTCTAAACTTCCACACCACGCCAACGTGAGGTCATTTGAGGCCACGATAGACTTAATGTGCAGCAGCCTCCATGTACACGACAGTCTTTAGTTGGATCGAGTTTCGAACTCGCACCCCTCCGTTGCTCTTCCAACTGGGCTACCACGGCCCAGAGTTTCACTTGTAAGTTAATAATATTTCGTAAATTTTTACCTCCATCCCTGAATTCCGAAACATCAATCACCCCTTTAAAATTATTTCAGCCGAGTTTGCTCATTCGCAATTTTATCTTCCGTTATTTTAACCCGAATTCCCAAGATATCACCCACCATCTCTTCCAAAAGCCGAAAGAGTCCAATTGCGTTGTTAGTAAAAGCATGGGTTGGATGTCCTTTCAACGCCAACATTATCTCCAGAAACCTCTTAAAAACTCGAATAAAGGCGGAATTCATCGCAAAGGCAGAATAACTCAAAATTCATGCCAAGGCGACCATTTGAACACTGTTTATAGATGCGGAAGACGGCTATCGCCAGTCGTAAATCCCGACATTATCAGCACTGTCTTCAAAACCATGACGCAAGTCTCGTAAGTTTGGTGACTCGTCGACCCCGTTCCTTACACGCGTCTGCAGCTGACAAAACACTCGACATCAAAGGGACCAGCTATGCCGACGAGTGTGTGAATGGGAAAACGTCAAAGACTGTATAAATCGACTCTTGTACTCAAAAAGATCTTTTTCCATATTAAAGAATAGATCCAAAGATAGTATTCAGTACATTGTTTGGGTAACTTATGATCTCGTATCACCAGAAGGATGCTGGGCACGTGCATTAAGTACCACTTGAAAGAGACGCCAATTAGCAGTTCTTTAACTCTCCTAGTGGTTTCGACGACAAGCTATCTTGTCCATCAAGATGACCAATTTTGCAGGTAACGAGATATTTCGTCCATCAAGATCCGACCAATTTTGCTAATGAGATATTTCTTCATCAAGCTACTGCTGATTCTTTGATGATGACAAGATCAAGATATGGTTGTTTTTCTAATGACGAGATATCTCGGCCATCAAGATCTGGTCAATTTTACTTGACAAGATACTTAGTCGAGGCAATCATCAGGAGGGTTAAAAGAAGGCAAGTCGAAAAGTATTTTTATTCTCAATTTATAGAGAGAAAATAAATGGAAGATTATGAATACCAATACTGTAAATCAAAGTAACTTCTTTTGATATTTGATTTTTGTTTGGTGCGGCTTGGTCAGATGTGGCTCTTTCGCCATAAAAATTCCATTCATCTTTCGATGTTTGATGTCTTCAGCTTCATTTGATGAATTTGATAAAATGATTATATGAGACCATACATACTGAAAGATATCTGACCATAATCAGGCCCTCACAGAAATCAAGAGAAAGTAGGTGGATTGCCATTGAAGCCTCTTTAAAATTTGAGGACCAGGCCAAATTTTTCTGTTGGCCCCTTCCTTAAGAGGCCTTATTCTTTATATGGATTCTGTTCTGCAAGTTAAATCTCACATTTTCAGATTTAAGGTTGGTTTGGGTTTCATAGTGCAAGTGCCATATTTGGCCAAGCTGTGCCAAACACAAGACAAATAATGTCATGGACATTCACATACAAGGAAAGTTTTACTAACACAGAAGAGAAAAATACACCCGAGTATGTTACAGAAATGTGCAGAGAGCGCTGGAGTTTTGGTAACCTCTTTCGTAACTGTGGCAAGACTTGTCATGAACTGGAATGTAATTTTAGTATGTTGCTTGTGTTAAAAATTAACGCCAAACATCGTAAAAGTAATGATAAAATAAAGTAAAAGTACCGGAAGTATTTTTTCTCTTCAGGTGTTTGTTTACGTTTACACTGAAAAGTCCTCTCATAAGCACCTCTCTGAAACAGTAGCACGTTCTTACAAAAGACAAAGAAAAATAAATTTCGAGATGTCTATTACACGTGACTTAATCTTTCTAACACATAATTTCCAGCAAATCCTGGAGTAAAAGCCGCATCTAAGGCATTGAAGGTGCCGCAGGACTCAATCCTCATGCCGCAGGCGAAGCACGCACTGGGATTTCACTTTTTTGTCGTGAAAATTCCAGCCAGAAAAATTATATCGACGAGTGTCAAAGGCTAAAGTGTATCGCTGAATAATAAATCATGTAAGCGTCGAAATATTGTAAAAAAATAGGAAGAGAAATATGTGCATGTTTCTTTTGGAAGCTGAAGTAAATTCCAGAGTCTACAGTTTTACAAAACAATTACGACACGCTTTTCTGTTTTCGTTGAATGTAATTTATGATTGTACTTTGACACTCCAAAATTAAAATTGAATCGGTCTTTTATCCAAATATATGATTTATCATCCAAAGATATATCACTGAATAAAGTTATTTTTCAGGGATATATATCCAGTAATATTGATTCTACATCATTTTCTTAGCAATAAAGTATTTAAAATAGATTTAAATACATAAATATGGATTTAATGTATTTTAAATCAATCGTCAATTTTACCAATAAAGTATTTTAAGCCAATTAGTCGAATTAAGAATAGCGAATTTCTAACTAAAAACGAATTTAATGTGTAAAAAATTCTCGTATAAAATGTAGCCATTGATCTTTTAGTTAAAAAGTACCTAAAATTAATTTTTGTATCTCCTTTCACTTTCAGACATTTTTTCTTGCACTAAATTAGATCTATTACTTATTGCTGGTTCTAAGATCTTTTTACCTCACACTCATTGCTAACAGATATTTAAGTATAACATTGTTGTAGGCACATAAAGATCCTATAACAAACACATGAAATCTACTCTTTGCTCCCATTAAAGATGAATTCAGTTTTTGAACGAGTATTGAGATATTCTAACGATATTTGCAAAGGAGTATTACATGAGGTATTTATAAATGCTTATTTTCATAATGAGAAGCACTTTGTCCTATTCTATGTTCGAAAGGTATGTAACGTTATAAAAACTTATAATTTTTACTTTTATAATATAAAATCTAATAATTGATCTTAAAATAGCTGTAAAGCAAAAACATTGTCAGTCAATGAGCTTCTGTTCTAAGGACGACGATATATTTACGTTGTATTTTATCTTAGCCGCATAACATTAATTCGAGCACGCGTTCCAAGGCTTTGTTTCCAGACTTCTTTTAAAATTTGTAAATATTAAAGCCCTACTTAAATGTTTTTTTCATGTTGCTGTGTGTAGAAAAATAAGAGGAGAAAAATTTAATCTAAAAAAAGAAATACTTAATTTAACATACGACAAAGAGTACTTCTGACTGTTGTGTTGAGGATTATGATGGTATTCACAAACAGTTGTTTCCTGAATACTATATAAGCGATTAAGTCTTTAATGATATACGAGTATAGTTATCGAATTCAAGGTACTAAAATGCAATGCAATATATTAAGCTCTTAAAATTATTTAAATTATTGTTCTAAATGCTATTCAAGCCATCAAATGCATATTATTCAAGCAATTGACTTCTTAACGTCATTTAAATATTAAGTTCTTAATGCTAGTTCTTACCGCTTTAAGCATTTTATGTTATTTTAGAGATTATTTTAAATTTTTTTTATTTATGTACATATATGTATATTTCTTAAAACAGTACATACTTGTATATTTTGTTAACATTTGAGTGTATAAAATTTAAGGCATTGCATGTTAAATGCTCTCAATAACACGATAAGGAAAAGACAAATCGTTGGGTAGTGTTAAAAATATACTACTAGATTCGTGAGGTTAACTTAAACAAATCACTTAGCGAAGATTTCCACCAATTTTAAAACTATCTTTTATGAGTCATTTGTATTCGAAAGAAGTAATTTATCGTTTTGTATGCACAACAGACTTCGTCTATTTGCTTTGCATTTCATTCTTTTTCTTTCTCGAAATTTTTAAATTGCTCCAAACGCTTATTATGTATGTATTGTGTATTGTAAAGCGTATTGTGTATTGTCTTTTGTATTATTATTTACATTTCCTTTGAGTCTAATTGTATTAAATTTCTAATTATTTTTGGAAAATCCTAAATATTTTTAGTAAAATTTTATTAAATGTTTCATCTTTTCAAAAGCTAGAACATTAAAAACAAAGATTTAAAGGCATTAAAATGATAAGATTTAAAGAAAATGCTACGGTTCGATAGCTTTTGATATTTGTGTTTTACTAAGGTAAAATAAAATTTTATAAAGACAGCGTTTGTGTGGGAAAAGCATATACAAGCTGTGTGAATTTGCTTATTCGATACTGCACAGTTTTCATTTATGAATATTTAAACATATTTAAGCATTGATTAGTTTCAAAAGTATACAAATAGACTACCATTAACGTAGTATTTATGTTTTATGATGTTGATTTTCATATTTGCAGTCATAATATTTCAAATTTGCAGTCATGTTAATGTTCAAAAAAGAGGACTAATTTCTCCCATGTATTTTGGAAAGGATTAAACGAATTTTAATATTTGTTCGTGACTAACCAACATGACGACTCTTAATCAAATACGGTTAATGACAAATCGGGGATATTAATATGGGTTGAAGGATTTAGGATAGGTGTGTCCTGTCCTACTCAAGCAAATAAATCCCAATGGAGGTCCAGTAACTGCGGCGTATATTGTTTTAATTAGATCACATTCTAGTAGTGGTAATCTAATCAGGTAAATCCTTCATAAGAAAGGGACGGGAACATTTCCAGTTCAACGTCAGATGTCACATTCTGTGGATGAATCCTTTGTAGGATAAATCCGGGTGAATTCCCGTTCTCATAACTATTCGTAACTTATCAATCCTCTGAGCATCACGAGATTTCCGAGTAGTGTAGTATTACTTTTACCTCAACATCCCCACATAATGACTAAATAATCACATCGATTGGTTGAAAGAATTCTAGAAAAGATTCTGTTGATCAAGAAGTTCAAAACTGGTTAAAGTTATGCATAGAAGTCTGCAGGTTCTAGAACGGATAATGGTATGTACTTCTCGGAGGGTTAAAAACCGAATTCCTACTATCAATCCACAAATTAATGATTACCACTTTTGGTACTTGTGTAAAATCCCGTCGACCATTCTCGCCAAACCAGAAAAATGTCACCAAACGAAGCGATATTCCGCCAATAATGGAAAGAGTGAAATCAAACACGGTTTTTCCTATTATGCTCCTCTGCTTGTCGGCATAGTGACGTGACGTAACACACTATTGGTTTTATGTAATCTCGTTTAGCCATTTTTTTTAAATAAGAGTTCTATCAGCTATTATTATTACCCGCTATTTCTCTGTTTTTTCACCTCACATTTTGGAAAAAAATTATTACAATTTGGGACCTGCCTACTACAGAACATAATGCCAGTTGACTATTTTCAAAGTTATGGAATCCTGGCGTAAAAAAGTGCTATCTTGCTATCTTGAATGGAATTAGGGACTTTAGGCCGCCGAAATGATTGGAGTAAGTTTGGCTGGAAATGCGCCGACTGCGCCAACTTTCATGGTCGACTGGATTTTACACAAGAACCCCACTTTTCTAATAAAAACGTACAACTATTATAATTGGCCGAATCCTTTCACGGGAGTGAAACGTATGACGCCCCACCTCCTTAAAATGGTTAAGGCTAGCTTTATATATCAATGCTGCTAAGGTATTCAAATATTTTTTCATTTGATATTATTTTGCAGTGCTCTGGACGGGCGTTGAGACATAAAGGATACTATCATTCCTTAAAAAACTAAATTTTTGTGATGTGCAAAATACATTCATACCATTGGCTTAGAGCAGAATCTCGTTAGCTGACATTTTTTACTGTACAGCAGTTTAAACACTAACTACTATTTGTCTACCACAAGAACTAACCCCAGAAGAAAGTCTGCGACTGTCTTGCCGTAGAAAGGATAGGAAATAACATCACTTTCGTAACACCAGTTGCAAAGCAGCTCATGTTCATAAAATAATAACAAAATTTAAATAAAGAAATATATATAAAGAAGGAGAAATTTAAATTAAAAATTTTGATCCAAGGGCTCAATAAACATAAAATTAGCTAGTACAAAGCTACTAAGTACTCGTCGAATCGCAAGTGGTGACCAACTACTCCCAACTATTGCCTACGACCGAGAGTGATTAAGTTTTGGTGATCGATTCTGGATCGGGACTTATCCCCATGTACTGATCAATTGCTTCACCCTTGCAAGAAGAGCATTAAAAAGTCAATATCTAAGGAAATCAGGTGAAATTAAAAACAGAAATTACTTTAAAAGTTGTGATATAATTAGATATTTTATCTTATGCTTGCCCTAGTTATTGGTGATCAGAATTGAAAAGAGAAATAATTCAATGGGATAATTAATGTAAGGAATTTAAGTAATAAACTTCAAACGAAACGCACCACACCGACGCTTTGGTCGACGTGGGAAGGTGTTAATTATTACCATAAAAACTAGACAGTCCATTTTATATAGAGGATTCTTGTATTTGAGTTTGTCATATTGGCGCACATGGGGACGATTTTCTCTACAAACGTTTGTAAGATAAGATGATGGCCCCGCTATCACCCATTGTCACCCAAAACCACTCTCCGTCAAATTCACCTAAACCTCATCCAACTCATGCCCACACAAAATATACGAGACTTGTTTCTATATTGACCGCCAGTGCCTAGACTTTGTGTCTGGAACAGTTAGTTCTCTTAGACTGAATACTAGTTTTTGGGTCAAGTGAATAAAAATTATAAGCATATTGATAGTGTTGAATGTCTTAAACAGATTAAAAATGACAACGAATTTCTCATCATCATGAAAATAAACATTTAGTGTCTTCGAAAAATGTCAGTTAATGAGTTTCTGCTCAAAGGCAATGATATAAATTATGTTTTTTCCACCTATAATTTTTTTAGAAAAGTGTTTTTAACATCGCTCCTTCAAAGGGTTAAATCCTTTGAACTGCTATTTCCAGTTTCCAAGGTATGGTTTCTAAGTGAGTATGAAGTGATAGGTCTCCACCTTTAATTTCTTTAGAAAAATGTTTTTAACATCGCCCCTTCAAAGGGTTAAATCTTTTCAATTACTATCTCCAGTTTCCAAGGTATGATTTCTAGGTGAGTATGAAGTGATAGGTCTCCACCTTTAATTTTTTTAGAAAAATGTTTTTAACATCGCTCCTTCAAAGGGTTAAATCTTTTCAATTACTATCTCCAGTTTCCAAGGTATGATTTCTAGGTGAGTATGAAGTGATAGGGCTCCACCTTTAATTTCTTTAGAAAAATGTTTTTAACATCGCCCCTTCAAAGGGTTAAATCTTTTCAATTACTATCTCCAGTTTCCAAGGTATGATTTCTAGGTGAGTATGAAGTGATAGGTCTCCACCTTTAATTTTTTTAGAAAAATGTTTTTAACATCGCTCCTTCAAAGGGTTAAATCTTTTCAATTACTATCTCCAGTTTCCAAGGTATGATTTCTAGGTGAGTATGAAGTGATAGGGCTCCACCTTTAATTTCTTTAGAAAAATGTTTTTAACATCGCCCCTTCAAAGGGTTAAATCTTTTCAATTACTATCTCCAGTTTCCAAGGTATGATTTCTTGGTGAGTATGAAGTGATAGGGCTCCATCTTTAATTTCTTTAGAAAAATGTTTTTAACATCGCTCCTTCAAAGGGTTAAATCTTTTCAATTACTATCTCCAGTTTCCAAGGTATGATTTCTAGGTGAGTATGAAGTGATAGGTCTCCACCTTTAATTTTTTTAGAAAAATGTTTTTAACATCGCTCCTTCAAAGGGTTAAATCTTTTCAATTACTATCTCCAGTTTCCAAGGTATGATTTCTAGGTGAGTATGAAGTGATAGGGCTCCACCTTTAATTTCTTTAGAAAAATGTTTTTAACATCGCCCCTTCAAAGGGTTAAATCTTTTCAATTACTATCTCCAGTTTCCAAGGTATGATTTCTAGGTGAGTATGAAGTGATAGGTCTCCACCTTTAATTTTTTTAGAAAAATGTTTTTAACATCGCTCCTTCAAAGGGTTAAATCTTTTCAATTACTATCTCCAGTTTCCAAGGTATGATTTCTAGGTGAGTATGAAGTGATAGGTCTCCACCTTTAATTTTTTTAGAAAAATGTTTTTAACATCGCCCCTTCAAAGGGTTAAATCTTTTCAACTACTATGTCCAGTTTCCAAGGTATGGTTTCTAGACGAGTCTGAACCTTGGATTCTTTTTTATTCAACCTCTATCTTAAACTACCTTTCTTCACTCAATTTTAATTGCCCCAAGACCAAGCCTAAACAGACCTCTTCGAAAGTTAATATCAGCGTCTCGAAGAAAATAGATACGAGAAGAAAGAAATTGGTCATTGAACGAATTAACTAAAACAAAGTAAACTAGACACCCAGTATGTTGAACTAATACGAGTTATTCTAAGAGCTGATCCTTTCTATCCAATTGAGGCACTTCCAGATCAGTTTAATGTATTCACTCAAACGTCTGAGACATAAGTGGCCGTAGGAGTCTTCAACAAAAGGTACGGCTCTTTTCTTATGCGTTTGCTCTGCGGGTGTCCCCATTCAAGTAGATCTTTCAAGAATAAATGCATCACTAAGTGTTAAATAACAACCCCTCTCTAGTATAATTAGTTCTCCATGAAACATTGACTTTACTTTGGTGGGATATTCACAGCTGGATACTGGATAAAACGTTTTAGTATTTTGAAAACGTCAGTGCGGATTAATTCTCCTGTCAGACTGAGATGCACTGTCCAGTAAGTTGTGTACTTATAAGGATAAAAGAAAGAGTAGGCAGAATTGAGAGCAGAGGTCGAATTATATGGTATTGCCTAGAGAAAACCCCTGATGTCCAGGTTATCATGCATGTGTATGTGCATTTGCTTATTTTTGACGTGTTTCTAAATGCAAATCAATGCACGGTGAATTAACTTTTATGCGGTTTTTTACTCTGCAAAAAGAAACTAAACGTTAACCTATTCAAAAAATGTTTGTAGCTCGCACACACTGTTTTTAAATAGGTTAAATAATTAATGTAAAAAAGAAAAATTTGTTTACAAAAATTCATCAAAATTAACCTATAAGTGAATTATGTAACGTAAGATATATAAATTTAAATACCATTTATATTAAAGTAGCCATTTAGCAAAAAACATTGAGATTTATTCTTTAACAAGCGCTTGTAAAATTTTAAAACAATGACAAAAACATAATTAACTGAAATTAATGTTTTATCTAGCGAATTTAGTGTATTTTATGTATCAATTTTAATCGAACTTAAGTAAATTGGTCAATTGTATGCCCTGTTTTATCAATGTCGTTTCAAAAACAAAGGATTTTAAATAGGCAATTGAATGCATAATAATAATTTGTATCCAATATTTGCAGGAAAATTTTGTTAACAGACATACAGATGTTTGTTTGAAATTCACTAATCACTTTATAGCTTGGTTTAAATGTAAAAATATATTTCACTTCGTTGTCATGAGATGTCACTGATCATAATATTAAATGCTATCTATTATAAACAAAAATACATTTTATCTGAGATCCGCACATACTATCTTCAAATATCTTTTATTTTAGTCCCAATAGAATCTCATCTTGCCACGACGCTGTTAAAAGCCTTTAATACTCAAGTCTCAGACTTCTTGAAAGTCTATTTCTCCTTACTTACTTTTCTTCCAAGTCACCGTAGAGATACAACATCAAAACAACGCTTCATTTAAGCGCAGACAAACACGGAGACAATCCGGAAATTGGAAGACTTGCAGTAATGCAACATCTTAGAACCGTTTGTCCAATTATAGAGGTAAGCCCTTTTATCATCATGTGCGTTAAGGTCGTTTTCACCGGGCTTGAGGCTATAACTGCGTAAAAATGAAAAATCTAGTTGCATTGAAGGAAGCTCTCGAAGTTAGATAACGTCTGCGGAGGACGTTTTATTGTAAATGCAGAAAAATAAGTTTTCTATTGTTTTTTTATTACGTGGAAACTACCGTTTGCCAAGATGTTTGGAAGGTAATCATTGCGGGTTTGAAGAAAAAGATAATTTTGAGATAAATGTGTCTTTTTTACCGACAATATATATTTGAAGAATCATACAGTTACTCTTAGCATTCAAAGAAATTAAGCTATTGACAAAAGATAGAAGATATTTATTTACAATCCTCTATGATGGAGGATAAAAAAGTATATCGCTTACTACCTGTCTACCACGAGAACTGCTCGCGACACCAAGTCTGGGTAGCGGCGGTCAATATAGAAACAGGGCTCGTTCATTTTGAGTAGGGGTGACTCTCGGATGTGACGTAATTTTATTTTGGTTTTTGCGAATGTTGGTGAGGGAAAGAGATAGTTTACTAAACTAGATCTTCTCGGCGATAACTAAAAACATTTCCCCCCAAATTGTCATTAAATGTGCCAATGGGACAAACTTGAACGCATTTCTTCCAGCACCACCTATGGAAAATATGGTTAGGTCCGTTTCTACAGCAACAGACAGTCGCAGACTTTCATACACAAGAAACCCACGCCACCCGACTCACCAAAAAGGTTGAGAGCACAAGGAAGGCGTAAAAATCTTAATAGAGTTAGTGTCTGGAGCAGGTAGACAGACAATACTTGGTCAATCAAGCCGTTATCTCCATAAGAAGGGTGGATATTAGGGATGCTTGGGGATCATATTCCCTTAAGCCGGCAACACGCTGCAGCAGCTTGCGACAAAACATATGACATGCACACGCGTACTCCGCTTCTGTACAGAAAACATGTCTGAACACATGCGTATTTCAGTCAATTTACTGTCTGATGTTGAACCAATATGTGGCTTGCCAAAAGGGATGTGTGAAGAAGATTTAGAAGTTGGGAGCGCATAGAATTCAGAATCCAACAATATTGTTCAATGTAGGCTTATCGGTGAAGTTTTAACACGAAGGAAATATTAAGAGTTGGAACTTAATGACTTTTTAGACAAGATAAAAAAATTGAGGATTCTTTACCATAACCCATATTTTTGCATTTGTGCACTTTCGTGTAAGCCTATGATGTATTCAAGCGAAACTCTACAATCTTGGTGGGTTTATCTTGAAAATTTGATTGCGATAGTCTGCTCGTACATCCGATATTATTTGGAAATCGAAACAAATTATGTTTCATTAACAATTCATTTTGAAATTTTCGTTTAATATTTGTATAATTGTTTAATTAAACATTCAAAAACATTATGGGAAATTTTCATATGAAGGAAGTATTAAGAGTTAGAACTTAATGAATTGTTTTGTAGACAGAACAAAAAACAGGATTATACCGTAAACCAAATTTTTGCATTTGTGCACTTTCGTGTAAGCTCATGATATGTTCAAACAAAACTCCACAATCTTAGTAGGTTTATCTTAAAAATTTGATTGTAATAGTCTGCACGGGGGGTACATTCCATATTATCTTGAAATCAAAATAAATTATGTTTTAACAATTCATTTTGAAATGTTCGCTTAACATTTATTGTTTATTAAATATTCTGTGAAGTTTTAATATGAACGAAATATTGAGTATTTATGTAATTTTTTAATTTATTGTTTAATTTATTTATCCTCGTTTAATTTTTTAGCTTTCAACCTACTTTTAAAATATGTTTTTCTCTTTCCTTAAATAAGTCATTAATTGAAGAATTTGTTTAACAATTTTGTTTAATTAAAAGTTAATTAATTAAATTGTTTAAAAGTTTGTTTAATTAAATTCCTTCAAATTGGATGAAGTGTTTCAAGTTCTGCCCGTTCAGTGTTCTACTTGTTTTTCAAACTTGATGTATGAAGAGTTTAAAAATATGCTTTCAGTATTGTAAATGTTTTGGGGATATTCAGTTTTGTTACATATGAGGTATGGAATTAACAGATCTATGGAAAAAGACTTAATTTATTTTGTATGATTAATAGAAAGGAACACATTTTAATTTATACACACACTACAGTCCCTTTAATTGAAAATACTACCTTAAGAGTTTCTAACCAGCAATATTTAAAAAATAATGGAAGTTCTATTAGATTTTGGCTGGATGTCTTTTAATCAAAATGTAGAAGATTGTTTTTACAATAATAATAAAGTAATAACAATAACAAAGCATTTTACGTCTATTACATTCGCCATTAATTTATCCAGGCAGAATCTTTTAATATAGAGATAAATGACCAAAGTGGGAATACGTTCAAAGTTTTCCCAATAATCTGTCAAGTTGGGAAAAAATTTAACGACAGTGCACGATAAGTTTTTTCATATTTTTGTAACATTTTGCTTTCAGATAAAATTATCCATTATGGAAATGTCAATATTATTAATAGATTTTTCCTAACAAAAGCGTTTATAAAGGAATGTGATAACAATCTACTCACATGAAAGAGTTCCTCATTTACGGGATAAAAAGTACTCAAACAAAAACAAATTTAATGAGGTAGGAGTAAGTTTCCTTGTTTTAATTATTGAAAAATTGACATCAAAACGGTCCCGAAATGACATAATTTCTTTTTGTTCACCGAAGAGACATCAAAACACAATAAAGATTGTCTAATAATGCAACTTATAAGTTGCCATATCTCTTCAATGTATAAAAATTAATATATACATGTTCAAAACTCCTTAATTTCCAAGACGAACTAAGCTAATTAAAGTAGATCGTAAATGCATTTTAGGGAGAGTGATTATTATTTTTGTTGGGGAAGTAGTTAAATTTACATCCCACTGAAACAAGACATCAGGCTATTGGCGACGGTCCTAGATCAATCCCGAAGGGAAAGATCAAGGACAACGTCTCGTAATTTTGAACCACGGTTGGATGGCGAGGTCAACACCTGAGCTGGCAACCCACTCTCCAAACTTCCACACCACACCAACGCGAAGACATTTGATGTTAAGACAGATTTAACGTATAGCAGCCCCCACATATATGATGATCTTTAGTTGTATAGAGTTTAAATTCGCGACTCTCCGGTTGCTAATCCGTGGCTATACCAACTATACTACCACGGCCCCAATTAAATTAAGGAGTTGTGTCAATAGGAATCTTTCGGTGTTGAACATTTCAGCTATCGTTACAAACATCTAAACGATACGTTAGAATTCTACGAAAGCGAGTTTTTCTGATTTTTCAAAGAGTACATCTATCTTTTTTAAGAGTCAGAATGATTTGTTTTGAATTTTAAGTATCTCTATGTTGCGAAAGCACATATTTTTTTTCTATTTGCAATATTTCTTAGGAGCAAAAGATGATAAATTTTTTGAATTTTTAAGTAAAATCCATTTGATAGCCATACAAGATACATTTGTTTTAATGTTATGGATTATCACGCCAAATTTCCCAGTTGGGTGAAAACAACACAGATTTTTGTTTATATTCGTTATAACAAAAGTTTTGAGTTGTTTTTCCATTTTCAATTAAAAAGTGCCTATTAATCCATGTTTCGATTTGTTTCAAACGTTTTAGAATCGTATGTATTCTAATGTCGTTTGTTTCAAATCGTATGTATTCTAATGTGGCAAGGTAGGTAGGTAGGTATTTTAATTAACGTCACACTTGGAGCAACACAACGGGCTATTGGTGACAGTCCGAGATCAATCCTAAAGGGAAAGATCCGAGGAAATTTTGATGACCATGTAATTTTGAACCACTGTCAGATGACTCTCATGTGGCGAGATATTTGCTGATTTGTATTTCGACTTAGTTTTCGTATGGTTCTCTGTTTTCATAATTGCTAATCTGGAATTGTTTTGAAATTGTCTGACATCATAAAAAACATTCATGAAATTATATTTGGGGATACCTAGTCTTTTCTGAGAGCTCATAAATTTTTCATCACTTTTGTTAATCATTTCCGATAATTAACCACCTTTTCCCAAACTTAGACGCATTTGGGGCTCATGTCCAGAGGGAAAGTTTGCGTTCTTATCAAGAACTTTTATGAAGTTTGATTTTTTAAAGTATGCATTTGATTATTGTATTTTAAGTTTGCATATTATTGTGTTTTAAATGAGACGAATATACATATCTATGTTAATTATACTATCGACTCAATCTAATTATATCAACAGTGGGATTGTGTGCCACCGTTTTAATGATCCATATCAGATCATAATGCAATTTTGTTTTCAATTATCCTTATAGTGATAACTCAACAATTCACGTAATCTTTGGTAGGTAGTTTGTTAATTAACGTTACACTGTAGCAACACAACGGGTTATTGGCGACGGTTCGGGATCAATCCCGGGGAAAGATCCAAGGGCAACGCATCGTAATTTTGAACCATGGTCAGATGACGAGAACAACACCTGTGAGCTGGCACCCCACTCTCCAAACTTCCACACCACGGCAACATGAAGACATTTGAGACCACGACAGATTTAAGATGCACCAGCCCAATGACTGGACCTAGTTTTGAACTCGCAACCCTCCGGTTGCTAATTCGTTGCTCTTCCAACTGGGTTACCACGGCCTAAGTAAGCAATCTTAGGAGATATCAGAAATCTAAACAATCCTCTCCCTCTAGCCAGTTCAGTGGGATTATTGTGATCCTCATATCCTTATGAGAGTCACAAGATTTCCTAGTGCTTTTACCCCGTAACACACTAATTCAACTAAATATCTACACCTATGGATTGAAAGAATACATGGATTCCTTCAACCTTCGGATATATTATATTATTCCTTTCCTTTGAATAGAATTCTTTGGAATGTTTCTGCTGGGGTATTTTCCTTTAGAAAATAATCCATCGGAAGATTCTGTTGGTCCTTTAATTAGAAATAATCCTTTGGAACGGTACTATTGGTCATTTCCTTAGAACCTAATCCTTTTGGAAGATTTTATAGTTTTATATAAAAAGAACCTAAACACACTTTTATTTCCAGGATTTCAGAAGGGAAAGCAGACAGTAGGGAAAGCAGACAGTAGGGAAAGCAGACAGTAGGGAAAAAGGGATTAAGAGCGTTTACCAAAAACTCACCTTTTTCAATTGAGGAAATTAGTACCAGGAACATCTATTCATCCACTTGAAAAAAGAATCTAAAATATGGAACTGTTGCCAAGAAATTTTCAGCTCTCCGAATCTAAAAAAATCTTCATGAACCAAATATACTTGCGGTCATTCGGTTGTCTAAATCTGAAAAGGCGATTGATGAAAAATGTTTTTGCATTGCTTTTCTTTAGATATTTTATGGATAGAAGTTAACATCAATTTATTTCTGGTGTTCATTTAAACGAAAAATAAGAATTTTTCTCCATTATTTATGATGGTCTACACAGAAGGTATTCCTATTTTTCACTTGGAACTTTTATCCGATAATCATTTTTCGGACAATTTCAATTGATACATTTGTTATTGAATTAGACTGGAAAACTTTTAGGTGGAACAGGTTGATGACCCTTAGTGACGCTTCTCTTTTTGTGACCCAATTGCTTTTAGGATTTTTAAGTTTTTTTATGTAACTGTTCGTTCTTCTCGGGAAACTGAATTTTTCCGATCTAAACCATACACTGATGTATAAATATCTCACTTCCTCAAGTGCAGCTGAAATAGCTGTTATTTGTATATTGTAGAATGGCAACAAATAGATATAAACAATATAAAACCAATCGCTGAGGGTTGAGTCATAATTTTTTCCGCTTGTTTAAATATGTCTGAGCTACAAAATAGAAATTCAGAATGAGGTATCGCTATTCTAATAACTATTCAGATATCTGATGAAGAGAATGAAACGAAGATAGAAAAAATGAAAGCGAAAATAAGACATTGCAATATTCAAAACTCACTATTCAATTTTTGGAAAATCAGACAAACAATCAGAACACAATCAGACAAACAATCAGAATTGTTTTTGAGAATAGTAGGTTAAACATGTTAAAATTTGCATACGGGAATCGAAGCTAATACCACAAGAAATATTCATGGCAGAGTAAATACACATTTTCTACCATTGGTTACGTTGTAGATTAAACCATTATTTCAATTAGACCTTCCACTGTCTCTACCCTGCTTTCGAAATAGAATAGCCTTGAGAGTAGTAAAACTATGTTAAAAGTGGAACATAAAACAGCACACGCTGCATAATGAATTACTTCTTCATACAGTTTGCATTTGTTGTTGGAACATATTATTAATAGATACATAATCAATTCTTAAAAAACAGTTTATTTTAGCATTTTTAGAAAAAGATATGAAGAAACAAGGAGCATCAATCCTTTTGGATCCCGAACTTAAAAAAGCTTCATTGCATTTTCAATCAAGAGAAGAAATTTTAAGATTGATTTAATAATCCGCATCACCTTCAATCCGACTTCCGCTTATGGTGAACTTAGCCACCACTGCAAAAATTAATTTACAATACAATAGTATATATAACAGTGTAACCTAACTCCAACATGAAGTTCTTTTCGTTGGACAAAGTTGCACTGTCTTTCACAAGTCTTGCTAAATTGGTGACTTGTAGACGTGATGTTAACACGCGCACTTAAAAAACAATCTTAATCAGATGGCACTTCTGAAAATACCAGATGCACTTGAAACAATCGACTCCAATGGATGGTTCTCGATGAACAGTTGAACTGCTGTTGAGATGCTAATCCTTTAAAACTTCTGTCTGAAATCCTGTGATCGCATACACTGCTCCTATTCCTAGGACTGCTTCACTCTTCGTTGCTAGTAGCTTCACTTCACTCGGCTGCTAAAGGAATACAAGACAGTCAAGATCGCAATCATCAAATGCATGACCACGCAGATTGATGCAATAACTCCCTTCACCTTGAATTCGGCATTCGCGCTTCCGAAAAGTTACCCCCGTTAATTGGTTCCCATAGTTAATTAAGATGTACTTTCTTCACTCTATTTCCGCCCAAGAACTCCTACGTTCAAAACTCAGCCAAATCGAAACATCGAAAAAATTCATACTTTTCTCAAAGCCCATAAATCAAACGAATGCCTCACATTCAAACTCAAACCCTCTCCGAAACCCAATTGAGTTGTTATTCCCGTTCAGATAACATTAGTCATATTCTTCCTCGGGGAATCATAACTCAGTTGTGTGTGCAGCCAACTTGTTCCTACTACGAGTCCAACTAAGTCTTCCCCAATGGGTATGACCGCCTCGCATCTATTACGTATATTTACCCGCAATGGATCCAGAGATCAGTCCGGGGTTATTATTTTCCTTCCTTTTCTCTTTCATAAAACCTGTAGTTACTTGCAATGTATAATTATCCACACCCAGGCGAGCTTTGAAAAGATATTTCGGTTTTTTAAAAGAAGAATGGGGATATGTTATTAAGCTCGACAAACGCACCTGTTGTCCGACAAGTGTACGTATAATATCTTTCGTTTGTGAAGGATCCATGGATAATGCAAACATCCCAAAGGGGTGGTTTTTATGGCTCTGGAATATCGAGGTTTTTATTCTTTTATCTTTAGATCGGGGTTGAGCGAGCATTTTTTTAATAACGCATCCGCTTTTGTTGGGGTTGTGAGCACGGGCGGTAATCTTAATATATTTATTTAGATTTTTTTTCAGTCTGGAGGTCACGTGTGGTGAATTACATGGAATTTTCATGGTGAATTTCTTCAATAGGATAATGGACGAAGTCTATATAAGAGCGTGCAATTACCGAGTTCTAGATACATTTTTAAACATGAGATACTAGAATGTGGAAGACGTTTACTTTGTTTGTATCTTAAGAAGATAATACTGATTCTGTGTTGTGCGGATAAGATCAGAATCATGGCTAATCAAACTTTTATTACGGTTTCCGATAGGCTACATTTGACTGTTTTAGTCCAACGTCAAACCACATTTTCCTGTATAAGAGGCTTTTTCTATCAAGCTAAATGCAGTTGACGGAAGTGTTTCTGGGCCGGAACGAACTTGCTGTATATGTTCCGGACTGGACGTCACACATAAAAATTCAAAGGAATACCAAACCAATATATGATAGTTGATATGTCAACACCAATTAGATGAAACGCCTAACTTCACCAAGACGGAGACAAATTACATTTAGAGGTAACTCCGATATGAATTATGTAAGAGTATTTGGGTAGCAGGAAATAAAATCTTCGTTTTCCCTTTGGTTTATCTACACTGAACATCCCTCCCATATCTAAGCAGAATGGGAGGTTCTCTAAACACAGATAGGACCACCCAATGCGTATAACTGTTCGCATTTTTAAATAGGTGGGAGGAATTGCAGACCCACGTATTTAATGTGCACTTATTTTCCACATACTATAAGCTTCTGTGTTTAGAATTCCTTGAAAAACACAAATTAAGAATCTTCCCAGTACTATTCTTACTTTTATTTGTGCTATGCACTTATGGCCACTCATAAATATTCCTTGATTCCCGACATATTTTGATACCGGAACCAGATTTCTCCCAGTTATTAATATCTTAATTTTTCTTTTCACAATCCCTTTAAAACATTAGCCCACTTTTGGTTCTGAATTGAAGGTCTCCAACGTACATGACAACATCATACCCCCCGCATTGGCCGCCATGTATATATTTCTAGAGCAATTTCCAACTTACTGACCCCGGTTGGAAGAGTAACGGCTTAGCAATCGAGGGCTGCGAGTTCGAATCCAATCAAAGACCGTCGTGTACAAGGGGGCTGGTTCACGTTAAATCTGTCGTGGCTTCAAATGTGGAAGTTTGGAGAGTAGGGGAATTTGGATGATCTTATATTTCAATGCAAACTACACCCTGTGCCAAAAAAAAATCGAAACACCCCGATGCCAATGTTTGATCGAAATGAAACTTAGCATGTGTGATGCACACGAAAAGATAAAGAAATTATCACAATACCAAATCTAAAGGAGTCTTTATTATTATAGAATTTCTTTAGGAAGGTTATATATACATTAGTAAATTGTATATATCTCTCTTGGTGGCGATACATGCCGATATAATGTATGGAATGGAGTCCTTATGCTTCCCCTATGGAAAATTATATCAAACGTTCTACAGCTGCTGCTCTAGATCCCTTATGTTCCGGGGATAGTGCAATTGATGGTCTAGTCTAGTCTAGCATATCTCTGACGTGCTTGATGGGAGACAGATATGGGAATTACTCTGGCGAAGGAAAGGTTTCAACACCCTGGTGGAACTCCTAAAAAAAGGTGAGCCGTGTGTTATCATGCTAGTAAACTACTAAGATACGTGATATAAAAACCCCAAAAAGAGATCGTAGGATCTGTTGGGCTTAAATGTAGATAGTGTACTGAGAAAAATATTTAAATAACTGAGATCTATGGGTTTCGCTGCCATGTCTATCTATGGCAAAAATGTGAAAAGAATACATGACTATGGTGCAACACCAACCAAGTGTCCCCATATGGAATGACCCTAGTTAAAGAGAGCCAAGGACAAAAAGTTTGAAAAAAGGCTGCTATTCTGTCTTGTCATATATGTATCCCGATTTTCAGTTTAACGCTGTTAAACTACCTCGTTCCATTACTAGAGGAAAGCGGCTATATCGAATGGGGACTTCTCAAGCCATAAAACTAGGAGTTCCAGCGGTGTGCAGTTCGACAATAGACCTAGCCGGGTCTCCTACACGCGAATGCGGTGATAATCTACCTCAAATCAGAAGGGGGATTCGTCGTTTAACAAGACACGCTGCCATTCAAAGTCTGTCCACAACTCTCGGGCACGCCACCTCTCCAGAAGAAGCCGACGATGTTCTCAGTTTATTGTCGTCGCCAGTGTAACTCCTAGTGTAACTCGCCTCTCACAGAAGTTCTTTATGTTGAAGCCCTTCCTTGCAAGAGGTATCCTGATGTCTCTCATCAAGCATATCTGGGATATGCTAGGCCGTCAATTGCACCATCCCTGGAATATACGGAACTTGGAGCAACAGATGTAGAAGGCTTGGAATAATTTGCCACATTATAGCATAAGGACTCCAATCGACTCGAGTGGTTCAAAATTACGTGGTGCTGTCCTCGGATCTTTCCCTTTGGGATTGATCCCGGACCGTCACCAATAGCCCGTTGTGTTGCTCCAGTGTGACGTTAATTGAAATACCCCCCACCCCCCCAATCGACTCGATGCCATGTCATACATATCGTCATGTATCACCGAAAGAGGGACTTCACAACTTGTCCATTTATGACCTTTTTGATGCCATTCCGCTAGATTTGATATTGTGATCACTTCCTTATCTCTTTATGTACGTCATGCATGTCTTCATTCTGATCGGACACTCGATTCGGGGTGCTTCGATTTTTTGGCACAGAGAGCACATGAAACTAGTCGGGCTGCGCCGGCTAGGGCATAGGGATCTGTCAGCAATGGAGTAAAATTTCTAAGCACAAAAGTTGAAATGAGAAATTTTACACTCACATATCCCATCTGCACTCATAAAATAAACGTGTTTCTTCTTCAATTTACATAAAGCATTAAACTGTAAAATGATTAAATAAAATGGCAGTTAATAAAACAGTTAATTTCTAAAAGCAATTGAAATTTATATAAACTCTCGATATATTTGTATGGCATACGTAAAACTACTTGCACCTAGTGCAGAAAATAAAGTAATAATAGTTCTCATTCCAGCTGAAACGCATATCTATCTTTGAAAGAATCCAAGAGAAAATATCCCCGAAATGATGAGAATACACCAAATCTTTTTACATTTTAAATTCTTTCCAATTATTTTTAACATTTTCAACATTATTTGTTAAGGTAAAGATTAATTTTTATAAAGGGAATTATGATACAATACTCTACGAAAGTACGAGTTCCTTTGCTACGTAATTTATTCCACAAGCGAATCGCTGTATCTCTAAGGAATAAATAACACTCTTGTAGCGTAGTCATCCTTGTTCTCTCCTTTCCGAAGCAAATTGCTCTTGTTGGTAATTATGTTACTTCATATGTTGCTTTCATAATATTGAATGACTCAGTTCTTTTATTAAAATCGTTATACAAAAAAATGTGATTCAAATACTAAAAATTGGTATTGAAGTGAAGTTGATTGGCGTTTTCAGGTATCTAATGTGGTACTTTATTTTCATTTCCGCTAAATTCTTTGGCTTATTTTCAAGTACAATATTCATATAATGTAGTAAGTAGAGGAACTTGTTAAGTGATTGAAGATAATATATATATATATATATATATATATATATATATATATATATATATATATATATATATATATATATATATATATATATATATATATATATATATATATATATATATATATATATATATATATATATATATATATATATCGTTTTCGGCAGACACCACAAAAATATCACTCGTCTCTCTCTTTCACTCGTCATGGCCAAATATGGCCTTTGCGCCATAAAACCCAGCCAACCCCTCTTTTTAAACTTATCCAAAATTACTAAAGAGAACAATGGTTTTAAAATTACACCATTGGTTACAATTGGCTACATCTGTTCCTTTACACAATATATATATATATATATATATATATATACGTATGGGACATCTTTGGTCACGTTGAGATTTTCCTTACGTGATGACTTGATATTAGCTCTTTTTGTATTGAAAAAATGACAGATGTACCCAAAAATGAGGGATCAAAGGAGGAGCGTATGTTTAGAAAGTTTGCTAATTAATAAAGAATAATGAAAGATGCAGCCATTTTCATAACTAAAATCGTATGATTTTTCCATACATCGCAGTGGAATGCCTATCTAGGGATTTTGTTGTTCAATGAGATACAGACCATGAGGGAATAAAAGAACGAGAATTCGAAGACATAATGGAATCTCAACGAAATCTCGTTACATAATATTATACAACGAGAACGAGTTACATTGAATAGCCAGATGAAAACTAGAGTTATGGAGAGAAATGTTCAGGAACGTATTTGTTTGAATCAGTTTTAATAAGGTTAAACAAACACGATTATGCGAGAGTTCTTGAATTAAAGTTAGAATTAACTATTTCTACATCTTTACAAATCTGTATATGCCTTAGTTGGCTCGACCTTGGTCTGAAGTCAAAGATACAATAAAACTAAAATATAATAATCTGAAGAATAACACAAGTAGAAGCTACAGAAACAGTATAATTTCAATTGGTCCCTGGCTTTCCAGTGGTGATCGGAAATTTGCGAAGTCTCTTTGACAAGATTGTAATTGTAGTTTACTTAACCACTAAAAGGTTTCGTGTTACGATGGAAGTAGATCTGATATCGCTCTCAGTAAATAAGACTAATAATCTATTGTATTTTTAAACAAGTCTTTATAGCAAAACATACCAATAAGTTTATGTTAATTCTGTTTATTTTCAATCTGAATTAAATGATTAGTAGTTACTAAGAAACTCATTTATAGCACAAGTTGGAATCTCTGATGTGTAATGCAATGCAACAAACGTAGAAAAGAGTTTGAGAATTTCTATTACTAGAAGATATACATCCAATCACATCAGAAGCTTTGAAGTTACCCATCTGAGAAGTCTTAACAGCCTTCAGTTCCATAAAAGACGAAGCCAATCTCGGAAATGGATCCGCCATTTTCAGCTCAAAACATGGCCTAAAACTGTGGACCTTTTCTCGTCTTTACTGTAAAATTCTAAAGCACGGAAATGTGTATTATTAGTATTGCGCCAGGTTATACTTTCTGCCGCAGTTTGTCCAACAGTTCGTGATCTTTCCCCCAAATTGACCGATTCCCAGGAACAATCCATTGTCTTCCTCATCTGTAACCCCACCAAAATACTAGTTTGATTTGCCTTCAGAGAGGGCACTGATACACCATTACAAGATCGTAAGACATAAAATTGTGGGTTTTTTCCCTCCTGCATTTTCTTTGTTTCGCATCCCCTTTCTTCTTCCTTTTGTCGAGCTAGATTTACGACTGAAATCCATTAGAACTTCGATGCTTGTTGGTAATTTTTATTCTGCGTTTCTTCTTTTTGCCATTTTCTTCTTTTGTGGCAGCCCCTGAGAGTGCCGCGTATCACATAAAATGCTGACTTGGAAAGAGCATTATGACATGCTATGTTTCTGGCGACTTTTGTTGTTGGGTGCCTTGCAGCAGTTGTTTGTGTGGTCTTTTTCTCGTTACTTTTTCTTTTGCTTTTTCGTCGACACTTCTTCCGTCGGCTCTTTCTACTTCAACGGCTCGATTGCGTAACAGCAGGAGGGAGAGAGGGGATTTCTGCTGTTCCACACGAGCTGTGATTCTGGATCTATCAAAATGCAACAAATCAACGGTCCTTTTTATTTTGCTTTGAGACTCTCACTTGCCCACCAGTGACAAGTCGTCTATAGTTGAAGTAGTCATATTTAAGCCTCTGAACATCTGGAATAGTTTCATTCTTGAAGTGATACTGCTCGTGTGCCCATTTTCTAAGTTTAATACATCCCGCGAATGGTTGCGAAAAGATTTCGAATATTATAAGAATATCTTTCTTCAACTATGTTTCGGCGAATTTCCTCGACTTAAAAATTTAGTGACATATTGGTGCCATAAGAAGTTTGACATCCCTGAAATTGTTGATACAGCTCTTGTGACCCTTTTCTAAATTTAATACCTCCCGCGTGGTTGCGAAAAGATTTGGAATATTATAAGAATATCTTTCAACTATGTTTCGGCGAATTTCATTGACTTAAAAATTTAGCGACATAATGGTGCTATATGAAATTTGACGTCGTTGAAATTGTCTTAAAACGCATTCGTCATATTTAGTTCCACATAATATACGCAATACATCTCTTATATATAAAGCAAAAAATCTATTTTTCTGAAGCAGCAAAATTTTACGAACCCTGAGCTATGTTGTCATGAGCTTTTTTTATTAAAACTGATTCTGTTTGGAATTTCTGAACCAAAGTAACTATGTTCAGCTCACTACGGCGTTCCCTTGAAGCCATATAAATAAAATTTGATATAGAACATTAGGCAATCAACACAAAAGGTTAAAAGCTGTCGCAAACCGAGTAATTGTAAGTGGGAAAAGCACATGCTGTCGACAATTCGTAAGTTGCTATCGCAGTGGGCAAACCAACTGAGCTACAAGTGTCCTAGTGTTATATGTTAAAGTAGATTTTATTAATGACTTTATAAGGAACAAAATTTTACAATGCATTTATAAGAAACGATACGTAGCAGGAGCTGTCTCATGCAGTGTCCCACATTGTACGACTATAGGTATAAACAAATAAACACAAATGAAGGAACAAATTGCGGAACAGCTCTTACATTTTGAGGGAACAAAAATGATTACTAGAAATTATGCTCTAATCAAACAAGTATTTTACACAATCTCATTTAACACTTTGTATTTCAATCTTAATAAACGCTTTTCTTTGTCATACAATTCATTTACTTCAATTTAGCCCTTGCTTTACTAGAAAACTATTCGAAGGCCTATAGCAAAACTAAACATCCATTGCTGTAGAGGAATCTATACTACAGCTTTAATATAAATACCACATCAAATATTGGAATTATGAAAGAATCAAGGAATGCCAGTTTTATGAATACCATAAAGATATAAAACTTAATCCTAATGATTTTCGGCCGTAAATTCCAATGACGGAAATTAAGTTCTCCAGCAGACATCGCTGCATAGTTTTACGATAATTCACAGCTTTAATAAAGACATTAAACTGACGTCGCGCAAACCCTAGTTTTATCGCAGTTTCTACTATCGGCAGTGGATAGCCGAATTAATGGACAGCAAACGATGGTACGCCATTTTGTCAATAACAAGCCTAAGGGGAAGTGGAAATATAAAATAATGATGATTTCAGAGTAACTAAGGAATGAAATTGGAGTTCAGGGAACACTGAATATTGAATTTGAATAACGCTTTGAGTCGTGATTTGTTTAGCAATACACGCAAAAACGAATTTCCTTTCTGTCACACGGCTTAGCCGTTATTAGGGATATGATTATTCACTCATCGTAATTCACTCTGTTGTAATATAATTATTTTTAGAATTAATTATTTATACGATGTAAGTCTGGGTATAATTCATAGATAAAAATTTTCGGGATTTTTATGTAGTATAGAATAAATTTCATAGACTATACTGAGTGTCAGAGAATCTAAGGGATTTGGTTTCCCCTTCAACACTTTAGATAATCATCTAGGTTTTTTGACTTTGAGGGTTATTACACTAACAGTTGTATTTGAACAGTTTTTGTATTGCTCATATTCATAATTTTATTGTTATAAATCTAGCTTTTTTTCCTACGGGGATTTCCTTAGATCAAATCTATTTACTTCACAAATTCTAAGAATCATATGCAACGAGAGGGATTTTCAATGAAAACAAACCAAACGAAAAGACAGGATTCTACTCCCGCTACCCAAATGCTCTCCCATGAAGCCATATCGGGTTACCTTAAAATGTAGTTTATCACCGTTTTGGCTACGTTTGTTGTTTAATCTAATTGGCGTTGACCAATCAACTATCATATATCAATTCGGAATTCGTTATTTGGAATTTCTGTTGGAGAAGTGTATTAAAAAATAAGCCAAGTGACGTCACATTAAGAAAACTTACAGGAAGCACGTTTCGCCGCAAAAACACTACCGCCACCAACATTTAGCTTAACATAACCCTCGCATATGCATTAACCTCACATTACTCAAAAACAGCTAAAAGTTCATTTTTGCTACTTTGCCTATCAAAGATGGTATAACGAGATTTTTAAATACCTGAAAGAGCCACTAAGGGCATATAGCTAGGGTTACAAATAAAAAATAGGGCCTCGGTTAGATGTTTCACTTCCAAATTGAATTTTGAATCTTATATCAGAGGTACGCTTAGCTAGATTGAATACTTCAAAGTAGTTTAAAGATTAAACAGCCCAGTTTTCAAAGGTAGATACGCATGACGATCTACAAAGAAGAAATGGGGATTCAATTTGAACTGAAAGTTGATCGGTGCTTAAAAAAGGTTCCCCTTTAATGAATTAGATTCCTCTCCGGGTTTTAGTTTTGATCAATCAGCAGAAATCCAATTCCACATATCCCTCTTTTCGTTGTTGTGTTGCTCCAGTGTGATGTTGGGCCACGGTAGTCCGGTTGGAACAGTAACAGACTAGCAACCAAAGAGTTGCGAGTTCGAATCCAACCAAAGACCGTCGTGTACAAAGGGGGATGGTGGACGTTAAATCTGTAGTGGCCTTACACCTCAAATGTCCTTACATTTGCGTGGTGTGGAAGTTTGGAGTGGGGTGCCAGATCAGGTGTGACCTCGTCATCTGACCGTGGTTCAAAATTACGCGGTGTTGTCCTCGAATCTTTCTCTTCGGGTTAGATCCCGGACTGTCGCCAATAGCCCGCTGGGTTGCTCCAGTGCGACGTTAATTAAATACCTACCTTTAATGTGTGCAGACATATTCGATAGTAACTTGTTCACCTGAAATGGCATTTGCTAAGGAAGACGATTTGCTTTCGTTTGATTTTATCGATGGTATCTACGTTTTTAGACTAGTTCCTTGAAGATATGTTTACTGATACTCGCAGTTTCGTTTAGGAGGATTTGACAGTAGGACATTGGATACTTGTAGTGTCTGCAAGGTTTAAATTGTTTCCAATTTCATTTGCAATGTCAACGGCCTCTGAGAATGTTTGTTTCCGATCTATTATTTTTTTCTCTAAGATTCGCTCGAATTATTGGAACAAGTTTGAATTGTTTCATCTTATATAGAAAATATTAGCTCTGATGCATTACTATATTAATTTATTACTATTTAACTTCATCAGCTGCTGCAGAAATTCTATGAGTGAGGCATTTTATTGGCTCACCTAGACCTTTGGATATATGAGATAAGATGTTTTTGTGTGGTTTCTTCTACCGTGAAAAACTGTTGTTGGATGGTTTTCAGATTAGTTTTATTTTTAAAATCTGAGCATGCTAACAAGAATTTAAGAGCAGCTCCTTGTAAAGTGGATTTTTCTTTTTCATTCCATTTGTTTCCAACAATCTCAGTTAATTGTTGAAAAAAGAAAGAGGTTTCTGTTTCACCGTTATATAGCGGAATATTGTTAATAAAAGCGTTTTCAGAACTTTGTGTGAGATTTTGCATACTACGCCAAAACTCGATATTTATGCACAAATAATCCAACTTCAAAAATGAATATCAAATATATAAGATGAGAATAAAGACTCCTTACAAGAAATAAAAACAAATGTCTTCTATTTTTTTATTCCCTGATGAGTAACACATACCAAATTCGACAATTCCTTTACACACGGCACAAATGATGTAACAGTGGTGTGATTTGATTTAAAATAATAGGACGGTTTAAAAAATACTTATTGTTTAATATAAAAAAAATAACTTACAGATATTTGGTCCATATCTTCTTCGGATATTTTTTTGACAGACTACAGAATTAAGAGGAATGAGTAGAAAAGGAAAAAGATCACAATGTTTTTCATTCCCCTTAATTTGGGAATTAATTTTTTAAATTTTATTTAATTTGAATGCATTTTTTCGTTTGATGCAACGTTTTTGCTGTGAATAATGAACAATACTATGGCTGGCAATACAAATGCAAACACTGCCACCAGATGTTCCCACTAACTTATCCTATAACAGGATCTACCAGACTGATGGGCATACCTGTCATTGTATTAGAAAATCAAAGGAAGAAAAGAAATATAATGGGAAAAAGGCACGTGGATAGAATGGACCATAAGGGATACACACAAGCCTTCTAAAATAATGCAAACAAATGTCTAGCAAATAAAATATGTTCATTAAAATTAAAATACCCAATATTTCCATTTATTAATTACTTCTTTCACTAACCCTAATCTCAGGAGTGTTTTCTGCTGATAATTCGTTTGGATTCCTTCCCGAGTCTCGTTTCTTTTTCGAGCATTAGAATCATCCCACATCTCTCCATAAAAGAATTAATTCTAAGAACGCATTAATGTTATTGCCTTAATTATTGGTAGTTCCTCAAAGATATCATTCATTTAGCTAATTAACCGAATAAGTAATTATTAGCCTTCCTTTTGTACGTAACGTTCCGGTATCCCCTTACTGATAAGCATTATTTATGAGCGAAATAGTTATACAAATTGCCTAGTGATAGAAGAGAAATTCGATTCAGGTTTAGGGATCAATTTTCATGTCTGAATAGCGAGGTACCTTACGTCAAATGGCAAATAATACTGCCTAAAGAGTTTCCTTCAAATGTTTTGATTTTAGTAGCAGTTCGTTTTGTTATAAGAGTTATTGTGCGGTTCTCTCTCTCTCCGATGAGAAGGCAGATGACCATCCGTCAATTTTTGAATAGGTTTTCCCATCACGACGGATGTTTCTGTGATTCAAACCCTTCCGAAGTGAAGCAGTTAGAAGTAGAAAATGCGAAATTATTACTCTCGTTGCTCACTTAACAAATTGAGCAAGCGAGATTGCCAACGTGCTACTGACCATAGTGAAGTTAATACTTGCTTTAATTTGATTAGGCAATCGTCCACAACATTTTCACAGCCCCTATTTTACCATTACACTACTTTACCCAGTACGGGCTAGCGCAGATCGTCTCAATTAAGTTAGTGTTATGCTACATTTTAATTAAAAGAGGATTCCATTTTGCAATCTTCATTAAAGAACTTTTAGAATGTTGGATATTGATAAGGTAGGTAGTTCAATTCACGTGGCACTGGAACAATACAAGACTGGTGGAGACGGTCCGGGATCAATCCCAAAGGGATTGCCCATGGATCCCACCAGCCCCTAAATCCACGACTTTTTTATTTGGATCGAGTTTCAAACTTCCAACCCTCCGGTTGCTAATCCGCGAATTTATCAACTGGACTACCAAGGATCTCTGGATACTGATAAAGTGAAAGAGAAGTATCAACAAAAATGACACCTAAATAAATGACAATTCCTAGAGGGATTTTTTGTGCCAACAAACTAGATAGAATACGAAGATTTTATTTCCGCTACCCAAATGCTCTCGAATGATACATATCGGGGGTACCTTAAAATGTAGTTTATTTCGCTTCGGCAACTTTTGGTGTTTAATCTGATTGGCGTTGACCAATCAACTATCATATATCATTTTGGAATTCATTTTTGAAATTTTTATTGGCATTCTGAAATCGTATTCGAAAAACAACCAGTCAAGTGACCTCAGGAATACGAACAGGAAATATCCGCTGCAGAAACACTTATCACCAATTACATTTAGTTTTAGAAAATGCCTTTCATATTATGATAGTGTTTTTCTGTATATCTAAATACAGAATGTGCAAATTACCTGTTTTCTAACCTGTAAAGTAATGGTATATTACACGAATGCAATTTCAGAATGTCACTTAAATTTATTTGCCAAAGTTTGTCAAAAGTGGTGATAAATCAAATAAATTTTTATTCGAAAGTATTTTTTCTTCTACAGTAGTGTTTTCGTTAACACTGAGATACTTTTCTTTTAAACAAAAAGTAGGTGGTGGTGTTGTTCCTGTAGCTGAACGTGCTTCTTGTACGTATTCCGAACGAGACGTCACTTGAATTATTTTTTTAATGTGATTTCAGCACTTTGCCAATAAAAATTCCAACAAATGAATTCTAAATTGATTTATGATAGATTGATTGGTCAATATCGATTAAAGTAAATGCCTCCAAAACGGTATAAACTCCATTTTGAGGTAACCTCGATACGTATCATGTGAGAGCATTTGAATAACGGAAGTAAAATCTTGGATTTTCGACTGATTTGCTTACACTGAAAGTATCTGATACACAAATCAATTTGTATCCTGTGAATGGAAATAGAGATAGTTTATACCGAACTTACATAATTAAATACAATTTAGATTTCAAATTCATTTAATCAAATTCCAGGATAACCGAATTGCAATTTGTAACGAAAACTCAATAATATTATGATTTAGTAAGAGATATAAATGAAGACATTTCTGTATAATAGCCACAGGTTTCGTCACACTGTAGAAAGTTTCAAATCAATTCGCTTGAATCGTTTCTCGAATCTCCCTGAAACTATCGCAGTCTGTGTAATAAGTTATATGCTTTATGTTATCTCCTACAAAGTGGTAAATGTCTTTCTGCGGAAGAGAAACACAGGCTATCTCAGATTACTGTAACTGTCAAGGGACTCGTTTCAGAAAGAGTTTGCGACTCCCAAATGAATTTTGACCATGAGAGGAAATTTTTCTTTTGATGATGTCAAAGTATTTCGCTTGTAGTGAAAGCAATAAATATAAACTTGAATAAAATAACTCACGTAGTTTATAAAAGGAACTTGGCAACAACACATTGTTCTGTGGGGTAGGTTTAAGAAGTGAATGGGAATGATTGCTTCGGTCAGAAGAATCGTACATTGCTTTTGTGCAAATAAAATAAATTTAGGATAAAGAATTATAAAGAAATGCGTGGTATTCTTGTAAAATTATCTATGGGAGAGATTTTCAGTCCAAAAAAAACAAACGAGACGGAACGAAATTTTATTTCCTGTACTCTCGCATGAATTATATTGAGGTTACCTGAAAATGTAGTTTATCACCGTTTTGGCGACTTTTGTCATTTAATCTAGTTGGTGTTGATCTTTGGAATTCATCTTATGAAATTTTTGTCGGTCGACATGCTGAAATATATTCCAAAAACAAGCCAAGTGACGTCACGTCCTGAATACGTACAGGAAGAAGCCCTTTCCGAAGGCCGCGGAAAGGGCTTCTTCTTTATATTCAGCAGGCCGCGGTAGCCCGTTTGGAAGTGTAACGCATTAGCAATCGGAGGGTTGCGAGTTTGAATCCAACCAAAGAATGTCATGTACAAAGGGGGCTGGTGCATGTTAAATCTGTCGTGGCCTCAAATGTCCTCATGTTGGCTTGGTGTGGAAGTTTGGAGAATGGGATGCCAGCTCAGGTGTGACCTCGTCATCTGACCGTGGTTCAAAATTACGTGGTGTTATCCTCCGATCTTCCCCTTCGGGGGTTGATCCAGGACCGTCACCAATAGTCCATTGTGTCGCTCCAGTGCGACGTTAATTAAAATACCTAATACCTACTTACCAACCGTATTCAGGACGTGCTGCCTACCTCCACCTATATTTAGTTTGACAGAGAAAGCCTCTCATATATATATTTCACAAACGTACGTGGAACAGAAATCGACGTTATTTATGAATTCGCGAATGATAACAAACGGTTATATAAATTCAACCGCTATAGAATTCATTAGTCAATGTCATCGCTTGGTTTAAATGGGCTTGATTTGAGCTTTGGAAACGCACAACTTTAGTCTGATGACGGAAGGTGATGAGAAATTTAGAAGATAAAAACCATCTTCGAAAATAAAATGCGGGTGGGAACGCGAAAATAGGTTTAAATGAATAATATTCCGAATCACGCTTGAACAGATGAATTCGCTGCAATTGAAGTGGTCCTTCAGACGCCAATTGCGGAAATATGCCTGAGGTGTGTACTTTCTACTATGCACTTTTATTGGAAATAAAAATTAACAGTGAAAAGTATCCGAAATGGCTTTTTAACATTTTGATCAATTTTATTTCATTTAGAGGAATGCATTTCCATGCTATATGCAAACAATGGATTTAATTAAGATATAAAGTGACAACATAGCCATCAAACAGACAAGGAAACTTCAGTATACCAACTCAAGTATGTAAGCTATGCACGGACTGCTAGTAATGATTTATTTCATAAACAATAAGTTAAGGAGCTGTTTGGCAGTTAGCTCTACTTTTTAAAGGTATATCTATTTGTATTTGATTTTTTAGTGTCACTGTGCTGTAATTTGAATTTTTCAGGGTGCAAATTAAAAATAGTAATGCAGATAAGTATTTAGTTGCGAAGGTGGAAAAATACCCGTGCCTCAAAATTGAGCTGTCTGATAGTGGTCATTCGTCAATCAATGCCAGTGATTAGCTAGATTCTGATTAGTTTGGTGTTTTATCACCAAACTAATCAGTTTTTTGGTGTTGTTAGACTGAAATCATCCCTGTAGAAGAAAAATCCCTTAAGGGCAAGACATGTTAACCAATTAATTTTAAATCGATTAAACCTTTTTATTTCTAACTACTTATTTCTAAACATTAATATCTTTCCTCTCATTGTATTATAAGCATTGGTCGACTAAATTGAGCAATAATTGGGGTAAGAGGATTTTTTTTTTACAATTTACAAAAACTTGTCGGGGTTTCTAATTTTAAGTCTATCTATAAACAACCCCATTTCAACATCTAATAGCACCTCATTGTATATTTTAAATGCAGGTTTACTTCAAACAAAGTAGAAAAAAGAAAATTATCTAAGGGCAAGACACATTAACCAATTAGTTTTAAGATGATTAAACCTTTTTATTTCTAACTACCCATTTCCAAACCATTAATATTTCCCACTCTCATTGTATTGTCAGCATTGATCTAATAAATCGAGTCAATTCATCACCCGAAACATCACGCTTTTACCCAACGAGACAAAGTTTAATATCAGTGAAAGCTATCCAATTTAAATTCCACCGAAGGCCTAATCCTCTACCCAAAAACATTCCAAATCAGCCGAGCATCGATCAGTTCCCAGTCGAAAAACCACCATTTTGTTGTTTTCCACTTTTAAACAGTTCGCATCTATCAAAAACGACGCACGGGAATTTTGGCACTACCGCATTTTATCCTCTTCTTTTTCGGTCGAAGAATAAATAAATAAATAAAAATCAAAAGGCTAATCACTAAAAATACTTTCAAAGGAAAAGCGCCGGGCTGAATTCTCTGTTGTTTTCCATCCCAGTTGGTAATGGATTGTTGACATGTGCTACCGAGAAGGCAGAAATACGAATTTGCTGCATGATTGAAAGCGCTCGCATTGTCTTGCGCCTCTTCGTTTCTTTCGGTTAATTTATAATATACACCCTTCCCTTCTTCTGTGGGAAATATCTGATGGTTTCTAAACGAGGATGTCTGTTTCGCGACATTGGAGTCATTTGTTTCTGGGATCACAGTTGGCTTGGCATTGGACTTTTTCTAATGTGGTTGGGTTTTGCTATCAAGTAATAAATGTAGAATGTTTCAATACTTCATCAGAGTTTAGATCGCGTCTTTAGATTGTATTTTTGTTTCTCATTGGATTGAAAAAGATGTTGCGAGTACTTTCAGATGAAGTCGGAAACTAACATTGATCTGATGGTTTTCCCGTTAAACGAAGGTGTCTGCTGGCGATATTGGAGTCATTGTTAACGTGTGTTTCTGCTAAGGAAAAAAATAATTGCTGCATCATTGAAAGTATTATTGTTTTGAGTCCGTTTCTTTCCGTTGATTTATATTATACACCCTTACCTTCTGTAGGAAATATCTGAGGATTTCTTGTTAAACGAGGTTGTGTTTTGTGTCATTGGAATCATTTGTTTCTGGGATTTCAGTTGGTTTGGCATTCGACATTTTCTGATGTGATTGGGTTTTGCTATCAAATAAATAAATATGAATTGTTTTAATACCTCATTAGGGCTGTTTAACACCAACAGAATACGGGGCAAGGCAATTCGAATCAATTTGAATCAGTTAAAACTGATTAGCGTGGATTTGGGAGCAAGTGAAAGCACTGTGAAAGTTTTTTGATAAACAAGCTATTTTGAATGGAAACGGCTTTTCTGAACATTCGAGTCAGTTTTTACTGGATTCAGATTGACCAGGATTTTGTTGATGTGAAGCGGTTCTTAGACTTTAGATAGCGTTTTTATATTATTCTTGTCTCTCTCTTAGGCTTAAAAGAGATGTTGCGAGTACTTTGAAATAAGTTCGGAAACCAATAGTGATCTTATGGTTTCCTGCTAAACGAACGAGGGTGTCTCCCTTGCAACATTGGAGTCATCAGTTTCTAAAATCTCAGTTGGTTTGGAATTTGATTTTTTAACATGAATGGGTGTTGCAATCAAATAAATAAAAGCGGAATGTTTCATTACAACATCAGAGGTTAGATCGCTTCTTTGGATTGTTTTTATCTCTGGATTAAAAGAGATTTAGGGAGTGATTACTTTCAGAAGAGATCGTAAACTGATGTTTACGGTTTGTGTGAAAGCTGCAATTTTATTTATGAAATAAAGTAAATATTTTTAGTTTTCTTAATATATAAATCCAAACTTTTTCTGCAGTAACATTGTCTCTAATTTAATTCTTTGTCCCATAATACTTATAAGCAATAATTATTTAGCTTCTTACTTATCGCACTCTGTCCAATCTGAGCCAGATAAGGTACAAATGGTCGTTCCTTAGTACGCATAGAAAATGTTCTTCACGGTCTTCCTGGCTCAATGAGTTTTTCTCTACCCTAAGAATCTGCCAGTTGGAGGCAGCGCAAGTTTGATTACTGTAATTTACTCTGGATGTATTTCTCTCTTCTGTGCCAATAAAATTTACATTGTGTAAGTATGTCCATTACATGACGTAGTCTGTCTTGTGTTTGGCGCAGCTTGATCAAGTATGGTCCGTGTGCCATAAACCTAAACAACCTTAACTGTCTTCTGTTTCGTGACACTTCTCCTCTTTGGAGTAAAGTACGCACACTCGTGCTAGAAGTTTTATTTAAAGCCTTAACCTTCTGAGGAGTCCACACGTATAATTCCATCCTTGCAATCCTTAGTTTTCCCTGATTGAATTCTAACCAGTGTTGATCTACTTGACTAATAGAATCTTTCCTAGGATTCTTTCAACCAATAGATGAGATCATGTATCCATTTTAAGTATTGTGGAGTGAAAGCTACTTAGATAGAATACTACACTACTTAGAAATCTCGGACGATTAGAGAATTAAAAAAATGGTACAAAATTCTTCTCGGATATAGGGCCTCGGTGGCCCAGTTGGAAGTAAAACGAATTAGTAATCTGAGGGTTGGTAGTTCGAAACTCAGTCCAGCCAAACATCGTCGTGTACACGAAGCCTGGTGCACTTTAAATTTGTCGTGGTCTCAAATCTCCTCACTTTGGTATGGTGGGTAAGTTTGGAGAATGGGGTACCAGCTCAGGTGTTGACATCGCTATTTGTCCGTGGTTCAAAATTACGTGGTATTGTCCTCGGTTCTTTCCCTTCTGGATTGCTTCCGGACCGTCGCCAATCGCCCTTTGTGTTGCTCCAGAACGACGTTAATTAACTACCTAACACAACCTAACCTCTTCTCGGATAACACGGACATTCAGTTAATCGGAGCTCGGATGATCAAGATTCTACTGTACCTATCTCCAAACTTGCAAAACCAGAGATTTTTATCACGAAATCTCCAGGCAATAAATCGCAATGCAGCCGAAAAGCGATGATCTCGGGAATCGAGTCGGTTTCCTCCAGAAAATAAATCGGACTATCTCCTCCACTGGAAGGCGAGCTATTGTGTGGTTCCATTCCCCAAGACTATAAGCGTCAATGATGAATGACGAAACGTGAGCGCGTTCTTTGCTCTTCCAAGTAAGATGGCGGGCAACTAGTAGCGGGACTTTAAAGACTAAGTAAGCGTATCATCTCGAGTTTCCAAGTACTTCGCACGACAGACGTTAATTTTAGGCTTCGGAAGATCACGGCAAATAAGAGTTTTGTATCGTGATGAGAGAGGCTTGTTTTTGTTGGGCATTGTGGCAACAGGTTAATTTATCGCTTCGAAAAGAATAGAGTGCTTTGTTCTTTGCAAAATTGATTGGGTTTAATGCCTCCCTCTTCGAGGTTTGATTCTATACTTTTGCATAAATTAATGGTCGGACAATTTATTTTTATTTGACCCTTTGAGCATCACGAGATTTCCGACTAGTTATCCTCGCAATACACTTAATGACTAAATAACCACATCTGCTGGTTGAAAGAATCCTAGGAAAAATTCCATTGGTCAAGAATATCAAAACTGGTAACAATTCATGTAGGGAAAACGGCAGATTGTATAAAGAATATATGCTAATGAACCCCCTCAGAAGGTTAAAGCATCAATGATTGCTATTGAAAACAGTTTAATAAGGATTCAAATCTACCTAAATTGCGCTCCTTAGAAGTTTCGAAATAATAGCAAATTGCTCTCCTAACTTTTGTAGGGTGAGGTGGGGCAAGTGTGTTCGTGGAGTAAACGCGTCATTGAATATAAAACGCGTCCGTGATTAAAGTTGGAGCTGCCGACTACTGAATGCTTGAAGGAGTCTTATAGATTAGTTTAAATGCTACAGAACCTCAAATTTCGGCAGGCAAGTTAAGCAGACCAAAGAAGGGCATGGATGATTATACTCTTGCCCCACTCACAACATATATTGCTAGCAAGAAAACAGTCGATGGTATGCATTTGGCCCATCATGTGGGGCAAGTGTGATCCCTTGAAAGAGCACTAGAAATAATTTTTTAGAATTACTTCAATGGTAAATTTAAACAAATAAGAGAGTGTAATGGGAGTGTGAAATATTAAATTTCGAAAAATGACTGGGATAAAGTAATAATTAGTTCCATCTGAACTTTGAACATATGGTTTCTCATTTGCCCCACGTTACTTTACATCACTTTTTACAGAATGGTTTTGTTAGCAAAATAAAAGCAATTTTGCCGATTGAAACTCTTATACAAAAATTGAATATTAATTAATCCATATCTGCTTAAAAAGTTTTGATAGAATAACAAATAATATCTTTTGTACTCTCACGTGGGATTTTTTCAGAATACTTCAATAAGTAACACTTAAAGAATAGTTACCAATGAGCAACAAATTATACCTCTAGAATAATAAATTACGTATCAAGAGTTTTAGTTGACTTTTATTTAATTACTTTTCAAATGTAAATTATAAAGCGATGAAACATCTTCACATATGTGTATAGAATATTAAGTAGAAAATGTAAGGGAAGTCTAGGTTCAGTAGCAAGTAAATCACATAGATGAAAGATAGTATTCTTAACGATATCATAAGCTGAAATATGAATTAGGACTACACACAAATGAAAATTTGAAGTTTTATGTTCACTGCTTTTATTATAATACACGGCTTCCACTTTAGTGTCCACACCTGTTTAACTATGGTTTTGTTTTGATACTTGAAAATTTTCTGCTATCATTTGTTTGGATAAAATAAATGCTTAAGTGAATACAGAAACAGCGTGAATACCACTTAGCCGTTAAAGTAGAATTTTCTACAACACATTAGCAAATCACTTGTGATATTTTATCACAATTCTAGATATGCTTAACCCTCCAAGCGGTTTTCGACGAGATATCTCGCACATCAAGATCTAATCAATTTTGCTAATGAGAGAGATGGACGAAATACCTAGTCTAGACAAAACTGCCCTATTACTCCAATAGGGAAAACAAATTGTCCCCTTCTCGGAACTGGTGACAGTTTGGAATAGGTTTTCGCATCAAAGGGTGGCCACTACAGGGCAGTATTCGACACTAATATAGCCACCAGAAACATTAAGAATCCTAAGCTAAATATATACTGTAAGTGACTTCATCGACGAATACTCCATATCATCCAATCTTTACCATGTAGGAGTCCGTAGCATCACACGCACATTACGTAATAACCCTGCCACGCATCATCAAAAAGCTATTATTCTTGAAGTTACTTTTTCTAGTGAAAAATACCGTTGGGGTTTACTTTTTCTGGTAAAAAAGTAATTCAATAGAGTGAAATGTACTTTTCCATGGCAAATATTTCACAGTAAGCGAAGTAAGACCCCATTTCTCATGATTGAAACTGGCCATCTGGCAACTAGGAAAATGTTAGAGTGGCTGGTGCTAAAACAAGCTTGAGAGTTACTGATGCACAATAAAATTTATCCAATTTTGTATAAAGGACTTACTCTAAAATTTTGTTGAATTGCAAAAAGTAAACGTAAAGACCATTACAGACGCGTGCATAAAAGTGCCGAGTTAATTGCCTATGTTCATAACATAAGATGGATACTATAATGATTATTGTTTTAGGAGAATAAACGTAAAGTTACAGAAGCAAGCGAACTGTTGAAAAATATATACACAGTGCGTCAAATAAGTTTTAAGACTGGGTCTGTAAAAAGAAATGGAAACAAGAAATTAATACCTGTTTTGGTTTTTTATTCAAAATAGGACCCTCCGGCTTCAATGCACATTTTACAGCGATTTATTAATAAATCGAACGCCTGTTGTAAATCACTTTGTGGAATGGCCTGCAAAGCACGCGTCGAAGCTTCTTGTATGGTCGAAATATCCTCAAAATAACACCCTTTTAACTTCATTTTAAGTTTTGGGAATAAGGAGTAGTCACAGGGTGCTAAATCAGGTGAATACGGTGGATGGTTCAACACACAGACATTATTTTTTGCCAAAAATCGACGAACAATAAGGGAGGTGTGACTGGGTGCATTGTCGTGTAACAAACACCAACTGCTTTCAGTCCTATAGTCTGGACGAATGCGACGAATTCTGGCCATCAAACGCTTTAAACAGCTAAGTAGTTTTGACCTGTAATTGTTTGTCCAGTTGGAACAAATTCTTTGTGGATAATACCTTTACTATCGAAGAATGTAATGAGCATTGTTTTGATTTTGGATGGAACTTTTCTTGGTTTTTTGGCTTGCGGTGAATTTGGTGACTTCCATTCCGCACTTTGTCGCTTTGTTTCAGGATCATATTGGAAACACCAGGTTTCATCACCTGTAACAATGGACTTCAAGAAGTTTGGATCGTTTTCAGCGGCTGAAATGATGTCTCTGCAATGTGCACTTCTCATTGCTTTTTGTTCAGGGGTTAAAGTGTGTGGAACAAATTCAGCACACACTTTTGTTTTGCCCAAATCTTCAATCAGGATGGTTCGAATTGTTTCTTTGTTGATATTTAAAGAGTCTTCCATCATTCTCAGTGACGCACAGCAATCGTTTGTTACGAAATTTCGTACTTTTTCAAGAACTTCAGGTGTTCTAGATGAAAATGGTCTTCCACTATGCTGATGATCTTCTACCGTATCTCTTCCGTCCAAAAAAGTTTTGTGCCACACAAAAACATTTGATCTACTTAAACAACAGTCACTGTAAACTTGTTTCATGAGTTGGTATGTTTCCGAAGCACTTTTACCAAGTTTTGCGTTAAATTTAATTACAGCTCTTTGCTCTATCTTAAAAAATCAACATGAAAAAAATTCCCTTCTGCAATGAACGCTCGCCTTCTCTCAGATACTTAACGAAATGCGCACAACTTGTTGGCAGTGTGTCACCAGACGATGGACGTTATGACGCATGCGCATTTACACTCACAGCGCCATTACAACCAGCGCTCTGGGACGAGTCTTAAAACTTATTTGACACACTGTGTATATCCCATAAATTATAAAAGTAATACATATTTTTGGTGTTGATTTGTGTTAAATCCTACACCAAAGACTAAGTTGTATAACTATTTTCTAAGTTATTTTCAATTTTTATATTTCTGGTTTTAATTGTTATTTTCTGTAATTATAAAGGAATTTCAAATATCCATTAATCACCATAGTAGCTTGTACAAAGGTGACAGTGGTCCAGAAAGTGACAGACTAATACTTGTCTCAATCCGTTCCTGAATGGAACTGTTAGAAGAAGAAACTATCAGTAGCAAAACATGGTATACTCACCTGATCATATAGTTTCCTATAATCAGATTCATGATCACTGATTATAATAAAATTGGTGAAATGGTGTTAACATGAAAATTTGATAAGAAAGTGTGCCAGTACTCCTAAAGGAATCAAATTTTAGCCTCAGTTCTGATAGAAACCTGTGGTATCTATAATTACGGATTACAATATGATGAAAGAGTGCTAGCAACCAAATTAAATAAAAATGGACTGTAAAGTTCATCACTAAAAGTAGGGGGTTATAAAAACTATCGGTATTTCCTATGCTAAAACAAAATGGTCACAATAACAAGTTATAGTCACCACACCTTTCAATGTTTCATAGTTGGCAGAATATTACTTAGGAGAAGGTTAAAACATTAATATTTATATTTTTTCTGATAACAATCTAAGATACTTAGTTAATGTATGAATAAGGAATCAAACCTAGTTCACTGTTTTGTAATAATTGTTGTATAAAATTGTGTTTGCTAAAGTTGATCAGTATGTAATTGTTGTAATCATTCTGTACTATGATATTAATCAGTACGTGCTATAATATTAATCGGTATGTACTATAATATTAATCAGAATATACTATAATACTAATCAGTATGTACTATAATATTAATCATTGTAATTGTTGGTATGTATTTGCGTTTGATCAGATTAAAATTATGTTTGTTAAATAGTTTTCTTGAATTAGTGTCATATAGTTAAATAGTTAGCAAATATGTAGATTATATATAAATTATTCTATGTTATTTTGTTTCTAACCTTAACGTCACAATACAGCAATTTATAATATTTAAAATTAAATAACTACTATTTAAATTATTTAATTTCATTGATGATCAACAGCTCTGAAAGCTTTTGGCTTTGAATATTTGTCATAAAAATAATCAATTTCAACATTGCAGTACAAGTTCCATATGCTTCTAACAAGGATCGCGTTTAGACTGAATTTTAAAAATTTAAGACAGTTTTAAAATGTTACCTAAATTCTTGAAAGACCTCTGACTTTTTAAAATAATTGATTGGGTTCGTCATCTTCATTGATTAGACAAACTTTTTCAGTTGTTTCCTGTTTCCAATAAGAGCCCTGTTTCGACTGAATTAAAAATACTTTAGACATTTTAAAAATGTGCTAACTACACTTTTCAATTTTTGAAAACACGCCGACCTTTGGATTGATTTAAAAAATTGATTGGGTTAGTTATCTCCATTGAATAGGCAAACTATAACAGTTTTCCCATTTTTTACAATAAAGGTATGGTTTGGACTGAATTAAAAATACTTAAAACATTTAAAAAATAGTAACTACACTTTTGAATTCTTATAAGACGTCGAATTTTGGACTGACTTTTTAAAAATAATTAATTGGATTGGTTATCTTCATTGATAGGCAAACTTCGACAGCTGTTTGATATTAAAATAACCAACAGACTTACCGCACATTTATAACACTGCATCATGAAAAATCGCAGCTGGCTTACCAATTAAAACATACAAAAAAACTGCAGAAACCAATCCAATCCAATCAGCATACTTATTTTTATCTCTACCTAGAGGACGTCTCTGAGATCAAGAATTAAAGATGACTATCTTCGATCATGCATTTTAAAAACTCCATTATCGTGATGATTTCATTATCTTTGTATGTTCTCAATATATAACTCTTTTATGCACAGCAGACGGTGGCGTTAATTCCACGTTTAGTTTGTTTTTACACCGTGTCCACAGATTACGCTGCTGGAAGTTAACACTTCAATCAAGATCATTAATACTGACTGTGACTTTCAAGCACATACTCGTTCAAGGGGTGATTGATGAAATTCTTTATCTGGGGATATTTGTCCTGAAAGTATTTCGCTCACGGATAAATGAAGAGAAAAATATAATCCTCTTATCCAGCTCATAGAATATAAATCACTTGTCTGTGATTATCTATCACAGAGGAATGAACTTTTTTCATGCGCTTGTTCCCAGTTCTTTTCCTGTCATTTGGGTGTGCGGTATCGGTCATACTTAAGCTTAGTCTTCCTTCGTGAGTCAATGTAGCTACCGTAGGGATTTTATCATTTTTGTTATTGGAATGTGATTAGTTTTTATATTTTGACTTTAATTTTCTGGATTTATGTAACACACGTCACGTTCATAACAAAATATTTCTTAACCCTCCTAGAGGTTTGGCTTGACGAGGCATCTCGACATCAGCAAAACCATTAACAGATATTGATGGACGAGATATCTCGCCATTAGAAGAAAACTGGCTGTCGTCATCATCAAAAATTCGGCAGTATCTTGAAGACAGTATCTTGTCATTGGCAAAATTGATCAGATCTTGATGGACGAGATATCTCGTCGAAACTACTTGGAGGGTTAAAATGAGTCTATGAAATATTCAATGCAGTAATTTTGTCCAAATAGTGTCCAAATTTTGTTTCATGTCGGCGGAGTCGCTGTCGTCAGATCTCAGAAGGGGTCGCGTGTGTTTACGAATCGGTTTGACCAATTGGCTATCGAAACGCAGACTATCATTTTAATTAAACTGTATTATTACTTTAACTAATTAATAATTTGTCCCACATTAGGATTGAAGCTTTCCTCACAATCAGGTGACACATCTTCAAACCGAGCGACTCGGAAATTTCGTGACACAAAGAGGTTAAATTTAGCCGAATCTTAACTTATGCATTCCTTGAAGCTTCGTAAAATTTTTCTTCTTGATGAGCATGATCTTTCATGTGACAAGGACTGTAGAAAATTGTAAGAACTACAACCCCCTACATTTTGTTAATGAAATGATCCTCTATCCTTTGAATCCGACATAACTGAATAGAATGAAACTGGAATAACTGTTTATCTATCGCAGCAGAGTGAACTTTCTTCATGCGCTTCTTTCCAGTTCTTTTCCTGTCATTTGGGTGTGGATATCGGTCATACTTAAGCTCAATCTTACTTCGTGTTCCTTCCTTCAATGCTGCTACCGTAGGAATTTTATTATTGTTATTGGAGGCTAGTCTTTTATTTTGACTTCAACTTTATATTACACCCAAGCGTTAAAAGAATATTTCTTAAAATAACAGTTAAGGAAATATTCAATGCTGTAATTTTGACCAAATATGGATTACTCTGAAGTCTTCTTGATGTGGTGTGTTCATTAATTTAGCCGAATTGAAACTGATGCCATTCCTTGAAACTAAAAAGTTCTTGATCATCATGGTCTTTCTAAAAAGTTGTAAAACTCCTAAAGACCACTGTTAATGAAATTGGCGATTAGGTAGAATTTCCTCTCCCATGTGCATCTCTCCCCTTATAGGTTTTTATTTATTTTTCTCCTACACGCACCACAAAAGAAATTTACAAATGACATAATTCTAAAAAGTTATTTTAGAAATAAAGTTTTTAACCCCCCTGGTGATTATCTCAACGAAGCATCTCTTCATTACCAAATCTGACCAGATCTTGTTGGACGAGATATCTCGTCATTAGAAGTAAACTAACCAGATCTTGATCTCGACATAAAAAAAGCGGCAATAACTTGATGACGAGGTATCTTGTCACTTGCAAAATGTGTCATATCTTGATGGACGAGATATCTCGTTGAAACTATTTGGAGGGTTAAAGGAAGCGAAGTAAAGATCAGTAGGGAACAGATTATAAAGGAGTGGCCCCGAGAAACAGCAATTTGTAAAAAATATATCAGAATAAAGTAATGGGCAATGGAAAAGGAGGTGATCGTGGTCTTGAATCACAGATTTGTTCCAAATGCAGAATGGTGAATCGATGAGACACGGAAATGATGAAAGTAATAATTAATACTTGCATGACCGGAGAAAATTGGAGAGAGTTTGCAACATCGCATGAGATTTCTCTGAGGACGCATCTATATGTGCAGAACCTTTGTAATAAGACGCATGGATGGTTGAGCGATGTAAGAAACATGGTTTTACTGCTGAAGTTGGATGAGGATTGAAGAAGTTGAGATATACCGATGATTGGTTTTGGGTTTTATGATGCAAGGGCCATATTTGGCTAAGCTGCGCCAAACAAGACAATAACGAGGGTGGAAAAAAAGCAAAAAGCAGAAGGGTAGAGAGGGTAAAATAGAAGAGAGGACAGATTATTCGGGTACCTCGGGGGTGTGATGCCCTTACACGCCTAAAGAAGATGTGCCCTGAGGGTGATACACCGAAGAAAATTAAATAAAGAAACCATTAAGTGTTGACTAATGAACATCGCCCAACTCATGGCCACAAGATGACAGGTGATTCACCAGCTTACGTTTCTGATCCCGGGCGTTACGGGGCAAAACGTGAGTTTGCACCAAGTCTGTCTTGTTGATCATTGTTAGTGTTTAAATTTAAGACACCAGTTGAGTGGGTATAAAAGAGATGCGGCGATGATGTGCTCATTGAATCATAACCACACAGGGGTTGTCACTTTGACTAAATTAGTGGAGATTTGCAGGAAAGAAAAATGACTAGTGAAAAATGATCTCAGCCCAAATTCAAATTAACTCACGAACCTCCTGCAGGATCTCAAGAAGAGGATGGCATCTGAAATGATCTTTGCATTCCAACTAATTAGCAGGTGTTTATTGAATCGGCATGCTTAAAGAAACATGCTGGAAGATGGGGTATACTGGCAGTGATGGATCATTTGCTGTTAGCTTAGCAAATCAGTCGGCTTCTTTTAAGACCTTTTAGATTTCAAAATATTATAAACATTGTTGCAAAGTATTCAGTAATCTTATGTTTTAAAAAATATGGGAGAATGAAACGAGAGAATGAGACTGAAAAACATGGGATATCCAAATTAACTCCTGCAAGATCTCAAGAAGATGGTATTTTAAATCATCTTTACATTCCTAATAATTAGTAGGTGTTTATTGAATCGGCTTGATTGAAGAAACATACTAGAAGATGAGGGTACTCTGGAAGTGATGGATCATTTACTGCTACCTTAGCATGTTTATCGGCTTTTAAGACCTTTTAGACTTCAGAATATCAACTTTGTTACAAAGTAGTCAGCAGTCCCATGGTTTTAAATATAGTTCGTGGAATGACTGTATTCTGCTATCTGTTCTTTAAATGCCCTTCAAAAAGTTACGTTGTCAGAAGTGACTGAAATGTTTTCTTATATTCCTGCAGGCGGGTTGCAGTAGGACAAAAAGTCAAAACAAGTACACACAAAATACAAAGAACACATACCAAGGCTATAAGATGAAAAGAAAGTCTATGAACCCATATGGACGTACACCTCCAGTATCGTTCATAAAGTATAGGGACAAAAATTGTGGTACAGAGGGATAGACGGAACGTATCCATTTCCTCATGGAGGTCACAAAGCCTGCAGTAGGGGGTCAGGAAGAACTCTGATACAACAATGAAGATGTCGAGCAAGACGGTCGTGGCCAATTACGAGCCGAAAGACTTTTTTCTCGGTCTGTCCGGGATGCTGAAGATTTCGCTCCATCTGAACTTAGGAGAGTTTTAAGAATTGCTCCTCAAGTCTTGCTTTTAAGCGATCCCGAATCAAAGTTATAGATAGTAGTTAAAGGAGTAAAGAGTTAAAGGGGTTTGTCATTTTGAGGTCTATGCAACAGCTGCTCCTTTCTTGGCTAAAATATCAGCTTTTTCGTTGCCCGTGACGTCACAATGGCCCAGGATTCATTGTAAGGCAATGATTTCGTGTTTTGAAGATAAATCTGGGTTAGACTCATTTGACAATTCTTGATGGCCCCAGTTTGGAATACTAAGAGTTAACAGCCTGCAGCGCATCCTTTAAATCAGAATAAAAGCTCTTTAAAATTGATGGAGAGGATATTGCAGCTGAAAATATATATGCAGTTACTGTGAAAACATATAGCAGTATTTCATTTTCCTTGCACATGAAATCTTTCATTTTCATAAAAAGACCTTTATACCACATGAATCAGATTCTGGAGTTACTAAATATTTGAGTGCCGACTACGGTTTTGAAATCTTGTTACATTATGCATTCAATTTCTAACTCTCAACCTGAACACTTACTTGATGTCTGTCTTGTGTTTGGCGCAGCTTGACCAAATATGGCCCTTGCGCCTAAAAATCAAACCAACCCTCAGTCTGAACATAAAATTTTCTAGTTTGTCCCCGTCAAAACAGATCATTGATTAATTCAAATAATCCCCTTTTGTCAGCCCAACACCAAATACAAATGTCTTAATGAGGCAGGCTTATGTGGTGTTATATTTTAGACAAGTTGCAAATGTTTTATGGCCTTGAACGAAGAATAGCTCGTTCACCAGTTTGCCATTTTCTGTCACTACATATTTGAGCGAGGCTGGAATCTCGTAGCTTAAAATGTCTTCTCCAGTTTTGTCTCTAAATTTCCATCAACATCTAAAATATTGGATGGAGTTGGTAATTCAATATCCCTGTTATCATAGGACATACTTTACGTTGTCATGGGTACATATGTGGGTGATTAAAAATTACAATATTATCTGAACTCATGAATTGCTCATTATTCCAGATATGTATTTTAATCTGTCTGAGTAAGTTTAAACACATACTGAGAAGCTTTTAAAATGAATGTTTCCTCATAAAGGTAATTTTGATATCTTTCTTTTTGAGTTCGTGGGATAATGACAGGTGATAACTTCGGAAACTTTATTGAAAGGAGTTTCATTACTTTTTATCTAACCCAGCTGAATTCCTTAGAATTAGATCAAATGACTGATAGACTCGAGTGAGACAATGTCTTACGTAGAGAGTATTACTTTTTCTCCATATCAAGTTATCATATTTAAGAAGAGCTCACAGTAAATTTCACTAACATGTTATGGATATTATGACATTTTTCAAGACGTGTTGATGGGGTAAAATATAATTTAAATTTGTGGGTGTACTTTAAACTATGAATGCATATTATTCTAATATTTCAAGGGTATAAAAGGCGTAGACCTATTTTTATTATTATTTTTTAATTATTGCTTCCTACACGGATCAAGTAAACAGTAGCAATAATTATTCCGTGTTTTAAACAACAATCTCTGAATTTGATAAGAAAAACAAGCTTGATTGAATAGAAACTTACACTCAATCGCAATTAACGATATATTAGGTTAATGCTATTCCTCACCATTAGTTTAACGATCCTGTTGTCTGATGATCTTATTCATCTTTGACAAGCCGCCACTTCAAGCACTATCGATTTATTACGCATTCCAACTGAGTTTTTATTACTTTTTCAGTCTCCTTTTTTGTTAAAGTTCGCATAAAAATTGCGGTGGAGAATGTCAGAACTTATTTCGTGATGACAGAGAAAGAGTTAATTTGCGTGCAGAATTAATTTTGTTTTCGAAAGACGATCGATTGCAAATTGCCTGACACTTAATAAGGCCGCAGGTGCAAACGTGAGATTAAAATTCTATTTTTCATCGTTCAACGGCGATATATTCCGCTTATTAAGCTTTTCATTTTAATTAAATGCGGTTATTTTCTGGTTAAGAATGCATGGAATATCTTTGCTCAAGACATGCCCAGTTGAAGGATGATCACAAGTTTTGAAGAGTTGACGCATTATCTAATATGCTTAATATGTATTAGTAATTTCAGCAGGTGTAAATTAGTCGTCTCTAAATATGTTTGGGAATTTGAAATGGTAATAAGGCGCAGGAAAATTGAAGCATTTGTATAATCTTTTCGATTTTTTATGAATAAAATTGAAAACTCCCACTTTTTGCTGTCTTATTTGCACGATACCGATATAAACGGAATAATCACTTCAATATTTGCGTGGGATATTTTTGTCCAAGACTTGGTCCGCTATATTACAGAATCACTATATTTGTAAATTTGGCGCATTGCCAATGATTTGAAATTAATATGAATGAGGAATTTCTATGGCTAATTGCATTTAAATATGTTCAGGAGTTTGAAATGATAGTATGGAGCAGGAAAATTGAAGTGTTTGCATAATCTTTTCGATGTTTTTATAAATAAAAGTGAAAACTCTCGTTTTTTGGTCTCCTATTTTCACGGTACCGACATAAACTAAACAATAATCTCTTCAATATTAGCATGGGATATTTTTGTTCAAGACTTGCTCCGCTTTATTGGATAATTAATCACAATATTTGTAAAGAGTCTATAATATGTTCTTGACACGAATTAGGAATTTCAATAGTCAATTAGTTGTCTAAACTTATTCGAGAATTTGAAATAGCAATGCTGCATAGAACTACTCGGTTGAAGTGTTTGAATAATCCGTTGCGACACACATTAAAAATAAAATTAAAAATTCTATTTTGTTTTCTCTCCCATTTCCAAGATCATAAACTAAACAATGCAATGATCACTTAAAAACTTGGAATTCGTCGACTTTCTCGGAAAGAGGTTGCAGTTGTTATTGATAAAAGAGAATTTATCATTTAACTTTCATAAACTAAGAACTGAATTGCCATTGAGGAATGCGTTGAAAGACCTGTGTCAATCAGCAGTACATAACCACACGCTCTCGTTATTGATCAGCAGAGCTACATTCAATTGTGAATCGTTAAGGCGTTTGTTAATAAACTTTCTTAATACGAATTCTCGAAATTAAAAAAAATCACAAGACCTTAAACGGCTTTCGTTTCTAATGTTTAAATAAGAGTATCGTAAAAAAAAGGAACAATGCCCAAGCCGTTTGGATCATTGCTTCAAAAAGTTAATGAACGGCCAAGTGGTTTGCGGTTGCTTGGAAGCAATTCTAGTTTTACCTGTAGTGGGCACAAACAGGATCTAAAACCCACTTAACTCAACTTCAAGAAATCACGCGCTTCTTAAGATCTTCATAGCTTTACTACCCGGCTTCGCCCTATAATTTTTGCTGTTTCAGACAAACCTCTGTTTCCTCAGCAGTTTCGTTACGTCGACGAGCAACTTTTTGAGCGTTGTCCGCACGTGCTTGTGTTCCTCCCTCCCCCGATTGCTCGTCTCGTGACAACTTTTGCCGTTTTGTGTTCATTGGTCCCTCCTTGCATAATGTTTTATATTAATTTTTACTTCTATGGATTTAAGGGAACGATGTAGCTCAAAATAGTTGCATTCTAGACATTAAAGACAGAATGAGCTATGAAAACCATCGACTTTATAATCAAATAGATAGAGAATGTGGGCGGAGTCACTGTCGTAAGATCGTAGAAATGTAATTCACTTGGGCATACGAATCGACTTGTTCAGATTTGCTATCGAAGTGCAGACTAGTGTTTTTCATCACTCTGGATAATCGCATTAGCCAATCAATAATTTGTCCAACATTACGATTCATTTTTTCCCCACAACCACCTCGAGGGCTGCGATAGCCCTGTTGGAAGAGTAACGGATTAGCAACCGGAGGGTTGCAAGTTCGAATCCAATTAAAAACATCGTGTACAAAGGGGGCTAGTGCATGATAAATCTGTCGTGGCCTGAAATGTCCTCACGTTGGCGTGGTGTAAAAGTCTGGAGTGTGGGGTGACAGCTCAGGTTTTGACCTCGTCATCAGACCGTGGTCCAAAAGTACGTAGTGTTCGGATCTTTCCCTTGGAGTTTGATCCCGGACCGTCGCCAATAACCCGTTGTGTTGCTCCAGTGTGTCGTTAATTAATTATTCCCACCATTATCAAACCGAGCGATAGAAAGAAATAGCACGAAATTGCGCGCAGATACTCCTTCTATTTCATTAGAAGGTTGATGATGCAAATTTCATGTGTTTGTTGCTTCAGACAGATTTATATTTTATTAAGATGTTCTGAAAAGATTTAAAGATTTGAAATCCTTGTCCCGTCAAAAGGCAGAGTTTTTATTAAATTTAAATTATATATATACGAGTAAAGAATAATTAAAAATGAGAAAAAAAATTCAGATCTGTCATGCTTTCTAAATAATTTACATAATCTCAAGTATAATTGTTTTGACACGTTCATTTTCAATTTTGTTCTTGATCAGTTCGAAAATCGGTGCAAGTATTGGATTTTTGAAGTCTCGACATAATGTTTCAATAACTGCAAAAATATATTGGGTAGTGAATTATTCCCTGTAAGGGCATCTATTTAGTTATGAAATCTAGTTTGACAAGTTCCAAATGCTGCATGTGATAAGACACTATTTGGTTTATGCCAAAATCTGTATAAATATACCTTTGCGTTCAGTCTTGGGATGAGCTTTGGGAGTGCACTTCCGTTTTCACTATTTTTACAGTGATTTTGCCATTGTATTGTTAAATTCTTAACAGTGTTTTTAATCTACATCGGAATTAGCTTTACACTATCTACCAATAAGTATTTGGACACCCATGCAAATGACGATATCTGCGGTCCTGATACACGTCACGCCCTCCGCCGTTAAATATCGTGTAGGAAGCAACATTGGCATTAGTCGCATGCAAGATGCCACGAAGTGCAGAGTTATCTGATTTCGAGAAAGGTGTAATCGTCGGGTATCACAGAAATGGCCGATCCTTAAGGGACATATCTAGCGAGCTGAATTACCCAAAATCGACAGTGGCCTATGTGATTCAGAAGTGGAAGGTGAGCGGTGATTGTCGGAATGTGCCCCGAGTCGGCAGACCCACGAACCTGTTAGAGACCGACTTGTGCTGTCCAGAGAAATTAGGAAGAACCGCACCCAACCGATGGCCCACATACTCCAGGAGTTTCAACAGGCATCCGGGAGTGTTGTTTCGATGAATACCATCCGTAAAGAAGCACATCTGCTTGGTTTTCATGGTCGTGCTGCCGCCCATAAGCCTTTGATCACAAAGTCCAACCGCGCTGCTCGGTTAATAAAGCACGTCGAAAGTGGACCGTAGATCAGTGGAAACGGGTTTTCAGGAACGACGAATCAAGGTTCACCCTCTACCGATCGGATGGCAGGGTCTGGCGTCTGCCTGGAGAACGCCTCCTGCCAGAATGCATTGTATCCACAGTAAAATTCGGCGGATGTGGAATCATGGTCTGTGGGTGTTTCTCCTGGTATGGACTGGGACCCTTGATTCCAATTCATGGTAAGCTCAATGCCGACGCCTACCGCACTATTTTGGATGACAGTGTGCTTCCTACGTTGTGGCAGTTTTACGGGTTGGACCCATGTTACTTCCAGGACGACAACGCCAGCTGTCATGTTGCGAGGTCCACCATGGATTGGTATGGTGACAATGGGGTTAACCGAATGGACTGGCCTTCCCAGAGCCCAGACCTGAACCCTATCGAGAACCTCTGGGACGAGTTGGGTCGCCGAATTAAGGGGTGAAACAGCCGTCCAAAATCGGTGAAGGAACTTACATGTCTTCTCCAAGCCGAGTGGAAGAAAATACCACTAGCAGTCATACAAGGACTTGTGGAAAGCATGCCCCAGAGGGTTGAGGCTGTAATTGCCTCTCGTGGAGGCTCTACCAACTATTGAATATGAATAAATTTTGTTTTTCTTTTCTATCACAGGTGTCCAAATACTTATTGGTAGATAGTGTACAATGATATGGATGACACTTTCAATGATATTTCGTTTGTTAATCATTAACCATCAGAATCATCTTCATTTACACAAGTTCCAATGCAAATATGAACCCCAAAAATCGTTCAGTTTTCTAGAAATATCAGTTACCAGATCCTTTATTTCTTTGTGTTATGTGTTCTGGATTGGTTGATTATTTTGGGCTTTATGACACATGAATCATATTTGGCCAAGCTACGCCTAACACACGACAAATAGCATCAAGTAATGGGCATACCTACACAACGAAACTTTTTCTGATGCAGAAGAGAAATATGCACTCGGGGTCAGTTACAGGAATCGAACCTTGCTCTGCCAGCAACTCATACGTTGCTGACGCAGTGGGTAAGCCCACTGAGTCCCGGCATCCCCAATGTGCAATGGGAAGAAAATGGTAGGTAGGTATTTAATTAACGTCCCATTGGAGCAACACAACGAGCTATTGGCGACGGTCCGGGATCATTCGACCTGAAGGGAAAGATCGAGGACAATACCACGTAATTTTGAACCACTGTCAGATGACGAGGGAAGAAAAAGGAGTAGGAACTAAAAGTCTAAATAAGATGAGCAACAATAAGTTATAATTTGATACAAAGTCAAGAAGGTAGGTAAGTAGTTGAATTAACGTCGCACTGGGGCAACACAATGGAATTTTGGCGAAGGTCCGGGAACAATCCCGAGGGAAAGCATCAGAGGACAACACCTCGCAATTTTGAACCGTTATCAGATGATGAACAAAATCAGAAAGAGCAATGTATTTATAGAATTGTTTTCTCATCTATACCTTGAGTCTCCTGTGACATTCCTGAATTTGAATTGTTTGTTTCGTGTTTGAGGCAACTGGGTCAAATATGGCCCTTGCGCCATTAAACTCAATCCAACCAGCCATCCTGAATTTGAATTTTTTGTAGCTAAACCTTACTTTCACCTTTCATTAAATTCACCTTAAAGATAATACCTTATCTTTCATAACATGGATTTGTCTTAAGATCATGTTTTATGAAGAAGCTTTTGGATTCCTCGGACAAAGACACAGGCTCGTAGCTTTTGCAATTACGAAAAATAAAAATCACTCTTATTAATGAAAAATTCGGTAACGATATTCCTGTTTTAAGAACTAATTTAAGGTCTTATAAGCATAAGTTAAGAGCCTGTCACTTTTGATGAATTGCACATTATATGGAAGCCTAACATATTCGCATATTAGACGGTGTACAACAAACTCATTTCTACTCACACATTAATTACGATTGGAATTTCCTCAAACTTCCCTAAACCCAGCTGCGTATCACAACAGCCAGCATGCGTTCCAACCGCAACGAAGCTATCAATTGTGCAAAACCAACGTAGGTGTAGTCTATTCTTATTACATCTCATTATACGAAACAGTTCCCCTGGTCACATCATCGCCACAGCTACTTAACTCTCGCCGTGTTGCCATCAGGGTCCGATCTAGTTTTGATGAATTGTGACACATGTGCTGTCACTTTGGCTCGAAGGGCAGCGTTGCGAAAAAATGAATTATCGGGAGTGACTATCGTTGCCCATGCATCAAGACGTGCCAGCCTGTTAGCAAACACTTGTGCCTCGATCTCGGAGGTTTAAATTGAAAACGCCACCGTTTACTGGAAATTTAATAGCATGCAGATTGCTGCCCACTCGTCGCTGTAGACAAAGAATTTGAATATATAGGCTGCAGGTAATTGAAATTCAGTGAAAACGGATGCATGTAAATAGCAAAATAATGAATGAATGCTGGTTTCACTTTACACAGTGGATTGCTTTGGTGCATATCAAAGTCGGAATCACTGTTGGAAGAAGCTGGTTATTATAGTTAGCTGGTAAACGGGCGCGCTCTATTGCTTTCAGGTTATATTTTTATATTTTTTAATCTGCTTTCACCAGATCAATCGTGTTCAGTGTATTGCATACATATATTTTAGTTTAATTGCTTAAGCAAATATAGAATACTCAAGACTAGTAGCACCAGCTAGTCAACGGACGGCGGAACCAGAGACGGAAAATTATATATATATATAATAAGTAAAACTACCCTAAGAATAGAAAATAGATTTCCCCGAGAAACAAGATGAAATAAAATATGTAAATGTTAAGTGAGCCTGCCTACTTTTTCAAGGGGAGCAAGGCCAGGTTGTCACTTAAAAATGCGATGCTTTGAGTTTTTTCTGTACTTATGTGAGGCCAGGCCGAAGAGATCAACATAAGTTACCCCCCGAAAACTCAAAGTACTACCAGAGAGAAAAAAATCATAAAAATAATACCTGTTACCAAGGTTAGGAATCAAAAGAACTTAGCCAAAGCAAAACCTTACTGAAAGTTGCCGCGCAAGCTAGGAGAGCAAAACATTGCCAGATCCGTATTATGTAGAATAACGGATTTAAAAAAGAAAGAGGGTGGCTTGGAGATAATTTGGCTTCTCCTTTTTGATTTGTGGTGATGGTCTCTCTCTCTCTCTCTCTCTCTCTCTCTCTCTCTCTATATATATATATATATATATATATATATATATATATATATATATATATATATATATATATATATATATATATATATATATATATATATTGAAATTCAGTGAAATTGAGTCAGTTGAAATTCAGTGAGGGATTTTCAATGTAAACAAACCACTCTCCTTTTTCTTAATCTTCTTTCTTATCCCAGCGTAAAAAATCACACTAAGCCATTGAGTCTGTGCAAAAAACGTTTTGGGGCATGGCAGATGGGTCCTTAAAAATGTCTTCATGTATGGCTTCAATGCAATTCAGGATGTGTGAGGGAGAGGCTGGTAATAAGCCACATTTTGTACAGGTGGGAAAGTATTTCTGACCATCAATGAATATCATGTTTTCCAAATGGCCAGATCGGAGCCTGGCAAGCATAAAGTTTTCCGGGGCAAATTTAAGGCAAGCAGCTCTCCTGGTGTTCCACTGAGGTACCAGTGATGAAAGGGTACTGGAGATGATCTACGCAATTTCTTTTTTAAGTACGGACAGATGCTCGTCCTCTGAGAACAAGACGGCACTTTCTCTTGTGCCAGGTTGTTTATTTGATCCAGCTTCTGCCAATAAGTCAGCTCTCTCACTGTCCGGAATGCCAGCATGTGATGGGATCCATTGAAAATTTATTTTAGAATTTTTATTGAAACTTAAAAATTCTAAATAAATAAATCTTCTTAATTGGGGGGGGGCAATTCATCCACCCCATTATTTAACCCTCCTGGTGGTTGTCTCGACCAGATATCTTGTTTTTTAGAAGAAAACTGACCAAATCTTGATCTCGACACCATAAAAAATGGCAATATCTTGATGACTAGATATCTCGCCATCAGCAAAATTGGTCAGATCTTGATGGACGAAATATTTTGTCGGAATCACTTGGGGGGTTAAAGTCATAACGAATATTAGGAAGTTCTCCGAAGAGTCTTCGCAGTGGATCCCTACAAGCGCGAACAGTACTAGTTTTCCACAGGATGTGAAAACTAAACTTAGGCATCACCAGCCGGCCATGATGATGTGGCATGATTCTCTTCAATATGATTTTGCTTGGCGAAGATCAATTGTCCAATTTCTCTTTTGAAGAGGACAGTAAACGAACTTTAGGTCGCTTAGTGTCATCTTTTCATACTCTGGGCACCTTTCAGATCATACTGCATCAGGTCCAGATATAGGACCTCGGTATTTTTCGGTGGTGTCAGTAATAGCTTTTCTCTACCTTCATCCTAGGTATGGCTCAAACCTGCCAAGGATAGTACTAGATTTTAAAATATCAAAGAGCTGTTTCCTATAGTTTCAAGGGGCCGAGGTAGCCCATTTGGTGGAGTCGAGGATTAGCAACCCGAGGGTGGCGAGTTCGATCTAACCAAAGACAGTCATGTACGTGGGTGCTGGTGCACGTTAAATCTGCCGTGGCCTCAAATATTTTCACGTTGGCGTGGCGTGGAAGTTAGGAGAGTGGGGTGCCTGATCCGGTACTGACCTCGACATCTAACCGCGGTTCAAAATTACGAGGTGTTGTAATCGGATTTTTCAGTTCGGGATTGATCCCCGACCGTCGTCAATACCCCGTTGTGTTGCTCCAGTGGGACGTAAATTAAACTACCTACTTATAGTTTCAAAGCACATACATCGTCTACTTACTCCCCCTATTGCATATGAATTAGTCCACTGGAGCTAGTCACTATATTTCCTGGTGGAACTGAATTTTTTACATTGATGGCGGTTCTCGATACACCTGGTAATTCCATCACATATCTTTAGTTAAATATGTATAAGTAACTTTTAGTAGGTTGTGAAAGAATAATACAAAATTTCATGACACAATTTTCCAGTCTAAATTAATAATTTTCCCACTCCAATATCAGCTCATGGACGTATAATCCTTCAAACCGGCAACAAATTATTTAACACATACTCTAATAAATTAGTCTGCAGCAAAGAACTCTTTAAATTTTAAAATAAACACACAAGAGGTGTATTTAAAACATATAACTTGTGTGTACATAGTTGAAGATAAAATATACACTTTTATAGATTTTGGACATTATTCAAGTTTAAAATAATTTTTTACAGTGAATTACAAGGATTTGCAGTGAAAACGTTGAACACATTTCATAGTTATCAAGATATCAACTTTTTTCAGTTCAAGCTAAGATTGAACAAAATAGCGTCTCGGCTAAACTCTCGGTCAATTTAACGTATTTTCCGAGGCATTTAAAAGACAGTTTATCTTGCTCCTCTGTTTTACTTTCATGCTTTTGACAGCTTAGTCATCCGGTTTTCTATTTTTAAAGCAACCTAGCGAATCGAATTAAATAGAAACAAAATTTGTCTTAGTATCTTTTAAACCAAGTAATCAAATGGTATAAATGTAAGACCGAAGTTTTAACTTGATATTTATCTTTAGATACATTTTGCTATTAAGCTGTCAATGCATTTTGCTATAAATTTAATTGAAACTGAAACTGTAATACTTTTCGGGATTATTATAACTTGTTAATTCACTTATTCGGGTGATTTTATTATTCTCCCGAATTTGACTTTTTTATAAATGAAACATCGGTTTTAGTAATGTTTTATACAGCACTAGAAGACCCGCCCGAGCATCTGCGCTAAACATCATTAATTGCTTATATCTATTGATTTAAAGCAAAGTGTTACTTATAACATATAGTATTTCAATCCACATTTATAATGAATATAGTATCCATAGTGGCATAAATCGATTTCATACATCTAAATGAAATAAATTATCCAAAAATACGTTTAAACATTTCGTTTACTTTTACTTGCGTTAATTCTTATTTTCAATAAAATGCATGGAAAAAACAGCAGACCTCAGTCATGTTACCACAATTAGATTCTAAACGTCTGCTTCTCAATTTCATCCCATCCCTTTATTCAAAAGCTGTTCGGCATTTTTTGTCGCGGAACCTACTTTCGTTCATATTTTCTTTTTTGCGTTGATTTCTATCTTCCATATTTCTCATTCTAATTGCTTTCTGTAATCAAACTGCTGAAGAATTTCATTAAAATGGCAAGTACCCCATAGCTCAAATCAAGCATATTTAAACTAAGAGACATAATTGGCGAATGAATTCCGTAAAGGTAGATTCTATTTTGCTAATATCAGTTGTCATTTGACAATATACAAATAACTTCGATTTCTGTGTCACATACATTAGTGGAATGTATATACAAGGTATATCGAAAATCTTTGGCCATAAACAAAGGATGGTAAAGGGGCCTAAAATAAACATTTTTTAATTTTAAAAACATTAAGAAAAACAATCTTCAGTTCCCTTTCGCAGACTTATACATTAAATATGCGAGTAGCATATTTAATGTATTCAGAGCTCGCATATCTGCGAGCAAATTCGTGTAGCGCTGCATGCCGTTCTAAATCCTAGCGGGGAATGACGCCTTAAGCCACAGAAATGATGTTATCGACTGACCTATCGACTGCTCTCTACCACATAAACGTGGCATTTCCGGACACACGTTTTTTGGCAAAAAAATGTTTACTTTGGATCAAATTATTAAGGGTGGGCTACCACCCTTAATAATTTGGCCAGATATTCCTTTGATAAACACACTATATAGATGTTTCCAGTAGGGGGAAGCAAAAGGGATTGCCTTTTATGTATCTAGATAATTATATTTAGCTACCCATAGTCATGGGCGATGACTATGGGTAGCCAAATAATGTGATACATCGACGATGGCCCGGAGCGCCAGTGTCTAAAGAGATGGCATTTCAGAAGTATTTATTAAAAAGTGGTTTTCTTGGATAAAGGCTTTTCAATTTCTTTTTGTAATTTTAAGCAGATATGTATCCTTGTTACAGACGTATTTTCAGTGCCATGCGATTGAAGTGAATTCTTTTATGAACTCCATCATTAGAGTACACTTAAAAGCCAATTATTCCAACTCCCTGCAATAATATTACTATTAACCCTCCTGCTGGTTATCTTGACGAGAAAACTTACCAGATCTTGTTGGGCGAGATATATGGTCATTAGAAAAACTGACCGGAAAGATTGTCTCTCCGAATGATGCGGAGGGTCAAGAGGAAGATATAAGTACCATCTGCATCATTTTTGAAAAGATTTTCACCTAGAAATAGGGTTGCCATATACACTGGTCTTAAACTGTCTGAGAAAGTTTTGTTTGAACGACAAATAACAATTTACATCGTTCGTTATCGACTTAGTCATTTGGGTCTGCACGCCGTTCTACGAAGAAGCTATAGTTGTCAAAGAAAATGAAGCTCATCTAGATCTCCAGTCTTTGTCTTTAAGATTGAACCGCTGCATATAAAGTATCTGAACATAACGGCATAAAAATAGAGCATACTCAACCTTCCTCGTGGTTGTCTCGACAAGGTACCTCGTCATTGGCAAAACTGCCCAGATCTTGATGGACGAGATACCTCGTCATTAGAGAAAACTGACAAGGTCTTGATCTCGTCATCACCAAAATTTCGACTATATTTTGATGACGAGGTATTCTCTTCCTTAGCAAAATTGGCCAGATTTTGATTGACGGGATATCTCGTTGAAACCGCTTGGAGGGTTAATGAAAAAGAAACAAAGTCGTAGAATTATCTTACAGATTTCTGGAGATCATTAAACAAGGTGGGGAGCCTTTTCAGTCTTCCGTTCTGAAACGGAATCACACTAAAATATTTTTCGGACAGTAATTGATTCACCAAATTAATATGATTCTGATTAGTATATATTTATCTAAATGATTTAAATAATTATACTTTATCGTACTACAATTTTGTTTGAATAAAAGGCGATGTCAGCCCCATTTGCCCCAGGTCCTCAGAAGTCTGACTTCGTTTTTGCATATTTCATTTCGTTTTACTGATCTTCGCAGTTTATTTTTATATTTTGATTGAATAATTATACCGTCATACGGATATAAATTATCTGATTTTATGGCTTCAGCTGAAATTTTCCCGTGTATGTCTTTTATCTTAGATTACACTAAAGGTAAAATGCAATAGAAAGCATGTTTACAATCTGTAAAAGACGAGCCCAGATGTATCACCACCCTTGAAAAGGTTAAACAATCACAAAATGATTTACCACAAATAAAAAAAATCGCAAAACAGACACTCACTATACGTGCGAACCCAAGTATCTTGCTAGAACATAATTTACATCCATTCGTGACTCGAAAACACGCATTAAACTAAGTAATTCTCATTTTCCGGGAACGCATGCTACAAGTCCCATTCATTAACACGCATAATGAGAAATCCACCGTTGTAAACAAGTCAGTCTTCACGCATCCACGAAAACAGCGCTCCCATTCACACTTGCAGCGATAAGCTGCACGGCATGTACCCCATTCATAGGCAAGGAGTCAAGACATGAGCTCGTCTTGACAAATTAAGAAAGGGACGTGAAAAAAAAAGTTGCGCATCCTTAAGAGCTCTGAAGAAAAGGGATGCAAGTGCAAAAAAGAGGATATGGTTTAAAAATACGAGCCGAGAGAGCAATTGCTTTTTCAATTCCGGCTGAATTTATTTTTATTTAGCACTAGCAGAATTAATCGACTTTACTCGATTTGAATTGGCTAACTATACATTGAAAAGTGACCAGAATTATCACTTTCCACTTTCGTAGAAAAATACCAAATGATTTATGTGTGAGTATAATAATTTTAACAATTTTGCGATATTTTTATAATTTCTACAACTTAATTTGGACACGTACGTGCATATCCATCCATGTAACACGTCGCATCTCTACTGTATGTCAAATCTACAAAATGACGAAATGAGACACAAGGTAACTAATACAGAAGACGATTTTGAGGGGGATCAGGAATGCCCCTTCTTAAGTTATTTCCTGTAAAATTCCTCAATTTAATTCGTAAAAATGACGAATCTACAGTGAATACTCTCGCACTCATAGTTTACTTTTTTGACTTGTGGCACACTTGCACCCTTAAAGGGAAGGATGCCAAATCAATTTGATAAGATATTAATCACTAAGTTTTTTAAAAGCAAATACATTTTTTCTTGAATCTTACATTGTGTGGAACGTGTAATAATAAAAGTAGTGTTGATCCACACTGATGAGAGCTTCCTTGCGTTCTCCCCATCCACAAATAAAATGCAATTCATTTAAATATTTAATTTTATTTAATTATTCAAAAGCCCTTTTTATATAAAGTGGAACCTGAGATTTATGATTGGGTAAATTCATGATTCAAAACTCTTGCATTGAAGTAATCTGCATTTTCGTAAAACGCATGCTTCATTCATTAACACGCATAATGGGAAATCCGCCGTTGTAAATAAGTTACTCCTCACGCATCTCTACATTTCAACATCCACGAAAACAGCGCTCTCATTCATGTTTTCAGCGATAAGCCGCACGGCATGCACCCCATTCATAGGCAAGGAGTCAAGAGAACGTGCTCCTCTTGACAAATTAAGAAAGGGACGTGAAAAAAAAAAGGGACGCATCCTTAAGAACTCTGAAGTAAAGGGATGCAAGTGGAAGAAAAAAGAGGATATGCCGTTAAAAAGACGAGTTGAGAGAGAGCAATTACTTTTTCGAACCTAGACTGCGTCGTGTCGCATTTCACTAACTGAGGAGGAAAATTTCTGGAAACGAAGACCTTTCGTATTTTTGCGTTTTTGGATGGTTTGGGGTACTTTTTCTTATTTCGTTTGCACGTGTTTCTGAGTGTAAAGCGTTCTCATCACTCTTGTAAGGCCGGCTCTATTTAACTCGGGGTTTGTTTTTTTAAAAAAGGAGGATTAGGGGGGTTAGGTAACGTTTTAATTCTTCGCTACCTTCGAAAAAAGATTCCAGTTTGTAATTCAGAAGCGAGGCTGAAGGGGGATTGCGACGTTTATATCTATGTCAGCGACGAAGCCTCGTTTTGACGTAGCATTAAGTCATGATGTTAATATCGCCATCAAATATCGCTGCGGATGTATTTATTTTTATTTAGCATCGTAAGACGAACATAAGTATGACAAGCATTGTATGAAAAACGGCTGATTTAATCAAACACAACCGGCGCATCAAAGGAATGTGTAACTTCCCCTACATATAATTTGCTGTAAATAATCATCCATCCTGCGCTCTTTGTTTAAATCATTAAAATAGTATTGATCCATATAGATATGCTTTCCTATGTCCTCCTCATCCTCATACAATTAATTAAAGTAGAATTAATTTAAATATTTAATTTAAATGCAATTATTTAAAGGCCAAATTTTATTCAAAGGAACAGCTGAGATTTATGATTAAATAAAGGAATCTTTGGACCAAGAATGTTTTGATAAAGTCTGGTTTAATTGAATTATTTAACATTAGTAGAGATAAATGTTTTCAGATCGTTATGATCTGAAATGAATCATGATCGTTATGATCTCCTAATGGTTAAATAACTATCTATCCTGCGTATTTTGTTTAAATAATTAAAACAGTGTTGATCTCTATAGATGTAACTTCCCCTATATATAATTTGCTGTAAATAATCATCCATCCTGCGCTCCTCGTTTAAATCATTAAAATAGTATTGATCCATATAGATATGCTTTCCTATGTCTTCCTCATCCTCATACAATTAATTAAAATAGAATTAATTTAAATATTTAATTTAAATACAATTATTTAAAAGCCACATTTTATTCAAAGGAACTGCTGAGATTTATGATTAAATAAAGGAATCTTTGGACCAAGAATGTTTTGATAAAGTCTGGTTTAATTGAATTATTTTACATTAGTAGAGATAAATGCTTTCAGATCGTTATGATCTGGAATGATTCATGATCGTTATGATCTCCTAATGGTTAAATAACTATCTATCCTGCGTATTTTGTTTAAATAATTACAGTGTTGATCTATATAGATGTAACTTCCCCTATATATAATTTGCTGTAAATAATCATCCATCCTGCGCTCCTTGTTTGAATCATTAAAATAGTATTGATCCATATAGATATGCTTTCCTATGTCTTCCTCATCCTCATACAATTAATTAAAATAGAATTAATTTAAATATTTAATTTAAATACAATTATTTAAAAGCCACATTTTATTCAAAGGAACTGCTGAGATTTATGATTAAATAAAGGAATCTTTGGACCAAGAATGTTTTGATAAAGTCTGGTTTAATTGAATTATTTAACATTAGTAGAGATAAATGTTTTCAGATCGTTATGATCTGAAATGAATCATGATCGTTATGATCTCCTAATGGTTAAATAACTATCTATCCTGCGTATTTTGTTTAAATAATTAAAACAGTGTTGATCTCTATAGATGTAACTTTGATCCATATAGATATGCTTTCCTATGTCTTCCTCATCCTCATACAATTAATTAAAATAGAATTAATTTAAATATTTAATTTAAATACAATTATTTAAAAGCCACATTTTATTCAAAGGAACTGCTGAGATTTATGATTAAATAAAGGAATCTTTGGACCAAGAATGTTTTGATAAAGTCTGGTTTAATTGAATTATTTTACATTAGTAGAGATAAATACTTTCAGATCGTTATGATCTGGAATGATTCATGATCATTATGATCTCCTAATGGTTAAATAACTATCTATCCTGCGTATTTTGTTTAAATAATTAGAGTGTTGATCTATATAGATGTAACTTCCCCTATATATAATTTGCTGTAAATAATCATCCATCCTGCGCTCCTTGTTTGAATCATTAAAATAGTATTGATCCATATAGATATGCTTTCCTATGTCTTCCTCATCCTCATACAATTAATTAAAATAGAATTAATTTAAATATTTAATTTAAATACAATTATTTAAAAGCCACATTTTATTCAAAGGAACAGCTGAGATTTATGATTAAATAAAGGAATCTTTGGACCAAGAATGTTTTGATAAAGTCTGGTTTAATTGAATTATTTAACATTAGTAGAGATAAATGTTTTCAGATCGTTATGATCTGAAATGAATCATGATCGTTATGATCTCCTAATGGTTAAATAACTATCTATCCTGCGTATTTTGTTTAAATAATTAAAACAGTGTTGATCTCTATAGATGTAACTTCCCCTATATATAATTTGCTGTAAATAATCATCCATCCTGCGCTCCTCGTTTAAATCATTAAAATAGTATTGATCCATATAGATATGCTTTCCTATGTCTTCCTCATCCTCATACAATTAATTAAAATAGAATTAATTTAAATATTTAATTTAAATACAATTATTTAAAAGCCACATTTTATTCAAAGGAACTGCTGAGATTTATGATTAAATAAAGGAATCTTTGGACCAAGAATGTTTTGATAAAGTCTGGTTTAATTGAATTATTTTACATTAGTAGAGATAAATGCTTTCAGATCGTTATGATCTGGAATGATTCATGATCGTTATGATCTCCTAATGGTTAAATAACTATCTATCCTGCGTATTTTGTTTAAATAATTACAGTGTTGATCTATATAGATGTAACTTCCCCTATATATAATTTGCTGTAAATAATCATCCATCCTGCGCTCCTTGTTTGAATCATTAAAATAGTATTGATCCATATAGATATGCTTTCCTATGTCTTCCTCATCCTCATACAATTAATTAAAATAGAATTAATTTAAATATTTAATTTAAATACAATTATTTAAAAGCCACATTTTATTCAAAGGAACTGCTGAGATTTATGATTAAATAAAGGAATCTTTGGACCAAGAATGTTTTGATAAAGTCTGGTTTAATTGAATTATTTAACATTAGTAGAGATAAATACTTTCAGATCGTTATGATCTGGAATGATTCATGATCATTATGATCTCCTAATGGTTAAATAACTATCTATCCTGCGTATTTTGTTTAAATAATTAGAGTGTTGATCTATATAGATGTAACTTCCCCTATATATAATTTGCTGTAAATAATCATCCATCCTGCGCTCCTTGTTTGAATCATTAAAATAGTATTGATCCATATAGATATGCTTTCCTATGTCTTCCTCATCCTCATACAATTAATTAAAATAGAATTAATTTAAATATTTAATTTAAATACAATTATTTAAAAGCCACATTTTATTCAAAGGAACTGCTGAGATTTATGATTAAATAAAGGAATCTTTGGACCAAGAATGTTTTGATAAAGTCTGGTTTAATTGAATTATTTTACATTAGTAGAGATAAAGGTTTTAAGATCGTTATGATCTAAAATGAATCATGATCGTTATGATCTCCTAATGGTTAAATAACTATCTATCCTGCGTATTTTGTTTAAATAATTAAAACAGTGTTGATCTCTATAGATGTAACTTCCCCTATATATAATTTGCTGTAAATAATCATCCATCCTGCGCTCCTCGTTTAAATCATTAAAATAGTATTGATCCATATAGATATGCATTCCTATGTCTTCCTCATCCTCATACAATTAATTAAAATAGAATTAATTTAAATATTTAATTTAAATACAATTATTTAAAAGCCACATTTTATTCAAAGGAACTGCTGAGATTTATGATTAAATAAAGCAATCTTTGGACCAAGAATGTTTTGATAAAGTCTGGTTTAATTGAATTATTTTACATTAGTAGAGATAAATGCTTTCAGATCGTTATGATCTGGAATGATTCATGATCGTTATGATCTCCTAATGGTTAAATAACTATCTATCCTGCGTATTTTGTTTAAATAATTACAGTGTTGATCTATATAGATGTAACTTCCCCTATATATAATTTGCTGTAAATAATCATCCATCCTGCGCTCCTTGTTTGAATCATTAAAATAGTATTGATCCATATAGATATGCTTTCCTATGTCTTCCTCATCCTCATACAATTAATTAAAATAGAATTAATTTAAATATTTAATTTAAATACAATTATTTAAAAGTCAAATTTTATTCAAAGGAACAGTGAGATTTATGATTAAGTAAAGGAATCTTTGGACCAAGAATGTTTTGATAAAGGCTGGTTTAATTGAATTATTTTACATTAGTAGAGATAAAGGTTTTAAGATCGTTATGATCTAAAATGATTCATGATCGTTATGACCTCCTAATGGTTAAATAACTATCTATCCTGCGTATTTTGTTTAAATAATTAAAACAGTGTTGATCTATATAGATGTAACTTCCCCTATATATAATTTGCTGTAAATAGTCATCCATCCTCTTTGTTTAAATCATTAAAACATCATTGATCCCTATAGATGTGCTTTCCTACGTCTTCCTCATCCTCATACAAATAATTAAAATAGAATTAATTTAAATATTTAATTTAAATACAATTATTTAAAGGCCAAATTTTATTCAAAGGAACAGTGAGATTTATGATTAAGTAAAGAAATCTTTGGACCAAGAATGTTTGGATAAAGGCTGGTTTAATTGAATTATTTCATATTAGTAGATACTAGATGTTTCCAGACAGATGAATCTCTTAATGATTCATGTTATCAATTGTAACGATTAAATGCTATGCAAAAACCTCACATAGTCGGTATTGGCATTATAATTAACTTCACACTGAAGCAACACAACGGGCTATTAACCTCACATGGAATAATCATTGTTTAAATCTGTGGAAAGATTCATACATTTTTATCAAATTAGTGAAAGAAAAAGACGATTAATTAGCATAATATGAAACTAGTATTTTATCACCCCAAAATACCTTAATAACAAAATAATACTTTATGTTCTTTATTTTGTCTATAATCTATATCTAATTGAAATTATGTTTCTTATCTATTCGAGTGAAAAAGAAATGTAAGAGTACACCATTCTGCCAACGGCGGCTACCATCCCGTGTTCTTAGCATCCTCTCATAGATTATAAAATTTTCCTACATCATTAGAAAGCCATTTGTATTGAACTTCTTTTTGTTCTTTTTCAAAACAGTATTAATAGGGATACTTCGTCTCAGTAAAAAGGTAATTTAATCTTGTAAAGTTTATTTTTCCGTTGCGAATATTTTAAGGAAACAATTTCAATCATACCTTTGTTTTTATCAGAACTCGAAAACTGATTACTTTTTATGTGCGCGATGAAAATAAAGCACTTAAAATATAAATGATGAAATGCGCTCGACAATTAAACAATTAACAGAACACAACCAATTAGTATAATATAAGATAGGTCATAGGGTTTATTTGCTTTGTTAAAAAACAATAGTAAACTATCAGAATTCGTAGAAATGGACTTATCATTATTCCACATCAGTTTTCAGGCATGCAACGGTAAATTTATACAAACGCAATACTACAGAACATAAAAAATAAATGAAATCAGGAATATCAGATTCAAGATTTTTGACCGAATTTTACAATTATACAGGATTTTTCTGATATTCCTGTACAAATTTTAAGGGTAGGTATGGAACACAGAGATGTTTGAACTCAAGCACCACCAGTTGTTCTAGACAATACACTAAGGTGCAGAAATCAAAGATAGCAAGCATGTGAACAACATTTTTACCAGCCTCATTTTAAGTTACAATCTTTGTTAACAAGTATAATAAATGTTTGCAAACATTTATTTACTTCCAAACATTTGCCTGAAATTGGGAAGCAATCAGTTTGTACTTCCAACAGAAGGATACCAAAAGGATGAATTAAACCAGAGGTTCTTAAACTTTTGAGACAGCTTTGGAAATTGAAAAAGCATACCACTATAAGTATACGATGACATTTGCAATTGCTACCGTCTTATAAATTGATCTCTGAAGTATGATCTTATGTAAAAGTATGGTCTTAAAAGTCAAACTGAGAAAGTCAGTAATGTCGTTTTGGTAACGATAATTCTCACCAATCTCCCCCAAACCGGTATTCATTATGGGTTTATAAACCCTAGGATAAACATATGTTTATTTGCCATTACGCATGGCATATATTGCACATGAAATAGGAGTACACATACACAAATGATGACAAAAACTTCTGAAAACAATTTACCGGAGAGTTTAAAAATTATTTCAAACATTTTTGACAAGAAAGCGCTTAAAGAAGGTTTTGATTATCAAACAGCTATATACTCGAGTCTACTCCTAAGGATATTTTATCAGTTACCCATAAAATTGTCACATAATTACAAACTAGGCTGTTCCGACAAGCAAATATTAGAAATTTCGTCTCCGCCAAATTATACACCAGTTATTCAACGAAATTGATTGCATTCTAAGTTATTGACCTCTTAAACTTTCATGGATTTGGTGCATCATAAATCATCGCAATCACGGGTTATAAAATCTAGCATGCTTATCATTATTTATAGACAAGTCTAGATATCACATATTATTTATAATAGTCCAGATTTATGGATTACGTGTGTGATGTAACTGAAAGAATATTTTGTCCTAACTTCACATATTTTCTAGGAAATTTACGACACTAAAGTAGAAAAAGCACCAGGAGCGGTTTCCGATAGACTTCCTATCGCAAAAATCTCCTCATTATCATATAAATAGTCAAAAAGCATATTTCAAGTATCTGTGCTTATTTTTTTACCTTACCGTGACGCTATTAAGAGTTCATTAATATTATTGACAACCGCTGGTCACATTAATAATTGATTATGATGCATGGAAATTTTCACATCGGGAGGTTTTAATGGATGATGTTAGTTTATCATACAGGTAAAAGAAAAGCTCATGCAATTTTGATGTGTGATGTATATGATGATGACTGTTTATGACAGAAATGGATGTTGTCAAGAGGAGGAGTGATGGAATCTATAAAAAAATTACATAAAAACGCTGCTTTTTAAAGGTCTTGTTTTTCAGCGATGAATTCAGAGGGACAGGTTCCTGATTTAAAAAAGCACCTATTTATCGGAAGGATAATTCGCTATCTCCATAAACCACAATTCATCCTCTGTTAAATTCAGAAACGCGCTCGTATGATTTTCGTATTTTTCGATGAGGCATAATTAAGCTTTCAATACGCACGAACAGCGAGAAAACACAGGTCAATACTTGAAACCAGCTCTCAGTTCTCCCTTTTTATATGCTTACAGGAGGAGTTACCGGTGCACATGATTTGCATGTGCGTTGCAATGCTAATCATTTGCACATTCTTCCACGATCTACGTACGCATCGTGCAAATTCCAACTCTATCGGATGCTTCCTTCACGTTGTTACATTTTCGATATGTAGTGTATTTATAACTTGCACTTATTAATTATTTACATTATTATTATTTTACTTTTTATATTAAATAGATCATATTACTTAGATTCATAATCAAGTAAATACGGTCGGAATTCAAAAAGAGCATATTTTAAGTCAATTTCAAAGGAGGCATATCGTGAAATGGTGCATGCATCTATATATAAAGCAGAGTTGGCGTCTGTCTGTTCTCTATACAAATCTACACCGTTTGACCAATCCGCACCAAATTTGGTACTCTTATTCTTTAGAACCCTGCGTGTAACGCAGGCTACATATTAACTCCCGTTCTTGGGTGTGCAGAGGGGGATAAAAACAATTCGAAATCCCCATATGAATAACACTGAGTATTTTTACGATCACTGTCAGACCGATTCACACCAAATTTGTCACTCATTCTTTAGAATCTTGCGGAAAAAACAGGCTACATATTAACCCCATTCGATTTTTCCTGAGTCTGCAGAGGGGCCAAAAGCAATTAGAAATCCCCATAGGAATAACACTGAGTATTTTTACGATCACTGTCAGGCCAATTCACTCCAAATTTGGTACATTCATTCTTTAAAATCCTGCGGGAAACATAGACTATATATTAACCCCGTTCGATTTGTCCAGGATCTTTAGAGGGGGTTTAAACCACTCGAAGTCCCCATAGGAATAACATTGAGTAATATAATAATTACAAATAATTTAATCCGAGCAACGCCCGGTAATTCAGCTAGTAGTAAATATAGTCACAAGTCTGTCTCATACCCAAAGATCCCGATTCAAGGGCTCAATTTATTTGACGGCTAAAATGTCGAATGCCATCATTATAGGATTTATTGCCATCATATCTAAAATATGTGAAGCAATATTTGCCGTGCCGCAGAAATTTCTTTTATGCCCGACCGCTGACCGCATCGGCTTTCGGTACTACAACGAACAAAATGGCGGCTATTTGTGAGGGAGCGCCCAGTAGATGAACCACCATTGCTCTTAACGTCACCATCCGTGCGCTTACAAACCTAGATTCGAACCCGTGCCTAAAAGGTGGCAGGGAAATACTAAATGAGGTAGAAGACCATAATAGAAGATTAAAAATATTTCTTTTTTAAGTTAGGGTTGATTAAAATTTTGATATTATACTTCAAGAACTTTTCTGGCTCGCGGTAGCCCGATTGGAAGAGTAACGGACTAGCAACCGGATGATTGCGAGTTCGAATCCAACCCAAACCCTTCGTGTACAAAGAGGGCTGGTGCACGTTAAATCTGTCTGGGCCTCAAATGTGCTCACGTTGGCGTGGTGTGGATGTTTGGAGAGTGGGGTGCCAACTCAGGTGTGACCTCATCATCTGACCGTGGTTCAAAATTATGTGGTGTTGTCCTCGATCATTCCCTTCGGAGGACGATCCCGGACCGTCGCCAATAGCCCGTTGTGTTTCTCCAGTGCGACGTTAATTAAATACCTACCCATCGAACTTTTTAATTTAGTATTTTCTCTTAAACGCTAATGCTAATTTCAGCATCAAATTCCGTTTGAAGTCTTTTTTTCCAAAGTTTCCTGACCCTGATATTTCTACTTCTCAAATAATTGGGAATAAATAATTATCGTTGAATAATTAAATGTAAGAGGACCTTTTAGCAGTCATTAAACTTCGAAATTCCTTGATTGCTTCTCTGGCTTTGTTCTGCCTTTTTTTATGAACTTCAATGAATTAATTAAGTACCTGGTAAAGAAAGAGCTTAAAGTTAATCTTAAGAGGTATAACATTTGACACCCTTTATGTATCCAAATATTTCATAACTTAATGTATGTCGGAATTTAAATTAATCCGTATAGGGCTCGTGGGCGAATGAGAATACGACTCTTGAAACATACTTTGTCCAACATAAAAATATATTTGCTAAGAACTCTAAATTACATTGAATAAGCCCATGAAAAAAAGAAAGTGATTTGATTGGTTAGGAAAATGCTGTGTGGGGAAATCTATCTTTATAGGGAAATGAGAGAAGTGATTTGGTTGGGAAAAGTCCCGAATTAGGGAATTACACAAAGTTCAGTTTAAGCATAGCATATTCAAATTTAAGTGGAATTAACGCCGAATGTCACCTCAGCGTTAAAAATGGTTGAAATAATCTTGTTTTAAAAATTCGAAATCCCAGTTAGGGGAGTATGAACTCCCAATTTGGCCGTATTTGGTCATTTGGTTCAATAATTCTTTCTACACAGAACTTTAAACAACTGCTTAATTATAACCAGCCTGTATTACTTTTGAAGTTTGTAACAAATGAATATATTCTTCGAACGAAATGAAATCGAGTTTCAATGTAAAATTACCGAGCTGTCATAATCAAATTATATTCAACATGATTTATTAATAAACGCTGAAAAGATTGAACAAGATCGAATCAAAATTAGTATTAAAAACAAGAATGTTCTTTAAGCTATTAACGGTTACAAGATTCAGCGGATATTACCCAGTTGTCATAATCTAATTATGTTCAATACGACTTACACTATACTGACAAAAGTCAACGGACACTTGGCATAGAAACAAAATATAGCATTTATTAGGAGTCTGACTATCAATTTAAAATTTCAATTTCAGTCCACATCCACATGGGTAACTACAGAGCTAACTGCTAGTGAATATGGACTGAAATTTAAGGAAGGAATGTCCTATAGTAATGTACAAATATTTTATATCAAAATCTAAACACTAAAGTAGCTGTCACTTTATTATCCCAAATATACAATTCCTAAGGGACTGAACTGTGCTGGCGCCCCTTCATAAAATTATTGACTAGTCAAAATGGTTCAGTCCCCTAGAGCTTGTGCTCATGATGGTACGGATTTAACATTCTAAACATGGATATTTAGGGATAATAAAGTGACTGCTACTTCAGTGTTTAGATTTGGATATAAAACATTTGCACATTTCTATAGGACATTCCTTGCTTAAATTTCAGTCAATTCTCACTAGTAATGAGCTCTGTAGTTACTTATGTGGATGTGGAAATTGGAAATCTAAATTTATAGTCAGACCCCAAAATAAATGCTGCTTTATTTCTATTCCAGGTGGCCTGTGACTTTTGCCAGTACAGTATATTTATAAACCTCGAATGCAATCGATTCGAAATTGGTTTTGAAAACAAGAATGTTGCTTTAAGACAAAGTTGTATTTTCCGTAGAGAAGGGCTGTAGTTTATAAAAATGCAATTTCGGGAGCCACCCTGAAGAGGTAAATTAGGCTCTAAATTAAACTAAGATGTCGTTTGTACTTCCCTCAAGGCAACTTTCTCCTACTTTATTTTTGTTTCCTATTAAGCAACTTCACATTTTTTTATTCATATCTCCAATTTCGCAATGTTAACGTTCGGAGAACTTTCTTTTTTAAAATTTCTATAGAAACTAGCGCAAGAAAATATAGATACAACATAAAATGTTTTGTTCTGCATATCTTCATATTTTTTCAAAGAATTCTTTTTCAGTAACTTTTAACGACTCAAAAGCAATATTTAAAGCTTCATAAAAAGTAATTTAGTCTGTGATGCGAAAAAAATGTTTTTAGGGGTAAATAAAGAATCAGCGTCATGCGTAATTTAACTTTTGCATGTGTAAAAAGTTGTGAAATTTTAATGCTGTAATCAAATAGAAGATTGCTTATAAATAAAGAATTTTTCCAGGAAAGTTATGTTTAACCGATAAAATTCATCGTTGCCTATGTAATGAGTGCAAGATGTTTTGAAAGAGAGGTTTAAATTTTCTAAAATATAAATAGATTCATCAAGTATTTATGAGTTTGTATAAAAGGTGTGAAATGAGTGTTTTTTTTCTATAATTTTCTCAGTGTTGTAATTTTACATGGGCTGCAGCCTAGAATGACTAAATTTGGGGTTGTTTGCAGCGAAAAATAAGCTTTTCGTTCAATTATTTGAAATGCATTCTATGAGAGGGGGATTAACAAACAAACCAGACTGAAAGTGAGGTTTTTACTTCAGCAGCCCAAATGCTCTCACATAACGCATGTCGGGGTTACCTTGCAATTTAGTTTATCTCCCTTTTTGCGAAGTTTGGCGTTTAGTGTAATTGTTGTTGACTGATGAACTATCATAAATCAATTCAGAATATATTCTTTGAATTGTTTAGTATCAACATGCTGAAATCGTATTCGAAAAACAAGCCAACGTCACGTTCGGAATATCTGAGTGGTACAAGCGATCAGTAAATTAAATTTTTATTATCCTCGTGTAACTGCTATTATCATACTTGTAAACGTTGTTATGTCTTTTTTATATTTATTAAGCATGCTAAAACTTTGATATCAATGAACATATTTTAAATTATACAAGTGACAAACGGTAACCCTTATATGGAATGTGATGAAAAATTTAAGTTGGAATCCTCTCGGAAGAATTGGAGGAAGACTAGAAAAAGAGTGCTGATCTGTGTTCTTTGTAGTTTTGTATCGTCCTTAGTTTACTGATAATCGGATCACTACGTTATCTCTCGACACAAATGATGGCAGTTGGGGGATGATTTAATATCCCGAATACGTACAGGAAACACATTCCTCATCAGAAACACTACCACCCCTATTAGCTTGACAGAAAATGCCTCTCATGCGTATTCCAAAATGCGTCACTTGGTTTGTTTCTCTAATACAATTGCAGTACGTCTCCATTAAAAATGCCAAAGAATGAATTCCGAGCAAATAGTTGATTGTTCATTTCCAATTTGGCAATTCAAACAATGCCAAAGCGGCGACAAAATGCATTTTAAGGTTATCCTGATAAGTACCATGCAAGTACATTTGGGTAATGGAAGTAAAATGTTCGCATTCCATCTGGTTTGTTTACTCTGAAAATCCATCTCAAATATAGAAATTTGATTTTGAACAATTTTGCTTCATGCATCACAAAACAACAGTAATCTAATGCGTTCTAGAAGCGTATTAAAATGGTCATAAACTGCCAAAGCGAGCCGTTCTAGTAGAGTAATAAACCTCTGGTCCCCAAAGAGTTCAACGCACGAGTTTCATTTCAATTTTCCTCGGCTCGAGATGTTATGGTTTTAATACATAAACGATTAACAATGCCTTTCATGAAAATCAACCGGGGTACAAAGTGAAAAAAGAGCACAGAGAAAATTACAGTAAAACCGATTCCGCAAACATAATTCATTTCCACAGAAAGATCATTTATCAAAAAATAAAGCCCCGAGTGTTTTCCTACAAGACAACCTAAAATAAAAAAAGAACACGCCTGGATCCCAGGACGGTCGGTCGTGCGAGATGCAACTCTTTTTCACCACATAAACTCACTTTTCCTGCCCAATGGATTGATGAATGCGAACGCAATCAATTACGAATCTGGTTCACCGAGCCGTATTTCGTGGATCAAAAACCGTAATTGAAGCAAAGCGTGCCGTCATCTCATTGGCTCCAACGTGCAAAACCGGAGTTTAATGAATGTTGTTTTTCCAAAAACCACACCTTCGTTGAAGCTAACTGGGCTGAATTGTTTTAGATTGGAACCGTTTTACCTCGACGAAAGTGCTTTTTTTTTGCAGTATTGTATCCAACCTAACCGGTATTGATCTAATATTTGTTTAATTTTAACAAGTTATATTTTGGGGGTGACTCGCGTTTGGTTCTTTTTGAGGAAAATCAATTGGAAGCGGATATTTTTTTGCGTTGCATACATTTGAGGGGGAGTCATTTGCATAATAGGTTTGTGATGCAAATCTAACGCATTGTGGGAAATGTTTTGGGTTAGAATCAAAGTTTAGCAGATGTTAATGACAAGATATATTTCATGCTTGTGTTATCCAGAGCGGCTTCGAACTTTTTACTTCGCGTTATTACGTGAAATAGGCGGCCCGTCAGCATAATATTAGATGCATTATCAACAAGAATAATCTTTACCATTTTCTTCTTGGGCAATTTTTTCCCCATCTGTCAAACCATGATAATCATTACTATAGACCATGGACGAATGAGCAGTCGATAAGATATAGTCTCGATGCGATTTGTTTCGTATTTGACAAACCATGACTATGGACCATCTATGAATGACCAGTTAATAAGATACAGTCGATGCAAATTGTTTCCAATCTGTCAAACTATGGTAAGCATCTCTATAGACCATGAACGAATGAGCAGCCAATAAGATAGTCCCGATGCAATTTGTTTCCTATCTGCCAAACCATGATTATGGACCATCGATGAATGACCAGTCAAAAAGATACAGTCTAGATGCAAATTGTTTCCAATCTGTCAAACTATGGTAAGCATCTCTATAGACCATGAACGAATGAGCAGCCAATAAGATAGTCCCGATGCAATTTGTTTCCTATCTGCCAAACCCTGACTATGGACTGTGGATCAATCAATAAGATACTTTCTCAATGAAATTTGTTTCCAAACTGTCTAACCATGGTAAGCATGACTATAGACCATGGATGAATGACCAGTTAATAAGATATAGTCATTACCTCAATACCGGTTTTAGTCCCCCTTTTTCCCCTATGCTTTACTAGGTACGATTATAGGAATGACAGCACCATAACATTTAGTGAAAAAAGTCTCACAGTATTTTGTGTTCTGCACGCAGGAGCACCAAATATGACAATATCTTTACGGCGACATGGAATCGAGACCTATTTTTTCCAAAAGTATAAATATAAACAAAAAAAACCTAAAATTATTTTTCTTCTCTGGAATCGTATCCTTTCCTCTTATAAATCACAAAAATAATTTAAAAAATAAGAGAATCCCTTTATGTGTAGAACTGATATTTATTTAAACACCTTATGGAAATTTGTGTTCATGTTAGACTTCTGGCGATATTATATTCCATTCTACACCGATCGTATAAATAGATATCTGTAGTAGGATAAACCATAAAGCAAATTATGCAAAGAAAATAAAATAACATTATTAAGAAAGATGGTATAGTCCGCCTCCTTAGAGAAGGCAGTCTTCATTTGATTTTGAACGAGTCTATTAGTTAAATTACTGGTTTGGAGGTAATAAATATAGTGTTTTCACAACTGGCATCTTACGTAGGTTCTGGGTCTAAATTTATCGCTCGATGCAAAAAGCGATAGCAGTGATGACGAGTTGACAGAGAGAAAACATCCACGTTGATCACCATTCATTGCATATGGCATCCTTCCCCTAACGCGCACATACACCTTTTCAAAAATTGATTGACACAAGGTCGGAGCCGCAGCCCTGTTCAAAGACAACATATTTGAACTCGAGTTTCTCCTCTTGTTTGATTTGGTCCTGATGATGGTGGACATTTATTCCCTCGAAATACTTACTAGTTCTATCACCTTGTTTTCATTTCCTTTATTTGTCACGTTTTGAAGCTTTCGCATCAATTGATAATCACGCAACGTGAGTCACTTCTACGCAAGACGCAGTCAACGACAAAGCGTCGCAGTAAAAGAGAACGAACCCCCAGTCAAGCATAAAAAATAGACTCGAGTACTAAAAAAGAAGTGTCGTTCAGCGAACGCAGGATTAGATAAAGGAATTACTGATCCAGAAATTGGCAAAACCCAAGGACAGTAAGTCCCTCAGAGAACTCATAAAGCTCGTGCTAGAACCTACGTTCGTGGATCTTATAGCTCTGCTCCAACACTAATAGATAACAAAGATACATTGGCTCTTTGCACTTCTATCCTATAACGGTTTTTCTTATCTTTGACTCGAATAAGAACATTGCTTAATTTTTGGCGAGGGGAGAATTCTTCCAAAGGTGATCATGATATTTTTTGGCTAGGATAGATGGTGATTTTGTTCGGGTTTGGAGATTACCCCTGTCGGGTTCATTGTATAAAGTATGTCTAATTAACGCAATGTAAGAAAAGAAAAAAAAATGGTCGTTAGCAGATTAAGATTAATTTCTTCTATGCATTGTTAACTTCAACACTCTTATTGAAAAGAATACCATGAGAGTTTGAAAGAACGGATTGGAGAACTATTTAGTATTCGTAACCCTGAGCAAAAAACTTCAGAACTGTAATGATAACCTGAATATAGTGGATAATGGACCACCTAACTGAAATTGCAAAATACTTCTTTTAGATAGGCTAACCATATTCCTTCTTATTCACACCAGGACAGTTTTACGCAGTCGGTTACGCAAGTTCTTTAAGTCTGGGGACTGAGAGCTATGGAACACTCTTTTTTACAAGACATTTTTTTGAAAATGTATACCGTATAACAATTTTTTTTCTAACACATATCTTTTTTATGCAACGTAGCTTTTGACAAAGGGTTCAATCCCCGCATGATTGATCAGGCCTTCCACAAATTTAATCGACCCCACCCAAAGTTGTTTAACACAAGTTCCACCGAAAAACGTCTCCAATATGTTATTAGTCCTTTTTTATTCCTCACTTAACTATGGTATTGCACAAACCCAAAATGCGTTATGAATCATGAAAGCGATGCGTCAAAAATGCGGAAATCAACAAAACAGCCATTCTCAACATTTAGGAATTTTCTCACTGATTTAATTTCATACAAGTGAAAGTGATCAAATCTTCAAGATCCTTTTCGCATTAACAATTCGAGAAGTCTCCTCTCTTTTTATGCTATTGAACACCCTAGGGAATTATTGTAGTGCTTCCCACAGAGGAGATATGAAAGTAGAGTGAGTAATAGTAAACTTATAATACTCCCAGGATTATGCGATCAAAACTAGTAGTAACGTGACCCTTAGACTACTTTAATCACCCGGGGCGAAACGTACTTCATCATCTGATTGGTCCAAGAGACGGGAGTTAGTTAGTTTTCCTCTGAGTTTCAACCAAGTTAGTTTTCCTCTGAGCAGTCACGCGACTACTAGTCCACAGTCCACATGTTAGTCACACGTTTTGAAGTTCCTCTCAAAAGCAATGTTCAGTCTACTTATATTTCAATTTCACTTTGTGCATCCCCATTTATACATGTGGATGGACTTGATTATATAAAGCGATTCACCATCAAATTCAAGCTTTCTTTAGACCAAACATGATTAGAACTAAAACATTCTTTGAATTAGAGCAGACAAACCTGTGATATGCCGAAATGTACTGAAGTTCGGTGAAAAATATTCCAATCTCTGAAATGATTGAAATTATTTATACCACTGTGGCTGAAAGTACCAAACTCAACATTGGAGACCTACCACAGCTCATGATAACGAGAAACACATACTAATGAAATTCAGTTGTTATAAACGTCAAACAGTTCGAAGGGAATAGTGCCATTTTATGTAGTGCCATCCTAAAATTCATGTCTCATTCCTATAAGGATTTCAATTTATCTCAACGGTTCTCTCGTTAACTTTCCATTTAATAACGTTAAGTTTCCTGTTTTATGTGGCTTCACATTGTGAATCAGCTATAAAAGTAGTTACTACTTTCCTTGCGACAATGCAGACCACTTACGCAACGAATAAATGCATTTCAAAGTTTACGAGTTTCTTTAGAGTACTCGATTTGTGAGCTGGATATTGCGCAGCCTGTAGTGATATTATTTGTCGGCAATTTAATTTGTTTTATTACTTTGTAGCAAATATTGCTGAACTTAAAAGATGGATTGTGAGTAAATTTAGTGCAGATATTTTTTCCAACCCGAAACAGAGATGTTTTAGTTCTAAATTCATATTTAAATCTGAGATTCAATCTCATAAAGAAATAGATTTCATGCGAATTTTATTTATATTTTTCAAAGATATATAGTAGATTCGCATTATAACTACCCTGAGGGGACCTTCGCTGCCAGGAATATCACCAATAGCCCGTTGTGTTGCTCCAATGTGACGGTAATTAATTACCTGCATCGCTCCCAGGAAGTTGTATCAAACTATCTTTATATTGGACATTCCTGTTCGGACTTTTTTGGGATGTGTGTGGAAAAGAGAATGCGATTTTCACGTCTTATAAATTTTTGCAATTTCCGAAGAAAAACACTCGCTTAAGAAACGATCCTTAATGAATAATAGTATCAAAGTTTGGACTATTTGAGTAAAACCAAATTAAAAAAATAAACCATTTTAAATAATTCATTTTAACACTCCAAGTGGTTTTGACGAAATATCTCTTCCATCAAGATCTGATCAATTTCTCTAATAACGAGATATCTCGTTGTCAAGATATTGCCGATTTTTTTATGATGAGATCAAGATCAGATCAGTTTTTCTAATGACGAGATATCTCGTCCATCAAGATCTAGTCAGTTTTGATAATGGCGATATACGTGGTCAAGACAACGATCAGAAGTGGTCTGAACATTAGTAATATTCGAGTTTAACCCGATGTACAAAACATCTTTATTAAATATGTTCTATTCCTTCCTACCTTTCATTTTGTTTTGAATACAGAAAATCGTGTTTATTATAGTTGATTTTTTAAGATGGACTTAAGATCTGTATAATTAGAACAAAAATAAGTAAATTCAAATTATGCAAAATGGTATCACAAAATTATAAATTTATCCACTTGAAAAGCAAAGTCATATTCATAACCTTAAAAATTATGGTCATATTAGTTCTCGTGTAGCTATAAACAAAAGTAATTCGACCAACCAAACCTTAAAAAAGAATGTTAATATTTCTCTTAATTAACACAATTATTGAAGAACACTGTAATAGTTCTATTGTTTCTCATCATGGGCATATTTTGATTCGCGGCTCAAATAAACTAGATCTTTCTGAACCACGTTTCCTTCACATACTTTTGATAAAGGAACGTGATGGAATTCTTTTAGATATTCCTTTGCTGGTATACACACGTAGTAAACATTACTCAACCACTGGATAAAACAATGTCACATTTCGAAATATATATATAAACTTTTTTGTTCTAAATAAAAGATGTTTTTAAAGGAACCGATACAAAAGTGTCTTAACAATTTTTCTATCGCTTGGGATAGAAAAAGTTTGTTAAAAACAGACACATTTATCCTTTACTTAAGTGCTTGTTTATCACAGAAAAGGTTCGAGACTTGTCAGTATATTCTTCTGAGGATCAATGTATTTGTGAGAGCGGGCGGAAGAAATATTCCATTTTTCATTTTTTTGCAGTGGCGATGGTTACTATTTAAGGGCATATCAAATCCCACTCGTGTTTCGAACTTCTTTTATCCCTTCAAAAGAAACGAGAATGATGAAAGAGAGAAATATAGAGAACACAACGCATACAGCCATATATGCTCTTGCGGATGAATCAAAGTGGCGTAAGTCGAATTTCCGAATGCCTCGTCCGATTGTAAGTCTAGATAAGTATTTCCTAATCCTTTTCCATGAAGTTCCAATAAATGGTATTATGGTGAACTTAGCCATATCTACAAAAATTAACTTACTTATATTGCAGCATAACTACCGTGAAGTTTTTTTGGTAGACATAGTTGCTCTGTTATTCACATGTCTTGCGAAATTCGTAATCCGAACGTGATTATATACGGGCAATTGTGTGGTGAACTTAACCACCACTACAAAATTAACTTACTATATTGTAGTGAACAATATATATAAGTGTAAATTCAAGCAGAGCATGAATGAAGTGACATATATGGAAGAACACGGATGACAAATGAAATATAAAAATGGCTCTATGCTTTGGCGATTCAAAGTTGGCATACTAGAGGTTGTCGAGAAATCATTGCCCAATTCAATCTTCATTCAATACTATAGGAAAATTTTTCAACCACTTATGAAGCCAGACCTTGCTGTGTTCCACGAGCTAGTACATAAATTGCGAAGAGCTAAATTATAAACGTCACCAAACCACCCATCGTCAAAATCGCCAAACCTCATCCGACTCATCTCCACTCAAAATGTACGTGATCTGTTTTTATAGTGACCCCGAGTGACTAGATTTTGTGTCTCGAGCTGTTCTGATAGACAGACAGTATATCTATATCATATTGAATGATTACCAAAGGTTTGTTATCCTGAATATTGCGATCTTTTACCTTAAGCGTAGATATTTTGTGCTTAACGATATTGGTGTCTGAATTTTCGTGCGGATTTCTAATGATGTTCCATTAAACCCTAACATTGATTCATCTAATATAGGGAGTATCCCTTTTGTCTGAAATCACGAAGTGGCGAGCATTTTGCGATATCAATTACTCCCTTTGTTTGAAGTGTCACGAGTGTACGAAGTGTCTGAAGATTCAGTAAAGCAAACCCCAAAGGCTGCGGAATCGTACCTCACACTAACTATGGGATGGTGGTATTCGTGCATTGTCTGATAGTGGAAAGCAATTACTTATGCGCATGTCGTTTTTGTAATGATCGCAGCACGCTAGTAATTTAAACGTGATTATTCGTAGGCGGGTATCAGGGTAAATGTGCCCTTAAATGCAAATTTTGTTTACTTAAGACGAAAACACCTACCATCAATATTTTGTTAACCTTCACAAACACGCAATGGCCTGAAACAAAGGGATTTACATTTTTATTACCCTACTTCCGCTTTATTTTGATACAACATTAGTGCCCCCATTCGGGTTCAAAACATTCGCCATAATGAATCTGTCCTGAAATATTAATTTAAACCATAATGAATGTGTCCTGAAATGTAAATTGTAATTACTTTAGAAGTAAACAATTATCATCAATCTTTCATCGGCGGATAAAAATACGCAGTGCCTGTAGCGAAAAACAAAGGGAATTTTTACATTTTTATGGACGTTTCTGCTTCATTTAGAGAGTAGGAAAGATTCTAGTGTACCTCTGTGCATGATATATTTTCTCTTAATTTTAACCCATTTCTCATCTTAACTATAGTGACGCTTATATCGAATTCCTATTTATCTACAGACACAATTCAAAATTTAATTTTATTTAAACACTTAAAATTTATCGGAGTCTTGAACGTTTGAACACACTTCCATTTCATTTGTTACTGGAGGGATGACAAATAAATAACATCAGAAAATGGCATACGTAAACATTTTTATATATGAAATAATTTATAATTATACACCACTGTTTAAAAATTGCAACACTATGAAAGAATCATCAGAAATAAATGAAATTTATTCCACGTATTACTTATAGTGGTTTAAATAAACGATCAAATTTACATAGCAATAAAACAAAAATAATGCCGAAAATCAATATCTTGTGCAGCCGCCACGCGCAGCGATGAGAGTTTGTACACGTCGTGGCATCGAATCATACAGATTCTGAATGTCATGCTGAGGAATGGCATTCCAGATGGCCTTTATCTGATGCCAAAGTTCAGTCGTACTCTCTGCCCGACGAGCGAGTCGCCGTCCGATGTAATCCCGGACATGTTCAATAGGCGACATATCTGGGGAACGTGCAGGCCATGGGAGAAGCGGAACCTGTCGTGCACTGAAGAAGGCTTGTACATTCCGAGCAACATGTGAAAGGGCATTGTCTGGTTTAAATACAGCTCCAGGAATGCATTGTAGGAGGGGTAGGACCTCGGGCTCCACAACTTCCCTGATGTAGCGTCCGCTGTTCAGGATCCCCACAATTTGGAGTAGGTGGGATCGCCCATGATATCCAATAGCGCCCCAGACCATAACGCCTAGCGTTCGTCCAGTATGACGCTGAATAAGACACTTCGGGAGAAGACGTTCACCTCTGTAGCGTCTGACGAGTACGCGTCCATCGTTATAGTCCAGATTGTAGCGGGACTCATCTGAGAAGACGACTTGTTGCCAATCGGCACGCCATTGGCTGTGTTGGTGAGTCCATTGTAGCCGGAGGCGTCGGTGGTTCAGCGTCAAAGGAATCCTGCGCAGGGGAATCCTTGCATGTAGCCCATGGCGCAGAAGACGTCGACGAACCGTGGGGGCAGACAATGGTACACCTGTAGACATGCTCCAATGTTGTGCCAACGCACAAGAGGACGCTGTACGGTCCGTCACCGCCATGCGGATGAGGTGCCTCGTTCCGTGGTGACGTCATATTGCGTGGCCCACTGCCGGGATTTCGACTTGTCCGGTTCTCCACGGTCCATCTCTTTCACACACGCATCAGTTGTTGCATTACGCCCCGTGCGAGTGGCGATTTGACGATGCGAAAGTCCACCCTCACAGAGGCCGATCATACGGCCCCGTTCAAACTCCGTTAGTTGCTCGTATGGCACACTGCGTTTATGGCGAGGCATAGTGACTTCTAATCAATCATTTAGTACAGCAGTCAAACGACGATACACACATTTTAACACACCTTTACAGTGCTTTTTATACACGGCTCACTTGGAAGTTTAGAGGGTGTTTTTCGGCCCACACATGCGTGATCGCTTTGTAGTTCTTATCATTTGCATATCCTAACCTGTTTTGCATTTCCTGCAAGTTTTGTTTAATTTGCATGATTCCTTCACGGTGTAGCAATTTTCACAAACAGTAGTGTACTTAAAAAATTGAAATTTCCAATTTCTTTTTTTTTTATTGCGATCAAGTTATAATGGGAAATTATAACTTGATCGCAATAAATTGATCGAAATTTTATTATTTATTAACCCCTTTTGCTCTTACATTTTCTGTTGCAAAAATTAACTTCAAATTTAACTATGCTCTTTGTCTCTTCGATGTGCCATATTTAAGTGGTCTTGGTTGTTAGTTGATAGATAGTTGAGTTTACATCACACTGGACCAACACAACGGGCTATTGGCGACGGTCTGAGATCAATCCAGAAGGGAAAGATCCGAGGACACCTCGTAATTTTGAACCGCGGTCAGATGACGAGTTAAGAGCTCCCCTTAGAAGCTTTAAAACTATCCTAACAAATCGCCAATAAGGACCAGGACAGTGGCAAAGCTGTAGCAGATTTAGCACTAACAGGATGCATCACGAAGACGCTTTCTATGTTACACCCTTTTTCGTATCTTAAATAAATATTTTAAGAACATTCTTGCAAACGAAATACTTAAAATTATTTAAAATACTTAAAGGGTAAAAGCAAAGTATATATATTTAAAAATGCATAATTATGTTGCAAAAATTGCATATATAATGAACTTTCTCACAATAACTTGCTAACTTTATTTAAATAATCACGGTGAAATTTGACTCCCAAAGTCTTGATCCGTTTGCATACTTTTATCTTGCACCAATAATCACAAATAAATATGTAAGATTTCTTCCCTAAAACTGTTGAATTCTTTAGAGTATAACAATAAATCACTGCAGGGATGTTTCTCATAAACTTTTGAACCATCATCTAAGGATATCACAATTTCATCCTCTAAGAAAAATGACTCGGAGACATGGCGGGGAAACGGTGTGAAGACTTGTTAAAAGCTTTGACTGCTTCTCATTTTTCTTCCACACAAATGTATTTTGGATGGAGAATTTCCTTCTCTCTTTTACAAAAGCGAAAGGCAGTCTCCGTCCACCCGCTGCTCGGCTATCTGTTAAAGAAGGACATTTTATTCACTGAATGACAACGGCAGGAATAGTTTGTGTGAGCTTTTCAAAAGATGTGTTACTATCCTCACTAATCCAATCAGACCCAGGGATGGCTAGGTTTATGCAATTTTTCGCATACTTTTTATGTAATTCTTTAAGTTATACTAGCAGACGAAAAATTTCGTATCAATATTTATATTTTTGGTTTACAGTTGAATCTGATTTTGACTGGTAGGAACGGGCTAACATGTTTCTTCGTTAACTCTGAGTTTTACACACGCATATATGCACACTGTGACCTGTATGACTTCTAACCAGCTTTGATTTTCTTAACCAATTTTACGCTTCCTAGAATTCTTTCAATCAATAGGTAGGTAGTTAATTAACGTCGCAATGAAGCAACACAACGAGCAATTGGCGGCGTTACGGGATCGATCCCGAAGAGAATGGTCCGAGGACAGTACCTCGTAATTTTGAACGACGGTCAGATTCCGAGGTCAACTGAGCTGGAACCCCACTCTCCAAACATCCACCTTCACTCCAATGTGAGGACAATTGAGGCCACGATCGATTTGAAGGGAATCAGCCCCTATGTACTACACGGCAGTCTTTGAGTGGATCGAGTTTCGAACTCTTACCCCTCCGGTTGCTAATCCGTTACTCTTCTAACAAGTCTACCGTGGCCCTTCAATCAATAGATGTGGTCATGTGTGTTTTGGAGTAAAAGCAATGCTATACTCGGAAATATCTTGACTCTCAGAGGGATAAATCCAGGTGCTAATAAAAAACGTTTCCGAAAATACTTACCATTATTTATTTGGTATAGGATATAGACTGATAATAACTTGCTTAGCATTTCATTACTGCCTCTTATAGGCTGATTCATGGCACGTAAAAGATAATTTGAGTACCTAGCTGAAAATGTTTTAGTTTTGCTTCTTATGCCATGACCTTTGAAGGGATTCTCTCTCTATTTGAAATTCCAATTCTGTTTGAAAAGAATGTTCTTGAAACACCTAATCCTCCTAATAATCTTCGTCTGCTTCTTTATTCTGTTCAATTGCTTGGACCTATATTTCAGCAACAATATCTTGGAGTCCATGTCAAAAGTCATCACATTATCATTAATTTGTTTCTTTGAGGCAGCAATTTTTTGACCATTTTCATCTCATGGCACACTCCTCTAGGTCTCTCCTCCATTTCAAGGGGATGGATTCTGAATACATTCCCGTGCTACGAGATCATCGTGAAAGGATACGCATCTTTCAAACTCAGAATCATTCATTAATTCTACCCTTTAGTGACTATTCACTGATTTTTAATGGACAGAATTTTGGGGAAAATGAATTGAAGTTACGGAATACAAGTACCAAAATCCTACGCTTAAATTCCGAGTATGTATCGGCTCCTTAGCCAAGTGAGTAAAGTTCTGGGCTGGGTTCAATAAGCTCTGTGTTTGAACCCCGGTCTAGACATACATGTTCGTAACTAACTTTAAGCCCTCATGGAGTGAAAAATCACTATAGAGCGACGAAATACGAGATTGTTCGTAATAAGCAAGTGATAACCTGTGCAATGTTAAGCCAATATAATTTAATCCTTACTTCCGGTAATACTCGGTTTTAAATTAAGCCAGGGCTAACGATAACTGCAACAATTGCATCAAAATTTAGAAATATTAAATGCCTTTGCCTTTTGTTAACGAACTAAGAGAGCTTGCGGATTTCAAAATTCCATTCCTGTTAATGAATGACAGTTATGTTCTGAGGAAGATCACACTAATTTCCGTTTCTGTATTTCGCGTTTAATTAGAACTTATTGTATTACATTTCATTTGCGATGAACTAAGAGCCTATGTGGTTTCATCCTTCAGTCCCTGCAACTGAGTGATATATTTTCGGTAGAAGTAATTAACTTAGAGCAGCCAGATATCATTGCAAGCGGCTACTTAATAACGTTAATATCAGCTCCATGTGACAAGAGCGGTTGAGAAAAAGAGAGCTCTGCTGCGGGAACAAAAACACGTTTCGGCATGGGACAATCCATCAACCTGTGTCATTTCCGGTGCTGAGGCCGCACCTCAGCGCCGGTTTTGCCAAGAACGTTTAAATATTGTTTTGTTTGCCAGCTCCGGTTATTTAGACAATTCGAAAATCGCTTCGACCTCCGGATTTTCAGCCGAAGGAGGTGTCGGATGTGATGGGGGATGAGAACTGCTTGCGAGGGCTTCTCGGAAAAGTAATCAGTTATGTTGGTGGGAGCCTTCACTCTTCGCAAGAAGAGTTTCTTCGGCTTTATTTTTAGACTTCGGAATAACAACTGGCGGTGCTACTGTGGCACGTCTAAATGGTCCGCCATTGTTTCTCTAGTCTCGAGATCCTGGAAGGTTTCGCTGTGTTCAAAACTACCACCTTGAAACCTCCCACCATTTTCGAAGTAGGACTACGTCCAGTCTTGTCACACAGCATGCGACAAAACACACGAAATACGCATACGTACTTCGTTTCTGTACAGAAAACATATTCGCACCATGCGTATTTCAACCAGTTTAGTGTCGCAGGACTGACGTTGGGCCAATGTGTGATTGCCGTTTTTCGGACTGTACTGTGCATGTCTAAATGATTCATTATTCTTTCTCTGGTCACGAGATCCCTGGGTTCAAAAATTCAACCTTCCCTGTTTTTGGTGTAGCCCTATGTCCAACCCGGCCACACAATGGAGTAGCATATGACAAATACGCATGCATACTTCGTTTCTGTACATAAAACCTGTTGACACCCGTGCCAATTTAGTATCGCAATACTGATGTTGAACTATTGTGTGGCTTGGCGTCCCGCCAATAGGATAAGGCGATTAACAGTCGAACTGTGACAAATTCAGCTGTTTTAGCGTTGAACTTACCTAAAAATAAAAGTAAGGAAAGTTTATATATTTTATTAAGGTATAACATTTTATAGAAAATATGTAGCATTTGTGAAAAGATATATAATTATTATTATGTGATATTTACATAAACATACAAACATTAAAACAGACATAAAGCGGGAAGACATACACATAGCATCAACCTTATAATGAAATAGACGGAACATGTGCCCGAGCTTCGTGTTATTTCTTCCAATTACTCGGTTTGAAGATCTGTCACGTGATTGTGGGTACAAGCATGAATCCTAAATTATTGATTGGTTAAAGTGATTGTCCACAGTGATCAAAAACACTAGTCTGCGCTTTCATAGCCAATTGGCCTAGTCGATTTGCATGTCCACGTGATTTACCCTTCAGAGACCTTACGATTGCGACTCCGCCCACTTGCTCTGTCTATTTCATTAGAAGGTCGATGACAGATGGACTAGCGCTGTGAAGTTCAGTCGCCAAGTTACTGTGAGTGCTATACAAAATTTCATGAAAATATATCCAGTCATTTGGACGTAGTGAGGGCACATACATACACGAAAAGTAGGAACCACTAATTTTGCTTTAACCCTCCTGGTGGTTATCTCGGCGAGGTATATCTTCATTAGTAAAAGTGACGAGGTCTTGATGGACGAGGTATCTCGTCATTAGACGAAAACTGACCAGATCTTGATCTCTCATTCAAAAAAAATTGGCAGTATCTTGCTATCGGCAATTGCTAATGACGAGATATCACGTCATCAGCAAAAATTGGTTGGATCTTGATGGATGAGATATGTCGTCGAAACCATTTGAAAAATTAAAATGGCCTCAAAAGGACAAATAGCTTGAAATGGGATGAAAATATTCAATGCACAAAGAAACATTCCATTTTATTGATATAGATAATTTTAACATGGTACACCACATTCCAATATAGGTGCGGAGTTATGTCATTTCTTTTCATCCATCCTGCAAGAAGTAAAATTAATGCTTTCAAATCCTTTTCCATAAAATCTTGTTGGTCACGAGCACCAAGATATGCCAGATGACTTCATCAACCACATAACTTGGCCACGTCCGCTTAATTATCTGCCTATTTCTGCTCCGTCGGTAGTTTTGCTTACGGTCGTTTATTTAGATATAACAAACGTTTGAAAATTTGAATTACAAGACGCAAAATTTTTTTCTTGAATGCTAACGAACCCTATTTCGTTTCAAAAGACACCATTTCAATGTCATCCCATAAGATAAGGTGACGTGATTCGAAAGATTTACGAGCTGTCGCAATGCGTAAAGCCTTTTTGAGCCCCCTATATCAGCTTGGAAAAAGAGTTACCTAAAAGCCATCAAAATCATCATTAGCCATTACAAATTATGCTGCCAGACCAACTATTTCCATACAGAATTCTAACCGGCTTACACGGCACCGAATCACTTTATACCCGAGTCATTTTTAACAGATGAGGTGTAGAAGACATTCCCCTTATTAATGGCAGTTAGAATCTGACCTAAATCTACTTTACCGCCCCCATCGTGCGTTTCATTTGAAAACTTGATTACATTCGGACACTAGAACTGATGTTTATTAATCGACCCTAAACCTGGCACTTCATTTACTCTAAGAAACGTACCCTTGCTGTAGATAGAGTGGTTGAGCTGCGTACCATGCGTTTCGAATACTAATCACGACACGTGGATGTGCAGGGGTCTCCGCAATGTGCGGTTAAAAAGCAAAAATTTATAAATGATACGAGGCTGATTTGGAGCATGTCAGAAGATTGAACCTAACCCCAAAGTTTACCTCCCATATTGCTTAATAACTAATAATTGTGTGTGAACATTAAAATTCTGGGAGAACGACTCATGGAAGGCAAGGCTTAAGTGAAAAACTTTGTAATTACTATCATTAATGCTACTATACTTGGATAAAATTCACTACGAATTCCTATACGATTTCCTCTTAATTATTGGTTCGAAGAATTTTAATGGTTTGGTGTTTTGCTGAGCATTTTCAAGCTAACTAAGATGCTTCAACCTGAGTGCATTTTCATGTCAATCTTTAATGGATTTTAAGATCCATTATTCATTCGCATGAACATACCTTTATGCTTATGTATTTTACAGAGGTGCAGGGCTAGGTAATAATAATTTAAAAGTTACTTTAGAGTGCACTGTTATTCACGTAGTAATTTTGATATTCAGTTTGGATTGAATCTTATTTTCATCTATTAAGCGTTATAAATGTAATGTTTTCCTATTATTAAAGCACGATTATTCATGCTATGATTACGGTATTAAGTTGGAATTAAATCTTATTTATACCTATCCTAATGCTACAGTGTACAACACAAGGATTAGGAGCTAAGATAAACAAAACTATACGAAAGGAAATAATTAAAAAATTATGTTATGAATAAAAATAATAATTAAATAATATAAAAGGAAACAAAACCTTCGAGGAATCATTTTTAATCAGTTTCACGGAGTACAAACCCCATGTCCAAGCAAATTCATCTGTTAGATTTCAAGAGTCATTCGTTGTCGTTCACATGGCTTTCTAGCAGTTTTCGGTTGTCTTTCAAAAAGATCTAAGCATAAATATAATCATCTCCAGGCATCAAAGTAATGTGGGATTTGCAAGAAACCAATCTAACATGGAAGTCTAAGGCATATAATTCCTTATGTAATGTAATGGTGCAAATAGTAGTACTAGTAGCGCTGGATATCTTGGGAGGCATGATTGCAGATGAGGTCTTTTGATGCTTTTCTTGAGATTTCTCACGTTGTATCTGGCAGAACGATGACTTCCAGTTTTGTATAACATCGTCAATTGAAAGGCTTCGGGCAAAATAATGATAAGCCACACTTGAAATTTTTCGGGAGAATAATTTTCAAGTTTTAAAAAATTTCAAAATTATAATGGTTCATAAACGATTCAAGAAGTCGTGTTATCTTAAATGACTGGTTTGAAAGTTTCCTTGAGAATTCTTACATTCTAAGAAAAAGCATTCAAAATAGAAAATTAAAAATATTTTTATTTTACACAGCACATTTTTAAATTTGTTATACAGTTAACACATCTTTTCCAAACTTCGAATTCAAACAATGCGTATAATATTATCATCTCATGAAAAAAAAAAACATTTATTCAATAATTTATTTAAATCTTGCAACAATAGATCATTCAATTCCTATAAAAGGTATTTTCCTGAAGGTACTACTGAATTTATTTTTCTAGTGTACTACCAAGCAACGTTTATCAAAGCCCATTAAGAACAAATACAAAAACCAACAAACGCATCAATACATCTTCGAGTATCTTCCAAAGCTAATTAAAATCCCCCCCATTCCAATTAGCAATCCATTAAACTAAACTCAAAATCAAAAGCTTCCACTTCATTTATTTCCTCTGCCCCAAAAAGAGTTAAACGGATCAAAAACTCGAAGACCGCTGTGGCGTAAAAACAAAATGGAGCTCCAGAACAAACACTTAATCGAACCGTCGTGCAATTAACTTCATGTTCCGTCCTCGCAACCTGCCCACTTAATTACGAGGCAGGAACCGATGTAGTTTTAAGGCGTGGTACCACCTTCTACCTCTGAGGAGTTTGCCTTCATAAATCTCCAAAGTCCGGTGGGTCGGACGATGGCGTTTCATCAACCCTAATCCAAAGAAATGGCCCAGAATGTGCACCGAACAATGTTGACGAGTTATGAATTTTTTGCTTTCCAGTGGTCGGTTGCCAGGGTGTTTTTGTATTGTTGTTTAGCAAGGCCGTTGATCTGGGGAGGTTTGGTGCGTGGACTACATAAATGCTGGATATAATGCATGGGTTACCAGCGTCGATACTCATCAATTAAATCCGATTTTTTTTTTACTTTTTGTGTAAATAATGTAAATTTCAAGCACCTGCGTAACCTATTGGATGAGAGATTAGCCTGATTGTTTTGCTCTTTAGAATGTAAGCTGTTTGATCGCGGAAAAGGTGTTTTTAGTGGCGAGAAAGGTTAAAAATTGAACTGCTCCACCGTTCTTTCTTTTCTAAATATTTATAAGTTTTGATGCAGTTAGAAGGGACCCTGACCTACCACCGAGCCGGTCCGGCTCGGTGGTAGGTCAGGGAAAATGCAGTCAGATACCGGCCTCATTTGGGAAATTTTTCAATTCTTGAAGGTACCAAATGCCATTTTGAACAATGTGACGGCTTGTAAAATTTTAAAATATAAATAGCATGTGCTAGTATTAAGTAGTCAGCTTGCTTACCACATCAGTCAATCCCTTGGTTATTTAGTTCTTTCCAATAAAAGTAATACAGTGAATGGTACAGAATTGTGTGTGTAAATCCCCACACACACACACACACACACACACACACACATACCGCATTTCTTAAAAAAAGAAATATTTCAAGAAAGAGGTAATGAAAACACAAAACGTCGCTGACGAAAAAAAGTTATGATATTTAAAATTATCCAGTCGAGCCATTTATTAAATTTTCTTAACACTTGCTTCGTCTTTGTGGGAAGCACTGAAAAAATGTCATCACAGGTGACGATCCAGAGGTTGAGGAAGTGTAAGAACAAAAACAAATCATTTCTGAAGAATTTGGCATTGGACAGTTCAAAAGCGAAAAATGTTTTGGTAGGAAATGAAAACTATGTGGGAAAGATAATACTTTAATACTAGGGTTTCAATTTTGAAAGTTGACGTAGCATTCGCTAGGAGGATAGTAAATTCTTCTGGAAACTAATAAATATTCATAAAAATCCGCATTTCAAAATTCTTTCTCTCCCTACTGCTGCCGAAACCATTTGCAAAATTGTTCTAGAAAAGAGGAATACTTTTTGTAGAAAATTCTTCCGCTGTTAGATAGAAAAATTGAATAAATTCCAGCGTGTGTTATGCTCTACTCTGCTTGTCATTTCGAAGCTTAATCTGTCATCCTGTATGAAAAAACTATTATTTCATGAGGAGTTTTTCATCTGTTTCAAACTGATTTATTCAATCTATTTTCTCATGTGTATTTTTGTAGAAAACTTGTACTTGTATATTTACGACAGGATTGTTTTATTTCATAAATAATTAATTTTTCATGGTAATTGTTTTGATTCTAGAACTAGGTTAGATTACGGGTCACAGTCCCAAGTTAGATGGGGAGTCCAGTATCAGGTTCGACGACGGACCCCAACACAAGTTAGATAACGGTATCAGACTATAGGATGGGCCCCAGTACAAATTAGATGACGGTACCATGCTATATGAGGGGACCCAGAACAAATCAGATGATGGCAACAGGCTATATTATGAGTTCCAATACAAATTAGGCTATATGAGGATATATGACTAGCTCCAATAAAATTAGATGACGTTACCAGGCTATATGATGGGTCCAAGTACCAAATTATCTGACATAGTTCAGTACCAGGTAATATGACAGGTCCCAGTACAAGTTAGACAATGGTACCAGGCTATATGAGGGAACCTAGTACAAATTAGATGAGTGTAACAAGCTATATGTTAAGTCCCAGTATCAGTTAAAGGAAGAGCCTAGTACCGGGTTAGATAACGTTCCTAATACCAGGTTAGATGACGGATACAGAACAAGTTAAATTATGGTACCATGTTATACACTATCTACTAATAAGTATTTGGACACCCATGCAAATGACGATATCTGCGGTCCTGATATACGTCACGCCCTCCGCCGTTAAATATCGTGTAGGAAACAACATTGTCATTAGTCGCATGCAAGATGCCACGAAGTGCAGAGTTATCTGATTTCGAGAAAGGTGTAATCGTCGGGTATCACAGAAATGGGCCGATCCTTAAGGGACATATCTAGGGAGCTGAATTACCCAAAATCGACAGTGGCCTATGTGATTCAGAAGTGCAAGGTGAGCGGTGATTGTCGGAATGTGCCCCAAGTCGGCAGAACCACGAAACTGGGAGATAGAGACCGACGGGTGCTGTCCAGAGAAATTCGGAAGAACCGCACCCAACCGATGGTCCACATACTCCAGGAGTTTCAACAGGCTTCCGGGAGTGTTGTTTCGATGAATACCATCCGTAAGGAAGCACATCACCTTGGTTTTCATGGTCGTGCTGCCGCCCATAAGCCTTTGATCACAGTCCAACCGCGCTGCTCGGTTAATGTGGTACAAAGCACGTCGAAAGTGGACCGTAGATCAGTGGAAACGGGTTCTCTGGAGCGATGAATCAAGGTTCACCCTCTACCGATCGGATGGCAGGGTCTGGCGTCTGCCTGGAGAACGCCTCCTGCCAGAATGCATTGTATCCACAGTAAAATTCGGCGGAGGTGGAATCATGGTCTGTGGGTGTTTCTCCTGGTATGGACTGGGACCCTTGATTCCAATTCATGGTAAGCTCAATGCCGACGCCTACTGCACTATTTTGGATGACAGTGTGCTTCCTACGTTGTGGCAGTTTTACGGGTTGGACCCATGTTACTTCCAGGATGACAACGCCAGCTGCCATGTTGCGAGGTCCACCATGGATTGGTATGGTGACAGTGGGGTTAACCGAATGGACTGGCCTGCCCAGAGCCCAGTCCTGAACCCTATCGAGAACCTCTGGGACGAGTTGGGTGGCCGAATTAAGGGGTGAAACAACCGTCCAAAATCGGTGAAGGAACTTACATGTCTTCTCCAAGCCTAGTGGAAGAAAATACCACTAGCCGTCATACAAGGGCTTGTGGAAAGCATGCCCCGGAGGGTTGAGGCTGTAATTGCCTCTCGTGGAGGCTCTACCAACTATTGAATATGAATAAATTTTGTTTTTTCTTTTCTATCACAGGTGTCCAAATTCTTATTGGTAGATTGTGTATTACGAGTCCCCAGTACATGTTAGATGAGGGTGGCAGCCTATCTCAGTACGTTAGATGGCGCGGAATCCACTTCCTGGTTTGATGTCGGGTCTCAATACCAGACTATATGACGGGCCCTAGCCCAAGTTAGATGAAGGAGTCCAGTACTAGATTAGCTGACGAGACCCAGTACAAGTAAGATGGCCGTAACCAGTCTATATGACGGCTCCAGTCCCAAGTTCGATGGTGGAGTCCAGTATCAGTCAGATGACGGGCTCTTCATGAAATAAAATTTTGTGTTTTCAAGTTCTTAATGGGGGTTTGATTTACGCAAATGTATAAATTTTCTCTTATTTTTCTTCACAATTTCTTGAATGTAGAGAACAGACTGCATAGTAAAAATCTTTTCGCATGTTTTGCGGATCCTTTTGACATCGGATCCCAGTAACATGGTATCAACGATGCAATTCAAGTTGACATCATCTGGCAACAATGAAATTACATATACCAAAATTTCATATTCACAGAATTATAATACATAAAACCACACTGATCAATATTCGTTGAGAATTCGCCTGAAAGTGTAATGAATAATCTGAACAAAAATAATTATGGTAAACAGGCACATAATACAGAGATAAAGATCTTTTATTAATAATTAATCGATAGAGTCAATTATGGTGAAAATAAAAATAAGGATATTCACACGGCGGTTGTAGTCGAAAAAAATCATTTAACAAATTAAAAGAAAGAAAAATGCTCCAAAAGTTTCAATAATCGTTTATTGATTTTTGAATACATGAATTATTCAATAGTTTTTTAAAGTACCATCACGTCTTTCGTTTTCTTTTTTCCACTATCGCAGTTGAAAATCGCAATGAGGGTAAAAATCATGTAAATGATCAAAGATTGTCATGTTTTGCAGTGGATGACCCAACTAATTACAGACCGTGGAACGAACTCAACACGTTTGTCCTGCTCCATATCAATTACCTCCAGCGGAAAATGTGCTGATTTTTAATTGATCATTTTCCCCTTTCGATGAAAATCGGGGAATGCCGGGATGGAAAATTTATGCGTCGTTGTTTTATTTATTGCGCAGCAGCGATACTCCTAAATTTAATTTATAGGAATAGCGGTTGGAACAAGACAGGCATAAATTTGTCAAGATTCATTTATTTAGAAGATCGTTTTTTATCTCTTCACTTCAAGTGTAAAAAATTAACGACTCTTCTTTCAACGGATATATTTCACTTCTGGTGTGTTGATTTTTTTATGGTTTTGATTTAATTCGTAATGATTCGTTGTTTTTTATAATACCCTGCGTCGAGTAACACTTCTGGGGTCTCATTAATACCAAATGACAAATGGAATTTGACGAGATTTATTGGTTTTTTTTATTGCTGTTTAGCTGCTTACAACTAAGAAGCAAGTTTTGAAGGGATCGTTTGGCCACATCGGTTGAATGATTATTAGGGATGAAATTATTTATGAATTATGCGTGACGAAATTATAAGAGATTATGATGTTATTAAGATGTGATGGATGTGAAATTATGCGGGATTATGACTTTTTTGAAATAAATGCGTGTGATATTCACAGGAAACACTCATTTCAAGTTTTTTTGACTGTTACTTTTCGCGCTATCTTATTAAGCGTTCTAATAATGTGGAACAAAATGTGGAAATGTTCTAAAGTAAGTCTGCTGTTTCCTATATTGTTTTGCGAATAGCGTTAAGTAGAAGATCGGAAGAGTAACAATGAATGTTTTTCGAATTAAGAGCTTGAGTCTCGAAAACAATTTAACGATTTGGACAATTTAAATAATAGAAAACTGTATTCGTAGAAACTGAAACTTTAAGGAACGAGGAATATAAAAACGGGTTCTATCAAGACACTGGGGGAATAGAATTTCGTTTCAACAAATTCTAATAGCGAAAAAAATTGGTCAGTTCAACTCAGATGAAGATATCTGTTAATTTTGTCAAAAGTAAATGGTATCTTTATGAAGAGATCAGTGGTTGAAATTCTTAAATTCTGGTGCTTTGACTTTTCCGCTCGATAACATCTTAACTCATTCCAATCAAGGTTTTTTACGTTTGCAGTGTTAAAGTAATCTAAAAGAATGGCTTTCACTCGTAAAAACTCCTAAAAGACATAAGGATATCCAATTCATGTCAAACCAAAATTTTCCCAATTTCTGAAAAAATGGACACATATCGAGTCATTTGGGACTCTTCCTTTTGGACCTTTTACACCTCCAAGTAGTTTCATCGAGTTATCTCGTATGTCAAGATCTGACCAATTTTACTAATGTCGAGATACCTTGACATCAAGATATTGCAGATTTTTCTTATGATGGCGAGATCAAGACCTGGTTAGCTTTCTCCTAATTACGATATATCTCGTTCATCTAGATTTGGTTGATAACTAGATGGATTAAACAGGTTCAACAAATGGATGAGACAGAATGACTAAGACTCGATGTGCAGCCATCTATCCGTGGTAAATCCAGGGATGTTTCGAAAAGCACCGAAACAACAACTTTATATTTCACATCAAACACTACATATCTCGATGAGAGCCAGGAAGAAACTAGCATATTCGCTTTATCAATCCTGACTGAGTCGTCCTAAGGCAAACTTTTGGTAAATGGTTATTTAGACAAAAATTGGGCTGTTTGGTCTTAATGTTTGACACGAATTGAACTAAAATGTTCTAGGAGTTTCCATGAATGAAAATCATTCTTTTAAGTCACTTTTAACATTGTGTGAAAAACCTCTTGGCTAGAGCGAGTTCAGATAGTGGTCTGCGGAAAAGCCAAAACGTCAGAATTTAAGAACTTCAACACTTACTCTGCTACTAGGATATCATTTAAAAAAAAATTAACCAGATATATTCATCTAAAAAAAACTAAGGACTAAGAAACTTTCTTCGCTATTAGAATTTGTTCCGGTAAAATTAAATTCTTTCGATCCATCCTATTGTACACTTTGGTATTAATAAGAAACATTTTTCTGAAAATCAAATTTAACAGCTGCTGGCTCTGACTGCACGACACAAAAAGTAATAGCCAGACAAATTGTCCAGAAACCAAAAATCACCTGCAAGACAATATATCTTCATATTTTGTAGAGCAAGATTGCATAACTTTATGAGAACTGCGTTCCGGATGGCGAGGTAGGTTTGGCGACGATCCGGGATCCAACCCGAAGGGAAAGATCCGATGACAACACCACGCAATTTTAAACCACGGTCAAATGACGATGTCACACCTGAGCTGGCACCCCACTCTCCAAACTTTCAAACCATGGATGGAAAAGAAAGAGGGTTGCGTATATTAGTTTGTAGATGGGTGCAAGTGTTGAGGGGGAAGGATCTGACAAGAATAATCCATTTTGGGGAATTATTTCGTAATATCAATGTAACACGTTACATTTTTCTTTGCTAAATAGACTTTTATAGTCGGGAGTTAATCCTGTTCTGAATTCCTCAAAATACCCCCAAATTCTCGTTTTTAAATTAGCCCGCAATTTACACACGAATTTTGGTTCATAATTGTAAAAGTTTGCTCTTACACAAATGTGCTTCCAAAGATATTAACATTTCCTGAGCATTCTCTATCAAATTTTTAAACCTGTGTACTTCCAAGAATTTGTATAGAAGTCATATTTTTAAGTAAATGTTGTATATGGTTGAGTGATAATACTCTTATCTATAAAAGAAATTTTCAGTGTACACAAACAAATGACCTGAAGACGAAGAATTTAATTATTGTTATACAATGATTTCGCTCCGTAGAGAAATAGGTAGGTAGGTATTTGAATTAACTGGAGTAGCACAATGGACTATTGGCGACTATCAATTCCGAAGGGAAAGATCCCAGGACACCTCGTAATTTTAAGCCGACAGATGACAATTCGCTCGGTAGAGAGAGAAATTACATTAAAATGTCGCCAAGCGACATACCTTCAGGAATACTTATAAGAAACACGTGATTCTCTACTGAAGTTATATACGAAAAATACCTTAACTCATTCTCAACAGAATATCTTGATCAACTTGGTGAAATGCCGGCTAAAATTTTTATTCGATTAGCTGCTGAATGTATTTGAATAAATTTAACGCTATTGATCGACATATAGTGTTACTATAGATCATCTGTTATCTGGTTACCCGAAAAAACCGCTATACAATTAGCCTAAGAATTTCTAAAGTGTGGTTTCGCTGCGAAACCACTTCACTCTTGAAAGGGTTAACATAATTGAAGAGCTTCGGTCAAGAGAATCAAAAGAATTTCTGATTGTTTGAATGAGTGCTTACTACTTGAAAGTTTAAGATAACATGACCTCTTGAATAGTGGATAGACCATTATAATTTTGGAATTTTCTTGAAAATTGCTAACCTGACAAATTTGAAAAATATAATTTCTTATTAAGTTGTCCCTTCAATTTTAAGGAGAAAAATCATTGGAATCAGAATGCACAAGTAAGTAAAACAACTTTCATTAGAAACCAAGAACTCTAAGAAACCAAGTACTCATTAAAACAAACAGCCCCTAGGTTAAAATTTCACACCTGATTATCCTCAGGTAAACCCATTATACTTCTGTGCTTCGAGGACGTTTATGCATTTCAGCCACTTTCATTTCAAAGATGTTCCCCATCACAGCGGGGTTCCAAAAAGACAGGACATTATCGTCTTTTCGATTCGCCGAAAAGCGGGAACAATTCATCACTTTTAACAAGGATCGTGAGAAGAAGTACAAACAATGAGTTGAGTTGAGAGGTCAAGAGATTTTACTTTCTTTCTTTCCCCTACATGATCCCGCTGAGCCAAGCAAATAAATTTCCTTGAGGACGACCGGCCACCAAGTGACCTCCGCATAGCTTAGAATCGTTTCCACTGCAGGTAGCGGGTGAGACGTCGTTTCGGTTTTTCTTGCTATTAATTATCAGCGAGCAACTGGTTATAATTTTTTCGTTAAATAATGCGAAGTGGATGTTATTTGTTTTTGGACGACTGCATAGGATGGTATTCTGCAATGCTAGTCAAGAATACAGCATCTACAAGTTCGGTCTTTATGGCTAACGGTTCCTTCCAATTAGTTTTGACGAGATACCTCGTCCATTAAGATTTGGTCAATTTTGGAAATGATGTGATGTCTCGTCATCAAAATATTGCCGATTTCTTCTATGATGACGAGATCAAGATTGGGTCAGTTTTCTTCTAATGACGAGATATATCTTCCATCAAGATCTGGTCAGTTTTGGAAATGATGTGATGTCTCGTCATCAAAATATTGCCGATTTCTTCTATGATGACGAGATCAAGATTGGGCCAGTTTTCTTCTAATGACGAGATATATCTTCCATCAAGATCTGGTCAGTTTTGGAAATGATGTGATGTCTCGTCATCAAAATATTGCCGATTTCTTCTATGATGACGATATCAAGATTGGGTCAGTTTTCTTCTAATGACGAGATATCTCTTCCATCAAGATCTGGTCAGTTTTGCTAATGACAAGATACTTCGACGAGACAACCACCAAGAAGGTTAAATTTCACCAATTAATTGATCCACTTATTTAAAAGTACTCCTCCCGCTAAGGGCAAGAAGGGTGTGTCATGAAATTTTAAAAAATAAGACTGGTTTGTGCGAGTAAAATGTATGCACAAATATTATGTCGGATAACGTTGACGCATTCGTTCTGGGATCTTAACAAACCGCCATCTTTATCCGTTTCAGACAGAGGACATTAAGAATTGAATGTAATTGGCTGAGTTTTAAAGCGCAAGGGCCATATTTGACCATTCTGCGCAACACGTATTAGACAGAGAATGCCAAGTTCTGGATATGCACTCAAGGAAAGTTTTACTGACACATAAGAGAGAAATACACCAGGTAGGAATCGAACCTACGCAGCCTACAACTCACAGGTTGCTAGCGCAGTGGGAAAACCCACTGAGCCACTATGGCCCTTGCATATAGTTTGAAACGAGCCCCCTGGTTTCTTAAAAGAATACATGACACTTATTACTCCTTTCACTCCCCTTGCTTATTGCAGCATACCGCCATCGGACACTTTTCACTGTGAGTTTCGATGCTATATTACGGAAAAGATGGAATTTCACTCTTTCTGGAGTGACTTGTTCCCTCATAATATTTATGTTACATTTTCCTGTGATCAAACATCTAAAGAAAGAGAAAAGAAACCTTTCGACAGAAACTAATGTATTATCGGTCTACCACTAGGACTGCTCCAGATACAAAATCTGCCCTGACTGTTGCCGTAGAAACTGATCTTATCTTATTTCCCAAAGTGGATGCTTAAAAAATGTATTAAAGTTGTCACATTGTCACACTTGATGGCAATTTGGAAATATATTTAAGATTTTTAGTTGCCACCGAGATCTGTACTAGTATATAGTAGTACTCTTTCCGTCGCCAACATCCGCGAAAAACAAAATGAGATTAGGTCATCCCTGAGAGTCACCCCTACTCAAAATGAATGAACCCTGTCTATCTAGCGACCTGCACCACCCAGACCTGGTCTCGGCAGTAGTTCTCATGGCAGACAGACAGTAATGTAGCTCAAGATAGCTTTTCTCATGAATCCAAACCATTCATTAGATATTGGTGGAGAATTCTTTAGCAAATCTACTAAGCTTCAATTGACGATGTCGATGAACAATTTATTTATCTTTTATTTTGGGGGTAGCTGATGCCCATCAGCCATTTCCTGGAGATCGCCATTGCTATCGATTTACGAAACTGTAAATTTTATATTGTTTATTCCTATTCTCCAACATAGAAATAATGTCAATTTCTGTGCCACGCAGTTAGTGAAATAAAGATGGATAGATACTTAAGCTGTTATAATAATATATTCGCTCGACATTTCGGAACCACTTCCATTTCCTTTGACAACGCACCCAATGCGTATCCTCTTTCACCTGAACCACTGCTCCATGTTTAAGTGAGACACAAGAACGATGGCCAATTTGTAACGTGTCCATTACACCAGGTGTTGCGCCTTGTAATTTCGCCGATTAATTCCATTTCCTAACATTAGGCGCTAACAATAACACGATAAGTTAGACATGACACATCCAGCGAAGCCAACAGGTACCGAGACTGATTGGCTCTGGCAGTGGAAAGAATTTTAATAAATCACTGTCCTCAGCACACAAAAGCAATTGATCGGCTTCGCTGAAACCCGTTTGGTGGAGTTGAGGGGAGGTGCAGCTTTGAATTTTTCAGCTGAGGGATAAGAATAAAAATTGTTGCGTCACCGACTTTTTTTAATTGATGAGGTTTTGAAGTCACGGAAGAAATGACCCATTTGGCTATGGATTGGTACCGGCCAATGGGAATCTGGCAGACCCACTTAGCACGTCTATTTGTGGAAGCTTAAATTTTACAAACAAGTTTATATGCTAAAGTTATATACTTCGCATTTCATCTGCGCTAAAGATTGTTTCTTTCTTCTATATATAGATGACTCACATTTCATACTTATTTAAATCCATTTATAATGAATACAGCAACGACATTTGTACATTTCACACCTCCAAATGAAGTAAAATTAGTTCAAAGCATAAAACAGTATTTAGTGTACTTGCTGGTGTCTTATTTAATGTACTTAGTGGCACATTTCCAACAAAGCGCATGGCAAGAAATGCACACCATAATTAGCTTCAGAACGTCCACTTGAATTGCATTCCATTCCCTTGATCAAAAGCAATTCGATATTTTTGATGTCTAAATCTATTTTCGCGTTTGCTCGCATTCTTTTCTGTGCTGATTTGTATCTCTTAGATACTTGCATACTAATTTCGAGTTATACCATCTTTACAAAGAACCAGATGTTCTTAAGTACATAAAAATACAGATGATGTGATGGGTGGGCATCTAATTCAAATGCCCGATGAAATGAGTACAAAAAAATATTTCTGGCCAGGTCGATTGGAGCTAGACCTTGAGGAAAGACCAAAGCTCAGATGGATTGACTGTGTAGACAAGGCTTTGGCATCCGCAAAACTAAGAACTGGAGAACTGTTGCCAATAACAGGTCAAGATGGAACAATCATCGAGAAGGCCAAGACCCACACTGGACTGTCGAGCTAATAAAAAAGTTTTATATTTTATAAGTTTACATTTTTTTAAGTGTAGTTAAATATTTTATAAGTTGGTGACAGGTTTCATATGATATTTATGACATAACATATCTTGGAAAATCTGGATAAACATTAGACACTGAGTCAAAGGTTTTAAATGAAAAAAAAATATTTTATAAACTGGCGACAACGTTTTGTACGCGATGTTTTATGGCATATAAACACTCTTATCTTTGCAAAGATGTTTACAGATGCTGTCCAAATCTAATTTCTTTAAACCAAGACATAAAAATCACCGCTAAATAACTTAGTCGATCCAGTCTATGATAAAATGGCACCACACGCATACTGCCTTTCGGTCTCGCGTGTCAGTTTTTCTTATCCCAACGTTCCATCTGTGCCAGAATGCACCACTTCCCTTGGGTCCCGAGTTCTCCTCCCGGGAAGGGGAAGACTGTTTTCAGAGCAAACACATTACCTCGTTCCTTGTCAGTTTTAATCAAAGTGGGGACAAAATATACACCCGAAATCTTCCGCCATTAAAGCGAACGCCAGAATCCGTTATGAGGCGATCCGTTAAAATGTCTTGTTATCTCAGACGGTGTCAACCAGGGAGAGAACTTGCAAGCGGAACCCCCAACTCATTAAGAATTTTTGTAAAGAAAATGAAGCGGTTTTAAAATAGCTGACGTTAAATATGGGGTCATTCGCAGAAAAGAAGGCAGGATCGAAAACACGAGACTTACTTAATGACGAACCCAGTTTAAACTTCTCTTTCACTGAGGAGATTTCGTTGTTTTTTCCCTTTTCTCGCATGAAATTTGCCAAGGTAAATATAAAAAGTCCCCTTCTCTATGTTCGGTTTGGATTCTTGTTTTTATGGCATCTATCAACACGTGCGACTTCTTGATGGCACACAGAGTGTCTCTCGTCGTCCGGTAGCAATTGTGGTGGATGTCTTGTCAACGTTGTTGGAAGTTGGTAGGGATTGACGAAGAGCGAAGATAGCTATGGGGTTCCCGGGGTGCAAGCGAGTGCAGAATCTAATCTGAAAAGTGCACTACTATCAAAATATAAGAACTTTTCTCGTAAGAACGTTCTACGAACATATAAAAAGCTCCGTTCCTCTCTGTTCAGTTTGTATTCTTGTTTTTATGGCATCTATCAACACGTGCGACTTCTTGATGGCACACAGAGTGTCTCTCGTCGTCCGGTAGCAATTGTGGTGGATGTCTTGTCAACGTTGTTGGAAGTTGGTAGGGATTGACGAAGAGCGAAGATAGCTATGGGGTTCCCGGGGTGCAAGCGAGTGCAGAATCTAATCTGAAAAGTGCACTACTATCAAAATATAAGAACTTTTCTCGTAAGAACGTTCTACGAACATATAAAAAGCTCCGTTCCTCTCTGTTCAGTTTGTATTCTTGTTTTTATGGCATCTATCAACACATTCGCCTTCTGGATGGCACACGGAGTGTCTCGTCGTCCGGTGGCAATAGTGGTGGATGTCTTGTCAACGTTGTTGGAAGTTGGTAGGGATTGACGAAGAGCGAAGATAGCTATGGGGTTCCCGGGGTGCAAGCGAGTGCAGAATCTAATCTGAAAAGTGCACTACTATCAAAATATAAGAACTTTTCTCGTAAGAACGTTCTACGAACATATAAAAAGCTCCGTTCCTCTCTGTTCAGTTTGTATTCTTGTTTTTATGGCATCTATCAACACATTCGCCTTCTGGATGGCACACGGAGTGTCTCGTCGTCCGGTGGCAATAGTGGTGGATGTCTTGTCAACGTTGTTGGAAGTTGGTAGGGATTGACGAAGAGCGAAGATAGCTATGGGGTTCCCGGGGTGCAAGCGAGTGCAGAATCTAATCTGAAAAGTGCACTACTATCAAAATATAAGAACTTTTCTCGTAAGAACGTTCTACGAACATATAAAAAGCTCCGTTCCTCTCTGTTCAGTTTGTATTCTTGTTTTTATGGCATCTATCAACACATTCGCCTTCTGGATGGCACACGGAGTGTCTCGTCGTCCGGTGGCAATAGTGGTGGATGTCTTGTCAACGTTGTTGGAAGTTGGTAGGGATTGACGAAGAGCGAAGATAGCTATGGGGTTCCCGGGGTGCAAGCGAGTGCAGAATCTAATCTGAAAAGTGCACTACTATCAAAATATAAGAACTTTTCTCGTAAGAACGTTCTACGAACATATAAAAAGCTCCGTTCCTCTCTGTTCAGTTTGTATTCTTGTTTTTATGGCATCTATCAACACGTGCGACTTCTTGATGGCACACAGAGTGTCTCTCGTCGTCCGGTAGCAATTGTGGTGGATGTCTTGTCAACGTTGTTGGAAGTTGGTAGGGATTGACGAAGAGCGAAGATAGCTATGGGGTTCCCGGGGTGCAAGCGAGTGCAGAATCTAATCTGAAAAGTGCACTACTATCAAAATATAAGAACTTTTCTCGTAAGAACGTTCTACGAACATATAAAAAGCTCCGTTCCTCTCTGTTCAGTTTGTATTCTTGTTTTTATGGCATCTATCAACACGTGCGACTTCTTGATGGCACACAGAGTGTCTCTCGTCGTCCGGTAGCAATTGTGGTGGATGTCTTGTCAACGTTGTTGGAAGTTGGTAGGGATTGACGAAGAGCGAAGATAGCTATGGGGTTCCCGGGGTGCAAGCGAGTGCAGAATCTAATCTGAAAAGTGCACTACTATCAAAATATAAGAACTTTTCTCGTAAGAACGTTCTACGAACATATAAAAAGCTCCGTTCCTCTCTGTTCAGTTTGTATTCTTGTTTTTATGGCATCTATCAACACATTCGCCTTCTGGATGGCACACAGAGTGTCTCTCGTCGTCCGGTGGCAATTGTGGTGGATGTCTTGTCAACGTTGTTGGAAGTTGGTAGGGATTGACGAAGAGCGAAGATAGCTATGGGGTTCCCGGGGTGCAAGCGAGTGCAGAATCTAATCTGAAAAGTGCACTACTATCAAAATATAAGAACTTTTCTCGTAAGAACGTTCTACGAACATATAAAAAGCTCCGTTCCTCTCTGTTCAGTTTGTATTCTTGTTTTTATGGCATCTATCAACACATTCGCCTTCTTGATGGCACACAGAGTGTCTCTCGTCGTCCGGTGGCAATTGTGGTGGATGTCTTGTCAACGTTGTTGGAAGTTGGTAGGGATTGACGAAGAGCGAAGATAGCTATGGGGTTCCCGGGGTGCAAGCGAGTGCAGAATCTAATCTGAAAAGTGCACTACTATCAAAATATAAGAACTTTTCTCGTAAGAACGTTCTACGAACATATAAAAAGCTCCGTTCCTCTCTGTTCAGTTTGTATTCTTGTTTTTATGGCATCTATCAACACATTCGCCTTCTGGATGGCACACGGAGTGTCTCGTCGTCCGGTGGCAATAGTGGTGGATGTCTTGTCAACGTTGTTGGAAGTTGGTAGGGATTGACGAAGAGCGAAGATAGCTATGGGGTTCCCGGGGTGCAAGCGAGTGCAGAATCTAATCTGAAAAGTGCACTACTATCAAAATATAAGAACTTTTCTCGTAAGAACGTTCTACGAACATATAAAAAGCTCCGTTCCTCTCTGTTCAGTTTGTATTCTTGTTTTTATGGCATCTATCAACACAGTCGCCTTCTGGATGGCACACGGAGTGTCTCGTCGTCCGGTGGCAATTGTGGTGGATGTCTTGTCAACGTTGTTGGAAGTTGGTAGGGATTGACGAAGAGCGAAGATAGCTATGGGGTTCCCGGGGTGCAAGCGAGTGCAGAATCTAATCTGAAAAGTGCACTACTATCAAAATATAAGAACTTTTCTCGTAAGAACGTTCTACGAACATATAAAAAGCTCCGTTCCTCTCTGTTCAGTTTGTATTCTTGTTTTTATGGCATCTATCAACACATTCGCCTTCTGGATGGCACACGGAGTGTCTCGTCGTCCGGTGGCAATAGTGGTGGATGTCTTGTCAACGTTGTTGGAAGTTGGTAGGGATTGACGAAGAGCGAAGATAGCTATGGGGTTCCCGGGGTGCAAGCGAGTGCAGAATCTAATCTGAAAAGTGCACTACTATCAAAATATAAGAACTTTTCTCGTAAGAACGTTCTACGAACATATAAAAAGCTCCGTTCCTCTCTGTTCAGTTTGTATTCTTGTTTTTATGGCATCTATCAACACATTCGCCTTCTGGATGGCACACGGAGTGTCTCGTCGTCCGGTGGCAATAGTGGTGGATGTCTTGTCAACGTTGTTGGAAGTTGGTAGGGATTGACGAAGAGCGAAGATAGCTATGGGGTTCCCGGGGTGCAAGCGAGTGCAGAATCTAATCTGAAAAGTGCACTACTATCAAAATATAAGAACTTTTCTCGTAAGAACGTTCTACGAACATATAAAAAGCTCCGTTCCTCTCTGTTCAGTTTGTATTCTTGTTTTTATGGCATCTATCAACACATTCGCCTTCTGGATGGCACACGGAGTGTCTCGTCGTCCGGTGGCAATAGTGGTGGATGTCTTGTCAACGTTGTTGGAAGTTGGTAGGGATTGACGAAGAGCGAAGATAGCTATGGGGTTCCCGGGGTGCAAGCGAGTGCAGAATCTAATCTGAAAAGTGCACTACTATCAAAATATAAGAACTTTTCTCGTAAGAACGTTCTACGAACATATAAAAAGCTCCGTTCCTCTCTGTTCAGTTTGTATTCTTGTTTTTATGGCATCTATCAACACATTCGCCTTCTTGATGGCACACGGAGTGTCTCTCGTCGTCCGGTGGCAATTGTGGTGGATGTCTTGTCAACGTTGTTGGAAGTTGGTAGGGATTGACGAAGAGCGAAGATAGCTATGGGGTTCCCGGGGTGCAAGCGAGTGCAGAATCTAATCTGAAAAGTGCACTACTATCAAAATATAAGAACTTTTCTCGTAAGAACGTTCTACGAACATATAAAAAGCTCCGTTCCTCTCTGTTCAGTTTGTATTCTTGTTTTTATGGCATCTATCAACACATTCGCCTTCTTGATGGCACACAGAGTGTCTCTCGTCGTCCGGTGGCAATTGTGGTGGATGTCTTGTCAACGTTGTTGGAAGTTGGTAGGGATTGACGAAGAGCGAAGATAGCTATGGGGTTCCCGGGGTGCAAGCGAGTGCAGAATCTAATCTGAAAAGTGCACTACTATCAAAATATAAGAACTTTTCTCGTAAGAACGTTCTACGAACATATAAAAAGCTCCGTTCCTCTCTGTTCAGTTTGTATTCTTGTTTTTATGGCATCTATCAACACATTCGCCTTCTTGATGGCACACAGAGTGTCTCTCGTCGTCCGGTGGCAATTGTGGTGGATGTCTTGTCAACGTTGTTGGAAGTTGGTAGGGATTGACGAAGAGCGAAGATAGCTATGGGGTTCCCGGGGTGCAAGCGAGTGCAGAATCTAATCTGAAAAGTGCACTACTATCAAAATATAAGAACTTTTCTCGTAAGAACGTTCTACGAACATATAAAAAGCTCCGTTCCTCTCTGTTCAGTTTGTATTCTTGTTTTTATGGCATCTATCAACACATTCGCCTTCTTGATGGCACACGGAGTGTCTCTCGTCGTCCGGTGGCAATTGTGGTGGATGTCTTGTCAACGTTGTTGGAAGTTGGTAGGGATTGACGAAGAGCGAAGATAGCTATGGGGTTCCCGGGGTGCAAGCGAGTGCAGAATCTAATCTGAAAAGTGCACTACTATCAAAATATAAGAACTTTTCTCGTAAGAACGTTCTACGAACATATAAAAAGCTCCGTTCCTCTCTGTTCAGTTTGTATTCTTGTTTTTATGGCATCTATCAACACATTCGCCTTCTTGATGGCACACAGAGTGTCTCTCGTCGTCCGGTGGCAATTGTGGTGGATGTCTTGTCAACGTTGTTGGAAGTTGGTAGGGATTGACGAAGAGCGAAGATAGCTATGGGGTTCCCGGGGTGCAAGCGAGTGCAGAATCTAATCTGAAAAGTGCACTACTATCAAAATATAAGAACTTTTCTCGTAAGAACGTTCTACGAACATATAAAAAGCTCCGTTCCTCTCTGTTCAGTTTGTATTCTTGTTTTTATGGCATCTATCAACACATTCGCCTTCTTGATGGCACACAGAGTGTCTCTCGTCGTCCGGTGGCAATTGTGGTGGATGTCTTGTCAACGTTGTTGGAAGTTGGTAGGGATTGACGAAGAGCGAAGATAGCTATGGGGTTCCCGGGGTGCAAGCGAGTGCAGAATCTAATCTGAAAAGTGCACTACTATCAAAATATAAGAACTTTTCTCGTAAGAACGTTCTACGAACATATAAAAAGCTCCGTTCCTCTCTGTTCAGTTTGTATTCTTGTTTTTATGGCATCTATCAACACATTCGCCTTCTTGATGGCACACAGAGTGTCTCTCGTCGTCCGGTGGCAATTGTGGTGGATGTCTTGTCAACGTTGTTGGAAGTTGGTAGGGATTGACGAAGAGCGAAGATAGCTATGGGGTTCCCGGGGTGCAAGCGAGTGCAGAATCTAATCTGAAAAGTGCACTACTATCAAAATATAAGAACTTTTCTCGTAAGAACGTTCTACGAACATATAAAAAGCTCCGTTCCTCTCTGTTCAGTTTGTATTCTTGTTTTTATGGCATCTATCAACACATTCGCCTTCTGGATGGCACACGGAGTGTCTCGTCGTCCGGTGGCAATAGTGGTGGATGTCTTGTCAACGTTGTTGGAAGTTGGTAGGGATTGACGAAGAGCGAAGATAGCTATGGGGTTCCCGGGGTGCAAGCGAGTGCAGAATCTAATCTGAAAAGTGCACTACTATCAAAATATAAGAACTTTTCTCGTAAGAACGTTCTACGAACATATAAAAAGCTCCGTTCCTCTCTGTTCAGTTTGTATTCTTGTTTTTATGGCATCTATCAACACATTCGCCTTCTGGATGGCACACGGAGTGTCTCGTCGTCCGGTGGCAATAGTGGTGGATGTCTTGTCAACGTTGTTGGAAGTTGGTAGGGATTGACGAAGAGCGAAGATAGCTATGGGGTTCCCGGGGTGCAAGCGAGTGCAGAATCTAATCTGAAAAGTGCACTACTATCAAAATATAAGAACTTTTCTCGTAAGAACGTTCTACGAACATATAAAAAGCTCCGTTCCTCTCTGTTCAGTTTGTATTCTTGTTTTTATGGCATCTATCAACACATTCGCCTTCTGGATGGCACACGGAGTGTCTCGTCGTCCGGTAGCAATTGTGGTGGATGTCTTGTCAACGTTGTTGGAAGTTGGTAGGGATTGACGAAGAGCGAAGATAGCTATGGGGTTCCCGGGGTGCAAGCGAGTGCAGAATCTAATCTGAAAAGTGCACTACTATCAAAATATAAGAACTTTTCTCGTAAGAACGTTCTACGAACATATAAAAAGCTCCGTTCCTCTCTGTTCAGTTTGTATTCTTGTTTTTATGGCATCTATCAACACATTCGCCTTCTGGATGGCACACGGAGTGTCTCGTCGTCCGGTGGCAATAGTGGTGGATGTCTTGTCAACGTTGTTGGAAGTTGGTAGGGATTGACGAAGAGCGAAGATAGCTATGGGGTTCCCGGGGTGCAAGCGAGTGCAGAATCTAATCTGAAAAGTGCACTACTATCAAAATATAAGAACTTTTCTCGTAAGAACGTTCTACGAACATATAAAAAGCTCCGTTCCTCTCTGTTCAGTTTGTATTCTTGTTTTTATGGCATCTATCAACACATTCGCCTTCTGGATGGCACACGGAGTGTCTCGTCGTCCGGTGGCAATAGTGGTGGATGTCTTGTCAACGTTGTTGGAAGTTGGTAGGGATTGACGAAGAGCGAAGATAGCTATGGGGTTCCCGGGGTGCAAGCGAGTGCAGAATCTAATCTGAAAAGTGCACTACTATCAAAATATAAGAACTTTTCTCGTAAGAACGTTCTACGAACATATAAAAAGCTCCGTTCCTCTCTGTTCAGTTTGTATTCTTGTTTTTATGGCATCTATCAACACATTCGCCTTCTGGATGGCACACGGAGTGTCTCGTCGTCCGGTGGCAATAGTGGTGGATGTCTTGTCAACGTTGTTGGAAGTTGGTAGGGATTGACGAAGAGCGAAGATAGCTATGGGGTTCCCGGGGTGCAAGCGAGTGCAGAATCTAATCTGAAAAGTGCACTACTATCAAAATATAAGAACTTTTCTCGTAAGAACGTTCTACGAACATATAAAAAGCTCCGTTCCTCTCTGTTCAGTTTGTATTCTTGTTTTTATGGCATCTATCAACACATTCGCCTTCTGGATGGCACACGGAGTGTCTCGTCGTCCGGTGGCAATTGTGGTGGATGTCTTGTCAACGTTGTTGGAAGTTGGTAGGGATTGACGAAGAGCGAAGATAGCTATGGGGTTCCCGGGGTGCAAGCGAGTGCAGAATCTAATCTGAAAAGTGCACTACTATCAAAATATAAGAACTTTTCTCGTAAGAACGTTCTACGAACATATAAAAAGCTCCGTTCCTCTCTGTTCAGTTTGTATTCTTGTTTTTATGGCATCTATCAACACATTCGCCTTCTGGATGGCACACGGAGTGTCTCGTCGTCCGGTGGCAATAGTGGTGGATGTCTTGTCAACGTTGTTGGAAGTTGGTAGGGATTGACGAAGAGCGAAGATAGCTATGGGGTTCCCGGGGTGCAAGCGAGTGCAGAATCTAATCTGAAAAGTGCACTACTATCAAAATATAAGAACTTTTCTCGTAAGAACGTTCTACGAACATATAAAAAGCTCCGTTCCTCTCTGTTCAGTTTGTATTCTTGTTTTTATGGCATCTATCAACACATTCGCCTTCTGGATGGCACACGGAGTGTCTCGTCGTCCGGTGGCAATAGTGGTGGATGTCTTGTCAACGTTGTTGGAAGTTGGTAGGGATTGACGAAGAGCGAAGATAGCTATGGGGTTCCCGGGGTGCAAGCGAGTGCAGAATCTAATCTGAAAAGTGCACTACTATCAAAATATAAGAACTTTTCTCGTAAGAACGTTCTACGAACATATAAAAAGCTCCGTTCCTCTCTGTTCAGTTTGTATTCTTGTTTTTATGGCATCTATCAACACATTCGCCTTCTGGATGGCACACGGAGTGTCTCGTCGTCCGGTGGCAATAGTGGTGGATGTCTTGTCAACGTTGTTGGAAGTTGGTAGGGATTGACGAAGAGCGAAGATAGCTATGGGGTTCCCGGGGTGCAAGCGAGTGCAGAATCTAATCTGAAAAGTGCACTACTATCAAAATATAAGAACTTTTCTCGTAAGAACGTTCTACGAACATATAAAAAGCTCCGTTCCTCTCTGTTCAGTTTGTATTCTTGTTTTTATGGCATCTATCAACACATTCGCCTTCTGGATGGCACACGGAGTGTCTCGTCGTCCGGTGGCAATAGTGGTGGATGTCTTGTCAACGTTGTTGGAAGTTGGTAGGGATTGACGAAGAGCGAAGATAGCTATGGGGTTCCCGGGGTGCAAGCGAGTGCAGAATCTAATCTGAAAAGTGCACTACTATCAAAATATAAGAACTTTTCTCGTAAGAACGTTCTACGAACATATAAAAAGCTCCGTTCCTCTCTGTTCAGTTTGTATTCTTGTTTTTATGGCATCTATCAACACATTCGCCTTCTGGATGGCACACGGAGTGTCTCGTCGTCCGGTGGCAATAGTGGTGGATGTCTTGTCAACGTTGTTGGAAGTTGGTAGGGATTGACGAAGAGCGAAGATAGCTATGGGGTTCCCGGGGTGCAAGCGAGTGCAGAATCTAATCTGAAAAGTGCACTACTATCAAAATATAAGAACTTTTCTCGTAAGAACGTTCTACGAACATATAAAAAGCTCCGTTCCTCTCTGTTCAGTTTGTATTCTTGTTTTTATGGCATCTATCAACACATTCGCCTTCTGGATGGCACACGGAGTGTCTCGTCGTCCGGTGGCAATAGTGGTGGATGTCTTGTCAACGTTGTTGGAAGTTGGTAGGGATTGACGAAGAGCGAAGATAGCTATGGGGTTCCCGGGGTGCAAGCGAGTGCAGAATCTAATCTGAAAAGTGCACTACTATCAAAATATAAGAACTTTTCTCGTAAGAACGTTCTACGAACATATAAAAAGCTCCGTTCCTCTCTGTTCAGTTTGTATTCTTGTTTTTATGGCATCTATCAACACATTCGCCTTCTGGATGGCACACGGAGTGTCTCGTCGTCCGGTGGCAATTGTGGTGGATGTCTTGTCAACGTTGTTGGAAGTTGGTAGGGATTGACGAAGAGCGAAGATAGCTATGGGGTTCCCGGGGTGCAAGCGAGTGCAGAATCTAATCTGAAAAGTGCACTACTATCAAAATATAAGAACTTTTCTCGTAAGAACGTTCTACGAACATATAAAAAGCTCCGTTCCTCTCTGTTCAGTTTGTATTCTTGTTTTTATGGCATCTATCAACACATTCGCCTTCTGGATGGCACACGGAGTGTCTCGTCGTCCGGTGGCAATAGTGGTGGATGTCTTGTCAACGTTGTTGGAAGTTGGTAGGGATTGACGAAGAGCGAAGATAGCTATGGGGTTCCCGGGGTGCAAGCGAGTGCAGAATCTAATCTGAAAAGTGCACTACTATCAAAATATAAGAACTTTTCTCGTAAGAACGTTCTACGAACATATAAAAAGCTCCGTTCCTCTCTGTTCAGTTTGTATTCTTGTTTTTATGGCATCTATCAACACATTCGCCTTCTGGATGGCACACGGAGTGTCTCGTCGTCCGGTGGCAATAGTGGTGGATGTCTTGTCAACGTTGTTGGAAGTTGGTAGGGATTGACGAAGAGCGAAGATAGCTATGGGGTTCCCGGGGTGCAAGCGAGTGCAGAATCTAATCTGAAAAGTGCACTACTATCAAAATATAAGAACTTTTCTCGTAAGAACGTTCTACGAACATATAAAAAGCTCCGTTCCTCTCTGTTCAGTTTGTATTCTTGTTTTTATGGCATCTATCAACACATTCGCCTTCTGGATGGCACACGGAGTGTCTCGTCGTCCGGTGGCAATAGTGGTGGATGTCTTGTCAACGTTGTTGGAAGTTGGTAGGGATTGACGAAGAGCGAAGATAGCTATGGGGTTCCCGGGGTGCAAGCGAGTGCAGAATCTAATCTGAAAAGTGCACTACTATCAAAATATAAGAACTTTTCTCGTAAGAACGTTCTACGAACATATAAAAAGCTCCGTTCCTCTCTGTTCAGTTTGTATTCTTGTTTTTATGGCATCTATCAACACATTCGCCTTCTGGATGGCACACGGAGTGTCTCGTCGTCCGGTGGCAATAGTGGTGGATGTCTTGTCAACGTTGTTGGAAGTTGGTAGGGATTGACGAAGAGCGAAGATAGCTATGGGGTTCCCGGGGTGCAAGCGAGTGCAGAATCTAATCTGAAAAGTGCACTACTATCAAAATATAAGAACTTTTCTCGTAAGAACGTTCTACGAACATATAAAAAGCTCCGTTCCTCTCTGTTCAGTTTGTATTCTTGTTTTTATGGCATCTATCAACACATTCGCCTTCTGGATGGCACACGGAGTGTCTCGTCGTCCGGTGGCAATTGTGGTGGATGTCTTGTCAACGTTGTTGGAAGTTGGTAGGGATTGACGAAGAGCGAAGATAGCTATGGGGTTCCCGGGGTGCAAGCGAGTGCAGAATCTAATCTGAAAAGTGCACTACTATCAAAATATAAGAACTTTTCTCGTAAGAACGTTCTACGAACATATAAAAAGCTCCGTTCCTCTCTGTTCAGTTTGTATTCTTGTTTTTATGGCATCTATCAACACATTCGCCTTCTGGATGGCACACGGAGTGTCTCGTCGTCCGGTGGCAATAGTGGTGGATGTCTTGTCAACGTTGTTGGAAGTTGGTAGGGATTGACGAAGAGCGAAGATAGCTATGGGGTTCCCGGGGTGCAAGCGAGTGCAGAATCTAATCTGAAAAGTGCACTACTATCAAAATATAAGAACTTTTCTCGTAAGAACGTTCTACGAACATATAAAAAGCTCCGTTCCTCTCTGTTCAGTTTGTATTCTTGTTTTTATGGCATCTATCAACACATTCGCCTTCTGGATGGCACACGGAGTGTCTCGTCGTCCGGTGGCAATTGTGGTGGATGTCTTGTCAACGTTGTTGGAAGTTGGTAGGGATTGACGAAGAGCGAAGATAGCTATGGGGTTCCCGGGGTGCAAGCGAGTGCAGAATCTAATCTGAAAAGTGCACTACTATCAAAATATAAGAACTTTTCTCGTAAGAACGTTCTACGAACATATAAAAAGCTCCGTTCCTCTCTGTTCAGTTTGTATTCTTGTTTTTATGGCATCTATCAACACATTCGCCTTCTGGATGGCACACGGAGTGTCTCGTCGTCCGGTGGCAATAGTGGTGGATGTCTTGTCAACGTTGTTGGAAGTTGGTAGGGATTGACGAAGAGCGAAGATAGCTATGGGGTTCCCGGGGTGCAAGCGAGTGCAGAATCTAATCTGAAAAGTGCACTACTATCAAAATATAAGAACTTTTCTCGTAAGAACGTTCTACGAACATATAAAAAGCTCCGTTCCTCTCTGTTCAGTTTGTATTCTTGTTTTTATGGCATCTATCAACACATTCGCCTTCTGGATGGCACACGGAGTGTCTCGTCGTCCGGTGGCAATAGTGGTGGATGTCTTGTCAACGTTGTTGGAAGTTGGTAGGGATTGACGAAGAGCGAAGATAGCTATGGGGTTCCCGGGGTGCAAGCGAGTGCAGAATCTAATCTGAAAAGTGCACTACTATCAAAATATAAGAACTTTTCTCGTAAGAACGTTCTACGAACATATAAAAAGCTCCGTTCCTCTCTGTTCAGTTTGTATTCTTGTTTTTATGGCATCTATCAACACATTCGCCTTCTGGATGGCACACGGAGTGTCTCGTCGTCCGGTGGCAATAGTGGTGGATGTCTTGTCAACGTTGTTGGAAGTTGGTAGGGATTGACGAAGAGCGAAGATAGCTATGGGGTTCCCGGGGTGCAAGCGAGTGCAGAATCTAATCTGAAAAGTGCACTACTATCAAAATATAAGAACTTTTCTCGTAAGAACGTTCTACGAACATATAAAAAGCTCCGTTCCTCTCTGTTCAGTTTGTATTCTTGTTTTTATGGCATCTATCAACACATTCGCCTTCTGGATGGCACACGGAGTGTCTCGTCGTCCGGTGGCAATAGTGGTGGATGTCTTGTCAACGTTGTTGGAAGTTGGTAGGGATTGACGAAGAGCGAAGATAGCTATGGGGTTCCCGGGGTGCAAGCGAGTGCAGAATCTAATCTGAAAAGTGCACTACTATCAAAATATAAGAACTTTTCTCGTAAGAACGTTCTACGAACATATAAAAAGCTCCGTTCCTCTCTGTTCAGTTTGTATTCTTGTTTTTATGGCATCTATCAACACATTCGCCTTCTGGATGGCACACGGAGTGTCTCGTCGTCCGGTGGCAATAGTGGTGGATGTCTTGTCAACGTTGTTGGAAGTTGGTAGGGATTGACGAAGAGCGAAGATAGCTATGGGGTTCCCGGGGTGCAAGCGAGTGCAGAATCTAATCTGAAAAGTGCACTACTATCAAAATATAAGAACTTTTCTCGTAAGAACGTTCTACGAACATATAAAAAGCTCCGTTCCTCTCTGTTCAGTTTGTATTCTTGTTTTTATGGCATCTATCAACACATTCGCCTTCTGGATGGCACACGGAGTGTCTCGTCGTCCGGTGGCAATAGTGGTGGATGTCTTGTCAACGTTGTTGGAAGTTGGTAGGGATTGACGAAGAGCGAAGATAGCTATGGGGTTCCCGGGGTGCAAGCGAGTGCAGAATCTAATCTGAAAAGTGCACTACTATCAAAATATAAGAACTTTTCTCGTAAGAACGTTCTACGAACATATAAAAAGCTCCGTTCCTCTCTGTTCAGTTTGTATTCTTGTTTTTATGGCATCTATCAACACATTCGCCTTCTGGATGGCACACGGAGTGTCTCGTCGTCCGGTGGCAATATGTGGTGGATGTCTTGTCAACGTTGTTGGAAGTTGGTAGGGATTGACGAAGAGCGAAGATAGCTATGGGGTTCCCGGGGTGCAAGCGAGTGCAGAATCTAATCTGAAAAGTGCACTACTATCAAAATATAAGAACTTTTCTCGTAAGAACGTTCTACGAACATATAAAAAGCTCCGTTCCTCTCTGTTCAGTTTGTATTCTTGTTTTTATGGCATCTATCAACACATTCGCCTTCTGGATGGCACACGGAGTGTCTCGTCGTCCGGTGGCAATAGTGGTGGATGTCTTGTCAACGTTGTTGGAAGTTGGTAGGGATTGACGAAGAGCGAAGATAGCTATGGGGTTCCCGGGGTGCAAGCGAGTGCAGAATCTAATCTGAAAAGTGCACTACTATCAAAATATAAGAACTTTTCTCGTAAGAACGTTCTACGAACATATAAAAAGCTCCGTTCCTCTCTGTTCAGTTTGTATTCTTGTTTTTATGGCATCTATCAACACATTCGCCTTCTGGATGGCACACGGAGTGTCTCGTCGTCCGGTGGCAATAGTGGTGGATGTCTTGTCAACGTTGTTGGAAGTTGGTAGGGATTGACGAAGAGCGAAGATAGCTATGGGGTTCCCGGGGTGCAAGCGAGTGCAGAATCTAATCTGAAAAGTGCACTACTATCAAAATATAAGAACTTTTCTCGTAAGAACGTTCTACGAACATATAAAAAGCTCCGTTCCTCTCTGTTCAGTTTGTATTCTTGTTTTTATGGCATCTATCAACACATTCGCCTTCTGGATGGCACACGGAGTGTCTCGTCGTCCGGTGGCAATTGTGGTGGATGTCTTGTCAACGTTGTTGGAAGTTGGTAGGGATTGACGAAGAGCGAAGATAGCTATGGGGTTCCCGGGGTGCAAGCGAGTGCAGAATCTAATCTGAAAAGTGCACTACTATCAAAATATAAGAACTTTTCTCGTAAGAACGTTCTACGAACATATAAAAAGCTCCGTTCCTCTCTGTTCAGTTTGTATTCTTGTTTTTATGGCATCTATCAACACATTCGCCTTCTGGATGGCACACGGAGTGTCTCGTCGTCCGGTGGCAATAGTGGTGGATGTCTTGTCAACGTTGTTGGAAGTTGGTAGGGATTGACGAAGAGCGAAGATAGCTATGGGGTTCCCGGGGTGCAAGCGAGTGCAGAATCTAATCTGAAAAGTGCACTACTATCAAAATATAAGAACTTTTCTCGTAAGAACGTTCTACGAACATATAAAAAGCTCCGTTCCTCTCTGTTCAGTTTGTATTCTTGTTTTTATGGCATCTATCAACACATTCGCCTTCTGGATGGCACACGGAGTGTCTCGTCGTCCGGTGGCAATTGTGGTGGATGTCTTGTCAACGTTGTTGGAAGTTGGTAGGGATTGACGAAGAGCGAAGATAGCTATGGGGTTCCCGGGGTGCAAGCGAGTGCAGAATCTAATCTGAAAAGTGCACTACTATCAAAATATAAGAACTTTTCTCGTAAGAACGTTCTACGAACATATAAAAAGCTCCGTTCCTCTCTGTTCAGTTTGTATTCTTGTTTTTATGGCATCTATCAACACATTCGCCTTCTGGATGGCACACGGAGTGTCTCGTCGTCCGGTGGCAATAGTGGTGGATGTCTTGTCAACGTTGTTGGAAGTTGGTAGGGATTGACGAAGAGCGAAGATAGCTATGGGGTTCCCGGGGTGCAAGCGAGTGCAGAATCTAATCTGAAAAGTGCACTACTATCAAAATATAAGAACTTTTCTCGTAAGAACGTTCTACGAACATATAAAAAGCTCCGTTCCTCTCTGTTCAGTTTGTATTCTTGTTTTTATGGCATCTATCAACACATTCGCCTTCTGGATGGCACACGGAGTGTCTCGTCGTCCGGTGGCAATTGTGGTGGATGTCTTGTCAACGTTGTTGGAAGTTGGTAGGGATTGACGAAGAGCGAAGATAGCTATGGGGTTCCCGGGGTGCAAGCGAGTGCAGAATCTAATCTGAAAAGTGCACTACTATCAAAATATAAGAACTTTTCTCGTAAGAACGTTCTACGAACATATAAAAAGCTCCGTTCCTCTCTGTTCAGTTTGTATTCTTGTTTTTATGGCATCTATCAACACATTCGCCTTCTGGATGGCACACGGAGTGTCTCGTCGTCCGGTGGCAATAGTGGTGGATGTCTTGTCAACGTTGTTGGAAGTTGGTAGGGATTGACGAAGAGCGAAGATAGCTATGGGGTTCCCGGGGTGCAAGCGAGTGCAGAATCTAATCTGAAAAGTGCACTACTATCAAAATATAAGAACTTTTCTCGTAAGAACGTTCTACGAACATATAAAAAGCTCCGTTCCTCTCTGTTCAGTTTGTATTCTTGTTTTTATGGCATCTATCAACACATTCGCCTTCTGGATGGCACACGGAGTGTCTCGTCGTCCGGTGGCAATAGTGGTGGATGTCTTGTCAACGTTGTTGGAAGTTGGTAGGGATTGACGAAGAGCGAAGATAGCTATGGGGTTCCCGGGGTGCAAGCGAGTGCAGAATCTAATCTGAAAAGTGCACTACTATCAAAATATAAGAACTTTTCTCGTAAGAACGTTCTACGAACATATAAAAAGCTCCGTTCCTCTCTGTTCAGTTTGTATTCTTGTTTTTATGGCATCTATCAACACATTCGCCTTCTGGATGGCACACGGAGTGTCTCGTCGTCCGGTGGCAATAGTGGTGGATGTCTTGTCAACGTTGTTGGAAGTTGGTAGGGATTGACGAAGAGCGAAGATAGCTATGGGGTTCCCGGGGTGCAAGCGAGTGCAGAATCTAATCTGAAAAGTGCACTACTATCAAAATATAAGAACTTTTCTCGTAAGAACGTTCTACGAACATATAAAAAGCTCCGTTCCTCTCTGTTCAGTTTGTATTCTTGTTTTTTATGGCATCTATCAACACATTCGCCTTCTGGATGGCACACGGAGTGTCTCGTCGTCCGGTGGCAATAGTGGTGGATGTCTTGTCAACGTTGTTGGAAGTTGGTAGGGATTGACGAAGAGCGAAGATAGCTATGGGGTTCCCGGGGTGCAAGCGAGTGCAGAATCTAATCTGAAAAGTGCACTACTATCAAAATATAAGAACTTTTCTCGTAAGAACGTTCTACGAACATATAAAAAGCTCCGTTCCTCTCTGTTCAGTTTGTATTCTTGTTTTTAATGGCATCTATCAACACATTCGCCTTCTGGATGGCACACGGAGTGTCTCGTCGTCCGGTGGCAATAGTGGTGGATGTCTTGTCAACGTTGTTGGAAGTTGGTAGGGATTGACGAAGAGCGAAGATAGCTATGGGGTTCCCGGGGTGCAAGCGAGTGCAGAATCTAATCTGAAAAGTGCACTACTATCAAAATATAAGAACTTTTCTCGTAAGAACGTTCTACGAACATATAAAAAGCTCCGTTCCCTCTCTGTTCAGTTTGTATTCTTGTTTTTATGGCATCTATCAACACATTCGCCTTCTGGATGGCACACGGAGTGTCTCGTCGTCCGGTGGCAATTGTGGTGGATGTCTTGTCAACGTTGTTGGAAGTTGGTAGGGATTGACGAAGAGCGAAGATAGCTATGGGGTTCCCGGGGTGCAAGCGAGTGCAGAATCTAATCTGAAAAGTGCACTACTATCAAAATATAAGAACTTTTCTCGTAAGAACGTTCTACCGAACATATAAAAAGCTCCGTTCCTCTCTGTTCAGTTTGTATTCTTGTTTTTATGGCATCTATCAACACATTCGCCTTCTGGATGGCACACGGAGTGTCTCGTCGTCCGGTGGCAATAGTGGTGGATGTCTTGTCAACGTTGTTGGAAGTTGGTAGGGATTGACGAAGAGCGAAGATAGCTATGGGGTTCCCGGGGTGCAAGCGAGTGCAGAATCTAATCTGAAAAGTGCACTACTATCAAAATATAAGAACTTTTCTCGTAAGAACGTTCTACGAACATATAAAAAGCTCCGTTCCTCTCTGTTCAGTTTGTATTCTTGTTTTTATGGCATCTATCAACACATTCGCCTTCTGGATGGCACACGGAGTGTCTCGTCGTCCGGTGGCAATAGTGGTGGATGTCTTGTCAACGTTGTTGGAAGTTGGTAGGGATTGACGAAGAGCGAAGATAGCTATGGGGTTCCCGGGGTGCAAGCGAGTGCAGAATCTAATCTGAAAAGTGCACTACTATCAAAATATAAGAACTTTTCTCGTAAGAACGTTCTACGAACATATAAAAAGCTCCGTTCCTCTCTGTTCAGTTTGTATTCTTGTTTTTATGGCATCTATCAACACATTCGCCTTCTGGATGGCACACGGAGTGTCTCGTCGTCCGGTGGCAATTGTGGTGGATGTCTTGTCAACGTTGTTGGAAGTTGGTAGGGATTGACGAAGAGCGAAGATAGCTATGGGGTTCCCGGGGTGCAAGCGAGTGCAGAATCTAATCTGAAAAGTGCACTACTATCAAAATATAAGAACTTTTCTCGTAAGAACGTTCTACGAACATATAAAAAGCTCCGTTCCTCTCTGTTCAGTTTGTATTCTTGTTTTTATGGCATCTATCAACACATTCGCCTTCTGGATGGCACACGGAGTGTCTCGTCGTCCGGTGGCAATAGTGGTGGATGTCTTGTCAACGTTGTTGGAAGTTGGTAGGGATTGACGAAGAGCGAAGATAGCTATGGGGTTCCCGGGGTGCAAGCGAGTGCAGAATCTAATCTGAAAAGTGCACTACTATCAAAATATAAGAACTTTTCTCGTAAGAACGTTCTACGAACATATAAAAAGCTCCGTTCCTCTCTGTTCAGTTTGTATTCTTGTTTTTATGGCATCTATCAACACATTCGCCTTCTGGATGGCACACGGAGTGTCTCGTCGTCCGGTGGCAATAGTGGTGGATGTCTTGTCAACGTTGTTGGAAGTTGGTAGGGATTGACGAAGAGCGAAGATAGCTATGGGGTTCCCGGGGTGCAAGCGAGTGCAGAATCTAATCTGAAAAGTGCACTACTATCAAAATATAAGAACTTTTCTCGTAAGAACGTTCTACGAACATATAAAAAGCTCCGTTCCTCTCTGTTCAGTTTGTATTCTTGTTTTTATGGCATCTATCAACACATTCGCCTTCTGGATGGCACACGGAGTGTCTCGTCGTCCGGTGGCAATTGTGGTGGATGTCTTGTCAACGTTGTTGGAAGTTGGTAGGGATTGACGAAGAGCGAAGATAGCTATGGGGTTCCCGGGGTGCAAGCGAGTGCAGAATCTAATCTGAAAAGTGCACTACTATCAAAATATAAGAACTTTTCTCGTAAGAACGTTCTACGAACATATAAAAAGCTCCGTTCCTCTCTGTTCAGTTTGTATTCTTGTTTTTATGGCATCTATCAACACATTCGCCTTCTGGATGGCACACGGAGTGTCCTCGTCGTCCGGTGGCAATAGTGGTGGATGTCTTGTCAACGTTGTTGGAAGTTGGTAGGGATTGACGAAGAGCGAAGATAGCTATGGGGTTCCCGGGGTGCAAGCGAGTGCAGAATCTAATCTGAAAAGTGCACTACTATCAAAATATAAGAACTTTTCTCGTAAGAACGTTCTACGAACATATAAAAAGCTCCGTTCCTCTCTGTTCAGTTTGTATTCTTGTTTTTATGGCATCTATCAACACATTCGCCTTCTGGATGGCACACGGAGTGTCTCGTCGTCCGGTGGCAATAGTGGTGGATGTCTTGTCAACGTTGTTGGAAGTTGGTAGGGATTGACGAAGAGCGAAGATAGCTATGGGGTTCCCGGGGTGCAAGCGAGTGCAGAATCTAATCTGAAAAGTGCACTACTATCAAAATATAAGAACTTTTCTCGTAAGAACGTTCTACGAACATATAAAAAGCTCCGTTCCTCTCTGTTCAGTTTGTATTCTTGTTTTTATGGCATCTATCAACACATTCGCCTTCTGGATGGCACACGGAGTGTCTCGTCGTCCGGTGGCAATTGTGGTGGATGTCTTGTCAACGTTGTTGGAAGTTGGTAGGGATTGACGAAGAGCGAAGATAGCTATGGGGTTCCCGGGGTGCAAGCGAGTGCAGAATCTAATCTGAAAAGTGCACTACTATCAAAATATAAGAACTTTTCTCGTAAGAACGTTCTACGAACATATAAAAAGCTCCGTTCCTCTCTGTTCAGTTTGTATTCTTGTTTTTATGGCATCTATCAACACATTCGCCTTCTGGATGGCACACGGAGTGTCTCGTCGTCCGGTGGCAATAGTGGTGGATGTCTTGTCAACGTTGTTGGAAGTTGGTAGGGATTGACGAAGAGCGAAGATAGCTATGGGGTTCCCGGGGTGCAAGCGAGTGCAGAATCTAATCTGAAAAGTGCACTACTATCAAAATATAAGAACTTTTCTCGTAAGAACGTTCTACGAACATATAAAAAGCTCCGTTCCTCTCTGTTCAGTTTGTATTCTTGTTTTTATGGCATCTATCAACACATTCGCCTTCTGGATGGCACACGGAGTGTCTCGTCGTCCGGTGGCAATAGTGGTGGATGTCTTGTCAACGTTGTTGGAAGTTGGTAGGGATTGACGAAGAGCGAAGATAGCTATGGGGTTCCCGGGGTGCAAGCGAGTGCAGAATCTAATCTGAAAAGTGCACTACTATCAAAATATAAGAACTTTTCTCGTAAGAACGTTCTACGAACATATAAAAAGCTCCGTTCCTCTCTGTTCAGTTTGTATTCTTGTTTTTATGGCATCTATCAACACATTCGCCTTCTGGATGGCACACGGAGTGTCTCGTCGTCCGGTGGCAATAGTGGTGGATGTCTTGTCAACGTTGTTGGAAGTTGGTAGGGATTGACGAAGAGCGAAGATAGCTATGGGGTTCCCGGGGTGCAAGCGAGTGCAGAATCTAATCTGAAAAGTGCACTACTATCAAAATATAAGAACTTTTCTCGTAAGAACGTTCTACGAACATATAAAAAGCTCCGTTCCTCTCTGTTCAGTTTGTATTCTTGTTTTTATGGCATCTATCAACACATTCGCCTTCTGGATGGCACACGGAGTGTCTCGTCGTCCGGTGGCAATAGTGGTGGATGTCTTGTCAACGTTGTTGGAAGTTGGTAGGGATTGACGAAGAGCGAAGATAGCTATGGGGTTCCCGGGGTGCAAGCGAGTGCAGAATCTAATCTGAAAAGTGCACTACTATCAAAATATAAGAACTTTTCTCGTAAGAACGTTCTACGAACATATAAAAAGCTCCGTTCCTCTCTGTTCAGTTTGTATTCTTGTTTTTATGGCATCTATCAACACATTCGCCTTCTGGATGGCACACGGAGTGTCTCGTCGTCCGGTGGCAATAGTGGTGGATGTCTTGTCAACGTTGCGAGGAGCTGGTAAGGATTGATGAAGAGAGAAGACAGCAATGAGGTTCCCTACGGACCAAAAGAACACAGTGTCTAAGTTCAAAAGTGCCTGCTACGAAAATATAAGAACGTTCTTAGAAAGCTTCTGCGTGAGTCAATACGCTGATCCAAACATATATCTTTTTCCTTTATGCTTATTTTTAAGAATCAAGACATAACCATTTGAAAGAAACAATTACTTTTAAAATGCTGAGCTAGTCAAAGAGGAAGTATGTCTGAGTTTGGTCTTTGCGACTTGACGGTTGCTATACGAACTACGTATATAAGCAACTTATGCGTCGCATCGCTTGATATATTATGAATACTCAACCAAGTACTGATTAAGTATGCTGTGTTTCACGCGTTATGAGGGTTAAGATACTTCATATGCAACGTTGGATATCAAAGACAAAGCTTAGAGATGCAGCTGAACTTCATTTTCTTGGTCAACAATAACTTCTTCGTAGAACTGCGTGCAGAAACCCAGACACCTAGTAGGATAACGAACGGTATAAGCTGCTATTTGACGATCAAATAAACTTTCTCGAGTCAGTTTAAGACGTGTATATATCAACCCTATTTCAAAGTGAAAATCTCTTCAAAAATGATGCAAAGATACTATTTATATCTTCTTCTTAACCCTACTTTTCACTCGGAGAGACAATCAGTTTCTATCCATTTCTTCAACTGCCTTGATATTAAAAAGTGCTTAAATCCCACTCTGAGGAAAATCTTGAGTGGGAAATTATTCTCCTCATGATATTATTTCACTTAGGAACACACAAGCGCACAAAAGTTAAACATCTGACTAATTTTTAAATGAATCATGCTATTCGCCTAATTACAAATCCGTAAAGAGTGTATTCCAGTACTGCTGCATATCATACAATAGTTTACGCTTCTGATGAAGTAATTCCACAGATTTCAGGGGTCACCCTGATTTAATGGTTTCGCCCACTGCGCTAACAACTTGCGAGTTGTCGGCGCACAGGTACGATTCCTGACATGATCAACTGCTGACAGGTTCGATTCCTTCCTAAGTATATTTCTCCCTTCTATGTCAGCAAAACTTTATTTGTGTGTGTCCATTATTTGACATTGTCCAGCTTGTGTTTGGCGCAGCATGGCCAAATATGGCCCGTACGCTATAGAACTAAACCAACCTCATTTTAGTGAGTTACTCAAGCCCAAATTGTTCCATTAAAACTTAATAAATTTCATTTATGGTTAAGAAAAGAATTTGTTATGCGAAGGAAAGAATTTGTTAGTGTATACCTGATGTACCCAACCGTTCACTATGCCGTTCCTAAGTAGTGTTCTTGCCACGTAGTCAGAAAAAATAGGAAAATGAGCACTGGGAATGTTTAAATCTCCAATTTAAACATTCCCAGTGCTCATTTTCCTATTTTTTGCTGGGAATTTATTTATTGCTGGGAATGTTTATATCTCCAATTTAAACATTCCCAGCAATAAATTTTCTGATATTAATTTTAAATATGTCCATTCTGTAGATTCTTTATGAGATTCTAATAAGATTTACTTTTTAATAATATCTGCACATTTTGTTTTTAAGGGGACACGGTACCCTTAAAATGACCAAAATATCGGAAAAAAGATTATTGCTTTTAAATATACAACCCTTCTGAATGTATGCAAAATTTCATAGCTCTAGCAACATTATTTTAGGAGTTATTTAAGTTGTTTTTTCTCTTGGATGTAAATAACCGAAACCAAAAATTAAAACTTTAAATGGCTTTTTCTCAGCTTTCTGTTTTTGATGACTATGAAATACTCAAATTGCTAAGGCTTTTTTAAAATTTAATTTAGAGGTTTGAAACTTTTTGTAGTTGTTCACAATAGTATATTTGACAATTATGTGCATGGGATAAAAATTTGGATGAAAAGTTTTTTTTAAATTGACAAACTAAAATTATCTTGTTTTTTACAGTTTTTCACAGTATTTTTTAGAAAAAAACTAGAAAAATGAATAATAGGAATACATGCAAACCCATGCACAGAATTGTGTAAAATACTGCAATGAATAGAAAAGTGTAAAAAAATTTTTAAAAGATGATATTTAAAAAAGTAGTAGGGATTTTAAAATATTGATTTTTTTCAAAAAAAAAATATCTGAATTATTGCTCTTGTAAAATTAAATTTTTTCGCCTGAAATATTCATTTTATGTGCATTTCAATATAGTATACTAAAAAATTTTGCTACACATATGAAAACAAAAAAAATTGTTCAAAGGGTACCGTGTCCCCTTAATTATATTAGTATATTCAAAGTACACTCAACAAGAGCAGGGATATTTTGAGGGGGTGAGCCCATGGGCTCAAATCCTTTCCAAATTGATTTTGGAATTAAGGGCTATCAAAAAATACATGTTGAAGCAAGTTGCATCAGAGTAAATTAAAGTTCCATATATTACAGGTAAAATATACGTCTGAGAATTCGTCAATAGTCTGCCAACCAGACCGTTGTGTGCGTGTGGGCTGGTTCACTTTAAATCTATCGTGGCCTCAAACGTCCTTACAAGCGTGGTGTGGAAGTTTGGAGAGTGGGGTCATAGAGGAAATATAAAAGTAGAGTGAGCAATGGTAACATTTATAACCTTTATATGTGCCCAAGATCTTCTAACCAAAGCTAGTAGTAATGTGATCCTTAGACTACTTTCGTCCACCAGGTGGAAACGAACATTTATCATCTGATTGAGACTCATCCAAGGGACGGTAGAAGACGCCCATCCATTTATTCATCATCTGATTGGTCAACATTACATAGTAGACTGGCGACTTCATACCATGTCATAAGATGTAAAATCGCCAAACGAGGGGATAAGATGCCAGATCGGCCAACCAAGTCAATTTTTCACTGAGCAGACATGTGACTGATAGTCGACATGTTGGTCACACTTCTTGAAGCTCCTCCCAACAGCAATCCTCAGTTTTCACGAGGTCAGGAGTTGACTCGTCATCTGACCGAGGTTCGAATTTCCGAGGTGTTGTCCTCTAATATTTCCCTTCGGGATTGATCCCGGACCGTTGCCAAAAGCCCAATGTATTTTTCCAGTGCGACTTAAATTCAAGTACCTACCTAAGCATCGATAGTCTGAAAAAACCATTAAGCACAGTGCAAATTTAACATTACTGCATTTAGGGAAATTCGAGAGGGAATATCGAAATTATTTTCTGAATATGTGTTTGATGAAGGGCGTTCGTTCTTTTACAAAATCAAGTATTTTTATGAAGAGCGACTTGCTGAGGTTTGTACCTGGATAGCTCAGGCTTCAGGAACGGCTGTCTCTAATTCCCATTAAAGTTTATATAGAAGCTTCGATACACCCTGTATCAGTCTTTTGAAATCTATCCTGCTTTTTATCAACCACATTTCAGTAAACACGAAATTCGTTACACATTGTGAAATGAGAAATTTCAAGTAGAAAGACATTTCTTTGACTATCAATCATTATAAAAAAATTAAAAAGCTATAAATATTTACTTTAATTATTTGATATGGGATTAAAATACCTCAATTTAAACACGTAACACCATCAACACCGTCAGAGTTCTTTTTTCAGTTCCCAGCGTTCTGCTCGAACTTTTTCGTGTGGGACGAGGATCCAGAGAAAGATGGAGAAAAAGAGAAAAAATAATACATCATCCCTTACCCACAACATTTCCGGCAACTCGGTACGATACACGTAACTAAAAGCGGAAAGCGATAAAGAAGTAAAACACGGGAAACTGCTCGTGGAAAAAATTAGCGGATTTTTAAGACGGGTAGAACAAAAAAATCAGGGGAATGTGGAAAAGAAAAAGAAGGTGGGACGAAATTAGCTACAACCGTAGCTGGAGTAGCGCTACCCAATTATAAAACCATTCTTCATAATGTGTGTCACTCGTTTCCGGAGTGGATACGAAATTTTTTTTCCTTGTTCCCTAAAATTTTTTGCAGAAAATGTATTTCCCAGAGAGTCGTTAAATTGTATGTGACATGATGTGTGTAGTGTACTAACTTTTCTAAGCGTATTTTATTTTAACTGATTTCACGTGGTGAAATTGGCGACTATACCTATTCTTTTGTATTTAACGCTATGAGATGTTCTTTCCTGTGACAATTATACCACACCTTTTCTAGAAAAATGTCACAACTTGAAATAAAGATTTTAGTTTTTCAATAAACTGCGGGTTTTCATTAAGCTCTAACAAATCATGGAAATCAAATCAGAAAAGCTGAAGTCATTTTTAACGAACTAGGGGGTTGCACCATCTGTTTGATGTAGCTCGTAAATCCCACAAGATTGCTAAGCCAATCTTCAATCACTCTTCTTTAATTCAATTAACCGTTCTTGATTCGTTAGCTCGCAATCACAATCACAAAAACATTTGAAGCGTCCAGCCGAATATCGTTCTATGCAAATGTTTTGAAAATGAGATTTTTATGAAATAACAGTCTATGTAATGTTAGACATCAAATAGTACAGTTAACTCCGATGGAAACTACTAGAGGGTGCTGTGGGTCAGCATCTAATGTCATAAAATCGTGCAGTCGGATGTGGAAAAATAATCTATGTAAAACTTCCGCAAATGTCAGTCTCGTACTTGTTTAAGGGAAGGTTATGGGATGTCTAAACCTGGTACTTGTTGTTTGTCTCTCCAATTCGTTTTTTGCTGTGATTTGATTTATTTTTCCTATGCGCGTGTAAAATGCTACCCAGAGTTGTATCTCAATTTAGTATTTATTTATGCACTGCAAACTTCTAGTAGTATTCTAATAAACTGCTAATTGTGTATACAAATAAATGTACTTTAAATTATTCTTTAATAGCAACTATAAAACTGAACAATAAGTACTTCACATTTTCAATGCAGATAGATCGTTTTCAACAGAGCTACTTGTTTGTGTATACTTCTATGTGATCCGTCTAAAATACTTCATGTAAAATTAATTATGTAATTTTTAACTAAACATACTACCACAACAGTTTCTTTACATTAAGATACATTTAACGACCATGGAAGGAGAAAAGGTGAAGATTTCTCTAATTATCCATGTGACGCTAACAGCTTTAACAAGCGTAGCCAAATTTACAAAGCGGTGTGTGGAATAAGGGTCCATGTGTGGCACTTAACCATGTAACATTGACATCAGAAATATTATTGAACGTTTTCTAATCCCTTGTAAAATTAGTGATACCTAACACAAATTCGTATTCGGCCTTTATTTGAAAGTTTGTAAAACAAAAATGCATCGATACGCTTGAGACTTTTAGGCTTGTAGTTTTGATCTGACCATGTATTCGGAATGAGTATAGCCAGTTCCTAGGAGGAACCTATGGAGTTTAAATATAAACATTCCATTCCTTAACATGCTGCTGATAACTTTTAATAACTTTCACATTTCCTTGTCAACTAAAGGGGACCCCGGCTTTGGATACTTCCAACCAAAATATCAGTTGGAACAATCACGGATTAGCAACCGGAGGGTTGTGAGTTCGAAAGTGAGGACCGTCGTGTAAGTGGGAGCTGGTGCACGTTATATTTGTCGTGGCCTCAAACGTTCTCATGTTGGCGTAGTGTGAAAGTTTGGAGAGGGGGGTTCCAGCTCAGGTGTTGACTTCTTTATCTGACCGTGATTCAAAATTATGAGGTGTTGTCCTCAGATATTTCCCTTAGTGATTGATCCCGTGCCATCGCCAATTCAACTACCTACCTTAAACATTCAGCATTCACTGAAGATAGAAATGTATTTTCTTGTTACTTGAACTTGAGAGCTCGTTAAACTCAAACCCCTCCAGTCACAGTAGCGCGCTATCAACAGGTTACCGACCTGCATTCTAACCTATGCACTCCCTGAACAAGTGTTTCTCAGCTCCTGCAATACGCATGTTGACACTTACTGCATTTCAAAGCAAAATTACATATAATTTGCGAACAAAGCACCAAAGAAATAGCGAACTTTCCTCTGGGTTTTCAAAATTTGTATTATTCCGTTTCTCCGCGAGAGAACTCGGAATAAGTCACTCAATAAATTCCAAATTGCCTGAAAGCACTCCACGTTCCTACGTCACACCAATGGAACCGGGCAGCAGAATCCGGTTCCGGTCAAAACGCCGGCACGCACGACTCGAATTATTCCCCTTTAATCACTGAATTATGCTCCTTTTTTGTCCCAAATTGGCTTTTCGTGATTCTTTTAGTGCAACTGTTTTGCTTTTGCTCGGCGGGCCCTTTATTATTGATTCTTTTCTTCTTGTGAGGATTTTACGCGGTGGGTTTCCAGTTCTTTGCTTTTTGTTTGCTGTGATGACTCCCCACTGCTCTGAGCTTTTCCTCTTTGTGAAAATCCTCTTGGAAGGAAGGCGAGTTGGGGGATGTAATATTTCCATCGCATTGGCGGTTGGAGCTTTCACCGACCAAGTTGCGTGTCATAGAAGCTGACGGATATGGGTTGGGGACAAATTGCACTGCTGAAGGAAGCTAGGACATGATCTCCGCAGGTCGATTTCCTGGGAACGATTCATAATTCAAGCAAAGTTAAAACTGCAGCCTATCTATTATAGTGATCATAGCGTTTGTCTGCCACCCAGTAAGTACGGGTTTGAATCCTTGCTTGCAATCGCATGGTTGTTGGGCATTGTCCCTGTTTGAAGCGGTGGGGACTCATCCACTGAGTGCTCCTTCACAAGTAGCCCCAGTTGGTAGGTATTTTAAGTAACGTCGCACTGAAGCAACACAATGGGCTATTAGCCCCAGTTGGAAGAGCAACGGATTAGCAACCTGAGGGTTGCGAGTTCAAAACTTTGTCCAACCAAGAACCGTCGTGTACATGGTGTTTGGTGCACGTTAAATCTATCGTGGGCTCAAATATCCTCACGTTGGCATGATGTGGAAGTTTAGAGAGTGGGGGTGCCAGCTCAGGTGTTGATCTCGTCATATCACTTTGGTTCAAAATTACGAGCGTTTTCCTTATATCTTTCCCTTCGGGATCGATCCCGGACCGTCACCATTAGCCCGTTGTGTTGCTGCAGTGCGACGGTAATTATCCATCATAGCGTTTGTCTGCCACCCAGTAGGTCCGGGTTTGAATCCCAGTTTGTAAGCACATAGTTGTTGGTCATTGTCCCTGTTTAAAGTAGCGTAGGCTCACACACCGGGTGTTCCTTTACAAGTAGCCGTCATTTCGCTCCTCACAGTGCCGATGGTCGAAGAGGTCAGTGGTCGGGCATTGGAAATAAAAATAGAAGTAAAAACCTGACAAAAAAATATTTTTTTATTAAAGAAAAACAAGGGACAAGCAAAGTAAAATTAAGCAAAACAGGTTTTCAAAAGTTAATTTAAAAAAATTAGATTTTGTAAAAAGAACTGCCATCAACAAACTACATATCTAAACTATTATTTCTGCATTTTTTTCGGTACTGACTTTTTGTGCACGTCACTGCGACCATCAACAAATACAATTGCAGAATAGACTAAATACAAAGTTCCTGATCCAAAAAATATGATTTCTTCCAATGGCTTAGCCAAGCCAAAGGGCCGAAGCATTCAGGTCCAAACAATGCCCCGAAAGTCGTGAATTCATATTTTATATATTTTCACATGTAATATTAATTTTTGAAAGATTTGATTTTTGATTTGAAAATTTACTTAATACAAATATTTTTTGGCTGTTCTATATTCCAATCATTTGAGATGCGTCACTTCTTATACTCATTTGGCGCGCAATAACTTTAATATTGGCTCAGTGATGAAATATAAGATATGGAGGTATTTAGAGAATACAGTAAAATCGTGGATATCCGAATTAATGTGGACCAATGCCGCCTCGGATAACGAGAGACTTAGATAATACGATTAGATAGACTTAGATTAGATAGACTTAGACTTACTGACGAATAACAAAACAGCCTATACGGAATACAGAATACAATTATTAGTCCTGGCTATTGATAGATACTTACATAAAGATACGATTAAGACTAACATGTACTCATTTTGCATCACAGTATGCATTTATTGTGATAACTGCAATAAATCTGGACGTGAGTTGCGCACTTTTTAAACTCGAAAAATACCTTAATGGTCTTCCGTTTCGTAGTACTTTGGATAAAGTTTGCACTCGTGCCCGAAGTTTTATTTAAAACTTAAAAAAAACACTCGATGTTAAATTCGATTGATAACACGGACACTCGGTTAATCGGAGCTTCGATAATCAAGGTTCTGTATCTAAAAAAATTATCATAAGTCCATGTCTGAATTATTTTATTTTAAAAATATATAAATAGGAAACAAACACGTTCGTGTGAGTGTTGAGCTCAAATATAGCCCTTTTCTCTGTCTGCGCCACTGATGAAGTGTAACTGTGAGTCATCAATTAGTGGAATAGCAGTTTTTGCTTAAATAACTGAGGAAAAACTTTTCTGATTAAGCAGATTATATCTGGTGAGGAATAACACTAGAAAGAGTTCCAGCATTTTGTTGCGGCTCCCTCAAAAGGACTCTCCGTGTTGTATGCGGGGGTTACTCGAAACGTAGAGGTTCCCGTAAAACGCTTGACATTCGCTGAGAGTTTAGTAGCTGGCAATGGCTAATTGGTCTCGAGCTGCTGCCAACGCAAAGTAAAAAAACCTAAAAAAGAATTACCCAGCCTTATCTAAATTGCCATCGGGGCCGAAAATGTTCACGTGCGTCTCTTACAAGATAGGTAATGAAAACACACGCGGGCGAGCTTAACAGAAACCGGGGTGTTCCCACAACTCTCCCCCGATAACGCATCAAGATAGATGGCTGGAAGTTATCGGGACGGATTCTTCATTATTTCACCTTCACGAATGGCAACACGTTGTTGATAGAAGGCAGCAGCCATTTGTTTGCTGAGGAATATTCGATTGGGTGCGCGATAAACAGCCTTTCCAAATCTCTTTTGTCTGAGATGTCAGGCTGCCATTCCGTGGTTTCAAAATACGCTGATCGGATTTTCTTGGCAGATGTTGATGGCGGAGAGCGATTGCTGACTGGTAGAGCGAGAGAAATGAAATAATTTGGTACCGGAAAACGCATGTAAGACGTATGCTTATTAGTGTAATTATGGAGAGATACAGCATAGATTGACGGGATTTTTCGATCATATCTGCCGTTCGGAGCTTAACGGCGTATAAATATTACCGAGACTGACAGGCCTAGAGAGCTGGAAAGAAAAAGAGTGCTTCGTTTCTCAAAAATAAGAAAGAAACATTTCTATATAGCTGGTACGAAAGAGGAAACATGCTAGACGAATAATAAATGGCTTAATAACCTAATGAGGGTAATAAAAGTTTGGAAGATAATTGCTCTCAATGAGCTTTGCGTTCAAAATAGTTGTACTCATTAAGCAAATTGTTCGAAACTTCAAAGTTCAAGATCATTGCCAACAATAAATATAATACTTCAAAAATAAAAATGGTATGGTAGGTAAGTAGGTAGTTGAATTTACATCGCACTGAAGCAGCACAAAAGTACACAGTTTAAAATATTTTTGTAAACAAGACTAATGATTATATAGTAGCGGAGTTATCTTTTTCTTTGAGCATAAATAATGTACTAGGAGATTTTGCAGGAGTTAAATGGTTTGTTTTTCTTGAAAGAGTATCATAACATTTTATCTGGAAAACAAATGGATAGCAGTCTCTTGAATTCGCGTGGGGGATAAAGTAATTGCCTCGTAATGTTTGTTCACTATGCCATTTTGGAATATTGATCATATCAGCAACATCCATTAAAATGTTGCTATACACAGCACGTATCCCAAATCTGCTGTCCAGGCCATAGTACCAGCGAAGATCATGAGCGCCAGTAATAGTTCAGATGACGAGGCCAAATACCACATACGGAGATATGAAAGAAAGACGCACGATCTGGAAATATATACTATATGAATTGTGTAAACACTAGTTAGAGAGAGAGAACAAAAACTCCAGTGTCCATGTTATAAATTTTTTATAAGGAAACTCTTTGTTACAATTTAAACTCTTCAGTGGAATTGAAGGAATCCACTTCAATGGAATTGGTGGAATTACTTTAATTCCTCTTCTAACTCTATTGAATTTTCAAGAAAGTAAACATTTCTAAGTGAGTTTCCACTGCCTAAAAAAGAAGCGTAAAAGAAAGTCTTTAAAGAAAATTATATCTTTCCTTCTAATGTTCTCGATACTATTGTGCCAACTAAAATAGTTATCGATTCAATATTCTTCATAGCAAAATTTATATATTGATACTAATAATTTTTTAATGAGGTGAAATCTCTGTAAAGTGCCTGTCACTAAAATTATCTCTTGCAACAAATTTGCTTTTCTTAAGCAGCTGATTCTTATGAGAGGGATTTGCAGTGTTAACAAACCAGACGGAAAATGCAGATTTTATTTCGCTATCCAAATGGGCGTTCTCATGATCCATGTTGGGATTACCTTAAAATGTAGTTTATCGCCGTTATGGCGACGTTAGCGTTTAGCACTTAAAAAAAACGACGGCTAATGTTATGTCAAAAACACATTAAACCTTACATCAGCAATGTAGTTAATGAATCAAGAAAAATGGATGCTAACCGAACTGTTTAAAACCCAAAATACAAAATCCATTTCCCTTCATAAGCTATTAAAAAGGATAATAAATTCTATTTTGCCCCCCAAAATATGGAAAACAGAAACACTACATAAATCGTATTGATTGTGAACACTAATTAAACCCATCTATCTTGTCACGGAAGTGTTAAACCCAAGAAATTATTAACTTTTCATCTTCGAGGGGACGCTATTAATCTGAGTCAATTAACCGGGAAATTAATGGGAGTTCCCCAGCAAACCAGAAACTGAAAGGGAACAGTTTCCTAGCCACGCCTACCACTGACCGTCGCGTCACCTAGAGAGCTTCCTGCCTACTACGACGTGCCAGCCTGTGAATGTGTAAAGAGAGCTCAGTGGTTCGACCATATTTCATTCTGTGGAATGGGAGGAACTGGATTGCCTTCGTTTGCAGATGACATTTTGAGTTGTTTGTTGGTGTTGAGAATCACGCTCGTTTATTCGTTAATTGATTAGAAGGAATTTACACGGATAGTGTGGGGATTCTTTGGGATGGATTTTTTATGGATGCTATTTTTCGTTTCATTGTTTTGTGATCGCACGCTGGGTGTATAGAAAGCTGATTAATAGCATTTGTTATTATGCAGGGTTATCAAAATATTTTTTAGTAGCGACCCTTGCAAAGCATGTCTGTTGATTTTGTTAAATGGCATAAAAATTCTTTTCGAACATGGCTTTTAATCGTTGGAAGCTTTGATACAATATTTTCTTGGCTTGAAAACTTCAGCGGCATTCAATTTCTTTAAAATATTATTAAATTTAGACTTTTGATGCTGTTAATACTTTGATTAAAATAATTTTATATAGATTCTCAGTTGCTTCTTTTAACAAACACGACGAGTTAGGTGCTATAGAATGGGTGTTACGTTGATAGCTTTTATTACAATATATCAAAGAAACATATTTAAAACTTTCTAACATACCAATGGTCCATTGATTAAACTTTTAATTTTTGAAAGCATAGCCATATTTATTAACCCTCTTGGTGTTTGTCTCGACGAGGTACCTCGTGATAAGTAAAACTGGCCAGATCTTGATGAACGAGATATCTCGCCATTAGCAAAATTGGTCAGATCTTGATGGACAAGATTTTTTTATTGAACAAAAGCAAACTCCCCGTGGCACCACATAAGTACAACACGGGACTTACAGAAGTAAGTTGAATTAAAAAAGTGAGTGGAAGAAACACACAATTGAACTAAAATTACAAGATTTGATGAACTTAACAAATGAGTAGAAAAGCAGATGAGATTTAACAGAAACATTGATTTTCACTGGCCATGTTTTACCCAATCTTCTAAATCATTTTGAAGACACATTCTTGAATTTTAAATGCAGGATTGTCATCGAAATCACTTGGAAAGAGTAGTTTTGCTATCGTGGGTCGAACACTGAAATTGTGGGTCCACTCTGCTCACTATAAGCATCTTGTCTCTGAACTCACTTGAAGTAATCATGACAAGAAATAACTTATTTTTACCTGATATATCTGCAGGACCGAGGGTGTTGTTGAAGAGAGCATAGGAAAGTATATACGATATGGATTTGTCGTAGCAAATCAGGTTTTATTTGGCAGTGGGGAAGTGACAATTATCTCTACACAGTACGTAATGTTCAAATAAGAGGGTTAAGATGAAGTGTGAAAATGAGGAAATGGAAGGCTAAAGTAGATATTACACCGAAGGATTTATGCTGAAAAAAGTTTTATGCATGACTTACACATCATACTTAACCCCCCAAGTGGATTTGACGAGATATCTCATTCATTAAGATCTGACCAATTTTGCTAATGACTAGATCAAGATCTGGTCAGTTTTCTTCTAATGATGAGATATCTCGTCCATAAAGATCTGCTAATGTTTTTGCTAATGACGACATACCTCGTCAAGACAACCACCAGGTGGGTAAAAGACAAAACATGACTAAATTCAACCTAGATAATTTTATTACAGATTAATTTTCAGTCATAAATCGAATTGTGGATCCACGCCCCGTTGCAAAAGGCAACTCGACTTTGAGCTCCTTACATGATGGGGGTCACGATCAGAAAAAAGTTGTTTTCACGAATGTCTACGGGGCTGAGAATGTAAACGAAGAGAGCCTGGAAAGTATGTACAATGAGCGGATACAGCAATATTCAAATTAGAGGGTTCAAAGGGAGAGAGAGGGAACGAAAGGAGAAATTAATATAATTTTAAGTACATATTTAAGCTGAAATAAAAGGAAAAGAATTTAGGAATGCCATATGCCATACATGTAGTTAAATCATTTATATTTTAAAAGCATAAGAAAGGTTAAAATTCCAAAAGTAGTAGTCCTAACAACCGTCAAGTAACTACAGTGCTTAAAATAAAAATCAAACACTATTGTTATTTTTACATGAAACTAAATATATTTCTATAAGATTTGTTAAGAATGAGTTGTGGGCTGCACACAATAATTTCGAAAGATTTATGGAAGTTTACAAAATATTCATCTATACTTTTGTCATGTGATTCAACCCTCCAAGTGGTTTCGATGAGATATCTTGTCAATAAAGATGTGGCAAATTTTACTTAGGACAAGATATCTCACCCTCAGGATGTTACCAACTTTTTAATCGCATGATCGAGATGCTTGACAATTTTTTTTCTAATGACCAGATACCTCGTAAATAAAGATCTTGTCAGTTTCGCTAATGACAAGATACCTCTTAGAGACAACCACCAGGAGGGTTAAGGCATCTTCCAATCTTCAATAGCGATTCTTTTTTATTGTCAGCAAAATATCTTCTCGAAGAAGTCGAGATTCTATGCCGTATTTGGATGTATAAAAATATAAGGTATCCTCGGAATTCGCTAAGTGCTGGTGATTTAAAACAGATTGTCATTAGCAGCATTGTCGGATTTACTGCCCTTCTATCCCATTGGAGATCGTGATCGTAATCGATTATATAATACGTTTTAACTAGAAATAAAATTTAGGGCAATTTTTAAAAGCTTGAGAAAAAGAAATGAGCCATTTCCCCCACTTCATGCAAGTCGAAGGTTCCGCGCTTTGAACTTTTTGAACTCGAGAAAAAAATGGACTCATCTTTCATCGCTTTTCTGCGAACTCGCGCTCACACACAAATGAAATCCCTCTCACTAAAAATAAAATAAAGTTGAGAGATTTAAGATTTAAGTCTTTTCCTTCACTTTTTTATCGCCATATTTTCCCCCTCCATGAGATCCTTCAGATTCTTTCTCTCACCTCGCCAACTCCCCACCATACGCCATCTTTGAAGAAAAGAACAGTAAAAAATGGCGGAACACAGAGGAGCAATCGAGCTCTAATCCATCAAATACATTGACTGGAAAAGAATCCTCTTCTCTGAGCTTCCAAGCACTTTTGGGCAGTTTTTTTCACACTTTGGTAGAGATTTATTCTCTATATATATGTATATAAAAATTGGGATTTTTTTTATCTTCCTCGACTTCTTTCCGTCCCGTTGGCTTCCTGTTTTTATTTTGGCGACTAAATCAGCGTGGATGGATTAAGTCGATAAGTTCCACCAGACTTCAAAGAATTTGCTACTAAGTCAGGTTTCTGTGTAAGAGGATGAAATTGACCGCGGTGGGCACGAAGAAAAATGGCTAAAAAAAGTAGTGCAATTGTCGTACCCCAGCTGTCGCTACGCTACTTAAGAATTGTTGGAAGATGTCTAAAGTTGATCACATAGGAGGTGTGCTGTCTACCTATTAACCTTTAGTTGGTCCATGCTACTGATTAGAAATGCCATTCTTTATTTTATGAAAAGAAAAGATCTGGAAATAATTGATGGCACAGCAGCTAGAGATTCTTGTGTGCAAAGTTCTAGTGGGAAGAAAGTAGAAATGTTATTCTTGATTTTATGAAGAGAAAAGATCTGGGAATAATTAATGGCACAACAGCTAGAGATTCGTGTGTGCAAAGTTCTAGTGGGACCTCTCTAATATTTTACTTAGTTATTTCTAAACGTTTGACTATTTTTCAAGTATGTTACTGGCGAGTTTTTGAGTTCCAGAAACAGATTTGGTTATGACGTTCGAAAGTTAAAATGAATTTTGTTAGGTTTTTGTACACACACACTGATATTCAACAGAATGTACCATTACATCTGCATGGTAGTTTATTTAAAGTAAGAAGGTAAAACAGTGGATGATAGAATTGTAAACCTCACTGAAATTTATGAATCCAATCTCTTACTTATTATCTTAGACTTTAAAGATAATCCTGTTTTATCAATTCCGCATTTTTAGAATAGTCGTTTCCAGATTTCTCAAAGTACAGGAGGGACGGATTTGTGCAAGATTTAGAATGAAAACTTTTTTTTTATTCCTACCACTCAATATATAAATATTCAATTCATTGGATTCCAAAGTTCCATTTAGTCCCGGAAACCATAGAGCTCATAATTTAATCTGTTAGACTTTGAACCCTCCTGGTGCGAAAATCATCTTCGCGTCGAAAATCATGCTGTAATTGCTAGCCTCTGGTGCAAAAACCTGTTCCAAACTGTCACCAGTTCAAGGAAAGGGACGATTTGTTTTTCTTACTTGGATCTTCATTACTTTTGAAGTAATAAGGCGGATTTGTCTCGACGAGACATCTCGTCATTAGCAAAAGTGACCAGATCTTGGACAAGATATCTTGTCGAAACCACTTAAAGGGTTAAGAGTTGCAGCATTTCTGATGAGAAATACTTTGTTAAATAAATTAACATTCCAATTTGCTTGTTTCTTTCATTTTAACGAAGGACTAAGTCTAACTCTGCAGATAGTATGGGGCGACTTACTGTCGACATTTTGTGACAAAAATAGGTCCCGATTGGGAATCGTTATATCGTTCGGAACGTGGAAAACACGTACCGAACAGTAATCGGGTTAGTATTCATAAACAGCATGTAGTACAATTCGCACACTGGGCATTACATCATGTGAGCAACTCTTACCTCCATCAGACTCGGGAAACTTTTGAGATATTTCTGGATGTGCTCAGCAACCGTGATAGCAATACGACTGTATGCGATATCGTTTTCAAGCTCTCGACGATATGTATTCAAATATTAGAACGGCATTTCACAGTGGCTTGAATTGGACATTTTAAAAATAGTTTTCTTCTGGCTGATCGGCTTTCATGGCGCCAGGATCATATTTGGCCATGCTGTTTTCTTGTGAACCGCGACGAAATCTATTCAAATAGAAGAACATTTGTGGTGTGTACGAACACCGGTGAACAATTTTTATATAAACGTTTTGAAACAATACTCGACTAGATCAAAACAACCCTACGATCTGAAAGTCATAGTACAAACTGATGGTTTAATCAGACATGAGTCTATTTTTTAAAGAAAGAAAATGCAGCAGTATTTATTTGCATTTTCTAAGAAAGGAAAGAAGTAAACGGAATCGAGCGATTTCCTTGGTGAAAGAAATATGATGAAGATGCATTAAAGCAAATTGATTTAAGCTACTCTATCGTAATCGAATCATTCCGTCGAAGTGCGAACAGTAAATTATAAAATGCTGCTTCCTCACAGCATTCAGAATTATACATTTCTGCTAAAATATGGACGCCTTAAGGGCGTTCACCGTTTGCGCCATCAGTTAGGACTAAATAGAACGCATCCAGTATCATCCATTATGCCACAAGACTTACGCTTCTGGATTTACAATAGGCAGTTTTAGTATTTGAAACTGATGCCGTCGATTATTATATGACGATTGGGCTCCGTAATCGTAATGGCCAAGGGAAATTAAGGCAATAGAGAAAGGGATATAACCTTTTGAGATGATGATTTCTTGCTCTTGGATCTTAGATACGTGATTTATTGCTAGCGCTAATGCAGACGGTAGAGAGCTTATTTCATTCGAATGGGGTAAGTGCACTTCGATTTGCTTTTCCATTTGGTCAAAAAGAGACTTATAAATGTTTTAATACGAAGCGTGTGTCTGATACAGTTTGTTCGAAATGTTCTTTTTGGTTTGGGTCTGGCTTGCTACTTTACGGTCTTTTTTAGAGCTAATATGATCGACTTACGGCTTAAAGTGTTCTTTTAGCAGAAAGACATTTCGCAGTTTTTAAATGTCTAAGATTTCGAGAAGTTTATCGTGTAAATATTGTAGATTTTAATTTAGATGTTGAGCCCTTAAACTGCGTCTGTATACACTCGTATATTCTATCTATTACCATCTAACGAAATGTTATGAAATGGCAACAAATAACATTAATCATTCAAATCTTGTTTTCCAAAAAATTATATTTTATCTTTTTGTCACTTTATTACTACACCACTTTTGCTTAAGTCAACCAAAACCAATTCACAAATGAAATTAGTATAAAGAATGGAATGGGCACAGGTTATACAAAATGTATAGACTATTACAAAGGAGTCTATGTATTCGTTGGCTTGCAAGTGAAACATATTAAGAAAACACAGTTCTGATTAAACGAAGGGGTAAAAATTCTACTAATTATCCAAAACTCAATAAATGTGTTTCTCAAGGAGAAATCTAATTTCCATGCAAAGAAAAATGTTTTAAAAGGCTTCACCAGTCTAAAAAACCGACATTCTGGTCTAGAAAATATAAGAAACTCATATCTTGAAACTTTTTATTACACTTCTAAGCTGATTATTTTTAATTTATGAATATGTGTAAAGAGATTAGAAGTTGTAATACATAAATATTAGAATTAAAATAAAAGTTGTTATTTTATTTAAAGAATGGATATAGGTTACAAAATGCATAGAATATTACAAATAAATCTAGGCATTCGTCGGCTTACAAGTGAAACACACTTAATAAAAACAATTCTGAGAAAATGAAGGGGGAAAAATTCTATTCGTTAACTAAACAATGTGTTTCTCAAGAAGGAATATAACATTCATGCAAAGAAAAAATAACTTAGTAGACTTCACAAGTTAAAAGATTGCCAGATTCTGGTTTAGAAAAACATAAAACACAAGTCTAAAACACTTTGACTTCGGGTGTTTCACTTGTAAGCCACCGATGTTTAATTTATAAATATTAGAAACCGAGTCTTCTTTTGGGGGCTTGGAGGCACCCTTTGGCTAAGTCACTGCCCCCCCTAATAAGTTGGCGTCATTGAAGGAAGATGTGAAATGTCAGTGGTGTTAAAAGAACCGTAAATGCAGATTCAAATGTGTTCCCTATTCGATAGAGTCGACTAGTTTCTCAGTCACTGAAACTTGGTAACAAGTAAAAAAAGCCATCGCAAAGAAATAGCGGGAGCAGCATTTACAATAGAGATTGAAGTGAATCTCGGAATCTATCAAATGCCGGAAATCTTTGCTATTCCTGACGCTTTTCCGGAGTCTGTCACTTTGCCAAACTGAAGCGAATTGATTTAGGCACACAGAACAAACTCAAATGTTTGCTCCTAGGAGCAGTCTATAAAATAGAAATGAATGCCCGAACCTTGGTTCTGGAGACAAGTAAGCTTGGGAAGATTCCAAGTTTGAGTAAACTCGTTAAAGCGCGTGTTTTACTATCTTTTACTAGTAACTCGATACAATAAAAATTTATTTCCGAGGCGACTTGGCGAACGTGAGGTACTTTTGACTGTGATGCCAAGCAAATTGTAGATGGAAGCGAATTTGAAATGTAAACTTATATTTTTATATCTCGATTGTTATTTTACTGGAGCTGCTATGTACGACACTTGGAAAAACTTTTCGTATGAGATGATAGTTCTGTTAAGCAAAATATAAATATCGGAAGTGTTTATGCGGCGGAGCTTGTTTTCTGTACGTATTCTGGACGTGACATCATGTGGCTTGCTTTTCGAATACTGAAATCGCCAATAAAAATTCCAAATTGATAAATGATAGCTGATTGGTATAGACGATAGCTCGATTGTTGATACATTGTTGATTGTTGATACATTGCTCGATTGTTGATGCATTGCTAATTGTTGATACATTACTAATTGTTGATACATTGCTAATTGTTGATACATTGCTAATTGTTGATTACTGATAAATGATAGCTCGAATGTCATTTTACTGGAGCTGTTATGTACGACACTTGGAAGAACTTTTCGAATGAGATAATTTATCTGTTAAACTAAATGGGTAAGTATCGGTAGTGTTTATGCGGCGGAACGTGCTTTCTGTGCATATTCTGGACGTGACGTCATGTGGCTTGCTTTTCGAATAATATTGCAGTAGTCGGCAATAAAAATTGCGAATTGATAAATGATAGCTGATTGGTAGAGATGAGGCCTAGTGTATATGAATATTATACGTATATTAAGGATAAGATTTATAAATATTCTTTCATTTGATATATTGATGGCAAAGGGTGTTTAAGATCGGAGGTGTGACTTATGATGATCCACCTCTTTTTAAGAATCTGAAAGTGCTACCTTTTGGATGTGATCAAACTACAATCTTTTTAGTGTCAGGTCAACACCTACAGTTTTTTTCTGTAGATGTAAATGGCGATAATGTTTATACGTGTTCCCTGTACGCATTCTGCATCGACCTTCCAATGAAAATGACAGAGCACGTGGACGAAGTCGCTGTCGTAAGATCTCAGCAGGGTAAGTCTCGTGAACCTACGAATCGACGCAAGACGATTGACTATCGAAACGCAAACTAGTGCTTTTTTAATGAGGCTGGATAATTATTTTAGCCAATCAATAATTTGTCCTACATTAGGATTCCTGTTTTGTCTCACAACCACGTGGCAGATCTTCGAACCGAGCGACATTAAGAAAAAGCATGAATCTGAGCACACATATACCGTCTATTCCATTAGAAAGTCGATGGTATTCAGGACGTGACGTCACTTGGCTTATTATTCAAACCCGATTTCAGCACGTTGCCAAAAAATCCAAAGAATGAATTCCAAATTGATATAGTATGGCAGTTAATTTATCAACGTCAATTAGATTAGCGCTGTTTTAATAATTTTTGGCGTTTAAATTACCATTTGGAGGTAACCCCTGTCATCAGACCCCTGTATCAGGCAAGAGCATTTGGGAATCTCCGTTTTTCGTCTGGTTTGTTACAATTGAAAATTGTTCTAGAATTCCATTTACTGGTGTACTAGTCAAGAAGGAAATATAATCTCCACGTTTGGTCATTTGAGGTTTGTTATCTTTGCATGCTACGTATCTAATATCAGGCATGTATTCAGAAAATAGTTTCGTTTGGTTGTTGGTTGGGTTTTATGGAGCAAAGGGCATATTTGGCCATGTTGTGCAAACACGAGACAGACAACGTCAAGTAATGAACATACACACATAGAGTTTTGCTGAAATAAGAACAGAAAAATGCACCCAGGGAGAAATCGAATCTGCCCGGCCTACAACTCAACTCGCAGGTTGCTAGTGCAGTGGGTAAATCCACTGAGCCATGACAAAAAAAATAATTTCGGAAGGCTCAATCTTTTTCGGGGGTTCTATCTCAATCGAAAGGCCGAAATGTTGAATTAACATTACGTTTAGTGATTTTTTGACATATCTACTTCGTTTTACCTGCTTGATAAGACTCTATTCACGCTGATTAAATTAACTTCAATGTGCATCTTTAATTGTATTTTGAAATATTTAGGGGAGGGTTCCATCGTTGTGGGTTTTTCCCTAAATATATCCCTGATCACTCGCGTCTAGGCGAATAGACAGGAGATTTTCCCCGTCGTGCCAATCCCTTCCTATTCAGAAAGTTATCTAGAAATATATGGGTGATTTTACATGCTGTATTATTTCTTCGTATAATTCATATTGTGATAATTTAGTATTTACAATTCATTTAATTTTAGTTCACATAAATAATGTAATTAATTTTAGTTCATATAAATCCTGTAATTCATTCATAGTTCATAAAATTTATATATGATTATTTACTCACATAAATAGTTTTTCTTTACACATTTCAAAGTATATACGTATATGAGAATGCAATTTATCATTTCCACAGACAAACCCATTATTCTTTATTGTATATAACTAATATCTGACTCATATCTAAACTTAATCACTGACATTTTTTCGGAAAAACGAAATGCTTATTTTTGTGATTATGGAAATATAGTCAGATTGTAATCCGTTTAAGAAATATATGATTATCGAAATACTTATAATTTTTATTTTTTGACTTATAAACTAATAGTTAATCTTTAAACAGCTGTCCAGTGAAAAAATGTTTAAATACGATATAATAGTCGGTAGTACATATTAGTTTCTGTTATCCGAGCATTTATATACAAAATAATTACTGTTTTTTGGTACTATTCTATGCAGTTTGTAAAAGTATAAAAAACGTTTCATTAATTATGCGCATACTGTTTATTCTGTTTTTTGTGCATCTAAAAGTACAGTATTAACCAATAAATATTATGCCTGAGACACAATTTGAGATAAAACCTTTCCGTTCCTCTGGTGTCATGTATTATACTCATAATTAAATTACGAGAGTAAAAGTAGAATGCGATTAACATGGTAAGACTCCATATTCCATTAATAATATATTTTAATCATCATAAATATGTTTCTAATTCACATTAATCTTAATACCGGGAATGTTATCTTAGGCTTAATTATTCTTGTGTAAACATTCCTGCGCTCAACTAAAATTCTAGTGGTATTTAAATATATGCACGTCAAAAGTTGTTGCATTTTAGAAAACATAACACTATTTCACTATGTTTTCTACTTTTCCAATTCGAAGAGCAATTTTTTGACAATCATGATTAATGAACTAACTTTCGAGACTATATCATAAAGTACAGGGAGCTCATGAAAGAATATAATTGAAAATGTCTGTTGTGTTGACTTTGGATCAATATTGTCATCGCTCAGCTTTAATGCAAACTTCTCAACTTTACTCAAGTATTTTACTTGACATAAACTTCATCTTAGTGATTTTAGACTCAAGTGTTTTCTCAAAGATGTTTATTAATAAAACTTAATATTTCATAATTTAGAAGATGAAAATTCAACTAATGAGTAGAGATTGGTTAGCTTTAGTTCTTTCAAGTTAACCAATGATTGATTTAGTTTCAGTTTTAATCACGTATTCATTACTGAAAATTGATTCAAACTGTACCTCCTTTCAACATTCTGAATCCAGTAAAAATAATGCGTCTATTTGAAATTTTGCAACCAAATACCTACCTATTCACATGTTAAAGAGAAAATTACAATAAAATAAGAAAAATCACATGATAGAGTTATTTATTGATATATATTTTACAGCGAAACAAAAATTCCCATAGCGCAACAAAGAAATCAAGTTACAAAAATTAATCAAATAAAATATAAAATATTCTGGTTAAGTCAGCTTGTTTCAAAGTAATGAAATTTTTTAATTGATTTGTGATTCGAGAAAATCATACAAATTGAGGAAAAAATATCGCCAAAGTAATTTAATTTACCACTAGTATAGGAATTTAGTTAGTGTATTGGTTTCTAAAACTAATCATTGAATGATTAATGACTAATTCATTTAGTTACGATATTGACTAATTTTCTTCAATCATGATTAACTTTAGTCATGATTGAAATGTTAGCTAACTAATCAATAGGTTGAAAAATTAGTCGATTACTCTAAACACTGTACTTAAGGTTGGCACTGCTTTATAAGGTTTTTATTGTTAGTGGGGCCATGATAGCCCAGTTGGTAAAGTGCGGATTAGGATTCGGAGGGTTTCCGAGTTCGAAACTCGATCTAACTAAAGAGCGTCGCGTACGTGAGGGAACTAGTGCAGTTAAATCTGTCGTGACCTCACTTGTCCTCAAGTTTGCGTGGTGCGGAAGTTTAGAGATAAGGGTGCTAGCTCAGGTGTTGATCTAGTCTGACCGTGATTCAAAATTACAAGGTGTTGTCCTCAGATCTTGCCTTTCGTCATTGATCCCGGACCATCGCCAGTAGTCCACTGTGTTGCTCCAGTGTGACTTAAATTCAACTACCTACCACTTTATTGTTAGCATTAAAATAACATCTACAAAAGCATTTGATTAATTTTTGTTTTACTGCACATTAATCTAATTAATTTCACCTTTCTCTATCTATTCCTTCAACAATTTACTTTCAGTTTTATTAAAAAGAGTATAAAATTCCTTTTCGTTAATTACTCATTTCACAATTTATAATGTATTTATTCTATTTTAATTGTTTATAGAAATCCGGAAAATTCTTTCACATAACCGTGTTTAATGTTATTGTCATTGTTATTTAATTTTATATTTATCATACAATCATCCATTACATCATTTGATTCATTAATGAATATTATGTCATTGTTTATATAATTTACAGTATTTATTCATATAATTCTTGTTATTTCATTATTAAATTTGTTTCAAGTATTCTTATGATCCTCTGTCGGTTATGTAATTCCTTAATTACATAATCACATTATCATTAATTTAATGAAAGTAATTAAATCACGCATTTACATCAATTTAAATAATTATACTGCGTAAATACTGGAAATATCGTTGATAGATTAATTGTTGAAAAAATTAAAGAAACTAGTACATTCTTTTTATTTTGTCACTTGTTCTAATCCATTTTCAAACTAGTCTAATACTCGTATGATGAAAAGGTCAAATATACTATTATATTCTTGTTTAATTTGAAATTAAGTAGTTGAATTGTTTAAGCTGCTAGTGAAAATGTCTTCACAATAATCTTTTAACACAATCGAACTGAGTTGAAAGGGTCGTGCTTTACCTATTAGTCGCTTGGCCTACCTTATTAACAAATCATCCTTCATTTAACTGTCTTTCACTCAGTATTGAATACGTATATATTGATCTTTTATAATGACGATAGAATATTTTTGTATGTTTACCAAATGTTTTAAATGTAATATAGAAATAATACAATGCATAGAACACAAAATGTAACAACAGTCATCATGCATACTGAATCATAATAATAGAATGGTAAAAATTTCTGAATGTTCCTAGTTCAACTAGTACTTCTAAAGTGACTCTAAGTATGGTTTACATTATTTATCGATCCAATTCATTTAAGTATAGTAAGTAGAAATAAAGTAATACATAAAATAAAATTCTGTCATCATGAAGAATGATAAAAATAGTTTCTGAACGACCCAAGCTCGACTGATACTTAAGTGGCTTGAAACACGGTTTACATCTTAAACAGAACGAGATAAATTCAGTCATACTAGATATATGCGCGACGGAACATCAATCTATGATGTACTTTTTCATTTCCCAATGACAAATCTATCTTGGGACTGTTATAGAGTAGCAGAAAATGGGCTCATACATATTTCGACAATATATCTATCTCCCGTTACAAATGGAGGTCCATTAATGCAAAAAGCCCAAATGTCTCTTTTGAGCTTTTAAAGACCATTAATTATTTTTATTCTTGGCTCTTATTTTTTTACCATGTGTACTTTAAAAGCACTATTCTAACGGTCAGTAAATGTTTAACTTTGTTCATGAATCTTCGGCTCATACATGTTTTGCCAACTCAGCAATAATGCAAAGCGAAGTGGGAAGAGGGGAAGGATTATAATAAACTGCACCCATTACTATCATAAATATGCATCTTCCAGCTCTTGTACCGAGTCCCCCTTTTCGAACACCATAGCTTTTTAGTTATTATTTCAGGAAAGTTTTGGCCGCTTGCCCAAGGGTTACGATATCAGTCGGGAACCGTGGAGGAGGAATACGTTTCATAAGCTGATATGTCAGCGTTTTCTATTGTAACGGAAATACTAGCTTCTCAGAGCTATATACGAAAGAAAAACAGACTCGGCACTTTAAAAAGACGAGAAAATACATTAAGGAACACGGCTTTCCGGAACGTGTTTCGTGCCAAAGTCGAGAATTTGATGCATCTTTTTACATTTTTTTGCACTCCGGAAAAGAATGCGAACTATTGTAGCTTATGGCTTTTACTATTTGCGTACTTCAGTGGATGAAGGGCTTGTGAAAATGTGGTATACAAAATTTCAGGCTGCTATTTGTGTAAAGATCCTCACAACAGTGACGGACAGATCCAACGAGAAATTCCTGAGAGAACTATGCTTCTAGAAGGCTGATAAAGCGTTCAATAGAAAAATAATGTGGTATAAAACAAGGAGAGTTTATCTTTTAGCGAGACGCGTGAAAAGACAATGTATTTTGCCATTATTATTTTTAAATACCAAAAATTTCAAAATAAATATAAATACTGATTGCGTTTCTGTGGCGGAACGTGTTTCAAATACGTATTCCAAACGTGACATCATTTGGCTTGTTTTTCCAATACGATTTCAGCACCGCCAAAAAAATTCAAAAGAATGGATTTCGAATGATACATGATAGGTGATTGGTCAACGTCAATTAATTTAAATGCCAAACGATGAGAAAACGGCGATAAAGTGCATTTTAAGATAACTCTGATAGGTATAATGCGAGAGAATTCGTGTAATGGAAGTAAAATCTACATTTCATCTGGTTTGTTTGTTGACACTGGAAATCACTTTTATATGGGCAAAAGTTGACATAGGACATCCACATAACTATAAGGTGTTTGTAGATGATGAGCTAAAGATTTATAAAATCTGATTCCAGCTGATTAATGCGTTGTCAGACTTTTAACTCACTGTGCAAGCAACACGATATCAATCAAATTGCTTTTTATGCCCCATACATAAATCACTACGCTATTTTTAAACGTGGCACTGAAAAAGAAGATATTGTCTCGCGCGATTGCCCATTTAATTATTCGACTAAATATCAAGTGTCGACTTACAAGAGAAAGAAAAATTTAGGATAAAATACGAAGACTCTACCTATGTGATCCAATTGGTCGGATTAAATTCTGACGTCAATGAACCACGTGACATCCGTAGTCAAATAGAATTACGTCATTGTTTTCCACACTTTGTTGGTATAGATCTCGTTTTCTGTAGTAGCGATGTAGAACGTAAGAATTAAACGACTAATTTGTATTTAACTCGCGTTTTGTGGTATCGGATCACATTTCCTCACGATGATGGTCAAGTTTAACCTCGATTTCACATGACGTTTTTAGGATAATTTTATTCCTTAAAAGTACTGCATTTTCAAATTTGAACGATTTATGGTAGGTAGGTAGTTAAATTTACGTCACATTGTAGCAACACATCAGGCTATTGGCGACGTTCCTGAATCAATCGCGAAGGGAAAGTCCGAGGACCAAAACTCGCAATTTTGAACCACGGTCAGATGACGAAATGATACCTATATATAAGCTGGAACTCCACTCTTTAAACTTCCACACTACTCCACAGTGAGGACATTTAAGGCCACGACAAATTTAAAGTGCACCAGTCCTGACGAATACGACGGTCTTTGGTTGGATCGAGTTTTGAACAACGCAACCCTACAATTGTCGATCCGCGATTCTACCAACTGGGCTACCGGATCCCGAATGACGGATGAGATAAGCATTAAACTGGGTGTTTCAATTAATACAAGTGAAACACGAAAACTCTAAGAATGATCTCTAACCATCGCTTCATTTGAGTTATTATGCCTGTGTAGAGTATGAACCAGGAGAAATTATTGGCGGGGGACAAGAAAACCACATTTGCTCTCATGTGTGCCAGTTGATAACCAATATTATCGGTTTCTCTGTAGTATTTATCTCTCATGTGAAGAGGAGAGAGGGCCCCAAACATCAAAATAATTGGGTCCAAGGTGTTGGAGCCGCTCTTAACCTTTGGACCTCAATATTCAATAGATAATTTTATCCTTTGTCCTAACAAGGGGGTCAAATTATCTAATGAATGAGATACAGCCACTCTACACTTTAGTTACCCATATTATCTGTATATATTTGTAATATTTATGTACAGGCTGTATATTTGGTTACTCCTATTATCCTTATATTTACATTCGTATATGCACTGAAAATCATTTCGAACGGTTTTCATTTTCAGAAAAATTGTCTCCAGTAGAAAATATTTTACGAACTGAATGTGTATTGAATGAAGTTTTGGGTCATTTTTCAGATTTTTAGATAACTTTAAAACATTATTTAGGTAAACAAAATTCGGATATTCATTATGAGGATGAATTTGTTTTTAATGGATTAGTTGTTTATAAACAATCCTTATTTACTTTTTACTTTTTTATGACGCCTATGAAGTTTTCCAATAAAATCAATGTCACTAATTTAATTTAAATAGTTACTTTACAATAATTTTTGTTTCTGTATTAAATACCTTCATGTTTAACTCAGAGTTTCACTTAAACATATTTACTTCTACACAAAATTATATCCCGTTATTTTATATTTAAAAGATTTCAATCACAACAATTAGCAATTTTAACTGTTAGTAGCTTTTTCGTGGCTCACATTTGGTAAATTCAACAAGTTTATTAGATTTTATAAATTCTCATGAATATATTTGCAAAAGTTAAGACACTTAGAAATCAATTTTGTTTTCAAAACAATTTGATGTGGAAGCATCTATCGGAATTTTTTTCATGTGATTATTTCTGAATTTAGAAAAACTGTCATAAATTTAATTCATATATGCAATTCCATTTGTTATTACAGAAAAGCAAACGCAACGCCTTTTCTTTTGTGATTCCTCATCAGCAATCTCAATTTCATTGCAAGAAATGCATATAATTTTTTTACTTTAAAATCTTATGCACTCATGTCCACATAAGTTAAGGAATACGCTATCTAAGACGGTTTTGCCTCATTCAGCTGGTGGAAACATAAGCCAAGAGGATGATTATTGCTGGATTTGTGCTGAATTTGCCAATCCAGACGCATTATATTCTAGTTCCAAGTATTCCTGAGCAAACTAGCCCTACAATAATGTGCATTATCGTCCATTAAGTAAAACCCAGGAGCAAATGTACCCCTAAAAGGCCTCATATACTGATGCGGGATGACGTCCCTGTAAACCTCAGCTGGTACACTGTTTGTCGAACACATGCAGACGTGTACGCAACCTTGAGATGATACTACCCCGAAACGAGGACTCTACCACCATAATAATCACTTTCCACGATGTGAGCAGGTTTATAACATGTCCCCTAGGCTTGACAGATGTACCCGAGTCGAGAGGCTAAACTGGGACACACCAATAATCATTACACTTACACTGTACCGTTACTATGGGGACCAAGTAAGGTGTTTAATGCACCGTCTTCGACGGTCTGTATTTGCAGTAAAGTTAAGGGAATGCATACTGGCGGATCAACTTGCATAGACCTATCTCATATAGCAGTATAACCGTTTGTCTATGGTGATCACTGAGGATGTTGATAGGTCTCTAACGAGTGCAGTTGCTGTGATGTTAGTTGGATGGCGTCGAATTATAGCCACATGTTGGTCTTGTTGTGCACAGGCCACGTGGGCGACTTTGATCCTATTGCCTTAGAACATCTTCACTAGTTTGTAACCGTCTTCAAAACCTACAAATGATTTTTGAAGCCAGAACTGAGTACCCGGGACTCTTGTACCAGAGAATGATGAACCTCCATTCCCCTGATTACTCACCATGTATAATTTTGTCACAAAGAAGTCATCGATATGACTTCTTTGTGCCACATTTTTATTTAAAAATCGTCTTTTAGAGTTAAAAGGTTATACACATGCAAAGGCACCAATGAGTTCTTCAAAACCCAGCTTACCTGAACTGATTCAAACAATCACTAAAGAAATTCCCTTATCACAAATCCTAAGGAAACTACCATTATTTCTTTCAGGGATGACGGTACATTGATATTCTCTTTTTACTTCAGTACATCGCAAAATTATGAGTTTTGGCATATTCCTTAACATGCACATGAGTGTATTTAAAACGCACATAAAATGGGCTAAAAGGTTTTAATACTAACTTATGATAACCATTCAACCAAAAAAATCTGTACCATTCAGACAGCCATGTGATTTAAGTTTTACTATACAAATTTAATAAACCTCGAAATTTTATAGTTTGTTTATATCTTTTAATAAATTTTATATACTTATTCTAAATATTTGTTTCTTTCACAGTTTGGCTTGGTTCTCTGAGTGTAGCCCTTGGCCTGTTCCTCTCTCCCCTCATCGTTGCCTTTTGTCGGCGGAAAAGTACTCGCTTGACCGCTGTCTTCGGAGGTTTGACCGCTGCCCTGGGCTGTCTTTTCACATCTTTCGCCTCACAGATGCACCAGGTAATTTTTTTCTGGAATCTCAATAGTGATCACTTTGATCATGACTATTGAAATACAGGTGTTAAAATTTAAGGTATCCAATTATGGTTATTTTGAATACTTTCATAGAAAAAAACAACCAGGTGCAGAAAATTATGTAGAGAATTATAAACCTGTATATCGTTCGCTTAAGAGTGAAACACGATAAGTTAAGAAAATCATAGTCCTGAGAAGGGGAAGAACTAATCTTCAAGCGATGCGAAAAAATTAATACAATCATTTTAACGATTCTTTATTACGCTTTGTATTTATCCAATTTCTCAATCATTCAGAGAAGAGTACATCAATTATGATTATGCATAGTATATAAACTTATTAATTAAATTATAATAAATAATGTGCATTTATTCATTTGATTATATGTTTCTAAAGTGTATGTTCTAAGTGTATTTCTCAAGAGGAAATCTAACTTTCATCCAAAGAAAAAAATGACTTAGCCGACACTTCACTAGTTTATAGATCACCACATTCTGGTCAAGAAAAACTAAAAACAACCCTTCTATTTGAAAATTTTGACTTATTATGTTTCATCTGCAAGCCGAGAATATGTTTTTATCTAGCTTGCACCAAATTCTTATTTAAATTTAGTTTTAAAATATTTCATTAAATATTTATGTTGTAACAAATAAATATATCATAACAAACAGTTATACATAGTTAAAAAATTAGTGCCTTTGGTGATAGACACATGAGATAGACATCAGTAAATTGGATGGATATTGTTTAATCTTTGGTAAAAGTACTGGAGTAAAGAATTATGCATATCACTTGCTAGTAAATGAAAGTTCCTAACAAATACCAAAGCTTTTTTAAATCACTAATATTGCAAATAAACTTACTTTAATAAAATAAATTGCAAACATTACCCGTCTATTTTAAAATAATTAAATTTTTTTTCTTTATATGTGATAACAAAATAAATGTAGTAAAATCGAAAATCCTTCGAAGAACGACTTATAACGATTTAAAAATTTAGTAAATATCATCGGTAACTATTTCGGTGAAGCAAAACGGCTTTTGAAGTTTTCTATCAATTTGACAAGATTTTCATCTGTTTATCTAAAAGGAAACTAATTTTTTCATATAATTAATTGTGCTGCAGAAAAGAGTGTCACATCCTTTTCATTGTTTTCAATTTAAGAAAAATCTAATAAAAACATTGTATTGAAATTCTGGGAGATTACTCACTTTTGTTTCTAGGTGTTTTTGAGTTATGGTTTTGTGATGTCATTGGGTTTGAGCTTGGCAAGAGTGACGTCATCATTGATGATTGGTCAATATTTCAAGCGGAGAAGAGAAAAAGTGGAAATCATAGTCACATCTGGAACAGGGTGCGGCGTAATTGTCTTTTCATACAGCTTTGCCAAGATCATCAAGTTAGTATGTCAGCAGATAACCAGATAATGCATGAATAGAGAATGTGTATTGAGTTTTTGATTTAGATTAAAATTTAAAATTTTTAATTGAGTTTAATATTATTAAAAGTGCTTAGATTTATTAAAATACCATTTAATTTAAGCTGCGGTGCATGGGGTCAATATTTTATTATTTAAGGGGAATATCTTTCAAATATTTCTTATAGGCATCTCGCAAATATTGTGGAAATGACAGGTTTCATGTGACTTGTCACAAATTCACAAAGCTTGGTTCGGATTAGATTTTAGTTTATTACAAAGCTATTGAAGTATTTAACTGTATTTAATTAGATTACTATTAAAAAACGGATCGAAATCAGATTTTCAAACCATTTCAGTATATCAAATTATGGAAATTATTTGAAGTTTTGCTTGCCAAACCCAAAAAATATTTAAAGTAATGTAAAATTAAAGACGATTCTATGCTGCACATTGATCATAATGATGTTTTACTAACGTGGTTAAATTTAAATAAAACAATGGTACTTCTAACACTTCCCTTTTTTATATTCTTGATAGTATAATGTTGCAAATTAGATATTAAGTATATTTTATTTCTTTCCCATCAGTTATAAAACTTTTACATAAATATTACTAATAAGACCGCTTGCTCCTTGAAAATTATTATTTCTACGCGTAAATTTTTGATTATTAAACATTTGTCAATCAAATTTAACGATTTCTTCATGTGTGCTCACCCACATTATTTCATCCATAATCATTCTGGATATTTAAATTAAATTGATCTTTGAAATCTACTTTCGGAATTCTTTATATAGGACTCTCATAGGTGTTTCAGGTTACACAAACAGAATACAGGACCCTGGAATTTTATACATAATCTGGGAGTCTTAGTTCGTAGACATCAATAGCTTCCGCTCAGTGGCGGAAGTCATATTGTCATTATATCAGTAACCTCCCTAAAGGCCTAACGACACCAATGAGTGAATTGCGAACTGAAACTCCCAGGTTATACGTAAAATACCAGAGTTCCTTACCTGTTTGTGTTACCTGAGCACATCTGTGTGTGTGGGAGTGATAAACAATTCTCCCAATATCATCATCGTGGCTCAGTGGTTATGCCCACTGCGCTATTAGCCTGCTAGTTGCAGGTGGCGCAGGCTCGATTCATGTAACTTTTTTTATGACCAAGGTCACCCAACCTACCAACAAGGGTTTAAGACTGGACAAGGGGTGGACGGGAGGAGACCCCTGGCTCCACAGGAAGCAGCTCTAGAATCTGGGTCCAAGAAAGGTCTACACTCACAGATGTTGCATACTTAAATATTTACAATCATCCCCTGCAAGCGGGTACAGGATATTAAAAAATTTAAGACTTAAAAGAAAACAGACATCTTTCTAAAAAAGAAAAACAAATTTGAATAAAAGCGAGGATAAATGCCAAAAACATAACTAACACGTTTAAACAAGCACATAAAAATTTTGAGGGAAGACGAAGACAATTGCCAAAATTTAATTAATATACAATTAAAACATACAAACAAGAATTTTGAATAAAGACGAACGCAAATGCGACCAAAATAGAAATGTTCAAACAGAATCAACACAAATTTAAATAAACGACATTGTTAAGAATATACATATAAGATATACAGAAAAGATATATCCTAATGGGATGAATATGTACAGGTCTGAGAATTTCCAACTTCTTCCTGTAACTTAACCTCGGTGTAGTATTTTTCTCTTCTGTGTCAGTAAAACTTTCCTTGTGCATACGTACATTTCTTGAGGCTGTCTTTCTTGTGTTTAGCAATATTGGCCCCCTTGCATCAACCTAAACCAATATTATTCAAATATACAATGTAACGTTATTATTGTGTCTTTTCAGAACATTGGAGTGGAGGATAGGCCTTCACGCAATCACAGGCATGGCGGTGGTGCCGTTTTTCGTCGGCATTTGCTACCGTTCTGCCTCCCTCTACCACCCTCAGAGACGCGCCATTTTGCATCTCAAGAATCAGAGGAAGAAGATCAAAGACAAGTCCGGGGCGTCCAACAAGCCTCCGTTCTTCGACTGGGCGCCTCTTAGGAACGGCTCTGTCCTAGTCTGCATGCTGTCTGCCGCACTCTGTGCCTTTGGCCTCTACACACCGTTCTTTCATCTTGTAAGTGCAACTGGAAAATACTAGGCCGCTATTAATAGAACTGTTTAAATAGAAGTAGTAAAACTTCTAAGTATGACCAGGGTGCTGCGATAGCCCGTTTGGAAGAGCGATGGATTAGCAAGCGGAAGGTTGCGAGTTCGGAACTAGGTGCAATCGAAGACCGTCGTGTGGGCGGGGTGTTGCACTTTAAATCTGACGTGGCTGCAACTGTCCTCACGTTGGCGTGTTGTTTAAGTTTGGAGAGTGGGGTTCCAGCTCAGGTGTTGACCTCGTCATCTGACTGGTTCGAAATTACGAGATGTTGTCCTCGGTCTTTCTCTTCGGGATTGATCCCGGACCGTCATCAATAGCCCGTTGCGTTGCTCGAGTGAGACGTTAATTCAACTTCCTGCCTACCTACCTAATTATGACTCATAATAATAAAAACTATGGAAATATCATCAATGAAAATTCCGGTAGAGCAAAACGTCAATCCTCAGGTAATTAGGTAACGTGACGAACGACGTGAATTAACGTGGCACTGAAGAAACGCAACGGTTATTGGCGACGGTTCAGGATCAATCAAAAGGGTCAAATCCAAGGTCAACACTTCATAATTCTGAACTAAGGTCAGATGACGAGGTCAACACCTGAACTGACACCTCACACTCCAAACATCCACACCACGCCAACGTGAGGACATTTGAGGCCACGACAGATTTAACGTGCCCCCATACACGATGGTCTTTGGTTGGATCGAGTAGGAATTCGTATCGCTGATCCACGACTCTACCAATCGAGCTACAGCAACCACCCACTATCATTGGTACCGAAGTAAGCCACAAGAGGAAAACGCGAATTTAAATATTGTTATTCTAGAAATAGTGTAGGGGCGGGGCGCAGCGGCCTTAATTAAAAAAGTAAGTTGAGACAACACGTGGTTTGGGAAGTCTTAGCTATAAAAGGAAGTTCTTGCAACACTATTCTAGAATAAAATATTTACACTCGCTTTTTTGTCTCGTGCCTTCTGTCCTGATGGTACAGTTTTGCTCCACCATTAACGATTTTTGCACAGGTTTTTGATTGAAAATCGTTATATTTTGAAGTTTAAAATTTTTATTACCCCAGTTTAACTAAGCTTCCATATGCTTATCTACTTAAATAACAGTGTTACCGCAAAATTACAGTTAGCAACTATTATCGAAAATATTGACCGTTATTGATCAGTGTTATTGGGATGGCAATGGAGTAACGTAAATTAAATCAAATTTAAATTATAAAATTGAAATTTGTAAAAAACATTTGGAGGAAACGAAAATTTGAAACAACTACATCATTTAAAATCACTTAACATTTGATTTGAACATTTTCTAATTGTTAAAATTAACCCTTAATGTCAGTTTCTAGCAGTTAATAATAACAGTTAAATTCAGTTGCTAATTGATAACAAGACTTAATAACAACTGCTATCTCAAATTCGCACCAATCCTTAACACTAACAGTCTTTCCATCTCTAAAAAATACCATTTTATATCATAAAATTACAGTGTGGTCATAGAGTAACTTCACCTGTGTGAGGGTTCTTCTATTTAGCTAAGTATAGAGGGCGCAAATGTTTGGAAACATGTTTCTTAATTAGTGGCGTAGACTGGCGTTAGAATACAATTTCAATATGACGTTCATGTAAAAATTTAATACCAAACAATGTCAATACGACGATAAATCAAATGAGCTCTAACCCGAAATATCTTTTCCGGTAGTTTGTTTATATATACACCGAAGAATCCTGTAATATATAATACAGCTTTATTTCGTGAATTCGAAGCTACTGGCTCCAATTTCAGGGTGTCTACTATAAAACCTAAAGACAATGGTCATTAACATTAAAAATTAACATTAAAAAATAATAGTAACAATCAATTTTTTTGGGAGGCACACAATCTTATCAAAAATTATCTCCGGTACAGAAAAATAGGCTATGTCTCAATGTCTCGTCTTCGGTCAAACAAGGCACCTTTCCAAGTTCCCAAGCTGAAACCCATCCACAAGACGATTGGTCACAATATTACATTTGAGTAACATTGTGACCCAATCTGGGCTTGGGTGTAAAAGTGAAAACTACCCGAGGGTTCCTCTTAATTTATAATAATATAATTTATAATAATATAAAAGTTCAAAAAAGTTATCACCTGTACCCGTGTCGTACCATATGAAATGCCTCCGCCCTCTTATATAAACCATTTGCAACTTTGGGGATTTTGTTTTTGTCTCACTAAAATAAACACATATTTTTTTACTGTAGACACTTAGACAAAGACATCTATTAAACCCCTGTGTCACCATGTGATACAAGAAGTTACTGCATAGAGGTAAAAAAATAAAAAATGCCTTCAAAAATTCTAATCTATCTTGAAACTAATAGCACTAATAAAATAAATATATTTAAAACTAAAGAAATATATTTAGTACTTATTCAAGTATTCCTATGAGTATGCGAGGCATTTTCTATGTAGCCTGAAAATGTAGGTGGCGCAAGTGTTTCTCCGGCAAAATGGTGTTTCCTCTACGTATTCCGAAAATGACGTGGCATGTTTTTCGAATACAATTTCAACGCTTCACCAATAAAAATCATAAAGAATTCCGAATTGATATATGATAATTGTTAGCCAACACCAATTTGATTAAACTCCAAACACTTCCAAAACGGCGATAAACGACATTTTAAGGTAAACCCATTCATACGAGAGCGTTGGGGCAGTATTAGTAAAATCCAGTCTTTTGTTTCCCAGTCGTCTGTTTTTACACTGAAAATTCCTCTCAAGGCGTTGATTTCCCTGCAGTGAGATAGAGATCGCCGTGAAAACCGTTGTACAGATCTGGGAAAATTTCTGTTAAATTTGGATCATTTCCTCAATATACCTTCTTTTATAAATTCAATTAAATCAATGGGAGCAGTTGGGAAGTACAAAACATTCAGCATCACATTTAAGATGTAAAATATTAGAGTTTTATCTGTATTTAATTTAATTTAAAGTTAAAATGGTAAGGAAAAAAATACGGTAGTTTCAAATCTCTAAATTCTACAGATCATGGAAATGCGTGTGTTGCGTATGATAAACGAAAATTTTTCATTGAAGTTTAACAAATGCTTAACTATACTATGGAACGAAAACTTTTGTAATAAGAGTAGCAAACTTTAAACTATACAACTATTTAACTATTCTCTCTCTACGGAACTGTACCCTTTTAAATGTAAAAGAATCCCTCCTGACACGCCTCTAGCTATCAGTATTGCCTGCTTCCGAACTTTGACTGAATTTAATACTTTAAGTCCCATTTGAATCTTGGGGTCGTTGTGCATCAGTGGGTTAGTTCACTGTGCTAAAAACCTACGAGTTGTAGGTGATGCCAGGTTCAGTTTCTATCTCCTGTGTCAAAACTTTCTTTGATATGTATAAACTTTCTTCGGCCAAATATGGCCATGCTGCGACAAATTTGATTAGACTACTACTTTGATTAGACTACTACTACTATTAGAATCGTCCATTTTGTGGACATATGAATTTTATCAGTGACCAAATTTTCGTCTGTCCTCGTCTTAGTGACGAGTGTACACCTCTTTTTTGAACTGACTTCTCATTACACTGGATTGAAAAGCATCGTATGCTAGCAATGGGCATAGGATAAGAGATTGTACTATAAATCAAAATTGTTATTTTGAAATTTTTATGTATGCTAATATGACTTTTTAAATGACATGTAGCTTATAACTTACTTCAAACCCTGAATTTGGCATTGCTGCACAGGCGGTAGAGGCAACTGCAGCCGAGTTGGTAGAGTCAGTCGCGGATTAGCAACCGTTGGGTTACGAGTTCGAAACTAGATTCAATCAAAAGCCGTCGTCCTCGTGGACACTGGTTCTCATTAGATTTGTCGTAGCCTCACATGTCCTCTCGTTGGCGAGGTGCGCAAGCTTGGAAAGTGGGATGCCAGCTCAGGACGTCGGCATCCCACCGAGGTTCAAAATGGTGTTGTCCTCGGATCTTTCCCTTCGGGATTGATCTTGGACCGTCGCGAATAGCCCGTTGTGATGTTCCAGTGGTACTCAAATTCAACTGCCTGATTCACTGGTACACTATGGTTTGAATAGTTAGTTTCTTATTTGAAAAATGCACGCAAAAATGGAAAATTTAGAATATACTGATAAATTTTTAAAGTTACGCTAGAATTATTCATTTGTTATAATTCATAAATCACGTATTTTTCTCATTGAGTACATTCAAAACTGAAAGGGCTCAAGAACATGCATTAACCATACTTTAAAACATCCTATACTAACACGGAATCATAGGATTTCTTCACCAATATAAGCCAAATATTTGCTATTTATTTTGACAAGTTTAGTCGACCCGTTCGTTGATGTTTACTGCAAGTATAATTCCGTATTAACGTCACTAGTATTGCTGATGCACTATGACGGGAAAAGTTTTACGGCAATCTTTGGCGCCAGACACGAGCTAGTTTTTATGGGTATACGACGTGAAGAAACAAAACTATCCTGTTGCAGGTCAAGACGCAATGGCGTAAAATTATGGAGATTAATCTGTTGTTGTAAGATAACCTCTCACTTATTAGGAAATCGGGTGTTGATATTAGACGTTTCTGGAGAGTGTTATAGAGAGTGTAAAAGAACTTTCTTTACTGCTTTCTTCTCACTTAATATTAAGCTATTTTTGTTCCAAAACTATTTGAATTGATATTGCGATTCAATGAAGTAATATTATGAATTTTTTTAGTTCAGTGAATTAATAGAAAGGTTTTTATGAATATTGATTATTCCTTTGTGAGTTTACTAAAATAAAGATGCAACAAATACCAATAGTGCAATATTTCTGCTTAAAGTGCTGATAGAATATATCTAGAATATATTCATAAAAACTTGTTTTATGTATTCATATAAAACACTTTAATCAACTTTAAAATATAATTATGTATTTATTTTGTCACTTATATGAAAAAGGGCAATTGTCTACTTTTGAAGAGATACAAAATTTCTATTTGAAGTGTAAAAATATGATTACTTGGGTCACCTGAAAAGTAATGCGGCATAGATTTTAAGTTAAATAATAGTGTTAAAATAATGCAAAAAAACTACATTTAACTTGATAATATATTTGTAACTATTATTTACAACCAGTTCCCATCTTAATTGTAAAATTTCATTTCCCTGGCGATAGAAGCTTTTGTATTTTAATCCAAAGAACGAATCGCTCGTTTCGAACACCATGTTCCAAATTCAAAAAAATTCCATTAAGGTGGTTTTGAAGACTTCGGAAAAGAAGGTATTCGAAAGGTGTCAGATGAGGAGAATATGGTAGATGATGTAAAATTTCTCTTTGAAATTTTCTTAATTTTTGCAACATTTCTCATGTTTTCCAGGTTGTGAGTGGTCATAATGATGAAACAAGCCCTTTCTGTTAGCTAGTGCAGGTCTTTTTTCATCCATAGCTTGCTTTACACGTGTCAGTTGTTCGAGTAGTAATGATTTGATTTTCAGGAAGTAGTTTATAATGTAGCTAACGTTTGATAACCCGATAACTTTTATTTTTTAACTCTTAAATTCACGTCTGAAAAATTAAACCCATACACAATCACTTTAAACACTTTGGAGATTCTAATAAAAAATACAGATTGTATGATTATGAAATAACTGTTAAACATAAAATCCTTCGTTTTGAACAATAAGGAAAAACCCGTCTTATTTATGGAGTGATCCAATATATGTCTCATTGGAACAAGAGTCATGGGCCTTGATTTCAAAAAGACAGTTTATTAACCCTCCTTGTGGTTATCTTAACGAGATATCTCGTTATTAGCAAAACTGATCAGATCTTTATGGAAATCATTAGAAAGAAACCTGACCAGATCTTAATCTCGTCATCATAAAAATATCGACAGTATCTTTGATGACGATGTGTCTCGTCATTAGCAAAATGGGTCAGATCTTTCGAAGGACGAGATATTTCGTCGAAATCATTTGGAGGATTAAGACATAACAGCTATATTATGAATATTAATTTCAAATGGCGGACAACGGACCAAGGGGTGAGACGTCCTGGTTACTTGGAAGTTTAAAGAAGAGGGGGAAATATGTGCGAAATGGGCAAACAGAGCGCTTGGAAGATGCATATGAGCTTTGTGCTTAGGTATTCCATAGAGATATTAACAGCGATTGTGAATATGGTTATAAAGAAAGTATCTCGGAATTTTGCCACATATCGGCATAATAACAGAAATAAACGTCACAGGACTGGTGTAGCCATTCGTTCGATAGGGGCTTAGTGTAGTGTTGGTTGTGTTCTGAAATCACAGGTTGAATGTTAAGGTAAGAGATAATTCCAGTCGAACAAAATTTTTATTTAGACCTTCAGTACTTAGAGACGAGTTGAAACACAGTAACATATCAGAGGACTTGCTGGGATTATGTGTTAGTTGTAGGGTGTTTGCAACCGATCTAAGCTCAGTCTTCTTTGAGCTCGTGAAAGAATGAGAAGTTAAAAATTAATCCCCTAGGGGATTACGATTTAGAGGAATATTATTACATAAGGGACCTATTAATCCTCCTTGTTGTTGTCTCGACGAGGTATCACGTCATTAGTAAAACTGACCAGATCTTGATGGACGAGATATCTCGTCATTAGAAGAAAACTCAGCAGATCTTGATGGACGAGCTATCTTGTTATTAGAGGAAAACTGAACAGATCTAGGTCTCGTCATCATCAAAAAATTCGTAATACCTTGATGACGAAGTATCTCGTCATTAGCAAAATTGGTCAGATCTTGATGGACGAGATATATCATCGAAACCATTTGAAGAGTTAAAATGGCTCCAAAAGGACAAATAACTTGAAATGGGGCGAAATTATTCAATGTACAAAGAACCACTCCATTTTTATTGATATAGATAATTTTAACATGACGGTACCACATTCCAATCTATATCTGATCGAAACCACTTGGACGGTTAAGAAAATTTATTGGCAGAAAAGGAGGGGTTTCTATTAAAAGGTAGCACGTGCATCTAAGTATTGTGGTGGAATCCATCGACCCCCGATCAGAGAAAAGGAGAAAAATAACTTGAATGAATCTGGTTTACTTGAGCCATGGTTAGAAAGGTGGGAAGTTAAAAAGTGAAAGTGATGACACAAGACTTACTGAGACCAGATGGTTATAACAATGAGACAAAGACTAGCGGGTAAATAGAAGAGGAAAAGGGAACTCGTGCTGTTAACTTCTGGTTATTCTGGAATGTTAAAGGACTTAAATATGAGGTGAAAATTGTAATTTAGAGGGTTAATTTTAGAATCGTTTCATGTATATTTATCCTAATTTCTAATGACAAAAAGAAGCAGCCATCTGGGGGATGTCTGTTTATAATTATCAGTTAAAAAATTTCAAATTAAATCCTACATATTTAGGTAGGTATTTTCCCATGAAACTAAATAACTGTCAAACGAAAGCTAAACTAAAACGATGATGCTTATTAGGAGACTTAGGTATTCTTTTGTGAGTAGAAAAACCATTACACTTCCTCATAAATTGATGGATCAACCTGAAAGATACTCTCATTTTCCAAACTATAAGGCAACTGAATATTCCCCCGAAATCCAATTATTGGACAATCTTTTTTCCCTTAAACAATAAAGGGAAACATATGCGTCAGAATATCTAGTTAGGAAAGATTTGCGACTGACATTACGATGCCTGTGGCTTACGTTGGGATCGGATCAAAACGCATACCGATAGCCTATAAATTTTGCAGGCCCTTCTGAAGCTTAGGAGTGTTCTAAAATGGAACTAAAATCTCTTTGCGAGATTGGATAAAATGAAACAAGGAAACAAAATTCGAATTGTTATATTTTATCGATCGTATTAAATCGAATTATATGGAGTATTTTATTAACTTCTCTCTGCCTAATTGAGTTTGAAAGGAATGTTTGGATAATATTAAAATGGAAATCGTAAGCAGAAAAAAGTGGATTGGGGATATATTTAAGGCGTTATTATATGTAATGAAAAGTACCAGAAGTTTTTATAAATTAAGTCTTTACATACATTTTCACTAAAATTTTCAAAGATTCATTCATTTCAAGATAGATGCACTTTAGCAAGCTTTATATTTGTCAATAAAAATCACTTTCCTGCCTTAATACTATAATTACTCATTCTAGTACTTTTACGAGTTCTCAAAACATAAAATTATCGTTATAACCCTTTTTTTACTACGCTTAAATCCTTATTTATACTTATTTGGGTCTTTCACTTACTCTTTCTCACCCTTCATTTCAACTCTCCAATTTGTATATTACTGTCTCAAAGATAAATGTCACTTCATTGTCAAATAGGCCAAATCGCGATATTAACCTTCCGAGTGGTTTCGACGAGATATCTCCTCCATCAAGATCTGACCAATTTTAGTAATGACGAGATATCTCGCCACCAAGATGTTGCCGATTTTTCGATGATGACGAAATCAAGATTTGGTCATTTTGTTTTCTAATGACGAGAGATCTTGTCCCTCAAAATTTGGTCAGTTTTTGTAATGGTGGGATACCTCGTCGAGACAACCATCAGGAGGGTTAATCCATACCATTAATACTTCCTCAGGTTTTTCAGTAACCCCCTCAGCCTAATATAACATACACTATATGGACAAAAGTATTTGGACAGTGCAGAAAATCAGATTGTTTTTCATGGTTAGAACTCGGCCCATTGCTTTGTGTACCTGGTACCATGAACGCTGACGTGTACCTCGACGTTCCGGATAATTCGGCCTCGCCTACACTCTGGCAATACAACGGCGATGATGGCTGTTTCTTTCAACAGGATCGAGCTCCATGTCATACTGCAAAACGTGTGATGGACTGGTTTCCTGAAAATGAGGTGAATTTGCTTGACTGGCCTGCTCAGAGCCCCGATCTCAATCCGATCGAGCACTTGTAGGACGAACTGGAGCGACGGGTACGACACCGCCACGCACGCCCATCTTCACAACAATCTCTTCTTGATTTGCCTTGCAAGAGGCATGGCGAGCTATTCCTGCCCAGACTTATAGAAAACTTGTGGAAAGTATTCCACGACGTGTTGCAGCTGCAATTCAAGGAAAAGGAGGGTATACCCGTTACTAAATAGAATAATAAAGCACTTTTTCTGAAAAACATGCAGTGTCCAAATACTTTTGTCCATATAGTGTATATCGTTTTCGGCCATGACCATCATCCCGTGAGGAACCCAGAAACGAGCTGCTTGTAAGGAAGATTTAACCCACAACATGTTCGATCCACGACTGCAAAACTAATTTCTTGAAAATAATAAAATAAATGTTTTTAAAACTTTAAAAATGATGCTTTTAAGACTTATTCATGTCTTGCGTGTTTCAGAGACATTTCCTGTCAAGCTAAATGATTCCATTTAGCCTCATTTAGTCTTATTTATGGTGACGGAAGTGTTTCTGTGACGAAGCGTGTTTCCTGTACAGTACATGACATGACTTGGCAAGTTTTTCTAATACCGATTTCAGCACTGCAGATGAAAATTCTAAACAATGGATGCCGGATCGATATATGGTAGTTGATTAGTCAACACCAATTAGATAAAATTTAACGTCATCAAAACGGCAATAAACGACATTTTGAAGAAATCCCGATACGTATCATGCGAGAATATTTGGGTTAAGGAAGCAAAATATTCGCTTTCCATCTGGTTTATTTGCTTCTATGAAAGCCTTATACCTCTCATAAACATCCTTATTTTCAAAAATAAACAGTTCAAGTTCTTTAGCCAAAACGTAAAAATTTCCTGTCAAATACTAAATACGCCCGCCGAAACTTGTAAATATGCTATCATACATCTGAAAGAAATAATCGTTTTAACTAAATTATGCAAAGAAACTCCCACAGCTCTTTGGTAACTCAACAGCATTATGCCGCCCGGTCCTTCAAAAAAGTATCTTCCAAAATAAACCTATACATAATTTCCATTTCAAGTTCTGCTGAAGTCAGGTCTTTTCCGTCACTACATTCTCAATATTTATGCCTGCCTCCCACTCAGAATGGAAATAAGCTCCGCTCATAAATTCCCTCCCTAAAATTCAAGAGACTTCATACAAAAGGCTGAAACGAATAAAGGAAGGTATAAAAAGAGGCGTGTAAACTCCTGCGTATTTCCATAAATTCCTGGCAGTTAAATGCAAGTTCGTAGTGGCATTGTGTAGGTTACAAAGGATGAACGTTTCACACCCAGCTTCAACACAGTTGGTAACAGACATTTTTTGGGGTGAAAGTATCACCGTTTTTTATATGTTTGTCACTGAACCGACAATTCGATGTGTCAGCGTTATTTCGAGTAGAAATATATTAGTTTTTATAGTTCTCTACAACTGCATAAAACTTTTTTTAATTTTTGCGTTTGCTTATATCATCGGCATCCCGAACAAAGTCACGAATCCGTTGTTTTAATCTAAAAGCATTTTGTAGACTATATAAAGGATGCACACACATATCCATGAATTAAGGATAATATCGGATTTGTAACTAGCAAGGTCATCTGATCTCAATCCGATGGAACATGCTTGGGAACGCCATATTGAAGCCTACACTACAGCAAGGATCATACAATGGCTCTAGTGCTCTAGTGAGTGAATGAACTCCTTGTCACAAGGAACTCTTGGACAACATTATGAAAAGCATGTCTGCATGTTGTAAGCAGCAACTAAAACGTGTAATGTGTTCACCTAAGCACTTTTCAATAGTCTTTTCTTTAGTTCCCAGCAATACCACAAGACATGTGGGTGTCCTTATTTTATTCAATATAACTCGTGGAGTAGTGAAACAATTTTTTATCTCTCATTTGAAGTTCTTCGGTGCAGGTATTTACGACGGGATTCATCTTGGATTGAGTTATCCTTAATTTTTGGACATGTGTGTAGTTTCGATCACCTGTTAAACTTAAAACTCTGTATAAAGACAAGGTTTCCCAAAATGAGCATATCAGTTGACCAATGTGGGCCTTCGTCATTTTAGACCATGACTTCGTACGGGTAAGATGTATCATTTCACGAATGCTGAGATGACGGAAAGACACCTGGTATATAGGGAATATAACTGAAACGAACTAGCCCCTGTGTGATTGTATCGTGAACGGTAGCTTGACAGAGACGAGTGCCAAATCACCAAAAGTTTGCCCCAGACTTTGTGGGAAGCAGGAGCATTCCACAAAAACAGGCATAATATTGAATGGCAACAATCCTTCCATGGAACTCCTTCCACGCGTAGATGCTATAAAGCGTGCTGTTAGTGGTCGCAACTTTGAGCACCTGTTGTGAAATTGTAAGTTACGACTATAATGTGGAACTATAAAATTAGGGCTAATAAACACGTAGTCACATCCTTGCTGTCGTTCATTTCTTCACCCTCTAGCACTATGAGTGGCGCTTGCATATGTACATCCATTCGAATACAGATATATTTTATGTTTCGTACCTCCTCTTAACCCTTTAAGTGATTTTGACGAGATATCTCGTCCATAAACATCTGACCCATTTTGATAATGACGTGATATCTCGTCATCAAGATATTGCTGATTTTTTAGGATGACGACATCAAGATCTGGTCAGTTTTTTCTGATGACGAGATATCTCGTCCATCAAGATCTGGTCAGTTTTTTCTGATGACGAGATATCTCGTCCATCAAGATCTGGTTAGTTGTACTTACTACGAGGTACCTCGCAGAGACAACCATCAGACGGGATAAGGTTTGCATAAGACGTTTAGAATCACCTTGTGCAATTTTAAAGAACAAGCACGGAAAGAAGTTGTTTTAATTTGGGTTTTGTCAAGATTTTAAAGTCTAAGAGTGAAAACCGAAAAGATCCCGGTCAAGAGAGATGTTTCTTTGTGGATCTAATGACGTGCCGAAAGATGACTGTAAGAGCATCTACCTTATAAAATAGACGGAGCATGTGGTTTGAGTCACTGTCGTAAATTTTCAGAGGTGTGGGTCACGTGGGCTTCGGAATCGACTAGAGCCGATCGGCGATCGAAGTGCAACTCAGTGTTTTCAATCAAGCTCGTCAATTAATCCTTCAATCGGATTAGCTCTCCTCTAATTCCACGCGACCTTCACCCGGAGATCTTCAATCCGAGCGATCGGAAAAAATATAAAGCTGCCACATGCTCCGTCTATTTCATTAGAATGCCGATGTATGAGAGGGATTTTCAGTTCACAAACAAACCAGATGGTAAGTAAAGATTTTACTTCCCCTACCCATAAGTTCTCACCTGATATACATTGGGGTTGCCTTAGAATGCGGTTTATCGCCGTTTTGGCGGTGTTTGGCGTAATATCTAATTGGTGTTGACCAATCAATTACCACATATCAATGTGGAATTTATTCTTTAGAATTTTTATTGGTGAAGTGCTGAAATCCTATTCGAAATACTCGCCAAGTGACATCACGTTCAGAATGTGTTCAGGAAACCGTACCACCGCAGAAACCCTACCGCCGCCTACATTCAGGTCGATAGAAAATGCCTCGCATTGATATGGTTGAGGAAAAGGAAACAATAAGAATAGAAACGCACAAATTCTAACCCGTAATCTGACAGTACTGGACCCGGAATACCGATGTAGTAGCATTTTAAGACATGTTTAGTTACTTACATCGATAGGTAATATTTAAACCATCATTAACACACTAATCTTTCATTTTAAATAGTTACGAGAGCAAAAGAACATTTTTAAAAAGTTCCCGGTAACGCTAAAATATCGTATAAATTCAATTCAGGAAGCTCCTTGAATTATTATTAACCCCATGATTAGTATCAACCTTGTTGAGAGTTATAACAAGCGAGTGTTCACGACATTTCCAAGTCGTGTAGAATTACTTTTTCCCCCACCATACACATGTCCAAATAACCACATCTACTGGTAGAATCTTAGGTAAGATTTTATTGGCCAAGACGGTAAAAACTGATTAGAAGCTATAGAGAAGACTACAAGTTGCAGAACACATATATGCGTGTTTACCCCTTAAAGGGGTAACTTCTTGAATTAATATTAAAGCTAAGAACTGAACAAAGTTATCGATCACTTGACGTTATGAATTCAGTTTGCAGAATAATATGAGCGATACATCATCTCCATCCAGATAATCTCTTTAAATTCCCCTTTCCCCATCCCCAATTTAATGAAATGAAAAGGGTATGGAGAGGAACCAAATGTTTTTGGCAATTTTCCCACTTAAAAATCCTTACGCTTTCCTAGCTCCCGAGAGGGGATCCCTCCTCAATAGCCCCTTCAAAAAATGACGGGAAAGAAACTTGAATCCGCTTTTATTTTCGCTTTTTCGGCATAACTCAAATTGTCATCTCGAAGAAAAGCCAGCCAGGAGGGAAGAAAAATGTCTCCCTCTGCAATCCGAAATAGTCCAGTTACGATTTTGATGTATTGTAATAGATGACTCACTCTGGCAGCTACTTCAATTATACGTGGTTGGAAGCGAAAGATTGGGACGCTGCTGCTGTGTAATGGATAACAAATGCCTTCGCCCTCGATCAAAAACTTGCACTTGTCCTTGTTCGGCTTTTCACCGATGAAAACAGGCGGAGGCTTTAGTTAAAGTACAGGGCTGGACACTTCGTGTTCCGCTTCTCTTGTCAGGGATGATGCATCTGATGGAGGATTGCGTGATGTCTTTATTGGACTGAAAAGTCAACTATCATATTGGACGCCATGTGAAAGCAGTTGTGCTTGATTAAATTTCATTGGATTTGGGAATTTAAACATATATTTGAGCATACATAGTTTCATTCAGATAAAGAGATGAATCCTTTATCTGAATGAAACCACTTGTTCGGCTTTTCATCGATGAAAACTTGCGGAGGCCTTAGTTAAGGTACAGGACTGGATACTTATTGTTCCACTTCCCCTTGTCAGGGATGATGCCTCTGATGGATGATTACGTGCTTTATTAGACTAAAAAGTCAGCAAACATCATGGACACCATGCGAAACAGTTTGATTAAATTTCGCTGGAGTGGAGATTTATATTTGAGGATACATAGTTTCATTCAGATAAACTATTGCTTCCCGAAGTGAGAGCTACCTCCTCCCGTGGGCGCTGAAGAAATCTTGTATGACAATGCTGGATCCAGGGGAAATAGGGGACGTTGAGGAGCAAGTGTGGAAAAAAAGATGCTAGAAAAGTTTGTCGAAAATGTTTTAAGCAAACACTTGTCCTCTTAACTATGCATACACTTACTGAAGTGATGAATTGTCACAAGAATCATACGTTGTAAAATGCAAATTACAACGGGTCGGTCTAAAAACAAGACGACAGATCGTAACAAGCAAGTGTTAGCATGTATTATTTGCGCACACTCTTTTGACTTAAATGTTTGCTTGTATTTCCATCATCCTGTCTTGCTGAACGTATATTTAATGGGGTAATATGTATTTTAACTAAAAAGAGGAACCGACAGTAAATAGTTCACCGTGGAGATTTACGGATGCTGCTGACGGAAACAGAGCCTAAAATATACTAATTGGTAGTACAACCAGGCTCATCCTTATCATTAGCGATTATTTTTTTACTGGTTTGATTCTGATATTAATTAATAATAGTGAGCAATCTAGTGTATCTATGTGCAATTTATTTTGATATTTTGTTTCAACAACGAAAGCTTAATACTTTTAGTTCCAAGTTGTTTTATTTCTATACTAGCCTTTTGAAATTCTAAAATCACTCACACACAGCTACATAAATATTTTGGTGAAATTAAAGAAATAAAGACACATATACACTCGGAATTTGATATTAGTTGAGATGGAGTTTTCCAGAGGGGGCCGCCGAAGAAAATTATCTTTGAAAAAGGGGCGTTGAACCTAAAATGCTTGGGAAACTAATAAACAGATGAAACCTTAGTCAAATACAACTTTATTTCGTGATTCCAGAGTGTTGCCAGCTCCAATTTCCCGGTGTCTCCTATTACATAAATAGTTATAAATAAGAATGGGATAAAATAGAAACAATAGACTGCGAATTGAGCAATCTTATCAACTGTCCACTGTAAAAGTTCTCTACTGTGTATGAAAATAAAATGTGCTCCATTGTCTCCTCTTCCATTGAGGAAACAAGGCACTTGTCCGTGTCACAAGATGGAACCTGTACAAATAAGTTTGGGTAAAGAATTCTGGCCTGGTTACAAAAGTGACAAGATGTCAAAATGGTAGAAAAATGTAAAACTTCAAACTATGACTAATAAACACACATACAAGCACCACAAATCCAGGGTATGTGGTATTCCCCACATATCGCGGGTTTGAATGGAATCCTTAACCCTCCAGGTGATTTTTCGACGAGGTATCTTCAATGTTTTTCAGCCGGTGTACCAATGCATTTTAGGGTACCGTGAGATAGGTCAGATGCCGCGAGGTTTTGTGGGAATAAATGAAAATTACAAGCATTGAGTTACAAAATATAAATCTCTACCCGATTCCACATTCAAAGCTATTTGTCTAGAATGAGGCATAGATTTTTAGGTGTGGAAAAATTCCTCAGTAAGGCGACAACAAAATCCGAAGTAAGAAATAGACTAAGTCTTGACGATATGCATGACGCGCATGGGTAATGTGAGAACGAAATTGTTAAATTAAAAATATTTTTGTCTTAGAAATACATAATTTTCGAGCTCAACAACACTAAAAACCTCGGTAAGCCGTTAAGCCCTTGGAACATAGCACCGAAAAGCTTAATAACGATAAAACCTGCCACCCCCCATATAATTTAATTTAACTTCTGCTTTAACCACCTCCATTTCTGCTGTCACAGACTCACAAATGAAACAAAGTTATTTTCTTTATAGACATTTCTGCTGAAGTTTGAAGCTAAAACGATCTCAGACACTTCCCTAACTTCTCGAAAACCATAAGTCCCTTTTTTTCACCTGCTCCGGGAGAACTATAAAAATTTATCGCTTATGAGGCATAAATCGCATCATTTGGGCTGATACGGGGAAAAGTTTTCGATTTTATTTTCCGGAGTTTGGCAACACACTCACTGCATCGTAATAGAGGATATAATCGGAAACTTCTCTGTTTACTGCCGGGCCACTGGATATATGTTTAAGGGCTTTCGAAGACCAAGAATAAAGAAGGTCTTGGTATTTGATTCATTATTTATGTTCACACTATATCCGTGATGATGTTTTTCTGGTTTTAGTTGTTCTGCGACCTGCTTTCATTCAACGGAACTAAATCAATGCTACACTGACGTACAAAACTTAACCCTCCTAATGGTTGTCTCGGCAAGGTGTCTCTTAATTAGCAAAATTGGCCAGATATCTTATTTTACGAGATATCTCGTTAATAGAAGAAAACTTACTAGATCTTTATCTCGTCATCATAAAAATCGGCAATATCTTAATTTGCTAATGATGATCATCATTAGCAAAATTGATCAGATCTTGATGGATGAGGAGCCGTGATGGCCTGGTTGGAAGAGTAACGGATTAGCAACCGGAGTGTTGCGAGTTCGAATCCAACCATATACCGTCGTATACAAAGGGGGCTGGTATATGTTAAATCGGTCCTGGCCTCAAATGTCCTCACCTTGGCGTGGTGTGGAAGTTTGGAGATTGGGGTCCCAGCTCAGGTGTTGCATCGTCAACTGACCGTGGTTCAAAATTACGTGGTATTGTCTTCGGATCTTTCCGTTTGGGATTGACCCCGGACCGTCACCAATAGCCCGTTGTGTTGCTCCAGTCTGACGTTAATTAAAATAGCTATCTACCTTGATGGACGAGATATCTCGTCGAAACCACTTGGAGGGTTAAGAAACGTCATTATTTTTAAAGGTTACAACCTCAGAATGAAACGAAACAGACTGAGGTGAATTGTATTACGGCTGAGTAAACGTAGAAAGAGTACTCAGTAGAAAATAGAAAGTGGTGCATATTCAAATTTTGGAATCGTATCGTCAACGGCTCTATCATATGACTTGATTCTGCCACTGTACGAACTCATTCGCAACCTCATTCTCTCTATGCAAACGCAGTTCAAATTCTGCATCAGTGTTCAAGATGGTCATACAGTCTGCAATACCCACTTCCTCTCTTTTTTAAAGTTTTCACAGCTACCTTTCTGTCTTATGACACCCAGTGCAGTGTCATCACTTCAGTTCAAATACTTCCTTTTTTACTGTTCGCTTCTGTTCTTGTTATCGCTTTATTTGCACTCATCGGTTCGCCAACTCTTGAAGTACCATTTGTATCATTTCCCCACGTCCAGATTACTTCACTGCAAAATAGCAGCTGAAATCCTCACTGCTCATAACGTTTTGCTAGCCAGTGTACTATTGGATTAACTGGTAAACATCAATAAATATTTTTAAAACATTATTCCTTTTCCGATAACTTCATAAATTATTGATGGATTTCGTGTTTTCTATATTTGAAAAGATGTGTCGATTTCCTACAATCATTTGTTGAGAATAATTCCTAACGGTTGATTGAACGGTAATGATTTTTACCCACTTCAACAATAGTTAACTTGGAATACACAGGGTCTTCCAAAACTTTCTGTTAAAACTTTAAAAGGAGTAGGAATCACGAAATTAAGCCGTATTCACATAAGGATGGATTTCCGCAAGTGCCAGCCAGATGTGCTAGAGGATAAACTGAAATGCAGAAATGAAAGACAGCATGCATATGAACATTTTATTAGCCCTAATTTTACAGTCTGACAATGTTGCACACATACAGTTCCACAGTAGGTGCTCAAATTTGTGGCCACCAGCAGTAATGCACTTCAGACAGCATTAACGTATAGATTGCCATTAAAAAGATATCCAACTGCCAGGCTGCCAAGCAGAGCAGCCCTCTGGCTGCAGCCCTCTAGTAAGTCCATGAGGAGTCTGCTGACTACATTCCTGAATACGGTTTAATTTTATTTCTACAGGAAGTTTTGAATATTCCTTACATGAGCAGATGACAGGATTTCAACCTTAAAGTGCTTTGGGGTAGATTGAATATGCTCACATGCGATTGTTATCAAATGATACTGGAGTTCTACATTAAAATCTAAACATAAGACTGATGAAATTATCAGTCATTTTAAATGAGATTTAAGTATTTTATACTATTTTAGTCTATTAGAGAAAGTACTCAGATTAATTTAAAATTATGATTTTAGAACAGAATTGGCGGTGAGGCCACATTAGCCCGGTTGCAAGAGTAGCGATTTAGAAACCGGAGGGTTGCGAGTTCGAAACTAGATCCAAAGATCGTCGTATGCGTGGGATGGTGCTTGTTAAATCAGTCGTGGCCTCACATGTCCCCTTACATTGGCGTGTTGTGGAAGATTGGAGAGTGAGGTACCAGCTTATATACTGAACTAATCATCTGAACCGTGGTTCTAAATTACGAGGTATTGTACCTGGATCTTTCCCTTCAGGATTGATCCCGGACCGTCATCAATAACCACGTTGTGTTGCTCCAGTGCGACATTAATTCAGCTACCTACCTTAGAACAAAATTGCCGTTCTGAGTAAGCTTTTTTGGCAATTTCTATACGAAACTGCTGAGAGTTCTCAAAGACATAAGAGACAAACGTATCAATATTAATTATATATGCAGCACGATAATATTTGGTGCCACATATTGAAAAGCTAAACAGTTTTCCCAATGGCGATTACATGCCATCGAGCAACTGTTAAAGCATGGTCCAAAATTGTTAAGCATTCACCACCAACGCTTAATAAACGTCAGACGCGGTCCCTTCAATTATTTAGAGCTAAATATACAACTGCTTGCTGGTTCCATATACACAGTTCGATTCTGCCGCTCGTCTATTAAGTTAATTGTTTACAGCCGCAATGGGAGATGGTTAAGCATTCATGATCATCCATTAATGGTATTGCGGTGTGTAATTATTCGTATTTGCCGTCCTTCGGAGATTGCAGTAATGGTTAAGACTGAATCATATCTTCTAACGGCTTCATGACGTTACTGCGGAAACAGTTAATGTATAATACACATTAACAGTAAGTAGTTACTATGAGAAGGATTTTAGTGTGACAAACAAATCAGATGGAATGCGAAGCTTCTGCTATCCAAATGCTAGCGCATGACACATATCGGAATTACTTTAAAATGAAGTTTGTCTGGTGAGGTTTGTAGCTAACCAATCAACTATCATATCGCAATTCAGTATTTATTCTTTGGAATTTTTATAGGCGAAGTACTGAAATGGTGTTCGAAAAACAAGCTAAGTGACGTCACATCCGGAATACATCTGGGAAAAGCGTTCCGCCGTAGAAACTACCGCCATCTACATTTAGCTTTATGGAAAGTATCGTAATATGCTACTTTTCAGTTAATTACCAAGTATCAGCTTTTTGAGTACTATTTGATTTGTCTTCCTTCGATATTCTTTTACGGAACGAGAGATTATTGAATAAGACTTACATTCTAAAGACTTTTTAACGACCGACCACTGACCTCTTCGGCCTCACAAGGGGCGAACTCTTCTACTTTGAATGTTTACTACTACTCGAACTACTTTGTGAGGGAGCACCCAGTGATAGCCGGCGTTTCTCTAGCAGGGACAATCACCAAAATCTATGCGCTTACAAACCGACTCAAACCCGAGGCTGCTGGGTAGCAGATAAACATTATGGATACCATACCAGGTAGGTGGGACATCTTAGAGACTGAGTAGTGCCATGTGTTTGTAAGTATTTCCAAGAAAAGAAACAGAGTTAATTTTAAATTCGTGCCAAATGTTCAATACTACATTGAGGTTGGTTGGATTTTATGGCGCAAAGGCCATATTTGGCCATGCTGCGCCAAATACATCAGACAACAATGGACAGTTTTACGAACACAAGAGAGAAATACACTCAGGAGGAATCAAAACTGTGCCGCTTACAACTGGCATGTTGCTAGCACAGTGGGTTATGCCCAATGAGCCACGACGGTCTCCTTCAAGTGTAGATTCATAGGATAAAAAAATGTGTGCAAATTTAAGTTGCATATGATATAACATTTCTTTTACTACTATCCGGTTTCCTAATCATGCATTTTAATGTTATGATAATCATAAATAATGAAACTATAAACGAAAGTTGAAAAGTATGATTTAATTTGATACGAATTTTTTCGATTTTGTATTATCTACATGTATAAAATGGTATTAGTGTCCATTCTCTAAACAAATCTAACATCTTTGAATCAATTTGGAACATAATTGGCACATTTTTAGGGTATTGCGGAAAATGTGTTTATTTATGTTTGAGTTTTCCAAAAGGTATCAAAATCCAAAACTATAGGAACAACATTAAATATTGTTACTATTGCTAAATACCTATAAGTATCCATTAATTTTAAATAAAAAATTACTTTCGTACATTTTTATACATTTACCGTATTTTTTATATTTGCGAATACACCACCGTGTAATTATATATTTAATACTACGTTTGAAATTAAAATAAATGCACCCAATCTAAACTTCATTGTTGTTAAAAACAGCTTTCCAGATATTCAGTGGGAAATGTATAATCTTTTTAATTCACACATTGAGGATAGGTTATGTTTACCTCAATATCGAGCGTCGTTTTTATGGAGCATAAGCCCAGTTTTAGTGACGCTAAATCTTCCACGAAGGCTATTTCTAAGTTTATTAGTATAGTTCGGAAATCTCTTACACAGTTTATCTCTTATATAGCTCGTATTATACATTTCTTATACAGTCTCATGCTTATAATTTTTTTCTCGCATTAATATTGTTTCCGGAAATATTGAAAATATGTTCAAATATCGTGAATATTCTTTACTTTCGATTTGAATTAAACTAATATCTTGATGAGAATATTTATTTACACCTTGTCTCGGATATAAAAGAGAATGCAGCAAAATTGTCGATAATTTTTTTAATTAATACACCTCAAAGGAAGTTCCTACGAATTACTGAATTGTAATTTGAATTGCTCCGTTCTTTGACCAAAGGAATTTATTAGTTCTACAAACCTTACTGAGTAATTATTACCATTTTAGTTATGGTAAAATAATAAAATAAAACCAGCAAACGTCTATTCAATGTTAAATTTAAACTTATAAACCGACTAACACCATAAACAAATAAAGCCACAGAAGTGTTTGCATATACTTTTGTGTCTTTCATTGTAATTTGCGTTATTTACCTAGATTGAACTAGTAAAATATAAATGAGCGAAATTTATTTCAGTGTACTTCAACTAGATGTGAATTTTCGAAGAACTTTTAAACGGTTCTTTTAAAATATTCTTTAAAATATTGCCACGTAGAAATAATTAAAAATTCGGATGGAAGAAAATTTAAAGATTTATTTGGAGAAAAGAGAAACAGAAGAGCGTAACAGAAGTAGTGGAATCAATAAATAAATGAGGCCGCGGTAGCCCAGACAGTAGTGGATTTGCAACTGTTCGAGTTCAAAACTCAATCCAAACAAAGACTGTCGTGTACGTGGGGGTTCGTTAAATCTGTCGAGGCCTCAAATGTCCTCACATTGGCGCGTGGTGTGGAAGTTTAGAGAATGGGATGCTAGCTCAGGTGTTGACCTCGTCATCTGACCGTGGTTCGAAATTACGTGGTGTTGTCCTTGATCTTTCACTTCGAGATTGATCCCGGACCGTCGTCCCGGACTATTGTTTCCAGTGTGATGTAAATTCAACTACCATAAATAAATAACAATTAACGTTATATAAGATAATAAACATCGTTTAATATTTTAGGATTGGTTACAAGCTTCTAGAAAGTTCTATGTTGCTATTACCAAAATACAAAAAAAATTAATTTTAATGAAAAAAATGGTTAGGCAAAACTATCGTCTTCCATCAAAGTCTAAAGGCATTTTTGAACGTGGAACTCGGTTTTCTTTCAGTTATACATCGTCTGCACAATTCAACGCGTAGTAACATCTTTTTTTATCTCTCGAATACGTTGATAATAAAACAGGAAGCAATATTTTAATAATTTAGATTCTAGAAACCTGTGCATTTTTTAAACAATTCTTCTCACGCTATCCAACTAAGTAATATTTTTGTGTTTGTATCCTAATGCTCTTTCACTTATAATTTTTATCTTTATTATTTCATTCCTAATTTATATAGAAAAATAATTTAGTTTTAATTACAGGGGAACAAAATACAATAAAAGTATTCGCAACGATGCTTTTAAATTTACGTTAGGTGGTGAACCTTAATGTTGTCAGAAATCTACGATACGCTACCAATATGGTAGTAGAACAAACTTTCCCTGCTATAAAAAAGGAAATAAACAACCATAAAACAGCATGCAACTTAAGGCCGTGACAGTCAACGACGATATCGCCCAGTCGAATTCATAAAATCACCATACAACAGCTAGTTTGTTGTTGGTAAAAGTCTAAAATAGATCATGACCTTCTAAAATCATTATATAATAGCTAATTCATTAATAATGAAGCTATTATATGATGCCTAAAATGGTCATCGTGTAAATATGCCAAGTGCATGCATAGAACGGTAAGACCTCCAGATTGGTTGGATATGAGCAAACGGAACAAACTCTAAAAATAAACATTTTACTCCCAAGTCATTCTTGTAAAAGGACACTTGACAAAAAGAGGAGAGGTAGGTCCCCTCTGCACGACCCTTCTAGAGAGTACGTATGCGTTTACCTTCAGATAAATTGCCGTGAAATATGAATGCCATCATCTTCAATCTCTGTCTAATAGCTCATTTAAAAACCTCGGCAATCAACGGCAAAGCTTCGCAACTTATTCCCGGTTCCCGAACAAGGTTGTAACCTCTCACCGCCCCTCGGAACCCTATCAAACCCAACTCAAAAACCGGAGAATGGCAGAGAGGATTTATTGGGGCGATACATCAATGCTCATTTAAACGTTGCGACGAGGAGAACGCCAGTGTACCCAGGGGGTAGAGGGGCAGAATCGCAATCCTTTACGACTAAATTACAGCCAATAAATTTCCCCCGGTATAAAGAGGCAATTCATACCGCTCTATTAGGACCATTACGGTGGCAACAGATAGCGAAATGACGAGATGGAAGCAAGAAAAACAGCGAAGGCAAGAAAAGGAACATGTGGGGAAAAAAACGAACAACAAAAGTCACCTCCGTCAGCAAAAATTAAAGGTGATCACGAAGCTATTCGTTAAGGGGATAGACACAATAATTACTTGGAAAAGATGAATTTCTTCTTTGGCTGGGAGGGAGGTGTTCGTTGATAAATCAGTCGTGCTGGGGAATCCTTTTCACCTTAAATGAGAAAGGGAAAGATGTTTCGGTTTTGTATTGTCGATATAGCAGCTTGTTTTAACCCATTTGGTCCACGGCTGTCTCTACTTAACCGGGCCGCGGTCGCCCGGTTGGAAGAGTAACAGATTAGCTTTCGGAGGGTTGCGAGTTCAAAACTCGGACCTCTCTACTTAACTCTCCTAATGGTTGGTTATCTATGAGGTATCTCGTCATTAGCAAAACTGACCAGATCTTGATGAACGAGATGCCCCGTTCTTAGTAAAAACATACCACCTATTTACCATCCCATCATAAAAAAATTAGCGATATCCTGATGACGAAATATTCCGTCTTTAGCAAAATTAATCATATCTTTATTGACGAGATATCTCGTCGAAACCACTTGGAGAGTTCTGATAATTTTCGGGAGGAGAGCCGAAAACAAATTGTCTTCGAAAAGGGAGCGTTGAGCCAAAAAATTTATGAAACTATTTTTGGGAAGTTTTTCAACCCTCCTATTGGTTGTCTCGACGAGGTATATCATCATTAGCAAAACTGGACAGATCTTAATGGACGAGATATCTCGTCCTTAGAAAAACTGATCAAATCTTTATTTCGTCATCACCAAAAAATCGGTAATATATTGATGAACAGATAGTTCGTTATTAGTGAAGTCGGTCAGATCCTGACGAGATATCTCATCGAAACCACCTGAAGATTGGGCGACACCATTTATAGAATCACACCCAAATTTATCTCTTTGCGTCACATTCATCAGTTTGATGCCTAGCATCCCTTTTGTGAAATGAACTAAACTATTTCGACTCTCCTGCCCCACCTTCGAAGTAACGACTATCTGAGCCGTCAAATGCTTCATGCAATCCCTGATTTCAGTGATTTTGATGATATCGTAAAAATGTTTATCTGTTTCATCAATGATTCTGAGACAATCACCTCACCAACAGAATTACGTCATGGAGACGAAAATCAAGTGGGAGCTAAATTGGCGAGTTAAATTTTTTCTGTCTGTAATCGTTACAAAAGGGTTATCTACAATTGAATGGCACACCCACGATCTACAAATGATATAGTCAATGAACTGATACAGACTTGTTATTCAAGGTGAATTGACAATAAAATGTAATCGTTATTCTTAAGATAAGCTTCGATAACACGCTTATTCTTGCAATATTATCAAAAATAATCATGTTTGTTTAGAAAAAGTATCTATCTTATATGTAAAAAATATCGCCGTTTTCGGGACATTTGTAATTTGAAATAACTATCAGAATGGGACATAGTTTGATCACGGAATGAATTTGAAAATGCACTTTAAGTTTCATAGATTTTACATCAATCATTATTTTTGAAATGAAATAAGGCAATTATTTATGGAACAAGAAAATATAATTAATTATTAATGTTGTTTTCTCTTTTTTAGTTCGTGCCCTCCCACTCATACTCTTATATAAAAACTTATGAACTCCAAACATCTTTGTGTGCTTTGTTTAATTAAAAAACAAGTGATAAAATTTGATTGGTTGATTGGTTTGTATTTTATGGCGCAAGAGCCATATTTGGCCATTCCATAAAATTTGGTCATTATGTGATTTGAGTACTTGTTTTAGAAGCCGTCCTAAAATAGAATTTTGAATTTATATATTTGGAGAAATTATTTTCTCTACACAAATTGCAAACGAAGCAAATCTCCAAAGTACAATAGCAGCAAAACAAAAGTTAACAGATAAAAAAAGTTTATAAAAGGTTAGGTTTCACTCAAAGGTAACCCAAATTGAACTGTAACCGACTGGAATTAAGAATTGTAAAATTGTTCACCGACGAAAACTGCATGCAATCGTTTAGTAATGTCCCGTATAGGGTATATAGAGACATTAGATTGGATCCGAAATAAACAAAAAAGTTCAACGAAGTTGTAGAATTTCTCTATCTGCTTGGAACTACGTTGCTGCTGTTTATCTAAGGCATCTGTACACTACATCGGATTTATGGCCGGCTAAAGGAGTCTCGTATTATGACATACTGGAACATGGCATGATACCTGATGTCCAGGAGAATCACTTTCCAGACGGATATTTTTCTGTTGAGTAGGTGATATAAATTTACTTTCAATTTGCAATATTAATTTAACGCATCAATGCTCAAAATAATCTTTGAGTCTAAATTAACAATTAAATATGTCATTAATTATTTCCTAAGAGACAACAGCTCAATTCACAAAAGTGTTGTGGTAGCTAAATGAATATAAGATCTTGCCATCAGGGTTCTTGAGTGACCAAGAGGGAGCTGGTGCACGTTAAATCTCTCGTGGCCTCAAATGTCCTCACGTTGGCGTGGTGTGGAAGTTTGGAGAGTGGAGGCCAGCTCAGGTGTTTACCTCGTCATCTGACCGTGGTTCAAAATTACGAAGTGTTGTCCTCGATCTTTATCTTCGGAATTGATCCCCGACCGTCGCCAATAGCCTGTTGTGTTCCTCCAGTGCGACGTTAATTAAAATACCAATCTACCTACCTACCTTGAGTGACCAAGACATTTTGCAGACCACAACCCCCGATAGAGAATCTGGTCAATATAGAAATTCCACATTGATTTCATGAATTTCCTCTGTTGATCAACTTTTTTCATAAGCTTGTGCCGTATGACAAATAGTTAGCCGTGATCAAAACCTACTGTACAGTTTAATTGATTCTACTCCTCGAAGAATCCAAAAAGTAATAAAAAAGAGTGGTCACTATAACTTATTGAGTTGTAAAATTTTAAATAAAACGTATTCACTCTAATAAAGTACTTATAGCTTTTTTTACTTGGTGATTATTTATCATGCAATCTAGTTAACAATTTAAAATAATTTCAGTTCGGATATTTTTGGAATAATTCTTAAGGATTCTTTGAAATAATTCTTAAGGATTCTTTGAAATAGGTGCTTGTTTTAACAAAACTAAAACTTAAAAATCCAAGAAACTAAAGAATCGAGAGCAGATTGGGAAATATACTAACACACTCTGCGTAACCTGCATTTCAAAATTCAAAATATTGAGACGGACCCAAATAGTTTTTGCTTATATTACTGATAATTATGGTCCAATTTGCACAAAAATAAGTATAAAGTGTAATTTTGGTGTAGGAAGACCTTTAATAATAATAAAAGTGAGTGTTGCTATTTGAAATTTTGGAAATAATTTCTAAATAAATATGAAGACGATCCCTTATGTAAATAAAATGGACATTTAGTTTTAGTAGGCATTATTCAAGTCTAATGACAATTTTGTTTGTCGGTGGATTCAAGGACGGGAATAACAAGAGGTGTTCCAATACTTTTTTGACCGGTTTGGTCACTACTCAGTGAGCAGGGTGTTTATCTCCAGTTTATTGTAAAGAATATTGCTCCACAAACGCATGCACGAAAAGTATTGGAAGATTTAAAATTTCATAAAAATAAATTTAATTAAGTGCATTCCAATAATTGCATCCAAAAAATAAATTTTTGTGTTAAAATTTCCAATACTTTTTTGACGAAACTGAAAATTTTAATTTCATCACGATTTGAAAAGCACTGTAACGTCCATAGCAATAGCTCGGGGTCAGATTCAACATTTGCACCAGTGACCGCTGGATGTAAATCCCGAACTATCTATCGGGGTGATTTTCTTTCCGTCCAAATTGTCTTTAAGGGGAGCAAGCACTACGGCCCCCTCTGATTCAACTGTCCTCCAGAGAACTAGAGGGATGAGAAAGAGAGATTTCTAGAACTAGAACAGAGAAGTGCTTTTTCGGCACTTGGTCAACGGTCGTTTTAGAGTCGGTCCCTATTTTCACGCCCAAAGTCAAGGGACACAAATCCCTGATGTCTGTAACTAATGTAAATTACTGTGTTTTAAAATATAGTTCAATTGTATTTTGGCTGTGTGGTCGTTTCTTTGGCACACCACTCGGCTCACTACTGCACCAAGTTCAAAGACCATGAATTTAACCCACACGTAGATGTATCGTTTTCATAATCGGTGGGTGGGAAGAGGTTTACCTGGCAACAGCGTTTTCGTAACCGGGTAGCGCAGTGCATGACGGGTAAATTCCTACGCCATCTTTGAAGCGGAGTGCTAAGCCTAACGCCTCCTGGCAACGAAATTGCTCTTAAATGCTTAACAACTACACGAATTTAAGTGTGAACGGAATTTGATGTATGGAAATGATCGACAGATTATGGCTTTGTAATCGGGCGAACGCATGAAAGAAACCTGCAATTAGATGTGACTCGTCGTGGAGCTGGGTTCAACTGCTTCAAGTTTTGTTGCTGAGTGGCTGTGTGTGGCTTCGATCTTCGGAGGTGACTGCTTTATAAAACGTGATGTCTGCTTTTGATTTGACGAAATTATTTGGCTTGTCTTTTGTTTTTCAAACACGCAGCCGGGATATTTTGATTGATTTTTGAACACGCTCACGATTCATGAAGTCCGAAAATAAAGGTTTTAATTGCATAGTAGTGGATCTATTTATTTTTCGTTTCTTTCTAAAATTATCTCTTGAACAATAACTAATTTTCCGTGTCTGTCCATTTTGAAACGAAAGTGCAGCAATGGAAAATTTAATTAACTAGGGAGTTCCATCTTCCACTCGCCAAACCCCGAAAATTGTTCAGTGGCTGTGTGGGACGTCTATCTTCGTAGGTGACTGCTTTATAAAACGTGATGCCTGTTTTTGAGGAAATTATTTGGTTTGTATTGTTTTTTTAACGAGTGCGGCAAGCAGCCGGGATGTTTTTATTAATTTTCGAACACGCTCACGATTCATGATATGCCTGAAAATTTTGTTTTTAATTGTATATTAGTGGATCTATTTATTTTTCTTTTCTTATACTTCCTTAAATTATCCCTGTAATACTAACTAATTTTCTTAATTAATGTCCATTTCGAAATGAAAGTGCAACAAAGGAATATTTAATCAATTAGAGGGCTTCAACCCTTGCTCGCAAAACCTCAAGATTACTATGAAATCTTCACTAGTTTGCTGCGCAAACCATACTCGGTTTGGTCGGTCGCATTGTGTCTTCTTGCGTTCTGGGATTCGTGCCCTTAGAAGTTGCCCTTTTTTCTGATATAGCAGCAATACAATCCACTGAGTCAGGTCAGGTTTCCCTCTATATTTGGTCATCCATATTATCTGCACATGTGTAATGTATATTTGTATCTTTGGATGGTGGACTGGTGCCTCCACCTAAATAAATATTGAAGACGGGTTGAGCGAATTGGGTCCTTAGGAGTAGGAGTCCCTGATTCGATAGAGTTGGATAAGTCCGTTGAAGTAAAGTCCTCAAAACTTCAGTGCAGTGAAATACAATTTACATTAGAATGTCTTTCTGCGAAGAAAACACAATAAGAAAAAAATAAGCCCCGAGATACTCGAAATGTGTCTAGGTCGATATTTTTTCCTTTTTGTAAAATTAATTACTCATTTTCCTGACTTGACTCCACATCCTAAAAGTTTTCATGACCCCTGAAAAACCCTTTAACGAGCCACTATTGGTCGAGATGCAGACTTTGGAAATCCCTGAAGCAAGTACTGTCCTATAGTTTTGTTTGCGGTTAATCTTTCTGCTTTATAGTTGGTTGTTTTGGGGTTTTATGGCGAAAGGGTTATATTTGGCCATGCTGCGCCAGACACAAGATATACAATATCAAATAATAGACATACACACAATGAAAGTTTTACTGACACAGAAGAGAGAAATACACCCAGGGAGGAACTTTCTGTTTTATGAGGTTTAATAAGACCAAAATCTACATAAGTACAGTAAAACCTTGATTATCCCATATAATGTGGACCGAGATCAACTTGAATAACCAGAAACTTGGATAATGCGGACGCTGTAACACAAACTTGCCTATATGAAATATAAAAGTACAGTAACTACATGTTACTACTACTTCATTTGAAGGATTCATGGAGCAAGGATTGAGAATAATCTGTACTCAGATTGGTGTCACAGTATGTATTTATTCTGATCATTTTACAATAAATATGGACGTGATCTATGTATCTTTTAAACTCTCTTGAAAAGTCCTTCATGATCCTCTGTTTCACAGCACTGCGGACAAGTACTGTAGCATTTCATCTTTCACATCATTGCATTTTAAAGTACATTTTATTTTTCATGTTCATGGCGATTCAAATATTTTTGCATTTGAAGTATTCATTTTGTTTTCATGTTGTTCACTTAAATGTTTTATCATACTTTCACTGCTGGTCTGCTTGTTAGTTTGATTTTTTAAATATTATTTGTATAGAATTTTATTATGTCTTGCGTCTTGCGGAGCTTATTCATTTTTGGAACACGCTATAAAACCCAAACCAACAAACCATATGGTTGTTAAATTAGACCAGTCAAGGACAAAATGCGCACACCCATGTTCGAAGCTTCATTTAAAGCTTTAAAGAAAAATCTAATACGGTTCGGATAATACGGATACTCAATTAATCGGAACTTGCATAATCAAGATTTTTATTATATTGTTGAATTCATTCTTCGGATGAACTCCCAGCTGAAAAAATCTCACGGACGTTCAAATACGCATTAGTGAACAAAATTACATAACAAAAATAAAAATCCGACAAGATTCATTGAGATGCCTGAGGAACCCAGTCCAAAGCACAAGACCAAAACTTCCAAGAATCAGAAATCTCAATCAGGCTCTTAATTCGTGACGAACATAAATCTCCGATGTAACAGCGATATTATTTTTCTTTGGGATCACATACACCTAGAAGTGGAACATGTACACGCTTTCGTAATAAAAATGTCGTATAACAACGAACATGATAAGTGTTATAGACAATTAAATCATTGCCATAAATTTTCAACCACCCCTCCCTTCAGTGGCAAACCCAGTCTTTTTTCGCCTCCTTAGACAAAGAGCGCACACACGTGCTCCAAGACTTATTTAAAACAGTCGGTATCAAATTCGGCTGGGATAACACGGACACTCAATTAATCGGAGTTCGGATAATCAAGGTCCTACTGTATTTCTGAATCCATTCTTCATGTGAGTCGCCAAATAAACAAATCTCCCGAACTTTCAAACGCACATTGGTGAACAAAATTACATGAAGAAACTCTAACAAGATGCATAGACATGCCTTTAGGAACCCAAACCCAACAAGACCAAAACTTCCCAATATCCAGGCTCTCAATCAAGATCCTAACTCGTGACGCACATAAATCACCGGTGTAACAGCGATATTATTTTTCGTTGGGATCACATACACCTAGGAAGTGAAACATGCACACGCGCTCGTTATAAAGATGTCTTATGACAACGAACATGAAAAGTGTTACAGACAATTCAGTGCCATAAATTTCCAACATCCCCTCCTCTTCAGTGGCAAACCCAGCGAGTGTGTGGGACCTCTGAAAGAGTGCTGTAGATTAAGGATTGGAGTCACGTTTGGTAGAGGTGGATAATAACCAGGAATTACTGTGGAACTTGTATATAAACGATTGGCGCCTGAAGGTAGAGATAGAAGTGACAAGAAGGCGATATTATGGGTATTTATTGTCCTCGCATTTCAATGGTATCGTAGCGATGTGGAAATTTCTTACATGGGGTGCCATTGGAGTTGAATTTTTCAGTGCCGTTTAATTTCGGATGTCATGTACGTTTCATTTTTTTTATTCCGATGATTATATTAGTTTAGATTGCCTGTCCTGTTTAGAGAAATTTATTGCATATCCGATTACCTAAACCGGAATTAACCATCATTTGGGTTAGCTGAAGCGATGTTGTATCTAGGTTTTTTGGTAAATTACTATAATTATTAGCGAACATCATTTCCATGAATGTCATGTTAGACTTGTACGTTGGTGCGTGAAATTGTGTTTAAAATTAGATTTAGTTACTAGGTTTAAGAAATTCAATGTGACTTTTTAGTGCAAAAATATAATTAGACACATTTGTCGAAAAAATTTATTTTTTAACTGGACAATTGATTTTGGTGAAATATATACTTTTAATGATTCACAATCATACTATACATCTCCTCTTTCTTATTATCAACGCTTGTTAGTGTAAAATTAGTTAGTCAATTCACAGCAGAGAATATTTGTGAACACCAAAGTAATTAATTAAAATTAAGAAACGTTAAAAGACAAATACTAACAAGAATTATTATCACATAAAAATAATCCATCAAACAGATATAAGGGGGCTTAATGTAAGGAGGTATAAGACCATCAAGTTGTAAGGAGAACTCACACTTTCTTCAGGAATCGAAATCAAATTCGAATGTACCACAGGAAAAAAATAAAAAAGAGAGGAAAAGATCCCTTCGACACAGCTCAGTGTTCTTGACTGAGCCATCTATGTATCACATTCAATAAGAGGTCTATATAGTAAGAATATTATTTGTAGATCGTAAAAATCCTTTGATATATAATTAGATTTCGAATCGGGTTCTTAGTTTTCCAAAATTGGTAACTTCAGTAAACTGAATATCGTCGTCTTAGAGCGGAAACTCATTAACTGAAATTTATTTTTTCGGTATAGCTGTTTAACCCTCCTGGTGGTCGTCTCGGAGATGCATCTCGTCATTAGCAAAACTGATCAGATCTTAATGGACGAGATATCTCGTACTTAGAAAAATGACCAGATCTTGATCTCATAAAAAGAATCGTCAATATCCTGATGACGAAATATCTCGTCCTTATCGAAATTGGTCAGATCTTTACTGACTAGATATCTCGTCAAAACCACTTGGAGAGATAAGACTAACTATTCGTTTCTAGGTCAAAAAATAAAAATATATGAACAATTTAATAGTGTTATAAATGTTTTAAACAGATTGCAATATGACTGTATTTCTCATCATCATAAAACCATCACGTTCCCCATATTAGTAGAAGTAAACAGGAAGTAGTATAAAATTGCTACAGGGTCCGCACATTTCCACTCTGGGTCATAGTACCAGATAAGATGACGGATCCCTCGTGAAACAAGAATATGTGTTCCAAATATGTTCCAATTATTTAACTGGCACGCGTTTAACATCATTACCACTTTTTATAAATATGCAAGGGAAATATTTATAACTTTTAAACTTAGAATTACGCATTTTACATTATAGAAAACTACGTTTCCCGGTTCTACATAGCTGGATCCAGATATTCTACTTTCTTGTCTAGCTTAACAGCAACTATCTCCAAAATGGGAATACGTGTACTGTTTATAGTATCATCTTTTTTGAACATTTCCATTTTAAACTTAGGAAATTTTGTGGAAGAAAATCCCCATCCAAATATTTTCCTATTTTTGAATGCCATTGTTTTTTTAAATATCATATATTTTATCCATCATACTTTTATATACATTACTCATTCCTTTTATAATATACGCCATGTTGAACACCATGTTTAAAATAATCTTTTTACATACTTCATGTCATTGAACCTTTAAGTATTATATTATTCTTTCATTTGTATAAATATCAATCTCAATCTTTTTATATCGCATATATTGTTGTCCCCCCAGCCATATTTTAAAACAACAATTCACACATTACATTCATGTTTTAGTGCTCCGATTTCATGTTATTGATGGCAGTTGGTTTAAAATCATCAACCTTATAAATTCGCCTTTTAACTGTGCAATTTGTTTAATTTTGTTCATGTTGTCCACCATCATATAATTTGAAACCTATATTTTCTCAGCTTAGTTCCATTTGATACATTTTATTCTACTACAAAATTCTTCATTCAATAAATAAAATAATTCATAACAAATTCAGATTTTCATGTAATGTATCCAGTGTCTTGAAATTTTTCTCGTACCTTGCAAGGTTTAAAACTTTTGGAAGTCAATGGTGGCTATACTCAATGAATAAATCAGCTAAACCAATTGAAAAACTCCGCGTAAAATTCAAAACTAAATAGTTAAGAGAATCAAAAGAATATCTGATTGATTGAGTAATATTTGAAAGTTTAAGATCGCATCTCTTGAAAAGTGGATAAATCATTATAATTTTGGAGTTTTTTAAAACTTGAAAATCGCTAGCCTGAAAAATTTGAAAAGTGGCTTATCACTATGTTGTCCGGATCCCTTCAGTTAATGTTCAAAGTAACGAAAGGCCTAACACACACGAAGATCACAGAATTGTCCATTGGTACAAAACATGCAAAGCCCCACGACAGAAAACTATCCAAACCCCGAGAAATTCCCCATTTAACATTTAATGCACTAAAAAAATATACGCTCTGAGTTAATCTTCATAAATAGCTGTTCAGTGCAAATTCAAAAGTGGATAAACCATTACAACTTTGAAGCTTTTTAAAACTTAAAATTGCTTACATGGGGAAAGTTTGAAAAGTGGCTTATCACTATGTTGCCCGGAGCCCTAGTGTCTTGAAAATTTTCTCATATCTTACTAGGTTGAGAGCTTTTGAAAGTCAGTGTTTGCTACTGTATTCAAAGATAAAATCAAAATGAAACCAATTGAAGGGCTCCTTGAGAAATTCGAAACAAAATATTCCAGCGGATCAAAAGAATTTCTGATTGTTCGAATGAGTGCGTAATGCTTGGAAGTTTAAGATATATAACAACCTCTTCAAAAGTAGATAAACCATTATAATTTTGACGTTTGTTAAAACTCGAAAATTGCTAGCCTGAAAAATTTGAAGTGACCTTCTGGTGGTTGTCTTGACGAAGAATCTCGTCATTAGCAAACTGACCCGATCTTGATGGACGAGATATCTCGCTCTTAGAAGAAAACAGACCACATCGTGATCTCTTCATCATAAAAAAATCCACAGTATTTTGATGGCGAGATATCTCGTCATTAGCAAAATTGATCAGATCTTGATGGATGAGATTAACACACACATGAAGATCATGGTGTAGCCCATTGATACGAAACATTCAAAGACCCTCAACACAAAACTGTATTCCAAGCCCTAGAAATGCCCCATTTAGCATTCAATGCATGGACGTTATTATACGCTCTGAGCAATCATCCTAAATAGCTAGCTGTTCGGGCCCCGCGGTTGCGAAAAGTTCAAAATCAAAGCGTCGGAGTCTACGTGCCAGAAATGTCTAAGGGGCGCAAGTACATCGAAATTAATGCCTACAGCTGGGATGGGCTTTTTAAAACGAAGGTGTGTGTGTACCGTGCGAAATGCCCGTGTATTAAGTGTGAAATGTATGATAATTGTAAGGTCCATCATCTGTGATAGATACAAGACTGCTAGCTGGTACCCATGCATCCAGTTAATGCTGCCACAATCAAATAAAATGCACCATAAATCTAATTCGGCGGCGGCGACCAAGCCCCTTCTGATATCCGCAACGGGGATGGATAGTTTTCTCATCTGGAAATTGATTTTGAGAGAGTCTTCGGGAGTTTTATGGAGAGAAATAAACGTCTCGTTTGACCCCTGCCTTGTTTATCAATCTGTGGAGTGCTGCGAGGTAGATTTATTGAGTGCCCTTGATTTATTGTTCATCTCAACAAATAAATTTTGATGCTTCATATCACTGGGAAAAGCTGACAAATCTCACTATACGAATAGTATCACAACCGAAGAAACGTACATTATGTTGAGCCCACAAGAGACATTTGAAATAGTATCTATGTGCAGGAATACGTCAGAAGGCTGTCTTATACGCAACATTAGCTACTTTACAATTCAACGCTATGTGATTAGAATATAGCTTCTCTCTCCTGAAATTTTGCATGTTTTTAGCTGAAAGTTATTCTAGAGGTGAGATGTGCATTGGCTTACGGTATTAGTTGCTCCTGGTCTCTTTACATTGAACCAACAGTTTGATATGTGCAAAGTTTAAAGTAAATCTAAAATAAAAACAAATTCAGAGGGAAAAACATGTTATAATTACTTTGAATTGTGAGATAGTTATTGTAATTTAAAATTCCGATAGTTGGGTGTGAGAGCCATCGACCTTGTAATGAAATGGATGGAACATATGCACGAGCTTTGTGTGATTTTTTCCAATCGCTCAGTTTGAAGACCTTCTTTGTTATTGGAGGAAAGCACGAACCTTAAAGTAGGACTAACTGACGAGCGTAATGAAAAGCATTAGTTTGAGCTTCGATGTCCAATCGACCCAAGTCGATTCCCAAGCTCACGTGACCTGCAATTCTCAAATCATACGAACGTTCCGTCTATTTCATTTAAAGTTCGATGAGCGTTAACACCCTGGTGGTTTATTTTCTTGTTAAAAACTGCCCTGTAGTAGCCGACATCTGGTGCAAAACTTATTCAAAACTGTCATCAGTTCTGGACAAGGGACATTTTGTTTTTCCTACTTAGATCTTCATTCTCCTTAGGTTTGTCTCAACGAGATATCTCGTCCTTAGCAAAATTGACCAGATCTTGAATGAGATATCTCGTCGAAACACATGGAGTGTTAAGGCGCGCAATTCCTCCACGTAGACACCACTTCAAACTGTGGACATAATGTGCGTTTTTTAGACATGGTTCTTTTCTTCTTGTACGATCTGTCAGTTTGTTTTTCTCACTGATGCAAAGCATCAAAATTTATTTATTGGGGTAAGAAATATATCACGGCACTATAATTGACTTCATAGTACTCCATAGTACTAATCGGCTTCATAGTACTAATTGACTCATAGCTCTCCATAAATTGATAAACGATTCAAATGTTGAACTCGACGTTTATACGAGACGATGGAGGAAATTTGAATGATTTTTTATTATGGAACACCGAATTTCGCGTGCTTGATTTTTCGATGCTGTAGTTAAGGTATCAAGGGATTAGTGATGTATAGAATGAAAACTTCATTACAAAACCTGAAGATAATATCTATTTTCAAACAAATTCAATGTGATTTCAGATTCACTGGTATCAAATCGGTGAGATTTTGCAAAAGTATCAAGACTGGATATTTAAAATAAGAAATGTGAACTTCATCAATGGCTAACGAAGATACACCTACATCACACGAAAATTTACTAGCACCATATTTTCATTTTTCGGCACTTGTCGAAAAAACGATTATAGTGAAGGTAGAAATTTTGGATAAGATAAACCAAAACCTTATTTAAGCAATGAATCTGATTGTGTAGTTTTCACATTTTATAAATTGTAGTTTGTGCACATGCTTACGATTCATTTACCGTTTAAAAAGAACAACGTTCACTTCTCAATGTACTCGAATTAAGATATGTGCGCTTTCGTATAAAATGGCCAATTCACATATACTATCACATAACAAATGCAATTTGACTTACATGTGGGTCTCGGTTCCGGATAATCCCAAACTACGACAAAATTATAACGAAATTGCTTTGATATTTAGAGGTGTGGAATATACAAGTATTCATGTTCTTCTCTATAGGTCTCCCTCGTTACGGCAGAAGGGCTCGAGGAAGAATCCATCCTCCTTCTCCAATTCCACCTGGGCGTCGCTTTCTCGGTGGGCTGCTGGATTTTCGGCCTGCTGCTGGTGAAAAAGAACGCCGAGTGCATAGTGGGCAAGCAGTACCTCTGCCAGGCCGCCATGGTGGCCATTGGTCTCAGCTTCCTGTCCATCAACTCTGCCCAGGGCTACTACGGCCTAGTCCTCTTCACCTGGATGTACGGCGTGCCCTCTGGCGGGCTGCACTACTGTCTCAAAATGTTGGTCTTCGAGAAGATCCGCGCCAAGAGTTTCAGTAGAGCTTGGGCTTATGTGGAAATGGCGCAGAGTTTGCCTGTGCTGGTTGGAATTCCTGTAGTTGGTATGTGAAACCATCTTAGGTGTGTCTGATTTCAAACTGTGTATTGCGAAATCTTTGGCGTCTGCTTTCAAACTTTGTTCATCGTGAAACCTTTTCTAGTGTTTTTTATTAATCTCATTTGTTTATCAGGAGCTGAGATTTTCAAACTGAGTATAATGTGAAAATGTTTCGGTGTGTTTATTAACCCACCAAGTGGTTTCGAGATATCTCGTGCATCAAGATCTAACCAATTTTGCTAATGACGAGGTATCTCACCATAAAGAAATTACCGATTTTGTTATAATGAGACGAGATCAAGATATTTTCTTCTAATGAAGAGATTGTCTCTGCCATCCAGATCTGATAGTTTTGCTAATGACGAGATACTTCGTCCAGACAACGACCAGGAGGATTAATCTCATGCCCTGATTTGGAGCTGAGGCTTTCAAACTGTAGACAGTATAAAACCTTCTCTGGTGTATGTTTATTTGTTAATCTCATGGTTTGATATGGAGTTGAGACTTTCAAATTGCGTGTATTGTGATACCTTCTCTGGTGTGTCTGTTTATTAACCCTCCTATTGGTTGTCTCCACGATGTATTTATCTTTATTAGCAAAACTGACCAGATCTCGATAGACGAGATATCTCGTCATTAGAAAAAAGCTGATCAGATCGTTATTTTGTCATCATCAAATTTCGACAGTACCTTGATGACGAGATACCTCGTTATTAGCAAAATTGGTCAGATGTTGATGGACGAAATATTTCGTCGAAACCACTTGGAAGGTTAATTTCATTCTCTGATCTGGAACTGAGACTTTTAAACATTGTGTCATGGCTTCCAAGGGATGTTGACTGATTCTGTCATCATTATTGTCTAGTCAGGTATCTCACGGCACTGTCTTTGAAGCACATATTTTCAAGTTCTATAATTCTTACACCATTCTCTAATGAAGTTAACTGAAAATTCTTATGATTTGCTCTTTCGTACCCTTTTGCGATCATGGGTGTTTACTTCCATAAAATGTGTGTCGAATTATATATTTTAACTGCCCATGTCTTGACAACTCATAGTCTTCTAGTGCTAACTTGTTAATTATCTAAAAAAACGTTTTTCGAATTAAATATGCGAATGTTTAGTGTGAATTCAGCATTTATCTTCAATCTTCCAAGTAATTTTCTACATGCACCAATTTTGGCAAATGTTCCAGTTTTGCTACTAGTGTTAGTTACGCAAAGATAGTAATGAATCAAAAACTTTCAACCTCACCTATAACTCTACAGGTATTTCAAAACTTCGTGCACAAACTTTATCAGAGGAGACAGAGAACACAAAATTGAATTTTATTCACATAGGGGTGTGGGCACAAATGCACTCGGATGTGTTTTAAGGCATAAAAGTGAAAGGAAGCAAGTATGCAACCAACATTTTTACTAGCCGTAATTTTACAGTTTGACAGTGGTTGTAACCTTAGTTTCACAGTAGGTGCTTGAAGTAACTATAACACCAACTGTAATGTACACCTGACATCGTTGACATATGGATTACAATACAGGCTGGTCAACTGCTGCGCAACTGAACAGCAACTTCTAGAAAATTCAAGCGGCGCTTGTGGACATACATGTCTTTGTGAACAAAATGTAATTTTGTATTCCCTACCTTTCTTTAAAGTTTCTCCAGGGAGTTTTGGAACACCTTGTATTGCAGAATACAAGTCAGACGGATCTGCTATTCAATTGATCTGTATCACCAATTCCGAAAGTTTGGTTATTTCAATTCCACACACGAATACATACACTACACAGATCATTTTATTCCTTTTAACTTAATGGAATCCATTGTTTTCAGTCCTATCAAATACGGGACACCTTTCGCATCTGTACGTGCATGGAATAAGCAACAGAACATAATAGTTAAGCTGCAATTGGTGAAAAGATGAATCATGTTTTGTTTCGATGGCAGAAGTCGTTTCTCAATGGCGTCTGTATTGACTAATGTCCATTTCACGCCTATCCACTAACATCTGATCAACGATTACGGTTGCAGTTCCTGTTGCATTTATTTTCCCCATTCTACATCATTGCATTTTCATCTATCCCGACGCAGCATGATGCCAGATGTTTCTAATCCAATAATCAATATTTTTCTCTTCTCTTTTGTGTGGGCCTCTACCTCTATAGCATGATCTAATGATTGCTTCGAGTATTTTTTTCTCTTTCGCTTGTATCTAAATTGGGTAGATTCGTTTGTACTTAGAAGGCAGAACCGATTGGTGAAAATCACCATTATCTTCAATTATTACCGAAGCAAGGTGTGGACTCTATTCTTTTTACGTAACGTCTAGATTCAGAGAAATAGCTTTTTGCCTTGGAGCGATCGGTTTTTTCTTTTCTTGGTTTATACATCACGTAAATAGAGTTGGCATCTTTATGCTGTTGGGGGGTCGGTTTCTGGTGAAGAGGGACTGTATAATAGCAAATTATTTAAAAGATGGGTTATCATTACATTCATTTTATGGCGTGTTCTACTTCCTGAACTGTGAAAGCATCTCTGGAATTGTCTGCATTGAAATAAATATTTATCAAATTGAATGGACTAATTGTTTGGTAATATGGAATGAGAACGCTAGTGGAAAATTGAAGGTTCGGCTTCCAAATAGCAATTGCTATTTTAATATAGATTCTATAATTTCTTCGGGCATCGACTTATTATTTTTAAAGCTGTTTTATCAACCACACATGATATCTGTATATCGTCGTTTTACTATCAAAATCTCACAACTCCAATTTTATTTTTTTGAGGTTTTAATTTTATTTGGGTACAGTTATGCTTACTAAACTTGTTTCAAAAGCTCCTGAGTCTAAATCACTTATACAGCATTCAATTGGCAAATTTTTTAACCTCGTATCTCTAACTTGTCTACAGTTTGGCATCTACTTTTTCATCACTGCTGAAAAAAATTTTGATTTCAAGACAGTTTTGGAAGTAAAACGATGATATATTTCTCATCTTAAGCAAATTTCCCCCACGGCATTACTTCATTGATGATGATTAATGATTTTCATATTTAGGAACTGATTTTGCACGTTTTGGGAGCGATTATCGGACTTTTTTCTATGAGCGAACATTATCATTAACTCTCTCACGACAATTTATGAGCGATTTTGCTAGACCACCATGATTCTTAGATGATTAAACACTTCTATCTTGCTTTGATAATCAGTAAAGTTTGATGATTGTACAGTGAATAACATTAAGATCAGAAAAAATAATTTTAAATATTATTAATTTAATTTTTTTGCGGAGCCGGATATGATAAACAGCAGGAACTTATAGATTACTTATTATTTTTCATTTTTGAGATTGATTCACTCATTACATTCCTTCACTAATTTCGAACAAGGATGTTCAGAAACTAGACATTGGCTATTATTGACTACGAAGTGTTTTTTCTAATCCAAAGGCATTATACCACGATCATCGACGAAATCAATTATTGTTTGCCTACTGTTGACTTGTTTTCATCGTTCAGGTTTTGATAATTGGGGAAAACAAAACATTCTATTTCCAATTAAATTGCATTTAGGGGATGTTATTTTTAAAACAAACCTTAACCTTATAAAATCAAACGCCATAAACATTCTAAATGCGATTTAAATTATTTAGAAGAATGATAAATAGTAATGAAATCTCTATTTATAGGTTATATCAATGGCAACCCAGAATCCAGGACAGGATATTATTTTGCTGCCGCCTGCTGTTTTGCTGGTGCTGCTGCTTTGCTACTCAACAAGCTGACTTCAAGTAACCCTTTAGGAAGGAGAAGAGGGCAAGGATCTTGTAGTACGTGTACTTCCCAGACTCCATCTTGCTGTTGTACGCAGGAGTTTAACATCCTTCAAAGGTATTGGTTAGATATATATCGCTTACTTTACATTTCAATAGAAACTAAAGAAAAAGTACGTAAGTAAAGTTGTTACTTAAGAATCCGATCACTTATTCAATCAATATAAAGCAATAAATATAGCAAATTAATTGCTAGCGTCAGTATTACTTCTAAAACCTTCTCATTACTCAAAACTCCTTAATACTTATTAAAAAGTATATCTCATCACATAAGTAGACAATCTTCTTTCTTATCCCATTTTTACATTGGTAGAATGCGTCTGCTATTGACCCTAAGATCTGGGAGCCATCTCTGCAGCAGCCTTCCGTTCAAGATATACAACATCAAGTAATAGACACACACAATGAAAGTTTTTACTGACACAGAAGAGAGAGAAATACAACCAGGGAGGAATGGATCTGACAGGAATCGAACCTGCGCCGCCTACAACTCGAAGGTTGCTAGCCCAGTGGACATACCAACTGAGTCACGACGGCCCACAATAGAGAATCTTATATAAACCCATACATTCAAATCTAATTACTGTACCAATTAATCTGTACTCATTGCTCCTTTTTCACAGTTCATATTCCGGGCATGAAATATGAGAGGGATCATCAGTGTAAACACGCAAACCAGACGAATACGGAGATAAATTTACTTTCTGTTAACAAATCCTCTTCCTGATACATATCCGGGTTACCTTAATATATAGTTTATCGCCGTTTGGCATTTAATGTGACTGGCGTTGAACAATTAACTATCATACATCAATTAGAGATTCAATCTTTTTAATTTCGATTGGCGACGTGGTGAAATCGTATTCGAAAATCAAGTCAAGTGACTTCACGTTCCACACCAAATACACTACCACCTGCCCCCCCCCCATTTAACTTGACAGAAATATCCTCTCAGCATTAAAATAACTTTTTATACATTGAATTTATTTTGGACACTTAACTTCACTTAAAAATGGGCATGGAGAAATAGAGGGCATGAGTGGTACGTGTTTACAAATAATTTCGGGTAGGCCCAGTTTTCTATCTCATCGTATGTTTAGTATGATAAACGTATCGACTTATGTTTTGCTTGTGTGATTAACCAAACTTCGATTTACGATTAACTGTTTTAGCGTGTATTTTGATTGCTTTTCATCGTAAAATATATTCCGTAGAGGACTGTAGATCCATTGGAGTTTCCCTTGAATATGTCCCTTCGTTAAAGCAAATGAACATGAAATTACAGATGTAGCTATTTTTCTTAGTTTGTCCCATCCCTTCTCCATTAAGAGTTACTCAGTACATACATGAGTTCTTCATTTGTTCCAGCAACCGATCGAATTGCTATAACGCTTGATGAGGCTTTGATTTGCAGATACTTTTGTGTTGAGTATCTTCAATCCTGTCTAAGTATTTTCTTCTTTCAGGTTTAACAAAATTTCGGTTTGTTGTTTGTTATCCTTCTCGGTTTAAACAAGCTAGACCAAGTCCGTGAGTTCATGCATCTTCAAAAAGTTCAAGACAAGCTTAGGATTAAAATAAGAATCCTCCCTGGCTAGCACCAAACAATCAAGGATGTAACAAAGAGAGGTTTCCTCTAAATTGCAATTCCGAAAAGTCGGGAAAACCTTAAAATTATGATAAAATGAAACTGATCTCAAATGTCCACTGATTAGTCTACAGACGGTAATCTGCAGACCTCTGTCACTCTCGAATTTATAGCATCTCCGAGAAGCTTCGATTTACATAGATTATAAGCTCAGAATTTAACAGCAGTGACAAGAATAAGACTTCGAATTGTTGCTATCCTATATGTGTTATTCCATATGAAGGTGCATGTTGCTAATTTGTTGTTAATCCACATGGAGGTGCATGTTGTTATTCCACATGGAGGTGCGTGTTGTTATTCCATACGGACTTGGTCTAGACTAGCTAGACCAATCCATGTGGACAAGCTAGACTTGAGCTTATACACATCCATAAAATCCAAGATGAGCATAGGATTAAAATACAGATGGCTCTAGACAAGCAAAGAGGTGACCAGGAGAGACCTGCTCGGAAAAAAACATAATCAAATGAGATTGATCTCAAATGTCTAGTGACCAATCTAGAGATGGCAGTCTGCTGACCTCTATCACCCTCAAATTTGAGAGCGCCTCCGGAAAATGGTTTACATATATTGAGGTAACTTCAGCAGTTAACAACATCAACAATAAAGCTTCGGTTTGTTGTTGTCACTGTTGTAAAATTCAGTTTCGGGTGCACGAACTCACAGACTTGTCTACACAAGCTAGATCAAGTCAGTAAGTTCATGAACCTCCCAAAAGTCTTGCACAGAACATACGTAGGCTTAAAATGCAGATCCTCCCTGGCTAGTCCCAGACAAGGAAGGAGATGACCAGGAGGGGTTTGCTCCAAATTTAATTTCCAACAAGTCGAGAAAGCCTTGATCAAATGAAATTGATCTCAATGTCCACTGTCTAGTCTAAAGATGGCATTCCGCACACTTCTATCACCTTTGAATTTGGTGGCGCCTCCGGGAAGCTTCGATTTACATAGATTAAGGTAATAATTTCAGCAATTTATTTTTATCAGGAACATATCCGGGGTGTACCCTAGCCCCAATTACGTTCCTCCTGCATGTGTCAGATCCATTAAACTAGGAAATGAAGCGATTTGTGGATATGTATATAAAATTGCGTGAAGAATTATATAAATCGAAGATTAATGCCCATAGTATCAGTCATCTTTAGAGGAACATACAAAACACGAACCATTCAGGAAAACATGTTTTGTTGTTGCTGCTTTGTCGTTGTTTTATTTAAGGATAACGCAGTACCCTTAGAACGGTTACTTTTTATTTTACATTTACAATGAAATTTTTAGGGTACTCCAATACACATGAAGTATACATTACAAAAAATATATAATTTTTACGGAAACAATAATGCAAAAATGAATTATTTTAATATTTTAAAAATTCCAACCACAAATTTTAATTATATTAACGCTATATGACAAGTATGAAAACAGTAAAAATAAAACATCGATGTTTTTAAAAATTAATTATTCTTCTGAATCCTTATTCCATGACAAAGTTATGAAATATGTTTTAAAAAACAACCACAGAAAGTTTCAAATCTCCATATTAATTATAAAAAAGCATAAGTATTTCAAATACATTGTAATAATGAAAAACAGAAAGTTGAGATAAAGGACTTTATAATTAACAAATTATTCACTCACGACATTTGATGGAAAAACTTTAACTCGCAGAATAATGCATAGTGGGAGATCCAATTATTAGAACCACTGAGCAAAAAAGTGTATTTTCTATGGTTTTGGTAAAGATGGATGACGACTGTATGGCACGTTGTGAAACCAACAGTGTTGCCATTTATTTATTAAAAATTTGTTACCATAATTAAGTCAAAAAATAACTTACTGTAGCCAGGCTTTTTTTATAATAGGTTGAAATGTAAATTGTTTTTCTTTACAAAAGTGGCTCTATCACCCACTGTAGCTATAGCTATTAAATTGTGCTGACATATTCTTTACACGCGTACAATTAATGTATGACCAAAAAAATCAGTATTGTGGTTATTTTTAGGGTACTGTGTTCCCTAAAGTTGAGTGAGTGCTAATAGTACAGTTTTCGTTTTCAGCCACCAGGGGTCATCCAGCGGCCATCCCAAATGCCAGAAAACGATATCCTTCAGCGACACGGTGGACATAGCGGACGAAGACAGCCCCAGACGCTACCCCTACACCGGCAAGAGGTTCGAGGGCCAAAACGACTTCCCACGGTCCGAGCCGGACAATGGCGACAACCGATGGCACGAGACCGCCGACTTCGAGGAAAACGTGGACTTTGACAACATTGACATTGACGACAACGTTGTGATATGCTACGACAACGGTCGACCGACGAACAGTGCAGTCGTTGTCGTTGAGGAGCGAAAGACTATTAACCGGTATGGATGTGGACACATAGAGGAAGAAATTGTGGATTCTGGAGCTTTGCAATTACCTAAGAGACAGATGACGATTATAGAGGAAGTGACGAGTAGCGTATAGGACTTGTAATAAAATGAATTTGCACAAAATTATGTCTTATTACTTCATTATAGTTCGACACTACTATGCATCTGATAAAAAGCACTCTGCCTTATTCGTATTTTTTACATTTAAGTACACACGTGTCCAAAAATTAAGGTAGGTGGGTAGGTGTTTTAATTAACGTCGCACTGGAGCAACACAAAGGCCTATTGGCGATGGTCCGGGATCAAACCGTGGTACAGCTGGGAACTAAAAAAATGGAGAAAAATGCTGGTAAAGAAATGAAAAACGTGATTAGGTGAATACTTAGTAGCATTAATATTAATAATGAACATACACACAAGAAAAGTTTCACTGTCACAGAAGAGAGAAACATACCCAGGGAGGAATGGAACCTGACGGGAATCGAACCTGCACAACCTACAACTCGCAGGTTGCCAGAGCCAGTGAGTTACAACGATCCCTTTCCTCTAGAAAGTAGATACTAAAAATTTTATTTTCATATAACTTATAATCACGTAAATGTTCTGACCAATAATTGTTTGCTTTATAGAATTTTCGCATATTAAAAATCACTCGTTACACTTGAAAATTTGAGTTATGAACTTGAAGCTAAAAACTCCATTGAAACTATGCACAAATATGTACGAGAGGGATTTTCAGCGGAAAACAAGCAAATCATACGGGAGATGGGGATTTCTTCCGTATCCTTCTTCCCAAATGTGCTCGCATGATACATAGCGGGGTTATCTTAAAATGTAGTTTAACACCATTTTGGCGGCATTTGACGTTTTATCTAATGGAAGCTGATCGATCAATTCGGAATTCAGTTCTTGATATTTCTATTGGCGACGTGCTGAAATCCTATTCGAAAACAAGCCAAGAGACGTCACGTCCAGAAACGTACAGGAAACATGTTCGACCACCAAAATGCACTACCATCACCCACATTTAGCTAAACAGAAAAGTCATATATGGAAATTTAGAAAGAATTTTGGAGCTATGCATAAAAATATGTCATTAAAGTAGTCAGGTTGTGACTGCGCTGAAAATTCGATTAGTCTCATACAAAACCGTGAAGACGAAATCTGCATATAAGGTTTAATTCTATCTACAGGTCAATGAAAAGTCAAAGGCATATTGAAGTTGCCGACTACATAATCTGCATAAGCATTATTGAAATGTTCCATAATTATGGTCATCGGGCAATGACTAAGTTTAATGATGATAGCGACCACATTATTCAAAGTAGGTAACAGCTAATTCCACTTATATTTAAATTAATACAGAAAACGTGCACATTTCCCAACATAATAACTGCCCCGAAATTCTTAATAGATTTTTGTTAAAAATAGACTCGTTGAAGACATTCCAAACGTCTTGCCATTCGCCTCAAGTTCAAAAATAAACTATTCCTTCAGTATAGAAATTCGCATCTATACATATTGAATCGCCTTTTTGCATCATCACACCTATAGGTGCTGAATTCCTTTATAAGATACGGACCATGTAATCAAGAGTTTGTATCCCGTAGGTACGATAATTATGATGATTGGGCAATAACTAAATTTAATGATGATGTGTGATCTCATTATTCAAAATTAGGTGATAAAAATATACAATTGGATTCTGAAATCTGCTTCTTCTGTCTGGAGTAGAAATGATAACCACTTAGTAAAAGCACTGGTCGAATATAAACATCTGTATTGGAATGTTTTTATGATTCAATGGGATGGCCGAAAGGTATCCCGATTTATTTTTCTACCCATGCGTTTGAGCTATTTACTAGTTCGACTCGTATCTTAAGCGTTTTTTAATCACAGGTTAGATGTGAATGCTTGATATCGCAATCTTCCCAGTGAGATTGACAGTTTCACAGGAGTAAATGTGGCAGATTTTGGTCAATTTTACGCAAGGCATAGCAAGACTTCGTAAAAGCTGGTTTCACGAATTACTTGATTTAAATACATTCAATGTCATCTCTATTCTACAAACAACTGATGGCCATTAAATTGCAACACCAAGAAAGACAAGAGAAATCAAATTAATGTTTGAAACACTGAGAGCAGAAACAGCCTAACCAACAAATTTGACAAGTGAAATATTTGGTATTACAATGTTATTAATGAAATAAAAACGGCATAAATGTGTCCAAAAGTTACTTCGACGTCAGCAACAACATTAACCTCTTCTTGAGTCATATTTTTTCATTTTATCAGTGCACCAAACAGCTGTTTTTGTTCAGTGCCTCATTTATAGATATAGCTTATAGTACAAGGATGAAATGAAATGAAAAAATTATGAAAAAGTCGACGATTAGATTTGGTGAACATTTCATAATCACTATTTTGTGCTCTCACAATGGGTTTCAATAAAGGTTTTTACTCGGTTCGGCATTGAAGGGACGAGATGTCGGTATGTGTTTGGGGAATGCTAGTCCATGATGTTTCAATGTGTTTCCAAAGTTCATCTGTGGCAGCTGCTGGTGGCTCATAGTGTGCGTCGTCGTTGGACATGAATTAGACGTTTTCGATAAGGGGGGGGGAATTTCAATTAACGTCACACTGGAGCAACACAATGGGCTATTGGTGACGGTCCGGGATCACTCCCAAAGGGAAAGATCCGAGGACAACACCACGTAATTTTGAACCACGGTCAGATGACGATTTCGATAAGGGATAAATTCGAGGTATGCGTTTGCCAAAGAAATTGTGGAATGTGGGGGCTATCCAAGAGCTGTTAGACTTTGTTATTGCATTGTCATGTTGATCACTTGCATCAGAGGCCCTCAGAAAAGGTACCATTAGGTGCTCTGGTACCAGCTATGAGTGGTAGGAATTTTCCAAGAGATATCGTCCTGAAGTTTCTTTTTCGTAAAAATATCATAAGAGAAGTAATTGATCTCAATCACTCAGAGATGTCTTCGCTTGCCAAGTTATCTGCCATTTCATTTTCGCTCAGGTTCACATGAGATGGGTTGATTTATTGGGTATTATGGCGCAAGGGCCATATTTGGCCATGTATACCAAATACAAGATAGACAACGCCAAGCAATGGATATGCGCACAAGAAAAATTCTACTGAAACAGAAGACAGAAATGTCCTCAGGGAGGAATCGAACTTGTGCAGCCCACATGGGAAGGGATCCATTGTAAACTCATCCCATGGAGCACTGACAATTCCCTATATTTATCAAGAATATCAATTTAAATCCTATCTCCGGTTTTGTTTCAGCTTTTTAAATATTAGATGGAGCTACGGGTGTCAGTAATCTATTATACAAAACGAATAAACAAGTTACTGGCCAATACAGAGTTTGGATATGATTCCATTAACTCACGGGCTTTCCAGTAATTTTGCACAAGTCTTGCAGTCTTTAAATGCTGTGCACACGTCAAAATGGTCGTCGTTTGAAACAACTTGTCTAGAATCAAGTAAGAAACCAGGAAAAGTCAGTCAAGCCCATCTTTCGGATAGACGTAAATCTTAAATCATCAAACTCATCTCATATTTAAAAAAGAAAGGGTGGGCTCCCACCTTATCCTTATTTTTATGAACAAACTTTCACCCCAAAACCAGAATAATATCTCATACGTTTAACTATAATTTATCTTTAAAATTCCTCAACTGTTTATTTTATGGAACTTGTATATTTTTAAGACCATGCGTCATTCTTGTGAATAAACGTGAAGCATAAAAGTCGCATTGAAGTTGTGCACAAATCCATTAAAACGGCTAGACGTTGACAGGACTGGAACTCGATTCGAGTAAATTATGTTAAACTATAAAAATGCGAACAAGTTACTATCAAGACGAGAAATACTGGAAACTGAATATTAATTACAAGAATTCTATTAGTTTCGTTATGAGGAACCTTTTAGAAAATATTTTGGTCTTCATAAGCAAAACCACGATGAACCTAATATAATTTTCTTCCTCTGGACCTCATCATTCATGACTAAGCAGAGATGTAACACATTTTAGTACGCCTTATTGTATTAAAACTTGAAGAAAAGAAATCAGAATACGGTAGGAAATATATATTTCCTACCGTATTCAGATTTCTTTTCTTCAAGTTTTAATACAATAGGACATACTAAAATGAATGATGAAGTCCTGAGGAAGAAAATTTTCTCTTGACCCTCAGAGTAATTTACGTACATATATCTGTTCTGCAACCTGCATGACTTCTAGCAAGTTTTGACTTTCTTGACCAATAAAATCTTTTCTAGGATTCCTTCTACCAATAGATGTGGTTATTTAGTTATTATGTGTGTAGAAGCAATATTACGTACTGAAAAATCTCGTGACGCTACAAAGGGTTAATACAAAAATATCCTTAAAATACTGTGTATCCTATAATTTATATCAAACGTCTAAATTTGTCCCAACTCACAACTTCATAAATATCAAGTATTTTATCTCAGAAAGTGTTAACGAATTAACGATGTAAATAAAGCGAGCACTGCTAGGGTTGCATGGTTAAAAAACGAATTTAAATTTAGTTTATATCGAACTAAAGCTCGTATTTCCAAACTCCCCTATCAACGTTCAAACGTTACACCATCCCTAGTTTCCATCCTCCTCTCCATCTCCTGGGCTATATGGGTTAATCCTTTCACCCGAGACGGTGGAATTGAAGAGCTTCCACCAAGCTGCGAAGAGTTATGGAGACTAGACTGTAGGAGATAATTGCGGATCGTACTCTTCGGAGATGAAAGGCTTGCATAAATCAGGATAAGAAGGAGAGGAAAGAACTTTTTTATTTTTAGGGTGGCTGAGAATCAAAGTAGGAGGGGTGATGGACCCCTTCCTCTTCAAATCGTTGTTCGTCGGGTGATTTTGCTGAAGAGTACACAATAACTTCTGTTGAGGGGAATGGAGTGTAAATGGCATTTTAGTTCTTTTAGGTCTGGCTTGGGTTATCTTGGTTATCTTCTGCTTCTGAACACTTCGCGCTTTCGAGATTGATTCTTGACATACCACGGTGCTGTACTTCTGAATGCAATGCAGACTAGAACAACAAATTTAACCCACCTGGAGGTTATCTCGACGAAATATCTCGCCATCAACAAAACTGACCAGATCTTGATGGACGAGATACCACGTCACAATAAAACTGATCAGATCTTGATGGACTAGATACCACGTCACAAGAAAACTGACCAGATCTTGATGGACGAGATACCACGTCACAAGAAAACTGACCAAATCTTGATCTCGTCATCATAAAAAAATCGGCAATATCTTGATGATGAGATATCTCGTTATTAGTAAAATTGGTCAGATCTTAATCGACTAGATATATCGTCGAAACTCCTTGGAGGGTTAAGAGTGAAATAGTTGGGAGAATTTCCACCTTGAAAAATACTTTTGAATACAAAACTAAGTTTTGTTAGCTAAGTACCTAAAAAAAGGTAACCTTTTACCTACCTTTTAAAACTAAGTATCTAAAGTTTAAAAGTATTCATAAAATTATATATTAATTCACTGAAATCATGTCCAACACAATTCTCAATAGCTAAGGACGGTCACTTACAGATCATTCCACACGTTTCTCAGTTCGTTGTAATCAAATCGTTTGGTTGGGTTTTACGGCGCAAACGTCTTTTTGGAAAAGCAGCACCAAACTGAAGACAACGTCAAGTACTGCACACAAAAGGATTTTTACTGATAGAGAAGAGAGAAATACACCCACGGTAAGTTACAGGAAGCGAACCTGTGCCGCTAACAACTGGTAGGGTAATCAAATCGGAAATAGCGACGGTAGTTTGAAGGTTACCCTACCGGTATTGTTGGTAGAGAAACAAAATTTTTGATTAAAACGCGGTTTTTTGAGTTATCAAATTTTTAGAAATGTTAAGTTTGTTTTATGTCTATTTAGTACATTCTGTACACGCCTACCGTACAAATATTTAGGTAGGTAGGTAGTTATACTACTCGGTGGTTACAACACTAAACGACTCGGAAATCTCGGACGCCAGAGGATTAAAGATCGTTAATCGGATTCATATCAACCTGTTTTTAAAATAAATGAGACGTTCTGCAGACCGTATAACAGTTTCAACTAAACACTGATGGTTTGGATGTGACCGTAATTTTTATCAGATTTTATAAGCAACTTCCACACTTTTATTGTGGTTTCCTGTCATTTGATTCTTATGATCTATCATTAATTTTCAAGAACTTACGTGGAACCTTGTTAACGGAGAAAATGACTCATAGGTCATGCCACAAGTAAGAAAAGTTCTAAACATTTCCCTTCACAGTCTAAAAAAGTAACTGCAATTCAAGTGATGTAATGTGTAATGGTGTACATTATATTGTTTTGTGTTAGAGACTTATCCCTCTGAGCGTGGCTAGATTTCCGAGTAGCGTAGTGTTGCTACAACACACTTAATGGCAAAATAACCGCGTCTTTCTATAGAACCCATAGATTCTTTCAACCTTTAGAACGATTCTATTGGTCCTTTCCTTGGAATAGAATTCTTTGAAATGATTCTATTAACCCATTCTTGATATTAGAATCCTTTTGAAAGATTCTATTGCTCATTTCCTTATAATAGAACCCTTAAGATTCTATTATTTTAAGAAGTTCAAAACAAATCCTGCAGAGTAGAATGCAGGTTGAAGATAGAATAATGCCCTTGAAACCCGTTAGAGGGTTAGACTTAGCTCCACAGATTTCCGCTCTCCCTGGAAAATGTGCAAAAATGAGTTTTCAACTTCCACTGAGTGATTTAAGCCCACTGCATACGATCTTAATGTGGAAAGACACTCGAATTTTCTAACTTAAGGAAATCATTAAATCAATTGAAAAATCAAAACGTATCTGTCCTTAGTGAGCCTAAGAGAATATGCAATCTGATAATCTGACATTGCGGACAAGTTATCCAAGGAGGGCTCATTGGATATTTTGAGCTGTCCTAATATTATAGTGTCCCAGGAAATTTTTACTGGAATAGGACTTATAATATAATACACATGTCGCGATTTGCATCCAAGAAACGTTCTGGGTTTTACCACATAGATTTCATGAGGGAGAAGAAATCGCTAACGAATTAGCAACCAGGGGGTTGAGAAATCAAAACTCAATCCAACCAAAGACCATGGAGGCTGAGGCAAGTTAAATATACCGTAGCCTCAAATGTCCTCACGTTAGAATGGTGTGAAAGTTTGGAGAGTGGTGCCGGCTCAAGTATTAACTTGTCATCTGACCGTGGTTCAAAATTACGAGGTGTTGTCCTCGGGATCTTTGCCTTCGGGGTTGATCTCAGACGGTTGCCAATAGCACGTTGTGTTGCTCCAGTGCGACGTTAATTCAACCCCCCCCTTATAGGTATATGTGGTCGGCTCAGCATTAGTTATGAAGGCGAACCGACTAGAGTCATCAACTTTTTTAAAGTATGTCACTAAAATGGTAACGAATCACTGCTCTATGGAGTTGCTCAACAATGCATGAACAGTCCAGTAAAAGCGTTTCCTTGTTAAGCATGAATACAGCCCCTTCCAGCACTAATGATTAAACGAAGCGACGTCCCTGCTCAAGAAAACACGATCTGATAAACATTTCCGGAAACAATAAATGCAAATCGGGAAACAAAAGAGAATTCGGGGATCGATCGGGGCTTCCCCGATCTTTATCATTAACAACTGCCCTGCCATCAACAGAGGGCATGGCGCAATGAAGAAGGAAATCGGCAGTGGCATCGGAACTCTTGCCAACATTAATCTCACGGATCGACAAACGCCACCAGCTATCTCATTTTGCAGATAAAACCATGTCTCGTGGGATACTGCAAATATGAGTTTTATTTTTATATCACGCAATTCTTTTCATTATGAGACGCGTTTTTCTGTTGGATATTACCACGGAAGTACAATGATGCAAGTGCAAAATATGGGTATTTTGAGTTAAATGCGTCACTTGTCTTTGACGTGATTCATCCTTTTAACTCTCTTGGCGATTGACTCGACGAGGTGTCTCACAATTACCAAAACATCAGATCTTGATGGACGAGATATTTCGTTCATCAAGCTCTCGTCATTAGAAGAAAACTGACCAGATCTTGATCTCGTCATCATAAAAAAAATCGACAATATCTTGCTGACGAGATATCTCGTCGAAGCAACGGGGGATAATGGGACAAGGACAGAACTTTTTGAGGGGTAATGGGACAAGGACAGAACTGCAGTAACACTGCTCCTCTGCAGACCATTGAGTCATTCTTCAAATTTCAACTGTTTCTCATCATCCTTTAGAAGAACGATGCAAGTGTTGGTTGAGACTGATTTTGATGCAGGAGGTTAGCTCTTCGGTGCAATAACGACGCAAGTACTGTTTAGAACGATTGTATAAGAAATTATGTGTTGGATTTGACTTAAGCAACGACATAAGTGAAGACTGTGCCATTGTTATCTAAACTCTGCCTGTTTCGTGATGTAAATAATTGTACGAATAAAAATTTCAATAAATAATTAATAACAAGGATAGCCCCAACTTTATCACTCTTGGCCATTTGATCTTTTGACCAGTTGAATAAATTTTTACACCGTAACAATTTTAAAGTACTAATAGCATTAACACAATCGCATGGTCAATAGGTTGGAGGCAACTGAAAGATTAATATGTTGTAAAAGTAATATGAATAAATTTAATAAAAATGTTTTGCATTGTGGTGGCTTCGTGTTGCACATTTCATTCCAAATTTCAGAACAACGACGCAACTGCAAAATTGGGGTGAATATTCAAGATATACCTGCATGAGTGGCATCATTTCAAACTAACAAAAATATGCATTATCAACCTCATTTCATTACCATCAAAGTTTCTCAAATGTTGTAATGGTTATTAATCACGAATGTTCTTGGTTTTCTTTTTCTGAATAAATGGATGAATTCCATTTGGTCATAGTTTTTCTAGAACAGCGATATATAGTTTTGCCGTGCTAGTTAAGAAACCCGTATTCCCATGTTTCGTTCATGAAAAAGTTATTCTTCGTCTCCCGTAAAGAGCAGAATGTCAAACAAGGATAGCTTCAACCTTATCACTCTTGAACCTTTGATCTTTTGATTAGTTGAAGCATTTTTTGTACTGTAATGATTTTAAAGTACTGATAACAGTAGATGCAATTGCATGGCCAATAGGTTGAAGACAATTGAAAGATTAAATCAAGGTTATTATCTAGAGTAGCTTATAAAGGACCCCCATAAAAAAACTCAAAAGATTGAAAAACTCATCTGATATAACAGTCAAATGAAGGACACTGAATAAAATCGTAAACGTATACCTTAGATCAGTGATTCTCAACCTTTTTTTTGTCGCGGCACACTTTTAACGATTTCAAAATTTGGCGGCACACAAAGAAAAAGATAAGTTTAAAAGTTGTTTACTTACCTATAATACACTGTGTAAAATAGTTTATGATAATAATTGTGAATGTAAAATAAAATAATATAATATGTACTACAAAAACAACAGTACGTTTATTAAGGGATTAATTGCAAGGTAATAATAAGAATACTTTTAATGAGAAATTTGAGCTTGATGTTTTTTGATAATTATCAACCTCATATCGTCTTCTACATTTAACAGTCTCGATCTTTATTTCGTTTTTATGTTGGTTAATACTAAAAATCCGAATTCACACAAATAAGATGTAGAAAATTGTAATAATATTTTTAAAGGTTTTTTGGCTATCATGGGATAATCGCATCTAATGTTAATCCAAAATGAATTAATTGATTCTTCCGAATATTTTAAATTAAATCTCGATTATTAGAAAGCGAAATTAGTTCTTCCTCTTCATTCAAAGTTAATTCAAATACAGAAGTATTCGTTATCACTAATGGATTACGAACCCAATCAAATTTTTTTTATATCTAAATTTGGGAAATAATGAATAATTCTCTCCTCTAATGTTGTCAAATGGTCAATAACAATTTTATGAATAGTTTTATTAAAATCTTTTGGGACTGACTCAAACTTTTCCAAATTGCCTTCCTGAGCTTTATTCTCCCATAAAGTTATTTATTTTTGGAATCCCACCAGTTTATCTGTTGAGTTTAATATATTTTCTTTCGGCCCTTGCATACTTGAATTTATGTTATTAAAAATAACAAAAATGTCTGATAAGTAAGCTAGTTTAGCACACCATATTTCATCTTCCAACAAATGAACAAAATCATAATTTTTATTTTCTAAAATTTGGCGGCACACTCTAAGAATTTGGCGGCACACAAAAGTGCCGCGGCACAGTGGTTGAGAATCACTGCCTTAGATGAAATAGGGAGCACGTGGACGGAGTCGTTGTCGTAAGATCTAAGATGTTTTGGTCTTGTGAGCTTGAGAATTGACTTGCGCCGATTGACCATTGAAGAACAAATTAGTGTTTTTAATCACGCTGTATAATTACATTAGCCATTCAATATATAGTCCCACATAAGGATTCCTGGTTTCTCCCAAAGCCCAAGTGAAATACGCCGAGATCTTCAAACAGAGCGATCGGATATATAACACGAAGCTGCGTGCACTATATTCTTGTGGTAGATTTTTCAATTTAATTAATATGTATGAAAGATAAATCCAACCGTTTTCATCAAAAGAAAGTATTAAAAATAAGCATTTCGTAGAATTGCTTTTCCTTAGGGAAATAAATAACTTGCAATAGAGCTACCATGATGATGGTGTTCATTTTTGAAAACGTCAGTGTCAGCCATCTTTTGATATGTATATATATCACTAAACTCATAAAATTAGTAAGTACAGAGTGTCCTAAAAGTTCCCGTACTGACGATTCGTGAATTTATTATACAAAAACAACAAACTTTAAAACAATTATTTTTATGCTAATGGTGAAAAGCACTTTTAATCTAACATAGGAAAAATTTTTTAACTCACATTTACAATAAATGTTTAAAATGTCCACCCCTTTCTTGGAGGCAAAGCTGAAGTCGTTTGAGTATATTTTTAGAAACGCGTTTCAAGATGCTGGGAGTGACTTCTTGTATCCTTTGAGTAATGGCAATTTTCAGATCATCTATTGTTTGGGGATTATCTTCATAAACTTTGTTCTTTAAATGTCCCCACAGAAAAAAGTCAGGGATGCTCAGATCAGGGAAACGAGGTGGCCAAAGATTTCTTGAGATGAGTCGATCGACAAAAAAAAATCTTGAAGCATGTCCATGGTTTTATAACTTGTATGGCAGGTTGCACCGTCTTGTTGGAACCAAGAATCTCGTTCATTCACTTCCAATAATGCAACAAATTGTTGGATAAGGTCTCTGTGTACAGTGCCATCAACAGTTGACTCGAAAAACAGGCCCAACAATCCTTTTGCGTGATACGGCCCACCAAACGTCAATTTTTTGAGAATGTAAAGGTTTTTGCATTAATGAATAGGGATTTGTCGTCGCCCAAATGCGGGAGTTTTGCGTGTTCCGATAACCACTTAAATGAAACCATGCCTCATCGGAGAAAAATGTTTTGTTCAAAATGTTGATGTTGCGAATAAATCGCCGGAACCATCGGCAATAATAAAGCTGCTTCTCATTGTCCGGTGGCTTTAGCTCCTGTAACATTTTTACACGATAAGCACCAAAATGCAAAGCTCTTAAAGCCTTGTGTCGATCCACGTGATGTGCCCATTTGTTGCGACAAATGCCTCACGGATTGATGATATTGCAATATCCTTCGTTGAGTTTCTTGCACAAAGTCTGGTGTAACGACTTTTCGTTCTTCCATTCCTGTGTTTGTCTTCCACCGAACCTGTCTCACGAAATCGCTGAACGAGTTGATATAGCGTATCTTTACTCGGTATTGCATCATCTGGATATTTATGTAGCCAAAATTCTTTACATCTTTCATATGATTTGCATTCAAAATAAGCCTTAAGAAGTGCAATTCTCTGAATGCGTGATAAACTCATTTTGTAGTGAAGAACAAAATGACATGGAACTTTATTATCGCTCAACTTGAACGAGAAGAAAACCAAACGATAAAAATTAAAGAATCCATAAAATTATAAGCAGCCGATAAAATTCAATAATTAAAAAAATACACGCGCAAATGATTTTTTAAAGTTGGAGTACGGGAACTTTTAGGACACTCTGTACTAAAAGGATAGATAAGGTACTAAGTGCACGCAAAACAATCTATATATATAAAATAGGATGTGTGTATATGTGTATGTATGTGTGTATATTTTCTATACAAATCTACACCGTTTGACCAATCCACACCAAATTTGGTACACATACTTTAGAACACTGCGGTCAGCATAGGCTAACTCTTAACCCCTGTTCTATTGGCCCTGGGGGGCTAAAAACTATTCGAAATCGCCATAGAAATAACATTGAGCATAGATTAATTGCTTTAGGCAGCGATGGTTGCTTTACCACTGTCGATCGAAAAACAATTTTTTCCGAAACAAATTAAATTACAGTATTTATGTTTGAACTGACTTTTTAGTTCTTCCCATGATGTAAATAAATTATAGATATTTTATTGATGAAGGGAAAGAATATTTTAAAATATTTATGCTTGCAAGGAAATTCAAGGAAAGGTTTTCAGGAGTTCAAGGATTATTTTCAAGGAAAGTTGGTGTATATTTCGACCAACTTTCCTTAAATAATTTATTGAATACGTAATGATTTGTAGAATTCTGTTTCACAAGGCTTTTTAGGTAAGGCGTGTAACTTATTTTAAAATGTCCGGAATAGATACATGTGAATCCTCCGTTGAAAACAGTGATTTTCTTTCTGAAAAATTCTGTAAAATCGACCTTCTGCTTTTTGAAAAAATTTTATCTATTCAGTTTAATTTGTCTACACCGATTACATTTATTTCTAACCCAAGCACCGTTATTCCGAAAAGCACAAACGAAAAACTCAATGATCATAAAAGCGTAATTTTGCTACTCGGTATCTGGCAGCACCAGAATTAATGTTTACTTTTTTTATAAAACTTTGTAGAACTTTCTAGAAAGTTGGGGAAACGGAAACTTCCTTGGACTCATGGTGGAGAACATTCCAGTACTCACTCGATTCTTAGCTGGTCGTATTTAGAGGAAGCTAGCTCGGTAAGTCTTCCAGTTTATCATCTTTCAGTGAATCTGGCAGTTTTGTTTCGCTCTTTTAGTTGATTGTATAAGTGTTTCCTACTTTATTCGCGACAGTGATAGTGTACATCTTGGATTTATATTTCTAAACTGATGTAAGTACTACATAATTTTAAATTCGTTTTTTCGCTAATTTTAGCTTTGTATTATATTCTATAATAGATTTCATTGCTCATTGAGAGTATGCCTTTTGCTTAATTTTTTAAATAAATTTAATGGGGGATCAGAATTAATGCTTTTTTTAAACCAGAATAAAAGTTTATTTTTTAGTATGATTTAGAATTCTGTGTTTGAGTATTTTGATTGACAGCTTTTAAGTAAGGCATTAATATTTTTTATTTGTGTTAAAAATTTGATATTCCTAAACTGATGTAAGTACTTCGCAATTTTAAATTTGTCTTACCATTCAGTTTATATTAGCTTTTTATTTTTATTGTATTCTGTAATCGATTTCATTGCTCAGTGAGAGTGTGCCTTTTGCTTATTTTATGAAATAGCATTTCTTTGTAATCATTGACAGATTTCTTTGCTGTAGCAATGCCTCCAATTAAGCGGAAGGCGAATGGCCAAGTGCAGTTAACGGCTAAGATGATGAAAGATGAGCGTAGACAAGAAACTTCCGAGGAGAGGAATAGAAGACGCGATTGCGAGAGAGCTAAAACATCTAGAGCAACAGAGACGGCACAGCAGCGTGAGGCCCGACTACAGGATATGAAAGAGAGCTACTACATCTAGAGCAACAGAGACGGCACAGCAGCGTGAGTCCCGACTTCAGGATAAGAGGGATAGTGCTACTATATCTAGAGCAACAGAGACGGCACAGCAGCGTGAGGCCCGACTACAGGATAAGAGAGATAGAGCCAAACGATCACGGACTGCGCACCATTTTAGCTTAGCATTGGAAGAATTCCACTACCATTCACATAAAGACTACTCGCTGCATGCAAGTGTTACCATCGGGAAAATGGAAATGGTTTGTAGTTACTGTCAAGCCAAAAAGTTTAAATCAGAGTCTACTGGTATTTGCTGTAAAAATGGAAAAGTTAAACTCTGCCAACTGGAACCACCACCACAAGAACTTTTGACTTACACATCAGGAGATACGTCAGAGTCGAAGCATTTTCTTAGTAACATCAGAAAATACATCTCATGTTTCCAAATGACATCATTCGGCGCCTCATGAGTTGTTGGACAGCCCGGATTTCCGTCGACATTCTAGGTGCAAGGGCAGATTTACCATAGAGCGGGATCGTTGCTTCCGCTGCCAGATCAACCACCAAAATTTCTATAACTATATTTTATTCAAAACGAACAAATGGAAACTGATCAGAAGTGCGCCTACATCTCGGGAACAAGACGTCAGATTGTGTTAAACTTACAGAGGATGTTTCATGAGCACAATAATCTTATTAAAACCTTTGAAACAGCATTGGAACGTATGCCAACAGATGAATATAAAGTAGTCATAAGAGCAGACCGAAGACCAGCAGGCGAACACAAGCGGCGCTTTAACTCTCCTCAAGCAGATGAAGTCGCGGTGGTTATATCAGATGAGTTTCATCAACGGGATATCGTTATTCAACGACGAGGTGAATCATTGCAGCGTATTTCGGAAACACATCGATCTTATGATGCTCTGCAGTACCCAGTGATATTCCCCCATGGTGAAGATGGATATCATTTTAATCTGAGGCAGATCAACCAGAACAGGTGAAACAACCAGCAAGAAAGTTTCAGCGAAGGATTTCAATGCGTACAGATTAATGGTTCGAGATACTGAGCAGAACCACGTATTGAACTGCAGGCAATTGTTTCATCAGTTCATTGTCGATATGTACGCTAAAGTCGAAAGTGAGCGTCTCCTTTACATTCGTCTAAATCAACGTAAACTGAAAGTTGATTCACCTGAGAGATGCTGTGGCAAATGACGGGAACGTTGAAAACCTCGGTGCCTTAGTCGTACTACCAGCTACATTTACAGGCAGTCCCAGACACATGCACGAATACACACAAGATGCTATGACGTACATGAGGACGTACGGGAGACCAGTCTTATTTATCACCTTCACCTGCAATCCGATTTGGACGGAGATCAAGGAGGTTCTTACCAATCAATTACCCAGTGAGCGCCACGACTTGATTGCGAGAGTATTTAAACAGTAGTTGAAACTGCACTTTGCGCATCTTTCGTTTTTTAGAATTTTGCATTATTTTGTCGGAATTTCGTTTCTGTTTGTCTTTATGTCTTAATCTTTTACTTATTGCAATATATTCAGGAATTAAATGCATGTATTTGCGTCCGAAGTATATTGTAGAAGCTATGAAATAGTTAAAACTTATTTTCCGTACAACTTAAATGATTGCATTTTTCTGTGAAAGAAAAGTGATTATTCTAATTCACGTTTCAAGCAACATTTAACCATTTCAACCCGAGCAATGCCGGGTAATTCAGCTAGTGATACATAAAAGCCTCCTCAATCCATCTAAATAGTTATAATAAGTAAGTCATTCAACAATTAAACATATTTGCATCTTTAACTTTCACTCTTAAACTCATGACGAAAGAGCAATTTACGAAAGAAACAAAACTCGCCTAGTGAACGAGTTATTGTGAGAAAAAAAGCTTTTATGATTATAGAATTGCAAAGGGATGTTCTCTCGATATTGATTAATTTTGTATTCTACTTAATTTAATTCGCATGTAAATAAGCTCTCACTTGATATGAAGCTGCTCTAGACCGCCGTCGATTCTGTCTATTGGACGTACTTTGATGACTCATCTTCAGTAACAGAAGACTACTTTTACCAATTAACTTAAAAGCTTTCCAGTTTTATCACCGGTTCGGAAAATGCAGGGTCATTTTGCTGGTACTTTTCTTTTAGGGGGTACTGTTTTGTGCCTGAAAACATGTTTCATCTTTTAAATAAGTTTCGCTTAAATTTTGATACTTTGTCCAATATCATTTATGTAGAAGATTTCTGTTTTGGAAATTCCGTACAGAGGAAATTAAATATTTTATTAATATAAAAATCATTTCGATTTTTCGGGCAGGTGCAGAAGCAATGTGAATGCCTACAGTTTAGAGAAGCTGAAACAATCTGGGGGAGTATTTCAATTAACGTCACATTGGAGCAACACAACGGGCTATTGGTGACGGTCCGGGATCAATCCCAAAAAGAAAGATCCGAGATAAAGGATGTAATATATCAATATATATAGGCTCGAAGGAGTACCGGATTAGAAACCAGAGGGGTGCAAGTTCGAAACTAGGTTCAGTCAAAGACCATTGTATACACGGGGATGGTGCACGTTAAGTCTGTCGTGGCCTCAAATGTCATAACGTTGACGTAGTGTAGAAGTTTGGAGAGTGGGGTGCCAGCTCAGGTGTAGACCTCGTCATCTAACAGTGATTCGGACCGTCGCCACTAGTCCGTTGTGTTGATCCAGTGCGACGTTAATTAACTACCTACCTATAATAATGAGAATTGCAAACTTTTAGTAAACAGGTCTACTAACCTTATAATACAGAAAGGACTATCAAAAAGAAAAATAAATCGTATTATATAGTATTTTCTAGTTTTTTTAGAGTAAAATTTCTCCGAAAAAAGGGGGGGGGGTATTTCAATTAACGTCACACTGGAGCAACACAACGGGCTATTGGTGACGGTCCAGGATCAATCCCAAAGGGAAAGATCCGAGGACAACACCACGTAATTTTGAACCACGGTCAGATGACGAGGTCACACCTGAGCTCACAACCCTTCCTGTTGCTAGTCCGTTACTCTTCCAACCGGGCTACCACGGCCCTAAAAGGAATCGCCCAAGAGTGGGGTGCCAGGTTATATCATCTGACCGTGGTTCAAAATTACGTGGTGTTGTCGTCGTATCTTTCCCTTCGGGTTTGAACCCGGACCGTCGCCAATAGCCCATGTGTTGCATCAGTGTGACGTTCATTAAAAACCTTCCTACTTACCATTATAATTAAACGCCCCTTCTTTGTTCGTCTACTTTCGCATTCATATATTATTATATTAGAAAAACCAAAACACAATCTTATCATGATTCCTAGTTCGGTCGTACCTCAGTGGGTATGCCCAATGCGCTATCAACTTTCGAGTTGTAGGCGGCGCAGATTCGATTTCTGACGGGAGCATTCCTCCCTGGGTGTGTTTCTCTCTTGTCAGTAAAACTTTCATTATGTGTATGTCTATTATTTCATATTGTATGTCTTGTGTCTGGCGCAGAATGGTTAAATATGGTCCTTGCGCCATAAAACCCATAAAACAACCAATTTCTGTCATCGCCAACAGTCCGTTGTGTTGCTTTCAGTGCGACGTAAATTCAACTATACCCCATACCTACTTTGAAAAAATAGTAAAAAAAACCTTTAAAATGCTATAAATGTGCGTTGAATCTAAATTTGAAGAATGTTTTGTTTGAAATTCGAAGGGGAGTCCTATGTCAATCTTGTAATGTTTTTTTTCATACACAAATCATAAAATATTTAATGATAAGTGGTTGTGATATACAAGTGAAATACAACTCTTATACCACGCATTTATATTAAATTCAAAGTATCACATCAGACATACTGCATGTGCTGATAGCAAGATCCTGCTACACCTTGTTCGAATGGTATTTTAGACTTGATCTGCCTTATTGCCATTTACAAAACTATGAATACCAGAGCGGAGGAGTGGTCTCAGGACTAAATTCAAGTTGTGACTGATATTCAGTTCTCACTTCTGGCAACTTGAATTTAGCGCATGTTGGAACTTTAATATTTAGGTATATCGAAATACATTTGTTTTATACTTGATAGATCACAGTTATAACGTCAAAATAATTCTATTGAGTACTATTAATAAAATATTCATATCCATCCGTTTTAATTTCAGGACCGCGGTAGCCCGGTTAGATGAGTAACAGATTATCAACCGGAGGGTTGCGAGTTCGAATCCAACCAAAGACCGTCGTGTACAAAGGGGGCTGGTGCATGTTAAATCCGTCGTGGCCTCAAATGTCCTCACGTTGTAGTGGTGTGGAAGTTTGGAGAGTGGGGTGCCAGCTCAGGTGTTGCCTCGTCATCTGACCGTGGTTCAAAATTACGTGGTGTATTCCTCCGATGTTTCCCTTTGGGATTGATCCCGGACTGTCACCAATACCCCGTTGTGTTGCTCCAGCGTGACGTTAATTAAAAATACCTACCTACAGTTTTAATTTCAAAAGGTTAACATGTTGATTTAACGACTTATACTGCCACATTTTCAATAAAATGGCTAGCAGTACAATGATTGAAATAGTTTGCTTTTTTGTATGATCATTTTAATTGAAATCTAACATTCTATCAGAAGCTCATATAGAATGATAGATTTTTTAATGACTCATACTGAATAGAAAATAATTTTTAAAGTTGTAAATAAATTACCTCAAAACAGAATTGCACAGAATGTAATTTGATGGTTTTAAGAAATTGAACGGTGTAAAATGAAGAAATGTTTAGTGACAAAATTTTTGTAGGAAAATGAATAATTTGTAAAAGAAAAATTTCGTCGTCAATTTTTGTCAGAGCTATTGTAATCAAATTCAAATCTAATTAGTCAATTTCGATTTTTTTTCAAAATTAAAACACGAACAATTTTGCTTTCCGAAAGGAAACAATTTCATTTCTGGAAATCAGAGAAAAAGCTTTCATAATTGCAGTTCAATTGACACATCTATAGTGATATGAAGAAATTCTGAAAAGAAAAATTTAAGAATAAAATTAAGGCAAAAAAGAAACGAGTCTTTCAACTCGAACAGAAACAAAAAGAGATAACCTCCAACGTTCCAAATCTCTAAGATTCGAATTCCAAGTGATTTAATTATCTGAATCCCAAATGATCCCAAAACAATCGCTAAACCTGAGAATGTGGTATACTTAAATTGAAACTAGTAACCATATATATACTACCGCTCGTAAAAAGATCAAACAAGAAAGTAGGGAGTCGATGAATCGATTCATTTTGAAGGGAGTGGGTTGACCGATTCGTTCACTTTAATGATTCGGTTCAATTGAACGAATCACTTGTTTCGTCCCATCGCTTACGAGTTGGCTGAAAACCAAAAACACAAAGATAACAATAATTTGCAGAAAAAAAGAGCAGCTCTTCGACGAAAAACTCTTCGTTTGCATAACGATAAGATTTTTTTTCATGAAAATCCACACTTCCTTATCAACAGAGGAGAAAGATACAATGTAGTTGTAATTTCAGTGGCCTATCCGCCAATGCCAATGTCACGAAAAAAAAAAGAGAAATGGCATTGAAGATAGACGTTACGTAAATGGGAATGAGTTTCTAACTACACTTGCAATTGCCACTGCTGCATCAGGACCGTTATAGAAAGGCTGCGCACGTTGATTTTTCGAGTACTTCCAAAATGTCTAGCATCACTCTCGGCTACTGGGACATCCGCGGCTTAGCTGAGCCAGTTCGGTACCTTCTCCACTACAAAAATGTGAAATTCGAAGACAAACGATACACTTTTGATAACAGCGAGGAATGGCAAAAGGATAAGTTTTCGCTGGGTTTGGATTTCCCAAACTTGCCCTATTACTTAGATGACGATGTGAAGCTTACCCAGAGCTTGACCATCTTGAGAGTTTTGGCTCAGAAGTATGATCTTGATGGTAAGACTCAAGAGCAGAAACTCCAAGCTTCCCTGGTGGAGCAACAGCTATTAGATATGCGATGGCGCCTGGCCCTTACATGCACGGACAATGACTTTGAAATGGCGAAGCAGGAGTTTACTGAGAAGGTTCCTGGAGCTCTGAAACTTCTTGCCAACTTCCTTGCAAGTAAGAAGTTCCTGGTTGGAGATGAGGTAACTTACGTTGATTTCATGGCCTATGAAAACTTAGACTTCCACAGAATGCTCATCCCAGGCATCCTCAACGATTTCCCTACGCTGAAGGAGTATGTAGACCGAGTCATTGGTTTGCCGGAACTTCAGGAGTACGTTCACTCGTCTACGTATAAGCGATGGCCCATTTTCGGTCCCAATGCTAAGTTTGGTTTCCATGGTGAAGAGCCCAAAGTTGATTGAGAGTCCTAAAGCGTTGAAACATTACATTAAGAACATAACGGCAGTGACTCTTGCAGGAAATACATAAATAATATCAATCCGAAACTATTCCCAGCTACGTTTATGCATATTAAATGTCAAATGAAGCTGTGCAACAGCTGGGTTGTAATAAGTGAAACTATAATAATAATTATTTTGCAGTTCTGTCGTTTGATTTATTTTCTAGTTAAAAGTTAATTGAAGGCCCCATATATGTTCACAGCTTTAGGTGGAATATCAACACATAATAGAATTTTCAAGGTAAGTCATTATCATTTATTTTTAGTGAGAATGATTATTTTTTTATTTTTATGAATTATAAACATTACTTTTTCTATCAAGACAAGAAATTGACAAAACACTCACTTGCAAAGTCTATTACTATAAAATTTTCTTAATAGGAGTTAATAATACCTCTAAAATATCTACCTAAGTATGTTAATGACTTAAAAAACAAAATTCATTCAAGATAATCTAATTTTTTTACACTAAAATTTCAATGAAACTAATCAAGCACATTTCAAATGGTCCATCGAGGAATAAATTGTTTAAATATTTTCCCTTGATAATGTGTTTATAAACCATTAAAATTCAAAGTGTATTTTATTTAGGGCTGCTAAATACTTGTTTATAACGTTGCATATTTTAGGAAAAAATCAAAAACACAACCTTTGATTGTCGAGATACTAAATATATTGTTTAAGGTTTAATGTCTTTATCTTCACACGTTTCTCCTTCCATTTACAGTAAAAAAATGCTTCCACTAGTGCAACCTTCTATCTAGAAATTGTTTCAAGTGATAACAGATATTTAAATCATAATTAAGTCATCCTATAAGAAATTAGGTTTTTCCTTGCTCAAGATTAATAATAACCACTCAACTTGTTAAAGCACATAATGCCCATTTACTCAAGACTGACAACTACAGAAATGTCAGAAAAGTGCTCATGGCAAAACTCGGAATAACAACAAATGTTTTCATTCACTGATATGGAAATGATGCCCCATAACAAAATTTTCAGATTCCGATGCAGTTAAACTTTCAGATTTCGATGCCGTCATTCATTTCGATTGTCGATTCAAGAATAAATTAGAGATTAGCATGGACATCAGTCCTGAACATTTCATGGAATACAAGGGATAAATTAAGAATCAATGATAGCATAAGGCAATCAACACCGCTACAGAAGATAGTGCTTGCGAGGTTTTTAACTAATGATAGGTGATATTTTATCAATTTTATTACTATCATTCTAAAAACATGTTTCCAAAACTTTAAACAACTCAACAATACATTGATTTTTTTGTATCATAATCTTCACTGATGTCCATAAATTAAGGGTAGGATGCAATATGCAAATTTGCAGACATGGAAGTTGATCTTTCGTGGCTAAAAACCACTGAAGATAGCAATATACGTAAAAAAATAGAAACGACTGATTGGTTGATCATAATTAACATATTTGGAGTCACGTGACAGCACACGATTGTTAAAATGTGATAAAAGCTTAAGCGGATGTCTGGTGACTGAATGATTTTTTGTGTGTTTATATTAGTTGTTATGGTGAGTGACACGATATGACTTCGAGCACATTTTGATGATTTTATCCATGGTATAATTGTAGGGAAATTGGAAAAAGGATGTTCAACGCGAGATGTAGCCAATGAGTTCCAAGTGGGCAAAGCATAGTTGCAAGGCAGTGGAAACAAGTTTTCGAAAGAAACTCTTTCCAGATGACACAGCAGTGGTTCCCCACCCATAACAACCACAGTTGAAAATCGTTATATGACAATATCGGCAAAAGATGCCACATAACTGCTGAAAGGTCAGTACGAGAGCTTCAGCGAAGCACAAGGACCATAAAGTCGTGCCGACCATGACCAAGTGATTGAATCACGGTTTGTATGCCAGCAAACCAATACCTTGCATTCCTTTCACAACATCACACAAAACATAGGTTTTAATGTTAGCGTGAACATGCTAACTAAACTGACAAGCAATGTCCTGTTCACGAACGAAAGTAGATTTTGTTCCTCGTCAGATTCGGTTTGCCATTACATCTGGCGTGAACCCCACACTGCCTATTCTTCCAATATACAGCGAGTAGATCATTAGAGGTAGCGGAATGATGGTTTGGGGCAGCCTCATGAACGGACATACCAAACTTATGTGTTGGAAAGTCTGAAAGCATGAATGCTGAGGTTATCATCAGGATGTTATTATTCCTCATGTGTGCAATTTTCGTGGTGTTGTAGGAAATTCCTTTATGGATGATAACGCTTGTCATTGTTCGGTCTATGTTGACCTGCTGAACACCAAAGAAATAGACCGAATGGAGTGGCTTATGTACTTCAATGACCTCTATCCCATAGAACATGTCTGGCATGTTCTTGGGAGGCACATGGCAAAAAGAAATCCCCACTGCATTGCAGTGAGGGATGGACATATACCCTATTAAACTTTGATAGGGAACAATATTTGAAAAGTTATGGACATTTTGCTTCTGATTGGCCAGACCAAAAATGGTATGTTTTGTTGATTTAGCATGTATATTCGCTTTAGCTTGTTTCTTTATAAGTGTAAATCTCTGAGAAGTCTGCCTGTATTTCTAATTACATTCATCATCATCCTTCTTTCAGAATTTTGTTTTTCTCTAAAAATATAACTGACCCTTAATTTATGGATACTAGTGTATATAACACAGTGGATGTTTGGACAGACAGAGTCATTAGTCAAGGAATGAATTTATAGCTGATTTTTAAATGTTAAAATTCTTGAAAAAATCTTGATTCTTTTGCTTCCTTGGTGAAATTTGTTTTAAGAAACACCATCCCCTCCGACAACTTGACTGACGGTCAAAACATGAAGAATATTTGGAATAATTTCCAACAGGGATTGTTCTTCTGAATAAATTAGAATTTGAGATATCAATGTTAAAAAGCATGTCAATCAGCTAAGTATATCTAAATTAGATAAATAAATTTAAAATCTTGTAATGTATACATTAATGCAAAATGTACTTATGTCTTATTACTTATGCAGTATTTTTTCTGAAATCTGTTAATTTGAGAGTTGGACCGTTTGTACTTGTTACTAGAGATTATGATGGACGTTCGAGTCGTACTGTGACACCAATGACATGGCCAAGATCAATAGATTAAAATTGAGTACTTGATAATTTGTGTGTGTGTGTGTGTGTATTTATCTTCCAGATTGCTTAGCTATTGTAATAGCACGAGACACGTTTGCTACGCATATGAACCAGAAATTAATTTTCTCAGATACATATTAGTATTCATGAAATAGATGTTTTAAAATTATAATTCATTTTAAAATTGGTCATCTCAAAGGAAATGTGTCTTTAGAGTATGTTTTAAAATAAAGCTAAATAATAATAAATATAATAATAATATAATTTAAATAAATATGTTTTAAAATAACGTTTCAACTTGGAAATATATTTACAACTTGCCTCCATCTTAATTTTAAATACCTTGGTGATAGAAACTCATCTTAAGAATGAATTGAGCCTGTTAAGACATTTTAAGTTCAAAAATTTTTCATGGAAGAGGTTTTGAAGGTTTTGAAAAGGATAGTAATCTGACGGTGGCAAATCAGAATACGAGTCATAATTTCCCACTGATATTTTCTTAATTTTTGTAGTGGTTTTTGTGTGCAGTATGAGGTCATGTTGAAAAGAAAACCATTTCTGTTATCTAGTGCAGGTTTTTTTCATACATAGCTTCCTCAATGCTCATAGTACAGTTATTTAATATTGGTTTGATTTTCAGAAAGCAGTTCACAATATAGATAGTATTTGTTGGGAAAAATTAAAACAATACACATTTACTTAAAGATTTTGTGAATTCTAATAAAACCAACACACGATATACGATTATGCAATAACTAAACATTCCATTATTAATCTTGAGCAAGGAAAAACCTAATTTCTTATAGGATGACTTAATTATGATTTAAATATCTGTTATCACTTGAAACAATTTCTAGGTAGAAGGTTGCACTAGTGGAAGCATTTTTTTACTGTAAATGGAAGGAGAAACGTGTGAAGATAAAGACATTAAACCTTAAACAATATATTTAGTATCTCGACAATCAAAGGTTGTGTTTTTGATTTTATCCTAAAATATGCAACGTTATAAACAAGTATTTAGCAGCCCTAAATAAAATACACTTTGAATTTTAATGGTTTATAAACACATACACAAAGGAAGATGTCTTAACAGGCTCAATTCATTCTTAAGATGAGTTTCTATCACCAAGGTATTTAAAATTAAGATGGAGACAAGTTGTGAATATATTTCCAAGTTGAGTGTAGTTAATTTTTAGCGTTATTTTAAAACATACTCTAAAGACACATTTCCTTTGAGATGACCAATTTTAAAATGAATTATAATTTTAAAACATCTATTTCATGAATACTAATATGTATCTGAGAAAATTAATTTCTGGTTCATATGCGTAGCAAATGTGTCTCGTGCTATTACAATAGCTAAGCAATCTGGAAGATAAATACACACACACACACAAATTATCAAGTACTCAATTTTAATCTATTGATCTTGGCCATGTCATTGGTGTCACAGTACGACTCGAACGTCCATCATAATCTCTAGTAACAAGTACAAACGGTCCAACTCTCAAATTAACAGATTTCAGAAAAAATACTGCATAAGTAATAAGACATAAGTACATTTTGCATTAATGTATACATTACAAGATTTTAAATTTATTTATCTAATTTAGATATACTTAGCTGATTGACATGCTTTTTAACATTGATATCTCAAATTCTAATTTATTCAGAAGAACAATTCCTGTTGGAAATTATTCCAAATATTCTTCATGTTTTGACCGTCAGTCAAGTTGTCGGAGGGGATGGTGTTTCTTAAAACAAATTTCACCAAGGAAGCAAAAGAATCAAGATTTTTTCAAGAATTTTAGCATTTAAAAATCAGCTATAAATTCATTCCTTGACTAATAACTCTGTCCAAACATCCACTGTGTTATATACACCAGTATCCGTAAATTAAGGCCAGTTATATTTTTAGAGAAAAACAAAATTCTGAAAGAAGGATGATGATGAATGTAATTAGAAATACAGGCAGACTTCTCAGAGATTTACACTTATAAAGAAACAAGCTAAAGCGAATATACCGCTAATACATGTTAAATCAACAAAACATACCATTTTTGGTCTGACCAATCAGAAGCAAAATGTCCATAACTTTTCAAATATAGTTCCCTAACAAAGTTTAATAGGGTATATGTCCATCCCTCACTGCAATGCACAAATATTTTCGTTTACGCATGCACTTCACAAGATTGTCCAGTAAATCTTGGGGTAGTTTTGGTCATACCTGTTTCAGAGCAATAACCAGACTTTCTGGTATGCAGTGGGGGATTTCTTTTTGGCATGTGCCTCCCAAGAACATGCCAGACATGTTCTATGGGATAGAGGTCATTGGAGTACATAAGCCACTCCATTCGGTCTATTTCTTTTGTGTTCAGCAGGTCAACATAGACCGAACAATGACAAGCGTTATCATCCATAAAGGAATTTCCTACAACACCACGAAAATTGCACACATGAGGAATAATAACATCCTGATGATAACCTCAGAATTCATGCTTTCAGCCTTTCCAACACATAAGTTTGGTATGTCCATTCATGAGGCTGCCCCAAACCATCATTCCGCTACCTCTAATGGTCTACTCGCTGTATATTGGAAGAATAGGCAGTGTGGGGTTCACGCCAGATGTAATGGCAAACCGAATCTGACGAGGAACAAAATCTACTTTCGTTCGTGAACAGGACATTGCTTGTCAGTTTAGTTAGCATGTTCACGCTAACATTAAAACCTATGTTTTGTGTGATGTTGTGAAAGGAATGCAAGGTATTGGTTTGCTGGCATACAAACCGTGATTCAATCACTTGGTAATGGTCGGCACGACTTATGGTCCTTGTGCTTCGCTGAAGCTCTCGTACTGACCTTTCAGCAGTTATGTGGCATCTTTTGCCGATATTGTCATATAACGATTTTCAACTGTGGTTGTTATGGGTGAGGAACCACTGCTGTGTCATCTGGAAAGAGTTTCTTTCGAAAACTTGTTTCCACTGCCTTGCAACTATGCTTTGCCCCCTTGGAACTCATTGGCTACATCTCGCGTTGAACATCCTTTTTCCAATTTCCCTACAATTATACCATGGGTAAAATCATCAAAATGTGCTCGAAGTCATATCGTGTCACTCACCATAACAACTAATATAAACACACAAAAAATCATTCAGTCACCAGACATCCGCTTAAGCTTTAATCACATTTTAACAATCGTGTGCTGTCACGTGACTCCAAATATGTTAATTATGATCAACCAATCAGTCGTTTCTATTTTTTTACGTATATTGCTATCTTCAGTGGTTTTTAGCCACGAAAGATCAACTTCCATGTCTGCAAATTTGCATATTGCATCCTACCCTTAATTTATGGACATCAGTGAAGATTATGATACAAAAAAATCAATGTATTGTTGAGTTGTTTAAAGTTTTGGAAACATGTTTTTAGAATGATAGTAATAAAATTGATAAAATATCACCTATCATTAGTTAAAAACCTCGCAAGCACTATCTTCTGTAGCGGTGTCGATTGCCTTATGCTATCATTGATTCTTAATTTATCCCTTGTATTCCATGAAATATTCAGGACTGATGTCCATGCTCCTCATAATCTCTAATTTATTCTTAAATCGACAATCGAAATGAATGACAGCATCGAAATCTGAAAGTTTAACTGCATCGGAATCTGAAAATTTTGTTATGGGGCATCATTTCCATATCAGTGAATGAAAACATTTGTTGTTATTCCGAGTTTTGCCATGAAAGCACTTTTCTGACATTTCTGTAGTTGTCAGTCTTGAGTAAATGGGCATTATGTGCTTTAACAAGTTGAGTGGCAATCTTCCTTTGTGTTTGTAAACCCTTTCTTCCCTACACTGGTAGAAATACCAACTATCACTACCCTTTGGGCACGTGTTATGTAGAGGACGATTGTCTCTTACACTCAGGTGATAAAAAGTGCTCCAAATTGTATTTGACATTTGTTCTACCGATTCAGTATTGCCCCTCAGAGGAAGTCCAAAATAGTTCTGTATCATGTTTATTTTTGCATGTCAGCTTTCCTTTTTCTTTTGCTGGATGAGGTACGTTCATCAGTCATGAAACAGCTAGCTTCTCTGACCACAAACGATCTGTTTACATCAAGTGTCTATTTGTTTCATAAAACTGACCATGTCTTTGATAAGTTGCACATAAATCAGAGATTTAACTCGACACAACATCACATTTCCTTGGAAATGTTACTCTGTACATACAATGTCTTTTCTGCAGTTTGGACAATTTAACAAACAAAATAAGACATTAAGGCAGTTTAGTTCATAAAAAAGTACTCTCCCTGTGAGTCCTTAGTCGCTCCAGAATCAGTAATGTTGCTGAGCTTAATCTTCAAAGCAGACGATTTATCCTGACTAATTTCAGGTTTTTTAGCAAATTTAACTTTAACATTCGATTATTGATAATGGTACAGCTATTAGTATAAAGACTTTTTGTAGGAAAATTGTTGGTGTGCTTTTTGTACTATCCAATTTTTTATATGTCATTTGGTAACATTTTGCCTTTAAAAAATGTTTCCAATTCTTTTTGTTTCCTGAATTTTTAAAGAATTAAAACTTTCAGTTTGCATTTTAAACACGGCACACTGCAGTCGCATTAGGTTGTGTAGTTTCTTCGTTTCATTTGAATCTTAATTTTTGTAAATCGTCTTTTTATTTTACCATGCCTTCTGTATTTAGTGTTGTAGATAGTTCGTGTGTTTATTCACAAAATTCGAAATTTAATTTTTCTGGTTCTTGGCAACTTTAGGAAAAGGGAGTTGCTAATCGTTTATTTTGTATACATTTTCTGAATAAGCAGCTTCTTTTGGATTTCCTTAAGGAATCGGAATTAATTAAATAGTATTTTTGAGCGAGAAATGCAATGTTCCAATAAGTTTGGGTGTGTGTTTAAAAATTTGTAAGGAAAAACAATTTGATTCAACAAATTTTTAGAAGTTAGAAATTCAGATTAGGGGTTTAAAATTGTGTAAAAACTGTTTCACTGCTATAAAATTCTTCCTTGTCGATATAAAAAAAAAACACCCCAAAAAGCGCCAAAGGTGTTCCCATACAGTCTACTGTATCATCGCGAAAAAAATCAGAAGTAAACAACAGTGGTAAGCACATGAAGAAATAACCAAAACACATTTAAAATACAGTTATTGTTAAATATCGTTGCCATAAGACACAAATTAAAAAAAATTGAAATCAATCTTTTCTTAATTTGGCATTGCTGCACAGGCGGTCGTCCAGCTGGAAGAGTCGTGAATTGGCTTCCGTTAGAGGGTGAGTTGGAAACTATCCAACCAAGAACCGTCGTCTGCGAGGAGGCTAGTGAACGTTTAATCTGACGTAGCCTTAAATGTCCTCACGTTGGCGTGGTGGGAATTTGGAGAGAGGGTGCCAGGTCAAGTGCTGACCAAGTCATATAACCGTGGTTTAAAATGACGAGGTATTATCCTCGGATCATTTCCATAGATGTGAAATATAAGCAGACTGAGCATTGCTATAGAGAGGAGCTGTAAAAGTGATCATGTCCCTAGTTGTCACTTGACTTCTCTGAAACTTGATTGGCCTCTAATTTGTCCCTAACTTTGAAAAAAAGTTTATAATTACATTATAATTAGATTGATTATACATTAGATTATGTATTTCAAAAGATTATTGTATGAAAATTACACATTTTGAAAGAGATTTTAAACATTGATGCAGAAATACTTGTCCCTATGTGTTACATTTTTTCATTAGATTCGTTATAATTATTATTACCATATAACCAGTACTTTATAAATAAAAGTCAAATAATTAATTAAAAGTTCTTGTAAACTTTATTGTCACATTCATATTATATAACCAGCAATCTGTATGTATGAAACTTTGAATATCAGATAAATATAAAGTTTTATTTAAAGTTACACATTTCATAAACACAAAATTTTGAATCATTCGAGGGGCAGTTATCACGAATTGAAAATTTAAGAAACTGTTTTTTTTTATATAAGAAAATTGCATCAATGTTAAAAAATCCGTTTCTTTGAAGAGCATGTTTTGAATATGCAGTTTTACAAAGCATTTTAATTTATTCAAGATGCTATGTTTTTAGAGGCAAAAACTAAAAAAGTGTTCCTTCTTGCCAGAAGAATTATTCGTTTAGCGATTTCATTTCGTTTTCGAGTGCTTTTATATCTGTCGCGCTTATTCCCTTACGAAAACATTTCATAGTTCTATAAATTTCTATAAAGAAACGAAATTTCGAAAGAATTCTATAGATTCCATAGAAATGTATTTCTATAGAGTTCTACGAAAAGTAAAGTCATGAAACAAGAAATGAGCTTCTATAGAGGACACTTTATAGAGTATAGAAAAACTGGCCATATTTCTATAGGATTCTATAGACCACACACTATAGAAATTTTCATAGAATTCTATAGAAATTTTTTGGTAAGAGTTGCTATCGTTTGTTTTAATTATACTATTTCAAAAGCGAAATCAAGAGTGTCAAGCAGATGTTTTCTAAAAGGACATTTTCAGCTGCGCTGATTTTTTAGAATTAGGTTGAAAGAAGTTAAATTTCGTTCTATATTTTTATGCTAATTCAATAATAAGCTGTTTATGCATTTTTCCCTTTTTGTCCGAAGCGACCTCTACGGTTTATTTATAAGAACAAATACTTTAAAAATAGCTAGGCAATACTTATTCAGCATTTGTACACACACTGCTTTGATTTTCCATTAAAAACGACACATTAACAAATATTTCAGTAGAAAGTTAGAGGTCCTTTTTCAACAAATACAATAATTATTGTATAATTAAAATAAAATAATTTTTATTTTATTTTAATTCTACAAGATATTAGATATAATTAGAATAAAATTTAATTATACAAGATATTAGATATAATTAGAATAAAATTTTAGAATAAAAGATTTATATTCATTACAAACGTTATCCGAAGCCCATAAATATGTTTCACATTTACTTACGAGGAGATGCTTTCACGATATTTAAACTAATCACTTTAATGTTGTACATAATACTTGGTTTCAAAATTAATCTTTTATTTATTTATTCCCAATTCTCATTCTTCTACAGATGAATTAATACTAAAAATTTTTGTTCAGCAAAATATGAAATTTTTCGTACATATTTAAGTTCATTTTATCATTTCATAGCATTATTTTTCGTATAACACAACAGAATAGTGATCCGAGTTGGCTTAATAAATCAACGCCAAAACCGAAACCCAAAAAACATTTTACTTTATTATTTCTACCATTATCGACGCATATTTTGGGCCGCGGTAGCCCGGTTGGAAGAGTAACGGATTGGCAACCGGAGGGTTGCGAGTTCGAATCCAACCAAAGACTGTCTTGTAAGGAGGCTAGCTAGTGCACGTTAAATCTGTCGTGGCCTCAAATGTCCTCTCGTTGGTGCGGCGTGGTGTGGAAGTTTGGACAGTGGGGTGCCAGCTCAGGTGTGTCCTCGTTATATGACCATGGTTCAAATTTACGTGATGTTGTCCTCGGATCTTTTCCTCCGGTATTGATTCTGGACCGTCGCCAATAACCCGTTGTGTTGCTTCAGTGCGAGTTTTATTATTGGACGGAAAATGTTTGCAAGTATATTTATTCCAGTCAGAAAATATATTATATCAGCGAACATTGGAAGAGTATTATATTTTAAAGAAATATTTTTTAAATAAATATAAATCTCTAAACGTTTTACGAGTTGCTTCAGAATAATTTGAACTCGTATAGTAACTTCGACATTCTGCCGTGAAGGCAATTTCTGTAATTCTTAAAAATCCTTGGTGACTCTGACCCAGTTCGATCCACACACAAAATCAGTTCCACAACAATCTATTGTCACTAAAAAATTAACTTTCATGTCTTTTAAACTATAAATTTGCAAGAGCTTTGATTAGTCAAAAAGTTTCATCTTATTCGGTAACGTAATGGTTTGAATTAACCAGATCACGAATAGCAAAATTAAATTTTTATTATCACTGAGTTTTTCTCTTGAGCTTCTCTTATTAAATAAAGATGTGTTTGCTACAAAATGAAAGTTAAAGTGATGTAATTGTGGTAAAATTTGATCTTTCTCCTGGAAGAAGGAAAATTTTAACGGACCAATTTACTGCTTTAAAAAAATGTCCAAATCCACCAAACGGAATAACTCCAGTGACATCTTGCTCAAACTTCTTTGAGCCCCTAAGTGATACGAATAACAGCAACACTGATGCAGGCGGGCCCGAGTGAAAAATCATGCAGTAATAGAAGGCTCAGTAAAAGAAAAACCTGACAAAAACAAGACGCGACCACAGCAAAGGTGTCGAAAATTAAGAAAAATGATTGACTACATCAAAGAAACATAACACAAAATAACCCTGTACGTCTTGTGGAACCCACAGTTGAACCAAAAAATTGACTGATACGCGAGACGACTGCAACTGGACTGAAATTGCTGAATCAAGTGGCACAACAGAGGAAAATGGATTCATTTCCCACAAAAATCACAGAAGATTCCTCTAATTATTGTTGAGAACCCAAGTACACCTGGAAATCCTAACCAAATGCTAGATGATGCCGGCTTCTTAGATTACAACGCCAAATCAACAAGTGATAAAACGTATACTATTAAAATGTCTGAAATAGAAATCATAGACTGACCCCCTTCCTTGATGAAAAACAAGTATTATTGTTGCTCCGGAAGAAGAAGTTCAGGAGGAACTACAAAAAGAAGGATTCCCGGCAATAAGCGTTGTTCAAATGTCCAGGAAAAAGAAAGGAGACAAAATCAAACTCTCGCTCTTCCTCTTCACCCTACCCAGAACCGATTCTGTTCGCGAAATCCACACTACATTATCTAATGCAGTTGAAGATAAAAATCGAAAGCTATCGCTGTAGGAAAGGTCCCTCCCAATACCAACGATGCTTAAACTACCTCCACGCACAAAAAATCACACCAAAGTGCGTCAAGTGCGAGGGAGAATATTTTCCCCACCAGTGTACAAAGCTTTTCGAAGATGCACCCACATACGCACTTTGTGAAGAAACCCATACTGACAACTGGAAATGCTACAAGAAATATGCATCATCCTCACTAAAAGAAACCTACAGTGCCCCTTAGAGACACCCAGTAAAATACATGACAAAGGAATAATAGTAAATAAAACATACGCCTCAGTTGCTGCAATCACAGTAACCAAACATGCTATCAACGAAATTATCACAGAAGCAAACGAAGTATTGAACGACCTTAAGACACTCGGGTAAATTGAATCAACGACTCTGGATAGTTAAACCTTATTAAAAGCCTGAAAGGAGATAATCCCATAGGAGTCAAAAACAGCACCTCATCATGATTAATAACCAAGCAGCTGTTTTCTCACCCCAATCATAATAGCAAGTTCGAATGCCAACAACGCAAGTAGAAAAATGGATGAACTTCGGGACTTCATAATAGAATAAAACATAGACATGCCTCATCACAGAAATACATATAACACTCAATAACACAATGGAAATTTCCAACTATTATAATATATACGTAGATGCGACAAAATGCATCGCAGAGGGTGAGTCACAGCAATAGCAAAAGGCCCTTGCAAACAACCCTATTAAGCATTGACAACAGTAAAAGCTATGAACACCACAATTGTAGCTGAGCTCTCTAAAGAGAAATTCACTTATCAGCCATCTATCCATCCCCAGACAGAAAAATTACAGAAAGCTATGTAATTAAACTCCTACCCAATGGAATTACTTATTGTCTGCCTTCTTTTTGGCAAAGCATGGCCAAATATGGCCCTTGCACCATAAAACCAACCGAACCCTTCCAAACGAAATACCCACAATAATTGCAGCAGATCTAAACGCCAAAAATAGTATTAAAATTAGTTTTTTACTGCTATTGCCATCAGCATTAAAAAACTAATTCAACAGCAAAATTGGACCAGAAAAAAAACCAGGGACCCAGCCATAAAAGAAGTTAAATCTAATAAAAGAGCTGTAGAAAAACTATGCAAGAATCACAAACAATTTCAATGGAAGGAAAAAAAGCTCCCTATGCACAACTCACTATGAAAATGTCACAACCCTTGAAAACTATCACAAGCAACAAACCATTACGCGGTGCTTCAGGACTAATATACACGGAAAACGAAAAAGCATTTGCAGTTGCCAATTGCCTACGGCATAATATTCGATGAATATGTTGAGACTGACAGATCACAACTTCGTTTAATATTATGTATGAATGGATTTTGTTATTAATCAAACGTTAGTAACGACAGTCATCAACAGATATAAGCAATTAAGAATCTAGTGTAGATGCTATGCGGGGGTCTGTTAGTTCTTTAAAAACAAACAATATCCTTTTTAACACAAATTTTTATTGCATGCGCCGATTTATTCTGGCCGAAATCATCTATATTATAATGTATAATGTGCCTTGCATAATGGGCGATCGCTAAAGCTCGTGAAATTGCCGTCCTTATCAGCAATACTAGCCTTAGCTTGACGAGAAAAAAATTTAAATGCTGAAACCGAGAATAATTTTCCAAAGCAAGTAACCAAAAATGGCTTTGGCCAAACCATTGTCAATTTTTAAATTATCCTAGTTCAAAGTCTTCAAAGATCAGTGTACAGTGAAACAATGGTTTAGATTTAATTGAAATATTAAAACGTGTTAAACAATACATGTTTCTTACGTACAGTTTGTCTGACGGTTATGTAAGACTTTATTATGTTTACTGCGAAAAATACAAAATAATCCTTTCAACAAATCCGTCAAAAAGAGATGTACCTATATATGCTCTTGGAAGAAAAAAATTCGAATTTTAATGGAATAAAAAGCTATATATTACCACATATCTCCAAATCTTCCAATCAATCATTCCTAAAGTAAAGTCCAAAAGTGTATAGACAATCTAGTGAACCACGTGATTGTTTTTGGCACGTGTTGGATTTTTACCAGAAGAATTGAACAGAAAGATAATAATAATCAACTTACAATATATAAAAAAATAAAACGCTTTGGCAAAGCATACGTTTATATTGGGATATTTTTTTCATGAAAACTACTTTCTTATCAACAGAGGGGAGAGAAGACAGAGAGCAACAAAGTCATTGCGATAACAACACGCAATTTCAAAGGCCTTTATCTGTGTCAATGTCACCGCAAGTAATATAAAAGAAAAGGAAATGGCATTGAGGATAGCCGTTACGTAATGAAGGAAGCGTTTGACTAGCTAAACACTGATAATCGCCACTCCTACTTAAGGATCGCAATAGAAAGGTTGTACTCGTCGGTTTTCGAGAACTCCCAAAATGGCTAACATCACTCTAGGTTACTGGGACCTCCGCGGCATAGCTGAGCCAATCCGTTACCTTCTTCACTATAAAAAAGTGAAATTCGAAGACAAAAGATACACTTTTGATTCTTACGAAGGGTGGATGAAGGAAAAATTCACGCTGGGTTTGGATTTCCCCAACTTGCCCTACTACTTCGAAGGCGATGTCAAACTTACTCAGAGCTTGACCATCTTGAGATATGTGGCTCAGAAGTATGGCCTTGATGGCAAGACTCCAGAACAGAAACTCCGAATTTCCCTGGTGGAGCAACAGCTTATCGACATGCGATGGAGCATGATTCGTACGTGCATCGACAAGGACTTTGAAAAGTCTAAGCAGGAGTTTGAAGAAAAGGTTCCAGGAATTCTAAAGCTTCTCGCTGACTTCCTAGGAAGCAAGAAGTTCCTGGTTGGAGATGAGGTGACTTATGTTGATTTCATGGCCTATGACACTTTAGACTTCCACAGAATGTTCATCCCTGGCATCCTCGACGAGTTCCCTAATCTGAAGGAGTATCAAGACCGAGTCATTGGTTTGCCGGAACTTCAGGAGTACGTTCACTCGTCTACGTATAAGCGATGGCCCATTTTCGGTCCCATTGCTAAGTTTGGTTTCCATGGTGAAGAGCCTAGAGTTGAATGAAAGTCCTGAAACCGTATGGGAACCTACACCTAAAATTACATTACGAACATCCGACAATGACTGTTGCAGGAAATGCACAAATAGATAAATCTGAAGCTATACCCAGCTACTTTTTTTGCAGTTAAAATGTCAAATGAAGCTATGCAACAGTTGGATTATAATAAATGAGAATATAAGAATTATTATTCTACAGCTTTGTCGTTTGATTTATTTTCTGGTTAAATGTAGGCCCCATACATGGTTTGTTGAGTTTTAGCTGGAATATGAATAAATAATGGAATTTTCAAGGTGAGTGAAATTCATTTTCATTTAGTTTTAGTGAGAATTGTAGGCTTTATTAATTATTTTATTTTTAATAATAATAAACATTACTTTTTCCCTGTATCAAAACAAGATCGTGTCAAAACACATGCTTACAAAGTTTATTATTTTAAAATTTTCTTAATTGAAGTTAATAACGCCTCTAAAATATCAACTTAATTAAGTAGGTTAATAACTTTCTTAAACATAAAATTGTTTCAAGATCATTTAATTTTTTACTCTAAAATTTCAATGAAACATAATCAAGCACATTTGAAATAGTTTATCCATGTTTTAAAATGTTTAGATATTTTTCTGTCATAACGTGTTTAAAATATATATGTTACGGTTCACGTGATCAATTAATAATAACCGGCTAATATTAATAATAGCCAAATAAAAAGGTTAAAGTGAATAATTTATAAGAATTTATCACATGAACCGGTGATTATTAATTAAATTCACCAGGCTTAATTGGTAATTATTAATATTTACCGATAAATGTAATTATTATGCTTTATTAATCACATTGACCATAATCGCGGTTCTTATTAATATTAGACGGTTATTAAAACTAACTGGATTTATTACATGAACCGTAATTATGTTAAACGTCTATTTCATTTGTGGCCAGTTAAACATCCGTTTATAACGTCGCATATTTTAGTAGAAAAAACAAAAGCATATAACCTAAATTTAATTATTGATATACTATAGTTGATTAATTATTAATGTTTTTAGCTTTACATGTTAATAGTAATATTACCTACGATATAAAAGGTAAACTTGCGATGATAGAGGATAATTTTTTATCCTCTATCATGGTTAAATTAAATATTTAAATGCATTAACGAGAAATTGTCGCGCACAGTAAATATTAAATCGTGACATAGGGATATGTAAGGAAACAAGTAATACAATCAATAATATTTATGATACAAGTTTTTAGAAAACGCAATAGGATATTTATAGAGAAACTTAATGAAAACGGCATGTGATAGTATAATTTAATTATTAATAAAATTGGGGGTAGTTTTCTATTATGTAGTTATTTGGCGAAGCCAGTAAATATGTTTAAATTTTTAATTCCATTTATAACTATTAATTGAGATGTAGTTTTGAGCAGTGAGTTTAATTGTGTTATTAAGTTCAATTATATTATATACGGGTTGAATTGGTTAATTAACTTCCGCTTTCGTTAATAAATTGAAATTCCTATTCATAACATGTAACAACTACCACATTCTAATAAAGGTACACAACTGTTAAATACACAATTCACAAATGTAAATAAATGCCATATTTAACATTTTTGTAGAATTTAAAATTTTAGTTAGAAAGAAAAGATTCTAGAGTGTGCCAATGTTACCCAGAATGCATAGAATAGTTCAGAGTATGCATATAAATGCCTTGTAGGTCATTTAAAAACTAAAGCGTTTCCCAAAATTATCATACAGTGATTAAAAATGTTTTTAAAACTAATTAAACTACTTACCTTAATTACAGTTATTGAACGAAAAACATCAAATTTAAAATCCCGAAATACATCTTAAAACAGATTTTAAAAAGCTTCGAACGAAAAGTAATAAATTTATATTTTTTCACTACAAAATAGATTCTTGTAATGTAACGGACACAAATTAAAAAAAGCAAACGATAAAAAATACCAAGGCTGCCATATTAGCTACCAGTCCTATTTAAAAACAATTTGCTCTGTATAGTTTTATTCTCTTTGTCGTCTGTCCCAAATATTCAGAATTAATTTTTTTATATTTCGTAAAGAAAAAAATAAGGCTCGAAATAAATAAATTATTAGAATTTAAATTCCGTACAAATAGTTTTGGAAAGTAATTGATATTTCAGCAGCAAGTAATTGATATTACTGGTCAAACAATCGAAGTAATTTCAATGCTCAATATAGCTCTCAGCTACCCCAAAACTACCAAGTTATGGTTGATTTAAGTATAGTTACTCAGATGTTTTAACGTGAAACTTGCCTAAATATGTAAGCAAAGAAATTTTTAGTAATGCATTCACTAAATTTAAATATGGTGTATCAAATATAAGACATTAAAATAAAATATATTGAACAAATCTTATGTGATACTTGTACAAACACACAGACACAAAATCGAATATGGAACGAGAAGACTTACGCAACCATGTTCAGTCACTAAATGAATGTAAGAACACACCAATATGCAAAGTTTCAGGAAAATATATTCAACCGTTTGGACGTAGTACGGGAACACACAGAAGATGGACAGACATCAAACGCGCAAGAGACGGATTTTGCATCTGAAGGGTCCAAAACGGATAGAAAACTTGAAATGGGTCGAAAATATTTAAGTACAAACACTTCATTATTGTTTATATAGATGTTTTATTCTCTTTATCGTCTGTCCCAGATATTCAGAATTTTTATATTTCGTAAAGAAAAAATAAGGCTCAAAATAAATAAAGTATTAGAATTTAAATTCCGTCAAAATAGGTTTGGGAAAAATAATTGATTTTCCAGCAACACTGGTAAAACAATCCAAGTAATTGCAATGCTCAATATACCTTCCAGCTACTCCAAAACTACCAAATTAGGGTTGATTTTAGTATGGTTACTCAGATGTTTTAGCATGAAACTTTTCTAAATATGTAAGCAAAGAAATGTAAAATAACGTATTCACTAAACAAAAATTAAATGTATAAAATATGGAACATTGCATTAAAAGATGTTCAATAAATTTTATGTAATACAAGTGTAAGCACACAGACACAAAATCAGAAATAGAATGGGAAGACGGACAGACAGACTAATGCAACCAAGTTGTCACTAAATGAATGTAAATACTCAGAGTATGCAAAGTTTCATGAAAATATATTAAATTGTTTGGACGTAGCACGGGCACACACATATAGACAGATAGACACCAAACTCGCAAGAGACGGATTTTGCATCACAACGGGCCCAAACGGATAGAAAACTTGAAATGGGTCGAAAATATTCACTGTACAAACACTCTATTCATATTTTATATAGATTTCTTCCAATAACATCTTGTATTCCAAAGTTCTGGACATCCTTACGATTAGGAACAGTGAATGAACTAAAAATAAAATCCAAAACTAACTACTAATGAAAAAGTTTCTTTTCACTACTTTTAACATTCAAATTTTCACAATTACTCAATTGTAATTGAATTCTCTATGAAGTAATCACTGCGATGATATACAGTAACCTGTGCAATTGTAATATGATATTCAAACAAATATTCGAATAAAAAATGGGAATATCCAACTAACAAGTTGATATAATAGTTGTAAATTTATCTTAGATTAAAGTTGAATGTGCTTTTTTGCGTTATTTTAAAACTTAATTTCAAACAAACGCATTTCTTAGGGATGACTTATTTTAAAATAAATTATAGTTTTAATATGTCTGTTTCTTGAAAACTAATATGTATCTTAAAATAAATTCATCAGTTATTTCTGGTTCTATAAACTTAGCAAACATATCCTTGCACTCTTATCGCTGAGCAATCTGGGATATAAACCCAAATGACCAGCGAGGCAACTTAATTTTAATCTATTTATCTTGATCATTTCATTGGTGACATATTACGACTCAAACACCTGTCGCAATCTTTAGTAACAAGTACGTAACGAACCAGCTTACAGATTTGATAAAAAGTACTCCTCAAAGACATGTCTATTTTGCGTTACTTATTTTGTAGTAATAAGCGAAACGTTATGGGGTCAAGGATATAAAAATTACTGATAAATTCTGTGTTATGGAATTTAAACCTTATAATTTTCTGCGTTCTGATATTTTTCTTAAGCTTCTCCAATTTTCCTGTAACATCGTATAACAGTCCACTTCTGGATACTTCACTTATATCCAGACTTTGAACATTTCAATGTTAATTTCAGGAGCAGAAGACTACACATATCTCCGGGTTCGAGGTCCTGCTCATCTCGGTTTATATCTTAAAAACTGTTCATTCCTCAAATATGGCAAGTGGAAAAGAGCTAATTGTGTTTTTGTGATAGTGTTCAAAGTTGTAAAACATAAAGTTTTCACTTTAAGGAATCATTGCAAAAGTAGTTTAAGAACTAAAATTTTATGGTAACCCGAGATAATTAGATCCAAATGTATTAAGAATGAGTATTGGCCAATTTGACAGGAGGAAACATTTTATAAAATGTAGGGTATATTGAAGGGAAACAATAAAGATGTAATTCTATTCATTATTCCATGGAAAGTGTATAAATTACTAGAAGAATTACACTGCGTTACTCTGGATGAATTGATAAACTGTAGATTGAAAAGGCGACCGGAAAATATTCACTTTTCTCTTTCGTAGAAAAATGCAAATATCATTTGTATGTGTATGGAAAACATTTTTAACATCATTTCGACATTTTTTAATTCCTATAGTTTACTTTGGAGACAATCGCCTCTTATCAGCAATGCTAGCCTTAGCTTGTCGAGAAAAAAATTGAAATCATGCTAAAACCGAGGAAGGAATTTTCCAAAGCAGTTACCCAAAATCACTTGTCTAGACCATTGACAATTTAAAGATTATTCTACTACATATAAGTGTTCAAAAATCAGTGTACAATGAAACGGTACATTTCATTGAAATATTAAAACGAGTTAAACCATACATGTGTTGATTACGTATGGTTTGTCTGACAAGTCTGCGAAAATAAAGAATAATTTTTTCAGCAAATACATCTAAAAGAGACGTAACTAAGTGTGCTCTTGGAAAAAAGATAGATTTTTATTCGAATAAAAGCTTTCTGTTACCACTTATCTCCAAATCTTGCAATCAATCATTACGATCTTGCATTCCAAAAGTTAAGTCCAAAAGAGAATATATTGTCTAGTAAAACACATGTTTTTTTCGGCACGTGTTGGATTTTTACCAGAAGAATAGAAGATAAAGATAATAATAATCATCTTGCAATATAAAAAAGGAAACGCGCTTACAAAGCATACGTTAACATAGGGAATTTTTTTTCATTAAAACTACTCTTTCCTATCAACAAACGGGAAGTAACAAAGTAATTGCGATAACAACATGCAATATCAAAGACCTCTATCTGTGTCAATATCACGAAAGTAGAAAAAAATAAAAGGAAATGGCATTGAGAATTGCCGTTGCGTAAAAGAAACGTTTGACTGGTTACTCTGGTAACCGTCACTCCTCCGTAAGGACCGAAACAGAAAGGTTGGGCTTATCGGTTTTCGAGAATTCTCAAAATGGCTAACATCACTCTTGGTTACTGGGATATCCGCGGCTTAGCTGAGCCAATTCGTTACCTTCTTCACTATAAAAAAGTGAAATTCGAAGACAAAAGGCTAACTTTTGATTATTACGAGGGATGGATGAAGGATAAGTTTTCGCTGGGTTTGGATTTCCCCAACTTGCCCTACTACATCGACGATGATGTCAAGCTTACCCAGAGTTTGACCATCTTGAGATATGTGGCTCAGAAGTATGGTCTTGATGGCAAGACTCCAGAGCAGAAACTCCGAATTTCCCTGGTGGAGCAACAGCTTATCGACATACGATGGAACATGATTCGTACGTGCATCGACAAGGACTTTGAAAATTCTAAGCAGGAGTTTGCCGAAAAGGTTCCAGGAATTCTGAAGCTCCTTGCCAACTTCCTAGGAAGCAAGAAGTTCCTGGTTGGAGATGAGGTGACTTATGTTGATTTCATGGCCTATGACACCTTAGACTTCCACAGAATGTTTATTCCAGGCATCCTCAATGATTTCCCTAATCTGAAGGAGTATCAAGATCGAGTCATTGGTTTGCCGGAACTTCAGGAGTACATTCACTCATCTACGTATAAGCGATGGCCCATTTTCGGTCCCATTGTTAAGTTTGGTTTCCATGGTGAAGAGCCTAAAGTTGAATGAAAGTCCTGAAATTTTGAAACCTACACCTAAAATTACATTAAGTACATAACGGCATGACTCTTACAGGAAATACATAAGTAGATTAATCTGAAAGTATTTCCAAATATCTGTATGAAATTAAATGTCAAATGAAGCCATGCAAGAGTTGAGTTGTAATAAGTTAAAATATAATTATAATTATTTTACAGTTTTGTGGTTTGATTTATTTTCTAGTTAAATGTAGGCCCCATGTTTTGTTCACAGTTTCATTAGGAATATGAATAAATAATGGAATTTTTCAAGGTGAGTAAAATTCAATTTCATTTATATTAGTGAGAATGGTGTGCTTTATTATTTATATTTTTATGAATTATAAACATTACTTTTTCTCTGTATCAAAACAAGCTAGGGTTGAAACACACGCTTACAAAATTTATTACTATACAATTTTCTTAATCGGATTTAATAACTCTAAAATATTATTTACTTTACTAAAATATCAATCACTTTAATTAAGTAGGTTAATAATTTTCTTAGAAAGCAGGAAATTCATTCAAGATCATATAATATTTTGCTTAAAATTTCTATTAAACTAATCGAGCACATTTGAAATAGTTCATCCATGTTTTAATATGTTTAGATGTTTTCTGTTATAAAGTATATAAAACATATTGAGATGTAAATTTGAGCAGTGAGTTTAATTGTCTTATTAACTTCACATATATTATGTATTTCTTCCAATAACGTCTTGTTTTTCAAAGTTCTGGGCATCCTTATGATTAGAAATAGGAATGAACTAAAAATAAAATATTAAACTAACTACTAATGTAAAAGTTTTTTTACCCCTACTTCTTTCAACATCCAAATTTTAACATTTGTAATTGAACTCACTACGAAGTAATCACTGCGGTGATCTACAGTAAACTGCTGCAATTGCAATATGATATTCAACCAAATATCCGAATAAAATATGATACAGGGTAATACCCAAATATAAGTTGCAAATAATAGTTGTTCAGATATTTTAGATTTTAAAGTGGAATGTGTTATTTTAAAACTTTTCTAAAAAACCGTATTTCTTTGGGATGACCTATTTTAAAATGAATTAAAATTTTAATATGCCTGTTTCTTGAAAACCTAATATGTATCTTAAAATAAATTCATCGGTTATTTCTGGTTTTACATGCGTAGCAAACGTGTCTCATACACTACAGAGCTAAGCAATTTTGGGGATAAACCCAAATGACCAAAGAGGCAACTCAATTTTAATCTATTTATCTTGGTCATGTCATAGGTCACAGTATTCGACTCAAACACCTGTCACTTTAGTCTCTAGTAACAAGTAGGTAACTAACTATTGTGCAGATTTGAGCAGCATGCACTCCTCGAAGACATGAGTCCAATTTGCGTTACTTATTTTATAGTAAAAATCGAAAGATTATGTGGTCATGGATATAGAAATCACTCATAAATTCTGTTTTACTCAATTTTAACCTTATAATTTTCTTCGTTCTGTTATTTTGTTAATCTTCTCCAATTTTCCTGTAACGTCGTTCTACAGTACAGATCAGGATACTTCACTTTTACTAGACTTTGACATTTCAATGTTAATTTCAGTCGTAGAATACATGTCTCCGGGTTCCAGGTCCTGCTCGTCTCGGTTTATATCCTAAAAACAGTTCATTCTTCAAATATGACAAATGAAAAGGGCTAATTGTGTCTTCTAAAATGTAAAACCAAGTGTCAACTGTTCCAAAATTTGTCACGGAATAATGCATCTGTAGAATTAAAAATCAGCAGACATCTTGCAAATTTTTGAAGCGCTGTGAACACGAAAATCAAAGGTTTTCAATTTTAGACACCATGGCAAATGTAGTTTAATAACTAAAGTTTTGTGGTAACCGGAGAGAATTAGACCCAAATGTTATTGAGAATGCGTGTTTGCCAATTTGACACGAGAAAACATTTTATTAAATGTAAGGTACTTTGAAGGGGAACAATTAACCATGGAATTCTTCTAAAAAATTTAACATTACCGTATCCCCGTTGTAAGACAAAACTACTAAAGGTGATTTTGAGTTTGGGACTGGTTATTAATGCTCCTCTTTAAGGTCGCTTCCTGTAGTTCAAATCGTTAAAATGACGAATCTGTCTGACGTCCTACGACTAGTCTACCACTCAGTTTTCTTATCAGGCACACTTGCACAGGGGTGTGACACTTTCGAATTTCATCATCATTAATTTGATAAGATATTCATAGCTAATTTTGCTTAAGTAATTACATTTTTTCTTGAAATTTGCACTTAGTTGAACTTGTAATGACAATGTCTTCAGTACAGTTAAATGAGCCCAAATTTTCAGAACCTTAAATCCTATATCAAATACTTATTCTCAAATGCAGTCGCCTTTGATAATGAATTCCACAAACGGTGTCAAAAGAAAACATTATTGTAAGGTACATCTGAAATCGAAGTAGATATCTCTTTAGTTCTCAATACAGTGCAAAATTCTCAAAATAACTAATTGATCAGCAACTAATATATCTGTTGTGTATTTCAAATTCATCTTTGTCATATCTCGCCTTGCAATTCAACAACCATAATCCACAAATTTAAATATTTTAAATGCACTATGCTACAAAATTTTTTGAAAAAATCCTTTAAGTTTTGAGACCTATTTTTAGTGTGGTGCCCCATCAATCTAAATCTTTGTTATCTGATGGCATCAGTTTTTTTTGCTGCATTATGCAAATGGCGACTCGTTCCTGTCAATTGAGCCGGGTGTAAATTTTGGTCTGCGCAGATTGCATGGTATAAAATGAGTCACTTTCATAACGTACTCTCTCGTTCTTTCAAGACAGCAGTTGTTGCTGTTGTGATTGAATAAATAAATATGATTTATTAACTTATGAATTTGTTCATGTTATTCCATCTTTAAATATCTGTCTACGAAGTTTTCCCGAGACACTGTCACAGTACGAGGTAGCCTGATATTTTTATCTTGTGGTACTGTGCAGTGCTGGTTATTGCGATGAATTAAAATCATTCTGATCTAATGTCAGACTTTCGAGACTTGAGGCATAAAGCCATATTGGTTGATCCATCAAGCTATAGTCTTATCGCCTATCTACATCACTCCTAGATATCAGAATATCAAATGAAAGAATATTTATATTCATTAGCAACCTTAATTAACCTAGAATATTTAAGAAACGTATAACATCCTTGAGCATTTTAAGGAGGTGAAACTCCAGACGACGCCCGAAAACCTACCGACTTTCAAATCCAGGACGTTCGTGTTCAATTCACCTAATTTGAATATTTAAATTGCCTCGTTTATAGCATCAAATAAATATGTGCCCCCCATATCTTTATGGGATCAATTCAGTGGTTCCTTTGAGATGCATTTGAAAGATATAGTGAAAATCCGTTTCTTGGCGATGTATTGAAACATCAAAAACAAAGCCATGCTTCAGCATCATGCAAATGTAAGATAATTATATATAAATCTCCATACAAAACTTGCTTTTGTCTTATCTATTTAAATCATGGAAAAAATGCAAATAGAAGTTAATCGATTTATGGACCATACCTTAAAACCCCAACATAAAAAAATGAAACAGCGCTTCGATGTGAAATGTGTAAACTGTAATTAAGATTTAGACGAGATAGTTATATTTACATACAGTGGCTCCCGAAATTTAGTAAACACCATGAAGACATTTCTTTAAAAGCCCTAAAACTCTAATAAATAATAATTTGATCTTAATTTTTATAGTAATGGTAAAGTACACATTTATTTTAAGCTAAAAACAATTTTACATTCGCAGAAATATTTTTAAAATGCACATTTACAAAATTAAAGGTCACACAATCGAGTATATAACCAGCTTATTTTGCACAGAAACACAATAGCAACAGTAGGTAATTTAATTAACGTCGCACTGGAGCAACACAACGGGCTATTGGTGACGGTTCGGGATCAAATCCAAAGGGAAAGATTCGTGGACAACACCACGTAATTTTGAACCACGGTCAGATGACGTGGATACGACTGAACTGGCATCCCACTCTCCAAACTTCCACACTTCGCCAACGTGAGGACATTTGAGGCCACGACAGATTTGACGTGCACCAGTCCCCTTTGTACACGACGGTCTTCGGTTGGATTCGAACTCTCAACCCTCCGGTTTCTAATCCGTTATTCTTCCAACAGGACAATAGAAACGGAAAATAAATTTTCATTGCACATATTTTTTATGTAGAACAGCTTCTAAACCTCAGAATTAGTTTTGATTTTTAACTATTTCTGTCCATTTGACTCATAGAATCGTTCTTATGTTCTGAATATCGTGATTCAACATTCACAAGCCCCCACGTACACGACGGTCTTTGGTTGGATCAAGTTTCGAACTCGCAATCCTCGGATTGCTAATCGCTCTACCAACTGGGCCACCGCCTCCCATTGTGATCCGGGCTTAATGAATCTTGCAGGTAGTAGTAGACAGAGCAGTAATTAATCCATATTTTACATTGGTAATTTAAAAAGCATTTAATTCGAGAGTGTATTTTTATAGAAATTTAAGTTGAACGCGAAGGAATTATGAGAGGAATTTTCTGTGGAATATAGGTGGCGGTTGTGTATCTGCAGTGATACGTGTTTCATGTATATTTTGAACGTGAAGTCAGTTGGCTTATTATTTTAGCACTACATTAATAATAAATTCCAAAATGAATTCCGAATTGATACAGTGGCTCCCGAAATTTACATGAGGAGATTTCTTTAAAATTCCAAAACTAATAAATAATAATTGGAACTTAATTTTTGTAGGGATAGTAAAGTACGCATTTAAGAACATATTAAGCTAAAAATAATTCCATGTTCGATATATTTTTAAAGATAGTTTAAATGTCAAATCTACAAAATTCAAGGCCACAAAATTGAGTATATACCCAGATAAACATGTCGGTCATTACCACCAAAAACATTTTTTTAGAAGCAAATTTAATGATTCTCGAGTTATGGCAGATAATATATGTATGTATGATGTTTCGATTCTTGGTATGGTATATGCTGACTGGAGGATCGGAAATTTACTTTTTATTAATGAAACCAGGGGAAAGTGAAATATTTAACTCCATTGAGAACTTCTTGAAATGCTCAAAATTTGGGTTTAGTCAAATGTTTGTAACGTCAAATGTTAATAAATAGATAACGTCCCCAAGAGAGAAAAGGTACAGATAAAAAATAGTTAAGTTAATGTTTCTTTACCACCTTAAAAAGTAACTATACACCCCACCGTAACCTCAATGGTCACGAAACTTTCTGGACCAAGTAAAAAAGTGATAAAAAATCACTATTCAAAGCGCGGAACGGAAGAACGATTTTATAAGACAAAAATAGTGCGAAATCAACAAATTCTTGTTAATTCAGTGTCCTTGCCTCAGAAGTTGTTGTATATGCAAAAATATGCGCAACAAAAATTTATTTTATGTTTTGATTGTGTTGCTGGAGGAAATTAGCTGGGTGTATATTCATTTTTGTGACCTAGAATTTTATAAGTTTGACATTTAAAACCTATCTAGAAATATTATGTTTGATGCGGAATTCTATTTTAGCTGAATATGCTTTCAAATGTGTACTTTACTATTTCTATAAAAATTATGTTAAAATTATTATTTAGAACAGGGTTTGGGCCTTTAAAAGTATCATCATGGTGCATACTAAATTTTGGGAGCCATTGTATATCATCGTTGATTGGTCAACGTCAATTAGATTAAACACCAAACGTTACCAAAATGGCGATAAATACATTTTTAAGGTGACCCCAATATGAATCTTGTGAGAGCATTAGGAAGCAGATGTTAAAATCATCGACCGTCCGGTTTGTTTATTCTGAAAATCCCTCTCTCTCAATCTCTGTGCAAATCAATATAATCCTTGGATCAGTCACGTGAATACAGTTTCTTCGATAATCTGGGGATTGTCGTTGATCCGCATGTTAACTCGGACTTCTGAATACTGCCATAAGTGTGCATAGATATATAAATGAAACAAGAATGAATTTTAAATTTTTTTCCAACAGTAATATGGAAACTTCATTAAGAAATTTATTAAAACTACTTAACAGATATGCTTTAGAAATGGATGGGGCTAGTTAAGTATTTAATGCATCGTATAGTCCAGCTCCCGCGAGAAGGCAGTTGGCTCACGTGGTTTTGAACGAGTCTGTTAGTTGAATTAGGGATTGTTAGAAAGGTAAACAAATTCCTTTATCAATTGGCGTCTTTAGCACTGATTTTGGCACCAAGTTATCCTTCGATTCATAAGTTAGCGAGGGACAAACCTTTATGGCGATCGCCTCACATGTTTCTTTGACTTCTGCCCGTATGGCAGCCCTTATCCAAGATAACCTTTCACACGTATTCAGGAATCTCTTATCCAAGGTTCTCGCTAGCCGCACTATATGATTGACAATTATAAAAAGAATAAAAAGGTCAACTATGTTTCAGAACTTAATGCTTTCATTGCTACGTTTGGATGTAGTCCAATAATAAATTACTTTAGCATTGGAGCGCAATCAGAAAAGCAAAGATAATTTAATATCTAATCTACATATTCAGCTACTTCTGTGTCTGATTTGCTTCTTTTATTATAGATGAAAAGTTTCCTCCGGTGCTTTTGAGACTACAGTATACCGTATAACCTTGATAATCCAAAGTCCAATTAACCGAGTGTCCGTCTTATCCGAGCCGAATTTGAACTTGAGTTTTTACTTTAAGCCTTGAATAAAGCTGCGAGCCAGCGAGTGCGCACTTTGTCATTGACTTGACTGGTTTAATAAGTAGAATACTGCCTTTCACAATATGACATCCCTGGTAGGCTGTTGAACTTAAATAGCACTGGAGCAACACAACGGGTTATTGGCGACCGTCCGAGACCAATCCCGATGGGAAATATACGAGGACAACCTCGTAATCTTGAACCACGGTCAAATGATGAGGTCTACACCTGATCTGGCACACTCCGAACTTTCACACCACGCCAAAGTGAGAACATTTCAGGCCTCGACAGATTTAACGTGCATCAATCCTCACGTACATAGCGGTCTTTGGTTGCATCGAGTTTCGAACTCGTAACCCACCGGTTGCTAATCGACGCCTCTTCCAACTAGGCTACCGCACCCTTTGTTATGAATTTTGCTTTTTGAATCTTTCAATCGCAGAAGTAGTGACATTCAGAACAGTAACAGTAACACGTAGCAATAGCATGTAGTAGTAATAATAACATGTAGAGCAGTAATTTTTTTCTCTATTTTATATCGATTGTTTTGTGTTACAATGTCCGAGTTTCTGGTTATCCGAGGTGGTCTCAGTCCATATTACCTCGGATAATCAAGGTTATAGTGTCCTTAAAAACACATTTTACTTCTCACTCAATCCCAGATTGTTTGATTAATACTTAATAAATTCCAGTTATTTTTATTGCTCGATGAAAAAGAAATAATGTGTTGAGTGAAAATGCCTAATTGTCATGGAAGGGATATTTAATGGGTAACTATACCCTGACGACACATTTAGATTTTAAATGAGAGTTTAAGCTCAAATTATTATTGAAATAGTATTACAGTACAACGTTCTAGAATTTTGCACATGTATTTATAAAGGTTGGATTTTTAAATTACGCTACCTAATATTTTTTAGCAATAGGAAAGTCAGACTGTAAAAGCCTATTCATTTAATTTCTCTTTGGACATTCCTTCAATTTTCTTTCCTTCATCTTTTAATTTAAGACAGATGTTTATCAAGCATTCTTTGTATAAAAATGCTTAATTTGGCAAAACTAGTCCGTCTTAAGTTAAGACAATATAATGCTTATGTAGAAGTTTGTTGTCCCCCGTTGCCATGACTACTCTTTGCGTCGTACACGTTTTATTTGGCTTTCATTCTTGGCGCTTCATTAATAAGTTTTCTGGAAACTTTTATTAAGCGCATTCAAAGAAAAAATGTGCGTTCTCGATGATCAAATTTCTCTTTTGATTATATCTATTAAATAGATTATTAACGTCGCAGTGGAGCAACACAACGTTCTATTGGTCACGGTCCGGGATCAATCCCGAAGGGAAAGATCAAGGACAACGCCTCGTCATTTTGAACCACTGTCAGATGACGTGAACACCTGAGCTGGCCCCTCACTCTCCAAACTTCCACACCATGCCGACTATTAAAAATAGAAATTTCTATTTATAATTAAAATTTCTCCTAAAAAGGTAACGGAGCATGGAATGTTTTGTGTCAGTTTGGAAAGGCGTACAGAGGAGTTCCGGTACAGAGCATTAACCTTGGGCCGACCATTTTCAAATTTTTAATTTTTCTACTACATATCTGCCTTCAAAGAGCAGTGTGCAATGTATCTCTGACTCAGATTTAATTGGCTGATTAAAACATGTGTTTACCCTCCAAGTGGTTTCGACGAAATACCTCGTCCATCAAGATTTGACCAATTCTGCTTTTGACGAGATATCTCGTCATCAAGATATTGCCGATTTTTTTATGATGACGAGATCGAGATCTGGTCGGTTTGTTTTCTAATGACGAAGATATCTCTTCTATCAAGATCTGATCAGTTTTGCTAATGTTCAGAGACAACGACCAACAGGGTTAACCGTACATGGTGTTTACGTACTGGTTGACATGCTTCAGTTTTATATAAAAGCTAAATTTATTTTCCTACAAATCCGTCAAATATAGAAGTCACTAAATGTTCTTGAAAGAAAAAAGCGATTTTTAATCTAACAAAACCTATTAATTACCACCTGATTTTTAAATCTTTCAAATAATCATTACGACTTTGCAGTCCAAAAGTAAGGGATATGTACTATACTGTCTAGTTCAGTGGTTCTCAACTTTTGTGCTGTGGTAAGTTCAGCGCAGTAGTTCTCAACCTTTGTGATACCGAGACTCGGTATCTTTTCTAAACGATTACAATACCTACAAGATTTCATAAGTCCAGTTCCAACCTAATCCAACAAATTTACTCGCAAATGCCTTTCCAATTTTTAAGTTCATACAAGCGAACATAAGTGCTAGTTATGGCATAATCATAAAGAGTATTAGTACTTTTAAGTGTAGGGTGTTGCATTGACAAGCATAAATAAAATTACATTTCAATTAGTTATCAATCACTGGAGTAATGAAATCTTGTAGCGTATTGTAATTTCCTCAAGTCAATATCATAAAGTGATTTGTGCTGAATTTTATTGACGCACCTCAATTTGATCACCGAAAATGTGTTTGTTTCGTTACAAACACCTTCAATACCAGATTTATTGACACTAAAATTAAACAAAGTCAGTGTCTCTTATGCATATGAAAACTTCAATCTGTAGGCCTATTTCGAAAAATAACTCAGGTTTCGAAATAAGCACTTACACACAGCAAAGCGAACTTGCGAAGAAACAGTATTCAGAAAAAAGATGAGAACCGGATACCGGACTGCCTCGACTTTCAATTCCAGTGGAATTTTTTTTCTTGCTGATTGGTTACTAACATTTGATACACTGATGTGTTACGACGTTCTGTATCTGATATTTACGCCACTTTCGAATATTATCCTCCTCAGAATAGTTCAACTAAAACTATTTATTCATAAAAAAAGTTTTGAAAAATGAGAAATTCCGGGCCAATATAATTGATTCCTGGCCCGGTGGTTGAGAAGCACTGGTCTAGTGAAACAAGTGGTTATTTCTCGGCACGTGTTACAGAAGCGAATATTGGCTGTTTAAAAAAGAAGCTTACTCACTTCCTTATAGACAGAGAGGAAAGATCCAACGCAATAGTTGCAATCGCAACGCTCAATTTCAATTGTCTCATCTGTGTCAATGCCACGAAAGAAGAGAAAAAAAATTGAAATAAAAACGGACCGTTATGTAAATATAGGAAGCGTTCGACTCTGGATAAACTGATAATCATCCATCAATACAACAGTAGATAGGTTGAGATTGTCTGTTTTTCAACAACTCCAAAATGGCAAGTAGATAGGTAGTTAACGTCACACTGAAGCAATACAACGGGCTATTGGCGACAGTCCGGATTGGGAAAAATCCAAGGACAACACTTTGTAATTTTGAACCACGGTCAGATGACGAGGTCAGCCCCTGAGCTTTAACCCCACTCTACAAACTTCCACATCACGCCAACTTGAGCACATTTGAGGCCACGACAGATTTAACGTGCACCAGCTCCCAAGTACACAATGGTCGTTAGCTGGACCTAGTTTCGAACTCGCAACACCCGGTTACTAATCCTGGGCTACCACGGTACCCTTCCAAAATGAAACACCACCTCTCAGTTAATGATACCTCCACTGCATAGCTGAGCCAATCCGTTCCTTCTCCACTAGAAAAAAAGTGAAATTTGAAGACAAAAGATACTCTTTTGACTCTTACGAGACATGGCAAAAGGATATTCTCGCTGGGTTTGGATTTCGCCAACTCGCCCTGCTACTTAAATGACGATATCAAGCTTACCCAGAGCTTGACCATCTTGAGAAACCTGGCTCATAAGTATGGTCTTGATGACAAGACTGAAAAGCAAAAACTCAGTTTCTATGGTGGAGCAATAGCTCACAGACATGTATTGGTACATTGACAATGTATATTTCCATCGACAAGGACTTCGAAAATCTAAAACAGGGGTTAGGAAAAGGTTCCTAAAATTCTGAAGCTTCTTGCCAACTTTCTTGGAAGCAGGGAGTTCCAAATTAGATATGAGTTGACTTACGTTGATTGCATGGCATATACTTCCAAGCATCCTCTATGATTTTCTTACACTGAAGGAGTATCAAGAATTAGTCATTGGTTTACGGAACTTAGGGAGTAGGTTCACTCTACGTATAAGTGATGACCCATTTTTAGGTCCATTGCTGAGTTTGTTTCCATGATGGAGAGAACCCAAAATTGATTAAAAGTCCCAAATCTTTGGAAACTGTCACTAAAACGACCTTAAGAACATAGCGGCAAAGACTCTTGTAGTAAAATTAAAAGAATATTACATTCAGTCTTATATTTGCAGTAAAACAAAAATAATTAAATTGCTTTCCCCAACATCTCGAATTCTATACCGACAGTACACTACATACTTCACGAAAATGATAAGCCTTAGAAGAATAAATAATGTGTATAAGATCTGACAACGTAGAACATTTATTAAATATCCTGAGGAATAATTTTATCTATTTTTCTTTTTATGAATTCAAAATTTCATCGTTTTCTTCCACTTCAACGAAGAGATTTAAATTGTTTGCCTCAACATCTCTAAACTCCATGCTCAAAAGTAAACTACGTACTTCACGAAAAGGATAGGCGTTAGAAGAGTATTTAACTGGTATACAAAGTAACAACGTAGAACATTTATTACGCCCCTCGAGTGCTCCGTCTTAACGCAAATTAGGAGTGAATACAAATTGTAAGCAGGGTTAAGATCGTGAATGCTTTCAGTAACACGTTTGGATATGGTCCAAGTAATTAATGATGTTCCCATTGAAGCGTATTAGGCAGCCGAGATAATTCAATGTATAATTGGATTAACTCAGTTGCTACTGACGCATCTTCAGACTTGTTCCTTTTATACGTGGGCATTTTTTATTCGATTTTTTCGCTGCCCTGGAGTTATTCAACCCTATATTTTTAGGACACTGCTTTCCCTCCTGGTTGTTTATCTTCGAGTCGAAAACTGCTCTATAGTATCCAGACTCTTGCGTAAAAACTTGTTCCAAATTGTCACCAGTTGTGAGCTAGGAATGATTTTTTCCTACTTGCCTCTTCATTCCATTGGAGTAATAGAGCAGTTTTGTCTCAACGAAATATCTCGTCCTTAGTAAAATTGTCCAGATCTTGGAAGAAGTATCTTATCAAAACACTTGGAGGGTTAAAATATTTTATACGACGGTTTTGCCTATACATAGATCGAGGAGATACACTGTGGAGTGCAAAACTTAAGAAACACCACTCTTTTACAATCTCAAAATTCAACGAAACAGCCTTTAGAGATTTGTATCACGGAGAATATTCAGTAGAAAGCTGGTGCATATTCCAATTTTGGAATAATGACGTCAGAGGCTCGAACATAGGAATGGGTTAACTCAGGAATTCCTCCGCAACCTTATTATCTGTATGCAAACTCGTAAAGCATCAGTGTTCGAATTGGTCTTACAGCCTACAAAGGACCGATTACTCTCCTTTTTATGTTTTCACGATTTGCTTTTTGTTTCATGACACACAGTGCAGTGTGACCACTTCAGTTCAAATACTTTTTACTGTTCTTGTTATCGATTACTCATAGGTTCGGTAACTTCCTACGTGTTGCTGATTATCCCCCTGGTCTAGAAAATGCTAGACCAGGTCTATAAGATCTTGACACCTGAGAAGGAGAGAAGCTACCTCTTGGTCTTCCATCAATAAATTTAAAGAGACGCCAATGCAGTCAATGATATGAGAGGGATTTCAAGTAAGGCAGTACGGGAGTAAGGTGGAAATCCGTCTCTGCGCTCGAAAAACGTACGTTTGGTATGCCCACTCCTGAGTCTCGCCAAAGCAGCTTGCAATGATCTGGGATCACCAAACTGAAGGGAAAAATATCTAAAATGTGGAGTATTCCTGAGATAATAATTAACATAAATTGCCAACACTGACAGTAGAGCTATTGGAAACGACGAGTCGTATATGCTTTTAAAAAGATAAATTGTTTGAATTGTTCATGTTAGGTTCTTATCCCCATATGAATAAATATCATTTAAGAATGTGTTTATCATATATAAGAAGAAAATTCAGACTTTGTGACAGTTGATTTAAATCTCAAGTATTAAAGACAGTTCCACATCTAAGACATTAGCTGAAGTCTAAACTTATTCTCAGTAGTCTTTCAAAATTAAGAATGCAATAGCTGCTTAAGGAAAACAGATATGACTCATCTTGTGTATATCATTCTAAAATAATAGCGAAAGGATACCCTATTAACTTGGAACAAAAAACCCTAAACGCAAGCAAATGTTGGCGAAATAAACGATTACCTCAACACCAGTTGCACAGAGATTATAGTCTTTTCGTTAAGTAACACACTATACACACTTCCGTAGGGCCTAAAACTAAAAAATAAAACACTGCCTTGAAGTAAATGCGATTCAAGCGTGCACAGAATAGCCCTCAGCCAGTGTCAATGTCACGAAAAAAAATGGCATTGAGAGAGGAAGGCCGGTTGTGCGGCTTTACAAGGAAGTACGCGACGTTCGGGCAAAATGAGTAAATACTGCTTGATATGGACTTCTAATGAAAGCTAAAATGCTATACATTTTCTCAAATGGTCACCCTTCCTTTGATACGCCACATGGCCTTCAAATCTTTTTAATTATTTTACCCCCGATGTAGAAGCCTTTCTAAACATGATAGTCTAGACTTTAACTATTTTATAAACTGATAACGTTTTGCTACATTCAAATAAAAATTAAAAGTTTTTGTAAGAAGAGAAATGAAAATATTTGTTATTTTGTAACACGCTTGCATGCCTCGTATGAAAGAATTGAATTAGTATTTGTTAATTATCTCTTTATTTATTTCACTAATGTACGGTAATCTGCGCTATTTGTATATTGGTTTAAGGTAACAAATGGAAATCAACTGCTACGGGATTAATTTGGCAGTTTTGACACAGTTTAAATATGCTTAATTTGAGCTAGAAGCTGCATAATAATGATAGCAGGATACGGAAGACCTTTACCTTTTTATCTTACAAATGGGAGAGATGGTTTGGCATTTTTAAAAGCAAACATTGCATTATCACTCCTTATTTTATTAAATGGCTGAGTGCGCCGTCTCTCCCTGAAACAACGTGGAACAGATGATGTAAGCATTATCAGGGAGAGGTGACGTACTGATATTTGTTTCATTTTCAGAAGAAATTTGCCGTATAGCATTTCTATTGTCATGCCACATCATCTAAGCTTCCGATCAATGCCGAAAATGAATCTACATGAACTTATTCAAATAATTCTGGATAGTTTTTTGGGGAGAATTGTTACTGTTATTCGAAGCCGCCTTATCTTCTGCATGGATTTCTATCCAAGACCTAAGAGTATCGATATTAATCATGCTGAAGTCACCCGAAACAATTTGGATATCACCAGAGGATTTAAAACTTGCAACAAAAAAAAGACAACACCAGAAGAAAATAAAAGCCTTTGTGTCTACGTTAGAAACCCCCACTTTACATATCCGTTCCCTACTAGCATAAGCAAGATGCCGTGACTTGTTCTTCTTCCTTAGTTGCAAGACGTTATCACTGCGTGTACTTAAGCAGTTAAGCTCCCGGTAAATAGGTTGTAAAATAATAGATGGTTAGAAATTAAAAAGAATTATTTGATAACTATATAGATCTTACATATTTGTGTATGACTGAGATGTTCGTTCATTTGCGGATTGAACCGTCTTCGCGACCAAAGAGTATCTATAGAAAAAAGACGTTGGAATACTTAGACCTGAAAAAGTACTGACCAGGGGAGACCAGTGGCGTTGCCAACGGGGGTTAAACTGCATAATCCTGCAGATGCCCCACACTACAACAGGCTCATACAGGAAGAAGGTAGTAGGTAGATAGTTAATTAACGTCACACTGGAGCAACACAACGAGCTATTGGTAACTGTCCGGGATCAAACCCGAAGAGAAAGATCCAAGGCCAATGCCTCGTAATTTTGAACCACGGTCAGGTGACGAAAACAACACCTGAGCTGGCACCCCACTCACAGGAAGAAGGAAGACGTTGACTTAGTAAAATTAGTTTCATTTTCATGAAAAATACTTAGAAAGGAATTTTTTCTCGCTTAATCATCCTCCAAGAGAGACGGGCTAGCTATAGATAGGGAGCTCATTAAGTCCTTCCAGCTAATAGAAATTAACTTTTTTACAAACTATAACCGGATGAAGTAAAAACATTTGGGATCGAAAAAATCAGCCAACCCCTGTCACAAAGTCATCACTCACATGATTTCAGTATCAGACAATTTCTGCCTCTTTAGAGCCGTTATTAAATGCTATTAAGTCGGATCAAAGCTACGGGGTAGATCGACACCTAATCAGCGCCCAGGCCATTCCTCACGACCTTGAAATCTCACCAATCAGACACCTGATCCATCAAACAAAGGGAGGAGATGTAATTGGTGGAACGACAGTTGCCTGTTATAATTAAGTTGGCCAGCCATCTGATACCGCGTCCGAAATTGCCGCCAATTTAATAGCGTCCCCCAGATGCCACTCAAAGGAAACACATTTTTTGTGCTTGTTTTACTCGAAAGTTTTGTCGTGATGGTTATTATTGCCCCTTCACGTATCGTGGATTTTAAGTGATTTGACCTGATCGGTGGTTCGGAGAAGTATCTCCTCTACTCTATCTGAAGACGATCTTGTGCAATGATTAATGGGATGTGTACCAAGAGGACGACATATAATTAGAGCTGCTTCACCCACAAATGTATTTCGAGCTCGTCACGTTCGTAGGCTGTGATTGTGAAATTGGCAGAATTCATTTGCACTGTCTGCTGTGATTGATTTTGGTGAGCTCTTGCATGCGAAAATCTTGTTATTGATTGATCTCGATCAGCATTCAGGTAATTGATTTATAAAACTCTTTCTAACATGTCCGAGTTTGAGCAAATTATTTTATTATTTGTGTTTGGCACTTGCGCCGCCTCAGCTTGAGTTGATATGTCAACACTTTGAAGTTGTCATCCCTGCCTGCGCGTTTGGCTTATAAGATCTAGTTATACTTCTCAGGTTTAGGAAGTATTCACAAAGGAAGTATTAGGTAATTTTCAGCAAAAATAAAGTTTAGATATGAATAAATGATAAAAAATCTTGCCAAACTGGTAGTTTTATTCGAAAAATTTCAAGAAGTCAGTTATAAAGATGATGATAAAATGGCTCCATGGCTATTTCGATGGCTCTTTTCAAAATTTCTGTTTTGTTTACTTTGGTCCTGAGGATGATGGACGTTTTGTTCCACCGAAATAACTGTAGACCATTTTTATCATCTTTATAGCTAATTTTTTAGGCTTTTAGAATTGGACTAAAGTTTACTCATTATGCTTATTTTATTAGTTTTAACTGTTGTAGAAATTTACCTACATGTATTTCACTAAGACACTATATTATTTTAACTTAGACAAACAAAACTCTTGGAAATAGGGATAAAGAAGAGGAGGGTTTGCTAAAGGTGGTGATAAGTAAATTGAGCCATGCCTTAGACCACGCGAGTCAATGACATCGAACTTTAAAATAACCATGAGTAGTTAGCAATATTCATTTCATTCTTTTATCTGAAGGATATCGATGTATTTATTACGAGGCCCAGAAATGTTACGAAGACCAAGAATTGAAACCGATATCTGTAAAATGGTTCCATGACGGTGAAAAACGCACTCACAACCAAATGTTAGCAGATTAATAATTGATATGGCCATACACATAACTTATAAAGATATTAAGTAAAATACTCTCCTTCCCGGACATCCATGATCAGCCTTAACCTGTTGATCTGAATGGTTTGGGTCATGCAAATAAAATGTTGATAGTTGAACTTAATGGACACTTTTGAACCCGTCTCGAATTCGGAAACTCAATGGACTTGTGCACTGGTGAGCAAAACTTTTGGAACAAAGACTACTTTGCAGTGGAGTGGATGTGGTGTGGGGAAATGAGTCGAGAGCTACCGAACCGATAAGTTAAAACAAAACGATAATAAGAACAGAAAGCGAACAGTAAACAGGTTTTGTATCTTCCTCTTGTACTGACTAGCTTGCATCTCCCTCTCATATCCTTGACTGCATCGGCGCCTCTGAGTTTATTGGTGAAAGACCACGAGGAAACAGCTTCTCCCCTGATCAGGCATCAAGATCTTATGGACTTGGTCTAGCATTTCTTAGACCAGTGGGGATAAGCAACAACACGTAGGCAGTTACCGAACCGATGAGAAAAAATAATCGATACTAAAACAGAAGTGAGCAGTGAAAAGAGTCTTTGAACTGAAGTGGTGACACTGCACTGGGTGCCATGAGACAGGACAGTTCGTTGTGGACTGTATGACCACCTGAAACACTGATGTAGGCTTTTCACAGCGTTTGCATCAGAAAATGAGATGTGGATGAATTTCTTCTGATGCTGTTCGTGGCATCAGTTGCCTCTGATTCTGAAAGGGCTTCAGAGAATCAACGGTTATGTGATTTGTTCAGAAAATCAACGCTTATGATTTGTTCAAAGAATCAACAGCTATCTGATATGTTCAGAGAATCAACGGCTATTTGGCTTGTTCAGAGAATCAACGGCTATTTGGCGTGTTCAGAAAATCAACGGCTCTCTGATTTGATCAGAAAATCAACGGTTACGATTTGTTTAGTATATTAAAGGTTATCTAATTTAGGCAGAAAATCGACGGCTATATAATTTGTTCAGATAAATCAAAGGCTATCTAATTTAGGCAGAAAATCAACGCTATCTAATTTGTTTAGAAAAATCAACGGTTATGATTTATTTTATAACTCAATAGCTGTGATGATTCCGTTAAGTATATGGCATTGCATTATTTGATTAGAAAATCAACGGTTATATGATTTTATCAGAAAATAAATAGATGTTTTATCTGCTTAAGAAATCAACGGTTTTGTAAAAGTTCAAGCATGTTGTACAATTAAGAAAATATTTTTCTTTATTTTAATTTAAACATCGACTAAACCTGAAAATCATTAATATAATACCGAATAACTAAATGCAGTTTAAAAATGAATAAACTCTAAATAAACATCTGTATAACTAAACATGTTAAAAAAAATTACAAACGTGTTTCATCAACTTCCCACCATGGTATAAACTGTGAGATATTTCTTAAAATAATATGTGTGTGTCTAAGCAAAATCGTATTCCACTCATTTGATTATTCAATGTATCAATTTCACATGCTCCATTGGCGAATCTTGTACTCTTAAAGCAATCAAAAATCAGCTAGACACAAATAGTGCATGTAATAAAGCATCTCTAAACTGCTGAGAAGCGTCCTCGCATTTAATGCTTGAAAAACTAAATTCTACGCATAAAAGAACACATGAAAACTACTAACTACATTTTAACAACCGCCCCAAAAACCACCGTTACCACACACACACTGTTAACAAACTACTATAAAGAGCATTAAAAGATCACACAACAGTTCCATGATAAAAGAGCCAAGGCATCATAGTAATAAATGTAAATGTAGGGATAAATATATCAAATAAAAACACAAAATATGACATCACACGGAGCTAGGATATTTCATGACAAACACATACTTTTTCTACTGCCCATACAAAAGGGATAATTACTTTAAAGGATACAGACAAGAAAAATTACAATAGAAAGATCTGAGTCAACGATTGCAGGAATTGTTTGTGAACAGGTAGCATAGGCCAGATCTTAATTCGAAAATAGGGATGGTTTTTTGATTCCTTCCTTTAGATTTCGGTATTTGGAAGCTTAATTTTGTGAGAAATGAAGTCTAAAAACACTTTACACAATTTGGTTTCCAGAAAAAAGTCTGAAAAAGCTTTAAAACATTTTTTCTAGTTGAAAATATCGAAGTATGGTCATGTATGCTTTTATGTCGGTTAGTTTCTCATTCCTGGTAAAACAATTCCGTTACTTTTAAAGCTCATCTCTAAATATTTCTTTTCAGACCTCAATCTAATGATCAAGATTAAAAAATGAAGAAAATTTGAAATGAAACTAATCAAACCAAGATTTAACGTCAAACATGGAAAACGTAGGCCCCCTGAGAATGTAAAACTGCAGCGAATTCAATTGATGTTCATTCAATTTTCATAATCAAACTAAACACCGACAATCATGAAAATCAGTCAATGACTATCCACTAAAAATCGTTCAAATAACAATTGTGTATCGCATTGTAAGAATATTTAACAATTAAGGACTCTATAGTTTTGGTTGAAACCATTAAATGATGATTGGTATGTGTTGATATAATGCATAAAATATTTGACCTCTTTATTTTCACATATGTTCATTCATTCCTTATAATCGGACTGAAAGCCAACAATCACAAGAAAATCACTAGAATAAAAGTTATCCACCTTCTCACTCAGAAAGGAAATAAAATCCATAGAGAAAGTAGAACTGTTTGTTATAAATGTGATGTGTAAATGCACACTACCTAGCTTCAAAATTTTCACACGCAATCCAGTTGTGCTGCATAATTACTTATATCACCTATGAAATTTCAGCATAGTATAAGAGATTAACCCTCCGACAAGATATCCCGTCCATTAAGATATGACCAATTTTGCTAACAAGACATCTCGCCAAGAAATTGCCGATTTTTTATGAATACGAAATCGAGATTTTGTCAGTTATCTTCTAAAGACTATATATATCGTCCATCAAGTTCTGGTCAGTTTTGTTAATGACGAGATATCTCGTCGAGACAACTGTCCGCAGGGTTAATAAGGCATATTTAGCAGAAGTGCTGCTGATAGATTTGAGAAGCAACAAAGTTGTTTTCAGAACCTACGGGAAAGACTACAAGTTCTAATATTAAAGTTTATGCATACGACTTGCTAGATTATAATTATATTGACAGTTTTAATATGCATACAAACCTTTTGATTTTGAAGACCTACACTTTAAAACCGAAAAATCAAAATGATCTGAACATAAAATAGGTAGCTCTTTACTTCGACACCAGACAAAAGAAATTAATAAAGCTATTTTGTAAAATAATTTTCAAAAATAAATCTTTAAAATTAAATATAAATTTAAAGCAAAAATTAAATTTATAGCTTATCACCACACTCTTCAAAGTATGTCTACTTAGATAATTCACATTTTTTATAATTCAAAAATGCAATATGGTCTCTCTCTCATAAATATCTTTCCCGGTATTCTCAGTACGTTTTCGTCTCAAAACTGAAGTACTCTTTATTTAAAATTTCCCGTTTCTTACAATCAAACTGGTGTAAGAATAACAAATCAATATATTTTCAATAAATGAGGTAAGAATAAAATTGTAATATATTTAATCACAGAACTATTTGGACGAAATAATTGCGTGATAAAAACACTATAGTTTATTGAATGTTTGTTTACCTTATATTATACGATATTATTCAGAACATTAAACGTCTATTGCCTCATAAATATTTTAAAGGAACTTAGAATGTTTGTATTGAGCTACCGTCAATCCTTAAAATTTTATGGGACTTTAAGTTATTCGTCGTAAACGTGATTCAAAACTTTTATTATAGTTCATAACGTTGTAGGAAAATATACAGTTGAATAATTTATAGGCTATATATTATACAATTCCAAGCACTTTACCGTAACTCAAATGCGAAAAGCTACTTTTAAAATAAAATCGAGTTTGTTTCTTGGGAAATCTTTATCATCCACGCATGACTCAATTTGTTTGACACCGAAACTCTTTAGTGTAGAATGATGACATTATTTCGGAAAACGCAAGTGGCTTACTGTTCTATTTTATTCAAATCCATTAAGCCTCGAAACTATTAAAAATACTGGACTTCGAAATATTCAACATACTTTATTTGAAATGCACAAACGTAGAACAAAGCAAAAGTTTATCTATAAAAGATATTTCTTATGTTTCATTGTTTAGGCAGCTCACATCTGCACTTCGAGACCCAGTATCAGGTTAGATGGTACCTGATACTAGGTTGATATGACAGGCCCCTTATGAGATACCATTATTAATTACAAGTACTCATTGTTAGCTCGTACATAAACTCTGGTTGGATCATTTCCTTCCAATGGATACCAAGCCATTGTGATATACCAGGCAATGAGCGCACAGACAAGCTAAATAAAAATGGTTGTCTTTTACCCCAGCCGTCAAGCCTTCTCCCTTACCTCCGTGCTTGCAGGTTGATAGAACGAAAGATAAATAAGTCCGTCTGCGACCATCAAAAGCTTAAGGCCACGGACAAAACATGGAGCAAGATTTTGTCTGGCCCTGTTCCACCTAATTTGCCACGACATATTGCTACGGCAAATTTTCGAATTCCAACTAGACACGACTTTTTAAGAGGACACTTACACAGCATTGGTGTGAATGCTTCTCCTGACTGCCTCTTTTGTTCGACGGGGAGCTTTATGGATTTTAGTCATTTTGCACTTTTTACCTGACGATCACATCTTAGTTGACGACCTTTTTAGCCGAGTTAATTTGTACTGGGCTGCCCGTAGGAAATTATGGTCCCTGGACTTTTCCTGATGTAGGAAAAAAACTCATACGTAAATCTATTTGGTTTTTTTCACACTTATTGCACAGTTTTAATATAATAATAGTCCCTGATGCTAGGTTGAGATGATATGCCCCTCATGAAATACCATCATGAATTACAAGTACCCATTGTTAACTCGCACGTAAATCTCATCGTTTTTGTTCCTTTGCACATTTATTGTACAGCTTTAATAAAATAATGATAGTCCCTGATGTTAGGTTGAGATGATACGCCCCTCATGAAATACCATTATGAAGTACAAATGCTCATTGTTGACTTGCACAAGAATCCAATTTTTCTCTTTTCCTACGGACACTTATTGCGCAGTTTTAATATAATAAATATAATAAAGATTTAACTTTTAAGCTTGAAAAACAAACTACCACATTGCAATTCAAAAACTTTTCACATTTCTCTTCCCCTGTACCATGATAACTGTGGCATCTCCCTACGTAGGGGCATCATTGTGGTTTGTTGATATTTATTTGTTCAACTTATGGAACTGAATCATGACCAAAGTGTGTTTGTACGTTGTTATGAAAAACAAGTATAACCAGAATACTATCTTGGTATGCGGGCAACTTAGAACAAGAAATCACAATGAGCAGAAGTGGAGGTCAAATTACTTAGTGCTGGATTGTGTCAGTAAAGTAAATCATTCAAAGTTTTCAATATGACGAAGATTAACAGACAGCATAAAACTGAAAACAGCATAAGACTGAAATGATTTTTTCAAAAATTTGTTTCGTTGAAAAGTTGACACATACACCCAAAAATATGTAAGACTCATTCAATAAAAATCTTTCTTGTTAGTACACACCAAGTTAATTGAGTTATTGATAACTTTTATTTTATCAAATTAAATTATAAACGTATATGAGCATTTATAATATCCTTAATAATATATACTTTTTAATTTGTAATAATATTATTAGTCTTTTTCTCTGATATTATAATAAAAAATTCCCACTATTCTGGGTGTATTTGGTACTTTAATTTCCATTGAACAATCCAAAAAGCATTCATCAAGGGCGATTCAAATGGAATATCAAGTAGTTTTGAGAATTAAAAGTAGTGGTTTGAGATTTTCACGTGAGTATGCAATACCTCAGGAACGCCCCTGATTGCTGGCATAGAACCACATACTTTTTCTACTAAACAATACCACATACTAAATTACCCACCAGAATGATTTTTCCGGGAACAAGAAATTTCTGGATTCATAAAAAGGATGTTAAGTACGGAAATGCCTGTTTTGAGTTTATTTGTTTATGGAATGATGTTATTTAGACGAATTCAATAAGTTATAAAAAAATTCCTTGTCATTATTCACGATGCGAATTGACTCAAAAACATGACTAATTGTTTGTAAAAATAATCTGCTGACTAATGGGCAATATCTTTGTTAATTTCAAGATTATTAATTTTATGTGTGCAATTTTTAAACCTTTCCTTTTTGTAACAATAATGCAAATAAAGGCATTTAAAGATTAGGCTTAAGAGCCTAATATTTTAATGCCTTTATTAGCATTATACTTAAACATTACAGTCTAGAATATGAAGATAATTTTGGAATATAGGTGCAATTATCTCAATTCATTTATTACATTTAATAACATTTAAGAAAAAAATTTAATTTAGTAAGCTGAAAACCTTATTATCATCCAGTTGCTGAACAAGGTTATGTGAAGAAAGCTCTGATAAATATTAGAGCTAGAATTTTAGGTAATCTAGGCCATGTGCAATAATGACTAAAGTTTTTTGAATATCAGTTCATGGAATGTGACAAGCTAACGAAATCATTCCAGATATAAGATTCTTCACCAAGGATGTGTTAAAGATAACCTAAATACCATTGAAAAGTGACAAGTAATCGACAATAGAATTTTGGAGACTTATTTGTATAGAAGTAAATAGTCCTATCTGTTATATCTTTCCAAATAATCACTAAAATTGTCATTTAGGATGCTCTATCTGTCTTGTCAAATTTTTATATCAGAAAGAATGATATAGTTGTACATTTTTGCTTACTCATGGAGAAAACAAAGTTGGCATTAAGATTTTTATCAACACTCGAAAAAGCCCTCAAAATTTAACAGAATTGAAGTTTGAATTTCATTAGATTTGTAAATTGATCAACTTAAAACGCGCGAACCTGTTTGAAATGAAAACAATATGCTCTTCCTGGAATGTCCTCTCAAAATCCTTTTGGTATTTTAAAATCTTATTATTCATTTGAAGGAGGAAGGAAAAATGTAAACTATTTTCCAAAAATTGAAAGTAGTCAATTTGTTTGTGAATGTTGTAAATGTTTCATAAACCAATGTGTCCATGGTTTCTTTGAGTCAATTTGACTGCAATGCAAATACTTGAACGTATTGTAAATACAACAGCAAAAAAATTTGCTTAAAATAATTTTATTGCACTATTTATCATCACCGTCTGTTTAAAATCATATTTCCCCAAAACAGTTGCAGAATTTGTTGTAGAAAAACAATGTTGCTATTTTTCATGATGTGTTTGAAGTGCTTGTTCTTTAACGTATACCAATTGCAACAGCAGAAAAACAATTCTACGCGTTCCCCCAAATACAATTACAGAAATCATTGTAGAACCTCGATTTTTCTTTCTATAATTTAATTGAAATATTCTTGAACGTATTGCAGAAAAACAATGAATTCAAAATAATTTTGCTGCACTATTTATCCAGACTATCTACTTTAACTCGCATCCTACAAACACAGTTACGGAATTCAGTGTAGAGTCCCAATTTGTCTATTTTCCACCCGCTACACAAAATTAAAACAAATCGACTTCCAAATCCTACCTCCATTCAAATTTAGTATACAAAATACTACATTTTAAGTCCGGCTTCCACGAGTTGCTAGTCGAGTTTTTGACGAGTCTATTACTTAAATTAAGGGACTGGTGGTAACTTAAATAAATCGCTTCCACAACTGGTGTCTTTAGCGCGGGTGTCAGTTCTAAGTTTATAGTTCGGTGCCAAAATATGTTGCAGCGATAATAAGGGATACCATTCACTGCGATCACCATTCATGCTTTTGCGTATGGCAGCCTTCTGAAGACCTTTCACACCCTTTCAATAATCGATTGATCGAGATCGGCTTCTCTTGTGAAGTTCAATTCCGGGACTGTTGAAATTGTGTTAAACGTGATCTAAATTAATGTCTCGTGATTCTTTAACTGGAACTTTGGAAGAACGATAAGAATCAATGTCCAATGAGAACAGTGTTCAACGTTCGGCGTCATATAAATTCAGCTTGCACTTGACCGTCAACTCGGATGTTCGTGTGTGTTCTGTATCCCTTATATGTTAAATTAAAGAATAAATTCCTTTGCATATGAGTTTTCAATTCACGAAAACATAACAGTTGCTTTCTCGTCGGAGTCACACCATATCACTTACACTATTTTCATTGCTACTCCTTTTAATCTTACGTAAAGCCAACTGTTGTTTCCTTGAACTTTGGGATCTGTGACACCTCAATCCTCAATAAGAAACAGTTATCTAAACCACAAACAATGTTACTTTAATTAATGACACGTCAGAGAATCCTCTGAATGAAATCTCAATTCCTCGACCATCGTATGGCATAGAACGGAATGGGTTTTTCTTTAGATAAAAACACTGTTTCAAGCACTGATTATTCATCTTAATCAGGAAGGTCCATTTCCACAAAGTTGGAAATAAGCTTTTTCTCCCAGTTTTCAATGTTCCACAGTAATGAGTTCGTCTCTGGTTGCGGAGTCAAGCTGCGATAAGTGAAAATGGCCCATTCATCAATACCGTCGGAACGAAACAAATAATGCCAAAGATGCAGGATGTCAATTTCTGTACACTTCATTGGGAATACATTGCTAGGAGATTAGACTGTTTAAAATATTAAATTATGAGAAAGTTCTCAACAGTATTAAGAAACTGTGGATGTGCTTATTTCTTTAATTTTAACGTACCTTACATGCTGTCCAAACAAATTTCAGAGGAGGCGAATCTAGAGCTGCGGTCGCTATATCTCACAGAGGGTTGCAAGTTTGAGACTCAATCCAACCAAGGACCGTCTTGTACGTGGGGGTTGGTACATGTTAAATCTGTCGCGGCCTCAAATGTCCTCACGTTGGCTTGGTGTAGCAGTTTGCAGAGTGGGGTTCCAGCTCAGGGATTGACCTCGTCATCTGACCTTGGTTTAAAATTACGAGGTGTTGACCTTGGATTTTGTCCTTTCGGGATTGATCCCGGACCGTGGCCAATAGCCCACTGTGTGCGACGTAAATTCGACTACCAACCAACCTCCTTGAATGGGATAGAGCTAGGTATAGAAATATTCTAGATACATTAGGCCTCAAAGGTATTGGTAAGGTATTTTTATGTTTCTTGGTTGGCTTTTTTGTGGCGCAAGACCCATATTTGGCTACGCTGTGCCAAATACAAGACAACTTCAAGTAACGAACATACATACAAAAGGAAAGGTTTTTACTGAATCCCATATTTGGACCCATATTTGGCTACGCTGTGCCAAATACAAGACAACTTCAAGTAACGAACATACATACAAAAGGAAAGGTTTTTACTGAATCCCATATTTGGACCCATATTTGGCTACGCTGTGCCAAATACAAGACAACTTCAAGTAACGAACATACATACAAAAGGAAAGGTTTTTACTGAATCCCATATTTGGACCCATATTTGGCTACGCTGTGCCAAATACAAGACAACTTCAAGTAACGAACATACATACAAAAGGAAAGGTTTTTACTGAATCCCATATTTGGACCCATATTTGGCTACGCTGTGCCAAATACAAGACAACTTCAAGTAACGAACATACATACAAAAGGAAAGGTTTTTACTGAATCCCATATTTGGACCCATATTTGGCTACGCTGTGCCAAATACAAGACAACTTCAAGTAACGAACATACATACAAAAGGAAAGGTTTTTACTGAATCAGAAGATAGAAATACACCCAGAGTAAGCTACAGGCATCGAGTTTACACCGTCTACAACTCGCTGGTTGCCAGCACAGGGGGCAAACCTATTGAGTCACGACGACCTACCTGATGGTCTAAGAGGCGGTGCTATAGGCGGTGAAACATAATGTACTCACTCCTTAGGTCATTACTCCTTAAGCAAACTGGTTTTTAAACCTTTTAGCGTAGGTAGGTAAGTAGTTGAATTATGTCACACTGGAGCAACACAAAAGTCTATTGGGGACGGTCCGGGATAGGTCCGAAAGGGAAAGATCCTAAAGGAACGCCTTGAAATTTGGAATCAGGATCAGATGACGAGGTCGACACCTGAGTACCCCACTCTCCAAACTTCCACATCACGTTGGCGTGATGTAGAAGACACTAATGGCGCAACTTGGCTAAATATGGCCCTTGCGCCAAACAACACTTGTCTATTGAAGTATTGAATCTATAAATGAATATATTTTTTCAATTTTTCAAGATGAGGATCCTATTGCACCTGAAAAAGGGTAAAAATGAATTTTTCTCTATAGGAAATGTTATAAAGTTGTTTTATTCGCCTGAATATCTTAGACAAACTTTAAATTTAACTTGGGGAATAATCAACACAAGTGCTAAAGAGTTTCATTTCACTCAGCTGTACCTGTCACGACTAACATCCATTAATAACCCCCATCGGAGATCAATTCTGACAGACGCATGTGATCACTTACATACAATTAAAAGAAAAGAGGTTTTATATGATAAAGAAAAATTTAATTGATCACATTCCAAAAGCGAAATCACTCACGGCACAAAACCCTGCAATTTTCGGAGACGTGTGATTTTGATTTGTGGCAAGAGAGAATCATTTAAATTACACGTGATCCTCTGCAACAGCGTATAGCGTATGCGAAGAAAAGCAATGCGCTTGCAGACTTGCGCGCTTGTTAAAGTTTCAAAGGAAGAGCTGTAATTAAACGCTGGGTAGAGGACCGCCGCAAAAAACATGCAATTTTTTGATAACCATCTGGGAAAGGCTCAAATTATGTAATAATAGAGCAGATGTATGAAAACGTTCGATGGAACATTTAGGCTGTCGATAATTCCTTCTGTGGTCCAGTACGAACAATCATTAAAAGTTCCAAACTTTTATCTGTCTTTCTTATCTCACTTAGAATGGCAACGTCTCGTATCATTGCCTGTTTTTATTTTTGTTTGCAAAATGGCAGCATGACTATTAACAAGTCATCATTCGTCTCGCTCAAGTGCAAATATGATGGCGATAACCGATCTGCGACTACAACACTTTTAGCTCCGAAAAACCGCAAACTGAGTGTACACATGACAAAAGTAGTTGTAAGTAACGTTTGTATTTAACATCAGTCAATGTCTATCTGAATATCTCGGTGAAATAAATGCGTTTAGTAATCCAAAGGAACTCATTCTTATCAGTTAATGGATTAGTAATGAAGACGGCTTAGAGATGGAGCATGACAAGCAAGAGTGATGGAAAGTACATCAGAATCGGGGCAGAATAAAAGCGAGTTTGTCCCTAACTTTGGCATTTAAATTTTTGAGTCGTTTATTTTTATAATAAAGTGAACAAACGCGAGGGATAAAAATATTTTCATACCATTTTTAAACCAGAGGGCGCCCTCGCTTGCTAATCATCGCTGAGGTGGGACATCATGCGCCCTAGCATCAAAACATTTGACAGTTAATGCATGACAGTTAGTATAAATTTAACCCTCCAAATGGTAACGCGAAATTCACATCCAGTAAGTGCTTCCGGTTAATGAAAAAAGTAAAACTAGAGTTTCGTTCAGTAATTTACCTGGATTGGATTGGAACCGTAGGTGGACACTGTTTCACCTGTGTGACTGTCAGTTATACAGGGTGTCCCAAAAAGGTTGTTCCGCGATTTACCATTTGGAGATAAGTAGGCAATGTAAATTGCAAAAGTGCACCAAATAAGGTAAGTAATTAAGATATGTGGATAAAATTATCACGTGATAACAATTTAACCGGATACAGTTTTTAATTTCTATACCACCCCTCTAGATAAAAATCCGATATAGCAAAAATCTTCCTTACCTGTATCCCTATCGTTAGTAAAAAAACCATATTTCTGTAGGTTGAATAGTAACGGAGATACAAGAGTTTCTATTTTAAGGGGGCCGTATCTAATCTAGAACGAAAACTGACCCATGGCCAAGAATGAAAAGCTAAGTTCCGCATTGCTGCAGATGGAAAAATTTCCTTTTATTTTTATTTAAACCATTTTTTCTACAATATTTTTATTAAAGATTACATTGTCTACTATTATGCATTGCGATTTTCATCTGCAGTTGCAATACTACATTACTTTGCACAATGTTGCACTTTCTAAAAGAAAAAAAATGCTTTTTAGCATTGTGTATGCGGTCCCTAATCTGACTGCTTGAACAGCTGTGCACAAGCGGTATAAGTCAACTTTTTTGCGTCCTTATGCCTCCATTACTGTTCAACCTACAGAAATGCAGTTTTCTGCTAACGATAGGGACGCAGGTGAGGAACATTTTTGCTATCTCGGATTTTTATCTAGAGGGGTTGTATAGAAATTAAAAACTGTATCCACTGAAATTGTTATCACGTGATAATTTTATTCACATATCTTAATTACTTACCTTATTTGGTGCACTTTTGCAATTCACATTGCCTACCTATCTCCAAATGGTAAAAAGATAAATTGAGGAACAACCTTTTTGGGACACTCTGTAGAGTCCGCCTTACGAAGGAGTTTCGGGGATTAGGGAGAGCCCAGCAATCTATTATACACATAAAACATTCAAGATAGTACACATAAAAAATAGAAGGCAAGTGAAGGGCAAAACATGTAAGTACAGAAATACAATATTACGTAAGAAAAGGATTACAAAATTTGTTAAATTTACAGAGAACCAAATGATAACATAAAAGTAATACTGATAATAACAATACAATACAAATGATAATAGTAACATAATAAATAATCCATATATAATAAATGGTAACAATACACAATGAATAAGGATAGGCATTTAGAACAAAAAAATTCAAAGAGCAAAACCACTAAGACAACTAAAAAATACAGATATACTAATTTCGTAAGAAAAGCTAGGTTATTTCGAGAACTTTCGACTTCTCAGCTCTCACAGATATAATCAAAGTTGGAGCTGAGAAATTCCATCATTTTAAGGATTTAATTTACCTGTATTGGAAATGTTGGTAATTTACAAACCCTAACGATAAATGTATCTGTCATATTAGATATTGGTTAATATATAGATGGAATCTCGTGTCAAGCCAGGATATCGCCGGATGATGAAATCACTTGAAATGCAAACAATGTGTGTGTAGCGTGATTAAATATGATCCGAATAATTAGAATTTCGAATTTTGCTGTCCTGTTTAACTATCGGTACCACTGGAATAGCGCTATCTGAAATGCTACATTTTTCAAAACAAACCCGTGGTATTCGACTTTGGTTCTTTTACTTATTGAAATCCATCCTATCCTAGGGCCACGGTAGCCCGGTTGGAAGAGTAACGACAGATTTAATGTGCACCATCTGCTAATCCGTGTCGAATCCAACAATTGGCGAGTTCGAATCCAACCAAAGACCGTCGTGTACAACGGGGATGGTACACATTAAATCTGTCGTGGTCTCAAATGTGCTCAAGTTGGCGTGGTGTGGAAGTTTGGAGTGTGGGGCGCCAGCTTAGGTGTTGACCTCGTCATTTGACCGTGGTTTAAAATTACGTGGTGTTGTCTTTGGATCTTTTCCTTCGGGATTGATCCCAGATCGCCACCAATAGCATGTTGTGTTGCTCCAGTGCGAAGCTAATAAAATCCCTACTCTACCATTCTATCCTCGCCCCCTGCTGATGCTTATCACCTGATTAGCGTTGGCATCTATTGGGGCAAGGTTATCACAATAATTATATCCATGCAGAGAAGTCCACGCATCTTAACCCTCCAAGTGGTTTCGACGAGATATCTCGTCCATCAAGATCTGACCACTTTTGCAAATTACGAGATATCTCGTCATCAAGATATTGCCGATTTTTTTATGATGACGGTATCAAGGTTTGGTCAATTTTTTTCTAATTATGAAATAATTCATCCATCAAGATCTGGTCAGTTTGTTAATAACGAGATTGCTCATCAAGACAACTACCAGAAGGGTTAAGAAATAAAATTTTTAACAAGTCTTTTTTCTAGTTTGTTATCAGACGAATCCTTATTAAATTGTCCTCTTTAGGGGTGTAGGGTTATCACAACCACTAGGTACTCCTTTTCTTTTTCCATAGGGTAAACACGGGGATCGTACTCCCGGGAAAGCGATCATTCTGCTTTCATCCTACTACTCTATTCCCCAATCACTCTTTTTTGATTGACGTTATCGTGTTTGGCGCAGCTTAGCCAAACATGGCCATAAAACCTAATTACAGTCAACCAAAATTACTAAATGGCGATACCCATTAAAATTCACTGGAAATTTATGATGACTGTGAGATTCCATCTTCAAGATTGGCCCATCATCTAACCTGGTACCGTAGTCCTAAGTACGGAGGGGTAGAGTTGTTGAAAAAATAGCTTATATTATCTAAACTCGAATAACACAAAATGAAACGACACAGAGATAATTTAATTTTTGAAAAACAGAAGCACGATTTGACAATGGACACAAGTTGGTTTATGCGGATGTTGAAATTTCTTAAAAACATTAAATTCCACCTAATTTTGTGTGCAGTTTCGTTTTCTGAGATATGGAAGATTTTTATAACTTTCAATATTGCATACATGTTGTGAGGTTCCTACGGTCGGACACTGAGGAATGCTGACCAGCAGGAACCACTTGATCTTCTCCCCTTTCAACCGAAGTGGGAGAGTTCGTAGATTTGGACGGAATGTGGGAGAATTTCGGAGGTAGGTAGTCGAATTAACGTCGCACTGTGGCAACGCAAAGGCGACAGTCGATCAGTCCCGAAGGGAAAGAACCGAGGACACCACCTCGTAATTTTGAGCCCCGGTCAGATGACGCTGGCACCCCATTCTCCAAACTTCCACACCACGCCAATCCCGAAGGGAAAAATCCAAGGTCGACACCTCGTAATTTTAAACCAAGGTCAGATGACGAGGTCAATCCCTGAGCTGGAACCTTACTCTGCAAACTGCTACACCAAGCCAACGTGAGGACATTTGAAGCCTCGACAGATTTAACGTTCACCAGTCCCCACTTATACGATGGTCTTAGGTTGGGTCGAGTTTTCTAACTCCAAACCCTCCGATTGTTAATCCGCTACTCTTCCAACCTGGCCACCATTGTGGAGAAGATTGGTTGGGGTTTTACGGCGCAAGGACTGTACATATATGGCCAATCAGCCATCGACTTACTAATGAAATAGACGGAACATGTGAGCAGAGTCGATGTCCTAAGATCTCTGAAGGGTAAATCACGAGGACTTACGAATCGCTGACTAGTGTTTTTGATAACGATGGATAATCACTTTAACCAATCATTATTGTAGGATTCATACTTTTACCCACAACCACGTGACAGATCTCCAAACCGAGCTACTGGAAAATACAGGGTAATTCAAAATGAATATAGCGATTACAAACGGCTATAACTATTTATTGAAAAAGAATTTATCGATAAGATTAACACATAATGTAGACGGAACTTCAAAATTTTGTGTACATACGTCATAGAAGTTCTATGTGACTTCCCTTGGTCACACGGACAACAACTAGGCGGTAGTCCATTTCACGCCATACATTCTGAAGCATGTCTGCAGTTATGCAGACATGCTTCATGCGTAGGCTTCCGCTTCACTGCACCTGGGCCTTACGTAAAGAAATTTTGAAGTTCCGTCTACATTATGTGTTCTTATCGATATGTGTTCTTATCGATGTGTTAATCTTATCGATAAATTCTTTTTCAATAAATAGTTATAGCCGTTTGTAATCGCTATATTCATTTTGAATTACCCTGTATAACATGAAGCTGCTGGCGCATGCTCCGTCTATTTCATTAGAAGGTCGATGCAATCAGTGCCAAACGCAAAATAGACAGCGTTAAGTAAATGGACACACACAAGGAAATTTTTACTGACACGGAAGGGAGAAGTGGAACCTGCACCGCTTACTACTCGCAGGTTGCTAGTTCGCAGTGGTAGGCCTCGGGGGCCCCTAGGAGAAGGAAAAGGAGAGACAGAAGAGGAACTTGAGGGTCGGACACGGAAAAGGATGGACGCAAGAGGAATCCTTCGAACGTCTTGTCGATAATCCTAAACGATTGATTAACTGAATTGTAAATAGAAGAAAACTATGATACTCCAGAATTGATTAATAAATGTTTTAACCCTCCTGGTGATTGTCCCGACGATAATCAGATTTGCTAATGATGGCCTATCTCGTCATTAGCAAAACTGATCAGATCTTGATGGACGAGATGTCTCGTCATGAGGAGAAAATCTTTATCTCGTCATCAAAAAAAAATCGGCAATATCTTAATGACGAGATATCTCGTCATTAGCGAAATTGGTCAGATCTCGTCAAAACCACTTGGAGGGTTAATGAAATGCACACCAAGAAGCGCCATCTTAAAAAATGTAGAAAACGAACGATCTTTCACACATGCTTTCTTTTCAGTAAGACAGAAACATGCCCACACAAAAGCAAAACTGCAACAACATTAATATCTTGCTTGTAAGTCAACAGGTCTGCTCCGCATGTGTGTAAAAATCGCAACCTCCTTCCTGCTCTTAAAACGCGTTGAGAAGTAAACAGTGCCAAGAATAACTGGATGTTGAAGACTCCCTCGTTTCTCAACACTTTCCCTGCAGTCTGATAGCTCTGAAGAGTAATTACTCCGGCTCAGAGCTGCAATAATTTAGCCAGTGCGCCACACTGATAAGCAAAGGCTTCCGTGAATATGTCCTTCCGTTTCTGTCACGACGTATGGAAAGTGTTCCCAATTTAAACTGATTTCTTACCACGGATGTGAGTTTTGGTCGTCTCCTGTCAAGCGAACATCCAGACTTTTTCTTTGGGAGAGCTGAAGATGATTTACATTACCACATTAATTGCACAATTAAAATAATCCTTTCTAGAACAGTGGTTTTCAATTTGTGAAACCGCGGCCCGGTAATTTTTCTTATAAAAGGGGGACCCAGAAATTTACTGGTTTGCCTTTCCAATTTTTTAATGTTCATACATTAAACTAACATAAGTATGAATAATCATAAAGAATATTAGTATATTTACGAGGGTCGTTTGATGAGCTTAGTAAATTTCTGAGATGGTGTCTTAAGTCATTTGGTGACGTCACGTCTGGTAGGTGTCATTCTTCAAACTAGCTCAGGCCTAATTTCAGCCAGATGCGACATTTTACGTTCTACAGATGTTTGAAGCGAGCATTATAGTAGTTGATATAAAAATGGAAAAAAATTAGTTCCGTGCAATGGTAAAACATATTTATTTGAAGGAGATAACCACACAGATATGAACCATGAACTTCATCCAAATAGGAATTGGATGAAGTTCATGGTTGCTACACCAACACTGAAAGCAGTTTATTTCTGGACAAGTAAGTCAACGGGGCCGATCATGAACTAAAAATGAAGTGTTCTGGATGTCCAGTTGAGGTCACCAACGGATGGGAGGACCCACTGAGCCACGGCAGTCCCTCAAGGGCATATGTATGCCCATAGGAAAGAGTCTATATATATATATATAATTAGTTCTCGTGTAGCAAAAAAATTTACCGTAGAGCGTCAAATCAAATCATTTCCGGCCACCCCTTACCAGGTCTTAAACGTTTCGTTGATAAACTGGATGACTTGGGTCATAAAAAATGTCTCTTCCCCTGCCCAGCCTTAAGCCCTTAGTTGGAAGGCTGGGTTGTTTGGGTCATAAAAAAACATGTGTCTCTTCCCTTGCCCGGCTGTTGATAAACTGGGTGGTTTTGATCCTTAAAAGTTATACATGCCTCGAAATTCTACTCGTAGAAGGTACACATTAAAGATTAAAGGACAGACTTGGGGCCTGTTGAGTGTAGACGCTTGGAGCCGTAGGAACAGTATGATTGATGAACATCTCTAGTAAATTCGTGACTGATATGACGGGTTTCTATGCCTCTTACAAATATTTAAGTGATTTTTACCTTTCGCCGGAGAAAATTTCATCATTAATAATACACCCCCGCATTTGACTTGATCACTTGATTGTCAAAAAGAATTTTTTCGAAACGATGTAAGTGCATTATTTACCATCACTTAACCTTTGGTTTGTCTTATAAAAACTTTCAGGGAATGTGTAAATATTTCCACTCTGAAGCAAAAAAAGTGTCCAAATCTAAGAAAGCAGTTTTATCATTGCTTAAATCATTTAATTTTGTATTAGTCCTATCGCCCATAGGGAGTATAAAAAAATTCTGCAAAAACTTTAAGGAGAGGTAGGGGTGGTTTTAGGTTTTATGGCGCAAGGACCATATTTGGCCAAGCTGAGCCAAACACAAAGCAACGAGGGAGGGAAAAAGCAGAAGGGTAGGCGAGGGTAAAACAGAACGGAAACAGATCACTCAGGTACTCGGGATTGTGATGCCCATACTCATCTAAAGATGTTCCCCTGGGGCAAGGAGAGGTAGGGAGCAAAAAATAAAACTGTATGCACATAGGGTGTATGCACGCAAGCTAGAGCATAGTTTCCCCCTAAGTGGGCGCTACCACCCCCTGTGTGCACTGAAGGAATCTTGAGGGACAATGTTGACCCTAGTGGAAATAAGGAGCATTGAGGAGCAAGAGAGGGCAATAAGAAGCTAAAAGAATTTGACTAAAAATGTTTTAAGCAAGCAGTTATTCAATTCACACTCACTACACTGATGCAGTCTCATTGATTTATTTTACTAAAAAGACCGACTGCAAATAGTTGACTATGGAGAAATTTTCAATTTTGTTTTAAGCATCCCTAAAAATTTCACAAAATACTTTCTTAAATGTATCTTGGTGTGGAAGTTTGACGAGTGGGACGTCAGTTCAGGTGTTGGCCTCGTCATCTGACCGTGGATAAAATGAGGAAGTGTTGTCCTCAGTCCTTCCCTTCGGGACTGATCCTGGACTGTCCGTCCCCATTGTGTCCAGTGCTACATAAATTCGATTACTTACCCATCTTCAATGTATTTACCTTTACTGCTGTCTAATTTCCTACCATTTACCAAATAGTCCGCCGTGTTCGTTCCTCCATTGCGACGTTAATTAACTACCTACCTACCTCCGGGTACCAAAAGAATGACGGCAGAGCGCTAAACCAATTACCTTTACTCACCAAAAGATGCCATCGTCAATGCCATTCACGTGATTGAAGTTTTTACCCTGTTCAGCATAAAATGATATGGATTAGAGAAGTCATCGATAAATCAAACACATCTTTAGCATTAAATCCTTCAAAACATGAGTTTACAAGAAAAATTATTTAATGTATGATGCAAATAATATTCTGAGCTGGTATTTTAAATCTCGTCCATCATCGATCCAAACAAATGCCACATAAATACCAAGGCCAACGGGATTCCTAAACCATTTCTCACAAATCTACACATCCAGCAACTAGGCTGTGGGTTTAACCTACTTGCCTATTCAATTTTTCCAGTGAGGCGCCTTTTTACCGGAAAATATATTTTGTAAGCAGAAATTATTATTTAAAACACTAAGAGTAATGAATGAAAACGAAAAATAATCGTCAAATAATTTTATTCCAGACTCATGCTTTTAATTATGCTTAATAAATGATCGATTGTGTTTGATAAATGATTGATTTTGTATAATAACTTATTATGTTTGGCATATATGCAATCCGTTCTGATTTAAATTATAAGAGGCATTTTGTGTCAAGCTAAATGTAGGTGGTGGTAGGGTACCTGCGGCGATATGTTGTCTTTAAGTATTCTGAACGTGACGTCAATTGGCTTGTTTTTCGAATAGGATTTCAGCACTTCGCCATTAAAAATTCTAAAAAATGAACTAAGGATTGATGATAGTTGATGGGTCAAAACCAATTGGGTTCTACGCCAAATGTCGCCAAAAAGGCGATAAACTGCGTTTCAAGGTTTATTTTCACTTTCCGTTTGATTTGTTTGTCTGCTCTGAAAATTTCTGTCATAAATCAATCTGACCGAAAGGCAATGCAATGAAGTAGTTCTCTTAATAATCCGTTATTTTCAAGTCAGTCTTTATGAAACTGTATCCACGGCTGCTATATAGCTAACGTAAACCTCATCGGCTCCTTTATATGAATCAAAGACCGTAGTGTACAAGTGAACTGGTGCACGTTAAATATGTCGTGGCTTCAAATGTCCTCGTTTGCGTGGTGTGGAAACTTGGAGAGTGGAATGCCAGCTAGGTGTTGACCTCGTCATCTGACCGTGATTCAAAATTACGTGGTATTTTCCTCGGGTCTTTCCCTTCGGGATTGATCCCGGACCTTCACCAATAGCCGGTTGTGTTGCTTCAGTGCCATTACCATTAGCACCTTTATATGAAAAAATGCATTTTTAATTAATTATATCAATTTTATAAACTAATATTTGTTAAACGGTAACTAACAACAATGAATAAAAGACCTACTAGTGTCTAGACCTATTACTTCCGAAGACTTATTTTCCTCCTATAGAAGCCCGATTGGAATAATAGCAACTGGAGGGTTGCGAGTTATAAATCCAACCAAAGACAGTCGTGTACATGGGGGGTTAGTGCGCGTTAAATCTGTCGAGGCTTCAAATGTCTTCCCGTTGGCGTTGTGTGGCAGGCTTGGAGAGTGCCAGCTCAGGTGTGACCTCGTCATTTGACCGTGGTGTAGCGTTGTCCTCCTCGGATCTTTCCCTTCGAGTTTGATCCCGGACCGTCGGCAATAGCCCGTTGTATTGCTCCAGTGTGACGTTAATTAAATACCTACCTCCTAGAACCAACAATAATCCGTCTCGGTTTATACCGAATGATCTCAGCCAACGACATTAATTTCTGAAACCAAACTAACTTTTATAAAATAATCTGAACAGCAAGAGATATTAGATTTTTCTAGGCTTTATAATCTGAAACGCCTAATACCTTTCGGGTTAATTGCGGGTCAGTGGGTTCGCCTACTGCACTATCAACCTGAGAGTTGTAAGCGTCTCAGGTTCGATTCCTCTCCGGATACAGAAGAGAAATGCCCCGAGTGGATTTCTCTTTTTATCAGTGAAACATTCATCATGTGTGTCCATTTCTTTGACGTTGTTTCGAGCAGCTTGGCCGAATATGGCTCTTAAAACTCGACCCAACCAACATAATATCTATCGTGGATGGTGGTAATGGTAATTAGTTAACGTCGCACTGGAGCAACACAACGGGCTATTGACGACTGTCCTGGAGCAATCTCGAAGGGAAAGGTCCGAGGAAAACACCGCGTAATTTTGAACCAAGGTCAAATGACGAGGTCACACCTGAGCTGGCACCCCACTCTCCAAACTTCCACACCACGCCAACGTGAGGACATTTGAGGTCACGACAGATTTAACGCGCACGACGGTCTTTGGTTGGATTCACTCAGTTAAATAAAACCCCTTGGTTTAAGTACACTACTATTTGTGAAAATTGAAACACCGTGAAGGAATCATGCAAATTAAACGAAACTTGCAGGAAATGCAAAACATGTTAGGATATGCAAATGATTAGAATTGCAAAGCGATCGCGCATGTATGGGCCGATAAACACCCTCTAAACTTCCAAGTGAGCAGTGTATAAAAAGGTGCGTTAAAATGTGTGTATCGTCCTTTGACTGCTGTAAAGGATTGATTAGAAGTCAATATGCCTCGCCAAAAACAGAGTGCCATACGAGCAACTAACGGAGTTCGAACGGGGCCGCATGGGTGGGGGTGGACTTTCGCATCTTGAAATCGCCACTCGCACGGGGGGTAATGCAACAACAACAGTGATGCGTGTGTGGAAGAGATGGAACGTGGAGAACCGGACAAGTCGAAACCCCGACAGTGGGACACGCAATATGACGTCACCACGGAACGAAACACTTCATCCGCATGGCGGTGACGGATCGTGCGTTGGCACAACATTGGAGCACGTCTACAGGTGTACCATTGTCTGCCCCACGGTTCGTCGACGTCTTCTGCGCCATGGGCTACGTGCAAGGATTCTCCTGCGCACGATTCCCTTGACGTTGAACCACCGACGTCTCCGACTACAATGGGCTCATCAACACAGCCAATGGCATGCCGATTGGCAACAAGTCGTTTTCTCAGATGAGTCCCGCTACAATCTGGACTATAACGATGGACGCGTACTCGTCTGACGCTAGAGGTGAACACCTTCTCCCGGAGTGTCTTATTCAGCGTCATACTGGACGAACGCCTGGCGTTATGGTCTGAGGCGCTATTGGATATTATGGGAGATCCCGCCTACTCCAAATTGTGGGGACCCTGAACAGCGGACGCTACATCAGGGAAGTTGTGGAGCCCTATGTCCTAACCCTCCTGCAACGCATTCCCGGAGCTGTATTTAAACAAGACAATGCCCTTTCACATGTTGCTCGGAATGTACAAGCCTTCTTCAGTGCACGATAGGTTCCGCTTCTTCCATGGCCTGCACGTTCCCCGGATATGTCGCCCATTGAACATGTCCGGGATTACATCGGACGGCGACTCGCTCGTCGGGCAGAGAGTACGGCTGAACTTTGGCATCAGATAGAGGCCATCTGGAATGCCATTCCTCAGCATGACATTCAGAATCTGTATGATTCGATGCCACGACGTGAACAGGCTCTCATCGCTGCGCGTGGCGGCTGCACGAGATATTGATTTTCGGCATTATTTTTGTTTTATTGCTTTGTAAATTTGATCGTTTATTGAAACCACTATATATAATACGTGGAATAAATTTAATTTATTTTTGATGATTCTTTCATAGTATTGCAATTTTCACAAACAGTAGTGTATTAGTTGCATTCTGAATATCTTTACTTGTAACCAAAAACGACGTATCCAATATATTTTCAGGTAGGTAGCTAGTGCGTAAGTGAATTAACGTCGCACTGGAGCAACATAACGTTCCATTGGTAACGGTCGGGGTATACACCTCCACGTATACACCGGTCTTTGGTTGGATCGAGTCTCGAACTCGCAATCCACCAATTGCTATTTCGCTACTCTTACAAACGGGCTACTGCCCGTCTCGCCCCAAAAACAGTGCACACTATTTGCAAAACCACGCCAAAAAAATAGTATTTGCCAGACAGTGTGTTTAGGTTTATTTTTAGATGCTTAATGAGACACCTTTTCGGTGTAAACATAAACTACCAAAAGTATTTCTTTGATTTATCGCTGACTTGGCGACGTTTGGCGTTAATGTTTAGGATTGATTCTATGAGACATGGCCGAAAGTTCATTCGAGTAACATACCAAGTTGCGTCCCACGATACGATATATCGACAATAAAATAGACAGTGTGCGCGCGCAGCTTCCGGTCGCTGTTTAAAGATCTGTCACGTGGTTGTGGGAAATCTAATGTGAGAAAAATTATTGATCGGTTAAAGTGATAATCCAGCGTGATTAAAACCACTGGTTTGCGCTTCGATGGCCAATCGGCCAAAGTCCATTTGCAAGCCCGTGTGATCACCGTCGACGTGACTACGACAGCGACTCCGCCCACATGCTCTGTATTTCATTAGGAAGTCATTGGTACGAAACAGGAACTATGTACTGTCTGTCTGTCTCGAGAACTGCTTGTGTCTGGAGCAATTCTCGTGGTAGACAGACACAACTCGCTCTACATTTCGCTTTGCAGAAAACTCAGGGAAAAACTATTAATTACTAACCGAGCACCTTCTGGGAATGTTTATACCTACCTGCATTTTTGTCTAGATGCACCACTTCCAGTAAAACGAAAACGCCAAGCTACGAAATAGCTTTTGCGATTTTTAAGGGACGCAGAGTTCCCTTAAAAATCGCCAAAGTGTCCCATAATTATTCTCTTCAGGGCTCTTGATTGCAACTAAATCCGTCTCTTTTAACATGAGGATGTGTTGGCAGGGACGGAATGAAAAAAGACCTACTTTATAGCCGCGTAATAACTTCCTGCGCCCCTTTGGGCTGGCAGCGAGGTGCACGCATTGTTTAATTAATCCCGTGGGTCTGGGCAGCGATTAATCGCAGGTGGAATGAAAAGTTCCTGCCCTCGGCCAATCACACTTCTATCAACAGGTCTATATTTTATCTTCGCCGAAGAGAAAAGGTTGCGAGGCTTTTACGGTAATCGGAAAAGAACCAGTCGACGCCAATTGGGCTTGTATTGGAGATTTGGTTTTAAGTGGAACAGTACCCTAACCAAAATGTCGAATTTTTTACTATCTTTTATTAATTAGACAACTTTAAAGAATATGTGTGTAAAATTTTATAGCTGTAGCTACATTATTTAGCGAGTTATTAAAGTTTTTCTATCGAATGTAATGACCGAAATCGAAAGTCATTTTAAAACTTTAAAGTGCTTTTTCTTAGCTTTCTAGTATCTAGGTTTTCTAGTTTCTTCTAGTTCTTTTTTCTAGTTTTCGTAACTACAGTATATTTAAAATGCTAGGCTTTTTTTGAAATTGAAGTAGGATATGAAACTTTTGTGGGTTGTTTATTATGATGTATTTGATAACTTTGTGCATGGAATAAAGATATGGAAAAATGGTTATTTTTCAAAAATTGATGAAATTAACTATGACTGTTTTTTTTTTGTTGTTTTTCAGTGTTTGACACAAAAATGTTTGTAAAAAGAATAAATAACAGTGGTACATGTAATCCCATGCACAAAAATCTGGGGAACGCTTCATGGAAGGTAAATAAGAAACTTTTTGAAAAAAAATTAAAATTTTCAGACGGAGTAGACGCCAATAAAAATTCCAAACAATGAATTCCAAAGATAGTTGATTGGTAAATGTGATAATGTGTGGCCCATAAGATAAAATGTCAAACCTCGACAAAATAGCAATAAACTACATTTTGAGGTAATCCCTAATGTATCTTTTTAACACGATTTCAGCACTTCGCCAATGGCAATCCCAAAGAATGAATTCCGAATCGAAATGGGCCCGCTGTAGCCCGGTTGGAAGAGTAACGGATTAACAACCGGAGGGTTGCGTGTTCGAATCCAACCAAAGACCGTCGTGTGCAAAGGGGGCTGGTGCACGTTAAATCTGTCGTGGCCTCAGATATCCTCACGTAGGTGTGGTGTGGAAGTTTGTAGTGTGGGGTGCTAGTTCAAGTGTTGCCTCGTCATCTGACCGTGGTTCCAAATTACGTGGAGTTGTTCTAGAACCTTTCCGTTTGTGATTGATCCAGGACCGTCGCCAATAGCCCGTTGTGTTGCTCCAGTGCGACGTTAATTAACATACCTACCGAATTGAAATATGCAGTTGATTGATCTCCAATTAGATTAAACTCTCGTACTTTCAAAATACTGATCTAATTATGCAGGAGGCTACAAGCATCTGCTCGACAAGCATCTGCTTGCTGAGCTATTTTCATTGGTTCAGAGAGGAATTATTTTCAAATCGTTCCGGTTTCAAATTCTATTCATGAAGATATCCTCATTTTTCCTCTGAGGTTCCATTCGAGCAAATAAAATTAATGGCTACATCTGTTTCCGATATAAAAACGAGCGATTCACTATCCACTCAATCCGATCCGCTAAACCCCCGAAGATTTTTAAGCAATCGTTATTCGTTGCGGAAACCATACTCGTTTTAATAGCTAAAAGGTGGGTCGATATATGCACTAGTATCAAAAACACTTTGCATTTTGAACGTACAGGTACTATCAAACTTTTTTTGTCGAGAAGTATCAATTTTTTAGATAGGTAGCTGAATCTATATCACACTGGAGCAATACAACGTGCTATTGGTAACGGTCTTGGATTAATCCCGAAGGGAAAGATCCGAGGACAGCACCTCGGAATTTTGAACCACGGTCAGGTGACGAGGTCAAAACCTGAGATCAGATGTCAGATCTCCAAACTTCCACACCACGCCAAAAGTGAGCACATTGGAGACCACGACAGCCTTAACGAGTACCATTCTCCACGTTCACGGCGGTCTTTCGTTGGGTCCCGTTTATAAATCCGAGACTACCAACTGGGCTACTGCAGCCCGCAATTTTTTAGATAATTTAATTTACGAAGTGTTGAGAGAAATGTATCGCAGTCACACATTTAAGATTGCAAAATACCCCTAAAGACTTTTGTTGATTTTGGTGGATGATCTATATGCTGGAACGTTATGGTCCGATCACAAAAGGAACTGATTCATGGAGCTTAAGTTATAGCAACATTATATTTCATGAAAACTTACTGATAATTTCAATAAATTTTTCAGATTTGACAAAAATGAATAATAAATTAAGAAAATTAAAACATCAGGACATTCCAGTTACGTCAGGTGTGGTTCAAAATTATGTGCTGTTGTCCCCGAATCTTTCCCTTTGGGATTGTTCCCGGACCGTCACCAATAGCCCGTTGTGTTGCTCCAGTGTGACGTTAATTGAAAAATACCAAATACCATACCAGTTACGTCAGGAAAGCCCATTCGGAATTTTGCCATAATAGCAGCTCTTCGAGTAAATTTAGAAAAATTCCTTTTCGCAAATTCATAATTTCGACATTAACTTCGGCATTATCATGCCGGATGCATACGCATTTTCCCCCTATATTAATATCTTTCAGTTCTCTTTACCTTTCACAACTTTCCTCTAAAAAAGATTCCAATTACTGATTACGTCTGTGTTTGTATAATAAATGACGGTACAACTTAAATTTAACATTACACTTTTAAAATACGAATTTGAAACCACTCAGGAAAATCAAAAGTTCTGTCAGCAGATTTCATCCGCCTCACGAAACAAATCATATGATCACGTGATGCCAATTTAGTTGTTGAAAAAGAACAAATACACACGAGGCTTTTCCTTTACGATCACGTGGTGTCGTCCTCGGACTTTTCCTTTGGCATTGATCCCGGACCGTCGCCTATAGCCCATTGTGTTGCTCCAGTGCGATATTAACTAAAATACCTACCTACATTTCCTTTACGCCATGGGAAATACTTAGACATTAGCAGAATTACCAAGCGTTTGCTCGAATTAATGTTATATATTTAGAATGACCATTGAAATGAACATCACACATTAATCAAGTAATTATACTGTAGAATCATACCCCGCAACTGAGATTCGTTGCACACCAGATCAATACCAGCAGGTTGCTAAAATGTGTGAATAAATAACAAATTTTTGAGGTTTTAAATTCTTTTTGGGTGTGTATCTAAAACATTGTGTGTCACAAATATGTGCAAAGAAATTCTTGAAAAAGAAATAAATTCAAAATTAAAATTATGCTGAAGAGAAGTATTGGCAAAAGCGGTCACCACCAGTCTCTTTTAAAGAAAATGTTTACGCACTATCGAAACAATCCCACTCTAGCAGTTTAACTGAAATAAGAGTTTTGAAATTATAATATTCAGTGTTATTTCTATGAAGATTTCAAACGAGTCTTGATAGGAAAATTAGAGTGTTTTAAATTCTCCAGATGGGGAGGGCTGCTTAGAGATAAACTATGTCACGTTGCAAAAGTGTGTATTTTTATACACCTTTGATTTTGATATGGATAACCTCATTTATAGAGGGAAATATTATCAATCTCTAAATTTTAACATTAAAACGAACACTAAGTCACTTAAGTAACTAATCAACTCTCAAGTCACTAAAGTTGTTCGTATTAAAACGAACAGTTTTAGTGATTAGTTATTTATTAACAAAAGTAGTAATTATTTTTAACGAAAGTAGTAGTTATTTATGAACAATAGTAGCTATTTATGAGTAAAAGCAATAGTTATTTCGTAAAAAAGTAATAGCTATTTATTTACAAAAGTAGCAGTTATATATAATTTTTTTACAAAAGTAGTATTTATTTATTAACAAAAGTATTAATTAAGTTTTTTATAACAAAAACAGTAATTATATATTAATGTAAATAGTAGTTATTTATTAACAAAAGTAGAAGTTATGTATTAACAAAAGTAGAAATTAATTATTATCAAAAGTAGTAATCATTTTTAAACAAAAATAGTAGTTATTTATTAACAAAAGCAAAACTACTGATGTTTCTAATTTGCATCCTATAAAAAATAATAAAATGACAACAGCGCGAAGAAGGTACTGTGTTCCGCTGTATGCTTAGGAAGCGGCAAATTTTGTTTCCTGCTGTTCAAAGTACAGGAATCAGTCTTATGGGGCACATAAAGATAATGATTTCGTAACTTAACCTACACATTATCCAAAAACGATGATCCTACAGTTGTGTTTCTCATGCACTAGAAAACACAACATTTACGGTTATCACCGTCCATTCTGTCTCAGATTCTATTAAACTGAATGGCTAAATGCCATTAGCTAAATTATTCTAGATATTTTCTTATACAACTCTTACCTTGCGACCAAATTTTTCGCTGGCCTAAACAAAAATAAGAATGTTTTAAGGACAAGTGAGCGTAAAAAGAACTTGCCTATCGGAACCCGAAGTGTGTAGTTTGTTTTCAGACTCAATCATGCAAACATCTGATCAACTAATACGAGGCATTAGCTTTTACTACATTTTAATTCAACAATCTACCTGGAAGTTTAGGGCCGCGCGGATTAGCAACAGGCGGATTAGCATTATGAGTTCAAATCCAACCAAAGACTGTCTTGTACAAAGGGGGCTGGTGCACGTTAAAACTGTCGTGGCCTCAAATGTCCTCACCTTGGTGTGGTGTGGAAGTTTGGAGAGTCGGGTGCCATCTCAGGTGTTACCTCGTCTTCTGACCGTGGCTCAAAATTACGTGGTGGATTCTTCCCCTTCGGGTTTGATCCCGGACCATCGCCAGTAGACCATTGTTTGCTCCAGTACGACGTTAATCAAATAACTATCAAGGTTAGCTACCTACCTACCTTGAAGTGAATTAACTAGAAAATGTGAAAGTATAAAGATTAAGAATTAAACTTTGTCACACTTACATGAAATACCATGTATTTCATATCAGAATATAGTATCAACGCTTCAAAAGAAATACAGATAGGTAGGTAGTCGAATTTACTTCCCATTGGAGCAACACAACCGGCTGTTGGCGACTGTCCGGGATTAATCCCGATGGGAAAGATCGAAGACAACACCTCGTAATTTCGGACCATGGTCTGGTGACGAGGTCAACATCTGAGCACACACCCCACTCTAAAAAAACTTCAAAAGACGATTAATAGATATTAAAACTAAAAATAATCAATGGCCATTTCCGAATGAATCTGGTCCTGCTTGGGCGAGTTGACATTTGAGTCACGTGGTCTATTATCAATTTTAGGTGTTAAACTTAAGCAATGTGATTCTACGATTAGCTTCCCTTGTGCATATTCTGGCTGTGAGTACAATTTAGTTTGGTTTATAAGATAATCTCTCTCTGAAAGAAATCGCTTAAAATAAGTATCATCAAATTATTAGAAAATAGAATGTTGCTATGACTTTTACATCTTTACAGCGCTCCGTGCCGCGGTTGCCCAGTTGGTAGTCTCGGATTGGCAACCGGTGGGTTGCGAGTTCGAAACTCGATCCAACCAAAGACCGTCGTGTACGTGGGGTTGATGTATGTCAAATCTGTCGTGGCCTCACATTGGCGTAGTGCGAAGTTCCAGCTTAGGTGTTACTCACCATCTGACCGTGGTTCAAAATTATGAGGTGTTTCCCTTCGGGATTGATTCCCGACCATCGCCAATCACCCATTGTGTTGCTCCAGTGCTACGTTAATTAACTACCTACTTACCGTATGCCAAAAACAAGATAACTGACGTTGAGTTCAGAACGCGTAGGGGAAACACGAAATCGCAGCTGAAATACTACCGCCTGCTTTTAGCTTGTCAGAAAATGCCTCTCATACGTCGATACATATGAAGCGTCTTATTTAACACTCTTGGATCCGTTTCGCATGCCACTTTTCAATCGAAGATCTCTCGAAATGGAAGTCTCGAAGATGAAAAATGAAGATATCTTCATCAATAGGGTTCGAAACGGAACGATTTTTAAATAATTACTTTGGAGTGCGAGCATTTCTCGTAATGATTAATGCACGAAAATGCTGTTATTAACGCCCTTCCTACTCGGCGATTCAAACTAATATTAATAGCTCTCTGATTCTCTCGCGTTACAAGCAATCGCTCATCGGGGGTTGTCGACGCCTTAGTTACCGATGCAGGACCAGAGATACATTTGGAAAGGTTACAAATGGTTAATTCCCCGTCAGTGGTATTATTTGATCCTTGGCGTCGCAACCGCTCCAGGAAAGTGAGATTACTCAAAAAAGTAAATTTTATACGGAGACAGTAAAATAATGAGTCTTGGATGAAAGAATGAGTGTGATTTCGAAATTTGTAGATTTCCGACGTACCCTTATTTAAAATGGAAAGGTCCAGGTCTGATTTGTTCGGTTTAATATTTAATAAAAGTGTTAACTGAAAAAAAATGAAAAAGCTCTTCGACGATGCGACTAAGCTGCAGAGTAAACAAAGGCGACTAGGTTTCTCTCCCTTAGGTATATATATATATATATATATATATATATATAGAGAGAGAGAGAGAGAGAGAGAGAGAGATATGTATATATATATATAGAGAGAGAGAGAGAGAGAGAATCTGCACATTACCTACTAGGCTCTCGTTAAAGTGAAAATAAAATCTTTGCTCGAACAGCAACATTTTGCACGCTGAAATTAATACTCAGACAAACAACAGTTACTAGGTACTACTAATTGAAAAACACGCAATACCTTTATCCCATAAAGTTATAAGTAATTTCATACAATAATCAGTAGATGTAAATAAAATATACTGACAACTGGTGAAACATAATGTAATTTATTTATTTTTCGATTTTATCCGCTTTAAAAAAATCACGATGCAAATTCACGCGCTAACAGGCAGAAGCGAATTTGAAAACGGAATTAGTTATGCTAAGCACTCGCAAGCCGACGCAGATTATGAGAAAGTGAAAACAGCCGGCTACGGCAAGATGCTAGCGACGCGAGCTTTAGAAAGCGAAACGAAAGGAGAAAGGGAAGGAGGAGGGAAAGGAAATTAGAGAAACAAATTTTTGCACTTTAACTATTCGAAAGCCGTTAATGTGCACATTACCTAGGTAAAGTGCGGAAAACTTATTTTGTGGATGATTCTGCAACGGAACAAAACAGCTAATCTACAAATTACCTAAGTAATGTACACATTTACGGTTCTCGAGCTCTAACGGTAACATATATAACCCTTCACATTTTCACACCTTTTCTCGTGTTTCTCATGATAATCTCTGGCTAAGCCTCACACAAGTACAGACAAAACTCAAAGCTTCTCTTAAAAGTGACTCCTGCGCTTTACTCCCCTTGACAAAGTAAGCGACTCATACCCTTCGTATTTTCACATCTTTTTTCGTGTTTTCTCATGAAAAAAATTATTTTAAGGTAGTTTTTACTCCTTATTTCCCTCTATTTGTTCTCTGCGGCTTTCAGCGCTATTCATCTAAAGGGTTGTTATTTTAAATGAAATAAAAATTAATTAAAAATTAATATTAAAAATAATAATAAATTAATAAATAATTAAACTATAATAAAAATTAATTAAGTCACATTATCAAAAATTTAAATTTAAAAAATCTGAAAAGAAATGGAATATATTATATTCCATTTCTTTTCAGAGATTTTTAATTATGACATTCTTGTATAAACAATGAATTTACATTCTTGCTACTTTATTTCTTACATTCCTCATTTATAAATTACAATATATGAAGAATGTATTCACCTTATGGCGATTTAACGTAAAATCTATTCTAAGCTGGAAGCAATGAATTGAAAATTTGTGGAATGTGGAACCTCACATCGGGTGGGGGGGGCACAAGGGTCTTCTGTCGTCCCATGGAACCGGGAATTGAGAGCGAGAGGAGATCCGAGAAATATGGAAAGTTCATGAAATGCGACGAGCAGTCTATTTTCTTAGTTAAAAATTATAAATAAAGTACTTACAATGATAAAGCAGTACAATAAGTGTGGAAAGGCAAAGATAAAATATTTATCTGTGCAAGTTAACCCTCCGGGTGATTTCGACGAGATATCTCGTCCATCAAGATCTGGTCAGTTTTGCTAATGACGAGATATCACGTCTTTATAAGCTCATTGGATTTTATAAGGGATCCGCCATCTAATCTGGCACCGGGGCCAGTCATCTAACTTGATCATGGGGGTGCAGAGTGTTGATGGAGAGGGGGGTCGGTACCATGGTAACGAACAAAAGGAGGCCTGGGAAATGTGGAATGTTTTCGTAATCTAAGGTGCAGTATTTGTAATAATAAAACTGTGAAAGTGACTGAGAGGCTGAAGACGTTCCTCTGAAGGTATTGGTAGCCCAATGAGCTTGATGAACGAGTTCTAATCTCGTATGTGCCAAATTCAGTTTGGCTGCTTGAAGTTTCATGGGTTCTTCATGATAACACGAAATGCGGGCAGACTTCCTTAAAGTACTCTAAGAAGGCATATTATCCCCAACTCACACACTTAGTTCATAGAAATCGGATATACATTTCTGGCCCCACCTATTACAGCGAGGGATTATGTATCAGATAAGGTGAAAAGCAAAACCAGAAGCCCATTTTTATTCTACAAAATTGAGAGTAACAAAAATTGATAGGGATTATGTATTAGGTAAGGTGAAAACCAAAACCAGAAGCCATATTCTTGTCTTACAAAATTGACAGTAGCAAAATTGATAAAATGACAGCATTGACTGTTCGTGAAATCAATATAAGATGGATGATGCATCCAGTGATAATTTTTTATTTTAGGAAGGATTTTACTATCGATATTTATAGTGTCACCATTATAGTTTTGTATTTACAAGACATTGGTTTGGGATCATAATGGGGAATACTATTTGGGTGCTGACATCTGCCGACTAGAGCAGATGACCAGCCTTACCGAAGGAGATATGCATCAGTATAGAAATACAAAATCAGAAATTGAAAGTCCGCAAATATTCAAAACTATCACAAACAATTTTATATTTATAAAACCGAGATTAAAAAGTCAACAAGCGATATTTTTTCATTTTTGAGTTGAAAATATAGATTTCTAATAATTTTTGATTAATGGAAGCATTTTTAGTTACTTTTTCCGTTGAGTTCAGTTTTTTCAGAGTTGTTGGTCTCTATTGGTTTTCAAGAATTTCATCACCCTTCCGTTGTTTGTGAAAGTGGCTAGGTGATCCTGAAGATGTTAAAACCGGAGCGTATCTTCGTCGAACTATGCCAATGTAATAGTGATATTATGTTTGGTTTTCTAAAAACCTACTTTTTTAAATGGTTTTTTGTTTATTGTTTCAGAAAAACAATGGATACAAGGCTTTATTTTCCTTTGTGAAAAAATGTCAACTTATTAAACACACATAAATTCAGGGGAAGTTAAATACAAATGAAAATATGAGACATTGTTTACATCATTTACTACATATGCATTTAAAAATAAAGTTACATATAATCTTGATAGATGGCAGCACGAGTAGTAATTTTTAATTAATCAGTAAATTCTATCACATTTATTTTCTTAATTGTTGAGGAGAACGGATATCTGTCAGGAAACAAAAGAGAAAAAAGAACAGAGACGAAAAAAATAGCATACCTCAAAACTATCGAACCATTAACAAATTATGTTATAATAAAAGTAATAAAATAAAACTATTAAAGGGGTATATAAATGCGCTGCCATCTATGTAATAAAAAATTAACTAATTTCTTTTGCATCATTTTTGTAATCTCAAATGCTATTCAAAGTCTATATGAAAAGTTATTCCTGGTGCTAAATCGACAAATAAATGCAAATTTAAGAAAAAAAAATCTTTTTCAAAGTTAAATACCTTGATTTTTAATTTAATAATAAACAACACTGATTTAAAAAATATTAATCACATTTTCTTTGGGTTAATAAAAGTAACCAATTCTGGGTACATATTGGTCCAATCTGTCAAATTCTGTGTCATAATAGCAATTTATAAAAAGTTCCGTAAAATGTAACAGTTGAATGATTTCCATATGAGCAATTTCATTTCCGTATTACTCCAATTGCATTCTAAATTTTAGCTTCGTTTGAAGACTCAGTATCTGTGAGAATAAATTTTTGCAATGCTGCAAATTCATTACGTGTTTTTAAAAGAATAAAATTGAGAAATAGACAAAGGAAAGCAATTGAAACATTTTCAAATATGTGTATTAACGTTGATCATAAGAATAATTAAAAAATGTTAAGTGGGGAAAGAAAGCTAATTCAGAAAGAATCGGAATCATCAGAAAATATGAGTTGGATGAAAGAATCGCTAGGCGCAAATTTTACATCTGAATCATCAAGAACAGTTCAAGAAAGAATGCTTAAAATTGGCAAAATTTTATTGAAAATGAATTTTCATTCCAACATTCTTTTCTTATGAGACTAAATTAACATTGTTTGAATCTGGTATATGATAAGAGGTAAACGCATTACTTGATATCTATTGTGAAACATGACGAATTTTCCATAATATTGTAGTTTGAGCAGTGTATCGAGTCCATATTATGCGTTTAGCGTAGACAAACTGCGCATTGTACAAAAAGAAAGAGGTTATTTATTCATTGTCATTCTGAAAAGAAAATTTACAAAAAAATGCAAATTGGAAGAATGCAATGGAACTAACTCAAAACGATAAAACTTTTAACAACACAATCTTGACAATCTAACAGCCTAAATCTTGATTTGTGAGTGTTATGCTGTTTTTCTGCTCATATGTATAGTATTAAATGTATATAATTATTTAATACTTTTTTTCATCCTACGTCGGTCTTTGTCCTCTCGACTTTCAATCGACGAGCAGCCCACTAGATTTCTGATGTGAAAAAGTATGACTTAAAACCACTATCAACAACATTTGCAATTCTATTGTCAAGTGTCCTAATTTTAAACATTAGAAATGATTTTCCTTAATTGTAGTTACTACAAAAAAATACTTTAAATGATAGATTTGGCTTTCTACAAGCAAAAGAATTTGAGAACAATGCAGATATTGTATACTTATAAAAAGCCTCTATTATATTGGAAGTGTTCTATGAAAAATTAGTTACTAATACATTGAGCAACAGATATTTGAGGCATGATTTTTTTTCTTTTCATTGTAAAGATTGCTTTAATGCAAAATGTAATTACAATCATAAATTTATATTTTTTCATGCAAAAAAAACAAAAAGGCCTGATAAATTTGTCTTAGTGCCCATTTTCATTTTCTACCAATAGACGGCAGCACGGTATGTCTGAAAAGTTTCGGTTCGATTTGAGCTTTGAATATCGTAATTATGCATTTTTGGTTTAAAGTAATATTAAAAACATTATATTGAACAATTTCCTTTTATGAGTTAATTTTGTCATGAATTGGTGATAATAGAACAATTGTAATTCAAATATTTTCTCTCCGCTGTTATATTAAGATATAATTTGACGTTTTCTTAATTTTGCAGTTTTTGATTTTGTGTATATTTAGTTTGCAATCTTTAAAAGGTCGAATTTTTTACACGAATAATGCTTATAAATTGAAAATTGGCATATTTCTATCTTTTCCCTTCATATTGATACCATTTTTATGTCGGTATATAAATATTTTCTCATTCGATATTTTGAATTTTGTAATTAGTGCTCTAGATGGGTGGTGAGACATGCGAAGCCTCATCTCGCCTTACAAAAATCCTGAATTTTGGAATATCCGAAATAGATTCATATAAGGTGATAGGTTTGCACTTATAAAGTTCTTTTCCCCAAAAAAATTATATGTCATAATGTAGTCTTGTTTTTTTTGGTTAAAACGAAACGTTTGAGAGCATCACACTTTTAAAGGTTTAATGGAAGGGCCGAAATTTTTTCAGCTTGCAATAAAAAATTATTGAATTGATGCCTAAATGTGTGACTGACTTTTATTTGTCAAAATAAATAACAGAATGTACACTCCACGAAAAATAAAATTTGTTCCATATGTCTTTAAAAATGCCTGCAACTTCACTGCGTTAAGTTTTCATTTTGAGATAAAAAACTTCAAGCTTTTTCTTTTCATATAATAATAATCATGTCTTTTACTACAATGCAGAACCCCAAAACATTTATTTGAACTATTATTAATGCTGTAAATTATTTCAAAAGCAACTAAATACCGAAAGCTGTTTACGAAAGACTTATTTTCTCACTATAACAGAAAAATCATTCATAATTTCAATAAATTGATTCAATTGTGTAAATAATAGTTTAAATGTATGAAATAGGTGCAAAAATGATTGTATGCTTTGAATATTATTTTCAAGATTCCATTTATGTTATGTATGACTTTCAATTCAACAGGGTTTGAATTTGATTCGACTATTGCCGTTGGTGTTCGTAATGATTCAGAATCCACTTTAAAGCCAGGTCAAATAGGAAATATTTTTTGTAGATCGACAAACCAAACCAAATCCAATAAAACAACGTGTCACAATTATCTATGTATATTTCTTTCTCCTGGAAGCATATTCAAACTTTTTTCTGATTTTAAAGTTTTTTTACTTCAACAAATCTTCCATTAATTAAACTTTACTGGAAAAAAAACGATTTTAAATTTATGCCCAATGTAATCAGACGATCGTATTAATTATTTTATTTTACTTCTTGTGCGAGAATCTACTGTGGATAAAATAATCAATTTAATAGTTTCTCATAAAGGAAAATAAGTGTAAATAATGGAATAAAATATACAAGAAAATGTGTTTACTCCTTACATTCTACTGCACGCAACAATACGCATTAAAAATGAAAGAAAATAATTTTGTCTACATTATTTAATACAATGTAAAGAAAAATTTTAGAAAGGGACAAAATTTTTCAATGATTTGGGAACACCCGGTTTGAGAAACAACGCAATTTAAGTAAAGCCCCCTCATAGAAGAAACGTAATTTTAACCAAGCTTCTTGCAAGCTGAGTGATTAAATATCCGAAGTAGAAACGCAGACGACCGTAGTTCTCAGTGAAGGAATTGTATTTTCGTTTTTCTGTGTACTGACCAAACAACACTAAAAGGAATCAATTCAGAATCCGAAGATGACGGAAGAAAAAGAAAATATTCCGGATTTACTACCACATGAGGTATGTAATAATTTACAGTGAGTAGAATTCGAATTTGACAGAGCATTTATCTCGGTATAAAATAATTGAAAAACATTTTCAGTGAGAATTATTTCTTTGTGAACGATTCTTCACATTTTGTTTTTGATTTTAATCGATATCATTTTAAATAGGAGCGGATATGATTAGATAATTTAGTATGAAATATTATTTTTTCATGTGTTTCAATTTAACTTTCATGTGTAATGGTTTATGTATAAATATCAGCTTTCTATTAATATTATGTGCATATTTTACACTGGTATAGCTGGTCACTGCAATAAAATACCAAAATTTGAGATAGTTTCAATTTGTAGTGCTTTAATACTTTCTAATGACTTTAAATAACCTTTCACAATTTAATTGCAAATTAATATTTCCAAAGTACTACATATTAAATACTTTGAAAACATTTTTCAAATTATTAGATATTTTAAACGACTCATTTTCTATGTTATAATTTCTTTGTCGTTAATGTGTCTCAAAGTACACTCCAATTGTTTGCAGATTATTATTAGTTCTAATAGTTAACAATCATATTAAATTCGAAAAACATTGAAGTAGTTTTAAATATAAAACTACAGGTACTCATATTCCCCCCTTTTTTTCTTCAAAATATCGCATTATTTCATAACGTAAAGTTATACCGACGAATTTTCGCGATTTGAAATAGTTGTCTCCTAGAAATATTTAAAGTGTATTGTTTTATTCTGCTGTCTGTTTTGAGGGATATTTTTTTCTAGGAATTAGAAAAATGTATCCCAACATCTGGTTAAAATTTAATATGATAATGCGAACGGGGGATAATGGAATGGAGCGAGAATTAATAATTTTAGAATCACCATTAAAGACTATTGAAAGGCAGTTAATGTAATCCGTAGCAAATTCAAAAGACAAGGATTCAAGAAATAAGTTCACGCGTAGCTCCATACCCTTAAACCAATACCCTAAACCAATGGTTCTACAACCTATACTCCGCGGATCCCTAAGGACTCTGCGTGCCTTCCAAGGGGCTCCGAATAACAAGTAATGAACGAATATGTATTTGAATTGAATTGGATGTAATGATTAAATTGGAGGAATTGGGTTTATTGTGTGGACCTTATTGTTGTTCTCACTGATAATATAAAATCTGTTGTTACGAAAATAATTTGATTTATTGAGCTTTGGGAGAGCTTTTATATATGGCCAATTTTGCCAATATCATGTGTGTTAGTGGTCGTTGAGAATAAATTGAGATAATATGGTAAATTTCAAAGTTTTTAAAATATAATTTCACTGCACTGATATTGTGCAATTGTTTAAATATCTCTTTAATATCTATCCCTTTTCCTTCCCCCTGTAACACTACTCCTAAACACCATTAACTTGTAAAATTTAGGGTAAGCCTAAGGGGCTCCCCATAGAAATTGTTTCTAAAAAGGGTACATCGAGTCGAAAAGGTAGGGAACCTCCTCTGCCCTAAACAATCGCAAAACTTCAAAATAACAATTAAACGTTAACTATAAATAATTCGTTATTTCAGATTAGTTCAACAAATTCCTTAATAAATAAACAATTTAATTGATAATTAAAACGCTGATTTACAATATTTCTCTAGGGAAAATCAGGTAATGTGGGGGGGGGGGTAAGAATAAGTATATAATGTGGTTAATACAAAACTTAAAGGTGAATCTCAATATTAAATTTCTTGGAGATCAATTTGAAGAGACATGCATTACCACTTGTAATTACGTTCACATGTTGCATGGTTCACACGTTTACAGTTATTTCACCGAAATAAATTTTCATACCGACTTCTTACCCAAGAAATTTTAGAGAAATAAACATTTCTTTTAAATTGGATGATTATATTTTCAACCCTCCAAGTGGTTTCGACGAGATATCTCATCCATCAAGATCTGACCAATTTTGCTAATGACGAGATATCTCGTCCATCAAGATCTGGTCAGTTTTGCTAATGACGAAATACCTCGTCGAGACAACCACAAGGAGGGTTAAACTTCTTTTTGAAACGTCAAGGGATTTTCTCTCTTTGGACTTGGTACTTTTGATTGAGTACTTAAAATACGTATTGGTTTTCATGAAGAGACCGTCATATAATGGGATATCAGTGCCCATCTTGGTCCTGCAGCCGGGTGTGCAGACAGGGGTGGAACCCGTTACTATGGTAACGAGCGAAAGGGGCCAGGGAAATGTGCAGAGTTTTTGTAACGTTCAGTTTGCTTTTCAAGTTTAAACGAAATTATTTTCGCTGTGCTTATAATAATAATGTACAAGTGGTGCAAAAGCGAAAAATTGCACATTTGTAAATGTTTAACTCTCCTGTGGTTGTCTCAACGAGGTATCTCGTCATTAGCAAAACTGACCAGATCTTGTTGGACGATATAGCTCTTCATCAGAAGAAACCACGATCGTATGAAAAAACTGACCAAATCTTAATCCCGTCATCATAAAAAAAAACCGTAATAACTTGACGAGGTATCTCGTCATTAGCAAAATTGGTCATCTCGATGGACGAGATATCTCGTTGAAACCACTTGGAGGTTAACATTGAGTACTTGGAATACATATCTGCAGGGGACGTTCGAAGTGCAAATGTGAGGAACAAATGAGACTCACGTGTTTATAGAAAGTTTTATGAAAAGAACCGAATTATTAGAAAAACGACAAGTGTGATGCATTCAATCGTACAATCAAGAGATCCAAGCAGATTTCAGGAAGTTTCCCTGGGGTCCTGCCAAAGCGGGCTGCTGTGCTCAAAATAAACTGTTCCTCTTTCAAAACCCAAACAAAACTTTCCAACTTCTACGTCATCGAATAGCGTGACGTTTCCGGGACCGGGTAAACATGGACAAGTGAAAATTGTAGATCTGCATATTCAAAAGACAATATTTTTAATACCGTTTTCGGTGTCTTTACAAGTGTTTATTGTCTTTCACATGTTGCCGGAGTGTTGAGAGTTCGAATCCAACCAAAGACCGTCGTGTACAAAGGGGGATGGTGCATGTTAAATCCGTCGTGGCCTCAAATGTCCTCACGTTGGCGTGGTGTGGAAGTTTGGAGAGTGGGGTGCCAGCTCAGGTGTTGTCTCCTCATCTGACCGTGGTTCAAAATTACGTGGTGTTGTCCTCGGATCTTTCCCTTTGGATTGATCCTGGACCGTCGCCAGTAGCCCGTTGTGTTGCTCCAGTGTGACGTTAATTAAAATACCTACCTACCATCAAATAATCAACCACACAAATAATAATGAGCTACGGTAGCTTGGCTGGAAGAGTTGCGGATTAGCAACCGGAGAGTTGCGAGCTCTAGGGCGATGTTAATTCAATTATCCAACTTCCCAGAAATAATAACAATAGGCAACACTCATGAACGACAGATATAAAATTATAGAAAATAAATCAAATAAGCACTATTCTAAAATTTTCTTTTGATCAATACAAAAAGTAGTTTGATAATTCCAATGTGAATAAAAATAAAATACGTAGATCAGAATTTTCAAAAACAAACTTAGTGACGAATGAAGCATGGCAACTCACACATATCGAAAAATTTATTACTCTATTTAAATTTTGAGGCACATTGCGGGCTATCTATCGGTAGCCACAAATTTTCCCGACCGTGAAGTAGAAGAAATTCTAAGTGTATCTTTAATCAACTATCACAACTTCATTTCATTGTGAAAAAAAAGATCAAATGTGATGTATTTATATTTTTAGTTTGTTTTACATCAAATTTGTACTGAAATATTTGTATTCAATCAATTATTATGTTTTAGTATATATGTACTGAAGGGTTTGGTTGGAAATCGCACTCAACTGACGACCAACATGGTTTTCAGAGCAATATTTTCCGAAACATTAAATTTCACAAAAAAATTTTATTCAATCATTTTAAATATTATCATAAAATGATATTGACTTCAGAGATGTAACAAATACAAGAAACCTCAAATAAGTTTCAGTAATTTTCGAAACCCCTCACGAGCAGCTAAAAAATAACGTCTTTTTGGGTTAAAAGAGCATCCTTTCCCATTGACAATTTTAATAATTTAAGACCAGCCAATTGAAAGAGAGCAACAAGGCTCAACATTCCCCGACAACTGTTTGTCATCTTTTACTGTATCAAATGCAGAAGAAAAACAAGAGCGGATGGACACAGCAAGAATCCTAATGTTAAAACGTAACGAAATTTCGAAGGTTAGCGCATGCGCATTAGTTGTGATTTTGTATGGGGAAAAATACTTGAAGGAAGGATATTCGTGAAAATCTCGGCATGCATAAATTTAACATTAGGATTCTTGCTGTCTAATCTAGGTTCCATAATTCCATTGGTTTCTTGGATTTTTCGGTATCACGTTCCATTACTAGGCGATTCCAAACATATTTTCTTAATCGTTTTACTTTGATCCGTTTTAAATGGTCTTCATCTGTGTTTTTCTACTTTGTTTCAAAATGAAGTTTTATTACGTTAGGATTCCTGCTCTGGCTAATCTCGCGCGGTATTCAGTTTATTTTTCATCACATTCATTCGAGTATTTCAGGATTCTTTGGTTCATAATTTTACATTTTAAATGTCATTTCTTTTGTACTTTGCTCTCACCTTGATTTTTATAACATTACGTTGCGTTTTGCATTTCCTGTTCTGCCATATTTTCTTCTTCGCGAATCCGTAAGCTTAATTTTTATCTTTTTCAAGATATAAAATTTCGCTCATTGTATTTCATAATTTAACTGTATTTTTCAAATATAATTGAAGCAATTCATAATTCGATCTAATTTCGTGAAACTTGTATAAATTAAAAAGTTTGACAATTAATCCCCCCCCCCCCGAGTCCTTCCTTTCCTTTTAAAAACAAAGATTTCTTGCGCTTCTATCTCAGATAAATTTAAGGGGTTTTATTTTATTAATTCTGATTTTAAGAATTACTTGATATAAATTAAGGGAGTATTGAGTCATTAATTTTGATTTGTAGGCAGTCACTCCTTTTGTTGATATACATGCAGCATGATTGAAATGAAGTTCCTATGTGTGTTAAGCATGATAAAGCATTCTCGACCATACTAATTTATGTTGCCTCAGCAGAAAGTGTGAAACTCAGTTGAATGTAAAATGTGTCTGTTCACATATTACATTTCCCTCCAGATATTCTTTGGAAAAACACATCTAAATGACTTCACTTGGAAAACTGAAGAATTTTTTTTCCATCAAAAAATTAATAGCTTGGAAAAGTGACTGAGAAAGAAATATTTTTCAGGTTTGTAAAGAGCAGAGGAACAGCAAAAATGGATCTGCACCACTTATTTTTAGTGTTATTGTAGTGGTCAATTTTGTACAGAATGGGAAAGAGAAGTATTGAGCTGAAAGGTTCCAGCAAAAGTAGTTGTACATATCCTATGAAATTCACAGAATAGCAGTGATTTGTATGTGTAAAACTGTGTTGGTCATGATGACTTGGATAGAATGAACATTGGCAAGCAACATTGCTTTGAAGCTAGCAAATGGTATACCCATCACAATTCTTGATTACATTAGAGCTCATTTAGAACCATTCATCTCTTAACTCACAACTGTGTCTTATAAGTGCAAAAACTACATTGGTTTCCAAATGTCCCTGCATTCACAAAAACAAAATAGTTATTTATCTTATGCTGACCAAGAGATGAGCAAATTGAGATTTTATTAACTGTACCAATAGGGTGTATTTCTTTAGGAGTTGCATCCAGTTCTATATGCCAAAAAATGCATAATTAATGATTAAATATTTCATTGCTATGAGGTAAGGTATCTTGCTGATGTAATCTTTCTTACTATGAACAAATGAAAAATATTTGTTTTATAATAAAATGACAAAATATTAAACTGAGTAATTCTTATTCATTTAATTAATTACTAAGTGTGCAATAATTTATTCACAAGACTTTTCACTAGTCATTGTTACTGATTAGTCCATGACCTCTCAGATTTTGATGAAACTTGGTTTATCTAATGACCTTATCTAGTTATGAATGGAAAAAAGAACGAGGAAAACTTTTTCACCTTCTGTTCGAAAATCATTAAGCTTTGATTTTAATGAAAATTACCGTATCTTGAGATTGTTACTGTCATTTTCTCAGAAAACAGATGGGATACGTATCTGGACAATGTCTCACTTTAAATAGGGTTTAATTAACTAAGAATCATGATGCAAATTTAATTTATTTCTAAATTAAGTATTCCGAAAAGAGCAATTCAAAATTCTGATACAAATTACAAAATTATTTTGTCATTCAAAATTCTAATGTTTTCGATAAGACACACTGGGGTTATGAGTGAGTTACATGTATGGAGATAGCCCAAGCACAGTATGTAATGTATCACAGAAGTCCTACTTTAAACAAGTTTAGAATATTATGATAGTACAATACAAATTTAATTAACATATTACTAGAGTTATATTTATTTATATAGTGAAAAAAACTCAATTTCAACTAAAGCTTCAATTTTAAACATATACATATAAATAAGCTTATTTAAATTTATTTTCTTTTAAATAGTGCTGGAGAGAAACTAGATTAGCTTTGAATGCAAATCTGACCAAAGCCAATATTACTAAATGTTTCTAAAGTTACAAGAATTGTCCCATCAGATTGCAGCTACAGAAAATTTTGTGACTTAGATATTTACCAAACTAAAATTTGGTTTTCAATTTCTTCAGTTATGTAGGATATTTATGTAAGGACACCATTTTGTTTTGGAAAAACTTTCAAATAAAACATTTCTAATTTCATTTTGTTTACTCAATTAATAACATTCATGGAATATGACATCGGCCAAATGACTGGCAATGCTGCAAATTCAGTCTCTTTCGACCGAATGATTTCTTCGGACCATTTTCCTCTAAAGCATTTACTGGATTTGATTGTCATTTATTTAGGAAGCTGATGATTCTAGATGGCGAGTTTGAAGCTTCAGCAGTTAAAACATTTTATCAAAATGCATTGTCTATGATGGACTCCAAGAAAATTATAAAATTCCTTTAGATTGCATCACGTTCTTTCAAAGCAAACATGAAAATATTGATACTGTATGATAAAGTTTTATTGAAAATCGAGGGACCTGTTGATGTTGTACACAAGTAGGCTTTCTCCGAACACAGTATGGGAAAGATTTGGATTTTCATCTTACATACACCAATTAATACAACTGCAAGAAAATAAATCACCTCTTTATCCATGCAGTCACATGAACTGTCATTCCATAAGTTCAGTAAACAAAATTCTATTTAAAATATATTTCAATCCAGAAAAATTACTTGAAGTTAACAATACTTGTACCATAGACAGCATTGGTAAACTTGAACAATTATGAAATTGAGTATACTAAAAATATCAAGATAAATCTTTTAATGCAAATTGTAAGCAACATTTACTATTTTCAGAAGATTGTTTTGAGACTGACATTGACTATTCTTACATTGTAATAGATGTTTATGTACACACACATGAAGGTAAACAAAAACAAATGTTACAGTTACAGTGAATACGTACTTCAATTCATTATACAAGAAAAACAAAGAAAGAATTGGTACATCAAAACTTTATTTTCAATCAAACATACAATGTAACTTGAAATATAAAATTCAGTCATACTGTGCAAAAATTTTTTTTTTTTAATGATTAATTTTTAAAAATTATTCCAAAACTCAAGGATTTCAATTAACGTCACTGGAGCAACACAATGGGCTATTGGTGACGGTCCGGGATTAATCCCAAAGGGAAAGATCGAGGACAGCACCACGTAATTTTGAACCAGTCAGATGACGAGGCAACACCTGAGCTGGCACACCACACCAACGTGAGGACATTTGAGGCCACGACAGATTTAATGTGCACCAGCCCCCTTTGTACACGACAGTGTTTGCCTGGATTCGAACTCGCAACCCTTACAACCGGGCCACCGCTGCCCCCAAAACTCGAGAAAATTGTGCATGGCAAAACTTGACCATTAAATGATTTTTTTTAAATCTAGAAACCCCTACTACTCTTTTATTTTCTTGATATCTTAAAAAAATTCATTTTTCAAAAATTAAAGGGACTATTTATTTTTGTAAAAGTTTGGTCATTTAAAAAATTACTTAACATTGGTGATAACTGGTAATATTTTCGATAACAGTTGCTAAAATAACACTTAATTTAACAGCAACAAAAATAACAGCCCATTTGTAAACAGACAGAAGGGCTAACTGTTTTTCATGATAAATATACTTGATTTGTTCAACAATTTTCACTCCTTTGGGAAAACACCAGTCGTTTTCTATTAATTTTTCAATATAGTTGGTAACTGATTTGCAATAACATATAAACTGCAATAACTTATGTAACACCTGGCTCAAACAAACCATATTGAAGCAAACATTTTGAAAATAGAAATAACAAACACATTGCATCACAAACGGCCAGTCAGAAATCTGATGAACAAGGAACCTAAAAATATAGTGTACATCAAAAAAGAGAACAATTCAAATAAGATCACATACTTCTTTGTGTCAACTGAATGTAATAACACACACAAGGAAAGTTTGATACAAAAGAGAAATACACTAAGGGTTCCTACAGGACTCGAACCTGTGCCGTCTACAGCTTAGGTCACTAGTGCAGTGAGCAAACCCACTGAGCCACGACAGCTCTTAAGCTAAATTGAACTTATTGGCACATAACGTGTTGAAAATAAAGTGGGTTAGAGTAATATAAGAAAGAATCATTCGTAAATTTTATTAAAATTTGGGTATGTTTCCTCCTAAGTACGTTTTGTTTTTTAAGTTAATTATATTAAGCATGCTATTTCTTTTAACACGAGAAAGACGTATGGGGCCCTCACACTGTATGCCACTTATAACTCCCTTACCATTGAATTAAATATGCTATTTTATGACTTAATTGTTTGGTCAATACTTATTGTGTATTTAATCATTCTGGCCTGGTTGGAAATAGAACCAGGAATATCTTACGCTATACCTATAAAGATGGTATTTTGGAATACTATGAAATTTTCCTTGTCAAAAGTGTTGTTCCCCTCCCCAGCTGTAGACACTGTTTCGATGAGACTGTCAACTGACCAGTAATTATCTTTCTAAATGTTTCCAAGTCTGACACCTTACGTGACCCATTAAGGAACATGATGCCACTTTCTTTTCTGATAAAGAATAGAGAAGATGGCTTGAAGATGAGGTCTCATTTAGGAAGATATTTTGAAAAGATTTCTAAGACTGGATGAAATAGATACTGGAAATGGTGACAGTAGCTTTGCCGATAAGCTAAAACTAGATCTCAACCTCTTTTATCTACGAATAAACCATGAAGTTGTAGACTTGGTGCATCAGACATATCTGATGATAACTAGATAAAGTATGGCATGGACATTGTAGGCCAAATGATACACTTGTTTACTATCAAATCAAGAAAAAGAATTTGTTGGTGAATGTATATGCCTTTATAATATTTTAGATATATCTGTGGTAAATACTTGGATTTTATACAAAGTGACAGGGAAGTAGAAACTTAGTTGGGATATTTCATTCTGTTGCTATGAGAATTTGCACTCCTTATATGGCATTTAGAATTAATAACGCAGTTAATACAAAGATTTTGATGCAGGCATATAAGAGATCAGAAAAGATCAAAATTCAGAGTACAAAGATTTTTATCCACCATGGATGCCATTGGGTCACTTGCTTCCCACCATCTATCTAGCTATATGACAACTTTCAAGTATTAACACAATTAAAAGATTAATGTCCTATCAAAATGTTTTAAATTTTTATTTTACATATAAAGATTTGTATATACATGAGGTGTGAGTGTGTTGTTAAGTGCGTTTGAACTTGTTGCTGAAATATGTTGAGTTAAACTATTTTTGAGTTAAACAAATAATGATGTATAAAGTAAGGGATAATGTCCAATGGATCTCATGAAAGAGGTGTGAGGATGCTTTTCACTTCCAATATCTGTTTGAAATCTATCATTTCCTATTTTCTTGATGTAAAAATTTTAAGTTATTTTTAATTAATTCCTTTTAAACTTCCTTTTTGTTGAGATTCAAGTTCTCTATTCATGAAGTTTGATACCAACATCAGCGTTTAATCTTTAACTCCTTCTCTAATTCAAATATGTGACAGTAAAACATTCCAAAATTTACTATACACACATGATACCCCTTTGCTAGATCACCTTCCAGTCAGTAGGACTCAAAAGCCCAAATGGGATAGACTGAACAAAAAGTGACAATCATCTTCAGGAATACCTTAACGATGTAACATCAGGTATATGAGAATGTAATTTCAGCGCATCTGAGTCTGCTAGCTTTGATATTAATGACCTATGCTGCGACAACAAGCAACATGGTTTGCACTTCTCAGGGCACAAAAACCTGTACCCAGAGTTGATTTTTCTGGTGTCAACATGTTTTTGCAACAAGGTGAACATCCGACTATGCACATCTCCCCAAACTTTTGATTAGATACGCTTCTTTTTAAAGCATATTCCAAATTGAACTTCCCTAAATTTTGCAGATTGCAATATCTAATTATACCATGAACACATTAAACAAAATTTAAAAGAATTATCGAAAAATAATGTAAAATCTGTTCATAATAGCGTAAAAGGTCATCTAATAAAACAACATATTATTTCATTGGATGCCTTCTCTCAATTCTAGATCATTCGCAGAAAATGCTGATCACACATCAAACAGTAGTAACATCAAACCTCATTTTCAAAATCCATCGAAAACTCTCCTTCGTGAACAATATTTAAGGCGCTTTAGAAAAACACTAACAATCAAAAATCTAAGCGGAAACTGATCAATATTTCTCACATGAAAGGCGCAATGATGAATTTTTTCCATAATTTTATGCAGTGTTTTCATATCTACGAAATCGAAAATAAAGTTTCAAAATTAATTCGCAGAAAATGCTGATCACACATCAAACAGTAGTAACATCAAACCTCATTTTCAAAATCCATCGAAAACTCTCCTTCGTGAACAATATTTAAGGCGCTTTAGAAAAACACTAACAATCAAAAATCTAAGCGGAAACTGATCAATATTTCTCACATGAAAGGCGCAATGATGAATTTTTTCCATAATTTTATGCAGTGTTTTCATATCTACGAAATCGAAAATAAAGTTTCAAAATTAAAATAGATTGTGCTTACCTTTAAGTTATATCAAATCTTGTGAACGAGTACTCTTTTTGGGTAAGTGAACTTTCATTTTTCCGCCATCAGAAATTCATATAGCCCTTGATCACGATTAAAAGATTATGTTAAATGAAATAACATATGCACACATATCAATAACCGCCATTATTTTAGGGATTTTTTCAAACCCGCTTAAACTTTTCCCTACCAATTCCTTGGACGAAAATTCGTCCAAGTTTTAACATTAGGATTCTTGCTGTGTCCATCCGCTTGTAGGGCCGCGGTGGCCCGGTTGGAAGAGCAACGGACTAGCAACCGAAGGGTTGCGAGTTCAAATCCAGCCAAACACCGCCGTGTACAAAGGGGGCTGGTGCACGTTAAATCTGTCGTGGCCTCAAATGTCCTCACGTTGGCGTGGTGTGGAAGTTTGGAGAGTGGGGTGCCAGCTCAGGTGTCGCCTCGTCATCTGACCGTGGTTCAAAATTACGTGGTGTTGTCCTCGGATCTTTCCCTTTGGGATTGATCCCGGACCGTCACCAATAGCCCATTGTGTTGCTCCAGTGTGACGTTAATTGAAATTCCCCCCTCCCCTCCCCCATCCGCTTGTAGAAGAAAATCTAGAGCAGCTTTTTAGTATACATAGCAGCTGAATCTTCATTGGAGTAGGGAAGACGTGTCCCATGTGGTCTAGTGGTTAGGATTCCTGGCTTTCACCCAGGTGGCCCGGGTTCGATTCCCGGCATGGGAAGATGGTTCCATGGTGTAATGGTTAGCACTCTGGACTCTGAATCCAGCGATCCGAGTTCAAATCTCGGTGGAACCTAATTTTTTTCATTTATTCAAGCATACATGATTCGGTTTTGTATTTTAAAACTACATTTCGCAAACTTTATTCATGTTTCCTACGCAGTTGACTGTTTTGCATTTTCAGTCAATTCCAGAGGAACACAATTTTTTCAAGTTATCATTTAATTTTTCTGATTCCATCTTTGTATTCTCTTTTTTTTACTGAAACCAAAAATACCGAATTTGAGATTAATTGAGATTTGGATAGTTTATGCTCTTTCAAATGACAGTTTATTTTGTTTCAACTCCTATTAAAAGCTTTTAAAAATATAAACCAGACAATAATCTTAAATTTTGAATTTCAAACTTGATTCTTTAATCTGGTAACTAACACCTTGCCAATATGTTGTACCCCAAGCATAATAGGGTTTTACAAATTTTTAACAGTGAAAAAGCAAAGAATATTTTCATTTTCTGGTTAGTTTTAATACATATTTTTTAATTTATTAATTTAATTAAATAGTTACAGGCTAAATCCTCACTTCAGAACACACGTGTCTATATTGAGAGTACAAAAGTTTCAGACTTGAATCTTCAGTAAATTCTAGTAAAAATACTTAGAAATTAGGTAATGTCGACATTGGACTTTCTTTAAATCATTATTTCCGGGTTCTTTTTTCATTTCACATATTATTTTGAATTTCGATTTAAAATACATAAATTAAAATTTGGTCATCGTGTTTCAGAGTGCAGCTTCATTTGTTAACATAATATGCATGAAAATACAGGTTTGGGCCCATTATTCTAGTACAGGCATATCTAAACAACAGGTACATAAAAATATCACAAAATTACTCCTGTAAGCCCCTATATAATATGGTTTCTCATCTCTGCTCCACTCAAAAGGCCAAATTACCCATAGGGTATGAGGTACCATTGTCATTAATTCAGAGAAAAGTTGGTCACTCCAGCTGATAATTGGCTCTAATTCCGAAAATAGGTAGTTTTGCATTTAGTAGTTGGTTCCGGTCACATTTTTTACCGCTATGCACACTTCGGATGTTGAGTGATGACCTCTTTGACCATTCACATTTTCCCCACCATATCCCTATATTCCAACACTCTAAAATAAACCAAAGGTTTAACTAGCTGTGTCCACAGTTTTTATTCAAAAATTCATTTACTCTTGCTTTTTATGTCCTCTTGATTATATTGTATTTCTTTTTTATAGCGGGATAATACTAAAGAAAGTCAAATACTGCTCTGGATCTGGAATTGCTTAGGGGAGAATAGTTGTTTCGATTTCGACCAATATGTCAGAGATGGAGTACTTTTCTGCAGGTAAGATTTAACGTATTCTGTTATAGTAGTGTTGTACAAAACTTTTGTCCTAAAAGATTAAATAATGGTATCAATAATGACTAGTCAATAATGTAAAAGCTTAAAAGAATGACTAACAAAGATGATAAAACTGATATATGGCTATTTTGGTGGAACAAAATGTCCGCCATCCTCGGAACCAAAATTAATAACCTTAGGAAAATTCGAGCTTAAGCAACACCTTCCAGAATGAAGCTTTTCGTAGGCCCCTGTCTAATTTGTCCTCCTGTAGCACTAAGTAACTCACAAGCCAAACTTATAAAATGAACTGCTTTTGTAACAACATTTAAAACTGTAGCTCATAATTCATGTTTTTAAACAGGCAACTACTTTTCAAAAACAACATATGTGCAGCGATTTGTAAATTTTGTTTTAATAGAAAAATGTATCTAAAGCAAAATTGTTTTAAGAACTAATTATTTTGGTAAAACCTGCTTGCCCCGCAGTTTGGTAAACACTGTTTTAAAGGGTACATAAATGTGAATTCGGGCATTCATTTTCACATTTTATTAATAGAAAAGGAACTTTGCATCAATATCAGAAAAATCATTTGCTATTTACATTAGCAATTTTCTACCTTTTTCGTCTCATAGCACACATAAAAAAAACTAATATTTTGGGGCATACCGAAAAATTTTTTGCATTTTTTGCCGATCTCAACAAAATAATTTGGATTTATTTACAAAAAAGTACAAAAGAAATTAACATTTCTTTTTGCTGCAGAAAGGCTTTTTAACAAATCTTTTTGAAACAATTTATTTGTGATGCTTTGTGACAAAAAATATGTTCACACAATTATTTATTTAGATATTAAAAATACGGTATTACTGAAAATTATTTGTGAACACACATGTCAAAAGTTCAAAACTATGCCTTGAAAATGAATTAAATCACTCGTGTGAATCCTATTTAAACCGTTTCACCATCCGCAAGGCACACCAGTGCCATTTTTCCAGAACACCGATTGAAAATTGCTGGGTTATATAATTTTCTTCGTTTTCACATGATTTCTGTCGTTTTCTTCTAAAGGTTGATGAATTACATCAAGCCTAATTCTATTTCTGGAGAAATCAAGGCCGGTGGAAACCTGAAGCAAAAAAGAGAAAATATTGTCAGATTCCTGAAGGCCCTCCAGACTTACGGAGTCCCCAAAGAATTCCTGTTTGAACCCGATGATCTTTTGCTGTTGAGGAATCTTCCCAAGGTTACGAGGTGTATGTTCAAGTTTGGGAAAATGGTTTGTAGGAATTTCCATGCATCTTTTAATCACATGAAACGTTTGTTTTCCTATATTGCAGTCCAAAACAAAATCTTTAAAAGTAAAAACATCAGTGGTGATATATTCAGAAAATAATTTTGGGGTATCCAAACTTCATTCTTCTGATTCCTATTAGAATATTATGCGAGAAATCGCTTTTATGGTATCTTCAACTGCTTTACGACGAGACACTTTCTGTCAAGCTAAATACAGTTAGCGATAGTGTTTCTTGTACGTATTCCGAATGTGACATAGCTAGGTTTGTTTGTTTTAACACGATTCGATTTTTTTTTCAACCAATACAAATGCCAGAGAATTAATTCCGAATTGATCAATGACAGTTGACTGGTCAACGACAATTAGATAAAACTTAAATGTCGCCAAAATGATGATAAACTACATTTGAAGAAATTCCAATATGTATCACGTGAGAGCATACGGGTAGTGAAAGTAAAATCTTCCATTTCTAGGCCGTAAGAAGTCTGCTAACCCTTCTTTTTAATAACTTTTGCATGTGTTTTCAACCTTCATATTTACTACAAAAGTACTGTAAATAATAGATTATACTTAATCAAGAAAGTATCATAACATGTTAACACAACATAGGTTGAATAGATTGTGTGCAGAATTTTTTTTAATGCCTTGTTTTAGTTTTCGTGTCTTTTTGAGCGAAAATATTTACTTATTTTATAACTCATTTGTGAGTCAATTTTTAAAAACAGTGATAGACATCCATTATAGGTGTACTACACATATTTTCTTATCAGTTTTATTCTTTGAGATTTAGTTTTACGTTTTATTATTATATAGTTTTTGATTTTATGTAAATTTTAATTTTGAAATATATTTTGTAATTCTCCTATAAAGTTAAATTTTTACATGAATATCATTCTTCAATTGAAAGCGAGACAAATTATTTATATCCTTTTCCTTTATTTTAATTCCACTTTCAAAGTAAAAAAATATATTTTCTATTTTGAATGTAAGGAATGGCTCTTGATGGGCTGTGGAATATTCGGTGTTCCGTCTCACTTTAAAAACTAAGTACATTTTTTAATGTCCTCAATGTATTTCTATATATGGTGATCTATAAATACTCCGTCATTATTTTTTAGCATACTTTATCAGAGGGTTGAATAAACGAGGTTACAAATCGTGTTTCGATATGCCACTAGATGGCAGCACAACTTATGCAGCTAATTTAAATAGTGTTCGGAGTCGACATCAGAGGGCAGCATGAGGTTAATTAAACTGCTATTTCATGTTATGTTGTTTTTAATCGACCTGCTGCCATCTATATATCTGTCTAGTAACAATATACCTTTTATTAAAAAGGTAGTTTTCTTATATTTTGTTGTAAAGTTAAGGACATATTTGGCAAAAAATTTTAAGCACTGTGTTTCCCATTTTAGTATTTTTGTCATGAAACATTTGTTTTCTCATAAAAATGTTTAAAACCTTAATTTTTTTTTAATTTAAATATTTTGCTGTATAAAATTTTTTAAAAAGTGAAAACTTTAGTGGCATTACCATTTTTGTCATGTGTATTATGAAGGAATATCGTATATATTATGCCATCTCTTTTTTCTGATTCCGTCAGTATGTTAAGATTTCTTAAATGAGTTGTACTTTTTGTCACTTTACAGAGTGAAGCTGATGGATCTTTTAAAGGACCTTATTTAGGATCAGAGCCTTATGAAGCAGCAAACAAATCTGGTAGGAGGCGTGGTGGTTTACCCGTAGGGGACGACATTTATATTGCTCATGTCAAATTAGAAAATGTCATCAAAATGCTCCATACTCCTCCCAAGAAAATTATTGATTTTTACAGACCACTCATTTTCTAATCAATGATTGGAATACATTTAAAATGTTGAATAAAATATATAATGATGTTATCAGCATTCAAATTTTAATATTTTTGTTTTCTCTAAGAAATTGCCAAAGCATTTTCTCCATTCTTTTGAAACTATGTATTGAAATATTTAATATAATTTTTTCCATGCCTCACATGTCTATAGCTTATCAAATAAATGACTTCAATCTGTCATTAGAGTAGCACTGCTTTATGAAATAGATTTTTCTATGGCAAAAGAAAATTTTCCTAATTAATTTATCATCTTTCTCTTTTTGCACACTTATAATAATTTATACTATCCAATTTACCATGAAATGTTTACACTAAAAGCAATTTGTCTCTTCTGGAAAAATTAATTAGCATAAAGAAAAATTAATTTGCATAAAGATGAGGAAAATCATTGGGAGAAATAAACAAATTTGTAATAAATTCGAAAATATTTCATGCAATTTCAGTGATACTCCTTAACAACCTATTGTTCCTATTGTAATCAAATTACCGTTGGATAGGTGCTCATTTTCAAAATTGTAGCAAGATTTAAAATGAACTAAATTATATATATTATAATAAGAAATATATAACAAACAATTGTAACACAAGTTGTCATTGGTATTCATTTGTGATAAAAAAAGAACTAAAAATTATGTATTTTTGTTGCATTGTTGTTCTGATTAATAAATGATTTTATACTGTGTCGAGTGACATGCTTTTTCCCATTCCAAACAATCACCACAAAATAATCTTTAAAATATATGATTCATGTGTTTTAGTTTGCTTTGTAAAAGTAATTGAAAAAATTTAGAATGAAACCTTATTTTGGTCAATAATATATAATTTTAATTTTTTGAATTTTACTTCGTATGGGAAATAGAAGCTATCCATAAAAGATGGAGTAACACAGATTGAACAAAAAAATGAACTCCTTAAATTGGTTACATTTATGACTACACTTATCTCGCCATCTTTTGTTAGGAGAGTTTCTCCCCTCATCCATGTGGCAATCATGCTCTACTATCTTAATTGTTCATCATATTTTAATTGCCTATCAATCCTTCAATCATCATCGTCTCAAATTTTTCAAAAGTACAATACTAAATTTACAAGATTTGATCGGGGAAAATTCACATTCAAACATTTTTTCCATTTTTACATACAATTGTTATTTTAAATCTCGTATAATCTGTTTTATATATATTCAACATGATTTATAGTTATACTTTAAAATATTTTTCAAAACATAATTATTTGTATAGTATTATTGTTACTTTTCAAGCCTGAAAATTCAATTTCGGATCTGTGATTGAATTCTTTATTTTCCACATTTAACGTTTTGTTTTGCACTACTTTCAATAGTTGAATTCTATTATTGTGTGTTTGGTGAGTGTTCGTTACCGGACCTTGAGTTATAAAACCCCAAATAAAATCCAATTATGAATGTGACATAATACTATTCAAACTGAGTATTTTTATCGAGAAGTATGCTTATCACAAATGAGATATTCATGTCACATACAAAAGTTTTTAATTCACGTTAACATACAAACCTTAATGATATCAATTAACAATAAGGAAAACCGGAAGACTTGGGATTAATTTTGGTACAAGTAAAGAAAGTGCATTTAACACTGTATGTACTGTTACGAGTGGTATGGTACACGATATGTGTAACCTATCCGTATTTCTATTCCAATCAACAACGGAAAAGGTCGAATACCATTTAAAAGAATTTTAACTAAGGATCTACTTTTAAATTCCATCACTTGAACAAATTATCTAAATACGTAATATATGAATCGCGCAATACTTAACACACTTAAATAAACACACCAGTGCAATTTTTCTTATAAAAAATAAATATATATGTTTCTGAAATCTCGAAGCGGAATAGAAATAGGGTTTCAAGTAAATGATGAGGTTCATAGGCCTGGGTTCTTTCCTAGAAAATATCAATTTAAAATAAGTTTTAATGCACAAAACCATATAAAACACAAAGATTATAGTGTTCATTTTAATTACTAATTAGAAAATTTTAGAATAAGAATTTTATTGGATTAGGAATGAGGGATTTACTGAGATCTCAAATGAATTCTGAAGTTTAATCAGTTAGTTGATTTGACTTTTATCTGTTTTCCTCAAAACCGTTTGCGTGTAGTTGAATTGTTTGTTCCATGGAAAAATCCTCCCCTAACGTCAAAACTTTCAGAAAACAAAGTTTAAGAAATAAATCAATAAAAATTAATTGTTTGTTTTCAATACAATTTTCCAGGCATTTTTTTTATTAATTTTCCTAATATATTGAAGTACATATTCGTGTAAAGTGATTTGGATTACAATCACATTATAGTTATTTTCATGATGGTTAAAAACATCATGTCAATACACCCTTAAAATTAACCATTGAACGGGGGCAACACATTAAATGTTCTAAAATTTTCATCATCGTTTCAAACACTGAAACCCTATTAGATAAAGTTTGAGAAAATGTAGCTGAACAAGACAACTTTCATTGATAAAAGATAATTTATTTTTAATGGAAAAATCGCTGAAGATTTCTTTTTCAAATAAAATACCACTTGCAAACAAACGAAATAAAAGTAGAATGAAAGACAAAAAATCGATACTTGACAAATAATTGAAAAAAACAGGTTCCACCGAGATTTGAACTCGGATCGCTGGATTCAAAGTCCAGAGTGCTAACCATTACACCATGGAACCATCTTCCCATGCCGGGAATCGAACCCGGGCCGCCTGGGTGAAAGCCAGGAATCCTAACCACTAGACCACATGGGACTTGTATTGGAGTGATCAAATAAGAAGCAGCACATTGTCATTCTTTTAACCTGGTTCCGCGATTGATAAGATTTAGAGTACTTAAGTAGATTTTTTTGGATTTCCGCTCTTTCCCACATGTTCAACCAATTGTTTATTTGAATTAATGTCTGATGGTGGAATAGGGAAACAGGGATGTGAAAGCAGAAATTTTAAAAAATCAAACGGATCGTTTTCTTTTCGCGTAAAAATGAGACAAACATTTGAAATTAAATTGGTCTTGGAAAACAGAATTCTTTTAAGGACTATTTCTTTGCGAAAGCATCGATTTTTTTGTGCCCAAAAACAATTTCAACGATTTTGTGTCTTGTTTTGATCAATTAAATAAATAAAACTTTGGGATTTATTTCCTTTTTTATATGGTATTTGAATATTTTAAGTTATTCCCTTGTTCCAACAGCACAATCATCTCAAAATAAAATTTAAATTTTCTTGTGGTCAATTACTCGTCTTGTAAAATTTAAAACAATTTAATCCTTGTAACTGTTAGAGTTTACCCTCAATGTTTTCTTAGTTATTATTTACAAATTAATGAAAAGAATGTAGCACTGAAATCTTTATATTTTTCATTACATTTTTATAAAACAATCTTACTTTCCACAGTTTTTAATGCACAAGGGCCATTCCATGTAAAATGAGCAAAAATCATAAAAACCTGTGGCCGAGGGTGACGGATTTTCATGAAATTTGCTACAGGGGTTACGTTTACGCATAAATAACGATATCCAAAATATGTTGGCTCAAAATGAAAACAATTGTTGTAGAATCGCTTTATGTTGCATGTTTGGAGATCTTTTTCTCAAAAATTGCTTAACGTAGACAACAATATTTCATATTTTTGAAAGCTATGAAGAATTTCCTTTTTATCTATTTGGAAACAACAATTTTAAACATATGTAAGTTAAAAATTAGTAGCGAAAAATGGAAAATAGTCGATTTTGATAGAACTAAAAAGGTTTCTACGAGCTAAAGCAATTTATATGCATCTATTGCTTCAAAGAGGTTAAAATTCATCTAAAGTATGTATAATAAAAGATGTGAGAAGTTCACTTACCCTCTTTTCTAGGGCTGGGCAAAAAAAGATGGAATTCTATGATGCTTTTGTATTATCCATTCTTTCGCTGAAACTTAGTATACGTATATTCATTCACAGAGAAGCTCAAATCAAATGAAAACACATGGTATAAATTTCGCTACTCTTTAATTGCGCCGATATATTTACATTATATTTACAATTTTAACAGAAACAGGAACAACACATTTTCTCCCGCTCAATCCGAGAGTTCTAAAAAGTTAAAGAATGTTCTGGCTGTTTTTCCGTTTTGCGCATGCGCGATCAGTCCGCAGAAACGATAGCAGGCTCGCATTCGCGACATCCTCCCACCCCTGAGTTTCAGGTTCATGAAACTCAGGAATCAATCAAACGTTGGGCAGGTCTTAAACGTCGTCCAAACCTTGATATTCGAATTCTACTTTTATCTGGGTTTGTAGTTTCTAGTTGGTTGGGCGCAGCATCAGATACGTCCACAGAAGAGGTATCAGGTTCCTGATCTTTCGTAGTCGGTGGCAAATCTCTTTTAGGAATTGATGGTTTTTCATTTTCTCGAATCTCCAAAGGGTATAATCTCTGGACAGGCCGTAAGAGGGATCCTGTCTGAGTTTTAACTTCGACGACTCGAACTTTACCATCTTTCCCAGGAAACAACTTCACAACTTTAGCTAATGGCCAGTTGGACCTCTTAGAATTATTGTCACCAACTAGGACTATGTCTCCTTCTCCAATGTCAAATTCCCTTCGAACCTTGGAAAAGTCTCTGAGTTGGCCTAGATATTCGATTCTAAAGCGTTTCCTAAGCTCCTCACGTAGCCTTTGTTTATAAACAAATCGCCTATTCCTCTTGTTGGCATCGATCAGATCTATGTCAGGAACTCCTGTCTCCTTGATTTCCTGTAAGAACATGGCAGGAGTCAGAGCTATAAGATCATCACTGTCTTCAGAAATATACGTTAATGGTCTTGCATTAATAACACTTTCGGCATCGCAAAGAATCGTGTAGAGCTCTTCATACTGCAAACAAGCCTTACCCAGCACTCTTCTAAGTATGTTCTTTAACATGCCAATCATACGTTCCCAAAATCCACCCCACCAAGGTGCAGAAGGAGGGTTGAACTTCCAATTGATGTTCTTCACTGAAGCATAGTCTTGTAATCTTTTCCAGTCAACCGATTTCATCTCGTTGGATGTTCCAACTAGATTTGTCCCATTATCGGAGTAAATAGTATTTGGCCGGCCCCTTCTGGCGATGAATCTTCTGAGAGCTTGAATAAAACTATCTGTCGATAAAGAAGTAACTAATTCGATATGGATGGCTCGAAATACAGCACATGTAAATAGCTCGATCCAACATTTAGTACTATTCCTTAAAAACAAAGGGCCGCACAAGTCAACACCAACAACTTCGAAAACTTGGGCTTCTCTAACTCGATCTTCAGGAAGAGGTGCCTCGTGAGTTTCCGTAGGACGAACAGTAAATCTCTTGCATTTGATACATCCACTGAGAACTCGTCTTATGGTTTTCCTACTCCTAAGTATCCAGTATTTCTCGCGTAGAGTAGACATCATAATCTGGAGACCTGCATGGCAGAATTCATCATGCTTATTCAAAACTAGTTTATCTACAATATGGTGTTTTGAAGGAAGAACTATGGGATAACGAAAGTTTTCTAAATCCTTTCTCATGCTAATTTTAGATTTGACTCTTAACAAGCCATCTGAATCTAGTAGTGTTTGCATTTTTGATATTCTTGTTTTGCAGTCTTCCCCAAAGCTTTGTCTCTGAACTTGTTTCAATACTGTTTTTTCAGCTTTCTCGATCTCTTCAACATTCAGACCACCATAGTTTCTTTCATCGATCTTGACTTTGGCATTTCTGTAGAAACGAAAAATCCATGCCATGATTCTGATTATTTGGTTGTAAGTTGAAATTCTAGTACAAAATGCTAGACTCTCTGATTCAATGTTGGTAGCCGATACTACTGTTTTTCGTCTTTCCAAATTGACAACATCAAAATCCGGGCCCGCATCCGAGACTGGCCATTTATCACTAGGTTGTGCCAGCCACTTTGGTCCCTCCCACCAGCGACCTATCTTCAATTTTTCAGCAGTGCATCCCCGTGACGGTAGATCAGCCGGATTTAAAGTACCGGATATGTGTTTCCAATCCTCAGGATTCGTTAGAAGCCGAATTTCTTGTACTCGATTGTACACAAATGTTCCCCAGTTTTCATTTCTTCTAATCCAGTATAGCGCATTTACTGAATCAGACCAATAAAAGGTTTTCAAGTTCTCTACCTCTAGTTCTTTGAGTATGGTGTTTGCCAACCTTGCTCCGATAACACAGGATAATAACTCCAGTCTTGGAATAGTTGCTTCTCTTATTGGAGCTACTCTCGTCTTGGCTTGTATTAGTTGGCAAGACACCTCGTCATTGTAGGATGTTCTAAGAAAGATGCAGGTGGCATAAGCTGATTTACTTGCGTCGCAAAATATGTGGAGACTTGATTCACCAAGTTGGATGTCATGAGGTGAGAGCTTACGCGGGATTCTTATTTTCTTCAAGACTTCTAGTTGTTCTTTCCATTTTGTAAATTTCTTTTTCATATCTTTGGGTAGTACATCATCCCACTTGAGCTTTAGTTTCCAACACTCTTGCAGCATTAGCTTAGGCAGGAGAGTAACCGGAGCGGTAAATCCTATAGGATCAAATACTTTGTTGGCTTCAGAAAGAACAAATCTTTCAGAGATCTTCTTTGGATCGCTTTTTTCTTCAAAACTCATCAAGCTAAGCCTGTCATCTTCTATGTGCCACTGCAGCCCCAAAATTGGTTCAGATGATTTTTGGTCTTCCATGAGTCCTATGCTTTTACCTGCTATGTTGTCTTTAACAGGAAGATTGTACCGCCAACCTCGTAGGTCAAATTGCGCTGACCCTAATATATTTCTAGAATTGGCAATAAATTCTTGAAATTCTTCTTCCGAATCTACACTGGTTACGCAATTATCGACGTAGAATGAATTCTTCAGCTTTTCAGCTGTATGTCTGAGAGGCTCTTCTACTTCGTTTAAAAGATGCAACAAGGTCGCCGCTAACAGGAATGGACTAGCATTAATGCCGAAAACCACTCGACAATGCCTATAAACTTGCAGCTGTTTATAATCACCATCTTTATACCAGAGAAATTTCAAAAAGTTTTTGTCCTTCTCTTTTAAGCTGATCTGAAGGAATGCTTTTTTGATGTCTGCACTGACGCCTATTTTACCCTTTCTGAATCTGTGCAATATAGAGGGTATCAGTTCTATCAGGTTTGGACCCTTGGCTAAGCAATCATTTAATGATAAGGAGTGTTTCTCTTTTGCAGAGCCATCAAAAACAGGTCTTATCTTAGTAGTAGAACTTTGACGAATCACAGCTCTATGAGGTAAAAAGTGACCTTCATTTGCACCCGAGTCAGGAATAGTTTCTATGATTCCTTCAGTTTCCCATTCTTCGAACACTTTCTGATACGCATCTAAATTCTCAGAGGACTTCAAGTTATGAACCGTTGACTTAAGTCTTTTTTCCGCTAGTTCTCGATTAGTAGAAAGTGTCGGATGATTTTCAATCCAAGGTAGTGAGACAATATACCTTCCATCTGAATCTCTATCCACCGTGTTATTAAATAAGTCTAAAGCCTCTTGGTTTAAATCTTCGGCTTTTTTTTCTCTCGATGGGATCTCTTATTCCAAGTACGTCTAGTTCCCAAAGGTCTTTCAATTTTTCACTTTTAACATGTAAGGAAATGGCAAGTAAAGAAGTGTTGCCAGTTCCCCTAGACTCTGGAACCTTCCCCATCAAAGTCCACCCTAAATGAGTCTCAATTGCAGCGAGGCCACTTGATAAAAGCTTAAAATTTCCAGTGAAAAGCTTCCCAATAATATCTGCCCCAATTAGCAAGTGGATTTCATTGTTCCCTGTTTTAGTACTATGATCTGAAAACTCTATTCCGCAGCGTTTTGCTTCTATAATCCAGGGACCATCTGTAATTTTTGGGATCTCTGCGCATATTTTTTCTTGGTCAAACACTTCAAAGTTACATGAAAAAGTTTTTGAAAGATTGCTTAAAAATATTTTGTACCGCTCATGGGTTCTAGTTTCTTCCGACCCCCCGAAAAGAATGTGATTCATTTCTTGTTGTCCCAAAGACTGATAACCAATATCCTGAACTATCTGCTTTGAAAGGTACTGTAGCGTCTTCACGCTATGTGGTGGGAAATCGTATAAATGAGTACTACTGCTTTCTGGATTATTTAATAACAAAGAAATATCTCCAGTTACATGAAATATGTACAGTACAGAAAACAAATTTGCCCGCAACGGGACTTAAAGGCGGTACCCTTTCTGGGACCTCTGAGAGACACTCCCAACACCGTTGAAGTTCTAGCGCCGTCTGCCTTCATCCTCCCCGGACTCGGGTCGGCAAAAGGCGGTGGGGGACGTCCTCTCGTCCCCCATTGGTCAAAGTTCTCCTCCTGGTGGATTTTTCTTTTTTTTTCTCATGAGTTCCAGAATGTTCGGGCGCCGCCGAGACGAACTGTCCCCGAATTCCTTCAAAACCCTGGGAGCGGCGGCAGAGATGAAGGGGCTTCGGTTCCCATTCACCTCTTGTGCCCCGGCACCGAACCATGGCTGCTGGGCTGATCGGCGCCTCCATAGTCTGAAAGGGGAGAGGAACACCTCCGGGAAAAGGAGTGTAAGATGCTTCGTCACAACTCCTCCCCCCATAAAGACGAAGTTTCCAAGGTAACCTGGAAACTTCGGCTAAACCTGAAAGTAAGCCCATCTTAAGATAGTCCCCTGAGAGGCATTCACCCGAATCCCCGGAATCCTCAACTCATACTAAACATTGAGTTTTAACCAAAATAACATGCTTCGGAAATACAAATTTGGGTTCCGAAACTAAATCTCAGTTGTGCGATCTAGTGACAAATCTTTACATACCAACTAACAAATATTTACATTACATAATATTAACGAAAATAACACCTAAAAATACAAGTAAAAATAAAATTGATGATGTCTTGGTTTTGGACACCTTCCTAAATTTTCTGATTTCCAGCTCTACTGAGACCATCCGCGTTGCCATTTTTGCTCCCCGGCTTATGTCTTACCTCAAATCGGTACTGTTGTAGAAACAGTGCCCATCGAGTTAAACGACCATTCGTCCCAATCATTTTATTCAGGAAGGTCAGGGGGTCGTGGTCCGTCTCTATAACAAAAAGTTGACCGTCCAGATAGTAGTGGAGTTTCCTTACGCCATATACGATGGCTGCGAGCTCGCGTTCGACCACTGCGTAGTTTCGCTCTGCTCTCGAAAACTTCTTACTGAGATAAATTATGGGGTGCTCATCCTCCCCGATCTTTTGGGACAAAACAACACCCACACCGGAATCGCTGGCATCCGTTTGCATCGTGAACTCTCTCGAATAATCCGGAGCATACAAGACGGGCTTGGTTACTAAAGCATTTTTCAGTGCCTCGAAAGCCGCCTGACACTCCTCATTCCAATCTACCTTCTCTTTCCGGGTTTTCCCTTTCAACGCATTTGTTAAGGGGACCGCGATGACGCTGTAATTTTGGACGTACTTGGCATAATAGCCACTCAACCCTAAAAACGACCTAATTTGCGTCTTCGTTGTTGGGCTGGGGAATTCATGAATGGCCCTAATTTTTGCTTCACTAGGGGAGCGTTTGCCACTTCCCACTTCGTGACCCAAAAACCTAACATGGTCTTGCGCAAATTTGCACTTAGAAGGCTTTACAGTAAGCCGTGCCTCTAACAACCTATCCAATACCGAACTCACATCCTTAACGTGCTCTTCGAATGTTTTTGAATAAATTGCAATGTCATCAATATAAGGAGATGCAATTCTCTCCAAACCTCCCAAAACCTGAGCCATTAGCTTGCAAAAATAAAAGGGAGCGTTCACCAGCCCAAACATCATCTTTTTGGGAATAAACGCTCCAAATGGCGTCACAAAAGCGGCGTACCTCTGCGCACTTTTTTTCAAAGGAATTTGAAAGTAACCTTTCGTTAAATCCATCACCGTTATATAAGGTGCGGCACTAACCCGCTCTACTACCTCTTCTATATTGGGGAGAGGAAACGACTGGATTCTGGTAATGGCATTCAATCGCCGGTAGTCTACACAAGGACGTGGTGGTTTTCCCTGACTTTCTACCAGAATCATGGGCGATGCGTAATCGGACTGCCCCACTTCTATCACCCCTAAATCCAAGAGTCTTGTAATCTCCTCCCTCAAAATTTCTGTTTGTCTAGGAGACATGCGGTAGGGCCTAGCTCTAACGGGCTCACTACAGGTAAGCTCGATATCCATCTCTAACAGGGGCGTAGAACCCGGGTCCGAGGAGAACACCTTGCTATGATTTCGCAACATGCACCCAAAACTCCCTATCTGTTCCACCGTTAACCTTTCCACCAAAGCGCTCTCTCTTATCATCTCCTGGAGATCAAATTGGGTAGGATCGGGTAAGGGGTAAGGTATTTCTGCCTCCTGCTCCACCTCTTCACTCTCCTCGTCCATTATCAAATTAACACATTCGGGTCGCTTGAAATAGGGCTTAATGAGGTTCACATGGTATATTGTGGATTTATCCCTTTTCTCTGGGAGGTCCACCAGGTAATTTGTATCGGAGATTTTACTGGTCACAGTCCCTGGCCCTATCCAGTTCACTGCCATCTTGTTTAACTTCGACGTGGACAATACCAGCACCTGATCTCCAACCCTAAAAACCCGCGATACGGCATTCCTGTCATACCACAATTTTCGTTTGCTCTGCTTGTCGGTCATTTGTTCGGCCGCAAGCTCCATCCATTTTTTTAGCCTATTGGTTATTCCCAAAATATACTCGACTACATTTGGATCCGAGTTATCCGGCTCTAACCAATTTTCAAAAATCAAAGTCTGGGGGGTACGAAGATTCCGTCCGTGCACTAATTCCGCCGGGCTAAACCCCGTACTTTCGTGAGTAACAGTTCGAAGAGCAAACAAAGCCGCTGGCAAATTATGCTCCCAGTCCTCTCCCGTCTCCAAACACAACACTTTGAGAACCCTCTTAACCGAGAAATGAAATCTCTCAACAGGGTTGCTTTGGGGATGGCACACTGAACTGTGAGTCACATGAATCCCGAATCTTTTAAAAAACTCTGATGATAAAACACTGGTGAAGGACCTTCCCAAGTCGCTTTGGACTTCTTTAGGAAATCCCATGCGTGAAAAAACCATAATTAGAGCGTTAATTACATTAGCCGACGTAATATCCGGAACGGGAATAGCTTCGGGATATTTAGAGGCTAAACAAATCACTGTGATTATGTATTTATTTTGTGCTCTCTGGAAGGGGACCCACCGCGTCAATATTTATTTTGGAGAAAATCTCCGAAATAACGGGAACCAGCTTCATAGGGGCCTTTCTCTTATCGTTGTTTTTGCCGACTTTCTGGCATTCGCGACAATTTTTTACCCAGGACTCTAACTCGGGGTAACACCGGGGCCAGTAAAATTGCCTTAAAACCCTATCCTTCGTTTTGGTCGCCCCCAAATGACCAGCTACATCCTCGTGGCACAATGCCATAATTTTCTCCCGATACTTTAAGGGAATGCATAACTGTACTCTTTTTTCTCCCCGCTTCGACTCCACCACACGCGTTAATTTTCCCTTCAATACCTGGAATTCCTCCCCTTTCTCGGAAAGTTCCCAACACGATTTCAAAGAATCGCAGTTCCTCTGTGCCGATTCGAACTCCCGGGACGATACTCCAGCCAAACTATTATTCTCCTGCATGGACAACTCCGGGGGAAAGGGTAGTTCTTCCTCCTCAGGGCTCTGTGACGAATTATGAATGGAAGCTCTCGTTTCATTTGCGCCTTCGACTACTTGAGCTCGCTGCTCTTCCCTCGCCCTACTTCGCGTAATGGCATTAATAGGGGTTGGGTTTTTCCTATTATCTTCTAAAAGTTGGGCAGTTTTGTTCCCTAATAAGTAGTAACCCTGATCCAAAGCATCCGATTTCACGGCGACCTTCGTTACAACTTTCCCGAAATCCCCTTCTAGCTCAACTCTCGCTAACGGCAGACACTTGCATTCGGAGTCTAAAGGTTGGCGTAACCAAATTACTTCACCCGTAAAATCCTCTGGATCAATCCAACTCCTCACGCATACATCAATGCCGCTTCCACTGTCACGCAAACAACTTCGTTCTATTCCATTTACAGATATAGTGCTGATGAAAGGTCTAAAACTCTCGCTTAACCCACTCAGATTATTCAACCCTTCTAATCTTCTTTTTGCTAACTGGGGACAGAGGGGCCTAATGTGACCTGGCTCATTGCACAAAAAACAGACTACTGGTTTTTTCCTATCAAAACCCTTATTTTCCGTGATTAAAGCATCTCCTTTTCCTCGCTCTTTCTCCCTGGGCTTTCTTTCCCCGTTTTTAAACTCGCGCCTGTCCTTCACGGAGGCATAATCATTCCTTTCTTTACCAAAGGGACGTTTTTCCCATGTTCTGACTTCCTTCATTTTATAATTACGCCGGACGCTCTCGTAATGGTCAAGTTTAACCGCCAAATCCGACGCCTTTTTGAATTCTTCCCATTGATCTAGATAATGGTATCGGGCTGCGGGCGACGCTCTCCTTTTAAGTTGCTCTACCAGCATTAACTCCTTAAGTGAATCAAAATCAGTCACCTCAACCGACTCCAGCCAATTGTCTAAATACCCTTTTAATTCAAACACAAGATCTGACCATGACGCCCCAACCTTTCTTCCATGTTCTTCGAATTTAATTCTCAGGTCTCCGGAGCTGAGTCTAAATCTCTTTAATAACATCTTTTTAACATGATAATAATCATCATTCCATTCCCTTGGTATTTTAACTATAATTTCAGAAACATCCGCAGGCAATAAAGGAATTAATTGGGACACCCACTTGTTTTCTGGCACACTTTCTTTGTTCGCTTGCCGCTCAAAAATCATGAAAAATAGGGCGATGTCCAACACCTTGGGATCAAATTTAGGCACTAAGTCCTTTAAATTTACGCGCCTAACAATTTCCTCAGCTGGCGTAGTAGTTGACGCCAAACTTGGGTTCTCAAATGAAGCCTTAATTTTTAATTTCTCCAACTCATGCGCGCGCTCCCGCTCTGCTAAACTATCAAGACGTTCTTGTTCTGCTACTTTATCAAGACGTTCTTGTTCAAATTCATCCAAAATCCTATCCACAAAAGCTATTCCGGTCTCCTCATCATAATCCGGTGCACTCAATATGGACCAAATGATATTTTTAGCCACATCTGAGCTAGATACGCTAACTTCAAATTCTGCCGCTAATAATAATAAGACCTGCTTTTTCTGCTTTTTTAAATAAGCCATATTTTACCCTAAATGAATTAATATTACCTAAAGGGTACTCTCAATGATACACACTAAACTTCTACAATTTCTTACTAGATCAAAAATAAATTCTCTACTCCGAAGAAAAGTTGTCAACTAGATTTCAAAACTGAGTTCTTATCATCTACTAATCACACAATGCACAATAATAAACCTTACTTTCTTAGATGTACAAATTCCCACACTAGGTATCACTCTGAAGTAAATTTAACTTTAACAAAATACACTGAAAACACAATTGCTAATGCCATTAAATTAAATTAAACACTAAAGTTTTACCCTACTTTCACTGAATATAAACTCTCTCGCTAACAATTTGGAAAACTACATAGAATTATGCCTCTCAAAAGAAAAATCTCCAAATAGGCCTACCTTTTCCCACATCAGAACATCAGGCTCCCTTGTCATCAATCTCGCAAGGTCGGGTCCAAGATTCCACTCCGTCGCTTTGCTCACGCTGGAGTTGACTGCGCTCCTTCAAACGTCTGGACGCGGCACACGCTGTAGTTGACTCGCTGATTTCAGAGGTCTGGAACAGCTCCTTTGAAGAGTTTAGCGCCCGGCTCACGCTGAAGTTGACTCGCTGATTTCAGAGGTCTGGAACAGCTCCTTTGAAGAGTTTAGCGCCCGGCTCACGCTGAAGTTGACTCGCTGATTTCAGAGGTCTGGAACAGCTCCTTTGAAGAGTTTAGCGCCCGGCTCACGCTGAAGTTGACTCGCTGATTTCAGAGATCTGGATCGGCTCCTTTGAAGAGTTAAACGCCCGGCTCACGCTGAAGTCGACTGCTCTCCTTCAAACGTCTGGGACGCGGCTTACGCTGTAGTTGACTATAGAGTTCAGTACAGTAACGACGAACGGGTCCGCAGATTTGATTTAACGAAAATCCGCATCCCACCGCTGCCACCAATAAAAATATAATTAATAGCTGTAGCGTCTTCACGCTATGTGGTGGGAAATCGTATAAATGAGTACTACTACTTTCTGGATTATTTAATAACAAAGAAATATCTCCAGTTACATGAAATATGTACAGTACAGAAAACAAATTTGCCCGCAACGGGACTTAAAGGCGGTACCCTTTCTGGACCTCTGAGAGACACTCCCAACACCGTTGAAGTTCTAGCGCCGTCTGCCTTCATCCTCCCCGGACTCGGGTCGGCAAAAGGCGGTGGGGGACGTCCTCTCGTCCCCCATTGGTCAAAGTTCTCCTCCTGGTGGATTTTTCTTTTTTTTTCTCATGAGTTCCAGAATGTTCGGGCGCCGCCGAGACGAACTGTCCCCGAATTCCTTCAAAACCCTGGGAGCGGCGGCAGAGATGAAGGGGCTTCGGTTCCCATTCACCTTTTGTGCCCCGGCACCGAACCATGGCTGCTGGGCTGATCGGCGCCTCCATAGTCTGAAAGGGGAGAGGAACACCTCCGGGAAAAGGAGTGTAAGATGCTTCGTCACAGTACGAATGCTGACTTCCAGAATCATACAAACATCTTATAAGGATCTCTTTATCATTATTTTTTAAGATTACCGATGAAGTCTGCATTAATACATCTTGGTTGCAAGTTTTGTTAGCCAAGGCTTGGGTTTTATCACTCGCTTTATGCTTGGGAACATCTTCGTGACGTTCAGTTTTGTTGACATATTCTGGGCACATAGTAGAGAAATGTCTTTTCTGACATTCTGAACATCTTACATAACACTTACAGTCTCGGGCGAGATGTCTAGGTTTTAAACAAATAAAGCAACAACCTCGTTCTGATAGAAATCCCTTTTTCTCTTTCATAGACTTATTTTTAAATGTGTTACACTCCTGCAAAGAATGGGTTTCATCACTGCATAACACACATTTATTAACCCTTCTACTGGTATCATTTAATAATCCTGACGCAGTGGGCACATTTTTATTAGGTGTAAAAGAACGATAGCCAAAATTTCTATTCTGTCTGGCAGGCAACTCGAACTCTTTCGTTTTAGCGTCATACGAAGTGGTGTGATGCGAAAATCCTTTGTCATTTGAAAGATGGTTTTGAACCAAAAATTGGGCTTTCTCACGTGACTCTAATTCTAATTTTACAATATCCAACATTTCAGAAACTTTCCAAATATCTTCAGATCCACAATTTTTAGCAATTTCAATTACAATTTCTAGAGGCAATAATTTGATGAGAATAGGGCAAAATAATGCTTCATAATTTTCAGGATTTAATCTGAGCGATTCAAGGTTACGCACCTGTGTCAGACATGTGTCATATAATTTTCGCAATGCGTGAATATCGGTAATTCTTTTCCCAGGGGTTAAAGATAAAAGTTTATTTAAATGTGAATTAATCACTAATGTTTTCTTTCCGAAACGCTCTTTTAAAGTATCCAGATCAACTTGATAATTGTCATTGGTTAAAGAGAAACCTTGAATTGCATGGGCTGCTGATCCGGTTAAATACGATTTTAGATAGTTAAATTTATCGACATTAGCAATATCTCTATTTTTATGGATAACCGACTCAAATTGATCGAAAAATCGTTGCCAATCACCAGGATCATTGTTAAATTTCTCAATAGTGATCGTGGGTAATTTAATTATAGAACTTTCTGGCATTCTTCCAACAGACATAATACTTTTACCTTGAGCCATTTTATTCGGATCAGTAACAGTAGGTATCAAACTTGTTTTTAAATTCTCAATTTTTCTTTTTATTTGCACTTTACACACAATTAGCTTCTCATTGTAGTCATTACTAATAACTATTTCTTCTTCAATGTCCTTAACATCCAAAATTAATGCTTCAATTTCACTGTTTACTTTACTAAGTTCAACTTCTTTAAGAGAAAGTTGTTCTAATAACACATGCAATTCATCCTCAACAACATTTTCAGATAGTTTCCCTTCAATTTTATTAATTAATTTGGTAGTAAGTTGACGTATAACTGAACGTTTCGATTTCGCAAATTCCATGTCGGCCAGTTCCTTTTCACAAAATTCTATACTGGTCGTTTTTAAATTGCGAATATTTCAATTTTATAATAAATCAATACTTCTAATATTGAGGGAGAATTGCAAAAGTTCATACAAATAAACAAAAGGCATCAATATCACTCAAATATATTCACTTTCGATTTTGCCCAAGTCCCTGTTCGGGCGCTATAAAATATTGCTTCAAAGAGGTTAAAATTCATCTAAAATATGTATAATAAAAGATGTGTGAAGTTCACTCACCCTTTTTCTTGAATTCTTACCCTCTTTTCTAGGGCTGGGCAAAAAAAGATGGAATTCTATGATGCTTTTGTATTATCCATTCTTTCGCTGAAACTTAGTATACGTATATTCATTCACAGAGAAGCTCAAATCAAATGAAAACACATGGTATAAATTTCGCTACTCTTTAATTGCGCCGATATATTTACATTATATTTACAATTTTAACAGAAACAGGAACAACACATTTTCTCCCGCTCAATCCGAGAGTTCTAAAAAGTTAAAGAATGTTCTGGCTGTTTTTCCGTTTTGCGCATGCGCGATCAGTCCGCAGAAACGATAGCAGGCTCGCATTCGCGACAGCATCGTTGAAATTAATTCCAGAAACACACACAGTACGGTTAAAATACTGCTGAAATTTTGAAGTCGGCTTTTATTTCCTTCATCTTCCAAACAGCAAAGGAAATAATAAAATAACGGTTTTCCACTTACAATAGGCACACAAAATGAAATGAGGGACAGCTCTGACGACAACTATGTTTTGTAAGAATATTGTTTAATATGTCTATTTGAAAAAAATAAGGATTGTATTTTGAGTCCCATAGCAACAATAACAAATTATAGTAAAACGCAAAAAACACATTCTTGCCGATCGATCAATTGGCGACTGAAAGCTTCGTCGCCAAATGACCATTCGGATGGACCTACGACGTTACCATATTTCATCAGTATCGCCCTAAGTGGCAATGTTTATTATCGCCAATTTCCTTCCTATTCTATGCATATTACTCGTTTCAACAATGAAATACCAAATTATTTTTAACTTTTGAAAGAAATTATAAAAGCAGGACATCAAAATCACAACTGAAAAAGCTTAAACATTTAAAACTTTAATTTGATTGTCTTTTCAAATTCACTTTCAATCTGATAAAGGTCTCGTTCTCAATTTGGTAGTTGCTTAAAATGAAATTTTCCTAGTGCTGCCGAATTCGTGAAATTTTTACTTATTTCACTTGTGATAAATATGGAACAAGGATTCGTGAGTTATGTACTTTTGGGAGAATCGGGTATAACAACGATGTTTAAATTCTTTTTAACTCAAAATTAGTGTTTACGTGAGTAATAATGCTTAATATTTACAAAACATATTTAATATTCACAGTAGTAGTATTTAATACTTACGTTTCCAAAGGAAAGCAAATCGAAAAGACTTCTCTAACAAAATGAACTTTTCACCTAATTATTTCACTGATGGAAACACTCCTCGGATTAAGCAAATAAGACTTTTCAAAAAGAAATTTCATGTCAAGTTTTGTATGTGCACCATAATAATAGTTATTTCATTCTTATATCGCATTTTTTATATCATCGAAGGTTATAAGTCATCAGCTGCGATGAAAAAGTAAAATTTACATCTAGTTAAAAATTTTCCTGCGAAAAATAATCAAATTACAATTATGAAAATTTCAGGACATATAATAGACATCTTGCTCTTTTATGATTTCGGAGCTTTCCATTACAGTGAAATATGCATTTTTAAAAATTGAAAAAATCGCATTTTTCCATAATTTTACTTTTAAATGTTTTTTCCTTTATAAAGGAGTAGAAATACAATCATCAAATTACGCCACGCTATTTGTTAGGAAAGGCACTTCATTAAGAATAATTTTTAATATTGTCTTTCCATTTCTAGAGATACCAAAGCAATTTGAAATTTGTAACAAATTGGCAAAATTTCTATTTTGGTCGATCTTTCAGATTCAGCACTGACGGCTATTAAATTATATTCTGAAGTTTCCTATGAGACCTTTTCTGAAGAATGTAAAGATATTAACATTTTAAATTTATGTCAATAACTTATTGAAATATAGGGTAGCAAACAGGCAACTTTTAGTGCTAGAAAATCTAAATTTGTGTGACCTTGAACTCTTTAAATGTCAATAATTAACAACATTTAGATTTCTGAAACCTACTATTTTGCAGTTGCTCTTTATTATGTAACCTATTTAAAAACTGATTTTCATTAAAATCGGTGATATATCAGCCACTGCCGATTTGCTAATTTTGCATGGAATGACCCACAAGCGAGTTGCCTTTGAAAATGATGTGGGATGGGAGGCATATTCTTTGTCAGAGGGTTTTATAAGTAGCATATAAATTCGATTTTAATAAATACATTTTCTATTTCATATTGAATTAAAAAAGAAGTTTCCGAATACCTGTACCTCAGAACCAGACGAACGTAAGTCACATTATGCCAACTTTTCCGGAGAGCATAAAAACTGAAAAGAAGGATCTCGTTGCCTGGCTACAAAGCTACTATTTGAATCAGGCTGCAAAAATTGATTGTTAACAATACAAATATACATGCTTTATCCATTGTTGGTTAATTTTTATGTAATTTTATAGCTTATGAAGACAGGATTGGACTTACGTTATTGTGGTTCTACATCAAAAACCTGTTTTAGTACTTCGTAGCACTATAAAAAGGTGTTTCAAGTAAACTACACGATCAATCTTAGTAACAATGTCTTTAATACTATCAAAAACATAAAGTACAAAACTATTTAATATTGTATAGATTGAGTGTTGTAATGTTGTAAATGGCTTAAAAGCTACAGATTAAACAGAGAACCATTACTCTAGAGCGGTTGAGTCATCCTCAGGAAAGTTCCCTTCCTTCTCTCCATGTGGAAGGTTTTCATAGAAGGGTCTATACTCTTCAGTGGCCCACTGCATTAAATTCATGTGGTCTCTGTACTCTCATTACTTATCTTGTTTTGTTTATTCTCAATTTTGGGATTGTCGCTGGCATAACAACCCTTTGTTCCTCTCTGATTTATTTTAAATTCAACAGTTTAAGGTATCATCTGCGAAACTGGTCTTATAGTACAACTTGCTGTTTCCTTTGCGAAGCTGTAACCACACTGCATTGGATATCAAAAATGGTTTTTATCTGTGTTTTACTTCCTTTGTCCTTACTTCCTTACTTTAAGAGCAAATGGAGCTTCTTTGCTCTTAAAGGAGAGAAAATCAAGAGTCTTCCACGCACATCCTTCTCACAACAAAGGGGTCCTTTTTTGAACATGAAGCAATACAATTGGCCCAATCATTTGTGGTAAAAATAGTGTGATTTTTAGTTGCTCTCTATCACACTATGCTTGCCATCTACTTCCATGTGGGTGTGTGCAGCAAGTAGGAACTTATGGTTGACTTCTTTTAGAGTAGAAACTCTTTCCAACAGCCATAGGTACATGAAAATCATTAATATTCCAGTTGGGCCACTGCAATTATATGTCCACACTGTTAAGTTTTCAGTAGGCCTATCAGGATTTCTAAGCTCTTCATTCACCCATGTGAATAAACATGATGCTATTTCGTTACCTCCTCGACCGGCTGTAACTTCATCCCAGATCACACACCAAGTTTTGTCAACTGTTGTGTTATAAATTGTAATATTTAATGTCCAGAGTTTTCTTGAGTAAAAACTTTGGGAGTTCTTGAAATCTGGCGTTGGAAAACATTTTTGGAGATCAGACATAACGACTCTCAAACCTTGATTAGCACATCCTTTCAGTTAATCTTCCCTTTTTAATTCATAACTACATGAAGCTTCTTCCAGGTGGTTTTCTTTTTGTAATTTAAGTTCATTGAGTTTTTCATCATTTTTTCATTTTTAATTTCGCAGTCTAGTTTGTCGCAAACATCACGACTGTCATTATGTGCTGAGTGGAAAGACAAGTTGAAATCTTCATTGAAAACTTTGGAATAAACCCACTTTTTCTCTGGTTTAATTTTTTCTTTTTCGCACTCAACTACATACAGTGAGTACATTGTGGATATGTTCAGGTGATTGCCCAAATATTTACGTTTGGATCTTTCCCTGCTATAGTGGCTTTCATACACTGGAAACTTTGAAATATGGTTTTTGATCCGTTCTAAGCTATCACTAGGTAATTTATTTGCTGGAATATGTTTTCCCCTAAGGTCTGGCGTTACCAAACCAGACTCACTGGCTTTTTTTAAAGCAATGATGAAGGTTGAAAATCTCATGAAGCTTTCAGAAATAGAAAGCGTATCCAGGAAAAAAGTTTTGCAAATGACTTCAACCTTATTATTAAAGTTAAAAATAAATGTATGGCTCTCGGTTTTGTTTCTTGTGCCGTCTCTTTTCCGTTGTCTAACAACAGGCTTAGTTTTTATACATGAAAGTACAAATTGCCTTTTTGAATGGATGGATTTACGTTTGTCTGGCTCAAACAAAGGTTAGGACATACGCTCTTATAACCCTAGTAAATCATAAAAGGAGAATATTTTAGACTTACGTTGTTATGGCTTGATGCAAAATCAGATTCTACATGAAAAACCATAATGACCTGAAAATTGTCATTTTTGGACTTACGTTCGTCTGGTTCTGAGGTACATATAGTATATTTAGGATTATAAAAGCGCAAGAGAATTTGAAAAGAAGTGTTTTATAAGAATTTCGATTTTACGAATCTTGTCCTTTCTATAAACTATATTTCTCCTAAACTAGTGAAGCACTTCAATCAAAAAGTTCTATTGTACGTTTTAGAGTACAAGCATAGATGAAAAAGATGAATTTTCTCATTAAGGTTTTTCAATGTGCATCTTAATTTCGACAGGATAATGAATAATCGAGGCGAAGCAGCCTGTTATGTTTTGCGTTTGACATCATTGAATTTGTATTATTTAATTTTTGTGCTTTGCAAACGTCGGTTTTTGTAAGAAAAAAACATTGTTTTTTAGAACTGATGTTTACTGCTTGTTTCGATTTCCGTTTATTTCGTAAATGTGTAAATAAATATAGGAAATCCATTGGATTACATTCTTTTATGATTTCAAAATATCAAACAAATCAAAACATGGTTTTGATTTATACTATATTTCGTTTAATATCCAGTGCCGTTAGAACTTTTATCTTGTAAGATTTAACACAAGATTGATCGTCCTCACCACAGCTGTTTGGCGAGCTAACATTTCAACAAAACTCTTAACTACAGGATGGTCTTAAAGTAACTTCCTCTATATACCCCGTAGAAAATAATGGTCGATTGGGCCAAGTATAAAGTTATTTTATGACCAATCATTATATCATATATCGAGACAGGTTAAAATGATTTCATACAACTTATTAATATATATTTATATAGCTACTAATAAGGGCTTCATGGTTAAAATTATCGGCATTAGTTCATGAAGATTCATCAAGACTTTTCAATTCGAAGTGATTGGTTGTTCAATATACATGTTGTAAATGTAAATGTAATGTCACGATATAATATATACAATTAAAATACAACACGTCGGTAGCATGTTCTCTTCACCCACTCACTGAATCCTGTACAGCGTCTCAAGACACTAGACTGGGAAGTGTGTCCTGGTCTTAGTTTGCAAAGTCATTATAAAGAAAAGAATCGGCCACTTCTAAATTGCATCACGGCGAAGCCGTTGATTGCGAGTTCAATTTAAATGTGTTTCTCTCCCACTAAACAAGTATTAAACAGGGGCCGTCGTGGTTCAGTGGGTGTGCCACTGTTTAACAACCAGCGAGTTGTAGTCGGCTCAGGCTCGATTCCTGTCTGGTTCGATTCTTCCCTGAGTATATTTCTCTCTTCTATGTCAGTAAAACTTTCTTTATGTGTGTATGTCCATTGCTTGACGTTGTCTGTCTTGTGTCTGGCGCAGCATAATCAAATATGGCATTAGCGCTACAAAATCCAACCTAACCAAACAAACTAAAAACAATTTAGAACACAAAAACTTTTCTTAAAGATAAAATCTGGGCTGATAGATAGATATATAGTTGAATTTACGTCTCACTGGAGCAATGTAAGAGACTGTTGGCGGCGGTCCGGAATCAACCCCGAGGGGAAAGTAGTTTCGTAGTTTGGAACCACGATCAGTTGACGAGGTCAACACCTGAGCTGGGCACTCCGCTCTTCAAACTTCCACACCACCAAGTAGGAAGAATGGGGAAATGGCAAGGACACGCACATGATGCGGGTTGGTAGCTGAATTTACGTCGCACTGGAGCAACACGACGGACAATTCGCGATGGTCCAGAATCGATCCCGAAAGGAAAAGATAAGACAACACCTTATAGTTTTGAACCACGGTCAGACGAAGAGGGCAACACCTGAGTTGGCATCCCCACTCTCCAAACTTCCACACCACGCCAAAGTGAGGATATTTGAGGATACGACAGATTTAAAGTGCACCAGCCCCTGTGTACACAATGTTCAGGTTGGACCAAGTTTCGAATTCACAGCCCTCCGTTTGCTAATCCGTTACTCTTCCAACTGAGATACCGCGGCCCACAGCACAACGCTTGGCAATTCTGCTAATATAAGTATTTCTTATGGTGCAAAGGAAAGGCCTTTCCGTCTGGAAGTCCGGAATCAACCCCGAAGGGAAAGACCTGAGGACAACACAGAAATTTTGAACCACGGTCAGATGACGAGGGCAACACATGAGCAGGCACCCCACTCTCCAAACCTCCACAGCACAAATATAAACTAAACATGGACACAATGAGAAAAGCAAAATATGTAAATTACTTATTCACAGAATTCAAAGAATGTAATAAATATGTAAATTACTTATTCACAGAACAGGGACGATGATTTGAGGTATGCGTTTGAAATTTTTTTAGGAATGCTCGAATCTCCCCCTCGAAAAAAAGGCCTAACGAACCACTGTACGGGACTGACCAGTTTCACATCGAATATCATTTATGCACCAATGCGCCGTAAAAGCAAGTTTGTTATGTATCGCTATACTCTTTTTTCGATTTGGTAATGCTCGTGAATCTTTTTATGGCTTTAATTACAAGTGCATTGAACTCGTATCTCTTCTAACTTCCCAAGTGCATCCAAATCGAAAGTCAATTAGGTTTTGCTTTCAGCGTTGTTTACTGCTTCTACTATTGACCAAGCGTACATTTAAACCTTGAATCTCCTGATAAAAAATAGTGAGTCATCGACTGAATCGAGAAAACAGAATGTGAAGAAGTTTATTTTTGACTCAAACCTTAGTGGGGCTGAGGTAGCCCGGTTGGAAGAGTAACGAATTAGCAACCGTGAGGTTGTAAGTTCGAAACTAGGTCCAATCAAAGAACGTCGTGTACAAGGAGGCTGTTGCGCGTTAAATCTGTCGTGGCTTCAAATGTCGTCACGTTGGCGTGGTGTGGAAGTTTGGAGAGTGGGGTGCCAGCTCAGATGTTGTTCTCGTTATCTGGCTGTGATTCAAAATTGCGGGGCGTTGTCCTTGGATCTTTTCCTTCGGGAATAGACCGTTGCTCCAATGAGACATTAATTGACTACCTAGCTATCACTTTTGACGGATTTACATCGACAACAATATAAAACATATGTTAGATAAGTATGGTAGGTCTACAAAAACGCAATTTTCTCCGATTAAGATTTTTTAACATTTTTCTGATTTCAAAATGTTCCCGGCGCATCGGGGTTTTCTTGATATCCTTGGAAGTTTTTTGGAATAACCCTTGCAAAATCTGTTGTATATATCTAAGCGTAAATGAGAAATTCATCATACCTCCAGTTTTGAAATTTTTGATAAAAATGTTGCTTAAATTTTGCCCTTTTTGCAAAATTCTAGGTTGTTTTAGTTTTCTTTGCTTTACAATTGAGTGATATATTTGCAGAACAAGGAAATTCATTTGATTTATATGTATTCAAACTATTATGTGAATTAAAATTCTGATAATAAATGGAAAATTCACACGCATGAGCACTATCAAAATTTTAGGTAGGTATTTTAATTAACGTCACACTAGAGTAACACAACGGGCTTTTGGTGACGGTCCGGGATCAATTCCAAAAGGAAAGATTCGAGGACACCACCTCGTAATTTTGAACCACGGTCAGACGACGAGGCAACACCTGAGCTGGCACTCCACTCTCCAAACTTCCACACCACGCCAACGTGAGGACATTTGAGACCACGGCGGATTTAACGTGCACCAGCCCCCTTTGTGCACGACGGTCTTTGATTGGATTCGAACTCGCTACCCTCCGGTTGCTAATCCGTTACTCTCCCAACCGTGCTACTGTGGCCCTTCAAGATTTTAGGACCACCTTTTATGGAATAACTTCAACACAATTTAATAGTTTTGAACCAAACTTTATATATAGACTTTTTAATAAGAAACAAAGTCTGCAAATTTTATAACAATCAGTAGGTATTAAATTAACGTCACACTGGAACAACCCATGGTCTACTGGCGACTGTCCGTGATCTATCCCGTAGGTAAAAATCCGAGTACAGCACCATGTAATTTTGAACCATGATCAGATGACACCTGAGCTCGCACAACTCTCTCTAAACTTTCACACCATGCCGACGTGAGGACATTTGGGGCCACGACAGATTTAACATGTACCAGGCCCCGTGTACTATACGGTCTGTGACTGGACCAAGTTTCGAACTCGCAACCCTTGCTAAACCGTAGCTCTTCCAACTGGCTTTCAGCGGCCCTTGAACACTCTGAAGATCCACGGATTATCCTGTTCATGATCCATTAGGATGTTGTCTCGATTTTATATCAAAACATTTATCCAGTGATATATTTAATCTATCACTAGATACAGAATCTATCTCGTGCTGTAAATTCCACAGCTACTCTGACTGTGAGGGGGTCAATGGGTATGCCCAATGCGCTAGCAACCCGCGAGTTGTAGTCGGCACAGGTTCGATTTCTGTCAGGTGCACTCCTCCCTGGAAGGATTTCCCTCTTCTGTGTCATGAAGACTTTCATTGTGGGCGTATATCTATTACTTGACATTGTATGTCTTGTGTCTGGTGCAGCATGACCAAATATGGCCCTTGCGCCATAAAACCCATAACAACCAACCTCTGGCAGTGGCTCATTTGAGAGTCACGACACCGTTTGAAATCTCTCTCCCCTAATTGAAGCACATATTTTATATTCTAAATACAAATCAATACGCAAATTTATGGTGGATCGTTAGTGACAAAGACAAACAATTGAAACCATGAGTATTATCATAAAGCGTGACTATATCTTAATTGGGCTTCATTGGGAAATCCAGAAATAGGCTTTTGCGTACAAATATTACTCCGAGGCATCGCAACTACAAATGTTTTCCGAGAGCTCTGCAATAAATATTTGTATTCTATTATGGGATTAAAAGATCTATTTGAAAGACCACAATCTCTGGCCTATTGACCTTTAATTGATGGAAGAAGTTGAATATCGACCATAAATTTGAAAAGGATCTGGGATTGATATTTGTAGTATGCATTGATTTAGTCTGTTAAGAGATCTAACCACATGTAAGCAAAACTTTAAATTTTTAATTATATATCTTTGATCATTAAAGATATATTTTCTCCAATTGGAGGTCAGTTCATACCTGATTCATAAACGCTGATATCTACTCCTTCAAGGAAAAGAAACTTGGCTTTCTCAGACATATAATGTAATGTGCTACAGAAGACCCTGTTTGCGTCTTAGAATCCTTTTTCATCTTATTTCACCGATATTCTTATATCTCCCTTTTAGAAACATTTGCCCACTAATTAAAAAACAAGTAAAATAAAAGTACCACTCTGAAAAGGCCGATTGAAAAAGGACCAATAGAATCTTTTCAAAGGATTATATTCTAAATAAAGGACTAATAGAATCGTCCAAAGAATTATATTCTAAATAAAGGACTAATAGAATCGTCCAAAGAAAGATTATACTCTGAGGAAAGGACCAATAGAATCTTTCTGAAGGTTGAAAGAATCCATGGATTCTGTAGGATTCGGTTATTTAGTCATTAAGGGGGTATTTTTGAGTAACAGAAACACCATACATTCTCTTAATGTTTGGTTGGGTTTTAATGGCGCAAGTGTCCTATTTGGCCATGCTGTGCCAAACACAAGACATACAACATCAAGTAATGGTCATACACTCACAAAAAAATTTTATTGACACGGAAGAGAGGAATCGAATCTGACAGGAATCGAATCTGCATCGTCTACAACTCGCAGATTGCTAGAACAGTGCGCAAACCCACTGAGCCACGCCGACCCCGTCAACAAATCTAAGACCTTTGTGGTCCGGATCTGGCCAGGGAGTGTTTGTTGTGTACCCCTGGCGTAGGAAGTCAGTACCGTTCCTGAGTGGTGTATTGGGCGTGCAATTGCTTGACGTCCGAAAAATAGCTCGGGTGGGGTGAAATCACGATATGCTTCCGACGTTAAATGAACATGCTCAACAAAAATTTACCCGATATTATTAATTTTATGCTTATTCGGTCTTGTAAGTTCTGTTTAGGCTGTATTTTCGTTCACAAATTTACATTAGTGTATTCAGACAGCACTCATCAAAAGGGAATGTTTTGAGGGAGAGAGCTCGCGGAGCACTGATCAAAGGAAATCGAATCCTTCCCGAAATGAATGGAATTATAAAGCTATCAATACACACATGCCGAAGCTTATTATATCAGAAAAAAATCGAAGTTTCGTGCATTACTGGTAAAATATGCGTATGATATCGTCAATAATCTGGAATCATTCGAAAAAATCATGAAGCGGAATGCTAATTTAACATTACGACATGTAGGGAATCGAGAAAAAGAAGATAGGTCCTTCGAATTTGTTATCTGAATACGTGTTTGATGAAGGACGTTCTCTTTGAAAATTAATTAGCAAACACGGGGCACTTAGTCCCGGTATACCTGAACGAGTTTTCTCTGCTTTCATCCCACTACACTGTGTCTCAGTCTCAATGTCTCTTTCTAATGTCTCTTTCCCCCTTTCCCATTTTTTACTTGACGCTGTCTTGTGTTTGGCGTAGCTTGACTCAATATGGTTCTTATGTCATAAAACGACAAAACAACCAACTAACTTAGAAAATTAAATGCTTTTGAGAATAGGGAGCTGCTTATTTTTTTTGCCGAGGTTTGCATATGGGCAGCTCATACCTCAGGAACAGCCCTTAGTAGTTTCGAACCATCCTTCCCTACATGGGACCTGTCTAGAAGTCCGCTTAACAGCTTGCTGAAAACACCAATTTGCACTGCTTTCATGCCCAATTGGGCATATCTTTTCTTCTGTGGGGCAATTCTCCCCTTTCTTACCACCCACCTAGAGAGGAATACTGATCCTGGGGTTTTGAACTGACCGCTCTCTGTGCGGTTGAAAGAGGGGTCAGCACTTTTCAACCACAATGGGCAGGAAATAGAGACGTGAATGGCGTGTGACCAATTCGGATTGTGTGGTGTCCAGTCCCTTTTATATATTCCCCTTCGACAAATAGGATTATGGAAGGGAATTTTCCCTTTTGATTTCGAAGAATAGGGGAAGACAGGTTTCCCTTTCTGGACGTTTGTAATAAGGCAAGTTTAAAATACCGCGGCACCATCGCGACGCCGGTGCCAGTGGAGCGCGTTTGGGCCATTGACCATCTACAGAAGTCAGGGTTAATCGAAGGGAAAAGTCTCCATGGAATGTAGCGACTTCTCTTTATTCATGGATGGGTCTGAACTGATGCATATTTGCAGGGGCACACCCACGATATCAATAGGAATAGGGTTATATTGTTATCCATATATTTTTTAGCAAAAACATTATTTTTTGTTTGAGGACATTATGCGATCAAATGACTAAAAGCATCGAACCATAGTGACTACAAATTAAGGTTTTTAGTCACTATGTTCATCTATGTAGTTAACTATGGTATGAAATGGGGTCGCAGTTCTCTTATTAATATAAAAACTATTAACTCTTGCAAAATGCTTATATTATAAAAAATGCTTATATAAGTTAATATATGCCTGTAGAGAGGTAGTTGAATTTAAAAAATTAGTAGTTATATATATATATTTTGATATTACATGTCATGATTTTAAATGTTTTTTTATTATAGAGAAACGTTTTTTAGAGCTACTAAAATAGTTTTAAAGTGATTACAAACAATGGTTTGTAGTCACTATGTTCATCTATGTAGTTAACTATGGTTTACTGGTTAACTATAGTTTAGGTGAAATGTGGCACCAGTTCTCTTATTAATAAAAATTCTTAACTCTTTCCAAAATGCTTATATCACAAACAAATGCTTATATAAGCATTAATATAAGCCTATAGGTAGGTAGTTAATTTTGAAAATTAGTAGAGATATATTTGGGATATTAAAGACTAGAGGTTCACTCCCAGTTCAATACCGCCCGCTAATGTCCGAAGATTTCTAAGGAAACCATACTCGTTTCAATGGCTAAAATGTGGGTTGGTATACGCACTTGTATAAAAAGCATTTCGCATTTTGAACGCACTTGTATTAAACATTTAATTTGCTAACAGAGAAGTATCAGTTTTTCAGGTAGTTAGGTAGACAGATGAATTTACGTCACACTGGAGCTACACAACGGGCTATTGGCGGGGTCCGGGATCAATCCCGAAGGGAAAGATCCCAGGACAACACCTTGTAAGTTTGAACCACGGTCGAGATGTTGAGACCAGATGTCGAGAACAACACCCCACCAACTTGATGATAGTTGAAGCCACAATAGATTTAATGTGAACCAGCTCCCACGCACACCGCGGTCTTCGGTTCGATTGAGTCTCGAACTCGCAACCCTCCTGTTGCTAATCCGCGACTCTACCAACTGGGCTACCGCGGTCTTAATATAAGCCTGTAAATAACTGATGGTCAATTTTGCAAATGGAATAAAAATAGTGGAGAAATATTTGTTGATTGAATCAAGAAGAATAACTTGTAATTTCTTTCAAGCATGATTTTTTAAAAGAACAAATTTGTTAATTAACCCTATAGTCCAATATGGAACAAATTTGTTATTAACTTTATAACGAGATGCTTCGTCAAGACAACCACCAGGAGGGTTTAGGATTACTTTTTTTTTAATCTGAGAGGACTTAAGCCCACATAGTCCCGTTCATTGGTGCACCTCTGCCTATATGGGTAGGTTGCATGCTTTCGTTACTTTATCCCATGTCATGTTCTTTATTTCGTTACATATAGTCCCTTTACAAACTTTATTACTGCGCATAACATTAAAAATATCCAATAAACACGTGCCAAAATGAGTAATTTGGTTTAATATTATGATTCAGGGACGTATTAAAGCCTTTTATCTTTTTCTTGGGGAGGCTCCTACATTTCCCTCAAGCCCCTTCAAATGATAGTATCGCTCTTCCTTCTTTGGATAACTGATGCAACAATTGTGTAACAAACATCGACCTTATAATGAAATAGACGGAGCATGTGCCCGCAGTTTTATGTTATTCCAGTTGCTTAGTTTGAAGATCTGTCACGTGGTTGTGGGTAAAAGCATGAATCCTAAATTATGGATTGGTTAAAGTGATTATCCACCGTGAGCAAAAACACTAGTCTGCGATTCGACAGCCAATCGGCTAAGTGGATTCGTTATGTCCACGTGATTTACATTTCAGAGTTCTTACGACAACGACTCCGCCATGCTCCTTCTATTTTATTTGAAGGTCGATGGTAACAAACGTGTGACATGGATTACAGTGAATTATATATTTTTCAATTGTTTCCATATTGGACTATTATTTCACAATATCTGTCCTTGAAAAACAAATTTTTTACTACAAGTCCCAGCAAGACCCTATAGAGGTTCTGAAAAACTCACTGCTGTTCTTTTAGTGATACGATTATTGGCCCAGGTTCTCTAAACACGACAGAACCGTCCCCAGAAAATTTTTACTTTTTTGAAAATCTTCTTTCAAATGTTAGAAAAGCATTTAAAATTATATCGCAATCCATGGATGCACAGTGACGTCAGTTCGGAGAAGTATTCGGCTTCCTTTCCTTTATGATGGATGATATTGCAAAATAAAAATTGTTTCTAGACAAGTAAGCTACTTTTAAAAACGCATGTAAATTTCATCTCAGCCCCCAAAGGAAAAGTCTTGGCAAGGCCAGTGGTCTCGCATTATGTTGAAGAAACACTATTTATGACTATTTATAATCTATGACTATTGATAATCTTATATGATTCTTTAAGATCATAGAGTAAGGTTTGTCCTGATTTGTTATTTTTGTTTGAAAAGCGGAATTGTAATGGATTGTTTGCCAACAAGAAAATTTCCCTTCTTCCTTCGAAGTCAATGATGAAAGTTTAAATCTTAATCTAATCTGAATACCAATATTTCGAAGGGTTTCAAGTATATCACATAAATAAACTGAATTGAATCGTTTTAACCTATCGGTAGTAGATTAAGTCAGGAAAATAATAAATCAAACTATAGAAGAAACCACGAGTTTATTTGAGTTTTCGTTAAAAGTGACTTCCAATCCACGGATACTTTTCGACTCAGTTTGGGAAATAATATATTTTTATTCGTGATGATATTGCAAAAACATTGTTTCTAGGCAAGTAAACGATTTTTTAAAACGCATGTGAATTTCATCTCAAGCACAACAACAAAAAGTTATTGTCTTCCAGTGGATCCCGGCTTATTGTGGTATTCGGGGTAACGAAGCGGCAGATAAATTGGCCAAGAGATACTCCAGACATTTCAGGGGTATTTTCTCTCGTCATTAGCAAAATTGGCGAGATCTTGATGGACGAGATATATCGTGAAAACCATTTGGAGGGTTGATTCTTGTTTTTATTTGTTTGCACTTTTGATTGAAGGATTTGTGTCTGTAATGGTCCGCTGTGTTGGAAATAAAATTTTCGTATTTCCTACAATGCACATCAAATGGAACAACAATTCGCAAATTTTAGATTTAGCCTATCAATTTTTGTTTAGATAAATGCGTTTTAAATCGTATCCATCCCACTGAACACTTTTAACAAAATAAGCGTTTCAGAAATCTATACATATAAAGCAAAGTTGGCTTTTGTCTGTTCTCTATACAAATCTACACCGTTGGACCAATCCACATCAAATTTGGTACACTTATTCTTTAGAATCCTGCGGGAAACATAGGCTATAAATTAACCCCAATCGGACTGGTCCTGGGTCTCCAGAGGGGGCTAAAAACAATTTGAAATTCCCATAGGAATAATATTGAGTATTTTTACAATCACCCTCCGACCAATTTACACCAAATTTGATGTATTCATTTTTCAGCATCCTGCGGGAAACATAGGATATATATTAGCCCCGTTCAATTTGTCCTGGATCTGCAGAGGGGGCTAAAAACAATGCGAAATTTTCTTAGGAATAACATTCAGTATTTAAACGATCACTATCAAACCAATTGACACCAACTTTGGTACATTCATTCTTTAGACTACTGATAACGTAGGGTGAATATTGACTCCCGTTTGGGGGATTTGTCCTGAGTCTGCAGAGGGGGCTAAAAATAATTTAAAATCCCCATAGGAATAACAGTGAGTAATATTACGATGAATTACAAACAATTCAACCCGAGCAACACTGGGTAATTCAGCTAGTACAGAAATAAGAAAAAGTAGCATAAAGAGCTCCTATGACAAACGCATTCTCCAACACGTCTAAACCAGGAATTAAGAAGCTTATTCTAATGCTTACAAGCTGGGAAAGCAACTAATTCCATTTGTTAAAATGTTCCTCTCGACACCAATCGAAACATAATCATATTCCTACTTAGAAGTGTCCGTAGTCTGGTGGATTAATCATCGAATCTTAATTCTACACGGTATTTCATTTGTTGTTGAGATTCAGGTCAGTGTTCCGCAAGAACTTTTACTTCTCGAAAATCATCTCGCTTCTAATTCGAGATGATTTTTACGCTCTACATATTTCATTCTATTTCCCCCTCTTGATCAGCGCTTTTAAACATACGGCACAATTGCAAGGAAATGTTCGAGTCAGCATTATTAATGAAACTCTCCCCACAAGCTTTTCTTGTTAAATTTTTTTTTGTGGTCTTGGTTAAATAACGAATCAATATTGCCGTTGTAAGAATGAGGGCATCTTTATTGATTCGTCTTACAGAAATGGTCATAAGTCCAAGATGTCTGAACTAATTTGGGATGTGTCATAGTTTTAATCGATGTATCTTGTAAATATAGAAACAACAAAAGAATTTAGCTAAGATGCCTTGTAATATCTATTCATGGAACCATTTCAATGCCATGAAGCATCTTTCTAAACTTTTAGTTAAAAGCCTGAAGTATATTTCAAAAAATCAAATTTGAAAAGCCATTGCCTCAGGTTTTAATACATTAGTTGATGGGTTTTATCAAATAAGGCTAAGCAGGAAATTTCAAGTCAATTGTATTCGTATCCAATCTTCCCCTTAAAAATCTCCTCTATTGTATTAAATATGCTAAAAATATCCAAAACCCATACTGATAAATAATAGATTTCCTTCAGCATTGGTGATTTCATATTCACAATGTTTTCAGATTTCCTGTGTGAGTTTTTCAACTATGAGAAGAAAGTTTCTTTTAAACCAATTGATGCTCATTTAGGCTAAATATGAAGTCAAATAACTTAAGAACATCTGGAGATCAAGGGTTCTTAACCTCTTTTGACTCGAATTCCTTTGCATGTAAAATCAGGCAAGCCACACGTTGGTCCAACATACTCCCTGCGACACTAAATGGGCTGAAATACGCATGCGCACCGACAAGTATTCTGTACTGAAACGGAGTACGCATGCGAATGTTTTGCCGCCTGTTCTAGTGTGTACGACCGTCTTAAATTGATCGCTGTAGCATTAATTTTGATTCCGATGGTAAAAATATATTTCAACATTGCAACTTTGGAAAAAGCCCGATCTCGGCACACTGGTGAATTGCCAGAAAGTTTTGGGTTGATCGCCTGGTTAGTTATTTAAGTTTTCATAGCTCAATGGTTATATTTGGCCAAGCTGCACCGATCACAAGGCATACGACGTCAAGTAATGGGCATACACGGACAAGGAGAGTTTTACTGACACAGAAGGCTTAGGACATCATAGTGATAAGCCTCAGAATGAAAATTCCGCAATGAAAGAAATGGAAAACACGATATTCATGAGTAACAAGAGAATTCTGATCATATGAATGAGTGCGTAATGATGAAAGTTTAGTATAACAGGAAGTCATGAACGGTGGATAAACCATGACAATTTTGGAGTTTTTAAAATTTGAAAAGTGACATCACTAAATTGTCTGGGTCCTTTCAATCGATGTCTCAATAAAAAACAGACTTTAAATCCTCATTTGAGTTTTTTAATGTTTTTCGACAAATTTGTCGATGTTGTTTCAGCAACAGGCCGAACACACCTGTTTTTCATGAAAATTCTCATTGTTTAAAGGCTGAGGGAGAAAAACCCATCAATCCTGTTCCCTGGTGACAGCTGATAATTTAAGAGCCGAATAGATGATAATATTCATATCAACGCAAGCGTCACGAGGCAGCTTTTGTTTTTGCTTCAACGCTTATTGGGGATGTCTGATAAAGTGGCCAGTCTTGACCTGGCCGGCTCATTTCGGATGCCTCGCTGACTTCATGAAATATTTTCATCTCGTGGTTGATAAACGGCAAATCACTACCTAAATAGACCCTTAAAGTCACGCTACGCATTTGAAAAAAAGTGTTATTGACAAATCAAGGTCTCGATTCCTGACTTTCCGTTAGTTCCGCAAGAGTCTCTCCGTAGAGATAAATAGAAAAGTAATAGAGGGCTTTCCGTTACATAAACTCGGGTCTTTCCAATCGGGATTGATACCCGACCGTTGCCAATTCCTCGTTGTGTTGCTCCAGTGCGACATTAATTCAATTACCTACTTACCTATATCACGCAAAGAAGTAATACTGTTAAGGGGGTCCGGGACTCAAAATTCTAAAATCTTCAATTTTAAAGTTTTTGTTCTCAAATTTTTTTCTGTAGGTATACATTGTATTTTGCAATTATAATAACTATTTTATATTTTCAAAACTTCAATTTTTTTTTATTAAAATTAAAAAATTAAAAAATTTTGACGTTGGGCAAAATTGATATATCTTAAAATATTTTATAACAAATCACTTCATTTTTGCACTAATTGACTCATAAAAGTTCATACTTTAAACTGTCTTCGTGATTTTTTGTTAAAACAGTTAGAAGAAATAAAAAAAATATTTTGTTCAAAAACTACATAAAACACATAGTATACAAAGTTAGAAAAATTATAGAAAAAATAATAATATATATATACACAATTGCTGAAGATAAATTTAAGAAATATATTTGAAAAGTAATTGTTGAAAATTTCATTCATTTATGACAAGTAGTTTTTAAGTTATATCCATTTTTCACTATCGAAATCCCATTTAACAAAAAAGGAGAAAAAGAGCGTTTAAAATTATGAAAATATTCAAGTTATTAAAAAGCACTTTTGCATACTTTTTGTTTGTTTAAAATCCTCCTGGATAGTATTGTGTATTACTTCTTAGTTTTACTGCTTCATTTAATTTAATTTTAGCAAGTTGGACCTTTTTCCTATACCTTTTAAAAGTATTCGTGGACTTCATCGTCGCTTTCCTGAACCGCCTAGTCCTTTATGGAAACCGTTATTGAAGTATATTGATAATACAGAAAATTCGAAAACGTTCAAATTCAACAATAAAAACAGTGAGAATATTACGATAATCAATTCAGATCACTTCAAAAGTGTTCGTAGTGTAGTTTATTTGAGTTAGAAAAAATAGAGTTGAAACAGTAGAATGCAGACTCCAAAACAGTTTGTTTACATTATCTGATGGGTGAGGCTCGTTTGATTTGCAGCTGTCATGTTATAAAAAGCCGAATATTTCCGGTTCTACTGATGGTAGAAACAAAATGTAGGTGTTATTTTATTCAGAAATATCTATATTATTTTTTAAGATAATAATTTTTTTTTTTTTTACTTTTTTTCATATTTGAGTCCCAGACCCCCTTAAACGGTTATACAGGTTGGGTCATATAATCGTAATACTTTACAAACTAATAATCCTAATTTCCCATTTGATATTAGCATAAAGTTTTTTTAAAGTCTGAATTGCGTCTGTTTTTATTGAGAATTTGAAGACCCGTGCACATAGCAACTGCGCTGCAGTTTTTAAATTCTTCACATCCATTGATGGCAGTGCCGTTACATTTCATACCTTACTTAAATCCATTTACAATGACTATCAGCATTGATATGCGCATTTATACTCCCAAATGAAATAAAATTAATCAAAAATCTAAAGCAGACTGTATTTTTCTTGCTTTACTTATTCATCCAATTGATGTGCAAAAAGTTCTCACCTCAGTCACGTCACAATTACCTTCTGAACGTTCGCTCCAATTGCATCCCATTCACAGAAACTATTCAGTATTTTTCAGCATCTAAATCTATTTTCATGTTCTCTTTTCTACGCTGATTTCTATCTTCCAGATTTCTAATTACTTTTGGTAATCAGACTGCTAGAAAATTTCATTAGAGCAGTGACTTCTTCCATAAAATTTTAGCATCATAATGGAGCTCCGTATTTGAAATGAAGCATATTTAAACTAAACTGCAAATTCCAAAAGTGGTCGACTTTATATTGTTTATATCTGTTTGTTGCCATTCGTCAAAGTACAAATACTATTGTTCAGTGTACCACGTAAGTTAGTAAATTTATAGATTGCACCAGAAAGGTCATCATCCATGTACGATTATCACAAGAAATTCGATCTTAAATGACATATTGTGATAGAATTAAAGCGCTCTGGACAACATAACAATAAACCACATAATGAAAATTCCGTAATGAAAAAATTAAAAAGAAAGAATTCAAGAGAACCAAAGAATTTCTGATTGTTTGAATGAGTGTGTAATACTTCAAAGTTTAAGATAACATGACCTCTTGATCACAGAACAGTGGACAAACCATTACAATTTTAGAATTTTGTAAACTTAAAAATTTCTAACCTGAAAAATTTGAAAAGTGGCTTACCATTATACGTTGCCCAGATCTCTTCAATTCTATGAAGACGTTTTAAAATAATAAAAAGCATTATAAAACATAATGTCACAGCAATAAGTTAAACTCCTACCATTGTCTTTGTAAAGGTTAGATTTCTTCTTACGAAACATTTAGAAAACACATTTGAAAGATACATAAATTAATGAATAAAAGTTCTTTTTTATTATAATTTTATAAAATAAGTACTTTTTTATATCAGGGTTTATGGACGAAAGAGCATCGAAAGCGATTCATGATCATTTTTCAATGATGATCTCTTTAAATTTTTGATAGTGAGCATAGAAGAGAAACTTTGTTCACACATGTATGTTGTAGCAAATGGTAGAAGAATATTTATAGCTTTTTCGCCGATGGACAGCCCTCCGCTACCGTCGCCATATAATCAGGACTTTGCGGTTAAATTTTTCCCGACATACTTCCAGTCCTTTTGCGGCACACCAGTGTGTCACAGCACATCGGTTGGGAAGCACTGCTCTATAGGATTCAGATCAGGAGAGTTGGCAGGCCTCTGCATGCGGTGGATATCTTCACTTTGAAGGAAGGCGTCGAACAGGGATGCACGGTGAGGAGGCACGTTATCATCCATCAATATGAAACCAGGACCGACAGCACCTCGAAACAGGCGAACGGTAGGCTCAAGGACGTCGTCTTTGTATATTTGACCGGCAACAGACCTCGTGTCAAAGATGTGGAGGTCTGTGCGGCCGTCCAGCATGATGCCTGCACAGACCATGACTCCCCCTGAAGGAAAATCATGTCTTTCCGTGATGTTTTCCCGGGTGAAAACGCGTTCCACGTTCTCTCCAGATCGTGGTACGATGAGAATCAGTTTGCAGACTAAATCTGGACTCGTCACTGAGCATGACATTGCCCCACTGTTGTCGACTCCACTGTTCCAAACTCCACTGTAAACTCGCGCGTTTCTGTGCAGACGTCAGAGGGATGCAAACTGTTGGTCGCTTGGCATAGAGATCAACGTGTCTGAGTCTCCTGTAAACAGTTTGTCTCGAAACTATGACTCTTGTGGAGGCTGTCAGGGCTGAACCCACTAGTCTGGCAGAATGGTTCCTCTGACGTCGCTCAGTTATTGCCAAATATCGGTCTTGTCGAGCGGTTGTTACCCTTGGCAGACCTGGTACTGGTCGTCGAGTAACATCTCCAGTGGTTTGAAACCTCCGTCCGTCTGGAGATCACACACTGAGGCACATTCAGAATTCGAGACGTTTCGGTTTGGGATCGACCGGATTCCAGCATTCCAATAATTCGTCCTTTCACAAACATGTCCAGTTGGCATCTTTGTGACATCTTTTGTCCTTATTGATTGTTAACAACGCTCCGTACCACTGCAATTGCGAAATTTTTGTCTAAACTGCTTGAGACCGTTTTATACTCGTTCCGACGTGCGCCGGTGCTTTCCGCATGTCGACATCGACTGAACTGTTTTTCCATATGCACAATGTTTTACCTTCGTCCCACAATTCTCAAGTGATTTTGAACCATTGTATCCATATTTACTCCGATGTTTTCGCATTTTACGAATTATGCTTAACTTTTGGACATGAGTGTATTATTTGGGGACTAAAGTTTTAATTAAAAATCATTTGAGGACCTAACCATCTTTTTGCCCTAATCAGATTGGAGGATAACTGAATAAGGAGTTCGATTGTGAGAATTAGGGGTTAAAGACTTCTCCCTTCTCAAAATGGCTACATCAGTAATAGGTGATGATCCCTTTCTCATCCTTCCCAAAAGAAGTTAGGGTCTCAGTTCTTTTCAAAAGATTGTTGCCTTGCATATATTATGCTGGATTAATCAGTTTCTCTTTCAAATCTTTTTAAGACCTTAGGCGTAAGCAATTTTGTGAGGACCTTGTCCTTAATTATTCTTAAATTTACTGACCAAATACATTTCTACATTTTTACTTCAAAAATATGAATTAAAGTGCTATAATTAATTAATAAATACTATTTATTACGATAATTATGAATATTAAATAGATAATAATGTCTAATGTCTAATGTTTTTCATACAAATGTTAAACAGAAGTATACCAAGCATTCTAATGAGACTTGCTCTAATTAAAATGTATAGAAATTCATTGCGTATAGCTCTAAGTGCTAAGCCCACTTCAAATAATCACTAATTTGTTTAAAATATTACTGACGGAAATCAATGTTATAAATTTTTCACTTATTCTTCGAAAATTATAAATTTTTGATGTACGATAATTCTTAACCCGTTGTAGAAGAAATTAAAATTTTTCCCTACTATTTTAATTTTAATCATGGTATTTTGATAACGATATAAATAAATAAATAAATAAATAAATAAATATATATATATATATATATATATATCGTAGAAATCTATCAATTGTGGCTCTCTTAACTTGTTTAGAGAGCCACAATTGTTAAAAATAGTACTCTTGTCCACTCTCTACTCTGCACCACTCTTGTTAAAAAATAGTATAGGTGTACACCTTGTGGATGGTCCGCCACTGGATTAGGATTGTGTAACTTGTTTAGAGAGCCACAATTGTTAAAAATAGTACTCTTGTCCACTCTCTACTCTGCACCACTCTTGTTAAAAAATAGTATAGGTGTACACCTTGTGGATGGTCCGCCACTGGATTAGGATTGTGTAACTGGGTAAAAAATGGTTGTCCTCAAAACAGTTCAAAATATAAATTCACATCTGAATCAGATGATAACAATCACCAGATATTCCTTCTTACTGAACCCTAGCTTTAACGTTGTCGAAGTGAATGCCTTGTAGTAAATGAAACAATGTGTACACTTCACAGTCGATTGAGAGGATTCATTTAAAGAACGTGAAATGCCTTCACTTTTGTTGCACGCTAAAGCTGAATGCATCACCAAAGATCTGGTGGACTGATTAATGATGTTCTGTTGCTTAATCAAGCGAGGGATGAAATGATTGCAAAGATCTTTAGAAAACCTCAGCACAGTAGATTTAACAAAGAGAACTGAGTGCCTTTCGGTTCATCAATCTCTGGAATAATTGCTCTTGCTTTGAAGCAGGGCAGTTTTTCTCTTGGAGTCAAAAGTGCCCTTCTACGAAAATGTTTTAATCGTGAAATTTGATTAAACTATTTTGACGATTAACGAAATATCTAGTAATATTTTTGTTTTAAAGTCTTCAATATTCACTGCAGAATTATTTTGGTTAGTCTTTCTCAAGAGTTATGATAGTCGCAATCCATGTCACCCATTTCTCTGCACAATGCACATGTTGGGATAACACAGATGCCAAAACGATCAAATGCTTGGCCAGGCAATCATGCTCTGGAAACTATCTAAAAGCAGCAAGTATATTTTATATTTAGGTTGAAAATGAATTAGATATTCTGGTTTTTATGTTTCGTAAGCCACGGTTGTTGTGTGCTAGCTTGGTTTGTCGCTCTTCGGTCATTTTTGATCGGATATGTGGAATGTGCACAGAAAAATATTTGGGGAATATTTTCCTTCTTTAAAAAATAAAATATTTTGTCCTTTTTCTATCACTTCAGAGTCTATCTGACTGCTTTGAAATAAAATTAAGAGATGAAATTCTGCAGACAGTGAAAAGGAGTACCCTTATCAATCAGCGAATCCACATAATTCAACTTATATCACGACGAACACGGCAAATGCAGTTAGTATAGAATTAATTATCTCCAGTCTAGAAAAACGTACGTATAATTTTGACGTGATACTGGAAGACCGGCAAAAAAACGATGGAGCCGATTCGCCTTCTGTTTGAAGATAGAACAACGTAATACTCTGTATTGTGTCTATGATAAGATCGTGAATAAAATACAAGTGGGTGTTAATAATGTTTTCTTATTCTGTCGGTTTTTTTCATGTGTTATTCAGAATCATCAAAAGAATCTCTTTCCGCATTGCTTATGTTAAATATACTAGTTGTTCAGAGCACACAAATGACCATCCATTTCGGCGCGCTTTCATACATTGCCTCTGATACGTCACCCTTAGAACGAATAGATAAACAGAAGAAACCTTAGTCAAAATTGAAAGTGAAGACTGAAATTCCTTCAAAACAATGATTAACCTCATTTAAGAACTTCGTCAATGTAAAAGATCGTCAATGGCCATTTCGGTGGACCAAGACGTCTACCATCAATCAGGACAGAAGAAAGTCACAAGAAACGCGAGTTTAAATATTGCTGTTTTAAAATAGTGTTGGGGGGCCACAACTCCCTTTTCAGTTTTCTAGAATTATTTCCCTTGGTCCAGTTAAATCATCGAAACTTGATTCTTATTTTGTCTCAAGTCGTCGCTATTATTGGAACTTTATATCATGCACGAAACCACAAATTTTTGACTGGTAATTTTGTTTCATAACCATAAAATATCCTGAAAAACTAAACTTAACCTTCGTTACAAGGGAAATAAATTACTGTCACATTCAAACCACTACAGCAGAAGTGCTACAGTCATGAAAGAAAAATTGTCCCCTGCGGTCACTCCTATACGATAGCCACCTCCATAAATAGCGTAACGTCCCTTTTGACTAGGGCCGCGACAGAAGTTCTTGAAGATTTCCTCTATCTGCTAAGCTCATCAACTCGGGTCGTCAATCTCCCCCTTCATGGTTCTATCTAAAACAATATGAAATAGCACTGGGACTCCTGGACAAAGAGCATATTCTTTGGAATTTTGACATTTTCTTTGCTCTGAGGCGCTTATATTTTAACTCCGTATTGGGAAAATAAAAAAGGTTTTTTATATTAATGTGTAGTGCCTGTCTTCTAAGGTTAAAAAAACATTTTCATTTTGTACTTATAATACGTTGCACTTCTGATGAAGAGTTAAACTTGATGATTTAATCTATTTAAATAATTTAACCTATTTGAATGATGTTTAATCTATTTGAATGATAATTTAATCTATTTGAAAGAAAAGTAATCCTTTTAAAAATGTCTCATAAAATCTAATTCGGTAATACATTTTTATGCAGGAATTTAATAAATTCAAAAGGTTAACGGTGTTTCCAATTCCTTCTAAAGTTAATTGCAATTAATGACTTAATTTAACTTATGTTTGAAAAAAAGAAATCACCTTTTTAAAAATGTATCACCTATTACGATCCAATATAAGTTCTGAGTAAAATATGATTCGCAAATAAAAAATGGCAAATTTATAAAATATATTCTTAAAAGCATAAGTTAAAATGAAACATTTTTTAGAAATATAGGAAAGAAATTAATTATGGAAACAAATGACATTTTTATTGCTAGAAAGTGGCACGATTCATTGTATTACAAGAATTTAAAACTGAATCTCAAAATGAAAAGAAACGCTCGGAAAAACTGTTTTATTTTGTACTTTAGTATCTAATTCTTATAATTTAAATTTTGTTATAGTTTTTAAACATTTGCATGAATGTATTAATAGCTTATTTATGGAGTTTAGAGCTTGAAATTTTAAACTGCGCTGCATCAAATTCTAGAACAAACAGAATAATAAACAAAATAACTCTTTCTTGTAGAACGTCGAGTTCTATGGGAAAATCTTCCCTCATTCTTTTTTGAATCATTCGCTAGAATATACAAACGGCATCTTCTGACCGGTTACGTCATTTACAAAACGTAAGACAATAGTAACACAATTCATTGTGTTAGATGCACTCGGAAATGAAAAGAAACGAGCTGAATTATTCTTAAAGAAATTTTTTTGTTTGATTGGAATACAAAAGATGGAATACATTTCAACACGTACAAGCCATATTATAAAGAATGGTTATTCTGTTTATATTCGTGAGTGACTACATTTTGATCAGCTAATACGATATGAAATACAATGTACGAAGAAAATAATATTTTGAACCGTTATTAGGCAACGCTCGCCAAAGCTAGATAATCATTACTCATTTGATGTGTCATCTCTGCATGGATCTCACTAATGTACATGTTACAGTGAAAGATCGAAATCTGGAGAATGTCGACTTTCACCGGTGAATGTCAACATTCACATAGTCGCTTGGTGTATGTCCGAAATATTTGCTAAATACCCTTATTTCTTACTTACACCGGCAAATGTCGACATTCACCATGCACTAATGGTGAATGTTGAACATGTCGGAGATTTATATTTTCTTCTCCGTATTTCAGTCGCGATAAAACTTCACAAGGGTAACGTAACTTTTTCGCCTCTCTTTCTGAGAGGAGTGACCAAGAACTTAAAACAAACAGTACATCCTAAATGAGAAAAGAAAATAATGGAAATTAAAAACTTACTTAATTATACAGTACATTCTAAATGAGAAAAGAAAATAATAGTAATAAAAAACTTACTTAATTATGTGATTCAAATCTTATTTATTGCAACAACTTAAACTATTATGACACTTTGAATTGCACAAGAGTCCCTTGCTTTTACAACTGCATTTATTTGTGGAACACTTCCTTTTGCAATGACAGCGTGTATAGCCTTGCCCCCCGCTGCTCGAATTAGCTGCAGCTGCTTCTCTCAGCGACATTTCTTGAAAAGAAATCTCATCTATGGAAAGTAACTTTTCTTTACAAATTACGAACTGATTACGTGTGTAAAGCTGCTTGAGGGTACCATTTTTATTTGCCAGTTTATAGAAGTCGGAGTCTTGTATTCCAACAACAACCGCTAACACATTTCGGCTATCTGTACGACCACGGTCGACATCAGGGAGACTTGTATTCGTACAGTATCACCAATTTGAACAGGAGGAAATTGTTTTTGTGAGGTTCGTAACATTTCAGAAAGTATTTTAGAGTACTTTTCTTGAGAAAAATAAGAACAATTGTCTTCTCGTTTACCCGCAATTAATGCATTTAACTTTTCAAGAAAAAGATCACGATTCACTGCAGTATCAATTAAGTATAAATTAGGGTATCGGAAAAAAAACATCGACTCCTCTCTTTTCGACCTCCACCAGAGCATATCTGTGATTGTCGACATACACCGGTGAGGGTCCGAATGTACAAGAATGTAATGAAATATTCGATCTTTCACCGACGTATTTGGTATGTGTCGACATTCACCGGTGAAAGTCGACATTCTCCAATTTCGGTCTTTCACGGTAACATACATACCACAAAAATCGGCATTATTTGAAAATTGGCGAGAAACGTTTATGAACAAATGAAATCAACCACTACGAGTTTCATTATCAATTTTGCCTCTTCGCTCTACGTGGCTTGATTTGAGTTATGGTTGGATTGATTGCGCTTTTATGACGCAAGGGCAATATTTGGCCAGACACAAGACATACAATATCAAGTAATAGACATACACACATAATGAAAGTTTTACTGACGCAGAAGAGAGAAATACACCCAGGGAGTGAATAAAACCTAGATTTGAGTTATGGGACAAGCTAATCATTACTCATCTGATGAGTCATCTCTGCATATATTTCGCTAACTTACGTGGCACAGCAATTGGCATTATTTGTAAATTGGTGACAAACTTTTATGAACACATAAAATCAACCACTGCGAGATTGATTATCAATTTTGTCGCTTCGTTCTATGTGGCTTGATTTGAGCAATGAGGCAATAAAATATTGGTTTAAAAAGGCAGAGCCCACCATTCTAAAGAAACTCTTCAGCGGTTTAGTGAAAGAAGGGTAACGAGATTTCTAAAAATTGAGGCTGTCTCGAGGACACAAACCTTAGTTTTAACGTGAATACTCGGATCTGATGTTAGATTGTGGAAAGAATGAAGTAGACGGGAAATTTGAACGATTGTTTATTGTGTGAATATTCAACAATTCATTTAGTTTGAACAATTAAAGTGCAGTTTCATATCAATATTGAAGGATAATTTTATTGATTAAAGGTTTGGATTGTAGCATAGTTCGGAGCTTTTGAATGACACCACCTATGCAGTCCAAAGTTATACTGGCCCAAAGCTCTCCCAGCACCTTGGAATTTCGACATATTGGGGATCCCCAGTGTTACGATTTTAAAGACGTATTACGTACAAAGATAAAAGAGAGATCGATGCAAAACAGAAAACGTAAATGAAACGCGAAATTTCTTCTGAATTTCAAGACGTTGAAAAACAGAAAATAACGTTTGAACAAATGAATGTGATGCGTTGGGTGGATATTGAAGAGAATAATTGGAAAAAAAACATGACTTAAAATCGGAAATAAAAAATGAATTAAACGCGACTAACAATACACAAAATGATGTCTTCTATTCTTGATCAATTTTATTTTATTAGAAAAGTGAAATGCAAAATGAAAACATAATTGAATCCATTAACGATGATTAAGTGTTTAGAATGAGGGTTGTAATCAACTGTCTAAATTTTTTCCTCTCAAATGCTTATCTTACTTACTATTTTAGCTTGGGGCATGGTTTGCCATTTTACATGCTCTTTACAACTAATTCAACTGTATTTGGTCAATTTAATGGCAGTATTTTGTCTACAAATTACAAAAAATTGTTTTGTAATTTAAAAATCATTAATCATGAAAATAAGTTTCCAGAATTTTTACTAACATAACAAAAACAAACTGAAAACAATCATCGCAGGTGATTGATTTATATTGCCTTTTAACTAGGCTGACCATGTTTCCTTGAGATAAAACGGGACATTGAGATGGCAAAAACGGGACTAGGATTATATAATATTCTGTATTCATGAAAATGTAAGATAAAAGTTTTATGACATAAGCTTATTGAGTTAACCATTATTCTTTGGCGACAGAACACACACAAGAATTTAGGTATACATAAAGGGGACTATACTTCCCCACAATCATGCCATGAATATTTCTCCCATGGAATAATCTTATGCAGCAAATATTGATTATTCAAACCTTATAAAGCATCTATCACTCCATGACTTAATTTTATCTCCCCACTTACATTGCTCGCCTTGTCTCAACACTCTTTTACGATAATAGGTTATGAATAATAAATTATCATTGGCCAATATTAAAGTGCATTCATAGTTTTTATTAATGCTCCTAGTGATTTCGACGAGGTATCTCGTTCATAAAGATCTGATCAATTTTGCAAAAAATGATGAAATATAACGTCATCAATTATTGCCGATTTTTATGATGGCGACATCAAGATATGATCAGTTTTCTTCTAATGACGAGATAGATCATCTATCAAGATCTGGTCAGTTTTGCTAATGACGACCACAAGAAGGGTTAAAAACGGCAAAATTGATATTTTTATTTAAGTGACGGGACGGGCGGGAAATATGAAAAATAGAAAGAAAACTGTACTGCAGTTCAAAACGATAGCCTATTTCTAACTAATTCAAAACTAACATATCAAAGAGATTAAATTTTCTTAAAGCACTGTCATCGACATGTATAAACAATAGACCCTTCAGACCAGATCATCTGCGCGGGTCCGTCAAGTTGCAAGAAAGTTTTATCGGCGTCGTAAGCAGTTTTCAAACATGGCATCTCTTTTTTTGTAAGCAGCAACTGAAAACGTGAGATGGGGTTTATGGCAAACTGCCATCACACACATTTCCTGTGATAACGTTGATAGCTAGATTACCATTTAATAAAGCTTTGGCGAAAGTCATGATTTCCGTTTGCAGTAAAACCATGTGCATGGTGTAAAAATTCTCGAGACATTCTTTTGAAGTTGAAACATAGGGGAATCAAAAACTCTCACATTTGAAGCATATCTAGCATATCCATTTTGAAAACTGTTGAATGGTTTATATTTATCCTTACTGAACATTTTATGCTAAAAGAGGCATTTTATTAATCAAGATACTTAAAAGGACAGTGAACTTTCAAAAACATTTGTTGCAGTTATCCGATTGATACAAAATTTTATTTTCTATTGAAAAGTCGAAGCATTAGTTTGATCTACAAATGTCAAGTTGTGCGTAAGTTAAAACAAAAAACGTGGTAAAAACTTTTGAGACAAGCAAAATTGACAGGTCTCATGCGCATTATTTTCTCCTTTATTATCAAAATTTTAATTCACATAATAGTTTTGTATACATATAAATCAAGTTACCCCTATTTGGTAAGTATATCACTGAACTGCAAAACAAAGGAAAAATTGCACAAAAAGACCTAAAATTTTGCAAAAATGCATTAAAAAGTTAAACATTTGAAATCAAAATTTCGAAATTTGGAAGCATTATGAATTTCTTATTTACACATAGATATACGCAATAGATTAAAATGATTATAAAAAAATTTCAAGGAAATAAAGAAAAACTTATGCGCAGGGATAGTCTAAAATCAGAAAAATGTCAAAAAATCCCAATCGAACAAATGGGTTTTTGTAGTGGACTTACTATGCTTACTGCGAGAATATGCTCTATGTTGTCAATGTAACTCAAAAATAATCGAAATTGAAAAATTTTTGCTATCCTCAAAATTTGTATCAATTAATTTTTGAAATTAAATAATCGATTTTAAAAGTCTATTGTTCTTTAATTTTTTTGCTTTCCACTTTGTTTTAAAAGAAATTTTCAAATTTTCAGTACAAACAGGCTGTTCCTGAGGTATGAGCTGCCCATGTGCAAATCTCGCCAAGCCGCCCCTCTCGAAAACATTAAATTTTTAAAAAACGTCCTACGCCAAGCGTGTATTCAGAATACGGATGACCCTATCTTCTTGCACTCGGTTTCCTAAATGCTGTCATGTGAAATAAATATATGGGTTAAGATGTAGAATCCGGGGCATGTTTGTCGCCAAGCAATTTTTGTTGCCAAATCAAGATGGCGTCCAAAGCCTGTATTTTCATTAAAAAAACGTGGACTTTCCCACGCGAAAAACCTTTAGCATAGGGTTGCCATAAAGCTAAATCAAAACACCAAGGTTACCATGTTTGGCGATAAATCGCTAGTGCCCCGGATTCGACATCTCCACCAATATATGTTTAACGATTTTTAAGGCAGTTATCAGACTATTGATGTATTCAGACGTATATTTTAAAAATATGATTTGCGAAACTTGATTTTCCGATACAACTTACTTCAGCATGTATTTTTTACAATTCCAAAATCATTTTGGGGAAAGATTCAACATCAGTGTCTTCCCCATGCCTACTCTTAAGCGCATTTTGAATATTCTAATGTAAAGAACAAAAAATATACCGATTCATAAATACATTTTATTACAACAGCAAAAGTAATTACAAAGTTGGTTGGTGGATTTAGGTTTTATGGCGCAAGGTCCAATAGTGAACAAGCAGTAATTACAAAGTTGGTTGGTTGATTTGGGATTTATGGCACAAGGTCAAATAATAGACAAGCAGTAATTACAAAGAACGAATAAGTATAAAATTAATATCGGAAATTTTAATTTCTGAACGTGTTTATTTAAAATTGAAGTATACTGCTCCTGTCTTTTGGTCGTCCTTATTTTCACAAAGCATGTAAGTGTACACCTAGCACACCACTCAGATACGACCCTCATTACTCAGTCAACACAATGTGGTATTGGGAACTGTCCGGAATCTGTCTAGAAGGGAAAGATCCGAGGACAACAATTTTGTAATTTTGAAACACGGTCAGATGACGAGGTCAACACCTAAGCTGGTACTCCACTCTCCAAACTTCCAAACACCGCCAACGTGAGGAAAACTGAGATCACGACAGATATCGAATAATAACTTTTGTTTTGAATTGGAAACTTTCTATGGACGTTTGTATTTTCATCAGACGTGTACATGTGCATTTTAGTCAGTCTGTGTTTGAAGGTAACAAAAATATGCTGGCGTTACAAAACTTCCTGTAAAAACTTTAAGAAGTACAGAACATACAAAATTACATAAGTATGTAATTGGACCTTGATGGATGAGATATCTCATCATTAGAAGAAAACTGACCGCATCTTGATCTTGTCATCATAAAAAAATAGGCAACATCTTGGTGACGAGATATTTCGTCATTAGCAAAATTGGCCAGATCTTGATGAAAGAAATCGTAAGAACTACTTGGAGGGTTAAGGTCGAGGCTGATCATGCCACGAAAATATGGTTATATTACTCTCTCTGAGATCTTTTTACATCTGAAACGCAAAAATAAAGAGGGAATATTTTGCGTAAACTTTACAGTAACACGTTATACAGCTGTAGGAAGGATATACATATTTAAATACTTGCTATTTTGGTTCATAGGCAATGTGCTCCATCATGTTGGAAATTTCACAATAGGCTTGACCAAACATATCTCCCGTAGAACAGAGACTTCAGAGGGCAGCGAAGGATCTTTATGTAGTTTTTAGCATTCAATGTAGTATGTATAAGGTAAATACCAGCTACAAATGCATGGATATGCATCTTAAAATCATTTGCTGGGGCTAAAGCTTCATGATTCTACTAATGCAACCAAAATTCATTTTTTCGAAATTCAAGTACATTAATCGGAATCGTAGGGATTAAATTTTCATGTACTGAAAAACACTTCTCTCCTTAGTTATTCCTTTGCTTTTTGACATGAATACGTCTTTAAAATCTGAACAGTATTGGGGGCATGCATGAAAAGTCAAGCTTTTCGAAAAAAGCGTTGCAACTGTTTTGTCTTATGATTTAGAACTAGAAGAAGCATCCAGAAGATAAATTTAACGGCGTGTAGACAAAGGATATCCGTACCTGATATGATCTTTGCACCGAATGCGTAGGTGCACTGAGAGGGAGGAGATCCGCATTATGTCGAAATTCTACGGTACTGGGCGAGCTTTGGACCAGTGTAACTTTAGATTGCATGGAGTGAGGACTGCGTAAGTGGTTTAATTCAAAATCTATCGAACTACGCCCCAATCAGAAACCTTAAATCAATCAAATAATCCCTCAATAGTTTTCAAACTGCACTTTAATTGTTCAAACTGCAGATTAATTGAATATTCACACAATAAACAATCATTCAAACTTCATATCTGCTTCATTCCAACATCAGATCCGAATATTCACGCCACGGTCGAGGATACGGTTTGTGTCCTCGACCATAACCTACCACTTGAGGAGAGCTGACTTCTTTGCAAAACAATAGCTTCTTCGTAGAACGGCGTGCAGAAGAGACTCAAACAGGTGGGAACTGAACGTGCGGTAAGGATTGATATTTTTCGTTCAAATAAACTTTCCCAACCCATTTCAGGTCAGTGTAAATGGTGACTCTATTTCTAAGTAAAAATTCCTTCAATAAATGATCCAAAGGTAGTGATATCATCTTTCTGATCCGGTCTTTCATTCGTACAATTTCTTTCCATTTGTTTAAGTGTAGTGATACTGAAAGTGATTGTATCCAACTGAAAAAAATATCTTTAGTGAAATATCCTTTTTTGAGCCTGTTTTCGCAAAACCTGACAATGAGAAGGATTTTCAGCGCAAGCAAACCAGGCGGAAAGTGAAGATTTTACATGCTCTACTCTAACGATCTCGCGTAATACATATGGGGTTGCCTTAAAATGTAGTTTATCACAGTTTTGGCAACGTCTAGCATTAATCTAATTGGTATTGACTAATCAACTATCATATACAAATTAGGATTTCATTCTTTGGAATTCTTATTGGCGAAATATTGAAATTGATGGTTCGGAATACCTACAGGAAACACGTATCACCGCAGAAACACTGCTGCCACCAGCTTGACAGAAAATGCCTTTAATATAGCGGCAAACTAAACTGCCCCGTCTATCATCACTGTTATTTTTAAATTCTACCTAGAATGAAATTTACTTGAGAACACAAAAACCCACAAAACTCAAAAGCCTGACTTTAATCTTTTAACCAATCTTGCTGTTCAGCTGCTTACATATCCTTAAAGAGTGTACGATAAGGCAGCTTAGAGTATTATGCAATAGTTTATGGTTCTTATTTATAGGGCGGTGCAATATAAATGTTTTTCATTACTATAACCTACAATGTTGGGGAACTTTTTGGGCGAAATAAATGTTACTCCAGGGGATTAATCCAGCAATTTAATCACAAATTTTATCAAATGACGAGCTAATTTTCTCTTTCAAAATACTCCTACAATTTGGAAGCAAATGCTAAAATTTAAAAAACTGAATTGCCAGCAGCTATTCTTTTTAAAGGATAAAATATTTTTCTAATTTGAAGTTTGTTGATAACATGCCTGAATAAAACGTTACATTTCATATTTTTATACATACGCAGCCCCTTGTAACTTAAATTATACATCCAACCTCTATTTTAAATTGGAATACTTTTTCTAATTGGAAGCATGCTTCTACGACAAGCACTTGGAAGATGTCTACCTTGCATCCATTCCGAATTACTTGCATATAGAATATCGCTAACGTTAAAGATAGCCAATACTAGTCTTAAAAAATAAAAAAAAGATTAGATTAATTTCTGAGCACAAAATACAGTTCAGTGAAACGGAACGACTGCTTTTTCAAATGAAACCATTTTGTACTGTAAAACGAAAACAAAATATCTTGGTGAATTGAGCAAAATTCTCCAGTCTTACGGTCGGTTTCATCCAGACATCGAAAAAATAATTCCTTATTCTGAGAATCAGCATTTTATGGAAACGAAACCGTTGCCAACCGCGCGCATCAAATATAAGCAATATTTACATTGAACGTATGGAAATTTCACGATTATTTTCTTTATCTTTATTACCCTTCAACTGAAGCCCTTCTTCCGTGATGTTTGTAGTGCACGAAAACGACTACAGCCCAGAACGAGGTAAATAACGTGTTATCTCTATTCTCCCCTTTTCCCTCCGCCTCTGATTCGTTTGCTCAGTAGTAAATCATCTCATCTTCTCTCCACAAGATGGCGGCACGCGCACCATATTCATTGAACCGAATCTTCGGTAGGAACATCTCCCCGCGATGACATTAGGTTGCTTTTCCTGAATAAGCAATCACTGAGTGATCACCAAACGATAGAGGGTTCAATCAGCGTCTTCCTCGCAACAACCGCTACGGTTAAAGATAAAAAAATCACACGTGATTCACCGGAATCAAGAATTTAGAAGATCTCAGAAATTATCTCCTCGAAAGAATTCTTTTTTAATGTGTTGCATTTCTACCTGGTTCGCGGGAAGAAAAATCAATACACTTTAGGATCGCAACGCGGTTCGGAAGGTAAGTTCGAGATTTAGAACTTTTTATGACAGGTACTAAATTTTATGTGGACTGTGGAGAGATAGATGTTTGGTTATTGGTTGTTAAGTATTTTCCGGTTTTGAGGTTGTTTGCAAAGATGTTTTGTGCAGCAACATACACGCTGTAAATTAATTGTTGATGAATATTAGAAACTTCACCTGCTCGAAGTTCTGTCTTAGTTTATCACTTGTTTTTCGTTTGCTTTACATAATATAAACTTTTTAAGAATCATCTGCTGTCAACGAAAAGTTATATTTATATTCTACAAGAGTAATTTATATATTTACTCAATCTCTTGTTAAACATACAGATCTCGTATTGTTTACATTTTCTACAGAAACGTAGAAATGATATTGTTATGATTTTGAGTCAAGATTACTGAATTAATCGACATTTTTGATTTTTCTCACAGATAGCTTTCATTTCGATGCACTACATACATCTGGTGTTTTATTTCTAAATGAAATTTATTTTTAAAATTCTAAGCAATCTACTTCTTACAAAGGCTTTGATCAAAAACCGTATTCAAATAGTTATACATATTCTTAACAAATGTGCAATTTAAAGAACGGTGATACCTGAAAATCCACCGGGTAATAAAGATGTTTTACTTGAATAGGATGTTTTCAAAACATGATTGCTCATCCCACGTTTGAAGATGATTTTATTAATTTTACTATAATTTTATTTTTGAAAAAATACATGAGCCAATAGTCATTTATAAACAAATAAATTTTTTTTGCGATAGCAAATAATCATAATTTGTAAATTAGTTGCATGTCATTTTCATTAAAATTTAAAAAATAATTTTTTGTTCAATTTGATTATTCGTTACATAATGGCAAATCACATTATTTTTGATAAAAACTAAAATTTGGGTTTTGCTTACTCATTTGAAACTAGACTTTGGTGTTGAAGCTATATCTCAACTGAGCTTTCCTTTTGAAAGCCAATTTGAAAATTTCAACTTTTTCTTTCACTTTAATCTCCTTTAAAATTTCAATAATCTTTCCCATTAACTTTCACGGCTCAATATAAGATAAGTATGAATCAAAAAAAAGAGAAAAGCATGTTCTTGGGCGATCTATTTATCGATATTCCCCTAACGTTGTCTAAAAAGACGTGACAAACATGTGTGAATTCTCCCAGGCTCAATTCCATTGCACTTTGTTTCGCTTTAAAACTTGTTTGATGTTTGATTTGAGAATCTGACAATTCTCAATTCTATTTCTTCATCACCATATCTTAACCCTCCAAGTAGTCGGCGAGATATCTCGTTCATCAAGATCTGACCAATTTCGCTAATGACGAGATATATCGTCAACAAGATATTGCCATTTTTTTTTGTGACGATGATATGATCATTTTTCTTCTAATTACGAGATATCTCATCCATCAAGATATGGTCAGTTTTGCTATTGACGAGATACCTTGTCGAGACAATCACCAGGAGGGTTAAAATACTCCTCTTAAATATTGACAAAACAGACAAGATCTTGATGGATGAGATATCTCGTCATTGGAGAAACTGATCAGATCTTGATCTCGTCATCATAAACAAATCGACGATATCTTGATGACGAGATACATGGTCATTAGAAAAATTGGTCAGATCTTGACGGGTGAGATATCTTGTCGAAACCACTTGGAGGGTTAAAAATAAATTGTAAGAAGGCGTTTCATGTGTGAGACTAGAACGCTGATTGTTTACCTTTGAAAAGAAATTTGTGTTGAAAGATTTAGAGCTCCTGAACCTTGATAGAAGAAACAAACTTCCAAAGTTCTAAAAATGATTCGAATTATTCATTTATTCTCAGGGCTCCCACATCGGCCCCAGTACTAGTATACACGACGGGCCCCTGTACAAATCAAAATGTGTACCTCAAGTACTCAATACAGTTAATTTTTCGCTTTTTCCTTTTATTGGGTTTCTTACTTGATGTTGTCTTGTGTTTGGCGCAGCTTGGCCAAATATGGCCCTTGCGCCATAAAACGCCAAAATAACCAACCTTATATTGGGCCATCTTAAAAGTAGTGTGGTGCGTTAGAGTCAGTTTTAAAATAACGGCAACAAAGCACATTTCACTTTGATGTAATATACATTTACTACTTATTCCTATCATAATTTTAAATTTTCAGTACCCCTTGAGCTCTTTTTGAACATCATATTCAGAATGAAACCAGAAATAACTGATGAATTTATTTTGCCATGCATATTAGTATTCAAGAAATAGATATTTTAGAATTATAATTTGTGTTAAAATAAGTCACCCCAAAACAAATGCGTTTTTTTAAAATAAGTTTTAAATCACATTCAACTTCAATCTAAGATATTTACAACTTATTTCCATCTTAATTTTAAATTTTCAATACCCTGGGCGATAGAAGCTCTTGTATTTTAATCCAAAGAATGAATCGAGTTCTCTTCGGACATAATATTCCAAAAATTCTCCATTATGGTGGTTTGAAGTCTCCGGAAAAGATGATAATCTGACATCACCAAATTAGAAAAATATGGTGGATGAGTTATAATTTCCTATTGAAATTATCTTAAATTTTGCAACGCTTTCTTGAGTCGTGTGAGGTCGTTAAGATGTGATGAAAAAACACCGTTTCTATTAGCTATTGCATATAATATATATAAATTTAAGTATTTTTGATCAATAGCTTGCTTTAACGGTATCAGTCGTCCCAATACAGTTCTTTAATGATGGTGAAAATAGCTCATACCATAGATAACGTTTAATAACCATGATAATGCTTAAATTTCGCTTGTAAATTCACGTGTGAAAAATATAACCGACATTTAAAAGACTTCGCAAATTTTAATAAAGCGTACACATTGTACGATTATACAATAACTGTAAAACAAAGAAAGTCGATGTATTTTTGACGAAAGAGGATTTTTGATTTTTTATTATTTCTATGAAGTATGGAATTTCCCGATACTTTGAAATTTGTTAGGGACGCATTGCAAACTTTTTTGAGATGATGAAAATAATGAAACATTTTGTAAGCCCACAGGGGTCAAAACATCCTGTACAAACATCAAAACATCCTGTACAAACTCTAAGAAATAGGAACACAAAATTAAACTATTTAGTTAAGGATGCATGTCCACAAGTGCCACCTGGGTTTACTAGAGGGAGCTATTTGGCAGCGCAGCAGTTGTCCAGTTTCGGCCATCTTCATCGCTGACTTCGTACGGATAACACGTATCCTGAGATGAATTACATTCACCTAGAAAATGAAACAGCGAATGGAAATGTACATGTATTGCAATACATGCTTCGACGCTGTCAGACGCACATTGCTGATGGTGGTCGCAATTTTGAGCACCCACTGTGAAACTAAGAGTACAACTTCTGCAAACTGATAAAAATTCCGACTGATAAAAATATTGTTCCCATCCTATCTTTTATTTCTGCATTTTAGTATACGCTTTCGGACATCCGGAGTGCGATTGTGGACATATTTCATACGAATACGGTTTAACTTTGTGTTCTCTACCTTCCCTTGTAGTTTGTACATGAAGTTTCGAAACATCCTGCTGATACTTTTACGGTTCAAAGCCAGAAGTGTTCCCATACACTTCTGGCTTTGAAAAATAAATGTTATAAAATTTGCACTGACTGTTTTTCTACTAAAAAGCCTATACATAAAGTTTGGTCTAAATATTATGTTTAGGGAACTAATTGCATAATGCGTGGTCAAAACCTTTGAAAAATTAGTAAAAAATTGATAAGTCCATGCGCATTAATTATATATTGTCAAAATTTTAATTAATTTAATAGTTTCTCAAAATTAGCTACATTTAATAAGTGTATCAGCCAATTTTAAAGCAAAAGAAAAATTTGTACTATAACGCCTCAAATTTTGCATAAAAAATAAAGAATATTGGTTAAGCAACCTTTTAAACCAGTTTCAAAATTTGGAAGCATCACGAATTTTTCATTTGCATATAGATATATACAACAGATTGAAATGATTATTCAACGAATTTGTTAAGTAAATTAATTAAAACCAGATGCACAGGGAACAGTTCAAAATCAGAAGAATGTCAGAAAATCTCAATCGGAGAGCTAACGCGTTGTGTAGTGGACTTACTATACTTACTATATTTTATATTGTCAATGTAACTTCGTCAAAAATGATCGTAATTGAAAAATTCTTTTACCATCTACTGAATTTGATATCAATTAATTTTTAACGCTAAAATGAAAAAAAAAATTGATTTTGCTATCGATTTTGGTGATTTTGAAAGTACTGTTCCCTTAAAATCATTGATATTTATGTATTTATATCTCGTGAATCCTGGTGCTTTTATATAAAATCATTAGCTATATGCAGTATTATATTGAGTTTAATTATAGACATGGGGAAATTTGAATTACAACCACGGAATAAGTCATTGAGAATAAATGATAAGCTCATTATCATAAGCAGAATAAGCCACGGATGGTTGAATACTAATCATTCACAATAAACGAATGACCCTACTATGCATATTATAAGACGAATCGTGATTGAAATGCTTGTACCACATCTGCTGCAAGCCGAATCATAAATTGAACTCAATAGAATGGAAGCAAAAATGAAGTGCTTGTAAAGGAGACGAAAATAGAATGGTGAATTATTCAAAGATGTCCGAAGAAAAGTATAAATTGATTTTAGACAAAGTGGAATAAAAATAGAACGTGCTGGTTGGTAAAGTGGGAAGTGAAATCACACAGAGCTCTAAGTTTAATTTAAATCGGAGCCATAAATTTGCCCACTGCGCCAGCAACCCGCGAGTTGTAGGCGGCGCAGGTTCGATTCTTGTAACTTACCCTGGTCGTATTTCTCCCTTCCGTGTCAGTAAAACCATTGTGTCTGTCCATTATTTAATGTTGCATGTCGTATGTTTGGCCCAGTATGGCTAAATATGGCTCTTGCGCCATGAAAAAGAAAACAGCCAACCTAATTTAAATACTCTTATAAAAGCTATCTGTGTGTGATTTGAATTCTAAGAAAAGAAATAAGAAAAAAAAAGATAATAGAAAGATAATATAAAGAATACCTTCTACTACCATAATATTGGTATAGTTAGTATTTACTAACACATTTAACTATAAAGGTGATCTTAAACTATAGAGTTAAAATTATCGGAAATAGATTATAGTTTTCAACCAGTTCTGCTTTAGGCCTACTAGCTGTAAAGACCGTTGATATAAGCATACAACGGTCTTCTTTTTAAATAACTTACTGCTGTTTAAGTAATTATTATCATTTGTGGAATAATTGTAAATATTGAGTGAGCATTGAACCATACCCTCGACATGCTTAATAGTTAGCGAATATTTACAAATCAAAATATTCAGAATAGTAAGCAATTAATAACTCAAAAATAGATCTGTCTCAGTAATCTCACCGAAAACTCAGTAATTTAAAACATAATTAAATTCATAGCTGTAAACTACATCTCAATCAATAACTCTAAATGGAACTAAAAATTAAACATATCACTGGGGTTGCCATATTTAAAAATTGCATATTTATTAATAATTTAATTATACTATCGTGTACGCGTTTTTTCACTAAGTTCTTGTATAAATATCGCTTGCGTTTTCTACTTTTTTTATCAATATAAATAAGAATGGAGTGTTTGCATATTGAATATTTTCGCCCCATTTCGAGTTTTCTATCCGTTTTGGCGTCATCTGAACGTGGCTCAAAATTACGTGGTGTTGTCCTCGGATCTTTCCTTTTGGGACTGATCCCGAACCGTCACCAATAGCCCGTTGTCTTGCTCCATTGAGACGTTAATTAAAATACCTACCTGCCTACACGTTTTGAACTCTTCTGATGCAAAATCCGTCTCTTGCGCGTTTGGTATGCTCATACTACGTCCAAACGGTTGAATATATTTTCATGAAACTTTGCATACTGTGAGTACTTACATTCATTTAGTGACTGAACTTGGTTACATAAGTCTGTCCGTCTATGTTCGATTTTGCGTCTGTGCTCGTACAAGTATCACATAAGATTTATTCAACATATTTTAATTCAATGTTTTGTATTTGATACTCCATATTTTAGTTTAGGGAATGCATTATTTAAATTTTCTTCTCTTACATGTTTAGGCAAACTTTATATTAAAACATCTTAGTAACTACACTTAAATCAACCATAATTTGATAGTTTGGAGTAACAGGAAGGTATATTGAGCATTGCAATTACTTTGATTGTTTTACCTGTGCTGCTGAAATATCAATTATTTTTCGAAAATTATTTTTATGGAATTTAAATTCTAATAGTTTATTTATTTTGAGCCTTATTTTTCTTTACGAAATATAAAAAAGTTCTGAATATTTGAGACAAACGATAAAGAGAATAAAATATTAGAAATAAAATATACATAACAAAACCTTCAAGATAAGACTGGTAGCTAATGACAACCTTGGTAATTTTTTAATCGCTTGCTTTTTTAAATTTGTGTCCGTTATGTTCAAAGAATCTATTTTGTAGTGAAAAAACATATATTCATTACTTTTCGTTCGAAGCTTTTTTAAAATCTGTTTTAAGATGTATTTCCGGATTTTTAATTTGATGTTTTTCGTTCAATAACTGTAATTAAGGTAAGTGGTTTAATTAGTTTTAAAAACATTTTAATCATTGTATGATAATTTTGGGAAACGCTTTGGCTTTTAAATGACATACAAGACATTTATATGCATACTCTGAACTATTCTATGCATTCTGGGTAACATTGGAACACTCTAGAGACTTTTCTTTCTTACCAAAAATTTAAACTCTACAAAAATGTAAAATGTTAAATATAACATTTATTTACATTTGTGAAATTGTGTATTTAACAATTGAGTACCTTTATTAGAGTGTGGTAGTTGTTACATGCGATGAATAGGAAGTATAATTTATTAACGAAAACGGAAATTAGATAACCAATTCAACCCGAGTAACGCCGGGTTATTCTGCTAGTCATAAATATTATCGCTTCCATTACTCGTTTAATAACACATCTGCCATGTCTGGATTTTTATTTATTTATTGTATACACGAGCAATTTCTCGTGGAAGTAGTTAAATATTTTATTTAATTTTAACAATGATAGAGAGGAGATAAAAAGAAATCCACGTCGTCACACGATTGCATATCATAAGTAGGATTATATAGTAAGATGCTTGTCTCAGTTGGTTCCTTCCTGTGAGTCCAGTTCAGTAGGGCCCCTTGTGGAGTTTTCGTTTGTGACATTAGCTATTAAATGGAATTGCGAATTGCTGATGCAACCCAAATAAGAAATTGAGCACTTATATGTGTTCTTTTTTATAATTTTAGCTGATCAATGCCAGTTTTCTGTGATGAACCCTCTCCATTTATTTCAGATTGATAAATGTTAAATAAGGGTGGTCTATGCAAACATTAGAGCCTTATTTAACATTCATCAATCCAGAAACTCACTTGATCCTTGTCTATATTGCTGTAAACAAAATATGACCCTTTTCTTGAAGAGCTACCGATGTTTCTTTTTAACCTGCTTTGTTGTGTCTGGGTTTTCTCCACTTTTCGACAAATTTCTCATTTCCCGTTCAAAGAATATTTACGCTGGTGTTACTCGAAATAGTACAGAGCCTAACTTGATGCTTAAAAATATGCCATTGAACAAACTCATTTTTCTTACCCTTCTCAGACAGAAAATTTAAACGTTTGTGTCAGTTGCTATTTGAATATGCCAAGCAACAAATGTTATTTGCTGATCATTAGAAAGTAGAAACAATTGTTTCAACTTTGATTAGACTGCGAAGTCATACTGAGCGGTACATTCAATGCAGTGACCATAGAATATTTAAAAGTTACATAAAGATTGTAATTCACTGGGCTTGGTAATGGTATAATATTAGAGTTGACAATTTTCTTTCCAATGCCCAACCAATTGAACATTATTCATCATGGCACTACAACGGCGGATTTATGAACCACTTCGATTTTCTCTGGTTCCCCACGAGGGTAGGTTCACTGCCGTTTATAGAGGCCACACATTCACTATACGGACACGCATCCATGCCTAACCCAAGATTCGAACCAGGAGCCCGATCCCGAAGCCAATACACTAAAGCCCATAACCACTAAACCAATTGATCGGATGAGAGTTGATAAAAAATATCTAGTCACTCCATTCTTTGCATAATCTATTATTTGACCAGAAATTATCAAAGTAAATTTTAAATATAAGTTATACAGCTACTTATTTCTTCGAACTGACAACAAACAATACATGGTTTTTATAAGCTCTAAACTCTGTGCCCCTAAATCGAACATTGTTTATATTCCTAAAACAAATTCAAGAGTGTTTTGAATCAATTAAAAGTTATACTCAGCTCAGTATAAAGTCTAGCTCCCTATTAACTATTTCCGTGCATTTAAATTGTTTTCACGTAATATAAATTATAAATTATTTAATGCTTTTGTAATCCCCGTATGTTTTACAATCGTTTGTAAGAACATCGAGAAAATATGTATTCGTTTCATTTTCTGAGAAAGTTAATGTTCCTGTAAATATTTTCCTTTCAGAAACACATTTTGGAAGGATTTTTTAAAACAGGATATCGGAAATTCTTACTACCGAATGTTTTTTAATTTAGTCTCCGTCAAACAAGAAAACACTTGATTTCGTCTTTGGTCTTAACACTTTTGCTCAAATGTCGGAAACATTAAACTTCGTTCAGTTATTGTCCCATCCCAGTCCAATGCCGTCGTATATTGCTCGAATTCTTTCCACCGCTAAATCAATGAATTATTTCAGCTTGACATATTTAGATGACAGGTGGCGTAGTTAGAGGCAAACGAGGTGTGAAATCAGGGCCCTGTCGGTTTGAGAAAAGGCTAAAAAATAGACATGGCCGACTGAGACGAGTTTATATTAAAAGTTCATTGTTGAATTCATATGAACTAAATTCTTTCTACTTTACACACACGCATCAGCACACGCTCCGGTCTCTATTAGGTGGAATATTTCAGAAAAATAGAATATACCTCTTTTTTTCTTAAAGGGCACCGAATGTCAGCTATTTTTAACCCTCTTGGTGGTTTATGTTCGCTTCGAAAACTGCCTTGTAATGGCCAGCTTCTGGTGCAGAAACCTGTTCCAAACTGTCACCAGTTCTGGGCTAGGGACAATTTATTTTTTCTACTTGGATTTTCACTCTCCTTGGATCTTTACTCTCCTTGGAGTAATAGGTTTTTGTCCCGACGAGATATCTCGTCCTTAGCAAAATTGATCGGATATTGGACGAGACATCTCGTCGAAACACTTGGAGGGTTAACCAGATGTCTGTTTTATTTTTTTACTGATCATAGCCCCATCGCTTCGTATAATGTGATTACAGTGGCACACGACCATGGGATAGTTCAATTGTACACATGTAGTTAAGCTCGCAAAAGAAAGGACTACTGTACTTAAAATCGTATTTGGCGATCACCATGAGTGATTATTTGTTTTCCCAACTCGTACTCACTTGCCGATAAGAAGGCAGTCAACCTGAGGTCAGTCAATTTTTGAATAGGTATGAAAGCGCGTTAGAAGAAGGAATGCCGTATGCAAAGACATGAATGGCAATAGTCTTAACTGTCTCTCCCCTGTCAACTTGATATCACTGCTATCTTTTTGCACCGAACGATGAATTTGGAACCAGAATCTGGGCTAAAGACACAAATTGTGGAAGCTCTTTGTTTACGTTACTACAAGTCCCCTAATTTAACTAATAGACTCTTTCAAAACCACGAAACTCAACTGTCGCACTATATATAGTCCGACTCTCACAATTTGACATCTGAATCACGTGGTTTTGGGACGAGTCTATTCGTTAAATTTGGAGGCAGGTTAAACATAAACAATTTCCTTACGCAAAGTTCCCCAATTGGCGGCTTTAACGTCATTTCTGACTCCGAGTTTATCGCTTGATGCTGGAAGCCATAGGAGCGATTACGAGTTGGCGAAACAAATAACAAGCTATGGTGATCGCCACATACGATTTTGAGTACGATAGCCCTTCAACTGCGAGGTTAACTTCCTTTGCGGAAATGGACTTATTCACGGCCATACGCCTCCCTTAACTGGGCACTCACCATACTTTTTTGGTTCACATACCTGCTCCTTTTATCTAAACTTAAATCTCAGCGGTTGCTTTGTAAAAATTTGTTTTTTAGTCAAACTAAACATTCAAATTACCCGCATTTTAGTCAATTTAATTTCATTAAATTAGTATATATATTGTTTATATTCGCATACGAATTTTCAGTTCGTTTCAATTAATTTACAAATAAATTTGAAGGTTTTAAAAATAATCTTTATAATTTCTTCAAATCGGGGCACAATTTAGGAAACTGCAATTCGTATCGTTTTTTGAAATTTGTTCGTTTTCCTTAGTAAAATCAAAACGTAACATCTCACTGTCAACGCGTCTTCAGTTTTTTGAGTCTGGCGCCTCAGCTGCTATCCGCCTAGGATTATCCTGATAATGATCTCAACCAACGACATTTTCATAACCAAATACAGTTTTTATGCCTAATAATATCAACAGCAAATGATTTATGATTTTTTTTCTTGATTTTATATCAGAACATTTGATAAAATCTCGCTGAATACAGAATCTACCTGAGCAAGGTCAAATTTCCACGGCTCCACTGGCTACAGTTCATTTGAGAGCCGCGACGCACAGTTTGAAATCCTAAACGAAATTCATATTTTATATCTATATATACAATACGCAATTTCATAGCGGATTGTTAGTGATAGAGAGAAACAATGAAAGCCATGGATATTATCATAAAACGTGACAATATTTTGATTTGGCTTCACTTGAAGAAGATTTGAAGTCCAGAAATAGGTAATGGTCTATTACGCTTTCACACAAATCTTATCCTCGAGGTATCGCAGCTACAAAGTTTTGTAATGGATACATGAATGTAGTATGTATACGTATTTGTTTCTCAAGTAAATTGTGAAACTAAAAAATATTGAAATTAGAGTTATAAAAGCTAATTTTTTTGACACCTAAATGATAGTCATGATATAAAGTTCTATGAAAGTGAAATTATTCCGATTCCTTTTCAATATGCATTTAATTAATTGAAGGGCTTTGGGCAACACAATGATAAGCCACTTTTAAATTTTTCTGGACAGTGATTTCCAAGTTTTAAGAAACTTCAAAATTGAAATGATTTATCCACTACTCAAGATATCCTGTTTTCTTAAACTTTTAAGAAATGCGAGATCAATTGGACTATCAGAAATTATTTTGATCCTCTCAAATGTTTTATTAATTTTTTTCATTACAGAGCATTGTTTATGCGACTTATCATTATGTTTGCTCGGAGTCCTTCAATACAACGCTAGAGACGCAGGATAATTCTGCTGGTAAACAACGAATTGCATTGAAATGTCTGTTAAAACAGTGCTAAGTAGAAATAATACGAACTTGATAAACTAACTGATATACTATTCAATGGAATAACTTGCGTTACCCAAACATTGATAGCTTTTGATGTAGATCAATGTTTTCCCAAGGAGATGTGATTCTGATAAAATTCCAAACAATGAAGGTCGTCCAAATTACAACACTTATTCCAGTTTCAAAGCCATCGCAACTTGTTATGATTAATGAGAACTACTACAGAGTAGTATTTTACAAAAGTAGTGCATCACCCAGCAATTTCTCAGTATAATTCGTTTTATGTGGTGTTTTGTTACAGTATAGGATTCAAATAAAACAAAATGAGCCAGAATAAATCGTACGTGCTACAGAAATTGGCGGTAGTTACATATTGGTGAATGGCAATAAACGAATATAAACAATATAAAATCAACCGTTACAAGATCAATTCGCCAATATTTCCGCAGTTTAGTTATGCAAAATTTGAGCTTGGAGTAGCTGCATAATATTTCTAGAACTGCACGGAAGAGCGACTTCCACCAAGAGTTTTCGTTAAAAACAAAAGATTACGCTTTCAAAAAAATGGGTCAAAATAGGCAATCTCCCATCCTCAACATGTTCTTTAAAATAGAGAAAAATTATGTATATGATCAGAACTAGCCAACCAGAACTGCCAAGTCGCACAAAAAAGTCACGACAAAATAGAGCGCTGTAGTGTCCATAGCAATAGATTGGAATCAGGAGTCAACACCGGCAAATCTTCCACTGACCACCGGCCGTTAATCTCAACGTACCTATAAGGAAGATCTCCTTCCCGTTCAGATGGTTTCAAGGGGGGGGGGCTGGCTCTCTTTAACCCTCTACGAGAATTTCCAAATAGTGTAGGGTTGTTTTTATCCCACAGCACACTTAATGACTAAATTACCACACTTTTCTAAAGAATCCATGGATTCTTTCAACCCTTAGAAATATTCCATTGGTCCTTTCCTTCCTAAGAATATTTATTTGGGACGATTCTATTGTCATTTTCTTGAAATCGAATACTTTGGAACGATTCTATACATTCTGTAGAATAAAAATTCTTTGTAAAGGTTCTATTGGTATTTTTTCCTGAGAATAGAATCCTTTAAATCATTCTACTGCTCCTTTTCTAGGAAATGAATCATTTGGAAAGATTATGTTAGTCCTCTTCTTAGAATAGAATCCTTTAGTAAGATTCCATTGCTCTTCTTTCCTTAGAATGTAATATTTTGGAAAGATTCTATTGGCGAAGTAGGTCGAAGCTAGTTTGAAGTCATGCCGGGAAGACTGCAGATTGCAAGGAGGAATTTTGTGTGTTAACCCCTGAAAGGGTAAATTAACTGTCCTTCGGTGTCAACTGAAGGGACAAGAGACCTAAGCCACCACATCTTTCTAAAGAATCCATGGATTATTTCAACCTTTAGAAATATTCTATTTGTCTTTTCCTTAGAATAGAATCTTGCTTCGGGTTGATTCTGTTGGCCGTTTTCTTGAAATAGAATACTTGGGAAAGATTCTATTGACTCATTCTGTAGTACAGAACCCTTTTAAATTATTCCACTGCTCCTTTACTTGGAAGTGAATCCTTTGGAAAAATTCTATTTGTCCTCTGATTAGAATAGAATACTGTAGTAAGATACTGCCTGTCATTTCTTTGGAATAATATTCTTTGGATATATTTTATTGCTCCTTTTCTTAGAATATAATCATCTGGAAAGAATGTCGAAACTGGTTAAGAGTCACGCAAGAAAGAATGCAAATTGTAAGGTGGAATTATGCATCTGAACCCCTCAGGGTTAATTTACTGTCCCTCAGTGTCAACTGAGAGGGCAAGAGATTTCGAACTCTGTCTACGGAATGGAGGTTAGACACCGGTCGCCGGTTGATTGTTGTGGATCCCCGTAACATCTTCATTCCTTTTTTTGCAGATCCCACTCACCCATGAGACCCAAATCCCTATATCCTCTAAGGAACATATTTCTGGTATATTCTAAGTCCTGGATTGGATTGGATATTGGGGTTTTATGGCGAAAGGTCCAAAATGGAACAAGCTGCTTCAAACACAAGACAGAATATAACTCAATAAAAGTAGAAGACATTTAAAAATCAAGTCCAAGACAAAGAGATAAAAGATAGATTTAAAACACTTAAAATGTGCAGATAAGAATAAAAAATATACAAATAGTCAGATGATAAAAACAGGACGATTGACTGCATCATAACTAATGAATTTAATTAACATATGCATAAAATTTGAAAGTGTTAAATTTAAGAGGCTGATTATAAAAGAACTAGCTGAATTACCCGGCGTTGCTCGGGTTGAAATAGTTAAATGTTGCTTGAAAAGTGAATTAGAATAATCACTTTTCTTTCACAGAAAAATGCAATCATTTAAGTTGTACGGAAAATACGTTTTAACTTTTCCATAACTTCTACTATATACTTCGGACGCAAATATATGCATTTAATTCCTGAATATATTGCAATATCTAAAAGATTAAGACATAAATACGAACAGAAACGAAATTCCGACGAAAAAATGCAGAATTCTAAAAAACGAATGATACGCAGTGTCGAATTTCGACTGCCTGAGTGTATTCTGAAACAGAGCAATTCGAAAAAAGATATTTGAAAATATTGATAAAGACGATAATGAAATTTAGTAATGCTCAAATATGACTGCAACATTTCGCTGTGTTAACTCAAATAGACAAACACGGGATGCTAAATCAAATTTATAAAATAATAAAAATTAATTCTGGTTTCCCAAATCTAAAATAACAAAATTACGCTTTTATGATTAATGAGTTGAAGTTTTTCGTGTTTCATTACAAAATGTAAATTATGAATAATGAAATATTTTAAATATCCTTTTTTTATCAAACAAATATTCATGTAAAAATATAAAATTCATATAGAAATAAAATAATAAACTTTAATTCAATAATGCACATTACACCTGTCAAATAAAGTAGGAAATACTTATACAATCAACTAAAAGTTAGATTTAGTAATGCTCAAACAACGGCAACATAGCTTTGCCCGGGTATTTATCCCAATCTTCTATTGGACAGGAAAAGGAATGAAATCAATGTATAGTGTAAAATCAAAGTAATTATATTAACAGGTTCTAAAAGTATAAGTACAGTACACGCATTATAAAGTAAAATATTTTACAAATTCACTGCAATATAAATTTAACACAAAACTTGATTATACACAACATTTTTAGTTTCACCTCCGGGAGCAAGAATAAATAAATTCTTGGGTGAACCCACCCTCGAGCAACCAACATAAAGTTGTCCGTGGGAGAAACACGGCGATCTCAAATCCACTCCGCAGTACTTGATAGCCCCTGCGACTTGTTGATCGTGATCGAGAACGCAAGTCTTACTGGAAACTGCAATCTCTTAAAGTCGAAAGGGAGATCCGTCGGAATGAGTGGTATCCGTGGGATAAAAACTGTTGCACCCTCTCCCTTTCCTGTCAAGATAGTCGCTTCCATTACATTGCCCAGCAGCTTCTTGACACACAGCCTCGTGCCGTTGCAAAGTTTTGGCGGGTCGAGGTTCCGCAGTAAACCGGAGATCCCACTTTAAGTAAAAGACGATGTGGTGGCAATCCAGCCGGATCAAGCGAGTTCAGGAACTCTGGCGGGAAATTGACGACCTCATCGGCATCTACTACGGTATCGATGGACTTGTATTCAGTGACCACGCCTGGTAACATGACAAGTATTTGATTGTTTATGTCGTGGACGTCTTCATTTTTAGCAGAAAGAATGGCCCTCTCTCGCAACCAGTTCAAATCGTGATAGTTTTGGGAAACAGACGGATAGACTGCATCTATCAGCTCTGAGACGGACGACACCAGATTACAAAAATCGGATGGGAATTTAATCTTGCCAGAAGACTCGACTGCCAATCTGCCTTCTCCGATCTCCAGGAGTTTGTCTGAGAAAATTTGAGCACTCTCATCCCCCAGATGTACTCTCATGTTTTGCTTCAAAGTTATCTTTCGCACATGTCTCCACAAAAACGAATGTTTCAAACATGCATGGATCTCATCGGCCGGCGTCGACTTCGGGATGACGGGCAGAGTTTGACGAAAGTCTCCACAGAGGAGTACCAGAGCTCCTCCCATCAGGTTGTCGTTTCCTCTCAGATCTCTCAGAGTGACGTCGAGGGCCTCGAGAGCTTTCTTGTGAGCCATGGTGCATTCGTCCCACACGATTAATTTGCAAGTCTCGAGCACCTGCGCCCGACCACTTGCCTTGCTTATGTTGCAGGTAGGATTTTCCTGCCTGGCGATGTCAAGTGGCAACTTAAGTGCAGAATGGGCCGTCCTCCCTCCTTCCATTAACGTCGCCGCAATTCCCGAAGAGGCGATGGCAAGAGCAACTTCTCCCCGAGTCCTGATTTCGGCCAGTATTATATTAATCAAGAATGTTTTCCCTGTGCCCCCAGAAGCATCAAGAAAAATGATACCACCTTGTTGTTTTGCTGCCTGATCCATGATAATTTGGTATGCGTTTTTCTGATCTCGATTCAGAAGTGGCTTCTTGTCCGCGACGTATGCACTCAGCTCTTCGACGTCGTAGTTCGTTTCTCGCACGTAATCTGCGCGAAGTACGTCTCGTCGATCTCTTACTGGTGCAGGCAGGCCCAATTGCAGTAATGTTTTATTTGTCATGGCCACACATTTGTCCTCAAGAATAACCAAAGCCTCGTTGAAAATGTCCGGACCAAACGCGATTTCTAATGTCGGGGTTATACTTTGGCGAGTATATCCTCACTCAGGGCCTCCTTATACTTTTCCCATAAAGTGTTTGGATTCGATGGACTGCATGTAGTCAATATTATAGCAAACAGGTTTCTGATTTGCTCTGGTAGGGAGATCAATTCGGCTTCTCGCAACGTGTCATCCCAGTGCTGGTCTCCTTCCAGCAAACCCAACTTCTGACAGGCCTCTCTAAATGTCTGGCATACTTCGTCGTTTACCGTTCTCATCTCTGCGAAAGATCTAGGTCCTCGTACCGAGTGAAGAAGCATCCTAAGGAAATAGCATTCGGCGTTGTTGGGGTGAACAGTGTACACTCGACCCAAGGCGTCACTCGCGACTGCATCATGTCCAGGGACGGGCTGGCCAACTTTTCTCCTACAGAAAATTTTCCTCGACGCATTCCACGTGTAATATCGAGGTATCTCAGGATACAACAAAGTCCTCGCAAAAGAATCCTGCTGACACAGTTGAAAGAATGCCGTCAAAGTCGTGTTTGGTGGCTGATCAATCACTCTAGGGGCGCTCTCTGTTGTGAAATAAACTCTCTGACCATTTTCTAAATGGACGCTGAGGTGAACAACAGTAGGGTGTCTTTCGTGAATCGAAAAACCCAGTATTCGCCAAACTGCCTCGTTACTGCTGAGGTATCTTCCCAATTGATACCGCGTCACTTCATCGTTCGATCTCTCGTCGCTGATACCGAAAACAGCCATATCACTACCTTTGTTGACATACTTGCACACATATTTAATCGATTTCACACTGTTGCAGTACTCCACGTTGATGTGTGCCCGAAACATTTTCGACAGCAGCGGCGAAAAGGGCACAACCCACCTATTGTCGATTTCTATTTCCGTGTTGCTGCGTATCGTTAGTTTCGCCGTGAACCCTCCATCTTCCGGAGCCCGCCGTCTGTACAGGGGATAGCCGTCATTTCCAGTTTGTGTCTCTTTAATGAATTTTCTAGGGTATTTCTTGGTACACTTTCCGTCCTTCATACACGGAGAAATGGGATTGAGATTTCCACACGGTCCGTGGATCATGTTTTTCGTTACCACTTCAAAAAGTTCGGGATCTTGTTCCGGGTCTGGCAACTCGGCAGATATAACGTCATCGATTTGAGTGGGCTGAATTTTGTCCGCTAACCAGATCAAATTGTGCGAGTGTGGCAGCCCTCTTTTTTGCCATTCAATCGTATACATCCAGCATCTCGGCACTCCAAATACATGGCCCTTTGTTATAACGTCAATCAGTTTCAACTGCTTCTGTTTAAATACTCTCGCAATCAAGTCGTGGCGCTCACTGGGTAATTGACCATTGGTAAGAACCTCCTTGATCTCCGTCCAAGTGGGATTGCAGGTGAAGGTGATAAATAAGTCTGGTCTCCCGTACGTCCTCACGTACGTCATAGCATCTTGTGTGTATTCGTGCATGTGTCTGGGACTGCCTGTAAATGTAGCTGGTAGTATGACTAAGGCACCGAGGTTTTCAACGTTCCCGTCATTTGCCACAGCATCTCTCAGGTGAATATATTCGTCAACTCTCAGTTTACGTTGATTTAGACGAATGTAAAGGAGACGTTCACTCTCGACTTTAGCGTACATATCGACGATGAACTGATGAAACAATTGCCTGCAGTTCAATACGTGGTTCTGCCCAGTATCTCGAACCATTAATCTGTACGCATAGAAATCCATCGCTGAAACTTTCTTGCTCGTTGTTTCACCTGTTCTTGGGTTGATCTGCCTCAGATTAAATTGATATCCATCTTCACCATGGGGGAATATTACTGGGTACTGCAGAGCATCGTAAGATCGATGTGTTTCCGAAATACGCTGCAATGATTCACCTCGTCGTTGAATAACGATATCCCGTTGATGAAACTCATCTCCTGAACCACCGCGACTTCATCTGCTTGAGGAGAGTTAAAGCGCCGCTCGTGTTCGCCTGCTGGTCTTCGGTCTGCTCTTATGACTACTTTATATTCATCTGTTGGCATATGTTCCAATGCTGTTTCAAACGTTTTAATAAGATTATTGTGCTCATGAAACATCCTCTGTAAGTTTAACACAATCTGACGTCTTGTTCCCGAGATGTAGGCGCACCTCTGATCAGTTTCCATTTGTTCGTTTTGAATAAAATATAGTTGTAGAAATTTTGGTGGTTGATCTGGCAGCGGAAGCAACGATCCCGCTCTATGGTAAACCTGCCCTTGCACCTTGAATGTCGACGGAAATCCGGGCTGTCCAACAACTGATGTGCCGCCGAATGATGTCATTTGGAAACATGAGTTGTATTTTCTGATGTTACTTAGAAAATGCTTCGACTCTGACGTATCTCCTGATGTGTAAGTCAAAAGGTCTTGTGGTGGTGGTTCCAGTTGGCAAAGTTTAACTTTTCCATTTTTGCAGCAAATACCAGTAGACTCTGATTTAAACTTTTTGGCTTGACAGTAAGTACAAACCATTTCCATTTTCCCGATCGTAACACTTGCATGCATCGAGTAGTCTTTATGTGAATCGTAGTGAAATCCTTCCAGTGCTAAGCTAAAATGGCTCGCAGTCCGTGATCGTTTGGCTCTATCTCTCTTATCCTGTAGTCGGGCCTCTCGCTGCTGTGCCGTCTCTGTTGCTCTAGATGTAGTAGCTCTATCTCTCTTATCCTGTAGTCGGGCCTCACGCTGCTGTGCAGTCTCTGTTGCTCTTGATGTAGTAGCTCTATCTCTCTTATCCTGTAGTCGGGCCTCTCGCTGCTGTGCCGTCTCTGTTGTTCTAGATGTAGTAGCTCTATCTCTCTTATCCTGTAGTCGGGCCTCACGCTGCTGTGCCGTCTCTGTTGCTCTAGATGTAGTAGCTGTCTCTTTCATATCCTGTAGTCGGGCCTCACGCTGCTGTGCCGTCTCTGTTGCTCTAGATGTAGTTGCTCTATCTCTCTTATCCTGTAGTCGGGCCTCACGCTGCTGTGCCGTCTTTGTTGCTCTAGATGTAGTAGCTCTCTCTCTCGCAATCGCAAGTCTTCTGTTCCTCTCCTCGGAAGTTTCTTGTCTACGCTCATTTTTCATCATCTTAGCCGTTGACTGCACTTGGCCGATTGCCTTCCGCTTCCTTGGAGGCATTGCTACAGCAAAGAAATCTGTAAAAGAATACAAAAAGCTATTTCATAAAATAAGCAAAAGGCACACTCTCACTGAGCAATGAAATCTATTATAGAATACAAAGAAAAGCTATTTCATAAAATTAGCAAAAGGCACACTATCACAGAGCAGTGAAATCTGTCATTAAAAAGTTATTTCATAAAATAAGCAAAAGGCACACTCACTGAACAATGAAATCTATTATAGAATACAATAAAAAACTAATATAAACTGAATGGTAAAACAAATTTAAAATTGTGAAGTACTTACATCAGTTTAGGAGAATATCAAACTTTTAACACAAATAAAAAAAATTAATGCCTTACTTAAAAGCTGTCAATCAAAATATTCAAACACAGAATTCTAAATCATGTTAAAAATAAACTTTTATTCTGGTGTAAAAAAAGCATTAATTCTGATCCCATTAAACTTATTTAAAAAATTAAGCAAAAGGCACATCTCACTGAGCAATGAAATCTATTATAGAATACAATAAAAAGCTAAAATTAACGAAAAAACGAATTTAAAATTATGTAGTACTTACATCCGTTTAGAAATATAAATCCAAAATGTACACTATCACTGTCGAATAAAGTAGGAAACACTTATACAATCAAATGAGCGAAATAAAACTGCCAGATTCACTGAAAGATGATAAACTGGAAGACTTACCGAGTTAGCTTCCTTTAAATACGACCAGCTAAGAATCGAGTGGGTGCTGGAATGTTCTCCACCATGAGTCCAATTAAGTTTCCGTTTCCCCAACTTTCTAGAAAGTTCTACAAAGTTTTATAAAAAAAGTAAACATTAATTCTGGTGCTGCCAGATACCGAGTAGCAAAATTACGCTTTTATGATCAATGAGTTTTTCGTTTGTGCTTTTCGGAATAACGGTGCTTGGTTTAGAAATAAATATAATCGGTGTAGACAAATTAAACTGAATAGATAAAATTTTTTCAAAAAGCAGAAGGTCGATTTTACAGAATTTTTCAGAAAGAAAATCACTGCTTTCAACGGAGGATTCACATGTATCTATTCCGGACATTTTAAAATAAGTTACACGCCTTACCTAAAAAGCCTCGTGAAACAGAATTCTACAAATCATTACGTATTCGATAAATTATTTAAGGAAAGTTGGTCGAAATACACACCAACTTTCCTTGAAAATAATCCTTGAACTCCTGAAAACCTTTCCTTGAATTTCCTTGCAAACATAAATATTTTAAAATATTCTTTCCCCCTTCATCAATAAAATATCTATAATTTATTTACATCATGGGAAGAACTAAAAAGTCAGTTCAAACATAAATACTGTAATTTAATTTGTTTCGGAAAAAATTGTTTTTCGATCAACAGTGGTAAAGCAACCATCGCTGCCTAAAGCAATCAATCTATGCTCAATGTTATTTCTATTGCGATTTCGAATAGTTTTTAGCCCCCCAGGGCCAATAGAACGGGGGTTAAGAGTTAGCCTATGCTGACCGCAGTGTTCTAAATTATAAGTGTACCAAATTTGGTGTGGATTGGTCAAACGGTGTAGATTTGTATAGAAAATATACCCACATACACACACACACACATCCTATTTTATATATATAGATTTGATAAAATAGATTGATGTCATTTTGAATTTGCAAAAAAAGTCCTAGAAGAACTCCAAATAATCACAAATCACATTAGAGCGATAAAATCAAAAGACATTATAAGAGTGATTACAGTAAAACATGAGATAGAATGAATGTAAAATTTGGTGACAGAATTTTTACTTCACCCTTTCAAGCACAGAATATAAGATTATTTGATATTTTGTATATACACTTGATATGAATAAATTGTGGGTATTCGTTTTTAGCGATAAAATTGGTTTATGGTTATTGGGTGGAAGCCACATAATTTTGAAAAAAATATTGTAAAAAGCTTTTCAAACTGTTTTAAGAGATACTCATTTAAGAATGAACTGATTAATGCAAGAAAACTCACCTGAAACGATCATAATGGAATTCACATTTTTCACAAAAATCCTATCTATTCAATCAACTTGGCTAAAATTTATATTCGATTAGCCAACGATTATCAACAAAAGTGTACGGGAGATAGAAATAAGATGTGAAACTTTTATTTATTTCCTAATTTTATATAGACTGAGTTAAAATATACTACTCAGCGAAGGAGTTGGATATTTATTTATTCTTTAAAGTGAATCATGGATTTGTGTGCCACGTTGTTCGCGTGCCACTTTTGGCACTCGTGTCAAGGGTTCCCCATCTCTGCCCTAGACCATACTTTAGAATTCTAATATAAGTAGTGTGCATTTCTCTGGCTAATACATAATTATCGTAATTGTATTTTGGCTGTGTCGTTCTTATCAAACTACTCGACCTAACCACATTTTCTAAGGACTAGTATACTGATTTGCAGAAAATAGCATTAGCAGTTTGATCATTAGGATTAATGATTGCTAATTATTCTAAAAGAGTTTGATCAGTCCATCAATTGATTGAGCGATCACGCTGTTATCCAGTGTTTTTTAGATACCTGCGAGAGGGATTTTCAGTATAAACAAACAAACAAACCAGATTTTACTTCTATTTACCAAATACTCTCGCATGATACGTATCGGTGTTACCTTAAAATGTAGCTTATCGCCGTTTTGGCAACGTTTGGCGTGAGTTCTAATTAAACTTTGACCAATAAACTATCAATTCAGATTTAATTCTTTTGAGTTTTTGTAAAACTTCCCTTGTGTTTGCCCCTTTACTTGACATTGTTGCCCCAGCTTGGACAAATATGGTCCTTGAGCCATAAAATCCAACCCAACACTTTGGAACGTTTCTGAAATCGTATTTGAAAAACAAGCCGAGCTTGGAATACGGACAGCAAGTACCGTTCCGCCGCTGAAACCATGCCACTACCTATATTTATTTAGCCTAACTGAAAATACTTCATATAAGACAAGCGAATGAAATGTCAATCTTAGGTTTTATTTGTAAAACTATTTATTTTATACCCGGCCCTTGGTAAAATTATGCTCCCCAAAGAGATTTGAAGAACGATTTGAGTTGGCTAGGTCTAGATGTTGTGATAATACAAAAAGAACTAAAAATTTATACATCAACATACCTACCAACTTTTTCTAATTGGCCGTACGAAGTGCGGATTTGGGATAAATTGTATTTTTATACGGGCGTATGGCATGAAAAATTTACAATCTTAGACTATGAGTTCAAGAGGGAACCTATGCTTGTTTACATCGCTTTTGATAACAGCGATGTCAATTACCATGGATTCTCCGTAGTGTTTTTAAATAGCTCGATGTGTTGTTCCAGTTCGACGTAAATTCAACTACCAATCAACCAACCAACCATAGTTTTTACATGAAAAAATTGTGTACAACGGAAAACAAATACTCTGTTCTCAAAGTGTTCTTCCTTGAGCTATTTTGTGTAATTACAGAATCACTTTCCACCAAACATTGCATACTTACAGATCATTTGACTACCAAGAAGCATCAGCTGAAAAGATTAGAGAAACATTTATGCATGGTTGCGTTTTGCCCAATCTGAGGAAACTAATACCGAAGGTCTAATTACTAGTTTAAGGAACGATTTCAACCTTACCTGATTATTGAGTTTTCAAAATAAAAAATATTTAGTTTATTTGAATCAACAAAGGCTTAGCTTTTCTGATGCAAAAGCGGAATTCCCCGTAGTATACTTAAACAAAACATAGGCCAATAGAAAGAAAGTCGTGGTTATCGCAACGTGAAGACGATGTTATATGGTTCAGCTCTCCTCTCATCACAAAAACAACTAAAAAACGTCATTTTTTAAAAATAGCTAAAGCTCTCCTTTATAATAACATATAAATTAAATAAAAAACCGAAATAATCGGTATATTTTATGCATTCTGTGTCATGAGCCTGTATAAAAATTCTAAAATTTCCAAAATGCACAAGTTGTCAGGTATAGTTTGTATATCGGGATAACCGCTCATGACACAAAGTCTAGGTACTGGGGGTCACCATAGAAATATGTCTCGTACATTAAGAGTGGGGATGGGTCAGGTGAGGTTTTAGCGATAGATGATTTGGCGATCTTTTGTATGTAACCCCTTTGCAATCTGTATCCTCTTATGGTACAAACGTTTGGAGAGTCCATTGTCGTTAAGTGCGACAATGGGACAAACTCGAATGCTTCCAGAATCCCCTATAGAAAATGGGCTGCTTCCTTTTCATGGCAACAGAGAGCCATAGACCTTTTGTCTGCAGCAGTTCGTATGATATGCAGACAGTATGCATTAATATAACTAGAGTTTAGATCCATGCGCCTTGCTTTCCATGTTAAAATGTGTAATGATGCACCTTTTTATTATAATATAATTATAGAAACTAGTACATATTCGTTGGATAGCTATAGATATTTTAACCCAAACTTTGTGAACATTTCTTTCTGCTATGTGACACCTTGCCAAATTTTCGGATAAGCAAAATTTTAAGTTTTTTATTTTACTCAAATATATTTAAATACACATAAACGCTCTGGTTACATAAAACGTATGTTAGAATCCCAAAACTACTTCATAAAAATTTCAAATAGATTGACAGTCCTTTGCCAGAATTTTGAAAAGGTGCGTCATGTGACAAAAATGTCATGAGCGAGGATTTTAGCTATTGCAGACTACAATGTGGTAATCTAGATAGTGGTGAAATTCACTGAATAATAAAAATAAACGCACCCAAAAATTTTAGACAAGCTTAGGGAATAGTTCAAGTTAAAAAAATGTTTTGATTGCTGAAGAATAATAATAAAGCCATTTCCTGACTAAAATATGTGTATAATTGTCCCATTCGTAACAGCGGAATGCCCAATTTTGGATTTTTTGATTAATTTATTCTCCGGGTAAGCTTAAAAGGCACAAAAAATCTTATAAACGTAAAAAAAGCCGTGGAAACAAATAATTATACTAGTACCCGTCTTAACAATGCCCTCTATCAGCTGCTAAGAAAGTCGCTTCACAAGCCAAGCAATTTAAATATTTCGAAATCGAGGACATTTAGGTCCACACCATGCAAAACTGAGATCTACCTGAAATTGCTCACACCTTTATTTTCTTTTGACCCCTATGCATGAGTGTTAGTTTAGGCAGGCAATACAGTTCGCATGATTGAGTAACGTAAGGGAAGCTGTTTAAAATTGAATTATATTCTACCCAAAACAATGCACCCAGATAAGTGATAAATAAATCGAAGACAATAGAATAGTGACTGAATACGTGTTAAGCGGATGCAAAGCTCCGTCATTCGGATTTATAAGAAAACTGATTTATGATCGTTTGTGATATATATTTATATTATTTATTCTATTTTCTGACGGAAGAGGGTTATTTTGTTTTAAAATGGGTTGAGTTTCTAATATACTTAGGAAATTGTCTTAGATTGAGTGAAAATTGAGTCGGGCATCGCTAGAGATGTAAATTTCTCTGTAATAATCTTTTGGAGAATATTCTCCACAAGGGAGAATAATTGAGAATTTTCTTCTGAAAGCATAAAAATTTTAAAATTGTCATGCAATATGTTTTTCAATCGATGAATAAATACGTAAATGAAAAAATCCTTTTTTTAAAAAATGGAGTATACTTCCAGGACTATCATTAGAAAAAGGAGTAAACATTTCGGTTATTTTTGCTCGAATTGTCATTTACTTTGACAATATGTATAATTATTTTCGAAGTCACCCAATAGTTGTTTAATATAACCAAAACCAATACGTTTAATGAGTACGTTGCATAACTATATGCAGAAATATGGAGCATGTGTTGCCTACCATATCTCCAGACTTCACCGTTGCAGTGGCATTATCAGTAATATATGAAAAACGTATAATGATTTTCAATAAAAACTAAGAATCATAAATAATTTCTATGAAACGTGCTTACATATATTGTGAATAATACATAAAATAGACATCAGGTTCGTTTTTGCAATTAATAAATTACAATATCCTAAAATCATGGGGGTTTAAATAGTTCCACATTTAATGTTTGGAGAATATTCTCAAAATACCGGACAATATTATCTGAGAGATAACAACTCTAGGCATCACTTCTCAAATAAAGATGTTAAACTGACTGATTTTGATTAGTCAAATTAAAAACAGAAATATTGTGACTATTTTCTTTTGAAACCATCATCAAAAGTAAAAAAAGCAGCAAAATAAAATCCTTTGCAATAAATACTCGATAAAAGGCCCTTTTCACGTATGAAAGCTATTGAAGCTACCAGTGCGAAATCGTTTTTAATTAAAAAATTTAATAAACTTTAATTTTTGAATTTTACTTTAGCGATTTCATATTTAATTTTAAATTATTTATAAATCCGAAGATGGATTATGATACCCAGATTTGCCATCGAAAATTTATGGAGCCATTTAGAAGAAAACTTGGATAATATCTTCAGTAAAGCATATTTAAAAACGCTTTAACTGAAAAACTAGCCAAAATGGAGTCATTCTACTGTGTAAAAATAGCTGAATCAATGCCTAAGCGACTTTTAGAAACAATATAGTGAATGACATTAAATTCTAAAAAAGGTAATTATTTATCATCACTTAAAAATGCATTGAGTTGCAATTGTTCAGATTTCCTTTTAAGACACTCACTCATATTTGGGTTTTTACTGCTAGATTTAGTATTAAAATGAAAAATACTAGATTATAGATAGAAAAAATGTTGTTGAATTATAACTGTTTAACCAATTTCCTTTTATTGGCTGAATCTGATTTTGGCACATGGTTTTGTTTTCAGCTATCTGCTATATTTCTACATCAATATTAAATGTTTTATTTTGAAGCAAAAAAACTTAATATTAAAAGTTCCTGTTAGTTTTTTATTTCCAAGGGCAAGATACAAACAGAAGGAAAAATACAACGCAGACAAGCTGCGATACAACACAGATGAGTTCCACACAATTTAAAGGAGAAAATACAGTAAAAAATCGCCCTAAAAATTCTCTCGCTCTCTAGTATGTGAAAATAAAATCTAGTATGCGTAAATTGTTTTGCAGCGAAGCAGGTGTCCATAGGGTCAAGCTGATTACAAAGCGGGCAGAAAGGTTCGTTGACAGAGCCAATTTTATGTAAATGGTGGTGAGACAATCATGTCCAGGCGAAAGGTTGCCACCTCATCTCGCCGTGGTCTGTAAGCCACCTCTTAATGACAACGGCTAGTCAGAGTTTTTTATAATTTCGTTGCCTTTTTTTCTATTGACTTGATTGCTTCTGTGTTCTTGACCATCCATTTTTTCTCTTGAAAATGTCAAACGTTAAAAACAATTCCCCAATGTATTGCTTTGGGTGACTCCATCTAAGCTTTTTTGCAGTTGACAATGAAATGGCTTTTAAATTGTGGGTAGATAGGTTGAATTTACGTCGCACTGGAGCAACACACCGGGCGACGGTCCGGGATCAATCCCGAATGAATAAATCTAAGGACATCTCGTAATTTTGAGGGACCACGTTAGCCTAATTGGAAGAGTAAACGGATTAGCAACCGGAGGGTTGCGACTTCGAAATTCGGTCCAGCCAAAGAGCGTCATGCAGGTACAGTCTCGTGGCCTCAAATGTTCACATTGGCGGGGTGTGGAAGTTTGGAGAGTGCGGTGCCAGCTCAGGTGTTGTTCTCGTCATCTGACCATGGTTCAAAATTACGAGGCGTTGTCCTAGGACCTTTCCCTTCGGGATTGGTCCAGGACCGTAGTTTCAGTGCGACGTTAATTAACTACGTACCTCGTAATTTTGAACCACGGTCAGATGACGAGATCAGCACCTGTGTTGGCACCCCACTCTCCAAACTCCCGCGCATTGAGGATATTTGAGCCCATTTGATTCAACATACATCTGCCCCCACATGCACGACTGTCTTTGGTTGGATCGAGTCCCGAACTCGCAACCCTGCGGTTTCTAATCCGCTACTACTCTATTACCTTTTTAAATTGTGAAAAGCTCAGAGTTGGGAATGAAGAATTTTTCAGTGTAAAAGCTGTCTTAGAGCGATAGCGTCTTAGTACTATTTCTTGCTACAGGACTTATCAGATAATCAGGGCAGTTCGTCGCCCTTTTATCAAATCGTAGGCACGTTTTTCGATTGGAGAGAGGCCTTTCGAGGGCAAAGAAATGAAATAATGTTAAAAATACAATAAAATACACACACATAATCACAATAGCCTCGAGAAATGTCTCGTTTCTGAAAGATGTTTTCTATCGTGATAACATTTTCCAACAGCTACAAAAATACGAAGAAAAAATATAAGCAGGGACGAATTTTGTTGTCATAAAAAGTGTTTAAAATACTTAAAATGACCCAAAAAGGCAATTGATTTTCTTCCGATTAACAAAATATTTTCTTTTCCAAACAAATGATCCGTAAATAAAATATGGAAACGAACACACACTCGTATATTGTCGGTTTACAAGTAAAACACACTAAGTCAAAATTTTCGAGATAAGAGGTTTTTTAGCTTTTTGTACCAGAATGTGGGTAATCTTTAAACTGGTTAAGTGTTCAATTAAGACAATTTTTCTATGTATGAAGGTTTGGGTATTGGGTATTTCAATTAACGTCACACTGGAGCAACACAATGGGCTATTGGTGACGGTCCGGGATCAATCCCAAAGGGAAAGATCCGAGGACAACACCACGTAATTTTGAACCACGGTCAGATGACGAGGCAACACCTGAGCTGGCACCCCACTCTCCAAACTTCCACACCACGCCAACGTGAGGACATTTGAGGCCACGACAGATTTAACGTGCACCAGCCCCCTTTGTACACGACGGTGTTTGGCTGGATTCGAACTCGCAACCCTTCGGTTGCTAGTTCGTTACTCTTCCAACCGGGCCACCGCGGCCCTATATGAAGGTTTGATTTCTAGAGAAACACACTTATTGAGTATATAGCATAGAGTAGAATTCCCCCACCATCGTTTTGTCAGAACTATGTTTTTTGACATAACGTGTTTCGCTTGTAGACCGAAGAGAAACAGGAATGAAAAATTGTATTTCTTGTAAAGTTTACCTTACAGAGGTTAGAAATGCTTCTTGAAAACCCAACCAAAAATTAGAGTTCGAAGCCATACAGGAAGCACTCCATCACATAAACACTACCGCCACCTGCATTTATCTTGACATAAAAGCCTTTCATACTTTCGAAGCGACCGGTAATTTTTGTCCTGGATTACCGCCTGTTGACCACAATTTGGATAGTGTTGTTTTTTTGCAGTTAGATTAATTCTTTTTATCATTTCGATTAACAACTTGAAGATCCAAAAGTAAAATGTGATCTTTCCTTTCTTCTATTGGCACTACAGGTCCCATCTGACTATCATCTTTCCTTTGTCGATGATTTAATCACAAATAAAAAAAGAGTATTAATGTTTCGTTTTGCTTACGCGTACTTTTTTGACACTAAACTAATTGTCAGATGAGTCAGATGATGTTATGTGTTTTGTATCGGATTATCTCGAAAGAAATGCGATTTTCAGAGCAAGTTTTAAAATTACGTAAAACGCACACTCAACTTTTATTTAGAATATTTACCATTATTATTTGCAAATTGTTCCCATCTTAACTTTAAATTTTCAACATCCTGGTGACAGAAGCTCTAGTGTTTAAATCCAAAGAATGAATCGAGCTCTCTTGGGACATAATATTACGATTTCAAACATTTTCCATAAAAATAGTTTATCTTGCTCATAAAAACCAAACATCTAATCCAATCCATTAAGGTAGTTTTGATGACTTCGAAGAAAGATGGTGATCTGATGGTTCCAGACCTGTAGAGTATGATGGATGAGTTATATAATTTCATGTTCAATTTGTGCAGTGTTTCTCGCGCTTGAGGCCATACGTTGTCATGGTGAAATACGCAGTGGGTGAAAAATCAAACCGACAACAAATTACAAAACATACTTTGGAAATTCTAATTAAATATACACATAATGATTATATAAACTCAAGTTATTATTTACGCTGAAAATCCTTCTCGTGCAATTTCTCATGCAAATCATCGCTATTCTCTTGCAAAGATTAATATTTATAGCATGCGAATGACTAGCAACTAATATTAGTATGTCCGTTTCCACATGACTCAGTCATTTACATCGACATATGTTAATTCTGCATTTTGCTTAAAGTTTTATTTTGTTCTCATATTGGATTTGCCAATGTATATACATTGTATCACCCTTTTCAACGATGGTCTGTTTTCTATTTTTTTTTGTTTTAATATTTTTATTGAATTTTGTGGTGTGTTAGGGACAGTATCCATTTCTTGGATCTGCGCCATAAAAATCAACCAACCACATGACTCAGAAGGAATTGCTAACTATCGAAATTTCTGGGTAGCCATTAAAAGCATTTATTGAAAATAATATTAACAAAATTGCAAGGAGTAAACATACAGAATAAGTATTTAGTCTACTGACTTGGTCGCCAAAATAAAAGAAGCGCTAATGGGCTTTAATCTCTTGAGGTGATTTTATTTCTTTTCCTGCTGCTAACTGATTAAATGACTATTTTATAATTTTCTTATAGTTTGTGCGTGTGGGCTTCGACTTTAAGTCAATGTGGAGACAAGTTAAAGACACAGCTCTCAGAAACCAGCAAATATATATATTTTTAATTTTACTATTCCCAGTTGCTACTTAGTCGTATTAAACGATGTCTAATCTTACTAAAAGCGATGGAGCATTTTCATGATAATTGCTAATGGCAGAAAACGTTCTGTCTCCAGAGTCTTTCTTTAGAGGGTATTAAATGATCTGAGCACTTAAATAGTTCTCTGGTGGCTCGTTTCGGTAGAAAAGCTTTTAAAACTGAAAGCATTCCCTTGTCCCTTTTCTCGTGCATTTCTTTTTCATAACGTCTATCACGAATTAGAAATTCAAGAGCAGTGTAATACATTTTAACGAATATGGTAACTAGTCTCGAGAGAGTTTGAAGTAGATTCTGTTCGAATGAGTATAGCCAATATTTGGATATTTGACTATCCATTTCAATGAGTCAATGAAGGAACACAGTAAATTGGCATGGAAATGGTGTTATGAGATTGCAAATATTTATTTTGGCACATAGCAATCTGTAATCAACTTCGTTTGATCTGAAATTCTAGGATACCGAACGTTACCTCGGTCATGCATTGCAAAAAGTAAAAACTAACACAGAAGACGAATTAACCATATCTGCAGTAAACACTCAGCTATATTAACTGAAATTTCGAATGCTTCGAAGGATATTTTTCCTTGCTGTAAAAGTTCGAGAAAGAAAATTTAATTTCCCTCTTGCATACAATTCTTTTGATGATTAAAAAGATTCTTAACCCTGTGACGGGTTTACACGCATAATTTGTAAACTTGCAGATGCATAAGAAAGGCATAATAAACACACTACCAACAGTATTCATATGCCTTTCCTACGATGATTTTTGGTGGAATACGATTCACCATTGAAAATGACAAAAACATTTTTTTTATTAATACCGGGCCAATTAGAACTTGTTAGAAGTGGCGGTCATCACGGCACTACAAGGGTGGAATTGTAAACTATTTGGCGTTACCTTGGTGCACCACTGGGGATGGGTTCACGTTGCAACACACATAGATACCATATGTTCAAGGCACAACCCGTTTATAGAGAAGCCACACATTCATGCCAAACAGACAAACATGCCTGCCATACCCCGGATTAGAAGAAGGAACCTTACGATCTAGAAGCTATTACCCTGACTACAGCCCGATTGATCGGCTAAATGACAAAAACAAACATCACAAATGTTACGTTTTAATAAAGAATCTTGAATTTTTATCTTACTCCTATACGGTGGACTCTCAGCCATCAGTGAACGAACAGCCCAATAGAGATCTGAAGTGGTAACATCTTTTAAAAAACACTCACCAGTATTTGTAACTGTTATTGTCAAGAATTTCAGGGAAGCCCTTTTGAGGTGGTCTTCAATCATTTCACAAAGAGGACAGATAGATTCTCACAGCTATGGGTTGGTTGTTTTGGGTTTAATGGCGCAAGGGCCGTATTTGGCCATGTTGCGCCAGACACAAGACATACAATATCAAGTAATACACAGACACACACAATGAAAGTTTTACTGACAAAGAGAAATACACCCAGGGAAGAATGCACAACAGGAATTTAACCTGCGCCGCCTACAACTTGAAGATTGCTAGAGCAGTGGACATACTGAGCCACGAAGCCCGCCCCCAGAGCTCTGGGTGAACCTTGGATACGAACTTCATATCTCAAAAAAAAAAACATTCCAATTTTTTCCTGCAAGCGCTTATGTTGCTTAAAAATCTATTTGTCTTGATAGACAAGCAAATAAGCCTCTTGCTGTTACGCAGAGGCAAAGAGGATTTAAGTTGGGGAAACTGCGGACCATCATTAACCAATTGATCAGCTTGTGCGGTAAAATATATCGTGCGTTCTCGCAAAACGACTGACGGCTTGTCATTTGTAGCAGACTTTACAAGTTAAGCTAACTGGATAGGGAAAAACAAAATCTAGAGCAGCGATTTTCAACCTTTTTCATCTCATGGTATATATATAAACCAGTTGCTAAAAATATATTACATTTTCTGCAAATCTGACAAAAAAATATAGCTATAATTTTGATTGATTTATAAAACCAAATTGTAATTACCAACTCTTTTTTCTTCAAAGAAGCTTTTCGCGGTTCAAAATTACGTGGTGTTGTCCTCGGATCTTTTCCTTCCGGTTTGATCTCGGATCGTCGCCAATAGCCCGTTGTGTTGTTCCAGTGCGACGTTAATTAAAACACCTATCTACCAAAGTAGCTTTTAAAAAATATTTTCGAAACAATTTATTCGCGATAGTTTGTAATACAAAACTATATTAAAAATTACTTATGCAGATATGAATTGCAATTATTTACGAATGCACTTGTCAAAATTTCAAAACTAAGCCCTTCGGATCTTTCCCCTTCGGTATAAATCGTCGGTTTCCCGTTGCAAATAGCCCGTTGTTTTGCTCCAGTGCGACCTAAATTTAGATACTAACTACCTACTTAAATTAAACCGTTGAAATGAAATAAGTCTTGCGCAATTCAAACCATTTAACCATCAGTAAGGCACACCATTGCCATTCTTGAGACACACTGGTTGAAAATCGCTGATCTAGAGAAATAAGAAAAGTCAATTTCAATATTTATGAACTTAGCCTTGTAGGAGTACATTTGGGGGTACCTGTGAGTATCCCCATGGGGTGTGTTGAATACGAGTTCGAAACGCTATTTCGTTACATAGTTGTACCTCCAGGATTTCTGAATCATTTCTTCTAAGCTCTATTACAAAGAGTCACAAACTTTTTAGACTCAACGCATCCTTTTTCAATGACAACATGTTTTGGTGCCTTCCTCTGGAAAACTATCTTGACTAATTATAAATTGTAAGTGTAGCTGTGCCTTTAATTTTTGAATCTCACCCAAATATACATGTAGCTGTGCACTAATTGTAACTAAGCCGATAGCTGTTAATCATACGATTCCGTAGGTAGGTAGTTGAATAAACGTCGCACTGAAGCAACGCAACTGGCTATTGGTGGCGGTCCGAGATCAATCCCGAAGGGGGAAAGATTTGAGAACACCTCGCAATTTTGAATCACGATCAGGTGACTAGAACACATCTGAGCTGACACCCCACTCTCAAAACTTCCACACCACGTCAACGTCAGGACATTTGAGGCCACTACAGATTTAACGTGCACCAGCCCTTACGTACACAACTGTCTTTAGTAGGATCGAGTTTCGAACTCGCAAACCTCCGGTTGCTAATACGCTACACTTCCAACCGGGCTACCGCGGCCTCCATACGATTCAGAAGCAGTTTAACAGTGATTTGTCTTCCTACTCTTTATAGTATTGTACGGTAAACTTGACATAACATGACAGATTCCTGTCACTGCACCCATAAAAAACTGCGTAAAATGAAAATTCACGCAAATACATACATACTAACACTAGTTTGTTTCGACGTATCGTGTTTTTTTAGACAAAATCAGCTGTAACTTGTATTTTACAGCGCATAATTCTTGCGACAATGAACACTGTAGTGAGTTTATCTGTCTGGTCTAGTGAATAAGAAAGAATCTTAATTATAATTTTTAGGAATCAAATTTTTTACAAACATCTTGCCCCTCAACGCTCCTTATTTCTCTTGGGATCAGCATTGCACCTCAAGATTCCTTCAGTCCCCCTTTGGATAGGTAGGTAGTTAACTAACGCCGCACTGGAGCAATATAACGGACTATTGGAGACTGTCCTGCATTAATCCCGAAGGAAAAGATCCGATGACAATACCTGGAATTTTGAACTACGGACAGATGACGAGGTCAACACGTAAGCTGGCACCGCACTTCCCAGTCTTCCATGTCAAAGTGAGGACATTTGAGATCACGACAGATTTAACGTGCACCGTCCACTTTGGGAACTATAGTTTAGTGGAAGCAAGGCTGTGGTAACTAAAATGGTTGCTTGGGGCGCTGTATGTCGACCCTCTTTGAAAGCGAATTAGATGTAAAAGACGTGTTGGATTATATTTTGAAAATTCCATTATGTGGACATGTGAATGGTTTTTAAAACGGGTACATATCGATCATCTGTCCCGATAAGTCTTTTGAGTTTGCAGCATTTTGATATTATGAGAGGAATCTAGTATTCTTTTTTTTCATTTAAAAAACTAATTTCATAAAAGCATTTGATTCAAAATAATAAAATAGCATGATTGGAAGGTAGCAAAAATAATTGTACAATGCGTTTTTATTATATAAATGTTTCCACGCTCAAGTGGGAGCAATATAATAGGGACGGCGGACAGCTCTTTGTGGAAGAGAAGTGAAACTCGAGCTATAACAAAGAATTTTTAAACCCGGATAGTAACTTGATGTTTTCCGATGATCCAGTTAGCCGTGTTAGAAGGAAGGAGAAAAATTACCAACTACCGCCTTAGACTGCGTGTCTCCCCCCAAAACAATGTTTTAAACTAAAGTTTAAATGCTGAACATGATTCCAAGTTTTGCTTCTCTGCACGAATCCACCCTTTCCATGGATTCTGGAATAGAGGCCACTGTTCCGAAGCAACTTTGCAAGCATTTTCGTCGCGTGTGCTGGGGAGTGGTTTAAAAAGTTATTCTAGCGAGAAGGAAATAACTTTATCAAGCCATTTGCATGCGCGTGACTTTTTGCGGTAAAACGGCGGTCTTTCTTTGGCAGTGTCGGGCTGTAAAGTTAAGCGGCACACAATAAAGATTTATTATTCTTTATGTTTTACTATTCTGTGAATTCTCGGTCCTTCACCTTCAATAACAAACCAGGAAGAGTAGATTCACAGCTCCATGTCAGACACTCCTCTGTCACTTAAGAATTTTAATTCGATGTGATCTTTGGAATGTCATGAAAAGGGAAGAATTCAATGAGATTCGAGCGAGGCGTTGCTCAACGTAACTGTTTGACAAGCCGAGGGAGCTGTTAAGCAGTGTTCTCTTGACCGTTTGAAGTTCAATGACGACCATTTTGCTGAAATGCTGAGAAACTTAAAATCCATTCAGAGTGTAGTTAGGATATTTGAGATGCTTGTAGTATGTGTGATAGATATTCAGGTTTTTCCTCCAATTTTTTACTCATTTCAAATTATGTTGCTATTAGCGATATTAATAGGCACCATTTACGTGCGAAATGTGAAAAAGGAAGAATTCAATGAGATTTGAGCGAAGCGTTAACCTTTGACAAGACAAAGGGAGTTGATAAACAATGTTCTCTTGACCGTTTGAAGTTCAATGACGACTATTTTGCCGAAATCCTGAGAAACCTGAAATCTGTTCAGGAATTAGGAGTTTAGATAGTTGAGATGAAACTTATGTTGTGCGTAATAGACAAGCAGATGTTTCATCCGATTTCACTTATTTCAAACTATGTTGCTATTAGCGATATTTAATAACTGTTCACTATTTAAGTTTTTCAAAATGTCGTGAGAAGGGAAGAAAGAATTCAATGAGATTTGAACGAGGCGTTGCGCTGACTTTGACGGTTTGGCATGCCAAGGGCAATGTTTTCTTGACATTTCCCTTGTTATTATTATATGTATGGCAATTATTGTATAATTAATCTTCTTTCAGTACAAAATGACCGTAGAGTGACAAACTATCCAAACCATACAGTTCGCTGGACAACTTCATTTCAAATCCAGTGCGACGTTAATTAAAAATACCATCATTTCAAATCGCTCTCACCATGGCCTTTTAACAAAAATATGCAATAGGTTCACATTATTACTTGTACTCGACTTTGGATCGCCTAAATGATTAAATAAAAACGCAAATTTCAATTCAATTATCAGTTCATTTCTACCTGAACATTTTCCAGAAATATGTATCACTTGAATACAACTCAAAATTCAAGGTTTGAAGTTTAATGATCATCGACTTATTTTGCATAAATTTTGAGAACTTTGAAATCCATTCGGTCATTTGGAGTTTAGGATGTTTCAGGTGGAACTTATGCTGTATGTGATAACTTTCAGATTTTACTTATTTCAAACTGTGTTGTTATTAAAGACATATTTAATAATTGTCCACTATTTATGTTCTACGCAATACTAATATGAGAGTGTTTACATTCTTGTCAATTTAACAATTTGAACGTCATGTGACTTCCGAGCAGTGCAATATTATTGTCTTTACCCCACATTACATGCAATGCCTAAGTAACAACATCTATTGGTTGAAAGAATCACAGGAAAGATTCTATTGGTTAAAACTGGTTAGACGTTATGCAGGGAAGACTGCAGGTTACAGAACGGTTATATGCGCGTGAACCTATTGGGGTAAAAATGCAAAATTTTTCAAAACGACCTACCAGAAATCTTTGTTAAACCGAGACGTTTGGCAATTCCTGTATAATTAATCCTCTTTCAGTAAAAAAATGACCGTAGAGTGACAAACTATCCAAACCATACAATTCTCTGGACAACTTCATTTCAAATCCAGTACGACGTTAATTAAAAATGCCTACCAAATACCATCATTTTAACTCTCTCTCACCATGGCCTTTTAACAAAAATAGGCAATAGGTTCACATTATTACTTGTACTCGACTTTGGATCGCCTAAATGATTAAATAAAAACGCAAATTTAAATTCAGTTATCAGTTCATTTCTACCTGAACATTTTCCAGAAATATGTATCATTTGAACAACTCGAAATTCAAGGCTTGAAAAAAACCAGGTTCATCTACACTGGTGGTCATTGAATAGCATCCAATAGCCTTGAAATTTGCGTGATGCGTAGATCATAGGATATACAATAAATTAGCACTACAAATATATACACTGATGTTCTCCTTTATCTTCAAGTTGTTAGTGTGCAATGCGTCGCATGCTCACAAACAACTGCGCATGCAACGTACAATTCCTCAATATCCACTAGGTTTTACTTCTTCCACGGCCTGCCCGTTCACCAGATCTGTTACTCATTGAACACATCTAGTCGGTGATTGCCCAACGATTGATACACCACAGACCACCCGCAGTTACACGACATGAACGTGTGGAAGCAGCATGGACTGACATATACCAAACAGCCTCTCTCTTTCAATGACGAGATGTGTAGAAGTTATTGCCTTCCATGACGGTTACACAAAAGACTGATTTCTTTGCGTTCCATAAGTCGAACGGAGCTCTAATTTCAATCTTTTCATCCTTGTGTTATTTCTATAATAAACATGGCTTTTGGTATCTCTTGTTCTTCATGGTGTGCATTTTCAATGGCCAGGAGTGTAGCATGCACTTAAATCCTTTTTCTATCCAATGGACTGTTCATATCTCATTGGAATACAGCGTTTCTTGGAATATCTCCTTCAGAAGTTTCATATTTAGTTCTTTCAGTTGAATTGGAAAGATACCGATTTACCGATAAACGCTAAGCAGAGCAGCTGTTATTCAAATATCGTACTACTGATAAAACGTCGACGTTGAAACACACAGAGATAAAATGGTATGAGAATAAATTTCAATATTATGAATTGTGTCGACTGCGTAAGATTCGTCTACCTCGAGTAGATGAGTCCAAACTCGAAAGGGAGAGTAGGAAGACAGATGGGGCAAGCTAGGGATTTGTTTGAAGGAGCAACGATATTTGTTAAAAAGGGCTTTCAGCAAACATTCGTTTCAGGAGCAGTAGGACGTCCGTTGTACCACCTCTTTGAAATGGTGAAGACTAAGTAAAGTAAATCAAGGTTTATAAGTGTTCTCACATTTGATATTCTCATGGCGGTGAGACAAGTGTTGTCCACTGTCTTTTTAAAAATGTAATTTTTGTCATATACAAATACATTCATGGAAGATGATAGGTCTTTACCCATCAAGTTTAAAATTTTTTTAGCACATTGTCCTTCAAAGTGTTAAGTTTTAGTCTTCGTATTTCGTTTTGTTATCTAAAAATGTTCTATACAGCTGCCACTGCTGTATAGCGGTGGCGTGGTTTTTAGAATATTGACTGGGCATTTCCTGACCAAGCACGTATATCGCTTTGGCATCTATGGAAACCTTAAATGCGTACTAGGCAGAGAAATTGTTGATATGATTGTGACTACCTCTGAATATTCGGCATTTTCAGGGGAAGTTCGCTATTACTCTGTGACAACATTCCCCTCAAGATTCCTTCAGCGCCCACTTTGGGAACTGTGCTTTAGAAGAAGCACGGCTTACTGGATTGACAAAAACTTCTAGAAGCGGCTGTCCGGATTTTCGATGTCTATGGGAGTTGTGTTACGGGCCGTAATTGCGTAGTAATTAAAATGGTTGCTTGGGGCGCTGTATGCCGACCCTCGTCGAAAGCGAACTAGTAGAACTAGAACAGTCATATTGTTTTGACATCTAGGGTAGCCCAAAACGTGTCCTGTGCAGAGGGATAATTGATATGATTGACCACCTTTTTGAATGTTCGACATTATCAAGGGAAGGCTTTCATACACGCTATTGGAGAGCTAGAGAACGTTTGAAGCAGCTAGACCTATCTTGACCTTTTTTCCTACTTTTACTTTTATTCTATGCTCTTTCTATCACCTGGGGGTTAATAAACGTATTGGCCCATGCGCCTTTGCAATAAAACTATTTGTATGATGGCTAACATGGGTATTAGTAAAAGTAATAGTGAATTTAGCAATGAATAAATAAGTGAAAGCAGTAATAATATTAGTAACGAATAGTGAAATCAGTATTACATTGGTACAGTAATCAGTATTTTTTAACGACTCATACATTTTAATGTAATACATCAACTACCAAAGCTGTTAAATGATGTTTTTATTTTTTGATTGCATTTAATTTAATTTGATTATTTGTTAATTATTTTCCCATTTAAAGTTTATAATTTGCGTTTTAATAGCATAAAATGGTCAGTTTGAAAATTACTTACGTATACCTGAATAAACGTTAAAATAAAAATGAAAAGAACTAACGTGTATTAAACAATTCAAAATTATGGGATTATCACGGTTTTGATGTCTTTATCGTTTTTATATCTGGCTTGATTCATAGCTTGATGCAGTTATTTTTCCAGTGTTCACGTGGAGGACATTATTTTATCATCTGCTATTTTGAGCTTTTATAACCCTGATCATGAGTATTGCTTTTATGACTCATCTTTATTCATTAGACTTAAATGTGACACATTCAAATATCATAAACTTTTGCAATCTGTGTGTAGGTGCAGAATTCCCGATATTTTCGTAGAAGGACAAATTAATAATTTCCTTACAAAAGCTCTTCCTCTTGAAATTAGAGATGCGTTACGCTGTTTTATTTCTTAATATGGAGATAGTCATTGCGTTTCAAAAATACAATCTTTGCTTTGTTTCAAGACTACAAAACCGATGAGGTCGAAGAGTTTCTGTGTTTAAACGAAGATCGACGTATGCCCTGTCTTGTGTCTATGATAATGTATATAATAATACGTATATGTCTTGTGAATAAAATGCACAATGGATATTGGTGATGTTTGCTTTGTCGGTAGTAGCAATCGTATGGGTCTCTCGTAATCATCGTTAGAATTTCTATCCACGTTGCTTTTGTTATTTTCTGCAGTTGCTGACGAAAACAAAAGTATAGTCTCGCTAGAAAACAAGTGATCATCCACTTAGACGCGTTGTCACGAACTGTGTCATTAATGCCATTAGAATTGTCATTAAATGTCATCTATGCGCTGCTAAACGACACTAGCACCATTGCCACGCCACCGATAACCGCGGATTACATTTGAAATTGTAAATTTTTTCTATTGACTGACTAGTCAAAAATATACTCCAGGCAAAGAGCAAAAAAAATAAGATCCACCTCAGCGAGCTGACCTTAAGTGCCATTGATCCACTGGACCCATCACTTATTTAGTGACTATTGTCACTAAATGTCACCTGTGCTATAAAACGATGCCCCGGAGTTATTGCTAGTTGAAATCGGCCACACAAATATCCAAAACTAATCTGTATTGTACCATAAGTTGTACTTCAAAGTCAAAGCAGCTTAGGCGGATTAATTTAGTTACAAATACTACAAGCTGGTGCTTACTGTCTATGTGCTTGTGAACGAATTTAAGATTATTAATCATAGATGAAAATCATCCACGGATCTGCGAGCTTCTGCTTTATGGGTTTCATTTTGCAGTTCCAATACCCCGAAATTTTCATAGAAATATTTTTGCTCTAATGTGGGGATAGCAGAGGGTACTAGAGGGATAACAGACTTTTCATATTTTCTGATAATCAAAACTCGTTTTTAAGATTTCTGGAATGTAACAAATTGCCTCGCATTTGAAAAGTTATCGATTAAAAAAATCTAAAATGACAGATTTTAGATTTAACTAATTACTATAGTTGGTGAGAATTAACTTACTAAATTTTGATTGCGTGCAAAATACTCAGTATGAGCAATATTGTTATTAGTTTGAATCTGCTCTGAATTAAAAAAAATATGCTTTGGAACTCCTGACACCAAATTAGCAAAATGTCTATTACTGTGTTTGCCATATTGTTTCAAATTGTCAAATAACTGCTTCAAAGGCATTTCCAACCGTTTTGTCGTAGCACCTGTATACCTGCTTATAATGAATATGCACATTAGCGGCACCCAGGATGATTTATAATTAATGATAACAACTAACTTTAACATACTTGTTCAATCATTTTTACAATTTGAATATTGTTAAAAATAGCTCCTTTTCCGATTGTTTAATCATTTTGGATGTAACCTCCGATTGACTTAATTTGTTTTAAATGTTATGGCAGAGAGAATTTTTCATATACGGAAATGAATATTTTCCCAAGTGATGTTAAACTCACGAACACCAATTTTGCTAGTTTTGAAAGTTAATTCCGTAAACCAAAATAAGATCCCAAAGGAAAATGTAAATTGTAAACTTATTTACTGCTTAATGCGAATGTCTGATGAACCGAAGAATTGAATTCTGTTGAATTGTTTGGGAATCTTTATTTTTTTTAATTTACTCTCTTCTTATTTCTTTATTTATGTCATTACATTAAACATGATAGCAGAATTCAATTTTCGTGAAGTTATTTGTTTATACACACAAAATGGATGATTGAATAACTGTTCAAGCATGCACATAATAACTTCTCGGATGGGTTGAAAAACGTTTGTGCAGTTTCCTTCTAAGTGGAATGGATTCAATTTTTGAAATGCCACGTTATGAATTGAAGTATATTTGTTTTAATGAATAGGGTTTGTGATAAAGAAAGAAATTTGTTTAGAAAAATATATTTTTAATTATTTTTGTTCTTCCTGCACATTCCTTTGTTTTTCTCGTCTCTATTATTTCAGTTCATTGACGTTAGATGAGGATGATTATTTGATATTTTCTAATTATTTCCTTACATATTAAAGAAGTTTAATAATTTGAACAAGGAAAACTATTGGCGAAATGTAGAAGAAAATCAAATATTAAAAATTTAAGCTTGTCAGATTAAAATAATGAAAATTTTTATACAAATATAAATCATTAATGCATAAAATATCCTAAGGATATTAAAAAGCTACTTGATATAAAACGTAAGTGGAACATAGTTTAAAAGAAAAGATAGTTTTCGATAAGTGTGTTGGTAAAAAGCCTTGATATGTAGATAAATTCAGTCATTTAAAAAGTGTATATTTGATAGTTTTTTGTGCATCAGTTTATATTGTATAATTTAAGACTAAATATGTTCATAATAACAGGAATTCATAGGTTACATAGTCCAAGTATAGAAGTGTTGTCGGTAGGTATTTAATTAACGTCGCGCTGGGGTAACACAAAGGGCTATTAGAAGTGTTATCGGAAAGTGACTGGATTATTTGTATGCTTTTTACATTTTTATACATGGGTATTTACCTTGAACCTTTATTGATAGGTAGTTGAATTAACTTCAAACTGGAGCAACACAACAACTATGGGCGACAGTCCGAGATCTATCCCGAAGGGAAAGATCCGAGGACAACTCGTATTTTGAACCACGGTCGTCAGATGACAAGGTAAAAACCTGAAATGGCTCCCCACTCTCTAAACTTCCACACCACGCCAACGTGAGGACATTTGAGGCCACTACAAATTTAACGTGCACGCACCAGCCCCCCCCCATATACACGACGGTGTTTCGTTGGATTGAGATTCGAACTCGAAACCCTCCTGTTGCAAATTCGCGACTCTATCAACTAGACTACCGCGACCCCCTTGAATTTTTGTATCAAGTGTACATTTTGTTACTTTTCTCATTAATGTTTTGGTGTACACAATTAAACATTACCAAAATTATTACCAGCTTTAAGAATAATAGAAAATGTGACAAAATGGTTCGCCTTGTAATGGTTCAATGGGCTTTACTGAAGCTTTCTGAATATTAATCAACCATCAAAAATAATCTCTATATAGTTGTATTAATGACTTTAATTATCAAGTTAGGTTATATACATTATTTATGGAGGAATGTAAGTGAAACTAATGCCTTTAGAAAATAGCTATTCAAAATAGGCGTCAAGCCCAATCGAAATCTAGAATCATAGAGGCAATAGGGAAGGGGTGAGATGGATGGGCGTGGTAGGTCGAGTGCAAAACGTCACAGGTGACCTCACGACATTCCAACAAATAATTTCCACTGTTCCAAACAACAAAATAATACCAAAAATAGACTATATTTCTCTTCGTTTTTCGGAATTAGTGTTTATTTAGCTATTTTATGGTTCCAGAAAGATTTCAAGATAGAAGTACGACTGAGTAGTTTTCGTTTTGGGCTACCGTTTAACCTTGTTCGTTGTTGCTCTTAATAACTAACACGAAAGATGCATCGAAGAAAATATAAAAAGGATTATAGGCAATAAAAGGTATCAATAAATACAAAAGTATATCATTATGTACGAAGACAGTGCCGAGGGATTATGAGAGGCTTTTTCTGACGGAATAAATCTAGGTGGCGGTAGTGTTTTTGTAGGGGAACGTGCTTCTTATATGCATTCCAGACTTGACTTCACTTGACTTGTTTTTTGAATAATGTTTTAGCACGTATCTATTATAACAATTGTCTGTCTGTTCTCTATAGAAATCTACACCGTTTGAGCAATCTACATGAAATTTGGTACACTTATACTTTGGAACCCTGCGGGTAACGTAGGCTAAATATTAACTCCCGTTCTATTTGTCTTGGGTGTGCAGAGGGATGTAACGTCTCGTAATCCTGGATAGAGCACTTGATAGGGGGCGCTCTCTCCCAGTCTGGCTGTGCAGATGACGGAATCGCCTCTCAAGATGACCTTGGAGTTTTTTGAGAATCTTAGTGTATGGTGCAATCGAAGATGGGTGCGGTTGCGCTGAAAATCGCTCAGTATCATATCCTTTATGTATCCCGTCTGTAAATTCTTAAGCTGTAGTTTTATTTTTTTAATGTAAATTTTTATGATAATATAAGATTATTTTTATAGAAAGTTGTCTTTTTTTATCGTCGACAGGGGGCTAAAGACAATTCGGAATTCTCATAGGAATAACATTGCATATTTATACGATCAATGTCAGACCAATTCACACCAAATTTGGTACATTCATCCTGTAGAATTCAGCGGGACACGTAGGCTATATTTTAACCCTGTTTGATTTATCCTGGTTCTGCAGGGGGCAAAAAAAATTCGAAATCTCCATAGGAATAATATTGAATAATTTTACGATGAATTATAAACAATTCAAACCGAGCAACGTCAGGCAATTCAGCTAGTCAAATGTAATTTTAAAGAATGAATTTCGAATTCATACATCGTCGGCTTAGAGCAGAAACTCATTAACTGACATTGTTTGAAATGCGTTTTTTGACACTAAATGCTTATTTTCGTGATGAAAAACATTGCCAAATTGTAATCGGTTTGAAAAAATTTATATCAAAATGCTTATAATTTTTTTGACCTAAAAGCATATAGTTCGTCTTTAAACGGCTGAACTGAAAAGTTTGTTTTTACTGTCAATTAATGAATTTCTGCTTTAAACCGGCGCTATGATAGTTAATCGGTCAACGCGGTTAGATTAACCCTTTGAACGTTCACACACAATTCCACCTTGCAACTTGTAGTCTTTCCTGCATGAATCCTAACAGTTTCGACCTTCTTGGACCATTAGAAACTCTCCTAAGATTGTGTTTTAAGGAAATGAACAATGAAATCTTCCAAAGGATTCTATTATAATAAAATAAACAATAGAATATCTTTCCAAGGAGTCTATTCTAAGGAAAGGAGTAAAATAATCTTTCCAAAGGATTATGATATAAAGGAAGGATCAATGGAATCTTTCCAAATGATTCTATTCTTCAGAATGGGTTAATACAATTCTTCCAAAGTATTCTATTTCAAGGAAAGATACTTCTTTTTCAAGACCTATAGGATAGTACCAAAGAATTATTCTATTCCAAGGAAAAGACCAATAGAATCTTTCTAACAGTTTTAAAGAACTCACTGATTCTTTAGAAAGAGTGGTTGTTTAGTTATTGTGTGGGGGGGATTGTGGGGTAAAAGCACCGTACACTACTCGAAAATCTAGTGACTCTCAGAGGATTAAACGCCAAACGGCAATAAACTACATTTTATAGTAACCTCCATATGTATCCTACGAAAAGATTCGGGTAACAGGAAATAAAATCTCCGCTTTTTCTCCCTCTTATTTATTTAAAAATGAAAATTCCTCTGTAAAATGATGAAAAATGTAATCGTACCATTTTAAAAATCTTTTTTGGATGTTTTTCGAGCAATTTAATATTTCAACCTTTCGCTTTACATAATAGATTCCACAGTCCCTAATAAACAAGAAAATACCACTTCGTTATCTCGAAACATATTTTTATTGTAACCTTCTTCCAAATGTTAACAGCAGAAACCGTGATTCCTCGACTATTTTCTTTGCGAAAGCGTCCAGGGAGAAAATCGTATCTCTGAGGCATTGTATGCCAGATTAGGCAGGCATCGAAATGTGTGCCACGGGCTATTACTAAAGGAGAACGCTCGGTGATGCCAGTAAAACGGGAGAAAAACCCACCGTTAGGAAGAATAAAATCCTCCTCTGCTCATCGAATAATGAGAGAAAAAAAAGATCTTTATGCAATCAGGATCATTAAATTGGACCAAGTAGGAATTAAAACGAAAAGCTCGTGAAAGTGGTTAGGGATATAGGCGGATCAAGTAATAGAGGTCGTGATATGAGAGAAAACTGTCAAAAACAAAATTTAAAAATACCCATTTAATCTTTTATTTTGCTAAGTGGAACTTCTATTTTTGGATATAAAATGCAGGATGCAAATGACCGTTTAAAATTTTCATTTTTAATATTTATACAAGCTTATACAAAGGGGTTATTTAACAAAGGTGAGAATTTCAATGCTGTGCTTACCTATGTTATATATTTAGAAGACTTTTTATAGAATTGTAGCAGATTTTCAGGTGAGTATAGACCGTATGGCACAAATAATAAGTATATTTTCCTTTTAACCCTCTCGCTGCGTAATTTTTTTTATCAAAATAGGTTCAAAAATTGCGTATTTTTTTATTACATATTTCAAATCTACATATATTTTAGAGTTAAAATATACAAAAAATTTTTGTAAAAGAGTTTTTTTTCAATATAGAATTAGATCATAAAAAAAGGTTGTCGGAATATTGAAATTGAAGAATAATCATATAAAAGCAAAATTTTGAAAATTAATCTTGGTTAAATTATGATTTATTTTATGAAATACAATGGTAAAACGTATATACTAATGAAAATATGCAAAATACTTACAAAACATTTATTAGAAATGAAGAATTATTAGAAATCACTATCCGCAGAGGAATCCGAGAAATTCTCATCAGTTTCGCTATAGCTATCATCAATATACTTGAAATCAGAGTCAGAACTGCTATCAGTGTCGGAAATATTGTCAGGAATGTAGGTTATATCACTCGCGAAACGCTTCATGCCAGACATCTTTGAGCTTTGAAAAGAGCGCGCAAAATGCTGCAAATAATGCTTGTATATTTCGCAGAAATGTGGACATCTAACGCCATCTGTTAACCCAGATTTGAATAAACAATTAAACAACACAGAAAAGCCAAAATAAAACCATGAATGGGGAAAGAGCGGGTTGCACAGTTCAATAGACGGTAAAAATGCATCCCCGCTTAAATCGCGGGCTGCGCAAATTTTGCTACTTCTACGTTGCCCGCGGAAATCGCGGGATGCGCAGCGAGAGGGTTAACCCCATTCTAAGACCTGGTCGGTTTTGCTGATGGTGAGATACTTCGTCGAGACAACCACCAGGAGGGTTAAGTACTGACTCAAACAATCAAAAATTATTTTGATTCCTAGAATATTTTGTTTTTAGCATTTTCCATTTCGGAACATTATTTGTGTGACTTATGTTACCCGGATCTTTTCAATTGATCAATAAATCAATAACTTAAATCAAAATATTACTAAAAGACAAATATTTGTACACAAACAGTAAAAGGTTTGGTATGTAGGTATTTTAATTAACGTCACACTGCAGCAATACAACGGCTATTGGCGACGGTCCGGGATCAAACCCGAAGGTAAAATGTTTGGAGACTTGATTTTCACGATTTTGATACTTTTACAATGGTTTGTTCTCATGCAGAAATATAATTCTGATAAAAATGTACACATCAGTATTGTTATTCTGAAAGAAATATTTTCATAGAAGGTTGTTTCTTAATTTAATTGTTTGAGATAAAATTTGTAAAACTAGTTTTACTATTCATGTGCATAACCATAGAAAAATCTCCAACAGTTCTATTTGGTTAATTGTATTACTAAACGTAATTTATAATCAACAAAGGAATATGAGAACTGGTATAGTAATTTAATCTGTTGATAACTCGAGAGACAAGAGAAGAAAAATCCGAATCATTGCTCTGTTATTTGGTCCGAACTCCTGCCCATTTATGGAGTACTGAATCATGCGTTATTGTTTAATAGATGCAATAACGTTGGGATCCTAACCGATAGCGTGGGTTAGAAAAGTAGCGGAGCGGAGGGTTGCGAGTTCGAAACTAGATCCACAATCAAAGACCGTCATATACGTGGGGGCTGGTGCACGTTAAAACTGTCGTGGTTTCAAAGGTCCTCACATTGGCTGGGGGGAAGCTTGGAGACTGGGGTGCCAGTTTAGGTGCTGACCTCGGCATCTGACTGGGGGTCAAAACTACGGGGTGTTGTCCTCGGATCTTTCCCTTCGGGATTGACCCAGACCTTCGCCAATAGCCCGCTGTGTTGCTCCAGTGCGACGTTAACTCAACTACTTACCTAACCAATAGCAGAAGCTCAATCCAACATCTCAGAAAGTGGAGGGCTATCGACGAAACTAGCGTACATGTCACTAAAACAAAGAAATTGTATATAAACTGGAATGCACATTTAATAGATCTCTTCCCATGTTCATCTATAACATCGATTTTCAACCGGTGTGCCGTGGCAAACTGGTGTACCGACCTGGTGTACCGCAAAAAAGCACTGGTGTGTCATACGGATGCTGAAACGATTGAAATTGTAAGATTTATTTTATTTCAACGGTTTCGTTTGGAACTTTTTGACAAATGCGTTCACAAATAATTTCAACAAATATCCGTACAAATAATTTTGATAATTATTTTTTATTACAAAGTATCATAAATAAGTTGTTTGGAAAAGATTTTTTTAGAAAACCACTTTATAACCCAAAAGGGTTGGATATAATTATTAACTACTATTATTTTGAAATCGAGCAAAGTTATATCTTATGTTTGTCAGGTCAGCAGAAAGAAATTTTTTTGGGTGAGCCGGCAGAATTTTTAATAATTAGATTATGTTTGCCATGAGATAAAAAAAAGTTGAAAATCGATGCTCTAGAAAACGAAACAACCGACAAACTGGCGAAAGAGGTTTACCTAGAACCGCTACCATGGACTTGTAGGTTAATTTTTGGGGAGGAAAAAAGGGGTAGGCAAAGGTTTCGAACACAGCTTGGAGGAGGCCTCTTGTACGTGACTGGTATCAAGGATATCGTCCCGGAGCAGCCTGAGTTCTCCGGGTACCGGGAAGATCAGACCCTTTTCAAGATACAGATGCGGGCATTTAAGACCATGAAGTTTGAAAGAAAAAAGTCTTTTCCGCCTTGCACCAAATGCTTGATCACGCTTCTCCTAAGCAGCTTCTTTTCTGCGATGGTTTCTGCGTTTTTTGTTTGTGTTGGGTTTTACGTCGTAAGATCCAAAAATGGATAAGCTGCGCCTAACACAAGATGAAGTAAGATTCCATAAAAATATATGTAAAAATATTAACCACAAGACCAATCTTAAAAATGCGATAAAACATAATTAAAAATATGAAATTAAGATACACTTCAAAAGTGAAAAGAGTTAAGTACTTTAAACATATTTCATAAACTCTTTTCTGGATGGAAGTCAGGAAGGAGGATTTCTTAACGCTCCTGGTGGTTGTCTCGACGAGGTATCTCATCATTATCAAAATTGGCTAAATCTTGATGGACGATATATCTCGTCATTAGAAGAAAACTAACCAGATTTTGATCTTGTCATCATAAAAAAATCGGCAAATTTTGATGACGAGATAACTCGTAATTAACAAATTTGTGAGATCTTGATGGACGAGATATCTCGTCGAAACCACTTGGAGAGTTAAGACAGCAGCGATATTATGAACATTAGTTTCGCATAGAAGATAACGGACCCAGGGGTTATACGTCCTAGCTGCGTGGAAGATAGTCAGAAAAGTCTCGTCATTAACTAATTTTTCAGACCTTGATGGACAAGATATCTCGTCAGAAGTTAAAAAGTTAGTTGATGGGTTAAAAAGTCCGGTTCTGGCCCTCAATTAATTTCTTGACCTAACAGTTCTTTTGGACGTGGTCCAGCTAGGTCTCCAGGTCAAGTGTGATACATAAGATTTATATTTTAAATCTGACTAATTTTTGTTTAGTAAGTAAATACGTAAAATTATTATAAATTTAATGTTGTCGTGGTGAGTTGGTGTATTTTCTGTCTAAACACCCATTAAAGAAAGATTTCCAAGTCTCGAGGTGACAATGTTTATCCACGTGAAAAATTTTGTAGTACACTGCAGTGACAAACGAATATTTTAAACTAAGTTCCAAGTAAATTTTTAAGTATGCTTATGCATGAATTACACATGTCGATCTGTTCACGGAAGATATCAAATTTTCTATCGATTTCATCACCCATGGGAATTAACCCATTTCGATGGATCGTCAAAACACCCATTCCGCATCGAACCAGCAACCTTAGCAGAAAACTATAAATCTTTTTGAACATCGAGTTGCTGCCATTCCGAACTTCGAAATTCACCCTTAACTTTAACGACTGCCTTTAATTGCACTTTAATGTCGGGCTATCAATAATCTTAATCGCGTGTTTATCCTCCGCTTTTTGCACCAGGTATGTTCGGATCTCGTAAACATCCATCGACATTAACCCCTTTTCGATAGAAAAGTAAAACGTTCCAAAGGGGAGGCCATAAACATTCTGTAGTTAACGCTTCGCTTGGCACGATCCGTGAGTAATCATTAAATTAAGAACAAAAATAAGGGTTTTCCCCATGCTTCATTAAACCTTCGGAGAACATCGAGCCTCGACCTCTAACCAGCCAGGAGCTCGCGTTTCTTTTCGCCAGTTTCCGAAGTGAAGTGAAGCCAGCGCGTGTTTAATGAATGGGTTCCTGACTCCTCTCCCAAGTGTCTGCCGGATTCCTCGTGATCTGTTTTTAATCCCTGGTATCGTCTGAAGATTAGACGGAAACGACGCGATGTTCCAAAGATGATTTAAACTACGGGAGTTAGGGTGGAATTAAGTGGAGGGAAGCCCAGAGATTCCCGAAGTGATATTCGCCCGTTTCACTCCATTTGGTTAGCACAAACCTGCAGTAATAAATAATTTCGGGGTTGAAAGCTGTGAGAAAGCTTGTATGGAGAGCGGATTAGGCAAAGGAAGAGATGTTTGGATTTGTGATTCGTTTTAGACTAGGGCGGGTTGTCGATACCGTTGCTCGGTGATTAAAGATGGGTTGTTTTGGGGTTTTATGGCGCAATGGCCATATTTGGTCATGCTGCGCCAGACGCGACATACATCAAGTCACACACAATGAAAGTTTTACTGACAAAAGATAGAAATACACCCAGGGAGGAATGCAACTGACAAGAATCGAACCTGCGTCACCGACAACTTGAAGGTTGCTATAGCTGAGCCGCGACAGCCACGGTTAAAGATGGGCCTTTGAAACGGTTAAGCAACGCATATAGAAATATGTTCGTGTTCGTATATCGCAAATGCGCAATAATTCCATCACATGGAAAAAAGTAACTCAAATTTATTAGGAACACAAAACAAACACAGCCCAATCGGAATCACCGATGCATAAAAAAAGAACTTTTAAAATTTACACATACATATACAGGGTGTCTAAATTGTTTTTACAAAATAAGAGGGGTGATAGTACCCATCCACACGAGCAATAATTACCATGGAACATAGGGTCGCATTCCACTCTGAGAGGCAGAAAAGAGTAAAGTCGAAACGCGCATGATTCACGATGGAGCCCCAGCACACTTTTCCAGCACGGTCCGGCACTTCTTGAATGCCACATATCCCGCACGATGGATCGGACGTGGTGGACCTGTGGCTTTGCCTCCTCGCTCACCGGACCTCAACCCACTGGACTTTTTCTTCTGGGGGCACATGAAATCTTTAGTGTACCAGACGCCTGTGGACTCGGCTGAAGATCTCGTAGCGAGAATCGGTGTTGCCGCATACAAAATTAACACACCAGGAATCTTCGAGAGGGTGCGCCAGTCATTCCTTCGCCGGTGTGAACTGTGCAACGACACGCGTGGCCGCCACTTTGAACACTTGCTGTGAGTTTTTCTCTGATCAATCAATCAGATTGTGTATCTTTTGGTATCGTTCACATTCGCTTTCCCAACACTGTTGTAAGTTCATGTTGAAATTTTAATTTGACTCTTTTCTACCTCTCAGAGTGGAATGCGACCCTATGTTCCATGTCAATTATTGCTCGTCTGGATGGGTACTATCACCCCTCTTATTTTGTAAAAACAATTTAGACTCACCCTGTATATTGTCATTCAGGAAGAAAGAAAATAACTAGAAACGATCTACTAGTCCAATAATAAAGTCGTGCCGGGTAGACCTGTTGGAAGAGCAACGGATTAGCAACCGGAGGGTCAATATTATGTACTGTTGTCTTCGTATCTTTCCCTTTGGGATTCATCCCGGACCGTCCGTCAACAATATCCCGTTATGTTGCTTCAGTGTGACGTTAATTAAAATACATACCTACCAATAATAAAGTCAGTTAAAGTATTCTTGATACTAACTGTTCTGAATAAGAGTATAAATTCTGAAAACCAACAAAATCAAATTGTGGCCTGCGGATTAGGCCCAGATGGCAGTATCTCTAAATTTCGTCTTTTCGATTGCCGATAGGTTACATACTGCTTATTTGTATACTTAAAAGCAACATGATTGAAGCGATCACTGGTTTATGTTGGCGTAGTGTGTAAGTTTCGAGGGTGAGATGCCAGCTCAGGTGTTGACTTCGTCATCTGACTGGTTTAAAATTACGAGGTGTTGTTTTCGAATCTTTCCCTTCGGCATTGATCCCGAACAATCGCCAATAGCCCGTTGTGTTACCCCAGTGTGAAGTTAATTAATTATCTACCTACCTCCAACTCCTAATGTTGAGTTCTCTGAGATGAGATCAATAAAAGATTCAATTAATTGAGGTAAGGTAATTAATTAACGTCGCACTGGAGGAACACAACGGGCTATTGGCGACGGTTCGGGATGAATCCTTCAGGGAAAGATCGAGGACACCACGTAATTTTGAACCACGGTTAGATGACTTGGTCAGTCCCTGAGCTTGAAACCCACTCTTCAATCTTACACACCACGCCAACTTGACATTTAAGGCCACGACAGATTTAACGTGCACTACCCCCCACGTACACGACTATCTTTGATTGGATCTAGTTTCAACCTCCAATTGCTAGAGCTTTCAAATCTCCAGAATTCGACTGACACAATCTCAACTGTCTTATCGGAGTCGTACTATAGTAGAGTGATTAGCATTGCTGATACGATGCCAACTTGGAATACTTTGTTGACCCCACCATACCCTAGGATTTAACTCAAAATTTTCTACTTTAAAAACTTTAATGCTAATGGTAGACAGGTAGGTATTTTTAATTAACGTCACACTGGAGCAAAACAACGGGACGGTCCGGAATCAATCCCAAGGGGAAAGATCGAGGACAACACCGTAATTTAGAATCACGGTCAGATGACGAGGCAAAACCCGAACTTTAATGTTAATGTATCGAAAATAAAATAAATAGCTATTAACAGTAAGTGTGTATTGTGTAAAGTAAGCAGCCCATCGAAAACTGCAAAGATTTAGCATCTTAGATATGCTTGAGTGATTTGATCCGATTATGCCCCTCATATTGGCTCAAGATTTTTAAAGTAGATCTTCAGAAAACGGGAAAATTATCAAGTTATTAAGCTGCATAGTGTTCAACTGAAAGCATGGAACAATGTATTACGCTTGGTCAAAACGCTCGTGTTTAGAAAGATCAAAGTTTCATTAGCTGTCATCGGCTCATACTGTACTTGAATTGTAATCAAAACAAATGGAGGGTAGGTAGGTATTTTAATTAACATCGCACTGGAGCAACACAACGGGCTATTGGCGACGGTCCGGGATCAATCCCAAAGGGAAAGATTTGAGAACACCACGTAATTTTGAACCACTGTCAGATGACGAGGCAACACTTGAGCTGGCACACCACGCCAACGTGAGGACATTTGAGGCCACGACAGATTTAACGCACCAGCCCCCTTTGTACACGACGGTCTTTGGTTTGATTCGAACTCGTAACCCTCCGGTTGCTAATCCGTTACTCTTCCAAATAGGATACCGGGACCCCTAAAATGGAGGGTTGGTTGTTTTGGGGTTTTATGGGCGCAAGGGCCATATCTGGCCATACTGCGCCAGACACAAGACATACAATATCAAGTAATAGACATACACACGTATGAAAGTTTTTACTGACACAGAAGAAAGAAATACACCCAGGGAGGAATTAAAATGGAGGGAAAATAGAGCAAATACTCATTAAGCTTTATTTTACTTTTATTTTATAAAAGGTTATTCAAAACATTCCAGCTTTATTGCATAGGAACCCCAGCTGAATTTTTATACTAATTTGCTACATAGGATTCTATATAAAAAGATAAACATATGTAAGTACTAATACAAATTCCAACAATCACTTGATCCCCTATGTTAGAAGCTAATTTCAAATGTACTTTCAGCTAGACTAAGTTGATCACATGACAGTTTCAGTGCTGTTTTGACTATAATTACGTAGTTCATCACTTGCATTTTGATATTTTTGATTGATTAAAAAACGTATCGTTTTTATTTCCAATATTATATATTCCAGTGTTGCATAAAACGATAATTTAATTTCCTTTTAAATGGAAGGGCCACGGTAGTGTAATGGATTAGGAACCTGAGGATTGCGAGTTCGAAACTACGTCCAAATAGACCCGTGTACGCGGGGGCTGGTACATGTTAAATCTGTCGTGGCTTCAAATGTTCTCACATTGGTGTGGTGTGAAAGTTTGGTAGTGGGATTCCAGCTCAGATATGTTGACACATCACCTGACCGTGATTCAAGATTACGAGGTGTCCTTGTAGCGCAGTTGGAAGAGCAACGGATTAGCAACCAGAGGGTTGCGAGTTTGAAACTAAGTCCAACCAGACTACCGTGTACGCGGGGGCTGGTGCATGTTAAATCTGTGGGCGTCAAATGTCCAAACGTTGGCGTGGTGTGGAAGTTTGGAGAATGAGGTGCTAGCTCAGGTGTTTATCTCGTCATCTGACCGTGGTTCAAAATTACGTGGTGTTGTCCTCGGATATTTCCTTTGGGAATTGATCCCGGACCGTCGCTAATAGCCCAATGTGTTGCTCCGGTATGAAGTTAATTAACTACATACCTTAAAATGGAAATATTAGAAGGAAAAAGAATGGCAACGTTTAAACTTTTTTCATTTGCAGTTTAACGCCATTTTACAGAACAAGATGTGTTATTAAACGCTGAAGTGTTTTCCAAACAAATAAATTAGAGTTTTGATATGTGCAAATCGAATCGGAAATAAGCGAACATTTTTGAGCTCTGATGCCTAGTTTATAATTCACTGTTTAAAATTCATTAAATTGGGTAAGTTGGTCTTTAAAAATAAAAAGGATTTCCAAAGAGTAAATTAAAATCTAATATTCGAGACATTTCCTTTTTATTGATGTGTTCTTTCCTTTAGTGTCCAATGTGTAATTTTTCTTTTGCCGTATTGATGATTTGCTAGACGTTATCCAATTTATTTAGATCGTAGAATTTGACCAACTACCACTGTTCCTACATACAGAAAGCTAAGAATCTCGTACTCTTAAATCTGTATCTTAGTAATTACTCAGTATCAAAGAGCATTGTTTTTTGTTTACGTGTATATTTGTAGTGTGTAAATAGTTGACTTTTGGTAAAATCCTAGAACGAGATTTCAATTTTTTTTGTCTCCAAGCCAAATGTAATTGCACATTGAGAAGAACGCCTTTCACATTGGTGGGGGCCGTGGTAGCCCGGTTGGAAGAGTAACGGATTGGCAACCGGAGGGTTGCGAGTTCGAATCCAACCAAAGACTGTACAAAAGGGGCTGGGGCACGTTAAATCTGTCATGACCTCAAATGTCCTCACGCTGGCGTGGTGTGGAAGTTTGGAGAGTGGACTGCCAGCTCAGGTGTTGACCTCGTCATCTGACTGGTTAAAAATTACGTGGTGCTGTCCTCGGATCTTTCCCTTCGGATTTGATCCCTGCCAATAGTCCGTTGTGTTGCTTCAGTTCTACGTTAATTATAATACGTACCTTCACATTGGCGGACCAAATAAAAGTTCATTTTAACGGGGTATTTTTTTTAGAAATATTGAACTTATATTATGCCGATTTCTGAACTCAATAAATCGAGTTTTGAATAACCATTCAAAACTCGGTCAAATTTGTTTAGCTCTTTCATCAAAGTGAGGACACTTTACAATTTTGAACCACGGTCAGATGAGGAGATCAACACCTGATCTGGCACCCCACTCTCCAAACTTCCACACTACGCCAACATCAGGATTGTTATAGAAGTGTATCCAAGTTAAAAAAATTATTGGCTTTCAGTCTAATGGAACCAGGCTATACCATGTCAATTTAAAAGATCACATTAATTCTAACGAATTAGAGTTATTTAGGCATAGTAAAATAAAAGAAAAGAATGATTTACAAAAATTAATGAGATTCAAATAATCGCAAGATTGCCATAATCCTAATAAAGCTGGGTTGCCTTTGCCACAACTCGCTACAAAATGCACGTCAAAAAGCGTTGCCACAAAAAAGTCCTTATATCAAGCTGTACCGAAAATTTCATTAACAATTTGAATTCAGCCAAAGTAATTTCCCGTGCTTAACTTTTCCTGCGAAACTACCAGTCTTCAAGACTGCAATGGCTCAGTGGGTATGCCCACTGCGCTAACAACTTTCGAGTTGTAGACCGCGCAGGTTTGATTCCTGTCAGATGCATTTCTCCCTGGGTGTATTTCTCTCTTCTGTGTCAGTAAAACTTTCATTATGTGTGTCTATTACTCGATATTGTATGTCGTGTCTGGGGCAGCTTGGCCTAATATGGCCCTTGCGCCATAAAACTCCAAAACCAACCAACCATCAAGACTGCAATAGTTGTATACCAGCTTTTAAGATTAGTTACAATAGACCGTATACCAACATTTTTATAGAAATGATTCAATTTGTCATTGTTTGCCAGTTTACGCAAGTAAGCTAGTTTTAATGGTAATCCTTTGATTATGCAAGTCAACAGGTTATTCCCATCTATTGATATTCACTGACACTAAAGTAGGTTTCTAAATTGTTTTGTAGCAATATATCCCTAGCTAGCTCACAATTTCGCCTTTCGAAATTCTGCTTAGTAAAACTTGCAACACACAGCAATCACAAGTGAAAAGGAAAATAACGTGGGACACTTGCTAAAATGTTCTTTAATGGTTGTGATATATTTCTCTTTTAAGCTCCATTTACGACGTAAAAGGAAGGTCTAACCTCTGTATTTCGGACAATTTCTTTTTCATCGAGCTAAATATATCCTCTTATTTCAGGATCGCTTAATACCAGGAACTATTTATCTCTGTTTGAATAGAAGTATATAGAAAAAAATGGAAATAGTACAGTCAGGATTAGAAAGTGAACTATTTGATTTAGAAATACAATTAAAACCATCAGCCTGGAGACAAATATGTACATGAATCATCCATCAGTGAGGGATTATACTTAGACACAATAATGCACTGAACATCCATTTTTCTAACAAAGTCGAAAATTATGCCCTGAAAGTTAATAATAATGCTCTTTTTGACAAGCCTCATACGATTCACTGCGTCTTCTAACAACTCTTGGCCCTTACGTCCGTTAGCTTAATACAATTGGTATTTCCTTGAGGGGCAGTGTTTGTATGCCATTGTCTTTTTAGTTATTGAAATTTTCGTGGACCAATTTTGCTTTACAGTAATGATCCCAAAATTTCAATAATCACACGTCGGTTTTTAAAGGTTACATTGCACGCAAGTTCTCTTTGTAAAGCGAATTCCTCATTAAGTTGGGGGTCATGGTAGCCCGGTTGGAAGAGTAGCGGCTTAGCAACCTGAGGGTTACGAATTCGAAACGCAATCCAAAAAAAAGATTCGTGTACGTGGTGGCTGGTGCTCATTAAATCTGTCGTGGGCCCAAGTTCCCTCACTTTGGCTGTCAGGTGCATTCCTCCTTGGGTGTATTTCTCTCTTCTGTGTCAATACAATTTTCATTGTGTGTGTCTATTACTTGATGTTGTATGTCTTGTGTCTGGCGCAGCATAGCCAAATATGGCTCTTTGCACCATGAAACCCCCAAATCAACCCTCACTTTGGTGTGTTGTGGAAATTTGGGGTGGGGTGCAAGCTCAGGTGTTCACCTCGTCAACTGACCGTGGTTTAAAATTACGAGGGTTTGTCATCGGATCTTTCCCTTCGAGATTCATTCCGGACCATCGCCAATAGCCCGCTCAAGTGCGACGCTAATTTCAACTTCATAACCTAACCTCCTCATTTAGGAATTCCGGCAATTGCACAGTAGCCCAGCTTTGCGAAGTATGGCCATTGTGTCACAATTCAAATCAACCAACCTACTGGCTATTGCACAAAAGCGCATGTTAAATTCAATAATTATTGACACTCCTTTCTCTAATATAATATCTTAAATAGATTAAATATTTATATATATTCCATTTCCATTTTTTATTTGAGGTACCAGACTCCTTTAACGATAATTGTCCCTCAATTTCAATACCACTGCTGACTTTTGATAACATGCTACATTCGTAGAGCACGGAAGATGCATTATTGAACATCCAAAACTTATTGTTTTCATAATTCATCAAAATTGGACCGGTGAATAAAATTTCTTAACACTAAATCAGCTTCAATTTTTCATACGTAATTATAACATATATTTCATACGTAGTATTTGGGTCAGTCTGGTCAAATAGGGCACTTGCGCCATAAACGCAAGCAACCGTTTTTGCTCACGATCAGTGGTTGCACGACACTGGTTAGCAAAACTTGCTTAAAATTTAAAGCAATTATTAATCTCAATAATAAAATTATTTTAATATCAGTTATGTCAGGCTTGTGATACTCTGGTGCACACGAGCGTTGTATTCTTTGGCGCAGCTTAGGCAAATATGACCCCTGACATAAAAACCCAACCCACCCGGTTTGCATATAAAAACATTGGTGTTATTGGTTCGGTAATATATTTAGGAGCTGTAATAAAATTATTTAAAAAGAAAAATGTTTAAATTTCTCGTTCCAATTTATAACTTAAAATTTAATTTTAAATTTTGCTAATAATGAAAACAAATTGCTTGAATTCTATACTTGATAAATGGCTTATTTTTTCCTGCCATTTGTTTCATCCACGTACGATACGCGTGCTCACTGATAAACATAAACGTGTAACCATTAAAAATCTCTGTCAATATAATTTTAAGCTCAAATGTTATCTTTCCGTCACAGCAAACACCATTTCGGTCATAGGTTTGATCATCTGACTCTTTATTATAGAAAACTGTTGTCTTAGTAAGTGAACAGTCTGGCCAGCATCACTCAACAGAAGTACAATTTTTACAGCCCAATTTCGCAAAGTATTAGTTTCAGTCAAACCTATAGTACACACCTGTTACAAACAGTACGTGGAGTCATGCATTTGGTTCAGAACCACTTGCAATTGCTTGGTAGTAAAAGAAAATTAAAGTTTTAAGAATCTATTTTATAGCATTCTCACTACTTTGGTATGCAAACTTCAATAACTACTCTTCAAAACAAGGAGGGTTAAAATGATATTTTGTTCGAGAATTGGGGAAGGAATGCAGCTGAAGTTTGATACAATTATTTATACTAGCTTCAGCATCTTTATGTAAAATACAAACGTCATTTTTTATGACCCAAGCCACCCCGCATACCAACGAGGGTTTAAGTCCGGACAAGGGGAGGTAGAAACGTCATTGTTTGGAGCATATAATGTTTGGTAATAGTTGAGAGTGCTCGGGGGATATATATACGCTTGGTGCCAAGAAATTTTTGTCGCCAAGGTAGACTCAAATGCCTGTGATAACTTTAATTCTGCAATGGATTTTGACGAGATATCTCGTCCAACATGATCTGATCAATTTCCTGATAACGAAATATCTCGCCATCAAAATATTGCCAATTTTTTGATGATGACACGATGAAGATCGGATCAGCTTTGCTAAGGACGAGAAACCTCGTCGAGACAACCACCAGGAGGGTTAATCTTGTTAAGTCAACTATTTCAAATCTGTAGTGGTAGCCAAGCTGGAAGACAATTATCCTTGGCGACAAATGTTTGGCGTCAATTGGCAACTACACCATATACTTCATTCTAACCCAATTTTTGTTGAAAACAAATCCTCTTTTGGAAAGTATTTGTTTCATTTGAAAGTTTTAGGGCCGCGGTGGCCCGGTTGGAAGAGTAACGAACTAGCAACCGAAGGGTTGCGAGTTCGAATCCAGCCAAAACACCGTCGTGTACAAAGGGGGCTGGTGCACGTTAAATCTGTCGTGGCCCCAAACGTCCTCACGTTGGCGTGGTGTGGAAGTTTGGAGAGTGGGGTGCCAGCTCAGGTGTTGCCTCGTCATCTGACCGTGGTTCAAAATTACGTGGTGTTGTCCTCGGATCTTTCCCTCTGGGATTGATCCCGGACCGTCACCAATAGCCCGTTGTGTTGCTCCAGTGTGACGTTAATTGAAAATACCAAATACCAAATACATTTGAAAGTTTTTGTTGGCCAACATAGTTCCTGTTAGTGCAGTATTTATTGAAACTAAATTAACTCCCTGAGGGGCTTACACGCATGTATCCGTTCTGCAGTCTTCCATGCATAACTTTTATCCCGTTTGGACCTGCATCAACAGAATCTTTCCTGACCACGGTTAAAAATTACGTGGTGTTGTCCTCGGATCTTTCCCTTTGGGATTGACCCCGGATGGTCTACAATAGCCCATTATGTTGCTCCAGTGCGACGTTAACCTACCAATGAAACTTTTCTCAGCTTCTCAAACAATACGACAGGCATTTTCCGTCAAGCTAAAATAGTGGCGGTAGTGTTTCTACAGTGATACTTGTTTTCTGTACTTAATCTGAACGTCAGTTGGCTTTTTATCGATTTCAGAACTTTTCCAATAAAAATTCCAAAGAATAAAATTCGAATTAATATATGACGGTCAACTCCAATTAGATTGCACGCCAAACATTGCCGAAACGGTGATAAATTACATTTTAAGGTAACCCTGATATGCATCATGTGAGGACAGCTGAAGTAAAATCTCAGACCGTTTGATCATGTCCAAAATTCAAAGCCGCTGCTGCTTCTAGGCTGTTATAGTGGTTCAGGCGTCGGCCGGTGCAAACGCAAAATTCAAAATCAAGATTGAATATAAAAGAAATTAATAGCCAGATCTAGTTCTTAAATTCAGCGAGGTTTTACATAACAATAACTTTGCGGTAAACTGAAGTGTAGCGAGAAAAAATTACTGTTAGCTTAGCCCAACAATAAATGTCAAATACGTTTTGTTCCTTCGAAACTTTCTACAGTAAGATATTTGCATAAATCTTTCAATCTTATAGTGAGCAAATAAACTTTGATTTATTATCACATAACCATGACTTCTTTCTTCGAAAAATAACATGAAGTGCAATATATGGATATATAGTCTATGTTATTCATTTATAAATGAAAATACAGTCTGAATAATATATTTTTGGAACAGAATTTGGTTTATTTCTGACTTACCATTCTCGGGGCATCAAAATGCTGCGTAGAGCAATTTTTATTTTTACCAGTGTTCCTGACTTATTTGCTTTTAGGCAATAGAATGAACATTTCAACTAAATCCCTTCTCTTTTTTAAAAAGGGACCGCCATGGGTCAGTGGATTTGCGAACTGCGCTAGCAACTGGTGAGTCATAGGGGGGGGGGCACAGGTTCAATTTCTGTCAGGTTCGATTCTTCCCTTTGTGTATTTCTCTCTTCTGTGTCAGTAAAACTCTTTTATGTGTATGTGTATTACTTGACGTTATTTATCTCATGCTTGGGGACCCATCGTGGCTCAGAGAGTATGCCCCACTTACGCTAGCAATCTGCGAGTTGTAGGCGGCGCAGGTTCAATTCCTCCCTGGTCTATTTCTCTCTTGCTTTTGGACAAATATGGCCCTTGCGTTATAAAACCCAACCCAGCCAATCTTGTGTTTGGCGCAGCTTGGCCAAATATGGCCCTAGCACCATGAAACTCGAAACCAAACATCTTATTTAAAAATGACCGTAAACCAAAACTTCTCTTATCTATGTAAGAATATTTTAGTACAAACTCGGATGTTTGGATCGCGTCCATATTAATCTCGAAACGACCTATGAGGATTTGAGACAAAAGCTTCTAAAAAAGAAAAATAATGTCGTGTAGCAAAATCCCTTGGTCATAATTAAAGTTTACTGATACTGATATAAGTACTTATCTGGCATACAATATACTAGAACTTCTACATTATTCCTTTACATTTTCTGATGCAATCTGGCGTTTTTCTTTGGTTGCTTATATAAAATAAAGTTTTCCATCTAACCCCATGGATAACAAGTTTCTAAACTGAAAGTTGCAAAACCTGTTGCACTGCATTTGTGTGAAAAGTTTTATATTTTAACACCCAACGCAAAATTAAATTTTTGCAATTGTTTACTGCATGGAAAAATATTTCGTGTTTTTGATTGATCACGAAGCTAGTGTGATTGATCGTAACCTTAAGGAAATTCTGAAATTAAATGAATCTATAAAGTGTGGGTCTGATTTGATACCATGCTCGTGGAGCACTTATATCAGTTATGTTCCTTGTCTTGTGCGTGCAAAGGTAAGAAAGAGAAAATGACTTTTCTTAGAGAGATACTCCATCAAGTGATGCATATTTTATGAGACTCTGGAGCTGGATTAAGAATTTATCTGATATATGTCTGGTGCTTTACCGAAAATTTACTTACACCGTCCCAAAACATGGCTTGGAATATTTCATAGCTATTCCATTACTCTCAGAATGATGGTCTAGTTTTTGTTTCCTTTGCGTATTTTTTCCTAAAATTTTCTACGTTTTGATTTAATGTTTCTGTTTCGACGAACTTGTTTTATTAACTCTGAGCGTTACGAGATTTCCCGAATAGTATGGTATTGATTTTATCAAACGTATCAATCACATCGACTAGCTTAAGCAACCCTAGAAAAGATTCTATTGGTCTGTCAAAAATGGTTAGGAAGGCTGCTGGTTTTAGGACATGGATATATGTGTAAAATTGAGAGTTAAGTCTAGCGGGCTTGGACTCAACCAATCAGCAACAATCAATGGATCAGCAACCGGAGGGTTGCGAGTTTTAATTCAACCAAAGACCGTCGTGCCCACGGGGGCTGGTGCATGTTAAATCTGTCAGGCCTCAAATGTCCTCATGTTGGCGTGGTATGGAAGTTTGGAGAGTGGGGTGCCGGCTCAGGTGTTGACCTCATCTAACCGTGGTTCAAAATTGTGAAGTGTTGTACTTGGAACTTTCCCTTAGGGATTGATCCCTGACCTTCACCAATAGCCCTTAACCATATAATTTCTTCTCAGTTGATTTTCAAAAGAAACAATAAAGCACCAAATCTTGACAAATATAGAGCAATATAACAAGCTCTGGCAGAAGAATTCCTTTCGATCTCTGAATATATTCTGTGTTTCGTTATCAAGGCAGAATTTTACAGTTCTTTGAGAACATAGCTGGTTAAAAAACACGCTGCTTCAAAATATACTTTTCATAAAGAAGTATAAAGATATATTGTGTTTGTCACTACTGTTATTTTTTGGGCACAGGAATAAGGTGATAGAATTATCAGGGACATTGAATTTTGTCAGATAAATAATCTATCCTCATCAGGAAGCTAAATTACTAATACGGTTACCCATCCAGAACAAATGATTTACTGTAAAACCGTCACCTTTGTTCCAATCATAAGACTAACAACACAAATCAAACACAAGACGCTTTAAATAACCATTTTACATCAGAGTTTTCGGAACACTGGTTAATGGACAACCAATTTGCTTCCTTTGCACTTATTCACAGAATCCGAATTTTCAAGATCACGTTCTATTTCAGAAAGTATATGAAACGAGTGTTTTTCATCACCGCCAGTACATCACCTCATACCATCACCTCATACCATCACCTACTTTCCATGCAGACGGCTTTGCAAATGAAGTACATACATTTTGACACAGTAAGTAAAACGCTTGAGGGGGAAGGATTTTTGATTTCAATATAAATTATCACAAATGATGAGTTCTTCAAGTATCGGACTAAGCAATGTCAAAAATCAAATAGCTAAGTTATGTCCAAGTTGAGAAACCTAGCGAAAATACAATTTGCTTAGAATTGCTGAAAATAAACTATTTAAAAAAACTCGTTCGGATAGCAAACTTTGCTTTAATGTTTCCAATAAAACAAATCTTTCTGGATGCCTTTCCGAATTCCCAATTTCTTGGTGTGTTTCCGAATTCCTAATTTCTTGGTGTATTCGAAATTTTCAATTTCTGCATGCGTTTCCGAATTCCCAATTTCTGGATACATTTCCGAATTCTTAATTTTTTGTTGGATACCGGGACATGTCGGAATTATCGGCAATGAACTGGTTGATGATGCAGCGAGAAATGCAGTGACTCCTTTTAATATTCGTATTCCATACGATGATCTACGTCATTTTGTATGGGACATCGTATGGAAAGAATGGCGCGAAGACGAGTGAGCAGAGCAACAAGCTTCACAACATCCACCCGTCAATCTCACTCCTACTGTTATTAACATCACGACGGTTCGACGTTATTCTAACGAGTCTTCGCATCGGCCATTCACGAGTCACCCATAGATTTTTATGGATCGGGGAAACCGCTCCATCGTGACAGCATTGCCAAGAACTTCTCTCCATCCATCATATTTTAACTTCCTGTGTAGGTCTTAAACATTTTTATCGACAATTTTTTAAAACTTCATTACCAATTTTATCAGACCTGTTGGGTCCACCTCCCCATCCGTTACTTTTTAGTTTTCTTCATAATTCGGATTTTTATCACATATAACTAATAATATTTTAAATTAAATTCCATAAAGTTTTATCAACTAAGATAGGGATATTCCATCTTAGTTCTCTTAAAAATATTCGGTTTTGCATTTCTTTTGGTTAAAAATTTACCTTCATACTTAATTTTTATGAATATCACTTGATTTTATTCATTGCATTTCTGTTTTAATATTGGTTTCGTTATTAGTTTAAAGTCTTAAATACATTTACTAATTTTACTGTCTTGTGTTTCGAGCAGCTTATCCTCTTTTGGATATTGCGCCATAATACCCAAATCAACCAACCGAATTCTTAATATCTGGATGTGTTCCTTCCCAATTTCTGGCTGTTTCCGAACTCCCAATTTCTGAACGCGTTTCCGAATTCCCAGTTCGATTCCCCCTGGATGTCTCTTCTGTGTCTGCAAAAACTTTCCTTGTGTATTTCCACGTTGATTGGTGCAGCTTGGCCAAATATGACGCTTGCGCCATAAAACCAACCGAATTCCCAATTTATGAATGAGTTTCCGAATTCCCCGTTGCTGGATGTCACGAATTCCCAATCTCTGGTTGTTTCCGAATTCCCAATATGCCTGTACCCAGAACATTCTGTTCCTCAATCGTTATAAGTTTGTTATCTCTGTGCCCATCACGAAGCGACTAATTCCGTTACCCATCCAGAACAAACGATTTGTGGCAAAAAACCGTCGCCTTTGTTACAATCACAACACAGTACAAAGAAAACACAAGAAAAACCATTGCACACCGGTTAATGGGCAACTATTCTGCCTCCCTCGCACTTACTATTCACCGATTCTTAATTCTGAAGAACACATTTGTTCTATTTCAGAAGGCATTATCGGAAACGAGTATGTTTTTCATCATCGCCACACCAGATCTCCTGATACCGTTACCCACTTTCCATACAGACAGCCTTGAACTTGCTTCGTGGTCGCATTTCCGATGTGCGGGAGAAAATGAATTTAACCCACTGGCATGCATAAAAGCGTACAGTATGGTTAATTAAGATGATCGGCGGCACGCTCCAATGCTCTTGCTCACGTGCGTGCTCATCCAGAAACCACCATTAGGAATCGCTACAAAAAGCACAATGTTTTTCTCTATCTTTTTCGAGTTCTTATTTTATTTTATACCACCTCCTTCCTAAATTCACACAATGGAATGGAGCTCGCCGTCCTGTGTGGAGCGTTCCTTTGTTGAATAAAAATGAGAAAAAATATGCTATTGAGGAAGAGAAAGAACACGGTTGATTTGGTTCGCCATTCCAAACAAAGATAGTTTAGGTAGAATAAAATGCATTTATGTTAAGAGAAAAAAGTGAATGGTTTGAAGACCATAACATCATCCTATTGTTTTTTTACTTTGTAAGATTTGTTGGTTATTTTTCAGTGGAGAGGCTGTGACTGGTGTATAAGGATAAAAAGGTTTATTTACGTTGTTTGCTACAAATATACCGATAGAGGTTCGATTATTTTAAAGTATACGAAATGTCGTCTCCGTTGTTTACAAATGGCTATTTTTTTTAATCATTAAGTTGACGAATTGACCATATTGGGTGTTAATCATTTTCTCTGAAAGTTTGAAAAAAGTAGACAGACAATTTTTAGTCAATTTCGAAACGGAAAAATTATACAGGGAAACGAATTCTGCAATACCTTATTTTACTTTGCGATTCTATCTGTTTTCAATTATTTTCTGTTACTCGGATCACACACATGTGATTCTACGCCACATGTGGATATTCACATGGCCACTTTTTAGTCTAACGTAATTTATTACTTTAATATAAATAGTGAAAATATAAGATACGAGAAGGATTTTTTCAGTGTTCTCAAACCATATGTTATTTCTTGTTACCCAAATGGTCGCGCTTGATGCATATCGGGGAAACTTTAAAATATCGTTTATCGTCGTTTGGTGTATTGGCGATTAATTAACTATCATACCTAAATTCGGAATGGATTCTTTGGAATTTCTCTTGTCGAGGGGCTGAAATCATAACGAATCAAGTGATGTCACGTCTGGAATACGTCTAGAAATCACGCTACTACACAAAAACACTACCACCCCTACATTGAGCTTGATCTCAACGTAGGTAGGGTAGTTGTCTCAGTTACGAGACTTGTCAGTCTAAAGCTTACCAATGTGACATGTTTCTAACATGACAGGAACCCACCTCAGTAGTTACCCTGATCTTACAGACGTCTCAGTAAACAATACTGATGGAATTTCATATTTTATTTCTGTTTCAAGACTATATTGGACTACCAGACCTATAGTGAAAAGACTGGTCTGGCGTAGAATAAATTATATACAAGTAAAACGCTTAGCTTGAAAAACACCTCATATTTTTCTCATTCATACATTTTGTGAATATTTAAAAAAAATGAATAAATCCAGATCTTCGTTTGACATAAAACTTGCACTTTTAAGTTTGGGACCCCTCCAAAGTGAAAAAGTGCTACGCTACTGACGTGCTCTTCACGGCGTTCGTGTTCCAACCGGACCCTTGTAACGCACGCTTGACCACTGGCTAACGGTAATACGATGCAGAAAACGGGAGGAACACTTTGTAATTAGTTCCACTCCGCTCAAAACCATACCAGTGTAACGGACCAAAAATAGCAACTGCGAGCCAAACGAAACGAGATTTCCATACCATCTGAGAAGACAAGCGTGCATGGGCACCGTTTGTGTGCAAAAACACACAATTTGCCCCCGTTCGTGCGAGAATTATCACTCTTACACGTCATTAATTTTAACGCCTGAGCCCCTTCACATTGTCAGAAATTAATTAAAGCTCTTCGGTTGTTAATAATTAAGCTGGTCGCTCGACTTAGGAAAGTTTTCGGATGATTGGGTGCTGTAATTTATCTGTAGTACTTTTTTGTAAGTTATATTCTCACAGTGAATATCTTATTTGGTGGATGAGGAACTCAAGTTCAGTGTAAATAGTAAATATTTAATTTTGTTGTGTATGAAAGATTTCTCATTTAGATGGATTCGTTAGGTGTATGAATTATTTAGGGTGTAGTTCATTAATCTTCGTGTGTTGGTACTGTATTCTTGTCTGATGTATCCGCGAAATGAATTATTCTTGATGGATTTCAGCGTATTTTAACTTATGATTTGCTATTAAGAGAAACTGGAATTTTAATGAATCTATTTAGATTTCCTGAATATGATCACTCGAGGTGTATACTGAGTAGATTTGATTCCTGTAGCTCACCCTGAATGCATTTCTCTCTTGGTCTGTAACTTTCCTTGTGTGTATTTTCATTACTTGATGCTGTCGGTATTCTGTTTGTCACAGCTTGGCTAAATATGGCCTCTTATACTAAACTCAACAAATCTAAATATGATCTTGTTTCCGATTTTTTCAAATGGCTTTTTGTTAGGGATGCGATAAATTGTTAATTTTCTACTCATTTTAATTGATGGGGAAAAAATCAAAGAATTACCGTGTTTACTGTTCAGTTTTATTTGCAAAGGAGGATATTTTCCTATTATTTAGAATAAGTAATAAAAATTTGTGTTACTTTAAAATAATTATATGATCTGAATATGGTTACATTCACAGTATGCTGGGTGTTTTAAAGCTTCTGTGCAAACTTTAAGGGAAAGTAGGAACACAAAATTAAACCGTATTCACAAACACATTTATGTCCACAAGCGCCACCTGAGTATTCTAAAGGGTACATTAAGGTCAGAAATGAAAGACAGTAAGTGAACTTTTCACTGATTTTATTCGTACGCTTGCAGTTTCAGAGCACGTGGTCAAAGTTGCGACCATCAACAGTAATGGCCGCATGTCAGCGTCGAAACATGGATTGCGGTACATACTGACTAACTTCCAAACAGCCCTCTCTATCAAATCCAGGTGGCGCTTGCGTGAATAGTGATATTTTGTTATCTATCTCCCCTTTCAGGAAGTTTTGAAACACCTTGAATTAATAGTGATTCAGAATGTGTTACGATGATTATTTTTTAATTTGCCTAATTTGCTTTTGCGTAGGAAAAAAGAAGACAGCTGAGAGAGAGAGAGCAAAATATTGGAGCAAAGAAAACAGATGACGGCAGTAGCAATTTCCTTGAACAATATTCGAAAAATTTAAGGCTGATATACAGTAAAAGGTACATGTTTTCAAGTTTTAGTATTAACCATAAAATAGATTCCTAGGTATATTCTATGATTATGCATTGCTCCAATATTTTTTAGTTAATTATTAGATAGCAATCTAAGTAAACAGCACATTCAAATAACGAAGCCGATCCTGTTACCTCTCGTGAAGCAAAACAGGACAAAAGAGTGACAAACCCTTAGAGAGAGCTGATAAGAGCGAAATTATTTTTATAAATTTCTTTCTTTTTGACACTAAAATTCGTAAGTATTGGTATTTCTGCAGCTCACGGAAGAAATATTCTTTTTCGTTTTTGATGTTTATCGAGTTATAACACTTCAGTGTCTAGAACAGCGATTTTCAACCGTTTTCATCTCATCTCACACTTTAAATACTAAAATTCTGCGTCACATAAAAATACATTGTATTTTTACCGATCCAACAAACAAAATTGGTATATAACTGCATGATTTACAAAAAAATAATTGTAATTACCTACATTTTTGCTCCCAAATGACTAAAAAACTTTCAAGACAATTTATTTATGATACTTGTTAAAACAATACTCCATATTATTTGGGAACGCAGTAGTCAAAAATTCATAACTGAAACGCTGAAATGAAATAAATCTTACACGTTTTAAACCATTTCATCATCCGTAAGACACAACAATGCCATTCTTGCGTTATACCTGTGAGCCCAGGGGCCTCATGCGGCCCTCCGTTGGTTTCTGGCGGACCGCCTCACCTTGTGTTATTTTAGCTTTAGCAAGTCACGATAGGTAATTTGGGTTAAATCTTCGTTGCTAGATTATGCATTAAAATGCGCAAGGCTCTTTGGATCAACTGTGAGCAAACTTTTTCAGACATGAATATTAACAAATCGGAAAACACGAATCCCTTTCCAATGAAAATTTCGAATCAGTTTTGAGCTTTGCTACTACAAAAATCGAACCAAATATTAAAACAATTGTTTAATCAATTTCAATGTCAGGCATCAAATTAGATTTTTTGTTTACTTTTTATTATCGTTATTTGTAACAATATAAAGTAAATAATTTTATAACATAAATAAATAATATATCAAATAATTTCCATGTTTTTTTGGCGGTCCTCCCATAAGTTACAGTGAATATATGCGGCTTAACACTTCTGTGCATCCCTGGTCTGGAATTGTAATTTTTAAAAATGCAACAAACAATCAAATCTAGAAAGAAATGTAATCATTGTTCGGTCGTGTGCTCTTCCAAAATCAGAACAAAATATATTTGTGGGAATGTATTCCATGGAAGAAAATAAACCAGAAATATCTCTGTTGGAATGAGTGGAATGATCCCATTCAAAAAAAATTGTGGTCCTGGTATAGCATCGTTTATAAAATCCAACAAACGGTTTTATTTCTATTCTTAGTTGCAGAAGGATTATCGGGATACTAAAATCCAATTTCAGATGTCGCCCCGATACCAGCATATACATGGCTCTTATGAAACGAACTACTATTTCTACTCCAAGGGATTGCTTTCAGAGCTTTAACCAGTGAATTTATTTTAAAATCACCTTCTGGATTTCTGTTACAGAAAGATAGAAATTGCTGAAAAAGGATAGTGACTGTTTCCTAGGATTTTTGTGTCTTTTATTTGTTTGATTTTGAGCTTTAAAGACAGTAATCGTTTCTTCAGAACGATTACTTTCAAGCCAGACGACTGTTTTTGAAGTACATTTTAGAATTATAAAAGCCCTGTAACTTATTTAACCTGAGTGGTTCTTTTGTGGAATATTTTTGGTAACCCGGAGAGTAAAATAATTAAAAAAGTCAAATCTGAAAATGTTGTTTTAATTAAGTAGTTTTTATTTAAAATGTATCACTTTTTTTATTTTGGAGCTTTTAATATGAATTCAATTGCTTTTATTTGAAACCAAAACATTATCCATTACCTTTTCTTCAGAAATATTGCTTACAAGTCAAATGACTGTTTCAGAAGTTCGTTTCATAATCATAAAAGTAATCAACCCGTTAAATTATTTAACCTAGCGGTTCAATGAAATATTTATGGTAATACGGAGAAATAAAATATATCTTTTTAAAGTGTTTAATTAAGGGGTTGAGGTTTTAATTAAAATTTATTACTTTTCTTTGTAGCTCTGCGGAAAATATTTTAACGATGTAAACATTCCCATCTAGAGCCTTTTAAAAGCCCCTTAATGGCTGATTTCTCAAAAGTTACTTATTTGCCCCAGAATATATCTTTTAAAAAACTATCAAAGGTAAACACTTGAAATTTTAATGAAGTAACCTTAAGACTCTAATACACGTTTTTACTCCAGCTTTTATAGGTATTTAAATATGTATGTAAAATAAAACTAAAAACTGAAATTTAATTTAAAAAAATGGCAGAGTGTTTCACATATTTTAATTATATCACAGAAGAAATGTTTTTAATAAAGTCGCCTGATTAAAATATATAGAATTATCCAATAAATACATCGTAAAAACTAGTTCCTATGATATTAATGTTCTGAAAAAGGTGCATCGCGTATTACTCCTTTTAATATGTGAAGCAATGCAGATAACACTAAACTCCGGGTTACTTAAGGGATTTATCGATTATTGTTTTTGAAGAATTGAAATGTATTGAACTTTTAAAATCCGATTCTTGTTTAAGTCTGAGAAACTTAGAATAAAGCAGATTTTTCTTTCAAAAGAAAACAAAACCTGTAGTAAACTAGGAAATTATCTCACATAAGATATTTCAAGGAAGAATTGACTCATATTATTTTTATTTGAATAACAAATCGCCATTTTGACCGCATCCGCTTAATTTAACAAAACGTCAATTTCGAACAAACGGATCTAAATTGACCTCCTTAGTAAATGATTGATAATGAGAATAACCTTACCAATATGACAGTTTATGGTTGAACGACTCCAAATTTATTGAGATATATAGCCATTCCATAAACAATGTAGCTTTTAAAATATATTCAAAGGAAACTTCAATAGTTATTGTCAAGAGAAAGCTTTCATGTGTCACAGTTTTAAGTAGTTGATGATATATTATATTCAAACTACGGACTAAATTATTGCGAAATGATTCTTTGTAGAATGTTTTAGCCCCCCATGTGCCAATCTCTTCAAGTTTTAAATTTGAAAATTTGCTTCAATCTGAAAATTTGCTTTCGTGTCCCAAATATCCCAAGATTCAATCTCGGTTATAAAACGCTCAAATTCAATTCGAATTCAATCGCTGCAGAAAATGTATTTCTCCCGTTAGGAAGGAACATAAATTTTGAGTTCCGTGGAATATTTCATTTTCCAGCTCTTCCTTCATTTGAACATTACTTTTACAGAACTGCAAACATCTGCATCGCAACCACTTACAACCGCTAGAAGAATGTATTTAAATTTCAGGGAATATATAGAATGAATTCTTGTGTTTAAGAATTATGTCGTGTGGTAATAAAGAATTAAAAGTGTTTTGTTTCTTAAAATATGTATCGATTCTTGTTCACAAATTTATTTTGAGGGTTGGATCCTTTAAACTCATTTGAGAAAATTAAATTTAGTTGTCATTTTTTTAAATGAACCTTAATCATACTGGGCCGTTTTGAATGAAGTAAAGTCTTTCAAATACGCGTTGTGTTTGGCGCAGCTTGGCCAAATGTGGCCCTTGCGCATATAAAACCCCAAAGCAACCAACTTATAAACTTAACTTTCAAAACTTTATGCATGCAAATTAAATTTTTATACTTCTGGTCTCAATCCTTGATTTCTCATTTTCAGCCTTTAGCATAATGCTATTTACTTGAGTCTATTTTTAGAATTTTTTAGTCTAGTTTTAGAAATTTTTGTGAGAATTTTATAATCTTGCGTCTCGCGCTGATTGTGATGTTCAGAACTTTGCGCACTAAAATTCGAAATTCTATCCAACCCATCCTGAACTGTTTGCAGTTATTGTTTCTTAACCACGGGTCTCTCGACTTTGATTAGAATGTGGGTGAACACACAGAATTAATATTCGTCCCGCAATAATATTTCCTCTACATTAGCATTCCTCTATAATTCAACACAAAATTGATGCTACTATAACACTCTAAATGGGGTTTAATTTTTTTGAAAATGAATTCCTCTTTCGCGCTTTCGAAACACCCAATTCTAATCACTTGAACGGCTTAAAACGAGAAGCCTTTGCACTCCCATTTCAAATAAAAAATTACTGGGGATATGTAAGTAATATAGACGAATGGGCGGTGATTTAACGAGAAGTCACTACTTATTTTTTCTTAAACCATGGGTCTCTAGACTTTGGTTTTAAATTGTAGGTTCTAGACAAGTGTTATATTCTATGCACAGAAATAATGCTTGTCTAGTATTTCCTCTACATTAGCATTACGAGTAGGAGAAAAATAATGGTACAAGCGTCGAGACTCGCTAATAATTCCAAAAATAAATCAAGTTGACTGGTACCTGCCTTATTCACAGTATCGAAACACATTGGTCCTCTATTGTTTATCGAGAGGGCTGACGAGCAAAAGAAAGAGAAAAGAGGAAATTGAAAGTGTCTCGCATTGTGGAACTGCAATTAAATAATTTTTATAGTTGCCGAACAACAATGGGTTTCTGGTGGGTTCCTGATCTGGGCGAGTGATACAGGCTTGGAGGGGATTATGCCTCACACAAAGAAGGGTTCGTCTGAAAAGCCCCGGAGAACGTGATTTCGGCGGAAGAAATTTTTATAATTAGTGCAGAATTCACTCGAGTTCCGAATGGAACAACTTTCGCATTCGCTGTGTTGTACGGGTGGCAGTGATTGTTCACTGTGGAGTAGGTGCTTTTGGAAGCAAATTTCGAGGGGATTACGATTGCAGTCGGTAAGCTTTTTTATGATTTGTGCATTTGTTTGCTAACTCGGTTTGTTGTTTGAAACTTCCAACAATGCGGTTTCTAACTTTGCTTTTGGCAGGCTTTTCGATTATTTGTGTATTGTTAGTGAAGCAATGTCCCTCGGAGTCTCCATTGAAATACCATATTAATTTTTCTTTTATATATATACATATATATAATCAGTTGAAAGGAAATCAACAAAAATGGAACATTTGCACTCAGACTCAATGGTATCTGATTGCAGTTGCATTTTTAAGTCTACGTAATAGCCATTTTATGGATTATTAACCTTATACCTTTAAAAAGATTTTTTAGGTTAGGTTAGTTGAATTTACGTAGCACTGAAGCAACACAACAGGGGCTATTGGCGACGGTTCGGGATCAATTACGAAATATTCGAGGACAACACCTGGTAATTTTGAACCACAGTCAGATGATGATCAAAACGAAGGAACAAATAATTTATGCATTATAGAGCCTTTCCAGTAATTGATTCTGTAATTGCTACTACTTGTTTGATCATGTAACTTTATGTTACATCCTGATATTTTTACATAATGCTTGTGAACTTCAGCAAAATCTTTGATCACAGTTATAATTAACATGTCAAGGATAAGCAATATCTCGTTGTGCTGCTCCAGTGAAAAAAATGTTTGCGATTACCACACACATATCAGTATGTGTGTGGTAATCACAAACATTTTTTCACATATCAGTATGTGTGTGAATGGTTGGAATAGATAAATACTTTACTTCTAATTACTTACTATGAATATGCTCTACGTGCTAACTTCTTGTTATATTGGTTTGATTATATGTCATATTATATTATATTTACCTTGCTTCCTTATTAATTCTCCTTATTAATTGTGAACTGGAGGAGAGAACACCTGATGGACAGCACCTTAATAATAGCCTTCATAGTAAAAATACTATCAATATGGTCTTGACGTTGCCGCGACTTTGGCCCGTCTTTTGTACTTTCGAATCTGCTTTATTTTGAACGATGCGCGAATCAAGAGTGTTGGTTCGAATTTTTTCCTTCTCCAGTTGTACGTAAAATTATCGGATACATTGTACAGAACTTTTTACAAATAAACTGAAGCATTTTTGTAACTCAAACTTTATCTGACAAAAGATGATCGGAAGACGAAAACCAAACTGCATGTTTTCAACTGACAGAACTTGTTTCTCTAATGTGTTAATTCTTTCTTTTCATTGATCCTTCACCAGAACCGGCAGCATTCGCATCTTCGGTGCAATTTTTGCCATTACTGGTTCGCTGTAATCGTGAGAATGTGTTAGATGTGATTTACGCCCTAATGTGGGAAATCTGGAAGTTTCGCTTCCTCGAAAAGCAACTTATTTTTTCTTTTCGAGGCCATGTCTTGAATCAAATGCATTGGCTCTTTTAATGAGAAAATAATAACACCTCATTATGCATTGATTCGTAGACGAGTTGTTTGAGTTGTGAGTTGCTCTATGGTGGTATGAGAGTATATATTTTTTAAAAGTTTGTTAAGGATTAGTGCGGTGTGGGAAACTTTAAATTTCTTTGAATCTTCCGAAGTGCCTAGTATAATTACTAGCAAATGCAATTCAAATAAATCGCACTGTATTTGCTGGTAATTAAGTACGAATGTCTGGTGAACTTAGCCACCACTAGACAATTTGACTTATACACAATCGTCGGCTCAGAAGGGTAAATTTTTTAAGTTTTTTAGTTTTCTAAACTAGAATGGGGTAATATATTTAGACTGTTGAAGTCCATTGTCGTTTTTTCTTTGAGTGAAGGTTTGATTTCTGGAGAAGGGATCACCGTGGATCGGTGGATTTTACAATGCGCTAGAAACCTGCGAGTTGTATTCGGCTCATGTTCGATTCTTTCCCGGGTGTATTTCTCTCTTCTGCGTCATTAAATCTTTCTGTGTGTATGTATTACTGGACGTTGTTTGTCTTGTGTTTGGCAGTTTGGTCAAATATGGCCCTTACGCCATAAAACTCAAAACCAACTATCGTGTTTAAAAAATCAATGTCGGGCGATAAACCAAACCTTCTCTTATCTATGTAAGAATAATTTAGTACAAACCCGGATGTTTGAATCTTGTCCATATTAATCTCGAAGCAGCATATAAAGTGCTGAGACGAAATCTTAAAATAAAATTCCATCTAATGAATGAATTTGAATCTTTCTCTTAAGAGTAAATAGCTCAGTGGTTTGTCCACTGCTCTAGCAGCTTGCAGGTGGCACAGATTCGATTCCTGTAACTTACCGTGGATACATTCTCTCTTATGTGTCAGCAAAAACCTACCTTATGTCCATTTTCCAGATGTTCTGTCTTGTGTTTGGCAAAGCTTAGCCAAATATGGCTCTTGTGCTGCTATAAAACCAAAACTATCCGTGAAGTTCGAATATTCCTTCCCGCATGACTCATACGATGATTCCTCTGCGTGAGCAAGTAATGAGTACCAGTGATACTTCCCGTGTGAAAAACCTACGCAAATACACTTGAGTCATCAACGAGATTGATGACTGAGTGTTGAATTTGTCGTCAAGCATGTAGAATCGTGTGTTTTTGTTTCTTGTGTGTTTTCGCATCTTCTGTGTCGTATTGTATTCTTCGTGTGTGCTATTATGTGATGTTTCAGTAAATGTGTCGCGCGCTAAAGAAATAGGCCCTTCCATCGTTCTTACTAACCCCAAACATTTACACTATCCAACCACCACCATCTTGAGAAATAGAAAACACATGTGATAAACACCTACAAATAAATGTATATTATAATTTTATCAAGCCGCTTAATTGATATAGCGGTCATATAGAGTTTGTCTGCCACCCTGTAGGTCCCGAATCTCGGTTAATAAGCGCATGGATATTTGTGATTGTCTCTGTTAACACTAAATTTGCCGATCTTTTATAAATACTTATTCTTACTGAAACGGGTTAAATGACTCATTTTCTATTGGAATGCAGGGATGGTTGGGTTTTATAGCGTAAGGGCCATGTTTGGCAATGCTGCGCCAAACACAAGACAGACAACGTCATGTAATGGACATACACATCACAAAGGAAGTTTTACTGACACAGAAGAGATACTCTAAGGGAGGAATCAAACTTACACTGCCTATAATTCGCAGGTTGCTACAGAAGAGAACGATCCCACTAAGCCGCAACGGCCCGAGGTAGCAGTGAACTTAATGCTTGAAATAATAAACAAAACAATCTTTAAATAATAATTTCATAATTATAAACAAAATAACAAAAATTCAACAGTCAAGATATTTTGAGCTATTTAGTCTCATTTTTCTGAGTATTCGATAGCAAAATCTCTTTTCATCTGCCGCTTTATTTACAGATGCAAGGTTGCTCGGTTAAACACTTTCTGCAAACATATTTCTTGAACAGGGTTGATTTTAGTGGATATATTTACATGGTAGTTTCTTATTTGGCACTTTTTGACCCTCTTGATAAATTTATTGTTAAGAGTAACGGCCGCTTACCCACTGGTTGTTCCTTTACTGGGTGCCGTTAGTTCTCCCCTTGAAGTACCGAATGCCTAATAGGTCAGTGGTAGGGCATTAAAAATAAGTGGTAGGAACTAAAATAAAAATTATCACTAAATTGCTATATAAATACATAATCATGATGAAAGAACGCGTCTTTGAATTATTGATCAATTTAATTAATACAAGTTTTTATAAAAAGCTTTGATTTAATAAAATTATAGTTCTACATTGCTTGAAAATTAGCCTTTCTCCTTCGTTTCTCTGTAACTATTTTTTAATAGTTTCACTTGTAAGCCGCCGACCATATACAAAATAACAAGCAATGATACTAAACCATGAAGTATTTATTGGTGAACAGAAGTTGCACCATCTCTACATGTCCTGACAAAGGTAAAATAAATTATAAAGTATTAGTCGCGTGTTTGGTAATATCAAAAGAGTTTTGAACAATAAGAAAAGAACTAGATATAAAACGTTATAATTCATTTATTTTCCTTCAATCGTTGACTGATGTTCCATGTGTGGAGGTTACTCATTCATACAGTGTGCATTTCCCTGGTTTTTTTTTCAATTTTAATATCGTAGATATTTTTTCCAAACTGCTGTCTCTGAAATTTTACAAAATTAACCAATTTACTTTGAATAAAAGTGATTAAAATTATTTGACAATTTTAGCTTTAGTGCATAAATTTACCATGAAGTGTCTTTTGATTACTTAAAGTGACTTAAGGGTTTGAAGTATTCTTAAATTGTTTATGTTTAAAATGCATTGCATGCATACTGAATTTCTTAAAAATTTACCTAATAATCAGTTAACAGTATTAATTTAATTTAATTATACAGAGAAATGGCAGTCTTTACGTATAAATATAATTCTATAACGAGACTAAAGAGCCGAAGTATTCCCCACAGATTTTACTGAATTTTAGTGATACTGATTATGTATCACTAGACAACATTGTATGGAATCACTATATAAGAACCTTTACGAGTCGAGATTAACTGCTGGAGTATATCACCTGACTGACATTCATTATTGTGTACAGTTGTTCAATTTCTAGATATTCGGATTACAGTTGAAGTAATTAGTGCTTTGGATTGTCATTCCTTAATTGAGTTCTATAAATTATTGTGTATTGTGACAAACCTTTTGATACTTTATGTCCTCATAGCATATGTTCAGAGTTTACTATGGAAATTGGTTGTAGGATTTTCTATCCTGTCTTTAAAATTTAGTTCCCACAGGCCTTAAAATGTTTTAAAAGGTTTGATTTTTCTGTTTAGTTTTCAAGGGCCCTTGAAAAGCTTTAATGTTTGCTGAAAGTCTTTATTTTATAGACAACCTTAATTTTTACAAGTATGCGGCATATTTTTTTAAATCTGCATACAAAAACCAAGATCAATGATACTTTCCCACGGTCAAATATCACCAAACGTTATAATTATATGTGAGCACCATGACATAATATTTATTTGTAGGCTAAAAATTGATGTTTTTAAAACTGAGTACGTGAGTCCCAAACATTGCACTCGTGAAAGTTTCTTCACATGTGCCCTCACTGATTAATCTATTGAGATTCATGTGAAATGTTGTGTAAAACATGAAAAATAAACTTGGAAAGGATCTAATTTTTTTTCTTTTACTTGAGGAGTGAAAAGTGGTTTGAAACTATTGGTGCTGATGATTTATGCGACTATACCATAACAATAATTAGAAGTAAGATTTTGCATTTAGTCTCATAACATCATACTCATTTATAAACGTTGTCAATGGCTATGTTAATAACGTTAACATTATAAAAATTCATGTAAAATCATGTAAAACCTTGATTATCCGAGATAATGTGAATCGCAACTACCTCAGATAACCAGAAACTCGTATAATACGGACGTATTAGCATAAAACAGCCCACACAAAATACAAAAAAAAATTGCTGCACTACATGTTGCTACTATACTGCTACTGAAAGATTCATAAAACAAGGATAAAGAATAATCAACTCGTATTTGTGTCACAGTATGTATTTATTGTGATAATTTTACAATAAATCTAGGTGTGAGTTACGTTACCTAGTAAACTATTTTGAAAAGTTCTTAACGGTCTTCTCTGTTTCTCGTCTCTAGACAAAGTTCTCACACTCGTCCTCGAAGTTGTATTTTTAGCTTAAAAGTAAACTCGGTATCAAATTCGGTTCGGGTAACAGACATTTGATAAATCGGAGCCCAGATAATAAAGGTTCCTCTGTACTTAAGCAAATTATGTAGCATTATTAGGCATACTAGTATGTTGATAAAAAAAGCATTAATTATTAAGAAGCGCAACACTTGGAACGTATAGAATCGATAACATACCATTCCAGTAACTTAATAGACTGTTTCTGATGGAGATAGTCTTTTATTTGACTATCCTTCCAATGTTCATTGTCTGATAAGGTTGTTCTGATACTGGATGCGACTTATTGGAATGCTTTGCGAACCGGAATCCTTTTATGATCCAAGAGTCATTGATCGTGGCTATCTTGCTTGTTTACGGCCTTCCTAATTGCAGTAAATAGAAATATTCTTTGTAGAAATAAGTGCTTTTGTTTATACAGGTATTTACGTGGAAAACTACAAGTGGTGTTAATCTATAAATAAAAGTAGTATATTATAAAAGTTAAAAGTTATGGTTCAAAGACGGACAGGCTCACTGAAATTTTCGAATAGGAGGTGCTTCTGGAAAGTTGGTAGGACTTTTAATCCTTTGAGGGGCTCACGCATTATTCCACCTTGTCACCTGCAGTCCTCCTTGCATGACTTCAAACAAATTTTGACTTTCTTGACTAAAAGAATCTAAAGGATTATATTCCACGGAAATGGGGACGCGGTAGCCCAGATGTAAGAGCAACGGATTAGCATTCGGAGGATTGCGAGTTCGAAACTAGGTCCAGCCAAAGACCGTCGGATACGTGAGGGGATGGTGCACGTTAAATCTGTCGTGGCCTGAGATGTCCTCACATTGGCGTGGTGGCGAAGTTTGGAGAGTGAGGCGCCAGCTCAGATGTTACCTCGTCTTATGACCGTGGTTCAAAATTACGTGGTGTTGTCCACGGGATCTTTCCCTTCGAGATTGATCCCGGACCTTCGCCAATAGTCCGTTGTGTTGCTCTAGTGCATCGTTAATTAACTACCTGCCTCCAAGGAAATGATCTGTAGAAACCTTCCAAATGATTCTATTCTGAGGAAAGAACCAACAGAATGTTTCAAAAGCACTATATTCCAGGGAAAGGACCAATAGAATGTTCCAAAAGGTTGAATTAGTCGATGTGTTTAAGAAGACGTGATTATTTATTCATTAAGAATGTTTTAGGGTAAAAGCAACCCTTTACTACTCAGAAATCTCGTGACTCTCAGAGGGTAGGGTTAATAGAAGAACAATGTGGCGTTAGTCAAAGAGATTATTTCATAAAGCAATTTAAATATTTTCCAATTAGAAAGACAGTATACTGCTACAGATAAACTATGAAATCTATTTTATGTACCGCAATACGATTATGGCATTAGTTTTCTATTGTCGTTGTCGTCTACAAGGCTGATCGTGGTCGAATTTAGAAGTCTCGCTTGAATAGTTACGATAGTTTAAACAGTTTTGAATCCGATGCTCGTTCAAATACATCGTCGAAAATAATGTAACCGCTCGAAGTCATTTTGTTGCAATTTTGAAATCCTGTTATCTAAAAGGAGAGATCAAAGAGTTTTTTGGTCGCTTATGAATTGACAAGTGATTCACAAAACAACTATTTTGAACAATGTCACGCATGTTTTATTCACTTATAAATCTGATTTTGCTGTGATACGATGGAATCCCATTTTCCCGTGCAGTGGATGAGAAACATCGGGTGATTCTTTTTTTTAAACTGTCGAAGCGGAACTTTGATGTATTCTGATTCGAATCTTCGTCTGTTGTAGTTGAAGAATATTTGTGTCGTTTGATTTGAAACTAAAAGCATCGATTTTTTACCTCTTGACTGACAGATAGTTATACTAAGATCTAGATTGTTTGAAGGACTGGATACGATGTCCAGGATGTTTGGAGGAAGCATTTATTTCCAAAAAGGTAAAAACCATTTGATGGTCAATGCACCATATTTATTACAAAAATACCATTTTATACATCTATTTCTTTTGCATTTTGAGCTCAGCAAAATTACTTCTACAAGTAGTTCTTCACAACTTGCTATATCTCACACCAAACATATGTACCATTAGCACATTCTTGAATGACAAAATCCTTCAAACTAGCAAAAATAAAACGACCTTTATTGTATAATTACCTCGAAAATTAATCTCGCCAGTCTCCGCCTGCACGTTACCATTGAAATGGGACTTATCCCATTTCCCATAAAAGTTCCTTGAAGAAATGCTTTCAAGTTTATCACATTGGCACACTTAATGATAAATAGAAAATGACAATTGTTATTTACTTTTTAGTGAGAAGGTCTGAAGGGGATTTTCACAGAAAAACTTCCGGTAGTCTAATGCTCTCACACAGTAGATAACGGAGTTATTTTAAAATTTAGCCCCAAGTGACGTCACTTCCTGAAAACGTACACAACACGTTCTTCCGCAAAATAACTAGCGCCATCTGCATTTAGATGTACTGAAAAACCCTCTACCAGTTTACTACCTCATTCCGCTGTTTTAATTCGACACAAATAACGAAATTAAGACATCCACCAGAGTAATCCCGTCTCAAAGTGAATTAGTTCCGTCCCTATGGTGACCGCCCCCCCCCCCCAAACTTTGGGGATGAATCACTTTTCGCGGTAGACAGACAGTAATATCTCGAGTAACAAAGAAGATTCTCAATTTGATGATTAACCTTTCATATAGACTCCTATGGGAATTCTGGTTAAATTCGATGTCTTTCTCAAATCCCGACTAGTACTGAGCAATATTAATTGTATATTACCAATAGGATAGATTAAAAGATATCGTACTACGATACCTAGTTGAGTGTGATAAAAGAGCGTAAGTAAAGATCAACTTTATAAAAACTTTTTGTCTAATTTTAATATAAACCCGCAGGGACGCGACTACTCTGATTTTTCTTCCTTGTAATTCTTTTTTTTTTTGTATAACTTGTCTCTTTTGTTGTAAAAATCGTAGTCTTTCCACTGCTTGTTTAAATCCCTTAAAATGTCAAGGTTGATGCATCATCCATTATCTGCTTCGACTTTTATCGACAGTGATCTCAAAGAACAACGTTAGTTCCAAAACAAAATGCAGTTCTTTAAATAAAAAATACTCATCCGGAAAGGACCTATAATTTGTTTATATGACAGAACAATTAATATAATCTCTCGGAACACAGCAAATTCCAGAGCAATCGAATATCCACGAGCAGCTTGGGAAAAGGTCATGATACCTTGGAAGTCTCGACTACAATTTGAAAATTTATGGTATATGAAGACCAGGGCGTATGCCTCGTTCACAAGCTAACGAAATGAGAGGACATATGGAAATACCTTCTAAAAATGAAGGGGCTCGTGTCTCATTTCTAGCGCATATGCAGAAAGCTTGAAGTTTGTTAGAAGACTTTAAATTCCCGGCTGGTGTACACATCTCAATTCATTTCTCAACCTTATTTCTGTGAGCTAGAAATTGATCGGAGATATTCAAAAGCCTGACAACAAACTTCATTGACCTCCTGTGAATAAATATTTTTCAATGAACATACAAAATGTTTGAACAAATGCTTTTTACATATGCGTAAACCCAAAAGGAATGCTCTCTTAAGAGTTCCGTTGAATTACCGAGCGGAGTATGTATTTTCGGGAAATCACCTGTTTCTCTTTGGTCAGCTGTCAAATAATGAGTGTGTTGCGTGTGCAGCTGGAATACAATTAAGAGACATTGCATTTCCATAGCTCACTAAACGTTACATAAAAATACTTAATAGACTAATGCAGTGGTTCTCAAACTGGGGCGCGCCCACCAAGGGGGGCGTGAGCGTCGTCCAAGTGGGGCACGAATTTATTCAGGTAAACTGGCAAAAAATTGTTTTATTAATTTTTTTTTGCGGTGCACGCGAAGGAAAATAATGGAGGCTTGCTTTTGGAGCGCGCGTCAAGGCCAGCGCCTAGTTTTTAAAAGACAATGACATTTCATGGGAAAGATGCATTGGCATATGCACAGATGGAGCTCGTGCAATGTCAGGAGAATATACTGGACTTAAAGCGAGGGTGAAAGTAGTAGCTCCAGAAGCCAAGTGGACACACTGTATGATACATCGACAGTCATTGGCATCTAAAGAGCTAAACTCTCCTCTAAATGAAGTATTACAGTGTTATAAAAACTACATTTCATCAAAGCTCGGCCATTAAAATCTAGAAATTTTAAGATTCTGTGAAGATATGGGCTCAGAACAGGTATCCTTACTTTTTCATACCAAAACCAGATGGCTTTCAAGAGGAAAGGTGTTGAACAGAATGTATGAACTGAGACATGAAGTTTTCTGTTTTTTGCATGATCAAATTCCTACAATGGCAGAGCTTTATTGCAATGCTGTTTTCCTTTATAAACTGGCATTTCTTGCAGATATATTTGAAAAAGTAAATATTTTGAATAAATCCCTTCAAGGAAATGAAGCCAATATACTTCATTGGAATGATAAAATTTAGGCGATTATAAAAAAGTTGCAACTTTGGACAAATAGTTTGAAAAATGATGGTTAAGAAATGTTTCCCACTATTATCGAAATGCTTAAAGAAACTGATCCTCAAACACTTCCTTCACAGTTGAAAATAATTTGATTGACCATCTAGTTACGTTACAAGAACATTCAAAAAATATTTTTATGAAAATCTCGATGCACGGAGCTGGATTACAAATCCATTTGATGCAAACCTGCCAAGTTCATTAAGCATTACCGATCAGGAGCATCTTATAGATTTACAGACTGATGTGTCTTTAAGAATAAATTTTAAAGAGTATTCTTTATCAAAGTTTTGGATTAATGTTGGACAAGAATACCCAACATTAAGCTATGAAAATGCTCATACCGTTTGCAACAACATACTTACGTTAAACTGAATTTTCAGCTCTAGCAGCTATGAAGAATAAATATCGTGCAAGACTCGATGTTACCAAGGATTTAAGAGTTGCTCTTTTAAGCATTACTCCTCGTTTTAAAAAACTTTGAAACAATCTCATCAATTAGATAGATGTATTACGTGAGAAAATTCCATGGCAACTTAAAATTTTAAATACAAATTGTAAATATGTTCTAGAAATGTGTATAATATATTTTAAATTTTAATTTTATATACATAAAAATGTGATTAAAATAATTTGTTCTAATATGAGGACTTCAATACTAGCATTAAACGAAATTTTTTAATTCTTAAAACTTCAAATTATATCAAGTAGGAAGGAGGGGGCGTGAAATTTTCAAATTGACATCAGGGGGGCCCATAGATCGAAAGTTTTAGAACCTCTGGACTAATGCATTTCGAATATCAACATGGGCTCCTTGATCAGATTTCAATTAAATTATATAGAGGTACTTAATCTTGGTCTTTCAACTATCAATTTAAATTCTTTCGTTTGAAACATAACAGCCTAATGCTATTAGCATACTTTTATTGATTGCATTATTGCAAGATTTAGATATATTTCAGACATTACAGAGTATATAAACTATTCACAGCAGGCATCAACCTACTAATGAAATAGGCAGAGCATGTGGGCGGAGTCGCTGTCGTAAGAACTCTGAAGGGTAAATTCACGTGGACTAACGAATTGACAAAGCCGATTGGCCGACTAGTGTTTTCGATCACGGTGGATAATCACTTTAACCAATCAATTTTAGGATTCATACTTTTACCCACAACTACGTGACAGATCTTCAAATCGCGCAACTGGAAGAAATAACATGAAGCTGCGGGCACATACTCCGTCTATTTCATAATAAGGTCGATGACAGCAAAAGTTTTATTCACTTTTAACTTTCATTTTTATTCGATCAGTCTGACTAATTGTACTTAATGCTCATTTTTAGTATTTTAGATTTAAAATAAAATAACATTTTAAACTTTAAAGTTAAATCTTGTTTTGAACTTCCGATTGTAAGTGATACCACAGCGTAGTATACTAGACGTGGTTCTCTAACATTATTGCGCTTATTTTTCTTTTTAAGGAGTTGATTAGTACGAGTACACTATACTACACCTGATATCTATTGGGACCTGCCCACTTGAATAGGTGTGGCCAGAACGCATCTGATTAACACTTAAAATTTTGAATCAACTTGATCCAATTAGTGTTGCCAAGTTGGTTAGAACTGGAGAATTTGTACTGGGATAATCATTTCGGAGACCCAAAGCATACAACTGTTTTCCTGGAAGTCTTATTCTTGGAGAAATTTGCCCGCGTTTACGTGTTGAAGAGAAACCAACCTACCAGTCAGCTCGGCAAATATTTGCATTTAAAGATTACGTTTTGAAGGATATGCGAGAATTGGACTCGAATTCAAGTGTCGTTCTGCCGATTCAAACGCTCTTCAAAAGAGTGCTCTAAATAGAGTTAGCAGCGAATATTCTCTGAGAGCTAAAATATTCTAAGAATCTTCAAACATTAAAATTTGGAGAATACTTCAGAATTTTCTTTTAAAGACCTCATTTTTCAAGAAAATGCAATTTGATTGCAGAAATGAACCTGCAGCTTATTTGATGATTCACACAAAAAATATAAGCACTGTTAATTAGAAATTATTTGTTTGATTTATTGAAAACAGTGATACATTTTTCACATATTACTGGCAATGCTGCTGACATGGCCAATTCTGGAAATATGATAAGCAACACCCCTATATTTCTGCATATAGTTGTGCAACGCTAGTTGTGTGAATATATAAAAAAGAACTTTGAGTGAACTCGAATGTAACCACAAATTGTCAAATAAGTAAATAATTCATACTTCGTTAAAAATTATTGTAAAGAACGCAGTACAAAAATAACTGAAATGTTTACTCCTTTTTCTTTTTTTCTAATGTTAGCGGAAAGTAGTCATCGAAAAAACCCGAACCACCCCCTTTATTTCGAGCACTATTCATAGAGCAAATTCAAAGATATTCAATAGAGAATAAAGTCCTCTACAAATTCAAATGCAAAAAATCGCATAAGGGGACGTCTTCATATCAAATTTTGCACAAAGAACAAAATTTCTGAAGGAAACACCATGTTTTAATTCCTTAATCAGATTCTGCTTCGTTAAATTAGTCTAAATATATAAAATTTTATGACTTAACTATCTTAATATACATGGATATATTCCATGTTAAAGTTGCTGTCAATTTCAGAGATCATCTCCAAATTGAAAATCGCTATTCGTAGATAGAGATTAATTGTAGTTATAGCTACCCGAATTTCAAATTTGATTACTATTTGAAACGAATTTTTCATCGCGTGAAAACGATCCGAGAATTATATTTATTACACAAGTGAAAACGATTCGGGAATTATATTTATTATGCAAGTGCAAACGATCCAAGAATTATTATCCTAGGTTTGTCAGACATTCCTTAAACTTTTAGTTGCCCCTAAAACCACCATAATGAGAAAAATTTAATGTAACGCAAAAACTAACCATTGGAATGAGCTGAAATTTTCCATGGTCATATTAGAAGTCCTACTGAATCGATTCCCATAAAAATATAGCAAGGTTCCAATTCATAATTTTTTCAAACATTAATTTAATAATTATTATTGCATACTAAAAACTATTTTAAAAATAAAATATTAGATGGATTTTGTTTGAGATGTTAAGCAGTAACATGGTACAAAATATCAGCTATAGAAATATTTAGGAAGATATCCATAAAAGTCTGAGAAACTGATATAACATTAGGAGCTCCAATCTTTCTGTACTCATCACTTCGAAACGGTAAGACCTAATGACATGAAATTTGGTACCTGTAGTTTAATTTTGATATAGATTCGAAATCGATGTGTCGAAATAGGTTTCTTTTGAAATTATGAAAATGGTGCTCAATTTGATATGAAGACGGCCCCTTATGCAAATTTTATGCACTTGAATTTATAGAAGATGTTAGTTTCTGTCAAACGCCATCTTTGAATTTTCTCTATTAAAATTGCTCGAATGAAGAAGGGTGGTTCGTTTTTTTTTTCTCTCGCGACTGTACATCAGTTTTCAACATAACTTTTTTACATTCATGTATTCATTCATGGATTAAAAGCATTGTGCATGTCATTTCATTTTTATGCCTTTAGAAGAAACTTTATATTACTCTCGTTGATATTCTCTAAAAGATTATTACCGAGAAATTTACATATGTAGCTCCAATCACATTCGACCCATCAAAAATAATTACATTGAAGACTTGAGGGTAGAATTGCCCCGGAGATCGCATTTTGCGAAGCAGAGATGGTAATAAAGATCCAAATCTACAAGCTTGGTGTGAAGAGGCCCTCTGAGGTTAATCTTATTGAGGATTTGGAGGAACAGGATTGCTTTATGTGTGAAGTTCGAATTTTGTGTGGCCAGAGGGATTGTAAAAAAGATCCAAATTTACAAGCGTCACGTGAGGAGGCCTATTGAGGATAATCTTATTGAATATTTGAGGAACAGGATTGCTTTAAGGATCGAATTTTGCGAGGAAGCGGGATGGTAAAAAAGATAAATTTACAAAGGCGAAGTGAAGTTTTAAGCCTTGAAAATGGACACAAAGGTCAAGGTGTTAGTAGGTTACATATTAAAATGTGATGTCTATACGCTGAACCAGAGCTTAAGGGATTCGTAAGTCTCCGAAAACTTTAAGAACATGAAAAAGAAATCCATGATTCTTATTTTCATTTTGCTGGAATATTAAAAATTCCACTAGAATATTAAAACCGGAAGGTATAATTTGGGTAATAAATTAAATTGCAGTAACTCTTTGAGAACAAAAATATTCATGGAGTTCGCTTTTCCAAAAAGTCTGCAAGCTCTTTTTGCAACATTTTTCTTCACTGAAACTTCACTTCAAAGAAATGGGATAATTCGGGGAAAAGCTGTCTCACCGACTTTTCTTTCTGTGACACTTTATCTGTTATCCAATATCCTCTGACAGCGAAACCAATAAGGAGAAATATGAAGAACGTGGATTCTTTTCTGTTCCTACGCATACCGTTAATGATGCAAGAAAAAGAAACGACGCTCTAATGGAAAACAAACGTGAAGAAAATCCATAGAAGGTGGGATATACTTTTTCAAATTCTTTCCCGTCCGGACAGTCATACTTTCTGGTAATATTGAAGAAAAACCTCTTCAATCAGACTAAATTATAAAGCAAGAAACACATTCTATGCTGAACTGCTCCTGTCGAAATTCCAATGTTGTACCAGCACTTATTTGTTACGTGGAGAAAATTTCGATATTTCACTGTTACTTGTTCAAAATAAGAAAATAAAATTATGTAAACAAATTAAAGGAAGAACACACTTTCCGAGAAATATGTAAGCATTTATCGTGAAATGAAAATTGGTCTGCGTAGAAGGCTGTTTCTACAAAAGCACTGAACATGAATCGTTTAAAATGTGCGTACATCTTTGACTCTATGTACTCAGTAATTCAGAAAATACCTCAACGTTATTTACAATGGCTTTTATTTCAATTTAAATTGGGGAATATTTTGCTGCAGAAAGATGATCTCTTGTAGACACATGAAAACATTCTTTTCACTACTCCTTCCTCCCTAGGTGTATTTCTCTCTTCGTGTCAGTAAAAATTTCATTATGTATATTACTTGACATTGCTGTCTTGTGTTTCGAGCAGCTTGGCCAAATATGGCCCTTGTGCCATAAACTCAATGCAACCAACCAGCAACCAACTTTCAAATACTCAGATTATTAGTTTCAGTGGTTGTCTTTACAATCTATACAATAAAGTAGAGTTGGCGTCTGTATGTTTTCTATACAAATCTACACCGTTTGACCAATCCACACCAAATTTGGTACACTTATATTTTGGAACCCTGCGAGTAACGCAAGCTATATATTAACCCCTGTTCTCTTTAACCTAGGTGTGCAGAGGGGGCTAAATCAATTCGAAATTGCCCTAGGAAAAACATTGAGCATAAAACGATTGCGGTACGCAACTCAATTTGTTTTCCCAGTATTGATCGAATATCAAATTTTCTAATAAAATTATTTTACCAGTATTGCTTGAAAAACAATTTTTCCAAAACGTTATATTTAAACAATTTAAAATTCTAATTATGTTTGAACTGATTTTTTATTTCTTCCACAATATAAATAATTTAGGAATATTTGATTGATGAAAAATGGATACTTAAAATACTTAATTTTACACAACTTGCATTTTGTAATGGAACACGAAAAGCCAAAAGGAAAAAAAATCATTGATCATAAAAGCGTAATTTTGCAATTTGGTATCTGGCAATGCCAGAATATGTTTTATTTTAGAAAATAGATGTAGAATTCCGTGTTTGTGTATTTGAGTTAAGACGGAAATGTTGTGGTCATATTTGAGTATTTCTAAGTTTGGTAAATTTGTTCTTTTTGTAAATAATTCATTATTGTCTATCAATATTTTTCAAGTCTTTTTCGAATTTCTCTATTTCAGAATATTCTTATGACGTCTAAATTCGACACGCTTGCTCAGATCTTTCGTTTTTCAGAATTCTACATTTTTCAATGACCAGAATTTCGTTTCTGTTTGTATCTATGTATTCCATTACTTTCCATATTACAGATATATTATTTAGGAGTTAAATTGTAATGGATTATTTTTATTTTTTGCAAAATACAACTAGACATGTGTAATTTCTCTTGGTTGTATATATATTTCGACGAACTTTCCTTAAGTCTTTGGTTAAATATGTTATAGTTTGTAGAATTCTGTTTTATAAAAATAAATGGAAACCTTTTTAAGTAAGGTGTATAACTTCTTATTTTAAAATGGCTGGTAAGTTAAAATAAAGTTATTCTAAAATAAGATATGTTACGTTAAATCAAAACGGGTTGACATACATTGTAGTTCAAAGATACTTCTAAATCTTGACATATTTTCATTACAAGACGATTAAAATCAATTTAACCCTTCAGGCGGCCACCCCGAGATATTTCGTAAACCAAAATGCCAGTTTAAGTGTCAACCCCGAGATATCTCGTAAACCAAAATGTAAGCTTAAGTGTCAACCCCGAGAATCTTTGAACGGTCACTTTTCCTTCCCCTCTACCACCCGTGTCCTCTAACGAGAGGGCGTGACTGGACACCTTTTGTGCGAGGGATCCTGATGGGAACGGACAATCCCTAAAATGCTTCCCTCAAGTCACTGCCTTTGGCGTGTTCGTTGAGTATCACGACGGCATTCCTGTCTTTGTTAAGCTACACTTTGAAAGCGTCTATTTTTGGGTTCTTCGGGAAAAAGAAGTTGAATTGGAAATTTGGAACCGACACGCACTTTTCGAAAATGTATTCTCACTGCTATTTTGCTTTTACTTTTTGAGATGAAAACATTTTTAAATGCTTCATTTGAAGTACGATTAAAATTTACCAAACAAAAGCGAAAGGACATGAATTCAGGGGAAAAGATTGAAAATTAAAAAAACTAAAGGTATGATTTTTGCTGCAGCCAAAATCACAAGACATACATTTTAAATTACGCACAATTGTTTATTTTAATATTTCTCTACGTATTGGAAACTTAATGAAGTGCGATAATTGACGGAGTTCTAATAGGTTTGGTGAAGCCGGCTACCTGCGGGCCATCGATGCGATAAAGAATTAAAAAATTCCAAAACCTCTAGTTTGGTTCTTTCTCACAAACATTAATTAACAATGGATAATTAACCCTTTGAAAATCATGTTAAATAAAATATGTTTTGCAAAAAAAAGAAACTATGGGTAAAGACCTTTCGCCTCGTATGAATGTAATTTGCGCAAAACATAATTTAGTTTTTTAAGGGGTGGTGCGCTCTTGTATGTCACTTCTAGAACACCTCCTAGATATCACTATCAAACGAGAGAATATAGTCTTAATATGCCTAGGACATACCTATATCGAACTTTTACCATTTGAAGGTAATGAGACGTCCTACCGCCCTAAAATTCTTAACATTTGCCAGTCTTGGCAAATGTACTTCGTACTTGTTCGTACTTCCTTTCGTACTTGTCTTTAAAATTCTTTAACACCGCCATGCTACTAGCAGGTGCGACTAAATTTTTTTTTAATCTGAATTTCCCAAATCATCGTATTTGCATAGCTTTTCTTATTTTACCTGCAGTATTCTATTTAATTATAAACATTTCAGATAAGAAATAAAATATATTTAACGCACATAATGCAACAAGGGGATAGACATCTGTATACAAAGCTGAGTTGGCGTCTTTCTGTCCTCTATACAAATCTACACCGTTTGACCTATCCACATCAAATTTGGTACACTTATTCTTCAGAACCCTACGAGTAAAGTATGCTACATATTAACCCCCGTTCTATTTTTCTTGGATGTGGAGAAGAGGTAAAACAATTCGAAATCACCATAGGAATAGCGTTAAGTATTTTTACGATCACTGTCTGAACAATTCACACCAAATATATGGTACATTCATTCTATAGAATCCTGCTGGCAACGTAGGCTATATATTAACCCCGTTCAATTGGTCCTAGATCTGCAGAGGGGCCAAAACAAATTTGAAATCCACTTAGAAATAACATTGAATATTTTACGATCACTGTCATACCAATTCACACCAAATTTGGTACATTCATTCCTTAGAATCCTGTGGAAAATATAGACTACATATTTAACACGTTCTTTTGCTTTAGGTCTGGAGAAAGGCTAAAAACAATTCAAAATCCCCATTGGAATAACATTGAATATTTTGAAGACGAATTCACACCAGATTTAGTACATTCAATTTTTGGATGTCTGCGGGAAACATAGGTTATACAGGATATTAATCCCGTTCTATTTGTCCTGGGTCGGGAGAAGGGGCTAAAAACAATTCGAAATCCAAATGGGAAGGTAGTTAATTAATGTCCCCCTGGATGTTAATTAATGTCCCCCTGGATGTTAATTAATGTCCCCCCAACACAACGGGCTATTGGGGATGTTCCGGGATCAATCCTGAAGTGAAAGATCCCAGAACAACGCCTCATAATTTTGAACCACGGTCAAGAACAATACTTGAGCCGGCACCCCACTCCAAACTTCCACACTTCGCCAACGTGAGGACACTTGAGGCCACGACAGATTTAACGTGCACCAGCCTTCGTGTATCCGACGGTCTTTGGCTGGACCGAGTTTCGAACTCGCAACCCTCTGTTTTCTAATCCGTTTCTCTTCGAACTGGGCTACCGCTGCCCTCGAAATCCCCATAGAAATTACCATTGATTATCCTTACTATGACAGTTTGATCAACTCATATCGAATTTGCTACACTCATTCTTTAAAACTCTGCGAGAAACATAGTCTAGATATTAACTCCATTTGATTTGTCCTGGGTCTGTAGAGAGATCTCAAAACAATTCGAAATCCCCATAGGACTACTATTGAATATTACGATGAGTTACAAACAATTCGATCGACGCCGGGTAATTCAGATAGTGTTTTATAAGAGGGTCCGGTTTCAACAAATTTACTCGTAAATACCTTTAAAATTCTTTTAAAGTGCATGCATTAAAAAACAATTATTAATTATGTCATGGTTATAAGGAAATGGAGGAGGAAATTAGCTATCAATCACTGAACTAATGAAATCTTGTAACGCGTTGTAAATTTTTTCAGGCCAAAATTAAAATAATTTGCGCTGATTTTCATCTCATTCTGTTCACAAAATATTTATATTTGTTGGGCTATAAACACCTTCCATACGAGACTTCTGTACACCAAAGTTAAACGAAATCCCTTGTCTCTTATTCATATTAAAATTTTAATCTTTAGGGCTTATTACTTTAAAAAAAATCACGTCACTCGATTTTCGAAACGAAAACTTACACTGCTAGGAGAACTTGCGAAGAAACAGTATTTAGTATTATCAGATTTGAGACCCCGATAGATGATTCATTTCCCCTTTGATTTTCATTTTCAGTGGAGAAATTTTCTTTACTGTTACTTGGTCAGTGATGTTATCTATACAGATATTATTAAGGCTTTCTGATTCTGAACATTTTGGCACCATTCACGAATATTCTCAGAATATTATCACTATAAAATATTTCATCATAAAAAATCCTTAGATATCAAAAATGACAAATCCCAGGATAACCTCTTACGACCCGATATAACTAATGCTAGGGCAAGGTAATTGGCTGAGACCGGCGGTTGAGAAACACTTCATTTTCAGTGGATAGGTATTTAATTAACGTCGCACTGGAGCAAGACAACGGCTATTAGCGACGGTCCAGGATCAAACCCGAAGGGAAAGATCCAAGGACAACACCACGTAATTTTGAAACACGGTCAGATGACGAGACACAGATCCTCGAAAATGCTGGTTGATATTTAGGTTTTTTTTATGTAAAACTGTTGAGGGCTACGTCAAACCATTATCACTCAAATAATTTGTATGGATTTATAAAATTATTTTCAACCATTTATATGAAACAAATCGCAAATGTTTCGGGATTTACTTAATTCCTCCATTTTTGTATTCTGTATCTTGCGCCTATATACCCGGATAATTAACGGTTCGTTAATTATCCGGATGCCATTTTAGTCTATTGGGGTTCTCAGGGATTGTCTGAAATAACTAGACCATTAAAATTTAATAAAAATAATCGTTCAAAATTGTGATCAAGAAGATTCCAAACGTCCCATACTTCATTTCTTTAAAAAGTTATTGGTGCAAAATAACTCAGTTTACCATATGTGTACGGTTTTGATTCTACTCATTTCTTCACGGATATGTGAACACCCAAAATCTGAAAACCTTTGGGGTAATATCCGTTGTGGTTACTCTTTAGGATATTTTACATTAACAAAGCAAGTATTGAATATTTTTTGTTTAGCTTTGCTTTAAGTCTCTCATGTCTAACTCAACTGCGATAAATAATTTCATCGCTTCATTTATACAAAAATTATGCTGTAAATCTGTGTAATGGAGGCAAACTTTTGTGGGGAAGAAAATCAATGCTAGAATTTAACTTATTTACAATTAGTAGAAAATTACTCTTAAAAGAAAAATATATAAATTTATAATTTCAAAGTTTCCCATTGTTACAGTAAATATTTGTTTTTTCAAACACGTATAAGAATATTTGTATGGATCACTCGAATGTATCTTGGGCTTCTGAATTATTTCACTATTTGAAAGTCGTTCTAAAAGCATTTGAGAAGCACCCTCGAGAAGATTCTGTGTATACTTAGGGTATTCTGAGACCTGGGAAGTAGCCTGTGGCTTTGCTATCTATCACTGTCATCGCTCTCTTTGATGGTCCGGTCTAAATAGACCACTGCTGAGACCAATTGACTGAAGAAGGGGAAAGCACTCCCTTTGTCCAAACCCTGACACTTTTAAAGGGAACTCGCTTTTTTGGGGTGCCGTTTTCGGGAACACAACTTTGAGATGCCTCGCCGCCAGGAGGGTTAATTTACATTTGTTTTTCATGTTTCATGGGTATTACTGAAATTATACTCCATAGTCAAGTAACTACGTCTATCATTCTAAATAAGTACGTGGTTTCCATATAGAAACTGAGTCTCAATTGAAAAAGTACCGGCCCAACGGCTTTACAGGCAATTTACTGAAACCGGCCGAAACGGCATTTACAATGCTTTCCCCAGGAGGAAAGGGAATATATGTCGTCTGGTTATCACCTAATGCACCGGTTTCTATTGTCGGATCGTGGGTATGCCTAGAATTGATAGATTCTTCCCGGGTAAACTGAAAGGGTGGCGGTGACTTTTAAGTGTATCTCTTCATTTACTCAACCTCTTATAGACTAGATGCTCGAGGATAAACAATTTGCGAGGCTCCCCCGTCGATAATCCTGACATCTTTGTCAACGGGGAGATAAGGCTATTCACGCGTGGGCCTCTTTGTAACACATAAAAGAGGTAACATAAAAGAGGAGAGAATCGTAATGGGCTGCGGCGATTGTTCAGGAATTTGAGGTCTGAAAAAATTCGAGCCTTTCGTATCGAGGGGACTCGAAACTTTCGGCCGGTTCCTGTATCCAGAGGGTTAAGGATTCGATTTAAAACTAAATTTTTCTGTTGTAGGAACGCTAATTTCAAAAAGACTTTGCTGATCTTGGAATAATATAGTAAGGAAGTATATAAACTAAGAACTGTTGAAGAATAGAAATTTTTTGTCTTAAGTGGCAGAAAGTCGAGGTTGCTTATTTGAAGTTGAAACTATTCGTATACAACTTGGGTACCTGTGAAACATTCATTGAAAGCAGAGATTTTGTAAAAAGTGTAATCGATTGAGTTTGCTTTGTCTACACTGATGACAATTGTTTTAAAAACAAGCTTCGTTATTCCACGTGCGGCTGAATAGAATTTCAAGAAAAAATGTGGGCTTCAAAATAAATTTACCACGAACAGTTTAGTTTGCCATCCTCTCACATTGATAATGTAATTCGAAAACATCGAATCCATGGTGTAGGGGTACCACAAATAATAAATATTGATTAGAAAACTGAGTGCAAGACTATACCCTGAAAGTTCCTCATTTTTACTGAAAATGAACTTGGCATTCGTAATCACTCCAAAACTCAAAATCGACCTCAGAAAAGCTTTTGTAGTTTGTCTTACAGCAAGTGATGAATATGAAATGGATTATATGGATAGATATATTATGTATACATATTTGCGTTCGAAGTAAATTGCAGAAGCTATGAAAAAGTTAAAACGATGTTAAAAAATACTTTCTGTAAACTTAAATGATGCTTGCATTTTTCTATGAAATCGAATCAACATTTAACCAATTCAACCCGAGCATCGCCGGTAATTCTGCTTGTACCAATATATTTGTGCCCCGGTAAGATATTTTGCAAGATTTTGGTAACAACTGATTTAGTAATTTCTATTATTTTTAACATAACACAAAAAATTTCCCAATGTTTCGATTCTTTCAAACTATCGACAGGAAAACATTGGCACTGTTTCTATAACAACTTTCATTACCTTAAAGTGACTTTTGGACGTAATTCAAAATCAACGAATTCGAATGGACATTTACCTTTCTTTTACCAAGGTAAATATATTTTTTGCTCTAGTTTATTAAAATATATCAAAATAATTGAACATCTATATCATTATCGAATTGAACAAAATTATATATCAGCTTAATTTCATTCCATAATTGCATGTAACTGACATACTTGCAATTTTGAAAGCTAAGTATGGTTTTCACTATTCGAGTTTTGCGATTAAAATTAGATGGTCACCAAAATTTACCCCTTTTATGGTTAATTTTTCTTCATAAATACATACTATAAGGATATCTTCATAAATGACTGCCTTACTTGGAAAATGTAAGGCAGTAGGTTTTATGAGTTACTTCATTGTAATTAAATTATATTCAGCAAACCGAGTAATTTTAAAGTTTAAGGTAATTAAAATTGAATTAATAAGAGTTAAACCTCCAAATTATACATACATGTGAAACCTCTTCCTTTGTATAACTAAACAATTTTGCAGACCTCTCACTCATGCCAACCTCACTAAGCTAATTACCTGGATACACAAGTACTTTTGAAAGTTTGAGACATGAAGTAGAGTTTAACTATTAAAGTAACGAAATTTATGTTTAACGGAATATAGTAGTATATTATAACGTACATTACTAAATGAATTCAGTTAGTTATGAGTTTTGAAACGGAAACAATTTAGATATTATGAATAGAATATATAAGCAGATAATTGAAAGAGAAAATAATTAACTTATTTTGAATCATGCATTAATTCCTATAGTATTTTAAAGTTACAGTAGAACCTTGATTATCCGAGGCATTGTGAACCGAATCCATCTCGGATAATCAAACTAAGATAGGGACATAGTAACACAACATTCTATACGATACACAGAAAAAATTTAATGTGCTAAGTGCTACTATTACTGTTTCTGAAAGATTAATTTGTTGCTCTGGTCATTGGCGGTTTAAGAAGGCTAATTATACGTAATACGTATAAAGACAGAACTTCAATCTAAAGGAATTGTTGGTTATTATTGCTGTTTAAAACAGTCATGTATTATTAACTCTTATAATGGTACGTAATTTCTTTTCGGGAATATTTCTCTCTTTTTGCCAATAAAATTTTTCTTGTGTGTGTCTATTGCTTGACATTCTGTCTTATGTTTGGCGCCACTTTTCTAAATATGGCCCATGTTCTACAAAAAACCAACCAACCAACATTTCTTTGTAAAAATTTCTATTAACATATCTAATAATCCCAAGTGATATTTTTGTTAAAACCTATAACATGCGAACATACTTTTCAAATCTTAAATATAATTTTCAAAACTTATAAAAACCTACATCATTGGTATAAAAACACAAATATTTTGTTTAAAAAGAGTCTTAGTATCTTAAAATCCGGGATATACTAATCAGTACGTGGCTTGCCCAAGTGAGAATTACGAATAAGCCGAATGAGGTCTTTTAAACCCCCAGGGAAACCATGAGTACTACATGCAAGATGATGAACAGTTTAAATTCTCCGTTTGACATCAAGTGATATCGGTCTTAAGGAGAATACATGGATGAAGAAACGGATTTGTTAAAGCAATTACGTGTTTCTCGTTTTTACGCACAATTCATACACTCCGCTTTCCTAAACAGTTCTGAATTTGTAGTATTTATGTCGATAAATCAGTTTATTTAGATTAAGCTGACTGATTAAAACTCTCCCATAAATTAAAACGATTAGCTAATTACTAAATCGATTGAAAACACGAATGCCAAAACATTCACCCCAACATGAAATTTCTAAAAATCAGATTTATTTGTTTAGTATTCAAACCTCCGCTGGGTATAAAAGATAAAATCTTTTAACTTGATTAAATATGCCTCACCATTAATAATGCAATGCATAATGAATCATTTATACGGATGCTACATAATGTATAATTCAGTCAGACATTACTTGGATTAGTTTTTCTTTCATCTCGGCGCATTATGTATCTCTAGGCTGTCGTGTTATATCAAAACGTGAATAGGAAACATGTATTCTTGCTTTGGCAGCTGTTATGATATATTTTAACAGCTCGAAAACTGAAAAAGGCCTGGGTAAAACATCGATCTTGGTTTCAGTGTGATATTTGATACAAACTCTCTTCCTCTAAGGGTCGGAAATGTGTTATTCCACGTTGCAACAACACATTTATTTTTTGCATTAAATGTAGTATACGATGATGAAAACTATGGTACTCTTTTTCCGTAAAACATCAAAAAGCTCTCTTTGTTTAAGATATATTTTTTATGTTGTCAGTCAACCACCCTCTGAGTGTCACGTGATTTCCGAGTAGTGTACTATTGCTTTTCCCACACTCTATGACTAAATAACCCCAACTATTGGTTGAAAGAATCCCAGGAAAAACTATTGGGCAAGGTGAAAACGGGTTAGTTATACACATAAGAATGCAATTTGCAACGGATATGTACATGCGAACCCAACTGAGGTTAAATATTTAAATAACATAAAATTTGGTATAATTTAATTGTGTTTGTTTTTTATTTTGATTCCTTTTTATATTATATTGGGTAAAACGCGTTTATCTAAATGACTGAATTTTTGGACGAATACTACTTTGTACCATCTTAATAGTGAATCTTTAATACCTTAATGTTTCTGTTAAGGATTCGTATTTTTTGAAGTCTAAATACTCTCCATCAGTCAAGTTCTCTAAATTTTCTTATTCCCAATAGGGTTTCAGTTTATCCATGTTTGGATCTTAGCCATAAATCCAATAGGGATTATTAATTGGAAGCCATTCTGTAGTCTTAATATTCCTCCTTCATAATATCAAGTTAAAGACCCAGCTAAAGTTGCATACAGAAAGCTATAACTTTTGGAGTACCCAACTGAAAGACATTTAACCTTATTAGGGATTATTATTTGAGAGTACTATATTAATACTATATCATTAAGAGTATTTAAAGGATTATTTGGTGAAACACTTCTCTCTACAAGCATACAATTCGGAAGCATTGTCATTTATTTCAGATAAATATTTTACTACTATTAATATTGTCGATTTAAAGGTTCATGCTCCTTCAGGAACTTCCTGTGAAAAGTTTAAAATTTTCTTCAAGATCTTTCATTTAAAGATCTTTTCTTCAGATTTCAGTCTGAAGCCTTCATATATCCCTGTCTAAGACTCTTCTAAGAAAATGAAATATAACTAGACATATGCCAGTCATTCTTTGAAAAGGACGGAAAAATCTTTTACGCCTAATGAAAAAGGGGTTCTTGCTCCTGTTTAAACAACAGTCTCGCAGGATAAACAGAAATTTATTTTTTTCTAACAGAAATCATTCTTGGCACTGAAGTATAGAAATTGAGTAAACATCATAAACTGATGTAAGTCACAGCCTACCCTTTTAAGAAATTTAACGTCGTAAATTCAAATTTGCATTAATAGCAGGTAATGAATGCTGACCATAATCATCATGACCTGAATAATAATATTAAAGGCATTAATTTAATATTAATAAATAATATTAAAGCATTTTTATAAATTTCATTCAGGGCCGCGGTAGCCCGGAATTGGAAGAGCAGCGGATTCGCTATTGGAGAGTTACGAGTTGGAAACCTGATCCAACCAAAGAGGCCGCATTAGCCCAATTGGTAGAGTCGCCGATTAGCAATGCTCCGAGATCGAGGGTTGTGAGATCGAAACTCAATCTAAATAAACTCCTATTGTACGTGGAGACTTGCGCACGTTAAATCTGTCATGGCCCCAAATGTCTTCATGTTGGTATGGTATGCAAATTTGGAGAGTGGATTGCCAGCTCAGATGTTGACCTCGTCATCTGACCGTGATTCAAAATTACGAGGTGTTGTCCTCGGATCTTTCCCTTCGGGTTTGACCCCAGACCGTCGCCAATAACCCTTTGTTTTGCTCCAGTGTGACGTTACCTACCTACCTATAAATTTCATTGAAAATTATAGGATTTAAAAAAGGTGTTTGATATAAAATGCTTTTAGCATGCAGTATGCTGTTAACATATACAAGACATAAGCTCTCATGCCGTTAATACACGAGCTCTAATAAATTTGAAGGAGACAAATAAAACCTCGAAGTATAATACAAGCTTCTAAGTATTTGGCCGTCATAGATTGTTCAGAGTCTCATAAATTAGATTGGAAAATCTACGACTCCTATTCGCAAAAGGCGAGCCCGTAAGCAATCGTGTCTGGTCTTCAATCTGAAACAAGCTGCTTTCAGTGAAACATCGGGGTTAACATACATATTCTCACTGAACGCAGATCTTACCTCTAGATGATCACAAGCACTCTTTAAAAGTCCATCTTTAATTTTATTGATGCTATTAACTTTCATGAATGAACAGTTTCTGGTCTAGAGGTAATTTGGAGAACCAAAGCTACAATGCATCATTTAGCATCATATTTGATAGAAAATATTTTAGACCATCTGAGAAAAATGTTCACACGCACGTTCCGTCCTTCAACCTGCAGTCTTCCTTGCAGACCAACTTTTTGACCTTGACCAACCGAAAAGATTCCTTCAATCAATACATGTGGTTATTTAGTCTTTATGGGTATTGAGGGGGAAAATAACACTGCAATCTCGGAAATCCTATGCCTTGTAGGGATGCCAGAAATCAATGGGTTTGTCCACTGCTCTAACTTGTGAATTATAAGCGGCGCCTGTTCGATTCCCCCTAGGTGTATTTCTCTCGTTTTTGTGTCAATAAAAATAACCCGTTGGTGTTGCTCACAGAGCGATGTTAATTCAACTACCTGTGTCAATAAAACGTTCCTTGCGTGTGTTTGTTTGGCACGGCTTGGCCAAATATGGCCCCTTGCGCCATAAAACCCAAAATTAACCAACCTATGACACTCAGAGGGTAAAATTTACTATTACTTGAACTGAGAGAAATACTTCACGAGACTCAATGATGAATTAATAAAATACGAATTACTTCAATTGTGGAATTGTATAATTTAGTATATTTTGTTAAAACATTTGATATTTATATTCTTTATGTATACGAAGGTTTTCTTTGTATAGATAAATATAGAGCGGGGATTGGGTTTTTTTGTGTGTAATTCCTGCTCCATTTTGGGAGTGGCGTCTCTTGAGATCTTACTCGAATGTAATTCGTACATGTCACTTATAAAATTAATCATAAATTCTATAAGCGACATGCTGAAATTGCAATCGACTTTAGTACTTTTGGGGATTTTTTCTATTACATCCAAAACTGCCTAATGCATGTGTTTCAAAACACTTCTCTATGAAGTGTGGTTCTAATTGGTTCCACACAAATAATTGAGTATCAGGAAATTTATGGTCATCTTGGCGATGTTAGACGTTAATCAAATAAGTTCTTAATCCGGCATACTTTTCTTTCTTCCGGTAGTTTGTTTACATTCAAAACCTCTCATAGACTAAACCTCTCAAACAAAATCTCTCTTCTATATATATAAATAAATTTAAAGTTATTTTTATTCGCGAAGAGACTTACGTTTATGACTAATTTTCGACACGTCACCTAAGAATGCCAATTCTCAAGAAGGCATAAGTGTATTCCATGTCGACAAATTTTCCTCTCCGCAAGATTTAATCTGCTGTTCAAACAAAGAAAATTTACTTCCACCATCTCATGAAAGTAAGTAAACAATAATGGAAATACCATACCCCTCAACCACACTTCATATTTTCTTCCGCGTGTTTTATAGTTATTTTATCGATCTTTTATTGATTTCTCTAATGAACTGTAAGGTAAGGTAAGGTCTTTTCATGCCCCTACCTTACATCTCTAAATGGGAGCATCCTCTTTCCAAGAACATTACTTGTTTTGTCATAACGTTAAGGAGAACAGTACTTTTCTGTGTGTACTAGGAATCCTATGAAGCATGATTGATTGCTGCTTGATGTGATCAATCATGCCGTCCTAGTGATGAATTCATACGATAGCTTGGTCTTTGATGTACGCTTATCTTCCCTGGGTGGCATCATGTTACCAGCATCGTAAATGTTCATTTTTGTATGATTTATAAGGTTTTCTGCTCTGAAGATCACGCAATAGCGTTGGATGAATTGCATGAGGGGGTTATAAAGACAAAAATGGTTTTAAATAACAAGTGTTATTCATCAAAGACGCCGATAACGTTACCAATATCATATTGTATTTTGTATATTGGTAAAGGTGACTGTTACAGATTTTATATTATGTACTCTTAATTTATTATTTTTGTGGTGGGATGGAAAAGAAGATATTTCACCGGAACATAGAAACAAAAATGTCGATATATTGCGGCGTCTCCGAGACATTGGCTTATTCACCTGGAGATGAAGACTAGTCATTTTTCTGGTGATCACAGTATCGGTAAGATTGCATTAAATAAACGTAGGTTACATTTTAGGTTGCACTCACTTGGAGATGAACACTTGTTAGAAAAATTTTGACATTTATTAATAAACTAAAGACGATACAAAACTACAAAGGCGGATCAACGCATTTTACACTCCTCCAGTTCTTCCAAACTCCAAATTAATTATTCATCGCATTTTATATCACGGTTTCAGTTTGCACGTGCATAATTAGAAATACATTCACTAATAAAATAGTTGAGCGTGCTTAATAAATATCACGACACAACGACTAGTAGCAGTTGCACTTGAATAATAAAAATTAAATTCACGGAGTGTTTTCACACGCTTACAAAACATTTTCATGAAACATTAGAATTGAAAATCCTATACGATTATCAGTTGAATAATTTCCGTTTCAATTAAAACCCCAGTGAAATTAAGTTCCCCCTCGGCATCAAAAACATGAAGTGTATGAGATAGCTGTTTGAACTGTAGAGTAAATATTAAAGTAGAGTAAGCAATGGTAATCTTTTTATGTGCCCAGGTTCATGAGACCAAAACTAGTAGTAACTTGACCCATAGACTACTTTCTTCTGCCAGGTGGAACTGAACATCATCTGATTGGTCCACGGGACGGGAGAACACGCTTATCAATTGATTCATCATGTGATTGGTCCACGCGATATAGTAGTAGACTTTGGCGATTTCACCACTTTTATCGCTACTCTAGAGAAATTCGCATCTACATACCTACCCCGTCATAAGATTTACATCTTATTGTACCGCCAAACAAGGCAATAAGATGTCAAATTGGCCGACCAAATTTTTTTTTCACATATCGGTCACGTGACTACTAGTCGACATGTTGGTCCCACTTTATGAAGTTACTTTCAATATCAATGCTCACTCTATATATTTCACGTCTATGGTTTCAATCATTGATTTTTTTATATCAGGTAAAACTATTGGAATCTTGTATCACGTAACAAACAAGTAAAGCATGAAAAAGACAAAATTAAAGAAAATAAAGCAACTAACTAAATAAATAAAAGGTTCAAAGATTGAAAATTCCGGTCCCGCCAAAAGACACGGGTTTTCTACGGCATAAAAAATGTACATTTAAAGAAATGAGAAAAAATCTGTAGATCTACCCCCTACTTAAAAAAATCTCCATCAGCTCACGTATAATTTTGAACTGATTGTGTTTTCATAACTATCCAAAATATATTGAATGATCAATGGTTCTCAAATTTTCTCAAGATCAAACTTCTTATTTTTTATGAAATATAACTTAATGAGTTCCAAATGCTCCATGTCATGTAATTATTTGATTTTATCGGGAGTTTTGAATTAATGTTTGGGGAGGAGGTTGTGAGTATATTTTCCTTTTTCAGTATTGTTTCAGTGATTTCTCTCACATTTTTTTCTGCTCTGATTTCTGTCTTCTAGATTTATAAGTGAATTCTGTTATCAGACTTCTAAAGAATTGTATTAGAGGCAACTCTTTTGTGTAGTTTTAATAATATTTTGCAACTCCATAACTCAAACCAAGCACATTTAAACGAAGTGTTAAATTGGCAAATTCTATAGAGGCAGTTATGGGGCAGCTTGTCCGCTTTTGGACCTTGCGCCATAAAACCCTAACATCCAATCCATAGCGGTTGATTTTATATTATTTATATTCCTTTGCTACTATCCGCCATTATACAATTCAGGCCGATTTCAGTCACTTAAGTAGTTAATCTTATTGTAGTAAAAATACTTTCATTCGTCAATTCATATAATAAAGATTGATCGAGCCCATTTTCCAATAGAATTAATCTACTGAAAGCCAATTCAATATTTTTTGTCTATTTGGATAAAACACCAAAGCCATTCAAACATCAGGTATCATTTTTTTCATTATGTTCGTCTTTATATTGAAAGTATGAGTGACCTACGTTCGAACCGGCCCATTTTCGTCTGCTTTTGGTAAACCCAGGGAATTTTTATTAAATCAGACTGTGTCCCAGACAGTCCCAGAGGATCTTCTGCAAAAGCCTCCCGTCTTTTGATTTGTCACGACTGCCCATGTGAGCACCTCTTTCGAATTGCACTTGCAGAGTTCTCAGTGTATTCTTTGTGATCTTAACCAGCCAGCGGTGACAAATCTCGGGCCTAACCCTCTTGCCCACCTCAATATTTTTATTGAGGAGCGCAAACCCTCCTTCTACATGGGGTTAAATATTGCAATCCACACCAATTTGGATTGAGTGAAATGTATAGCTTGTTTAAACAATGAATTGTTTGAAAAGAAATCGTCGTCTGAGAGAAGAAACTCATTAAACTGACATTTTTTCGGTAGGTAGTTAATTAACGTTGCACTGGAGCAATACAACTGGTTATGGGCGACGTTCTGAGATCAATCCCGAAGGGAAAGATCCACGGACAACGCCTCGTAATTTTGAATCTTAGTCAGATGACGAGAACACCTCTACATTTTTTCGGAGACACTAAATGCTTGTTTTCATGATGACGATAAATGCATTGTTGTGTTGCAATCTGTTTAAAAGATTCATGAAGCTATCAAAATTTTTTTTACCTAAAAACTACTAGTTAGTCTTAAAACTAAAATAAATTTTTGTTGTCTTTTTGAATTTCTGCGGACTGAGATAGCCCAGTTGGAAAAGTAACGGATTACCAACCGGAGGGCTGCGAGTTCAAAACTAGGTCCAACCAAAGACCGTCATGTACACAGGGGCTGGTGTACGTAAAATCTGTCGTGTCGGAAATGTCCTCACGTTGGCATGGCGTGGAAGTTTTGAGAGTACGATGCCAGCTCAGATGTAAACCTCTTCATCTGACCGTAGTCCGAATTTACGTGTTGCCCTCGCATCTTTCCCTTGGGATTTGGACTGTCGCCAATTGCCAGTTGTGTTGCTCCAGTGTGACATTAATTAACTACCTACCTATGACTTTCTACTCTAAGTCGACGATACATATAAAATATAGCAAAAGAATTTTGCTTGCCCTCTCCAATAATTTCTTCAAATAAGCGTCAGTATAACCAGCTATGAATTCTAATTCTATACGTCTGCAAGGAACTTAAGAACTTTAAGTGTAAAATTCAGAAGTATTAGGAAGCTAGAAAGTTTACGGCGTAATGACAAATACCTGAATTTTTGTTAGGAGTGTCACTACGTTCATTTTTTCATGCACGAGGGAGTATTAGACTGGGACCTACGGTTTACAGTATTAGAAACCAGGGTGATAGTTCTCATTGGTTACACCTCCGTATTTAAGAGTCCGATTTGAAAAAATATGGCAAGCCTACTTAAAATGCCCCAGTTCGAAAAAAATATAGTAACATTAGTTTAAAGTTTTTTCGAAAACCGATAAAACTAGACCCCTGCCAAAAATGTTCAAAAGAAATCTGATCATCACGAATGTCCTTGCTCATTGCACACCGAAGCACCGCAGTACGAATAAATCTAATAAAATAAAATAGACGGAACGTGCGAGCAGCTTCATGTTATTTTCCGATCGCTCGGTTTGGCCAAGATCACGTACTGGAAAAAAAAGCACGAATCGTAATGGAATACTAATGGCGAGAGTGGGTAAAAACACTCGTTTGCGCTTCGATAGCCAATCGTCTCAACACCCACGTTGCCAACACTTTTGATATCCTACGACAAAGACCTCGCCTACATAATCTGTCTATTTCCTTAAAATAGCGACTTCATTTTTTTTCATCTCATGGCCCACAAACTAATTATTAAAATTCAGCGATACACCAAAAAATGTTTTTTGCCAATCTGACAAAATTTAGGTATCATGTGATTTAAAAAACAGTAATAATAATTTGCTGTCCTTTTTGAACCAAAGTGACTTTTTAAAAAATGTTTGAAACAGTCTATTTATGATACTTCGTAATAAAAATAATGGGTATTAATTGTAAATAGCACATTTCTCAGAAGTTCGAAACTAAACAGTTGAAATGAAATAAATTTTACAATTTAACCGTTTTGGTGGTTCAGCGCTTCGAAAAATATCCTGTCGTGTCCAGCTTTTTGTGCAAAACCCTGTTCCAAATTGTCACCAGTTTTGGGAAGGAACAATTTGTTTTCCTACTTGAATCTTCATTCCCCTTGGAGTAAGAGGGTAGTTTTGTCTCAGCAAAATTGACCAGATTTCAGACGTGATATCTCGTCAAAACACTTGGAAGGTTAACCGTTTCACTATCTGTAAGGTACGCCAGTGTGACGCGGCACACCTGTTAAAAATCGCTGCATTAGAAGATCGATGAAAATACGTTGTCAGGGCTAGCCATGCACTTATCTTAGTGAAGTAGTACCAATATTCCAATACTCAAGGGCTAAAGATTTGGTACCAAAACATTTCATTACACCCCTGTGACTTACTCATACAAATTCCAAAATTATCTTATCAAATATTACTCCCCACGTACACTTTCAATTCCTTCTAAACCAACATTTCCTTTGTTTTTCATTTCAGAATCAGCTGTCTGATCCAACGCTTCAAGGAAGTTCTCATCCGTACCCAAAGCAACAAGAGATTCGACGTTTCCTGTGCGCTTAAATCTCCCGAAATTCCAAACCGGTGAAACGGATTACAAGGGAAAAGGGAGCTCTCTCTCCAGAAAGATGAAACTTCACGGCTCTCCGAAGAAAATATATTACTTTTTTATATAATCCGACACCGGGGTGCGCTAGATGATTACTTTTGAGGCATGCGGGAGATACTGGCACTTCTACTTCTCGGACTTGCGGATTTCTTGTAGGAGAATACCAGCTGTTTCGTAGATTTACAGAGATAAATCAGGGTGAATTTCGTTCGTTATTTTAACAAATACGAATGCGGTTTAGTAAATTTTAAAAATTTTAAGGATTGTTACTGTAAACACGTTATCGGTCGTGATTTTGCCGAAGTACGAATACTCCAAACCTGAAGAGAACGAGGACCCATACTCATTATTTCACGAATTGGAAATAAATGTTCTTATTTCGTACTCCTTGCTTAACCAATTTGTATTGCTGTGTGTAAAAAATTGAAAGCGCAGAAGAAAGTTCGAATACCCTAAACTTGAAAAGAGAATATTAAGAGGCAGGTGTTACGAATTGAAAATAAATGTTATTTCGTATTCATTGCTTCATCAATTCAATTTGCTGTGTGTTAAAGATTTTAAGTGCTGAAGAAAGTTCGACTACTACTTACCTAAAAAGAAAATAAGAAGATAGTTTTCACGAATCGGAAATAAATCTTATTTCAAACTCATTGTTTAATGAATTCGATTTGCGGTGTTCAAAAGAATGGAAGTAGATTGAAGTGTGCAGAAAAAAGTTCAATTAAGCCAAACGTGAAAAGAGAATAAGAGGATAGTTTTTATGATTTGGAAATAGTTTTATTCCATACTCATTGTTTAATCAATTCGATTTGCTGTGTGTAAAATATTGAAAGGTTAAGTACTTTGAATAATTAAAAAGCGACTTAAAAATATTAACTTTTTCGAATTGTTCTAGGCATTTTTAAAAAGCTTTTAAGAACTTTTAATAAAACAATATTGAATTTTAAAATGTTTTTTTCCTTTCGTGAAAAAAATTAAGCTTTGTAAAATTTATCTAAACGAAAAAAAATTCTAATTTACAAAGCATTATTTTTATTTTTCTATATTAACATTTTATGTACTACTTGATTTCAGTTAAAAAGCAGTTGATTTTCTAATTTTAAGAAATCTGTTGACCAATTTAAAATTGAAAATCTACTTTCAAGTATCCAAGAACAAAACTTTTCTTCAAACTTTTGTTGATGCACTCGATATCGTGTTCTGCAAGTGCGAAAAGAAGAATATATAGAATCCATTCTAAAATAGGAAATGAAGACAGAACGAAAAGTTTTCCTAGATTCATCCGTGCGTATTGAGTAATAACTCCATTTCTACTGTTGTCATGGAAACCAGCCCGCGCAGACGCGGGGGCAGAAGATTCCACTTCTCCGACAGAGTACCACGTGTTGCTGCTATATAGGAGACAAGATCAAGACGCTAAACTCTTTCCGGAAAACGATCGTCGAGGCAATAAGAGGATGGGACAGCGTGCCACGGACAACTCAACACGCCCACCCCTCAAACGATCCCTCGCGCTGTTATAAGACACTTCCGCTCTCCAAATATAAAATTTAAAATTATTTTTTAAATAATTAAAAACAATAATCACTCAATTTTGAAAAAACAATTTCTGAATTCGTCCGCATTCAAAAGACCATTCGATGGACTATCGAATTTCGTTCGGTTTTGGAACACCATGCCTTGAAAACGATGGATAACAGACGACTTCTCTATTGAAATAAAGTGTCAACTCACCATTCGAGAATGAAATTAAGCCAAAGGATATTAGCTATTGCCACGATCGTTTTGCTGACTTTCTTTGTCATATGCTTCATCGAAAGTTCTATGCCATACGCGGACTTGTCCGATGGAGAAAACAATGTGCATGGAAGACAACATTTTATTTTTCAGAGACGATTTTTGAATCGTGAAGCATCGGCTGAAGCCAATAATGCCCCTAATGTCATACCCGTGCCACCTCAGTCGAAGGTAAAGAATTTGTCGATGAGTGAGATTGCTCCCAGTACAATTGAACCTAGAGACGAATTCCTTGATTTGTATAAATACTCTGTATATTCTCCGGACTTCAGGAAGTACATGGAATGGCCTCCCTATTTCAGATTGCCGTTGAAAAATCCAACTTTAGCAGAAATTTTGAAAGTCCGAATAAGGTAAGTTTTTAAAATATTGTTTAGTATTTTTTATGTCTATTTACTTAATTTTGGTCTATGTTTAAAATTGTTCTCTTGGGAAGTTCATATTGAAAATAAAATTTGATTATTTTATTCCAAATATATCGCTATCGTTTGCCATTTTGCTTAGGAATTTAAAAATAATTTCAGTTAATTTTCTAAGGTTCAAAAGTTTGCGAAATTTTAATTAAATTAAAATTTAGAATTTCAGAAAAATTATTCACATGATCTTACCCATTCCACGTTTAGAAATTTTATATTTATTCTCAAGCTTAAATTTATTGGTTTCCATTGAAAATAAAATTCGACAAATGTGATTTGTGATTTTTTGAAGTTTTAAAACGGTTTGCAGATATTTTCCTAATGTGGAAAAACATTTTTAATTGAGTTTCAAAAATTTAAGAAATTAAGTGGGAACCTCGAAAATTTAAGAAATTTTATTTCACCACTTGAATTAAATTTTTGGTTCTACACCCACATTAATGTCTTTCATTTTTATCCTCAAGTTTAAAATTATTATTTTAAGTGGTTGTCGTTAAAAGCGATATTCATTTATTTTTTTTCTTAATGTGAGGAATTCAAAATTATTTTTCAGATTTCTCTTTTGTCGATGAAATAATCTTCTTTCACCTTTAATTTCAAATTATCGCTTCTTTTATCATTCATTCGAAAGATTTTCTTGATCATTCATTCGAAAGATCAAGAAAACGTGTAAGTTAGTATTAATGATTATATTCCAAAATAATTTCGTAGAGATTAATATGACTTAAATACATGACCTCTTAACATTTTAAAACTTGTTGAATACTTGGGTTTTGTATGGTATTTGTTAATGAATTCCTTTTTGAATGTGTTCTAAATTTAATTAAAGCTACAAAAATTCGTAACTTTATCGATAAATCTTCCTTTAGGAGCGAAAAAAAGCTTATTTAACAAATTGTTCAATCTTTTAAAAGGAAGATTCTTGTGCTACGAAGAAAGAAATCCCTAAAATAATAAGAAATATATCAAAGATGACAAATGGGTTTTTCAGGTTTCCTAAATCTTTTTATAATGGGTTACATAGTGGCAACAAGAGAAATAAAAACTGGTTTGAAAAATGCTAAAAGTAATTAAATTTCTATCAATTTTTCACACGCATGTCGCAAATAAAATGCAAGTTTTATTAAAATGATTTATGACGCGCAAGTCCTTAAACGTTTTCTTCACATGAAAACTATAATTTAATCCTAAATAAATTGTCCTATTTGATTTCTATGAATGAAAACTAATAACTAAATATTCCATGTAGTCATGGTTCCAATAACGTGTAAAACTTTTTTACCACTTAGGATGAAAGTATATTAATTTTTCATCGGTAAAAATAAGAGGTAACGCAATTTTATTCCTGATAGTTACAATAATAGTTTAAATTGTAAGAAAATATTCTATTGGAGAAATCGAGATCATTTTTTATCCTTCGTTTTTCATAATATTCCTTTATTAGATTTTTTTCGATTTCATTTATTATTTCTCATTTGTAGCATTAGAACAATATCAGTGCTTAATACAGCCACATTCCAGAAAATTTTTCTTATAATATATCTTAAATCAGAATATGGAGAATGGAATAGTCCATTTGTTATGTACAAATAGTTTTTCGCTTGAAAAATCAGAATATAAACTGAAAATAAAGCGCATCAATGTTTCAACATAGCACAAACAAATTTTAGTAATTGAATGCCTGAAATTTTAAAAATCTGAATATTTATTTTTCTAAAAAATTAATAAATAGTTTAGAATTATATTTTAGTACAGTTATCACAAAACTTTGTTACAAATCATTACTCGAAGTTCCATAAATTTACATATGGAGACATACACATTTAAATGATCATACTATATTGCTCACATTGTTTGCAGTATTGATTAAACTCAACATTTCTCTTTTTGAGAGGAATGGGCTTAAGAGTTTCCATTGATATGGAGAACACAGAAGTCACCATAATAGTTAATACATTCAAGACTAGGCATAAATTGATAACTTCCGTAAGATTTCTACTAACAATTACATAATTTTGTCATATTAGCCATGGTTGATATGCGGGCTTGCAGCAATTGAATACTCTATAGGAGAACTTGATTTAAATAAATAATTTAATCTAAAGATATACAAAATTTACATTTACGTTTATTAGAAGACATTAAAATTCGTTTTATAAACTACATTTCTAATAACAGGGCCACTCCTGAGTACAGTACAGTGCTGGGCATGCACTTGTACGTAGTCAGAAATCTATGGGCGGTCGAAAGATAGGCTTAGTATACCTCCAACTTAAATTAAACGTGTCAATAAATTTTCTAATGCATCGGAAAATTGTGCTTCAATAAATATTTATTCGTTCTTTTTTGTTTGTTCTTTTTGTGTTTGTAATAAAAGGTACTTTTGAATATTTACATTATAATCAAAAAACATTCTGGGGGGGCGTCGGGGCTCAGTGTCCACTGCGCTAGCAACCTTCGAGTGGTAGGCGGCGTAGGTTCGATTCCTGTCAGGTACTGGCCGTGATGGCCAGGTTGGAAGAGTAATGGACCAGCAACCGGAGGGTTGCGAGTTTTAATTCAACCAAAGACAGTCGTGTACAAAGGGGCTGGTGCACGTTAAATCTGTCACGGCTTCAAATGTCCTCACGTTGGTGTGGTGTGGAAGTTTGGAGAGTGGGGTGCCTGCTCAGGTGTTGCCTCGTCACCTGACCGTGGTTCAAAATTACGTGGTGTTGTCTTCGGATCTTTTCCTTTGGGATTGATTTCGGACCGTCAGCAATAGCCCGTTGTGTTGCCTCAGTGTGACGTTAATTAAAATACCATGCCATCCTGTCAGGTGCATTCCTCCCTGGGTGCATTTTTCTCTTTGTCAATAAAACTCATTGTGTGTATATCTATTACTTGATATTGTATGTCTTGTGTCTGGCGCAGCATGGCCATATATGGCCCTTGCGCCATAAAACAACCAAAAAAATATTCGACAAAGGCTGTATTTAGGAAGAAAACCCACCTGTCTCGAATCCTTTCTTGTATGATTTTGGAATTAAAAAGCTATGATAAAAATTCATGATGAAGCTAGTCGTACCAGAGAAAATCGAAGTTTGGTAAATCACACAGGTAGAATATACGTCAATTCTCGGAAAACTGACAAATTAAATCATTAAAGATGCTCAGTTAACCTTTTGGCATTTGGGGAACCGGGAGAAAGAATACTGAACCATCTTCTGAATACATACTTGATGAAGGGGATTCTTTAAGAATATTAAACTGTTTTGGAGGGGGGGGGGAGGTTTGCATGTTGGCGGATCATACCTCAGGGACAACCCTGTCTAGTAATGTCGAAAGGAAATTTAAAAGCTCTTGATTCCGCTTGCTTGAAGGAGCGGAAGTTTCTGTTGATGACAACTAAAACTTTATTGCTCTAATAATTTTAAAACTTTATCGCTTTCTAAAAGCTTTCTTAGGATTCGCAGCATAAACCCACCCAAAAGCGAGAAAACGGAGTTCAGGAAACAGACGAGAAAACATATTCAAGTTCCAGCTGCACATAATTTATAGCGTCATGATTTATTTTGTCACTTCCGAATCCTTAAAACAACAATGGTTATCCAAGTCACTGCTGCACTCACATTTGCTTTTTATTCATAGATTTGGCCTTTATTCGTTTATTTATTCATTCCCTTTTTATGAACATCAGCTGCGCCTTGGAGTTATAAAGAAGCTGGATAGTGTGAGTCCCTTCAATCGGAGTAAATTTTTACGATCAATTGATCGAGTCGTCTTTTGCTGGAACATTATATTTTATTGCATATTGGAAATAATGTATAAAATAACTATATTTTTGGCCGAGTTGTTTTCTTGCTTCTTCACTAGAAAACGTTTTGTATGATAAACACGTATGGAATCGATATATAGCTTTTAGATAAGGTTATCTGATTTTTATGTTTAAGGTACTTCTCAGAGTTTAAGAGAGTCGAATAGCTAAATATTTCAGACTAAAACAATCAATATGAATTCATTTCAGAGATTGATTTTCTTTTATGGAGTGTGAAATTAGCAATTATTACTTGTGGTAAAAATGTGTTAGCTTTCTAATCAAAATTTTAAAAAGCAAGATGTTCTTTACTTTATTGCACTTCCCCTGACATTTTATTCTATTAATTAGTATCGCGGTTATGTGCTGCTAATAATGCCGTTACTTGAATCTAAAAAACGAGTGTAGTTTTCATAAATTTGTACTAAAAATTTCTCAATGAGGCGTAACTCAAAATGATGACCAGAATATTTCTTTTGAGTCATTTATCATTATTTCAATCGCGAAGTTGAACTCGCCTGAATTAGAATAGCCTTACAGCCTCTTGGAAATCTAGTCTGTCAGGGTTTTAAGAAAACTCATCTTGACTATTATCTCACCACGCTTGCAATACTGCTATAACTAGAAAACATTAATTTCTAGTTTTATGTGTAGAAATACTGAATGCAGAGGCTGTTTGGACATTTTTGAACGATTTTGATGAGCTGTAAAAAAAATGTATGCTACGAAAGAATTTTATTTTCACAGCAGTTAAATAGTTAAAGTATAACTTATAATCCTCTAACTCAGAGTTTTGTTTACTTTCAAAATGGCTCTTTTAAATAAGCAATGGCTGGCTATGTTTCCTCTCTTTCCGAAGAGAATTATGCTTATTCAATTATTCAAAACCGCTATAAAAGTCATGGTTTTTCGATATCTAAAGATACGATAAATAATATTAATGAGAAAGGAAAAAACGTAAAAGTGGAAAAATACTTCCAAAAAATATCCAAAAAAAAATTTCTGAGAATATTTGTAAGGTAAGATCTTTAATTTTAAGAGATAATCCGCGAAGTCAAAGGACTATAGCAAAGTGAACGTGAGAACTTTCTCTAAGAGATTTATGATTGTTGCCGATTTTGCATATAATGGAAAATTAAAAGTAAAAAGAGGGGGAAAATGTAAAAATCAACTCCCACATATTATCAAGACCATATTTTATCCCCAATATTCAAAAAAGAAACACCATATCTTTACCCACAGTGCCAACAATCAGTAGAACTGCATCAGGGTAAAGCAAGCAGACACACATCTAAATCGACTATTAAATTCTTGGAAAAAATGGAACAAGAAACTGGTATCAAGTACCCTTTACTGATATTCCTGCTAAATCTCCAGATGGACTTTTAAAAAGGGCATTATCGAAACGTCGACCGAAAACCATTCAAGGACTGGAAAACTGTGGAACAAGAATTGGACAAAATACCACTGTCGATACTACAAAAGTCATTATTATCATGGTAATTAAGGTGTAGAAAGATAGTTAACAATAAGGGCTATCAAATGGAACATTTCAAACACAAAAATTTCATGTAAAAAAATTGAGCTTCAGTCCATTAAAATTGTTCAAAAAATGTCCGAACAGCCTCTGTACATGCTTCTGAATGCTACAAAACTGTCCCAACTGTAGATTCCAGAATTTGGGATTACAATATTTGGCAGTTTTGTAGCACGTTTTTACAATCTTTCTACATATAAAACTAACAATTCATTTTTATGGTGATAATTCAGTCGGGTGTGATAGTTTATAGCTTATTGGAAGCAATATATAAAATAACTATTTTTTTCCTACTTGGTTTCACGCTAAGGCGTAGCCCAGTTAGTTTTGCCATTCTAGCAGCCTGCGAGTTGTAGGCAGTGTTGTAAGGCGATTCCTGTAACTACCCTGGGTGTATTTATCTTTTCTGTGTCAGTAAAACTTTTCTTGTGTATGTACGTCCATTTACCTGACCAAAAAACATTGATTGGCGTAGATTGGCCAGATCCGGTCCTTGAACAATAAAAAAAACCAATTAACCACCTTGCTAATGATTTATTTTTCTTGGGTCGAAGAAAATATTTTGTATTTTTACATGTATGAAATCGTCATACAACGTTTACAATCAGTTCGCCTAATTTTTATATTTAAAGTCATCAGAGAAAATGAGAAAAAGTTGAATATTGGACGTCTTGATAACCAATCAAAAGAGAAATTCATTCCAAAGTTCAACTTCATTTGATTTTAAATTATTTTTCAACTTGTTCAAGTTTACAATTATTGTCTGCAATCAAATTTCGATTATTTTCGAGCACATGACATTTTTACTTATTCTGTTAATTAGTATCGTGATAGTATCGATAATATTGGTACTTTTTATTTTGTTAATTAGTATCAGTGTTACTAATATTGCTGTCTCCTTATGATAGTTCGTATCGTAGTCTCGCTATATTACAGTTACGTATTTCAGGAAACAAATTTATCTTGTTCTAAAAATTTTTTACAATAGGGAGTAACACGCCATGATGCCAAACTGTTTATTTTAGGCAACTTTCTACAACCACTTTACTGATAAAATTATTTTAGATAAATACAATTTGTAAATTTTACCAAAATTAATACTGTTAATCACGAAAAACTAACACATTTTTAGTCGTTCAAGAGTTGCTTTTTTTTCCTACACCTCATTTCAGACCTCAACCTTTTCAACATGTCTCGGTCGGGCAGTTGAATGTAGTCTTGAAATAAAATAAAATGTGTGTGACTATCAGCAATATTCGCTGCGACGTCAAAAAGATCAGGACATTAATTGAGGTGGTTTTCTACTCCTATAACTTTCGTTATATCCTGTGACAACTGAGATCTTAGCAAGAGGTTCCGGTCTTTCTATTTAGTTTCTTGTGAAATATTTATATTCTTTTAAAATATAAATTTTGGAGATTGGTCCAACAGCAGCAGTTTAGCAGTTTTGATTCGTTTTGAAGAAATTACAAAACGGGTCATACAATTTTAAAAATGTAAAAAAATGGATACGATGGATACTTCATGAAACTTACAATAATGTTTTCATAAGTTTTGAGCTTAAAATTCTTTCACAATGCATGACGAATAACTTTGGGGTTTATATTGCAAAGCTAATATTTTAAATGTTTAATGTACTCGTGAACGTTAAACTCTTTCGATTTAATTTTTGGGATCCTATCATTATTTCATGAATATAGAAGGGTAACATTTCAATCGTGATTTAAGTTTTAAGCCCCCCTCCAAATCTTAACCGGGGCCGTCGTGGCTCAGTGGGTATGTCTACTGCGCTAGCAACCTTCGAATTGTAGGCGGCGCAGGTTCTATTCCTGTCAGGTGCATTCCTCCCTGGGTGTATTTCTCTCTTCTATGTCAGTAAAAACTTTCATTGTGTGTATGTTTATTACTTGATATTGCATATCTTGTGTCTGGCACCATGGCCAAATATGGCCCTTGTGCCATAAAACCCCCAAACCAACCCATTTTGATTACTGGGCCATTGTGGCTCAGTGGTAATACCCACTGCTCTATCAACTTGCGAGTTGTAGGCGGCATAGGTTCCATTCCTGTCTGGTTCGATTCCTGTCTGGGTGTATTTCTCTTTTGTGTTAGTAAAACTTTCCTTGTGTATCTCCATTACTTATTGTCTATCTTGTGTTTGGCACAGCATGGCCAAATATGGTCCTTGCGCCCTAAAACCCTCAAACCAACCAACAAAATCTTAACTACAGCTAATTTAAATTTAGCAAATGCATTCTAAAGTTCTTCCAGGCATTGATCTTTAAATCAACGTAACAGTTTAAGTGAATATACTATTTCATCAATATTTTGAAATTGGTCTTGAATTGAGTTGTGCTGTCGGTAATATTGATTTAAAATATTCTGAAAATATATGCCCTCCTTGATACATCTCCTATAGGTGTGTATGGACTTCACGGACCCGAGGGACTCTAGTGATCTTTCCTTTTTCCATTGGGTTTAGTCTTCAGTAAACACGGGAGTCGCGTCCACGAGATACCCAATCGATCTTTTTCAGCTTTCATCACACTACTCAATTCCCCAATCTTTGTTTCCCTTTCATGATATTTTTTACTTGATGTTATCTTGTGTTTGGCGCAGCTTGGCCAAATAAAGCCATTGCGCGATAAAACTTAAAAACAACTAACCTGAAAATATATAAAGGAATCGAGACTCATTGACTTTTTAGCCAGTTCATTTCCATGTGATGTAAGGAGGGTCTATTTTTAGTTACTAGATGTTGTTATCGTCACAGTGCAAAGAACTGTTCATGCGATCATTTAACAAACATTATGTGTTTCCAATGTTTTTTCACCTGGGATTTGGAAAATGTTTGCTTTTCATTATTAAAAGACCATCTTCATTCTGCTGAAGTCACGAAAAATACATCTCGACTGTTCATTCTCGATTGGACAACTCTTCACCGAATCTTTACTAACAAAGAAAATTAATTTAAATGACGCTTTGGAATATCCGGGTGTTCATGTATTCTTTTCTGGACGACTCACAAAATGGTCCAACGATCTCCTGGTGATCATTACAATTGTTTCTTAAAAATAATACGACTTTTAATCAGAAATATCCTTTTATTTTTGTTCGAAAATGACGTTCTACACTAAACTACATTTTGATAGATTGCAGCATTCTATTTAAGTTAGTATCATTATTAGGGCTAGGATTTCGATCACCTAAAAAGTTACAGAAAATGCAACATAAAATGTGTTTATGACCCAAAAACCTACAAAAATGTTCTAGAACAAAATACGAGATACACAATACCCAAGCTAGGTAGCAGCTTATAATAAACTATGAAGACATTGATATAATTTAATTGTGGATGTGGGAACGACTGGTTGACTGAAAAAAAACATTGATAGTTGGATATTTTGTAACGTTCCCTTTATATTCACCCTTGGATGCTTCTAACAAACATTTATTATTCCAATACATTACATCCAGAATATTTTACTGTTTCAAACTTACATAATCCTCTGAGCGTCACGATACTTCGAGTAGTGTATCGCTTTTCCTCCATAATCGACCCTCCACAACCACAATGAATGAATAATCATCTATTGGTTGAAAGAATCCTAGGAGAAACTATTTCTAACGAAAGTCAAATCTGATTAAAAGTCATGCAGGAAAGATTGCAAGTTTTAGAACGGATGTATAGCTGTGAACTCAGGACTAATGACACTATAAATCGGGATCCTTTTGCTATTGCAATTTCTCTCATTTCGTAAAAAACCTAGATAACATTCTGCTCCTAAGACGCAGTATTAAGGATTCTAATAGTTGAGTATTGGTTGTAAAAATTAGTTAACTTTATGCAATTAGCTTAATGTATGTCCAGAAACCGAAATTGGATAGATGAAATCAAATGTCTTTAATACCAGAAGAAATCAACGGGTTACATTGCTTTACGTCCCCAACAAATGGACCACAATGGAGGGTAACAGAAACCCATATGACAGTCCCAAGTCCAAAAGAAACCGAAATCAACTCCCGTTGGAGTAGTTTCTATGGTAACATGAGAAATTACTCAGCTTCTTTGAAACTGTTAAGGGACTTCTGGTGAAGAGTAAATTGGTCTCTAGTTGTCCCCTTGCACTGCCTCTATTGACAGAAAGGAAAAAGGACATCTAATTTCGAAAGCTCTTCCGAGAAATAGGAATCGTTCTGTGGCAGGATTCTCTCTTTTGCACAGAAATGTTTCCTAATATGGAGTTTAAACGATGAATAATGGATAGCGTCGCGGGTTCATTTTGGGCATGGATCTTAGGCTTTGTTTTGTATAAGACGTACGAGTAATTCTTGAATGTAGATTGGTGGGCAATGAGTTCAAGGCAGGGATTAACATAGACACCAAACAGCTAAAGGTGCCATTTTCAGACTTCTATAGGCTTGGAGAGTTATTGATCATATCTACACGACCTAGAAAAAGATTGTTGGAATAATTTTATTGTCTACTGGTTATGGTGAAGTTTTTGGTTTAGTTGAGTAGTTTGAGAGTACCATATCTTTGGCTATGTTGGACTTTGATAAGAATAATTTACATGAATTCAAAATCCAAGAATTGACTACAGTAAAATGCAGTGAGCCTATTAGTTCTTAATAAAGTAAATCAGCCTTTTCTAACATTTTTGGTTCACGGATACGTTTATCTAAAAGATAATCTCAGCGTCATTGATTAAAATGCGGATGCTATAATTAAAATGCATTTTAATTAATCAAACCTTGGGTATGTGATTTAATATTTTTATTTTTTAATTTTTATTTTTATAACTTGTATCAACTTAGACTACATGTCACAATTCTATTTCGACCCAGTCGTAAAATCCATGGATTCAGAAATTCTGTACTAGGGAACATCAGTCAGTATAGAATTTCCTTACAGATCTGGTATTACATATTGCCAGATAATTGCTAGGAATGTATCATCAGTATAAAACAGGTATCCATATTTAATTTTCATTTAAATTGTTTTTCCTGAATGTTTAAGAACCATGTCACTCAGTTTTTAAATAAGGTATTGATGCTCTCACATTTACCAAATGCATATGATGATACATATTTAAAAATACATGCGTATCCTACTATCATGAACAGTGTTTATGTCCATTATTTGACGTTGTATTGTGTTTGGTACTGCTTGGACAAATATGACTTTTGAGCCCTAAAACCCAGCCAACATATCACGAGAAAGTTATCAATCTTAATGATATGTTGCTTCATATTTAATCACTGATTTGAAATTTAGAAAAACAAATTGTATGGTAAGCTTATAAGTATATCCCTTGATTTGCTTATTTGGTTGGGTTTCATGGCGCAAGGATCATATTTGGCGAAATTGCACCAAACACAAGACAATGCACTCAAAGGAAAGTTTTGACCCATAAGAGAGAAAGACACTCAGGTTGTTACAGGAATGTGCCACCTACAATTTGCAAACTGTTAGCGCAATGGACAAACCACTGAGACACTTATTTGCTTTTAGAAGGAAGATTCAGATTCATTCATTATATTGAGTTTTATTTTGCTTTACCCTTATTTACTTTTTACTGAACAATCGATGACAATGATCACACTTATCAGTCAATTGCTGTTGAATATATACATATATCCACCTTCATCCAATTACAATATCTAGCACGCAAAGAAAACAGTTTTCTTCGGGGAAAAACTACGTAAAATCCCTACAGACGCGGGGAAATTTTAAACAAAATGCCATGTTTATACAATCCTAAATCTTCAGTTTCTTCAGACACCGTACTCACAGCTAACTTTAGACACAACAAGTACTTTAGATCACGCCCGAGTAAATTTCATCAAGAAAATTGTGGGTTCTGTCTTTCAACAGCCAGATAGTTAGGTATGTTTAAAATAGAATTTCTGGCATGGTGTTTTTCTGAACTTGGAAAACTTGATCTAGGTTTTACAGTTAGGCGATCGGTATCCCGAGTTTCTGCTCCTGATATAAATAACTTGCATAAACTTGCTAATTTCAAAAAGAATCGAGTTCTAAAAAGACTTGTCTTTTATCAAAATGATTTACTTCTGGAAATTGATGAGTTTATTAGATGTATTTTAACAAACTCGAATGTAAAAATTTTAAAAAGCTTCGAAATTACTCTTGTTTCGAGTAATTTCGAAGCGGCAGTTTTATGAAATTGCCAATAAGGTATTTGAATAATTTTAGGATTTCTCATGAGCTCTTGTAGATTTATTAGGTTAGATAAATACACTTATTCTCACACGTGTTTTCATAATTATTTCATAAATTATAGAATTTTCATGGAATTCTTATTAAGTTCGAGACATCTAATGAGTTATAAAAGTAAGCCTTAAGGACATCGTATGAAAATCACGTAAATGCTTGGGAATTAATTACTATTTATGTCTAAAAATAAATTGACGTGTTAGTAGCCTAATAATTTGAAATAGAGTGATTATACAAATTGAGGTCTGTCGTTAAAATGCTTCTCACACGAAGACTGATTTTGTACATATTTCTGCAACTTTATACGTTTATTTGCTTTGAGACTGGAATTCGATCAACCCAAATTCCTTTGATCTTACAGGAATAGGTCTACTCGTGTTTTTTATTGTTTTAAAAATGAATAACCTTGTCCTTATAATTGTGTCCTTAAATTTGAATTCTATTGCATATAAGCTAACTTAATTTTTAAACATGTCTCAATTAATAAATGTCGTATTAAATATTTGTTTTACGTACCCACCCATACACTCACAATGATGCTATTATTTAAAAAGGCTGTATTATACTTGCATAGAATCTTCTACCAATTTTCTGCACTTCAGTTTATAGCTATAAACAATATATGATTTCAAGTTAATTTTTTCCAGAATTATATTTTTAATGCTAGAAGATAGGCAGGCCCTCTGTACTCTTAAAAGCTATCTGAAGATTTAACAAAACAAATCGATTTTCAACCGGCGTGCCGCGATACACCGGTGCTGCCCTGCAAGAATGGCACTGCTGGGCCTTACGGATGATAAAACGGCTTAAATTGTGTAAGATTTATTTCATTTCAATGTTTTATTTCTGAACTTTTTATTCAAAAGTAACTTTAATTAGTAACCGTATAAGTTCTGAGTATTATTTTTTATTATCAATTATCATAAATAAATTATTCTAAAATTTTTTAAAAGTCACTTTAGAGGGCAAAAAGGGTAGGTAGTAAATAATACATTTTTTTTCGTAGATCAAACAAAATTATAACTATTTTTTTGTCGGATTGGCAAAAAATATTTTATACTGTGCCGCAGATATATATTTTTTGGTGTGCCTCAGAATTTTAGTGATTAGTTTGTGTGTTATGATATGAAAAATGTTGAAAATTGCTGTTTATAAGTATATATAAATTTTCTAGTAACGAAACGAATCCAATGTACATTCGTAAATGTTTACTGAAAGCGAATTGCCACCTGTGAAAAAATATAGGCCTTATTAAGTTTATTTTCAAAATCCGTCCTGATCATAGTATTTTCAACATCGTTAAAAGCTTTGAATGAAAGCTTAAAAAATATCAACACTGCTATTTTTAGAAAAAATTGCTTAAACCCTCCCACACTACTTTGGAAGAAGTAACTAACTCGACACTTTATTCATGCTCAAATAGTTACTTTTTAGACTTTCGTGACCTTTATAGACTAACATGAAACTAACTGCAATTTTTATTCTCGCCTACGTAGTTCTACTTGAATGAAAGTATGTCTCATGAAAAATTAATCAAGTAAAAGATGGTAGAGAAAAATAGAATTCAGTTTCGATTATAGCTATCCCTTGGGATGGCTACTAACTATCTTTAGATTTATTTTTTCTTTTTTATTGCCATGTGTGTTTGGGGAGAAAAAGTTGTAGAAAAAAAATATGTCGTTAACGACACACCCACTCAAAGATCTTTGATGCTACGATCTACTGCATTTCATTACATAAGAAACTGAATTTATTTCACAAAATCTTAAATAAGGCTCTCTATTTTATTTAATGATACATAATTCTAAGCGGTAGAAGGAAAATGAAAGAGGGTTTTTATATTTCTGGTTATTTGATAAAAAAAGATTTATCCATTACAAAGTTTTTCTTTGTTTGGATTACATATCAATTCCATAATATATGAAATAATTAATATTAGCAATTTTTATTTTCTTTGATAAATAAATTTCAATTGAATACGTTTTATAAAAAGTCGATCTGTGTTGAATGAATAAAGGATTGCAATTTAATTTTATGAAAGAATGGCGTCTTGTAGAATTTAAAATACTTATTGCATTTTTTATTCAATTATAACTTTGTTCTTTTTCAATTCCTCATTATGAATAGATCTATTGTTCACATTTGTTATATTACTCAATGAAATGTCTCGTTTGTGCGAGGTCTTAAAAGTTAATTTGAGATTCCATAGAACTTAAATCTCCCCCATGTCCAAAAATCAAGGAAAGTACTGAATTCGCATTCAGTAAGGTCACCTGATTTCAATCTAATAGAGCAGGCTTGGGATGCTCTCGGACGTGGTATTGCTGCCACCAACGACCGCACAAGATCAAAGACGTGCTCTAGAGAGTGAATAAGATTCCTTGGTGCAGGAATCTTGGAAAGTCTTGTTTAAAACATGTCTGCGCGTTTTGAGGCTTGCCATTAGCGTCATAGACCAAAACACTCTATAAGGTTGCTTTTAATAGATCAAGAAATATTTTCGCAATGACTAAAACATAATGGTTCATCCGAGCATTTTTCTCATTTCTTTAATTTCCAGTATCCTCAGCACCTCGGGGCACATCTTTAAATGTGCACGGGCTTCACAAACTCGAGGTACCCTAGAGATATATTCTTTCCCATGGGGTTTACTGCTTCTGGTAAACATGGGGATCGCGATCTCAGGATGCCCAAGCGATCTTTTTCTACTTCTCTCCATCCTTCCTTTTCACAATTTCTTAACATTGTCTTGTATTTGGCACAGCGTGGTCAAATATGGCCCTTGCGCCATAAAATCCAAAACCATCCAGTAGCACCAGGAGGCATGTGGTTCTTATTTTATTCCACAAGGATCGTGGAATATTCATTTTTCATTTGAGGTATTTCGGTGTATGCTTGAGATTCATTTCAGATTGCATTATCCTTAATTTTTGGAAGTGTGTTTTCTTCCTCATCCTCAATAATGAAATCAGCAAATGCTTCTAATTGCTCTAAATAAATGTTAAGCTTTATATTTTTGTATTTAAAAACAGCGATAAAAACCTTTTTCTCCTTAAAAGCTGCCATCAAATGAAATCATGTTAAAATCAATGTTAAGTGGTGTAGAATTGCACCCATGGTAGGTTTAGGGTTAAAATCATTTTCTTTCCATACATTCGCATTTTCCAAATGCAGTAACCCCTGGTTATATTGCGTCTTAATATATCACGCATTCGGCTATATCGCTCTTTTTACATGCCCTTAAATGAATTTTTGATTTGCGAACAGCAGAGATCTCAATATGCTTTAGGCTCTCAGGGGAACATCTTCAGGTTTGTACGGATTTCACGAACCAGGGATACCCAAGCGATCATTTTCTGCTCTTATCGCTTTACTCTGTTCCAAACCTTCTTTTTCCCCTTCACATCCTTTTTTTACTTGTCTTATGTTTGGCGCAGCTTGGCCATTGGCCAAATATGACTATTGCGCCATAAAACACCAAAAGAACCAATCAACTCAATCTGCTTTAGAATTAGGAACTCGAAAATATCTTGTTTCAAACAGTTATCCTAAACTGAATTGATAAAAAAGATTTGGGTACCTCAAAAGCATGGATGAGAATGAATTTTTTTTTCTGTTTTAATACATTAAAGCGTATTTTGAGTTATTTAAAAATATTTCTTCATCGACTTTTTAATTAGTTTTACATAAGTTTAAATAAAGAACACGTATTTTATCTTAATTTGTGCTTTTTTTAGTTTCTAATAAGTGACCTTTTCTGGGCCCTAGCTATATCGCGGTTTTTGTTATCTCTCAAGACACGAGATGCATCGAAGAGTTGTTATGTGAGAAATCTTTGCATTAGTTATGAGTACGTATCATCACTCGTGTTCTACATCGTGGACATCAAGATAAACAGTTAGATAAGCAAACAATTTATTCCTAACATAGCTTTTATGAGGCATTTTCTGACAGACTAAATTGTGTCGGTTGTGTTTCTGCGGTGGAACTTGTTTCCTGTACGTATTCTGAACGTGACGTTAGTTCGCTTGTTTATTGAATTCAATTTCAGCGCTTCGCCTATAAAAATTCCAAAGAATAGAAAAGAATTCCGAATTGATATGATAGGTGATTAGTGGACACCAATTAGATTAAACACCAAACTTTGCCAGAATGATGATAAACTGCATTTCAAGGTAACTCCGATATGTGTGTGTGTATCCTGCAGTATGAAGTTGAATTTACGTCACACTGGAGCTACACACCGGGCTATTTTGTGACGGTGTGGGTCCATCCGCTACTGAATCCGAGATTTACGGTGGCTCAGTGGGTTTGCCCACTGCTTTAGCAACCTGCTAGTTGTAGGCTGCGTATGTTCGATTTCTGTTGGATTTGATTCCTAATTGGATGTGTTTCTTCTATGTCAATAAAGCTTTCCATGTGTGTATGAGTACAAATTAGCCCTCACTCTTCCTTCAAAAATTTTAGTTGAACACGCCGTGGCCATTTTCTTTTTCGTAAATCAGCTTATTAAGAAGGTAGGGGCAGGAACTTAAATTAATTGCAAGTTTAGGTTTATTTACTGGATAGTTGTATTTATATCGTTTTAAAAAGCTTAAGTAAGTTGAATTTAAGAATTAATTCAACTTAAACATTTAAAATAGTAATTCAAACATTCATTATTTTCCTAGTACAGCATCGTACGTACAAAGCATCCTCCCCTTCTGGTCACTGGATTCTTTCGCCATCTTCAAAAGTCCCATTTTCCTTTCAATGGGGCTACTGGTGATCTTTAAAAGTTCCTTGATATCGAACCTTACAATATATCCATTTACTTGACGTTGTTTTGCGCTCTTGTTCCCTTGCTCCATAAAACCCAAAGCAAACATTCCATAGTTCCATAAGGAAAAGTTTGATACAGACCAGCGAAATCATTGTTTACGTTGGAGAATAAAGTGACGTATAGGACTATGTTAACTGGCTGAAGTGGACGAACTTGCTTTACTTCAGGTAGGATATACCGTACCAAAGTTCCCAATAAAAGCTACGCCTGTGTATAATTCTTCCCATGATTGGGCAGCTGTAGCAGTTCTCTCAAGCCAAAAGCACATCGCCTTTGGTCATTCATTCTCCCTACCAATGGGGATCCTGAATATTAATGTTTAATTTGGAGCATTCTGAGAACAATTGGGCTTTATCCCACCTCATTTTGGTCATCGTTTACTAGAAAGAGCGAAACGCGGGCCAGGAGGGAGATTTATGACGTCCTCGTCGATGCTTGGACGGTAATCGTTTATCAAACTAAGTGTGGAAGGGGAAGCAGAACGAGGAGAACGTTAACCTTTCTCGATGTGTCTCATCAGTTTATTGTTACATCTAGCGGAGATTTCGCAGGTACAAGCAGAAGTTTAAAGTTTGGGTGCTAATTTGATTTGCATTGCGAGTTTGAATGATTCGTTTCTCTCTGAAATGCTTTGATATACGTATGTTAAAACAGAATATGTGTGCATAATCCTACTGTATAAAAGGCAATGGGGTAAAGATGTGGACCAGCTTTTATCCTCTGTCGTGATTAAAGTTAAGCAAAATATTTAAATACTTCTACGAGAAATTGCTCAACAATAAATAAATAAATCATGATAGATGTTAGGAAACGAGTAATGCAAGCGATAATATTTACGATATTATAGAAATCGCAAGAAATATTTCTGAGGCATTTTCCTTAAAACCTAAATTTAGTCGCAGTAGTATTTCTGCGGTGATACGTATTTCCTGTACATTTTCTGAACGTGACTTCAGTTAGCTTATTTTTAGAATACGATTTCAGCCCTTCGCCAACAAAAATTCCAAAGAATGAATTCCAGATTGATGTATGATAGCTGATTGATCAACGCTCAAAAGAAAACACCAAACATTGCCAAAATTGCGATAAACTACTTTTTAAGTTTACCACGATATCCTTCGTGCGGGAGCCCCATGCGATAGAAGTAAAATCTTCATTAACGATCTGTTTTGTTTCCACTGAAAAACCTTCTCATACAGAACTTAGAGAAAACGCGCAGGTGATAGTATAATCAAATTATTAATAAGAATGTAATTTTCTACATCTGGCAACGTCAGTTATTTGTTTAATTTTTTAGTTCCATTTCGAGTTATATGGAAATGTAGTTTTGAGTGGTAAATTTAATAGAGTTCTGGTACTATTGAGTTTTTTGCGAAATTATTACCGAGACATGTACTTTTTAATTTCAGGGTATTTTGAGCTGTAAATATTCACGAACCATGAAGCATATCAAGGGTATGTTTCATTTCGCTCTCATTATTTACGATCCCCATCCACAAATTTTTAACTTTCTAAACAGCATTAGTTTCTCCCATCACATTTGAAATATCACATTTGTGATATTAGCATTAGTTTCTCACATCACATTTGTGGCTCCAGTGCGATGTTAATTAAATACCTACCCATCACATTTGATTTTATCTTTAGCTTGTTTTATTTTACCATGTGATGTTATTCATCAATTATTTCATTGCTTCCGATCCTATAAATATACAGAAGTAATTTTATTAAATTTAATTCTAAACCTATATTAAATTTAACTAAAGCTTTTATCAATAATTTTATTTATCCTGTGCTTGGCACAATATATCCCGAGGGGACTCTACCAGAAATGCCAATCTATCAACCAACTTCATTATTTGCGATTACTCCACAACGAGCTTTACAGCTAATTTCGTACTGTTTTAGATTCAAATATCTAAACTATGCAAACCAGAGCTTTCTGTTTTGTAAACAAGGATTCGCTGGAGATAATATGTCAGACAGGGCAAATAGATAATATTGTGGTAAAGAGTGCAAACTTAAGTAACTCCCCCGTGACTTCCCAAGAGCGATTGGTACCGTCTGCTTCCGAACTTTGACTGGACTTGATTACCTTCAGTCCCATTTGTAATGCTTTGGACCGTGTGATACTTCAACTTATCCACTTTGGATACATGAATATGAACAGCGATCACCTTTTGTTTTGTCCTGATCTTGGTGACGTCGAGAGTGTACATCTCTATCTATTTTTGAAGTGACATGCTATACAGCAAGGCATCATATGCTGGAAATAGCAGCAATGGTCGTATGATAAATAATAAATGATGGTCTTATGATAAATATGGTAAATAAATGGTAAATTGGCTTATTGGAGTAAATTGTAGTAGGGATTGATTAGTGGTATAGCAAAATTTAGTTCTGTGCCACCATATATTATTTGATGATGTTAGAACGACTGCACGGACCCCACGTTGATTTATTGTTTATATTTGTCTAAAATTAGTTGACAGGAGGAATATGATTCAACCACAATATGAACTTTTTGTATTTGCCTACAATTGTTTGCAGGAGAAATATATTTACACCCCTAAATTGTTTTAATGTTTGCATTTGTTTACAATTTTTTGCAGGAGGAATATGATTATCCCATTACATTAATTTATTTTTGTATACGCCTACTATCGGCAACTTTCTTTATGTCACCTGAAAGTCATACTAGATAGTTTTAAGATCATAACTTGCAACGTAACCAAGAAACTTGGTATAGATTTAAATACATTGATTTATTGTTTTGGGCATTGTTAGAAATAGAGTTTGCACGAACGTAAAAAATACATCTAATCAGATTTTTATTTATATCAACTTTCATATTTCTTTTAATTGTTAATTATAATATAATATTAACAAAAAATTACTTAAAAACAATTATACTCGTACATATTGACTACTGCTTTTCAAACTGCAGCAGCTTCAGAAATTGAAGACGATTAGGTTTAGATTCTTTTTGCGACATTTGCGTAAGACTGGTAGTGATAATTTTCAAAATTAAACACAAATCCTGATTATATTAAGAGCAAAATATGCGAATTGCAGTTTTAATCTTGTCTCCAATTTGAGAAACTGATAAAGAAGCAAACTCATCATCAAATTAAAATGGAGTTTATTGAATATAGCTAAATCGATACAAGTAACGACAGTGTAATTAATTTAAGTATTTAATTTTATTTCAGTACAGTTATTAAAAATTAATTGACTTAATTCACAAACGCATTTCGTATAGAAAGGAACCGTTGAGATTTACGTTTTAGGGAAAGTAAAACTGTGCACTAAAAATTTGAAAAGGCTAATATCGTCGGCTTACAAGTGATACGCAACAAATCCGAATTTTCAAGATATGAATCTTTAGCTTTTCTAGATTAGAATGCGGTAATCTGTAAACTGGTGGTCAACTAAGTCATTTTTTCTCTGCATGAATGTGAGATGTCTTGAGAAACATACTTAGTATGAAAAGCATAATGAGTGCAACTTTTCACCTTCGATTTCTTAGAACTGTTTTTTGACTTGGTTTGTTTCATTTATAAGACGACGACATAAGAGAGATTTTCAGTGTAAACAAACAAATCAAACGGAAGACTGGGATTTTAGTTCATTTTACTCAAATGTCTCTCCTATGAAGCAATAGCGGGTATCTTAATGTAATTTATCCTCATTTTGGCGTTTAATCTAATCGGCGTTGACTAATGTACTATCATATTCCTTAGAATTTCTATTGACGACATGCTGAAATCGTATTCGAAAAACAAGTCATGTCCATAATACGTACAGGAAGTAGGTTTCACCACAAAATGGCTCCACCTACATTTAGTGACGAAAAAAGCCTATCAGACCGTAATTATTTTTGAAATATGTATTTCCACTGACTTCCTTTAAAGAACTTTCTATTTTACGAACTTTTATCGTCAATTGTAAATAGTAAAAAATATCTAAAATTTATTTTTTGAGTGATATGAATCAATTTATATACATTTAGTATTGTATGTAGTTTAAATTAGTTTTTTTTTAATTTATGCTTCATGAACCTTCCAAATGCTTAATATAGTGAGGTTGTAGGTAGAGTTGTATGAAACAGTGATAATGTGGAAAAAAGAGGATCCCATAATGGCCTACATTGTACACTCAACTGGTTTCCTTTATTTGTACATTAGATGGTTGTACAAACATCGTTCCTTAGATTGGATTTCAGAGTGTGCTACGTAAAAACAGAATGAGTGTTTGCTTTGGATGAATACATCGAGTAAAACTATTACTCTTCCTCGAGTAATAATAAAGTTTAGTTCAAATAACTAAATATGCTTTGGGAAAACGCGTTTTAGGAGCGTTTTATTTTATCTCTAGATTTCAATTAAACGGAGTGGGGGAAATCAAACGAAATTGCAGAGAACCAGCTGTGATAGTATTCATTGGTAATCTGCTTTAAATTTCAATTCTACTCGTATGAAAATTAAAGAAATTTGAGTAGAAATTTAATTTTTTATTTTTCTGTAACTCCTTTTAACTTTCTAATACTGTTTGCACTGAATTAAAGTTCGCTTTTATAAGGCTTTTAAAATATAAAAAAACCTAGGAACAATTGAAAGATTATATGCTCCTCAAACTAGTTGTAAGTCATGCGTTAAATGATATTCTTGTGCCCTTAGATCATCGACCAATTATCGACCAAAAAGTGAAACCTACTTCAGGTAAATGGAGTAAAATGATTGTATAAAGGATTTCGCATTTCAAGATGAATGGTTTAAAAAACCTCACTTTTTAAATTGAGCCCAGAGGGGTCATGTCTGAACGGAACGGTAGGTAGATAAGTAGGTAGGCGGTGCAGGTTCGATTCCTGTAATTTACAATGGTTGTATTTCTAACCTTCTGTTCAGGGGCCACGGTAGCCCGGTTGGAAGAGAAATAGTAACCGGAGGGTTGAGAGTTCGAATCCAACCAAAGACCTTCGTGTACAAAGGGAGCTGGTGCACGTTAAATCGGTCGTGGCCTCAAATGTCCTCACGTTGGCGTGGTGTGAAAGTTTGGAGAGTGGGGTGCCAGCTCAGGTGTGAACACGTCATTTGACCGTGGTACAAAATTACGTGGTGTTGTCCACGGATCTTTCCTCTCGGGTTTGATCCCGGACCGTTGCCAATAGCAGTTGTGTTGCTCCAGTGCAACGTTAATTAAAATAACTCCCTACCATGTCAGCAAAACTTTCATTGTATGCCTATAGCCATTGCTTGACGTTGCATGTCTTTGTTTTTAACACATAGCCAAACATGGCCCATGCACCATAAAATTCCAACCAAACCTAGACGGTATTTCGTAAAAGTTACAACTGTCAAATATTGCAATAACTACTCCACAATGTTCTGTAAGAAGAATTCGGTTTTTCATCCTTCATGGAAATTTTATATTTTTAGTTGTGACTGTATTCTGCGATTCATTAGTGTCTTCCACGTTAGATGATTTGAGAAATTAGAGTTCCATTAGTGCTATTACATCTAAAAATGCTCGTTTAAAATCACTTATTTTTATATTATCCATTAGCACAGCGGTTCTCAAACTAGGGCGCCCCTTGAGCGCTAATAGATGCTTTCAATTAAGCTTAAAACATCTTAGAAAGGACCCTTATCCTAAATGGGGCCGTTGTAGTACGGTTGGAAGAGAAGTTGATTAGCAACAGGAGGGTTGGGAGTACAAAATTTGATTCAACCAAAGACCGTCGTGCACGTGGGTGCTGGTGCATGTTAAATATGTCGTGACCTCAAATGTCTTCACGTTGTCGTCGTATGGAAGTTTGGAGAGTGGGGTGCCAGCTCAGTTGTAGGTCACGTGATCTGACTTTGCTTCAAAATTACGAGGTGTTGCCCTCGAATCTTTTCCTTCGGTATTGATTCCGGATCGTTGCCAATAGCCCTTTGTGTTGCTCCAGTACTACGTAATTCAACTTCGTACCTACTTGTTTTCCATTAGAGATGCTTGAAGGAATGTTTATGTGCACTTGGAGACAAATTGAGAGAATATATTTCTTAAATTGCCAAGATTATTAGTAAACTACCTCTTTCCTTCAACATTTTCAAAATAAATAAATAAAATTATGTCTTTCCCGAGTCACCCCCTACTCATCAAAATGAACGAGTCCTGTTCCTATAGCGACCGCCACCACCAAGACATAACTTGCGACGGTCACCGAAATAAGATATAGATGACTGTGTAGAAATTTCAGTTTGAAGCCCTTCAAGCTTTATCCGTAGCCAGGCTTTAAAATGGTTGATGAATAGATAGAGGGAAGGCTCTATCCACCCCACCCCACCCCCCGATTTTAGGAACACCAATTAGGGTCCATGTAAAGTTGACCTGAAGGGCACTTAGCTCCAGTCACGCAGGAACACAAATGAGGAAGCTTTGCCTATCTCCATGGTCACATGGTATTTGAAGTTTAGTTTTCACACCGAAAAGCGATTCTTGGATATATTTGTCGAGACCTGCCAAAACTCCTCTGGGGCCTTCTCTATATCCGTAACTTTAGCTAATCGGGGCGGAGGGGCTGTTCCACAATTAAGTAGACCACCCAGACATGGTTTCGAGAACAATTGTAGTGATATATAGTACCTGACTGTTGGACTGCATTTAAATTTATTTTTGTTTGACATTAAAACCAACAATTCCATTCTTGTAAATGTAAAATTCTATTATTCCCCACCCAGCGGCTCACTGGAGGTTCATAGGGGTTTCTATGCGTCGGGTAGTAGACCCGAAATATTTCGTGGAGCGAGATGTCCGATTTTGTCGAGTGCATTCGGGCGTGCCGCTTGGAGGGTTTAAAACCGTGTGGAGCTTGACTATTTTAGGATTTGAAAGGTGTTTCGTATTTAAATGTGTTGAGAAACGCTGCACTAGTATGTCGAGAAAGATCAGTCATTCGTAACATCTATGAGACTGATTTTCAGTGTAAAAAACAAACCAGACGGTCTGCGAAGATTTTGCTTCTGTTTAAATACTGTCAAGTGATACATATCGTGGTTACCTTGAAATGTAATTTTTCGCAGTTTGGGCAACGTTTCGCGTTTAATCGAATTGACGTTGACTAATCAACTATCATATAGCAATTCGGATTTGATTCTTTGCCATTTTTATTGGCGAAGGGATGAAATCGTGTTAGAAAAACCAAGCCATCTGATATCAGGTTCAAAATACGTACAGAAACACGTATCGCCGTAGAAACACTACCGTCACCTATATTTAGTATGATAGAAAATGCCTCTTCCAATTTCAGTTTAAACATCTAATACCACTGAGAAACAACTCTCGTGAACTTAGTTTCTTATTGTCTATAATTAATTTGTAGTTTCAGCTGTAACAAGTGGAACTGATTTAGCAACGTAGAAAAACGTTGCTAATTCTTAGAATACACTTTCATGAAGGGCTTAAAAGTTATCAGAAATGAAAGGCTCTACTTGTTTCACGTACGCTTAATAAGAAAATTACAACTAGTATTTATTTGAAACAAGAAGTCTAGAAACACGTTACCTTCTCAAAACAAATCGCAAGTAAATATGTGAACTCTTGGAAAGGTCACATCGTATCCAGAAGATCACGCAAAGGTAGCAGGGAAGTATTTAGAGACCCGTAAAAACAATCATTCTAAGAAAGGAATTGGGGATTAACAAACCGGGATAAGTTAATGCATTAAACTTCCTAGTTTAAAACAGATCCCATACATATCTCGATTACACATACCTATAAACTGATACCTAATGAACTTTAATTGTGAATAAAATTTGGTGAGAAAACGCAAGTGGAGAGAGGAAAACTTTGAATTTATTAAGGATGTGTGTAGTATTTATATTTCTAATTTCAATTTAATCATAATATAACTCAACTTATCCAAACGGATTGTTTATTTCATGGTTCTTCCATCTGATAAGCTTGAGTACTTGAACTCAAGCTAGCGTGAAGTCATTAAAAGTAAATCTTTCCAAATTAAAAATAAACACTTTGCGGTTTCAACCAGTTTCCACGTTCAGTTTTCTTATTTCAAGATGAGTCTTTTCTATTCCTATCTGAACACAAATCCCAATCAGGACATAGATGTTTGTAGTTTTTCGGAATCCATTAAGCCCGTTGGTCTCTGTCCCTTGTGACCAAAAATGACCGTATAGCGACAAAACTGAACAAAATCTATCCGAAGACAGCCAGGGGCTCAGTTGTTTTGCCCAACGTCTTAGTAAAGTGCGAGTTGTAGACTGCGCAGATTCAATTCCTTTCTGATTCCTGGTGTATTTCTCTCTTCTGTATAAGCAAAACCTGTGTGCTCATGTTCATTACTCATGTTGTCTGTCGTGTGCTTGGCGCAGTATGGCCAAATTTGCCAATGGGAAGGGGAACGAACACAAGATGGTGAAGTGGAAAAGGCTCAAAAACCGTTCGACGACGTAAAGAAACTGCTGATGAAACAGGCTCGATTTGGTTTGCCTGAAGCAACAAAAAACTCGGGTGTAGCCGGATAGTAAAGTTAGTTATTTAATAAACATGGAATTCATGAAACAAAACAATGAAACTAAAAAGTTATTCAGTGAAAGCATCTGTCCTGTTAAACAACTGCTTACATTCTGTAGGTATACTTAGTGAATTTTTGAATTTAAGAACAATCCAGAAGTGTTTGCTGACCGATGAACTCACCGCGCTTTCTCGAGGAAGATGAAATTACATTGCAACTTTTGCCATTATTTTACCTCTGCCCACCTTTTTACCACCTTTTACCTCTGCCCACCTTTTACAACGTTCGGCATTATCAGAGAGAAGCATCCGTGCAAACAACTTTTGAAGCAGCTGTACTCACGTTAATCTTTTTCACTACTTTTTCTTTTTGTTCTATGCTCTAACTTCGTGTGACACATGAGGATTAATATTGTATTCGTCGGTACCGTTGCGATAAAACAAATAATGCTTGCATCAGTCATGCTGACAAGCATTCCTATGTCCAGTTTCGTATTCTTAACTGATGAAAATTCTTATTTAACCGATATCGCGGCAAAGAAATTCAACACCAATTAGAACACTCTTCGCTGCTTGTCATTAGAACTTCTACTGATTCATCAATCTTAATTCGCTGTCGATAATCAAAATTGTCCTCTAAGTACGCTTCCCACTTGGGCGAGATCGCAGGAAAACATATATACAAAATGGTTGAAGTTGCTAAGCGATATTTACCTCTCAATGAGGCAGAAATCTAATTACCATTTAATTAGTAGTGGATAGAATTGAATAAACTAAACGCACCGAAGAAGCGAAAAATAAAATTGAAAATTTATTTCATGCAAAAACGCCTCTCTTAAATGATGTGTTTACGTTCTGGATTTTTAGTAAATTTCCTGGTGAGAGTACACGATGTTCCATACACAACTTTCCTTAAAGGTTTCTTTCGTTCATTTGACAACCAATTGAATTTCAGAATCAATTCGTGTGCGCAGTTTTTGCACTCCTTTTCAATTTTTGATCACGAACTTCGTGTCCGTGAGACTTTACGGATGCAGAACAAACGAATTGTGTCAATGATCAGTCACAGTACTTCATGTTTAAATAGTACGCCTTGTACAGTTATGATTAGAGCCCATGTTAAATGGTAGAATTATATGCAATCAGACACAAGAGCGCACCTACGTAAGGGATTATAGGAAATTCAGCCTCTCCCAGACCTTAAAGGGAGAGACTTAGCTTAAGGGAGATCCTTACTTTAAGGAAGACCACTACCCTAAAAATGACCAAAACTATTGAACTTTTTTAGTGTCATACTAATTGAAGAATATGTGTGCAAAATTCTCTTTGACTGTAGCTACATTATTTAGGGTTATTTAAATTTTCCAGTTGAATATCTCGAGTGAAACCGATTAACTTTTAAACTATAAACTTCACAACTGTAAACTTCGAACTCATGGAGCTTAAAAATCGCCAGTGGGGCTCAAGATAACACAAAGTCCACCCTCTGTATCAGTGAGAAAACAAACTCCAAGCTAAATTTTCGAAAAATAAAATTCGTCATCTGACCGTGGTTCAAAATTACGAGGCGTTGTCCTTGGATCTTCCCTTGGAGTTTGACCCCGGACATTCGCCTATAACCTGTTGTGTTGCTCCAGTACAACGTTAATTAACTACCTACTTACTAAAAATTAAAATAGAATTTGTCACTTCGGGATAGTTCCCGGATCGTCGCTAATAGCCTATTATGTTACTCCCAATGCGACTTAAATTCAACTTCAATTACCTACCAAAAATAAAATATAGTGCGTAATTCCAAATAGTCTCTTTGAATTCTACTTTTTCTTAATGAAATTGTTTCTAATAAATCATACTTGGTGAATAAAATATTTTATAAAGTTTAATTATTTTTAATAATTCCGGAAATTTTCCGATTCTATCATTTTCTCGTTTGGAACGTTCTACATTATCTAAACGAAAATTTGTCACATAGGAAAGCACTCGAAATTTCTGTTATGAAAATGTAATTGTTAGGAGTATATACTCCATACCATTTCTACTTTCATTGTCTTTACGTCCAGGAAGGATAATTATGCATAACGTTTTAAAATTCGAATGCCCATTACAAAAGAAATTAATTTAATTTAATATATGTTTAATTTTAAACAAATGCCATTCAACTAAAATGAGATATATTTTCTTCAGGAACTAGATATCTGTTTATTAACCTTCTGATAAGTTTGACACGCATAATTCCACTTTACAATCTGCAGCCCTACTTGACTATCTATTCGCTACATGACTTCTAATCAGTTTTGACCTTCATGACCAATAGTCTTGAAAGGATTTTATTCTAAGGAAAGGACCAATGGTATTTTCATAGGCTTTTTTCTAATTAAAGGACCAAAAGAATTTGTCCATATAATTCTTATCTAAGGAAATGACCAATAGTATCTTTCCAAAAGACTTCTAATTAGAGGACCAAAAGAATTTGTCCATATAATTCTTATCTAAGGAAATGACCAATAGTATCTTTCCAAAAGACTTCTAATTAGAGGACCAAAAGAATTTGTCCATATAATTCCAATCTTAGGAAAGGAGCAATATTATTCCCAAGGTCGAATGAATCCATGGAATATTTAAACCAATAGGTGTAAGCTAATAGGTGAAATAATTATACTATAAAAATCACAAAATTACAATTTTTGTGTAGGACTACGTAGTTTTGACGTAGAAGTACGTCTAACCACGTATGACGTGACTTACGGCTGGCCACCTAAGATAAAAGTAGGTTCCAATTTAAATATTTATATACACTCACGTCCAAAAGTTAGGCATAATTCGTAAAATGCGAAAAAATCGGAGTAAATATTGGACACAATGGTTCAAAATCACTTGTGGAGAATCGTGGGACGAAGGTAAAACATTGTGCATATGCAAAGCAGTTCAGTCGACGTCAACATGTGCAAAGAACCGGTGCACGTCGGAAGGCGTATAAAACGGCCTCGAAAGGTGGAAAGATGTCACAAAAATGCCAACTGGACATGTTTGTGAAGAGACGAATTATAGGAATGCTGGAATCCGGTCGATCCCAAACCGAAGCGTCTCGAATTATGAATGTGCCTCAGTGTGTGATCTCCAGACTGACGGAGGTTTCAAATCACTGGAGATGTTATGCAATGACCAGTACCAGATCGGCCAAGGGCAACAACCACTCGGCAAGACCGATATTTGGCGATAACTGCGCGACGTCAGAGGAACCATTCTGTCAGAAAGCTGGGTTCAGCCCTGACAGCCGCCACAGGAGTCATAGTTTCGAGAAAAACTTCTTACAGGAGACTCAGACACTTTGGTCTTTATGCCAGACGACCAGCATTTTGCATTCCCCTCACATCTGCACAGAAATGCGCGTGTTTACAGTGAAGTTTGGAACATCGGTACTGGAGTCGACAACAGTGGTGAATGCCATGTTCTGTGACGAGTCCAGGTTTAGTCTGCAAATTGGATCTCGTCATACCATGATCCGGAGAGAACGTGGAACGCGTTTTCACACCGGGAAACATCACGAAAAGACATCGTTTTCCTTCAGGGGCGTCATGGTCTGGGCAGGCATCATGCTGGACGGTCGCACAGACCTCCACATCTTTGACACGGGGTCTATTACCAATCTAAGATATAGAGACGAAGTCCTTGAGCCTACCGTTCGCCTGATTCGAGGTGCTGTCGGTCCTGGTTTCATATTCATGGATCATAACGCGCCTCCTCATCGTGCAGCCCTGGTCGACGCCTTCCTTCCAAGTGAAGATATCCGCCTCATGCAGTAGCCTGCCAACTCTCCTGATCTGAATCCTATAGAGCATGTGTGGGATATTCTCGGAAGACATTGCAGCCCTCAGCCACCCACCAAGCTCCGTTCCGGGATTGAAAACTATTCTCCGTGAGGCATGGAACTCTGAGCACACAACTCATCCATACCCTCATCGAAAGTATGGGAAATCGTTGTGCAGCATGCGTGGCTACCGGATTAAACTTCAGCATCACATTGTTTTAATCATTCTGTTTCACTAAAGTTGACACTCGTATTGTGAACCAATTTCTTTTAACCTTTTTCTCTGGATAAAAAAATCATTATCCTTGATTTGCATTGTTTTCTTCTATAACCCTATTACACCCGGCGTTTCCTTAAATTCCGAAGAAGATTTTCTGAAGTATTCACATAAACAGCAATTATGCTTAATTTTTCGACATGAATACACCTAAAAGTACGTGTTAACATATTCTTAAACAGCATAGTCATACCCGCAATACATCCGGTTCTCGAACCTCCCCTCCTTCCCGTGGTTGGGGCAAGGGATGCAACATTCGGTTGGAAGAGTAACGGACTAAGAACAGCAGGATTGCGAGTTCGAATCCAACCAAAAACCTTCGTGTACAAAGGGGACTCGTACACGTTAAATCTGTAGTGTGTCCTCAAATGTCCTCACGTTGGCGTGGTGTGGGATTGGGGTGCCAGCTCGGGTGCTGACGTCGTCATCTGACCGTGATTCAAAATTACGAGGTGTCCTCGGATCCTTCGGGATTGATCCCGGACCTTCACCAACATCACCTTTTGTTGCTCCAGTACGACGTAAATTCAACTACCAACCCTTTCTGAGCACATTAAACTGCTCTGATCTTAGAGGGGAATAGCACGGATATCGAATGGAAAAAGTGCGTATTTTTATATTTTTCCCGCTTAGACTATAAATAAAACTATTGAATGAAAGCAAGGGTTATTACTCCAGCGAGGCTACACGCTTTGCTGATCCTGACATCAAGACTTCCCGCAGTTTCATCAAAGGAGTGTGGAACAGATGAGGTATTGTGTACCTCTGTCCCGCCTCGGAACTGTTTCAGATTAGGATCGTGTTCTGCAGTTGTTATCAAACCGGGGCACACAGGGGAGTATCATTAAGATGAGTGTATTTTATTTCACAAAAAAGAGATGGACAGAATATAGTTCACCGAAAGGAAACAATGAGTGGGAGAATTTATTGACAGGATTTTTCTTCAAGTCAAGTAACTCTAAATGTTAGCCTCTAGGTTTAATTTATGTATTAAGTTAGTAGGTGGAAGTGGGGTGTAGATAGATGGTGGAGCGCTTCTGGGAATTATGTGATTTTTTTCTTATTAATTTTCTCTATATTACATTATTATTTTTCAATATAATTTCCCTTAACTACTCACTTTTGTGAGAAACCAGTTTCTAGGTCATCTAGAAAAAACGTTCTTTTACAGCTTATTGCAGGCTTCAATCAAAAATATGAAAGCTTCAGAAATTGATCAATGCAGATAAAAACAAGATGCTAAATATGATCTACAGCTACTTCGGTGTAAAAAAAACGTTCCCAATCCTTAAGATCAAAGTAAAAACAAGAGGGTAAAACAAAATTTTATTGTATTACCTTTAAATAATGTTGCCTTCACTTAGGTGACACAGGTTCAACTTTATTCTCTGGATATATTTCTCTTCTGTTTGTAAAAAACTTTCCTTGTGTACATATATCCATTTACTTGACATTGCTTGGCTCAGCTTAAACAAATAGGCCCTTGCGCTATAAATCCCAACCCAATCAAACCCGGGAAAGCTTTATTCTGATGGAATTCTACAAATAGCTAAATAAAGCAGTACTATTGTTCATGGTTCAATTTGACTCCTGGTTGAGATACGATGCCAACCAACTTATGCGTTAGATAAGATAAAAATAGATAAGACTCGTTTAACTCGAGGATGGATCTCGGAGATAGGGCTACTGCGCTTGTTTAAAATCAAACTGATGACAAAATTCTCAACAGCTTTGAAGTACAGCATATTTGTTGCTTCCCTTGTTTTTGATGTCTCATGCGTCCTTGTTATCGGGATTGCTCTTTGAAAAGCATTCTCTGCAAAGTTAAATGTAAGTGGAGGTAGTTTTCCTGCGTATTTCCTGTATGTATTCTGAAAGGCGACGTCAGTTGGCTTGCTTTTCGGATACGATTTCTGCGTTTCGCCAATAAAAATTTCAAAGAATGAATTCCAAATTGATATATAACAGCCGATTGGTCAACACTAATTGTATTAAATGTCAAATGTTGCCAAAACGGCGATAAATTACATTTTAAGGTAACCCCCGATATGTGTCATGACAGACCATTTGGGTTGAGGATGTAAAATGATTTTCCGTTTGGCATGTTTGTTTAGACTGAAAATCTCTCTCATATGAAACTTATATTCACAGCATTTTTAGAACTGTTAACCATAAAGTGCAAACTTTGAGATACCGCTTTCTTGACTAGCATGACAGAATACTGAATAAACTCTCCAATTACGTTTTGTTTTCTCTTTTGTTCCCAAGGATGCAGTATATTCCCTTCAGTTCTGAAACCGAATACCGTCAAGGAAAGGTATTACTTATTCTTTGAAAAGAAAACTGCCAACCCCTGCCTGACGAGAGACACTTGAAGTGGAAATAAATGGGGTTCTTGACAAACGCGTGGCTAAACGCTGCCGAATATGAAATGAGATCATTTAAAATCGGCAAAAACGCGCAAGGGTCAAATAAATTTTTCCTTCTGAAGGAATTGCAAAAACCGCCTGTTCTACGTAAGAGAAGGCAAAGCAGAATCATTCCTTTTTTTTGTCTCACCATTCCCAATGTTGGAAGTGGTGAGAATAGCATTAATACTAACGATCATTCTCGCCGTTACGGTTGAAGGAAAACAACTGCCCTTGCCTCTCGCATATATTCTTTGTCTTGGCAAAAGGCGGTACAGATAGAGGCTTGGAAACCTGAATTCCACTCTATAAATCAGTGGGGTAATTTGGAAATCGCAGTTTTCGTACAGAAGGATGTAACATCGAAAATTTTTTGTCTCTTAATAATTACCTCCTTTAAATATGCGTTTAGAACAGATTTGCATATGCGAGGCTTTTTTGTCACGGTAGTGTTTCTGCAGCAGAACGTGTTTCCTGTGCGTATTCCGAATATGACATCACTTTGCCTGTTTTTCGAATACGTTCATAGCACTTCGCCAAGAAAAATTCCAAAGGATAAATTCCGAATTGATTTATCATAGCTAATTGGTCAACTCCAAAAAGAAAACCCCAAACGTCGCCAAAGCGGCTATAAACGACATTATTTTTATGGTAACCCCATATATGTGATGCAAGGACATTTAGTGGGAGGAAGTAAAATCGTTTTCCATCTGGTTTGTTTATTTTACTCTGAAAATCCCTCCCTTAAACACTAGCCTTATGAAAGGTTTAACCACCTTTTTTATTTCCAACTTGTATTTTCACAAAATGTCGAATTGTACAACGCGTAATTTAAAGAGATTTTTTTGTAAGTGTCCCCCTCTATGTCTAAAGTTTTCCTCGAACCTTGCTATATCGCTGATCTCATTATTTCGTAGTTTTCTTGTCTCCCAAGAAGCGCGATAAATTATGGGTTTTGTAGCTCTAATATAATTTTTTTGCTACACGAGAGTTAATTAGAGATAAAGAGTGGGAATTGATGCACTTAATGTTAACATTTTCTTTTATCTTTGAATGTCTAATTTGTAGAATAACATGGGTTAGGACAGAACTTTGTGGCTAATATACACACCAATACACTAGCTAACTTTCGTTATGGTAGTTTATATAGTAGTTGAGCAACGAATCAACTAGAATTACTTTTTTTTACTGAAAATTAGTGTGAAGTTGCACTGTTATTCGCACGATCTGCTGTAACTTCATTCTCACAAAAAGAATATCATGGTTGAGATTCATTTGCCTTGTATGAAACTTAGTTTACTATTGTAGCAGTTGGTTTAATTTCCATGAAATAAATATAATGAAATCATTTGACATAAGCTTTTATCCATTCATTTTTCAACCCCAATAACCAATAGTAATAATTAAATAATTGTTTTTATAGAGCATGAAATTAAAGAATTGGTGTCACTTTCTGATAGAAACAATGTACACTAGATTTATAAATGTTACTCGATTTCCCTTCATTAAAACGATTGACTCCAATTTCTCTTGGTCCGCAAAGCCTCTTTCAAACTTCTCAAATTTCGAGCAAGTAAAAGCACAACCACCTTCTTAACGTATTGGGTTGTTGCAAATGAAATTATCGAATCCATGGGTAATTAAAGAAGTAAACAAGAAAAGGAAAAAGCATACCTATTAATCAAAGAAATGAACAAAGGTGTTGCCAACAAGTGACAGGATACTTATGCCCCGTTTAAAAAAAAATCAGCAGTTATGGAAGTAATGAAGTCTTCCACATCCTGATAGACTTCCATCATTGGTAAGACATTTCTTCCATTGAAAATCCTATGATAATCCGTTGATGAAAGATCAAGATACTAATGATTAAGCTGTTTCGTATGTCAAATTATCAATTTGCTTCATCAGAGATTCTCTAACATAGACATGTATCTGTTTTGCAACCTACAATCTTCTCTGCATGACTTCTAATCAATTTTAACCTTGACCAAAAAATATTTCTAGGATTCTTTCTATCAATAAATGGGGTTATTTAGTCATGTGTTTTAAGTAAAAGAAATACTACAATACACAGAAATCTCGTGATACTCAGAGGGTTAAATCTCCAAATGAAAGGCTTTTCCTTTCAAGCTAAATGTAAGTGGTGGTAGTGTTTCTGTAGTGGAACGAGTTTCCTTTACAAACCACACACAATGTATCGATGTATCGAATGTGATGTCATTTGTCTTGTTTTTCGAATACGATTTCCGCACTTCGCCATTAGAAATTCCAAAGAACCAATTCCAAATTTATTTTTGATAGTTGATTGGTCAACGCCAATTGGATTAAATGCCATGTACTTTATCGCCAAAATGGTGATTAACTACATTTTAACATTTGGGTAACAGGAAGTAAAATTTTAATCTGCCACCTTGTTTGATTACTTGCATTGAAAATTCCGTCCATACAACCCTATAAAGATTTTAACAGATCAAAATTTCAGAGCGAATCTTAATCCAATGCAATTCCTTAAAATCAAAAATTCATTGTATCTTATATTTTGTTAAAAATCTTTTAATACCTGGAGACTCGTTTGAGCATTAAAATAACAGCTATTTTTTTAGCTTCAAAGCGTTAAAAATATATTCATTCTTCTCCCACTTGACTCAGTCTGAGCTAGGACATCTCCAAAGACCGTAAGCCTTGAGTTCATTAAGAGCCAAATACGGCCTTTTTAAGAAATCGATATTAATCGTCATGAGTCTCCATTCGGCTACATCATAATGCTCTTATCGAAAAGTGAGTACACCTTATCCAAAGGTGTACTCATTTTTGCATTTTTGCCGCCATGGGGCCTCAGTTTTCCTTCAAAAACTAAAATGCTTTTTTCAGAATTTCTAGACTCTTGAGTTCCTTTAATAGTCAATAAAATAATTTTTTTGGAGAGGGTTTTTCTCGTGACTGAAGACGTGAGGGATTATTGTAGCATGAGATTTGATGCATTTTGGTAGACAGGGTACAAAAGTCTCTTTAACCCTGCAAGTGGTTTTGACGAGATATCTCGTCCATCAAGATCTGCTCAATTTTCTAATCCATCAAGATTTTGCCTGTTATTTTATGATGATGAGATCAAGATCAAGATGGTCAGTTTTGTCGAAACAATTTCCAAAAAGCAAGGTTAAACTACGAGTATTTTTGTATTCGCCGATGACAATAAATAATAGCAGTCAGTAGCCCAATTGGTAGAGTCGCGGATTAACAACCAGAAGGTAGCTAGTTCAAAACTCGATCCGACTAAAGATTGCATTGTACGTGGGGGCTGGTGTACGTTAAATCTGTCTTGACCTCAAACAAGTTGGCGTGATGAGGAAATTTGAAGATTGGGGTGCCAGCTCACAGATGTTGACCTCGTCATCTGACCGTGATTCAAAATTACGATGTGTTCTTGGATCTTTACCTTCGATATTGATCCCGGACAGTCGGCAATAGTCCGTTGTGTTGTTGCAGTGATACGAAAATTCAACTACCTACATACCAACCTGACTATTAATGACAATAAGCAAATATACAAGTCTGATTTCTCTAAATGTTTTTGAAGAAATCCTGTATCTTATTCTATTTATACTTTCATATGTTGTCATAAACGATTAATTTAATAAATTGTTAAATAATTTATTAACTTGTTTCATTTGTGAAATATTAGAGAAATAAGCACTGTATGCGTTTATAATTAATTTGCAGAGAGGTAAAAATAAGAACCAATAAATTTTTTGGAGCTTGGGCTCCCTGTGGCTATTCCACTGTCGTCAGCAGTTTCTGCAAAAAAAATTGAAGCGGTATCCAGTAGATACAACACATTCTGAAGTGTTTTAAAAATATTTTGTTAATTGAAAATATAATCTTTAGTCTCATATTTGTATATGTAACATATTTGTAATACTATGTGATTTTTTTTCGCATGCTATTCCCATTATACTTTGATCAGCGATTAATATTTTAATACAGTATATCATTTGAAAAAAAGTTTTTAAATCAACCCATAAAGCTACGCAGCAAAATCTTACATTTCAACCATCGAATTAGAAGCAAAACTACTAAAAGAACTCAATCAACGTTAAAAATCAACAAAAGAAGTACATTTGACGCCAAAAGAGAAAAGCCAACATGAACTTATCGTCTGAGAAGAGGTAATTTGACCTATACTCAGAATAGCAGTTCTTTATCCGATATCTGTTAATGATGAGCCTTTCGACGGTTAACAGTTACGGGAACCATTACCAAGATAAAAACGACGCAGCTGAGAACGGTGATGAAAAGAGTGATAAGTGAAATTGGTTCTCTGTGCTTGTGCATTACTAAAAATACAGATAAAACAGGTGGATGTGTATTACGGATGATAGCTGAAATTACTGGAATCACTACCGTAGAACATTAATCATTTCTGTGGGAAAGAAATTCTTACAGAATGGTTCGCCTTTTTCCCCTAGAGGAATAGAATTTTATTTCACACTCACTGAGATTAAATTTGTGTTGTGTTGGTTGGGAATTTCTACCTATTAAATCAGTTCCATTAAATTTTATTGCCCAGTCAGATTATTTTTTGCTTCGAGAGTAATTTCTTTTCTAAATCATTTGCCGAAATTGATGTTTGTCATTATGTCTAGCATTTTATGACGGTAAAAAAGGCTTTTGGTGTATCGAAGTAATCTCGTACTGAGATTTTTGGTGTAATTGACTTTAAATTTCAGGAAAAAACTTGCGCAAATTGTTGAAAAGAATAAATTTGTAATTTGATATTTTTCTTCTCGTAAGGCATTTTAAATTAAACTCGAACTGTTTACGTTGCACGTTTAAGTATATTCTTCTATACGTTATGGGGTTGCCCATTTTCAATTTGAAATGCGGTTGCATTATTTTATAGAGTGATCAAATTAGATCTCGCGCAGCATACAAGTGACTAGAGCATCAAACCATCTCATACAATATGTAGTTCAGGAAACACTTAGTAGGAATTGCTATTAACACTTAAATGTCACGCGTGATTATTTTAACACTTCTAAGCAAAACGATTTGTAAACAAAGATCAAGCCTTGAAAGAGACTGCATTTGAAGTGACTTGAGTAAATTTCATTCTTTATGCTTTGTATTGAAAAAATTTCTCGTTTTTAAGGAACTTTGCATAGTTTAAAGTAAATATCTAATCTCCAAACTAATACCAACTTCAGATGGTGATTGAAACTTTTTTAATAACTAAAAGCCTGCTCATCTTTATTTTTCTTTTATTCCGCATATTTTGTTTCATGGTTGATGTTCAGTAAGTTAGTTTGTTATATGCTGTACCAATTTAAAACTATCCCTCCAAACGTATTATAGTTAAATCATATTTTATAAATTTCTAAAATGATAGCAATAAAACTATTGCAAAAAGCATGTTTCCGCACAAAAATTATTATTCCATTTGTACATACAGTGAATAAAAAAGTCTCCGTACGCACTTACTATTTGAAATAAATGGCTCTATTATTTGAAGAATATAAATATTGAAGAAATAAAAATGGAAAAACAGATTAGCATAATTACATAGAAAGTTTCTATTGCATTTAAACAAAAAATATTAATATAATTTAACGCATAATTCACAATAACACGAAAATGTGGCACATATAAAGCAAAAAGTCTCTGTACGGTGAAAAATATTTCATTAAATGTTATTTCCTCCTCCTTATGTTTCATCATTTAATGGTCAGTTTAACCTGCTTTTGCTTTAATGACCTCTCAGAAGTTTAGGCATGACTCCCACAAGTTTTTTGTTGTTTCTTGAATAATTTTGTTACAAACGTCCAGAATGGCACTTTTCAGGTTATTTTTGCTGCTGGTATCATAATTTTTCAGTTCACATTTTTCGTTCATAATTTTTCAATGTAGTTGGTGCAACATATGGTAAAGGCAATTCTTTACAGAACGTTGAAGTGTTTTGAAACGTTATCCTGTTGGAAAATAATTGGTCTTCCAAGAGACAGTTTCGTAGCACTAGCAAGTATTTTGTTTCAAAATGTCTAGGTACACATAGCTATGCATGTTACCTTCAACAAAACATAAACTACGCACATCAGAAGAACTCATGCAACCCCATGCCTTTGCATTTACTCCATGTTTACCGCCATGTTTTACAGTTCTACATAAGTTTTTTTTGTTTGCATTTGATTTTTGGGTTTTCTCCATGCCATAACTCGTCAATCTGAACCATAGGGACAAAATTTTGATTCATCCCTGAAAAGTACAGAATCCCAGAAAGTTAAGGGCTTACATGCTTTTTGCCAACTCCAGACGCTTTCTTCTGTTAAGTTTGCTAATGAATGACTTCTTACGTGCAACATGCCCATTGTAGCCATCTTTTTTATTACTTTTCTTATTCTGAGGATATATTTCAAGAGTGTAATAAGTTTTTAACAAGGATGCAAGTTGTGGTGTACTAGTTCGTGGATTACCGCGAACCTTTCGCAGAATATTCTTCGTGTATACGGCTCAATTTCTGAAGTCTTCCGGATGGATTCCTATTTCCAGTTTCTACCTAATTATATCTTTCAATGATTTTAACAGTAGATTTCGATTTGTTTGCGATTTCGCCAATATTTTACTCATCGATAAACAGTCATTTCTCAAATTTATGACCAACAAGCGAATAGCTTCCGGAATTCTCCTTTTAGGTGATCTCCACTGGTATAAAAATCGTTTGAAATGATTACTTACACTATACTGAAGTTCTTTTTCATTCCATAATTATGATAATTGAATGCGGGACTTCCAGACTACGTTCTAATCAATTTGCATAGTGCGTACGGAAACTTTTTTTGCCTTTCATTTTGTATGATTTCCTCAAAGTTTTAGATTACTTTTTATTTGTGAAAATTAAGGAATTTTTGTTGCGAACACATTCTCTAGTATGAAATAAGTTTCTTGTGCAGTTTCTGAATCTTTGGTAAGATTTCTTTAGAAGCTATAATTTATAAGCCGTTTTCGTTTCCGTACGGAAACCTATTTTACCCACGGCATTTACATTGTTATATGTTACACTCACCTGCCAAAAATTGCTTCAAACAAGCCATGAGTGATTTTCAGTATGAAAAAACAAATTGGACTGGAAACAGTTCCTAAATGCTCTTCCCGTTGGCATGGTGTGAAAATTAGGAGACTGGGGTGCTGACCTCATCATGGCTCAAAATTACAATTTGTTGTCCTCGGGATTGATCCTGGACAGGCGCCAATAGCCCGTTGTGTTGTACTAGTGCGACGCAAATTCAACTACCTGCCTACTAAAATGCTCTCGTATGATATTTATAGGGATTATTTTAAAATGTAATTAACCGCTGATTTGGAGAGTTTAGCTTTCACTTTAACTGGCGTTGACAAATCTACTAATATATATCAATTCGGAAGCAAATCTTAATAATTTCTGTTGGCGACGTGCTAAAATCGTATTTGAAAAACAAGCCAAGTGACGATACGTCCAGAATACATATAGGACACACGGTCCGCCGCAAAAAGACTAACGCCACCTACATTTAGAAAGCCTCTTACGTAATCAAAGACACAACCTAGTTTTCTGTTTCACAAATTATGAAGTTCGCTTTAAAATTGTGCCTAAGAAAACTTTTTGAAAGATTATTTAATGAAATACATTGCTCATGTAAGGTTTTTAACTGTTACTTGGAACTGAAGGTCTTAAATTTTTGTACTGGAATAGACAAGAGAAAATTATTTTTGTTTTAATTATTTTTTTATAATTATTTTTTTATTCTAAATTTTTAATCGCTAAATTTTCTAAAAATCAGAGTCGAATGCAGGTGAGATAAGAAATTGAAACGTAAGTTGAATTCTAGGTAAACGAGATTAGTTATTGCATTATATGCCTGAAAAAGCCAACTTTCTTTTTCTAAAGAGACTAGCATTTCACGGTCCAGGTATGCACCGACCTCTAACTGGAGATGATTTATTTTCAACGTCCAACGGCATATAAGTCAAAATTTAAAGAACTTTGTCTAATTTATTTCAAAAAAGCCTGGAAAAGGGAAGTTTAAAAATTTGATAACGACTTCTTCGAAAATGATAAGCAACTTTTGAAACACATTTGTGTGGTCAGACCTTTCCTCTTATGACCCGAAATACTTGTAAATTGATTTAAAAAGCGACAATTTTGAGATTATCTTCCGGATTTCTACAATAGAATCAACTCCCGACTACAAGTTAATGAAAAAAAATCTAATATGTCTCATTGAATAATTTCCCTAATAATGGATTATTCGTTAGTTCCCTTCTTACTCAAAACCTTCCCCCTTCAAACTAACACATGCGGTTCGTTTTCTGCCCAATTCGGCCAGTAGCATTCATAAACCTGTACGTCCCTGCAGTAAGTTCTAGTTTGTTACTTGAATATTTTATGTTCTGTTTAATAAATGTATTAATTTTTGACAAGTTTTCAATGATTATTTTTCTCTTTTAGACCAAATATGACGAACTGGGAGAAGTTTCATCTCCATATAAGCAAATACTATATGTATCAAGAGAACTCTCAACTAATTGAGGATCTCTTGCATGATGTTTCCACGCAGAAGATCATAGGAGTAGGTAAAAAGCGTTCGATTTCAAAATATTCATTAAATATCAAGTACTAAGGACTTCGAGGTGAATTTTCGTCACATAACGAATATGTGTAACTTGTGCTTGGTACAAAATGTTCCGAGAGTATTCAGTGACAGAAATGACAACGTACCAACGAATCTGTAACATTACTTTATTCATCAGAGTTCGTAACCATTAACCATAAAATTAACTCATAGGTGTTTTATTTGTTCTGAAATAATGGATCATTGTATTGATATCTAGAAAGAAATTTTTTTTTCGTTGAAGCTTTTAAAGGTTCAATTAAATATTTGCTTTTAGTGAAACATTTTCAATCATAATCGTAGGCTATGCTTTATTCAAAATCAAAACTACGAAGAAACTCAGAACTTGGAATATGTGATAGGATGAGAGCTATAGAATTGCTGTTCAGTACTTTATATTAAAAAAATGCCTTCACGTCTTCATTTTTGGTGGGAAATACAGTATCATCACATCACTTACGGAAACACAGTAGAATGTTTCCAAAGACATTTGCGTCCATTTCCTATTTCTATTGATCGCTCGGTTTGAAGTTCTCCAGGTGAAAGCATTAGAAGAAGGTACGAATCCTAAGATAGAACTAATTTGAGGAGAGGGATGCAAACGTTTCGATATCCAATCGACCCCGAGTCGATTTCCCAAGCCCCCGTGACGTGCACTTTTGAGATCATACCACATCGACTCCGCCTCATCGACATTCTAATGAAATAGACGTTCATGTGGGCGTCGTCGCTGTAGTATGATCTTGGAAGTTTAGGTCATGTGGGCTTGGGATTCGACTCGGTCCAACTGGCTATAGAAGCACAAACTAGTGTTTTTCATCCCACTCTTCCAATTAATTCCACTTTAGAAATCGTGCTTTCTTCCAATTTAGCGATACCTTCACCCAGAGAGCTTCAAATTGAGCCATCGGAAGAAATAGCATGAAGCTGAGTGCATATGTTTGCTCCGTCTTCTAAGAGGTCTATGGAAGTAATAATCGACCTTTAAATGCATTAGACAGCCCGGGGGTGGGTCGCTGTCGTAAGATCTCAAGTGTAGGTTACGTGGGCTTGGGAAATCGTCAGGCCGATTGGAGCTCAAACGAGCTCATGCTCATTAATAAGTCGTGCATTAGGATTTCTGCTTTCTTCCAATGCCAAGTGTCCTTCACCCGGAAATCTTCAAACCGAGCGATCGGAAGAAATTACATGTTCTGCGTACATGCTCACAAGATCAATGGGAGTAATCCAAAATACCTGCGCTTTTCGGGGACAAACTTCGTGATTGTGATGTGCGATTCATTAGTTGAGACAGTTCGAAGCACAACTCCTTAACCTGCATAAGCAAGAATACATTGCAATGAATACTTAGTTATGCTGACAGTCTGAACTATTCCTCATCGATTCCCTAGTGCTTTACGCCTATCGATTCGAAGTTGGTTTAATTAACAAACGAGGTTGAAGAGTTTGTCAAGTGATCCAGACAGGTAGAAGAGTCTAGAATTTCTAAATTCTATTCGGTCGTTAATTACTATTCTGTTATTCCCTCTGTCGTAATGTTATCATTACTTGAATGTGCTAAATTTGGGCGAGATTAGATTTTCCGATCAATTCAATTTCCTCATACAAATGTCTAGCGAAGTGTGATTATTTGCATTTTTATATTCCCTAAGGAATGATGAAACATACACCCCTGTTAGCATTATGCAAGATTTTTTTGTCAATACATTTTAATGAACTGAAATGCAAGAACCAACTTTAAATTTGATACTTGAAAATTCGAAGAAACTGAAGTCTAAAAATCTTTTGTTGAAGAAACTAAGCATTATCTTGTTTATGAATCCATATTAAGATTTATTAAAGGTATCTTATAATTAAATATGATCTTGCTACGTGCTTTAATTGCTACATCAACTAGAAAGCATTTGAACTATTTTATTAAGTTTGAAAACGTGGATTCTAGAATAATTCATTCATAGAGATTAATATCAAAATTTACCATCACCTAAAGTGGCATTAATAACATTATAACCACAATATCAGTTACGTAATGCATGTAAATGTAAAGAAAAGTAGTTCGAGTACCTTACACCTAATTTTCTGATTGAGTTTAGTGTTTCTGTAATGAACGACTGAATTTAGCGACAGCTAATGTTCAAAAAGTTGTTTTCCTATATAGGTCTTCGTGTTAACGATTTGTGGATTGGTATATACAGAGAATGGGTTTATTTTTCACAAGATAAATTTCTGTTGAGTTCTCTTTGCCACTGGTTGAAAACTGAATTCTCAAAATTGACAATTCTACCAAGTATTACAATCTGTAAGATCTACAGAATTCTTGTGTCTCCTACTGAGATAACTGCTATTTATTCTTTCTGGCCTATTTTCTCCACTAATACATTCAAGCCCTATTTTCAAACAAACATTCATTTTCACACTGAGAATGACGCAGTTTGTCCGCATTTGGACCTTTCGCCATTAAATCCTAACATCCAATCCACACCGAAAAATATTTTGAAATAGCTTACATTTTAATCAAATCAAAAGGATTCCCCATGTTTCACTTTAGTACGTGGCATAGAAATAGGCTTTAATTGCATATTAGCTGGTAGCAACAGCGGATATAAACAATATAAAATCAACCTCTACGTGATTTATTTTGCTGCTTGTTTAAATATACTTGATTTTAACTATGGAGCTGGATAATATTGTTGAAACTACACGGAAAAGTTTGCCGCTCTACTGGAATTCTTCAGCTGTCTTATAGTCTGTATTACTATGAACGGAAGTGAAAATATGTTCAGACGTTAAAAGGGAATAACGAATCACATTGAATAAGCGAATGAGATGGACGTTCAGAAGCTAATGGGTTTAACATGAGAGAGGTGTGTGCTTTTAGCAGTAATTAACACCTATAAAAAGTTCACGAAATGCTATTTTGTATTTTTGACTAATTTTTTTCATTCAGCGAAATGAAATGTGCGTAGATGCTTGTATTCATTACAAAGATAGTTAAATAATGAGTGAAATATCAGTAATGACACTGGCCATATATGGATGTAAGCAATTAAGAAGCTTTAGCACAGGTGCTGTGCGAGTCTTCTCAATATTTTTATTTTAATCTAATGCTCAAGAACTTGACGAACAGATTAATTTTCCTTGAGTGTCTGAATATTTACTCAAAGCCAAACTACTAATGGGCAAAAAATTTAGTACCTGAGTTTTTTAACTATAGATACTATTATATGTTCCTTTTATGATTACAGAAGCTTACGCAGGCAATTTCAATCGATCGTAATCTTCAATTTCTAGCAACAATTAATATTACAAATGTTTGCATATTCTAGCATTAATTTCTTAAGACTTTTCTTCTTGCTAAATAATTATTTCAAAATTTGATTGTCAATAAATTGTCGAAGTGGCTCTTGATTTGCCAGTTGCGACAGCTACCTGCGAGTTGTAGGTGTAGTTTCTATTCATGTTAGGTATGATTCCACTCTGAGTGAGTTTCTCTCCTTTGTCAGTAAAGCTTTCCTTGTGTGTGTATTTCAGTTACTTGATGTTGTTTGGCTTAGCTTGCCAAATATGGCCCTTGCGAAATGAAAACTAAAACCAACCTTTATTAAATCGATAGTATAATAAAGGTATGGGTACATTTATTTGCTAAACTGAAAATCAATCATAAGAATTTAAATTCGATACTTATTCAGAATTCAATAAATTTCAATTCCATGTTTCGTAATAAAAATCTGAACTAAAACAATCACCTTCGCATACTATATATACTTTCGAAGATCTATTTCTTATCTATAAAAACACATAACTAAAGAGCCTACCATAGTTCAAATCAAGCATGTTTAAATGAATCGGCAAAATTAGCGGTTGATTTTAAATTGTTTATGTACGTTTGTTGACATTCGTCAATATGCAGATAATGTCGATTTCTGTGCTACGTATCTTAACGAAAAATATAGATTATTAAAAATATTCAGCATTTATTGGTTTATTTGGCATTTATTATTTAGTATGCTCCATGTAATAAGATATAAGCGTTTCTTTATTCTAGTTTTGATGTGATTTTCGTTTTATAGTTTTTCCATAATATGGATCTGACAGTTACTGGTGATTTGACAGCCCTTTCGAAATTTTTGTTTACATCTGGAAGAATAATTTATAAAATCTGACTGCTTGTTAATGATACTAAGTATAAATTAAATTAATTAAAGCAAATCCGAACATGCATTAACTTCCTAGCCTTATACTATTTTTGAAAATATAAGTTTTTATCTAATTACTAATCTTATCCACTCTCTTCCATTTAAAACCGATGCAAAGCATTTACTAAATTATTTACATCGGTACAAAGTTGCTTTTGTTTATGTTGGTAAACTTTAAATTTATTTACATTAATAAATTGTACGATTTAAAGTCGTACTTGTGCGTTAGTTTGGATTCTTGTTGATTAGTTACATATGAACAGTATTTTTGTTAAAAAATATTTTTTTGCGATTTTAAAAGTAAAGTAGCTTTCATATAAATCTTGAGTTATGTGTTTTCAGAGCAATTGCCTGGTGGCACTCAGTTGAAGCTTATCATGACATTTGAAGATGGCGGTAAAGCTCTCTTCAAACCTATGAGGTATGTATTTTGATTTCCTGTTTTCCTGTGTACACGTTCTAAGCACTTCGATTTGTGAAGTGCATTCTGAAATCTATTGGTTTTTAATTCCAGTATCTTTTAAATAAATGTTAGTTGAGTTAGTCATATTAGTGTTCAGTTAGTAGATCAGTTGAATCGTCAAGATCGAAAAGGGAATAACTCAACTTTTGGAAGTCCCATTTTTGATGTTTTTGCTTTTTTTTTCAAGATTAAATTTCAGAGCGACTATGAGACATTTTCCTTCCGTAATCATGCTTGATACGAAACACTTTTGCCCAAGAATTGTTAATTGACCGCCAAACCACTTTAAAAATTCGAGTTATTCCTCTTTCAAACTGGGAGATTCGATTATTTTCAATTCACGAAATCACAATTCTTGAATACATGATATATCTCAATAATAACAGTTTCATAAATGTGAGGACAAGGCATTTAAAACCAGTTTTAGGTCCAACGATTTCATCTACCATATATGATGACAGATTTGCACATTGCTGTTGCAAAATAGCGATGTACGAAATATGATCACTGCCGTTGCTAGACTTTTCAGTGATCATATTACAACACTATTTCGTCCAATACTTTTGAGTTTCCAACATAGGTGAACAGATGAAAACCTTAGTCAAATTTGTCGCAAAAATTTCTAAAACTTCAAAAGAAGTACTAATAAACATTAAAAACTGCAAATATCGTCAATGGCCATTTCGATGGAGTACTGCATCCACCATCATCAGGCCAGAGATAAGTCAAAAAAGGAGAACGCTAGTTTAAATATGTTCTGGAATAGTGTTTCTACATCAAACTCTTTAACTAAAGCTTTCCAGACCGCGTGTTCGCGTATAATGGCGAGGATTGCATTGGATTGGATTTTGGAGTTTTATGGCGCAAGGTCCGAAAAGGCGAGGAAGCACTAGCGTCATTCACTAATGTGTTCAACAATATAAAAATAGATAGGGCTTTTCTGATGTTCAGCTCGAGGATAGATTTCGAGGTTTGGACCATTTTCGCTTGTTTGAAATCAAACAAGCAAAAAGGCCAATGTGAAATAATAGCAACATTTTTTTATTTCAATGTGATCGGCAGAATAAAAAAAAATGACGTTGAAATTTTACCTTTAGCTCTAAAAACGAGTGTGCAAGAGCTCTGTCAAAGATGAGTGAACGATAAAAGAAAATGCAACAAGCAACAATAATAACGCATGTAATTTGCATAAATCACAAGCATCTATCACATAACACCAATTGGTAATCACAGTTGTAATAAAGGTAAAATATTGTGGTTTTATATTGCCTTTCTTTCTCCTCTTTTGTCGTTCACTCATTTTCTTTGATAGTGCTCTTGCGAAGTCACTTTTAGAGCTAAAGATTAAAGTTACAACGCCATTTTTGGTGTTTCACTGTGCCGATCATATTGCGATAAAAAAGTGGGTATTGCTATTCGAAATTTGTTAGCTGTGTCCGTAACCGTAAGAGCGCGATTCTTGTTTACATAACTCTCCAGAGCATACATTGAAATGTCTATATCTCAAGTTTCATTCCCATTCGTTGAAAATTGCTGTCGCTAGGGGCTCGTAAACAGGAGAAATTACTTTATGACCATTCATTCGGTATCTTAACATGCATGTTTATGCTTTATTTGTTAAAGCATAGAAATTCTTAATCCCTTGTGAATTTTCGCATATCATAAGTATTCTATAAACTATGATCAATAAGAACATTTAGCCATTTTAAAATGTAGTTACTCAAGGTTTTGAAGATATCTTAGGACAAGGGGATCTTAAAATATGGTTATACTACGAAAATTATATTTCTTCAATCCACACAATGTTCATATGTAAACAACGTATTTCAACTTGAAACGATTTAAAGAGAAACGTAATTAATATTATAATATCGCTTATCATTCTCACATAATATTACACTCAAGGTTATGATCAGAATAAGAATGTAATCAAAACATCGTAAAATATGTTTAATCAAAGTTTCACATTCACGGGTTACTTCATACACAATTCTTTACGTGACTCACGTGAATATGAATCTTGCATCACTGCACCTGTTCAAATATAATATTTCGTGCAGGAAATAGAGCACAGAGGAGTAAATAAAAGAAATATTTCATACGACAGAGAACTTCTAGAATTAGTATTTTTGATCTGTCAATTGACTCAGAAACGTCGTTAAGACTGCAGTTTAATGCACCTGTGTCAATATAATTTTTTCTATTGGCCCAAGAAGCTGTTTAAGTGGAACAACATTATTGAAGTTTTCTGTGTGCTTGAGTTTTGAGATGACTTAAAGTAAACATTATTGCTTTACTTATTAATAAAGAATTGGTGGACATAGAATTTACAAAGAAAGTATTAAAATTTTATTGTTCATTTCAAATTCTCAAAGTTTCTCTCTTATATATAAAACAAAGAAATGAACCTTTGAACGAGTGTACGAAACTTATATATAATGTTACTTTCATTCCCAATAATTTTATCAGAATTCATTAAACATTTAATTTATTAAGTGCGTGATTTAAAATTAAATAAATTAACTGATAAACCTGTGTGTGTGGAAACTATACGTGATAAAATTTCTGAAACTTAAAACTCCGTGTGTATAATGTTAAATTAGTTGTAAAAGTAAAATTTATTATTTGAATCTGTTCAATTTTAGTAGATTATATTGGGCATTAAGTAAAGTCATTGTAGGAAAATTATATCAATATATAATTCGTCAAGCAGTTTTTACCACAACGAAACGAAGATTGCACAATGAAAGTAAGATTTTGCAACTTCATAATAGTTTCACAAATTGAATTTGTCAAAATATATGTTACCATAATAACTGACAAATTGAAACGGCAAAATCGTATAAATATTTATTTCAGTACTAAGTTTAATTGTTTTTCTCTTCAGGCATTTATAAACCATTTAAAAGTTATATAGGGAATCGTGTGGCCTTTTGTGCCTTTCACAATCTACCGAACTTTTAAATCTGCGAAGAATAGTTTAAATATCCGCGATTAATCAATATTCTATTTTTTTAAATACAATATTTCGGATCTTCCTAATTGTTTTTGACTGAAAAATCAATAAAAATCAGGGCACTTGCTATTGTACTCTGATTTCCAACAATTCCATATAGTTTAATTTTTCCATCAGAATAATGGATATAGCAGTTTATGATTTTTAGTACAACAGATATATTGTCGAATAAATGTAGCTCCAACTTACAAGTCATGTTTGCAGTAATACTAATAAATGTAAAATTGATGCTGGAACTCATCAAAAGATACTAGAAAATGTTGCAACTGAGATGAATTTTTAGTGTGAACAAACAGCAGACGGAATGAGATTTTATTTCCTCTACCCAAATACTCTCGCCTGATAAATTTCGGGGTTACCTTAAAATATAGTTTATCGCCGTTTTTGCGGTTTACCGAAAAATCTAATAAGCCTTGACTAATCAAATATCATATCAATTCCGAATTCATTCTTCGAAATTTTTGTAGGCGAAGTGCTGAAATCATATTTCGCAGCAGAAACACTCACCACCTTGACAGAAAATGCCTATCATACGTATAATTTTAACACTTGCTTTTTCGTACTATTTTATTTGATAAATTTGGAACAGATTACACTTCTATTTCTAAACTAAATACTCCGATAACTAGAATAATTATAATCTGATATGGCATCTAGGTAATCTGGATGACCAAGAGATCAGCCGAAAGCTTCTAGTACATCCAGATTACTATGCTAATGCTTACTTCCCGTCATTAAACATTCTTTGACCTATTGTTCCATTTCGAACAGAAAGTAAACTTTCGAAACTGAGACAGTTAAAATAGTTATCTTTTTAAATAACTTTCCCATTGTAATACGATTACAGTAGCAGTTCTTATAAGTCAATGCAAATTAATGCTTCAAAGACCCTAAAAAAGTTTTTTCTATAATCGGTAACGTATGTAGAAGGTAAACAGTGCACATGGTCTTGGTGTAACTTCAAGGTATATATTATTTGGTAATAATAAAGTTCTAAAAAGAAATAATGATGAAGGATAGTATATATCATTACACAATAAGAATTAACATATTTGAATGCACGTAAATCAGCCCCACTTTCGGATTATGCAAATTTTAAATAATTAATGAAGATGTATATTCTATGGACTTATTATTTTCTTAGTGTTTTAAGATAATTCTAACACCATCACACGTTCCCGTTTCCAGTGTCGTGAGACACTATCAGTTTAAATGGGTGGTTGGATCTCATGTTGGACATGCCACATTAACAGAATATTATGTTATATCGCACATTATATCGTCCGTGTTCGAGCAAAAGTGGTTGTCTGACTTTTGATAGGTCCAAAGGAGTCAAGTGCATCATTAATTTAAAAAAATCGTATGCTGAAAATCGAACTAAATAAATCTAGGGATCTAAATTACAATTTGTATCATGGCATGCTTTTTCCATTTCTAATATATATATATAATTATTTTTCTAATAAATATTCAACTTAAGATTCTGAAAAGTATCCATTTTGACTTCACTCCTTTTGCCCTGGTATGGAAGATATATACAACGTTATCACTAAGAATCAAATAAAACAAATAAACAAGCAAATGAAAAGCGAAATTATGAACCTCTAAATGAACAACACTTAAAAGCAGCAGAGAACAAAAGAGGGAACAATAAATTTACTACCAGAAATTCTATATAGAAGAAACAAAAATGTAGAGAATGAAGGAAGCGAAGGAAGCCCATTTACTTATTGCAAGGGCTTAAATCGGGAGTCACTTGATAAAGGAAGATTTGAGTTATTTTGTACTTGTGTGAGGCTTAGCCTAAGAAATAAACGCGAGTTACCCCTGGAAGACTCAAAATAAAAACTTTCGAAAACAAACGAAAATTGAAAATAATACAAAAAGTAACATAATATGAAATAATGAATAAGTGAAAAGGATGAATCAGTTGGCCGCAACAAGGTAAGGCTTTCCCTTATTACTACATTTCTTTAAATACATAATGAAACTTATTAGTGGCGCACCCAATGGGGCTGATGATGTGCTTCAGCTGACCCAAAAGCAATAGAAAAATTAGTAGCGATATTTTTTAACTTAAGTCTAGGTGAGACACCAGTTTCTGTTTTAACGTTCTTGATTAGTAGGCCAATGGTTCAGTGGGTTTGCCCTCTGTACTAGAAACCTGCGAGTTATAAGCGTCGCAGGCTTGATTCCTCCCTGTGTACATTCCTGTTTTCTGTGTCAAAACTTTCCTTGCATGTGTATGTCCATTGCTTTACGTTGTCTGTCTTGTGTTTTTCGCAGCTTAGCCATATGTGGTTCTTGCGCCATAAAAACTCAACCAACCAGAAAAAGCCAGCAAGGAAATGCTGATACCCGATCCTTTCAGCCGCAGGGAGTTTCTTACTATGATTGGTTGATGGTATTTGTCAGGCGCAATGGGTACCTTCAACAAGGACTCTTCTCCCCTAACCCATGCTTCTTACTGAGCATTGTATCCAGTCGATAATATGCGCAGTTGGTCCTTGCACATGGTCTATTCTCTCATTTTCTGGCCTTTGTAAAAGGAATATGGATCATCCATACCGAGTTGGCAGATTGAGCACAATAACGCCTTTTGGGCTTTAACATTGGGCTAAAAAATTATTTGTATTGTCTGCGGAAAAGAAACGACGACGAATGAACTTGTTTCATAAGGTTGTATAAAGCTAAGCACAAGGTTCTTTTTGCTTTTTTATCGAATCTTGACATCCAATAGTATCATTATTACACTACTGCAAACTGCTTACCCTTCAATTCGCCAATGTACCATGTTTTTACTTATTGCTGAAAGGTACTTCCTATTGATAAGAGATCCAAATTCTATTGTTAGAAACCCTCGTGTTATTTATCATTCACTCAAGGTAACCACTAGGCATGTTTGCTGAAGTGAGGATCTTATGTTTAACGCTTGCACTAAGAACTGTCTATCCTACTCCATTAAATGAAGGATACTAAAATCTTTCATCTTATAATAAATTGCTTGGCACGTCATGAATATTTATTAAAAATAACGTCTGATGTCACAAACATCGTGTGAGCGTTATAAGTTATTCGCCTTGTTATAAAAGTAGTATTGATATTTTTTGTTCTTCATCCAGCGGCATCAATCAAAAATCCACCGTTACGCTTGACGGCCATTTTCAATGGAGAAAAATGTTTATTGTGAAGAAAACTCACACGTTTACGGCAGTTTAGTATTCTAATAGCATATTCCAGCTCCTTTAACTTCTCGAATTGCACAAAATATTGTTATCAGAGAAGCGTGAAAAAATTTTAGTCGTCGCGGAACATCCTTTTGTTGTGAAATTAAGAAAACAAATCCGATGAGTTTTATTTTCAAGGTCTGCTTCGCGTAAATTATGTTTTTATCACGGCTAGTGGCAGTTTTAAGGGGACAATGCTGATAAACACTTAAGACTTCGCGATTGTTCTTTCAACGCTTTGACGTGAACTAAAACTAGTTCCTATCTAAGAGAATAGCATTTCAATAATGGCAGACATGAAATTCTTTGTTTTGTGTGCGTTAAACACGGGGATTACTTCGAATTTGTGCAGATTGCATAGTATTTGCGTAAGGAATGTTTCTCGTAATTTATGTGAGATAAGTTTGTTTCGAAAAATAAATCAAATATTTTTACAATTCAAAGAAGGTTTATTCAAAGAGGCTTTATTCAAAGAGGTTGATTTCGGAGATGCGATTTCAAAATTAGAATATAAGTAGATATTTATGGAGTAAAAATAATTGTTGCTTCTTGTTAAGTAGATAAAAACGTTATTTTTATACTTTTATATTCATACTTTTATACTTTTTATATTCATTCCCTTTCTTAGTTTTTATTCTAAAAATATTTGGAATTTAAAAACTCTAGGAATTTAATCATTCCATTATATAAAACTCTGGAATGTAATTTTTTGTCAGTTAAAAAAATTATTACTTGCTTTATGAATGAGATAATAACTACCTCGGTTCTATTCTACTCGCCATTTGAAATTCTTCGGTGTTTATAAAATGATTATTTATGTCAACTTCAATGTCTTAATTTTTTTTACATTCTTAAAATTTTTTTAGTTTCGAGGATATCCTAATTTACACACTTGGTCATCCTTGAAAGCTGAAATGAATTATTTTAAGGGTCCTGGTAAAAGACCTGCACTATATTTTAGGAGTCCTGGGTAAAACTACGTAAAACAATTCTGCAGGATTTTGTGAATCCTATTCTAGTGCAAAATGCAAAATTGTTCTTACGTTAAATTTCCACATCGATGTGTGTTATAACGTATTACACACCAAAACTAACGAAACTAAAGGAATTTAGTGCAAAATTTACCTACTAGATGGTGCCACGAAAACTTATGGTGTTAAATGCCTTTTCTGTAAACATGTGATTTTTGCTGAGAGGTATGTAAGATATGTTTAAATTTTCCTTTTCTGCGTCTAGGTCACCAAGAAAAACATTTTGTTTCAAGAGAACAGACATGATGAAATATTTGTTTCGGATTGATTGTCTAAAAATGATCAAGTATTTCACACTATCATTTATCGGATTGACTAGATGGACGTTATTGAGGCCCGTGAAGACCTCGAAAATTTTGATTTCTGATTTTTAAATTGTTTCTGCAAAAGAAACACTACATAAATATGCATGAAATAAGCAATTCATAAAATACTTTTTATCTACTCAAATAAATAATAATTATTCATTGTAGTTATTTTTTAATATTATTTTTATGCTTAAAATAACTATTTTATTGATTAATATTCATTAAAAGCACTGCAAAACAAATCGGAATTTTCCAAAGCCAGTGTTCGATCGAAACGAAACAGCATGTGTGATGTACATGAAGGGATAAAGAAATTATAACTGTCGAGCGGTATACCGCTGTAGCACCTATGTGGGGAGCCATCACTGACCACTTACGACAACCTGTCCCGTTTAATGGTACGAAGAATTTGACAGCACAGTGGTATGTCCTTAGTTGGGAACGCAGCCCCTCCGCTCCGACTAGCTGAAGTCACTACGGATGTAGAGAAGGCCCCAAAGAAAATATGGCAGAGGTCTCGACAAATTCTTACGAGAATCGTTTTTCACAGTGTGTGAACCGAAAATTTAGACATCGCTCGCCTACTGCTGGCTGGCAAGTTTTCTCACACATGTTCATATATGATCGAAGGTCGGTGCTCTTCAGATCAACCTTACATGAACCCTAATCGGTGTCCTTAAAGCAGGAGAGAGCTTTATAACTATTTATTCGTCCTACCATTTATAGCCTGGCTTCGGGCTTGATTGCAGGACTAAGGTGAAATTTCCACATAGACATCTATGTCTTACTACAGTGACCGTCATAAATTCGACTTACGTGAACATACACGCCTTGACATCATTCTGATGCCTGAATCATTCTCCGAACCCTTGGAGGTAGACTAGGTGTTGTTTGCCACCCAAATGTACCCAATCGGTTTATGCTTGGAGGAATTCACCGCATAAACAGGTGTCCGATATCACGATACGTCCAGAAGATCTTACTTTCTCATAGATTGATCATTCTTTTGTCTTTTATGTCACATGGGTAAAGAGCTATTTAGCAACATAATGATGTCCAGCCACGCAGCTCGCCTCTCCGGAAGTGCCTCTGTGATCTTGAAACTTCCTTTTCCAGATGCTTGGCCAAAAAAATATGGCCCTTGCGTCATAAAACTCCAAAACAACCAACCAACCTTTTCCAGAAAGAACCCAGATCTGTCTCCCATAGAGCATGTGTGGGAAAAGCAATTGAATTTCGATATATTTTGTTTTACAGTGACTCCTAATTTATGTTCTCGTTAGTTTTGTATTTGATTTTTCATTTTTTCAAGTTTTTAATATTGCATTTAGATCTTTTTCAATCCTTTCATTTCAGATTCCCCAGGGAAGTAGAAACTTTGCCAAATCATTTTTACTTCACTGATTTTGAGAGACATGTCAGTGAGATAGCTTCCTTCCACTTGGATAAGTATGTCAATGATTTCTAATATGCATTCCAAGTGTATTCACAAAAAAAATCTGTATTTTGGCTAGTTTTTGAAAACATGTAAACAATATTTTTCCTAGTTTACGTTAATTACATGTTTCCTCGCGTTAATTACCTTTGAAAGTTTCCTTTTCTTTGGGAGAGCTTAGATTTTCCCCCCACTAAAACGACGAAATATTCACACAAGTGGATATGAACAAAATATGAATATATATCCCCAAAAACTAAAATATACTTATAAACTATCCTTAATTTGATTAAACATGTGTAGTAAAACATAAGCCCTATAAAAAAAGGGGGAAGCAATGAGTGATACTACTATATAAATATGAACTGTCACCCTTATTCCATAAAATGTGAATTATCCAAAATTTATTATAAAATAATTTGTAATGTAAGTAAATATTACAAATTAATTTGTAATATTTACTTACTATGGTAAATTGGGTATTTTATGATGGTGAATTGGCCTTATATTGTTTTTCTTTACAAATTTGATTGAAATCAATATACAGTTAAGCTTATAATATATTAGAAAATTTCTCCCACCCATAGCTAGTACTAGAGAAAATATCCCGGAGGTACCCTCAAATTCGAGGGTGGTAGAGGTCAGCAGACAGCCATCTCTAAACTGACCAGTGGACAATTGAGATTAGTTTCATTCGATCATGGTTTTAAGATTTTCCTGATATGTCGGAAATATAATATGCAACAAACCTCCTGGTCACCTTGTTTGTACGGGGATGTCTCGGAGGTCTGTATTTCAATCCTATGCTCGTCTTAGACTTCAAAGGTGCACGAACGTACCCATTTGGTCTGGTTAGTCTAGATCAAGTGGGATAACAAACAATAAGAAATATGCACACGCAAATCTTAAAATATCAATTTTATACTAATATTTAAAAAATGTTTTATTTGTTGAAAAAGTCTAATATGCCCGAAAAATTATACTTGGTCGAATGAGAATTCTGCATTTTAACCCTCCTGATGGTTGTCTCGACGAGATATCTCGTCATTAACAAAAATTGACCAAATCTGGGTGGACTAGATATCTTGTCATTAGAAAAAAACTAACCAGATCTTGATCTCGTCATCATTAAAAAATCGGCAATATCTTAACAAGATAACCGTCATTAGCAAAATTGGTCAGATCTTGATGGACGAGATATCTCGTCGCAACCACTTGGGTTAAAAAATTCAAATATAAGTGTGAACATGTATTTTTGGGCATATAATCCAAATACAAATGTTTCGTTTTCAGAGTCTTAGGTTTCAGGCGAGCGCCACCTTGCGTTGGAAGAACAGTCAACATCACGTCAGAAATATATCCGTTGGTGGAACCAGAATTGCACAAAACCTTTTTTATATCACCAGGTGAGTGGTTTCTTAGATGGTGTTACAATCTCCGAATGAGTAATTCCAACTTATCTCACTTTCGAGTGACACAACTTGAAATGAATATTTAATTTTTTTAAGGAATTCTATTTTCTAAAAAATTCTATTTCACTGGTATTCTCCATTGACTAGAAGTTTGTCTACAATGTTCCAGTATGTCTTTGTTGATTCAGCCTTGTTTATTGTCGATAGAGTAGGAAACAATTTCAATATTTTTTTAGTGGTCGCCTTGAATAAAAAATGCTTCCTTTCTACATCCCTGTCCATATTTAGACCCCTACATCTTCACTTCAGTCCCATAACCTAGTTTGTCAATGGGCCCCAGTACCAAGTTCGATAACGGGCTTCAGTACCTAGATAACGGGCTTCAGTACCTAGATAACGGGCTTCAGTACCCAGTCAGTTAACGGGCTTCAATACCAAGTCCGAAAACGGGCTTCAGTACCAAGTCCGATAACGGGCTTCAGTACCAAGTCCGATAACGGGCTTCAGTACCAAGTCCGATAACGGGCTTCAGTACCAAGTCCGATAACGGGCTTCAGTACCAAGTCCGATAACGGGCTTCAGTACCAAGTCCGATAACGGGCTTCAGTACCAAGTCCGATAACGGGCTTCAGTACCAAGTCCGATAACGGGCTTCAGTACCAAGTCCGATAACGGGCTTCAGTACCAAGTCCGATAACGGGCTTCAGTACCAAGATGATAGGTCCCCATAACTAAGTTAGATGATGGGCTGCATTACTGTTAGATGAGTTCCAGTTTAGATGGCACGCCCTAATCAATTAAAACTATTTATCCCAAATACTCAGTGTTTAACTTATATACTGCAACAAATTTAACTTTTCCTTTATGAAATCACTGTACACCTCTATTACAAACACAATGAAAAGATGTACTATTTGAAATAAGGAAACAGATTGCACATAACAGCACAATAACTTTTCATAAGTCTCAGAGTTCCCCTTAAATCATACTATAGTACTAGCGCCCCCCCCCTATTAGGCCCTGCTCTATTTAATGAAAAGATTGTCGATAGTCATGGAGGGGCGAACTGATTTAAACCTTGGAAATGATTCCCTTTTGCTTCTTTGCAGCGGGCAACGTTTGTTTCCATGGCCAGTGCTCGTACTACTGTGATACGTCGCACGCCATTTGCGGGAACCCCGACATGTTGGAAGGCAGCCTGTCTGTGTGGTTGCCGCCCAAGAGTGTCCTGGAAAGGAAGCCGGTCCGGAGTCCCTGGAGAAGATCCTACAACAAGCGGCGGAAGGCCGAATGGGAGGCCGATGACTACTACTGCGTCAATAAGGTGAAGCCCATTCCGCCATACAACTATGGGCGGAGGATTTACGATGTCATGGACTTGGCTATATTTGATTTCCTCACAGGTACGTGATCGAGCTAGGTATAACTTGAATGTCTTTTATTTCCAATGGCAGGTTAAAATTGAACAAATAGCCAAAAAGGAAGTTCACACAAAATACAAAGAACAAGACCATGAGAGGGATTTTCAGAGAAGCAAACAAACCAGATGGAAAACATATATTTTACTTCAACTATCCAGATAATCTTCCATGCTACACATCGGCGTTAACTTAAGATGTAGTTTATCATCGTTTTGACAACTGTTGGCGTTTTACCTAATTGGCGTTGCCAATCAACTATGATTTATCAATTCGGAATTCATTCATTGGCGTGCTGAAATCGTATTAAAAAAAGCCGTGACGTCACGTCTGTAATACGTACAGGAAGCATGTGTTGCCTCAGAAACCCTACATTTAGCTTGTCAGAAAAGTCTCATAAGATGGAAAGTCTGTAAACCTTTGTCTCCCAATATCGTTCATAAAGTCTTAAGGACAAAGAGAGTAGTGAAGCGGAAGAGATAGAAGGTATCCATTTCTTCATGGAGGTCACAGAGACAACAGGAAGGGTCGGGTAGAATTCTAATACTATGAAGACGTTTCGAGCAAAACAGTCGTGGCCAGTGATGAGTCGAAAAGTCACAACTGCCTTTTATCTGGGTCTATACGGGACGTTCACAATTTGGCTCCACTACGATTTAAGTATTTTTTAGAATTGTACGGGTTGAATGTTCCTTGCTGTGCATTCGATCTTTATTTCATTCATAATTAGTTCATAATTTAATAATCTGAAAATTTTGAAATTTTTTTATTTCCTGAGCTCTTTTACTTAAAAACATTCCCGTGATATTTCTAAGTTAGATTTTTCGTCATTTTAAATTTTTCCAGAACGTTTCTTTCTAAATAAGAAAATAAGCTAATAAAAGAAGTACCTTTTCCACTGAGACTAACTGATACAACTTTTTTGCTTAAATATCTAGCTAGTTTTTTCTGAATTTCCTTGATTGTTTTAAATTTTAGTGTAGTACCAGCCATCTGGGTGTGTAATACTGGTTCTGAAAATTCATGACTACAAGAATTGCTACAAGAACAAAAAATATGGTTGGTTGTTTTGGGGTTTTATGGCGCAAGGGCCATATTTGGCCAAGCTGTGCCAAACACAAGACAACGTTAAATTTACAAATATTTTGAAAGGGGAAAAGGAGGGATTAGGGAATAGAGTAGTGGGATGAAAGCAGATAGAGATCGCTTGGGTATTCCGGGAACGCGACACTGTTTAATAAAGACCGTGAACCCCATGGGAAAAGTAAAGATCACTCGAGTACCTCGGGTCCCGAAAAAATATGAATTTGTAACATTTATCCTCTATATTTTGGTATAGAGCTCCAAAGCTTCCAAAAATGATATCAGCCCCTAAATATTTGACGTCCTTAGGGTCTGATATGGATGAATCCGTTCCCCTCCATAAAATTATTAAGGGGATCCAATTGTTTGGGCCTCCAAAAGTTGAGGCTCATGTCCCACTTTTTGTTGGGGCACCATACAAAAAGTGAGACAAAATTAAAAGTTCTCGAATTACTTGGAATTTCATATAATAATTGTTATATACATTTTTATTTATACTCTTTTAAAGATGTCCACTTTTGATGTGTTAATGATGAGTTCTTTCGTTTAGGAAACATGGATCGACATCATTATGATGAAATCTTGACTTTCGGCAGCAACAGCAGTGTCATTCATTGGGATCACGGGCGAGGGTGAGTTCAAAATGACAACTTTTATTTTCTTGCTTATTTTTTTCTTTTTCTTCAATTCTATTGCCTCTACCTTTCACTTGCTTTGCAGAAGATACCAGCATAATAGTTATAGTAAGTAACAAATACCATTTATTGCTTAAAGCTTCGAAATAGGTACATCCGGTCTTTTTTAAGAAATTTAATGAAAGGAGTACGAAACAGACAATTTCACATCTTTTGTGAATCAAACTTAAGTTTAAATAAATACCTACACTATACAATTTGGAAAATTTTCGAAGATAAAGACTGCATTGTTGCCCGTGAGTTTGCGAAAATACGCACTTAAAGGTAGTAATCCACTTATCTTGGCTAATGTAGTTTCGGTTTCCTTTTAATAGATAGTACTATCAACACATTATCTTATCAAAGCAATTTAATATCTCGTCATTAGAAGGAAACTTATGATCTTGATCTCATCATCAAAAAATCGGCAATATCATGACTAATATCTAGTCATTTGCAAAATTGGTCAGATCTTTATGGACGAGATATCTCCTCGAAACCGTTTGGAGGGTTAATGTTTAAAAGAATTTAATTATTAAAATTTGAAAACGTATTTCTAAATTTGTTGGTATCCGAATGGTTAACGTTCTGGTCTAATTCTACAGGCTTTGCTACCCTGTGTGTATTTATTCTGTGTCAGTAAAATCTTTCCTTGTGTGTGTGTATGTCCATTTACAACCTGCTAGCTGTAGACAGCGCAGGTTCGATTCCTGTAACTTACCCTGTGTATATTTCTCTCTTCTATGTGTCAATACAACTTTCCATGTATGTGTGTCCTTATTTGATGTTGTTTCGTTTGCCTTATGTTTGGTGAAGTTGGTTGGTTGGATTAGGTTTTACGGAGCATATATAGCCAGTGTAACATAAAACCTAACCCAACCAACCAAAGCTGCTCTTCAGATATGGCTCTGGGGTTTGCTGGATATTAGCTCTTTCTCGTCTATAGACCCATTTGTTTCCAAATTTATTATTTCTTTCAATCCATCATTCTGCATCTGCTCATTGTTCTCTTTGTCAGTAGAACTTTCCTTGTGTGTATGTCCATTACTTGACGTTGTCCTGTGTTTAGTGCAGCGTGGTCAAATATGACTCTTTCGCCATAAAACCCAACTAAAGCTGCACTTCAGATATAGTACTGTGGTTTGCTGGATTTCTGATCTTTCTCGTCTATAGACCCAACCCAACCTTGCAGATATATCTTCCGAGTTTTCGCTTGCTATGAAAATATATATTATCTGAACCCGACTTCTTGAAACTTGTTTCCAAATTCAATGTCTCATTCAATCCATCATACTGCATCTGCTCAATGTTCAAAATTTTCAATCACTAGGTTCGGTAGCACCACTCACGATGAGTTCAGCGCAATTTACCCCCTGTTACAGTGTTGTAACATGAGGCTCTCGACCTTCAACCGAATTTACTCCTTCCATAACGGTCCAAAGCGGCTCAGCCAAATCATGCGCGAGAGCATGGCCAACGACCCTGTGGCACCTGTGCTGATTGAGCCCCACCTCCTTGCTCTGGACCGGAGGGTCGGGAAAGTCCTGGATGCAGTCCGGAGATGCCTGCATACCAACGAACCAGCGGCGGTCTTTCTGGATGACATCGAACCGGGATTCCATGTGGATTAGTACTTGGATTCTGAATCCTTCCTCGAATTTGAGGAACTTGCATTGATACGGAGAGCCTTAATGTGGTCATTTATCTTGAAACTTAAATAGACTTATTTTTGGAATTTAAGGGTCATTTGTGGATCATGGTTCTTTGGTGGAATACAACTTGGATTCTATTTATAAAATTCTTCAAATTGAAAGGACCTACATTAATTGTATCACAGCTAATCTGGGCCAAAAAAAATTTTATTTTATATTTTATATATAGAAACTTTTCTTTCTGGAATATTAGGGGCACATGGGGACATCGTTCATCTCGGATTTCTCGGGTGATACAGAACTTGAATTCCTATTGTAGAATTATGCTTCAAATTGAAGGAACCTACCTTGATTGTATCATTCAGCCTTATATAAAATGGGAAAACAATTGTCTTAAAACCTAGACTTTAGAATATACGGGGCATTTGTGGATCATGGTTCAGTTTTCTTTGGTGGTCCAAAACTTGTTCTATTGTAAAATTCTTCAAACTGAAAGAACATACATTAATTGTATCACTTAGCCAATCTTTTTGTACGAAAAAATGCGTATTATTTATTTTATAACTTAAATCGTAACTTTTTTTCTGGAATATGCTGGACATTGTTCATATGTCGGATTTCTTGGGTGGTATAGAACTTACTTTCCTATTATAGAATTATTCTTTAAATTGAAGGAGGTGCATTGATTGTATCCTTCAGTTAGCCTTAATGTGAAAGGCATTTGTCTTAAAACTGGAATATAAGTAAAATTTGTGGATCATGGTTCTTTGGTGGAATAAAACTTGTGGATTCAATTTATAAAATTCTTGGGTACTTAGCTTCTATATGAAGAATTTTTCCTCTATTCATGGAACCTGCAGTAATTGTGTCTCAACAAGTCAATTAATATGGACTTTGGCATGTATCAATATAAAAGGCTGGCTGAAAACTTAATCGAGACTTTTTCTTTCTGAAATATAAGGGCCATTTGAGGGGCATTGTTCAACTGTCCATCCGTCAGTTTTGTGGGTGGCATAGAACTTAGCTTCTTTTGACAGAAACTTGATTCTCTTCAGAAAAAGGGACACGCAGTTTAATTGCTAGTCCGAAACTTGTGGAATGCTTAATTTATCTTTAGAAACATTTACTTTCCGAAGTGTAATACATTTCTCATTCCGTAACATTTTAAACTGGTGTCTCATTTTATGGAAACCGTCTTTTCTGGCAATTAATGAATGTTTGTGTTATGTTGTTTATCGAAATGTACGGTGATATAAAATATGGTTTCCTTTAATTTAAACTGTTACCTTATGGAATGTAAAGGACTTGAATGAAAATTATCTCAACCGATATTATTTGGTGATATAGCATTTTTCTTCCCTTTATAAATATTTTGGAGTAAGGGATATTCTACATAGCTCATCAGGCAAAATTTTTAGTGGTATAGAATTTAGCCTATTGAAACAAATTCCTTTTCAAATTATATTTAGTGTTTGAGCTATATTGTTCATCCTGAAATATTTAGTAAAAGTGAGTTTCCTATCTTTTCAGCTATCTTTTTGAGTCTAAAATTCCTTTCTGGCTTTATGAAATTGCTTATTCAATATAACTTCTAGATGATTTAGAATTGGATTGCACTTTTGCACATTTTAATTCTAGAGCATAGGAATATAGACTACATTTTTATTAAGGCTGCACTTTTTGATGTCTTAACTTTAATTCAGGTTAAAAAGTAAGGAGGGAATAGACATCTCTCTTCTCGGTGCAAGTTCCAACAGTTTCGTTGTGTTAAAACTATCCAAAACGTGTCAGAGCAAGCATACATCTTTAAGTGACCTATTCAGATCATATAGTCATGATCTACTCTGATCATACAGGAATCAGATATGAAGACTCTTATAATTTCAGAGGTGACGGAAGTGTTCTTTTCATTATAGCAAAATGTTCAAGAAACTTGTTTTTAGTAATTTTTTGAGAGAAATTCTTTAAGTAAAAAGGAATCTTCTAAAAATATTTTTCCTGGTTTAGATTAAATTGAAAATAAATTGATGCCGTGCACTGATCTTGTTTCCCCAAACTATGTGTGTCGATCTTCGTATGCAAGGAAACGAAAAAAGTTAGACATGTTTAAAAAACAAATTTTCAAGCTTTATGGAAACTTAAGGCTTATTGTAAGCCAGAAAACGTAATGAAACGAACAAATAGTTTTACTTCGAGAACAGATCAAATATTGTTCGCTGCAAGGATAACCATGAGGGTAATTAGAACAAATATAAAAACTCGAAAATTGATTTTTTCTGTGATTTGATCTAGTTAATGATTTTGTTTTCGTAATTTTGTTATAAGAGGCAACATGCTGCACCAAGAAAAATCCTACTGCTCAACTATTTATAAATAATTTTTAATATATTCGGTTTTAAAGTTTCTGAAATATTTTACAATACTTCTAAAGAACTCTCCAAAACTCATTATCGGTATTGTATTTTTGAGTATGGGAATTCAAGTAGAAAAATAAGTAAATCCGTCATCTGAAAAATGTAAATTTTAAACTTTCCGTTACAATTAATTTTCCATAATTTTTTAAACTTACCCGAATTAAAATTCGGTTTTCATCAAGCTGTTTTAGATAACATGCTTTTAAGTAGTTAAACTAATGCTAGTCATTTTAAAACCGAAACTTTCGAAGTTTGGCAGTTCATTTAGAAAAGTAATTTAGTGGACTCTAGGAATTCACAAATTTATTTTCATTTTGAATTAATTAAAATATTTGAAATCTTGTAATAATAGCATAATTCTCGAGACATTTTAAACGGACCAATTTTTTTACTAATGAATTGTGTTAGCGGCATTTTATAATGAAACACTAACTAATTTCCCTTTAAAAGTTATAAAACAGCTTATTTTAAAAGCACAGACAGATAAGATTGTTCTTGAAACTAGAGGATAAGAATCCATGCAGTCAGTTGAAGCTGGCCTAGTCTTAAAGAAATAAATTGTTTAAACAATGTAATTTAATCATATTCCAAATGTTATCGTAAAAATAAAATGTATCCTCGAAAGATAGCTTTGTACATTAGAAAATGTTACTATATTTGCATGTATTTATATGAGAATAAAATATTTTGATTTGTATATTGTTTTTTATTCATGTCAAATAAAAATGAACTCAACAAAAAATTTGCATATTCCAAAAAAAATTCATTTTATATTTCGTTTCATTTAGTTTTAAAGGTTTAATTAGAACTTTTTAATTTTTTATGAACCAATGAATTTGGTTTCCAACCAATTTTAACAGGTATGAGATTTTGTTTCACTACATGTACTCATTCTTTTATTTGCTTGTTTTCAATTAATCTATACTAATTTCAAGTTAAAAAATTCTGATTCTGTTGCCACACAAAATAAATGACTGATTATAAAGAATAAGAAATTAAAACAAATACACTAAAAATGCATTTTTAACTGCAAGACATTTTTCTGCACATGAAATTTCTTTCTCATGATAAACATTTTAAATTTCTACAATGCCAAATGTAATATTGTGACAAATTTTTTATAAAATTTCTTTAATCAAGAGTCAGTTCAGTGTTAGGCTATCTTATATAATGATTTTCGAGGTGAAATGGCACTAAGCATGTAACTTTAAACTTTCTATTTGCACAAACTTGATTCATAATAGCACAAAGAATTTTAACCTCATGTATATTTTAGCAATTAAGAATGGTAGAAAAACATTTGTAATGAGAATAATTTATAAATGACATTCGTGAGTGAAATTGCACAAACTAATGAAATGAAAACTACGCATTAGTGAATTAGCGACATGAAATGTATGTGTTTGATTTACAAGTTTATAAAATTCCAAAAAAATTTTAAGCAAATGAGACTTTCAGTAAAACGAGGTTCAATTTCAGTTCTTAAACTATTGAAGATTTATACGCCAAAACCTCAGGTTATGTCTACAAATTTCCGTAAAATAGTAAATAAAATTAAAACTAGATGTTACTCTGCACAATCGGAATGCAAAAAAGCAGTCATTGAAATGATGACCAACAGAAAACAGGTAAATTTCGCAGAATGGTCATTAGGAATTAACATCGCACTGGAGCAACACAATGAGTTATTGGCGATTGTCCGGGATCAATCCCGAAGGGAAAAATCCGATTCACAGAATGACATCTAGAGTGTTTTTTATTTTGTACACGCAACGCGGCTGTGAGCTGTTGGAACCCAATTATGAAAAAAGTTATAGAAGCATAAATTTTAATTTCCAGCTTTGTTGCTGAGATTTATAATGTATTCCAACTTATATATCAAGTCAGAAATTCGGAATCGCTTCATTCCCATTAAAACATTTAGATAGCTACATTACAAGTCGCCACACCTGTAGATATTTTACGGGTATTTTAGCTGTTATACTGCCTATTTTTACAAGCTAGGCTTAAATATATTGAAAACAATTTCCTCTCAATTTTAATCTTAATGCCATTTTCACAAACCATTTCATTACATTACATTTTCAGTATGTTCCACACTTCCATAAAGCATCCATACTGAGCATGTTGACAAAATCAGGTTTCTTATTTTAATGTATTTCTTATGTTAAATTATTTCATGCTGAAGCAAATCAAAAATAGATTACGTAAAAGATTACTTTTCATAAGTACTTGTAATTGGTTGACCAAATTCAGCAGTAGACTCATGAGTCTATTCAAGACACATAATTAATTGGTTTTAAAATTAAAAACCAAATTTCAAATGCTTTTTTTTATCTATGTATGACTGTTAATTATTTTAAAGAATGCTTGGAAAATCACTCTAAAATTACGTTCTTTCAGATTTGTTTGTAAGTATTAACACTTATATTAATTTCTTGAGCTTAGATATCACTTCACAGATACCAAAAATCAGTTAAACCCTAGTGTGATCTTGTATTACATAACGGATATAATAAAACTTATAAATCTATATATTTTTATAGTTATATATACTATGTCTCAATTTTTTTTTCTTTCTAGATCTTCAGTTAATGATGCATCTCAGGTTATAAATATATAATTTAATATATTTTATATAGCTGATTTTATAAAGAAAATAACTAAAGTTTTCTTTTAGCAATTAAAACAGTTGACTTAAGTAACCAAAAAGTAAAATATTACCACAATATTTTTTATAGATTGGTCTTTCAGTTTTAAAATACTGTCTCAATGCGAAAGAATACCATTCATGGTATTATCCCTTGACATATTACGTAACTGCTTACCATCAAGAAATTCAATAACAAGTTAAACTACAAAAATTCTCACCCTGATCAAACATCATTTCTTTTCTCCGAAACATTTGTTTTATTCCTAAGACATCTTTCATCTAAAATAAAATTTTAATTTCTGAAAAAACTTTTCTAAGTCGCATATTAGTACCTCAAATTATTAATCATACACCCCTTAACATCCATTTAACAGGAACATATTTATGGGTCAACCCACAGGGTCTGAGCTCACACTAAAATTATATTAAAAGCAATTAAAATAAATTCTGAAATTTAAATGGCATTGAAGAGAAGCTCTTTTACTCATAAAAGGAAAAACAGAATTTGTACATTCGAATTCCCTTCATTTGCGGAGACGAGCTCCAATAGTTCTAAAATTCCTTTGCTTTAAAAACATAAAGAAAATCCTGAAGAATTCTATCACCCACCCCCCCAAGAAATTACTTCATCCAAACAACATAGACAAATCAAAATACCACTTCAAATAGCAATTCTAATTAGATTTCTGAAGAACATGAATCCGACAATCTCCATTGGCATTGAAGCAGTTCCTTTTTTATTTGTTGTATATTTTTGTAAATTTTCATTCGATTCAGAACAATTCTGGAAATTTTTGTGAACCAAATAACCAGTTTCGGGGATAATTTGAAAAGAAAAGTAATATAACAAAAAGATCTTGTACAAAGGATAGGAGTGTGCAGGGCTTTTCCTGAAGTCCTCTTAAAATGAATTGTCACCACACAATACTTTTTAACAAATCAATTTTAAACTTGCAAGAGTTGATAGGGGAAAATTTCCACCCAAATCTTTAAATTTTTACTAAGCATAAAATTTTTACATAATCTTTTATTTGTCTTTTAAACTACATTTCATCAACTTTTTAACCCACTCGTTATTTTTTATGCTGCTGACGATGAATCATATTTTCCTCGTTTTTTCATGTTAATGTAATTTTAAATATTTTTGGTATTCTAAGTATTTCAAGTATAATGTACCTATATTATTTTTAATATACTCCTTATTGCTGCTTAGGCTATTCTGAGTATAAATTTTACTGGGTCGAATTTCATCTTGCGTTTGGGCGCAGCTTGTCCATTTTCGGAACGTGCGCCATAAAACCCCAAGCAATCTGAAGTGAATTAAAAGTTACCGAAATGCTCCATTAAATCAAAATAGGAATCCATTAAAAAAATTAGGACACCAAGATATTGTTTTCTGAATACAATGCACTCAAAATTAATAAAGTACTAGAACTATATTTTTGTGGTAAAAGCCTGGCACCTTCTAAAATTCACTACTGTATATCTTAACCCTCTTGGAAGTTGTTTCGACGGAATTGAAAGATCTTGATAAATTGGTTAGATATCTCGTCGAAACCACTTGGAGGGTGGTGACAGTGAAGCTCTTTTCTGTGTTATGATCTGTCCTATTGCAAGACTGCTCATATTTTATTTTGTAACAGGTTTGGACGCACCACCCACGACGAGGAAACCATCATACTACCCTTGCTGCAATGTTGCGTCATGCGGCTCTCAACATTCAACCGCCTCTACTCCTTTCACATAGGTCCACAACGGTTGAGCGATATTATGCGCCAGAGCATGGCCAATGATCCAATAGCGCCAGTGCTCATAGAACCCCACCTGCAAGCCCTGGACCGAAGAGTGGCTAAAATCCTAGACGTCGTGCGACGGTGCCTTATTGTGAATACACCGGACCTGGTGTTCTTAGACGATTTGTAAATGTCCTGTCCCTTATTCGGTGGAATACATTCCTAAATTGTGACTTGTTGCAGAGTGTTCGACGCATCTAATGGATCGAAGGGTGATCTTGTGTTTTGTCGATACATGCCAATATGAAAATGCCATTCTTTTTTATCGGCAATGTTGCCTATTTTTTTTAACAGTGGATTAATAAATATTCAATTGAAAAGAATTTTTATATTTTAAGGATGAAAGATAGATACGATATTTAATTTTCCATATTCTTAAAGTTATATACATAGAAATAAATTAACTAATTTTATAATGAAAATTGCCAACAAAGTAATAGGAAACAAATTGAAATTTCACAATTAAATTTAAAACTATTCATTTTGCTAGTCTTAAATAAGTCGATACTTAAAAAATATATATTCCCATATTAATGTATTAAAAAGCAATCACTGTTTCAATGGATTTATTAGAAATTTATCTGGTTGTTTTGATTTTCCCAAGAACAATCTCTTACTTTTGTATGAAAAGTCAGAAAATATATATCTGCTGGATGAGCAATGCTTAATATATTTTGAGGGAAAAAAATGAAAAGATTTTGAAAAATGAACACTAAAGCTTTGTCTAGTCTTCAAATATTAATTATGAAGTCTCAAGTAGAATCATAAAACATGTATTCAGGAAGATTAGGTAAACTCTGTGATTACATTTCTTGTGTTTTCAATGTGTACACATATCAAATAAAATCTTATTAAACTCATTTAATTTTGTGTTTTTTTAACTTAATACACATAATAATTGACGGTATTGTATTTCAATTAACAAAACTGCAGAACTTAATTTACAAATGCAATCATGGCAAATGTCATAATTTACTATTTCAGAAAGGTTGGTAATTGAATTAAAGTCACTGGAACAACATAACGGCTATACTACTTCGGAAATATGTAGTGTCCTAAAAGTTCCCCTTACTGACGATTCGTGAATTTATTATACAAAAACAACAAACTTTAAAACACAATTATTTTTATGCTAATGGTGAAAAGCACTTTTAACATAACGTAGAAAAAAAAATTGAAATCACACTTATAATAAATGTTCAAAATGTTCGCCCCTTTCTTGGAGGCAAAGCTGAAGTCATTTGCACATATTTTTAGAAACGCGTTTCAAGATGCTGGGAGTGACTTTTTGTATCCTTTGAGTAATGGCAATTTTCAGATCATCTATTGTTTGGGGATTATCTTCATAAACTTTGTTCTTTAAATATCCCCACAGAAAAAGTCAGGGGAACGAGGTGGCCAAAGATTTCTTGAGATGAGTCGACGACAAAAAAATCTTGAAGCATGCACATGGTTTCATAACTTGTATGGCAGGTTGCACTGTCTTGTTGAAACCAAGAATCTCGTTCATTCACTTCTAATAATGCAACAAATTGTTGGATAAGTTCTCTGTATACAGTGCCATCAACAGTTGACTCGAAAAACAGAGGCCCAACAATCCTTTTGCGTGATACAGTACATAAAACGCCAATTTTTTGAGAATGTAAAGGTTTTTGCATTAATGGATGGGGATTTGTCGTCGCCCAAATGCGGGAGTTTTGCGTGTTCAGATAACCGCTTAAATGAAACATGCCTCATTGGAGAAAAATGTTTTGTTCAAAATGTTGATGTTGTGAATAAATCTCCGGAACCATCGGCAATAATAAAGCCGCTTCTCATTGTCCTGTGGCTTTAGCTCATGTAACATTTTTACACGATAAGCACCAAAATGCAAAGCTCTTAAAGCCTTGTGTCGATCCACGTGATGTGCCCATTTGTTGCGACAAACACCTGATTGATGAGAATGCAATATCCTTCGTTGAGTTTCTTGCACAAAGTCTGGTGTAACGACTTTCGGTCTTTCACTCTTGTGTTTGTCTTCCACCGAAACTGTCTCAGGAAATCGCCGAACGAGTTGATATAGCATATATTTACTAGGTATTGCATCATCTAGATATTTATGTCGCCAAAATTCTTTACATCTTTCACATGATTTACATTCAAAATAAGCTTCAAGCAGCACAATTTCTCTGAATGCGTGTTAAACTCAGTTTACAATGAACAAAATGACATGGAACTTTATTATCGCATAACTTGAGCAAAAAGAAAACCAAACGATAAAAATTAAAGAATCCATAAAGTTATAAACAGACGATAAAATTCAATTTAAAAAAATCAGTCAAATGATTTTTTAAAATTGGAGTATGGGAACTTTTAGGACAATGTACTATAATTTTTTGTTATGGCATTGAAAATGCATATTTTACATTGGTTTCTAGTTTCATTCAAAAAACCAACTCCAAAATAATATATTCTATACTATATAGACAAACGATGCAAGATTGGTTCAATTCAAGGTAGCATCGTCAGACAGGAGCATAGAAAAGCTCTGTAAGGCCTTACCTTCATAACATCCAAATTGCCCATTTAATGCTAAAGTAGAATAAAATAAACTTATTTATAACTCGTTTCTATCGTATTGTCTACATGAGCTTTGGAGACTGACACCCTGCTCAAATATGGGTTTTAGCAGGTGTAAGGAAAGACCAGTATTAGATGGGACTTCCTAAAATTGCTAAATTACTAGTCTAAGATTATGTGTCATTGATCATGGTTTTCGAAAGCAGACGAAATGAAATATATAGTAGCTTTGTAAGACAGGTATTAAAAAAATTTAAGGGCCAAATGAATCTTAGCATTTTAGGTCTAAAAATTAATAAAAAACAGGCCTATGGAAGCCCAATATATACAGGCTTCCTTTGAAATGAGCAAGGCACTGGAGAATTTATATATAAGAACTCGAAAATTTTTATTTATGAACATGGCAGTCAGGAAACGCTCGTTTCCTTTAAATTTTTCCTTGCTTTAGTTATCACCATTCAAACTTAACTATTTTAACATCTTAGTTCAAGTGATACATTATTTTTGAAGTTTCAGTATAACTATTTTAATGTCATTACAACTAAAAGTGAACTCAAAATCCTGTGGTAGAATTAGAAATATAATTGCTGCATTAGTTTCAGTTTTGCACTTGCAATTTTTGTGTCATTCTGAGTTTGATACTTTTATAGTAATTTTATTCTAATAATTTAGCCAGATAAAAAAAATTGAAATATTTCTAAATATAAGTCAATTTTTCTGTTTCATACAAGTATTATTGGAACCCTATGTGAATCATAAAATATACTAGCTTGTCATGTACTTTATTTTAATACCTTTTAAAAATCTTTGAATTTTAACTAAAACTAACTTCTCCACAACACATTGCATCACTTCAAATCATTATAATACAAATTACTGTCAGTCATAAAAGCAAAATTGATTCTGAAATTTGTTTGAACTTTCTGCATGCTAATTAGTAACAGAAATTCAGCAATTCAATAAGATATGCACGATTTTATGTAATAAAATTGCATTTTTATCAAACATTTTTTCCAATGGACAATACCTTTTTACATTGGCAAATTTGGAGTTTTATGCACTTGCAATCCCAATTAAAAGTAAAGATTGCTTCATATACCCCAAAGGACCTGGTTTCTTTACTCAATTTTTATATAAAAAATATGAATTTCATATTAAAGCAGTTTTCAACAATAAATCTAGTTTTACATGTTGGTGTAGAATTATGTTAAGCTGAAATCTGTTTATGTAGTTAAAATCAATTTGCTTAAAGACGATCATACAAGTGTTGAATCAAATGTATTAATATTTTTAATTGATATTAGAGATATGTGTCAAATAACCATTTTGGCAATAAATATCAGTTCTCATGTGGAAGTTCTGGAAATTTACCAAGATAAAAAGAAATAGAACTTGCAGTGGTAAATTTTTTAAGGAATAGTTTGATTGAACAAAAAACTACTACTTGAAATATGAAAGTACTTTAATACTGAAATGTCATACAATTTAAATACATGATATGCAAAATATGTGTTCTTTATACAAAATATACTTTTCTCATTCAGAGTCATGCGTAAAATATTAAAACTGATATGATAAAAATGCTTGACACAATAAATACTGATGATGAAACCATTTGAATCACAACTGAGAAACTAAGCCTTGCACTTTAAATAATTCATATGCCACTCTGGGGCGTCTTTTGAGGAGAGAAATTATTTTCTGGATTCTTCTCTGCAAATCTTGCAGCGTCCTTTCTCTGAGTGAATGAAATAAGTTGAAATTAGGATAAAGTATGTGGCCCAAGTATCTTTCACTCAAGTGTTCCTCCATAGATTCTAGAAACTGAAATAAAAATAGTGAATTCCAATAAAATTAGCAAATGTATTTTTATGCATGAAAAATCAGAATCTTTCCACAAAAGTAAACTAGCACTAGTTACACACTCTCAGACAAGTATTAACAAGTATATTATTACTTGACATCAATCGTGTTTGGGCAAAAGGTGGTAAGCCACTAATGAACATTTTGTGTTTTTTGTAAAATTATATATTTTCTTTTAGAAGTTTATAGTTTTTAATTGAGAAAGCATGATTAAATAGGGGATATAAAACCACATAATTAAAATTCAGTGAACAAATTCAACTAGATAAACATTTATTTCACTTCGTTTGTAAAATTTTGCATTTGTGGGTTAAAGCCTTTTGCCAAAACACCATTGATATGAACTAGTTAACATTTGCCTAATTTTGTATGAAATCAATAATGGAGAAAACAATAATTCAGAGATCTAAGTCAGTAATTTTCATCTCATGGCACATAAATTAATGACAAAAAAATTCTGTGGCACACCAAACAATATATTACATGTTTTACTGATCAGACCAAAAAAAAAGTATAATTTTAACTGATTCACAAAAAATAATAGTAATTACATATGCTTCTTGCTATAAAGATATATAAGATATTTCCAAATTACTATTTATGATACTTTGTAATAAAAATACTTACATTATTTATACGGGTATTACTTGAAATTATTTATGAACATATTATCAAAAGTTCAAAACTAAATTGTTGAAATGAAATAAATCTGTGAATGTATAGATGAAGAAAGTTTCAAGGGTGGTATGATTGGATTTCAGGTACTTGCCTATGGTCAAGTGTCATTGATTTTGGTTTTAGCAGGTAAGGAAAGGATCTGTTGGATGGGACTTAAATGGTGTAATTACTTGTCTAATGCTTCATGTCACTGATCATTGCTTTTGAATGCAGGCAAATGCATTGCTTAAAGCATAAAAAACTATAAGAAATATAAAATGAAGTGCTTACATTTAAGAATAGGAATCCCAATCTTGAGTGATTCCAGTAATGAAGATCAGGATGTTTCTTTACTAACCAAAATGCAACTACTTTTATAAAATAAGAAGGAATCGGCCATCCTTGTTTATCACGCAAGTCCTGAAAAAAAAAAGACTAATTTTTAGACTGTTGGAAATAAAACTAGGCATACATAAAAACAAATTAAATATAAAAGGACAGGAAAAGCACCATATACTTTCTCAACCTCAAAAATTGTTTTAGATTTTATACTATACATTAAACAGCTTTTTAGTCGTATATATGTAACTTGTATACAAGTTATTGCGAAAGTATTTTTATTTATATACAAATTATATAAACTGAAGATAATTAGTGTTTTGACATTATACTAAACAACTTACTACATGTATTTATTTAAACAGATTAAATTACAAATGTATTAAAGAATTCAATGATATATCATTAGTATTGAGAATAAAGACAATTAGGTACCTATAATTAAATTTCTGATTTTTATGTATGCTTAATTTTGAGTACATGGCAATCACCTATTTGTTTCCATCACTTATTTTTCGGTGAAGATTAATTTGAAAAATAAATCTTAATATAAATTTAAAATACATAATTCAGGTATTAAAAATGAATTCTGATACATACACATCAGGGTTAGAAGTTAACAGCAGAAAGTCAAGCATCATTAGGACCAAAAACATTTATCCTTAGTTGCCAAAATGCTTTAAGTTATTTCAGATTAATATAGTTTACATGGATGTGATAAACATACAATGTAAAAACTAGGGTTGGTTGGTTGTTTGCATTTTATGGCACAAGGGCCATATTTGGCGAAGCTGCAGATAACGTAAGACAATGACAAGTCAAAAATGTAAAAGGAAAAAAGAGGGATTGGGAAAAGAGTAGTGGAATAAAAGCAGGAAAAGATAACTTGGATAACGGAAGCATAAGGGCCCATGTACACACCGAAAGGAATTCTGCCCCTGAGGGTGTAAAGACTAGGGCCCTGTATTACATTTTGGGGCCTTTACCTATTAAGGACAATTGTTTTCTGTGGTCAGTTTTGCATTTTGTCATTTTAAAATAAAAGTAAAATTTTCTTTTGAATATGCTTCCAACCAGCATCAACTTGTAACCAAGGTAAAAATATTCAATAGCTCCTTCTGAAACACTGGTTACTGCTATCTAATGTTTAGGGGAAGGAATTTATATTCTCCACTTTAGGAAGTGATGTCAGGAATTGGATTGGATGTTAGGGTTTTATGGCGAAGGTCCAAAAGTGGACAAGCTGCGGCAAACACAAGACAGAATATAACCCAATAAAAGAACAAAAGATTTAAAAATCAAGTCGAAGACAAAGATAAAAGAGAGATTTAAAACATGTAAATATGTAGGTGAGATTAAAAATATTCAAATAGTCAGATGGTAAAAACAAGACCACTGTCTGCAGCATAACCAATGAATTTAATTTACAAATACATAAAATTTAGAAGAGTTAAATATTGAATTATAAAAGAATTTGATAAAATAGATTGATGGGTCATTTTGAATTTGGAAAAAAATTAGACGAGATGTAAAAAACCAATTGAAAGTAAAAATGCGAAAAAGTTTGGATGGGGATTTTCCCCAACCAAATCCTGTAAGTCTAAAAATGTATTTTTTAAATTTTTGGCGATGATGTTTAAAACCAGGACATATAATTAAAACATGATGAACAGTAAAATCTGAAGAACGATGAACAGAAAGGGGGCTTTCGCTCAACAAAAGATGACTATGATTAAATCGTGTGTGGGCAGTGCGAAGGCGGGTCAGTTTGACGTCTGTCCTCCGCACTGGAGACAATGGCCACTGATGAATGATGGGTTTTAAAGAATGCAATTTGTTGGTTACTTGCAGATTCCATGACTCTTGCCACAAGGAGTCGAAAAACTCCTTTGTGGACATCTTGATGTCACCAAGAGGAATAGGCTGCTGCAATGGAACAGAAGCTGCCTTTACAGGACTGTCAGCAAGCTCGTTTACCCCTGATGCCCACATATGACTAGGGACCCAAACAAAATTGAATATCAAAACCCTTGCTCTGCAAGGTACGCAAGATATTAAAAATATTTGACACGAGAAGATGGCAAGTGATGGTATATTGCTCCACCTGTTGTAATACACTCATGCTGTCAGTGTATACACTGACAGTATGAGTGTATTTATGCAGTACTTATGGTGGGTACTAGAGGATATCTGCTGAAGGGTGCAATAAATTGGCACCGCTTCAGCAGTGTAGATGGAGCAGGAATTTCATAACTATAAATAGTTAGGAAATACAATTCCGCAGCCTACATAATCTTCTCCTTTAGACCCATCAGTGAAAACTGGCAAATAGGTGTCAAACTGACAGCAGTGTAAGTCATATAGTTGTTGGAATATTCCTGGAGCAGTGTCAGACTTTGTGTAGAATGAAAGGGTTGATAAAATTTAGAGAGTCCCATGGTGGGAAACGAAAATTTTTATTTTGTTGGGGCACAATATCACTAAGGTAAGAATCGTTTGATGGAATTGGTCCTCTGCAAAAAGGTTTAATGCAAGAGGAACGAGCGTCGCAAATACGATTCAAACCTGGGGCAAGAGTCATGCTTTAATGTATGGGATGACAATGAATTGATCTTGTAATAATTGTTGGACAACTTCTTCTGTCGCCAGTCAAATGGTAGCTGATGACATTCCACACAGTTAACTGGAGACTTGTGAAATGCACCAGAGCAGTGGACAGTGTCCAATTTGCATAAATTGGTAGCATTTGCTGTGTCATATGCAATACATCCGTAGTCAATGTAAGACAGTATGACAGCCTGATACACTTGGAGTAATGCTTTGCGATATGCTCCCCATGATGTATTGGAGTACCTACAATATATTTAGTGCTTTCTCACTTCTTCCTCAGGTGTAAAATGTAAGTGATGTCAGAGATTTTCTTTTCTTTTGAAGTTTGATACACAAACAAAAATATTAAGGTGTCAAATTTGACAATTCGGTCAACAACTGCAATCATTAAAACTCAATTTATAGGAGCAAAATATGACTATTAAGTCCATCAAGATTGTTAACACCCATACAAGGGTTACTTGAGAACATTCGAAACAACAATGTAGCAGTATTTCAGGCACCTTACCTTCATTAGTTTTAGAACAGGTTTCAGTGAATTTTTTCCTTTGATAATCTGTTTTTCAGTTTCAGGAAAATGGATTCTCCAAACACGCTTGGCTAATTCAGGAGTCATTTGATCACTCAATTCCAATTTCAAGGGTTTAGGAACAAGAACACAATTTGAAAAGGTGTCCTGCAATGAACAGTGAAAATTTTCAAGATGGTGCACATGTGAGAAAAGTATTTACATATTAATGGGGATTTACATTAATTAGGAATATCATTTTAATATATGGCACAAGTTAAAATACACAAAATGTGAGATTTATCTACCATCTAAGCTAATGTAATTTACTAATATGCATAAAAATGCACAAAAAAAATTAAGGATTAGAATCTAATTCAGGTAAATTAATAGAATTATGTGATTCCATAATGGTTTAAGAAAAATACTTCAATAAAAAACAACCACAAATTTAAAAACGTTATTATTCATTATTGGATTTTCATTACACAATGCCATTGAATAAGCTGATATTAAAATAAGCTGAATATTTTGTATAAAATAAGTTTAGAAAATATGTAAATTATGGTAAAAAAAGTATGAAGTAAAGAAAACTACGAAACAAAAAATGGACCATTTGCAACTTCACTTATTAAATCACTCCAGGTGGTAGAAAGTACCATATGATATAAACATAGGTACAATTCTTTTATTTTTAAATGTCTTTGAAAAGTACAAGTGTTTTGATGGAAAACATTTTTATAAATGGAAACTTAAAATACTTTACTTTGAAAACCATTTGGAAGTTGGGTATGATTTGTACCCTAGTAAAAATCTAGGGCTGCCACAGCCAAAGTACTAGTGAAATAGTAGTATTAGTAGCATAAATTTATGAAAATAGTAACAAAAGTCTTCTTAAACCCTATTTTAGTTGCTCAGATACACAATGAATTAGCTAAAATACTAAACATGTTGTATGAAACAGATGTTGAAGAGAAAGACACCAAGAAATTTAAATTTAAAAACTAAATATTTTCTTAATGAGGCTTTTATAACAATCTAGCAACCACATATTCCATTGTTTTCTTTTATGGTTACCACAGCTTGGCACCAATACTTTGAAATTGGCAAACCTTGGAAAATTTTCTCCCTTAAGAAAAATCTTAAACATATTTTTTCCGTCCACCATTAAAAACTTATTAAAAAGGGACTAAATTTTCATTGACCTTTGGTGAATTGTCAAAAGTCACCAAAATTTTGAGAATGGGAGCTTTAGTCTATTTTGCATAAAAAGATACCCCAGTGGCCAAGGTAAAATAGTAGTAAAAGTGGCCTTTAAGTCATCAGTGCAGTCCTGAAATTCTACTGCACAAAAATATTAATAAAAATGTTAAATTTAAATCTTTTATGAATATTAAAATGTGCACTGGAAAATGAAGATTTTACTATAAATTTAATTCATTTTTAAGTGATTTATTATGAAAAATAATTCTGTAGCATTATTATAATGGTGATCATTATTATAATGGTGATCATTATTTTTGTGAATGAATTTAATTCGGTTTCAATTCTGTCTGTAGGGCCATAAAAAGTTAGTACTAATATAACAGACTAGTTGAGGTAACAAATTTAGTGATGATCATACTTTAAAGTCTTGTAAGGTATTTTGCATATATTTATTTATGCGTATTTTTATTTTTCTACATTTACATATTTATTCAATTCTACAATATGAACTTATCTTTGACAAGAGTAATATATGCTATACAATTTTTCAGTCTACTCTGATCATATAGCATTCAACTTTTCAACCAAATAATAACTATTAATGTTAGAAATCCTCTGGTCAAGTATATTTCACACATGAAGGATATTAAGACAAAATTTTCACATCTCGTTGATGAAAAGTTAACTATAGAGAGAATACATGACACACAACAATTAAAGACAACATAACACAACAGTAATACAATGTCAAAGATCACAAACCAATCCTAATTTTTCTATAATACTTACCTCAGAAACATTCACATGCTCCATTTCACATTTATGTATCTGTTTTACATCTATTAGGATTACAGGTACCAAGTCAATACTGATCCAGACAAAATCATAGAATACTTTAAGAGTACGAGCTGGACCACTGTGAGTCACCTTCACCTATGAAACATTTTCAAATCAGTGATGCATAAAACTAGTTGAAAAAAATTTAAATCAGTAATAAATTAAGTCAGAATTAAACATAAAAATTTATGTCTGTAATACATACTAAGTTGCTGATTCTACTGGCAACTAAAGACAATAGATGTGAACCGTATTTAATAGATTACAGATTACTAGTGAATCTATAATCTATGAAACATTACTAGTGAATGCATATAACATTACTACTGAATGTATGTAACATTACTATATTTTTATACCATCAAGTACATGCATAATAAATATAAAATACAATGAACAGAATGCTCAGTGACTAGGTTAAGTTAAAAGGCTGAACATTTTTAATATATTTAGTCAGTTAAATAAAATTTTGAATCAGTAAATAAGAAATATTTTCATCAGTAATATATTAATCAATCAGAAAAGTCAAAGAAAAAAAATTATATTTTATTAACAAACAATTATCAATTTCAATCATCTCAGATTTTCTTTTAAGTTTCTTAACAAAATATAACTATATGTGGGAATGCTCCTAGTTAATTGCAATAATTTCAAATGTGAAATTATTTTACCTAATATAATATTCCTTTCAAACACCAAAGATATATACATCAAATTGAATGATATGTCAGGAACATTGCTATAATTGAATCAATGAGTGCAGAAACCATGTGAATCCCATTTTTCAAATTTATGAAAAAGTGGAAGAAACCACATCAGTGACTCGTGTGGATTCTGCACCCAATGCATTCTTTTTCACGGCCCTACATTTATTAACTGAAGTCACAGACTAATATGATTTCTTCACACATTATATGCTAACACTAAACAAGCCCATTCATGTAATTAAGTCAATCTCAAAAATGCTTGATTCATGATTTTTCCTCTCACCGATTCAACTGTGTAAAGTTAAGTAAAAGTCAATTATTGATATAAGTTATTAAAATATAGAATTGAACAACTTGCATTGCTACCTGAAACCTCATTAAGACGAACTCGCTTAAAATTCTGATAATATGAACTAAATACCAATCCTTGTCAAAATGTATACTCAAATAATGTTAACATATTCGCTTAAGAGAATTCTGGTTTCTTTAATCTATGGTTAAGACAAACAAATTTTCAAAACTTAAGGGCAAATGGATTCTTTCCAATCGTTTTGTCAGAGACATTGACTCCGAAATTAGATTTATCTGTGGAAGAGAGTGAAGAAAGAATAAATGAAGACGAAGGAATAAGCATGCATTCTTTTAAAAAAGCTATTGCTGGCTTAGAAATTGTTCATGGCTTTTTGTTAGGCAGTAAAAATTCCTCTGCTCAATTAAACATTCACCGCATCAGATTCTCTTAAAAATGACACGAAAAAACAAAAGACAAAAATCGATAACAGAACTATATCAAGACAAAAATTGTATAATCAGGAAATATCTGTGTAATCAGGAATTATCTGTGAACCAAGAATTATACAATAAGTAATGTAAATACATTAATATTTTATTTTATTGTTGAAATAATGCTTTTTTCTGAATTCAGATAACACAAACTATTATTAATACGAATTATCTTACGAATTATTAACAAGGTTTGACTGTATTTCCAAAACTTATTTTTAAATGTTCAAATATTTTTACTGTTTAGTAGCTACTTAATTATCATACCATTAGCAATACAAGCAAAATTCACAAATGCAAGTGTTCCAACGATGAATCTTTTTTTTCGATTACAAATAGTATGAAATAGAATTCATACATCTTTTCTTGCAATAGTTAAAAAAGTCAATATTTATTTTTAAAAATGCTAAAACATAGTCACCTGAAACACTCCAGGATAATTTAAATCTGAGTATTGTATAAAGGAAGCCACCAATGATTGAAACCATCTCCGAATGTTTTCTCCAACAAGATATTCTTCCTCATCAAAAAGTGATATCAGTTTTTCACTTTGTAAATGCAGATTGGAAAAATGTTTCAACTGATAAGTAGCATAAGATAAAGGTCTATCTAATTCATTAATCTGAAAGAACAAAAGGTTACTTCAATTTCTCACCAGATAATTTTAACACATCATTTTGTTTTCCTTAATGTTGTACAAAAAATAAAAACATGAAATTCGCAATTAAGAAAAATGCGACGAAATGTGCACTTAACACTTGACTTTCATAAAAACATCAATTAAATAGAAATATATTTATTGATAACAAATTACCTTTGGTGGAAAATTTAAATATGTAATACTTAATAAGAAAATGTATTCCTTTTAATTTAAAAACTATCCAGCAGGAAAAAAATTCAATTCACCTTATTACAACATCTACTTTTTTCAATAAAAATGAATCTTCAATGATTTTACAGATTTTAATACACATTCAGAATATTGGCAAATTGAGGAATGATTCCAGTGCTTGAGTCAGCTATTTTTACTTTTCATTTCATAACAAAAACTAATTACTAAAATCATGTGGCACACAAAAACATTTAATTATAAAATAAACTCATAATTGTACTAAAAAAATTACTCAAAATCATTTATAGTTATAATTCAAAATTTCAAAACTAAACTTTTTACCTCATATTCTAGACCATCCAGTAGTAAAGAAAATACTACATTCACGTCAAACTCAGTTGCTTTGCTAACTCGTAACCCCTCAAAGTAGCTACCAGTGCAATAAAAATCCTGGAATATTCTTTGAAACTCAGGGCTCTCTCTCAGGGAGAACTCTTTGAAACTGTTCAAGAAGAATTCCAATGCTTTTCTCTTGGAATGATGGCCAGGCTCTAGAGCAACTTCTGCTGCATATATTTTTTTCAAGATATGTCCAAGACCGGCATAATTGCCTGCTCTTTCTCTGTAAAAAATAATTTTAAATTAACATTAAACATAAATAAAAACTTATTTATATAGCATTCACTGCTTATAAAATAAATTTTGTTCAGACACATTTTTATTTTACTTAGTAGCTGAGTTTTGTAACCATCAATTTGAATATAACTCAAAGTGATTAAGAATGGTTAGTTTCCCAATAACTAATCTAGGCTAATTATGAAATTAATTACTTTGCAGTGGATTTGAATACTTTGGTTGAAAAATAAATTTTGCCATAAATTATTGATTGGGTTTATGGCACAAGTGGCTATATTAGGCCAATCTATGCCAAACAAGGTCAAGTAAATGGACTACATAATGAATGTTTTTCTGACACAGAAGAGAAAAATATACCTGGAGGAATCAAACCTGTACTGCAAAAGTAGTTTTAGTTAGTCTAATTTTTAATGGTCTTCATAACATGACAAATTTCATGGTAATTCACTATATTACTTCCTTTGTTCTGGCATTCGGAGAATGAGCAAAGCTCATAATGTTGACACTGATGGTGAGTCAGCAATCATAATCCTCAGATATATATTTGGTTCCCAATAAAATGACACCTAATTGAATAGATTATAAATGAACAATGCTTTTGACTTGATCATGTTTATCACATGCTAAGTTACTGAACTTGGTCTCTGAAAATTTTTTTTCTTATGAGTGTGATGTAAGTGAGGAGTAATAGCGTGCCCTAACAGAACACTTCTGACAGTTTACACATTAATTTGAATCCTCTCATGCTGACACAACATAACTGTAAATATCATTGCACTGGTAAATGGATGCTGCAAAGCTTTACTTGCGATTCTTTAGTCATGATTTCATAAACCAGAAAGCATCTAGTTTATGAAATCATCAATCTTTATTATCAATCAGTTGAGAAACACATTCATATGTTCACTTATTTTTCCATAACTCTGACCAATTTCATGCGGAATTTTTTTTCTCTAAAATTTGTGTCTTGTGTTTCGTGAGTGTCATTCTAACCAAAAATTCAAAATCAACAAAGGTTTGAGTATGCATCCCTATGCGCAATATTTAACAGATTCATTTGATTATCTGAAAACCATACAATGGATTTATAAGATTTTCTTGGTTGGTTTTGAAGTTTTATGTCACAAGGGCCATATTTGGTCATGCTGCACCAGACACGATATACAATATCAAGCTTTACTGAGACCGAAGAGAGAAATACACGCAGGGAGGAATGCACTTAACAGGAATCGAACCTGTGCCACCTAGAATTCAAAGTTTGCTAGTGCAGTGGGCAAACCCACTGATCCTTGATAGCCCCTAAGGTTTCCTTGATATGCAACAAGGTGCAAATACTTTTTGGCCTCGAATTTGTTCTTAATTAGAAACATATACATGTTTGATTTCAACACTGATTTTTCATGCCATTTTGATAGAATACATAATCCTTTTTCGTCATTACATGACAGCAATTTTAGGCAAAATTATAAATCAAAATCATTGAGTGGGAATACTTTTTGTTGGTACTGAACATGCCATTAAGTCCAATGAGAACTCAACATTAAAATGGATTTTGCATTTGCAATCCGAAGTTATACATTCAAGTTCCATAAATTAACATTTGGGAACATTAACGAATATAATTAGCTAATAAAACCCATTGCACCAAATGTATCAGAAAAATCAAAACAAAAATTACCTTCGGTCCATTTTATAAAACGTATTAACTATTAAAACAATATGATTCGTAACCAGTAAAATAATATACGGGCAGAGTATTAATAATATAAAACATGGAACTTAAATTGAAGAGTAGTTATAATTTTTTTTGAAAAAGTAAGTTTCAGTTTTACCTTTATGGAATCCATACGAGAACGGAAACTCGAATCATTAGTCATAGAACTGAAAGTTTTGGCTTCAAACACGAACTGAAACAGTTTCGGATTTTTGTTTGTGTAATTGATGATAGAAACCTTTGTCAATTGGCACAATAACAATAGTATTATCGCAATTGTAATAGTTTAAAGCCAATCTCGCGGTATTTTGAAAATTTTCACCGCTGCTTTTCTTTTTCTTTTAGCAATTATTAAGGAGTTGAGTTGAGAGCTGTTATTCCGATAGCAGTTTGAAAAACAGAGTTAATGAAAATTAGTAGAAAATAGTAAGTTATCCATGAATGTTGTCACTTTAGCAGTGAAAACTTATTAATAAAAATAAATACTCCTAATAACATTATTTTATTGGTTGTTAAATGCTTACGAAATTAATATTAGAGTTAATAATAACTGCTATCGCAAAAGCAATAACCGTTAACACAATTAAAGAAGTGATTGGAGATGAAATACTTCTGATCAGAAGCAAATTTGATAGCTGTATGGAAGAGGTTTGGCGTTGGTTTTTATTCAAGCGACATGCTGAAACGGGTATTCATATAACATCAAAGTGAACTACAAGTTACGAAACAGGTTCCTAAAACAGTAGCGCCCTCTGTATCTTTCAGAAAAATCATGTCAGTCAAGTTCGTAAAAAGATTTGTTTTGCTTTGTTTTGAGGCTCAGTTGCACTGTCGGGAGAATGAGGGATTAGCAACTAGAGAGTTGCGAGTTCGAATCCAACCAAAGACCGTCGTTTACGTTGGGGCTGGTGAGCGTTAAATTTGCTATGATCTCAAATGTTCTCACGGGCCGCGGTGGCCCGGTTGGAAGAGTAACGGACTAGCAACCGAAGGGTTGCGAGTTCGAATCCAGCCAAACACCGTCGTGTACAAAGGGGGCTGGTGCACGTTAAATCTGTCGTGGCCTCAAATGTCCTCACGTTGGCGTGGTGTGGAAGTTTGGAGAGTGGGGTGCCAGCTCAGGTGTTGCCTCGTCATCTGACCGCGGTTCAAAATTACGTGGTGTTGTCCTCGGACTTTCCCTCTGGGATTGATCCCGGACCGTCACCAATAGCCCGTTGTGTTGCTCCAGTGTGACGTTAATTGAAAATACCAAAATACCAAATACCAAATGTTCTCACGTTGACGTGGTGTGGAAGTTTGGAGGGTGGAGTGCCACTTCAGGAGTGACCTCGTCATCTGACCATGGTTCAAAATTAAGTTGTATTGTCTTCGGATCTTTCCCTTCCGGTTTGATCCCGGACCGTCGCCCGGGGCGTCGTAGCTCATTGGGTATGCCCACTGCGTTAGCAACCTTCGAGTTGTAGGCAGCGCAGGTTCGATTCCTGTCAAGTGCATTCCTCCCTGGGTGTATTTCTCTCATCTGTGTCAGTAAAACTTTAATCGCGTCTGTCTATTACTTGATATTGTATGTCTTGTGTCTGGCGCAGTATGGCCAGATATGGCCCTTGTACCATAAAACCCCAACCAACCAACTCGGACCGTCGCCAATAGCCCGCTCTATTGTTTCAATGCGACGTTAATTAAATGCATACCTGCCTTTGTGTGGACAACTTTCAAAGTTGGGGATCACCTATCGCAAAAGTGTTTTATCACAAATCATGATAGTGTGACGTTAATACGTACCACACCTACCTACCACAAATTATTATAGGTAGGTAAGTATTTTTAATTAACTTCGCACTGGAGCAAGACAACAGGCTATTGGCGACGGTCCTGTATCAAACCTGAAAGGAAAGATCCGAGAACAAAACCATGTAATTTTGAACCTCGGTCAGATGGAAATGTTTGGGAAAAGAAAAACTTGATCGTAAAACATTTGGGGAAAAACTGCCTATAGGAACAAATATAAAAATGTGATTCTAAGATGTAAAAAAAAATTAGAATTCAGTAATGGGACAGAACAACTGATTTTGTACTATCAAACATCTTTCAACTTTTCAAAGCTAGTATCTTCGGTATTATAGAGCATTCGCAAGTGACGTCACGATCAGTTATTTTTCTTAACTGTTAACTGCTGTAGGACAAACAAATTGTTATGCATTGGGAAGTTTTATGTAGTGGTAAGTTTTGAAAACTAAATAATGTCCAATACACCATAAATTGATCTTTGGAAAATCTTCAGGATTCGAAGAGGCGTTTGGATTGTCCAAATCATACGGATCCATTCCGTTAATGATAGATATTTTTTGATCGTAGCGATTTCGCACTGAAACATCCATGCTTACTAATGGAACAGAAGCCATTGCTTGTCCTACAGCAACGGTTGGTAGCGGGACGTCATTCCGGCGTTGCTATGGTCAGACCACGTGGTTGCGAGTGCTCTATATCCACCTCAAAAGATTTGATTGAAAAAATATCATTTGCGGACCAGAGGTTATCTAATAATTAAACATCTCTGACTATTCTCCTTGGCTCTCTTGAAAAGCCAACGGCAGGGTGAAAACATCTGCTTTTTTGTTGATCATATCTTGTGCAATTTACTAATTGATGTTCCATTTGTCATCAATTCAATCTTTCATTATAGATTATGCAAAGTTGATCCGGAACTTATCCCATTTACATATAAGTAGTGTTGTGTTAAAAATATGTTCGGATCGTATAGTGAATAACAATTTACTTTAAACAATGAATTGTCTCCATAGGATTAATAAAGTACCTGATCACAGTTCTTTTAAAATTAAATAAGAACATTTATTACATAAAAATTAAAGGATAAATGAATGCAGATTAACAATTGAATAAAAAAGGTCCCCGACAAGACACAGAAAAGATAATTTTTTAGAAATAATGATTCGGAACACAATATAAAAGTTCAGGAGAAAGGGGACGGGGACCGATGGCAAAACTCAAAGAACAGATACTCACCCTCGGCAAAAGATCTCGGAAAAATGGTGTGGCTTCGGTACGCAGGGTGTCAGACATGGGACTTCTGTAGCACATCAAATCTGGTAGCAGGCACCACAGAGTAGGTAGCTACGCTCTGAGTGGAACATGTCAAACTCCACCCACAATTAGGGACATCGGACACTCACGGAGGGCGGTGTAAGTCATACCTCCAGTGAAGCTGTATCTTTTACTCTGTGGCAGGCACTACCCGGAGGAGCGTAGTTATCGAGATGATTCTATCTCAGGAAATCCACGAGATTACCGGGAATACTTTAAGGCAATCTGTTCTTCGGCGCTTCCTCTTCTCCTCCCGACCGTCTTCTTCGCAGGAAAAAAGTGCCGCGATTGTTGGCGTGTACGACTATTTATATCATACTTTGATTTCTGACGAACCGCCAAATCAACCAACCCTCATCAAAGGTAAACCCCGTAAAAGAAGCCCACCTGTTCCAAGTGGTCATCTATCAAAATCCCCCTCTCACGAGTGGACAATACACCTCGACGAAATACGTCCAATGGATCAGACCGCGGCCATCGTGAAGAAACGATGGCCCCTTCACGATAGCCCCGAGCTGCACTCAGGCCCTTTCCTTCATGATGGTCCCGGTCAGACATCAAAGACTGCCAAATACAACAGTACGAATGAGTGCTTTCTTCTTAACGGGGATTCACGATTACATAAATTTTATGCACTTTTCCTCACGGCTAAAATTACCAAGCGCTCAGAAGTTGGCGCAAAGGCAGTACACAACACAATATATATACCCAAATAAATATTACATACGATATACTATTAATATTTAAAAATTAGCCCAACGTAGTTTGGCTTTAGTGGGTCTTGTTCTTATTCTCATAGTTGTGATCAAAACATCCATCTTGCGATTTGGCGGGAAAGAATTATGACCTGCTAATTGGGTGAAATAAATTGTGTTACCAGCTACTAGCAGTACCCGCACGGCGTTGCCCGTGACATCATTCTTGTTATGTCCTCACTGATACTGAAAACATTAAAAAGAAAAACAATAATGTTAAGAATGAGTCCCACCACCCGACATGACACGGGCATCTCGCTTCATTCCTTCCACCTCACTGATCCTTGCGTAGAGAGCTTCATGACACTGTAACATCTTAGCGCCCTAGAGTCTAGGATGGCGGGCTGAAGACCTGGAAGTTTCCTGTTAAGAGTCCTTGACTACTGCGCTTGCGCATGCGAAGAGGATAAAAACATTTAGCTCACGGACTCCGTCTAGTTGAAACGTCATCGTAGAAAATCGGATAAAATTAAGTATAAAATTAATTATTTTGTTTCGCGCGTCCATTATCACACAACCCATATTTTTTCTGTGTAAAAATAAATGTCATTTTTAATGTCAAAAAAGCTTGAATTAATTCATCACAATACACTATGTTCAATATTCTTCCATTTGAAGTTAGGATATAAATATTCTCGGCTTTTCCAACTCTTGAACAACCCACATACAGTTGACCATGGGAGAAACACGGTTTAATGAGATCGAGTCCTACAACTTTCAGCTATTGTCCTTGTGCCTTGTTGGCGAAACTTAAACGAACAGGGAACTGAAGGCGTTTAAATTGGAATGGGAGATCCGAATGGATGGTTGGGATCCTAGGAATGAATCCATCTTCGCCTGCGGCATGTCCAGTCATTATGGTGGCTTCAATAATATTCGGCATCAGTTTCTTGATAGAGTCTTGTTCCATTGCAGAGTGAGGTGGATGCAGATTTGTAAGAAGCATAATCGGTGACCCAATTTCTAGCTCTAATATGTGCGAGGGCAATCCAGATGGCTCCAATGTGTTCAAAAACTCTACTGTGTATTTCACAACCTCATCTGTGTCACATGTAGCGTCGATAGATTTGTAAATTTGAACACTACCGGGCAATTCTTGTAAAAGTTGCTTATTGATGACATTGACATCTTCGTTTCTTGGGGCGAGAATTGTTCTTTGGCACATCCATGCGTGATCAGCTGCACCACATTTCGAAACACCGCCTCTTTCAGCTCTCGTTGAGTTTTCACAATCCTTCCAATGCTTTGCATTACTTACATCCAACTTGATTATCCGAAGTAATGGCACCATTTCCTAGTTGAAGTAGGTTACTTGCAAATTGCTGGGCAGAGGAACCACCGTTGACATGAACTCGCATGTTTGTTGATAGTCCAAATGTATGAATGCCATTCCAAATGTAAGATGATTTTAATCTGGCCTGCATTTCATCCGCCCTGGTTCCACGGGGAATAACCGGAAGTGTATGTCGAAAGTCGCCAGCCAACACCATTGTGACGCCTCCCATTCTGTCCCCATTGTTACGTCTGATATCTCCAAATATTTTTATTATCAAATACGGCTCTCTAGATAAGTTAAACTGCCCGTAGACCAGATACGGCCCTCTAAATATCAGACCCGCAGGCAACGCACGACTCTCCGGGCTGGTTAACACTGCCTACAGACCAGATACGGCCTTCCGAACATATTTAAAAGTCCAGCAGACCAGATATTGTCAAGATCCATATGACATTTGAAGCGATATTGAATGGGAGAATGGCGACGAAGACCTGTGCTATCAACAGTCGAAAGGTAGAATGTGTCTGCGGTTGCTGATAAGTTGTATTTAAACTCCTATATAGAAAGAGGACATTCATTCATAAAAAAAAAATTTTAAAAGAATCAAATGCTATTTCGCAAATAGCTACCTTGAAATTTGTGTAAGCAGATATTTTCTTGTTTGCTGTCGTCTATTATCATTACTTTATATTTGACTAGAGAATTACCCGGAAATAATTTTTTAAACTCCATTATGATATTTTTATACATAGCTTCTACAATTTACTATGGACGAAATATGCATGCTTGCTTTATCTATCCATATAATCTATTTCACATACATGGCCTATAATGCAAGACCAAACTACAAAATATGATAGTAAGATGACTATTACAGAAGTCGATTTTGAGTGTTTTGGAGTGATTGTGAAAACTCTTTAAGTTCATTTCCAGTAGAAATGGAGGGCCGTGGTAGCCGGTTGGCAGATTATTGGATTGGCAAACTGTCTGTTGCGAGTTCGAAACTCGAACAAAGACCTTCGTACCTAGGGGCTGGTGCACGTGGCTTCAAATGTCCGCACGTTGGCGTGGTGTGGAAGTTTGTAGAGTGGGACGCCTGCTCAGGTGTTTACCTCGTCATACGATCGTGATTCAAAATTACGAGGTGCTGTCCTCGGATTTTCCCCTTTGGGATTGATCCCGGACAGTCTTAAATAGCCCGTTGTACTACTACACTGGGACATAAGTACAGCTATCTGCCTACCTGAATTTTTCGAGGGCCAGAGTAGCCCAGTTGCTAGAGTCGCGGATTATCAACCGGAGGGTTGATAGTTTGAAAATAGATCTTACTAATGACTGTCATGCACGTGAGGGCTGGTGCACTTTAAATCTACCATGACCTCAAGTATCCTCACCTTGGAGTGATCTGGAAGTTTGGAGTGTGGGGTGGCTGCTCAGGTGTTATCTTCGTATCTTTCCCTTCAGTATTGATCCCGTTGTATTGCTCCAATGCCGCGTTTCTAAAGTTTTCAAAACTTTTTTAATGCCCGATGACTGGCCTCTTCTGGTATTCTCGCTACAACGTGGCGAACTAGCGGCTGTTTGTGAGGGAGTGATCAGTGGGTAAGCCACTGTTACTCCTAATTCAGGCCACACACTGGAGCACCATGTTAAAAAATAAACGATGTGCGCATGTGTACTCACTCCATTTCTGTACAGAAAATATGTCGGCACACATCCTTATATCAGCCAATTTAGTGTCGCAGGGATGATGGACCAATGTGACTTGGTTAGTAGGGACAATCACCATCTATGAGCTTACAAATCGGCATTTGAATTCAGGACCTACTGGTCACAAACAAACGCTATGATCACGATACCAATTTGACGACAATTTTAAAAACTGCCTCATCATAGATATGCGAATTTCCACAAAAACAATTCTCATCAGTTATATTTCGTAATGAAGATTAGTTCAAAAACAACAATAATTTTAAGAATAAAACAATTATTATTTCATTAGAAGGATATAAAAAGAACTTCATGCACTTGCAGCGCTTTATTAGTAGATATATTTTTACACTCCCAAGTGGTTTCAACGAGATATTTCGGCCATCAAGATCTGACCAATTTTGCTTATGACGTGATAACTCGTCATCAAGATGTTGCCGATTGTTTGATGATGGCGAGATCAAGATCTGGTCGGTCTTTTCTTCTAATGACGAGATATCTCGTCCATCAAGATATGGTCATTTTTGCTAATGACGAGATACCTCGTCGAAACAACCATCAGGAGGGTTTAAAATCAGACACCCCTTTTGGGGCCCAAGACCCTCCTCCTGGCATGAATTACCGATCGATTTCCACGAGTTTTATCGATTGAGGAATCGTTTCATTTTAAAACTTCTTTTATATATTAATTACATAATTTCTTTATCGAGTTGAGATAGATTTTTGTAAATTTCTCCTTTTGTGCAGTTAAGTAGACTTTCAACTCATAAATTTCCATCACCCAGAAGTCAGAAAAATACAGCTGACCTAAATGGAAGAATCGTCATTATAATCAATCTTTTTTCTTTTGCCTGAGAAACCAGACATCGATTGCACCACTTCCTGAGGCGGAATCGAATTTCCAACAAGAAACCTCAAAAGTGCCCCAGAATTGTGATCCTGTCACTCGAACACGTTCAGCACCCAAGAATGCAAGACCGGTTGCGATTTCATAATGGCTCTATTGAATTTTAAGTTTAATCCATCAAATTTTCTCACGGACTCCTTAGGAATTACAAAGGCTGAGCCTTCCGAGGTGTGTCAACGCGTTCGATCAGAACAAATGAACAGAAACCTCTTAAAGAGCACATTCTGTAACCGAATTCTATACATGTGTATTCTATACATCGGTAAAGGGGAAATAAGTTTAATTATGTTGTTAATTATGTATTCTATGACAGACACGTAATACTTTTGTTACTCATTGGTGAGGAATGGAATGAGAGTATGATGTATAAGGGATCGATTATATCAGATAACTGTTGTTGGATTGCACTGGCGTTATTTTAGTGGGTGAAGGAAATATGAAATTTTCGGTACAACGTGGATAGATTTCAAATCCTTAATTTATGTTGAACCACGTCCAAACTCTATTTCCAACTTCCTCCTTTAATGAATATGAAAAAATAATGTTTATTCTTTAAAATTAAATGAGTTACGTAAAATAAAACGTTAAAAATGATATAATGCAAAAAACACTACCATAAACTGCGAATATTTTAAATTGGGGCTTGGTATTTGACTTAGTGAATAACAAATAGTAAAATGTTTTTATATTCGACTTCCTTGTTTCAGCAACTAAAGAGTAAATTGAAAGTAAACATTTTACCGGTAGTAATGAAACAACACAAATGTTTATAAACTCTTTAAGGATAATAATCAATTACTCACATCACTAGGTATGTTGGTATTTTAATTAACTTCGTACTGGAGCAACACAAGGGCTATTGGCGACGGTCCGGGATCAAACCCAGGGGAAAGATCTGAAGACAACACCACGTAATTTTGAACCACGGTCAGTTGACGTGGTCCCACCAGAGCTGGCACCCCACTCTCCAAACTCCCACACCAAGTCAACGTGAGGACATCTGAGGCCGAGATAGATTTAACGTGCACCAGCTCCCTTTGTACACGACGGTCTTTGATTGGATTCGAACTCTCAACCCTTCGGTTCCAAATCTATTACTCTTCCAACCAGGATACGGCGGTTCTACTCACATCCCTAAGTTGAGCAATTCGAATTGAAGGAAAGTACCTAAGTCATGATTTGTGTCTTCAAAGTATACTTTGTTCTCGTTCATGAAGCATCTATTTCCTTCGGGGCTACTTTAAAATGTAGTTTATCGCCGTTTTGGCAATGCTTGGCGTTTAACCCTTCTGGTGGTGGTTTCGACGAGGTACCTCGTCATTAGTAAAGCTGACCAGATTAACGAGATATCTCGTCTTTAGAAAAAACTGACCAGATCTTATTTAGTCATCATAAAAATATCGGTAATATCTTGATAAAGAGGTATTTCGTCATTAGCAAAATCAGCCAGATCTTGATGGATGAGATATCTCGTTGAGACCACTTGGAGGACTAATATAATTGACATTGGTCAACCGAGTATCATATATAAATCCGGAGTTTATTCATTGATACTTTTATTGGCGAAGTGCTGAAATCGTATTTGAATAGGATGCCAAATAACGTCACGTCTCATAAGTATAGAAAATACGTATCGTCACCTAAATTTAGCTTGACAGAAAATACCTTTCATTGCAATGGTTATTGTACATTACCATTATCAGCCTTTGGACTGAACACGGTCTAGACTGATCTTTCCCATTGGGAGGAATGAAAGAAGTTGAATTTACGTCGCAATGGAACAACATTCGGGATTAATAACGGCCAGAGGTCTGTTATTAATCCCGAAGGGTAAGATTCATGGGCAACACCTCGTTATTTTGAGACACGGTCAGATGAAGGGGTCAACACGAGCTGGCACTCCACTCTCCAAACTTCCCCACCACGCCAACGTAAGGGTATGAGGCCACGACAGATTTAACGGGAATCAGCCCCCACGTACACAACGGTCTTTGGTTGGATCGAATTTCGGATCGCAATCCTCTGGTTGCTAATCCGCGACTCTACCAATTGGGCTACCGAGGCCCCTTTCCCTTTGGGTTTCATCCTGTCCGTCGGTAATAGTTTGTTTCACCAGTGCGATGGAAATTCAACTACCAATCTACCTGAATTGATTGTTTAGTCAAAAACGGCGGGAATGAACAGGGGACAACACACACAAATCATAGTCAGTAGAATTCCAACAGAGCAGAACATTTCACGTGTTACGACAAAATAATAGCCTATCCGGAACTGCCAATAAATCTTCGCAGCAACCTTCGAAAGCCTTTGGGATCGGAATTCCGACAAGTCATTGCATCAATCGCCCTTCAAACTCGGAAGATGCTCTGTCGTGCAGAAAGAAACCGCCTGCTCCAAATTTCACCTCTTTGTCCAGAAAGGTCAACACACGAAAACCGACTGCAGGCTATGTGCTGCAACCTGCTGCTTCCGAAACACACAGCTCGCAGCAATTGAAACCAGAAAGAACCGCCGGAGCGATACGAAATCGAAACTCGTGCAGGTGAGGGAGGGGGGAGGGAATTGGCATGGATCACGTGCAATTGTAAACGAGCGGAACCAGCAGTTTCGTTCTCATTCGAACCTCAGGTGGTCGAAGTGATGTCGATTATCCAGCAAGGACGTAGCTGCTTATAGGACGCTTGGAAGAAAAAGTGAGTTTTTCGCTTTCCCTTTTCACTTTCGTTTTCGTTGTTTCAGTTCCTTTGGGGAGTGTTTTCTGTGGATTATTTATTGGTTTGGTCTTCGGTAATTTTGTTGCAATCAGAGGGCTGGTTGGAATATTTTTTTTTATCTTCCTCGTCCCTGAGGTCGATATATCTGGACCCTTGATTTTTTCATTTTGAAGCCCAACTCAGAGACAATTTCTTCACTAAAAGCATGGGCTCGCTTTTGCGAATGTTCAATGGAAATTGCCACATCCGTGGTTAGAGTAAAGAATTTTGGTCTTGGTTGGGTTTCAAGAGCCAAAAATAAAGGATAAAAGTATGTGGACCTCTGGAATGAAGAAATTGTTTATAGGTTTAGTTTGTTGTTCTTTCTTTTTTGCTATCAGAGGACCAATTATATATATATATATATATATAGAGAACATCTTCGTTTCGGAGGTCCACGTATCTGAACCCTTGGTTTACCTCGAAACTCAACTTTATGACAGTTGTTCACTATAACCAAGGGTTCCCATTAACGAATATTCAATGAATATGCCAATGTGTGAATATGTGGTTAAGGTAAAGAACTTTACCCTTGGTTGGATTTCAAGAGTCAAAAATAAAGGATTGAGATTTGTGAACCTCTGAAACGAAGAGAAATTGTTTGTTCGTTCAATGTTTTTTGCTATAAGAGGGCTAATTAGGACATTTTTTATCCAGAGGTTTTATTTCGGAGGTTCACATATTTGGAGCCTTGTTTTTGCCACTTGAAATCCAATTAAAGGACAATATCTTTACTATAACCACGGGTTCAGTTATATAAAGATTTCATTCATGTTTCCTTAGTGTTAAGATTGATGAAAGGCATTTCTTTTAGCCGTAAGGTCACATGCACACAGATTTATCACACTTTACCTAAACTTTAAGGCTAATGAAATAAGTCCCTTTCGATGTTTATTTTGCCCCAAACAGTGGATTATTTATTGATGATTGAATATAATCAAAATAATTTTTAATTAGGAGCGTACGAAAAAGTCGAAATTTAAATTTATTCATAAGTGTAAGACCAAGGTTTGTTTTTGTTGACTGAATGTAGCTAAAATAATTTTAAATTAGTAACACACGAAAAAGGAAACGTGCATTAAATTTATTCATTTGATCCTTGTTATAACACCAATGTATATTTTGGTAATTAATGTTATCGCATACGTGGTAAGTAATTGAGATGTATATAATCTGAAAATTTCAAACTTTTATTTTCTGATTTTACTATTTTTCAAAAGGCGTATAATTATGTCTTCCAAATTTCTTGTGCCTATTGTTATATTTTCAGAAGTAAAGCATGTCGGAGTAAACGCTTGTGTCTCGCGATTACTACATTAATATGCATGATGCAAAGAGAAAAATATAGCACTTCCGAGGGAATGCGAAAATTTGAAATGCTTTGTGAGATTTTAAGTCAAATTTATGTAAAAGTCACAGTACTATTCTTAGTCCTTCAACTTACTAAAATTATAAGTCAAAAGCTTATTAACTAAGCTAAAATTATCAGAAGCTGCAAGTAACTGAGAAAATAAATATCATGTGTATATCCCGATGAATGATTTCAGACAATGTCATCTGTGAAATTAATTTGAACTATCGATGGGTAATCATAATGGGATTAGTCGAAGAAAAATCGTTCCTCGCAGTCCAAACTCCATTAACATTCGATTCACGAGGAAAGGTATTACATAAAATGATAATCATTGAAAGTCCTAAAGGAAAATGTCCAATGTCAACGTTAAGCAAAGAGATTAAAATAATATTTCTTCATATTACGGTGAAGCATTAGCTTGTTCGCAACTTGTGGTTTAGGTGTTAAACTTTTGAGTATAAAATGTTTAAAATAACATTTTTAGCTTGAGTAGCAGAAGTTCAGATTACAGTGTTTTCTGGTTCATTTGTTAAAAAATTTACATACTGAAATATTTAATATTTTCAATTTTATTTGTATGTTTACAATTAGTAAGAACGGTGCTTTTTCTAACTTATATCTACAACTAAAATATCCTGATTCCAGCATAGAAAATTTGAAATATAAATAATTGTATGGAATTATCTTGATAAATTATCTTAACTTACAATAATCTCTGTAGATATATTTCACTAACGTAAGTGGTACAGAAATCAATATTATATGTATATAGGCGAATAGCAACAAACGGATATAAACCATATAAAATCAGCCGCTACTAATTCTGCCAATTTTGAGGTATGGATCTATAAATACTGTTAAAAAATATCCGGAGGAGCTCGTCACTTTAATGAAATTCTTTAGCCATTTGATGACAGAAGGCAATGATGCATCTCGGAGATTGAAATCAGCGCATAAAAGAAAATGTGACCGAATTTACGAAAATGGGTTTAAATGTTAAACCTAAATGTATACCGAAACGCCTTTCAAGTAAATGGAATGAAATGGAAATCAACGCCCTGAATCTAATTATGCTAATATGACTGAGATATGAACTTTTTGTCACGCACTGTATTGGAAATAAGAATTAACCCAAGCAAAAAGTACACGAGATGTTGTTTTAAATTTTTGGATAAACTGTATTCCATTTGGTGGAACGAAATATGTATATCAATGCTTATATCGATTAGATTTAAATAAGGCATGAAAAGTGAGTAACGGTATTTTCTCAGTGTAAACAAGCAAAGCACTGAAAGACGAGCTCTCGCTCAGTAGATGACGGAATTACTTCAGACAAGTGACGTCGTTTCCGGAATACGTCCAGGAAATATGTTCTAACACCTAAACACTAGGGCTATCTACATTTGCCTTTACAGAGAAATCATTTCACACATCTCTCATAAGAGTATCATAATATAAACGTATAATTTAATCACTTTTAAAATCCAGTAAATATTTACTTATTATTTATAAAATATTTACTTATTATTTATAAAATATTTACTTATTATTTATAAAATATTTACTTATTATTTATAAAATATTTACTTATTGCTTATTAAAAATAAAAAAGTATTAAAAAAGGAAATGGTTTACGCTTTGGCGCTTCAGTAGGGAATTATATACAAGTTGGTTAAAAATATATACAGTGGCTCCCAAAAGTGTTCGTACACTTTAAAAATTTGTAGAAAAAGCCCTGTAGCCTGGAATTGAATTCAAATATAAAGTCCAATATTTTTTCATATCATCTCTATGTGATTCTGAATAAAACCTAGCATTCTTTAAAAAATATTGACTCATTTTCTTTTTATAAAAATAAAAATGCAAGGAGACAGAGAAAGAACACGTCACAAAAGTGATCGTACACCGAAATATTTTCGGATAAATTCATAAATAAAATTATCATTTATCGCTTTTTTATTTTTGCAGTGTGATAACATTTAAAAAATCGTTTGGCTTTAATCTTTGCTTGCTTACTTATTATGTAATATTCTATTTATTATTTAAAAATGGCTCGTAGTCGTAAGGAAACAACGAACAGCATTCGAAAATTGATTATTTTTCATTTTAGTAGTGGTAAATCAGTTCGGAATATCTCTAAATTAGTAAATTTATCCCACTCTACGGTGCAGTATGTGATAAAAAGCTTTAAAGGAGAAAATCGGATCGAAAACAAGGTAAGGAAAGATCGTCCGGCAAAGTTAACTAAACGTAATCAGAGATTTATAGTTCGAAAATTTGTGAAAAATCCACGTTCGAGTGCTGTAAAAATTTCTACAGAAATTACTGAAAAATTTTCTACTTCAATTTCATCTGAAACTGTTCGACGAGTGCTCAGATCAGCTGGATTAAATGGGCGTTCTGCCCGAAGAAAATTTTTTGTAAGTGCGAAAAATAGAAAGCTTAAGCTTTCCTTCGCAAAATCAATGATAAATAAGCCCGAAACGTATTGAAATCATGTCTTATTTGCAGATGAAAGCAAATTTAACATGTTTGGTTCCGATGGGAGTATAATTGTACGGAGAAGAAAAATGAGGAACTTAATTCCAAGAACTTAGTTGGAACAGTAAAGCATGGCGGTGGAGGTGTCCTTGTGTGGGGGTGCATGTCAGCAACAGGACTAGGTAATTTGGCATTTATTGATGGCATAGTGAACCATGCTCTTTATTTAAATATTTTAAAAGACAACTTAAAATTATCAGCCCAAAATTTGGGTATTGGAAACAACTTTGCTTTTATCAAGATAACGATCCTAAGCACACGGCTCTCAACGTTCGCCTCTGGTGTCTATAATTGTCCACAAGTTCTGCAAACACCACCTCAGTCGCCAGATTTAAACCCAATAGAATACATTTGGAGAGAACTGGAGGTTAGAGCACGAAGACACGACATTAAAACGAAAAACGAACTAAAAATAGTAATAATTGAAGAATGGAGGAACATTGGTGCAGAAATTACAAAAAACTAGTGAACTCTATTCCCAGACGTTTAAAAGCTGTTGTGGATGCTATAGGATATCCTACTAAGTACTAATTTACCGAAATATTACAATATTTACTCTAATATGTAGAGATTTTTTTAAAGTGTACGAAGACTTTTGTTAGGTAACTTTTTGTTACTTTTGATTATTGATTTTGCAAAAAAAAGTTTTACAATGTTTTTAAAATATTTTATGTAGTTTTGTTAAGAATAAGTTATAGATGTTATTAAAAAATTCCCATTCTGAAATATTAATTTTTATTAATGGATAGAGCAGTATTTCATTGAAATTCGTAAGTGTACGAACATTTTTGAGAGCCACTGTATATATATATATATATTGTCATTTTTTTTAGCTGTATATGCTTTTAAGAATAAAATAGAAAATGAAGTATAAATTATTGTTTTTATAGTATTTTACTGCAATTTAAAAATATATTTTGTTAAAAAAAACTTACTTACTATTTAATTCCAGCTTCGAATTTGAACAAGCTGTATTCGAGGGTGGAACTTTCAGGATATTCCAATCACAAAAATTATTCAGACGATATCGCAACTTCTTGAAAAAGTGACACAATTTGTACAAATATAATATTTTTCAATTAGCAAACGATTCTATTTAACTCGATCAAATATGGAAATTAAATCGGGAAATATAAGATTTTTACGAATGAATTTTACAAATTTCGAACAGAGATGTAAAACAAGCGAATAGATTTTCAATCTTCTTTTGGCTCTCCTGTGAAATTAATTTTTGTTGATTAATTTTACATTTAATACCCTTTGAAAACTATTTATAAAACTATATGTTCCAAATAGAGAAAATAAGTGTCCCAAATGAAAACTTAAATTTTATTCAAAAAATCCGTTTTTCAATTTACCGACTACCGCCATTACGTCAGATGTAATCGTCTGAATTCCATTCAAGTCGAACAAAGAGCCGAATTATTACCCGCGTTACAACGTTGCTTATTGCACTCCATTAATTTAGACAAGACGCGGTTCAGTGGCTTTGGCCTGTCAACATTTCGTTGCTCTAGACACTGATTGAAACCATGAAATGTCACTCAACTAGTTCTTCAACAAGCTGACAGTCAATTTAAAAATTTCTCGGTTGTTAGGAATATACTTCTTTCTAACAAGATTTAAGTTTCTAACATTCGTATGACACGCTAATATTCAGCGTAGCGAGAAATATAGTGGCAATTTAAATAAATAATTCATCCATTAGTTTGCCTATCACAATAGTTCTTTCAATGTTATCTTGACTGAAAAGAGCACTAAGACTTTCATTGATTGATGCATAAAAACGTTTATTCAAAATTGCTTTATTTAATTTTCCTATGCTTGTAGACTGCAGGAAAGGTAAATAAAAATTAAAAATGTATGCCAACTTTTTAAATTGATATCCGTATGAATTTTCATGTGACATTACCTTTGATAATTAGAAGTTAATTCAATTGTTCAGTAATGTAAAAACATTTATAAGGCACGTTTTGCAAATTTTTCTGGGTACAGTTTATTTTTCAAATGTAACAGTAGAAACGTACATTAACCAATGACTAAACATTTTAAGATTAGAGTAAATGCATCACAAAGTAAATGTAATTTTTTTTCACAGATAACTTAATTCTTGTAGTCCAATTAAAAGTCCCCTTCTATCAAGTTAATTCTTACTAATGACAACATCTGAAATTGAACAACGATTTTACCCCAAAAATTAAATTCTCAAAACCTCTCAAAAAGTTATAAAGGATGGTTACAAATCAATTAACTCGCATGAAGCAGAATAATAAACTAGTTCCCTTAAAGTGGCTTTCTTTACTTCATTTTAATTAGATTTGAGGTCTATAACGAAATAAATCAAAAATATTTTTATTGAACACGTTGCATAAGAACTGGGTTGATGTCACGGAGTTTCGTTATGATGATGGTAAATTTATTTATCATCATGTATCTTGATTTGTATCAATTGTTATATGGTTATTTAACTGAAAACGGGAATTCATTTATATAGGAATCATGGACGCATTTACTATTCATTTAATTATTTTTATTTGAAAACGTAAAAGGTAGTAGTTTTCTGACTTTTTGTCGATTATTTCAACCATTTTGTTCATTTAAATTTCGAAAGAACAGAAAAAAAAAACAAAATATTTTGTGTTCGGCTTGAACTAAAAATTTCAAATATAATGGTTACTAGGGCAAGGATTTTCATGACTTCATCTTATCTTTTTTTACAAGATTGAAATATAATTCAACTAATAAAAACATGTTTCATTAAGAACTGAGCTGATTAAGTGCCTTTATTACAGCATTTTCATACAATACGTTATTTTTAGACATTGGCGTTTTAAATCGGTTTTTTTTTCAATCATATTAGAGCATTTTTTGTTATTTTTGAGGCAGTATTCATATTCCGGTGTTTTCAAAATTAAAGGCAGTTTTGGATGTATGAATTTCCCTTTTAGATCATTCTTCATCAAAGTCATGGAAAAAAAATTACCTTTGGTGAAATTTTAGATTAAATAAAGTGATTTAGTTTATTTAAAGTCTGCTCCTGTGCCTTCGGTAGAAATGACAGAAGCTTTTTAATACTTAAATCTTTATTAGACCATATAAGACCATTTACCTTTTTGAAAATGAGCATATGGTTTTTGTTCTGATTACCATTCTAGCCTGATCAAATAAGAACTTTCAGTTAAATACAGGAACTGTTAGAAAATGCAAATTGCATTTTAGTCCCTTTTAAAGCCTATTTTGTATTAAATAGAATTCCAATTTCGCAAAGAAATTGGGAAATGTTAAATTGCATTTTTTAAAGAGCATTTTTTTTGTCATATAGAGGATGCTTTTAATATTTTTTTATTTGCATCATGAACCTCTGAAAAGTTTTGAAAAAAAATATAATTTTAGGTTACTATTTTCTTTTCTAGAGCATATTTTGAAGTTTTGGTCATAAATGCATTTGTTATAAAAAAATTCTTACAAAGTTTTGGTCATCAAAATCCTACCCCAATTATTATGTTTTATGTAAGCAAATTTAGATATACCTGTCACAGTAATTTAGATATCTTTATAATTAAAAATTTCGAATATCTAACACTCATACTGCGAAGTTTTTAATATGAAAACGACCATCAATTGTAACATGAAGAAAATAATACTTAATATTTTAGAATGATCTCTCAACAAGCAAGTATAAATGTTTTATTTCTGTATTTCCAATATCACTTGAATTCAGAAATTTTAGAAATCAATTATCTACCTTTTATATTAGACCAATATCTTTCATTTTCATGCTGTGTTTAATGTAAATCATTTTTCATATTGGCAAACGTTTGAGTATGACTGCAACAGAATTTCTTTTCAATGCTGTTCCCTTTTCGTTGAGTTTTATTTTCCTGTTAGATGTTTACACTGTTTTCAATTTTAGCTTTAATACCAAATCAAATAATTACGTATCGAAAGTATTTTTTGACATAATATTAATCTTTCACCGAAAATTCAACAATTACAATAACCAATAATATATTAGATTTAAATGTCATAAAATTAGTGAAATTGAAACCTAAACAGAAATAAGCTAATAAGGCAAACGGCATTGTTCCAATTAGATATAACTTGCGACCCAGTATTGAATTGTGGTTTATAGATTAACGATGTTTGTGCTACATTCATATGGAAATGATGTCTAATAACATGGTAGTTGGTAAATTTATATTTCGTTAATTTGTTTGCTTTATGAGTTTCTATTTTACCAAGTTCCGTATTGATGGTATGAAAATTAAATGTGTAAGAATCATAAATCATTAAAGAGGTAGGTATTTTAATTAACGTCGCGCTAGAGCAACACAACGGGCTATTGGCGACGGTCTGGGATCAAACCGAAGGGAAAGATCCGAGGACAACACCGCGTAATTTTGAACCACGGTCAGATGACGAATCATTAAAGATAATATTAATTGGCTTATCAGCTTAGCATTAAGTGAAATTTCATATAGGTAAATAACTCATTACAGTATAAATTCATACAAATTTAAATTCAACAAAAAAATATCAATATCTGTTTCTTCTATCTATCTCTTTCTATCTATCATCTATCTATCTTCTATCATCAAGTAATTAAACATATTTATTTTCTTATTTAAAATAAATGTTTATTTAATCTGTGCTAGTTTTCTATTTATAAATAAAATGTCCGTGTCCAAGGTAAAACTTTTTAACAAATTTAAATTTTAAACAAGTTCAAGCGTGAAAAGAAATCTATAATTTTAAAATCTTATTTTTCTCAAATTATGAAACCTGAAAGAAAGTAACTTATAACTGATTTCACAAATCATATTTGTATAGATTTTAGACTAGTTCCACTATCGATCTTTACTTTCAGTTCCATAACTACTTGTAATTTATAAATGAATAATTTTTAATTTATGTTTATGACATATTTAAAAATTCTTACGGAAAGTTTATGATTTTGGATTTCGTAATGTCATCACGTGTTTTTTCGCTCATTCAAAATAATTTTTATTTCTATTTAAATTTTAAGTTTGTTTTTATTGACCCTTGTCAATAGTTATTTCTTCGCTAGCGTGGCATGAAAAATAGTTTTTGCATATTCGAAAGCATGCCAATCTGTATAGGGGCAGTTTTTGATATAGAGATCCTAATTCCTTTTATTGATCAAAAGTTTCAAATCGCAAAAAAAGAATACCATGAACACCCTTCCACCACAAAACTGTTATTCTCAAACAACTCAAAACTGAAATAACATTCAAATACTTCTAAAGAAACTTTTCATTTCTTGATTAAAGCAACCCTTGCAACAATGCAATTCATTTTGGCGATGTTGGCGAAAAGCGTGGGAAAAGCGGAAGTAAGCGATCGACCCAATTACTTGTTGAGGAAAACCCTCTAAAAGGAGGACAAAAACACCTTTTTTTTCATTCCCTACCAGGTATCGCCTTCTGAATGACCAAATTTCGAAAATTGAAACAATGAAACGTTTCGACTCTCCTGCTTAGACTGCGCGCAAATTTGAAATGCGCCAATGAAGACTGTGATGGCCTTAGACGAGGGTAGTTAGGCGACTATTACTTTGTTCGAAGGGTCCGTCTGTAACAATGAAAGTGCTCAAATTATTCCGGAAATCGCTTTCAATAGTCAAATTGTCTTTGAAGACTTTCTTTTCTGGTTAATTTAAGAAATGGAACAATGTCGTGCTGGACTTCGTGTACTCATATCCCATATGCTGTTCTTTTAGGCCTGGTCATGGTTATTACAGATAATTCGGGTTTTGAAGTTCTGTAAATTTTCCAAGCTATGGATCACACTCGGTTGTGAGGGCCGCGGTTGCCCTGTTGGTACAGTCGAGGATTAGAAACTGGAAATTTCCGAGTTCGAAATTCGGTTCAACCAAAGACCGTAGTGTAAGTGGTGGCTGGTGCATGTTAAATATGTCGTGGACTCAAATGTCCTCACGTTAGCGTGGTGTGGAAGTTTGGAGAGTGAGGCGCCAGTTCACGTGTTCTCGTCATCTGACAGCGGTTCAAAATTACGTGGTGTTGTCCTTGGGAATTGATCCCAAACCGTCACCAATATACCGTTGTGTTGCTCCAGTGTGACGTAAATTCAAGTACCTACCTACCTTCCCCTCGTTCGTGCCAATCACGTCAGAGAATACCTCAAAAATTAAAATTTGCTTTGCCAGAAACATTTTTTTATCTCCAGGACCGCATTATTGCTGCTTTTATGACCATCACCTGGGAAATGCTACAAAGCATGTGGGCTGAACTTGATTACTGCATGGACTTGGGTCGTATAATGAGAGGCGCACAAATGGAACATATGTAGTGTTATAACTAAAACTTAGGCACTTTCTAGCTCTTTTCATGTAGCACTCATTGTTTTAAGAGTAATGCTTTGCGAAATACTGTGTTTTGAAACCCGATAAATCATTCGTTATAACTCTACAATCAGTACGGTAGCACTAACTAGGGAAAATTATTGGAAGGTCATGACTAGGAAAAATCCCATAGCTTCATAATATAGTGGTATTATAACAAGTGCATCGCCATGGAATTTCATAATAGCCCATTTTATGCGGTGTTACGTTTACGTAGAGGATAGTAGGGATTATTATCTCACGTAAGTATAAACGGAATACATTTTATAAATATTTAAGTCGAGGAAGAGTTTTATTTGAACAAGGGCACTCAAAATAAACCAAAATGAGCACTTAAAACCCATTACAAAACACGTAAACTCGGTGTTTAGGGTCAAAATTTAATTGAATATTCTTGACTAAGAAGGATATAATTTGAAATGGAAAGCGAAATAAATTACTCATCAAATGCACTCTAATATTTTCTTGAACCATCTCTTGTCTTGATGGCAGTAGAAATTGAAATACATAAAATATTAATCCGAGTTTGTGGTTCAAAGCTATACGAAGGTTGTTGTTTCCTTTATGAAACTACAGAAGCCCCTTAGAGCCAGAATTGCTCCATAAGACTAAGATCTGTCTGTTCCCTGGTGAGCTATAAGTTAGGCTGCCTCGATAGTCCAAATATTTTCCCCTCTGTAATAATTTTAAACGTTACTTTTGAACTTGTTAAGAAGAAAGAGTCAAAAAAATTACAGAAGTGCCTATTTATATTTTTCACCCGATGGCAAGGAGTAGAATCTCGTCTTGAAAGTCTCAACTACTCGACACGTTGAGATATTCTTGAATGGTTGAGATTAATACATGCAGATATCCATTAAAATTTTAGATACCATTTATAAACTACCTATCTTACCTACGCTTGGCGTTGTAAAATAATCCTAATATCATCCGGCTGGTAGAGAATTTAAATGTAGTCACCATACGAGTCCGGATGGTATTCCTCATTATTGTTACAACAGGCATGTCTCCCATCAACATCTTACAGGTAGAATTTTCTCTTCTGTAGAAAAATAACTTCATTTTCTGTTATCTGTGTTTCGTGCACCCTTTACACCAAGCCGACCAATCGGGCTTGCTGTCAGGGTGCTGGATTCTAGATCGAAAGGTTCCCTAGTTCGACTTCGGTGTAAGGCATTGATGTTTGTCCGTCTGGAGTGAATATGTGGCCTCTCTATTAACGGGTTGTGACTAGAATCTATGTTATATGCATTTTGAAACCATCCCCTTGGTGCATAAGGGTAACGCCAAGTGGTTCACGACTCCACCCTTGTATTGTCATGATAACTAAAGTACTTCTAACAAAATCAAAATATGGCCCTTGCGCCATAAAACCCCAAAAGCAACCAACCTAACAAAATCAATAGCCAGTTGTGTTGCTCCAGTGCGACGGCAATTCAACTACCTACCTAACAAGATCAAATTGACCGGGTATTGGTAAAAAAGCCATTTACACCAATTTGTGAGAACCTTTTTCAATTTTTCTGGGAAGATGGGCTCCCCTTAGGACGATAGACTGTAGTGTTAATTTGGAACAGTCGTCTCATTGTTATTACACTTCTTATGAAACCTTTGTGTTCTCATTATCTGTTTAGTTCAGACGGTGGGGTTAGTTCTGACGGCGGTTCAGTAATGGGTTTCGAGGCATAAGCACTTCAGAAAATTGTTCTGTGTTTGGCATTAGAACTTGCTTCTGTCCAGTTCCGTTTGTTTTTCTATTACCAGAATCCATATCCTGGATGTTTTGCACGAAATTTATTCTGTTTTGACTGCTAGCAAGACACTCTGGAAGCTATATTGCGCATAGAACATCCTTTCTTATGTATAGCAATAACACGCTTTCTTAGTGGTGTTTATTACCATCCTCATACATTCACTAAATGGCTATTAACCCTGTTTTGCGAGATTATGTTGATATAAGGAATGTATGCTATTATATTATGCCACTAAATTGACATTACCATGTATACTTATTCATACCACATCTGATACGATTTATCACTACTCTGGCATTTTATATCGTTTAATCGAACAGTATGCAGTCTTATTTAATACCAGTGTATGTGTTTTTGGAAATTTTTAAAACAGATAATTACCATAAAAAATTGGTAGATATGAAAACATTCTATCTCCTATTAAGTGGAGTGGCTGGGCCCAAAGAAATTAGAGTACCAAGTGAGTCCATACCCTAGGACTTAGAACCTCTGCCTCCTGATATGGCTATAGGACCAAATGAGTAAGCTCAAACCACCTTACATATTTGGCTACAGATTTTATCTTTTACTTTTTGTAAATTTTATCCCTCATGCTTGAGAAATTACTTGACGTTTTATGTCTTATGGTGCAGCTTGACCAAATATAGCCCTTGTGCTATAATACCCACAAACAACCTTCATGTTTGAGGAGGTAAGGCTCCAACCATAAAAATATTTGACGTGGGAGTTATAAGGAACTCGATCTAGGAATTTAGATTTCCCCGATCAGTGCTTATTTCAATGCATATGTTGACATTCTTTAATTGAAAATGTATAATGTATTACTGTAATAATGTATTATAATTTAAATTTCCGAAACGAAAAAATAATTAGTAAACATTGGAAAATAAAGAAATTGTTTTACGATTTAAAAAAATAATTCATTAGAAATAGTTTTTACTGAATAATGAAATGATGAAAATTCTCTTTTCAATTTACTATAAGATACTATATTTTCATAATACTACGTCTTACATTCTAACTTAATTGTAGAATTTCATTATCTTCTCTTAATATATGTAATAATTCCGATTAGACTCCTTTTAGTCAGTGCAGATTATTTTCGAAAAATGAGGTTTTTACGATTTCCCAAAGTCCGAAAAGTTTTGAAAAGTGAGAAACAAGCATTGATTTTTGAAGTTTAATAAGAAAACTTCCTGTTTTCCTGAAAAAACTGTTTAAAAGATTGACTTCCAGTCATCAATTAAAATATTAAGAAGGGTGATTAATTTTACTCTACAGTGTCCAGTGTATGTAACAATTTACCAACAATCCTCTCAACCAAATTTGAATGTAGTCTAAATTATCTATACTGAATCCCTATAGTAAGTCCGTATATCATATTTAAGAACTTCTTCTATAAGAGGATATTTTAGAATTTTCTACAACAGTGCACTATCTAAAAAATCTATATTTAATTTTTTATTCAATATTATTCATTCTCTTAAAAACTTTTCATCTTAATAATAAAAGGCAAGAGTGTATGAAATGGTGCTAACAATCTTCCTGTTCTGAGGAAACGCAAAACCGTTTTACTCCTTTAGAGCTTACAGAAAACTAGTTCTGGAAATGAAATACTTCTAAATATGTGATACTTCGTAATACATTGATTTTGTTCTAGAATATTTCATTATAGAAATAAATGAGTAAAAAGGGAATTAATTTTTTCTGTTATTGAAAGTTGAAACATCACTGTTTCAGCTATGAAAAACGAAGAATTATTACTATCAATTACTATACAACCTTTTAAAAATATTTCAGGTATCTTTAAAGGTGGGTAGAACAGTAAAAATATTTGACAAACTCTAAGTTATGTGCAATGTCATAAAAGTTGTTTTAAATAACTCGGGTGAGAAAATAGGTCATAACTGCTCGTTGACATTCAATTGAATATTTGCGGAAGTAAAACATTAGGATAATCTAATCTCGCAAACTATTGTGTACTTTAACTTATTGAACTCGAATATTAGAAAAAAATACTCATAAAATGTTTTTATCGAATACGATCTTTGAGGTCACACGGTTATTTAAATCATTACTACACTTCGTTCAGCATGCGAAGAAAAATATTCGATTTTTTTAAATGGATCATTTAGCCAATCTCTTAACAAACATGTGTTTGTGTTCTTTTTGTTTTGGTTGTGGTTGAGCAATCAGCTTATGTATTCACTCACCACAAAAAATGCTCGTTCTTTAGTTTCGTAATTCTCTGTTGCTTTCTTTTAGAACTTGTTCTTCCATGTAGTATGAATAAAAATTAAGAAATACTTAGCATATATACATCACTATAAATATAGAGGTTAATATGTCAATCGAAAAATCAAAATTAGTAGATTTGGAGAGTGAAACTTGACTAATCACTCTTGTAATAGGTCTGGGAACATTTTCATGCATTCATGTATATGCGTGCAGCAAATTAATTCATAAATCTATGGAACGTTTTACAAGCTTATCAAATCAAACACAAGAAAATGGTTTCTGATATCACATTTAATTAGTAAATAAACCTTGCAGTGAACTTGTACTTCAAATTAGGAATGTCCTTGTTGCCTTTCTTACTATGCGACTACCCTCAGGGCACATCTCCTTTAGGTGTGTACGGGTTTCACGTACCCGAGGTACTCTAGTGATATTTCCTTTTCCAATGGGGTTTACTGTCTTTAATAAACACGGTTGTCGCGCTACCTGGATATCTAAACAATCTTTTTCTGCTTTTATTCTATTATTCTATTCCCCAGTCTCTTTTTTCCCGCTTTCACATTTTCACTTGAAGTTGTCTTGTGTTTGAGGAGGGGAAACTAAACATTAAAAAATATGTTTATAGCTACACTTAACAAGATATCTCATTCCACGATGTAAGAGTGCCATAAGTCAAAAAGGCAAATTTCAGAAAATTATTCACCTTAATTTCGTTATTTTTATATCAGTTGTGGAAATTTTGTAGGTGGGGGATACGAGCTTAAGAAACGACAATGAAAATTACCCGAAAACTGAAAATCGACATTATTTATTTAAGGCACAGCTTGCATTGCGGGGGGAACATATTTACAGATATATAATGGGTTTTCAAAATTTACACTACATCTTTACTCAAAACAACTTTACTGGCAAAAGTCTTCTGATATTTCTGCACTTCCGGCTCATGCATTTACAAAACATCATTGTATTACAAACTGAGAGATATTGAGCATAAGATAAGAAACAAGAGGAAATGATCCCAATGGGTCCTGATAACGATTCATACTTATTAGACGTTGATACAGTGATGTCACCAGGGTTTGTAGTAGACAATGGAACTTTATGGACCTTCTCCCTACCAGACTAAATCTTTAGTAGTGTTTTGTGCTAGTGGTATTCCAAAATAGAAACCCCTGCATACCTCTGAAAACAATAGAGACCTGTGTAACTATTAAACCCTTGAATTGTAATATAATATTGAAATCTATCTTGAATTATAATAGGTTACATAGCTGTATAGTTCTATAATAAACTATACAGCTATGATCCTCAAGAACCTCGGAGTTCTTGCAGCACTGGTGTAATAACCAGACTCAAAGAAAATAGTCCATTCAGTCAGGTAGAGAATGTCAATTTGATTTCCCATACAGCATTCCTCGATACAAAGCATTAACCCCTCTGAGGGCCTTCCCGGGGTTTGTTTTCATACTGATCTTCGGACGCAGGTCTCCAAGAAATCTGATATTCCTGCTTGTCTCCGGCAGTTCGCCTTGGAAATTATTAATAGTATTCTCTTATTTATACAAATGGTTGTAAAAACGAACAGTCTCGATCCTGCAGCGGAATTTCTATTAAAGCTGCAAACAGGGGTGCTGTAAAAATCAAGAAAAGAAATTCAGACTTCTGTTCAGTTTTCAGAAGTGAGCTCATTGCCATTGATGAAGGGCTTAACTACATCATGTCTGTTCCGAACCCAAAGGTCGTTTGGATTTTGTCCGACCTGTCGCAGCTCCATCCAACATCTATCTAATTGACGCAGTGTGGGAGATAGAACTGGCATAGCGATCATTAATAAACTCAAGCATGTCTCATCGTTCTGTGAGGTGCACCTACAGTGGGATCCCTTCACACGTGGACCTCAGGGGAAACGAAGTAGCGGATGATTTGGCGAAGGAGGGAGTCGATGAACCATTGTCTGATTTTTGCTATTTGACGTTTCTTGACGTTCTTCAACCACTATTTGACGTTTCTTGAGCTATTATAAAATTACTCTATTAGAAAAAATCTTGATAAGAAGGCACGAATCGTTCCCCGGTACACTCTTGGTATCGTAGGAATCGCCCCGGAAGATCTCTTGCTCTCAATTGCGAGAGATGTATTCAGACAGCGCTCTGCCGCTTTTTCAGTGACCATCTGAGGTATCTCACTTTTTGCTGTGGTCGCAAGATACATCCTGTTTGTCTTAAATGCCAGTCTGACCAGGCCTTCCCAGCACATATTCTCGAACGCCCGGGGTTGTCCCGAGACGACCTGTTTTCTGAACCTCTTTTGGTGTATGAGTTTGTAAGGGTGAATGGACTTGTGGATTTGGTCTAGCTGGAGCTAGACGGCGATTAACAACAACCAAACAATTTTGTTAAGGTTTAAATGTTTGCAGCGTTTCAGCAGGATCATAAGCAGGAAAAATAATTTCCTGTTGAAACGCTGTGAACATTTTATTCAGTTACGTTGGTGTCCTCATGGGCGGATTAATTAAATATACCTTATAGTGTCGGCTTAGAGCACAGAACTCTTTAACTGACATTTTTTCGGAGATACTGAAGGCTTATTTTCATGACGATGAGAAATACATGGACACGTTCTAATCTGCCTAAAAATAATTTCTTTTATATGAGCTATCATACATTATATGGCACTATCAGAATGCTAATAATTTTTATTTTTTGACATAAAATAATTAAAATAATTTAATAGATAGTTCTTAAACAGCTGTGACAGCAAAAAATATTTTGTGTCAGTAATGAGGTGCTGCTCTAAGACGATGATACGAACCTCCTCCCTACCAGACTATACATAATATTTAATGTTTTTATGCAAATTCTACTCAAAAATGGAAATCTCTAAAGCTCAGAATGATAGACATATACAACACATAATTATGAATTACAATAGGTACTGAAATATATCCTGATTTATAAATAGTTGCTAAGCAGTTTTCATGTTTGGGGGAGTCTTAGGAAAAAATCTATTCTGTTTTTTTTTTAAATTTATCTTTTATTATTTTATTTATTTAAATTTATGTACTTATTTAAATATTTATATAATTTTATTATAATATTTGTATAATTTATATGATTATTTAAATTTATCTTTTGTTATTTCATGTTTGGGGGTAGTTTTGGGTAAATTTTCCATTTGTCCTGGATCAAATGGAAACCAGGACATCTTCCAGGAAGGCCAATGCTAAAATGGGTAAATGAATTACTGTTGCATATCGAAATTCCGTCGAATTTCATTTTATTTTGCAAATGTAAAATTTTATTTTACATTGTAAAAAATATCGTGATATGCCCAGCCCCATCTCATTCTCAGCATTTTTTTATACATTTAACAATATCTGTTTTTTTTGTATAGATGGTATAACTCGAAATTAAACCTTCTTCACCACACTCCATTTGTCTGTATGCCACCAAATATGCTTCTTAAATGTATCAATTTAATTAAATTTCAAAACCAGTAACTAATATTCGTGAACATAAAGATAAGTAAAGAAACGAGTTTTCCCTCATGATTTATACACTTCTGAGAAAGAAATATTTCTTTCTCAGAAGTATATAAATACAATACTTGACGATATCACACCGACTTATAGTCCTGACACCAGAGACGCTAATCTTTTTTCCTCCTAGAATGGTAGTTCCTATTTTCCATAATTTATTTATTTTCTTATTAAAATCGAAACGTATCATCCCATTATCAATTCATCTTCAACTGTTCAAGGCTCAACCGTTTTCCACCTCGGATTATCAACTAATGACATTAATTTCGTAACAAAATGCAGTATTTTTGTAAAATATTTTCAACAGCAAATGATATATGATTGTTTCTTGCCACAGAACACCAAAAAATCTACCAAAGCACAGAGATTATTATAGAGCAGTCTCCCCTGGGGAATTGGGCTATGGCCTTATCGGGAGAATCAACACACAGTTTGAAAACATCTTGTCTACAACTTAAAATGGCTTTGTATCAATAACAACTGTAAAAGAAAATCTCATAAATGTTGGTGAGAACGAAATCTTGTAAACAAAGCAAAAATCTGTTTGTTTCAAGGAACAAAAACTCTTTAACGCTTAGCTCTGGCGTCATAAAATTTGAACAGCTTAACTCTCAGGAATTTTACAACGAAACTATAATTACAGCTCTCTACGTCGCTCCTTTTAAACGGTAGAAGTAAAATTTAATACAGATCATTTCTAAAAAAGAATCCAATTTTTAATCAAACTCAGATCAAAACAAAACGCCAAAAACTGCCACCAGCCCAGAAATCGGAAGAGAAAGAATTAGAAGCGGACAAAGCTCGAAAAATTGTTCGATGCCGCAACGAAATTGCTGAGGAAACCGATACGCAACTTGGTTTGTCTGAAGCAGGTAAAATTCAAGCGAAGTTAAGTAGTAAAGCTAGTAATTAACAAAATTTTAGAAACAAGCCAGCTGCTGAAACTTATGATCAATGGCTTTTGTTAATAATTAGTAACATACTGAATAATAGTACAGATTACAAATTCATAAGCATAATTATTTCGAATTTGCGGATTTCATAATCATTCATATTCCCTGTAGTTTTTAAGAATTTCCACATTCCACTGTGCAACATTCTCCCAACCCAACATTCCATCTCCCCACTTTAACAGTGGAGAGTAGTTCTGAAGAGGCCAAAGACCAAATTCTTGTACCAGTCTTCCCCTCTGATAGTGTCACCCAGTACGATCAGCATACGACTAGTGATATCATTGGAGTAATGGAAAAGCTAATGTTTTTTGGACATTGGTTCGCATCTTTATCTTACTGGAGATCTAATAAATATACTGCAGTGCTAGTGAAGAAGAATATAAAAATTTGGTTTTTCGAGGGGACGACTATTACCTGCTGCGCATGCACAAGTATGTGGTACTTATCATCAGATAGCAATGTGATACCTTATTCAACTATTAACCCTCTGAGCATCATACGATTTCCGAGTAGTGTAGTATTGATTTTACCCCAAAAACGTAATAACTAAATAACCACATTGATTTAAAGAACTCTAGGAAACCCATTCTACTGGACAAAAAGATCAAAGCTGATTAGAAGTCGTACAGGTTAAACTGCAGATTGCAGATGCGTGTCAACCCCTCAGAGGTTTAATTGGGTGGGCTCTAACTGTTTTCTAGCGTTAAGACCTAATTCGGTCATCTCGAATTTTTGATTATCACGGCTGCATGTTCGAAAGGCACTAGTTAATGGCACTAGTAATGGCCATCATGAGTGTTAGTAATAATGGTGAAACCCTAATGGTGCAACTAACACTCACGTGTAAAAGTGGTACTCCTGCAGTGGTGTATGTCTGGCATATGCCCCGACGACTCAATTGGGCACACCCTGAAGAACATAATCCCAATCTTCAACGAAATTGTCATATAACATCAACTCGACTGTACATTCGAGTCTAGCATAACGGGTATTTGTTGCTGGTCGAAATGGCTAGACACGCATAAGGCCATAAGAGCTATAAAATCAAGGTCGAAAATTGAAAAATTAATTTTGCACCTTTAAATTACAATATCATACTGAAGTCTATCCTTTTTTTGTAATCGGTTACTAAACAGTTTCCATGTGGTGGGAAAGTTCTAAGGAAAATAACAAATTTATGCTTAATACCAATGTTTTAGTCCAGTTTCGTTGGTGTCAACCTCTGATGGGCCACTCAGTAAGGAGAATGAAACGGTCAAAACAACTTAGGTATCTGGAATATTGTCTCTTACGGTAGCATAACCAATCAACACAGTGAAAAGGCACCAGCACGTAAAGCAACTGTAGAAACATTCTAATTTTGAAGCTTTTGTTTCCTATGTACGTCGTGCAAGGGAAAGTCCCGCACAGGTATATTTCCCTAACCATTCTCTATCACGCACACCCCAAGGCACTTAATCTGAATGGTAGACCCAACTCAATCGACAAAGGAGTCGTCGAGGAGGCATCAATTCAACTGTATGTCCGAATCTAGCAACACGGGTGTTTGTTGCTGGTCAAAACGGCTGGATACGTGCAAAGCCATAAGAGTTATAAAATAGAGGTCGAGAATTGAAAAATCAATCTTGTACCTTTAAATTACAATATCATACTGAAATCTATCCTTAATTGCAATTGGTTACTGAACAGTTTCCATGTGGTGAGGAAAATAGTAAATTTATGTTTAAGGGGACCGGTACCCTTTGAACAATTTTTTTTGTTTTCATATGTGTAGCAAAATGTTTTAGTATATTATATTTAAATGCACATAAAATGAATATTTTAGGCGAAAAAATTTAATTTTAATAAGGCAATAATTCAGAAATTTAATTTTTTAAAAAAAAAATCAACATTTTAAAATCCCTACTACTTTTTTAAATATCATCTTTTTAAAATTTTTTTTTTTACACTTTTCTATTCATTGCAGTATTTTACACAATTCTGTGCATGGGTTTGCATTTTTTTGATTATTTATTTTTCTAGAATTTTTTTTCTAAAAAATACTGTGAAAAACTGTAAAAAACATGAATATTTTAGTTTGGCAATTTTTTAGGAAAAACTTTTAATCCAAATTCTTATCGCATGCACAGAATTGTCAAATACACTATTGTTAACAACTACAAAAAGTTTCAAACCTCTAAATTAAATTTTAAAAAAGACTTAGCAATTTGAGTACTTCATAATCATCAAAAACAGAAAGCTGAGAAAAAGCCATTTAAAGTTTTAATTTTTGGTTTCGGTATGTTACATCCAAGAGAAAAAAACTTAAATAACTCCTAAAATAATCTTGCTAGAGCTATGAAATTTTGCATACATATTCAGAAGAGTTGTATAGTTAAAATAAAGCAATAATTTTTTTTCGATATTTTGGTCATTTTAAGGGTACCGTGTCCCCTTGACACTACAAAAACGCTTTCTCCAGTTTCGTTGGTGTCAACCTCTGACGGTGTCACTCAGTAAGGAGGATGAAAAGGTCAAAAGAACTTTATATTGTCTCTTATGGTAGTCTAACAAATCAACACAATGAGAAAAGCACCAGTATGTAAAGCGACTGTAGAAGCATTCTAATTTTGAAGCCTTTGTTTCCAATGCACATGGTGAAAGTGGAAGTTGCGAAATGGTATATTTCCCGAACGACTCAACCACGCACACCCCTAGGCACTAATTCTCAATAGTAGCCCCGACTCATTCGACAAAGTAATCGTCGAGGAGTAGCATCAACTCGACTGTATAACGGTCTTGCAACACGTGGTGTTTGTTGCTGGTCGAAACGGCTGGACGAGTGTAAGGCCGCAAGGGCTGTAAAATCGAGGTCGCGGCCGAGAATTCGAGTCTTCGGGATGATCGAGGAGGGGAGGGGGCACATGACCAGCATCTCCTGTCCACTTCCGGATCAGAAACGAGTTCCTTACGCCCCAAATATGTGATCACAAGATAAATTGTAAGAATGACTCACTTTCATCTTCGCACAATGACACCAGGTATGACTGTCACGTGCTCTTTGGGATGCCGGACAGCTAGTCACTCATAATACGATGATCCAGATTGATGGCGGTCTGCGTGTATTATCTAGATATCGTAGATTGTAGCTCATTATCTAATTTGTTTCTTTTACAAATGGAATCCACTTCATTATGCAATGCAGAGTGATTGAATAATATGGAACAGTTGTTTTTGCTTTCGCCTAGTTTTACCAGTTGATAGAGAAGGGTTAGGTTAGATGAAGTCTGCGATTTCATTTTGCTTTCAGTGATTTTAATGTTAAAATGTTTCTTGAAATTTTACGAAGAAGCATACTTCAAAATCGTTCTTAAGGAATGTTTCTTTCTTGTGTGAGTGTGTTCGGATTGAATTTTCAACCTTTTACATTATATATCTTTACCACCACCCCAAAGACGGTATCTTCAAAATTGACGTTTCTACAAAAACGCGTTCAAAGTTTTGATGCTTCTGTAAAAATCGAGTTATGACTAAAATTATTATCTCATGAAAATCGGCATTTCCACTAAGAATCAAGATGATTCGTGGCTTTGTCATAGTATAAAACACGAAATGGTGACTCGAAAAATGCAGTTAGGTGAAAATCACCAAAATGCAGATATGCGCCTTTGGCGTGTGGTTTGATATAGGAGTTTCTATCCGTTTCCTACTTTAACCCTTCAAGTGGGTTTGACGAGATACCTGGTATATTAAGATTCGACCAATTTTGCTAATGACGAGATATCTCGTTAATAAGATATAGATATTGCCGATTTTTTGATGATGACTAGATCAAGATCTGGTCAGTTTTTTCTAATGACGAGATAGTTCGTCGAGACAACCACCAGAAGGATTAAAGAGTAGTTACTTCAATGCCCTAATTAAAATGAAATCTAATAAGAATACAAAATTTAGAGAACTAATATTGCAACAACGAGCTGATATAACGTTTATTTAGATCCATCTAAATATCCATCCAATCTATTTAAGTGTCTTCTATAGCCCTTAGAATGAAATGGAAGAGAAAAATCAAATTTATGTTCCCTTAAAATTTACATATTTTTTATGCAAAATATAAACAACCTTATTTTCATAAATTATAAAACACTTGATTTCAATTAAATAAACCATGTAAGATTCGTATCATTTTCTGAAATGTACAAATAAAGAAGTATATTTCTGACATGTGAGGTATACAATTTTTATGACACTTAAAAAAAGATTGCATGTATGAACAGATTGTAAGTAAAATTTCACTTTAATGTTATCTGATCTTTTCCGATAGTGAATATTATAATTATATATTGTATAATTCACTTTTATTGAGTAATGATGGCATTTTTCAGGTTGAAACAAGTCGAAAAGATCTACCCGTTATACAAATATTCTTTGTGTAGGATGAAAAACTTGACGTTTAGCTCAAAGCATCACAAGAACGGCATTAGAATTAAGTAGATAAAAGGTGAGTCTTCTAAATAAGATTTAAAGAAACATTTAAATATTATGGTAATTTTGAATGATATAAAGTGAGATTTCTTTTTCACTAGTCAATTTCTTGCAGTCAATGTATTGTGAAAACTGAAGTATTCAATGTTGGATTGAAAATATACAATTTCTTTTTTTTATGTAATTATTTTATGCTGATCCGAAATAAAGCGTCATTGCATTTGCCATTTGGATTAAATGCCACGTGATTCCGATGGTCGAATCATAACGGAGGGAAAATAAACTTTTCATCTGGATTTATACAAAACAAGTGCTGTAGTAATAACCCGTATTTGTGAAACGAATTTAAATTGTTTGCCCAGTATTACATCATAAAGAACTAAGGCGTGATTAATGAGTATATATATATATATATATATATATATTTATACTCATTAAGAAAATATATATATACTCAGAAGAAAACTGTGGAGACAAAAAAGTTGAGTTAAAAACGATTGATGAATTTGTTGAGTCAAAGAACAGTTTGAATTTTTTCTAAGAGTGAAGGGTGAATGGAAAGGAAATAATTTTTCCAAAATTACAAAAATTTTCTGGGATGGCCGACCGAATAATTTAACAGGTTTTAAAGCATATTTTCCCAAACATTTTTTGATGCAATGGCCCTTTTTTTAAAGACAATGTTTTCGGCTCCTCCTAAGAAAATTTCTATTTCTACTAATAATAAACTGCAAATGTAACTGGGCCTATAATTTTTGAATTCCACCAAAATATCTATGAATACATGTGCTCCAATGGCTAGAAAACGTTAGCAAGAATCTAACTTTTTTATACAATATCAAAAATAGCCATAATATTTCTTCGGAATTAGAAGATACCATAAACTAAGTACTACCATGTAATCTTTCCCTTTTCCTGTAAATAGTTTATTTTGTAAGTAAATAGTTTATTTTGTAAGTAAATAGTTTATTTCCTTGAAAGTAGTTTGTTTTGTTTTCCCCTCTACATCCTGTTTACAAGCCCTCCCCAGCTGTGAGCAAAGATTAGTAACACAATGAATGGGATTTAGTACTGATTGGCGACACACTTTGGGGAAAGGGAGAAACATAGCCACGATAACTATTTTACATCCTTAAAACTGTGAACAATTGAAATCAAAATGCACACACCTTGTAAAAACACAGAGAAGACGGCAGAGGTGCCACCAACAGCAAAGTTGGGAAAACAACCTCTTCATCCCACGATATTATTCAGAAAATGCTCAGATAGAGCGCTTACTGTTTATCAGGGAAAGACGAACCAAAATGTTCTGTTATTAAGTTCTCTTCTATTTTACCATCGATAATAATGGAAAGACACCGGAAATTGCATATTTTTATAACTATACTAAGTACGGTTTCGACAAGTATACCAAATGGTACGCTTGTTCACTACAAAATCGGGATCTCGTTGCTGGTCTATGCAAGTATTTCCTAATATTTTAGACATGTCTGTGGTAAATGCTTGGGTTTGGTATAAAGAAGTGACGGAAAAGTAGAAACTTTGCAGTAGAAATTTCATCTTGCAGCTTTGTGAAGAGGTTCGTACTCCATATGTTGCATCTAAAATTGATGCAGTAAATACTCAGATTTTGCACAGGTAGTTATAAAAGAAGACATCACCAATAAAAAATTGAAATGCAGAGTGCGGAGATTTTGCCTGGGAACCACACAAAAAATAGCTGCGCAAATTGCAAAAGGGCAGTATGCGGGAAATGCTCATCGAGAGAAGTAAAATGTGCTGATTGCCTCAACGAATGAACAAAATAAAATTATAAAAAACAGGTCAGTGTGATAAATTTTCAATTTGAATATTAGTATATAAACAAAATTATTATCTATCATTTGCAATCTAAAATAAGCCTAACGCTTATTTTAGACGGAAGGGGCCAAATTGGCCCCTTCCGTCTTTCTAGATATAAGGCAGCTTCCCGTCTTTCTAGTGTTAAGCTGGGTTACTGACCCTTGTTTTTGAAATCTGTCTTTTCCCCCGTCTTCTCTTGTAATGCTTTAATCATTTTTGCTACTTCTGGTGACGTGGGTCATGTTGCATATAGACATTGCAGTTATAGTTTGTAAAATAAATTTTTACCAACTACACCAGTATTTTTAATATGAATGGTATCAACAATTTTTTGTTTTATCAACTCAACATATTAAAATAAGTGTTAATGCTTTATAATTCGTGCTAATGAATCAAATACGTTATAAAAATCCGAAATGCAGTATCATTAATCTACTACTTAATTTAAAAAAATTAAAGGTACAAATTGATTTCGGATCAAGTGAATACTCATTATCGATTCTATACATTTGCTTGTTATTCCTAACAAATATTTCAAAATATCCAATTTAAATTTAAAAGATGGGATTACATGATGGATGGTTACAAAAGCAAAAATAAAATTCCTCTATCTGAATGAAGTAGAAAGGAAGACTGCTCGAAAAGATTTTGAAGCTCAACTTCTTTTAATTCATTTCCAGTTTATTCAAAACGAACACCTACATCATTCTTATCCAAAGATGTTTATAGGATGACACATTCTCTTTCTAACAATAAAGATCAAACATAAAGCCAGCAGGTCTTGAGCGGTTATTAACCGGAAGATATGCAGCAGTCTCATGGAAAGATTGATCTTCGTTTTCCTCCTATGTCATTTGATTCATCACTCTTACCAAAACGAGGTTGAAGTAATACCAGCTGAGGGTTTGGTGGTTGTTGACTGAGGCTCCGGATGCATGTCAGGAAAGGTGTGATTACAAGCGCATAAAATCCAACAATCAACCAGGTTGCTATATCGAAGTCAAACATCCAATATCTGACCGCTTTTAAAGCTCGGTTCTCTCTGTTTGTTTGACATTCAATGTTAATTTTTTTGCTACAAAAGGGCTAATTAGACCGATACCTTGACTTAAAGTGGGCTATTAACCATTACGAACATCCATTCCTAGGCCAAGCTTAGACTTGAACAGAAAACCTGCTGAACAGAGGACAAGAGTGTAGAGTTAGTCGGCTGCCTAATTTAAACAAATCGATCAATAGTCTCAAATCTAATAATACTAAATACTGTGTCTTCGCAACTTCACATTGTGTAAGTGATTGTTTAGAAACACGAGTGATGTGATTTCTTAAAAGTAATAGGGCCTGTAGATTTAAATTTTAATATGAATAAGAGAGACGGGACTATTAAGAGAATAAGACTGGTTTTGGTGTTAAGATATGTCATATTGAAGGTGTTTGAAGCAACAAATATAAATGTTTGGTGATCAGAATGGGAGAAGTCAATAAAAAAATCAGTACAAATTAAACCCATGACGTTGCCCTCCGAAAACTATAATACTCTACAAGATTTTATTACTTCAGTGATTGATACTAATTTAAAAGTAATTTTATATTTATCAACATCACACTGTATACATTAGTTGGTAGTTGAATTTACTTCAAGCTGGAGCAACACAACCGGCCATTGGCGACAGTCCGGGATCAATCCCGAAGGGAAAATTCCGAGAACAACTCGTAATTTTGAACCGTGGTAGATGACGAGTTCAACACCTGAGCTAGCCCCTCACTCTCCCAACTTCCACATCACGAGAACGTGAGGACACCTGAGGCTACGACAGATTTAACGTGAAGCCCCACATATACGATGATCTTTGATTAGATTGAGTCTCGAACTCGCAATCCTGGGGTGCTTATCGGCGACCCTACCAACTGGGTTACCACTGTATACAGAAGTAACGTAGCTGATAGAGTAATCCCATACTATTATACCAATACTCTTTATGATTATGCCATAATTAATATTTCTGTTAGTTTAATTTTTCAACTTTAAAGATTGGAAAGATATTTATGATAAATTTGCTGGGACCGGGTCAGAATCTTTTAAACACCCTGTATAATGTACGCTAATTAATAATTTGAAATATACAACCCGACCAAAAATTATTTTAAATGGATTTAGGAATTAGAGATGTAACAAACTTCGCTGCTTGCATTCCAATAATATTCAGTTTAATTTTCTATTAAGTAACTAATAAATGATCTAAATAATGCTCAAATACTTCTTATTTTTCTCTTAAGCTTCAATGCTAATTGTAGATTTTCCTTTGTAACCTCTAACAAACTCAAAGCAGAATTTAATTTAGTAGCATTTGCTTGTTTCGTAGTACCACAATAGTATTAAAGATGATACAACCTTATTAAGGTCCATTATCTTTGGCAATCTACATAAATCCTCGCGATATAGATGAATGTAATTTATTTAGAACAAACGTAACTTCACTTTTAAGCCGATTACTCATGCTTTTAATCGGCTTTCAGAGCTTACATATGTAAATTTAAACAAGTGTTTCAAAATCATGCGTTGTGGAATTAGCATCAGATAATACTTAAATGGAAATTTGAGAAATATTTTTAAAACTCCAACGTTTTAATGAGTGATATGTTAATTATTTGTTGATCGACTACGGATTTTTAATTCACGGTATGGATAAATAGATTTCAGTTATTTTTCGTTCAACAAAATAAGCCGATTACTGTCACTGTAGAAAGAAAAGAATGTGCCACCGAAATTAGACATAAGTATCTATCATCTGTTACGCCGATCTACACGTAAATGCTTCATGACTAACTTCTTGATTCGACCGATCTATTAAGATTTTTTTGCAATTCGTTTGTCGTATTTAGAGTATATGACAATAGTAATGAAAGTTGTCTTTCATAATTTTTAGGTCTGTATTGTAACAGTAACATTCTAGAGAGTATTTAACTATTTAGTATCTCATTGTTGGTATTTCGTAGGTTGGTATTTAAATTAACGTTGCACTGGAGCAACACAATGGGCTATTAGTATCTTATTGTAATAATGCTCAAATAATCAACGGGCTATTAGTATTTATACAGGGTGTCCCAAAAAGGTTGTTCCGCAATTTATCTTTTTACCAATTGAAGATAGGTAGGCAATGTAAATTGCAAAAGTACACCAAATAAGGTAGGTAATTAAGATATGTGAATAAAATTATCACGTGATAACAATTTAAGCGGATACAGTTTTTAATTTTTATACAACCCCTCTAGATAAAAATCCGAGATAGCAAAAATGTTCCTTGCCTGCATCCCTATCGTTAGCAGAAAACTGCATTTCTGTAGGTTGAACAGTAACGGAGGTATAATGACGCAAAAAAGTTGACTTATACCTCTTGTGCACAGCTGTTCAAGCAGTCAGATTAGGGACCGTATGCACAATGCTAAAAAGCATTTTTTTTCAGTCAGAAAGTGCAACATTGTGCAAAGTAATGTAGTATTGCAACTGCAGATGAAAATCGCACTGAATAATAGTAGACAATGTAATCTTCAATAAAAATATTGTAGAAAAAAATGGTTTAAATAAAAATAAAAGGAAACTTACAACGCATGTTCAAAATGTTTTCCATCTGCAGCAATGCAGAACTTCGCTCTTCATTTTTGGCCATCGTTCTAAATTAGATACGGCCCCCTTAAAATGGAAACTCTTGTATCTCCGTTACTATTCAACCTACAGAAATATGGTTTTTTACTAACGATAAGGATACAGGTAAGGAACATTTTTGCTATCTCGGATTTTTATCTAGAAGGGTTGTATAAAAATTAAAAACTGTATCCACTTAAATTGTTATCACGTGATAATTTTATTCACATATCTTAATTACTTACCTTATTTGGTGCACTTTTGCAATTTACATTGCCTACCTATCTCCAAATGGTAAAAAGATAAATTGCGGAACAACCTTTTTGGGACACCCTGTATATTTGTTTCTTCAAGTTTATTATTACATAATACATTATAATCAAATTTTTGTGCCAAATTTAGGTTTACGGGTTATGACGAAAGTATTTGTTATCTATCAAAACACAAATGATGGAGTGTATTGGCCTCTGGATTATTAATATAATAATATAGCTAGGTATAAATTCACATTCTTCGTGAAAGCCCTCACGAAGAATTATCTTCATTAATCCTCTGGTGGTTGTTTCGATGAGATATCTCGTCATTAGTCAAAACTGACCAGATATTGATATCGTTATCGTAAAAAACTGCTGTATGTTGATGACGAGATATCTCGTCATTAGCAAAATTGGTCAGAACTTGGTGGATGAGAGTATGTTTATTAACAATCTTAAACAAGGTGAATGAGAGAGTTTGAAAAATTTTGAGATCTCTTATAGGCTGACTACTTATTGAATGCATAATAAATTTTGTTTTAATTTTCAGAGGATATATTTATTTTCTATGTTTTCATAATTCTTAATGCTCAGATGTCGTGAGATGGAATGCATAAACCATCTATCAGAACTGGTCTTGTGTCTGGCGAAACATGGCCAAATTTGGTCCTTGCGCCATAAAACCCCCAAGCCAACCAATCAACTGATAAAGACGGAACTTGGTACTTTTTAACTAGCACGGCAAAATTTGAACAAACAAAATTTATATTTTCTAATGATATTTTTGTAATATACTATAATGATATAATGTGATTATAAAAATGATTAATTCCTAAGATTTAGAAAGTGCTCTATTTCCATGATATTTGTTAAGGATGTAGGTATTTTAATTAACGTCGCTCTGGAGCAAGACAACGGGCTATGACGGCCGGGGATGACGGCACGGGATCAAACCCGAAGGACATTTGAAAGAAAATCAGTGTTAACTCTAAAAAGTTTTTCATTATTAGAGTTATAAATTTGCCATCAGGAACAAATTTACTATAAGTCCGTTCTGTAATCAAGTAGATAAAGCATTTCCAATATACTACAAGCATTTATTCAGATTTTGTAAAACGTGTAGTAACTATTTCCAAATTCAAATGAAGTCGGAACACTTCATGACACTGCACATTATGACAGTCTGCTGACAATGACCATGAAAATCAATTTTCCTTGTCTCGTTAAACGTATACCTATAGGAAATATCCTCAAAATAATGAGAAGTAAAACGTGTGGAAACACTGCTTCGATTTCAAGGGATTTCGAATCGCAGTCGCGGAAAACTTTGAAAACGGAACTGAGTCAAGGTTGGTTGAATCGGAGCGGTGCCATTTTGTGGTCTGAAAAGCATCGAGTTGAAACGAAGTGGCCAGATAAACGATTCCAATTAAAAAATTCAGTAATAACTGTCACACGAGTGGACAAATGCATCGAAAAGTAGTTTCGCAACTATGTGAGCTAACCACCAAAATTATGATTGCTTTTCTGAAAATAGTTCTGGCAGAAGGCGACGTTCCTGAAAGACCACAAGAATTATGAAAGATCAGAACAGTTGAGAAATAAGCCCATTGTGCATATTTAGAGGAAACAATTCATTTCATAAGGTCTGTAATTAAAATTATAGTGTATATTTCAAAATTTATGTTGTGACGAGCTGAAGTAAACGGTCCTGTTCGGTTGGTTGGTTGCGTTGGGTCTTATGGGGCAAGGACCATATTTTGCCAAGCTACATCAAACACACGAGAAAAGACGTCAATTAGACATGCATAAACAAAGTTTTACTGATGCAGAAGAGAGAAATCCACCAAGGATAAGATAAGGAATCGAACCTTCGCCACCTACATATTAAAGTTTGCTAGACCAGTGAACAACGGTCCTTTTTGGAGAAATCAGATATGTTTTCCATTTAATCATCCGTCGGTGGTATTTTTTATGGTAAGCCAAACAAACGTCAAAATTTTGTAAATTTTGCTGCGTTTTAAAAATATCAACTAATTCTGGTAAGCCTTCTCTTATTCTACACTCCTCGACTGAATAGCATGACGATAATTACCTTATTCACTGTTTCTATAAGTATACAAAATTTCTTTCAAATATATTCAGTTTTGGAGAAGTGCTTGCACAAGCATACTGACAGACACGAAACGTTACGACCATTTTACAATTCTGATTCAAGTCTGAAGTTACCAGAAATTAAGCTAAGTCCAAAATATTTTTAAAAATGATAACGTGCAGTAGAAATTTATTTTTAACCCTCCTGGTGTTTGTTTCGATGAAATGATATTTCGTCATTAGCAAAACTGACCAGATCTTGTTAACGATAAACTTGTATCCTGAGAAACAAACTGACTGGATCTTGATCTTCTCACCATAAAAAAATCGATAATATCTTGATGGTCGAGATATGTCGTCGAAACCATTCAGAGGGTTAAACTTTAAGTTTTATCTTCAGCAGTAGCGTTACTTGACATGGATGAATTGAACCCAATCTCGGAAACTCTGTATGGATGATCCCAACACTGTCTTAAAGCTTAAGGCAGTCTTGCACAAAAGAGGGTAGAGAAGGAGTGAATGATAGACCATGTGCAAGGACCCAGTGCGCACATTATCTCGACTTGATGCTAGCTTCATAGGGGTGAAGGTCTGTACTGAAGGTACCCGATGTCTATTACAAACGCTATTAACCAATTACAGTAAGAAACATTAAGAGCGGAAATGATGGGACGTCCAGGTTCCTGGACTGATTTCTTGTGGTGAAAATCAAGGACACAAATTGAAATTGACTAAAATTTACGCTAAAAAATCGACGTTTTTGCTTCGGATTTTTTATCAATTTTTATTAATTTTTGCCGTCGAATTTTTCTCATATTTTTATTGGAAATAAAAAAAATATACGGAACTCAGCTAATCTTCAAATATTGAAATACATTATGCAAGTATAACAAGTACGTTATCAATGAGTACAAAATTTCCGGTCCAATCTGCAGGTAGCTTGATTTTATTTTCGAGGAAAAAGAAAAAAATGAGAATTGGCAATAGACGAATGTAGTTAATTTCTAGTATATAATTCATGTCTATTTTTATTCTGTACCATAGGGGTCATGCAGTCCTACCAAAATGACCTGACACCCTTCTAAACCCTTACTATTTATTAATACGTGTTGATGATTGTTTCATACTTGACTAAAATATAGCTTCATCATTAAAATTTTCCTTTATCTGTTACATGAATCAATTTGATACCGGATTTAGAATGAGTATAAGGCTGTTTGAATAAATAATAGCAAAGTAGAGCAAAATATCTCAGAATATATATTTTTCATTTACAAGTATAGCTTATATTCACCTATCCAGAATTAAGGAAGCACATATACAAAATTAAGATTTGTTATCTCAATTCCCTTCTATTTACATTTATAAGTATTATTTATTTTTATAAAAAATTAAAGTGGAATTTTAATTCTTTTAGGCAAAAATAGAGAGAAAGGGAATCAAGTGTAAGAAGAAAAGTGAAAAAGAATCAGCAATAATTGTCATCGTTGGACCTCACTCGCTTGAAAAAAGTGAGGAAGGGAAGAACAATAAAAGTAAGTGTTTTCTACAGCTATAAACTTCGATTTAAGAACATTTTTCACAACGAAAGCAATAGCATAGAGTTGATACTAGTAAGATGCAAGTCAAAATTCTATATTTTTAATATCACTACCTTGGAGATGCATAAGTGCAAAATTATACACAAATTATACTTAACTCTCCAAGTGGTTTCGAAGCGCCGGTAGCCTGGTTGGAAGAGTAACATATAAGCAACCGGAGGGCTGCGAGTTCGCATCATATCAATTTCCGTCGCGTACAAATGGGGCTGTTATACGTTAAATCTCTCGTGGCTTCAAATGTCCTCACGTTGGCTTGGTGTAGAAGTTTGAAGAGTTGGGTGCCAGTTCAAATGTGACCTCGTCATCTGACCGTAGTTCAAAATTACGTGTTGTTGCCCTGGGATCTTTCCCTTTGGGTCTGATCCCGGACTGTCGCCAATAGCCCGTTGTGTTGCTCCAGTGCGACGTTAATTAAAATACCTACTTGTTTTCGATGAGATATTTCGTCCATAAAGGTCTCGTCAATTTTGTAATGACGAGACAGATCTCCGAGACAACCACCAAGAGGATTAAATGGAGAAATTACATTCCTTGTGATGTTAAGTAGAAAAGCTTCCCACATTCCAACAAGTTTCGTCGAACTTGTAACTAACATGCAACGAACTGACAAGTCACAGAATTCAAGTTCGGCTGATAGCGCCGTCGAAACTCATTTTATCCTTTTCGTGACGTCACTTGCACTTTTCCATCGGCCTTCTAACGAAATAGACAGAGCATGTGGGCGGAGTGGCCGTCGTAAGATCTCAGAAGGGTAAGTCACGTGGGCTTACAAATCGTCTTGGACCGATTGGCTATCGAAGCAGATTAATGTTTTTAATCACGCTGGATAATCACTTTAGCCAATCAACAATTTGTCCCGCATGCTTTTCCCAACAACCATGTGATAGATCTTCACACCGAGCGACCAGAAGAAATAGCATGAAGCTGCGAGCGCATACTCCGTCGATTTCATTGGAAGCACTTTTCCATCGACCTTCTAATGAAATAGACGGAGCCATATGTGTGGAGTCGATGTAAGATATCAGAAGTGTAGATCTTGTAGGGCTTGTGAGTACACTTGAGCCGATTGAATGTCGCAGGACGAACTAGTATTTTTCATCAAGATCGGTCATTGGTCCTGCATTAGATTCGTGTTTTCTTTAGTACCACGTGACTTTTACTGTGAAATCTCAAAACCGAGCTATCGGAAGAACTAACCAGAAGCACTATTCAATCATTCACTTATTCATATTTTTTTAATTAAATCTAAGAGGATTTTTCTGCCAAGTGACACTAGTGTTTGTTTTAAAGCTTTGTAACCTGTAGAATTTGCAATCTTGTAGGTTTACTCCAGGCTTTTACCTCCCTCATTTAAGTCTTCGACAAAAATATATGGTGCCAATATATATGTATATTTCCGGTGCTTCAGAATTTTTAATTTATTCATTGTAAATAATTCAATAAGAGTTATGCCCGTTTTTAAGAACTTTTTAGTTTTACATTCAACTTGATAAAGTCACTCAACAGTTAGTGAATTTAATTTTCTTACTAACACTACGATTATAGTAATCCAAATTGCCATTTAATATTTCGGTTACATAGTTTCACGTAACTAAGGCTGAATTGGTAATGCTTCCGGAGCAACTCAAAATTTCTAAGATTTTGTCCCTTCAAATGGGATCTACATATTCCCAATGTCATAATTCCTAATAAATGATCCCATAATACTGGTATTCGGCAGTCAGGCATGGGACAATCACGCACAGATTTAAGTCATAAAAATGAATCTTTATTTTCTTTATTAATCACAAATTAATTTTGAACTAAATAATCTTTCCTTCAAGTAAGATTATCCCAAATTTTTGGGTACAATTTTATAAAAAATGGGTTAATATCAAGCAACCTCGAATGGGATACTCAATGTGACCTGTAATGTCCCTTACGGGACGGATTTATATTAGCTCTTTTTTATAAAAAAAGGAGATATACTCAAAATTTGTGATAATTTTACTTGAAGGGAAGATTGTTCAAAAACAATTTTTGATTAATAAAGAAACGTGAATGATATAGCCATTTTCGTGACTAAAATCTATGTGCGATTGTCCCATGAATGACAGAGAAATGCAATCGCAATTCAAGTTTTTAAACCTGACATTTTAGTTTTAAAAACACGAAAATTCCTTCATGCATTAATTAAGCCAATGCTTAGCGCTGAAGTTTTATACTATGCATAAAAGATTATTCAAAACGCTAAAAAAATCTGTTAGGGAAGTAACATTTATTCATAAAGCAATTCCTAAACCATTTGTTCTGCGGAGCGTAGGAATATTTCCCAGATTTTCAACGAAGTTAATTACTTCGTTAAGGCCACGCCTGCTTTAATGTATTCGTGACAGCCTTTTCGCTAATCCGAATTAATATCCGCTCTTTTTAAATTATTGACTGATTTCTAGGCTGATTCTGTATTTCCAGAGTACTTGTTCCAAAGAAACAATAATATTCTACGCATTATTGATACACTGAAATGTATAATGTTACTTATCTCTCTAATTACATTTATGGTAGCATTCCACCAATAAACAAATAAATTTCATGTAAACTGTACAAGATATTTTAAATGCTTTCAGTTATAAGATCATTTTAACAAGAAACAGGTAGATCGATGTTGTTGGGCATAATATATACAGGCAGATTAAAAAATATAAAATGATAAAATCAATTATAACAAGCTTAGCAAATCCAGTGGCTTGAAATAAATAAATGCGATTACAAATTATTGAACACATTCATTGATTGATTTGCTATACGTGAATTTGTACTCCAATTATGTATTAAACGATTGTCCATATGTAAATCCATTCCTTAGGTAGAAGAGATTTAGACTTTTTCAAATACTACAATGAAATTAAAAAAGGGACCGCAGTGACTAAGGGGTTGCTAAGTGCCTACTGCGCTAGCAACCCGTGAGTTGTAGGCGGCAAAGGTTCAATTTCTGTCAGATGCCATTCCTCCCTGGGTGCATTTCTCTCTTCCGTGTCAGTAAAAACTTTCATTGTGTGTTTGTCCATTACTTGACGCTGTCTGGTGATTAGCGCAGCTTGTCGAAATATGTGAGCACTATGGCCCATGCGCCATAGAAAATGCAACCAACAAACCAATGAAATCAAAATAAGAATCATATAACTTCCTGGAAAAAGGTTACCGGATTGGAAACCAGAGGCTTGCGAGTTCGAATCCAACCAAAAGACCGTCGTGTACAAAGGGGGCTGGCGGACGTTAAATCTATCGTGGCCTCAAATGTCCTCACGTTGGCGTGGTGTGGAAGTTTGAAGAGTGGGGTGCCAGCTCAGGTGTTGCCTCGTCATCCGACCGTGGTTCAAAATTACGTGGTGTTGTCTTCGGGCTTTCCCTTTGGGATTGATCCCGGACCGTCACCAATAGGCCGTTGTGTTGCTCCAGTGTGACGTTAATTGAAATACCTACCTATCTCCTGGTAAAAGCTTTAGAGGAAATGGGTACGCATTTGCATGTTATAGAATGTCAGGATAATCAGGAAAATACATAACAACCAAAGCTGCTAAAAACAAAATTATAGATTTTCATGTTTTTCTCTTAAAAATTGTACGCCCGTCCTATGAAAAAATATTAAATTATTGAGAAGACTGATTCAATCGATCATGTATGTTCAAACATTACATAAAGCAATCGTTATTAACTCTTTCAGGAGAGGTGGGACGTCTGGCATACCACCTCCTCCAAACGGTGGTACATATCCGCGTTAACCCGTTGGAAGAGTAACGCATAAGCAACAGTTCGAAACTAGGTCAAACCAAAGGCTGTCGTATACGCGGGAGCTGGTGCACTTTGAATCTCTTGATTGTCCTCATGTTGACATAATGTGGAAGTTTGGAGAGTTAGATGCCTATACTCAGGTGTTGACCTCGTCAACTGACCGTGGTTCAAAATGACGAAGTGTTGTCCTCAGATCTTTCACTTCTGGATTGATTCCCAACCGCGGCCAATAGCCCATTGTATTTTCCAGTGCGACGTTAATTAATTACCTACCAACTGAGGTATACAAATATTATAAGTCTATTAAGGCTGCTAAGAATACAAATATTCTCTTGTAGGTAGAAATGGTCTAGTCTTGGAGATGATGAGGAGACAAGAAATGTTTTAGAAATTAAGTTTATATGCAAAACACATTCATATATTGTTATATCTTCGACATAATTTTTTTTCGGAATTTTTTTTCAAAGCATAGTGGCCATCCCGTGCTTTGTAGTAGAATCAAGGGACTGTTTTATTAAAAACTTATTTATTTACAAAATTCTATCTACATTAGCAGAGGCCATGGCTCTGAAATAACGATTCAATGCCGAGCGCTCCATGCGTCCGTACAAAATTTGCGCTAAGGCACGAAAAGATCGGCATACAGCTAGTCGAAGAATTCTTACCATGAACAATTCCAGTGATAACAACAACACAGATACTCAAGATATCTTTTTGAATGTTGCCACAACTGGCTTCTAAAGAATAAAAACAAAAATAAGTAAATTGCAGACGTTTTTCAATTCTTAACGAGTTAAGAAGGCACAGTACCTTTAAACCCTTAAAAAAAATCGGTTTTCCAATTTTGATCTATTTAGATAGTTTGAAATGTTCTGATTCTGGTAAAAAAACCGCATGAAAAAAATCGCATTCGTTCGTTCGAAAGGGTATTTTTCGAACACACCTATTTTTATTTTCAGCTGTTCGTTTGTTTACGTTTCTTAGTTTTGGTTTGGAATTATGCTATTTATTTTTTTCGAAATAATAATATTTTTACTGTAACAAATATAAGCAGAATATATACTACTCAACTCTTTCATTTCACAAATCTATTTGTTTACTTGAAGCACGTGAATGCTAAAAATAACTATTTCAACTTTAATTGCATTTATCTCAGAATGGTAATTTTCAAGCTTGCGCGCACTATAACGCTGCAACTAATGAACGCAGACTCCTGAAATTTTGAATGAATATAGATTATCAAAAGGGCTTCAAAATAAAACCAAAATTTTACTCAAAAGCTAAAAATATATTAAAAACTTTTGATATAGTATGAGTGAAAATTTGGTAAAATTAATGAAGTGAAATATTAATTGATTATGTTATATTTATGTGTTATTTAACTACTATTTTTTGGTTTTAATTTAAAATAAAAGCATTGTGTTCTCATAACAGCCATTAGTTTTATAGAAAATGCACAGGATGACTCAGAATGTTGCGCACAATTTATGCTTGTAAAAAGTATGTTACCTTGTGTAAATTCTAGTAAAATATTATTTAATTTTTAAAAATCAAACCAATTTTTCTGCATTGTGTAGTATAAAGTATAAATAAACCCTGCAAAAAATTTCATTATGATACATATAAAACTTTTGGTGATACAGTTAATCGAAATTAGTCTATTTTACCTGCTGATTTGTATGCTTAAAGGTACTGTGCGACATCAAGGCGTGCGCGTAAACGGTAATCATTTGGCATTCGTGCAAACGATAAGTATCCGGCACGCGCTCGCAGTGGTGTCTTCAAAGAGTTAGAGCATTTAAATGTTTTTCCTACAATGCAAGCTTATGGACTTATAATACCTCAAGCACTCTGTTGCCGAAAATGTTACAACCTCAGTGTTAATTCGGAGGACCATGGGAGGTGCTGCTGCATCGCAACCACTGTGAACTCGGGGGACATGCCTTCCTGGCGGACTGAGGAAGCTGACCAACATTTACGTATCAGTTAGACGAAACCAGGAAACTACAAGCAGCCAACCCAACTTCGGGACATACGAGATTCGAACTTGTAATCATGTTCTTCAGTCTTTCAGGTCTTTAAGAGCGTAACGTTTAGCTGCTCGGTCATTGATGAGGCATGCATTTAAATGTCATACGCTATATTTTGCGTACGACAATACTATTAGTCATTGTGTATATTACATATGACATTCTAGTAATGATGCAATTATTGTTATCCATGATGCATTAGATCACGAGTCAAAAATTATTGCATATAATACTTTAATAAGCTAGCAGTATGAAGCTCAGGTAGGTACACCAGTTAAATTTTGTTTCTAGTTCAACAATATTAACATATTATGCAATGATCTGTTTATTGACCATCAATCGATTTATATCGGCACACTACATTACACTGTGGCCAAAGGATCGTTTATGGATCGCTGATCCTTAAATGAAGCACGCAAAGTGCTACCACTCTCAAAGTCGATCGAATCTACATAAAGAAGGCAGGTTCTGGAGAACTCGCTGAAGCATCTACTGGGCACAGATTACGCAACGCGCAGTCTGTGACATGGTACGCCTGCCTCAAAAAGTTGCTGAAGCAACGCTAATGGCGTTTCTCACGTTTCTCTAGGAGAACATTCAAGAAATTACATTGTGGAGTGGCTGCAACTGTTGCATGACGTTCTTGTCTGAGTAGCCAGAGGAAAAATTCCACAATTGAGACTAAACTTATTTTAAACGTATTGCAGATTGAAAGTGCAAGAATTTTCATACACGAAGTCGACATTATTCTTTTCAGTCAAATTGGTCTGTCCGTTGTAAATGTCATTACCATTCTTGCCTCAAACTTCGATTTAGGAATCAGGAATTGTTCTTAATCTTAAATTTCAGTAGGAATTGGCACAGATTAATTGTTTCCGCCTTTACTGAACTTTATCTATTGATATACGAAACTTTATTTTAAAATATTACACAATTAAAGTACAAGAATTTTCATACGTGAAGCTGAGATTATTTTTTTCTATCAAAAAGTTGGGGTCTGTTAGTTGTAAACGTTATTTTTATTCTTGCTTTCAACTTCGGTTTAGGAATCAGGGATTGTTCTTAATCTTAAATCTGTGTCTATTTCAGTCGGAATTGGGACATATCGCTTGTTTCCGCCATTACTGGACTGACTTCATATCTTGGTATCCAAAATTTTATTTAAAAAGTATCATCAATTAAATGAATTTCCATACACGAAGTTGAGGTTATTCTTTACAATAAATTTTTTTTCTGTTTAGTTACCCCTTGTCCATTTTGACCCAAACTTCGGTTTAGTAATCAGAAATTGTTCTTAATCTTAATTTTGTTCGATAGTTATTGGGGCAAATCGATTGTTTCCGCCATTACTGGACTGTACTTCTTAGTATTCGACTACATTTCGTGAAACTAAGAAAAAGTACTCCATTTAATTCAATTATTGTGAATTAGAATAAATTCCAGGTAGACAAGTTTCACAGGGAATGCTTGAGAAATAGAAACACTTTCAATGTATTTACTTTTTGTCCGCAAATCGAACATTTTTAATTATGCAGTCCCTAGTGTACACGGAAAATTTTAATATGGCGTTCGAGGAGTTAAGACAATTATATGTAATTTAATGGATTTAAGAGACGTTTAGATAGAACACTAATTTCTGGTCATTCCTTCAATCACACACAAAAACATGGGGAAATAGTCTTACAATTTTGAAATTATGTAAGAAACTGCAAAACAATAATTGGCTAGCCATTATGTGGCTGGTATAAAAAAGAATGTCAAATAGAATTTACATTTTGACGATTACGAATATCAGAACATTTTTTATGTTGCTATTATTGTCCATTTTTATCACCCGTTTCTAGACCAAAACCAAGATACATCCTACCAAGTCAAAAGCACTGGATAAATTTTGAAATTGAACTCTCCAAGTGGTTTTGACGCGATATCTTATCCAGAGCAAGATCTAACCAATTTTGCTAATGACAAGATATCTTGTTCATCAAGATCTTATCAGTTTCGCTAATGACGAGATACCTCGTTGAGACAAAACTACCCAATTACTCCAAGTAGTGAAAGCAAATTGTCTCTTTCCAGTACTGGTGACAATTTGGAATAAGTTTTTGAATCAGAGGCTGGTCACTAAAGGGCAAGTTTAGACGCGAAGATAAACCACCAGTTGGGTTAAGGCTCAACAGGGCTTGTTATCTCTGAAGGTTACACTTGGGGACCACTTAGCTGCTGTACCTGAGTAGAGTTACACTCAGGGATCCCAATTTCAAAATTTCTAATTCAAGTTGTCGAAAGAGATTGAGAATTTCTGTATTCAAGTTCACATATCGTCACCCGAATACAAGAACTGGGCAACTCGAAAAATGAGACAGAATTTAATGTAAGCACTATGTAACTTTTTGACCACTTCAGTTCCATCTATCGGCTTATAAAAAATGTAAGTATATATGAAACAGGGATTGGCGGTAAACTGATTTTATCTTTTATATCAAAATCCAAAAAATTAAGCTAACTAATTCTTGTATTCAGGTGACACTATGCCTTCTCGCAGCGCAGTTTCAAAGCAAGGAATTCTAGGTACACCATCAAATAAAGACAATCTCTTCTCACTGAACGCTATTTTATTAGACATATTCCCTTGTATAACTACGCAAGGCCACTTCCTCCCTTCCTGTCCACAGAAACTACCTGCACTCCCAATTCTTGGGAGAATACCTTGACCAGAGAAGGAATAAGGAATTTATCCCCCTCTAAGCTCTAGACATCAAAGATCTGAGGTCCCCAAAGAGGGACAGTGTATGGTCTTGGACCGGGAAAGAGACTGGACCATCTTGAACTGTGTGAAGGCCAAGATGACCTAGGTCTTCCTTTACATTTCTTAAATCTTCTTTATTCCATCAATCTTCACCATTTTCTGGGAGTATTTCTCTCTTCTGTGTTCAGTAAACTTTCCTTATGTGTGTATGTCCACTAATTGATGTTGTCTCTCTTGTGGCCCTCGGTGAAGTTTGGCCAAATATGGCCCTTGCGCCATAAAACTCAGAGCCACCAACCAAACACAATTTTTCTTCTTATGGATTCATGAAACTTTGATTTATATCAATTAAGCTGACATCAACATTTATCTTTGCAACATCAAGAATACTTTGATGGGTGCCTGTGACCCCTACTCTGAATACTCCTCTTCCTAGTACCTAATTACGAAAAAACATAATTTTATAACAAATTAGTGTTGTTTACCTAGTAACAAGCATTTCATTTCCTGCATTTTTGACATTTTTGATACGGAAATCAACAAAGTAGTTTGGCAGCTACAAGGTAAAACCACATCTAACACTTCAAGCGCCATCAGAGTATCGCCAAAACCTCGACGCTTTAAAAAATATAAACCTCACACGAAAGTGAAAGTGATGGTCCTGGCCCGAGGGTGCAGGATGCTGTTTGTACCACCTTCTCCGAGGGCAGACGATAAATTACATTTCTCTTTCTTCCTCCGACCCAAATTCCACACTCGATTTCACAGAACAACGCCTTTCACGGCCGGTATCACGTGTTTGGGCGAACGTGATAACCTACTCGTATGACACCATGCAACTTAACTCGTCTGGAGCATGCGGCTTAGCACCATTATCATTTACCCTAATGGTCCCCTTTCTTTCAGAATTTCTGTGTGTGCTATATTGGATCTCTTGAAAAGATACCCATATGTTGTAGATTATGTGGAACTAATGAAAATGAGGTTGAGTGATTGGTTCAAGGAATGTTTCTGACTATGGTGATGTTTACGGTGAATGTATAGTATGAATTTTTTGGAGCTTAAATGGAATCTTAAATTTCTTTTACTGTCCCTTTTCCCTCCTGCTTGTCCTAAATATCTCGACAGAATATGCGTATGAGTCAGTTTATTCCGTAAAATGATATTTTGATCGGTTGCAGAAAATAATTGTCAACTTTTAGTTTACTTTAAAGGCTCTAGTATTGTAAATAAATGTATATAAAAAATATTGGAATTGTTGAGAATAAGCCGATTATTTTTCAAAACTAACATTTGTATTTTACAAATACCCCATCGGGTAAATAAATTAAAATGGGACGAAAATACTCAATCCACAATGACTCCATTTTCTTTATGTAATGGAGAAAGGTATACATCTTTTCATAAGTAGCTTATTTCGCTATCCAGACGTCTTATGCGAAAATTTTGTATGTATAACTATGTTCAGTATTGCAGCTTACCTTTTGGAATAGCATTGTGGCGCTAAATAACACATTAACCGACCAATTAATATAAAAATATTTATTACTTCACTTTTATATCACTACTGGATATTCTGTAATAGATTGTAATTACGAGATAATGATCTCTTGCTCCAAGCAATTTTGTTAGGATTTGAAAAGTTGATTCAAACGAACTAATTACAGTATTTTTTAATTATGAAACAAAGTAATATACATCTCTAGTATTTCAATAAACCTCCCTTTTCGTTGATAATGGCTGAATATCTCGTGGCATAATCTTAATAAAATTCTGAATGTATGTTTCATTCAGATAATGCCATAAAGCATGATAAATTGCTTTCTGATTTTGGCCTGGGATTTCCTAAAATCCTTTATCCTTTTTTTTACATTTTGGTTTGTTGGAAAATACCACCGATTACCAGTTGCCTTCGTTTCTTACTTCTTTCTATTTTGTCCCTTTGAGACGAGCATACTACATCTTCTATGTCAATAATTTCTTAGTATAATAGGGGCAGATAGAACCAAGTAGAACCATAAGTGAACACCTTATGGCATGAATTGTTATTTTTCTATTCCACCCGTAGCTGAATTTTTACAGCATCTTCTACTCAATTCTTTCAAAAAATATATCAGGTGCCAAACGTTAGCACAGGAAAGCATCCCAGTCTAAAGTTCACAGAAGAGACCTCGTGCTCTTCTTTGTCAATTGTTTCGTACCTTCCCATGGAGACCGAAACGTCAATGTGGAGTGTTTCGGTCAGACCCTGAGCCTTATGACCAGCAGCACATAGCGTGAACGCATTTCATGCCTAAAAAGAAAGTTCTCGTTTCGTAGGTGCCTACTTTATTGGGTATGGAATGGAAAGGATCACTAATCGTTTTATCTTTGAAGCAAAGAATACTTCCCCAAATCAGTCGACGTTTCCAACCCTATTTTTTAAAAAAAATCACTTCAAAGCCCATCGAAAGATAATATTGATTTCATCTTTCTGACGCTATCATTCGTTGACTACTAGCAGTTTTTCCATTTTTAACAGCCATGATATTGAGAATAAAATAAAAATAATCTGCAATATCTCGAATAGTATTCTTGTACCTCGTGCAGCAAAAAATATGACAGAACAGGCCAAACTACACAACTCTTCTTCAGTCATTGTTCAAATTCCACAGTTCTATTCTAGGGAAATTGCTTAAAAACGCACTAATACCCACAATTACAATTCCGACACCAGACTTTAATCATCTGAACAAATCACATAGTTACATATCCGCAAACAGTGTATGATGCAATAAAGCTATTGCATATGATGCAATAACTATCAATAATCACATTGATTCAAAATTTGTACAAATTTGGAGGTAGATGCAATAACTTTAATACTGTAGATGAATATTAGAATAACGATTTGATAAAACTGTATTTAAGTAGATGGCAGCACCATTTCCCCCGAAATTAAAAGATTAATACATATTATATGAAAATTAAATGCACTATAAGAACCTTTTAATTAAACGTAAAAATATTTTAAATCATATCTGTGACTTCTCTGTCACATTTTAGGGATCAAATTTGTATTCGGACTGTAAGTGAATTAAAATGAAACTTTGATAGAAAAGACATTCTTATAAAATGTTATTGAATCAGGTCTTATTAAAAGTTAATGAATATTACTACGGAAGTTTCTACTAATTTACAGAAATGCATTGAAAACATGAAAAGGAAATACTTTGTGGAAACACACATCTTAAAATTCTAGTATGTGTAACTTTCCCCCAAATTGAATCGGTATTTATATAAATAAAACTAAGTATAAGATATTGAGCCATTAGTAGTTTTGAAATGACTTGTTAATTGATAAAAATATGTCCACTATTCGGAACTCGATATCTAATTTTCAAGAGTTTTTAGTTTTCGTTTGAATCCTATCTACATAACAACCTGATTAGATTAGATATACTAATGGTATAAACCGAAACCACTAGATGGCAGCACCACAATACATTCATCTTAACCTTATCCTCTCCCTCTGCTATACAACTGAATTATCAATTCTTTAAAGATTTTTTTTGGCACAAAACCAATTTATATTTTGCACATGCTCTGTTGTTTAATCTTTCAGTTGAATGACGTTCGGAACATTTGTTTTTCCTGCATATGCAAAAATGAAACACAGAAATAATCTTATTTATTTTTATGTTGCGTTTTTGCTTGTATAAAACAATACGGAATTCAGATGTCTAATAAACGAGCTCAAATATTTAATTTAAATAATAGGAACGGAAAATCAGTATTTATTTAGTATTTATCAGTAGTAGTATCAGGATTTTATCTACACTAACAGTTTCCGCTAGATGGCAGCACCACAATGCAGCCTCAACTGCATTGGTAATACTTGATAGTTGTAATAAAAGCATATATATATTTTTCTGTCTTCATATGTTCTGTCGTTTAACCTCTTGGTTTAACTACTTTCTAAACAATTTTTCCTTCTGTATATGTAAAAATGAAACACCAAAAATCGTCTTTAATATTACATTTTTGTTTGTATTGTTGGTGTTGTCGTTCGTAGCTTTTTAGTCTGTCATTCGTCCCCAAAAGCATGGGGGAGAAAAATAACGCAAACACTCGAATGATATTTATCAGTGATTAAAATTCCTAGTATGTGGTTTTCTATATGTATACCAATATGCGTTTTAGTTTTTAAATGCATTATTATCTTGATAATAATTATTAATATCTCAACATGCCCTCTCAAAACTATATTCCTTAACTGTATGCAACTCATGTGTTTTGATATTTTTACATATATTATTTCTTTATAATCTAATAATATAAAAGCATGCATTAATCAATTGTTTGTTTTTGGAAATTGCATTTTTCTAACATTTTCTCGAATTATTGCTTAAATTTGTATTAGTTTTTTTTAATTTTAGCTTTTTTATAATAAACTATCGTCTTTCATAAGAGAGAGGGTTATCCCCAGTATGGTGCACCATAAGACCCAAAACATCCAAACCACTTGTATATTTTTTCCTATTACTGTTTTTTAATTTGGTACATAGTAATCATGAAAGTATTAGGTATTAATCAGTCGTTTTATTTTACTTGGTTAAACTTTGTGTGATAACTGCGTGTGCTTTCTTAAATAGCTTAACTTTGAATATTTCAATCATTTTAATGTTCCGTGGGGATTTTCTAATTTTAAATCATATTTCGCGTATTTTATTTTTGAAGGAATGATGGGGAGACAGATTTTATGATGTTACTAGTTCGTTTCCACAGACATAGGTTGTTTGGGTTTTACGGCGCAAGGGCTATATTTGGCCAAAAACAAGATAAATAATATAGGAAATGTTTTAATAGTAAATGCTTTACTGGCGCAGGAGCGAGACGTTCCGGAAAGAATAGAAACTGCACCGCCTTCAATTCGAGGGTTCCTTTCACAGTAAGCAAACCCATTGAGCCACGGAGGCCCAACCAAACATAGGAGATTCAATATTTTAAGTTTATAATTTCATTTCCATACATTTGCCATTTGAGATAATGAGTTTTCGAGTAGATTTTCAGTACAGTAAAACTTTGATTATCCGAGTATCTGTATTATCCAAGCCGAAATAGATACCGAGTTTTTTAAGCCTTAAATAAAGCTTCGAGCTCGTGTGTGCATTTTGTCCTTGACTAATCTCGACTTGGCAGCTAGAATTCTACATGTCACAACATAAGAGTGACTCATTGTAAAATAATCACAACAAATGCATACTGTGACACAAATCCGAGTCTAGATTATTATTAATCCTCGTTTTATAAACCTTTCAGTAGCAATAATGGTGAGATGTAGTGTAGTGAATTTTTTGTGTACTTCGCATAGGCTGTTTTGTCTTATTACATCCATTCTATCCGAGTTTCTGGTTATCCCAGATGGTCTCGATCCACATTCAAGGTTCTACTATATTTGTAATGCAAGTTTAGAGCAGCAAATTGACGGTGCATTTATTTATAAAATATGTGTTCTCATATTTTCAATGTCCCTGCTAAGAGCAACGGTGGCTTACCCATTGGGTTCTTCCTCACAAACAGCTACCAGTTCGCCACTTGTAGTGCCGAAGAGGTCAATGGTCGGGCATTAAAAACATTTTTACTTGCATTGTCGTAAATGCAGTCAACAATATCAGTCACAGATAATAATAATAATCAGTAGAAAAAAGGGCCAATGTCCATTTTGCAAGTCTTAGGTAACGGACTATTTGATATTTTTTTTTATTTTATTTTTAATGCACCCACAAAAAAAATACGTTATATTTATCAAAGTATCAAAAATAAAAAGTATCAAAATAATATTTTGATACTTTCATAATGTATTGACAAGAAGACATCGACGTTTTTTCCTTTTTCCATTCAAATTACCTTGAAAATTGATTAGTACGCATGACTCAAAATCAGCGAATTTTCACATTGGTAATTTTTCTACCAAGATACAGAATTATTCCAATGACTTTTTCAAATCTACACCACATTAACACCAGCTTTTTCTTCTCAGAATGGACAGCGCACGCATCGTACGAGAAGGCAGTTCTATCTACCGTCCACTACTAGATACGAAACTGTCCAAAGAAGACTTGAGAAAAGCCAAACAGGAGCTCAACGAGAAACCGGAAGCTCGTAGCAAACATTTGGCAAGAGTCAGAGAACTTCTAGCGAGTAAGTAACAAGTGCATGCATTAATTTAACGATATCAAAGAACGAAGAATTCCACTAAGGAACTCATTAAGGGAACCCATTACAAAAAAATAACCAAAAATAATAATATTTTTATTTCAAAAACAGTTTTGTTACTTCAAAACATTCCTATGAAATTCCTAGCTTATCAGAGATCTTATTTTCAAATTTAAAGATCTTTCCGAAACTCATTCCTCAAAATAGAAAAATGTAACACAAAAAATGTGAATTACCTGTTCTCACTGAGATTTACTAATATTTGTATTGTTTTCTGCAATTCTCAAGTCATTTTTACGAACTTTCTTTAATTTTATGCACAATGCTTGCGTGTTGGATAATGGTATGTTTTAAATTGTATGAAACGAATATTTGAACAAGGTTAATTATATTACAAATACATGTCTCACGAAGTGTCCTTAGAGAATATCTCCAAGTTTGTGCTATCTGCTTCATTTGGAGGAAATACTACTGAAATGTCCATTGTTTTAGGAGAATTTGTCTTATAATTAACCATTCATTTTTTAATGGAAAGTCCCAAGGTGAGTTTAATTTGTCGTATAACACAAAAAATATTAATACTGAAATGAACTAAATTATGAAAAAGTATTTATTTTACAAAATACATGTAGTTTTATAACAAAAATATAAAATGTTTTGACAATTAAGTGACAGCATACTTTAACAGTGACAAGAGTAATCGAACTATTTTGTTCCCATTACCTTGGTTGATGATTTTAATAAGCGGTCACAAATATTGATATTGTATCATACAAAATATATGGGAGTACAGCTTAAGTTTTTGTAAGCACTGAATATCATTATTTACAAAATTCGGTCTCCACGAGTATACATTACTTGTAAAAATTAATTCCTAAGAGTTGCAGTCATTTTGGAAGTATCATAACTGATATTTATTCTTTGTCGAAATTGTTAGAATGAAAGTGCTATTATTAGAGCTGTTATTTCTTATGAATGTTCTTGTTATTTTTTAAACGCTAGGCGAGGAATGGTGGAATAGTATCAAAGAAATAAACTTCTCCGAATGTGTGGATTAAAAATACATTCTGGGTGTCAGTTTGAAATCAGAATTAAATAGTTCTTTTATTCAAAGTATATTTTTATTTCTTACCTAGTACCAGGACCGTGTCTTGAGATATTGGCCACCTATGTGCAAATCTCAGCAATCCGTCCCTTTCCATCTTCTTATGACCCTAATACACACCAAATTTCCCTTAGTGAGTCCTTTACGATTACTTTAGTGAACATTTTTAAACTTCATTGCAAAGTTCATATTTTTTGTTAAAATCCATCAGAAAAAACAAGTCATTGACTAGTAAATATAAAAAAAATTGATCCCAGAAAAATATTTTATTAAAGAAGGTAAGAGGTTAAATTTCTTCATAATAGAGCAACACAACGAGTTATTGATGACTGTCCGGGATCAATCCCGAAAGGAAAGAATCCGAGGACAATCCAATTTTGAAGAAAGGTCAGATGACAAGGTCAACACCTGAGCTGGCTCCCATCCCTCCAAACCTCCACAAAACTTCAACGTGAGGACATTTGAGGCCACGAAAATTTAACGTGCATCAGCCCCGACGTACACGACGATGTTTGGTTGGATCGAGTATCGAACTCGCAACCTTCCGGTTGTTAATACGCGACTCTAACAATCGGGCTACCGCGTCCCCCTAAAAAATAAAGGAATGCTTACAAAATATATTTTCATGCACAATTATTAATATTTACTACAATGTATTAATAACATTTGATAGCTTACTGGCAGTTTCTGTAGTAAGTTGGTCGTCCCTATTTTTTGAAAGTATATATGCCTAGCACACAACTAAGGAACACCTCTGTTAGGTATACAGGGTGCTTCAGTGGTAAATATCTAGTTGATAGTACGGCCTTGAAAGTATCGAGTTAAAGTATCTGCAGAAGGAACGGAAAACAAATAAAAAGTTTACTATTCGTTTCATAAATGTCTATTTCATGGATGCATATTTTACAGAGGAGAAAGATTTGTTCCCAAGAACAGATGACGAATTTCTGATGCGTTTTCTGAGAGCCAGAAAATTCAACGACGAGCGAGCTGCCAATTTAGTCAAAGACCATTACAGGTAACCTTTAAATACTGTTCGTGTATTTGACAAAAACAACAGCTGACAATAAATAACCATGTGAAGGGAATACGATTTCAAAGCAGCTAAAATATGAAACAATATTTCACGTAGTTTCGTTTGCTATTCAGATTAACCTCGAAGAGTTTCAGTCTGAATATTTAAGATTTTACTAGAACTTGTGTGCACATCTTTAAAAACTTTGTCACTCAACATAAGATTTAATTTTCTAATGATAAATTACAAGTACAGTACTTTTACAAAACACTGAATTTGCCGGTCTGACAATTTTTAATTGTTTTAAAATATGAGATATACACTTTAGTTTTTCTTGCATTATCCGTTACAACAGAAGTTTTAAAAACAATTCATTACTAAACCACGAATAAACTATTTTTCCAAATGCTTCAATGCCATTAATGTTACTTAAGCAATGATTTGATTACCGTTACTTGTGAAATCAAGTTATGCTGTTATTAATATGAGTTTTACAGATTTTTAAGAGCTGTCCAGAAACGAGCGATAACGAATACAAATACGGTATTTGTGTTTTTATTATATTATTATTGAATTGTATTGTACTAATTTACGGAATAATAATTGTATATTTAACGAAAGTTGTTATTAACGAATATAAATAGTAATATCAAGAGCTTTTCTTATTCCATCTAATATTCGATATTTATTTCGAGATTCCAGGCAGACTCATTATTTATTCAGTGTAATTGCTTTTCTCTCTCATAAACCAACACTTAATTTGCTGATTGTGCATCTTTCCCTCACTCTGATTGTTAAACGCCCATACTTTTCTGTCTCTTCTGAATTTAACTGCCACGCAGCTAGGATTTTTGCTGAGTCTGCTATTTTTAATCTATCATCACGATTTCGTTACAATGTATTTGTATAATCTTGTTACATGAGTCCGGTGCATTTTCAACGACATCACGATGTCTTATATAAACATGAAATGCAATATATATGAAAACAACCATAAAAAATTAGAATATGTTACCTTGTGTCCAGTCAAAAATTTCCTAAAACAGTTCTCTCCAGTACAGAAGAACAAGATGTACTTGCTCTCAAGTCTTTCTTCAGGCAAAGAAGACATTTACGTGAATCAGCAAGATAGAATCTATGCAAGTTGGTCTATTATCACATTTTAACTTCGGCAGAAAAAGTGGCAACTTTTTTGGACCTTTCTGAGGTATATGAGGTCACTCGGCTCCTGTTGAAACAGAAACAGATGCGGATGTACAGTGTACTTCCGAGATTCAAACCATTTGACTTGAGATTCCCTTTTGCTCGTAATTAAGCATTCTGGTAGAGTGATACGTGATGTCTTAATAAATCAACTTTTTTAAAGGTTAACCATAAGGCCCATGACTATTTACATATATACTTATACTAAAATAAAATGACAAGCGTAAAATCAAGAATTCTAATTATATCATTTTTGAAGAAGGTTGGTGAATGGACTTCTTTATGCTCAAGTAAATTCTGTAAAAGTACGATATATATATGTAGATGTTAATTACATTTCCTAATAAATTCAATTTCTCAGTGACTTATTTTTGTAAAATATAAAATACTGTAAGTGATGGTAAGTGTTTAAGTGTTTAACCTAGTAAGTTTCTACTATATCCGTTTTTGCACTAGAAGTTTTGCTACTTCGGACAAACCTCTGTTTCCTTAGCAGTTTCGTTACGTCATCGAACAACTTTTTTGAGCTCTATCCGCTTCACGTACTTGTGTTCTTACTATTGCTCGGCTTACGACAGCTTTTGACGTCTTGTGTTAATCGGACTCTTCTTATGTATTGTTTTAAAGTAAATTTTCCTTCTATGGTTCTGAGGAAGCTAAGAATAGAGCTGAAAATGACATAGAAATTCCAAACAGAATAAGTTGTGCGAATTTCATGATCTAGAGCTCAGCTTTCGAGTATTGTTACGGTTACAGACAAGCAGATAATACTGGATTTTGTTGATGAAATATTAAAACTTCTTATACTGTAGGTACAGAGCCAAAAATCCGAGGTTGTTCCGTCGCCCGAGGGATCTGGAGCCCCTTCTTAGGCGCAACATGTTCAACTATCTAGCACACAGGGATGCGCAGGGAAGGGCAGTTTTCGTCATGAAAATCGGTAAGTTTCTCAATACTTTCCAAGATTCGTTAACCCTCCAAGTGTTTCGACGAGATATCTCGTCGAGACAAAACTGCCCTATAACTTCAAAGGGAATGAAGATCCAAGTTCTATGAAGATTGTTCCTCACCCAGAACTGGTGACATTTGGGAACAGGTTTTTGCACAAGAGGCTGGACACTATAGGGCTGTTTCCAACTCGAAGATAAACCACCAAGAGGGTTAAGGCAGGTCTAGGGGTGACCGGGAGTGTCTTCGGTCAGCACAAAGGTGGCCAAGCTGCTCCTTCACACACCAGGTAGAATTTACCAAAATTGAATTAAAGGGTTGTAGAGGTTGTTGAGAACTGATACAGAAATGTACAAAATTTACATTATATGAATACATGAAACAGATTTTTCACCTCTAAATATATCTGCGGTACATTAAATATCTTTCATTGACTTTTACACAAATAATAATAAAACACTTTCCATTTGTTTATTTCTGGTTGCCGATTGTGACCAATTTAACCGTCCTGGTGGTTGTTTCTACAAGGTACCTCATCATTAGCAAAACCTGACCGGATCTTGATGGACGAGATATTTCGTCATTTTAAGAAACTGACCAGATCGTGTCATCATAAAAATCGGAATTATCTTGATGACGAGATATCTCGTCATTAGTAAAATTGGTCAGAACTTTATGAACGAGATAAGTAGTCGAAATCACTTGGAGGGCAAATAAATTTTACCTAGGGATCTTCTGAATTTTGGCAAGACTGGAGTTTTATGTCGGATGTGGAGTGACGGGAACTCTATTTCTGATGTCTCGCCCGGAACCTGTTGATCTCTCGCAAGAGGACGTGTGTCATTATGGACGCTGCCTAACGCGTCCGGAGTTGTCGTTCGGATCGCTCGTCCCTTTTCACAACAATCGAGTTCGATCCTCCTTCGCTCGCTGTCACCCCTCTTCGCCTTTCCTTAGACAAGACAAAAGACTCCCATTTCGAAACGATCTAGATAAGAGAGAAAAACATTGGTCGCATTCAGGATCCGCACAATATCTGCTAAGGTGCATGGTATACAACTTACACATGAACTCCATAAAATAATAAAAGATATCATATAATGCAATACCATATATGCAGTACAGTTTAACATATACAATATTTTCAGAATAATAGTAAGTCTTTATAAATGGAAGCCTCCATCCCCATCTCTGATCTAATCTTCAGTACTTGATAAATTTAGAATGAAGTTTAGAACGGGTCGTTTCTGATTGGTGCGCCTGGTGTGTACTTGAACGTAGTTAAAACAATAATGCCAGTAAAACAAAAACCGTTCAGTAAACGAAAATAACGGCAACTTAACGATAAACTTTGATAAACTAAAATATATCTACATTACAACTAATTAACAGATAGTAGAACAGGTAGTAAAAGTAAATATTTTTACATTTGCTTCGTGTTGCAATAAATAATATTTATAAAACTATAAGTGTCTTGGGGTTTCAAGTATCATTTAAGTTACCAATAACTACTTGGGAAAAGGCGATACTTTAAAAAGGTGATACTTTGAAAAGGCGATACATTGAAAAGGCGATACATTGAAAAGGCGATACTAGAAAATCAAATACTTTTGAGAAGGGTCGCTAGTTGAGGTTTGCATGTGTGCAGCCAAATCCTCACGAACTGCAGGGTTTCGGAGGATGAGCCGAATCCTCATAGCAAATCCTTCATTGTACTTGTGTAGAAGTACGAGGTATACAGTCAAATGTCGTACCTACTTTCAACGAAATAAGACAACTGTTTAATTTTTTCAGGTCTCTGGTGCACAGAAACCTTCAATTTCAAGGAATTCGTGGGAGCAGGAAACGTTATCAGTCACTGGGTGCTCAGAAACCCCGTGACTCAGATCAATGGATTCGTCGGAATCTGGGATTTCAAAGATTACTCTTTCCAACATTTCTCCAATTCTTGCACGCCTCGACTCATGTGGATGTTGTGTTCTCTCATGCAGGTAACCTATCTTAAAAGCAATGATGCCGTACCTGTCAGTATCTACAAGTCTCGCCAATTTGGGACGACCTTTGTTAAATGCTGAGTACATAACTATGTGATGTCTTATTACGCTAAAAAACAGTAAGCTCACTCAATCAACAGTTGATTGTGTTATTAAGCATTAGATCCTATTAACAAACGGGACAGAGCTGGCCCAATTGAGTACATAACTATGTGATGTCTTATAACGCTAGAAAACAGTAAGATCACTTAATCAACAGTTGATTGTGTTATTAAGCATTAGATCCTTTTAACAAACGGGACAGAGCTAGACCAATTGGTTGAGTCGAGGATTAGCAACCGGAGGGTTGCGAGTTCGAAATTCGATCCAGCCAAAGACTGTCGTGTACGTGGAGGGATGGTGCAAGTTACATCTAAATGGGCTTCAAATGTCCTCACGTTGACGTGGTGTAGAAGTTTGGAGAGTAGGGTGCCAGCTCAGGTGTTGACCTCGACATCTACTCTTGGTTCAAAATTACAAGGTGTTTTCCTCGGATCACTCACTTCGGGATTGTTTCCGGACCGTCTCCAATAGCCCGCTGTGTTTCTCCGGTGCGAGATAAATTCAACTACCATCTTTTAACAAATGTTAATAAAATTAACATACTTGCAGAAACTGCTTTCTTGACTGGCATGCTGGAATGGCAGGTCCTTAACAAAAGATTTTAATTTTGAATTTAGCTTTTAAATATTGAAAATAGACTACATTGCAGAACAAAAACTTGCCACATTTTCAGGATTCCCTCTAGACCCTGTATTCAGGTACTGGTGGCCCCTCCTTCCTATGTGAGAGCCCTGCATATAATGTTTATTAAGATGTATTGTACTTATTGCCTATTTAAATAATTTGTTTCCGATACCTTAGTGAAATAATATTTAATCAACAATTGGTTGAGTGATCATTTTAAAAGTTTTCCTTATCCTATGCCAAATGATGGAAGGTTTATTTCTCTTGTTCACACAGTCGAGGTACGCGTTTGCAGCCCATTAGATAGGAAAGGTGGTCTCAGCAATAGCAGATAAATTCTCAATCGTTTAAATGATCAGCTATCATAATTGCCTTGAAGTCGAAGAGCGAAAGGATGTATTGTCCTTTATTCCGATTTTATTTACGTGCCAGAAAATAGTCGCGGCCCGCAGTCAATCTTAAATTTGCTGTAGAATCTATTCTTTGAATCTTGGTTGGAATTGACTCATCAGAATTGTTTCCAACAATTTTTGTCTGATGTTCTCTCTTTACATTTAAAATACTTGCATTGAATAACTATAATTTAGCTCATTACGTTACACGTTTCTCATATTGGGGCATGTTACTGACCTCTGTTGCCAGTTGATAGGCAAATTACTTTTCAGGGATTCCACAATGGCTTGAGATCTACTGGTACACAACATTCTAGGATGCTTTTATTAGGTTATTTATCATTCTGCATATAATTCAGAATGATCATTTGGGATGTGAAGGTACTGCCTTAGCCACGGCAGATAATTACCAACAAAATCATTCCAGAATGGAATTACTTATAAGACTTGTATACTCGAATTAATAATCACATAAGTGACCACCAAACAACAGATTTGTCGATGTTAAAGAACGTTAACAGTATTATCAATAGAAATTTAGAATTCAAGATCTACTGTTAGAATTGTTCTCTTTTTGTATTCGTTGTGTATAGTTATAGTGGTGTTTACAAATGTTTTTTAACGTACAATTACATATCTTGTCATTGAACGTTAAAAAAAATTTGTAAACACCACTATACAATTATATATCTTGTCATTGAATGAATTTGTTAATGGAATGATTTGGATAACCGCAATCGAGGCAAGATTTCGAACCTTTTTGAGCTTAATAAGGTGCAGTTAATCGTAAACGTGCTGAAAACTGAGAAAAACCTAAGTCATTTGAAGTGGAAATTACAGGTAAATTATTAAGATGATTTAAATTCAGAATCATTTGAAATTATTATGGTAAATCAGTTTTTTATACATGAGACTTTGAACAATGAAATTTGGCCTTCCCTCTCCATAAGAATAATGTAAATTGTCCTTTGGTCATTTAGAGAGGAGTGAAATGCAAAGTTCATGACATCTCTATGATGTTGTTAACGAATTTTGTCTTTTATATTTTCGATGTTACTTTGAAATAGAAAAATGTATCAACTGCAGTTAAAGACGTAGCTGCTACTTGAAAAAAATCCGACAATTTACTTAATGGCGAAGATATATATTTTTGGGACCGGGGCAAGTTATGCTGTGATGCCATTCTTCATCGAAACAAAATATGTGTATTTAAATGTATAAAAAATAGTAAATAATTAACCTATTATTATAGATCGCAATTAGTGTTTCTGAATACATTATTGTTTTAATGTTATTTATAATTACAGATAAATTATAATTGCTGGAACAAATTCACCTTCACCCACAATTTGAAAAATATCTGGAGATGAATCAATTTTGAGACAAAGTGTTGGTTGATCGTTATACTTTAAATCAGTACTGCAAATGTGTTTCAAATGTAGTACTAATTACTATAATTTTAGATCGAATTCTCCTTTGCAGTACTTTTTTCCAATGAGCAGCATTGCACTTTATGAGTTCAAACTGACGAGGACATTAAGACAGGAATCTTTCTATTACTGTGAAACGAAATGACTATATCCTCCTTTTTCACCATAGACGTTTCTCTCTGATTGATTAAGATCTTTATAACAGCAAAAGAGAACTTTGAACACCGTACCTACTCGAGCGTTCCAAAACACCCATTCTCTTCTATCACACAACTAGGTCCTGAAAAGGAACCCTGGCAAGCTAGGAGATGCATAAACATTACATAGAGGACTATAATTGTGGCATTCCCTTTGACAAAATTTCTTTCTTTCTATTATCTGAAAAATACTCATTCTGTTTTTTTTAAAAAAAAGATAATCCAAATATTTCTGAAGTGGGATAGCCGTTGTCCTCTCTGGACTCCCACTATAGCGGACGACGACGAATTGTACATGCTGATACAGGTTGTTGTGCAACACACTCTAATTCCTGAGCTGAGATTCTTCATGTTGCCGTACGATCTGTAAAAGCCATGTACACAAGATGTCTGTCCTCTTACTCTGGTGTGACGAGGTTGCTGAAATGGTTCACGTTGGTCCGTTCGTCTTTTCTGCCGATTTCATATTCGCATCACTGTTGTTTGATTTCGTCCAACAGAGCACCTATTTTTCGACAGCAGTCTCAATAAACCACAATTCTTCCTTTGTCAATCTCCGAAACATGCTTGTATGAATGTTGTATTGTTCGACCTGGCATATTTAAGCTTCCTATACACAGGAGCAATATGAAAATACAATTTCTGTGCCTAAAACTGGCTCTCTGTTCTCCCTTTCTTTACTGCCTACAGAGGTCGTTACTGGCACACATGATTGGCCCATACGCTGCACTGTTTATCATTTGAATTTCCTTCCATTATCTACACGTCGTGCACATTTCAAGGCTACAGGAAATTATCACTAATCATTCTGACTTGATAGAACAGTAATAATCAAGCTTATTGAACTGGTATTTGAATCACAAAGGTTTTGGACAAGCCTATTCCTTAAATTAAGTGGAATTACAAATTTATTCGTTAAAAAGGCATTCGTTAAATTGAAAGGTAAACACTGTATTCCCACAATTGGTCTTTTGCGTCGTTCCTGGCTCCGAATTGATGCTGAATGCCATAACAGTGATTACGAATTGAGTGGGCAAACAAATAACAACCTATGGCGATGCTCATACATTATTTTGAGTTAAGTAGTCATTTCCACTGCGAGATTTACCACCTTTGTGTAAGTGGACTTCCCCAAGGTTATGTGCCTTCACACCTGTAACGTATAGTAACATTCTGAGAAATCAAAAGATGCAAAACGAATTTTAGAAAACACATTTTTCCCAAGAAAAATCACTAGACTAATAAATACTTTTCAAATACCACCCCTCTAGGCATTGGCTCCCGAGGCTGTTCATTCTTATCTTCCTCCCCCATTTAGAACTCCTCTAAACTTACAATAATAACAAAACCGTCCATTAACAACTGGAGATGGGTCTTAAAAATTGCTGCTCAAAATATCAAGCAAAAAAAATGTAAAATGCCTTAACCAACCAAGTGGCTTTGACAAGGTATCTTGTCCATCAAAATCTGACCAATTTTGCTAATGACGAGATATCTCGTCATCAAGATATTACCGATTTTTTTATGATGAAAAGATCAAGATCTGGTCAATTTTTTCTAATGACCAGATATCTTGTGCATCAAGATCTGACCAATTTTGCTAATGATGAGATATCTCGTCATAAAAATATTTTTTCTAATGAAGAGATATATCTCGTCCATCAATATCAAGTCATTTTTTTCTAATGACGCGTTTTCTCGTCTATCAAGATCTTTTCAGTGTTTTTAATAACGTGATATCTCATTCATCAAGATCTGATCAGTTTTGCTAATGACGAGATATCCCTCTTCGAGACAACCACCAGGAGGGTTAATGCAAAACAGCTGTAGGTAGGATTATTGAAAAGCGTCGTGCAATGATTTGACGAGCCTATATTAATTTTACGTTTAATTCGAAAAAACGAGTCTTATCTAACTTGTCAATGCTAATCACATTAGGTATCTGTTATCCACAAACCGCTAGACACTATTTGCCTTAAGATACTTGTTTTCGTATTTGGATAGGTATTCCCTCTATTGGTTCAGTTCATGCCATTGTCCTGTGAATGATTAGGTAATGTGTTTATTCCAGTCTAATCAGAAAACCATGCTGAGTGCAACGTGACTTTCAAGGAAAGAACTTGTATTGTGACGTTGCCGGTTATTTCTGGAAGATGAAAGACACTTGTTTGGGAACAAATAAATTCTCAGTTTTTTGACAGTTCCAGTCTTGTCGGTCAACACGTGATGTGTGAAATACATTTTGAGAAGAGATTTGTTCCCTCATGGAAGTATAGGCAGAAAAGCTTTCCTTTAAACTGCATCTCATCACCTTTAATTTACTTAACGCTTTGGCATGTTTTATCGAATCAAAAGCATGATATAGGGCAAATGTACTGCATAAATAAAATATGTTTGCCTTAAATAATTCTCATAAGTAATTCGTTTGAGTTTCTCATAAGTAGTGCTTGATGTTGGTTGATCGGTCAACACGTGAGTTGTGAAATATATGTTGAGAAGAGATTTGTTCCTTCATGGAAGTAAGGCAGAAAAACTTGTCCTTTAAACTACATCTCATCACCTTTAATTTATTTAACGCTTTGACATGTTTTATCGAATTAAAAGCATGGTATAGGGCAAATATACTGCCTAAATAAAATATGTTTGCCTTAAATAATTCTCATAAGTAATTCGTTTGAGTTTCTCATAAGTAGTGTTTGATGTTGGTTGGCGAAATTAAAAGGGTTGTTTAGTGGTACTATTATATTGAAAATAACTAATGTCAAATATTATGAACATCGAAACTTTTAACCAATTTAACCAGCGTATAATCCTGTTATTTCTCAACGATTTTTAAATAATCTAGTTATTAAAAGGATTAAAGTCAAAGTTTCTATTACTTTATAGATAACTGTAACTCTAAAAGAGCATTTAGCTCCTAAGGTCGAGTTATCAACTTTATTAACTTGATTGATTATCTAAATGTAATAAAATCAAATTATATTGCACGTACTGAACTACCCAGACGATAAATTACTGAAAAACAGAAAGAGTTCCAGGTTGAAAAATGACATGACATTGTGGCAGACGATATTTTCCCCTGATTTTTTTTCGTTAAAATTCAAACATTTAATTTTGTATTTTTGGTAATGGCATTATAGAGAACTTTTTAGAATCTTGTAACCAATACGAAAACATCAAACGATGTTTTTTTACGTCGGTTATTTAACTTTTCTTTACCATTTTTATGTTATGTTTTGTTATTTCTCTGTTCTCCAAATAAGCTTTTAAACTTTCTTCTTCAGAATTTTTAATTATTTGTATGAGACAATATTTATCAAAATATTCCTTCCATAACGTCTTGTATCCAGGGGCAACTGGGCATTCGGCAACTCGTACCGAAGGACTGGTCCTAGAATGGACTGCTGATGAAATTGAAATTTTATATCATGTCACGTAATTAATTGGATTAGTTTTCTTGAAATTGGAGTTCGTTAGCTCAAATTGAAAGTTATTTTCTTTTATTTCTATTCATAACAAATGGTTGATTGACCATACTTGAAGAGCAGTTCAACTTATTTTTTAAAGTTAGAAGGTAAAGAATTTCATATTTGCATACAACCAATAAAGCATATTAACACGAGCGTGATGAGATTTCTGAGCAATGTAGTACTTTGTAGTATTAGTACCAATGTAAAAATTATATTGGTCAAGAAGGTTAAAACTAGTTAAAAGTAATGCAGGGAAGATACAGGTTGTAGAACGGGTATGTGTGTGTGAACCCCTCAGAGGGTCTGTGATGTACTATATAATAAATACAAAGATCACAATAATTCTTTTTATTCATCAATAAAAGTACATAAAATGTACTGGTAATAAAAAGTACTAGTACATTTTACATGTATTGAACACAACTTAAAATTCATTGCCAAAAATTAATATTAAGCGATATTTAGGATCCTATCGAATACATCAACAGCCAAAACACTTGCTTGTGAAACCCTGGTTTTATTTATTGACCTTAATGATGTTTTATATTGTCTAATTCATTAGAGATGTATTTCAGGACTGCTTTCCCGGTCGCTTCAAAGTAGCTTACTGTGTGAACTGTCCACCACTCGCTGATGTCGTCTGGAAGCTCTTCAAACCCCTCATTCGGGAAAAATATAGAAAAAGGGTAAGCCTGTTCCTTTAATACATACTGTAACGAGTGAACTGCGGAATCAGTTGGTGAAAACTTTAATGTTTAGCAGGTGATAAGCCTCCTCTATCTGTGGAACTTTCAAACTGAAAAAGATATCAGTTCCGATTGGATGCCGATCGTCAACTGCGAGACTTGAGACATCGAACCGTTCATTTTCCCTGATATATGATTTTATATTGGTGTTCGTGATCGTGTTTGTGTATTCTTATGTTTTAACTATCTCCTATTAAATTCTTGTAGTTGGATAGAGCGACTTATTTTAATAGATAATACAATAGGTTCTATTTTTTATGGCTGTAAATAAAAAGTAATAGACTAAGGTAGCAAATTACTCTATTGAAGTGATATTTTATCTACAAAAACGGCGATAAATACCATTAAAAATGTATTCGTCAAATACAGCTAAAATCATATCGTAAAAGTATTAAAGATGAAACAGAAAAATTATATACTGAAATCCACCGTATAATGTAATCAGTCAAAATCCCAAGTGTATGTGAGTGTTGTTATTAAATATGATCCGGATATTTAGCGCATTTTCGAATATTGCCATCCGATTTTTCTATCGAGACCAATGGAGTAGAGTTATCTGAAATGCTGCGCTTTTCAAATCGAAACCAAAACAAACCAGTGATATCCTACGTTGGTCCTTTTACTTATTGAAATTCATCCCATCCTCGTCTTTAAGGGCGAGTACCTCCTGATTGACATTGACATCAATTTGGGGCATTGTTATCACATTAATAATATCCATGCAGATTAAGTCCACACATCTTAAACTTCCAAGTGGTTTCGAAGAGATATTTCGTCTTTCAAGATCTGACCAATTTTGTAAATAACGAGATATCTCGTCATCAAGATATTGACGAAATTTTGATGACGAGATCAAGATCTGGTCAGTTTTCTTCTAATGACGACATACAGGGTAATTCAAAATGAATCATCCAATTTCAAAATTCCATATTTTCAAAAATAAACGACACAGAATGATAAGTAATATATGAATACAGAGTAAAAATATTGAAGTTTTATATTGTGAAGAATAGGTGACGCTCGTGTGTTCTTCGTGAAGCTATTTCACGAAAGCTGTTTTAGAAGCATTTCAGCGGCAGAAGTGATAATGGCGTCCGTGGAGCAGAAAGTTTTTTGTGTGCTGTCGTTTGCGCGATGTGGATCTGTAATCACCGTTCAGCGTGAATTTCGTAAAAAGTACCGAATTAATCCACCTACGGCTCAGAGTATTCGAAGGTGATATCATCAGTTTGAGAGCAGTGGATGTTACACAGCTGGTCACCTAGGTCACCTGATATGACCCCATGCGATTTCTTCCTTTGGGGTTTGTAAAAGATAAAGTGTATGTCCCACTATTACCCACAAATTTATGTGAACTTAAACAACGTATTTCTGCTGCTGTACAAGCAATTACCACTGACACTTTAGATTTGGTAGGAATTTACATACCGTCTTGACATTATACGTGTTACTAAAGGAAGTTATATCGAACACTTGTAAAAAACTTCCATGTTTTTCCTTTGTATTCATGTATTACTTATCATTCTGTGTCGTTTATTTATGAAAATAAAGCATTTTGAAATAGAATGATTCATTTTGAATAACCCTGTATTTCGTCCATCAAGATCTAGTCAATTTTGCTAAAGAGATATCTCGTCAAGACACCCATCAGAAAAGTTAATATTTCGATTGCTGGTTGATTAGGTTTTATGGGTCATATTTGGCTAAGCTACGCCAAGCAATGTTAAATAAATAGACACACTACACACATCATAAGGAAAGTTTTACTGGCACAAAAGAGAGACACCCAAGGAGGAATCCAACATAATACTTAATAATTCGGAACCATCTTCAATCACAGTACACTACACACAACACACACGCCGATTACATTTCCACTGATTACATCATTCGGCGAAAGCCTAGCATCCGGCCTAATATATTGGGTTGGCAACTAAGTTCCCGCCGTTTTGAGTCGTTCCATCTGTTGAACATAGAGTTCCGCGTTGACCGTTTGGTTCCGTTCAAGCAATTCGTATAATGGATACTCTCTTCCCAGTCCTACCATACGCACAACATCGTTTTACGCGGATGAAGATCTTGTTTCACGCGCGGTGTCGCTTGTTTACCGGGGTTAAGCCATTCCTTGCGCTGCTTCATATTACTATACAGGCACCATTTTTCGTCGCCAGTAACGATTCGGTAAAGAAATCGTTGCTTGCGTCCATGAGTTGAGCGGTGACGAGCAAGCAAACCAGCGGAGATTGTGGCTCGCTGATTTTTGTTGTTGTCACTTAGAGCATGCGGAACCCATGTTCCACACTTCTGAACCTTTCCCATCGAGTGAAGATGCTTCTCTATAGCAGTGTGGGAGCATTCCATTTTCTCTGCCAGTTCCCTTGTCGTTTGTCGCGAATTTTCGTGCAAAAGTTGGTTTAATCGCTCTTCATCGAACTCAACTGGACGGCCAGAACGAGGTGCGTCTTTGAGGTCAAAATTTCCATTTTTGAACTTGGCATACCAATCACGAGCGGTTCTTTCAGCTATGGCACCCTCTCCATACACAGCACAAATGTCGTGAGCAGCTTTTGCGGCCTTAGAACCTTGATTAAAAGCAAAAAGAAGGAGGTGTCGAAAATGCTCATTTTTCTCAACTTGACATTCCATTTTAATGATCTGAAAATTAACATAAATTAACTCGAACAAAAAAAAACATAGATTCCGGTAGAACAAAACATCCTCTTTCGAATGATTTAAAACATTAGGCCAAAAACATTTAATAACATGCGGAATGTTAAAATTTAAAAAAAAACGGCGGGAACTTAATTGCCAACCTGATATATAGAGAGACATTTATTATCCAACATCCATTATCCATGTATGATACTTCTCTGTACTTGTAGATGGTGGTCATTGGAAGTGATATGAAAGAGCTGCACAAATACATCCACGCCTCCATACTCCCTGAAGAGTACGGCGGTGTAATGCCTCCCTCCGACTGTACCGATGCTCTGGAGAGACTGATGGAAACCGACGAAGAATGGGACAAAGACAAGAAATACGGGTTCAAGGTCCAGGCTGTGCGATGTAAAGACGAGGAGGAAGATCAAGAGCGCGTTCCTCCAACTCGTCAAGAGGAAGCATGTGTTGCTTAGCCAACAACAGTGAGGAAACGTCACTAAACATACCACAATGACTTTTTTCAGTAACTTAATTGTAACTTAATATCTATACACGTTTGAATGGGAGGAACCAGGATTAATGCCAAGTTGCTTTTGGAAAAGAACTAATATGTTAGTGATTTCCCACGGGCGTATATTTGATGATAAAGATGAAACGTTATTTTCAATTAAATGCACTAATACCTAGATATAAACATTTTGAACTTGAATGTATTATAAAACTAGTTACATAAATGTATTAGATAGATGGACGCACAAAATCGACAGCAATTTTACAACTTAATATGCTTATGAAGACGTCGGAATTAGCAAACGCAGTCAAGCAGATAAAAATATATTCATTTGAATTTAAAATTGGCAGTATCCTTTGTGAAATTTAAGTTTTTGAAGCAGAATTTTGTTTTAGTGCCTTTAATAAAAATCGATATCTGAACATTGATATCATGACTGCATTATTTGTAGCATTGGAATGCATAATTTTCTATTCAGGAAAATAGTGTTAGATAATTTAATTTCCATGTACATTTGGAATTGGAATTCTGTATAATTCCTCAAAGACGACAATGTTTGTGACAGAATCTCATTAATTTAATTTTTTTATAATTTGAATTATTTAATCAACGTAACCTTATGAGAGTCGTACATTTTAATGAGATTGTACTTTTAGACGAGCTACACATTGGCCCAATATCAGTCAAGCTACACTAAATTGACTGAAAAACACATGCGGACCAACATGATTTCTGCACGAAACGGAGTACGTATGTGCATGTCGTACATTTTGTCGCATGCCAGTGCAGTGTGTGGCTGGACTTAGTTTGTTAAAGATACAAAATAAATAACAGTTGTTACATTTTCACAAAAAAATGTTCCAATCGGCTGAATAAGAGTGCTACAAATTGAAATGCAATCGTATCTTGCAAAGTAGCATGAGTCATGTATTGCATACAATTGCGTTTATTCCTGATACAAGAACTTTAGCCAAACTGTCTCTAAATCCTTCTTTGTTTCTCTGCCCGTTGATTTCACACCTTTTCCTTTGTTTTATTCTATGTATGTGGATGTGAAGGTAGTTTATGGAAAATCTATGTACTTGTCAAATTCATTTTCTGTGAGCATTTTCCTCAAAGGAGAGAAAATGAATGACATGTGCTTACAAATGTAAATTTAAAATACCTGAAACCAAGCTCAAAAATATTGAAATATGACGTTAAAGTGGTATATAGATGACATCATTGTGGTGTTATTAATTGCGTCAAACTTTGCTATATTGTTATGTCACAGTCTCTAAAATGTACTTAAGCTACTTCAATGTTTTCTATCTATACTTTGACAAATTTTGTTCTTTTAGCCATACGAATATTTATGAATTTTATACTGTAATTATGTATATTTTTGTTCAATAAACTTTTTTAACAATTTGAGTGTATGATTATTATTTAGATATTAATTTCATTTTCCCAGACATCGTTTCTAAACATCTGAAAATATGTTAATGTATATATAAATTCTAAATTATGTAAAACTTTTTAAAGATTGCTATAGTTCTAGAATAAATTTCATTCACTAAGAAAAGTTTCTGTCTTGAGGTGAAACAAGTGTTATATACTTTCTACGCTTGACCAGAAATTCTTAGTTGCCTTAGAAATTATCAGCGATGCTAACAATGCGATTTGAGTGAAGCCTTTGTGTAGTATCAACGATTCGGTATTTAACGACACTTTATTAAAGTTTTTGAAAGAAAAATTTAAAATATTTAATCATTTTCTAGGAATTTAACTATTGTCAAAACTCAATTAAGTAGATGTAATAACGGATCCTTTCTACTCCTCTATATTGACTCCTTTCAATAAAGAGAGAAGATCAAAAGAGGTAACAATTTATCTTTCGAAACAGAAATTGATCAATTTCTGTAAATGTCTTTATTTATACTGCACATGATAATTCCTTAATATGCATGTCTATTCACATTCACGACGCAATCGGACTTCGACATATCCTAGATAAGACTAATAAAAACAAATGTCTTTCTCCGGATTTGTATCTCCGAAATGAGCCTATGGGCTATGTAGTATTCCATTGACTATTATTGTTTACATTTAACCCACAGAAAGTTCTGTAACCTGCTGCCCTTCTTGCATGACGTAACCAATTTCGACCTTCTTAACCAATATAATCTTTTCTAGTATTCTTTCAGCCAGTTGTTAGGGTTCTTCAGACAATATGTGTGTTGTGGGTTAAAAGTAACGCTACACAACTCGGAAATCTCGAGACGCTCAGAGTGTTAAACAAAAGTGACAATTTTTAATTATTTTATTGAATGATATACTTATAATCATGCGCAAGTTTAGATACTTTGAGTTGAAGTATGAACGTTTTTATCGCGCACTGTATTGGAAATAAAAACTAACCCCAGTAAAATGCAAACAAAATGCAGTTTTATAGGTTTGTAATAGTAATTAATTAACGTCGCACTAACTCAACGGGCTATTGGCGATGCTCGAATTACGTGGTGTTCGTTCAGATTACGGATTCGTTCGGATTACCTTAGGATTTTAGGACCTTCGGATTACCTTAGGATTTTAGGACCTTCGGATTACCTTGGATCCCCAAGGGATCCAAGATCCGAGGACAACACAACTTAATACTGAACCACGGTCAGATGAGAAAAAGCCCCAGATAGCACTCCACTCTCCAAACTTATACACCACGCCAACGTGAGAACATTTGAAACCTCGACAGGTTTAACGTGCACCAGCGCCCGTCAACACGATGGTTGTACCGGAGTTTCGAACTCCCAACCTTCCGATTGCTAATCCGTCACTCTTTCAACCGAAGCTTATATTCTTTATAAATGGATTTGAATGGGAGAAAAGACACTGCGATCAATAGATATTAGCAATCAAGAAAGTTATCGTATGCTATGCGCGGATTTTGGTTTTTTAATAAATCTTCTGTATCTTGCACCTTATTAACTCCCTCGTCGTAAATAAATCTTTCTTTAAAAACAGTGCACGACTAGTACGAAATTCACGGTTCATAAACTTCCCACTTACAGAATTAAATTACAGAACAGTCAATGAACGAAACAAGTTCAACGGTATCGTAAATTCTGAGAAGATTAGAGGTACGACAGTTTAAATGCTTTGTTTCCATCACGGAGGTTCTAATTTCCCACAATGTGCTTTTTGAAGGAAATGGATTCTGAAGATCGAATTGCGATTATTGGCAAATCGATTCATATAATCCAGTGATAATTGGGTGATTTTAAGAGATATACATGCAAAAACTATCTTCAGAGAGTTAAAAATGCAACTTTGTTATCAACTTCCGTTTTTTATATATCTCTGTTATTGTAGTTTTAAAAATAACAACCGTCCTTTATCTGAATAAGTGGGATGCATTAAATAAATCCACACATAAGTGGAATGCATTAAATGATGACCTGAAATGAGACTTGCAATCACAGATGAAATGTTAATAAGAGCACTTTTAAATTTGATTTGAAATTTCATGTTTAACTATGTGTTGCTGAGTAGAAGTTTTTAAAATTAATAATCTGACTTGTTTTTAGGTAATATTATTATTTAAATTTTAATATGAAAAGGCACATTGCGTGCCAGTGAAGAAACTATGATTCGCTCAAACTACTGCGGTCACCAAAAGGAGGGTCAATTTTACAGCGCTTTTAAAAAGAAAATTAATGTTTTCAACAAATGTTTGAGATAGCAAAGTTGTATAAGAATAGTTCCAACTCATAAAATAAACAACCTCAATCCCCCCTTCTATCAAGACAAAACTTTCAATTTTTCAAAAGTCCTAGTCCGAATATTTTATAACCGAATATGATATTATTCCAAGATCAGCAAAGTCTATACATACACTGCTAGCCACCGTAAATGCAACACCCTGAAGGAAGCATGCAAATAATATGAAATTTACAACATGCATTAGCGGAGGTGAGATATGCAAATGATTAGAATTTCAGCGCAGACGCACATCACGCGCGCCTGTGGCGCCACTTCAAAGCGCTATTTAAGGCTTGGAGATTTCGACGATTTCAAGTACGGCAATTGTGTTTTTCTTGTGGTTTTTACAAAAAAACGATCAATTATGCCTCGTAGAAAACAGCGATCATCTTTTGATCAAGTATCCGAGTTCGACAGAGGAAGGATAGTGGCCTACCGAGATTGTGGATTATCTTTCAGGGAAATCGGTAGTCGTGTTGGACGAAACCAAACAACTGTAATGCGGATATGTGATCGTTGGATGCAGGAGGGTACGACGGACCGACGTGTTCGATCGCATCCACCTCAGTGCACCACTTCACGTGATGACAGGCATATTGTGCGTATGGCAGTGACGGATCGCTCAGCCACATCACGAACCATAGCACAGCACATTCAGTCTGTACCGCATCATCCAGTGTCTGCGCGTACCATTCGACGCCGTTTACAGCAGAGTGGTCTGTCCGCAAGACGTCCATTGCTTCGTCTACCCTTGACGCAGAACCACAGACGTCTCCGCCGCCAATGGTGCGATGAAAGAAGGATGTGGACGGCAGAATGGAATGAAATTGTCTTTACTGACGAGTCACGCTTCTGTCTGCAACACCACGATGGTCGGATTCGAGTCTGGAGACACCGTGGAGAGAGGATGCTGAACAGCTGCGTTATGCACCGCCACACTGGTCCTGCACCGGGTATTATGGTATGGGGCGGTATTGGATATCACTCTCGCACTCCTCTAGTACGCATTGCCGGTACTTTAAACAGCGAGCGCTACATCTCCGAGGTATTGGAGCCAGTTGTCCTTCCTTACCTTCAGGGCTTGCCCACAGCCATATTTCAACAGGATAATGCGCGACCACACGTGGCACGCATTGTCCAAGGGTTCTTCGTCAATCGCCAGATTGAATTGCTTCCCTGGCCAGCTCGCTCTCCGGATCTTTCGCCGATAGAAAACATGTGGTCCATGGTTGCTCAACGATTGACCCAGAATACATCCCCAGCTGCCACACCAGATCAACTTTGGCAACGTGTGGAAGCTGCTTGGTCTGCTGTACCCCAAGAACACATCCAAAGTCTCTTTGAATCAATGCCGAGGCGTGTGGCAGCGGTGATCTCCAACAATGGCGGCTACTCTGGCTACTGATTTTGGCAGGAACCACACTTCACAGAAGTCTATAAATTTAATCATTTGATACTTGGTCAACATGTTATCTACAAAATAAATTTTGTTGTGATATCTCTTGTCTTTCTTGGTGTTGCAATTTGGGTGGCCAGCAGTGTATAAAGCAGAGTTGGAAAGTGTCTGTCTGTTCTCTATATAAATCTACATCGTTTGACCAATCTACGCCAAATTTGGTACACTTATTCTTTGGAACCCTGCGGATAACGTAGGTTACATATTAATCCCCGTTCTATTTGTCTTGGGTGTGCAGAGGGGTGTAACGTCCCATCATCCTGGACAGAGCACTTGCTAGGGGACGCTCTCTCCCGGTCTGGCTGTGCAGATGACGTCAGAGTTAACATCTACAGGAGTCGCCTCTCAAGATGACCTTGGAGTTTTTTTTAGAATCTTAGTGAGGATGCGGTTGCGCTGAAAATCTCTCAGTATCATTTATGTATCCCAGTATCGTTTATGTATCGCGTCTGTAAATTCTTAAACTGTAGCTTTATTATTGGAATGTAAATTTTTGTGATAATGTAAGATTATTTTTATAGAAAGAGGTCTTTTTTTATCGTCGATATGGCACAGGGGGCTAAAGACAATTCGAAATCCTCATAGGAATAAAATTGGGTATTTATACGATCACTGTCAGACCAATTCCCACTAAATTTGGTACAAATTTGGTACATTCATCCTGTAGAATTCTGCGGGACATATAAGCTATATATTATCCCCGTTCGTTTTGTTCTGAATCTGAAAACAATTCGAAATCTCCATAGGAATAATGTTGAGTAATATTATGATTAATTATAAACAATCCAACCCGAGCAACGCCGGGTAATTCAGCTAGTTTATCTAAAATTCGCTTTACTCCAACTGGTATACAGTTTAAATTGATTCTTTGCGGCACTTTATTGTAAATTCAGAGATCAACTACCTAAATGGAAACTACGTACCTATTTAGAATGATAGCTGTTGTTTGTTGATTATTGAGTACAGATTTGAATACAAACAATAATATAATTTGAAAAACAAATGTAAGGTTTACTGATTTTAATTGCCTTGTAATGGAAGCCTAAGTTAAAATTTTAAAAAATCTTTGGATTACAGACTTGTAGTTACACGTCTTATTTAACGGTAACTATTTATTTTAAAATTACTTTATTTTAGCGTTACCCTTTTTTTAAAAGTAAGACATTACCGTCTTATTTCAAAAGGTTTTGTTTTTTATGCCTCATTTGTTTATATGAACTGGAATTCTACAAATCTCTGTAGGTATAATCTGTAGAATCAATAATTTTAAAGGAAAGTTGGTCGAAATATATACATACCGCCAAGAAGCGAACCCATGACTTGAGTGATATTGGACAGAAAATAAATAATTCGTAATAAAATTAGAAAATGAAACATTAATTTTTGGCTTCGCCAGATAGCAAGCAGAAAATAACACTTTTACTATCAGTTTTTCTCTTGTGCTTTTCGCATTAGATTCGTTTCCCTACAAAATTTAAGTTATGCAAATTTAAATGTTCTTAATCATTTCATATCATTAGTCAAATATTTATAAATTACTGATATTTTTTCAAGAAATAAAAACTAAGTTCAAAAACTTAAGTATCAGAATTTGAATTCTTTAAACATAAATTTTTGGAAAAAATTCTTTTTCCCCCAGCAATATGGTAAAACAATCTGAGTAGCTTATCACAATCCAAAGGATTTCGAATTGTTTTTAGCTTCCTCTGTTCACCTAGGACAAATAGAATAGGGTTCATATGTAGCCTACGTATGTTACTAGTAGGGCTCTAAAGAATAAGTGTACCGAATTTGGTGTGGATTGGTCAAACGGTGCACATTTGTATATACGAGGAACAGACGCCATTGAGCGCGTTAGGGAAAAGCGATACGTTAAAAAAAAAACAAATATTTTAACAAACAGTTTTTATTAAACGTATTTGTTTCACATATCCATTATAAATCGATTTAATCATTTCAACGAGCATTTATATCTCTTCCTTTATTCATAGTTGACGTATACTAATTTGACCAAATGAAAGAATTTTTTTACATGTAATCGTTTACTTATCTCAATTGGAACAATTTTTTATTTACACTGTTGAGCCCAAATACCCTCTAGATGTATAGATTACTGAAATATACCAAGCATGTGATGCAAATAGTGCATTAATACCCTACAACTAAAAAAATTAATTTATTGAGCCTTGAAAATGCTTCTCGCAGCACTTGAATTAAGTCTATTTCGAATTTTACCGAACTGTATTGTATTTTATGAGTATGAGTAGGGCAAACGTTAATTTTTTTAATCCTCAAGTAGAAAAACCTTAACCATAGTCAATTAGAAATAATGTGATTTTTGATTGATCTATTGTCCTTAAATAATGTAAAACACAAATGATTTTGAAATTGCATTCAGTATTATCTTTTCAAGTATAATCCTTCCAAATTCCAAGGCTTAGGAAAATGTAGCTTAAAATCACTTCAATAGCAGGTTCATCTGTTCAAAAGTTTATTAGTTCCGAGTTGAATTAATGACGTCCCCATGTTTTCTTGTGAATAATTAAAGTATTTAGAAATTCAAACAATTCATGATACGACAATGAATTTACAGACCATTTATTTCCTGCCATATTGTTTTGTCATCAAAAACGTGCTTATCCAATGTTCCACGCATAGATCCTCCAACAACCTACTTGAAGGATTTATACAACGCAATCGGTAATACTTTAATCACGTCAATTTCAACCTAATTATCTTCTGATGTTGCTGACGCTAATAAACGATATAAATGCTGTCACTAAGCATTAATTTGGTTTTGGAAGGGGGAAATCAGAATAAATCATAAAAGGTGATATTTAATACTTATCAATAATGCAATTATTTGAAGATATATTGTTTTAAAACTTCCATTTTACGAACCTACACGATTTTACGAAAATTCTTTAACTCCCATCCAAATTTCATAAAACATTTTAATTCCTTTCCAAATTTCATGACACATTTGAATTCCCTTCCATTTAATTTTCTTTTTCAATTTTCATTCTCTTTCATGTTTTTTCTCTCTCAATTTTAAGGGAAAATGTTAAACTACAAAGCACTTTTGAAAAATTTTTTTTATCCCTTACGTTTGAGACCACGGGGGATTGGTTTGATATATATCGCCTACAGAACACAAATTTATTAAAAACCTATATAGATTTTTATGAGGCATTTTTTTATGACAATCCGTTCTGCTGCTTTTTCGATAATTGTACCTATACTCCTCGGGATAAATAATTAGATAGATTATTGGAAGTTATGAAGTCACACAAAATCAAACGGATTATGACAAAATCAAATTGATGGGGATAAAAGAAAAATCTTTGTACAATTCTTTAAAAGCATTTCTTTTAAAGCAAAATAAGTCAAACGAATTTATAGCATGTTTTTGTGCAATTTTAAGCATTGAATTTTTTAACCTTTCTAATGCTAGCTTATTGATCAATGATCCTTCAAACACTAATTGGCTAGAAAGTGGCACCAGCTGTGTTTTTCCGGGGCACCATGGGTGGTGGCACCATATAGCACCCCAGCGAACTGCAGGGGACATGCCTTCTATGAAGACTTTGAGGAGTTGGTCCTCATTTTTGTGTTGTCTTGAAGAAATAAGGACACTTTAAGAAGCATCTGTACATACGAGATCCGAACTCGTAACCAAGCGCTTCAGTCTATCAGTGTCTTAAGAGAGATGCCTTTCACCACTCCACCACTCATGCCGCATGATTTCAAAACCTTCAAAAGGTTAAAATGAAACAATTGTATGAACTTCAATCATAAAAATCAGATCACATTTTTCATATTAATGCCGTCTACAATGTTATCAAAAGAGGACTAACAGAAAAACGTAAGTTTCGATAAATATCTTTTCTTATCTGCCTTTGATTTTTAATTCTATAATATAGACGACAAATTATACAAAAATCATTAAAAAAACGACAACAGTATAAATTTAAAACCAGTTCTTTTATATTGTCAATTATATATCCCTATGTCAATGATATGTAAGGGTAAGTAAATGATATATGTCAATTTGACCAAAGAAGAAACAGTAATTCAATTTTCTTTCCCACTTTTTAATATAAAAACAAAACAAAAGAAAGTTAAGTTGGAGGAAACAGCAGTATATCTCTTAAATGAATCACTATCCCATTCATTAAATAACATTATATCCCGCAGTTAGTAAATCTTCCTTCGCATATTGATTACGAAGAAAAGATACAAATCGAAAATTCTAGAATCTGTTATTTCTAACCACTGTTTTGATTCGAATACTCATTCCAATTGAACTAAGTGGCGAAAAAATAAATGGAAGCACACGTGCGGTTCGGTTAAATCGTAAAAAAGCATAATTTTCGCTACGTTATAACTTTTCAAGTGGTAAATTATTGCCTTAAATTGAGAAAACAAAGGAAGGAAAAATAACAAGTTAAACACATTACGGTATAGTGTAGGTAGATTACCGTTGACTGTTGTATTCTAAGATAGAATTGTTACAGAAGCAAATGAGAACTTATCTGTCTTATTCGGAAGTTAAGTCTTCAAAAGTAACATGTCAATTACATCATAAATATCCTCAGTGGTTCATGGATGTTGTCGATGAATTTATAATCCAAACACTTATGGGATAACTATAGCATCCACAATAAGGAAATTCCTTTTGTCCTTAATATCTATCAAATAGTCCTTTACGAGTTTTAAATACGAACGATTTATGCCAAGAGTGTTAAAGTGGAATATATTCTGATTGTTTGTTGCGACGTGTACAGTATCATTTGAGTTACAAAAGAGCTATGCAAACTTTTATTTTGGTTTACAGATTGATCCTTCAACACAAAACACAACGCAATTAAAATATTAGATCTGATATTTGGATGGACGATATCAGCGGAGGGATGATTCAATCTCCCGACATTTAGATGGTCGCAGTTGTGGGATCATTCAATATGCCTACAATCTTTCATTTAAAAAATGGTCAACTAAACCTAGTAGTGAAATAGTAAAACGAAAATTAAAATTTTCTAGTAACCTTTAAAGGCAGAAAAATCTTTCGATTTTGCTGTAAGTTAGAAAAAGTATCCTATCAACTTTCTTTTTAGAAACCTGTCTATTAATAAGAAAAGATTAAGCCCCTAATCATAGTCACACTACTGCTATCAAGCTCACAATCAGCCGAGGAATTTGGTTCGATTTATTTTGTCGCTCCATTCATTTTTTGCTACACGAGGGCTAATTTGACAGTAAAAATCCAAGGAAATGGTATGGAGGGAAAACATATCCATAGCCTGACCGCCAAATATAATCCATCTGTGATTCCTTAACAAAGGAACACGCATTTTCAATAAAAAAAATTCAAAGGACAAAAGTAAATATATAAAATAATACAATTCTTTTGATGGTATTGAATAACGTTTTTGACGTGTTTCTGGTCACAAGAAATATGTCAACATTAATCAGTTATATAAAATAAAATAAAAACAGCCATTCTTTGTTATATTGCCAACAAATTAAGTACTCAATTTCCTGATATCTAAGGATATTACGGGCTTCAAAAATTATCTTTTGTTTAAAATGAATGTGATACATCATCTAGTTTCCCTGTTTCTTGATGGGTTTTTAGTAAATCAATTTTATTCTTAACGTGGAATGTAATCAAGATATTTGACATTAGAATTGACAGTGGACATGTCAGCATCTTAGTGTATAATATACATGCGCTGTTAAGGTAAATGACTGAATCCAAGACTAGTTTAGAAATTGGCAAAATAACGTGGGAATGACGATCAAAGTGTAGAATTTATTAATTATTCAGAATCGAATTTATTCAACATTGCTCGGATTGAATAAATTCTATTCTGTGACTCCAGTCTTCTGACTCCAGTAACAAAGGATTAAAATTACTTTGATAATAACTTTGAAAATCGACCTATACATCTCATTGTTTTCTACATTGGAACCTCATAGTTCAACCAAATCATATATTGGAATTTGCATGTAATATTTTTAACCCTCTCAAAGTCCCAAAATTTCCCCCATTAGAGTAGTATTGCTTTTACCCCATACCACATATAGTGACGAAATAAGTGCATCTATATTGGTTGAAAGAATCCTATCAAAGATTCTACTTGCACATGATTTCAGGTACCTCATTCAATCGATTAATTAAAATATGGCCACTTTTCCTTTAACCCTTATGATCGTCATGAGATTACCGACATCTGTAGTGTTATTTTTACCCCACAATACACATAACGACTGAATAACTACACCAATTTGCCGAAAGATTCTATTGGTCAAGAAGGTCGACTGGAGGAAAACTGCAGGTTACAGAACTGATATATGCATGTGAACCCCTCAGACGGTTATAGTGAGGTGTATATAAATTTGCAACTTATTATGTTCATAAAATATTCTCTATAGACATTAAGGCTTGCGCCTTAAAGTATAAAAGTTCATTATAAAACGTGTTCATTTCTGGAAGGCATGTGTACATTTCAACCAACTTTCTTCAAAAGTCCTTAGTGGTTCAAGAATTCCTTTTTATGAAAAGTAAAACATACAACACAAAAACTTTTTGAACCAAGACTGATAGCTAATCGAATTTATTCAAAGCATTTTAAAATTTCGACATAAGTTTCCTTTACAGTGATTAAACTCATTAATCGCTTTGCAAAGGAAACTAATTCCTTTACCATGTTTCAAATAAGATTACTTGGTTTTATTGAAAGCAGCTTTCAATAGGCAAGTAACACATTTTCATTCTAAACATGTTCAACGTGTTCAACGAAACGAAAACTAGTGTTCTTTGACCATGTGCAGCAATAATATTTTGTGAATTTTTCGTTCGAAAGCATTTGCATTTTTAAATTCATTCCATTTTAGTTGGTTGTGGTAACTATGTGAGATCACGAGATAAAAAAGAATTCGGAATTCATAATTTTAGAACAACTTTATTTCCCTCCGACTTTAGTTTTATTTCGTTCTGTTTTCTGTGGGTGTATTCCATGCTGAATGACAGAAGATACGAGAAAGTGATAGCAAAGACTACCTACCTTACAAGTTGAATCTATATTTAAGAAACTTATTACATCTGTTAAAAGTTTTTTAAAGCAGTGATTTTCTTTTTTTAAGTGTTGTCAAACCAACCTAAAAACCTCTGGGAAAAATAGTAATCGGTTGCCTTTGTTTTGTCTGTACTGAAGACATTCAATTTTAAAACAAGTTCTTTTATTATTGCGTGTGGCCCTAAATGGAATTTTCAAGAAACAAATGTATTTGCTTACAAAACTAGTTATGAATATCTTATCAAATTAATTTGTCATTCTTCCCTAACAGATGGTGAAATTCGAAAATGTAGTATGAGTGGTACAAGAGTGCCTCAAGTCAAAAATATTGGTATAGAAACGTATGAGTATTAGAGTATTTGCCGTAGATTCATCATTTTACGAATTAATTTAGGGCAATTTTACTGGAAACGAGCTTAACAAGAAATCATTTATAGAAGCATAAGCATAAAGTAACTCTCCTGTTGTGCTAATGCACTAAAACTATTTCAAAGAAAAATATTTAGCTTTAAAGAAATCAATTTAACTTTACAGTATGAGGGCAATTATCAGCGTAAAAAGTACACCAGAGGGAAGACGGGGATGTTAACCAAATAGGGGCTCTCACATGATACATTAAAATCTAGTCTATCGCCGTTTGGGCGACATTTAGCGTTAACCTAGTTGACGTTGACCAGTAACTAGCATATCGTCGGCTTAGAACAAAAACATATTAACTAACAAAACAAATATTCTTCTGTACAGCTCATTAGAGACCAACTATTAGCTTTAAGGTAAAAAATAAAAACTATAAGTATTTTGATAGTATAACATCTCTTCTAATATGTCAATGTATTTCTCATCATCATGAAAATATGTATTTAGTGTCTCCGAAAAAATGTCAGTTAATGTGTTTCTGCTCTAAGCCGATAATATGTCAATTCGGAATTCATTCTTCGGAAATTTCATTGCTAAATTATTTTTGCAACCTATCATTGTTTTTTCCATCACCTTTGAATTACTTTTCAAGTACTTAGATATTTTTCAAGAATAAAATCATTCTTGATACAAAGTTAAATTTATAATTAATGACAAATTCGATTAGAGAAGTGCTGGAATTGTATTCTAAAAACAAGCCAAGTGACGTCACATCCAGAATACGTGTATGAAGCAAGTTCCACCACAAAAGCTCTACCACCACCTTCATTTATCGACAGAAAAAAAAAGCCTTTCATAAAATACACCACTTTTTCTTATCTTATGCGATTGTCTAACTCTTTTCTGTATCTTAAAATCTATAAACTCCTGAATATGTATAAGGAAACTGATATGGATACCTTTAGTGACAATTTTCAGCAAGACAATTATTAGACTCGATGAACAATTCTGTCGCTTTTTACTTACCCTTCCTCGTGGACAATAAGCTAGAAAACGTGGGACCAATCAATTAATCATATCTCACTAAGATTATCACGGGCGGATAAGTAAATAATAAACACGAGTCTTATTTGTGGAATAAAGAATCGAAAAATTCCTTTTAAGAAGGAAACATAACCTAGATGAATGTTTCTAAACACAAAAACGCTATTATGGAACTCCGGTAAGTTAGTCCAAAGTGCTTTTCGTATTTACTGCGGAGTGCTAGACGTAAATTTATCTGCACTTTAGTGTGATATAATCCTGAATGAACTGTCAGGAAATGTTATTGTATTATATATGTTAATACGCAATAAAACGGTGAAACGTCTATTTATTTTCTACTGGATAATTTTGATAGTGGTTCTGAAATTCGTTTATGTTTAATTTGTTATTACAATAACTTGCAGTAGTGCAATTTTCGATATCAGTGTGCATTAAAATAATTTAGTTACATATAAGAATTATAATGCAGTTTTCTACTCCATTCATAGAAAATTGAAGGAAAGTAGTTTGCTTGTTTATCCAAGTATTAAAGAGGAAACTTGTGAAATGAATTAGCTATCCGGAGAGGATTCGAATTTTTAAAATAGTGTTGTCTGCTTTTTCAAGAATCGAAATTTTATGTATATTTTGGATGCTTAGAATTTATGTCTTATGTATTGAATTAAATCTGAGGTTAATTCTTTAATTTCGAAAATCTTTGTAATCAAATGGATTTAATATAGGCGGTTTTTCTGGACAGCTAAATGTAGAGACTCTTGTGTTTTTGTGGGGTACGTTGTTCCTGTTTCATTATGGAATTGATGTAACTTGACCTGTTTGTTCCTCGAATGCGCTTATAAAAGAAATCATAAACTTAAGAATTTCTTGTTAATTTTTTATGAAAACATAGAACATACATGTGTTGCAAATAGCTGCTCGATAAAGCCTGGCTCTAATTTTTCCAAACGAATAATTGTTTGTCGGCCAATTTACGACCATCAATCAAATTAGTTCTTAATCGTTAGTATTTTTTCTTCGAGTAATTTTATTTGCTTTCACTGAAAAACTGAATTTGTATGAATGGCTGTAAATCTGTCGTAGATAAAGTAACAGTGATAATTATTTTCTTGATTTTAAATGAAGAAACAACTCACTAAAATAGATTTTGATAGCATGAGACGTGCCACAAAATAGAATTTTCAAGAAAAAATGTATTCGTCTTTTAAAAAACTTACTGATGAATACCTTATCAAATTAATTTTTCATCCTTTCCTTCACGATGGCGAAATTCGAAAATGTCACATGCATGATGCAAAAGTGCCACAAATCAAAAAATATTGATGGGTAAATTATGAGTGCGAGAATATTCGCTGTAGATTCGTCATTCTTATGAATTGAGTTGAGCAATTTTACAGAATTTAAGGGAAGCATTCATAATCCCCGATCCTCCCCCATCAAAATCGACTTTTGTAGAAGTCAACTTTCATAGTACTACATGGATGGATATGCATGTATAAGATATGTCTCCAAAGTAAGTTGTAGAAATTAGATGTCTATAAGGTGTTAAAATATTATTTTATTCTACGAAAGACAAAAGTGATTATTTATTCTAGCCATTTCTTCAATCTATAACCGATTCAACCCGAGTATGGTCTTGTAATTTTGCTAGTATTATTTTAAAATTTATTAAATGAACGCTTAATATGTAGTCGTAAAGCGAAATGAATTTTTGGGAGGCGATTCTATCAAAGTTATCGATATATTTATTAAATTTATGAGTTTATTTTCAAGCACAAAACTTAAATAAATATTGATTGGAGTTCTCTCTCTTCAGCGTCTAGTTTTAAAATAACTTCGGCTTCAATCAAAACGGTAAATTTTCAGAATCCTAAGAAATACGAACTATTTTGATTAGATATATTGAAATTTTTATAGCTTATAAGTCTACAAAAAATTCCGTTGAGATTTCTTAAAATATTTATTTTGCGTACTTCCTAATATTTTGTAATTAAACCTTTTTCTTAGACCTACTGAAAAATTACAACGATTTTTTTAATAGTTTAACTATAAAATTTGAGCTGTGTGGGATCACATCAGTGGAAAAACACCAAAGTATTCGAAATTTGCTTTAATAATTACAACTTCCAACCCTTTTCTTCGATGTCTGGTTTTCGTAATGTAAAAACATTTATTAGTAAAGATGTATTGTAAAGGACATTTAGTCGCCTAAGAAAATTTTTCCCTAGTTCCAAGGGACTACCACACCTAAGCTATAAAACAAGAAAGAATATTAGTTACCAAAATTAGTGCCCAATCCCTCGCAGAATTAAATGTCCCCTTACAACGCATATTTATTTGTTTATCCAAATTCTGTCAGTACAAAAGAGAAAGTGAATTAATTTATATTGCTTTGAATCTTATTGTTATGGTGATCAAGATCACTTTGCAAACCTAGTAACAAAAATGAAACAATGTTTTATTACAATTAAAGTGAAATCGTTGAACCCCACCAGTGGCCAAGCGGTTAAAAAGCACCGTTTGTTATAAACTGGTAGATCTGGGTGATAGTTCGATACTCGCTGGCCCCATGGTTGAGTTGATTGAAGCGGAGCTAATGTTTTTAATCACGCTGTTTTTAGCCAGTCAATAATTTGTCCCACATTAGGGATCCATGCTATTTCCCTCAACCATGTGACAGATGTTCAAACCGAACGACCGGAAGAAATAGAATGAAGCTACGTGCACATTACTCCGTCTATTTCATTAGAAGGTCAATGGATGACATTTGTGGTGATAATTTGTAGCATAAAGAAGTTTAATTGCCGAATATATTTGTATAATGTTTTGAAAGTGAAAACGTAATAAATGCTGTGAATTTATTGATGCTGCGAATGCTGCAGCAATAATAAAATAATCATAATAAATGCGCGAATAAATAAATAAATGCCGCGAATTTATCTTGAATAAAATAGAAATTGCTATATTCTGATGTCAAATTTGTTAGTTAAATGTGTGGAAAATACAGAAATCAATAAACGCGTTTTGGAACGAAACACATGTGTGTTAGAAAAGAAATAGAAAAAATAATACCCCTATGGCTATGACAATTTGGATTCTTATAAGGCATTCTAGTACTTGGAAAATGCATATATTGATTTACAAAATACAATTTCTTGCATTACCCTGTACATACCATATTTTCAATAATATACGAACACATTGTAATACATTTAGGAATATAAAAATGCCTGAACTCAGACTCAAATAAAATTTGTAAACACTTTGAGGAAAAACAACTCATAATCGATTTGTTTTATTGGAACACTGCGGTGGTTTTAAATCATCTACATGATCTAAGGTTTGCCGCTTTTCTCTTGTTGTTGCCCCGTTTTGTAAATACCCCGAATGCAAATTAAATGCAAATGCAAATTAATACAGGAATATTTCCATAATGTCGTTAGAAATGAATTTCCTGAGATATTTACTACAGAGAAGACAGAAAATGTATGAAATGTTCCAGAATTATTTTGATTAATATTTTGTCATATATTCGGGGGTGCAAAAGCTTATGACCTAAATACTCTTATGAATTTTAGTTTAAAATGTTTTTAAGATACCAGTAATCTCATCAGAAAATAAGAAATTCTGATAATCTGATATGATAATTTTACTGATTATCGTATCGACTATTGTCCCAGCCATTGTTCTAACCATCTAAAGGTGGTTCAAAATTACTAGGCCTTGTTCTAGGATCTTTCCCTTCGGGATTAATCCCGGACCGTCACCAATTCTTATCTTGTTATCTAGCCCGTTATCTTGCTCCAGTGTGACATTAATTAACTACCTACACAGCCATTAGTTCAGAAATTAATTTTTCTGTTTAGATCTTGGAATTAAGATAGGGAACAGTTGAGTATTACTTGTTATGCATTTTTCGTAATTCATTTAAGTTCCCTTCTATTTATTTCTGAAAAACTTCCATGTTAGATTTTAAGTATATTTCATATATTGAATGAATACTGAAAATTATAAGTATCTTAAAGTCGACAGTAATTTTGAGATTTTTGCTAATAAAAGGATAGTTTTATCTTTATGAAGAAAACAGAACAGGATAATTTGAAATGAATATTGTGAATTTTAAATCTAGTCTATCACCGCAGAGCATATGTTCTGAGGGATCTATCGCTGATATTCATAAATGGCACCGTGTTAAGCACGTTCCATCTTTAGAAGAAATTTGGTTTTGAAAGCTATTGTGGGTGCTCCAGTGTGACGTTAATTAACTACGTACCTACCTATCATGTTGAGCTATTGCACTAGAACTCTTTCGAAGAAAATAGCTTATTATTTTAAATTTAACTTTACAGTATCAGAGGGATTTTCAGTGCAAACAAATAAACCAGATATAAGACGGGTACTTTTCTTCTTGCTACACAAATTCTCTCGCATGATACATATCGGGGTTATAACAAAATGCAGTTTATTGCAGCGTTTTAACTACGTCTGGCGTTTTATCTATATTGATCAGTTTGTATCACATATCAATTCGGCAGACAGGTAGGTAGTTAATTAACATCACACTGGAGCAACACAAAGGGATATTGGCGATGGTCCGGGATCAATCCCGAAGGGAAAAATCCAAGAACAACGCCTCGTAATTTTGAACCACGGTCAGATGACGAGAACAACACTTGAGCTGTCATCCCACTCTCCAAACCTCCACACCACTCCAACGTGAGAAAATCTGAGGCCATAACAGATTTAACGTGCACCAACCTCAGTGTACACGATGGTTTTTGGCTGAACCGACTTTCGCACTCACAAACCTCTGGTTTCTAATTCCTTGTTATTCCAACTCGGCCACCAGGCCCTCATATCAATTCGGAATTCATTCTTTAGAATTTTCATTGTCAAATTTATGTTTTTCAGCAGTAAACTGCATTTTAAAATAACCCCAATATGTATCATTAGAGAGCATTTGGTTAGCGGGAGTAACATTTTGACATTCCGTCTGGTTTGTTTATACGTATTATCAAGATTCATTCGCTAAGAGTGATAAGAACCCAGTTTCAAAAAGGTTGACTGTGTTTAATTCATTCCATTTGGCCCCAAGTTCCTTCGGGGTTCTCTGTTCTGGAATCTGCCATGCCGAAGAAACATTCCACTTGAACGTCAATATTCGTCAAGAATTTCAATGGTAATTCCTCGACTTGACAAGGCTATCGCTCTTTTCACTTGACCCTAGAATGTCATCCTAACCGGAGACTAACACTATCGAATACTGGTATTCTAGGTTTCAAATCCGTTTTCATTATTTCGGTAAACAAAGATTCAAAAAATATTCTTTTTTTTTCAGCCTGATTGGGTTCATGGCACTAGTAGTGACGCACATAGGGTCTTTGGACGATGTTGCTTTGACGTCATACATTCATTGACTCTAGAAATTGCTCACTGAAACTTGAACCTCTATAGCGTGAAATAAATATTCTGAAACCAGTCACAGGTTATGAAGTTCAAATCCATTTTTATGCATTACTATAGACATTTTTAGCTTGAATAAATGTTTCATTTCACATATATTTTTGTTGATATTGCATTCTGCGTGAAATTAATCTTTATAAGAATACTCTGCTTTCTGTATAAATTAAACGTTGAGAGCTCCTATGCTTGACTTGGAAATCCCGAGAAAAATGTAATGAACATTTTGATGAAAATCTTTGGCTATAAATATATAATCTTTCTGGTATTATTTTGGTTAGTCATTCTATAGTAACTTTTCTTGTTACACAAGGACTTGCACTACAGCTTAAAGGGTGCAGGTTCGATTTCATCCTGTGCGTATTTCTCTCTTCTGCGTTAATAAAATTTTCTTTGCGTGTGTCATGCCCATTACTTGACGTTGTCTGTTTTGTGTCTGTTGCATTATATCCAAATATGGCCCTTGCACCATAAAACAAAAAAAGCAACCCTACAGCTCAAAGTGGATATCGAACCCCTTCGAATATTCATACTCACCGGGATTCAATTCAGGACCTGTTGAACCCAAAGCCAGACCAAAGAAATTAAGAATTAAATAAAAAATACAATGCAATCTCACTGAAGACTCAAATTCTTAAAACAAGTCAATTATTGCAGTCCACACCTTAAATATTTAATTAAAAGTATATATATTCTTAAGGTGATTCTGTTCGACTTTCAGTTGTGATTTGTTTTTCGAGAGAACTAAATCGATGTTAAAATATCCGTCAAAATTGTACTGATATATTAAGCATAAATCAAGCACGAAATTCGTAAATTGTCATCAGATGACAAAGGTTAGAGCGGAATTTCGCAACTTTTTAATAAAATCATTCGCTTTTTTAAGAACCCGACCACCCAGCCTAACCCAAAGGGTTACACGAGAGGCGATCGGAAATATTCGTTATTTTGTGAATTATATTTATCCATAATATAGATTTAAAGTTATAAAAAATAAAAAAACACATTCTGGGAATAAAGTACGAAACGCTAAGGACGAGTAGACTATATTCTAGTAGAACGAATGGTCCACTTATTCTTGGTACAACAGTGTCTAAGTTCAAATTCCGGTCTGTTGTGGTTCTGAATTCTTTTAACTAGATTCCAAAGATAGACAAAAAATGATTGAAAATTTAATTGAAAATTGCAAATAAATAGTTGTGCAATACTATAAAACATCTCTTAAATTTTTAGATGAACTAAGTATTTTTTCTTAAATTTAGAACTCTCTTTTTCAAAACACGCCATTCAAAATCCCGTCTCTTAATGGAAAATACACTGTACAAAGTTGAGTTATTTGTTTGAAGAACTGATATAACTTCGAATTTCAATATTCACCCAATTTCTGCTATTTGTTTGAATTTTCTAAATTGTTTTAATACAGAATTTAGTGGTTTGTGATTACGTTAGGCATGGTTTCTTCACTGGTTATTTAATATTTGTGTTTTAAATATCTATGAAAAATTCAAGGAACTATTCCAATGGTTTCATGCAGAAATAGAGGAACCTGGATGGATTTTGTGGATGCGCAGATGAATTTACTTCACATACGACCCAAATGTCAAATTCCAACATGTTAAAAAGCTGATAAAATTTGCTCAAATATACTGGATGAGAGACAAGAAGGAAAATATTATTATGCAAAAAGATTCAAGAGGAATTCTTCTAATTGTTCTTATATGGGAAATTGTAATGCCTGTCATGACAGATATGATATTTATCTTAAATTCCGTTTCAAGGCATTCAATATTCATGGTTAATAATTTATAAGTATCCTTTATTAAAAAATAAAATTTGTACAAAAGTTAACTTTTTAAACGATTTTAGGTGATGTACACATTAATTTTCTTTTAACTTAAAATTTTGCTAGTGTTTACTGTGATAATATGAGTCTAAACCTACTTACAAATGTACGGAGATTTTTAAAACTGTTAAAACTTTCAATTTTTTAGCATTTCTCCACCTTATATTTTAAACAATTTTAAAACCTCTTTTTCTGATTCATTACAGATATTCAAATAATATATTGGTGAAATATAAAAGAAAGATAATGGTTAGAACGTATCGAGTCCCCTTAACCTGTAGCCTCGTTAAAATCTTATCCCTTGTGTACCACAAAATGATCATAAAACAACCAATATTAAAGTTTCAATTCATAACAACTGATCTGAGAAAGTAGGTAATTGAATTGACTTCGCATTGGAGCAACATAACAGGCTATTTGCAACGATCCGTGATCTATCCTGAAAGGAAAGATCCGAGGACAACACTTCGTAAAATTGAACCAGGGTCAGATGACGAGGTCAACACCTGAGCTGGTACCCACTCTCCAAACTTCCACACCAGGTCAAATTGATCTGAGAAAGAATGATGAACTATTCAGAAAATAGCATTGGAGATTCAGGAGACATCGCTGTTAAATTTTCGGATCATTCAGTGCTTAGTCATTGTTTACCCCTGGATGAATAAAATACATGTGCTTTCTAAATTCTGCTCGATCATATCAACTACATCGACACAAGGTTATTTCCATTGTCAATAGCCCCAGCAATTTAAAAGGAAACAATTTAAATCAGTAGAGTATCAGTTGTGTAATCGCCTTCCAATTGCCTCTAAACGCTTCCATTAAGAATTAAATTGCCACATACATAAGATACATTGAGGACATTAGATCTATGATTTCTTTTTCTGATTGGAAAACAAGCATTCACAGGTTTTAACAAACATCCTTGATTGGTCGTGAGTCTTTTACATACGAAACTATATGACCCGCCCTCGATGGGTTTGAAGGTCACCTCCCTCCTTTTAATAGACTCTCACTATGGATGTCTAGGCATTACCTTGCAGTAACTTCAGAGTGGTCGACACATCCTCTGAGCAGCAGTTCCGTCTTACCTTGAGTGCGGGAAAGCTGTATTCAAAGGAGCAAAGGTAAATATGCATTGCAAACAAATCGTTCGGTTTCTGTTTTCTTCCTTGATTGAACACCAGATATTTTTTTAGTGCAAAAGAATTTTTATTTTAATTACTTTAGAATTTTATTAAATTTAAATTGAAATCAAGTGTTCCAAAAGAGTTTACATACTTTGTTGTTTATCAAAAGTAGTTTATTTTATCTTTTATTCATTCATTTTACAAGTCATATTTCATCTAGGAATAATCTTTCGCAATAATTTGATTAGAGCACTTCGAATAGAATTTTCTCCTGGCTTCAGAGAGCTCAATAATAGAAGTGCAAAGGCTAGCAATTTTAATTTTTTCACTTAAAATTTTATTAACCTTGTGATTTAAATTAAAAGTTATCGATTTTAAAATGAGTGGTTTAGAATTTTATTTATTCGTCTTAGGAAAGTCGCTTATTTCATCTTTAATAGTCATTTATTCATTCTTTTCCAGAAGTCATATTTAATCTTGGAAAAGTTTTTGCATATATTTAATTATTTTCAAATAGAATCGTTTTCTCTTAGTTCCAAAGGATCGTATTTATAATAGAGGGAGAAATATTTAACATTTTAACTCTTTGCTTAGAATTTTATTAAGCTTGGTTTGTCATGGGGGAAGTAGTTTATTCATTCTTTATTAAAGTTATTTATTCATTCATTTTTAGAAGTGATGTTTCCATTTTTGAAAAATCATTAGCATTTATTTGTTTAACTACAAATAGAATCGTTTTCTCTCTGTTCTATGAGCGAAAAAGATTTAACACTTTAATTCTTTTTAGAATTTTATTAACTTTGTAAATTAATTTAAAAATTATCTCTTTCAATATGAGTTACAGTATAATTTAATTTATTAGTCTTATCATTTAATTTATTAGTTTAGTCATTTATTCATTGATTTTTATAAAGCATTTTATCACAGAAAGGCTGTTCGCAAATATTTGATTTAATAAGCTGAATGGGGGGATTGTCTGCTCCCATTTTGAAAAAAAAAAATGCTTTGTAATAGAAAGTACAAAAATTTATCATTTTATTTATTATTCTTATACAATTTTATTAACGTATAAATTTAAACCAAAACTATTTTTTTTTTCAAAATAGTTCGTTTATACTTTTATTCATTCATCAAATTATTTTTATTTCATTTATTCTCTCAATTTCAAAAACATGCTTGAATGTAAATATAATTTCATTGAATTGAAATTTAAAAATGTTTTTCACACTTAAATTTAATTTATTTGATATTCCAATGATAAATTTCATGTTTCAAACTATTAAAAACACAATGAAATGTATTAATTTCTATTTCTATTAAAAATTTTTATCTTACATATGTGCTATCGTAAAGAAATTAATTGTTTAAGAAATATTTAATTCATAATTCTACCCTAACCGGAAAACCTTGCGGTAAAAAGGAAATGTGTTGTTTGCTAAGAGAATAGTTATTAAAAAAAAGAGTACATTTTTCCCAAATCTTCTGAAATAGCTTTTTAATTTTTATTTGTTTAATTATATTTTGTAAAAAATACTTTCAAAATATAACTATTAAACTAATGTATGACTACAACTTAAAGTTTTATAAAATCTTCAGATAAATAAAATGAAAGATAAAAACATTTTCAGAAGCAATTGAAGCAACATTAAGACTGCAATTAATTAGACAATTCGCAAATTATATTATTTTTTCTTCGTGCTAGTCACTATCTTTTATATTAATTATATGTTATATTTATCAATATTTCCTATCAAAATTTTTAATGGTCATTTTTTTCTTCAACTTATCATGTGTCCGATTTACTATTTGTCCAGCCTGAATGAGTTTCAAAAAATAGTAGTTCAAATATGCTTAAAATTTTATTTTGTAAAAGTAAATTCCTGATTTATTTTAAATACTTTTAATTGATTAACGATTAATAATCATAATCTTGGAAATACTTTACTTTGAAAAATAATGAAATTGGAAACTTGTTTTAAAAAATGTTTATTTTTTATTGCTTTCTTTTTAATGCTTTCTCATTGTTCAATTTATAATTACTTGATGGAATTTCATGTAATTTATTTAAACGAAGGAAATTTGTTCTCTGTCATACCCCACTTACGATATAAATAAAAGAAAAGACATTACAAACAATGCGTCCAAAGACCTTGGTATAAAACCTGTTTCAGCTACGAGTAGAATCTTTTCGATAAATCTTTTTGCTGTCAATTAGAAAGATCCTTCTAACTCTTTATTCAAAAAAGGTAATTGCGGATGCTGTAACGGTAATTCTGACATAACCTTGTATCGGTATTAATTTCGCGATGCCTTTTCTAGGTTTTCAATCATTATGCTAATTTATACACCGTTTTACTTTTCTTACGTATTTAGTCAACCTGTATAACAAAATTTCTTTTCATTCGGGAAAGGAAAAACTCATAAAATAGTAATATAACATCATTTAGTATGTTCATATTTTTCGACTTCAATAGAATTTTTTGTTCAAAGGTATTACGTTCCGTTTCAACTTTACTTCTTACGTACTTTATCAATATGTATTCTTTCAATATGGAGGCTTCTTTTATTCAGGGAAGGAAAAAACTCAAAATATTCGCTTGGACGTCATTTAGGCCGTTCATGTTTTGGACTCCAATACTATTTAAGTTGTTGAGAAATAGCTTTTTCTTTGGCCGAATTTTTGTTGCGATGTGGAAAAGGGATTTTCAACCTATTTATCATGACCTAGACCTGTCTCGAAGTATTATAATCGCTCTCTTAGTCATTTTCACACATTTCGCTTTCATTTTTACTCTACTTTAATTATCTTTTAGAATAAACGAATAATTTGCATTCAATGTGTAGTAGTCAAATGACTAACAAAATTAATAGTTAAAAAGCTTAACTTTTTTAATTTACGTTTCTTAAATTAGTTGTAATAACCTTTTATCGATAATGAATTGCAAATTCCAGTCAGATGATATATATTTATTTAAATCAGTTAATAAGTTGCAATGAATTGTGATAAAAATTAATATTTATAGTGTGAATAGAAAAATAGTCAAATATAGGAAAAAAGCTGCTGACATGTTACTTGTTGGTAACTTTAAAAAGCTTCATAGAAAAATATTGATTCTGTATACTACCTATGTTAATATAATTAAAATCCCACATCATAATAACGAATTCATATTATATTTGCTTACCGTATTTTCCCCTAATTTAATTACTAGAATCAAAGTTAAAAATGGCGATATTAAATTGTATTTATCGTTTTACTTTCAAAAATACTCTAAAGTAAAAATATTGTAAGCAGAAACACACGACAAATCTTATAATTTATGCCCTAAATAATTAATATTTTGTGAAAAAGCTTTACTTATTAGGAGCTATAAATGTAGTTTTATAAATGTTTAATGTGAATAAATCTGTTTAATTTAAATTTACAAGCTCAAAAATAACTTTATTACATTTTATAGACATTTGGAGATGGAGATTAAATTGAGATTCTCACATACGCCCAACAAATAAAACTGTTGGTCTATATTATTTCTTATCGAGGTGACATGTTAAGTTGGTGGTAAGGTGTCATTCTCATCACATACACACATAAAATGTAGATCTTTCTGAGAGCGCTCTACTTTTTGACAATAAGAATTCAAAAGTAGTACGACCTTCCCAAAGCACAACCCAGAATACACAAAAACACTTAAGAATTCCTAAATCGGCACCTTAAGAGTTGGAAGGAAAACCTTAACGGCGATAAAGATACAGATTAACATGATTTATTCGTGTTTACCCCGTGATGATATAGAAAGAAAAGGTCTTTCCACTTCCAATCGAATATATTAATTACATCGACAAAAGGGATTAACACTGAAAACAGTGAATCTTTTAAAGGACAAAATTAAACAGTAAGGTATAGCTTAATAATGTTTAAATAAAATTTATTAACAAGTGGTGACCTGGACGTTATTTGAACACGCAACCTTCTGATTATAGTCTCTTTCGTGCATATATCCTCTTTGTCAATAGAAGAACAGGAAAGCTTGATAAAAGTAAGTTTTTATTTAAACACTATTAATATCCCTTCAACAAATTCGGAGAAAATCTTTTCGTATTTTGTTTGATTTTTTATTTTGTTGTAATTCTCTGCTTTCTGTTAATTTCTGTTTTAAATATTTATTATTTTAATAAACTGTAATTCCTTTTCATCACACGCAACACCACCGCAAAGTATTCTGTTTAAAGCGGCAAGTAAGTTAGAATAAAGCAAATTTTAAGCGGATTTTTGCCATTATTTAAAGAATGTTAATGTTAAAAATATCCGAACTAGGACTTTTGAAATATTACAAATTCTTTGTAATAGCGACAGATGGCCAAGGTGGTTTATTTTACGAATTGAAGCTATATTTAAGCAACTTGAAAGTTCTTTTTAAACAATGATTTTCTTTAGAAGAAAAGCTGTCAAATTAATTTACCCTTTAAAAAATGGTAATAGGTTACCTTTGCTTTATCACTACTGAAGATATTAAATTTTAAAACAAGTTTTATTATTATTGCACGTGCCACGAAACGGAATTATCAAGAAAACAGTATTCTCTTTTAAAACAAACTTAGTGGAATCTTATCAAATTAGTCATCTTTCCCTTAATAGTAGCGAAATTCGAAAAGAGTGGCACAAATAACCAATTATTGGCAGGTAAATTATGTGAGAGAGTATCCGTAGTAGATTCGTCATTTTTACGAATTTAGTTGAGCAATTTTACAGGAATAGAACTTAAGAAAGGGAATTCCTAATCCTTCCTCAAAATCGTCTTTTGTAGCAGTTACCTTAGTGTATCACCTTTCGCCAATTTGTACCTTTAGCAGGGGTGCGACATATATGAAATGTATCACATGGATGGGTTTGCATAATAGAATTTGTGTCCAAAGTAGGTTGTAGAAATTATAAAAATGTCGAAAAGGTGTTAAAAAAATATTTTACTCATACTTTGAATGATTTGGTATTTTTCTACGAAAGAGGAAAGTGATTATTTTCTGGTCACTTTCAATATATAATTAACCAATTCAACCCGAGTGAGGTCAGGCAATTTTGCTAGTAAGATATATAAATCAGAATCTTTATTTTTGAAGAAATATCGTTTGGTAAAATATATTCATGGTATTTTACTCATAACAAGATAAAAAATGACAAATGCTCATAGATTACTAGAATTTGTACATGTCATTCTTAATTCTTCACTCCTAGGTAAAATTACAGCATCCAATTACGTTTCATCAAATATTAAACGATCTAAGCCTACACATAATTTGAAATATCTCCCATAATAGATCAATTGAAACATGGGCACTGTTCATTTTACAGTACTTTTATAGAACTACTTATAGCGTGTATATTGTATCAGTAGTGTAGTCAATACTCGATGTACTTGAGGTATTTGTTGGCTTCCCGTGAGCAAATCTCAGCAGGCAAACCCCTCTTCTAAAAAACTATTAATTAACTTTCAAAGAGGGTTTCAAATCAAGCATTATTTGGGATGATCAGTCTTCTTTCTCCCAATTCCTTAGACCGTGTTAGCCCAGTTGGTGGTCCCGGATTATAGCATCCGGAAGGTTGCTATTCCGAAGCTCGATCCCTCCAAGGACCGTCGTGGGGGCTGGTACAAGCTAAATATATCGTGGCGTCAAATGCCTCACATTGGCACTTGGCGTGGAAGTTTGGAGAATGGGGTGCCAGATCAGGTGTTGACCTCGCCAACTCACCTTGGTTCGCAATTCGAGGTGTTGTCCTCGGATCCTTCGGGATTGATCCCGGACTTTTGCCAAAAGTCCGTTATGCTGCTCCAGTACGTCATCAATTCAACTACTTACCTACTCGGTTCCTTAAATTCCGTAATGTTGTATGAGCATTGCAATTATTGATTTTTTCCTACTGTTTTAAGACTATTGTCGAAATCAAAAGTCGTATAATCCTGTTCTTTGGTAGAAAAAGATGTTTTCCCTGTATGATTTCTAATCAGTTTTAGACTTTTTGACAAATAAAATCCTTTTTAGAATTCTTTCCACCAATAAATATGGCTATTTATTCCTTATGTATGTATTTAAATAAAATCCATAGAAAACAACTCGGAAATCTCGTGACTCTCAGAAATAGGTTAGGTAGTTGAATTTACGTCGCACTGGAGCAACAAGTATCAATCCAGAAGGGAAAGATCCGAGGATAACACCTAGTAATTTTGAACAACGTCAGATTACGAGGTCATCGCCTGAGCTGGCACTCCACTCACAAAACTTCCACGCTCCCCCCTTCTACATCTCCTTTAGGTGGTACGGGCTTCACGAATCCGAGGTACCCTAGTGAACTTTTTCTTTTCTCATGGGGTTTTGTAAACACTGGGGCTCAGAAGGTTAATCAACGTATGATTTTCCGATATTAACTTATGCAGCATATATACTCGAAAAGCAGCTGCATCTTATCTCAGGTCGGTTTTTCTCCCAATATAAACTAATATTTATATTGGGAGAAAATCTCAGTCAGTAAACGATTGAAATCAGTAACGAATAAATTAATATCAGAAGGTTTATTGCTGCACTGTTTATTTAAAGTTGGATACAAATTGCTCCTATCTCTAGACCGCCCCTTTCTGTTCTGATTACGTGCAAGTTCACGTCCAGCAAACTACTCAATAACGGCCCTGTGTACCGTATAACCCACAAGGCTATATTGGAGATGGATAACATTTGTTTTGATTACTCCGCTGTAGGATATGTCAAAGTTCGCCTGCAACGTTAAAGTCAGCCCACCCGAAAAAGATTTATCTTCACAGTGAAAATATTGAAGTATTTGTAAATAAAAAAGATACAAACCGGAAAAAATAAGAAAAATTCATCAAAAGCACGTCTCTAAATTTTACTTATAATCATCATTTTGGAATCTGTCCAGACATCTGATCAAGATTTGTAACTCAGTGTCTTCTCTTTATCTGCATTATTAAATGAAGTAACAGCAGTTGAGATACACATCACACAAAGACAAACGAACAAAAGTAAAAGCGTCTATCGAGAGCCTAGTTTAAATTGATCGATTTCGTTTCAGATTTGAATTGTTTTAGTAGTTATATTCATTGGGTTATTTTAAACAATTGTTTTCCTTATGCGAGTGAAAATATTTTGTTCTCCTGTAACCACAAATCTGAAATAATCTGAAAGAATTAGATTTCAATAAATACATTTGTCCGTAGATATAAGATTCAGGCCAATAGAATGAACAGTACTGTGATGACGTCAAAACCAAGAGAGAGTCAATAGCTGACTAGCGAAAGAACAATAGTTACTGATGTTTACAAAAAATGATCTCATTTAACAACCTGCATGTAACTTTTCAAACGCTATTGGGTATGTCAGAACTTAGACTAGCATTAATGAAATCGAAATAAAAAATAATCTTCTCTATTAAAAAATTATATCAATGGAAATGATAATGCATAAGTGATTGTAACGTTATTTAACCCTCTTGGTGGTTGTCTCGACGAATTATCTCGTCAAAAGCAAAATTGACCACATCTTGATGGAAGAGGTACCCCACTATTAGAAGAAACTCGCCAGATCTTGATCTCGTCATCATCGAAAAATTATCTTGATCACGAGATATATCGTCATAAAGATAGTCAATGCAGTCCTACCACTTAATATTACCATTTACAATAGTTGCTAAGTCTATAACTTACTAGCTTTGCTACCCGGCTTTGCCCGAGAATTTTTTCTGCTTCAGAAAAGGTTGTTCCTCTGTTTACTCAGCAGTTTCGTTTCGTTGTTTTACAGATTTTTGAACTTTGTTCACTTCACGTGCTGGTCTTTCCTCTTCCGACTGCTCGGCTCATGACAGCTTTTGACGTTTTGGGTTGAATCGAGTTTGATTATAAATTTATCTCTTTTTGTTCATGGCTGTCCACAGGAGTTTTTATATAATTTATAATATTTATTTAAACTTTGGAATATGTACGCGAAAGAGTAAAAGAATTTATAATAAGTGTCATAACACAAACACGATAGGTAATACGAGAAGATAAAATTTCGAGTAATGTTCAGTATAAATTTCGTTAAGGAAAAAAAGTTGGAAAGAAGTAGTTAGCTGAAAATAGTTTCATTCACCAAGAAATTCTACTCAAAATAAGTTCAAATTTCAGAGCTTGGCGTTTGAGTCTTTGCTACTTCAGAGATTTTCATATTCAAGCTTGTGTATAGCAAGTAAAGAATAGTGAGTTAAGCATGTGACACATATTTAAAACAATTTTGTAACCCACAAATATGCATTACTCAATGACTCATAATAGCAAGTGCTTATATTATTTCTATTCAAAACTTATTTCTATGTAAATTTTTGTTATCACTGTAAATAGAAATGTTTCAGCATCGAATTCTGCTTGCGTCATGTCTAATGGTCGAAGATATCAATATTTCTGTTTTACTTATCATGAACATAATCCTTCAGTGCTTGAAAATGTTAATCTTATCTTACTGAAAGAACGGCAGTCTTGATCTCTTATGTATTTAAGACTTAATGAGGCCTTTCGGATACCTAATAAGTTTAAAAAGTTCAACTTTTGATAAAATATGACCGATAGGGCTGCTAATATATAAGAACATGTTCATATTGAAAATGTTTAGAACTTCATCATAAATCGTTGTCATGCAAAGACATTTATTAGAAAGGATTTGTGAATATTCTGTAAAGGTAGTTTAACAGTATTTCTGTCTATCTGTTATATTTCATTTAGAATTTATATCAGAATAGTATTACTTATGATATATATAATGTACTGCACAAAGAGAAAAAAAATAAGCTAAATGTAATATTTTTGAAAATGCATTAATGGAATTGTATAGTTAAAAAAATATTAGTTTGTCTGTAGATAGATTTAAAACAAGACTGTTATATTCAGTCACATTAACAATAACTTCAAATAAAAAGCCCTTTCCCCCCTCTATGGATTTGCTTTTCTAAAATTCAAGTGCAATAATTTGGAAATATTATTCGCTTCAAGCTTTAGTAATGCAAAGTAATCGTGAATCAAATCAAAACTCAAAATCGATTCTTATTCACAATTCTAAAAAAATATTTTTTTATTATTACTGAATACTTTTGCGTATGTCATGCTAAAGTAAATTAAATGAATCATTCCTGATTTTTAAATAGAGAAAAGCTGCCTCGTTTCCCACCAGATTAACTCCTTGTCAAACAATATTTCGACTAAAAGAAAATGTGACGGTAAAAATAGAACTATAGTTTTAAGCGAAAATATAGATTAAAAGTATAACTAGTGAATCCTAAAAAGGATAAAACCCTAATTCATGTCCAGATTTTGAAAAAGTAAATTTTGATCTTCGACCTCTGAATCTTATCAATAACAAATAATATTTTGAGTTCGAACATGGGATTTATAAATAGACTAAAATGGAATAAAAACTCGCTTATTTTCGAGTTCTGGCAAAGAACTACTTCCAACACTATTTAATGTCTGAAACCTATGTATTTGGAGAGCAATCTATCTATTTATTCTATATCATTCTTAATTTAAAACTGGAATTGAAAATTTTGAGGTATCATAGGATCAACTTTCCCTTCGAAATTAATCGCGGACCATCGCCAAGAGCCCGTTATGTTCTTCCTGTGTGACGCAAATTCAACTACCTACCTACCTCTTAATATAAATTTATATATAAAGGTGTTCATTTATGTTTACAGATTTATTTTTACAACAAAGTTCCTCATCTTGAAGTGATTTCGCCACATTGGGATAAGTTATTCTTTTCAAAACATCTTTTCAATTGAAAATCTTCAGAGGTATGGATGAAGCACGAACTATCGTCTCTGGAAATAAGATTCAAAGGCCCGTCTTAGATGAAACATTGACAACTGATGATCTACGAGTAGCAAGAGAAGAGCTAAATGAAATCCCAGAAACTAGAGAAACTCTTCTAAAAGTACTGAAAGAGAAATTGGTTGGTAAGTACTTTTTGAGAGAACTTCATTTTTTCACTATTTAGCATTGGGTATTCTTTAAATGTATTTTAAATGTTTAATGGAAACTCATATCTTAAATGTCTAAGTGTCATTTGAAGATACATTTGGCAAAATCAGATAAATGCAGGAAAGGAGATATAATTTATGTATTTTCTAAAAACATAAGTCAGATTTGCGTTGAAGTGAATTTTTTCATAAACAAAACTGTGAGGTAGGTAGTAAATTAACATCGTGCTAGAGCAACACAACGAGGTTTTGGCGACTGTCCGGATAGATAAAAGATACGAGGACAACATCTCGTAATTTTGAACCACTATCAGATGACGAGAACAACACCTGAGATTGCAACTCACTCTCCAAACTTACACACCACGCCAACGTGAGGACATTTGAGGCCACGACAGATTTAACGTGCACCAGTCCTGTGTATACTAACGGTCTGACTGGACCGAGGCTCGAACTCATACCCCTCTGGTTGCTAATCTGTTGCTCTTCCAACTGGGCTACCTACAAAACTGAAAATTTTAATAATTGCAGTCGAAGTTCTTGAAATTATTAATGCTTTGACTGTAATCATGTGCTTCGTCACTACGTTATTTTTTGCTACACGAGACCTAATCTGAAATGAAATTTCCGCGTACCTTTTACTTGACGTAACACTTATACGTATTTATTTTGTTAAGTGTCAAAAGAAAGTATTACCTATAGGATAAACAATGGAAAGACTTTTTACTCCCTGACCTGAGATGGCAATAACCCTTCTAGTGCTTTCTGGTACATACAGCCCTGCAAACTCATTTTGACTTACAACCTGACAAGTTTTTATGTAAGAAGTATTTTCTCTTCGACGTTTATACTTTCTTTTATTTTCTGACGCATGCATAATTAACGTTTCACTGGCATGACATCATCCAGGTAGTGAAAGAAATCTTTTGTTCAATCGGGTGGAATGTTCTTTCAAGATAGTACTATGAAAGCATAAAACCAGTTTTGAGAAACATAGCTTCAGTTATCCAAACATAAAAGGGTTCATAAACTTTATTTAACCGTCTATACAAGGATACAAATGCGGATTAACTTTTATCCAAGGTCAATTCACTCTTAGTCGAAAGTGAACAAAGAAATTGAGCAGCAACATATCAATACACAATTAGCAGCAATATAACAGTTGGTTGGCTGGATTAGGTGTTATAATACAATGGACATACGTAGCCAAGCTCCGCCATCAAGTAAATATGAATACACACACTAGGAAGGTTTTATTGACATATACATTCAAGGAGGAATCGAACATGCTCCGCCTACAACTCGCAGGTTGCTATGCAAGTGAGAAAACCCACTGAGCCACAGTAATATAACATAAATAGAAGCTTAGTTTTATAAACCTCAGAAGCTTTAAAAATGACTTCTCTTCAGCCTTTTATAGATATTGACAAGTAAAACTTTTACATATGATGAACAAGTCACAATAATTCGAATTAAATACTGATCTGCTCCAATTCATCATAATATCTTACTCAATGGAGTACAAATGTAACTATCTTTTAAGGGTTTTTTTGCATGTGAAAAATGTAATGAAATTTTAACACTTGAAATGTACAAAACCTATTAACAAAAATCCTTAAAATAATCGACGTCTAGCAAGTAAAACTTTCAGAAAAATTCAAATAAAATATCTTACTAATTCATACTTATTATTCTTCAAATATGACATAATTTTGATGGTTTGCTTGAAAATAAAAAAATTAAAATGCTATGACAAATTTATTCGTATAACGGCCTTTGTCTTGCAGCCCAAAACGATTTCACACCACGAACCGATGATATTTACCTGCTGCGGTTTCTTCGATGTCGCAAGTTCAACATTGAACGCACCCTAAGAACAATCGACGACCACTACAAATTCCGCAAGTTGCACCCGAATGTCTATCCTTCCCCTTCCAAGATAGAGAAAGTGCTCAGAGCGGGAATTTTCAATCTGCTGCCTCATAGGGACTACAAGGGCAGAGCAGTTTTCGTCGTCAAGTTCCGTAAGTCCTTATGCAATATCTTATATGAATGTAACACGTTGATGATTCAGATGTCATGTAGCCCATTTTCTTATTGTTTGAATGGATGAGGTCTGATAAAAAGTATCCGACCTTATTTTTAAATCGTTAACTAGCAGCAACTCTTTGGCATACGCTTCCAAGGACCCTACTGAACATGTGTGATCCTATTCTAGATCATTCAACCCTTCAGTTGCTGCTAAGTTGATTGCTTGGATTGAGTTTTATTGGACTATGGTCGTATTTTTCCACATTGCGCCAAACGCATGACAGGCAATGGCAAGTAATGGACATGCACACCTAAGGAAAGTTTTACTGACAGATAAGGCAGAAATACTCCCAGGAAAGAACTGAATGTGGGCCGCCTACAACTTGCATGTTGCTACGAAATCGTTGAGAGGATTTTTATGTCAAATTAAATGGGGGGTAGGTGGCGGTAGTGTGATAGATGGCCCCTAAAAGTTTAAGACTAGATGACCTCTTGAATAGTGGATAAACCATTTTAATTTTGGAATTTTTTTAAACCTTGGAAAATTGCTAGCGTAAAAAATTTGAAAAGTGGCTTATCATTATATTGCCCTTCAATTGAAAGGGAATAGCCCATGTCGGTATGCATATCTTCATGTGCTTCAAACTTTCTTCATGCAAATGTCTGTAAATGATACCCTGCGCTACATTATAGAATTTTGTAACTGACGATACATATCCGTAATTTAATGGTAATCAAAGTAAGATTTCCTAAATATTACTTAATGCTAGTCCAAGTAACCAAAACACGATTTCAAACATCCCATCTAAGAACATGTTTACCTTAAGTGGAGATTGCAAATTTTTCTGTCCACCACCTTGAAACAAACAAATGCGGGAAAACCAGATTTTCATGTAATTCGTTTTCAAATACTTGCATGCAGATATTTACGTTAAAACTTTCACTCCTAAGGCTGAATATTCAAAATTACTACCGCCTTTTTTTCCTGGACAACAGAGTCATCTGCTTTCCTTCCAGAATCCTCCAAGGATTCGGACTACATAATCACGTGAAGCGTTTAGTGATGATTAGGCACTTAGTCACGTTCTGTTTCATATTTGCCCGCACTTCCTTGAAGACATCATTGTTTATAAATAAACGATTGAACTGAGCAGGTTTGAGTAATTATCCATCCACTTTTTTCCTTCATCTTCCAGTACGTTCTGGAAGGTTCCTTTGAATGTGAATTGAGCACCGGTTTAGTAGCATAGATTCGCCGATTTTAATTTATTCCACAAACGATTAGCATCTACAGTTATTCACTAAGATTGACACCATACTGCATGTCAGTCGGATCAAAGTTACTTTTGCCGTTGCATTAGTTAAAGAAGTTGACATAGACTCGTCGCTTTTTATTTATGCTATAAGCGATTGACACCATACAATTGTACAATACATCAACCTTCTAATGAAATAAACGAAGAACGCTTTTTATTTATGCTATAAGCGATTGACACCATACAATTGTACAATACATCAACCTTCTAATGAAATAAACGAAGAACGCTTTTTATTTATGCTATAAGCGATTGACACCATACAATTGTACAATACATCAACCTTCTAATGAAATAAACGAAGAACGCTTTTTATTTATGCTATAAGCGATTGACACCATACAATTGTACAATACATCAACCTTCTAATGAAATAAACGAAGAACGCTTTTTATTTATGCTATAAGCGATTGACACCATACAATTGTACAATACATCAACCTTCTAATGAAATAAACGAAGAACGCTTTTTATTTATGCTATAAGCGATTGACACCATACAATTGTACAATACATCAACCTTCTAATGAAATAAACGAAGAACGCTTTTTATTTATGCTATAAGCGATTGACACCATACAATTGTACAATACATCAACCTTCTAATGAAATAAACGAAGAACGCTTTTTATTTATGCTATAAGCGATTGACACCATACAATTGTACAATACATCAACCTTCTAATGAAATAAACGAAGAACGCTTTTTATTTATGCTATAAGCGATTGACACCATACAATTGTACAATACATCAACCTTCTAATGAAATAAACGAAGAACGCTTTTTATTTATGCTATAAGCGATTGACACCATACAATTGTACAATACATCAACCTTCTAATGAAATAAACGAAGAACGCTTTTTATTTATGCTATAAGCGATTGACACCATACAATTGTACAATACATCAACCTTCTAATGAAATAAACGAAGAACGCTTTTTATTTATGCTATAAGCGATTGACACCATACAATTGTACAATACATCAACCTTCTAATGAAATAAACGAAGAACGCTTTTTATTTATGCTATAAGCGATTGACACCATACAATTGTACAATACATCAACCTTCTAATGAAATAAACGAAGAACGCTTTTTATTTATGCTATAAGCGATTGACACCATACAATTGTACAATACATCAACCTTCTAATGAAATAAACGAAGAACGCTTTTTATTTATGCTATAAGCGATTGACACCATACAATTGTACAATACATCAACCTTCTAATGAAATAAACGAAGAACGCTTTTTATTTATGCTATAAGCGATTGACACCATACAATTGTACAATACATCAACCTTCTAATGAAATAAACGAAGAACGCTTTTTATTTATGCTATAAAAATTGGCATCTTACTGTTATCCACTATTGTTGATGCCTCCTTTCTCTTTCATATTCCAATATATTCTAGAATATTCCTTTGAATGTGAATTGAGTGCGTCTTGTTTGTAGATTCGTCAATTTTAATTTAAGCCATAAATAATTAGCACCTACAGTTTGTTTGGCGTCAAACTGCATGTCTCTGTCGGATCAAAGTACTTATGATTGTTTCCATTAGTTTAAGAAGTTGGCATAGACTAGTTGCTATTTATTTACGCTACAAGCGGTTGGTACCATACACGTGTACACTACATTGACCTTTGAAATAGAAGAAGCATGTGCAATCTCCCGATTTGAAGATCTGGCACCTGGTATTAGAAGAAAACACGAATCATAGTGTAGGACTAATTATCAATTGGTTAATGCGATTATTGAGCGGGATTAAGAACACTAGTCTACTTTTCGATAGCCAATCAGTTCAAATATATTTCCAAGCCCACGTGACCAACACTTCTGAGATCTTACCACAGATTCGGACCACACGATCCATCCATTTCATTAGAAGGTCGAAGGTGTCACTTGTTTCAATATACGTAGATTAGTACGAATTTCCAAAACTACTTATTTTTATGGAAGTAAAAGCAAATATTTCTATACTTCAAATGCACGCCACAAATCAAGATATGCAAGCACTTTCATGGTATGCAAAAAAATCGGAAACTCTCCCAGTGCGAAGTGAATTCAATTACCTACCTATTTGAAGCTCTCCACAAAAGGGATATTTTATATATTGACTACGAATATTTTTCTGCTTAGTCTGAATATACTTGATTTGAGCTACAGAGCTACTGAAAAACTCGCCGCCCGATTGAAATTCTCCAGCAGTCTCAATACAAAAGGCGATGAGGAATCTGGAAGATAGAAATCAGAGTACAAAAGAAAATGTGAGAGAATGTGAAAATAGGTTTATATGTTAAAAAACCGAATTTCCTAGGTAAATTAAAATGGACGTTCAGAAGCTAATGTTGTGATTTTTTTTCCTTGCCCTTTATTGGAGATAAGTATAAGACCAATAAATAGTACAAAAATTGTTTATATATTATATTTATTTATATTTGATTAATTTTATTTCATTTCAAGTTACGAAATGTGCATATCGATGTCATTGCAAATGAATTTAAGCAAGGTGTGAAATGCGAGTAATAAAGCATCAATAGTTATGAACAATCATGAAACTGTAGAGTAGATGCTATGCGCGGGGGTCTGCTGCTTTATTACAAAGTGAAAATAGAGCCTCCCAGATTGGTTTTGTGGTATTATTCTTGAATTAAGAAAAAGTGTTGAGGAGAGTTGCTTTGATATTAAGAGATAGAAACAATTATGACGTATCATGTGATGTATTCATTAAATAATAATTATATCATCTAATTTGCTGTTAAATTATGCAAGTAATTGGTGTCAATGACAGACATCGTGGATAGGATTACATTTTTGTACCTTCAAGAAAAAATTACTTTCCTTATAACAACTTTCCCATCCCAAGGATATCGCGCTGGTTATTTACCATAGTTGTTTTCAAGTGCCGAGGACGCTTAACACGCTCGTTATGATAAAGGAAGGGAAGAAACCAAAATGAACTAGCAAGAGCGCTTTGTAAAAGCTACTCAGGGCAAGGACTTCGTATGTAAGCGGTACGAAAGATCTCGAGATTACTTTTCATTTCGTATCTTAATCTGGAATAGGAATTGATAGTGATATCATTTTGAATATGTATTTTGTTGCTTTCTTCAGGTGGTAGTGTCATAGTGTAAACAATATCAACTTAGCGTTTTCAATCTTGTTTGTTTGCATTTGAGGGATAATATTATTCAAACTTTATATTCAAACTTTAGTATTAACATTTTAATGGAGAAATGGCTCATTTTTATTAGTCTATTTGAGAATTGAAAATGCTATAAAATTTTTACATAACCTGTACCCTCTTGAGAGTTCAAGGGATTTACTGTTGTATCTTTCAATTTTAAGGGGACACGGTACCCTTAAAATGACCAAAATATCGAAACAACTTTTATTGCTTTATTTTAACTATACAACTCTTCTGAATATGTATGCAAAATTTCATAGCTCTAGCAACATTATTTTAGGAGTTACTTAAGTTTTTTTCTCTTGGATGTAATATACCGAAACCAAAAATTAAAACTTTAAATGTCTTTTTCTCAGCTTTCTGTTTTTGATGACTATGAAGTACTCAAATTACTAAGGCTTTTTTAAAATTTAATTTAGAGGTTTGAAACTTTTTGTAGTTGTTCACAATAGTGTAATTGACAATTCTGTGCATGCGATAAGAATTTGGATTAAAAGTTTTTTTTGTAAATTGCCAAACTAAAATACTCATGTTTTTTACAGTTTTTCACATTATTTTTTAGAAAAAAAATTCTAGAAAAATAAATAATCAGAATACATGCAAACCCATGCACAGAATTGTGTAAAATACTGCCATGAATAGAAAAGTGTAAAAAAAATTTTAAAAAGATGATATTTAAAAAAGTAGTAGGGATTTTAAAATGTTGATTTTTTTCAAAAAAATTAAATTTCTGAATTATTGCTTTATTAAAATTAAATTTTTTCGCCTGAAATATTCATTTTATGTGCATTTCAATATAATATACAAAAAAATTTTGCTACACATATGAAAACAAAAAAAATTGTTCAAAGGGTACCGTGTCCCCTTAAGAATCAGTAAAAATAATATGAAATTTATCAAGTAAGGTGGGAGCAGGTCTAGTAGAACAAGACAAAAATTTGTATTGAATGTTTTCAGAATGTTTTAAGGTATACATACAAAATATGTCGTACACTATTTATTAGATTCAAAAAAAGATTTCAATGGATGTTATGAAAACTATTTTATAAGTTATAAAATAGTTAAACTTTTTTATTTCTAATTCCCAAACACTGACGGCACTACAACGACGAACTGACGATTATTTGTGAAAGTGCACAGTGGGAGAGGCATTGCTACTTCTTAACACGAACAATCACCAACATCCATGCGCTTACAAACCCAATTTCAAACCAGGGATCTATAGGGTGGCACTCGAATGCTATGATCACTATACCAGTTAGGCGGATATAATTGAACGAAATTATGGAAACAGTTCGTTTTAGAAGTTTCAACTAACTCCGTATTAATGTCAGAAAGTTGTTCTTAAACCTCCTGGTGGTATATCTTCGCAAACATTTTAACCTAACCTCGTCGGGTTCTTTACTTCATTCGGCTCTCTAGTGCTTAATTTACTGTGTCAGAAATATATGTACAAATAGTTCCGGATATATACCTTTGTTGTTCATTTCCTTTTTTGTTGTAGATCTGTGGAAACCTGACCAGGTACCATACGAAGACTTCGTTGCAGCTGGGAACTTAGTTGCAGAATATGTTCTGGACAATCCCGTAACACAGATTAACGGATACATCGGTGTCTGGGACTTCGGTGGATTTTCTCTTAAGCATTTCATGCCATTTTGCTCTCCCAGACACATTCTGATGCTATGCGCCATTATGCAGGTTGGTATAACTGAGGCGTCAATTAAAATATTAAAGAAAATCTTTCAGGTGAAAGCATACAAGCCAAATGAGTTTGACCTGATAAAATCTTAGAAATATGAAAAAGACAATTTAAATTACTTTTATTCATTCGAGCCGCTATTGAAGCTTTTGGCTCGACAAAATGCTGCAATACATGAAACACTTAATGTCGTTCATTCATACTTTGACACGGCAAAACACAGCACTATCTCTACTGTGGATTCCAGTATACTGTATAGTCTATGGTAATGAAAAAATAAATTACTTGCAGGGGAAACTGCAGTTGTTCAGATTCCAAGTAGACCCATTTCGTATAATTCCATAAGAAAACTCCTCAAGAGAAAATCAAAGAACCTTTTCTATATGGAAAGTACTTAATTAATGTCGCTCTGGAGCTCCAACACAACGGGCTATTTGGTGACGGTCCGGGATCAACCCCGAAGGGAAAGATCCGAGGACAACACCTCGTAATTTTGAACCACAGGCATACGTTGAGGTCAACACCTGAGCTAGCACCCGACTCTCCAAACTTTCACATCAACGTGAGGACATTTGGGATAAACCATAAATATATCCCAGATACCCCGAGGGCAGTAGCTGTTACAATAACGCGACTTCTGACTGGTCACGTGCTTGACTAAACATCTGTACCTCCTAAAAATTCTGCAGAACCTCTGCAGCCCCTGGACTGGACATATTCGGAGCACCCGCTGCAATGCAGCTCATCTCTACATCATAAAAAGAATTTTTTAATAAATGCTAGTTTACATAAGGGTGGGTGAATTTAAGAAAATGTCGATCTGGGTGCAGAAGAAACTTTAGTGCTAATGTGAATCATAGGCCCCGCCCAGTCGCATGTGAAGTAGGCAACCAAAACAGTGCCATCTAGTGACCACGACTAATCCTGTGATTATAAGTCAGTGGGTCAAGTCCCTTAGTTTGCTCAATGCTCGCACAGAATAGCTGATAGCAAAAAGTAAAAGGATAGAAAAGGCAAATAAACTTTAAGAAGAGTAATTACAGTTGATATTTAAAATTTAAACTTAATAAGTGTTACAGTTAGTGGTCCAATCGATTCATACAAAGTCCTAACTGTTGTTGTACAGAGAAAAGTGGCAATAGATGGCGCTCCTTCGCATGGATCATTTCAGTCTACCCTTCTAAACACTGAACCGCGTTCCGGCGCGGGAGGATTTAGTTGAAGAGTGCATATATGAAGTTGAAGTCAGATTTCAGGGTCCAAACGGAACACTCCGCATCGGCGTTTAAGCCGCTGCAGGAAGGTGTTAAACTGCTGATGCAGAATGGCTCTAGGCCTTTTCTGTGAACTTGCAATAGCTGCGTCATACGGTCTTAATGACTAGTGCTTCGGTTGGCACCTGAGATAATTTAGTGAAAAATTTGGAAGAGAGGTGCTGCAGAAATTCAGCTATGGGTTTAATTTTCAGGTCCGAGTGTATGACTTCGTTCCGGACATAATACGGAGCATCCACTATCATACGTAGTGTCTGGTTTTGAAAGACCTGCAGTCTTCTCATGTTTTTGGCACTTGTGGATCCCCAGATTTGGGACCCATAAGTGAGGGTGGGCCTAATGATGGCTTTGTAGCGGAGCCCCTGCAGTCCCTTTTGTACCAAATCTCAAGAAATTTGCTGGTGGTGGACATCCACCATCTGCAAATTTGTATTACCTTCTCTCGACGGGCTCAGAGTGTGATACTAGGAGGCTAGAGGACAGATGGACAATTAATTTATCTTTCTTGTCATTTTTGTACATTGTGCGTACTTTTGTTACAAATCCCTTTGTATTGTACATTTTGCTTTCTGCCGAGTCATTGAAAAGAAAAACTTAATTCGCTTAAGAGAAGAACCACTTTGAATGGAAACAGTAAAATGTTTAAGCTATGGCTTTTCAATAATTTAAGCTAGGTCGTACGGAGTAATAATAATTACCTATAGTAATTTATCAAATAAGATGATTAATTATTACCGAGTTGTTGAAACCCAAGAAGGAAATTTAATTCAAAAGTGGATTAGAGCGAGCCATTGGGAAGTATCTAAAAGTGTGAAATGAATTTAATTGCAAAAATGACATGGATTGCTCTATTATTGAATTAACTTTTGACTGTTGTTCTGTAATTTTATTCGAATCCATTTTAAAATTCCAATATTCAAATTATACATTAAAATTTAAATAAAAAGAATATCCAAGCTGTGTATGAATTAGAAAAAATATTAAACCAAATAGTTTTAATCTAAAATTTTAAGAAAATTCTAAAGATCATTTACAAACAGTCTATTATTTGATTTGTTAAAGAGAAATTTAATTGCCTAATATAACCGTTATTTAACTTTTAAGGTAACAAAACTGTTTATAAATTATGTTGACAGTTCGTATGTATGCAGAAAGTTAAATAAGTATTTGACTATATCCTTTTCAAACTATAAGCATCCTAATTTAAAATTGAAATATTTTCATCTATTATTTAGTTTTGTTTTTGCTTACTTCTTCTGATTGGTTTTTTTACGATTGAAATAAGTACTTTCAACACTTATCCCATTTTTACTTGTCAAAGATCTTATATATCTTAATTCACAGGATCGCTTCCCTGCCAGATTTAAGATCGCTTACTGCATAAACTGCCATTCGTTGGTAAACACAGCATGGAATCTGTTCAAGCCAGTTTTGAAGGAGAAGTTCAGGAAAAGGGTAAGAATAAATAATCAATTTTTCTTAAATTACTTATATATTTATACATACTGACAGATTACTTCAGTTATGTAGACAGCGAAAAATATCGTAAGTACAGAACATGCAACAGACAAACAAAAAATGCAGTACAATTTATACAATATAAACTACATCATGTAAACACAAAATAAAAATTAGATAAAACAAAACTCACGTATGAAAGAAAAAATCCTGATCAACACCACAAAGAAAAAGTTCAAAAACTCGGTTTTCCAAATGTTAAAGTTATAAAATTATTTAAATATATTAAATTGTCAAAAAAATATCAAGGTTTGAGGGTAAATTATTGATCGTTCTGACAAATTGGGCTATTGTTTGATTTTTCAAATAAATTTTTCTGAAAAAGTTTCTTGAAAAATAATTTTATTGAGTATATAAGAGGAAACACAAATATTTAACTCATTGAGTAGGGGCTGGTAAAATTTATTTCATTATGCAAGAAACGAAAAACATTTATGCAAAAAGGCAGTTCCACATTCTAGAGAGGATGGAGATATACTTCATTGATGTTAAATATTGTTTTGTGAGATGTAATTTTTAAAATTTGAGATTAACTTTTTAAAACATAAATGGGGAACCATTGTTTTTCTCAATCAAACTAATAATCACCGATGGGCTAATTTAACTAGAATTATACTAATAATAAAGATTGGTAGCACTATGAAAACGAAATTTTGAGATACGATCATGGTTTTGATACAAGCTAATTTTTAACTTGACTTGAAACTTATTTCTGCTAAATAAAACAGTTTAAGGATATCAGGTTATACATATTTGCTAGTATACATTTTTACTAGTATTTGCTACACAGGAATACATAGCTGCTAATATCGTACAATAATACATATTTGCTGTATCATACAAGATGTATATATTTTGATCTCTTTACAAGAATTTATATTCGCTACAAGAATACATATATGCTAGTATCTTTACAAGAATTCATACTCTAGTATCTATGCAATAATACATATATTCTAATATCTATACAAGAATACATATCTCCTAGTATACAGTAATATGTATCTGCTAGTATATATAGAAGAATACTACATGTCCCCCTGTTTAGAAACATTTAAATATTATTTTATTACAATCGAGCAAAAATGTACTTCATCTGACGTCATCTCTTGATACATTCACAATATTTAAAATTTTTACTTTAAAGTATAACTTTTGATGCTTACATAGGACCACGTGAGTTGTTCCAATTCATTACGCATTATTAAATTTAAGTTAATTTGAATCTTAAGCCACAAAGTAATAGCCATTTCACGTAATAAAATTAAAGGTAATTTAATACTGGAAGTTATAGTGTACTGTACAACTGTTTAGAAGTCTTTCCAGAGTACATAACGTGAAAAATAAAGTACTTTTTCTCTTGCATAGGTTAAAATAATGGGAAGTGATTTGAAACAATTGCACGAATTTGTAGATCCCAGCATTCTACCAATAGAGTTCGGAGGTCCCCATCCAAGCCCCTCTGCTACAGAAATGACAGAAAGAATTCTGGAAAGAGAACCCTACATCAACTACAATCGGAAGTTCGGGTATTAGAAGATATATGTCCAAATCTCACGAAATAGTAGAGAACTTTGCCTTCTGTACATCTTTGAAGCAATATTAATTGTCTAATTAGTCATACGAATACGTGTACAGATTCTCTAAGTTGTATGTGGATGATGTATCCTCATTTTACAAGGACTGATTCAAAGTAGGTTTTCGCCCAATTATTTTTTTACCTGATTTACATTATTCATTATGGCACTGCAAGAGCGGATTAGTGAACCACTTTGCTCTGCACTGGTGCACCACCACGGGAGTCGTTTCACGTTACACTTCACTTACATATCACACACTCTAGGCATAATCCGTTTATAGAGAAACCATACACTCATTCCAGATGGACAAATATCCATGATGTACTTCGGATTCGATCCACTAGACCGAATTGGATGAACTTTTACTCTTGGAATTAGAAATTACTTTTCAGTCTTTTTTGGAGTTTATCTTCATGGATTGGACTAGGCTGTATTAGTCAAAATAGTACTTTAGAATTCCAGGTAGTTGAATTTTCGTCGCAATGGAGCAATACAGCGGGCTAATGGTGACGGTCCAGGATCAATCCAGAAGGTAAAGATCATCGGACAACTCATAATTTTGAACCATGGTCAGATAACTAGGTCAACACATGAGCTGGCAATCCACTCTCTAAACTTCCACATCATATCAACAGGACATGAGACCCCAACAGATTGACCGACAAGACGACGCCAGCGCCCAAGTACACGACGATCTTTGGTTGGATCGAGTTTTGAACTTGCACTCACCAAATGAGCTTCCACAGCCCATGGATGGTTAGTGTTTCCGAGATTTGAAAAATATTAATATTTGCGTGCATAAAACTGACTAAGCGAAACATTGGAAAATAAGAGGTATTCCAATATGAAAACAAACAACTCATTCTTGACAGGCAATGCCATGCTATAAAACGTAAACTATATCTGCGACAATTTATAGGAGAATTAAAATCAACATATTTTCTACGTAAAGAAAACCTGTTGGAAAAACAGAAAAAGTGCAATCACTTTTAAAAATTAATTTCGTACGTTCACAGAAAAAATACATATTTAAATCTCTTAGCTCGTAAATATGCATGATAAAACATGTTCTTTTACACTATCCGAGCTGAAGTGTTTCACTGGTTCATGGAACACGCAATTTTTGGTTGAACCGTGTTATTACCCCACACATTGCATTTACTCCATATGTATATGTTACTGTGAAAGACCGATATCTGGCAAATGTCTATATTCTCCAGTGAAAATCAGCATTCACATAGTCGCTTGGTGTATGTCCGAAATATTTGCTAAATATCATTATTTCTCGCTTACACTGGCAAATGTCGACATTCAGCATGCACTGATGGCGAATGTTGAATAAAAGTATTTTTGTTACTTTAAGACAAAAATGCAACTTTTTATATCATACTTTATTATAAAAGCATATTATGATATATGTCAAAATAGGAGAAATCTTAAGTAACAGCACATGTAAATAAACTGTTGAACCTAAAACGAACAGTACATTCTAAATGAGAATAGAAAATAATACCAAAAATAAACTCACACATAAATTATGTGACTAACTTTATACAATCTTATTTATTACAACAACTTAAACTGAAGGCGGAGAGGCCTCTCTTGTTGTGGCCTCTGCGGCTTCTCGTTTCTTATCTGTGCTTGTCGACATACACTGGCGATGGTCCGATAGATAAATATAAGAATATAATCAAATATTGGGTCTTTCACCGACGTATTTGGTATGTGTCGACATTCTCTAATTTCGGTCTTTCACGGTAACATATACTATATAAGCGAACCGTACCACAATATTATATTTATCTATTTTAAATATTGCTAGCGTTTTCATAGCTCAAAAAGAACATGAAGAGTGTGTCATGGTAGGTTTTGTTTTGTTTGATTTAGCTTGTTACTCTAATGTCACTTTGTTTTGCTACAGAAGGGATAACTAGCCCTCATGTAGCAAAATTAAAGAAATTTTTATTTTACTTATCTTCGGGTGATATTTTAATGTATGTTCATAATTATGTTCCATTAGGGTGATACTTATCTATTATCACACTCGAAAGATGATATTTTAATACTGTGAGAAATTTTAGTGATAGATATGAAGTTAGGTAGATCACTGTTATCTATATGGTAAATAGCAACTCAGTGGATAAGGCTTACACTCATATCATATTCATGGGTATATTTATAATATGATTTTTGTGCCTGGGAACTACTTTATGTTAAAATAAGTAAGTCATTTCATGTAATCTAAATAAGGTGATCACAATGTGCGATTATGTTGTTTTTATTTATATTGTATATGTATGATTTGTCTCTTTATTTAAATAAATTCAGGTCATTACAAGTCTAGTGTGATTTATTTGTTTCATTGTAGCATTTATAATAAATGAAGATGTTCTTACTCAAAAATATTTGCTAGAGTAAATTTTATCATTATTTGAATATTGAAAATGAAGTATTTTCTAACATAAATTGGGGATACATCAAACACAGATCAAAATAATAGAACTTGTCCACTGAAAAACATTGGATTTTTTGGTTATTGAAATTTAATAAGGATAAACAAGGATTTATCATTTTCTCAGATGTGAAAAAGACCCCTGGTCAGTTTCTGAAGGTCTAATACAGTTTCGTTCACACACACACACAACAATAAATGAATTCTCAAATAGTTCATGCAAAAACGTGCGAGGGCTATTTGAGATTAAGAAAAGAGTGAGACTGTGGCCCTTTTCAGCAGTATTTTATTTGGCTTTAGTAGTGTTTTTATTAGACGTATAAACACTAATTAACGGCAAGTGCAACTTAAGAGTTTCAACAATTTCCCAATATCAGACCCAATACAACATCTCACTTAATCTTTCCGTGAAATTTTATAAATATTTATTATACAAAATAACTTTCCATTTTAAAAATATCATTATCACACACATTTTGTCACAAATAGAGATTTAAAAGTAATGATACCAACAAGTTTCATTTGGTTTTCATGGGTAATTCGATCGAAATATTGAATTATAATTATGAATAATGACATTAGAGTTCCATTGAGTTCCTTTGAATGGAAACGGTAAAATGTTTAAGTTGTGATTCTCACTTTCAAGCTTGCACCAAGCTTTTCAGTAATCAAAGCTTGGTTGTAGAAAGTAATCGTACAGATAAGTTCAGTTAATTTCTCATATAACATGATTCACTATTACCGAACTGTTTTAACCTGGGAAATTCAAGACTCTATATCTATATAAAACCGAACTGGTTCAAAGGGGTAATATGTATTATTTTTCTTATGAATGTATTTAAAGTACACTTTTTTCGAAGGTTGACCCACTTTTTGCATTTCGAAATTTTGAAGTTCAATCACTTGTACATATGTATATCTCATTTACCTTAACCTTATTCAATTTCGAAATTGAGGTACTAAATCAATTTAATAGGAACCTTTATCATATTTTAAGGTAAAAACGTTCTTAGAAGGCGTTGTTTAACATACAACTCCACTTTTTGATAAATTTCTGTCAACGATCATACTCTGTTTTCATGAACCCAAACAACAGACAAAATAATATCTGCCAACTATATACGGTCCATAACTTTCCAGATATTTCAACTGAATTTTTGTAAATTTAACTTTAAAACCCAATTTCTCGAAATGACGATGTATCATTTAAAATATCTTAAAATCTTAATCTTATATCTTAAAAATCACTCATGCATAAATTAAATGATATTTCATTTCATAAGGTGTGCTTCATAGTTATTGTGATTTAATTTTACGTTCTTGTTTACATAGATGAGAGAAAGTGAGCGATAAATAATTATAATCTTTCATTTTAAGGTCAATACTGACAAGAATTGGAATTTAAAAGGGTCGTACTGATTCTCGGTCGATAGTAGGACACTTACAGAAACAGATTAAAGCTTTTTCTACACTGAAAACAAAGTAATTTCATCTGTTGACAAATATTTTCCATTTATTCAGTTGAAGTGAGAATACAATTAAGAAGATTAAACGTTGCGAAATAGATGAATGTTTGATATCAATTGCATCCTTATAGAAAAATAATTGTTCGACTGTTTGTTACGAAGGAATCCCTTCCAATTGTGACAGGGGGGACAGGATAGATAACACAAACCACTGAATTTACGATCTTTTTCCAAAACTTTCCGTGGTTATGTGGGTTTGACGACTGCGCTAGCAATCTGTGAGCTATAGGCGTCGTAGTTTTGATTCCTGTAACTTATACCCAGTGTGTATTTCTCTATGCGTCATTAAAACTTTCCTTGTGCTTGTGTGTATGTCCATTTCTTGACGTCTTCTGTCTTGTGTTTGGAGCACCTTGGTTAAATATGTCCCTTGCTCCATAAACCACAACCAACTCAGAAATTTCCATGCATACTTGAGTCAAAGATTTTATCCAGTATGTAACATCGACCATTCAACAGCTATCTGAACAGATTGAGATTGTCACAGACCAACCAGTGTTTCTGAAAATTGAGAGAACTCAATGCACTATGCCTTAGAGCAGGGGTGGGGGAACCTTTTTATGTTGGAAGGAAATTTCAGTTGAACATCTTAGACGAGTATCCGTTATTTGTGACCTTAAACAAGTCTTGACTTTCGAAAGGTAGGAGAATGTAAATTAGCAGCAATAAATGGTTCAAAAGCAAGAAAGCATTTTTCGGGCTTATTGCTGAAGGTGTTGGTATTTCAGCCCATATATTTCGTTCTAACTTATTATATTCTCTGGCATTTTAAATGCGTTGAACTAGGAAGAAAATGCTAAAAGACAAACAAAAATATAATAATACACATTAAATGATTTGTTATGAAAATTTGGATAGTTTAAAGGTCACGCTTAAGCTCCTAGAAGGTCACATGTTCCCCACACTTGCCTTAGAGTGTACAATCACAAGCTCCCACACCTGTGTTTTCACTCCCAACACCCATATTAGGAGAGCTGAATCTAGCACTAAAACATAAGAAATAAAAAGGTAGGTAGTTAAATTAACGTCGCACTAGAGCAACACAACGGTTATTAACGACGGTCCGGGATCGACCCCAAAGAGAAAGACACGAGGACAACACATCATCATTTTGAACCAACGTCGGATGACGAAGTCAACACTTGAACTGGCCCCCACTCTCTAAACTTACAAACCACACCAACGTGAGGACGTTTGGGGCTACGACAGAATTAACGTGCACCAAACCCCACGTATACCACTAGCTTTAGTTGGATCGAGTTTCGTCGGCCTCGTAGGAAGTGCAAAGAGACCACATGCAAAATTAATGACGCACTAGCTTCCGGAGAAAAGGACTTCATAACAACAACGCTAAACACAGCTTTGTTAGAAATATTGTCTTCTCATCTCAGGAAATTCAATTAGTAATTCAGTGAGGGTAAGAAATTGATCAATTCCCAAAGGAAACCCAGTTATCTAACCGTGGTTCAAAATGACGGTGTTGTCCTCGGACCTTCCCTTCTGTCCCGGACCGTCGCCAATAGCCTGTTGTGTTGCTCCAGTTTGACGTTAATTCAACTCCCTTTCCAAAGGAAATCACTAAACCGGTAAACTCTCACATAACGCTAAGCACGGAGTGAATTGTGGAATGTGAAGGAGAACGATACGAATTTAATAGATTCGAAAGACATTTAATAATTGTTGTGCTTTTCTAAGAATAAAATAAATAAATTGATTACTGGTCCTTTAGGCTTTCTTATGGCGCAAGGGACCTATTTGACCAAGTTGCGCCAAACATAAGACAAACGACGTCAAATGATTTATCGTATCTGTCTATAATTGTATTTTGTGCCTTACACCTTAACTCTCCAAGCGGTTTCGACGAGATATTTCGTCTATCAAGATCTGACAAATATTACTAACGACAATATATCTCGTCATCAAGGAATTGTCGATTGTTTTATGACGAGATCAGGTATCTGGTTAGTTTTCTTCTAATGACGTGATATCTCGTCCATCAAGAAATGGACAGTTTTGCTAATAACAACATCGAATCAACCACCAGGAGGGTTAATGAAATCTTGTTTTAAGACAAACTAAACTTTGTCTCAACTTAATAGTGTACCGCTCAAAACTGGGGTAACCGAATTGTCTCTTAGACAATGGCGAAGTCGAAATTAACAAATCTGATTACCCTCTTAATAAAGTGTTTTTTCCCATATGTACGCTGTCTATCTGGATGGTAAATTTATTTTAATCATAGACATTAATTACTCTAATAATTAATAAATTTTCTTAAAAATGCAGTGCACTACACACTTTCAAGATCAAAGCATTTTAAACTCAAAATACTGTCCCAGATATTTCTGGAAGGACTGTAATTGAACATTAATTAGCTGTAGCTCAAGAAAAATGTCATTTCTATGAGAGGTTTTCAATGCAATCAAACCAGAAGGAAAACGGAGGACTTTTCTTCCAGTTACTCAAATGCTCTCACATGATACCATATCGAGGTTATCTTAAAATGTAGTTTAGTGACGTTTGGCGTTTAATCTAATTAGCCTTGACCAATTATCATACATAAATTTTGAATTCATTCTTTGGAATTTCTATTGGTGACGTGTTGAAATAATCATTTACGAAAAACAAGCCAAGTGACGTCACGTTCGGAATACGAACAGGTAGCAGGCTTTCCACTACAAAAACACTATCGCCGCCCATATTTAGCTTGACAGTAAAAACCACCCACAAGCCTAGTTCTAAATTTTTTTCGCATCAAATTATTCGAAGTGTCAAGTTGTTGTCCTCGGATATTTTCCTTCCGGATTGGTCTCTGACCGTCGCCAATAGCCCGTGGTATTCATTTACTCCAGTGCGACGTAAATTTAACTACCAACTACCTACCAAATATTTTCTTTACACTTTTTTGTATCATTTCTCGAAAAAAGTTATACAAAAAGTAAATTTTACAGGAAAGCAAAATAGTTATTGGTTTTTTTTTGGTAATAATATTTAATTTCCAATTTGCAGCATGGTTAAAAATATGTAGCATGATCCCCGATTCTGCTTAGACGGTTTATTTTAGTAAATTGTTTGTAAGTAAAAAATAGAATCTCCTTTTTGAATCGTTTCCCGTTTCTCGAGAAGGTACGATTTGCCATTTGTCTGTTACAGAATTTAAATCATGTGTGAATCAGTTCACCAGTTTATGCAATCAGGTACCTTAAGCAGGTGGTTTTATGAGAATGAGGAGGAAACAGGGGAAGACACATCAACACCATTTTAAAGGTTTAAAACAAAAATGAGCAGGATGACGTATGAAAGTGACATATGTTACAAGATAATTGTTCGCGTAAGTTATACATCATAAGTAGGCGTCCTTCTGGACCTTAACGTCTCCCTTAGTCCGTGTGTGTCTCGCTAGGGAAATTAGTTTCTTTTTCTAGTGAATGTATTACAAGTAAGGTTTATTTGAAGGCTGCCCTATTTTTTATTTTCTAAATTTCACCTGTGCATTTATCTCATTTACCTTATTCAATATGAAATTAAGGTACTAGTTGAATATTAAGAGAGATTTATCATATTTTAAAATAAAAACTCACGTTGGAATGGTGTGAAAGTTTGAAGAGTAGGTAGCCAATTCCGGTGATGACCTATTCATCTGACATGGTTCTAAATGGTGAGGTGTTGTCTTCGGATCTTTCCTTCGAAATTGATTCCGGACCGTCGCCAATAGCCCGTTGCGTTGCTCCAGTGTAATGTAATATTCAATTACCTTACCTTTACAGTAAGAGAATTGTATGAAGGCTTTCAGTGTGTAACTCCGCATTTTGATAAATTTCTGTAAATAATCACATTTCATTTTCATGGACCCAGACAACAGACAAAAATATTAATATCTTCCCGCTAAATGAAGTTCATTATTTTTCAAATATTTCAACTGAATTTTTTGAAATTAGCTTTAAAACACCTATATCTTGAAATGAATGTGTATCACAAAATACCGCCCTCGTGTATAAAGCATCGACTTAAAATGAAATAGACGGAGCATGTGCCAGCAGCTTCATATTTCTTCCAGTTGCTCGGTTTGAAGATCTGTCACATGGTTGTAGGTAAAAGCATGAATCCTAAATTATTGATTTATCCTTCAGAGATCTTACGACATCAACTCCGCCCACATGATACGTCTATTTCATTAGAAGGTCGATGGTATAAATACAATGATATTTCATTTGATAAGGTGTGCTTCATTGTTACCCTGGTTTAATTTTATACTATTGTTTACATAGATGAGAAAAAGTGAATAAGTAATTATTATCCTTCCTTTTAAGGCCAATACTGACAAGAACTGAAACTTAACGAACCGTACAAAACTCAGTAGATAGTGGAATGCTTACAAAAACAGATTAGAGCTTTTTCTATAATGAATACAAAGTAATTTCCAAAGTGTTTCTTTCCATTCATTTAGTTACAGTGAGAGTACAATTGAAACGATTAAGCGCTGCGAAATAGATGAATGTTTGATGCTATTTACATCCTTATAGGTAGGTGTTTAAATTAACGCCACACTGGAGCATTACAACGGGCTATTGGTGACGGTCTTTGATCAATCCCAAAGGGAAAGATCTATTTACATCCTTATAGAAGTAAGTTTTTCGGTGGAGATGTCGAATCCGGGGCACTAGAGATTTATCGCCAAACATGGTAACCTTGATTCAGCTTTATGGCAACCCTATGCAAAAGGTTTTTCGCGTAGGAAAGTCCGCGTTTTTTTTAACGAACATACTGGCTTTGGACGCCATCTTGATTTGGCGACAAAAATTGCTTGGCGACAAGCATGCCCCGGATTCTACATCTTTACCAGTTTTTCGACTGTTTGTGAAGAAGTCTACGTCTCATCCCCTCCAACTGTGGCAGGGGATGAGACAATAAATAGAGGTATCAATACATCTTAGTAAACAAGAGTTTGCAGGGTCCCACATTGGGAAGCGGGTCAACAGTAACAAAGTGCCGGGGCCAGCCGAGGGTGCCCAGGAAAAGTGAAAGTTTTTGTAATGTAATGTAGTCTGTTTTCTGCATTACAGTACAAAAACTTTCCCAGTCCAGTTTATATTTAAAAGCTAAATTCCAAAAGTGGATGATTTGTTTGGTTAAGAACCTACATATTACAGCACTAGTCGAGAATGAAGAATCTCCAAGTTTTGTGATTCTGGATAAACGATTGTTAAAGTAATCTAATTCTTAATAACATTAGATAATAGTATGACCATATGATACACTTAACGAACTGTTTATTGAATGCTCATACTGTTATCTGTCGTTGTTAGGCATCGGAAACTTATATTCACAGGATTTAACAAACGTCAACCCAAAATGGCCAAAATTTTTGGAAGGTAGTAGACTCAATAAAAACTTCATTCTCTTTCGAGAGTAAATTGATAAACTGCAATGAAAAGTGAATTTCGGAATGAAAAATTGGAATGATGTTCAAATTTTTTATTGCTCCCTCGAATTAACATTTTCAGTGAAGTTGCGAGCATATTTAAAAAAAAAAAATTTTATTGAACAAAAGCCCCGTGCACCATATAAGTATATGACGGGGCTTACAGAAGTAAGTTGATTAAACAGAAACAGTGGGAAAAAATAAACTAAAATTACAAGATTTGATGAACTTAACAAATAAGTAGAAAAGCAGATTAGATTTAACAAAAGCATTGAGTTTCACTGGCCATGTTTTACCTAATCATATTGTCATGTTTTACCCGAGCATATTGTAAAAGGATTTTTAAAAAGTTGAATAAAAGCAGGAATTGAACCCAAGACGGCAGCACGTCAGTTGAACGAGTATCCACCGAGCCTATAAACATAGTCCATGTTGTCTATAAACATAGTCCATGTTGCCTATAAACATAGTCCATGTTGCCTATAAACATAGTCAATATATAAGAACGAAAATTTTGGTGGGTTGGGTTGTTTTTCATGGCACAAGGGCCAGATCTGGCCAGCGACAAATTTTGAAAATCGATATTTCTCGAAAATGATTGAGCATTCCATTTGTATTCCTCTAGTGCAGCAACTTTCAACAGGTGTGCCGATAGAATGACATTGTTATGCCTTGCGGATAGTGAAACGGTTTAAATTTCGTAAGATTTGTATCCTTTAAACTATTTAGTTTTAAACTTTTGAACAGTGTGTGTTCACAAATAATTTCAAATTATACTCGTACTTTTAATACCCTTACAAGTAATTTTGATTTTCATTTTTTAAGTACAAAATATCATAAATAAATTATTTTAAAAGTATTTTTAAAGCTACTTAAGGTAGGTAATTATTATTGTTTTGTAAATCAAGCAAAATTATACATATGTTTTGTCAGAACAAGAAACATAATAATATTTTGGTGTATAGCAGAATTTTTGTAATTATTTGAATGCGCCATGAGATGAAAAAGGTTGAAAATCGCTTCTCTAGTGGGATTCTAAGTTCCTGCCCTACTCTTGTTAACTAATTTAACAAAATTAATCAACATTCTAAAGGAAAAGTAGAACTCCTTAACTGCCGTTAATTCCTAACACGAGGAGGAAGATAGCTCAAACATCAGGAAATGTTATTGATTTTCATTTTCAAGGAAAGTAAATCTTGTTTTCAACATTTCTGAATTTCTCGAACAAAAGGGAATCGGAAAACCATTTCTATTAAACATAATGAATTAGTCATCAATATGCAAGAGTTGTAAAATGCTGGAAAACAATCTGGAGTCGGGATTAGAATGGTATAATGTGGAAATAATTTGTTTTGAAAGATAGGGAAAGGGAAAAGATGGATTACTTTTTATATTCATTGATATGTCGGTTAAATATTTTCAAATATGAAATCCTAAACTTTATATCGGTTAGACAGTTTGCGCGCATTGACCATTTATTTTTGTCATCTATGACAATGTTTAGTGCCTCATCGAAATATTTTGTAAATTAGACTGTAGCTGTGGCTTTGTTTATTTATACAGATATAGATGAAAAGAATTACATGACCGTGATAAACAGAACATACAACCGAAGAATAGCAAGACAAAGCATAAGCCAATAACAATATAATCAGAAGTGTACAATATATTTTCATATACACGAACGAGAGAAAAAGATATATCAAGAAACAAGGTAGGTAGGTATGTAATTAATGTCGCACTGGAGCAACACACGGGCTATTGGCGACGGTCCGAGATCAATCCTTGAGGGAAAGATCCGACAAGAAACAAGGTATCAAAGAACATAAAATTTGGTTTTAAAAGTCTTCTGGGGTATAAAATTTCTAAAAACTGTCAAAAAAATCTCAGGAGTTGAGCGATATATTAAGCCGCGGTATATAACGAGTTTTGTGAACCCAACAAATATTGTCTCTGAAACATTCCTAAACAAATATACTGAGAACTTTAAAATTAGGAAATTTCATAAGTATTTGGAAAGTTAACTAATTGTCAATTTGTCAAAATCGTCAATATTTTACCCTCATCGCTCTTTTTACTTGTGTTCCAATGAATTTTCATTTTACGAACAGAAAAGGTAGGTAGTATTTCCATTAACGTCACACTGGAGCAACACGGCGGGCTATTGGTGACGGTCCGGGGTCAATCCCAAAGGGAAAGATCCGAGGATAACACCACGTAATTTTGAACCACGGTCAGAGTATGACGAACAGAAAAGGATATATCTATTTTTTTTTGGAATTGGGAATTTAAAGTTGTTTCAAGCAGTTGTCCTTAACAGGTTGATTGAGATATGGCTTAAGGCCTGTATTTGGTCAAGCTGTACACAAGGACAATGTCAACACGAGACATACAACGTCAAATGATGGAAATGCACGAGGGAAGTTTTAATGACACTGAAGAGACAAATACACTCAGGGACTGGAATCAAGCTTGCGACGCATACAACACACGGGTAGCTAGCACAGTGTATCCTTAATCGAATAGGTATAGAGATTTGGGAGTCTAAAAAAATGGACCAAAAGGAACTTAATTAAATTCCTAAATTATTAAGGGACTTAAATATTCTATCATATTTGGTTTCGTGTGAACCCTCCAAGTAGTTTCGACGAGATACCTCGTCCATCAATATCTGGTCAGTTTTGATAATGAAGAGACCTCGACGAAACAACCACCAGGAGGGTTAAAAGGTTCTAGCATCGATTTTGTGCTTAATTTGAAGATTTGCATAAATTTAATGTATAATTTTTGCCTTTTTATTTCTAATAGGCAAGTTTATCTCGGTATATTAAACTTATTTCTTATCTCCCAAGGAACTCGGTGCAAAGAGGGATTACTGTATTTTGTATACCATGTAACATTTTCCATCATTCCAAGATCAATACATTCTTGCTATGGGCACTCAAATATCGAAAATGCCAGGGGCTTTGGCCTTTGCAGCCTCTCCTCTGTACGGCTTTGGATAGCCAAATTAAAGCATAAATCCGGGCCAATCGTGCCCTTTAATATTCTGCATAAGTTAAAGAAAATTGAACCAAATTAAAACTCTAAATTTAACTCTTGAAGATTCTGTGGCGAACTTAGCTACCACTATAAAAATTAACTTATTATACAATAGTATATATATAGCAGTGTAACCCAACTCCATCATAAAGTACTTTTTGGTAAACAAAATTGCACTCTTTCTCACGAGCTTTCTAAAGCTCGATTCCATATGAAGAATTTCCTTGTATATGATTGGATTGGATTTGGGTTTTTGTGACGAGAGGTCCAGAAACGAACAATTTGCGCCAAACGGAAGATTATATAAATAATAATGAAAGTAACATTAATATAAAGGCTAAAACTGAAATTCGAGAATTGAATCAGATACAGAAGTGTATTTAAAATACACAAACATCTTGAATTTTAAAGGTTTTGAAAATTTTGATAAGTAGATTTAGGAATGAGGTATAAAAATTTAGATAAGGTTCAGAAAGTCAATGTTTCACATAAAAATGCACACTTGAATGGGAATCTTGCCTAATCAATTCCTCCCTGGGTGTATTTCTTCTGTGTCAGTAAAACTTTCATTGTGTGTCTGTCTATTACTTGATATTGTATGTCTTGCGTCTGGCGCAGCATGGCCAAATATGACCCTTGCGCCATAAAACCCCAACAAACCAAACCATCCCTAATCAAATCTTGTAAATTCAGAAATGAACTTTTGAAAAATCGAGAACGAGATAATGATTGAAAGACGGGCTGGCAATTAAAATATGATTGATACTAAAGGGAGTAGAGCATGATTGACAAATAGAGAAACTGTCACCTAGTAAAAGGTGATGATGAGTGAATCATGTGTTCAATGGGAAGGCAGATCAGTTTTACAACAATCCTTCGTATTGGAAATACTGACTACTGATAATGGAATGTACTTTGTTAGTGAGTTACAGATTCTACAACTTTTGCCACAAGGAGTTAATGAACATCTTTGTGGACATCTTAATGTCACTAAAAGGGATGGCTCGCTGCAATGGAACAGAAGTTGTTTTCGCAGCACTGTTATCAAGCTCTTTACCTTTGTTGCCCACATGATTCAGAACCTAACAGAACATATTCTAAAATTGAACTCTGGACGGTTTGGAATGCATGGAGAATCTGGGCTTATGGACTCTCTATTTCTTGCAAAATCTGTAGCTTGACTGAACAGACGTGATTTTTCCGGAGCTTCTAAAGGGTCTTGCTTGGAGAGATGTAGCGGGGAAAAAGTGTACTCGAATCTTTGACATCGGAGAATCGGAGACATCCTCTGCCCCATGACTTTTTAAAAATCCATAAGAAACTTATTCGACGTGATTTCGTCTTTTGTTGGACGTTGGAATCGTTGGAAAATAACTGATGGATGCTGCAGTCGAAAATGCCGTAACTGCATTGAATGTACATGTTCTATATGATGATCTATAAGTTGTGCGGGACATCGAATAGGACGATTGACATAATGACTGGAGCGCGCAGTCTTAACAAGTTCTACAGCATCCGTCCACTCATTTCATTGTGATTTACCTTGTACGACACTCCGATGTACTTTTAACGCCTTCAAATTCTACTCACACCCATCATATAGGATCGCGGTAGTCCAGTTGGAAGAGTATCAGATTAGCAACCGGAGGATTGCCAGTTCGAAACTAGGTCCAATCAAAGACTGTCATACACACGGGGGCTGATGGCCTCAAATGTCCTCACGTCGGCGTGGTGTGGAAGTTTGGAGAGTGGAGAGCCAGCCCTGATGTTGTCTCGTCCTCTGACCTTGGTTCGAAATTACGAGGCGTTGTTTGTGGATCTTTCCCTTCGGGATTGATCACGGACTATCGCCAATAGCCCGTTGTGGTGCCTCAGTGCGACCTTAATTAACTACCTACCTACCACACCCATCATCTTTTATTGGGAGAAGTTCCCTGTATGCAATGCGTGTGTGGATTCTTTTACCATCCATCATACTTTAATCGATTGTCCAATTTTTAACCACTATCGCAGTCACTTTTCAGTTTTGTGTTTTAACTTTGCGGGATTTGATTGGAAAGAAACTCCATTCAAATCTTTTTAACTTCTTACGTCGCATTAGATTGTTAAATCGCATATAATATTTACATTCCCTCATTCATACCCCTCATTATTTACCATCTCTCATAAACATCTATGTCTTAAGGATAACATCTCCTTCAGGTGCGTGCCCTTAAGTCATAGATGTTTCTTGAGATAGATCCGGGCTCCACGGATCCAAAGTACTCTAGTGATCTTTCCTTTTCCCATGGGGCTCTTAATGTCTTTAGTAAACACGGGTATCACACACAAGGGATACCCAGGCAATGTTTTTCATCTTTCATACCATTCCATTTCATAATCCCTCTTTTTTCCCCTTTAACGGCATTTTTTACTTGAAGTTGTCTTGTGTTTTGAGCAGCTTGGCCAAATATGGCCCCAGCCCATAACAACTAGCCATAAACATCTATTTTAAATCAACATCTACATAAAAATCTTTCAACCATTCACTGTTTGTATGTTAATCGACATGTTTTAATCTCATTTGAACTGTTTTTAAACTGTAACCACAAGGAAAACTTTTAATTTTATTCATTATTTTTATTACTTGGTTTTAAATTTTCATTGTAGTATTAAATGAAATGCAAACACGTTTCCAGACATTTTATCTTTATAACGGTTTTATTGTTTTTATTTTGTCGTGCGTTGGCGCAGCATATTTTATTTTGAACATTATGCTATGAAACCCAAACAAACAACCCAGCTAACCTTGCTAATAAGAACAGGTTTTTCCTTCAAGCTCTTTTTCTACTTATCTTTTCGATACACTTAGCAAATGGAACTGAATTTGTATTAATGTCAGACAATAAAATATACAACATAAGGTAAATTTTAGGAACACCGTCCATAAAACTCTTCACAAAAAAAGCAAAAGCTTGCATTATCTTTGTCACGGGTCACCTTTCATAATTACCTTCATGACAATTCATGCTTTTCACCGTGAAAGTTCGAAAACATTGAGAATGTCACTTTGGTAGTGTGCTGTGAACACGAATCAAGTATCTTTTAAGTAATTGATCATCATTTAACAAGTTACTCAGTTAATAAACATTCTGTTATGATCCTCAGCAAAATTCACTTGTTTCCTTATTTCAGAGCGTACTAATAATTCTCTAATCGGGCTCAATCTTTTTTTTTCGCATCATGAGATTATTAGATCCACGAGTGAAGATGACAATAAGGAAACACGTAGCTGTAGGAAAGAATTCCATAGCAAAGTTTTGCGTTTTTTCTTGCTTGTAAATACATAAAGAAATAATAATTTCGACCTTTCTTTTACATGGTAAATTGTTATTTCAATATACGGGCAAATAAATAGAACTTGGACAGCATTTTGTGAAAGTTTTTCTACGATTTATGCATTTTCCTTTAAACGAGTTCACCATTACTTTTTACAACTTAATATCTTTTTACCACGAAGTTTTAACATCTTTGAAGCCTTTCGGTTTCATGTAAATCCAAACATTCATAAATTTTGAAATCAAAAACACTTTTCTTTAAATCACTATTTATATTCCCTATTCATTTCTCGAAGAGTTTCCAGGCTCTGACTCGTTATTGATACAGGGTCATCTCAGACTATGGTTGAACCTAAATTGGCTGATTGTGCACCTTTCACATACTCTGCTTGCCGTTTCCTAGTCTTTTTCTTTTCTCACTCTTCTGAATGAACCTTCATACATCTCACTTCTAGGTCCAGTATTAGCAATTAGCGTTTATTATGTCGCTATATTATACACTGCTGGCCACCCAAATTGCAACACCAAGAAAGACAAGAGATATCACAACACAATTTATTTTGTAGATAACATGTTGACCAAGTATCAAATGATTAAATTTATAGACTTCTGTGAAGTGTGGTTCCTGCCAAAATCAGTAGCCAGAGTAGCCGCCATTGTTGGAGATCACCGCTGCCACACGCCTCGGCATTGATTCAAAGAGACTTTGGATGTGTTCTTGGGGTACAGCAGACCAAGCAGCTTCCACACGTTGCCAAAGTTGATCTGGTGTGGCAGCTGGGGATGTATTCTGGGTCAATCGTTGAGCAACCATGGACCACATGTTTTCTATCGGCGAAAGATCCGGAGAGCGAGCTGGCCAGGGAAGCAATTCAATCTGGCGATTGACGAAGAACCCTTGGACAATGCGTGCCACGTGTGGTCGCGCATTATCCTGTTGAAATATGGCTGTGGGCAAGCCCTGAAGGTAAGGAAGGACAACTGGCTCCAACACCTCGGAGATGTAGCGCTGGCTGTTTAAAGTACCGGCAATGCGTACTAGAGGAGTGCGAGAGTGATATCCAATACCGCCCCATACCATAATACCCGGTGCAGGACCAGTGTGGCGGTGCATAACGCAGCTGTTCAGCATCCTCTCTCCACGGTGTCTCCAGACTCGAATCCGACCATCGTGGTGTTGCAGACAGAAGCGTGACTCGTCAGTAAAGACAATTTCATTAAATTCTGCGTCCACATCCTTCTTTCATCGCACCATTTGCGGCGGAAACGTCTGTGGTTCTGCGTCAAGGGTAGACGAAGCAATGGACGTCTTGAGGACAGACCACTTTGCTGTAAACGGCGTCGAATGGTACGCGCAGACACTGGATGATGCGGTACAGACTGAATGTGCTGTGCTATGGTTCGTGATGTGGCTGAGCGATCCGTCACTGCCATACGCACAATATGCCTGTCATCACGTGAAGTGGTGCACTGAGGTGGATGCGATAGAACACGTCGGTCCGTCGTACCCTCCTGCATCCAACGATCACATATCCGCATTACAGTTGTTTGGTTTCGTCCAACACGACTACCGATTTCCCTGAAAGATAATCCACAATCTCGGTAGGCCACTATCCTTCCTCTGTCGAACTCGGATACTTGATCAGAAGATGATCGCTGTTTTCTACGAGGCATAATTGATCATTTTTTTGAAAAAACCACAAGAAAAACACAATTGCCGTACTTGAAATCGTCGAAATCTCCAAGCCTTAAATAGCGCTTTGAAGTGGCGCCACAGGCGCGCGTGATGTGCGTCTACGCTGAAATTCTAATCATTTGCATATCTCACCTCCGCTAATGCATGTTGTAAATTTCATATTATTTGCATGCTTCCTTCAGGGTGTTGCATTTACGGTGGCCAGCAGTGTATTTTAATAAATCAACTTTTTTAGATCCATTATTACAAAGCCCATAACTGCTTCGTTTCAATACGACATATATTCTATGTGCATTACGACTAATGCGACATACATCCTATGCATATGTGCGCTACTATTTAATATGGTAGGCATTTTAATCAACGTCGCACTGGAGCAACACAGCGGGATATTGTTGACGGTCCGGGATCAATCCCAAAGGGAAAGATACGAGGACAAGACCACGTAATTTTGAACCACGGTCAGACGACGAGGCAACAACTGAGCTGGCACCCTACTCTCCAAACTTCCACACCAACGTGAGGACATTTGAGGCCACGACGCATTTTACGCTCACCAGCCCCTTTTGGACACGGCGATCATTTGGTTGGATTCGAACTCGCAACCCTACGGTTGCTAGTCCGTTACTCTTCCAACCGGGCTACCACGGCCCCCTATTTAATACGACACATTCTATGCATATGCGCTACTATTTTAATACAACATATCCTATGTACTATCTACTAATACTAATACTACAATTAAAGCACTGCTGAATATAAATTTATTTATTTATTTATTTATTTATTTCAATTAACGTCACACTGGAGCAACACAACGGGCTATTGGTGACGGTCCGGGATCAATCCCAAAGGGAAAGATCCGAGGACAACACCACGTAATTTTGAACCACGGTCAGATGACGAGGCAACACCTGAGCTGGCACCCCACTCTCCAAACTTCCACACCACGCCAACGTGAGGACATTTGAGGCCACGACAGATTTAACGTGCACCAGCCCCCTTTGTACACGACGGTGTTTGGCTGGATTCGAACTCGCAACCCTTCGGTTGCTAGTCCGTTACTCTTCCAACCGGGCCACCGCGGCCCCCTATTTAATACGACACATTCTATGCATATGCGCTACTATTTTAATACAACATATCCTATGTACTATCTACTAATACTAATACTACAATTAAAGCACTGCTGAATATAAAAGCAATGCATGCATATTCATTTAAAACATACATGATTATACAAATACATACTCATAATAAAATTGCCAATCCTTAATACTGTTGGGGTGATTTTTAAGTATTCATTGTTTTGTCTGTAATTTTTTACTGTATATATTATGTTGCCTTTGCGCCACCTTTTGGGCGCTAGGTAGTTTTTCTCACGGGTTAGCCGTGAGAAGGAAGTGAGTCTCCGTTGAGGGAAAAGCGCTCATTAGTATCGGCGTATTTGGCAGTCTTTGATGTCTGACCCCTTGGCCCCTTTCGTCGGGGCGGATTGTCCACTAAGAGGAGGGGGATTTTGATGGATGACCTCTTGGGGCAGGTGGGCTTATCTTTTACGGGGTTTACCGTCGATCAGGGTTGATGGATTTGGGCGGTTCTTCAGAAATCGAAGTACGATAAATAGTCGTACACCCCTACAAGGGGGGCACTTGATTTTTCTCTGCGGAGAAGACGATCGGAAGAAGAGGAGGAAGCGGCGAAGAACGGATTGCCCTGACGTGTTTCCCCGGCGACCTGGCGGTCCAACGGAGTTGGATTCATCTCGACAACCACGCTCCTCCATGGATAGGGGCCTGCTACTAGATTTGAGAGGATTCAGAAGTTCCATGTCTGACGCCCGACGTACCGAAACCCCACACCATTTTCCTGAGATCTTTTGCCGAGGGTGAGTCCATCTGTTCCTCGGGTTGTGCCATTGGTCCCCATCTCCTTCTCCTGAACTTTTGTATTGTGTCAAATCATTATTTGTAAAAAGTGATGTTTTCGGTGTCTTGTCAAGGGCCCCTCTTGTTCAATTGTTTATCAGCATTTTGTTTACCCTTAAATTTTAACTTAATAAATTTTCTAAGGTAATTTTTAAAGAACTGTGTATAGATACTTTACTGTTCCTACGGAGGCAATTCACTGTTCAAAGTAAATTATCCACTATACGATCCAAACTAATTTTCGACACAACAATACTACTTACTACTACATATATGTGCGCAACTATTTAATACGACACTATTCTATGCATATGTGAGCTACTATTTAATACATGTATCCTATGTATATGAACTACTATTTAATACGACATATATTTTATGTATATGTTTCAATGCTTCGTTTTGATACGACATACGTACATCATATGTGAGCCGCCTGATTGACATAGTGATCATAGTGTTTATCAGTGTAGATCCTGGGTTCTAATCTTGGTTCGTAAACGCATGGATGTTGGTGATTGTCCCCGTTAGGACCGTCGTAGCCCTGTTGGAAGACAGCGAATTAAGCAACCGGAGGGTTGCAAGTTCGAAACTGGATCCAACTAAAGAGAGTCGTGTACGCGAGGGCTAGTGCACGTTAAATCTGTCGTGGCCTCAAATGTCTTCACGTTCGCGTAGTCTGCAAGTGTTGACCTCGTCATCCGACGTTGGCTCAAAATGACGATGCGTTGTCCTCGTGTCTTTCTCTTTGGGGTCGATCCCAGACCGTCGCTAATAGCCCGTTGTGTTGCTCAAGTGCTGCATAAATTCAACTACCTACCTTGACAGTTTTAGCTATGCAGGTTCCATCCCTGTAATTCACCCTGGGTGTATTTCTCTTCTGTGCCAATAACACTTTCCTGTGTGTGTCCATTACTTGACGTTATCTGTCGTGTTTGGCACAGCTTGGCCAAATAAAGCCCTTGCGCCATAAATCTCAACCAATCAACCCATTGGCAAGAGCCATTAACAAAGATCGGCCCTTTGTTAGATCTTATGATAGATCTTTTTCGGCCTTTTGTTAGATCTCATCAAATATTAATGCTTTGTTTAATAATTTATTGACAAACTAATGTGGTACTAATGAGTTGGTATGTAGGAAGAGAGGTAATGGAATTTTCGTCGCACTGCCCTCGGTTCGGTTGCTAATCTGCAACTCTACCAACCGGGCTATCGCGGCCTTGCAAGAATAGCACTCCTAACTCCAGTCATCAACATCTATGCGCTTACGAAACCGAGATTCGAACCAGTCTCTATTGGGTGGCAGATAAACACTATGCCAGTCGGGCGGCTATGCCAACTGGGCTACGTAGAACCGAGTACTAATTAGTATATTTTAATTCAATTATTTAAGTAATATACTTTATAGTCCTTTTAACCTTCCTGGTAGTGGTCTCAACGAGGTATCTAGTCAGCAAAACTGACCACATCTTGATGGATTAGATATCGCGTCATTTAAAAAAAGAACTGAACAAATCTTGATCTCGCCACTATGAAAAAGTGGCAATACCTTGATGACCAGGTACCTCGCCATTAGCGAAATTGGTGAGATCTAGATGGACGAGATATCTCGTCGAAACCACTTAGAGTTAAATACGTAAATTTTGTTTTGGACATACGATGGCATCAGCCTTATTTGGCCCAGGGTTAAAAGGCTTCTATCGCATCTGGGCTAGTACCCAATCATGAGATAAATCTATACATATAAATCAGAGTTGGCATCTGTCTGTTCTCAATACAAATCTACACCGTTTGACCAATCCACACCTAATGTGTTCAACTTATTCTTTGGAACCCTGCGGGTAATGTAGGCTGCATATCAACCCCCGTCTTGGGTGTGCAAAGGGGTGTAACGTCCCGTCATCCTGGGCAGAGCGCTTGATAGGGGGCGTTCTCTCCCGGTCTGCTGTGCAGATGACGTCAGAGTTATCATCTACAGGAGTCGCCTCTCAAGATGACCTTGAAGTTTTTTTTAGAATCTTAGAGTATGATACAATCTCAGATGGGTGCGGTTGCGCTGAAAATCGCTCAGTATCATATCGTTTATGTATCCCGTCTGTAAATTCTTAAGCTGTAGCTTTATTATTAGAATGTAAATTTTTATGATAAAATATAAAATTATTTTTATGGAAAGTGGTCTTTTTTATCGTCGATATGGTATAGGGGCTAAAGACAATTCTAAATCCTCATAGGAATAACATTGCGTGTTTATACGATCAATGTCAGACCAATTCACACTAAAATTGGTACATTCATCCTGTAGAATTCTACGGGACACATATGCTATATATTAACCCCATTAGATTTGTCCTGGGTCTGCAGGGAGGGGGCTAAAAACAATTCGAAATCTCCATAGGAATAATATTGAGTAACATTACGATGAATTATAAACAATTCAACCCGAGCAACGCCTGGTGATTCAGCTAGTATAAATATAATGCAGGTAGCAAAATATGTACGGTGACTCAACCTCACTCATAAGGTCACAGAGTCAGGGGACAGAGGTGCCATTTCTTTTGGTCCGATATGGTCCTTGAGCCATAAAAAGACCTAAGCAACCCTCAACCCCAAGTAATAGTTAGAAATATGCTTGACAATTTATATACTTTATATATTAAATCGAAAATGTCTGAAGAATTTGCAAAAGTTTTATTTCAAAAACAACGTTTCCCATATAACAGCCCACTTTTTCTTATTTACCATCCCAAATAACTTTATCAGAATAATTTAGGATTAATCGTATTACTCATCGCTAAAAATACTTTTCAAAAATCTGAATATCTAAAATCTAACCAGAAAGTTCTACAGAACATTACAATTTTCCACAGTTCAGATAAAATCTATAGTTTTACTTTCCTTAGTCAATAGTTTAAAATATACCGATGACAGATAGATTGGTCTGGAGCTATGAAACAATATTCTCCGAATCAAAACACGGAATCGTTGTCTCGATTAGTTTCATCAGTACAAACAAAATCATTAAATACCATCAGCCTCAATGTTTATTTTAAAATTACTGCTTGGAAATTTGACGAAGGAAACAGGAAAGGGTCCTCCAGAGCGTGTGTAGTAAACACGGTTTCGAACCTGTGACGTGATTGTTACGAAACCTGCAATTCCGGTCCTCTGATCTCAAGGTCACTCTTCCCTCAAATAGCCCAACTTTCTTTCGCCCTCGACCTTACCTTGCAACCATTACTCCAGCGAAGAGAAGCATTCTGCATTGTTGACCGACAGAACCGTTTTGCGACATCCACAAGGAAAGGTAACGATGATTTTTGTACGGTATTCTTTCTTTTTACTTCTTTGTTTCGGTTCTAAATATATTGAATTGAGAAAAGGGCGCAGGGGGGTTAGACAGTCTATTTGTAATTTTATTTTTGTAGAATTGGCACAAATCAAGAATAACGGATAGAATATAATAAATACTTCTTGCAAAAAGATCATTTTAATATAACAATTTCTTTCTTATTTGCATCATTTCACTCATTCAGTTCTGAATTTATGGAGTTTTTGAATTGAGAAATCTAGTGAGTTCTGAGGATTTTCTCGTTTGCAGAATTGAAATGAATCAAGAACAACAAATAGAATATATTAAATACTTCTTGCAAAAAGTAGATAATTTTAATTCGTCGGATGTAACAGATTTCTTTCTTTTTATATGTATCATTTCACTCGTTCGGTCTGAATTTATTGAGTTTTTTAATTGAGTAATCTAGTGAGTTCTGAGGATTTTATTCTCGTTTACAGAATCGAAGGGAACCAAGAATATGGATTACGTTTTTAATGTCTTGCAAAATGCAGATTATTTGAAATAGTCAAATGTAACGATTTCTTTCTTATTTGTATCATTTCGCTCATTCAGTTAGTTTATTGAGTTCTTGAATTGAGAAATTTAATGCGGTTAAGCTGTCTCTTCTGAGCATTTTATTCCTTTTCTGCAGAATTGAAACGAATCAAGAATATCGGTTGAGCCATTAAGAATAGACAGTTTTGAAAACTTTAATTGTAATATAATTTGATAAATGTAACGAATTTCTGAATGTATTGAAATGAGAAAAGAATGCACGGTTAATGAAATCTCATTGGATTTTTTTAATGAATAAACGCGAAACAAGGAATATCTGTGGAAATTTAGTTTATTTTTGTCTTATTTCGGTTGTTTTGAATATATTGTTTTAAATTAAGAAAATCTATCACCATCATACAAGAATTTCTTCCTTCTTCAGAATTAACACGGAACAAGAATATCCTGATTCTGCTTTTTAAAGTTCTTTTTATATTTGCCTTACTTTGTTCAGTTCAGAATATACCGACAGATAAATCGAACAGAGAAAATTGTAAGTTTAATGTCGTATTCTTATAAATGCTTGTACGATTTACGTGAAACAAAAGCGCTTTGTCACGAATGAGGAGCCCCATCTGGCAATAAAATTCCAACTTATTTCGTTGTGTAAACAATTACTTTTGTTGTGAGAATGATTCATTTCATTAAATAGAACGATAGTTTAAAACTATTAACATTATTTCAGATGAGCAAATATATAAATCTAGTGAAAATACAACTGACTTCGTCGCAAGTTTATTCATATATTTATTCATATAAATTTTTAATTATGTGTAGAATTATCAATATTTAATACTATTGAAGATATGAATTCCTTTTTATTTTATAATAGCAATTGTTTCTAAATATTTTAATGTATTCATACGATCAATTAGTATTAGATCAATATATCAATTAGTATAGGATTTTAAATGTGCTTTTATATTCGTCGTTTCTTCTGCATATGTTTTTAAATTTGATTTTATTACTTTTGTAACTGGCACCAGTCATTTAAAGTATAACTTATAAATAAATCTATTTTGTAGCGAGATGATATTTTTAAATATCACCTATTCATGTTTTTTATATAAAAAGTTATTTTGTTTACAATAATTTTAAATACACTCATCACATTTTTTAAAAACAAATTACAAATATTAAACATTTTTTACAGTTGCTCTTATGAGAGGGATTTTCAGTGTAAACAAACAAATCAGACGATCTGCGAAAATTTTGCTTTTGCTATCCAAATGTAGTTTATAGCCATTTTGCAATTTTTATTGGTGTGTTCGAAAGCCATTTGACGTCACATTGAGAATACGTACAGAAATACATATCACCACAGAAACACTTCCCCCACACATATTTAGCTGGTCAGAAACTGCCTCTCATACACAACAAAATTATTTTAAGAAATAAAATAAGTTTATTATTTAAAAAAAAACTCATTCATAGTATAACCAAAAATTTAGACAAAATTTAATTTAAAGAATTATTTAGTTTGACCAAATAAAAACAAATCAAAGGAACTGCTATAAAAATGAAAATCTTCAAACAAAACAGTTTTTATAAAGTAAATAAAAAGTAAAGCATACTTTACTGTTTCTGTATTGTGCTGTATTTATTTATGCAATTCAAATTGCTCTAAAAACGAACGTCCTTTGTTAAAAATACTGATAACAATAAAAAAGAGAATCTTTATATCGGAATTGCGATAAAGAAATCTCTAATAAAACAAACCAGGAAATTATTCCCGCTAACCTTTCTTTTCAATCAAGAGGGAAACTTTTATGTGATAACGTACAAAACGATATTCTTTTCTTCTTGATTCCGCTTTTATTTTTGTCATAATACTGTTCCATTGTAATTGAAAGAACAATCCTCTGTCTTAAAATTATATCTATGATAAAAATGTCTGTTCTTTGTTCAAATGCCTTCGCGTTCAATTTAACAAAAAGATGCTCAAAATTAAATTGCTTAACCATTTAATCCCCTGCTTGAATGACTTCAATTAGATTCTAAAATACAAGAGTACGGTCTTCAAGACGAGTACGTCAAATAAAATAATTTTAACAAACATGGATATTAAACTCATTTTACAATTCTTAAGAGAAATTTCGGATGGAAATAAAAAGTTGTTAGAAAGGTCTAGGATACAATAATAATTCGTAGTAAATCGTTAGAAATAGTAGATGCTTCTATCAGCAAATGACTTTTTTCAAAATTTGAATCGGTGCTTTCCGTCAACCTAAATATAGGTTACGATGGTGTTTATGCGATGATACGTGTTTCCTGTAAGTATTTTGAAAGTGATCTCATTTGTCATTTTACAAAAACGATTTCAGCACTTCAATCAAAATTTCAACGAATAAATTCCGAAATGATGCATGATAGTTGAGTTAGATTAAATTAGATTAAGGGCCAAACTTTGCCAAAGAGGCGATAATCTACATTTTAAGGTAACCCCGATTTGCATCATGTAAGAACATTTCGACAGTAGAAGTAAAATCTTTGCAGACCGCTTGATTTGTTTGTTTGCACAGAAAATCTATCTCATAGAACCTAATGTTGTTGAAATATTTTATTCGTCATGTTTATTAAAAATTAGTGAAAGAAATTTATAGAAGAAATCAAAGAGCATTTATCAATGTTACTAACAACAGTGATTTGGAGACAATTCTCCAGCTTTTATTTAGTTGGCTTTGGGACAATTACAAGAAAGAGTTGACCTGAAGCGCATCTTTGATTGGGTGAAATATTTTGCTCCTTTTTTAAATATATTTCCCTGCATTTTTTTAATATACTTCTCTTAAACATGCACATAACCCTCGGGGCGATTGTCTCGACGAGGTATCTTGTCATTAGAAAAATTGACCAGATCTTGATGGACGACAATGATGATGGAAAACAATTACAATTAAAAATGTGACGATAAACAGTGATGTTTCTGGGACATCATAAAATCTACAAATAAGCTCTTGAACTTTTTAAGTCCCGTTTACTGATGAATTTCAGAATTTTCTATTCTGACATAAGTAAACATTATCAAGAAATCTACATATTTTACTTAGAATATCTCTACATTACAAGAAAACGGTCCAGATCTTGATCTCGTCATCAATATCTTGATGACCTTTTTAATTGTTTTGTTTACAGACAATATGTAACAGGAGATAATTTTCAATTAGCTATCATTTTTATCCCTTAAGACTATTGAGTTTATGCCCCAAATTATGTAGCCTAAAACAAAAAGTAACAATTAAGGAGCTCCCGTGAAAAAGCACTAAAGTCCAAAAATAACTTTTTTTTTGTTTTTCAACGGACCTGAAAGTAAAACACAACGCCAATGGCGTGGAAAAGCGCTTAACTCGGTACCTTATTTAGATTAGTTTCTCTAAAGGCCGCTAGATGACTAGATTGCCTATACCAAGCCATTGGCGTTGCGTTTTACTTGCAGGTCCGTTAAAAAACAAAAAAGTGATTTTTGGACTTCAAGTGCTTTTCCACGGGAGCTCCTCAATTGACGATCCTTCTGTAAAACAATTACAATTAAAAATGTGACGATAAACAGTGATGTTTCTGGGGCATCATAAAATCTACAAATAAGCTCTTGAACTTTTAAGTCCCGTTTACTGATGAATTTCAGAATTTTCTATTCTGACATAAGTAAACATTATCAAGAAATCTACATATTTTACTTAGAATATTTTATGAGATGTCAAATAGGCGATAACTTTTACTAATACTGTGCTATTTAAAATCTATGCAAGAAGATTTCTCAATCGATCCAAAATTTTATTCAGAATATATTATGAAACGTTAAATGGGAGACCAGTGATATTTTGCACTTAATAACCTATCCACCGAAATTTGTCTATTCAAATAAAGTTTTAATACTATCAATTATTCCAGAAATGAATCGAATTTGAGTGGCCTTTAGCCTTGAAATCGGTGTAGGTTTGTAAACATTGTGTACTGATTAGATAGACGAGCGTGAGTCTGTATTGGTAAAAAACTTGTGAATGTCAACGTCTGACGTACATTTCGATTGTTCCGAGATGTTCTGTCTTATCTAGAGTTGGTAAAAAATAAGAAATATCTTCAAAACTGACATTGAATCCAAATAAAAACCCGCTGAACTGTATCTTCACACGCTATTTGTTCCATTTTTCTTTATCAAAACGTTGGTATAAATGTAAACGGGCAATATTAATTTGAGGACAAGAACATTTGAGAACAATACGCTTCTACATCGTTGGCTGTATATAACAGACCTTCGGTTCAAACTCATATTTGGTTACAGGTAAATTGACAACAGTTCGTTTTCTGATTTTTTAAATATTTCAAAAACAATTAACAATTCCTTTTAAATGTTAACTTTACTGTCTTCATGCATTTGTTATTAGATTTTGTATTTGACACAAAATTATGCTTTTCCAAACCTAGAGCGTGAGTAAGAGAACTTTAATCTCTGTTAGCTTGTCTTACATTATATTAAAAAAAGGCTGTTATTTAATTTTATCGCAGAGAAATAAATGTCTACGGGGATTTGCCTTCCTTGTGTATACGCAAGTGTTGGAATAAATTCGTTGTCAAAATGGTGAGGGATACAATATGCATATTCATATGCAATATGCAAATTTCGATCACATTCATGGCTTTTTATGTTGTAATATCCTGATATCCTTTCCAGAAATTCAGTTGAAAGAAACTGTAGACAGCAGTTTCGTATAAAAAAAATTTTTATGGAGAACGCTATCTATATAATTCCTAAAACATATTGACATAATTTCTCTTAAAGACAAAATTAATAACCTTTCTCTTTGAACGTTTGTGTAAATGAAACATTTTGTTATTAATTACAAAAATATTTGGAAATTTCGCATTGTTGGAATTGAAATAAAAAAGAAACAGAAATCAAGTTTTCTATCAAGTTTTTTTTAATTTACTGATTAAAAATTGTTATGCGTCAATAATGAGGATCGTGTATAATAAGATGTTTTGGATAGTTTAAAACCAATAATCAAATTTTTAAGTATTAAAATAAATGTATCTCCTTTACCACATAATAATGTCTTATCATAGATAAAAACTGTCTTACCATAGGAAAAATAGTCTTAACTTGAGGCGGACCATCAATCGAAAATCTAAACAGATTCATCCTAAAACTTACCTTGTATTTGTATCACATTTTACAGATTGTTTCGAAAACAAAAGGAGCTCTTCTTAAATCCCCTGCAATTGTTTCTCGTCATCGCAACAGTGGTACTACTCATTAAATCCATCTGGAAGAATAACTCCCCCAAAGCATGGACAAAGTCCGCACCGTTGTGTCTGGAAACAAGGTCCACAGACCCGTATTGGACGAGACATTGACGACCGAAGATTTGAGAGTGGCTCGAGAAGAGCTGCATGAGACACCCGAGACAAGAGAGACTACTTTGAAAGTTCTGAAAGCAAAACTAGTTGGTGAGTTGATACTTTTGGTACCTCAGTCAATCCTCAGTTCATATATCTCTACGTATACTGAATGACCATGAATGAAATGATGTGAGAGTTTTCACGTAAATCTAAATGAAGGGTTCGGGTGAATATCGGTCTATGTGCAAATGTTTCGAAAATGAAATTTTGATGGAATAATGGTCACTCAATATTAGACATTGATTCCTACAGTTGATTCCCAAGGAAACTACTAGATGATGCTGTGGATCAGTATCTAAGATCCTGAAATCGCGTTTTTGGGTGTGGAACAACGGTCTATGTGGAAACCAACTACTGCCGAATTCGTACTTCTTTATTGGGAAGGTTACGAAATCGCTAAGCCTCGCGCTTGTTGTGGTTTGAATCTTATTCTTTTCGTATTAAGACACAATCCACAACCATGGAAGGAGGGGAAAGGTGGAGTCGTCATCATGTAACGTCAATCGCCTTAACAAACTAATCTAATTTACAAAATGGTAAACAAAAGGGTGCATGGGGCACTTACCCATGTAATATTAACATCAGAAATATTATTGAATGTTTTTTGTTCCTCCTACAAAATTAGTGATAGGTAACATGGACCGTTATAAGGCCTGACGCTTCAAATGCAGAGGGCGCTAGTGTTTTGCTAACCTTTTAACTCTTGGCGTTACGTGGCATGGCACTGGAATGTAATTTCAGGATGTCACTTATATCCAAAACTGAGGTCAAACATTGTCAAAACGGCGATAAATCAAATTAGTTCTTAACTGAAATGTTTTCTTCCTCAGTAGTTTGTTTTTGCTTACACTGAAAGTCCCTTTCGTTTAAGCAAAAACTCGTTCCGAATGCTTTGTAATATAAAATTAATAATTGTTACTTTTATGTACAATAAATCATACACGTTGTGATAGCAGAAATATATCAACAACACTTAGTTTATGCCACATTCTGCAAATGCATCGTGTCGTCGCAAAACAACACCACTAAAGACATCGCAAATACATCGTTTATGTTTCAATCCTTAAGGCCAAACTATCAAGATAGCAGCGTTTACCACAGCTTCTCCTCTGTTCACTACTTGAACAGTTCGTCTCATTCGAGATGCAAACAGCATAAATATGATAGGAAGAAAAAGGTATCATGTCATTGACATCTGAGAGTCGTATTCGCGTATGTGATACCTATCGATCGTCAACACATCTTAACCCTCTTGGTGGTTGTCTCGACAAGGTATCTCGTCATAAGGAAAACTAACCAGATATTGGTGGACGAGATTTCTCGTCATTAGAAAAAAACTGGCCAAGTCTTGATCTCGTCATCATAAAAAATTGGCAATATCTTGATGACGAAATATCTCGTCATTAGCAAAATTAATCGGATTTTGATGGACGAGATCTCGTCGAAACCACTTGGAGGGTTAAATGCAACTCTCTGCGACTTGGGATTATTTTTAGTTCAATACTTTTTTTCTCCGACAGCCCAAAATGACTTCACACCTCGCACCGATGATATGTATCTGCTTCGATTCCTGCGCTGTCGGAAGTTCGACTGCGAAAAAGCTTTCCAGACCATCCAGGAGTACTACAAGTTCCGTAAACTGAACCCGGAACTGTACCCCACTCCGTCCAAGGTGGAGAAGGTGCTCAGAGCGGGAATCTTCAACATCCTACCGCACAGGGACCACAAGGGAAGAGTGATCTTCACCATTAAGCTCAGTAAGTCCTCGCTGAATTACTCTTTGAAAAGTCATAGTACCGTCGAACAGTATCGATAATGAAATTGCAGATAGACTTGCCAATGAGGCCGCGGTCAAGTGGAGATACTTGGCTCACTAAACTATAAGGAGTTCATAAAGATCTCGATCACTAAAGTATAATTTCGTAAAGAAGATAACAAATAACAAAATAATTGAGTCCCGACAACTTATGTCTCGTACCATAGAGATACCAACCTGGAGTCTCTCAAATATACGGATGACAGAATATGTCAGACTGCCCTTTCTAGAGAGAGGGCACATCAGATCCCTATTATTCGGCAAGGCCATAAGGCTTTTCCAACTTGCATAAAGAGGGCAGAGGTAGATCACTTGATAGAGTCGTTGATTAGCAACTGGAGGGTTGCTGGTTCGAAACTCGACCCAACCAAAAACTGTCTTGATGTGGGGTCTGTTCTATTGTGTCCTCAATCTATTGTGTCTCAATCTATTGTGTCTAAATCTATTGTGGCCTCAAATGTCTTCACGTTGGAGTGGTGTGGAAGTTTGGAAAGTGGCGCACCAACCCCCACGTACATGACAGTCTTTTAGTTGGACCGAGTTTCGAAGTCCTAACTCTCCGATTGTTAATCCGCGACTCTACCAACTGGGCTACCGCGGCCCTTATGCATAAAAATTGCAGATGCATGCTTCCCTACACGATAAATGACGCAACTGCTTTCTACTGGAGAAAAATAAAATCTACATTTTAACAACATGCAGAAGCATGTATATATTTAAAATCTTTCTATACATAAAACTAGAAAGTCATTTTTTAGTTGTGGCCCCATCACCGAAGTTTAAACGCCCTTGTTAAACTTCGGTGATGTGCTATACCCTCTTTGAGCAACTTACGAAAATATCCTGTGGTATAATTTACATGTTTGAGTAGTATTTACTAGATATAAAAATAAAAAGGGTAAATAAGGAAATTTTATTGCTGAAATGCGTTTTAAACCTTGGCTGATTGATAATTACAATATTGTTTTCGTTTCATAAAACGTAATGGTCCTTGCACCGTTAAAAAAACAGCCAATCATAAAACAAAAAAAAAAGGAAGTCAATTTGAGTTCCTACACGTGGCAAAGAACCCTCGCTTCGAAAACTTTATCAGGGCTTGTTTTTTTTCTTTGTCCTCGATCCTTCCAGAACAGTTCGATCACGTGCCATGCCCGGCGGAGATGAAACTACAAAACACGCTCCACAGCATGCTGGTTTTTAAGGTTGTTGCCTCGTCCTTGGAAGCCACTTCGCGCTGATATTAATCGCAACTGAGTCAGTTGTATAATTGTCTCATGGATGACCTTCCTTCTCTACCTGCCTTCAAACACAGATTACGAAGGTGTATCGGGATGTAAGATGCGATTACGTTAGTGACGTTGGACTACGTCTTACGGCACGATACAGATTAGCTGTGGACGCGTCATAAAAGTGAGAACGATATCAACTCATAACACCGAGGTTATTGGTGACTTGGGAATGGATGTTATGTCGTTTGGTTGTGCAGATATAAGCTGCCTAACTGGTATGGTGATCATTGCGGTACCAGTTAGGCGGCTTACTGTACTGCTACTTTATCTGCCACCCAGTAGGTCCTGGGTTCAAATCCTGGTTTGTAAACGCATGGATGAAAGTTATTGTCTCTGTTAGGTGTGGGGTCGCCATGAAGTTTGCCCTCTGCTGTAGCAACCTGCGAGTTGTAGGCGACGCATGTTCGATTCTTTCCTGGGTGTGTTTCTCTCTTCTTTGTCGGGCTGCGGTAGCCCAGTTCGTGCATCCACTTATACTCTACCATCAAAAGTGATAGAAAAGTGAATTTCGAGAAACTAGATTTGAATACAATTACTATAAAAACAGTTTCTATAAAAGGGCTCCTGTTATCAGATTAACCGAGATGCTTCATTTTTCATTTAAGTTAAATTAAATTAAATCAATTTTGCGACAATCAATGAAATTCATTGATTGTCGCAAGAATTGAATACTTCCAACTCTCGTTTCGTGTAACAAAATTTGGACAATAATAAAATACATGTTAGAACAGACGGTTACATTTTACAAGCAAGTTTCTCATGGCATAACGTATCGATTACAATAGATTATTAGAACGAAATTAAAACATGTTTCGGTGTTTTAATGTGTTAATTAAAATCTAAAATATCAATGCTATTGCATAGATGTCGGATACAGCAATGAATTTAATCGGCTTAACTCTCATCTTTTAGAAAAGTTGTATAGAGTAAAAAGTGCGCTGCTTAGCAAGGGAAAATTGATTTATTTACATCGTTCTTTTTTCATGCATTATGCAAAGCAAGAAGCGCGGAGAGCTTTGTGGCAAAGGCCATTTCTCCTTTTTACATTTTTAACTCCACCATGTTAAACTATCGAATGTGAAAATAGCAACTTTCTAGGAGTCAGAAAAAGACGTTTTAGTTAAGAATTCAAAATCAGCGCAATGACAAAAAGGATTATCGATGTTTCCTTGTACCCTTAAATTCTTAAGATTGTTAATGTGATTTTTATCAATCGGTTATTGTTACTTTACAAAGACACATTCGTTACTTTACATCACTTGCTAGTTTATGATTTTCTCAACATCTTTGTTTTAAAGGTGCGATTGTGCTACATTTAATAATCTTTGTATACAAATTCGATTAATTAGAAAAGGACAATGGTAAAAATGCGAGTGTGGCATATTCGAGACCTTGCAATGCAGGTATTGTGTTTCATGCGGATAATTGCCAGAGCTAAATAACGAATATGCCTTATTCGTCACTTTACAACATCCAGAAAGAAAGATTTTATAAAATTCTTGTAGTACAAAAAATTATTTGATACTTCAGCATAAATATCTGGAAAAAATGTGCATATTCGAAACTAACAGCTATTATTCTAAGTCGGTTATAAATTGGAAGCTTTGCCATCTGACTTGCCTCGCCCAATGCAACAATAAGATAGCAAATAAAAAAAAGCATTTTCTCACATTCGATAGTTTAACATGGTAGCTCAAAGATATGTGTATAAACTTACTCATTCTCATACATGTCATTACTTACTATTTTCTTGATCTTGATGGATGTTCTTTGTCTCCTAGAACGCTGGAACCCATCGGAAGTGTCTTTCATCGAATACTTAGCAACTGGCGTGTTAGTTGCAGATTACATACTGGACAATCCTGTCACACAAATCCACGGATACATTGGAATCTGGGATTTCGAGGGATTCTCTTTCAGACATTCCATACACTTCTGTTCGCCTAAGAATATCATGTTGCTGTGTGCCATAATGCAGGTTCGTGTACTAAAAGCTTTCTGAGTTCTTCAGTCTTTTCTGAGATTTCCTTTGTAAGTAAACCACCGGAAGACGAAGATTTTACTTTCGCTTACCCAATTCGAAATACCTACACAAGAAGCCCACGAACACGCTGGCGCCATCTACATTAGCGTCATTACACTAGCCTCTCACATACAAGGCTCTCATTTCAAATACTAGCCTCATCGTTACCACCGAGATAACAAGGCCAGACCGCTGTGACGTTTCGATCACGTGACTCGCTTACTAGTAGTCATAACAAACATCGCCGCATGGCCGGCTACTTGTGGATTACCTTTAATGTAGCGTAAGAAATTAGGGTTTTTTATACTATTTTACGGGAAAGCAAGTGCAGCTGCCAGTTAAATATTGTTATATAACATTTGTGGAACATTACAGTGTCAAGGTGTTAAAGGCTTTCATCAAATAACACGTTTAACGTGTGTCCAGACCGATTTCTTTAGGCTTAACCACGAGGCTATCCAAAATGCCCTTTCGATGCTGTGTACCTACTTGCTCTGGAAATTATAGATATGGTGATGCACCAAAAGTGGCAGTTTTCTCCTTTCCAGAGGATAAAAATATTAGAAAAAGATGGCTCAGGGCGATTCCACGAGCCGACTTTACACCATCAAAACGCAGCAAAGTCTGCGAACTTCATTTTCAAAACGATGATATCGTCCGGAATGTATCGAAATTCAACAAAAAAACTGGTGAGTGTTCTACCTTTTCCATGAAACGTCTCCGTTTAAAAGTTGGTGCTATACCAAGTATATTTCCATATTGCCGTAAATATCTCTCGAAAACTTGTCCCACCGTTCGTAAAAGCTGGGAAGATAAAATTCGTGAAACTGAGGAATCCAATTTATTGAGAGCTATCAACGAAAGCAAATATGAGTTCATTGCTCATCATGAATCTATTTCTTTTCAAAATTTTAATAGGCTACTAGAAATTCTGGATTCATTACCCCATAAACAAAATTGGTTTAAACTAATTGAGGAGTCAAAAGTTACTTTTTTCAAAATTTATTTTAATCTAGGACCTGCAACAAATTAGACTGTTGTAATACATTCAAATCTGAAAATGGAAACATTTATGTGGCCAAGAAATTTCTGTAGATAACAATCAAATAAAAACACCCTGTCACGTTAATAATTTGGAAGTTATTGAAAATTGTTTGAATTTTATAAATGAAATATCAATGAAAAATTCTTCAGCCAACTATGATAATAATCGCTTCAGTTGCTTTTACAGTTCAATTGCTTTGATTTCCCATTTTTACAGATTTAATGATGAAGAAAACATTAATTCGATTTCTTTAGACTATGAGAAAGGGTTTTCTTTTCGATTTATGGTCGCATTTGAGAAACTATGATATTGGGCGGTATTAAGCTTGATTGACGTGTGTATTTTAATTAATAAAAGTCATAAGCGAGTTTTTCGCTATATTTTAATTGAATTTACGATATAATTTTGGCTGGTTTTTTAATAAGTTATTGCTTTTACTATTTACGCACACTCTCTGTTATCGTTAGTAAATAAGGAAGAAAGACGCGAGGGTGTGGAAGTTTCATTCTGAGATTATCATAGTTTGACTAGGGAAAAACCATATTTACAAACTGCTATAATAATTTGCAATAACGCATAACAATATTTTCCTGTGGTCTCGACGTATATAGAATATATTATGTATCGTTGTAGACAGATTTCACTGTATTAGGCTTTGAATATTCCAATACGGCGGTGGTCGTTCGTATCGCACGTATGACTACTAGGGAAACGCCATGACGGCAGCGGTCAGGCCTTGTTATCTCGGTGGTAACGGCCTCATACATTTCAAAACTTCATGCAAAACTTTAAGGGGTAAACAACATGTAATTCACACACTGTTTTCTGTACGCAAGCAGCCTCTAGATGTGCTAGAGGATACACTATGGTACAGAAATAAAATAGCAAGTATATGAACATTTTTATTAGCCCAAATGTTATAGTTTGACAGCAGCTGTGCATTTACAATTTAACAGTTGGTGCTCAGTTTCGACCATCAGTGGTAATACACGCCTCACAACATCAATGCATGGATTGCCACACATGTTCAGACACACTTTCTGCCACAACGACTCTTGCAATAGGATCAGCTTCAAAATTAATAGTAGTCTCGTTCATAGCTTTGATTAGCTTTGAGGTAATCCCAGGGATTCTCCTCTTGATTGAGGTAATCCCAGGGATTCAGTAATCCTCTGGGATTAGCTTTGAGGTAATCCCAGAGGATAGAATCGATGCATGCTAAATCGGGTGATCGTGGTGGCTAAACGATGGGACCATTCTGGTCAATCCATTAAGTCCCAAAAGTACCTGTATGGACGTTCATCCCTATGTGAGCAGTTTACTTTTGCTTCCTTACATCCCCTTCAAGTAACCCTTCATAAACAGGAAGTTCCCTTCATCCCTCATAAACAGGAAGTTTTGAAACCCCCTGTTTTTGTTAAATGATTTATCTGTAATTGTGGTATCAACTCAGTTTTTTGTTTTCATAATACTTTAATTGTTTTGATGTGAAGCCTCCGAAGGCATCGGATAGTTAAATAATCGAAAACCGAGACCCTGAAATGAAATCTTGTTACGGAAGTAACCATCCATCTTTCACTAATTTCACTACACGGTACCTACTGTGGAACAGAACAGAGCGGTATGCTTTTATCCCTCGACGAGCGCGACGGTGGAGAACCGGTCAAGCGCTTCGTCGTCCAATAACTTAGCTATCCATGTACAAATTGGGATTAAACTGCATTTACCTTGTTTGATTTCATTCTTAGAACTACAAAGCACTTTAAAATCCGAAAAATATTTTTTTAACGAGTGTCTATCAGGTTTGGGACAATTTAGTTGACGAATTATTTTTTCTTTACAAAATGAATGTACTATATAAAGGAATTTTGCGCCGTTTTATATCAATCTGGAGGAACGAGTTTTTCTTAGTACGCATGTAACCCAATTGGTAAAGTCGTAGATTAACAACCGGAGGGTTGCAAGTTCGAAACTCGATCCAACATAAGACAGTCGTGTTCGTGGGGACTGGTGCACGTCAAATCTGTCGTGGCCTCAAATGTCCTCACGTTGGTGTGGTGTGGGAATTTGGAGGGTGGGTTGCCTGTTCAAGTATTGACCTCGTCATCTCACCGTGGTTCAAAATTACGAGGTGTTATCCTCAGATATATCGATATTGATCACGGACCGTCGCCAATAGCCAGCTGGGTTGCTCCAGAGAGACGTAAATTCAACTACCTGCCTATCTTAGTACTCACACAATTTATTTATTTTAATTTGAAAGTTATCAACTTAGTCTCCTGTTTCAAATTTAAAACAGAATACATTGTATCACCAAAAGTTATTTAGTTCGCAATTCTTTACCAGCAGTAGTTAGTCCAATATTAAGCTACTAGCATCCTAACACTTCAGTTAATTCCAAAAGTTAGCAGAAAAAAATGATTTTTTTTAAATTTTTAAGTAGCAAACATTTGTGAAATAAATCTGAGTTAAATCTATACTTTCACAGGACCGTTTCCCTGGACGATTTAAGACCGCCTACTGCATCAACTGTTCCTCTTATATGCATACAGCATGGAATCTGATCAGAACAGTTCTGAAAGAGAAATTTAGGAAAAGGGTAAGAATACGTGCTTTATGTAACATTTGATATATTGATTCCATCTTTACCAAATACTCTTATCAATCCTCCTGGTGGTTGTCTCGTCATTAGCAAAATTGACCAGATCTTGAATGACGAGATATCTCGCCATTAGCAGAAAACTAACCAGATCTTGGTCTCGTCATCATGAAAAAATTGGCGATATCTGGATGAGATATTTCACTATCAGATCTTGATGGACGAGGTATCTCATCAAAACCACTAGGAGGGTTAATGTAGTGTTTGTATCAATTTTCACTCTACTTTCCTGTCATTAAACTAAACTGTACGCAGTTAATATCATTACTCTTTATTCTTTGGTAATTAAATAAGAGTTTTAATTCTAGACTTAGCATCGCTTTATCATTTTATTCAAACAGCGACGAATTGTTGAAGAAACAATAGAAAATTTTTTGATGGGCCTGTACCTCTGAACAGATGAAAGATTTAAATTCGTTATGATAAATGTAGAGAAGTCGTGATTGTGGTTTGTAATATTTATTCTTTTGTGGGCATATTTGACACTTGTGTGTGGGCAATATATTTTTCACAATAGTGTGAGGCCCTTGCTAGGGATTTGCATCAGTCTCTAAGTCTAGATAAAAGGTATATTTTGGCTCTGCATGTTCTCTTACCTGGGATTCGCCGAACTTTGGCAAGAAGCCGGAATGTCCGTCAGGTGACGAACGGCTGGAACTCGGATGTTTCACACGAAATTGTCTGGTCAGAGGACGGGTAATCAGTATGGACACTGGTTTGCATAAGGAGCTGTAGTTGGGCTAGCTCGTCCTTTCTCCAGGGCAATCCTTCACTTTCCCCCTTCGTTAGGGCAAGGCGGAAGACTTACCTAGACTCTCGCCAATCCAGCTGAAAGTTCTGCTTATATATCTTCCGTGTCAGGGGAAAAGGGGTTAAGTCTGAATTTTAATGAGTCCAAAGGAGTCACAGGTGCATCATTAATTAAAAAATAATATACTGTGCTTATAATCAAAAATGAATCTACTAATCTAAATTACAATTATTTGTATCATGGCATGCTTCTTTTTCTTCCTGAATATTTGTGAAAGAGTGAAGGTATTCAACTTAGATTCCGAGTAGCCATTTTGACTTAACCCCTTTTGCCCCGACACGGAAGATATAGGAGCGGAACCTCGACATAATTCTCCAAGCAAGGGACCACCGTTGATCATGACATAACAATAAATATTACTTTTTTTACATTGTTTAATATGAAATATAAATCACACCGAGTTACAAGAGCCAATCAAAAACTAAATTTCTCTTCCATAGGTGCAAATTTTCGGATCTGATTTTAAGGGACTACATCAATATGTGGATCCTAGTATTCTCCCATCTGACTTCAGAGGATCCAATCCCAAGCTTGAACATGCAGATATTAATGGAAGGATTTTCGAAAAGGAACCCTACTTCATCTACAACCAGAAGTTTGGCTACTGAGATAGGAAATGCAAGTCTTGCAAGTAACTGTTGCATCGAACTCTGGATTGTGATGTCCTCTTATCCGCCAAAGTGTCCAATTGGTTCTGGACATTACACCTTATCATAACACTGAAATCAAAATGAGCTATAGAAAAGCATAGTCATGTCTATGTAGTCTTTCATTAGAACTTAACTATTTGTATTGTCAAGAACTGTCTTACTCGTTCGTTATAGATGACTATGGATTCCCATGGTAGGTTCTTGGTGATTGTCTCTGCATTTAGTGACCTACTTATGGTGAACTTGCAATAGTTCTTGTTTAATAGATGGAACATCCAGAAGTTACTGACTGGCTCAAATGATCTGACCAGGAAAATGTAGCCATCTGCAGGCTTCAGGTGATGGAAGATTGAATTGTTAAAAGTGAAATGTGCAATTTTAAACAATTTGACGCCTTGCAAATTAGGCGATGATTCTAGCAACATTAATTGAATGAAATAACACTTTTCGATTATCATTGTGCAAAAAACGTTTTCATTTGTTTTAGTCAAATATGGTGATTCAATATTTTTCCAATGATTATTCATCATAGCACTACAAGGGCAGAATTGCGAACCATTTGCACCACGGGGTGGGTTCATATTGACTCAAAATTAAATTATTACATAATTAATCCAAGCTCGATTTTAAATTTAGGTAAATTTAATGAAATGAGTATTATTTCCAAAAAAATTACATTATCTATGCATTAAAAAAAGTGTGGCATGTCCTTATTTATAAAATTGGAGAAATTTCTCACATCACTACCATGTTTTTCTGAACTGAAGCCTCTATACTTTTAACACGTTTGACTGCTTAATACAATCATGATCAGCCTTGCTTTCAACAATAGAAAATTTTTTGATGGGGCTGTCTATTTCTAAACAGGTGAAAGGTTTATGCAGTTTAAGAAAAATGTAGAGTAGAAATGATCATTGTGGTTTTGTAATATTTATTCTTGTATTATTTGACTGTAAGCAATATATTTGTATTTTACTGTATTACTAGTAGTGCGTAATAGTGTTTGATAACTAGATAAAATAGTTAATATTTGTAATTCGTCCATGGCTCAGGTTTTATGTGGACTGTTTGTTTAGCATTTGGATCAAAACTAACTGCAACTATATTTAGTCTAACGAATTATAATTCATTTGTTATTCCCATTTATGTTAATTTATATCATTTTCAATGTTTATCTAAAAATAAATGAAGATTACATACAAGGTGGTGAATTCTTTCTTTTAATACATATGCAGGGCTACATTTCATCAGCCATTTGAGACACTATACTTAGGTTGGTTGGTTTGGCGTTTTATGGCACAAAGGCTATATTTAGCTAAGCTGCACTAAACACAAGACGTCAAGTAAAAATGTTGTGAAAGGAAAAAGAAGGATTGGGAAATAGAGTAGTGGGACACTAAACAAAGGACATGTTGAAAAACCTACCAAAAAAACTGGCAAACTAACAATACAAAAAAAATCAAGCAATTATAAGACTTCAATTTTGTCCCAAATCTAACACAAAATTAGAGTTTACACAATTCTGAAGTTCATTTTAGAAATTAATGAATTGTGCTCATAGAATAATGGCAAACCCAATATATGTTTTGGAAATCTAAGCGATCTATGATCTCAAAAAACATTATTCCTTAGTCCCTCACATCAGTTGAGATGTCAATTTTCAAATATTTGTTGTGTTCAAGACACAAATTTGTTCAATCAAGAAACAATTTGTTTTAGGATAGGATGTCACACACAAGTGAGCACTATCAAGTTCGAGAATTTTTGGCAAAATTTGGAAAATAGCCTTCAAAGATACATTTAGAATTCAGAATGTTGGTTAAGTCTGAATTCTAACCTAGACGGCCTCATTACATACTACAGCAAACACATCAAGTAAATTAATTTCTTCCTTATTTACCATCGAAAAATAATTGTATATGCACTTTCAGAACATCTTTTAACTTCTATATTATGTCAGAAATCAGCTATCACCTAACTGCCCATAGGATATTAGCTAACGTAACATCTCAGAATGGGAATATTCTGCTTTGCCATATGGAATAATTTCTCATAAAACATAAGTTGAAAAACAGTTCTGAGAAAATGAAGGGGAGAGGATTCTACTCACTATGCTATACTCAGTGTATTTCTCAAGAAATGTAACTTTTATGCAAAGAAAAATGTCTTAATGTGTGGGCTTCACCAGTCTACAGATGATCACATTCTGGTCTAAAAAAACTAAAAACCTCATATTTAAAAATTTGGACAGCCTATTTTACTTATAAGCAGATGATGTAGTGTAGTAACCTCTTAGAATTTAAAACGTCTTCAAGACCTCATTTCATCAACAAGCTCATTTCTATACAGCAGGCCCCACATAGAAGGGTCACAAGCACCAGGGCCTATGGGTCCCTTGGGAAAAGTGTAAAGCTTTTATTATAATGTACAGTATATTTCCTAGGTTAAAACAGTTATAATCACTTCTTTATGTTCATAAATGTGCACAAATGTATACAGCAGCGATTTTCAACCTTTTTCATCTCATGTCGCACAAACTAATTACTAAAAATTTACGGCACATCAAAAGTATATTATATTTTCTGGTGTGTCGATCTGACAAAATATAAAGGGTAACAGATTGATTTACATAAAAAATAATTTTTATCAACCAACTAGTGGCATTTAAAAAAATATTTTTTGAAGCAATTTATTTATGATACAGTAGAACCTTGATTATTAGAGGTGATGTGAAGCAAAGCCACCTTGGATTGGATAGGATGTTAGGGTTTTATGGCGCAAGGTCCAAAAGCGGACAAGCTGAGCCAAACACAAGACAGGATATTACCCAAAAGTGCAAATTTTTTTTAAGATCGAGACAAAGATAAAAAATAGATTTAAGACGTGTAAAATGTATAGATGAGAATAAAAATATACAAATAGTCTGATGATAAAAACACGACAATTGATTGCAGTAATAACTGATGATTTAATTTACATATGCATAAATTTGATGGTTGGAAATTTAAGGTTGAATTATAAAAGAATTTGATAAAATAGATTGATGAGTCATTTTGAACTTGGAAATGAAGATAAGGGGTTTAGAGAATTTGTTCACTCTAAATCCCTGTTATGACATGCCCACCAGGCAAACTATTTCGAAAACGCTCATTCCAGTGAAATTCGAGGAATGCCTGCATAGAACTAAAGAAAAATTATCAAATGCTGTGTATCTAACAATGGATTGTTGGACATCTATCAAAATGATAGCTTCATTGCAGTTATGGCTCATTACATCGATGAGGAATTTAAAATGTAGTGTGAACAATTTTCAGGGCAGCACACAAGTTTAAACTTGTTGAAAGCCCTGAAAAAATTGCTAGATTTTGAATTGGAAAAAATCACACTTACAGTTGCAGACAATGCATCAAACATCAAGCATTGCATCCAGCAAATTTTAAAGTGGAAGTACCTGGGCTGCTTCGTACATATATTAAATTTGGTAATTAAATGTGCACGCGTTGGAAGCAAATGTCAACATCGCAAATTTCTTAACCAGAGTGTAGTTACTCACTTCAAAGGCACTGCATCCAATAAAAAAAATTTTAATTACTAAAAAAACACCTGGTGCAAAAACTTTAAAATTAATACTAGATGTGAGTACCTGATGGAACTCTTCCTTTTATGTTAAAGATACTCACTCTTGGAAGAGGCTGTTAAATCAACAGTAGCTTTAATTGACAGACGTTCCGCAGCTCACTTCTTGTGAATGGAAAATGGCTCATGAATTAGTAGAAATTTTAAGACCTTTTGAGTCTGCAACAAGTCTTGGGTGGCAAAAAATTTGCAACGGCTTCAATAGTTATATCCCTAACACTGGGACTAAGAAAAGTGCTTAGCACTAAAGAAAAGAGATTATTCTGCTAATATTAAGGAAGGTGTTATAAAGCTATTGGATGAAATGCGAGAAAGATTCGGAAACGCTGAATTGAGTACTACCTTAATACTGCCATTTCTAGATCCACGTTTTAAAAATGTGGTGTTCAGTGACCAGCGTATAGCTGAAAATGCCAAAGAACTTGTCATTTCATTAATAGCAGAGAAAATTTCAAGAGAAATGGCAAATCAATGTCAAGAGCCTGTTGCTAAGAAAGGTAAAGGTAACAGTGAAAACGCATTTTCTGCATGGTCTCATGTCGATACTTGCATGGCTTCCTATAAACCAAAGAAAGCCACCTTGAATGATGTGAACATAGTGAAACAAAACAGCCTTCAAACTATGTTAGTAATACTGCTACTGAGATTCGTAAAACAAGGATCTCAAGTTGTGGCAGGCAACATTCTGCCCACCAAACCAGATCAGTCAAGGACAAAGTGCTCATGCTAGAATCTTTATAAAGAAAATTCTCTCACACACACAGTATCAAATTCAACTCAGATAACAAGTACACTAGGTTAATCGGAATTCAGAAAATCAAGGTTTTACTTTACTTCATAATAGAAAATTCAAATTATTTGTGAAAACACTTGTTAAAAGTTCAAAATTAAACCATTGGAATGAAATACACAATTTAAACTGTTTCACCACCCATATGGCACACCAATGTGCCATAGCAAAGCAGTTGAAAATTGCTGGTAGACAGCAAAGGGGAAGAATCTGCATTTGAGTAAGCTATACAACGTACTTGCATATATTTTTATTTCATGAGCTCTTCGTCTAAATCAGTATTGTGGTTCAGAGTGCATATGTAGAGGCCTGCTTTAGAGCTTCTAGTGTTCTTCCTATATGAGAGCATAAAGTTTAAACTTGATTTCTTAAAATGGTTTCCAGAGGTTTGGGAAGATGTATGTAATCTTTTTGCAATTTAATTCTTGGTATGAATTATTTTTATAGTTTGTGAAATAAATGCATTGTCCAAAGCACATATCAAAGAAATGAATGCTACTAAATCTTAAAGTGACAGAACGATAAAAATCACAAGAGAAATAAAAGTATATTTATTATAAAGATTATTCTCAATTCTTTTTTAACAAAGTTTTATACAAAACTATTCATGCATGTATGTATCATAAGTAGAGAAGGCCATACAAATCCAATTCTGATCATTGAAATAAAAAACTGATAAAACATTACAATGCATATATGTAATATATGTGTCAATACATTTTTAAACTGACTTTAAAAACACATAAACTTGAAACACATCAGTATAAAAAGCATGTGATAAAAATGCTTTCTGCAAAATTGTGCTACCAAAAGTATCTCATCTTCAAGCACAACAAGTGCCATTTCTCGCTCAATTAAAATGTAATTGGTATCATGATGGGATCCATCAAAACCAATGATTTTTTTGGAAGAGATAAAGGAATTGATGAAATACTGATCAGCGATTAAAATTAACTAAAATACATAAAAGGATTTTCTATGATTTCTAACTTATAAAATCTCAATACCATACAAAACAAGAGGAAATTAAGAATAATTTCAAATTGATGCATCACATTTTCCATTCAAAGCCCTACATTTCTCACGTCCTGTACAAAAATAACAACTGTTAAAAATCTGATCTCAAGATTAAACAAATAACTCAAGTACAACAATTTATGCACTTGCATCTAACAGGTGCAAACCACTTTCAAGTTTCGTCTCTAATAACTTTGTCGCCCAACTCCTAAAAGTTGAAATTAAAACCAACAAAGTTCAGATTCACTGAATTTTCAAATGCATAACAGTGATTCTTGTGATTATAAATTTTTTTTATCAGAAAGGATATTTTTTGTGATTCTCTCATCATCTCCTTGGAGTATCAATACTTTACCACTCTGTAGATGATGTCAGTGGATATTTGGACAACATTAGGAGACATGTTTTAAATGTGTTTCCAGTTCAAGAAAGTCAGTCCTTCATAGATCATCATCTCCAATTCCTTCAAAAGCATCATTTTCCACCAAAGGCTTTGGTGAAGAAGGTCCATTTTTGATACCATGTTTCGATGAAAATTTTTCCTAGATTCAGAAAAAGTATAAGTCAATATAATTGTTAAATGTGAAACACATCAGGCAAAATAAATATTTTATAATGTTCTAAAAATATTCTACAAAATTTTCAAATGGTAAAAAATTTATGCCTGCCACCATGAACTTGATAAAAAAAACAGTTTGTTTGGAGGTCACAACAATATCGATTATTTTCAATTTTATCAGCCTGCGTCAATGGCATGCCAGCCAAACATTTATAATTCGAAGAGAGGATTTTTGGAAGCATAGAAACCAATGCTGATGTTCATAAAGGACACAAAAAATTACAGTTATAACAGATAGCTACTACAAGTTGAAAACTGCTAAACAAAATACACAAATAAAAAAATTATGTTAGTTTTTAGTCATATTGGCAAAAATTCCCTGAAAATCTCGTCCCAGTTCTGTCAGTGCTAGAAATGTGTAATTCAACCTGCCCTCAGCAAGGCAAAGAAAACTAAAATGACATTTGGGCTTTTCTTTCATAACACAACTGTGTGACAAATGCAATATATGTGAAATCCCTATTTCCTAAAGTCGACTTGACCAAGCAAATTCTTCTGGCAACTTGCCAAGCTGATTCTAGTGTCGTCAATTAATTAATTGCTGCAACACCAAATGCTGAATTTGGCTAACGGTTTTGTGGTTTTGAAAATTTCACTAATTTAAAAGGAAAGATCGGAACAAAGTAGTTTACAGGAAGAGTTGCTGTGCCATGGGCATCATAATCCCAAAAATCATGAACAGAAAATGCTGATTTGTTGAAAATTTGATTTTGTGAAGCAGCATATTGATAAAGAAATGAAAACTTCACTTCAGATAAGAAAATGACTCCAAACGTTTTGAGTGGAAAATTGTTTAGAATGTGGAAGAAAAATACACAATGGGCAGTCCAAACAGAAGTGTGTATCAGTTTGAGTGGTTTTAATAAGCACATATTAATACTACCACATAACCAAATCAACTAAACACTAAATTATGTATTGAAATTCAAATAATTTTACTTTATTTCTTTCCAAAACATCATTTGAAAGTTTAAATTTAAAAGAGTACAGAATAGTAGTTAGAGGAAATACAATTAAAATGAACTTTGGAGCCTTATAGGATAATTTCGATCCCAGTAAAATTGTGGAAACCAAATCAACAATATGAAATTTAATTATGGAAAAGTGCTCAAAGCCAGTTCAGTTCTAGCAACATTCAATCTGAACTTTCACAATGCAATTTCCTAAATTTCAGTACAAGAAAAACATTTTATATTGACCACTCAAAAAGAGACTCATTAAATGGAGTACACAAGCAAGCTCTGACATGAGGTACCATCTTATGAATTCAGCTTCAGAAAAAATCTGGATACAATTACAAAGATATTTACCGTTATTTTTCTAACTTGGTCTTTTGATCGTCCTATGAGGTTGCTGTTGCTTGTTTCATCCCTCTGCAATATTGATGTTAGAAAATTAGATTTATGTTCTAGAATGAACAGTACAACTTACATTAAACAAGTCAGAAGCTTTGTTTTTGTTATCTGTGATAAAAAAAAAAGGTGGACAATATTTAAAGTTTCAATTTTTTAAATATTGCATTATAGTATGTATGTATTTACTCACACTTAAAATTTTTTACTCACATAACTGAGAAATTTGGGAAACAGATATTGTAAAAAATAAAAAGGAATCAGAAAGTGAAAACTATGCAACATAATAAAACCAGATAGTATTGTGGACAGGACAAGTGAAATACGGAGCACCTGCTGTGCAGCAGCTCTTCTCCTCATCAAAAAAGAAAAGAATCAGAAAATGAAATTTATTAAATGAAAAAACAAAGGGTGGAATGGGCTGGATATCTTAAAAGATCAGGAGAGCCAAGTTAAAGGACGCCATCTATCAGAGCGCAAAGGCATTAAAGAGGAGACTCCTCCCCAGTGTCACGTGACGAAGATGGGAGCTTTACACTGGATGTCAAGTAGGCAGGCAGACAACCGCAGCGCTGCTGATACTCTTTGCATGAAGCAAGTTACAATTAAAGAAATTTAGGGGGAAGCAGGAAAGAATTTAAGGGAAACATTCAAATTTAACAGATAGTCCTGTGGGATAATTAGGGGTCCAGTCAAGTCCTTAACTCAAGCGCGGTTATAAGTTTGATTTGCAAATGTTAGGTTGATGGGGTGAAATTGAAGTCGCAGACATCAGTACCCAAACAAAGCACTCCACATCTGCATTTAGGCCTCTGCGGTAAGGTATGAAACTGTTGATGCAGGATGGCTCTAGGCCTTTTTCTGCAAGCTTGCAACAGTTGGGCCATAGGGTGGAAGTGACCTGAGTGCCTCTTTGGAACCTGAGGTAGTTTTTCGAAGAACTTGGTCGAAAGTTGCTGCAGGAATTCAGCAAAGGGTTTAGTTTTGAGGTCCGAATGGATGACTTCATTCCGAACATAATAGAGAACTTTCGCAATCATACGTAATACATGAATTTGGAAAATCTGCAGTTTTTTAATGTTGTTAGCACAAGTAGAATCCCAGACTTGAGAACCATATGTGATGGTCGGCCAAATGATGGCTTTGTAGAGAAGAATTTTGTTTTCAAGAGAGCCTACTCTTGCCAGCTAAGAGCTGATATAATTTAACACGGGCAATAGCACCAATGCGAAGAGTGCGCTTAATGTGCTCTGTCCATAGTAGTTTTGGATTGAGGACAAGCTCTAAGTATTTATACCTGCGAACCCAGTAAACAAGTATGCCAAAGAGTGAAATAGGGGGATATTAAAATATTCCAGGTTTCCAAGGTCAAAATTGTACCATATTTTAGTTGGATGTATCTCCTGGAGAAAAACATGCAGGCGCACTTTGAAGCATTCACCTTCACTCGCCAAAGAGAGCCAGAGCTGCAAGTCCTGTGTGTATAATTTCACTTGTAACAGGATGTGGTGTTTGTTATTGGATTGTGTGATGACTGCGATGTCGTCAGCATAAATAGCCAACTTCGTGTGCAGAGTTTTGGGGAAATCATTAACAAAAAGGTTGAAGAGTTTCGGTCCCAGTAGGTATCTGGATAAGATCGGGCGTTTGGAAGAATAGTCATTGGGACCCATTCGTATGTTAGACGAACGATTAGTGAGATACGAGTGGATGAGATTAACAAAATGGGAAGAAAAACCAAGTCGCATGAGCCTGTAAATAAGTCCTGTGCGCCAAAGGCCAGATTGTATTGTGGCAAAGAAAAACCATATTTAATGCATTTTCAATTTGAATTAGGGCACATGTGCACCATAATAAAGATGATCACTTTAAGTTTCATGATGATCACCCAAAACAAGTTTCACTGTACTAACCCTCCAAGTGGCTTCAATGAGTTATCCAGTCCATCAAGATCTGGCCAATTTTGCTGTTGACGAGATATCTCATTATAAAGATATTGCCAATTTTTTATGAAGGGATCAGATCTGTCTTCTTCTAATGATATTTCATTTATCAAGATCTGCTAATGGTTTTGCTAACGACGAGATACCTCATCAAGACAACCACCAGGAGGTTTAACCAAATATAATGATTATCACAATTTTCTTCATGCATATGAGGCCTTCAGCCTTGTCCTATTTCATCTTATGTAGAGCTACATCTCTGGTTTGAGCCCAGCTTTACCATACAGCTCTATTCCTCAACCAATATCCACAAGGTTAGTTTCGGTCTGCCTCTTGGTCACTTTCTTATTGGGGCCCAAGTTAGGGCTATTCTTGGATGTTCTGTAGAGAGCAGTTATAGTAAATGTCTGATCAAAATCCACCTTCTAAATTTAATTTCGAAAGTAATGGGTTTTGAGTTTGTCATAGAATTTTCATACTTTGGCATTGGAGATAACTTGTGGCGAACAGTTTTCAGAATTTTTTAGATATTAGTTTCGAAAGCATCTAACACATTTCCCTGGAATTTTAGTTAGCTTTTAAGTTTCAGCACCATACAATAATACAGATTTTACTGTTGCATTAAAAATGTGTAGTTTCGGCTTTAGTTTAATAAAGTATGAAGATTACTAAAAATGAGCTTACATTAGCCGTATGAACGATGCCATCTGTGGAAACTGATCGACCTACATTAGAAGAGATCTGGTGGCTGCTTCCATCTCTTTTCATGTAATTCCAAGAGCCTCGACGTCCAGCCTTTTCAGTTTTCTCTTCATTCTTTGCACCATGCCGCTTCTGCAGAAGTTCATCAACCATCCCTTGCAAACACACACTCATCAAAATAGCCTGAAATAAGTATATAAATTATTAACTGCATTTTGTCTCAATTTAATTTAATACTAAAAACACTGGAAGCGTTTTCCTGCTGTGTATCGTTGACAAATTAAAAATAGCACCAGTTAATGCCAGATTCAGCTCAACTCCCAGGACCACTTAGGAAGATGATCGACATTCTTGGGTTTAGATACTTAAATCCTAGTTTCAAATTTATTTATTGCTATATATTTTTGCATTAATTTTTGTTATTTATATGCAAGGATGTTACTTTATAGACATATTTTGCAAGTTAGTTAATCCAGACCACTGTATTGGGCAAGGCAGAATTTTTTTAATTACTTAACAGTTTTTTCCAAATTTGATTATAGAAAAATTGTCATTTTTATTGTAATTTATCATTTATTTTATATTTATAAAAGATAATTTGCAAGAAAAACTGTTGCCACAATCAAATTTAACTATTTAGAATATTTTTTTGATTAAACACAGAAGACATTCACTCTGAAAGTTGGCGTTTTTCAAGCAGTAATGCTGTACAGAGAAACGCACCTTATAATCCTGGCCCAGAAGACAAATCATTATCTACATTACACAAACCTATTTCTTTGTTTCAAATTCATCAGTCCAAAAAAATTTAAGCTGCAAGTAGAAAAACACGGGCAAAGAAACAGAAATAAAACTGCATGAACAGCGCATGAGCAAATCAAGAGTACCGAAAACAACTCACTTGCAGTGTATGGGCAAAACAGCTAAGCGATTAATAGAAATGCATTGTTTTTAAATCAAAATTTTTAAGTCATAGAATAAAATAAAAATTTCCTTTTAAAAGTTAGGATAAATATATCTATCGACAGAAAAATTTGAATAGGCTCGAAATACTGCAAAATGCAATTTACACACGTATTCAGACTCACCAAAAGTTGTTATTGTCATCAACCTGGGGTGGTCTAAATGAAATAGAGCATTAAAATCTAACAAAAAATTTCCATCCTGAGGAAAGATGTCTTTAATATAGGCAGTCTCATAAAGCATGCTTGCACATGCTCCTACATTACACATTGACATCTCCCTTTCAAAGTCTAAAATGGGCCAGTCACTTGCATTTAAATGTCTCAGGTTGTGCATCGTTTTCAATTACTATTTCAATGACAACATTCACAAGCTATTTTTAATCATATCAGGCACAAAAATGATGATTCAGAGTCCAAATCCTTAAAAAATTGTAAATCTGTTATGTGAACTATCCAAAATGGTGGATGGTGGTGATCTCTCCTGTTTCGATTTAGATTCCAACAGTACTGCCATAGCCGTCGCTTGTGAAATAGTAGCTTAGTAGCATAAATTCTCAACAGTAGTAGCAAAATTAGTCTTCTTTTAAAGCTCATTTTCGTAGCAGTGTTAATTAGACCCAGATGTAACATCCTTGTCACAGGGTTTGCGAAAAACACTGTGGAGTAGAAGTAAGAAGCTTTTGGTCTAGCTTGGCACTCAATTAACAGTTCACATTTTTAACAGAAAAATATTACATGCCTCATTGAAGTGTGATCAGAATATCTATAATTTAAAAAAAACGTTTTAAACGCTTATGTTTACCAAACATTTAAAATTTTATACCATTCGAGCGTAGTACAACGAAGTCACAAAAACATTTTCCTCAATAAAGTAGAAAGCATGAATTGGTGACCGAAACAAGGATCTATGCTATTGGTTAAAAAATGCGGGAACATAACTCTTGTTGACCCGTGGTACATTTTCAAAAAAGTTGTTAAAACTTTGAAAATGGAAGCTTTTGAGTCAATTTTGCTTTAAAAGTTACCCAGTTGCCGAAGTTAAAAAATAATAGCAAAATAGCCTTTAGTCACCTGTGGCATCCCTGTGATAAAGAAACTGGATATGTGAAAAAATAGAACAGATGATGACAATGCCTAGAATAATTTGGATTTATACCATTCAGAGTGACACAGAATGAAAATGTACAGTCGCGCAGAAAAAAACAAAACACCCCTACATTCAAGCAATTTTTACAGTAGGGAAAATTCAAAGATGGCATTCGACAGCAACTAACGTCTTCTATAAATTCAAATACATAAAATTTGCATAAGGGGCCACCTTCATATTAAATTGAGCACTAACTTCATAATTTCCAATGAAAACCCCCTATTTTGACACACAATTTCAAACCTATATCAAAATTTAACTTCAGAAACCAAATTTCATGTCAGTCTTACCGTTTCGAAGTTATGAGTACAGAAAGATTGGAGCTCCTAATGTTAAATCAGTTTCAGACTTTTATGGATATCTTCCTAAATAATATTTCTATAGCACTGATATTTTATACCATGTTATTGTTAAACGACCCAAACAAAATCCACTTATTTTATTTAAAAATAGTTTTAGTATGCAATAATAATTAAAAAATTATGAATTGGACCTTACTATATTTTGATGGGACTCGATTCAGAAGGATTTCTAATATGACCATGCAAAATTTCAGCTCATTCAAATCGTTAATTCTTGAGTAACACTAAATTTTCCTCATTATTGCGATTTTAGGGGGCAACCAAGGGTTTAAAAAATGTCAGACAAACCTCAGATAATAATTCTCGGATCGTTTGCACATGTAATTCTCCAATCGTTTTCACTTGCATAATAAATATAATTCTCGGATCGTTTGCATGCACTGACAAATATGTTTGAAATAGTGTTCAAATTTGAAATTCCAGTAACTAAACTACAATTAATCTCTATCTACGAATAGCGATTTTCAATGTGGAGATGATCCCTGAAATTGACAGCAACTTTAACATTGAATATTTCCGGATATAAAGATAGAGTAGTCATGAAATTTTATATTTAGACTAATTTAACGATACAGAATCTGATTAAGATGTCAAAACATGGTGTTTCTATTGGAAATTGTGTGTTTGTACAAAATTTGATATGAAAACCTAATGCAATTTTTTTGCATTTGAAATTGTGGGACATTATTCCCTGTTGAATGATACCTTTGAATTTGCTCTACTATGAATAGTGCTCGAAATAAAAGGGGGTGGTTAGGGGTTTTTCCACGACTGTACAATATGCAACTGATTGATTTGCTGGAAGAAATATTTCACATGAAAGTAATGTTGTAATAAATACCCTGTCTTGCAATGCACCAATGAATATGTTGTGACATCAACAATCAATTAGTAAAAGCACAAAAAGCAGTCAAAATCAAAAATTTATCTCAAATGCAGGAAATAAACTAGAACATGTAATTTATGTAGAACCAAGGCACACGCAAAACATGCTGTTCAGTCAAGTAAATGGTGTCTGGAAACTGTGCCAAAAAAATTGCTTATTGGTGTACAAATATAAAGATATTGTATAATATAAATTTGATAAATGGATCTTAAAATCTGCACAAATACTGTGTAGACAAAAAATAACATATTTTCTTTTATTTTCTAAATTTTATTGCTTTATTTTTGTTTTATGAGTTACTGTACCTCCTTGTGGCATAAACATTCATAAACTTATGAAAATATTCCAAAATATGCTTCAAGTTAACATGAAAGATCATAGTAGTACCATTTAGATTGTATACCTATTTTATGTAATTTATTTACTGGTGTCGACACTGGTGAATGTTACAGGGTAACTGGACTTTCAGTTGCTCTAGTATTAAGAAAAAATGAAGAAATTAAATTAATGCAATATAATTTGCTTTTATGTATCAGACAACAGAGAAATTAGAAAAACTATATATTCTCTTTTTTATTATTATATTTAAATAATTTAAATGCACTTGATATTGGAAACATCAAATTGCTATTACCTGGTCACTTCGAATACAAATCCATCTTAAATGGTCTTTACTCATAAGATACTCAAACGAAAGCTCAAGCTTCAATTTGGCAGGGGTAGCATGGCTACTATCATTGGACTCAGACAGCTGAAATAAAATAATCATAAAAATAAACAAAGATGAAAACACCCAAAAGAGCAGATAAACATTTAAATTGGTTGGTTTATTTTGAATTTTATGGCACATGGGTCAAGTTGCATCAAACATAAGATGGACAACAGTAATACACATGAAAGAGAAAAATCTAATGGGTGACAGCAAAGTGACTCCCAAGTTTACCAAGGACAGAAAACCAACGACCTTAAAATGAAATAGACAGATCATGTGGGCGGAGTCACTGTCATAAGATCTCTGAAGGGTAAATCATAAATTGACAGCCAATTAACTATTGAAGCAAACTAGTTTTCAATCACAGTATATAATTACTTTAACCAATCAATAATTTAGGATTCATGCTTTTACCAACAACCACGTGACAGATCTTCAAACCAAGCAACTGGTAGAAATAACATGAAGCTGAGGGCACACATGCCCCGACTATTTCATTTAAAGTCGATGCAGTAAACCTCATGAGGAAAGAAAAGATCAGGTACCTCGAGTTCATGAAGTTTCTACACTCCTAAAGGAAATGTGTCCTGTTGGACAAACACCATTTTAAAAAATGTTGAATTATTTCATTTGGATATCCTTTGCCCAGAAATATAAATTAAAACACTTCAAGTTAAATATATGAATTTATTAAATCACGAATACTATGGATTGGTTGTTTTGTGGTGCAAGGGCCATATTTGGCCAAGCTGTGCCAAACACAAGGCAATGGCAGGAAAGGAAAGAAAAACTTGAGTAAGTGCCCTGCTCATTCAAGTTGCTTATAAAAATGTTGTATTAATGTGTACTGTTAAGTTTTAAGGTAAAAACTTAACAATGCATGTTTGGTAAGGGAAAAGTGGTGTAAACATGCATTGGGGACAAGATGACGCACTGAGACAAAGACAAGTGGGTGAAGAGTAAAAAAGGGAAGTTATTCTGGAAAATTATGGGACTTATCTGTGGATAATATATTTATGAAGTCAATTTAATATTGTTTTATATGTAACATACAGATATAGTAATGTATATATATATATATATATATATATATATATATATATATATATATATATATTTAGAGTTAGTAACTACCAAGTTTTGAATACATAAGTACAAGTGTATTTAAATACACTTGTACTTATTAAGTGTATTTAAATACACTTGTAATATGGATCTTTAAACCCGGATATACAAATATTAGTCTACACAGATTAGGATAGATATACGTGTACCCATGTCACAAAGTAACACATGAAATCACAATCTCTAATTTAAACATACAGAAAATCAATCTAACTATATATGGAAGTATTACAAGGCTGTACTAAAATTAGTGTACTAACCACTCAGTCACTAAGTTGACTACTTTATGCACAGGCAGTTTACAATCAATACTATTAAACATATTATCGCTGAAAATATCAAAGGTCATTAAAATCACTCCTAAAGACATCAGTCAATAGAAAAGAAATGGACATCTCATTTTTGCTCACTTATACTAAAATATGAAAATGCATTTTCTGTGAAAAATGCTACTGGTAGAAATGAACAAGAAATAAATGCTAGTAGAAAAATGAATAAGAAAATAAATATTACTTACAGACGTTGTAATCCTCCAACATTTAATTCGGGTTACACGAAAGCTAGCTTTGTTTTCAGATGCCTATGACACAAAAATATCTATATAAATTCCAAATAAAGAGGTCAAATTTAAAACTTTAAAACACAAGTTTTCAGGTATTAAAAAAAGTTTGGCAGTTTAATTTTTTAGAACATATGATACCTGGGAGGCATATGGCACTACATTCAATTTTTTTTAAATAGACTTTACAATTATCTTGTTCAACTTTTTCATAAAATTAAGACTAAAATTAATGTTATTTCAACAAATTATGATTATCATTTTAAAATAAGTAGCCAAGTAATAGAGGAAGTAAAAAGTAAACTGCTCTCCAGCCTGAAAAATTTTGTTTTTGTGACACATCATCCTCCAAGGTGCAGATGTATAATGAATCATGCACCTTGCCAGAAGATGTTAGGTAATATTATACACTACAGATACTATCTATCATAACAGATTTGTATTTACTTATACAGATATGCATATGCTCTCCAATTTTTCTACACCATATTTACAACATACAGCTTTTGATCTCGCAATATTTTAGCTTCAAAAGCTCAAACAAATAAAATTACACCAAGTTCACAGAGGAACCTAACATTTATTCTTGAAGTTGCAAAGTATTGGAAAAGAAAAACATTGCTTCTATTTGGCATTCTTGGCACTTTTGCACTATCATGTGATGAAATTTTCAAATTGTTTTCTTTTGATTTCTTCTTTTAGTGAACACAGTAGATTTTACTTTAATAGTAATTACACAGTAGAAACTACTTTAAATATATCAGTTATAAATTTTGGGAATTAAGAAGTACAACATACTTACAGGATCAGAGTCAAAGTGAAATACTAAATCTCTGCCACCAGCACTAATTGTAACACTGGTGTTGGGTTGTGGATAGTCACAAATGCAACCACGGAATTGAATATGGCCATAATATTTCAAGGATTTAGCACGCTGAAGGTACTACAGAATAGAAGACAAAATTATTAAAAGTAAAAAATATTTTCCCTAAGTTAATTGTAAACATATAAAACACTAGGTCAGTTCCCACTCTTCAAGTAAAATACCAATAGAACCTTTTTAAGGCTATTTTTTAAGACAACATTTCAAATAGATCACAAGTGCATAAGTAAAGAAATTTTCATGAGTACTATATTCGAATCTCACAAACACAGTTTCAAACACAACAATTTTTAGCTAACCTATAAATATTATTCCATTGACTTTTAATGTCACTTGATCTTGAACAAGTATTATTGATCTTGGTTTCTGAATGCAGGTGAACTGAAATACAGTGTTGTAAAATTTAAGAAAACCAAAATGGAAAATCATTTGAAGGCCCATGGGAGACCTGTTGATTAAAGCAACTATAAAAAATATAACAATACTCAAAATATCATATAATTCATAGTTCCAGCAATGTTTTCTTGGTTTGATAGTAGGCTATGAGATAACAAAGAAACTAGATTTTTAATAGCAGTTGCTTCATATGTTGTATTAATACTGTACAATTTCTTATGATGATTTTTGTATGCTCAAACATGGCACTGTGTCACACTTTGTAACTAATGGAATTTTGTTTTTGTCTTGTACCACACCTTTCTCCACACCACTCTGTGTGTCTAGTTAAAATACAGTTGACACACATTTTAACTAGACACTATTGCCTTTTAACCTACAACACACATAACTACTAAATGGTCACACCCATTGACTAAAAGAATCATAGAAAGAATTGGTCAAGAAGTCTAAAACTGATTAGAAGTCAAGCAGAAAAGACTGCAGGTCGCGTGGTGAAATTGCATTCTTCTTTTGAAAGTTTCCTTCTAAAATCAGCATTAGTCAAAAAAAGGAGAATAAATTTTAATACCTTTTAATGTACCTTAATTCTTTAACTTTTTCTATGTGCCTTGAGATTCGTAAAAAGGAGCATCAACTGTAGTATTACTTTTCATATAACATTTCTAAACACTTGATAATAAAACTATGTTGCTAAAACGCAAATATATTTTTGAGAGGTAAATGAAAAGCCAATCTTATGAATTAAAAACAATGGGAACTGCAAGTTGCACTTAGTGCACACAAAATAGAAGTCAAATAAAAGCTTTTCTAATCGTTAACTATTAGTAAGTTATAAAAACTAGTACCTCTTTCTTGGAACCTCTTGCTTGTAATGCAACAAGTTTCCTTCTAGAATCAGCATCAGCTCGTGTCCACCCTCGTTCTAGATCACATACAGCTTGGACATATAAGAGATTTAGGCACACTTTGTCTTCCATTAGTTCTTCTTCATATGATGAATCCCAATAACTGCAAAAATAGCTCTGCATTAAATTTTATATATTAATCTTAATTCTCATACAAGGGAAATCTCTCATCTCTATTAATCTCTCTCATATTAATCATAATTCTCATGCAAGGGGAAGACAAATGAATGTTCTTCATTAGTCAACAAACAATAAATAAAGGATTTTTATTGTTTGCTAATGATAATATTGATCACTAATGTAATCCTGACATGGAAGTACCTTTGTTTTGCAATATTCCATGGTCAGATTCAGACAGAATATGTTAGCAAATAGCAAACCAAACTCAGATTAGATGCTATTAGGATTTACTTCAATGCATAAATAACTATTAAGAAACATAATAGAATTTTTATCATTACAGAAACCCCTCACCTAACTGCTGGGTCATTCCATGTGAAATGAGTAAAAATCAGAAAAACTTGTAGCCATAGAGTGACGGATTTTCATGAAATTTGCCACAGGGATTAAGTGTATGCATAAATAACGATATCCTAAATATTTTGGCTCAAAATGAAATATTTTGGAAGTTTCAGGCATTTTAAGGACTTGCAACTTCGAAGAGCAGTTGTGAAATCGCCTAATGTTGCATGTTTGAAGATCTTTCTCAAAAACTAATTAACGTAGACAACAATATTTCATATTTTTGTAATCTATGAAGAATTCTCTTTTTTATCTATTTGGAAACAATCTTAAACATCATATTTAAGCTAAAATTTAGTAGCAAAAAATAGAAAATAGTCAATTTTGATAGAATTAAAAAGGTTTCTACGGGCTAAAGGAAATTAAATGCATCATTGAAATTCATGCCAGATACAGTGCTAGGTATGATACAACTACTGCTGAAATTTGGAAATCGGCTTTTATTTCCTTCATCTTCCAAACAGCAAAGGAAAATCATAAAATGTCATTTTCCATTTAAAATAGGCACACAAAATTAAATAAAGGACAGTTCTGACGAAAACTATATTTTGGAAGAATATAGTTTAATGTCTATATTCCTTGCAAAAAATCCAGGATTGCATTTTGAGTCCCAAAGCAACAATAACAAAATTAGTAAAATGCAAAAACACATTCTTGCCCATCCAATCAATTGCCAACTTAAAGTTTAGTCACCAAACAACTATTCGGATGTTCTACGATGGCTTACCATATTCCATCAGTATCGCACTAACTGGCAATGTTTATTATCACCAATCATAATATTTCCTTCCCATTCTATGCATATCACTTGTTTCAAATGGCAACAATGAAATACGAAATTATGTTTAACTTTCGACGGAAAAAAAGCAGGATATCAAATCACAATGGAAAAAGCTTAAACATTTAAAACTTTTACTTGATTGTCTTCAAATTCATTTTCAATCTTATAAAGGTCTCTTGTTCAATTTTGTAGTTGCTTAAATTAAAAATTTCCTAGTGCTACTGAATTCTTGAAATCTTTACTTATTTCACTAGTGATTGTGATAAATATGGAACAAGGATTCGTGAGTTATTCACATTTGGGAGAATCGATTATAACAACGATGTTTAAATTCAATTTCTTACTCTCAAAATTAGTGTTTACCTGACTAATATAATTCTTAATATTTACAAAACGCATTTAATATTCACAAGTATTAGTATTTAATACTGACGTTTCCAAAGGAAAAAGCAAATCGAAAAGGCTTTTCTAACAAAATTAACTTTCCACTTAATTATTTCACTGATGGAAACACTCCTTGGATTAAGTAAAAAAGACTAAAAAGAAATTTCATGTGAAATTTTGCACGTGACCCATAATAATAGTTATATTTCATTCTTATATTGCATTTTTTATATTATCGGAGGTTATAACTTATTATCAGCTGCGATAAAAAAGTAAAATGTATATCTAGTTAAAAATTTTCGTGAGAAAAATAATCAAATTATACAATTATGAAAATTTCAGGACATATAATAGACATCTTGCTCTTTTATGATGAAAAGTTATGATGTTTTCGGAGCTTTCCTTCACAGTGAAATATGCATTTTTAAAAATTGAAAAAAAAATCGCATTTTTCCATAATTTTACTTTTAAATGTTTTTTTCTTTATAAAGGAGTAGAAATACAATCACCAAATTATGCCATACTATTTGTTAGGAAAGGCTCTTCATTAAGAATAATGTTTAATATTGTCTTTCCATTTCTAGAGATACCAGAGCAATTTGAAATTTGTAGCAAATTGGCAAAATTTCTATTTTTGTCGATCCCTCAGATTCAGCAATGACGGCTATTAAATTATAGTCTGACGTTTTCTAAGAAACCCTTTTCTGAAGAATGCAAAGTTATAAAAATTTTAAATTTGTGCCAATAACTTATTGTAATATAGGGTTGCAAACAGGCCACTTTTAGTGCAAGAAAATCTAAATTTGTGTGACCTTGAACTTTAAAGGTCAATAATTAACAAAATATAGATTTCTGAAACCTAATATTTTGAAGTTGGTCATTACTACGTGACCTATTTAAAAACTGATTTTCATTAAAATCGGTGATATGCCAGCCACAGCCGATTTGCTCATTTTGAATGGAATGACACTGCTATGAAATCTATATGAAATTCAAAGGATAGGATGAAGTTTGCACATGTAGTAATCTGATCAGATAATTAATTAAATCTGCATTGAAGGGAAAACTGTCAATGGGTAAGTTCCATTGCAAAATGCTATAAACATTACTCAATGTGCTAATATTTTTGACCTATACAATTAATTGATTTGCCAAGAGTAGGAAAACTCAGGATACTTGACCACATTTCCAAAGAAATATTTTTATAATTATTAATTCATGATTGAACTATAGAATTTCATTCTGAATATAATTATATCAGTTTTAATCTGAAAACCACATGCCTTTTACGTATTTACTATTTTTAAAACCAATTCAAGTGGTTCAAGTTTTACTTTGAACCATGGTGAAGGGAGTTTAACTCAATTTTATTTCAATCAAAATATATAGAATTTGTTGTCCATTAGACTTTCTGAACACAAATGCAATTTTTGAATCATCTCATAATTATTTACGATTATACATTTATTCCCATGAATTCTCAAATGATATACAAATAACATTGTACAGCATATCAAGACATTGTATATTTTAAAGCAAAGCATATTCATAAAATACACCTACAATTCATTGTATTTGTACTATAATGTATCATGTGAAAATAATATACACTATATTTAATTTCCAAACGAACCTTTTCCTAATGACCAAAAAGTGATTGTTGCCAGCAGATTTCACTGAGAGATATGCTGATTCAAAATCTTGTAAACGTCTCTCCACTGAAAATAACCAGAATAAAATCAGTATAGCCAAATAATTTTTAGATTTAACAAACATATTTAAACAAGATGCTGACTTACCCGACAGTTCATTGTTGCATTTATTAACAAGATAAATACAAAAGTACCACATAAACTTTTCATCAAGCTTTAAACTCTTACATACAGCCTGAAAAGAAAGACATAAAATTTATTTTTCTAGAATATACATTACAGTTGATATAAAGACACCCAAGAAAGATGTGTCAACTTAATTTCGTGAAGATTTTTAGAAAGAGAACTGCAGTCTATCAGAGAGGAGCAAAAGCATGGTTTTATAGTCATTGACTCTATCTCAATGGTGGAGAGAAATTGCACCAATACAAACCTGAATCACATTTTAATGTAAGCACTTTTTCTGCCCTCTTTTACTTTGAAGTAGTGATTCAAAACATTCATCTTGATGAGTCCTCATCAAACCAATATTCAAATTGAGACAGTTGCATTTTTATTTTCATATCTTAGCAATACAAGTGAAATTAACAAGCCCCCTGTTATGCTATGTAACCAGTATAGTGCGGCTCCCACAAGTTGACAGCCGAGTCACATGGTTTAGAAAAAGTCTATTATTTAAATAGGTTGAAACGTAAACAGTTCCATAACTGGCATCTAGTGCAGGCTCTGGTTCTAAGTTTATTATTGTGCTGAAAGCGATAGTAGTGATAACCAGTTGATGGGTTGGTTTTGGATTTTATGGCACAAGGGCCATACTTGGAGAAGCTGTGCCAAACACAAGATAATGTCAACTGTAAAAAGAAATGAAAAGGAGGAGAAAGATCACTTGGGGATCCTGGAGTCACAATCCCCATGTTTGCCAAAGACAGTAAACCCATGGGAAAAGAATAGATCACTAGCCTGAAGAAGATATGCCCCTGAAGGGGCAGCAAATCATCCATGGTGATATGGTGATCGCCATTCATGCTTTTGGGTATAGCAGCCTTCTCCTAACCAACTATCACACCTTATGAAAAATTACTGATCCAAGGTCGACTGCCTTCTCATGGGAACCACACATTATCAGACATTTGGGGATATAGATAATGCAATAAATTGTAAATGTGATACTTGATGTGACAAAAATCATTAATGCACAAAATACCAAGAGGATAGACCATTTCCATTGATTGAATAGACTAAATAAAATTTTTTAATTCAGTTGTTTAAATATAAGCTTTGACAAACTGGCAAAAAGAGGGTTACCAAGAACCACTACCATCAACTTGTGTTAACTTTTAAGGAGATATACATAAAGTCAAATGTTTCGAATAAATTTAGAAGCGAGCTCTTGTGTGATTGTTGCCAAGGTTGGTTGGTATTGGGGTTTTATGGCGCAAAAGCCATACTTCGCCATGCTGTGCCAGACACAAGACATACAATATCAAGTAATAGACACACACAAAGAAAATTTTACTAACACAGAAGAGAAATACACCCAGGGAGGAATGCATCTGCCAGGAAACGAACCTGCGCCGCCTACTACTCGAAGTTTGCTAGTGCAGTGGGCATACCCACTGAGCCCCAACTGTTACCAAGGACATCATCCAGATGCAACGCTTGAATTTCCTGGAGACAGGGTGAATCTAAACACCTTTTCACTATACAAAAGTAGGTATTATGGCTCATGAAGTTTATGCAAGGAGTCAAGATTTTCCACTTTGCACCAAGTGAAATATTCTGTGATCTGGCTTTGCCTGAGCACCTTCTTTCCTGTATTGGAGTCACTGGGAGGATTTCTTTAAAAGTCTGGTGCTGGCTCTCAATGAACTCAAGACTAATAATCTTTTGGACCTGGTCTAACTCAGACTATGCCAAGTGGAATAAGAAATAAGATCCAGTAGTTTTAAAGTAAGCTATATATAAATCTGCAGTAAAGTAACTATGACTGCGAGATTAACCTACAAGGTACTTTTGACAAATACATGGAAATTGAAGCATCTTTATATATTATGATTTAATTTGATCGCTTTCAAGGGAACATATTGTCATTTTACTATCAAAACCTTGAAGTTTAATTACTGTTGGTTTATGAGGTTTTAGCATTATTAGATTACAAATATGTTTACCAAACTTGTTTCTAAAAAGCTCCTAAGTCTACAACAGTCAGAAAGCCCTCAATCTATGAATTTTTAAATATTGTATCCCATAACTGGTAAACGAGTTGGTATCTAGCTTTTCACCGTGCCTGAAAAATTTTGATTTCAAGACTCTTACCAAGTTTTGATGGTAAATTGATGATAATCCCTTTACCCTCCAAATCGTTTCTCTGAGGTATCTCGTCAACACAATCTGGCCAATTTTGCTAATCATGAGATACCTCGTCCAGATGAAAACTACTCTATTTTGCAAAGGACAAGCCCATGGAGAGATAACTTGTAGGTTTCGCTACAACAGCTTTGCTGTGTCCCCTCACACTTCTCAGCATTCTTGCATGCGGTTCTCATGTGTTTTGATAATGTTTTCCCTGAAAATTTCAAAATAAGACACACAAAGAAAGCTTTATCTCTTAGGTTTCCAAGCACTGCCCTACAGGCAAACACCTTTCAACCTATTGAACAGATGAGTGAACATCTGTCAAGTGACTTTCTAGAAATAAGAATCAACAATGGCAAATTCACAATTTAACAAATAAAACCTCAAATATTCCTAAGGGTAAAGGATTATCTGCTTGGATCATTAGGCATGGAAGGGAGAGGACTCATTATTGAACTTCAAAACAGCTGGGGAAGGGACGGAATGAATTTGCAATATTCGATCGTCTGTGCTTTGTTAATTCCAAGGGAATGAATATCCATGTAGGAAAAACAACTAGTCTTTTGTACAGAACTGGTGTCAATTTGGAACAGGTTTTTGTATCAGACACTGGTCAGTACAGGGCAGTTTTTGACACGAAGATACCAAGAGCTATCAAGAGGGTTAATTCTAATTCTTCCTTCAGGAAAATAATTCCCAACACTTACCTTAAAACAGAAATAATTTTACAAATGTTAAGTTCACTGAAAGAACACTCACTTCCATTACTGTAGTTGTGCGAGCGAGGGAAGAGACTCTCACAGTAACCTTCTGCCAGTTCATGAGATGAACATCCAGAGATACAACTTCCTCTTTTGCATTTTGTGTCTCTTGTTGTGCTGACAAAAGGAAGCCAGTGAACACATCACTAGTAGAAATGCGTGTATCTTGACTTACTAAAAAGGGGGAAACAAAATCTGTCAAACTTTGTTCAATAAATTTGTAATAGATTTTCTTTAAAAATACCAAGACATTTATAATGGTCATGGGTTGGAGTCTTAAAAATTGTGAGTTTTGACAGGCTTTTGTCCAACACAGTTTTATTAGTGAGTAAAAACTTTACAAAATAAAATTCACTCACAAATATCATATGGATTTTTACTGCACTGAGACTGATTTTCATTTAGCTCACAATCGAAGCAATGAAAAATGAATTAAGCATTGTAGTCCATTTATTATGTTTATTCTGAAGAGCAAATAAGATTTTTTCTGCAAAATATAAGTACAGTAAGAGTTAAATAGTAGCACATTTCCAATACTGGTAAAGATGTTAACTTAAGATCTATAAGCAAATGCCAGTTTATATGTGCAGTTCATGCATGCAGGATTTTCAAAATTTTACCCAAATACAAGAACTAGGATAAAGTTGGTATAAAAACCAAGTTTTTAGTTTCAAAGTAGAATTTAGTAATGACAAGTTTTAAAAAATTGGTGTCCTGTGAAGATAATTTCATTCACTTTGTGATGAGCTTGCAACACTCACATTGAACCTCATTCTGGGAAATTAATGCCTTTTCTGTCCACACAATTCTGTTTTTCACAGGCTGTTGGTTTATGGGGTATAACTCTTCCCTTAAATCCATTTACAACAGGATCAGATTTTAACTATTCTTATAGCTGTTTCAATAGATATGGGAAGTGACCATAGAAACCTTTTAGAATCTGCTTTCCCCTTACTAAGTTTTTAAAATTCCTTTCCACATAACTTTCAGTGGTACAAAAACCAATATCTCAGAGCTGTAAGGGATGACTGGTATTTGGGGATTGGCATAATATCATAAAACTGTAACATTATGCCTATACTTATATATGTTGCTATTAAATGGTTATATACTTATTCATTTTATTGCTGATTTAAAATTATCTTCAGCATAAAAGAACCCAAAAAAGAAGTTTGCTGCTTAGCCTTATGCTATATCTGCTTTATCCAACATTATTTCTCAAAACACCTAACATTAAAAATAATGTAGTAATATTTCTTGCCTGTGTATTACAATCTCTTAACAAGCCCTTTATCTAATTCAGGAGAACAAAAAATATAATAGCTTTAGAAAGGCATACATAAACAGGAAGTTTCCTAGACAACCACAGCCCATGACTGTATCAAAACAAGACACAGCCACCAGAATCTACTATCTATTCATCCTAAAATATTTAAAACTGCAAAACTTTTAAAGAATTAAGTTATAATTTTGAAAGTTTTACTTTCCATCTCAACAGAGTTTGTAGTTAATGAGGCAGCTTTTCCATGAATTACCCACTTTACCCACCTGGCCCTGTCAATCACATTTCAAGAACTTCCTCCAAATTGCAAGGATCCCATTTTGTTCATGAGCTTTCATTTTCGAGATTAAATAAAATTTATGCATAAAAACCAGGATATTAAAGAGTGAATATCATTATGTATGTAAATTCAAATAAAATTATTAAATCAATCAGCAGTACACAATAAAAAGGAAGACATTTTGGGTTTTTATAAGTGACTCCCACACTTTACTCTCCTTGAAAAAGTGGACTCTCATGCCATTTCCTTTTATATCTCCATATTGTTTTTCTTAATTTTCCTGGAAGAAATACCTTTTTTTTTATTCTCTGCGGCTTTCAGTGCATATTAATTAGTGTGTTTCTTACTGCATGTGTTCTGTTTTTTGCTTTGTTATATTTTTATTTCATTCTAGATGTTTATCTATTTTTTTATACATTAATCTATATGTGTGTGTATATAAACATATGCCAGAAGGTGCTTGGATTGAATTGATTAACTGTAGATTGAAAAAATTATCAGAATAATTCCATGTTTTAGAACACTGCAAATATCATTGAGTGGCCAGAAAATAATTTTATAACTCCATTTCAACAATTGTATCATTTCTACAATTTACTACTTCATCTTAAATTAAACAATATAATACTTACTACTAACCTTTTTAATGTTTAAAAATCAATTATTATAGCACAGTGAGGTGTACTTGTTTGCATTAACCCCACAGGACTTTTCTCGTATTAAAAAAAATTTGACCACAACTGTAGTTAGCCAATATATTAGTATAGTAAAAATTAGTACAACTAAAATATTTTGATTCCAATGAGTAGATGCTCTTGTTTCTTTAAATCCAACAATTAATCACCTAATACATCAGAGCTAAACCAAGAAAATGAGATATCTAAAAGAGAAAATAATTTTGATTGTTCTATATATATTAGAAATACTTAAATGTTAGGTATTGTTATCATTAAATCTAATATAGGTGAGAGGCATTTTGACAGAAAATTTTACTAGCACTGATTTAGCTGTGCATTTCAGATAGAAATTTAACTGATGAATCACAGAAAATTAATGAAATTATACAAAATTAAGTTACATTTAGCGTATACTTCTTTTATTAATTGAAAGTTGGAATAGAAGCAATCACTTTTCTAGACGTTCACAAGTTTTGTGAATTACTTAGAGATGATTCCCATTGAGCTGTTGAAAGATGATTATTTTCTATTATAGATAAGATAAACCAGTTGGCATTTCATTGATTGCAGCAATAAAAAAAGTTTTCTTTGTGATATGTTTTAGATAAACAGGGTCCAGACAATTGATCAATGAAAACTGTAAGTATCATTATCTTAAACTAACAATTCTTACCTTCAGATATCCTTTTATCAATGCTATTAAGAACAAAAGATTGTATTAAACCAGTTACTAGGTTAGGGTGTAACATTCTTACTAACACTGTGAACAGATACTAATTTGTGTTACAATGCAATTCAATATATCTATCATATTCAGTATTCATGATAGAAATTTGATTATATTTTACCTGTTCTCACTGTTTCTTTATCTTTTGGAAGTTTTAATTGGTTGAATGCAAAAAAATTGATCCTCAAATATTTTTTTATAAATCATGGCAAAGAATTCATGACTGATAGCATTTTTGCTATAGACATTTAAGAATTCAGTAATTTTGAAGACAAGTTAGGTAATTAGCAAAGGCAAAATTACAGTTTTGGTGCAGATATTGGGATATTTAAAAGATTTTTAAAGCATGCTGATATGCATCAATGGTATTTTCTATGTCTAAAATATTATTTTGTTCAATCTGGAAGATTTATTTTGTTTAATAATAGAGAATAACCATCTTATATTTCTTACTTCTGTACATATAGTTTCTGCCCCCCATAAGTAGAAAACTAAATAAACTTACTATCTTTTCTAATTGCTTTTTAATTGCCACCACAAAAATAACCATATATAATTCTAAAATGTGGTGGCAACAGGGTTCAAAATTAGGGGTCACTAAGTCCCCAATTTGCATCCATAAATTGCATTTTCACAACTGAGTTTAGGGATCCAGTCATCTTTTCTTTACAGCTAATTTTCTGAATTTATCGCTTGTTTGGCATAAATTCCAACTGATTAAATGCATATTCTTCCATCCAACAATAGACTTACTTTTAAAAAGGGGCATCAAAGTTCAACCCCTAGTATGTTTATACACACTAGGTGTTTATAGTCACTGTTTATGCACATCGGTGAAAACAAAATAAATTTAAAATTGCACCCTAGTAAAATATTTTGGCAACTGAGGGAAAATGTTTAAGTGCTCTTAATGGTGACTATTTGCTCATAGTTTTTAACCCTGGGTGGCAATAAATTCTGTAATTTGGGCATTGGACGTAATTGCTGTCGAATGAATTGAGCTCTCTAAAGGTAGTTTTACTTGATTTATTTTTGGAAATACTAATTTGAGAAAGTGTAGATGTTTTCTGAGAAAATGAAAAATATTAGTTTGAATCTGATTTGATTCAAACTAATTTAGGGTCATTTTTTACTACTCTAAGGCCCAGTTTGAATATGGCATGAAACTTAAATTAACATACCTAGCTGTATAAACTTCTCCAATTGGGCTCTTCTTTCTTCAGTCTGTGTGGGAGTCAAGGGGAGTAGCTTTTTTGGAGGGAATGGCGGAAGACTGTTTGGACCAAACTCTCTGCGCAACTGGTCATAGAGATTGTACAGCTGACGATATCTCACTGTGCAATGAAAGGCCCCATTCACATGCAGGTTGTAGGCCTAGAAATACAGGAGCACATTATTTACAAAAGTAGAAAGAGAAATCATCATATAATGCAGCTCGGGTGAGAAGGCAGATGACCTTGGATAAATCCATTTGTAGAAAGGAAGCAAGTTCAACACAGAAAAGGGGTGCCATATACAAAATCATGAATAGAGTTTTGCCAAAATAAAATCATCCTCACTTTTGGCACCAACCAATAAACTCGGAGTTAGGATCTGCACAATAGACCAATCGTGGAAATGCATTGTTTATGTTTACCTGCCTTCTTCCTGCCTTCTAATTGAATGAACAGAACCATTTAACAACTTGACACTAATGCCAACTTGCCAGAGCCAGACTATAAATATTATTTTATTATCAGTTTAACATTTAAACAAATTCTTTATATTACAAGCACTCTTAACAATCCAGATCAAGCCCCTTTCACTGTACTGTATTATTTCTAATTTCAGAAGAAAGAGGATAAATCCTAGTATATGGTGAGGTCACTAAAGTTCACCAAGTTGGCACCTTATCAGCAATGTTAACTATAATCATTTGGAAAAGCTTAGCGACAAAAAAGTGAAATCATGCCAAGGCCACTGTCAACAAGGACTTCGCCCCCAAAAAATTACTTTTTTGGCTCGGTAAGTTACAAGATACCAAACTTTGAAAGCAACATAATTAAATTGAATTACGTATGTATTACTACAACTTTGTTTTCATTTTTGTACAAGCTTATCTGTGTAATGCAGTTATTCAAAATTTACACATATCTATAAAAACAGATATAAAATCAATTAAGATGTAAAACTACTTTCAAATACTAACTACTTAGTAAACTATTTGACAGACAGAGCTGAAACAAATTCACAAAATTTGAACATCTCTAGATACTAGACTTACTTTAACTATACCTGAAAATAGCAATAATGGCAACTTTTCAGATTATTGTTATAACACATGCATCAATGAAGGAAATTTCTTCTGAATGTTTAAGATTAACATAATTTATGTTTCAGATTAGATAACGTATGCAATGAGAGATTAAATTACTGCAATTTCATGAAACAAAAAGGCATACCTTTAAACTTAAAACTAAAAAATACAATAAAAAAACTAAACCTGTTTCATGTAACAACCGTTAACCAAAAACAAATTTGGAAACTGCCTTTTTGACTATGGTACAGCTTCCGGAAGAAGGCAGTTGAGTCACACGAGTTTGAACGAGTATATTAGTTAAATTAGGGGACTGGTAGTATTGTAATCCCTTCCTCAATTGGCATCTTTAGCAGATTCCGGTTAGTATGCTTTTCGTTCAGTGTCAAAAATGGCAGCATTGATAACAAGTTGGTACAGGGAAAACATCCAGGACGATCGTCATTCATAATTTTGCATACTGCAACCTTCTTCTAATGTGCTTTCACAGTTGTCCAGAAATCAACTAACCCAAGGGCAACTGCCTTCTCCTAGGAATCACTTTTGCATGACCACAGGAAATTTCCGGTTTTATTCAGAAAAAACATTAACATTTTACATTGATTTCTCTCATTCAACCTATTCGTTTTAAACGTTGTCCTTATATGCACTCAGATTATGATAGCTCACTAAGCTTCATGTGAATAAAATATAAGTCGACTTTAAAGTTGAAAAAATATTTAGGTCGTATCAAGTACTATTGGTTATACACACTTCAAAAAACAATCAATAGCTTTTTCATTTGGATAATTTGGACAAATTTAATTCAGTACAAATGAAAGAAAATAAACGCAAGACAAAAAATCATGAGTGAAGACATAAGAAAATTATTAAAGTCGTATCAGATGAAAAATATGTTCGCGGAATAAGATTCCGAGTGGAGAAGTAAATTTCATGATCTGCGATTAAAAGTTGCATAACATAATTAAACGATCGAAATAATTGAAACACAAAGACGTAAAATAATAGGTTTTCGAAATAACATGTGAAACAGGATCGAAATTAACATTTCATATCAGGAAACTTGATAAAAAAATCAACTTACAATGTAAGATGAGCTGTTGTCATCTTTAACTTCCAATGTATCTGGTATTGAAAAATGCATTTTTTAAGAAATCGCAACAGATAACAGCCATATATAGAATACGAAGGACGGCAGAAATTAGTTTAAATTATCAAACAATTAAAAACACCAAAACCAGATCCAAATCAAAACATCTTTCACTTGTCAAGGACTACGATCGACGGATACGGTTAACAGCCGCCGTTTTTTTAACATACTTAAAACTTTTAGCACTTTCTCACAGCCTATCTTGAAAAATAGGTCATTATGATGGGATGCCTTAATAAAAGTGTAAAATTCTCTTGCTTTATTGAAATATTATCAGTTTTGATTGCTCTCATAAAGGTGATGTGAAAAGGTGTTGAAATGTGAAAAGGAAGTTTATGCTCTTTAAAAAAATAAATGTTATTGTAACCAAAAATTAGATTAACCAAACAAATTAAAAAGTCCGTTATGTTGCTCCAGTTCAATGTAAATTCACCTACTTACCAAATAAAAATTTATCTAAATAGGCGTTCTCTCTAAGGACAAAATGGTTGATGTGAGCAACGTTTTATAAAATCAAACTGAAACAATATTCGATAGGTTTTCGGGGCCGTCGTGACTCACTGGATATACCCACTGCACTAACAACCTTCGAGTTGTAGGCGGCGCAGATTCGATTCCTGACATGTGCATTCCTTCCTGGGTGTATTTCTTCTGTGTCAGTAAAGCTTTCACTGTGTGTGTCAATTACTTGATATTGTATTGTGTTTTGCGCAGCTTGGCCCTTGCGCCATACCCAAACCAACCAATCGATAGGTTTTTCTTTATTTCTTCAGTCCCATTTGTTCTGTGGAATCTTTCCCTTTGGGATTGATACCGGACTGTCACTAATAGTCGGTTGTGTACTTAAGTGTGACGTTAGTTAAAATACCTACTTACCCATTTGTTGTGTCGTCATCTGACCGTGGTTCAAAATTATGTAGTGTTGTCCTCGGATCTTTTCCTTTGGGGGTTGATCCCTGACCGTCGCCAATAGCCCGTTGTGTTGTTGCAGTGCGGCATATTACTTGTATCTGCCATTATTTTGAGTAGATATGCAGTGATGAGACATTTCATTGATAAAAGGTTCAGCCTAATCAATGTGCAAACTCTACCATGGTGGGTGACCATGTGAGAAATCGCAATGAAGAGCATATAATTATAGATGAACTTACCAGATGGAACTTTGGACCACCAAAAGAAAGAAATGCATTTGACACAATTTGATGAAAATAAGGGTATATAAACTGGAAGGCATTTTTCGTACTTTATCCATGTGAAACACTAGGAATACTTTCAATAGTTCAAACAAAATAACCATTTTTCCTTTACCTAAATAGGGCCGCAGTAGCCCGGTTGGAAGAGTAACGGATTAGCAACCGGAAGGTTGCGAGTTCTAATCGAACAAAAGACCGTTGTGTACAAAGGGGGCTGGTGCACGTTAAATCTGTCGCGGTCTCCATATGTCCACGTTGCCGTGGAGTGGAAACTTGAAAGTGGGGTGACAGCTCAGGTGTGACCCCGTCATCTGACTGTGGTTCAAATTACGTGGTGTTGTCCTCGATTTTTTTTTCGGGTTTGATTCCGGACACCGTCGCCAATAGCACGTTGTGTTGCTCCAGTTCGACGTTAATTAAAATACCTACCTTTACATAAATAAAACACAGTGAAACTGTCTGCCTAACACTGCTCCAACCACAAGTCTGGATGGTGGCAGTCATTGTAGGAATAGGATTCGTTCATTTTGAGTAGGGGTGGACTGGTGGATGTCTTACTTTTATTTTGCTTTGGGTGAATGTTGGAGGCATAAAGGTATAGTTTACAGTATAAATCTTTTCAGCAGCAAGTAAAAATCATAACAAATATATTTTCTTTTGTTATTCCATTAGTGTGACAAACCTGAATACTTTCCTTCAAGCATCATCCTATGGGAATGGTATAAGGTCTGCTTCTAAGGCAACAGATATCAGCAGGTAGGAGCAGTTCTTGTTTGCTACAATATACTGCTTCCAATAGATGTACAACACAAGGATTCGTGAGTTATGTACATTTGGGAGAATCGATTATAACAATGATGTTTAAATTCCTTTTTTTACTCTCAAAATTAGTGTTTACCTGACTAATAATTCTTAATAGTTACAAAACGCATTTAATATTCACAAGTAGTAGTATTTAACACTTGCGTTTCCAAAGGAAAAAGCAAATCGAAAAGACTTCTCTAACAAAATTAACTTCCCACCTAATTATTTCAATGATGGAAACACTCCTTGGATTAAGCAAAAGAGACCTTAAAAAGAAATTTCATGTAAAATTTTTCACGTGCACCACAATACTAGTTATATTTCATTCTAATACCGCATTTTTTATATTATCGGACGTTATAATTCATTATCAGCTGCGATAAAAAGTAAAATTTACGTCTAATTAAAAAAATTTCCGAGACAAAAATAATCAAATTGCAATTATAAAAATTTCGGATATAATATACATCTTGCCCTTTTATGTTGAAAAGTTTTAATGTTCTTGGAGCTTTCCCTCATAGTGAAATATGCATTTTTAAAAATTGAAAAATCGTATTTTTCCATAATTTTTACTTTTAAATGTTTTTTTTTCTTTATAAAGGAGTAGAAATACAATCCCCAAATTACGCCACGTTATTTGTTAGTAGACTTTTCATTAAGAATAATTTTTAATATTATCTTTCCATTTCTAGAGATACCAGAACAATTTGAAATTTATGGCAGATTGACAAAATTTCTATTTTCGTCGATCCCTCAGATTCAGCATTGACGGCTATTTAATTATATTCTGACGTTTCCTAAGAGACCCTTTTCTGAAGAATGCAAAGATATGAAAATTTTAAATTTGTGTCAATAACTTATTGTAATTTAGGGTCGCAAACAGGTCACTTTTAGTGCTAGAAAATCTAAATTTGTGTGACCTTGAACTTTAAATGTCAATAATTTACAAAATATAGATTTCGGAAACCTAATATTTTGCAGTTGGTCATTACTATATGTGACCTATTTACAAATTGATTTTCATAAAAATCGGTGATTTGTCAGCCATCCGATTAGCTCATTTTGCGTGGAAGGACCCCCAGCAGTGATCTCCAATCATATTAACATTTCAGCGACCCTGGTACATTTATCACATTTCTTTAGTTCTTGATGGAAACATTCTACTTATTCTTCATTTAGTGTCAAAGGACTTCCAGGAAAACGTCCAGTTGTGAATTTAAAAAAAATATATTAATTCTTATTGACCACCCCGACGCCTTGAATTTCTTTAATATACAGGGTGAGTCTAAATTGTTTTTACAAAATAAGAGGGGTGATAGTGCCCATCCAGACGAGCAATAATGACCATGGAACATAGGGTCGCATTCCACTCTGAGAGGCGGAAAGGAGTAAAATTAGAATTTCAACATGAACTTACAACAGTGTTGGGAAAGCGAATGAACGATACCAAAAGTTGCACGTGTCGTTGCGCAGTTCACACCGGCGAAGGAATGACTGGCGCACCCTCTCGAAGATTCCTGGTGTTGTGTTAATTTTGTCTGCGGCAACACCGATTCTCGCTGCGAGATCTTCAGCCGAGTCCACAGGCGTCTGGTACACTAAAGATTGCATGTGGCCCAGAAGAAAAAGTCCAGTGGGTTGAGGTCCGGTGAGCGAGGAAGCCAAGCCACAGGTCCGCCACGTCCGATCCATCGTGCGCTACCGACCAGGCCATCTTGCTTAGGAGATATGCTACGTAGGCAGGTACAAAACGACGTCAGAGGCGATGACTTGTTCATGCTCGACGCGTTTCGACTTTACTCTTTTCTGCCTCTCAGAGTGGAGTGCGACCCTATGTCCCATGGTAATTATTGCTCGTCTGGATGGGTAGTATCACCCCTCTTATTTTGTAAAAACAATTTAGACTCACCCTGTATTTCAGATGGCTACGTAGTTAAGATACTTAACGTTATCCAAAAACTTAAGGAATTTTTAAGGAATTCAAGCTTTCTTTAGAATTTTTCACCCTCTGAGCGTCACGAGATTTCCGAGTAGTGTGGTTTCGCTTTTTACTACGTTTAAGGACTAAATCACTGCATCTGTTGGTTAATAGAATGAAAGAAAACATTCTATTGGTCAAGAAAGCCAAAACTGGTTTGAAGTCATGCAAGAAAAACTACAGGTTTCAGAACGGATATATGCGGGTACGCCTCTCAGAGGGTTCATTTCAAGTGGACGGTCTTCATTCAGAATACATTTTTATGATGTCTAGTCCAACAAAAATATCTTCTAAAAAGTGCTTCTCCAGTTAGAAGGCAGATCACCTTGAGATTGGTTGGGTTTTATGGCACAAAGGTCATATTTGGCCAGCCCGCGCCAAACACAAGACAGAGAACATCAAGTAATGGGCATACACGAACGAGGAAAGTTTTACTGTCACTGCGCCTACAACTCGCAGGTTGTTAGCGCAGTGAACAAACGCACTGAGCCACGGTGGCCCAAACGGCCTTGAGGAAGTCCATCTGTAAAAAGGTAGTTAAGCTCATGAGGGAAGAAGGCTGTCATACTCAGTCATGTTTGGCGATCACCATAAAGATTATGTGTTTCATCACTTCGTAATAGTGCTACCACTTCCCGCACTAGCGACTAACTCAGACCAGAAACCACGCTAAAAACGCCAATCGTGATAGAAAGGTAATAAAACTTCTCACAAAGTGTGTGAATACAATGTCTCTTATTAAACTGTTTTGTTGAAAGTTAACTAAGGCATTGTACAATTTTGTGTAAAGCAGAGATGAAAGAATTTAAAGGCTAAAGAGGTACTTCCGACCAATAACCATCATAATATTTTAAGGCGCAGATTCTTAACAAGGGGCCTACGCCCTACAGATGGGAAATTTGAATATAAATAATATAACAAAAAACTTTTCCTATGAGGCATTTTCTGTGAAGGCAAATGTTAGTGGCTTTCTTCGAATACGATTTCAGCGAGTTGGCAATAGAAATTCCAAAGAATGAATACCGAATTGAACCCTGGTATGTATCATATTAGAGAATTTGGGCAGAGGAAGTAAAATCTTCACTTTCCGTCTGGTTTGTTTGATTACACGATAATTCCCTAAGCACTTTTGGCTCAACGCTCCCTTAATATATTTTTGTCGCCCCTCCTCTGGACAACTATCTCAACTAATAATGAATTGCAAATGTAACTGTGCCTATAACTTTTGAATTTCATCAAAATACAATGTAGCTGAGCACCAAACCGATAACAGTTCCTCGCGCACAATCCGGAATCAGTGTAATAGTGATTTAAGTCTTCTTACTTATTTATAAGTATTGTACAGAAAACTTGATATAATGTGACACAGATTACTGCCTCCGCATTTGTAAGAACCTGTGTAAGTCGGAAGTGCTCGCAAATATACAGGGTGATTCTACGGTCATGGGACAAACTTCAGGGGTTGATAGAACACAACGAAACAAACACTTTTCCCCGTAGAATGTATGGTCGCAAGTGCAGCGGTTGGCCGCTAGAGAGCGCAGTCAAGCGCTTGTATAAAAGCGTTACGTCGGCGATGCGAGGTGGTCGACATTTTGAACAGCTTCAGTAATTGTGCATTTGCGTTGTACTTAACGACTGATGTTTGTACATGTCGTTTCATTTCCATGTGAAAAGTTTCTCATGTTTTGTACATGTCATTTCTTTCTTACCCGTTGTTCCTTGTATTTATCTTTAATTTATGCAAATCTAATTGTATTATTTCATTTTGTCAAGCAGCTATTGATGTTTATTTGATATTAAAGCGTTGTTTCCATATTTCATGCCTCTTCTTTCCAACTTGCGTCGGACCGTGTGTTTGTGCCGAAATGGAAAGCGCCCTCTAGCGACCATACATTCTATGGTGAAAAGTGTTTGTTTCGTTGTGTTCTATCACCCCCTGTAGTTTGTCGTATTAGTTTAGACTCACCCAATAGACATTCTATGGGCTTTTATACAAGCGTTTGTCTGCGCTCTCTAGCGGCCAACCTCTGCACTTGCGACTATACATTCTATGAGGAAAAGTGTTTGTTTCGTTGTGTTCTATCACCCCCTGAAGTTTGTCCCATGACCGTAGAATCACCCTGTTTGCATGCTAACACTCGTTTGTTACGACCTGTTGCCTTGTTTTTGGACAGATCAGCTGTAACTTTCAGTTTACAATATAGGTATAATTCTTGCGACAATGCATCACTGGAGTGTCTGGATAAGTGTTTGCTTAAAGCATTTTAAGGCGACAAATTTTTTGTACTCTCTTATTACCCACTCTTGCCCACGCCCTCTATTCCCCTGGGGTTTTCCCTGCACCCCCCAAGATTCCTTCAGAGCCCAATGGGGTCGGTACAGCCCATTGGGCAGTGAAATCTATCCATCTGAAAATGGGGGCTATTGAGCCCACTTTGGGAAATTTTGTCTTGCACTGAAAATCCCTCTCAGTGAAGGGAAAAACGTTCCAAAATTCAGATTTGAGCCGTCTGACAGTTTCCACTTGTCCTTTAGTGTCAGTGATTTCTAGAATCAAATCAGTGTGGTACTGACTAAAATCTTTGACTTTGAGATTGAAATTAACTATAACTTAGCCCCTAAAATCAAAATCATTTGTAATAAACACCAAGCTTAAGGAATGCAGCAACAAATAACTTTAATCCTGATATCCGAGGTTAAATTTTGAAATAAATTGAATATTTTGGCATCAAAATTGGGTATTACCATTAGGAATTATATTTTGTTTGTGCCCTATTTGATATGAGAACGGCCTCTTATGCTAATCTTATGAGTATGAAATCACAGAAAAAGTTATTTCTTATCGATGATATCTTTGCACTATGAAAGTGTACAAATCAAGAGAGGTGGTTTGATATTTCCCGGGAGCTGCAATCTCAACAGCTAACATATGAAACGTAAAAATATCAATTTGAATCTCTGTTTTTAATAAGAAAAGGAATTCTACATTTTCTGCTATGGAAATTGTTGCGTCCGAAATTCATATTTGAGAAATTAGTTTCGAGTCAAATTATTTTATTATTTATTATTATTTATTTAGCTCTAATTAGCAGCGATAATTTTTGTTGATTGGTATGAATTATATTGATGCAATCTCATCCACGAGAAGTGAGTGTAGAGCAGAAACAGAATCAAATCACGACTTGTCAACTGTAAAATCACCATTAATTTATGATTTTTATTAATTCGGCTTATATGAGTGTTTGAATTTGGCTAATGCAAATAACGTATGCCCATACCAAAAGATTTTTAACTCTACTATATACAATATTGCATTCAATATTTTGGCATTGAACTTTACTCAAATCTAGCAGATGACCTATTTCAAGACATAGAAGCAGGCACTCTGTTTTTACCCTATCTTTTTGGACTGGTTTGATCCGCTTTAGAAACTCAGTTTGCTCTTATTTCATAGTTCCTTTAATGCTATAACCTACGCATTAATACACGAGGCACATAAAGGAGAGTAATGAAAAACCCACTGACCTACTCAAATCGTGTTTTCAAAGTCTACGACTGCTCACCTTTTCGGTGAAATGTAATCCTTAAGGCCTCATTCGAATTAGTTGAGCGGTTGTATTTTGGAATATGATTACATTTCACTAAAAGGGAATAGAAGGCCCATCAAACTACACAGCATCAATATTCCTCTGTGGCGTATGAAATCTAAAGCATATTGTACATTTCTTGGCATTTCCTCTTGGAAAATCAAATTTGATAGAACAGACATGACTTTAAAGGGATATGCACTGATTTGTATCTATTGAAATAAACTCTTACCAATAAAACATTTAATCCGTCTGCTAATTTTAATTAAGTTCATCAATTATATTTTTAGTCGCCCCTTTGGCCGCGGTAGCCGCGTTTCTCTACTGCGACGTTAATTAAATACCTAATACCTATACCTTTTAGTTGCCCTGCTTGGAGCTAAGCACTACATAAACCGACCAGTTCTCTCAATTAGTGAACTTTTCTGATTCAAATTTCGCTCATCTTGGATTTTATATTGACTGAATTAATTTTAAATCTCATTCTTTTGTTATTGTTACAAATCCCCTTGATCTAGGTATAACTTAGACCCATGGTCTTTTGAATGTGGTCTAGGTATACCCTAGACCAATTCCAAGAAACAGTACTTTATAATTCGCACAGCGATCAAGTCCAGTTCATCCAGGAGCTGTTCCACAATGACACCAATATAATCTAAAAAATGGTAAGGCGTTGCTGAGGTTGCGGAATATGGAAAAGTTTCTTCTAATTTTAATAGCACAGGCTCTTAAATCATTATCGTACCATTAATATGTTTTCATGCTAAATATTGTAAAATTAAATACACGCACATCTAGTTTCTTAACTCCTCACCTAGGGTTGAGTGGCTTCCAAAATTTACTGTGGTAAAATTTTAACCGTCCGATATCTCAAACTTTTCTTTTATTTTTCAGTTAATTATTTTATAAATGCTCGTTTTTACGAACCCCGAGATAGAGAGATCAAAATTCGCAAAAATGTTAAGTTCTTTAAAAGATAATTAATATTTGTTCTGGGATATTTGGTGAATTGTGATGAAAGTTGGTAAAAATCGTGCAAGTTCGTAGAATAGAAATTCGTTAAAAGGAGCGTCGACTGCAATTTGATTATTTTATTGAGGTCAAGTTTTGTTTTTGATGAATCAGTACTTACGTAACAAAATAAATTATAGTAAAAAATTATGCATATTATTTTGACATCCCGTAAGTATACCGTCCCATTTGGCCCTCAAATATACCATCCCATGGGAATTTTCTACATAAACGGTCCGCCTCTCCTCCTGACATGTATTTATTCTATTTTATATTGTGTGGTACATTGAAGCCCCAAAAGGCTCTGTGCCAATAAATCCACCAAACAAAATCGAATAACGCCGCAAATCGAAAAGCATAAATTTTCAATTTAAAGAAATGGTTTGGTTTGATTTTATTGGAGTTTTATGGCGCAAGGGCCATATTTGGCCATACTGCACCAGACACAAGACACAATATCAATTTAAAGAAATGGAGTGTTTGAAATGATAGATTTTGTTTGGGACATTGCATTAAATATTTCTCATACCAAGCTTCAGAATATGAAACTTCGTATGTTTATAACATTACAAATATTAAACACCAAAATAATACATAATGAAATATATTTTATTTGATATTGAACATTCAAAAAAAATTTAACAGAAATAGATTTTGATAACAAAAACCTAAGAGGCTACATCATGATTAATATGACGATTGAGACCATATTCACATTTTGTCTGCCAACTAAACATCGAATAGACATCTTATGCTTATTTAAGTTGCACAAGAGCTGTACAAGTTCCTCTGAAGTCAAACTATACCACGGTTAGTTTTAAAGATGCAATTATTCTATGTATACATAAATTTATGCTGTGCAATGGTTTTAATCCTTCGTATGTTTTAACAATAATGCTTAATTTGGACACAATGTGTTGTGTTCTGAAAACTTCTGAAACTCATCGAAATCTCTTGTTACTCTACATACTCAAGTTAAGGCAAGAATGAGAATCTTTTATTCGTAAGGTTTCGATATTTGTTTGCGTTCAAATAGTTAGGTTTCAAATACTGGTCGAAACCATAGGGTGTTTTATTAGTGGGCTGGAGAGCTGCAAAATTGTAGTATATTTTATAGCGTTATCCAGGGTGCACCGCGAGTAGGCCTAAGTAGGCCTATTACTTTACACCCCGGAAACTTTACATGACATCTGAGAAAACTGTCATTCTTTCTGATTTTAATTGCACTCTCTTGCAACCAGCGAAACGATTGTCTGCGGATGCAGCAGATAAAGACAAATAAAAGATCTAACTCACATAGTATATCTAGTGGGTGCCTACGCATTGTGGTGTGCCGGGAAATGAAAAACGGCCTTTGGTCAAAAGGTGCTATGGTGGTACAGAAATTTTCAAAGCCCATGACTTTTCATTCGTCAAAACTCTATATCAAACCGATGCATAGGGAAGAACTTGAAGCTGAATCTCAATTTCTCTACATAAGTCTTGAGCCTCTTCTGTAATAGCATTTCAGTTGTCCCACACTCTCTTCCAAGCGAAACTGTTACCGAGTTCAGACTGTTTACTAACCACGACTGTCTCCGGATCCATCTCCACCAAGCAAGTCTTGTTGATTCCCCAGAATGTAATTTGTGTGACCTAGGGCATCCAATATCTGGTGAACATTTGGATGAGTGCCCTTCATTAGTGGATTTTAATTGTGGCATGAAAAAATATTGGGGATTCACGTGGTGTAATTGCTTAACGGTCAAAAGATCGGCATTTGTCAACAACATTAGTGTGTTGGGGTAGTTTCAACCTCTATGAGTTTGAATCTTAGTCTAGGTATGGATGTTTGTAGCACTTTGTAATCCATTTTAAGCCATAGGTTTCAATCTAATTGGCTCTCGCAAAAACAAAATTGTCTGTGAAGCGTAAAATGAATCCAAACTTTTAACCAGGGAAAATTTGACTGGTAGGTCCCTAAAATTAAATTTTCACATTAAAAATTTAGATGATTATCCAGGAGTAAAAATTGAAAGTTCTTTAATCTTTTTAAAACTTCAGTGAGAACTTTTCTTCTAAAATATTAATCATATTTCATAAATAGTATTCTAGTCTAGTAATAGTATACCATCTAGAGCATAGTTTAGACTCGTTTCAATTATAAAAGATTATGTGCTACGAATATGTAATTATTCCCTACATGACATTTATCATGTGCTTCTATTTTTGCATTCGAGGCTATTTCTGTAAAGCTAGGTATGATAAATTTTCTAAACTAGAGGACGTTAATGTTCTTGTGGGTGCACGTGTTTCATTTCGTAAGTGATGTAACTTCGCATATTATACAAGTTTAGGCTGTCATTTATAAAGTTAAATATGAATTTAATATCTTTTTATTTAACTGGAAAGCATGCAAAATGCATACGTTGCAAATGGATGCTCCACTATGCCTGGCTCTAATTGTTTCACCCGAATAATTTACTATCGGGGTAAACGAAGATAAATCCAAATTAAAATCAAGCCAGTGTACTAATATCAATTTACATGATATTCATTCATTAACTTTGATGTTTAAACATGCATTGATGGAGAATGTTTCAACTATAAATAAGCTTATATATAAATATTGAAAAGTAACTAATTACAAATATTGGAAAGATTGATTTGCAAATTCATCTTAAGACGAGTAAGACATAACAAACTTGTAGTCAATAGTCGAAAAGCATCAAAAATTATCAATAAAGACAAAATGAAGTTGATAAAACTGATCTATAGCTATTTCGGTGGAATAAAGCGTCTACCATTACCAGCACCAAAATAAACAAGAGGAAAACTCGAATCGAGATTTTGTAGATTATGCCTTTTCCATGGTGTCGACGAGACATTAAGCCTATGTTTCACCTTAAAATTTCTCATACTGGATTATTCTATAAATTAAATTTACCCTTAGTAAAATCTGTTCATTTGAAGTGAAATTTTTTCACATACATCTGTTCCGACTCAGTGGCAAATTTCAGCATTATCTCATGACAACTGATGAAATTAGTATTTTTCTCTTATCAAAGGCAGAAGCTCAGTCTTCTGAACTGTAACCTGTGATCTGATGTGTAACCATACTGATTCATATCCTCAAAATATTTTTCTTTACTTAACATGTATTTCACAAATTCTTCGTCATTTATTTTCACTTGACCACCTAGGCACTCTGGTAATATTTCTCGTGGTATATGATCGTAAAGACTTTTCAAATTGTTCCCATGGAAGAATACCTAGAAATCAATAAAAAATAGTTCATAATTACAAGTATACAAACAATTATATTCATTTCAGTGTATGTACGGGAAAACAAAATTATTTTAACCCTCCAAGTGGTTTCGGCGAGATATCTCGTCCACAAGATCTTGTCAGTTTTACTAATGAAGAGATTCCACGTCGAGACAACCACCAGGAAGGTCAATAAATGCACTTAAAAACATAGTTTATAAATACAATAGACTAAAGTACTGTGGATTACAAACAGGACTAATGTCTGAATGAGCGGAGCATGCTCAAGGGTTTGGGCAGAAGAGAGAATCACACGCAAATAAAGACGACGGAGTTCCACGGAGGTAGATAAGGGCTCGAAAAGACGATGAGCCCAGAGATATGTCGACAACTGTGAACTGTATCAATCGTTTTTTATAAACCTGTACCTGTCCACCCTGTTTTTTATTAAATTCATTAAATTGTAGTTAAATTTCTCTGAAATGTCTGTCTGTGTCCTACTCATGGTACATTAGAAGCTTGCTGTTTGATCAAAATGTGCTAAACTAATCCTCTGTTATTAAAACCAGACTCAGTGACTTAAACGTGTGTAGTGATTCTGAACAGCACAGCTATTGGTTTGTTGGTTGATTTGGGTTTCTACAGAGAAAGAGTCATATTTGACAAAGCTGAGCCAAACACAAGACAGAAATAGTCAAGTAATGGACAAACACACTCAACGAAAGTTTTACTGGCACAGAAGAGAGAAATACAGCTAGGGTAAGTTACAGAAATCAAACCCACATCACCTACAACTCGCAGGCAACAACATAGGGAGGAGGTCGCTGATACCATGGAACGGGTCCGAGATTAATTGGGCCTTAAATAAACATTTTAATTGTGTTTTAAACCCTCCGAATCCACATGCATATATTCGTTCTGAAACCTACAGCCTTCCCTGAGGGACATCTAACCAGTTTTGAGTTCTTTGACCAATATAATCCTTCATGGGATCTTTCAACCAATAGATGTGATCATTATATGCGCTGTGTGTAAAAAGCAATGCTACACTGTGAGTACTAGACTAGGACTTCTAAACTGTGTGTTCTTACTAGGAGGGATAAGAGATGCTGGTGTCACTAACTCATATCAAATGAAGTAATTAATATGTCATGTATTTACATAAACGTTAATAATGCCATTACATTGTTTGCGTTTTATGTAAAAAGACAAACTTCAAGCTGCAAAGCACGAATATTTATTCATGATATACAAAGATAGAAAGTGTGGAAATCCTTACCCGATCTTTGATCTTCTTATGCAAAAATTTCTTTATTATTTTGAAAAGAACAGTATAGAAATAAGGCTCGTTCACCACATGAATGGCCTTAACACGGCACGCTACACAATCCTAAAAAGTATACACACTATTTGTTAAGAAAATGAAAAGTAAAATTTTGGGTTTAAAGATTCTGATAAATGATAGAAATGTAATCTGCGTGTTTAACAAAAGTATTTGAATGAAAACGGCACAATGCAAGCACAGTACAAAATCTGGCCAATTAAGTTAATCTTCTGAGGGTTTCACACGTACACTGGCGTGCAAAGGTTAAGTAAGGCCATTATTTTAAAGGTTGCAACCTCAAAATCAAACAAAACAGCCTGAGGCCAGTTGCATAACCAAGAATATTCGGTAGAAAGTTGGTGCATATTCAAATTTCGGAATCGTGGTGTCAGGCTCTAACATAGGAATGGGTTCTGCTACCCCAGGGACTTATCCACAACCTTATTCTCTGCATTAAAACATGGTGTAACGCATTCGAGGTGGTCATACAGCCTACAAAATGGTCCAACTCATCTCTTTTAAGTATTTGCAGGTACCATTTTTTCTCATAGCATTCACTGCAATGTCAACACTTCATTTCAAAGACTTTTTTACTATTTACTTCTGTTCTTGTTATCGTTTTGTTTCTACTCATAGGTTTGGTAACTCTCGACGTACCTTTTGTATCATTTCCCCACATCCAGATCACTTCACTGCAAAGTAGCAGCTGAAAAACATATTGTTCCTTAAGTTTCTATGTATCAGTGACTTCTGGTACCTGTTCTGTAACCTACAGAACGAACCCATAACTTAATTTCTAACCAGTTTTGATCTTCCCGGCTAATCTTCTCGGCTCAAGTATTCTTACACACAACCTTATTTCAACATGCCAGAGCTACTAGTTCCGATTTCATGTCTTCCATACACATGAGATTCAATGGTCATGAAATAAGAATTATATAAAATCGAAACAATAGATTGTGAATTTCTTTTTGCCAACAAATGTGGTTATTTAGTCATTATGCGCGTTGTGGGGGAGATAGCACAGCATTACTCGTGACGCTTAGAGGGTTAAAGATAATGCTCGTTTTGTCAAATAACTTGGAAAGTGATCAGAGGGATTTAAAGTTGTGAAGCCAAAGCTATCATTTAGTACATAACATCATACTCACTATCATTTACTTACCAATACGAGGCGAGGCAATCATGTTCACAGGATCGGTATAAATTAAAAAATACTTTACAAAGCTATTTCAAATGCATACCATGGACTGTTTTTTTTTCAATTCAATAGATTGTGAGAGGGGCAAGAGCATACCATTTCATTTATGCCTTTCTTTGACCGAAACTTTCCTAAGGGGCTTTCCAATTAGGCTAAGGATCCTGAGGACCTTATGGGGTTTGACGAATGTCCTCCCGACTACCTCTCGTGTAGCCTTACACTCTTTGGATAGGCTGGATGGTTAGGGTCTTCAAAGAACGCAAAAAATCCTACTTTAATCAGACGTAGACGCACTTACCCTGCGAATGCACTTGCCCCACCTCTGCGTGGCAATAATTACTATACATTTTATATTGAATTCCTTTTTGAAGTGATATCCTATTTAGATTGCCATGGTCCTCTCTGGATACATTATATATAAAGTGTATCGTGCTACATTGTTGTTGCTTATCCCCCTGGTCTAGAAAATGCTAGACCAGGTCCATAAGATCTTGACTTTTGAGCAGGAGAGAAGCTGCCTCCTCTCGGTCTTCCACCAATAAATTCAAAGAGGCAGCTTGAATTAAGTGTGAAATCTCATGTAGCATTCCAAGTCTTAGAATTGTATTAAAATTATTGAATCGATCAGTGATCGAGTAAAGTTGAGAAATATTTATTGGATAACTGTATTTGCCTCTTATGTTGTTGCCTATACCCCTGGTTTAGAAAATACTAGACCAGGTCCATAAGATCTTGACGCCTGAGCAGGAGAGAAGCTGCCCTCTTCTTGGTCTTCCGCCAATGAATGCAAAGAGGCACCGATTCAGTCAATGACATGAGAGGGAGTTTCAAGCGAGACAGTACAAGAGCCAGATGGAAAAACCCTGTCTCTGCGCTCGAAAAGTACTTCTAGTCTACCCACTTCTGAATCTCAATAAAGCAGTTTGCGATGATCTGGGACCACCAAACTAAAGGAAAAGTCAGGCGCTCTTAGCTGGATACCAATGATGAGTATGGGGAGAATAAATTGGCCTAAATCCTGAGCGCGTCCCATTTTGTCCTGCGCGACGGACGAGGCAGTATAATTAAACTCAAAAGGGGAGTAATCTGCGGCAATGGGAGAGAGTTGCAGCTTCAATTTTAGAGGCACTAGAAAAGCTGAAGTCTGACTTGTCCTCAAAAAATGCCTGTTAGTATTTAGCTGGGAATATTGGAATCCACCCTCCTAGCTAGAGTGACCCTGCCATGAGAAAAACTCCCGACGCACTTCCCCATTACTCAGTGTCACACATCGCCAAGGTAAGGCAAATAACAGGAGAGGGACATTAACTTATAGTTAAAATAAAAGGGCCTGGTGAATCCCGATAAAAGAATTTATAACAAATTTAATTATTACCAGTGGTCGAAATTCGACCCTAATTCATTTAATTTTTAAGTTTGAACGTTAATAAGGTTCTTTTGTCAAAGAGTATACCTCTATATTCATTGCATATTATTTTTTGGAATTTTGTTCTATTACGTAAGCTGCGAGCATGTACAAATACGTCATAGGAAAAATGCGGTATAGCTTGGTTAAGCCATATCTAAAAAACAATAACGCGTTGTTTGACATTTTCTTGGGTTTTTTTTTATTGCTATACTGGCCACAGGTTTCGCCAAGGCTACACAGTTAATTTGCCTATCTTTTCCAAATTATATAAAATTTAAATAAAAAATAAATCCAAAAAATGAAATAAGGAATACGTGCTTCGTATTTTTTTATATATTTTTTATTAAAACAAAAAAAAACCGTGTGGTTAAAAAAATAAATGTTGTCCATTGAACTTGAAATAGTTCGACAATGAATTGAATGATTCAAAACTTCTGTGTAGACGATGTTTTTTGTAAAAACTCTTTCATCGTTTGCTAAATGCCCTTGACCGTTATATTCTGAAATATAAAATCTCAAACCATCGAATGATCGAACTCTACTTGCTGCGACGTACAATTGACCATGTGTAAAAACTGGCTGCCTCAATAAAATTCAAATTTTTTCGAATGTTTGTCCTTGAGACTTACTTATTGTCATCGCAAATGCAGGTATAATTAGAAATTGAGTTCTTTGAAAGTTAAATGGTAAAATAGTTCCGGAATATAGTAAATTTATACGTGGAATCAAAATTCTCTTATGGCGTGCGGTCCCATTTAAAACTTCACAATGAATAGTATTACGATGCATAAATTTGATGCGCATTCTTGTTCCATTGACTAATGCTTCCTTTGTATTTAAGTTTCTGATCAGCAAAACGATGCAATTAACTTTCAATACTAACTTATGTGGTGGCAAATTATGCCAAATCTCATACTCCTCCGTGCGCGAAATGTGCTTAAAAAGGGATACAAAGTTTTTTCTTCACGTATTAATATATAGATTACAGTATATGAACGTAAACAATGAATGTTTTATTTTGTTTAATTTAATATATTTGTAACGCATATTATACATTAATTTTATCTTTCTGCACTCCTTCTCCATATGAACTTTAATTATGCCAAATCTCATACTCCTCCGTGCGCGCAATGTGCTTAAAAAGGGGTACAAAGTTTTTTCTTCACGTATTAATACATAGATGTGCAGTCAAAAGAGGCACAAAACCTTTTTATAAAACTTTTTTCCAAGGAAAACCACAAGGTAAGGGAATATGTATGAAAAGTCATTCCACTGACTCTGTCGCTCTAGGTATACCTTTAACCCTCCAAGTGGTTTCGATGAGATATCTCATCCAAGAACTGGCCAATTTTGATGACGCGATATCTCGTTCATCACGATCTGGACGGTTTTACTAATGACGTGATACTTCGTCGAGAAAAACTAACCAATTACTCCAAGGGATTGAATATTAATTAGAATATGCAAAACAAATTGCCACTTGCCTAAAACTGGTGCCAGTTTGGAACAGGTTTTACATCAGAGGCTGGCCATTACAGGGCAGTTTCGATGCGAAGATAAACAACCAGGAAGGTTAAGAGCATGCACTGGTAGTTTATGCAGACATACCACATGGTGAATAGCCAATACCATGATTCCGGAAAAAATAATAAAAAGCACAGCCCCCTAACTCGTAACAGGGTACAATGATTCATAGACGTTTTTCTCCATATCAAACGCTTCACAATCCATAAACGCTAGCGGCCATTTTCGGATGTATGTCAATCAAACGGATGTATAAGAAAGAATTTCTCTCGCTGTCTCTAAGGGAAAGATCTTGGAGCACTTCAGTTGTTCCAGACTCTCCTCGACGGGAAGTGGTTGCCAAATTCAAACTCTTTATTGATGGACGTGCCCATTTCCATCATCTGATGGGCCCGGAGACAGATTCTCCAGACTGTAATTTGTGCGATCTAGGACGGCCTATGTCTGGTGAACATTTGGACTAAGTGCCCTGCACTAGTGGTTTTTAATTACCCTGTTGAAAAATATTGGAGAGCAAATGGTCTAATGGCTTAGCTGCCAAACCGATATTTGTCAACAGCATTTTTGAGTCAAGCCCGCTTGGAGGGTTAATAAGTACATTTTATCTAGAGAACTTGTAAATACACACATATAGTTAATGCTTTTAAATACAGTAATACACATCTTTCCCGTACGAATATACTTCGGTATATTCCTATGTAAGTAGGAATCACTAAGAAAGTTATGAATTTCAAAATAATCTTACCTGGAAAGATGAGACTAAAAGAGATATTACAGTAGTTGATGAAAACTGCAGCATCTTATGCATGGTGAAACCTTTAAAATCCGCAACCACTATTGAACCAGTGATTAAAGTAGCTTCTTGCTCCAACTCAATCTCCGAGCACAGTAATGAAGTAGCGATGAATTCTTCAACCGAGGCTTCTGTCTCATCATATAAGCCTTAAAAAAACAGATTGTCTAACTCAAATAATATGTAATAAGAAATGTACATTTCTATTAGAAACAAAAATTTATCTTTATATTTGAAGGAAAATTGGTCAAATAGCAGTTAATAGCTATTCACATAAATTTGCATTGTTGCCAATGCTCCCATAGGAACCTTGGCAGCAATGGAAGTTAGAGCTCTGATACTAGGTTCTATGATATATCATGTGTTCTGTGTTTATCATCAAGAGGGGGAAATCTTTTTTTGAGAATATTTTTTATATATAAATTTACATATTTGGAACAGTGGCAGAATCCCAACATCCTCTAATAAAATTTTTTTAATTACATTGGAAAAAATAATAACCAATAAAACCTAAAGCAAAAACTGTGTTTTTAACGTAAATCTGTGTGAGGCACTAGTTTCTATTTTAACGTCCTTGATTTTCTCCGCAGAAAGCCAACCAGGGACCGAAAATGCCCCATCCTTTCAGCTTCAAATGGTTTCTTATTGTGATTGGCACTTGCAGTTCGTCATGCGCAATGTGTACCTCCAGGGTTAAAACTCTTCTCCTCTCTCTCCCATGCTTTCTAGTAAAGCTAGTGGATAATATGGGTAGTGGGTCCTTGTGCTGGTCCATCATCCTCTTACTCCATCATCTCTAAATTTCCGGGGGCAGCGGTAGAACAGTTAGAGTCGCGGATTAGCAACCGGAGGATTGTGAGTTAGAAACTCGATCCAACAAATGACGGTCGTGTACCTAGGGAGTGGACTGGTGCACATTAAATCTCTGTTGTGGCCTCAAATGTCATCACGTTGGCTTGGGATGGGAGTTGGGAGAGTGGGGAGCCGGCTCATGTGTTTACCTCGTCATCGAGATTGTCCTCGGATTGTCCTTCCCTTCAGGATTGATCCCGAACCATCGCCAATATCCCGTTGTGTTGCCCAGTGAGAAGTAAATCCAACTACCTACATCTCTCATTTTCCCACCTCTGACAGCCCTTAGATGATCCTCACAGAGTTCCAGGTCAATAGCACCTCGGTGCTCCTTTTTTAAACCTAGAAATAAAAATTGTTTATATTTTATTGCCTTTGAGAAAAAGAGACAACGTATATGACTTATAAAGTTGTTTAAAGCTAAGCATTAGATTTCCTTTCCTGCTTTCGATTCAACCTCTATCATCAGTTATCAGTGTTACTGATTTGTTAGAGAAACTACGTTAAGATCTCTGTCGGGACAATCCGAGGTTGAAGGCGGTTGCGATGCAAAAGTTTTGAAAAATCCCGGCAATCTCCGCATTCTCAGTTATCAACGTTACTGATGTGGTTGAGAAACTAATGTCGTTTGAAATCTCTGTCGGACAATCCGAAGTTGAAAACGGTTGAGATGCTGTTTTCGAAACTCTCGGCATTCTCAGTTATAAACGTTACTGATTGGGTAGAGAAACTAAAGTCGTCTATCGGGACAATCCGAGGCGGAAAACGGTTGAGATGTTAGCTTTGAAAAATCTCGGCATTCTCAGTTATCAATATGTTACTGATTTGGTTGAGAAAATAACGTCGTTTGAGATCTCTGTCGGGACAATCCGATGAGGGAAACGGTCGAGATGATAGCTTTGAAAAGTTGAACATCACTTGAATTGATTTTGGGATGAGATACAATTCGATTTTAGAAAGAGAAGAGGGGAATTACATAAAGTAAGAACTACTGTTCGGGGGTAAAAAGGAAACTGTGTCTCCTTGTGGTTTTCGTGTTGCTGGAAGCAGTGGGTCTAGACTGTATCATTGTAAAGAAGTCACGTCATATAAATACTTCTCTGAGGTAATATGTAATGGTTTACAATAATTATCTCCTTGTTTTCCATTTGTTCAAGAACGTAACTTTTTTACTATTTTTAATAAAACTTCGTCATTAAGTTAGAATTTTGAAAATCTTGTTTGAAAGTTTGCTCCTTTTATCATTCAATTTCCTAAATAATTCTAAATTTACAGTTAATTTAACCTTACAAATGGTCTCGACAAAATATCTCGCCCATCAAGAAGTGATTAATTCTGCCAATGATGAGATATCTCGTCATCAAGATATAACCAATTTATTTTAAGATGACGAGATCAAGACCTGGTTCGTTTTTTCTAATGACGAGATACCTCGTCCATCAATATCTTGTTAGTTTTGCTAATGACGAGAGATACCGAGGTGAGACAACCACCGGAGGGTTAAATATTAAATGTAATTAAAATGCAATTTGTTATACAAAGGAGCAGCTGGGATTTATGTTTAGGTAAAGGGAGTCATGAACTCAAAAGTTTGAAAGAGGCTGAACTGACGATCAACCGTTTGAAGGGCACAAGACAAACAATGGATTTTTTAAGTTTTGATAGATGAAGGCCTATTAGGGCGAGGGTGGGGCATGTGCGAAATCAAATCTTCAAAATTCATATTGAACCAATTCCTACTCTGCCCCAGAAGTTTTTAAAAATTTAATATTTTACCACACATTCCCAGACCCTTTACTAATATGTGTTTACACTCTTATTTGTTTAAATTTACCATTGGTGTAATTATTAAAATAGTTTCCTATGTCATTTCATAGGATCGTACTTACTCACATGATGGGGCAAGTGCATACCAGGGACTATTTTCTTGTTTGTGATGGTATTGTGAGTGGGGCCAAAGCGTATCATTTCATTCGTGCCCTTCTTTGGCCTGCGCAACTTCCCTGCTGAAATTGAAAGCGCTGTAGCGGTGAAACTAATCTACAGAACTCCTTCAAGGAATTTCCAGTAGGTGGCAGCGGCTACGTTAATCACTGATACGTTTCATACGTGAATGAATTTACCCTGCGAATACACTTGCCCCACCTCTACTTTACATCGACCTCTATGCTTTAGTGCAAATTATTTGTACGGACTCATGTAAGTATTATTTTAGAGTCACGTCCTCTTTGATGTAAATAAATTAGTTTAAATTATGTAGCCCATTTATTTGTGCCAACTACGTCGCACGGACAATATATCTAGAATATTTAAGTGCCATAGCTATTAAATACTATATCTATAACTTTATGTGCCTAACTACTAAATCTTTAAATACCTAGAGACCTTATGTATGACTCTAGGTATTTTTAAGATTGAATACTATTTCAAGAAAGTGGGAAGCCAGATATCCCACCACCCTTGAAGGGGCTAATTGTATTTTATGACACAGGCCACCCAGCCTATCGACAAGGGCTTAAGGCAGGACAAGAGGTGGACGGGGTGTTAACTGTTCATTGCTATCCATAATTGGTGGTTGGCAAATTGGCATCAAAATGGAAACTACACTTACCCATTCGTACCAAACCAACTGGTGATCCGCCGGGTTCTCTATAAGGCAAAACAGAAATGCAACCCATTTCGAGAACGTGCTTCAGCTGTGATGGCGTGAAGTTTGTGACCTGGCCTGCGTACCTGGTTTTGAACATGTAGTAATTGCGAAGAGTCTTCAAGGCTTTCGTCACATCGTACTTTCTTGCCCGTAAGTAGCGTATCAGGAATTTATCATCAGATCTGGGATTCAAATCTGGTTCTTCTAAAATAAAAGAACAGATATTTATATTAAAATCAAGATTATTTCATAACATCGGATTTTTCCTGCAACCACCACAAAATATGTATATATATATAAAATAGGATGTGTATGTATCTTTTCTATACAAATCTACACGGTTTGACCAATCCACACCAAATTTGGTACACTTATACTTTAGAACACTGTGGTCATCATAGGCTAACTCTTAACCCCGTTCTATCGGCCCTAGGGGGCTAAAAACTATTCGAAATCGCCATAGAAATAACATTGAGCATAGATTGATTGCTCAATGTTATATAGCTATGGTTGCTTTACTAGTGTTGATGGGAAAACAATTTTTCCGAAACAAATTAAATTACAATATTTATGTTTGAACTGACTTTTTAGTTCTTTTCATGATGTAAATAAATTATAGATATTTTATTGAAGAAGAAAGAATATTTTAAAACATTTATTTTTGCAAGGAAATTCAAGGAAAGGTTTTCAGGAGTTCAAGGATGTTTTTCAAGGTAAGTTGGTGTATATTTCGACCAACTTTCCTTAAATAATTTATTGAATACGTAATGATTTGTAGAATTCTGTTTCATAAGCTTTTTAGGTAAGGCGTGTAACTTATTTTAAAATGTCCGGAATAGATACATGTGAATCCTCCGTTGAAAGCCGTGATTTTCTTTCCTAAAAATTCTGTAAAAAATCGACCTTCTGCTTTTTGAAAAATTTTTATCTATTCAGCTTAAGTTGTCTACACCGATTACATTTATTTTTAACCCAAGCACCGTTATTCCGAAAAGCACAAACGAAAAACTCATTGATCATAAAAGCGTAATTTTGCTACTCGGTATCTGGCAGCACCAGAATTAATGTTTACTTTTTTCAATAAAATTTGTAGAACTTTCTAGAAAGTTGGGGAAACGGAAACTTCATTGGACTCATGATGGAGAACATTCCAGCACCCACTCGATTCTTAGCTGGTCGTATTTAAATATAACTTTTAATTGATTGCATAAGTATTTCCTACTTTATTTGACAGGTGTAATGTGCATCATTGAATTAAAGTTCATTATTATTATTTTATTTCTATGATGAGTTTTATATTTTTACATGAATATCATGAATATTTGATTGCTAAAAAAAGGATATTTAAAATATTTCATTTTTCATAATTTACATTTTGTAATGGAACACGAAAAACTTCAACTCATTAATCATAAAAGCGCAATTTTGTTATTTTAGATTTGGCAAACCAGAATGAATGTTTTATTATTTTATAAATTTAATTTAGAATCCCTTGTTTGTCTCTTTGAGTTAACACAGCGAAATGTTGCAGTCATATTTGAGCATTACTAAATTTCATAAATCATTATCGTCTTTATCAATATTTTTCAAATGTCCTTTTTCGCTCTATTTCAGAATACACTCAGGCAGTCGAAATTCGACACTTTGCGCATCTTTCGTTTTTTAGAATTTTCATTTTTTCGTCGGAATTTCGTTTCTGTTTGTATTTATGTCTTAATCTTTTACATATTGCAATATATTCAGGAATTAAATGTATATATTTGCGTCCGAAGTATATTGTAGAAGCTATGAAAAAGTTAAAACGTACTTTCCGTACAACTTAAATAATTGCATTTTTCTGTGAAAGAAAAGTGATTATTCTAATTCACTTTTCAAGCAGCATTTGATCATTTCAACCCGAGCAAAGCCGGTAATTCAGCTAGTCTTTTATACAATCTGTACAATGCAAACTTGGTTGAATCAAGATAATTTTGTACAATTAACACGATAATTTTATTATTTAATGTTTATGATAGTTCAGGACTAGAATATGTATCTGTAATTTGGGATCCTTATTACTACTGCCATACGATATTGATAGAATTCAGAACAAATTTTTGGTATGTATTTATTTTTAAAATTGTGAACTTTTAGGTGTACACTGTATAGTCTTTCGAATTGCGAAATTATTTCGGTTTCATTGCTTTGAAGAAGTAAAGATATTGCTTTAATAAAATTCTTTTACAGCTTTCTACATAACAAAATTTTTTCGTCTTGGTATTGATTTTGACACCCCAAGTATGTCACCAGAAACTGTAAATTGCTTTTTGTTAACCTTTGAAAAAGAATCTATGTGACAATATTGCTATAAATAGATTTTTTAAATTGCATAATTCGTCCCTGGATGATATATTTCTTAATGATTTCAATACAATATTTAATTTGCTTCAATGAAGTGTTTTGTTTTATCTCTTATCTAACTATATTTGTGTATGTCTTTTTACTTGCATTTTTATCATAAATTGTTTGTTCTTTATAATTGGATAAGAGGACTAATTAACCGTAAGACGTCAGGGTTTTTTTAATGACTTAGACCACCCAGCTTACCAACAGGCGTTTAAGCCTGACAAGAGGTGCCCACCCATCAAGATCTGATAAATTGTGGTCATTAGCAGATATCTCGTCATCAAGTTATTACCAACTTTTTTATGATGACATCAAGATCTGGTCAATTTTCTTTGGACGAAATAGATCGCCCATAAAGATCTGGTCATTTTTTCCAATGACGAGATATCTCGTCGTCCATCAAGATACGATCAGTTTTGCTACTAACGAGATAACTCGTCGAAACAACTACCAGGATATTTTAACAAAGCCCGGCCTTTTCCTACTTTTTGTTCATAGTCAATTAAAATTGTAATCAAGAATATATAGTGTGGACAATAATTTATAGCATATTTAGATAAAACGAATTTGAATATTTTAACTTAGTAATTTAAATATACAACTTAATAATTCTTAAAAACACGTAAATTTAGTTTTGGACAGAAGGCGCCATCAGCCCATTTGTCTCAGGCTTCAGAGTCCAGTTTAGCTTCTGCCCGCGCCTAGAAAGGGATTCAAACCGAGAGCCTATTTAATTGATGACCGGAGCATTGACCACTAGGCTGTTAGGCCGGTCGGTGCAAGTCAAGAAAGCAGTACCACCACATTCGGCCTTCAGGCTTAACAGTTGCTGAAAGGCTATGTATAGAAGTATTTTTTGTCTCACAATCTTAGAAATCAGTTAGGGGATACTTCATTAACTTTTTTTATCATAATGTTACCAAATGTAATGAAATATTACCTTCTTTTGAACTCTGTAACAACCATCTAGTCAAAAGGACCAATCTTGGGAGTGCTCAGAGCCATATACTTGAAATATCCCTTTCTACATATATCACTAACGTATGTGGTACAGAAATTTGTATATTGGTGAATGGTAACTAACAATAAAAAACCAACCACTCTGAGATTAATTCACTAATTTTACCTTAAAGTTTAACTATGCTTAATTTGAGCTAGGAGCTGTTGTATTGCTGGAACATCACACAGAGCTCTCGTCACTCTTAATAAAATTCTTCAGCAGTCTGTGGATAGAAGGCACTGAGAAGTTTGGAAGATAGAAATCAGCATAGAAAAGGAAATATGAGCGAACCCGAAAATAGATTTAGAGGTAAAAAAACATTGAATAACCTTTGAACAAGTGAATGAAATGCAATTGAAGTGGACATTCAGAAGCTAATTGTGGTAACATGCGGTGTGCTGTTTTTGCCATACGCTTTATCGGAAATAAAAGTTAAAACCAGTAAGACATTTGTACACCAGAACATTTGAAGGATGTAAACAAAATACCGTTTTATATTTTTGACTAATTTTATTTTATTTGGACGTATGAAACTATCATACCGAAGCTTATATTCATTATAAATGACTCTGCATAAGGTCTGAAATTTAAGTAACGATACTGTCATCAATAGGCAATTGGCAATTAAGGAACTTCAGCGCAGGTGCTATACGCGGGTCTGATAGTTTTTTAATCATATTAATATAGTTAGTATGATGAAACAAAAGTACTAACCATCCAAAAGTTCTCTGAACTCTTTCAGTGCTTTATTTTTCAATTCAGGCGTTTCTCCAAACTCTACCCTTGCCTTTTTCAACAACTCAGGAGTCAAGTACTCTTCAAAGGCTGTAATGTACATTTTGGCTGAAAAGCTACGACCAGCTGGAGCGAAAATTCCAGTTTTAATCCTGGCACACATATGAAGCAGAACTCCTCTCCGACCAGTTTGGAGACAATGTCATCCATGAGCCGGGGCAATTATCTTTTTCATATCTGACAGGAATGGGAATATTAAGTTATAAGGAAAAGATCTTCAAAAACTGTTCTTGTGATTCTAATCGCTCCATTCCCGACACTAGAATTAACTATTCTGTGTACATTCTATTTTTGAGTAATCACAAGGACTACCCGTGGAATTAGAAAACATATGCGTTGTTATTATCTTCTATCGAACTCAGATATATATTTAATAAGATAGTAGACTCGTGGCGTATGAATGTTTATAATTTAATATACATATTTTATAAGGGGTATGTAGGTAGTTTAATTTATGTCGCACTGGAGCAACCCAGTGGGATACGGGATACGGGGGGGAAATTCTAAAGGTAAAGTACTGAGGACAATACCTCGCAATTTTTAACCAATATCAGATGACTAGGTCAACACCTGAGCTGGCGCCTCACTCTCCAAACTTCCACACGACGTCAATGTGAGTACATTTGATGCCACGATAGATTTAACGTGCACCAGCTCTACTTACACGGTCTTTGCTTGGATCGATTTTCGAACTTGCAAGCCTCCAGTTGCTAATCCTCGACTCTACTTACTGGGCAACCGCGGCCACATGAATTCGTTAAATCGCGCTATTTGTGGTTTTTGTTCATTTTTACTTTCTCTACTCCCGATAAATTTTTGTTAACAGTAGAGGAAATTACAATCTTATTTTCTGGAATTGTGAGTTCAAGAGTTATCCTAAACTGGTTTACTAAAACAGTGATGGGTATCTCAAGTAGGGGTGAGAGGGAATTTCTGTTTTAAAAAATAATCTTCAATGCTTAGCACTCACTCTGTTCCCCTATAAATGTCACATTTAACACTTGAATCTTATTCCTAAATTGTTGTTACATTTGTAAAAAAGACAGAAAAAGAGAAAGTTTAATGGTAAATTCGAAGGTTTATTTCTCTAACGTCGTTAATATTATTTGGAGTCCTCGGATAATTTGTCTAAAGCTTAATGTACCGTAAAATTCTATAATTAGGACTTTCAGCACGTCATCGCGTTCGCATGGCAATGACTATTTCGAAGAAAAGCATTGGCATTTTATAGAACACTTACTTAAATGTTATGCCGTTGACACTTTTCGTTCGCCTGTCATGTCAAGTGATTTGTAACTAAGGTGTATGTAAAGGTAAGGTACAGCTGTATCTAGCGCCTCGTCTGGGGGTAACGCTCTTGGCGCGTTTTTTTGGCACACTTTTAGTAGTAAGTTATGGCAGGTGAAAGTAACTCATCTTTATTAAAGTTATTCCCGTTTTATGGCAACCTCGGCAAGCGGAAAGATTAAAAAGATATTTCTGTAAAGATAAAAAGATTTTTTTTCTAAGATTTCTTTCCTTGGCGACATAAAAAGTGCGCCAAAAAAGCGCCAATAACCAAAGACCAGACGAGGCACTAGATACAGCTGTATCAAAGGTAAAATTAAATTTTTAAGCCTCGAAAAATAGCTAGATATATAATATTTTATATAGAACATCGGGTCAAGGTTAAAGAACTACCAGTCTTTTTTATCAGCTTCTTATGCTTGGAATTTGTTTCCTGTAGTTACTTTCTGGATAGAATAAAGAACAGCGAATTTATGTCAAAAATAATCTAATAAAAGCAACTTGCACATGGCTCCCGACACGTCAAACGAAAAAGCAGAGAAAGTCCTCTAAAGTTTTAATGTTCTAAACTTGAAGCGATCACAGGAGTTGCCACCGTCTCCCGCAAATCGTATCCATCTCGAAGGTCAGCGGACTCGTGCCGAAGAGAAACACTCGTCCACTGGCGAGGGTGCGAGATCATTAACGAAAGGCTTTTCAGCAAAAAGGCTGGTCATGTTGTGGCCGACGTGTAATGTTTGGAACATCAAATTTTCCTAGGAAAAATTTACTTTCAAATAAATTCATAATTCCATTTTAGGGTGAAACCCAATTCAAGTCAAAATGATGCAGTTTTGAGTAAAGTACTGTATCTCAAAAACTAATGAAAGGAATAAATGCACACCTAGATTTTGTACACCTAGTTTGGAGCATCGCTGAGTCAATTGCACTTGAAATTTATGCATGTTTCAATTTATAATGTTTTCAATTATGAATTTATTAATGAATAATAAGAAAATATTGCTTTGAAAATAAAAATGGAATAATTTGATTTGGGTTATATCGTAGTTTAGTATAACATAAAGATTGATTTGATCATCTGATTATTTTTGAAGGCGTAAGGAAGACACACTCATTTAACATTAGAAGCTCCGAATTTCAACCACTCGCAACTCATCCTGGATTGGACTAAAATAAAAGCATATTTTATGAATTCTGACTGTTTTAATTCTGAAACTCTGAATTTGTTATAAAAATAAAGGATGCCTTTTAAAAATTGAGTTGATGCAAATTTTAATTTGAAGACGGGCAAGTAATGCAAGTAATGCAAGTAAAATTCTCATTCATTTGTGGTAGATGCTATTCTAAATCTAATGGCAATTTTCGTTTGTCTGTGTGACTTCAGGGACGAGAATAACAAGAGGCGTTCGGAAATTTTTTTGACCGATTGTAAAATGTAGTCAAAAAGAAAGCGCTCCCACAAGCACATCCATCCATTTGACAAGTCTGAAGGATGATTCGTCACTGCACAACTTTTTTCGCTCTTCTATCATCCACAAATATATCACTCGTTATATGACAGTGATTTATAGGATGACATGATGCTTTACATTCGTCTGTCATCTCAAGTATTGATAACTAAGAAAGTGTATGGAAGGTAGAAATATTTAAGCATTAACTGTATTTAATAAAGATAAACCCTCATTGTACAGTTCTGATTTATTTTTGATTCACGTATCCCTTCTCATTAATTTCCAATTTCTCTGAGGCCCTTTCAATAACTAGGCCTCTTACCGTTACATAGACTATTGAGAATCACTGTTTCATTGATATGCACAGCTACAACATATGCAATCACGCGCAGCGTTATAGCATGTGCATTTCTTTCGGTTAATTTAAGAAAGATACTTGAATTGAAGTCAAAATTCGTCAAGTAAACACACTTTGACCGTATTTCCGCGTAATTTGTAAGCATTATAACAAGAATATAATCTTTCCTTGGTAACATCTGATTTTAAAGCAGTGTATCTTTTGTCGCAAGATGATTTCTTAAATTACATATTATAGAGAAATTGGATTCGTAACTTTTCTTGATAAATAAATAACTGATGACGTGAGTTCTCTCTGTAATATTTCTTTATCCGTCGCCTTTAAATGCAAAGGAAGTATACTACTGTCAAGTCTGGTTCAGCAAAGCATATATTTTGGACAGAAAGAACGCTATTTTATTCCTCTTTTTTTAATACAGAAAATATCAAAATTTAAATGACATTCTTTTCGAGAAAACTATTTTGAAAATTTTAGGTAACCCAGGAATTTTATCATTGTTCCTGTGGTGAAGGGAATCCTATCATTACGTACTTGAATACCCTTTCATCCAAATGTTCCAGGGCTCTGTTCTGAGAGAAATACTCCTCGGTAGGTACGTAGTTGAATCAATGTAGCACTGGAAAGATCCAAGGACAACACCTCGTAATTTTGAATGAGATGACGAGAACGACACCTAACCTGGCACCCCATTCTCCAAACTTCCACACCAATGTGAAGGCAATAAACGTGAGAACATTTGAGGCCACGACGTTTAACGTTCACCAGCCCCCACGAACACGGCGGTCTTTGCTTGGATCGAGTTTCGAGTCCGCAGCCCTCAGATTGCTGATACGCTACTCTTCCAACCGGGCTACCGCGGCCCCTGAAATACTCCTCCGCAAAAACAATGGGACCTAATACAGGCTGACTAAGCTGGTCTGCTTCTTGGACAAAATTCTACGTGATTTTTATCCTGATTATCTTATCAGGTTTGTAAATTTATCAGAAGACGTAGTGAACATAGAGGAACATTTTCTTGACTTTCTTAACGTCACTTCGACGACAGGAGAAAGTTTGACCGAAACCCTTTTATCAAAACTAGATTAACTAGGTCTCGATATTAATGATTGCAGAAGTCAAAGTAATGATAATGCCGCAAATATGAAAGGTCATCGAAGTGGAGTTCAAACCCGAATCCTGAAGTGTAATCCAAGGACGTTTTATATGCCTTGTGCCAGTCACAATCTTAATCTTGTGTTATCAGATGCCGCAAAATCTACAGCAAAAGCAGTCACCGTTTTTGGTGTAATTCAAAGAATATACGAGGGGTATTCCAAAAGTATTGGCCGTTTGGTCATTAAATAAAAAATGCTTTCTAAATCACCTTGGTTTTCGTGAGTTTTCTTTTATTGAACCTTTGTTTACTTTTCTACATAATCGCCGTTCAATTCCAGGCACTTTGTGTATCTGGGTACGAGTTTTTTTATTCCCTCTGCTTAAAAGTCCGCCGCCTGGGAGTTGTACCATTTCTTCACCGCCGTTTTCAGACTTTCGCTATCGTCGAATTGTTGTCCACTAAGCCAATTTTTCAAGTGCAGGAACAAGTGATAGTCACTGGGTGCAAGGTCAGGGCCAGGGCCGGATTTAGACTTGATAAGGCCCTAAGGTATTTGAGATATGGGGCCCTTTATAAGTCATGATATTATATGTCAGTGCCAAATATGATTTTCGGACAGCTAGAGGGTTAAACTGAAAAACAATTAAGAAGTATATAGATAGTGAAATAATAAATCTTTAACTTAAAATCATTTTTATTCATAACAAACTTAAAAATGCAAGCTCTGGTAAAAAGGAACCAAAAGTTCTTTTAAAAGGCACAATTTACAAAGGCTTATTATCTAATCTCTTGAAACATGTTATAAGGATTAAGGAATTATATTAAACTAAAATATTTTCTTTCTTGCCTTTGCCAGAGCAAAGTCACTGATGACACCATCAACTGATAAACTGCGTAGTTTGTCACTTTCTATGCACATGAGACTGAGGGAACATAATTTATCTTGAGTCATTGTTGTTTTAAATTCATTTTTTATCCTCTTCAGCTGAGAAAAAGATCTTTCTCCAGAGCAATTTGCAACCATCATACTAAGAAACAAACAATCTCAAAATTGCTTCTACATTAGGGAATGCTGATTGGACACGATCGTTACATATTACCCTATACAGATCCTGATGTGTTAGACTATCATGTTCCGCTGAACCATAGGCTTGACTATGTCTAACATATTGATGAAAATGCTTGACTTCTCCTACAAGATTCATGTCCACATCTTCAGGATACGTTTGGCATAAAGCACTAACTCCTTCACGAATCTCTTCTTCTGTAGCTTCTAAATTTGTTAAGAATGAAAACTTTTGCAGCGTCATTGTATACTGAGTCCCTCTGTGCCAGACTTGACTCTAATGCATCCATCACAGATATAAATGTTTTGATTCTGAACTTGTCTCTTGGCTCAACGTTCTCTAAAGCATCATTTTCATCATCATTGATATGCCTTCTTCTATATCTGATTTTCTTGTAATCAACATCAGGCAATTTTTCCTTTGCTTTTTCTTCAAAATGATCGAACATATCCCTGGAACCTTTAACAAAATCCGAAAGTGGGGCATTGGGACAAATAATGCTGCAGTATATTTAAGTATATATGACAATTGCTCACTCGAACAATTTTTTGGGGGTCCCCCAAGAAAGTGGGGGCCCTAAGCTATAGTTTGTGTAGCTTATACGTAAATCCTGCACTGGTCAGGGCTGTAAGGAGGGTGGTCAAAAAGTTCCCAGCCGTATTCTTGAATGCTTTCAATAGTGCGGGCAACCGTGTGAGGGCGCGTTGTCATGAAGACGGACGATTCCGGAGGACATCCCACTCCAGCGGTTTTAAATAGCACGTTTAAGCTTCGCGAGTGTTTCACAATACACAGCTGCCGTGATTGTTGTACCGGGTTCCATGAAATCCACGAGCAGAATGCCTTTTTGATCCCAAAAGACAGCCGCCATAATTTTTCGATTTGAGAACGTTCGCTTAAACTTCTTTGGTTTGGGGTACCCGAATGAAGTCACTGCATGGATTGTTATTTTGATTCTTTATTGTCATAATGAACCCACGTTTCATCGCCAGTAACCACATGTGAAAAGAATCGATCTCCATCTCGTCGATAACGGTCCAAAAAGACTTGTCCAGATGCCATACGCTTGTTTTTGTGTTCGTCGGTCAGCATTTTCGGCACCCATCTGGCACAAGCTTTGTGATAGCCCAACTTTTCCGTGAGAACTCTGAACATGGTAGTTCGAGAAACGTTGGTAAATTCTTCAGCAAGACTGGTGAAGCGTCAGCCAGGACTTTTTCATCCACTTGTTGGACGAGATCATCCGTCTGAACACTGGGTCTTCAACTTCGCTCTTCGCCGTGCACGTTTGTACGGCCCCTTTTGAATTCTCGACACCACACTCTCACTTTTCCCCCACTCATAACACCAGGTCCGTAGATCTCACTCAATTCACGGAGAATCTGAGCTGCATCAACACCTTTTGCGTTTAGAAAACGAATAACCGAACACACTTCACAACTGGCGGGATCGCTTATTTTCGACGCCATTGTTACACTGCGCCAAATATAAACAAATGACGACTGACAGTCGACAGACAGGCCGGTTGGTGCCTGATGAACCAATATAGGGCTCTGGGAGAGCGAAACTCCAATCAGTGCTGCCAACGGCTTTTTATTAGCGAACGGCCCTTACTTTTGGAATACCTCTCGTGTGTTGTTTTTGGTTCATCCACACAGAGATGGTGAATCTTATTGAAGAAGAAACCAACTTTAACAATGAAGAAGCTCTCAGATACTCGAAGGGAAAGTAGGGTGGAGAGTGTCAAAACTATAAGGTACCAGGCAAAGGAAGTAAGAGATGCTCTTCTGGAGGTGTGCAGCAGCACTGACGAATCTAAAACGAAGAGCGAAGCGCATTCGCTTGCTGCAAACGAATTAGAAAGCTACGAGTTTACTGTAGGAGTCGTCATATGGTATGACCTTCTCTTTGCCATTAAACGTAGCAAGTAAGACACTTCAAGCGGAAAACATGGAATGGCATCTAAATCCCTTGAAGGTTTAGTGAAGCTCATTAAAAAGTTCTGCGAAGAAGATTATGTAATGCAGAGATAACTGCAAAAGAGATAGCTGAGAGTTTACAGATTGAGCCAAAGTTTCAAGAAAAAAGAGTTGGCAGGAAGAGGAAAAGCTGTTTGATTATGAAGGAGACTATATGGCTGACAAGGCTCAACCTCCAGAAGAGAAATACAAAATTGATTTTTTCTACTCAATCGTTGACACAATCTTGAAAAGAGTGAAAGGAAGATTGGACAACTTGAAAAATATTAGGAAATGTTTGGCTTTTTGTTTCCCCAGAAGTTTTAAAACAAGTGTAGGACGAAGAACTGAAAAAGGTGTGGTAAAAAAGAGAAAGAGCTTAGTGTAGACATAAATAATGTTCAAAAGACATTTTGTATCAGATCTCTTTACAGAAATCAAAGTGTTAAGAGAAATGGTACCCAAGGACATCAAAACTCCAGTAGAAATCTTGAATTTCCTAAATGAAATTGGAAACCCATTCCCATATATTTATATTGCCTATAGAATTTTATTAACGGTGCCAGTGACAGTCAGCTCTGCTGAAAGGAGTTTTCACGTTTGAATTGATCAAGACGTACTTGAGGAGTAGCATCCCGCAAGAACGCCTATCTTCTCTTGCTATGTTGTCAATAGAGCACGACGTTGCTTCAAAACTTAATTTCGATGATATTATTGACAATTTTGCTCGTCAGAAAGCAAGGAAAAGAAATTTTTTATAAAGTGACATTAAAAACCAGAAAAACTTCAAAGCCAGAATAAATTTAAGTGTATATCTAAACTATTTAGCTCCTAAATCTAAAAATAGAGAACTGTGTAATGATGAATGCTATAAGAGTGTATCCTAAATAATAATAATTATTATTGTGAACCTTATCTCTCAACTTGAATTCTATTAAGTTCGAAGAAATCCCAATGGCAAGTTTGTTTTTATTATTAACATTTTATTAACTAACCTACCTATTAAGATTTTTTAATTTTTTGCATATCACATCAGTAAGCCTGCTGTAGTGTTTTAATAAATCGATAGTCATTCAACGGCTACATATAAATGACAAATGTTACTTTTAATACGTCTCGATCTTCTCGGACGCTATAATTTACAACAAAAACGCATTACTACTTTATTTTATAACATTATCTTTGCACATTAATGACGAAACTTAGAAATTTTTTAATCGGCAAAGTTACGTCAAGTTGGGGAGGGGGTACGATAAATATGGAGGAGCCCCGCTGTGAAGGTTTGCACATGGCTTCGCTTTCCTTTAATCTGATCTACGGGTGAAAAACTCACCATTTATTGGTATCAGCTACCGAATCACTCAACAATGAGGGTTCATTTCAGTTGAACTTTCTAAGTTTATTTCTTTTATTCCATACAGTGGAAAACAGACTGGATTTGGTCACAATTTGGGGTGCAAAATATTTATCACATGGTTTTAACGTGTATTTTGCTTAAAACAGAATTAAACTGGGTCATTATTAAAAACTAATATTTTCTCTTTATATGTTAATCTAATGTTCATTATATTTACATAGACGTCTCAAGATCAAACTATCACCCTCTTAACCCTGGTAGCATTGACGTTCAAATGCTGAGCTCACTTTTCACACTTCCACTTCCGTTTTGCATTTTAAATCCACCTCAACTCTCAGCAAATAAATTAATAACTAACTCTGAAGGGTGAGAATATGAGTTCAATACTAAACATTCAATACTAAACATGACTTTTTATGGCACCAATACCCTAAAACTAAGAATTTTGAGTAGCACAGCCATGTATTTAAGATGCGTTGACGGTAATCGATAGGTATCACATAGGTGCTCGAATAAACCGCTCAGATGTCAATGGAATACAACCTTTTTCTTCATATCATGTTTACGCTGCTTACATCGCGAATTGGATGAACAGCTCAATTAGTGAACGGAGAAGTTGTCTCGTGCTATCTTAATAGTTTGGCCTCAACACAAACGATGTATTTTCGATGTCTTGGGTGGTGGTGTTTTGCGACGACTCGATACTTTTGCAGCACATGGCCTACAAGATGTCATAAAGACATAATTATTTATATATTTCTGTTACCACGACGGGTATGAGACAGCTGAGACACGCTTACCGGGGAACTTTATTTTATACACAAATACAATGAGAGGATTTATTTATAATTTTTCCACTAGGAAAATAGAGTGAACGTTGCCTTTCTCAAAATTCCCTCCTAAATAAGATTCAAATGCGATTAATCTAACTAGAATACTTCCTTTGGGCCCACAGAGATTGATGGACGCAGCTTGTCGAGATCTGGTCCTTACGTCATAAAAAATATCAATCAACCAACCGGGAAACACTAATCAGATTATACGACACCAAATTGGGAATATTAATGTGGGTAGATATTTAGGTTAGGCGCGCTCTATAGCAACATTTTTCAAATGATTAAATCCCGAAAAGGGTCAAGTACCTTCAGGTGTGCTGGAATTTGTTTCTATCAAGTTACTTGTATCGTAAGATATTATTATGCAAAGATTTATGAAGTGGATTATAAATATTGCATTGAGAAATAGAACGTAAATTATGTCTCTGATCCATTTAAATTGAAAGTTGGACAGAGTGAAGATGAAACTGAGAAAAATGCAAAAACAGACATGCAAAAATTAACATGCTAAGTGAGCAAGACGAACGGACGCTTGCCAAAATGGCACGATGTTCTTTCTCACGTTAACACGGTTTCAAAAAAGGGGAATATGAGGAATAGTTCAATACAATAAAATACGCTTTCCTTAAAATTGGAATATTATGGCCCAATATAAGATGGGATCACATAACAAAAGGAATATTTAGTTTTTAAATGGAATGTTGAGCTCACTTTACAGCTTAGTAAGTACTTATATCTAAATTCACGTGGAAACACGTGGTGTTTTTTAGTAGCTGGCAGCTCAATTACATCAAATATTATTGTTCGTTTTCAAATGGTTAAAGGGCCTTCCTTTTATTAAATTTGACACTAAGGAAATATCTTGTTTTTATCAAATTTTGCATTACATCTGGCTGATAAAATTTTAATTCTTCTGTTTTTTATTCATACCATGATTTGATGACTCGTACATCATTCTTTGCCTTTGCAAAAGTGAATTATGGTCTGATCAGTAAGGATTAAAGAATTATGATGTTGTCAACCGTGAAGAAATAAATGAACCTAGTTCAAAACGTCAGAATTATGATCGAACGGCAACATTGTATGGTCAGCTGTAATATGAACCTTGTTTAAAGGTCTACTTCCTCAAGGCCACCTGTGACGTAAGTGTAGAAAATTTCCAGACAATTTTATCTTTAGTTAAATTATCAGTAAAAACACTTTTTGGAGATATATAAAAAAAGTTTCTCTGAAATGTATAAATTCAGCAGTCACTCAACAAAGTTCTTTGCGTAATGAGAGGAATTTTCAGTGTAAACAAACCAGACGGTCTGCGAAGATTCCACTTCCAAATGCTCTCGAATGATACATACCGTAGTTAACTTAAAATATAGTTTATCGCCGATTTGGCGACATCTAACGTTTAATCTACACTGCTGGCCACCGTAAATGCAACACCCTGAAGGAAGCATGCAAATAATATGAAATTTACAACATGCATTAGCGGAGGTGAAATATGCAAATGATTAGAATTTCAGCGCAGACGCACATCACGCGCGCCTGTGGCGCCACTTCAAAGCGCTATTTAAGGCTTGGAGATTTCGACGATTTCAAGTACGGCAATTGTGTTTTTCTTGTGGTTTTTTTCAAAAAAACGATCAATTATGCCTCGTAGAAAACAGCGATCATCTTTTGATCAAGTATCCGAGTTCGACAGAGGAAGGATAGTGGCCTACCGAGATTGTGGATTATCTTTCAGGGAAATCGGTAGTCGTGTTGGACGAAACCAAACAACTGTAATGCGGATATGTGATCGTTGGATGCAGGAGGGTACGACGGACCGACGTGTTCGATCGCATCCACCTCAGTGCACCACTTCACGTGATGACAGGCATATTGTGCATATGGCAGTGACGGATCGCTCAGCCACATCACGAACCATAGCACAGCACATTCAGTCTGTACCGCATCATCCAGTGTCTGCGCGTACCATTCGACGCCGTTTACAGCAAAGTGGTCTGTCCTCAAGACGTCCATTGCTTCGTCTACCCTTGACGCAGAACCACAGACGTTTCCGCCGCAAATGGTGCGATGAAAGAAGGATGTGGACGGCAGAATGGAATGAAATTGTCTTTACTGACGAGTCACGCTTCTGTCTGCAACACCACGATGGTCGGATTCGAGTCTGGAGACACCGTGGAGAGAGGATGCTGAACAGCTGCGTTATGCACCGCCACACTGGTCCTGCACCGGGTATTATGGTATGGGGCGGTATTGGATATCACTCTCGCACTCCTCTAGTACGCATTGCCGGTACTTTAAACAGCCAGCGCTACATCTCCGAGGTGTTGGAGCCAGTTGTCCTTCCTTACCTTCAGGGCTTGCCCACAGCCATATTTCAACAGGATAATGCGCGACCACACGTGGCACGCATTGTCCAAGGGTTCTTCGTCAATCGCCAGATTGAATTGCTTCCCTGGCCAGCTCGCTCTCCGGATCTTTCGCCGATAGAAAACATGTGGTCCATGGTTGCTCAACGATTGACCCAGAATACATCCCCAGCTGCCACACCAGATCAACTTTGGCAACGTGTGGAAGCTGCTTGGTCTGCTGTACCCCAAGAACACATCCAAAGTCTCTTTGAATCAATGCCGAGGCGTGTGGCAGCGGTGATCTCCAACAATGGCGGCTACTCTGGCTACTGATTTTGGCAGGAACCACACTTCACAGAAGTCTATAAATTTAATCATTTGATACTTGGTCAACATGTTATCTACAAAATAAATTTTGTTGTGATATCTCTTGTCTTTCTTGGTGTTGCAATTTGGGTGGCCAGCAGTGTAATTGGTGTTGGCCAATCAACTATCATATATCACTTCGGTATTTATTCTTTGGAATTTGTATTGGCGAAGTGCTAAAATTGTATCCAAAAAGCAAGCCAAGTCACGTTCAGAATACGAATAGGTAGGTAGGTATTTAATGATGCGAGGACAACAGATACGAGGACAACGCCACGTACTTCTGAATCACGGTCAGATGACGAGGTCATACCTGAGCTGGCACCCCACTCTCCAAACTTCCAGACACCACACCAACGTGAGGACATTTAAGGCCCCTGCATATTTAACATACACCAGCCAGTACACGACGGTCTTTGGTTGGATTCGAACTCGCAACCCTCCGCTTTCTACTCTGTTACTCTTCCAATCGGGCTACCGCGGCCCAATACGAATAGGAAACACGTAACAATGCAAAAACACTAATGTTCCCTATATTTGGTTTGACAGAAAATGCCTCTTATAGGTTCAGTAATGAATCTTTTTGTGCCGTAGGTAACGAGGAGAGGAATCTGTAGCAACAGTAATGAAACAGCTCAAACATACAATTTGCTATACTTTAATATGGAGACTATTTACAGTTTTATACAATGAAGAACGAAGTCCCCTTTTAGACGGTTAAGCGGAACATTTCCATCACCTCAGATCTTAAATCTGAGGTAAACTTAGCCACAGCTACAAAAGTAATTTTGCGTTTAACCCAACTCCACTACGAAATACTTTATGGTAGACAAAGTCGCACTGTCTCACACGTCTTGCTAAATTAATGACTGGGAGACGTGATTTATGAACTGCCGCACATTTAAAAACAAACCTGATGGTGCTTCTGGCACTTGTCAGATGGCGCTCGCAACATTCTGCAAGCGCTTCCACGGATGGTCCCCAGTGAACAATTGAATCCCGTTGCAATGCTTAACACTTCCAACAACTGTCTGAAGCCCTTGATAACGACAATGCTCCTTTTCCTATCACGGTCCCATCCTTTTGTTGCCACCCAGCTTGCTCTTCTCACACTCGGCTGCTAAAGGCATCACCGGACATTCAAACTGACTCAATCATCCACTGCATGACGTTGCATACAAAAGTGCATCGTGATCTTAACCCTCCAAGTGGTATCATCGAGATATCTCGTCCATCAAGATATTTCCGACTTTTTATGATGACAAGAACAAGATCTGGTCAGTTTTCTTCTTATGACGAGATATCTAGTCCATCGAGATCGTGTCATGTTTGTTAAGGACGAGATACCTCGTCGAGACAACCACCTGGAGGGTTAATACAGCTTTCATGATCTCCCACAATTTGCAATCAGTCAACTAGTGATAGCAGCTATCGAAATGAGCCACTCTAAATTCTGGAGGGGAAGTATTATGGTGAACTTATTGCCACCACTACAAAAATTAACTTAAAATTCAGTGGTATATATAGCAGTGTAACCTATATACATGAAGAAAACCAAAGGCAAAGTTGCACTGTATATCATGTTTTGTTAAAGATTCAAGGAATCCATGGGTCCGCTGACCGAGAGATTTGGAAACATTTTTTTTACGTGTGCATAACCTTTGTTTAAATCTCTATCATTTCTTCGTTATACTTGAAAGTTATTTCGAAGCTAAGTCGTTAGATTCTACCATCAGTTGATTGACTGCCAATCGTAGGAGACAGATTACGATCACAATGTACGTAGTCAAGGTCGTACAATGGATGACTGCGACCATGAACTGTCATGGACCTGTGTGAAGCGACAAGTGGAGATTAGGTTGAGTGGCAACGAAGAGTGAATGGTGTGATAGGAATAGAAGTACTTTCTGTTATGACTTCAGACAGTTGTTGACAGTGATTGACATCACATTGGCACTTAAAATGCTCATAGTGGACCCTCCATCGAAATGAGTGCCGATTCCTGCGAGCGCAATCTGTAATTCGTCTCAGAAGAACCATAAGCCTTGTTTTTGGAAGTGGGCGTGTTTATAACCACGTCCGCCTGTCACCAATTTAGCAAAGACAATGCAACTTTGTGTACCAAAAAATACTTCATGGTGGAAATCGATTACACTGCCAAAAATACTACTGTACTGTAAATTAATTTTTGTAGTGGTTCTTGGAACGTTTGAACTTGCGATTGATGTTTCCATTTATTTTCATTTTAATATTTAGTGCGCGTGCAACTTTCACACGCAATTTTGATTTTATCTTTAACTGGAATTGGAATTCTGATTAGGAAGAACGATAAAATTGATTTTCGGAACAGAGTTCAATGGTAGGCGTCATGCAAATATGCAGTTTTATTAAATGTCTTGTTTGGTTTTGTAGTTTTAAATTCCAGTGACTATTTCGCAATACAGTTCACTTTAGAAATTTGTAGGACACTTGGGTCCTTAGCTAGAATCAATGGCGGACAGTGGTGGTTAAGTTCACTACACTTCTGAAAAATATATCAGAAGATGCATGCAACTGAGCATCCATTCTTCAAGACGTTCCAGTCTCTTCTGACCCTCATTGTCATCTATCTGAAGACTCCCAGTCCTTCCAAGACACCCCCCTAAGAATTATGAATGCAGGTGGTTTCTCTTGACAGGAAGGAAGAGGTTAAACCGTACAAAGTTTACATCTTCCCTTTAACCTCTTTGGTTCAAAACGGGGACCAATTTAAAAAATAATAAATTACATTTATCTGTCTTCAAAATCAAAGTCCCTGTTTGGAGCAGACTTCTTTAAAAGAATTACAGCCACAATAATTTGTGACTGAAAAGGGAGAAACACTTTGAAACCGAAGAGAGCAAGAAAGACTTTACCACTTTCTATTCTGTTTACTTTTTATTATATGCGGGCTCCGACTAGAAGGCAGTAGACTTTGGGTTAATCTATTTTGAAACGGTGTGACAGCTTGTTAGAAGGCTGTCATACACAATTTCTGTCATGTTAAATGTAGGTGGCGGTTCTATTTCTGCGGTAGAACTTTCCTGTACTTATTCTGAACGTGAAGTCAGTTGGCTTGCTTTTCGAATTCGATTTCAGACCTCACCAATAAAAATTCCAAAAGAATAAATCCTGAATTGATATAATAACGGCGATGAACTACATTTTAAGGTAACCTCGATGTGTATTATGCGCGAGTATTTGGATAGCGGATGTAAAATCTTCGCCTCCCGTCTAGTTTGTTTGTTTACACTAAAATTCCTCTCATATTCTCTCTTACTTTTCTACACTGACGTGCCAAAAATCATGGGATAGCAGTATGCAAATTTACAAGTTGTGCTCGCATTGAGTTAAAATGGTATAAAGAGTCAGATGGGTTATCAGTACTGTCAATTGGACTCTTGAATGTTTTCTAAAACGTTTAATAACGTGATAATGGTTACCCGACGATAATTAACCGAGTTTGAACTTGGAATGATAGTTGGAGCTCGACGCATAGGGCATGGCATTTCGGAAGTTGTTGAGACTTTTAAGATTCCTCGCTGCACAGTGCCAAGGGTGTATCAAGAGTACCTCATGGAAGGTACCTTCCACAAGGGACAGCGCAGTGACCAGCCACGTCTGCTGAATGATCGAGACCAGCTACATCTGATCAAAAGCGCTCGTTTCAAACGACAATGAGTAAACTAACTGTCACATTCAATGAGGGACGTAGAGGCGTGTCTGTGAGGTCCGTGCAGTGAAATTTGGGGTTGATGGGGGGATATAGCAGCAAAAGACCGATTCGAGTACCTTTACTGATCATCATCGGCTTCAGCGACGCACCTGGGCTCATGAATTGGATCCTAGATGACTGGAAGAAGGTAGAGTGGTCCGATGAGTCAAGTTTCCAGTTGGTGCAAGCTGATGGTCGAGTCGGGTGTGGCGCAAACCACATGAGGCTGTGGATCCAACTTGTCAAGAAGGCATTGTTCAAGCTGGGTAGTGGTTCTATAATGGTGTGGGGAGTGTTTACCTGGCATAAATTGGGGTCCTCTGGTCAAATTGAACCGGTCATTGACAGGAAATTGCTATGCTCGGCTGCTTGATTACCATTTGCCAATTTGCTTACCCTTATAACAAAGTGATGTTCCAGGATGATAATGCTCTGTGTCACAGGGCCCATTTTGCTCGCGATTGGTTTGAGGATAATTCTGAACAATTCCAGCACATAATTTGGACACTTAGATTGCCAGATCCTTGGAGCATATCTTGAATATGATCGAAAGAGTCATTCGTGCACAAGGTCCAGCACACAACCACGCAATTATGGGCGGCTATCCAGACAGCATGGCTGAACATTTCTTCTGGCGACTTTCGTTAGTTGAGTTCATGCCATCTCGAGTTGTTACACTTCGACAAGCTAAAGGAGGCCCCTCACGATATTAGGGAGGTATCTCATGCCTTTTGGCACTTTAGTGTATAAATACATAATGCCAATTAGAATAATAATTTCAAAACGTTGTCAAAACGACGATAAACTACGTTTAAAGATAACCTCGATGTGTATTATGCGAGAGCATTTGGTCAGCGGGTGTAAAATCTTCGCTTTCCGTCTGGTTTGTTTATTCACAGTTAAAATCCCTCTCATATTCACCCTTTCGTTTTGATATTTTATTAAGATTTACTGGAACGTAGCATTTGGCTTGCTCAATTGTATTTATTGAATTACCGGGAAGACCGGTCATGGCACCTTAAGAAAAAGTCCTCATGTCTCGCTGACCCTTCTAGTGGTATCTCACCGTTAGCAAACTGGATAGATCTTGATGGACGAGATATCTCGTCATTAGTAAAATTGGTCAGATCTTTATGGACAAGGTATCTCATTGAAACCTCATAGAGGGTTAAAACCAGCTATAATGTGAGAATTAATGATAATATATTAATGCACCATTAATCTAGACATAGTTGTGAAAACCGACCACAGTTACATATGCATACACTAAAATTAGATGACACTAGATGAATTTTAATTTACCATTCTGATAAGAAATAAATGCACTAACATTATTCATAGACCAGTTCAAAAAATATAATATAGTGGTTAAGCCTCCGAACGTCATCAGATTTCTGTAGTATTAGTTGGAGTAGCGTAACATTGCTTTTACCCCACAATATAGAAAAATAGCGGTATCTATTGGTTGAAAAAAATCATAGATAAGATTCTACTCGTGAAGAAAGCTGGATTAGTGATTAGGGAGTCATGTAGCGAAGTCTGAACTATACAGAACTCATAAGTGCGTGTAAACTCCTCTGATGATTAATGTTATGAATACTTTTTAGACGGAATATCAGCCTAGATATAATGAAAACTTATTGATGAGTTACATAAACACCGTATATCAAATAAGAAAGTGATTTTATTATATACGATAAATGTACAACGAAATTTGTATATATGTAGCATTTACATGCATAATGGTATTAATCACAACACAAATGTTATTTGTTACACTTTTATAAAAAGAATATAAACTTTTCTGAGTCTGAAAAATAAGTTACAACACGAAATAACTACATGAAGTATTAAAGATGCTTTATGATTACAAGATGGCTTGTCGCTCTACAGTCAATCGTTTACTATTCGATGCAAGATTAATATTGTTTTGTATTATTTTGGAAGAACATCGAACCAACCATCTATATTTTTGCATTATTCATAGTAAAGCAGGTTTAAAGATACCATTATTGATACAGGTTTTACAGATACAGAAAAGAGAAATACACCTAGTTAGTTGCAGGAATTCGAACATGCACCACATAAGAACTCGCAGGCTGCTAGCGCAGTGGGAAAACCCCTGAGCTCCTATATTTTCATAAAAATGGTTTAGTTCAGTTCGATAGTTTTCCGTAATTGAATATCATTGTTCGCAATATATGCAACTGCACAGATTTTGCTTATACAGATACTTTGCTACTATTCGCTGTAATTTTTAGTTATGCAACTCAAATACAACAGCAAAAGTTTGCACTACATACAAAAGTGAGATACTTTCCTTTTATCCCCACGTTTTCTTTTATTCACTTAAGGGGACACTAGACTTTTAAAACAATCTTTTTCAATTATCATCCGATTGTTGTGAAATTTGCAGACTGTTTGATTTATGCTAAGAGGGTATATAAAGTTTGCTCCAAAACTATTAAGTCATTCGGAAGTTATATAAAACGTGGTCAAAAAGTTTCATAAAATTGCAAAAATTAAGAGGTCCCATGTGCGTTAATTTTCCATATATTGTCAAAGTTTTAATTCACATACTAGTTTGTATATGTATAAAACAAAATAACTCCATCTGGTAAGTGTATTTTTAATTCAATTTGAAAGTCAAAACAAAATTGCACTAAAGCACACCTAACCTAACCTATGCTTTTTTGCAAAAAAAGCATAGGTTAGGTTAGATGAAGACTGCTTAATCGGAAATATGCTGGTGAAGACTGCTTAAATCGGAACCATGTATGAATTGATAGTAATTGCAAGAACTGTTTTTACTTTCTCTTTCATTCGACAATTTTTCATTGTTTCTTCTACGTGTAATCTAGACTATATCTGTTAAGATAATACTTATTCATTGACCCGTATGCACTCAGGATAAACGAGAGCTTTCATCGTGACATTGAAATAATTTTTCTAGAAGATTCAACATCTTTTATTTTTAATATTTAAACATTGACTGAAATTTAAACTGAACATTTCCGAGAATTTTTAACCACGTACTTAAAAATTCTATTAACGGTGTTAAAATTTAAATGAATTAAAAAATTTTACACAAAATTTTATACGGAATTAAATAGTTTGATTCTTAATTTGGTCGTTATTAAAACATAAAGTATTATATCTTGTTTAAATATTATAGTTATACTTTTTATAAAATTCTGTGATTGTTAATGGCCACCATTGATGTACAGATTCTGCTTAGATAAAAAACTCATTAACTGACAAAAGAATAAATTTTATATAATAGCTGTTCAGACTACTAGATTTTAGGTCAAAAATACAAACTATAAGCATTTTGATAGGGCTATATTTTTCTTCAAAGCCATTACAAAATATCAATGTATTTCTGATCATTATGAAAACAATAATTTAGTGTCAAAAACCGTAATTCGGAAAAATTTCAGTTGATGAGTTTCTGCTCTAAGCCGACAATACTGTTATTCGTAAGAGAACGTCTGTTATGAGTAAATTCCAGGAATATATTTTACTCGACAATATTGATTCAAAAGTAAAAATTCTGATTTCTGTTTTATCAGACGATAATTCTTCATTTAAAAATACAAATTTGATATATGTTTTGCAACCGATTTTTTATTAACGTTTTAATTTCCTTAGTTTTATATTTATGTACTTATCTTTGCTGATATTCTTTTGCGATGTGGAGGCAAAAAGGAGATAAAAGAACGATGAATCAATAGATACTCCACAAAAATGTCGGCACAAAGATTCCTGGAATTGAATTTTGTTTGGGGATATTAGTAATGTTTAAATAAAAATTAACTTTTATCATGCTTTCCTGTTCTTCTATTGCCAAATAAATATATACACAAAAAAAACTACACATGGGTATATATTTCAATAACGCACGTGACGCAGAAATATATATCATTTTCATATTGGCGAAAGGCAACAAACGGATATAAACAATATAAAATCAACCGTATGGGATTCAATCACCAATTTTGCCACGCGGTTTAAATATTTTACAGCATAATTTAAATTTTCATTTGGCTATTAAGCTGTATATTTCTGAAACTATACTAAAAGGCTTTCGGCTCTAGTAAAATTCTTCCTCAGTTTAGTTACAAAGGCAATGAGAAATTTGGATGATAAATCAACACAAGAGAAAATGTGTACGAACGCGAAAATAAGTTCAAATCGATGGGTTTCAATTAAAGTAGGTGTCCAAAGGCTAAACATAATAACCTGACTAAAGAGAACATTTGACCATGAATGTCACTGGAAATAAGAATTAACAATAAAATAAAGAAATGCTGTTTTATATTTTGAAAAGTTTTATTTCATTTCATTTGTTGGTTTATTTATGCATATGCATATACAGGATGCTTCTACGGCCACGGGACAAACTTCAGGGGGTGATAGAACACAACGAAACAAATACTTTTCCCCATAGGATGTATGGTCGCAAGTGCAGCGGTTGGCCGCTAGAGAGCGCAGTCAAACGCTTGTATAAAAGCCCATAGAATGTCTATTGGGTGAGTCTAAACTAATACGACAAACTTCAGGGGGTGATAGAACACAACGAAACAAACATTTTTCACCATAGAATGTATGGTCACTAGAGGGCGCTTTCCATTTCGGCACAAACACACGGTCCGACGCAAGTTGGAAAGAAGAGGCATGAAATATGGAAACAACGCTTTAACGTCAAATAAACATCGATAACTGCTTGACAAAACGAAATAATACAGTTAGATTTGCATAAATTAAAGATAAGTACAAGGAACAACGGGTAAGAAAAAATGACATGTACAAAACATGAGAAACTTTTCACATGGAAATGAAACGACATGTACAAACATCAGTCGGTAAGTACAACGCAAGTGCACGATTACAGAAACTGTTCAAGATGTCGACCACCACACCTGATGCAGGCCTCACATCGCCGACGTAACGCTTTTATACAAGCGTTTGACTGCGCTCTCTAGCTGTCAACCGCTGCACTTGCGACCATACATTCTATGGGGAAAGTGTTTGTTTCGTTGTCTTCTATCACCCCCTGAAGTTTGTCCCATGACCGTAGAATCACCCTGTAGATACTTATATTCGTTTTAAATGGATTGAAATATAGTATACATATGAGTAACAACACTCATCAATAGATATAAGAAACAGTGCTGAATAATATAGGGTGAGATGAGGCTAGATAAATGCATCCACTCAGAGTTAGGCTTTTGGGACCAGGGGTAAAAGAGGCTGAATCTAAATTCCCATTGGTTGATCGGCCATAAATGCTATCTTGTGACTAAACAAAAATGAAACACCTACATATAACATTGGATTAGCCTAACCTCTGGGACTAATAAAGACTACACATTCCCATCAAGATAACAATTGTAAGTGATCTGATTGTTGCAGTAAGCTCGTCAGTTGTATTCAAAATACCAAAAATATACTCACTCTATCTCTAACATTCTTATTCAAGAAGGCTTTTCCAATATTGAATAAATTTTTAGAGTAAACTGTTAGATTCACAAAGCGAAGATATTTCACACGAAAGAGCCTACACGACTCCAAAGATGGAAACTTCTGCAACAAAAAATAGTAATCTACATGCAAGAGCAAATTGATAGAAAAAAATTTATATAATTTTGATTCTCTTCAAAAGTAAGCACATTCACAGTGGCTTTTTATAAACAATGGTTGCAGACTATGTTGCAGTCAAACAAGGATGTTCAAAAGGTGTGCCTCATTTAATAATTTCTTCCTTTCTGTTTAATTAAGATGATGGTGCTTTGAGGTATCAACACTATCACCGGAATCCATATCCTAGATGTGTTGTAAAACATTTACTAATTTTCGGAGTTCGAAATTATCCATCCAAAGACTTTTCGTGCACGTGGGACACGCTAAATCTGTCCCGGCCTCAAATGTCTTTACGTTGGTGTGGTGTCATCTTTCGTGGTCGTTCGTAGTCGGGTAAATTGCACGTACTTTGCCATCCTCACACATACACGAAATTACTGTTAACACTGCTCAGCAAGATAGCATGATTGTAAGGAATGTATGGTGCAATGCGATATCATCAAATAAAATATGACATTATCGCATACACCTTTCATTCTCTACCATTTCATGTCGATGAATTGGATGAAAATTAAATTTGTGTAATGGAGAGATTTCCAATGTAAACAAACGAACCACACCACAGAATTTACTTCTTGTTACACCCAAATGGTCTCGAAAGATATACATCGGAGTTACTTAAAGTATTGTTTAACACCGTTTGGGCGACGTTTAGCGTTTAATTTAATTGACTTTGACCAATTAACTATCATGCATAAATTCGTAATCCATTGGTATTTATATTGGTGACGTACTGAAATCGTATTAAAAAAAACGAGTCAAGTGATGGCAAATCTGCAATATGGACATAAGGCACGAATCACTACAAAACATTAACACCGCCTACATTTAGCTTGACAGAAAAAGCGTCTCACAACGTGTTAAAAAAGGATTTGAAGTTTGTCATCGTTTACAATGCAGCGAGAAATTATCATGGAAGTGGTGAAAACCAAAATTTATATCGGCAACCAGAGGCTGATGTGTGACTGACTATGTGAAATATGTGAAAAATTAAATTTGGGCCGATATATGTGTGGGTCAGCATACTTGAAGCCACCACAAAACAATATAGACACCTATATTTTGCTTGACGGACTCTCATATGTGATGGAATGTTTTAGCACCACTGCATTCTGTAGATAAATCAGTGTTAGTCTCCTTTTCCCTCTGAGGAGTTCATAAGCATAATTCCACCTTGCAACCAGTCGTCTTCTCTGCATGATTTCTAACCAATTTTGATCTTCTTGACCAATTTAATCTTTGCAAAGGATCTATTCTATAGAATGGGCCAATAGAATCGTTCCAAAGAATTCTAAATCAAGGAAAGGACCAATAGAATGTATCCAAAGGATTCTATTATAAGGAAGGAACAATAAAATATTTCCAACGGATTTTAATCAAAGGAATATTTCAAAAGACTATAATCTAAGGAAAGATCCGATATACTCTTTCCAAAGGATTCTATTCTACAGAATGGGCGAATAGGATCGTCCACAGAATTATATTCCAAAGAGAGCATCTAAAATCGTTCCAAAAAAGGATCCGATTCCAAGAAAATCTTTCTAAAGTTTGAAAAATCCATGAATTCCTTAGAAAAATGTGATTATGTAGTCATTGTGGTTGTTGTGGGATAAAAGCAACACTACACTACACTCTCAAATCTCGCTCCGTTCAGAGGGTTAATGTGAGAGCAGCTTGATTGAGATTTAATTCGGATCGAAATAGCTCTGATTCCATGGCATACGAGTACAAAACGAACCAGCGTTCATAAAGATAATGTGGAATCTATTTCTGTGCTTACAGCTCATCGCGGTTAATTAATAAGGAAACAGCCTTAACACATTCAGAAGTGGTTGGATGTCAGAGGTCCCACCATCTCGTCATCATAAAAAAGATTGCCAATATCTTGACGAGGTATCTTGTCATTATCAAAATTGATCAGATCTTGATGGACGAGATTTCTCGTCATTAGAAAAAACTGAGCTGATCTCAATCTTGTCATCATCAAAAAACAGCATTATATTCATCATTCGGAATTCAATCGGCATTCTTCATGACGAGATATCTCATCATTTGAAAAATTGGTCAGATCTTTATGTACGATATATCTCATTGAAACAACTTGGAGGGTTAAAGCTAATATATAAATATTCTTTCATTTGGTATTCGGATTTCAAGGCGCTCTCTAGATGGGCGGTTTTACATACGGTGACCATCTCCCATTAAAAAACTTAAAAGCATTAAACTTTTGCTAATGCTTTTAGAAACATAGCAAACATTTTTCTAGACTTACATGAATGCATTTGCGAAATACATTCATGTAAGTTTGTAAGCCTTCAACCATATAAAGTTTGCTTTACAAAAAATGTAATTGAGCCTAGAGCCCTTCAAACGGTTAAAATTTTCTCTTAGGTGTAATTTGCATAATTTCTTGATTCTGGTAAATTTCTTGCAACAATGAAACGCTAGAGAGAGTAGACTGTACTTGACATTAGATGAAAGTTTTTCTAAGGACTTTATGTAAGATAAAAGTGCATAGTACAATTAAAAGAATCAATATTGAAACTCTCACCTGTGCGCCATCAATGAATTATTGAAATAGAAACGGTGTGAAAAAGTGCTTAATTTTCAAGAAGTTGAAGCTTTATTTTCATCAAAATTCTCTAAGAATAGATTACATGAAATAACAATATAATATACCCATATATAAGTTTGATACATTTTAATAAAGTGCTCTTAGCTCTCTTCAGATTATTTAATTTTCATTTAAAATTCTTTTTAAGGATGAGTAATTGACTGATGATATTAATATACTTTATATTCTTATTTCTTCTTTTCTTCTATTAATATTTACTAGATATACATATGTACGATTTGCTTCCAAAGTAAATTGTAGAAGTTATAAACAATTGACTAAACTGTCTTAAAAAATTATTTTCTAGACACTTAAACTATATATTGCATTTTTCTACGAAAGAGAAAAGTGATTATTCTGGTCACTTATTCAGTCTGCAATTAATCAATTCAACTTTCAAAGATTTTACTTCCGCTACCCAAATGCTCTCACCTGATACCTAGCGGGGTTCGTGAAAAGTAGTTAATCACCGTTTTGGCAGCATTTAGTGTTTAATCTAATTAGAGTTGACCAATTACTATCACATATCAATTCAGAATTCATTCTTTGGAATTTCTATTGGTGATATGCTGAAATCAGATACAGCAAAACCCGTGACGTCACATCCGGAATACATACAGGAAGCACGTTCTCCCACAATAACACTACCACCACCTACATTTAACTTGATTGAAAAAGTCTCTGGTATTAATCCTCCAAGTGATTTCAACACATATCTCGTCCATCAACTTCTCATCGATTTTGCTAATGACTAGGTATATCTCGTCATCAAGATATTGCCGATCTTTTGAAGGTGACGAAATCAAGATCTGGTGAGTTTTCTTCTAATGATGAGGTATCTAGTCCATCAGGATCTGCTAATGGTTTTGCTAATGACAATACACCGTCGAGATAACCACCAGGAGAGTTAATGAAAGTTTAGAATTTAAATTTAGGCCAAAATTAGACTTCATTTGTTTTGTAGTGGTTTTAAAAATTGAAGATCCTTTATCAATTCATATTAACTCAAAATCATATGAATTAAAATACGAATTCGTGTATACGTGCGTGCCCAAGTATAGTATAATATGCGTGAAATATGAATCTTTAGTCTGCAAACATATAATCGTGAAGTACGTAGGTCCACAGTACTAGAAACTACAGAAGAAATAGAATATCGAAAATAAATCTACCCGTTCATTTGAGTTGCACATGAAACCGAAATATTTTATCGAAGTCTTTCTCACTCTTTTCTTCGCCTAGAACAATTAACTTTAAAAGGTCTTGTCAGTCTTTTTCAACATGCACTCAATTCGAAAGACTTTTACCAAAGCAATTCAAGCAATATCTTACCCAGCCGCGCCAAAGCCCCGACAGACCCATCTGAATCTTCATGCAGCAGAAGAAGAATGGTGCTCAGATCAAAAACCTTCTTCACTTCCGAGGGCTTGAAATAAGTTATTAAGCCTGGCTTTAAGACGATAATAATTCAGCAATGTACGAAATGCTTTTCCCACGTTGTATCTTCGAGCTCTGAGAAACATTATCAGGAACCATTCGCCCATTAAAGGATTGATTCTTCTAAAATAAAATGGTAAGAGGTTAGCATCTCCCAGCAGTTAAATACACAAGACCCTTGAATATCTGAGGTAATGTGGACCAAGGTCACCTTGGATAACCAGAAGCTAGGATATTATGGACGTAGTATCACGAAACAACCTATACAAAATATACCAGTTCAATCCCTTACTGCACCAAATGTGTCTACTACTGCTTCTGAAGGGTTCATAAAACAATGACCACAGCACTTTCTCGCCTCTGGACAAAGTATGTACACTCGTGCTCGAAGCTTTTTTCAAAGCTTTAAAAAAACTCGATATCAAATTCGGCTCGGATAGCACGAACATTGGGTTAATTGGAGCTCGGATAATCAAGGTTCTACTGTATATTGAATACCTATATAAATCCCCTATCTATAATCAGGACTCCAGTGCCAGGTTAGGTACATGGGCTGCACCAGTTCAATCCCCCAATACCAGTTGATGTAATAGGACCCCTATAAAATAAAAAAATGTCTCCCAGCACATAATGTCTTCATGTATAAATTTTTCTTCCCTCTTTTTTGTGCAGTTTCTGTACTCTTTTTTCAAACCGCAATGGAAAGATTTATATTTATAACATAAAACTTGGAAATCATACTGATATTACAGTACAAAACCTCTTGCGTTTCCCATGGCCGCTTCACATCAACTGAATCTGGTGGATCAATCTGAATCCACCTAAATCCAGTAAAAACTGACTAGTGAAAATTGCGTAAAACCGCTTCCATAATAATTGGTTTATCTTAAAACCTCTCACACTGCCTGAACCCCGAGTATTCCACTTCAATGCACACGAATTTATGTTAGGACCTCTTCACACTCACATAATCTTGGTCAATTTGAATCCAGTAGAAACTGTCTAACGTAGATTCGAGTGTATTTAAGAGGAATACATCAGATTCAGGCGATGTGAAGGGTTTTAAGACAAACAAGCTATTTCTTAGGAAGCTGCTTTCCCGAATCATATTTTGTCAGTTTTTACTGTACTTAGATTGATCCGAATTCCGCTGGTGTGAAACGGTCTTAACATAGATTCGGATATGTGAAGCGCTCTTAGACATCAGGCCCTGGTACAAGGTACTGATCATTCCCCCTCTGTTCCCCAGTCTATAACTTATTTTGAAACTTCTGTTATCCAATTACCATTACATACAGTAATCTCATTAACGAGAGAGTAATAAATTTCAATTTTATACCCTTGTGAATTATATCGGATAGATATATAGAAATAGCACTTAATACAGTTGTCCATTCAGTATAAAGGGTAACATTCTTCAAGTATGTAAAAACAAAACAATGATTTTTGAAAAATATATTTTGAATTGGACTCAATTAAATGCCAAAGTAGCCTGCAGGTCTCAAATTCTTCAAGACAGTAATATTCAAAAGGTTGAAAAGCACTATCTCATTCTACACACACGTCCAAAAATTCAGGATAATACAATCCAAGATTAACCACTATATACTCTACCCACTATAGCACTATATACTCGTATATATAGAGAGAGAGCACATCCTTGCTCTTGTGTAGTTCTTGGTAATGTTATATAGGATGCATTGCGACGTTCGAGAACATCCCCTTGCTAAGTATTGTACCTAAGTACCTCAAACGACGAAGAATATTTCTTAAGTTATGTGGGAAAAATGAGAGAATCAAGAGTCTCGTGGTCCTACTGCGAACTAAAGAAATGAAAAAGAAAGCAGTTATTATGTAACATATTGTAGGTAGGTTATTGAGAAAAAAAACCTTTTTTTTCTGTTAAAAGCAACCTAAAGGGTAATGTGGTGGCCTCTGACCCTAATGTAGGCCTCACATGTAGACATTCACGTTAAATGGACTATCCAAGGACTCCTGTTGGATGGAGTCAAATTCGAGCACTATATACTCGTATATATAGAGAGAGAGCACATCCTTGCTCTTGTGTAGTTCTTGGTAATGTTATATAGGATGCATTGCGACGTTCGAGAACATCCCAAGCATACTTTATTGTATTGAGATCAGCTGACCTAGCTTCATACGAATTCAGTACCATCCTTAATTTTTGGACATGTGCGCAAACACACCATTACCAATTTGGTGACTTGAAATTGTGAGATTTAAATATGAAAGTTCGTTTAATGAAATATGTGTTGGAGTTCGAGTTATAACTTTATATATCCCGATGTAAAAATGCTTATTTGAAAAAGCTCTCAAAGACAAAAAGCTTAATTTCTAAGTGGAATTTTATGCGACCCTAGAGAAATATATGTATCCAGACAAACACATTTTCGATTGCCGCGAATTTTAAAACATGTCATGCGTATAAAATTGTGATGGCCAAAAATGAACATAACCTTCAATGGAGGTTTAGAGACAGCGGTTTATTTGCATCCCTACTTGTTAGAAAAAATGTAGCACGCAATTTTATTGTCTCTAGTGGGCAACGTTCGATCTTGTAAAAAATACAATATACGTAGATTCAACTAGAACATTCGAACTCATGACTGAAATCGTAAGTAAAATATTCGCTCTGCCATTTCTTAAAATAAAAATTCATGAGGCATTGTTTCGATAAAAGTTAACTTGATCGAGTAAGTGGTTCGTAAACACAATGAGTGTGATTTATCTTTCCTTTACCTGGGCAAAAAAGTATAAATCAGAACCGTTTGTATCGAATCCTTTTATTTATTATACTTCTGAAAGACAATCTTCGAGGCCTAAGTATCAAAACAAATTAAAATCCATTAAACATATCCCCATTTAATTTTATATGATTTAATATCTCGTTGACGTTATCATCGAAAAAGGAGGAATACAGTATAAAAATTGACAAAAGTTGCCTATAAGAAGGATTTTCGGTGTAAAAAACAAACAAGACTGAAAATAGAAATCCTATTTCCTGTTACCCAATTCTCTCGCATAATACATATCGTGGTTCCCTTAAAATAAAGTTTATCGCCTTTTTGGCGAAGTTTGGTATTTTATCGGATTAGCGTTGACCCATCAACTATCATACATCAATTCGGAATTCATTCTTTGGAATTTCTACGTGCTGAAATAAAAAATAAAAAGCCAAGTGAAGTTCGGAATACGTACAGGATGTACGCTCCGCCTCAAAACATTTTCGCCACTGACATTTAGATTGACAGAAAAAGCATCTCATACACATATTGTTAATCTGCAAATAAATTTAAAAATAAGGTTCTTGAAAAAGTTGGTGCTGCATCTGAACTTGGAAAATCCACTCAGTAACACAATATTCCAAAACATACTCTGAATAAAACAAAGGTTAACAATTTATTCACAGAAAGAACTCATAACTAAAGAAATGCATTTCATAGTTTTAAAAGATAAAATATCAGAATAGCTCGAACTCGAACTTAAAAATTAAACTCTTATTGAACAACGCACGTTGCCAGATGTAGTTAAATTCATTTTATATCTGCTGCCTTGCACTGGCGCTTAAAGATATGCTTGTTTTCTTATTGTTGGGGAAACTTAAGTCTGCTTACCAGATGTATGACTACAGATATACCTTCACAGGCATATCTGTAGTCAAAATAAGTGCAGACATACTTGAAAGGTCCATCAGAACTGGCTTAAAGATCAATAATTTAATTTCTGTTCAATGAAATAAGAAAACGTATAACTAGTCTAATATTTAATCGTCAAGCGATTACGGTTTACCAGATGTTGGAGTTGGATACAAATTCAATTTGTTTGAGATTGTGCAAATTTATTTAGAAAGAATAAAAGGATATCCAATGTTTATTCCGAAAGTAAAAACATTTTAGTTTTGAATTTGAGACTTGTACTAGGATAAACTAGAGAGTTATTGACACCCACCAGGAATCCTCGTGAGCATGTTTTGTAAGATAAATTAGCCATAGTTTCCTTTGCAAAAGTCCATTTATACTGCAAAAATATACTAAATAAGAATGAAGAGATGTCAATAACTGTGGTGTCAATTACTTATCCACAGGGCGTCAATAACTGATTTTTCACTATTTATTCTCAATATATCGCAAAATACCTTCCAGGGATAATTTTTTGCATGAAACCCTTTATTCAGCTTTAAGTAGAGTAATTCAGGAAAAGTTACAATGAATTTCAACTTGATTAAACTATTTTTTCCATGAATTTATAGTATAAATATTGCATTAAGGGTGTCAATTACTATCTTGTTTACCCTACTATAAAATAACATTTTTTCTATAATACATAATTTATGGCGTAAGTAATATCCTTCTCTTATAACTAATTATTCAATAATTACCCGAATTAGTTGAAAACTCAAATGAAGAGTAATTCAGAGAAACCTGTGCTGGACAGCGAAAGATGTTTTTCGTTGTATAGATTAATTCTTCTTGGGAAATACTTTTCCTGGTTTTCCGCTTAACGACAAATGAAAAAATAGCATTCGGTCTTCTTCACGATATCTGACATCAACGCCATTTTTTCAAATTATCCTTGAAAAACATTTATCCTTTTCTTATTTCCTTAAGACGGATGCTGGATTCATGTACTGGCTCTAAAGCGTTCCTGACGAATTCAGGACTGTACAGCTAAGAAAAAGATAACATAGGAATAAGTAATAACTAGGAGCTACTAGAATTTCTTGTCTGTTTTGATTTTTGTGGCTGCGAAATCACAAACAAAACACATCTCGTGGTGATAATATAAGTAGCTTTGCTTATAACATGTCATTTTTTATAGGATGTCGACATTTTTTTTGTAGGATATCGACTTTTTTTATAGAAAGATGAGAACAGTTTTAAGAGAAACGACACCTTTTCTTTCAATGAATTTAGATCCAAAACGATTCACACAGTTTAAAACGCTATTACTATTTACATACATTTATTTCAATCGATATTAAATTGTATTCTTCAAATCGCTCATAAGAATAAAACGATCATTGCAAAGATTAAAAAGGCAATTTTTAATATTTCAATGTATTATTGATACAATTTTAAAACAGTTTGATAAATTATGGATATATGTTGTAGCTTAAGGTAGGCATTTCCGTCCAGATTAGGTAGGCATCCGTCCCACGGCAGGATATCTCAGTCTTTCCAGATAGGATCAGATCAATCTCCACTACTAGGATGAGCAGTTGCACAGATCTCTAGGAGGATTCTCCTTCACGGCTACGGTCGAGCCTTTCTCGATAAAATACTCAGGTGAGTATAGAATCCCAAGGTGGGATAAATCAGCCTTATCAGTTCTGGTGAACTTTAGATCTCGGTGAAGTCTCCACTACTCGGGCGAGTAGCGACACGGGTTTCTCGGAGGGGTCTCCTTCACGGCTACGGCGAGCTTATCTCAGTAAAATATTCTGGCGAGTATAGGATCCCAAGGCGGGATAAATGCGCCGACAGTGAACGGGTGTTCATTCCAATCTCCAAAACGGTCTCTCTGCTGACCGCCTCTCTCGCTGCTCTTCTCTCCAAGCTCTCTCTTCTGTCTCCTCTCTCTTCCTCAAGATCTCAAAAACTCTAAACATATTGGGTGCTTATCGACTCCTCCTTTTCGTTTCGGGTCCGCCTTTTAGTCGTTGCTGGTTGGCTGTTGAAAATTCTCACCATCTTCGGACCTTCCCGAATGGCTCTCTCAGGTTGGCCTCTCCCCTTGACTTTTACGACAGACTTCGGCGGACTTGAAAGGGGACCATAAAACCCTGTCGGCAATCGTCATCGTAATTCACCTCCGTCCTCTTTGTCTCGAAATGTCATAGAGAGCGACAGAAAGGCGCCTGCCCTTTGTTTCGAAACCACAACGATTTCCGACCCCTGCTGGTTGGCTGTCGTTAAAAAGATGTTTCGGGTGGTCGCTTCGGTGTGGCCTTTTCCTCTCGACACTTGAGCCGGCAAGATTGTCAGACCCCCTATCTCTTCCGGCTGCCGTGGTGGTCGTTTCTCTAGCCGCCGTTACACTATCTAAAATTGCACGGGCAAGCATTTTTTTATCATTCACATCTATAAAGATTATGCAAGTTGAAAGCAGCATTCTACTTGGTTCTTTGTTTATCTTTCTCGCTATTTTGTATTTAATAATGATTTTAATTATTTAGCATTTGACCCTCCTATTGGTTTACCTTCGCGTCGAAAAGAACCCTAGAAGTGATAAAACTACACTGCTGGCCACCCAAATTGCAACACCAAGAAAGACAAGAGATATCACAACAAAATTTATTTTGTAGATAACATGTTGACCAAGTATCAAATGAATAAATTTATAGACTTCTGTGAAGTGTGGTTCCTGCCAAAATCAGTAGCCAGAGTAGCCGCCATTGTTGGAGATCACCGCTGCCACACGCCTCGGCATTGATTCAAAGAGACTTTGGATGTGTTCTTGGGGTACAGCAGACCAAGCAGCTTCCACACGTTGCCAAAGTTGATCTGGTGTGGCAGCTGGGGATGTATTCTGGGTCAATCGTTGAGCAACCATGGACCACATGTTTTCTATCGGCGAAAGATCTGGAGAGCGAGCTGGCCAGGGAAGCAATTCAATCTGGCGATTGACGAAGAACCCTTGGACAATGCGTGCCACGTGTGGTCGCGCATTATCCTTTTGAAATATGGCTGTGGGCAAGCCCTGAAGGTAAGGAAGGACAACTGGCTCCAACACCTCGGAGATGTAGCGCTGGCTGTTTAAAGTACCGGCAATGCGTACTAGAGGAGTGCGAGAGTGATATCCAATACCGCCCCATACCATAATACCCGGTGCAGGACCAGTGTGGCGGTGCATAACGCAGCTGTTCAGCATCCTCTCTCCACGGTGTCTCCAGACTCGAATCCGACCATCGTGGTGTTGCAGACAGAAGCGTGACTCGTCAGTAAAGACAATTTCATTCCATTCTGCCGTCCACATCCTTCTTTCATCGCACCATTGGCGGCGGAAACGTCTGTGGCTCTGCGTCAAGGGTAGACGAAGCAATGGACGTCTTGCGGACAGACCACTCTGCTGTAAACGGCGTCGAATGGTACGCGCAGACACTGGATGATGCGGTACAGACTGAATGTGCTGTGCTATGGTTCGTGATGTGGCTGAGCGATCCGTCACTGCCATACGCACAATATGCCTGTCATCACGTGAAGTGGTGCACTGAGGTGGATGCGATCGAACACGTCGGTCCGTCGTACCCTCCTGCATCCAACGATCACATATCCGCATTACAGTTGGTTGGTTTCGTCCAACACGACTACCGATTTCCCTGAAAGATAATCCACAATCTCGGTAGGCCACTATCCTTCCTCTGTCGAACTCGGATACTTGATCAAAAGATGATCGCTGTTTTCTACGAGGCATAATTGATCGTTTTTTTTGTAAAAACCACAAGGAAAACACAATTGCCGTACTTGAAATCGTCGAAATCTCCAAGCCTTAAATAGCGCTTTGAAGTGGCGCCACAGGCGCGCGTGATGTGCGTCTGCGCTGAAATTCTAATCATTTGCATATCTCACCTCCGCTAATGCATGTTGTAAATTTCATATTATTTGCATGCTTCCTTCAGGGTGTTGCATTTACGGTGGCCAGCAGTGTAGTTCAAGGTGAGGAACCATTTGTTTTGTCTACTTGGATTTTCATTCCCCTAGGAGTTTGGAGTAATGGAGCAGTTTTGTCTAGACGAGATATATCGTCATTCGCAAAATTGACCAAATTTTGATAGACGTGATAGCTTGTCATTAGCAAAATTGACCAGATCTGTTACGAGATATCGAAACTATTTGAAGGTTTAATACTAGCCGACCACTGGAGAGTTAATACTAGCATCTACTCTATACTTTCTTAATTGCTTAATCTATTGATGGCGAAGTGTCGTTATTCAATTTTATATCCCATTTCAATCCATTTTTAACGAATGCAGCATCCATAATCACACAAATGGATTTTTAAAAAATTCTAAATGAAATAAAATCATCCAAATATGTACAACAACATATCGTTTAATTTGTTTCGAACTTCATTTTTTACTCTGAAAAATATGCAGCAGATAGGATCTTATTGATCTTGGCAGCAGGAAGTAACAATTGAGAATTTATCTATTGCTTAGTGCGTATAATAATCAGGATAACACAAGGATAGTTCAATTTCTTCAAAATAACATGTCAAGGGGGAAAGGAAAATATGAAATCAATGTTATCTTTACAGGCTATCTGTTACTTTTTGAGAACGGCAAATATCCGTAATTTAACCCTCCAAGTGGTTTCGACAAGATATCTCGTCCATCAATATCTGGTCAATTCTGCAAAATGAGGAGATATCTCGTAGAGACAAAACTACCTTATTGTGAAATGAAATCAAATAGAATCAAAGATAATGAAGATCCGAGTAAGAAAAACAAATTGTCCCTTGTCCAGTACCAGTGACAATTTGGAACAAGTTTTGTATCAGAGACTGGTCACTACAGGAGAGTTTTTGACCCGAAGATAAACTTAAGAGAGACTATTTACTCAATTACTTCATTTAAGATAATTTATTATTTTACTCAATTACTTCATTTAAGATAATTTATTATTTTACTCAATTATTTCATTTAAGATTATTTTCTATTTTACTCAATTACTTCATTTAAGATAATTTATTATTTTACTCAATTATTTCATTTAAGATTATTTTTATTTTACTCAATTACTTCATTTAAGATTATTTATTACTTAGTGGGCTATATATGTGTCTTTTAAGGTCGCAAGTTAAGACTTAGTTATTCAAAATTTCGTGTTGGCCCATCTTGAGATTTTTAATATCTATCAAAATATCGAGAAATGGAGAGTTCAACCAAATAACAGTCTATGTTACGATCACTAATTTAACAGGAGGAGCAAAGAATTCCCAATAATATTTCTGATGTCAGTTACATGGGTAGGTGCCACATGGACCCTTATTCCATTCACTACTTTATAAATTTGGTACGCCCCTTAAGACGATTGACGTCACATGGAGAAAACTTCACCTTTTCCTCTCCTACCACGGGCGTGAAATGTATCTTAATGTAAAGAATAAGAGAACCAAACGATTAGTTAAACGAGGTTAAACGATTCAGCAAACAAATAGTGTCCAGCAATATATTGCTGTTGTACTCACATAGACCATTGTTCCACACTCGAACGTGCGTCTTCGGGATATTAGATACTGACCCATAACACCACCATCTATCGGTTTTCTTGGGAATGAACATTCCTGGTGATAGCCTTGACGAGTTATCTCGTCATTAGCAAAACTGACCAGATAGTGTTGGACGAGATATCATTAGAAGAAAACTGACCAGATCCTGACCTCGTAATCATAAAAAAATCGGCAATATCTTGATGACGAGATATCTCGTCATTAGAAAAACTGACCAGATTTGAACTCGTCATCATCAAAAATCGGCAATATCTTGATGACGAGGTATCTCGTCATTAGCAAAATTGGCCGGATCTTGATGGACGAGATTTCTCGTCCAAACCATTTGGAGGGTTAACATTAGGAGTCCATGTCTAATGCTACATAGACTTTATTCCAAAGCAACTCAGCTCAGGTGTGACCTCATCATCCGACCGTGGTTCAAAATTACGTGGTGCTATCCTCGAATCTTTCCCTTCGGCCGTCGCCAATAGCCCGTTGTATTGCTCCAGTGCGACGTTAATTAAAATACTTATCTACCAAAGCAATCTCATCATTAGCACTTTGGCAGATATTCTTCCTAAGGATTCATTTATATTTTCACAAACTACTTTCTAGATTCGAGTAGCCAGTGGCTTAGCAAGGAGGGGTGACCGTACTCCAATGTCTCAAGAGGAGGCATTTCAGAAATATTTATAAAAAAGTGGTTTTTCTTAGAAAAATGTTTTAAACGGTGTTGTAACTAAGCGTATATTTGTCCTTGCCATTTACCATGCTTGTGAAGTAATCCCATGCGTGGGAAGTAATGTGCTTTCGTGCACTCCATCCTTAAAATACAACGCTTAAATTCAATTCTTTTCAAGTACCCCTGCAAAGATATTGTTATTCAGAAAATATAGATGAGTTAATTATAATGTTCTTTTCACGAATGTCTGTAGAGCACAAACAATGCAGGGAGCGACTTTTCTTACTTGGTCCTGGAGATCCATTAACAAATCTCTGCCCTTTACTAAATTTTGTGCATTATCAATAATAAATTGCAAAAAAAATTAGCATTGGGAACATTAACATAGAAAATTAATCTGATAAATTTTTTTTATCCTGATTACCTTCATTTTAAATACGTAAATTTTGTTTTCGGCAGGGTGGCATCAACTTCATTTGCGCGGCAGGGCCCCAATAGTCTGCTAGTACCAATCTTTTACTTCGTAACATTTTGGGTTACGTAAACTGTAGCTTCTTCCCTTTCGAATGACGATTACATTATCTTCTTCTATTACATGATTTCTTCACATTCAAGACTGCCTATTAAAGCTTAGAACCTTCGGAAATACATTTGCCTTGAAAGTACTCCAGCAGAAATATCAGATCGTGATATCTTTTCTGTGCTAGCGATGACACCTCTCTGAACATGTCGAGCATGTGATAAAGATGCACCGTCATTCAAAATGTATTATTTGTGACGCATTCAATATAAGCCAACGGCAAGAACAAATACTTTTAATGTAAAAATGTCTTGTAATTTATATGTAAATGGTTTTTCAATAGAGTAGAAGGAAATTATTTGTTAAAGGTTTCACACCAAGCCATGATAGCAATGGTTAAATGTGCTCTGTAAGAATAGTTTTTAGTTATGGGGTGGCATAGTCGGAGAGACACAATGGTAATCAGCGTAAAATTTCTTAGATGTATAGTTCGTTTTTATACAAATTGAATTGTTTCTATATATCCTAACAACTTCCTTAAAACTTCATTTTTTTGTATCCATGTGGCCAAATGTTAATTTGTTTATTTGCTTGCGAGATAATCTAGAACCATTAGTTTTAATAACTTCAATTGTTCTTATACCATACGTAGAAATTCTGGTACTTTTCTTTTATTGCTTTGAAAAAGAGAAGTTAACGACCTTAATCAGAGTACATTTTCCATGTTTTTACAACCAACGTCATGCCCACAATACAACAATCATAGCCTGTTTGCAAACCAAAGTTTTCAACAAATTGCTGAGGGTAATTTAAGGTAAAAAAAAAAGGGAAAATATTCTGAGGAAACAAAATTAAGAAATACCCCCTAACTGGTTTTGTAAGTAGGAACATCTTTCCTGATCGTAAAATTGGAGAATTATACTGTTTCAGAGAACACGAAAAGAATTTAAGATCAAATGTAGGATTTCTGACTTTGAATCGAATTTAATTTCGTTCAAGAATGCGAGTAAGCATCTTTTTAATATTGCTGCTTCAAAATATCTATACTCAGTGCTTTGTTTACGTACCAAACAAAGGTTTCGAAATTATAGCAAGATTAATAAAAACGAAAATGTAGTATAAAATGCAATCCAACCAACCAGATAGAGTATTGAAGAAAAAACACAACATTCGATAGAAATATTGATTAAAGCAAGAACTGGGAAGATAATATAGATAAAGAAAACAATTGCTTTGAAAAAAAACCAGGAAAATATGCCTGTTCGTCATATAATAAAGACGCACGAAGTTCAAGACTCTACCATATGTAACGTAAGCGTATGATCCTTGATTTTGATAGAACTACAACAATTGCAATTACAGCTCTATTGGATAATACCCTCATGGAGGAAGAAGACAAGAGAAAATTAAGTGATGGAGTTGTGATTAGAATAAATAATTTTATGTAATAAATAAAGCTCAGTAATATTGCTGGAAAAGTTTAACGGGGATCTTCAATGTAGGAAAACAAAACGGGATAAATATTGCGGGAAAATCATTGTGAATGTTATTGAGGAACCTGATGCTATTCGGGATGGGAATTTTGAAGGATATTAAGGATAGACATTGTGTATTTTCACTATACTATCCAATCGTAATAATCGCAGCTGAATATTGTAATTAAATTCACCAAATCTGGTGGTATTAAGAGCATGACAGAAAAAATATGATAAATACATATATAAGGAGATTTGAGTCAGAATTTATTGCCTTTACGTCCCCTTGTTACGTAACTGTGACGTCCTTATCAGCAGCTTGGGTTCAGGGGTCAATACCAGCAGGTCTTCCACTGACTCCTCTTCGTAAATCTGTCAACGTAGTTTGAAAGATTCTTGTCCAGATGGTTTTAGGGGGTACTCAGTAGCCTCCTTCTTAATTAACCCTCTTAGTGGTCATATCGACGAGATATTTCGTCTCATTAGAAAAACTGACCAGATCTTGATGGACGAGATATCTCGTCATTAGAAGAAAACTGATCAGATCTTGATCTCGTCATCATCAAATTGGCAGTACTTTGATAACGATATATCTCGTCATCAATAAAATTGGTCAGATTTTGATGGACGAGATATCTCTTCGTAACCACTTGGAGGGTTAACTGTCCCTTGATGTCAACTGGAGGGATGTAAGACCTCAAACTCTCAATCTCAATGGGGGTATTTTTGGCGCAAACTAGTCGACCGTTTTTTGAGTTGATATTTGTAACATCTTAATCTCTTTTTACAGCGTCCACAACCTAGAGATACAAATCCCTGTATTCCATAGACTATAATCTAAATTTCAAAAGTAAATAGCGTAAAGTCATATCTGATAAATAATTATCTCAATTGTATTTTGGTTGCGTCGTCTTTAGCAAACCACTCGGCCCAGTACGATTATACCTTCTTTTGCTTTCACTATGGAAAGAAAACAAGATTGGGTGATATTGGTGGCGAAATAAGTTAAAACTAGAAACTGTGAGGTACTCTCATTAATCGAATTCTCCCAAACTGAAAATAACCTGCCTTCCTTGAAAATTAGAGATGCTTGAACAGCACACGCATCAAAAATATTTGTTGAGAAGGTGTGGCGCAAACCCTTCGGATCTGACTAAGAGGTGGAAACCAAATAAACCTGCTCGTTCAAGAATGGCAAATCACAGCATTCTTCCACATGATAATCTTTTCTACTTCATAGTGGATTTTCATAGTTTAGTAGCTATTTAAGTATTCTCGTAACCTTTCTAGAGACATCTACAAGTAAATGTTCCAGTTCATTCATAGAACTTGCTTGGCTACATCAGGACTCCCTGCATAGGGAATGCAAGTACCATAGAACCTGGGCCTAGAATTGAAACCAGTTAATGAGTTGTTTCTATCCCACTTGGATCTAGACAAGCTAGACCCAGTCCGTGTGTTCATGTCCTTTCAAAATGTTCTAGACGAGAATTTTATAGAATCTCATTTTATAAAACCTAGAAATTAATTTCTATCTAACAATGATTTTAAAAAATGTTGTTCTTTAAACTAAATTAGTTTTAGATAGGGTGATAGTGACTTTTTCCAGCTTTCTTTTTGTTTCTTATCCTTCTTGTTCTAGACAAGGTAGACTAAGTCCGTGAGTACTTGAACTCATTCAAAAAGTCCAAGACTAGCATGGGATTAATATCCAAATTATCCCTGGACAGCTCCAGACAATCAAGAAGGTAACCAGGAGAAGCTTGTTCCATATCGCATTTCCGACAAGTCCTAGAAAATGTTTATACAATTAAAACCCAATCCATGATAATATAGAATTGGTCTCAAATGTCTACTGCCCAGTCTAGAGATTGCAGTCTGCTGACCTCTATCACCCTTGTATTTGAGGGTACCTCGGGGATATTGTCTCTGAATAATAAATAGATACAAAAATAAAATTTGCTTTTTGTGTTTATTCTCTTTGGTTACTTTTCCTTTTCAAGGGCTTCAGCATATTGTCTCTGCCATGTTTTAATAGTCATTGGTGAAACATGACAAACAGGCTGACAGAAAAAAATCATGATACCACCACTAAAATCAACTGGTTTAATTTAAAACTTATTTAGCCCTTTTTGTGTTAAGTTTAAAAAATATTCAATCCGTGTTATTTTTCTCATTCTCCTCTGCAGCCTTATAAAATGAGTTTTCCAATCCACAGGGTGAGTCTAAATTGTTTTTACAAAATAAGAGGGGTGATAGTACCCATCCAGATGAGCAATAATTACCATGGAACATAGGGTCGCATTCCACTCTGAGAGGCAGAAAAGAGTAAAATATTAGAATTTCAACATGAACTTACAACAGTGTTGGGAAAGCGAATGAACGATACCAAAAGTTGCACAATCTGATTTATTGATCAGAGAAAAACTCACAGCATGTGCTCAAAGTGGCGGCCATGCGTGTCGTTGCACAGTTCACACCGGCGAAGGAATGACTGGCACACTCTCTCGAAGATTCCTGGTGTTGTGTTAATTTTGTCTGCGGCAACACCGATTCTCGCTACGAGATCTTCAGCCGAGTCCACAGGCGTCTGGTACACTAAAGATTTCATGTGCCCCCAGAAGAAAAAGTCCAGTGGGTTGAGGTCCGGTGAGCGAGGAGGCTAAGCCACAGGTCCGCCACTTTGAGCACTTGCTGTGAGTTTTTCTCTGATCAATAAATCAGATTGTACAACTTTTGGTATCGTTCATTCGCGTTCCCAACATTAGAATTTCAACATTCATGTTGAAATTCTAATTTTACTCTTTTCTGCCCCTCAGAGTGGAATGCGACCCTACGTTCCATGGTAATTATTGCTCGTCTGGATGGGTACTATCACCCCTCTTATTTTGTAAAAACAATTTAGACTCAACCTGTATATTAAACATATCTTCAAGTTTTAGACGAGATGATACATTTTTTAACTCAGATAATTGAATATTGAAAAATGTATCATGTAATTTATCGAAATTCATTTTCCTATATTTTGTATTTTATTACAAGTCAAGAATTCTTCATTTATAGTCAATATCCTTTTCTAATTATCATAAATCCCAACAAAAAGAGGTAGCATGAGAATCTATACTTGTCTTTAACCCTATTTCTAATCAACGAATCCATATTCCGCTTAAAACTGTTTTACTATGTTTAAAGAATGATTATATATTTAAATTCCTTTCGTTGTATGCTTAATATCGTTTCCAATAACTCAACCCATGAGATATATCGTACCTCAAGGTCAAGTTAATTTTAGTAATAGCGAGACGTCGAGACAAAACGGCCCTATTACTTCCAAGGGGAACGAAGATCCTAGTTGGAAAAACAAATTGACCCTTGCCCAGAACTGGTGACAATTTCAAATACGTTTTTGTATCAAAGGCTGGTCATTACAGGGCAGTTTTCGACACGAAGATAAACCACTAGGAGGGTTAGAAAAACTAATTTAAACATGAACAACTGATAATCCGTTCGTTTCATGGTTTGTTTTGTTGTAAAACGAACAGAATTAACGGAAAACTTAAAATGGATTCCGAATCTCAAACAACGTTCAAGCCAAGAATTGGATTCGACCTCTCAGCCTGTTGATGTGACAGCCTGAGCGTAAACCAGTCATATACAACGGGAACAGCCTGTTCCCACTTTTCACAAAACCCTATTCTCCGTTCTTTTTGTAAAAAGAAACATTCGAATTTTTTTCTACTTCGATTTTAATGTTACGGAAAAATGGAAATTGAAAAGAAAGTAGTTTCTCTTTTCTCGAATTTTCTAAAAGCTCAGCTAAAGCTCTAGCTTTCAGCTAAAAATGTTTGTATTTTCTTAATGATGCTAGGTCCGAAACACAGCTGTTCATCCTACAGTTCTTGACTCACTGTTTCCTGTTGATTCATTCACCCGTTCTCTGTCCGTACTTCCTGTTCGGGAATTGATTCTTGCTCTGAGACTACTTCCTGTTCGGGAATCGATTCCTGGTCTCAAACTGTTCCGATCCTGTTCTCTGTTCTCAGAGCTGTTCGCTGTTCTTGGAGCTGTGCGCCGTTCTTGGAGCTGTTCTCGAAAAACTGTTCGCGGAGCTGACCTCGCTGACTGCTCATGAACTGTCTCAATCTGTTCCCGACTGAACCAAATCCCGACATTTGATGAATTTTCGAGGATATTAGCGTAATAATTGTGGAATTTTATATTTGTTAGGCAATGACATGGTGATGAATTTTTAGTTTAAAACAAATTTAAAATTTTTTAAAAATATTACTGATCAAGATTTTGTTGTCCAGCTTTCTCTCTGGTGGTGTCGCCTCTACTCGTTCTCAGGATTTGCAACTTTATTTTAAAACCCCATTTTACAAAATGGAAGGCAAAATTTCAAATGTGTGGACATTTCAATGTGAAAGGGAGATTCGGACCGGGTGTCATGCTCTCTCTATAAGTTGAAGAGGGATCTCACTTAAGTCAGCTATTAAGATTTTTAAGACATCTCGGAAACAAGCATCCCACCATAAAACTAATGTGTTGAAAATCGAAAGTGATTTTTTGACTTGTATTTTTAGTAGATTATTACTGTTTAGACTTGTATTATTAGTGTTTAGATAGATTATGTAATAATTAACCTGTTTTTTCTGACAAACTAATTTTACTCTCCAAGTGGTAATCACGGTATGCGTTTTTTAAGTATTTATAATCTTTTAAAGGGCAACTCCCTATTGCATAACGTGATTCAAAATTACGTGTTGTAATAGGGAGTACCTGAAACCTTTCTCTTCGGAATGGATCACGGACCGTCGTTTTGTTGACTAAAATGACCATTTTGTTGACTTAAAATGACATTAAAATCTAAAAAATTATTACTTTCGTTTGCAAATTTGTTTTGTCCTAGCACCTCATATCTGTTTGGGAAACCGTACTTGAGATGGTTCAGATGTGGGATATTATTAGTTGCCACTGGGGACCCAGAGAGAATTTAAACGTTTCTATTTGCAAGAACTTTTCCAAATTTACGGATATATTCTTTTATTTTCTTAATTACTGATAGTTTGGCGCAGCTTGGACACACTTGCCCCTTGCGCCATAAAAAGCAATCAATCGATTAACAATACGAAGACTCCAAATTATTTTATCTTTCGTTTTCCTCCTGTCAAAACTAGAGAAAAACTCACACATAAAAAAGCTAGCAGAAGAGTCATTTGTTGGGCATACCTACAAAGATTATATGTCAACAAAATTCGGTCCCTGTCTGTCGCGAAAACTGTTGGCGCCACATAATCTAGGAGGAGGAACAGGGCTTTCACATCTGGAGTAGAGATATTTGAGAACAGTGGTGAACAGAAGAGCAGGTAAAGAAACACTTTTCAAAAGAACGGATCAGCAAAGAACTGTTTGCCGAAAAGAACAGTATTTCCCATCTATACCAGATCCAGCTTTACAAAAAAAGAATCAGTATTTTCGCAAGATATCAGAAATATATATATATATAAATCCAAGTAAAGATTGATGTTTGATATTTCTTCATTGTGAATTTAAACGTATATCCAGTTACTTAAAACTACGATAGATGTCAGCACTAGCTTAAGCATGAAAAACTCGCGAATTTGTAAATAGAATGAAATTTACAGCTTTTCCTTGAACTCATTAGTTCTCATTGAAGTATTTCAAAAATTATCGGTAAATTACAGAAAAGTATTGAGAATATTTTGCGGAGTGTGCAGTAAACACAATTTCTTGACATTTGGTTACAAAATTCACAGAATGGTATAATCAAATGGAACTAAAAATTAAATTTTAAGATTTTCTGTATACTCACATACTATTGGAACTCTTGGCTTTTTCCTGGTGAAAATATTGAACATTTAATGGTGAAAGTCATTCTTATTGGAACTAAAAATATTGGGTAAGCTATCCAAAATCAAGATTTCATATTCTCTTGCTAAACCACCCTTTTGTAACAAAATGCCCAGTTAATGTTATTATCCTTTCTGGTGATTTTCTGAAAAGAAATTAGGGTTTGCGAGCAACCCCGACAAGGCAAATTCTACACTTGAATTCTAAAACGCCTCGTTTGATAGACAACCATTAAACTTTTATGTTATTTTATATTTGTACATTTGGTCGTTGGAAAGAGAAAGAGAATTCTTTTATGATATTACCTGTTCATATGTTGATAAGTAAAGTGTAAACAGATACGGAAAAATAGTACGCGATGGAACCAAATTGGGAAAATTATTTAAGGGAGGAGGACGAGTAAGACTCCAGTTGCTTGGTGTGCGTAAAATCTGAATTTTCAGAACAATTTATTTTGATTATACATTTCACTACCTTTGAATTAAACTAAATTATAAGATCGAAGAGAAATTTCTGAAGATTGAATATTCGTTAGTTGTTTTATAAAGTAAAAAAACCTTTTGATTTTGTAGTAACGCGCTTTAAAGTAACCAAATCACTTAGTACAGCTGTTCTCAAACTGTGGGGGTACAGTTTTAAGTATTAAAATATTAAGTCTTAAATAATAAAACGAGTTTTGGAAAAAATATCTGTACACCCGAACTATTTGAGAAATTGAATCCTTATTTAAGAATCAGAACATCCTCAACTTATCCGACAGGGTAACCATGAAACTATACTTCTCTGAAATGATGAAGTTTTTAAATTTATAACAAAATTAGATCCTTAAATGCAAATTTGAAAACCTGATGTTGACTTGTTTCCTACTTAGGTATCAATTGTTCGTGAGACTGAAAACAACGTTCTCTCCACATTTGCTTCTCTGACCATTTATCAATGGCTTAAGTCTCATTTCAAATGTATTTTAATTTTTAGAAATCAGATTGGATTAAATCCCTTTGAATATGACCCTCTCCATTAAAAGCTTTAAAAGCACAGGAAATGACAGGTGCAGGGTAAACATGACGCACCAATCACTAGCAGAACGTAATGAGAACGTGCCGGCAACCAATTTGCAGACTTCAAGGTCTTCTGCATTTGTCGGTGTCGGCTACCGGACCAGCAAATCTGCTTTGCTAGAAATCCTCCATTTGTTTACATTGTATCAAGCGTTGGATCAGGTTTGGCCTGTATTCCTTGACTTCAACTTTATTGTTACGCTACATTGCACCATACTTTGTGTAATTGTAGTAAATTGTGGATTTATGCGTGCAATATTTCGTAACATGTTTTGTTCTACGCATTTTTATTATCGGTGATAAACGGTTGGAAAAAGTATGATAGAATCAAAAATATTTTTCAATTTCGATAATTATTTTTTAAATGGCATGGAAAAGGTATCAATGTTACTGCTGACATCATGGAATAAACTATGTGTTGATATAGGCATACTTTCCTCCAAGTTTTTTTTCTTTGTCAAATTTGACCTCGTGTTATTATCTTTAGATATCATACTTATTTGCAATAGTGTTCCTTTCAATGACTTCTTGCACTTGGTCTAGAGCAATGGTTCCCAAACTTACTATGCCCACGGACCCCTTCTCATAGCAAAAACTGACCATGAACCACCCCCAGTGAAATAACTCTACACAACTGTGCATAATAGCAAAATTACAAATTTAACTTTGATGTCTTAAATGGTGAATGGCGACGTAAAAATAAAATATTTTGATATTTAAAGTAGTATTTATTAAAATTATAACTTTTGTTTTAAAATACAAAAACATTATTTTTCAATGAGATTGGTGAACCTGATGAGATGATATGAGATTATTTATGTTTGGCTCGATGTTTGTGAGTAACATTCGTAAGTCTCCACGAGCACTAATTTGCCGTCGTTCCCTTTTTCTCGTGATGAGGCTCGTAACTGCGCTGAATCCACGTTCTACTAAATAAGACGGAAAAGCAATCAACAGCTTCTGGTACAGTGGCCCATAATGCAGGATATAAAATTGGCATCTGATTTTGTAACCAGAATTTGTGGTATCCTTGTTCAAACATTGATTTCAGCTCCTAACTTGTGGATAATTCAAGAAGTTGTTCCTGTATTAGTGTGGATTCATCTGAGTTTGTGGGTCTACTTGCAAAAGGGTCCAGCACCCAATCGGGGATGTCCAAGTGAAGAATGTCTTCAAATCTTTGTCTGAGATCAGAATGAAGAGCCGTTAAGTGTTGACAATAAGCAAGTAATTCTTCATCTCGATTTTGAAAGATTTGGAAACTGAGAGCATTCTCTTCTCCCCAAGTTTTGTTTATACAGAAAAGGTTTTGCAACAAACGCAGATATTATACTTTAGTTTTGATTAAGTTGCATTGATCACCTTGTAATTTCAAATTGGTTTCGTTAAATTTGGCAAATAAGTCAGTCATATAAGCTGTCATTCTTTTTAATTAATAAGATTGAGCCCCAAATCATTGTCTTTGCTTTCCAGGAATTCCAACACTAAATCAATGAGTGCATAAAATCGATCCAAACATGCATCTTTAGATAACCAACGAACTTCCGCGTGTTAAGTAGTAAACGATTATAATCTTCATCATTTTCCAAAGTTGAGCAAATAATCTCTCATTTAAGGCATTCCTTTTGATTTTATTAACTGCTCTAATGACATAATCTAGTGAGCCATGCAAACGTTCATTAAGATTTTTGGCGACTAAATGTTGTCGATGAATGACACAATATACAGATAATACATTCGGTATAGCTTGTTTTAAGTATGCCAGAAAGCCTCGGTGTCGTCCTATCATTGCCGGAGCATCGTCAGTAGCAACGGAGAGGATATTACTCAAGAGTATAACTTTTGCATCGAAAAATTTTTTTAGTTCATTAAATATTGTTTCACCTTTCGTATCAGTTTCCAAACATTTGGCAAATAACAATTCTTGGGAAATCTTTTCTTCTTTTACAAATGTCACATAAGCTAAAAGTAAAGCTTCGTTTCCTGGCAAGGTTGACTCGTCAAGATGTATAGAGAATTCAGATGTTTTTAAGTACCCACATAAAGAATTTTCTACGTCCTGAGCCATTTCGTCAATCCTTCTTTATACTGTATAGTGATTGCACGGTTTTAGTAAAATGCAAAACCGGTTTTTCGGTTTTCATTTTTTCCAAAACTCGAAAACCGGTTTTGCAAAAAGTACGAAAAGTACGCTATATTTGTGCAACAAACATTAAATAAATTTATTTCTTAAATATGTAACATATACATACATAAAACGATTATTATCTAACATTGAGAGCTATAAAATCGCCTGCCAGTACAGTTAGCACTTTTTTCCGCATTAAAGTGTGCTCGCAGAAAACATAGTGAATTTATCATTCAACTTCGATCTTATTTTGGTTACGAATTGACCTGACGATGAGAATGCCCGTTCCGACTCCCCGCTTGTCGGTGGAATAGTGAGCAAGTATTTGTAGAACAGCCCCATAATTGTGCTTTTGGCTCCCCTCCTTCCAATACTGCAACATCTTTTTCAATTTCCGTTTCAAAAAATCACTACTTGTACAATCATCCAGTGATGCCGAACAGGCAAACTCCTTGTCAATTGCCCTCTGCAGCAATTGTCCATGTATAAAACAGAAGATTTTTCCATAACATCATCGTCTTTATCATGGAAGTTGATAGTTGAAGTTGATTGGATTGTGCTGGTGTTAAAGAAGACGGCGATAAACGTTTTATCAGGTTATTTATAAACCGAAAGATAGCCGGTTTCGCCAACTTTCCAAACACACGATCTTTTATCATCGGTTCGATACCCATTATGTAGAAATTGAAGTACTGCTGACGCGTTAATGCGTCTTTTTTGAATTCTTAATTCTAGGGATTCTTTAAGTTCATTACCGAATGTAGTATGAAGATCATTTAAAGATGTCAACATGAATTTTAAAGCAGCGTCAGCAGTCAATAGATTTGCATCTGCTCTACATAATGCTTTCACAGTAAGTTTTACTGGCAGTAAGGCAGAAATAGTATCCACTAATAAATTAAGGTCCTGTTCAGAGAATGAAATATTCGATGACAAATCAATTAGGGCTTTCTGAATACATGATTTTAATTTGTTGAACCTTTCCAACATGGTGAGCAAACTATTCCATCGTGTTTTTGAATCTAAAATCAATGAGTACTCTACCAAATTCCAATTTCACATATTTTTGCAGTATGTCATCATTTTTATTGGGGATTTGCGGAACAATCGTACCACCACTCTAATTTTTGTAATAAGTGGTAAGATGGTTTCATGTTTGAAATATGAAGCCGAATTTCCATCTACATTATCTGAGTAAGCAATACTGAACCCACTATCAAGTGAATTTTCATCTTCCAATTCCGAATCGTCATTCATTGTCAATATCCAATTCAATATTCTCTCCTTCGGATTCTTAGACAGTCACATTCTGATTCAGGTTCATTATCCGATTATGAGTTATTTTTTTCAACTTCGACAGGTACTTTTTTGAATAGCATTTTAATTACACCAAGCTGAATGGCATGCGCTAGACAGAGCTGTTGCTCAGCTTTAATAAATTTGCCTACTTTTTTCATGACCGACGCTCCGTCTGTAATGATACATACTATATCTTTATCAAGGCACAGACCAAAAACTTCCAATTTTCTTCTAATTACTTCGACACATCTCTCAGCTGGTAAACATCCATGAACACCAACCAGACCTAGATTCCAAAATTGTTTTTGACAATGTACATTGATATTCAAAAATCGTCGATTCCTTACTGATGTCCGTTCGTCAAGAGTTAGACTCGCTCTATATCCTTTTAACTTTAGCCCATTAAATTCACTGACAACAGCTGCCCGCACTTTGTGTGAATAGGCGACCACTAATTTCTAAATGGTATTTGAGGATTTTGGAATATTTTGAAATCCCCTTGCAATGAGAGATTTGAAAGATCAGTTGAAGTGCAAAATACGGAAAAAGGAAGTCCATCCAAAGCGATCATTCTTGATATAACAGCTGGCAACGTGTCATCAACTAGATTATTAAAATATTTTGTTATTTTTGTCGAAGATGATGTTGCTGGACTTTCTTCCAAAATAGGTACTTCTTTTCATTTCAAAATGGAAATACTATGCATCTTTTTTAGTTGTGTATGTAATACACCTGTTGAGCCGCCAATATATTTTATTTCTTTAGAACATTTTTTGCATTTGCTAGTTGACCATTTCTTTCTTTCACGAAGATAATGACACCGAATGGAATAATCATTTAAACTCCTCGAAAATATGACTGGCCATGCTCTATTATGGGTTGAAATAAAAAATTATTTTATTTTTATTTCTTGCCGGTGTTCGCGATTGCGAAATCAAGCTTGTGAAGTACACCTACCTCTTATTTCTGAATAAATATGTTCATTATAAACTACAAAAGGTTGAACAAACAAAATTAATAATTCTTCAAATCAGAATTACCTATGAACAGCAGTAATTGACAATGACATTGTGGCATTACGCGCAGGGAGCCGGCCGAGGAGTAGAAAGTCTTCTACTACGTTGGTCCCTGTGGAGTAGGAAGGTTTTGATAGTATGATTGTTTATTGTTTGCGGCAGTGGTAGCCGAGTTGAGCTGCTTCCTAAATGACATGTGATATAAATTTCTTCTCTATTTATATTTTTACTTTTTATTGGTACCAATGAGGATCCACTGTTTGGCTCATTGGTACTGATGCTCAGAATCCGTCTACATGTTATTATGATTGGTCAGCGGAGAAGTAGGGGTCATGTTACACATCACACGAAAGTGGTGTGTAACTCATGTGGCATTAATACCACAGATATGTAATAATGTTGAATTTGTATTCTGATAGGGTAGTAAACACTAAACATTTAGTTGTTAGCATCAGTGTGAGTAGTATGGTATACCTAGTTGTGGTGAGTTTCTCTTATGGGTTGCAATCAGTAAAGAAATATAAGAAGCATGCAGTCCATCGTCGTCTCGCTTAAATGTTGTCGGGAAAGTTGTTGCAATGACGGTGTTTGCAAATATGTTTCTTTGACTGTTTTAAGAAAGTTAAATCTTTATCTTTTTTGCAGCTATGGACTTGTCAAATGTTCCTTAAGTTTAGAAGATTTTATTGATTTGTTTGACAAAATTTTATTGCATAGAAGGCACATAGGTAGAGTGCTATTTCCTGGTAACGGAATAAAGCCATTATTTTAAATACTCAACACTTTATTGTCTGCATTTTTTCTTCGGCTCATTCATACTGGAAAAAAGGGCACAAATTTAAGATAAAAGGGTAATATTTTAAGTAAGTGTCACATATCGTATAGGTACGCATTTTGTACTATGTATTTATGACTAGCCACTTATTTGCGAGACTTAAATAATTAAAATGTGTTACTACATAAAACAGAATGTAATTTTTACTTTTGGTCGCTTGAAATTATTTTTCAAGAAAAGTAAATAATTAAATTATCAAATAAATTAATAAATAAATAAAATATAATATTGATAAATATTATTTAAGTAAACAATTAAATAAATTAACTTTAACAAAAGTATAACTTTGCTTGAATAAATTTGATATACAAGAAGATATCAAATGTATTCAAAAATACTTACGCAACCTACGCTTTCTTTGTAACAATAAAAAAAGTGATACTGCTTTTTGTTCAAAACTAGAAAAATTTGTTGCATGCACCTCACATCACACACAAAACAGAATTAAATTGTTGATTAGATGCACGACTCTTTTATAGTGCCATATTTTAGACAAGTTATTGCATGATAGAAAATTGTCCTGTAGCGGCGAGATTCCGTTCCTGTTCAAACCTGCATAGATAGATAGGCAGCTGCTGTCGTCCCCGCTCCCACCGTACGATGCTTTTTGTCATGTCGAATATCGTTTGCAGTTGAGTATAAAGAAAACTTAAGTAATAAATTACTCTTTCCGCTGGCTAAGCGCCAAAGTTTCTTCTCGCTCCGGCAATTTCCCTGTTGTGAATCCCCAGAACTCTGATAAGGGCAGTATACAGTATGTAGTGAAATAAAATTGGCTGCTCATATTTTGTAGTCTCCAGCTAACTTGTAAATATATCAATGTTTTAATGTCAAAAAATTTTGTTCGAACCATGAGAAAACGGTGAGTTGCTCAACACAACACATTACTTGTACTTTATGTACCTATCCATTCTTATATTTTACTCAGGACGTAAAAATGGCTACCAATTGATTTATTGCTATTTATTTTTAACTTTCATTTTGAATATGGATCACAATTATTTTACTTTATATTAAACCTTTCGCGGACCCCTGACGTTGTCCACGCACCCCCAAATTAATTTTAATTTGCCATGGACCCCCTCAGGGGTTCCAAAGACCCCTGGGGGTCATTGGAACCACTTTGGGAACCACTGTTCTAGAGGCTTAAAAGAGTTTTGTATTTTAGATGTTTTTGCTTTCAACCTTTGTCTATTTTTTAGTTAGAGAGATGTTGAGCTTCAACTTTTGTTTTTCAATCGCACTAACCCCTCGATATATCAGGCGATCGGCTATATCGCTCTTTTTTACTTGTCCGGTGAATTTTTGATCAAAAGTAAAGGGGGAATTCTCAGACTAGTCTCTTTCTTTGAACAGTCATTTGACTTCAAACAGATATCTTAATCTTTTCTCGCGACTCTGCTGTGCATACAATGAGAAATTTTTCAGAGGTACCCACCTACCAAGTTAGGGGTTTAAATTCATCATCTCAAATTTTCTTTTCAAATCGTTGCTTGGGGACCAATTACTGTTCTCCAGTCTTAAATTATGATTTTAATTTATTTAAGATATAAAATGTATATAGATCTCTGCTTGTCTTGATCTTCACTCAAATTTACTTGTAAAATTAAAATTAAATTTACTTGACAGTAATTTACTTGTACCAACGTTTTAGTTTCAGTATCCGGGATTGTTTTATTCAGGGAAGTCTTTGATAATGATTCCGTAATTTGTCTCCATATCTTGTTTTGCCTTTATTTGTTATGCTTTATACTATACTTATGCAGCGGTTAATATGTCGAAATTTCGTTTCCTTTTTAAGAGTATTATGCATGGAAACATATCGTCGGCTTAGAGCAAAAACTCATTAACTGACAAAAATCAGTTTTTACTGTACAGCTGTTCAAAGACTAACTATTAATTTGCAGTACAAAAAATAAAAAATATAAACATTTTGAGTGTTAATATATCTTTCAAACAATTTACAATGTGACTTTATTTTTTATCATCATGGTTAATTTATTGGGATTTAATGGCGCAAGGGCCATATTTTTATCATCATGGAAATAAGCATTTAGTGTCTCAGTGAAAATGTCAATTAATGAGTTTCTGCTCGAAAATCCGACGATGTATTCAGGCTGAGGCATGTTCTTCCACTAGGAATTTACCGTATTTCAGAGTCCCGTATTTACAGAGTCAATTTGAATCATACCACCACATTTCCTTTTCATCCCTGTGCCAAATTATTCTGCAAGTATTGAATTATCTAAGTAAATAAAATAAGTTCTGACCGCTATATTTTTGAATAATATTCGTCAAAATGGCGCTTTAATATTTCGAACAAATAAGAAAAGATTATTTGAATCCAATTAGTTTACCTAGAATTACTCTCTCTAAATATTTTAATATGATTAAAAAAAGCAAGCCATATCATGCTAAATCTTGGAATTACACTGATGTATATCGGAGCCTTTTTCTCTTTCAACGGGAGCCCAAATGCCCTTATATATTTCAGAAAGTCTCCATAAAAGTTACCACCTTTGTTATCAAAGCTAAGATAGACCATATTGTCACTAAGACTTACTTGCACAGACTTCACCAATGTCTTGCACCAGATTCAGATAAATGTCTTGTTCTGCCTGAAGAGATACTATGGAACACATCTGGTTCTTCTGTATTATATTGAACTGCATTATAGAATTTTTACTGGATTATGTGACTGACAATCAATTGTCACTGTTTTTTTTTAATCCTTTTCGTGTATATTACATTTCATGTTCGCCAAAGACATCGAGATGTCGATGCTAAAGCACCGGACTCATGTATCAAGACCAGACTCATGTATCAAGATGATGACCTAGTCATCTGACCTTCATTCAAAATTAAGAGGTGTCCTCAGATCTTTTCCTTTGGGAATGATCCCGGACAGTCGCCAATAGCTCTTTAACTGTCATCTACCTTCCAAACAGAATAAGTAAGGCAAATTCCGTGACGCCAGAGCTCAGCACTAAAGAGTTCTTGCTGTTCCAAATAAACAGATTTTTGCTTTACACACAAGATCGATGGGATGTCATTCCAAAAATGTTTAATCACCATAAGTTAGTTTCGGACGGTTCAGTTGTTAGAAACATTTGGAGGTTTTAACGTTGATAGGATGTGTCTCTACATGGTTTAGTACAGAAATAAATTATTGTGGGTACAGAAATATGTATTGTGCTATTTTTTAAATATTATTCTTTGATTAACCACGTTAATTATTTATATGTATCTTCTTACTCTATATATTCAGAAAACTAAATTTTATGAAAATTAACTATGTTATTAGTATTGAATAGTTTCAGTTGATGTTAACATTAAATTACTTTTTAAGGAAACTATTTCTGGTAATTTTAAATTTTCCCTCTGCTTCAACCATAAATGAAGTTTATGAAATTCTAGATTTCACAGAAACATGTTTCTAAACGAAAGCTTTAATATTGTTGGAATTTGTAAAATATTAAAATTTCTTATACTTTGTATGAGGAAATAAAGTGATTTAGTAATACCTTTTGGTTCGTTATTTCTCAGCTCTATTTTAACACCTTATAAGTGTGTACTTTGTGTATAAATGTCTTTTATTGAGATTGGGAAAATTACTATCATTACAGAAATATATTTGAATTAATTATATTCATATAATTGCTCATCTGCATGCATTCTTTAACTCTACCTGTTTTTCAAAGATATACGGACTTCTTTTCTGAAATAAAAACTTCAATTTTTGTATACAAAATAAATCGAAAAATCTCATCAAATATTTCTGTTTGAATGGAAGTAAAATTATACCAGCACAATAGCTTTGTTTCTTATAATGATGATATTTTATCTGTATTCACAGAAATCTGTACATTTAACAGACGAGTCTGCAGCAATTCATGAATCTAATTAATCTAATTCAGATATTCCAACTCATTCCCAAGCATTCATTCGTTAAACAAAGCCATGCTATGGTTTGAAGCCCAGGATGAAAGCAATACGATTCAATTAAACTTTTTTAAAGAAAATCCGAGATTTAATGTGCCAATAGGGAACCTAATTTTTTTCCCTACATCCTCGATGGAAAAGGATATTTCCTATCTACGGCAACAGATAAGCACAGACTTTGTGGCGGAGCAGTTCTCTAATACGCAAACGGTTCTCTAATATGTTCTCTCTCATGCAAACGGACAGTACTTTTGCGACACGTTTCAAGACACTACTTTTGGAATGAGGTAACTCTGCGAGTGAATCAAACATATATAAAAAGGATCAAACAGAAGTAAAAACACATCTAGCTTAAAATAGTTTAATGTTCAAGTGATTTTACTAAGAGTATCCCACAAGAGGAAACCGTAAACATAAGACAGAACCCATCACATTTTGATGCCCCGATTCCCTAGTTACCAAAGTGTAAAATATGCCTTTGTAAGCATTTCCACATCTCCATGCCGTATTCATCCAATTCAATTTCTTGATATGATTATTTCTAATCAGACAAATGCGAGATTTTCTGCGATTAATGGCCACAAAGATTAACCAGCATAAATCCTCGGCCGAAAAGAGTCCAGCGCATTGAACAGTTTTCGTTGCAAATGTACTTAAATATTTTTGTACAAAACTCGCTAGAGATTAATATGAGAAGATTGATCTTGAATCTTGTTTCCTGATGAAGGATATCGTCTTCTCCTGAAATCCAAATTTGTTCAGCTTTTCGAATTGAGCTTCTCTGTTTACGATCTTGTTGCTGAATTCGTTGCAATTCATGAGTCCAGCTTTCCCGCCGTATTCTGTAGGAAGGAGGTCCGCAGGAATTTTTTGGTGTAGGCTTTTTAGATTGCTTCCGTGAAAGTAAACCTTTAAGAAGAAATGCAGTGTATTCATTTCAATGGAATGTAAGTCACTGGTAAATATAAATTCAAAAGCGGTAACAAAAAAGACATTGCAAAATGAAAAATATATTTAAAAATCTTATAAAAATGCGCGCACAGGCAGATGAGCTAAAAGGACTAGATGGAGCCACCGAACTGTGTTTCTCCCATTTCTCTCTGTGACGTATTGGGGATTGAAAAAATAAGACCAAAAATTAAAAGAAAATCGTTTAAGCAGAGTGATGTTCACAGCTTAACCCTCCAAATGGTTTCGACGAGACATCTAGTCCATTCGGATGTGACCAAATTTACTAATTACGTGATGTATGTCTCATCAGACAGTAAAGATATTGTCGATTCTTTTATGATGATTATATCAAAATCTGGTCAGTTTTCTTCTAATGACCAGATATCTCGTCCATCAAGATCTGCTAATGATTTCGCTAATATCGAAGTAGACAACCACCAGCCCCTAGGACGTCGTTGTTTTCGTTGTGTTTAATATTTATATGCGTGTGTGATGTTTAAAATAAATGCTTTAAAATTTAAAATGTTTTATATTTTGTTTCAATCAGACATAAACTGTATCCGTTTCGTTTTTAATGCGAGGAAAACGGAAATTGACTATACGGAAACATTTTTGCAATTTAAAAAAAATGTCCATAATCGTTATGAATGAATAAGTTATCTATTAAAACTTAACCACTCAATATAGTTATGTAAAAGCTAATCATATTTTATGTATATAAGAGCCTTACTCTCTTTGCATCTTTAGTCTTAAATCAAGATGAATGTGATACCTAATTGCTTGCAAATGAAAAATATTTTAATTTGGGGAGTAAATACTGAAGCATTTTTACTAACTTTTTAATGTGCATACACCCTTATAAATGAACAACTTATCTATTTGAATGATTTCACTACGTTTATGTATTATGAAATCAAATTACCTGTTTAAATTAACTACTCTAGTTAGAAATTATTTTTAAAATCTCCAAAATGATCCAAACTATATTTATAAGGAGCTAAAACTTTATTCATAAACATACTTAATAAAGAAATTAGAAAATAAGCTATAATACTTTTTTTAAATTACGATTTTAAATAACACGGTTTGGTTATTTAGACTGAAAATCCCTCTTATAGTAAAAATATTTCGTGATGTGGAATAGTTAAAAACTTACTCTTTTACCAAGCTTGTCTGATATCAATTTCTTGATTAAGTTGAAAAAGATGTTCCAACAAAAAGGCTCGTTCACTACGTGAATAGCTTTGATACGATACGGAATGCAGTCCTAAGGAAGAAAAAACTTATTAATGAATAAAATCATTGAAATACTAAAATACAAATAATAAAATAAAGGTATACAAAATCAAACTTTAAAAAAATGCAGAAAATTTGAACCCAACGACAATAACATAATCTCAAAATTAAACTCAGAGACTATATTTTAATTTGTTTTGAAAAAAGCACAAATATCCCAACAAATATGATTGAAAATTATTAAGAGATACTTTCTGCTTAGCTAAATGAAGGGGCGATAATGTTTCTGCAGGGAACGTGTTTCCTGTAGATATTCCGAACGTAACATCACCTGGCTTGTTTTTCGAATACGATATCAGCACTTCGTCAATAAAAATTCCAAAGAATAAGTTTCGAATCGATTTTTGATAGTTGATTGATGAACGTCGATTAAAATTAAAGCCAAATGTCCCGAAACGGCGACAAACTACACCTTAAAGTAACCACGATCGCATCATGCGAAAACATTTGGGTAACAGGAAGTAAAATCTCCATCTTCCTTCTGGTTTGTTCACGTTGGCGTGGTGTGGACGTTTGGAGAATGGGGTGCCAACTCAGGTGTTGATCTCGTCATCCGACCATGGTTCAAAAATTACGGGATGTTGTCCTCGGAAATTTCTCTTGGGGATAGAACCCAGACTGTCACCAATAGCCTGCTGTGATGCTCTAGTGTGACATTCATTCAACTACCTACCCTCTGGTTTGTTTGTCGACATTAAAAATCCCTCTCATACATGACAATGGAAATATACCTACATTATTACACCAGGACCACAGACAAAAAGTATTTTTCTTCTCGAAAATTTATTACTTTTCAGGGTTATTATTTAAGCCACAAATTAATATTATTTTAAGAAGGTGTGTCCAGACGCTTCCCTTTGTTTGTCCCACCAGATAATTTTTAAAGTATCGAGAGTCGGCCAACCCAATCGTATGGAAAATCTGCCCCTATCTCACCTATATATAAATAAGTATCCATTTGAAAAGATAATGAAAGTCCTTGTACCATATTTACTTCTTACGGCACAAGAATTTGATTGCTATTCAGAAAAAGAGAAATATACTTTGTCAGTTTTTTCACTACCAATTAAACAGTAATCCATTAGAATGAAACGCTTTCAATGAGACTGATTTTTAATGTCAACAAACAAACCAGACGGTCTGAGAAGATTTTACATGTGCTGTACAAATGCTCTCACATGATACACATCGGGGTTGCCTTACAATGTAGTTTATCGCCGTTTTGGCAACTTTCGGCGTTTAATCTAATTGGTGTTGACCAATCAACTACCATTTATAAATTTGGAATTTATACACTGGTGGTTCAAAATTTTCGCTTTTGGGCGATTATCTCCAGAACTATTTGATATATTTTAATGGAACTAGTTATGTACATAGGTTGAAATAATACAAAAAAACACGGAGGTCTGTGTGTCGATCTAACATGATGCCTGCCCAGACCATCAAACCTCCGCTGCCATAGTGGTCTCTTTCTCGGATGTCGGAAGACAGGTAGCGGGTCCCTGGTTCTCTCCAGATGAACGTACGTCGAGAATCAGTAGTTAGGCTGAACAGGAACTCATCAGTGAGTAGATCGGTCCCCCATTGATCCCTGGTCCAAAGTCGATGTTCTCTGCACCATGATAAGCGGGCTCTCCTGTGCGCAGAAGTGAGCGGGACGCAAACAGCAGGACTTCTTGCAAACAGACCTCTCTCATGTAGCCTTCTGAAATCAGTAATCCTTGAAACTCGGCTTCCTGTGGCCGCATGAAGGTCACGAGAGAGCTGAGAAGTTGTTGTACTCCTGTTCCGCATCGTTGTAATGGACAAATGTCGATCTTCATTGGCCGTCGTGGCTCTTGGATGACCTTGCCCAGGCTTTCTCTCTACGGATCAGGTATCCTTAAACTGTTTCCATAAGTTGGACACGGCGCAGAGCGTTACATTCAATTCTCTAGCAATCTGCACTCGAGATTGCCCTGCTTCCTGTCTCCCGACGATTCGCCACCCCATTCCATCATCCAAACGTTGGTGGTTACTCATTTTAACTGTTTGCTTTTGAATTTCACTGAATGTTGCAAAAAAAAACCCCACGAAATTCACCTAGGTGTGCGAGCAAACGAGGCGCGGAAATCGTCACGTACGCTCAGAAAGCCTAATCCTCTAAATGCACCGCCCACACGCACATGTACGCTTACGTATTCGACACTAAAGATTTGCATCTTTGGAAGCATGGGTTTTACCTTTCGTTCTGTACTTTTTGAGAAATTCGACAAAATATGCAAATTCTCTTAATTTTGAACACCAGTGTATTTAGGAATTTTTATTAGCGAAGTACTGAAATCGTATTAAAAAAACAAGTCAACTGACGTCCCGTTCAAAATACGAATAGGAATCATGTGTGTCAGAAACATTATCTCCACCTATATTTAGCTTGAAAAAACGCCTCTTATAGTCTTAGAAAGATCAATATTTCATGAATACGTGTGAGGTCTGTCCGGAAAATATCCAGCTATGGAATATGAAACAAGACACCAAGTACCTAGGACTTTTTGCACATAGTCTCCTTCAAAGTAGGTTCTTACACACTTCTCTCATCGATTTTTCCACTTCTCAAAGCAATCTGTAAATCCATCATTGAGATCACCATCGGCTGCAATGTCGTGTTCTCCTGAATCGCACCCACTGACTGGAATATTTTTCCTTTCAGAGATGGTTTTAGCTTTAGGAAAAGCCAGAAGTCGCAGGGCTTTAAATTTGGGTTCTAGGAGAGGTTGAGCCAAGTCTGAGAGATTTCATGCTTTGCTAGAAAACCTGTTCAGGCGGGCACGTTGTCGTGATGAATATGCCAATCACCAATTGCCCACAGCTGCGTCTGTTTTCTTCGCACTGCATATCTCAGCCGTTGACAAACATCGAGATGGTACTCTTTATTAATTAATTTGCCTGGGGGAGCCGTATTCGGGAATAGACAAACCTTCACAATAAAAAAAACACAGTCAGCATGATCTTAACGTTTCTACTGCATTTTTGCGCCTTTTTCGGTGAGAAGAAATGGACATCTTCCATTGTGTAGGCCTCTTTATCTTTTGAATAGTTTCTGTGGACTAATTTTGAAGTTTAACGCAAGATTTGAAGCAAATTTGCTGCTCTGCTCGTTCGGTCATTGCGAATGCGACGGTCTCACAGAACGTACGGTCACTCAAGGGCGTCTAGCATCCAAAGGATAAGTCCAATGGGCGTGACTTCTCATGCATGTGCATCAGTCTCCTCTCTCTTTGGCTTACATCAATACCGCACAAATCGTTCTCGTTATATTAACAATGGGCGAATACTTTCCGAACAGACCTCGTATGTTTCACATTGAAAATCCCTCTCATACATAAAATGCGATTTTACCTGTGTGGCTCGAATGCATCGAAAGAGTATTGTGGGTGTGCAGTAATGTCTCAACAAACGAAAGCCCAATTTTGAAAGATCGGCGATTATCACGTAACCAGCAACTTGTGTAGCCTCCGGCTCTATGATGACCTCCAAACAGACCATACATGTGGCTATAAGTTGCTCAGGGGTCACTTTTTCAGTGTCATAATAGCCTGAAATGGAATGATTGCGAACTTAAAAGTCGGAAATATTATTTTGAAACTTCACCATTACCAAAGCAGTGACGTGCAAGAAAATATTGGGAAGTCTATAAAATATTTGCCTTCAAAATAGGAGTAATAAATGGGTCATACTTGTTTCAACGCGTACCTTTATATTGCTAATAGTCCCTTGTGCCCTCTTTGCTCTAATGGATGCAGAACACTTTCTAACATGTGCAGCTCCAACAGAAACAACTCTCATTTGAAGTTACTGGCAGGCGTAGGACCTTACGGCTTCCCTAGGTTTTAGTATTTCTATTTGTTACATTTTACCCTTGAAATTTGCATTTTGTTTTTGTTCTCGTTTTTATTTGTGTGCGGGCCTCGGTAGCCCAGTTGGAAGAGTAACGGATTAGCAACCGTAGATTTGCGAGTTCGAAACTAGGTCCAGCCAAAGACTGTCGTGTACACGGGTACTGATGCACGTTAAATTGTTCGTGGCCTCAAATGCCCTCAAGTTGGCGTGGTGTGGAAGTTTGGAGAACGGGACCAGTTCAGATGTTGACCTCGTCATCAGACCGTGATTCAAAATTATGAGGCGTTGTCCTTGATCTTTCCCTTCGGGATTGATCCCGGACCGTCCCCAATATCCCGTTGTTCTGCTCCAGTACGACGCTAATTAACTAACTATCTTATTTGTGTGCACTTTTGCCTGAAGGATTTGTGCCTATAATATCCTGCTGCGTTGGAATTAAACAAAAACTTTTCACAGCGTGAAATTGCCGTGAAGCTTTGAAACTGTTGTTTGGCACATTTATTCACCTTTTTGTGAACTTTAGTTGGGTTCCATGCCCTATTTGACTAAACCGCGCCAAACACAACACTTACAACGTCAAGTAAATGGTCTCTACCTACCTACCTTATTCGTAGAGATGTATCAGAGTTCAGGGTAGATAGGTTGTTAAATAACGTCGCACTGGAGCAACGCAAAGGAGTTTGGCGATGGTCCTGAATACATTCCCAAGGGAAAGATCCGAGAACGCCTCGTAATTTTGAATCACGGTCAAATGACGAGACAACTGAACTGACACCCCACTCTCCAAACCTCCACACCACGCTAACATCAGTATTTTTGAGGCCACAACAGATTTAAAGTTCACCAGTCCCCATGTACGCGACGGTCTTTGGTTGGATCTAATTTCGAACTCTTAAGGTGTATGTATATACTAGAAATCACGAAACTTGACTCCAGAATATTGATTTTGTTTATATTGCTTCAAAATATTTTCCAATTTCTAAACTTTTAAACGATACCAAGACCTTGTAAATAGTAGGAATACTTTTCTAGTTACATGGGTTTTTCGTTAGGTACTGTCCCCATTACAAACATATTTTCATAACTTTAAACTCAATTTCTGAAAAACTGTTTATGCACTATGGCGCTTTCTTCAAACAGTGATAACTCAACAATGAATTCATCTATTATAATTATTTTTGCATCATTATACTCTACATAAAACAGTGGGTTTTGAACCTCAATCAGAGTTATTAGTTAAGAAATTAATTTTTAATTGATTTTTAAATATTACCATTCCTGAAGAGATCTTGATCCTTTATACTTCCTTGGTGAAAACAATTGTAAAAATAACCTATTCCCTCTAGCAACTTGATAGAGGGTCAAAACATGAAAAATAACATTATGAATAATTTCCAACAGGAATTCTCTTTCTGAACGAATTAGATTTTGAGATATCACTGCTCAAAACACATGCTAATTAGCTGATATCTGAATTAGATAATTAATAATTAGCTTAAACTGATTTTTTCTGGATGAAATGATTTTAAGCATATTGTTGAAAGATTTGTTGAAAGAAAACTGGATTTTTAAAGTCGAAATTTAAAAACGTCTAATGTATACGTACACCTTAACCCTCCGGTTGCTAATCCGCTGCTCTCCCAACTGGGCTACCGCTTCCCCCTGAAACCTGTAAGGAAATACGAAATAAAATATAGTATCGCACCTAATCTCATTATTCCGATGGCTGCTCCTGAAGGATGCCTCTTTGGTAAGACGACGAGATTGTTCATGTCCAGAACTGGTTTAACCTCTGAGGGTAGGAAGTCTGTCAGGACGCCAGAATACCGAGCTTTGAAAACGTAGAAGTTTCTCAATATCTCGAAGGCCTTGGGCACTTTGTACTTTTTTGCACGAAGAAAGCGTACTAGGAAAGCCTCGTCTATTCGGGGTCGGAAGTCAGCTTGATCTGTTGGAATTAAAAAGAAATGCAAAAGTTAATTAATATTAAGGGCCAGTGGACGTTCAAGACAAACTTTTGAAGTAATGATCCAAGTGTTACATAAAATTTTCGGACTATCTTTTTACTAAAAAGTTATACATGAAATGCAGTCTAAAATATGAAGTTGTGTGGAAGTTATCTCAAAATACGTGGTCAAAGTTTTTGATAAATTTGCAAAATCTGATAAGTCCCATGAGCATTAATTTTTCACGTATAGTCATTTTGATTCACTTAATAGTTTCTGTACATATAAATTAATTTAACTCTATTTTGCAAATGTGTTACGCAATTGTAAAATTAAACAAATTGTGTACTAAAACACATAAAGTCTTGCAAAAAAAGTATAGGTTAAGCAACATTTTAAACCAAAATTTCAAAACGAGGAAACACAATGTACTTCTCATTTGCACTTCGATATATACAATAGATTAAAAGGAAAAAGTTTAAGGAAATCAAGAAAAACTAATTCGCAGGAGCATTTTGAAATCAGAAGAAAGTAAAATCTTAATCGGAGAAAAACGTATTTCTGTTGTAGTTCTATACTTATGTACAAAATATTTTCGTTGTTGCCACTGTAACTCCATCAAAAATAATTGTAATTGAACAAGTCATTCTGCTCTCTTTGAGTTTGATATCAATTAATTTTTTTAACTAAAAATAAAATAATCGGTATTTTGATTATTTTGAAAGTCTACCATCCCCTTAAATAATAGGTTAAAAGATTGTCCTACCATCTACAAAAATTGTGAAATTAGCTGTATTTTTACTTTTGTCCAAGAGCATTAAATTTGGATGAAACTTAATGGAAAGACCACGTATTCGGAAAATAATTCCCGGTTATCCATCTCACATTTTCATTTGTACGATTAATCAAGTTTTAATTTACACTGATTAATCTGGTTTCGGACTTTTAATTGAGGCACGAGCAAGAACAAATAGCCTAGCTGCAGAAATGGCTTTTGTTACTTTTACTGTTCATGCACTCAAGTACAATAAAAAAGGTATGATACAAGAAATGTGCTGCAGACGTCGGAGTAACTTTTAAACATATTCAGGCCATGTTTATTTCATTAACCCTCCTGGTGGTTGTCTCGACTAGGTATGTCGTTATTATCAGGCTTGTATTGCTGTTCCGGAAGAACAATGATGACAGGTGCACAGTATGGGAATTTTGAGTTATATGATTCATTTATCCTTCTAATGGCACAGACAGAACTATAGTAACACTCAGCTCAGTTTGAGAGCATTGCATCATTGTTCACATTTCAACCAGTTTATCATCATACCTTACAAGAACGACGCAAGTATTGGTTGAGACTTAGATTTTGAAGCATGAGGTTAACTCTTCTGTGCAACAACGACGCAAGTGCTGTTTAGAACGATTGTATTAGAAATTGTGTTTATAATGTGACTGGAACAACGACGTTATTGTGCTATTGTTAATTTCAACTCTCTATAGCGTCGTGATGTAAATAGTTGAGTGAATAAAAGTGCCAATAGATATGTTGTAAAAATAATGTAAATGAATTTAATAAAAATGATTTGTATGGTGACTTTGCGTTGAATTCAAATTTTAGAACAACGACGCAAGTGCAAAATTTGGGGTATATATTCATAAAACACTTGCATGAATGATATTTAACATTAACATAAATATGCTATTATTAAACCCTCTTTCATTATCATCAAAATTTCTCACATGATATCATTTTTAATCAACGGTATTCTTAATTTTCTTTTTCTGAATAAATTGATGAATTCCACTTGACGTCATTGTTATTCCGGAACAGCGATATGATGGTAAATTTCACCCTAGCCGCACTCCAAATAATATAGTGCTAAATTGAATGTGTCATTTAAAAAAAATTATTACAATAAGTTTTGTAAAAGAAAAAGAACCCATTACAGCTTTACAGTCATTCATTAATAAAAGAAGCATTTCTGACCGTTTATAAGTCTCCTCAAATCCTTGACTGCCTGCGCTTTCACTTCTGGTGTCTCTCCCAGTTCTTCTTCCGCCTTTTTCTCCAGTTCTGGCGTCAAGCCCTCCATCCATGTTGATAAATATGCCATACTTGACATCTAGAAACGAAGGAAAATGGAACAACCCAATTAGTTTATGATATACAAGATTTCACGAAAACAAATTGATTCAAAAGCACGGCGAAATCAGAATTCATATGATCGAATGCATGTATAATGTAATCAAAATTTAATATTTTTTCTCTTATCCAGGGATCAAAATGTTATCTGTTCCATGTTCCCCTCCAAAAAGAGTCTCGGATCATCGTGAACTCTGCAATACGTGGTCAGTACTAGCCATTCTGTTACACTGATGGTTGTGACAGTCAAGGTAAATCTTATTTCCTGCAACATATTCCATAGCTTTGGTATGACCAGTTCTTCATCTTGAAAATGGTATCTCTTTTTCTCCACATAATTGGAAGTTGACTTTTTCTCTGGATCTTTGTCTTCTATACCAATAATGTGGTGCCCTATTCCAGATTTTCTTTTTGTACAAGAAGTGTATTTTTTCAAAGCTAACTAAGTTTCCCACAGACAAATTTAAGCTACAGTCAGCTCTATTAAGTCTATCCGCCATTCCATTACTCAGTGCCCCCCATGAGAAGGAATCCACATCAGATGTACCTGGAAATGTCTCGAAAACCTCGAGAATTCTCTTATTATTGCAATCAACCAACCTATTATTGCAATGGATATCGGAAATAATAGTATTGTCATTTTTTACATTGTAAAATTAACTACACTACTTTAATCTACTTTTTCTCCAACACATAATTGCAACGTCAACATTACGCTTATTACTTAACAAGCTGTTTACCAAATTTTATAGGGGCCGCGGTAGCCCGGTTGGAAGAGTAACGGATTAGCAATCGGAGGGTTGTCAGTTCGAAACTTGGTGCAACCAAAGACCGTCATGTACATTGGGGCTGATGCACGTTAAATCGGTATTGGCCTCAGATGTTCTCACGTTGGCGCGGCGTGGAGCTCAGGTGTTGACCTCGTCATCTAGCAATGGTTCAAAATTACGTGGTATCCTCGGATCTTCCCTTGAGGATTGAACCTGGACCGTCGCCTATAGCCCGTTGTGTTGCTTCAGTGTGACGCTAATTAATTACCATTACCAAATTTTATAGGGATTCTAGCAATTGAGGCCCTTTGTTTTGGCAAAAAATTGTCGATCGAGAAATTCTAGAACCGCGTTTCTTAGAATTAAACTTCTCAGGTGTAGTAAAGAAATTATTAATTACTTACTTACTTCAATGCCAATGAAGAGAAAAACTACAAAACTACTTACGTCTATCGGCTAGGTTCTTTAATTATTGGCCTAGTTTTGTTTTTCTCCGACCGTCGTTTTACTCAGTCCTTGAAACCGAAACGGTTTTTTATGGAATAGCGCAGTTTTTCTACTCTCAGATATCGTACAAGACACTCAAGTTTCTAATCTAGAAAGATATCTGTAACCTACGCGAAAGTTCATCTTCGTACACTTGAAAGATTTCGTTTGTAAATATGAACATTTTGGAAAGAAAGCATTGAACTCTAGAGCGACTAGTTTACATCCCCTGTGACCTATTAAGGCGGTATTTTTCATTCATTGTATACAAGTTCAATGAATTGAGTAATGAAAGTTGATAATACAATTATTCTTTATAAGTAAAATCGGGTGTTTTTCACTGAATATTTTCGACCCATTTCAAGTTATTTATCCGTTTTGGGTTATTCTAACGCAAAACCAGTGGTTTCGTTTTTTGTGTTTGTGGCCAATATCGCGACGTGTTTCTCCAATACGACGTAAATTCAACCTACCTTACGTTTTGTACTCTAGTGTACTTTTATTATTTGTATGTTATACTATTATATACCATTTAAATTCCACGACTATATCTGTAAAATTGATCTTGTTGAACCTGCCGGGCTCCCACATCTGCAGTCTGGGCCTAAGTATCAGCCCAATAACGGATTGTTGGATTAAAAATGTGTATTTCAAGTACTCGATGTTTAACACTCCAGATAGTTTTGACGAGATATCGCGTACAGGATCTAGTTAATTTTGTCAATGACAAGATACCTCGTTTATAAAGATCTGGTCGGTTTTGCGAATGACGAGACATCTCGTCTAGACAAACTGCTTTATTACTCAGAGGGAATGAAGATTCAAGAAGGAAAAACAAATTGTTGCTTGCCAAGAACTGGTGACAGTTTGGAACAAGCTTTTGCATCATAGACTGGCCACTACAGGGTAGTTTTTAACGAGAAGATAAGCCACAAAAAAGGCTTGAACTTGCTAAATTCAAATTGTTATCTATGTGATTTACTATGTGATAAAAAAATTTTATATTTTAAATTTAGAATTATAAGACACATATTTTCTGGTATTTGTAGATTTCGAGTCACAACCATAGTATCACCCTCCCTATGTGAGGTCCGCCGGACCTATTGGTCATAAAGTTATCTTAAGTCACAAACATAGGTGTGTATGATAAATTATTTTAAAAAATGTATGTAGGAAATGTAAGATTCAAATGAGTGAATGTTGAAAAAGAATATTTTAAGTTAGGGTAAACCAACCAGTCCCTGACCATCTACCAGTTCCTAATATTTCTCATTTAAACAAACAAACCAGTGTACTCAACAATGATTTAAATTGCTATTTTTGCAGACAATGGACTATTAGAATAAATGGTAACCAATCTGAAGTTCACTAATCTTTCTTTTTATTGATAAAAATATAAATAAAAGTCTGATGTCAAATTATTCAGATTTATGATATTACAAAGTTTCTATGAAATTACAAGGGCTGAAATCAGACTAAATTACAGTTTACTTAAAAATACAGTAATTGACCAAACTGCTCAATTACTGGATTTTTAGTCAAACTTCGATTTTAAATTTGAAATTTTGATGACAACTAAGTGTTTGGCAATTGTTTGGGGGTAAATTAAATATAAAAAATGAACTTGTATCCCGTACACGACCAGGTGGTCGAATACTGGATCATTTTGGTGGTAGGTATTTTAATTAACGTCACACTGGAGGAACACAACTGGCTATTGGTGACGGTTCGGGACCAATTCCAAAGATCCGAGGACCACACCACGTAATTTTGAATCACGGTCAGATGACGAGGTAACACCTGATCTGGCACCCCACTCTCCAAATTTCCACAGCACACCAACGTGAGGACATTTGAGGCCACACCAGATTTAACGTGCACCAGCCCCCTTTGTACAAGACGGTCTTTGGTTGGATTCGAACTCGCAACCCTCCGGTTGCTGATCCGTTACTCTTCCAACCGGGCCACCACGGCCTGCTTATTTTGGTAGAAGAGTAAGAGAAGGGAGGCCGTCAATTACTGGAATTCAGTGTGACACATCAATCTCGAAAATTCAGACAATGAAATGAGAAAGGTGAAAAATCTGATTTAATTGAAATGCAAGAGTGGCAAGATGATGAAGCTGTTAATTTTGTTTGAGTTGTGTTTTGAAAAAACTGATGGGAGATGGTAGTGACTAACTTTAGCCAAAGAATTCTTTAATATCATTGCATCATATCTTTACTTATTTATAATAATTTATTATATGCTTTAGCTAGTTTATTTGTTTAATATTAGTACCAACCATTATTATTTTTATTTATTAGTTTAATATTCAATAATTTCTTCTTTTACTCAATAGTTTGTTGAATACCATGTAAAAATATTTAGCTTAGTTATATTTGATAAAAATATATTGGTGATCACTAAACTATTTGCACTAATATTTCAATTTAAATTTTATTTGAAAAATAAGTAGTGGTCAAGTACTGAATGAGTAATGGTCAATTACTGGATGGGTGGTGTGTGATAAAAATTCTATTAAGCTATAACATATTAAAAATTGCGATATGACTCATTTTATAATATTAGTACCTTTACAAGATAATAAAAACAAAAATTATCTAACTTACAAGCAATTGTTTATTAGCTCTATGTAAATAATATTTTTGATCAATGAGCACTTACTGATCAATTACTGACTGGTTCACCCTATCTAAAGTGTTTATGTTATTAATTAATAATTGATTGATTTTCAGACAAATGTATTAGAAAATCCAACATTAGTAATTGTATCAAATGTCTCTCCTTAGATTTTACCGTTTTCCCAAATCAATTTTTAAAATCCGTTTCATGATTTGAAGCATAAGGTGTTTGGAAAATATGTTTATCATATCTGTAGTACACAAGTCTTCGGACTCGAATTCCGGTTTGAGGTAATAACCAATTATATTACTTTCTTCATCGCACGCTTATTACGTGTACTAACACACATACAAAATTTACCTCGGGATGAAAAGGTGTCACAGAGATAAAGAAGAAGTCATAAACTTATGTGTTTAGTGCTCTGATGACCTCCTTTTCAGATCCAGACCCACGTTTTGTAGTACTTTTTATCTCTGCAGGAAGCCAGAAACCTTTGGATTTCGACCTCGACTTATCTGGCTTTATCCCTCGTTTTAAAATTTCCGGCTCTATTCGAGAATTAATTCAAAAGAGAAGCCACCCACCGTGAACTAAAATTCTTATTGCCATCTTCGGGAAAGATTGAAACGCGTTAAAGACAGCACTGTTGTCAAACCTGTACTGTCAGCATAGTTATAAATTAGATGTTTCCATCCATCGAATTTTTACTGTCCATTGATACTGACTGTTCAGCCCCATTTATATTTATTCTATTCAAAGATCAATCTATATATATATTTCAGAAATGTAAATCTAACAAATGGCAACAAGAGGATATAAACAATATCCGACAATTTCGTTGTGCCATCGAACAGCTTTGTGACCTTTGTCGGCTTCACGTGCTTTTAAAATTGCTTTTTAGATTTTATTTTAAAAATTTATTTTTTCTTAATGTTCCATATTAAATTTTACTTCTATGGTTCTAAGTAGATGGTTCTTTTATGATGAAATCACCAAAGTCTACTTGTATGTCACGTGTACCAATCAGATGATGAATCAATTGATGGTCGTCTTCTCCCGTCCCATGGACCAATCAGATGATGAATATTCGTTTCCTCCCAGCAGACGAAAGAAGTCCAAGGGTCGCGTTGCTTCTACTTTTGGTCACATGATCCTGTGTACATGAAAAGGTTACCATTACTCACTCTTCTTGTATCTCCTCTATGGTTAGAGCACGTGAAAATTCGGACTATAGTGCATGTTACCCAGATGATTTGAAAAACTCCAAATGAATATTAGAGGGTACTTTTTCAACATACATTATCAGGCATTGAGAATTAATAGCTTCAATTTTACGGAAAAAATTATTAATTTTTATCACACTGAACCAAAAACAAGTAATGTCTTATTCCATTAACATGCTTTGGAAGAAACCGAGCTCTAGTAAATACCACACGATGGGAGTCTGTGTTTGAGAGAAAATCTGTACACATATTTTAATAACGTAGTTAACACAGAAATCGACATTACTTGTATATTAGCAAATGGCAAGAGGCGGATGCAAACAATACAGAATCAACCTCTATGCGATACATTCGTTAATTTTGCGGTTAATTTTGTTAATTTTGTTCTAATAAAATTATTGAACAGTCTGATGACAGAAGGCAAGAGGAAATCTGGTCTATAGAATTCAGGGCAAAAAAAAGGGAAATGTGAGCGAACGTGAAAATATGTCAAAAATACCGAATCGTCTTTGAACAAGTGAATGAGATGCTATTGAAATGGACGTTAAAATGATAATTGTGGTAATAGGATTGAAATGATAATTTTTTACCATGTATTTTATTATAAATAAAAGTTAACATAATTAGAAAGTATAGGAAATGCTGTTTCATATTTTTGACACAATTGTTTTCATTTGGAGGTATGAAACGTGCATGTCGATATTCATTATAAAGGATAATGTATGAAATCTGAGTAACGGTACTGACATCAAGAGACATAGGCAATTTACAAATTGAAGCGCAGTTAAAAGAATGTCCCGCAAAAAGGATTCGTCTTCTTAACGGAATTATTTTATGCAATACTCGTATACTTTAATCTTGACAATTAGCAATCACCTCTTTCATTGCCATCGAATCTGCTTCATTATAAGACAAGAAGGAAACAGGAAAAATGACAACAAAAACGTGTCACAATTTTCAGTTTTATCTGTTTATTTTCATACCCAGTTACCCAGTGATATTTCTTTCATTCTGTGATATCTGAATGCATTGTTGTTTGTTTGCGAAAACCTGTAGTTATCCTTGTGTAAAATAAGCAAGAGCTTGTCTAATCGTAGATTGATGGATTTGAGCGACAAAAAATGTGTGTGTGTGTGTGTGTGTGTGTGTGTGTGTGTGTGTGTGTGTGTGTGTGTGTGTGTGTGTGTGTGTGTGTGTCAATCAGAGGAAAAAGTTGAAAAATATTTCAAATCAAGAACGTTCGACTAATTGCTGATAGTCAAGAGCAAAAGCAGGCTTGTCCTTTTATTTATCCTGTAGGGAAAAGACGAGTGCAAGATAATATCTGATTCTCTACACTAAAATACTGAAACTTATTCATACATTTGAGTTAACGCAAAGAATTGAAAAAAATACAAGTGTGACTTCGTTTAGTAACAATAAAAATGTGACTAACGTCTAAGTAATTGAACTCTCTGAGGGGTTCACATGCATAATTTAACCTTGCAGCCTGCAGTCTTCCTTGCATGACTTCTAAACAATTTTTATCTTGATCAATAGAATGTTTCCAAAGAATTCAATTCTAAGGAAATGAGCAATAAAAAATTTTCCAAAGGATTCTATTCTACTAAATGGGTGAATAGAATCTTTCCAAAGGATTCTATTGTAAGGAAAGGACCAATAGAATATTTCCAAATGATTCTATTCAAGGAGAGGAGCAATAAAATCTTTCCAAGGGATTCTAATCTATGGAAAAGACCAATATAATATTTCTAACGGTTGAGATAATCTACGAATTCTTTCATCCAATAAATTTGGTTATTTAATCATTTCAGTGCATTATGGAGTAAAAACAATGCTACACTACTCGGAATTCTCGTGAAGCTCAAAGGGTTAAAATTAAAAATTCAAATGTCTTGTCACCATTGTGCGAAATTTATCGTGTTAGTTTTTTTATTTTAATTATTAAACAATAGCTTTACAATTAAAAATAAAGTTTTAATTTTAATGTTAACACAAATATATAACACTAATGCTAGGACAGCTCATACTAAAACTGAATTGGTTGAGCATTATAAAAAAACATGCTTCTAATATTGGTAAAATTCCATTTAAGATTGACTTTACTCTAATTGCAATTTCCTTATAGCACCATTTTCAATTCAGATATTTAGATTCTGAATGGAAACCACGCATCTGATCCGAATGGGAATGATGATACTTGCCTGTGAGAGGTTTTTTTCATAAAGCTAAATGCGGGGGGGGGGGGTAGATAGCGCTGGTGTTTTGTGGTATAACGTGATTCCTGTGCGTATTCCGTATTGGGTAACAGGATGTATAATCCTAGTCTTCCGGTTGTCTGTTTATTTGCACTGAAAATCCCTCTCATTAAATACAGGTTCAATAAAGCCAAATAATATAATTTGAAACATGGAAACGAATGTTTTAATGAGTTCATTCCCGTCTTGTAAGGAATACCTAGGCCAATTTTTTTAAATCTTTGAATAGTTACAACTTAAATTTCCTACCAGTCTTGTTTTAAAAGGTTTTGAGCTGTGTATTTTACTCCTTTTTATAAAACAGAATTCAACTTCTGAGGAAAGTATGAAATATAATCACAATGCCGTCATTGCACACACTTTTCGCCTTAAATCTATATATTAATACGTGAAGAAAAAGCTTTGTACCCCTTTTTAAGCACATTGCGCGCACGGAGGTGTATGAGATTTGGCATAATTAAAGTTCATATGGAGAAGGAGTGCAGAAAGATAAAATTTATGTATAATATGCGTTACAAATATATTAAATTAAAGAACATAACGTTCATATAGAAATATATACACCAACTTTCCTTGAAAATCATCCTTGAACTCCTGAAAAATTTTCTTGAATTTCCTTGTAAAAATAAGTATTTTAAAATATTCTTTTTTCATCAATAAATATCTATAATTTATTTACATCATGGGAAGAACTAAAAAGTAAATTCAAACATAAATTTTGTAATTTAATTTGTTTAGGAAAAAGTTGTTTTTCGATCAACACTGGTAAAGCAACCATAGTTGTCTAAAGCAATCAATCTGTGCTCAATGTTATTTCGATGGCGATTTCGAATAGTTTTTAGCCCCCTAGGGCCAATAGAACGGGGGTTAAGAGTTAGCCTATGCTGACCGCAGTGTTCTAAAGCATAAGTGTACCAAATTTGGTGTGGATTGGTCAAACGGCGTAGATTTGTATAGAAAATATACACACATACATACACACACATCCTATTTTATATATATAGATATGCGTTACAAATATATTAAATTAAGCAAAATAAAACATTCATTGTTTACGTTTATATACTGTAAAAAATTTAGCGGAGTAAATGCAAAGTGGATGATTTGTAATTGATTTAATCCCCCCGCAGTGAAATCCACTCCAAGAGGGAGTTTATTTAGATTATTTATAAAAAAACCTCTTCGGAGTGAAATACAAAATGCGGATAATTTAAATCTGTCAATGTCAAATACATATTAGCCTGTGGCAACAGTCGTACTTATTTATTATTGGTGGTTTCAAAAAAGTGAGTACATTTTATTATTTTTAAATTAAACTCTGTCTAATCTTGGTCATTAAATGTTTTTTTTACATCCAGTTATTCGCACCTATTTCCATTATGCCTCGACATAGAACATTGACGGGTCGGAGTGAGAGACAAAGAAGAAGGGATATATATTCGCGTACACATAATAATAGGCCAAATGCAAATTTAAATAGTGTAAATAGTATACAAAATGATGAATTTATTTTGAGAGATACATTTAAATGCGCACTGAATGTCATTCCAAGAACTTTTAATACTTTTGATTGTGGATTGATGGATTTACAATGCAGGTTTTGCAATGCAAAACATTTCGAATATGAAGTCACTTTAGGTGAAAGGACTGCATTCACTTCATGTTGTCATAAGGGTAAAGCAATATTACCGGCCTTAAGTCAAAATGAATATTTTAAATCATTGTATGATGGACTTACTTCAAATGAACCTTCAATAAAAAGTAAGTCAAAAAATTATTTTGAAAACATTCGTAAATACAATTCATCATTTGCTATGGTTAGCTCAGAAGCTAAAATTTCGGATACAGTTACGAAAGGAGTGTATCATTTCAAAATACATGATGTTTTTTATCACAGATCAGGTCCAATGACTGCTGGATATGGTCGCTCACCATGTTATGCGCAATTATATTTTTATGATGTTGACACTGCTATCAATTATAGATTACGTGAACACTTTAACCGAACATGCAATAACAATATAATGCGCGAAATCTCTCTTGAATTGGAACGCATTAATCCTTTCGTTCGGTCATTCATTGCAATGAAAGATCATTGTCAGAGAGTTGAAAATCAAAATAAAGAAATTTGTATGCTCATTAAAGTAAATCGTGATTTAGATCTACGCCGTTACAACGATGCAGTTCAAACTGATGTAGCAGTAGTATTTAGTACAGTTGATGGTGAGCCACCTTTTGAACGAAATATGATTTCATTTTCAAAAGTTAATGGTACCATTAAAAATATCTCTGTTTTGGATTCATCATTAGACCCTTTAGCGTATCCATTACTTTTTCCAAATGGTGATACTGGGTGGCATATCAATATTTCTCATAATGTACCAACTACATCTAATTCAAGAGCGCCCAGAAATAAATTAACCATGCTTCAATATGCAGCCTATCGAATTGCAATTAGAGAAGATTTTAGCATGTTGCACCATTCAAAAAAATTATTTCTGCAGTGGATAGTTGATATATATGTGAGAATAGAAGGCACAAGGTTATATTTCATTCGACAAAATCAAGCAATTCTTAGGTCTGAAGCTTATAACAATTTAACAGATTATTTAGAATCGAACATCAATGCCAGTAATGTTGGCCGTAGAGTAATTTTACCATCTTCATTCAATGGATCTCCAAGAAATATGTATCAAAATTATTTAGATGCAATGTCAATTGTACAACATTTAGGAAAGCCTTCTTTGTTTATTACAATGACTTGCAATCCAAGTTGGCCTGAAATAGTTAGCAATATTGGTGTAGGTGAGTCTGCTAATTTTCGGCCTGATATTATTGTGCGTGTATTCAAGTCCAAACTGAAAGCATTAATTGAGGGCCTTACACTAAAAAATATCTTCGGTAAAGTTGAAGCACTCATTTATGCAATTGAGTTTCAAAAGAGAGGATTGCCTCATGCTCACATTTTACTCTCTTTAAATGAGCAAGATAAAATTGTTAACGCTACCGATATTGATAAAGTTGTATCTGCGGAGATTCCTAACATTCAAACGCATCCAACATTACATGAATATGTTGTAAAACACATGATACATGGTCCATGCGGTGTACTTAATCCAAATTCTGTATGTATGAGAGATTGAAAATGCACAAAAGATTATCCAAAACGATTTAATGAATTTACATGTGAATCATTAAATGGATATTCATTATACAGGAGGCGTGATAATGGTATTCATGCAGAAGTTCGCGGTAGTTGCCTTGACAATCGTTATGTTGTACCATACAATCCTTATTTACTTGCCAAATTTAATTGTCATATAAATGTTGAAGTATGCACTACAGTTAAAAGTGTTAAATACATTTATAAATACGTGTATAAAGGCTATGACAGTGCATCTGTTGAATTAGGTTCAGGGCGAAATGAACAAGGTCAAGAAATACAAATTGATGAAGTTACAAATTTTTAACAGGTCGTTATGTTGGATCAACTGAAGCTGTATGGCGCATCTATGAATTACCAATGCATTTTCAGTCACATGTTATCATCAGACTTGATATTCATTTACCGAGTAGACAGAATGTTTACTTTCGAGAAGGGCAAGAACGTCAAGCAATTGAAAATGTAAGACAAACAAAATTATTAGCATTTTTTGAATTGAATCGATCAGATCCATCAGCACGTGAATATAAATGTATTTAAATTCCTCTGCATTATGTGTGGGAAGATTCCCAAAACAAAAGGAAGAAGAGAAGGCGTGGAGGTGATAAAATCATTGCACGCATGTATGTAGTATCACCAAAAGACATCGAACTTTTCCATTTACGATTGCTTTTATTACATCATTTGAGGATGTTAGAACATACATTGGAATTATACACACTTCTTTTGTTGAAGCGTGCCATGCTCGCGGCATTGCTTCAAATGATAATGAATGGCGCGAATGTTTAAATGAAGCAAAAGAATTACATTCACCAAAACAAATGCGAAATTTATTTGGTTACATTTGTGCATTAAATGTGCCAGCCAATGCATTGGCGTTATGGAATGAATTTAAAGTACATCTTAGTGAAGATTTTCTGAGAGTTTACAACGAAGAAGCATCCTTTAATAGAGCTCTATTAGAAATTGAAGATATTTTGAATGTTCATAATTTGTCATGTCAAATACTTGGTTTACCAGTTACCACATATTCGCAGAGAATAGAAGAAGCAAATACTATTGATCCAATAGAACAAGAGTTCCTGTTTTGTGAGCATTATGAAACTGCAAATATTGAACAGCGTAATCTCATTGATCATGTGATTCGTGAAGTTTTGCATCATGATACTGGATCTAATGTTTTTTGTTTAACAGCTCATGCAGGTTGTGGCAAAACATTCACACAAACAGCAATCATTCACAAATTAAATTCGCTTAATCTTCGTTGTATTGCAACAGCGTTCAGTGGCATAGCTTCAACTCTATTACTTGGAGGTAGAACTTTACACAATGTGTTTAAATTGCCTATACCCATTTTGGAAAATTCTGTAGCGAATATTACCGCAAATAGTAGCTATGGTCGTTACATAAATTCTTCATCATTGATAATTATTGATGAAGTTTATATGTGCCCACTGCAAGTGTTGAAAATCATAGATAGATTATTGCGGGATCTATGCGATGAAAATGATAAACATAAAACATTTGGAGGGAAAACGATACTTCTGTGCGGTGATTTTCGGCAAATCTTACCAGTTATCCCACATGGATCACGTGTAACTTTAATTGAAAATTGTGTTACGAGTTGGCATAAATTTGTTTATTTTCATAAACTTACGTTTACTCAAAATATGAGAGCCTTACCAAGTGAAATAGAATTTGTCGAATTCTTGAAAAAAATTGGTAATGATGAAGCCCTACAATTTTCTCAGTTTGGTGAAAATATTATTGAAATACCTCAGCAATTAATAGGAGATGAAAATAATATTATTAATGAGGTGTATGGAAATATTTCCGAAAACATACTCTCAGATAACATATTGAACTCAGTTATTTTAGCACCTAAAAATGATGATTGTACTTTGATTAATACTGATATACTTAATAAAATACCTGGTGAACAGAGAATATATCATAGCTACGATAAAATAATTTGTGATGATGACAATGATATCAATAACTATCCAGTAGAGTTTTTGAATTCTTTGACTATTAGTGGTTTGCCACCACATAAGTTAGTATTGAAAGTTAATTGCATCGTTTTGCTGATCAGAAACTTAAATACAAAGGAAGCATTAGTCAATGGAACAAGAATGCGCATCAAATTTATGTATCGTAATACTATTGATTGCGAAGTTTTAACTGGAACTGCACGCAATAAGAGAATTTTGATTCCACGTATAAATTTAACATATTCCGGAACTATTTTACCATTTAACTTCCAAAGAACTCAATTTCCAATTATACCTGCATTTGCGATGACAATAAATAAGTCTCAAGGACAAACATTCGAAAAAATTGGAATTTTATTGAGGCAGCCAGTTTTTACACATGGTCAATTGTACGTCGCAGCAAGTAGAGTTCGATCATTCGATGGTTTGAGATTTTATATTTCCGAATATAACGGTCAAGGGCATTTAGCAAACGATGAAAGAGTTTTTACAAAAAACATCGTCTACACAGAAGTTTTGAATCATTCAATTCATTGTCGAACTATTTCAAGTTCAATGGACAACATTTATTTTTTTAACCACACGGTTTTATTGTTTCAATAAAAAATATATAAAAAAAATACGAAGCATGTATTCCTTATTTTATTTTTGGATTAATTTTTTATTTAAATTTTATATAATTTGAAAACGATAGGCAAATTAACTGTGTAGCCTTGGCGAAACATGTGGCCAGTATTGCAATAAAAAAAACCCAAGAAAATGTCAAACAACGCGTTATTGTTTTTTAGATATGGCTTAACCAAGCTATACCGCATTTTTCCTATGACGTATTTGTACATGCTCGCAGCTTACGTAATAGAACAAAATTCAAAAAAATTATATGCAATGAATATAGAGGTATACTCTTTAACAAAAGAACCATATTATCGTTCAAACTTAAAAATTAAATGAATTATGGTCGAATTTCGACCACTGGGCCACCACTAGTATAGATTAATGGGGGATTTTCAGTGTAAATAAATCAGAGAGAATGTAAGGATTTTACTCTCTCTTCCGCTATCCAACACTCTCGAATGATACACATCGGTTAAAATGTACTTTATAGCCATTTTGGCTACGTTTGGCGTTTAATTTAATTGGCGTTGTTCAATCGACAAGCACTCATGAATTCGGTATTCATTCTTTGGAATAGTTTTGGTGAGGTGCTGAAATCGTATTCAAAAAAGCCAAGCGACGTCTCGGAATATGTACAGAAAACACTAACACCACCCATATTTAGATTGGCATATAATGCCATTCATAAACTGGTGATAGTTTCCTAAGCTAATACATAGTTGTCTTTAATTTTTTTCAAGCAATGTTTGTCCGGATAGAGGTGATAGAAAGAACGGATGTAAATGATAAATAGGTTGCAACAGTCTATGTTCCCTATACGTTTTATTGATTAGCACAATTATAAATTTTATAAATTCCCTATATAATATAAATTTTCTCAGGCATGGCTTATTTGACCCTCCACTACATTACCCATGTGGAATTCACCGCATCCTCCACATAGCCAGTAAACCCCAATTAAAGTTGCAAAATAAACATGATGAATTTGAAAACTCAGTTATTGTTAAAATCTTAACGTTAAGTGAAGAAGGACGTTATAATCATTATAATTGATGTTTTGAAAGCAGTGTGGTGGTGACGTGTAACCTATTGTTTCAAATGTGTCATTTTGAAGGATTTGCATGATTAGCATTACATTGCATTGTTTCGCTGAAATTGCGCACAAGGTAGTCTTATTAATGGTTTTTTGAGTATTTCATGATACATGCTATCTTTCTTTCAGACTCAGGAAACGGCTAGAGAACATCATATGTCGTTTGAGGGGCTTTTCTTTGTTCTGAAGGAAAATGGAGCTCATTTTAATTTCTGCTTAATCTTGTAATTGGTGTAAAATCGTTTCCTTTCTTGCAATTGTCAAAAAAGATAACAGTTTATTTCGGATTAATTTATTCTTGATTAAAGTAAATTCACATGCTGAAGATAAACTCTTTTTATCGGAAATTTGTTTTTTATTTACATCTTATGTATAAAGTAGAAAAACTCACACTAAGCTCTGGCGTCATGAAATTTGCACAGCTTATTGTGCATGGAATTTCTAGGTCAACGCAACTATTTTCAGCTCATTGTCGTTTCCCTAGAACCATAGAAGTAAAATTTAATATGGAACATTACACAAGAAGATAGTAATTTTTAAACAAACTTTAATTGATACAAAGCTTTCACGAGCCGAGAAATCAGAACACAAGCACGTGAAGCGGACAAAGCTCAAAAATCTGCTCGACGACGCAACGAAACTGCTGAGGAAATAGTGCCGCGAACTTGGTTTGCCTGAAACAAAAAAAACTCTCAGCAGACTGTCCCCATCGAGGCTGAAAATACCAAGCGAATCTGACTTTCCCTAAATTGTGTAATAATTATGCTCAGTAGATTATTCTTTGTGTAAAAGGCGTAAACGAGCTCCCAAATGGAAATATAAATATGAGGTAGTGTTGATTTTAGTATAAAATAAATGTAAGTTTAAAAATTCAGTTATTGTCACGACAACCAGCATCGAATAAAGGACGCTATAATCATTATAACTGTAGGCTTATAAACACAGTGACGTGTACTCTATTGTTTCCCACCTGTCATTGAACATTTTGCATGATTAACATTATATTGCATTGTTTCGTGGAAATTGTACCCATTAATACTGCGCAGAGTAGTAACATTAATGGTTTCTCGAGCATTTCATGATAGATGCTATCTTCAAAACTCAGGAAACCTCTAGAGAGCATCATATGATGTTTTCAGGATGTTGCTTTGTCTCTTACTACGAGAATGCCTTCAAAGAACTGTCATCCGTAGAATGAACCCTGAATTTTTTATGAGTAGCTAGCTCTAAACACCAAGCTCCGGAAATTATGATAACATTTCGGAGAAAAGTTATAACAATAGGTACTAGTCTCTTGTTTAAAACAAAAGGGCATACTAGCATTGATCCTTAAATGCTGAGCCTCGCGACTCAACTGAAGACTCAATTGAAAATGACGTCACATCCTTTCCTCCAATAAAAATGAAGGAAAAATGTAATATAGAATATTCCAACTGTATTTATTTTTCGTAGATAATGGTTCGTGGACACTTTATTGTTCACAAAGGAAATCTGATCTTCATGTTAGAAATTTTCTACTGGTTATCGTTTATTGCACACGATATTTTCATATCAAAATTATACAATGTATTTCTTAATTATAAATCAATAGTAAATGTTTTATCGTTACAACAACAACCAAAGTCATCAATATAAAGACATCACGTGTAATTTATGCAACCATGTTATAGCTGCGTTATTTTTAGGTCAAAAGAATAATTTTCTATAATTAAATCACGAAAAAGAATCAATGAATAATAAAACGTTTGCGTTGGAAAAGAACTTATCACGAATATAGAAATTTGTAAGTACATATTCTAATTCATATAAATTCAGTACAGTTTCAACGCACTTTTAAAAAATACCATAATTTTAGAATTTTTAAACACATAAAAATTCAATAAAAATCCGAATTCTATGTAACATTTACGAAAAATTACATAGTCTATGCCTTTTATCACACATGCTTAAATCAGATGCATTGTTGATTTTAGAAAATTTTAGTAAATCTTAAAGCATCGTTTTAAAGTATAACGTTCTACGGTACATAAATAAAATACAAATGCATGATAATGAAGCGGTATCCATTAAAAATACATAATAGTATAAAAGTTTCCAACAAAATTAAAATTAAAAAAAGGGCTTAGAGATAATGTTAAACATGCTGTATTAGAACGTGTTATACTATTTTCAGCATATCCTCTCACATCCTATAAAATTGTATACATCAATTCCAGCATCCTGTTTTAATTCCCTTTATATTCCAAAATACAGTTTTCTCATTAAAAAACGTGCATCAAACAGCTAATCATCAAAATAAAGCTCAAAGGAAATGTAACTATATTATAAAAGGCACTATTTTTAAACCCACACAAAAGCCTCGCCCATTCTTGAGACTAAAATTGATTAGCCGTAAGATCCAAGCCCCTGAAGTACAGATAAATTACGCAGCAAATAAAAATATCCCAACGTTCCTTCATTACATCAGAATTCTTTTCTTTTAATAATTTTGATTATTAAACTTTTTGAGAAGGATTTTCAGCGGAGAATACTTTTTTGCCGCTTGTAGCATGGAGAGTTATGCTCGTATGTATTATTTTCTTGATACCCCTTAATCTTGAGCTCAATGAATTTTAAAAACGCATCAGCTTATTTAAAACAAAAATTCTTAATTATTCGAAAGAATAATTTAAATTTTACTATTCATCCCAGGAATTCACTCAAGCCCAGTAGACTTCAGAATGTAGTTGCAGTCTCTCTTATAATTTCTAGAATTTCCCTTCACAGACTGTTTTCAATTTTAATAACTGGGAATTATTTCCTTCTTCTTTAATGGGTCATAATATCCGGTTCACGGCAATTTTTTCTGTCTTATGAAGGCAGATAGTCAGTCACGCATGGCTGTAATTTACGTTCTTATATTCAGACACCCACAACATTCCAATTTATGGAAATGTTTTAAGGAAAACGCTATCTGAGAGAGAATGAGTCTTTTACATATCCTTTCTTAAACTACTGTAGATAGGCAGTTGAGAACTTACATCACACTTAAGCAAAACAACGGGCTATTGGCGACAATCCGAGATCAATCCCGAGGGGAAAGGACCAATGACTACACCTCATAATTTTGAACTAGTAATTCGAGATGACGAGGTCAACACCTGAGCTGGCACCCAACTCTCCAAACTTCCACACCACGCCAACGTGAGGACATTTGATGCCACGAAAGATTTAAAGTTCACCAGTCCCCATGTACGTTACGGTCTTGGATCTAATTTCGAATTCGCAACCCTGCAGTTGCCGATCCAACTGGTTACCAATTGGGCTACCGTAGCCCCTTAAACTATTGTAGCTTCGGATCTCTGTGTGTGGTTAAAGGATATATATACATTAACATTACTGTATATTTTGATACCTTTGTTTAACTGTATTTTGCAATTTCCTAACAGCACTATTTAAAACAAATTATGCTCAGTTTTATGATACTGTTTTGACATTAACCCTTTGATGCCATGGAAAGGGGGTTTTGTAAAAAATATATTTGTAAAGGGCTATCACCTTTTGGTCGACTCATAAGTGAAACACGTTAAGTCCAAAATTCCAAAACATGAGGGTTATTTTTATTTATTCATTTACTTATTTTTGCTTTTTCTAGGCCAGAATATGGAGATTTTTAGATTGGTAAGTCCACTAAGCCTATCTTAGCATGAAGTATATATTTCGTCTTGAGAAACACACTTAGTGAGTTTAGCATAGTAAGATTGTTCCCCTATATTTTTCCAGAGCTGTTTCTTGACAGTGTGTTTCACTTGTAAATCGACGATTGTTTTATAGACTTTAGCAATCATAATGTACCCTAGAATATTTATGTACCTAACCTTAACCCTTTCAAAGAGTGGGGCGCCAACGTTCCACCATTCCAAAGGGTTAAGTGTTTACGAATTATCAATTCACTTTAATCTTTTTGAATGCATCCCCGTGTAGAAAAATGTGCAAGTACTGTTTTTAATTCAGTCTAAAATTGTTGATTTCCAGTGCAGTTGTGTACAGTAGTGCAAAAATACGTCTAAAATACCTAAGACGTAAAAGCTAGTTTTATCTTTGAATCTCGATCATCCAAACACTTGTTGACAGGGCAAGTGGAAATTTTTCAGGTTGAAGCAATGGATAGGTTGGTTGGGTTTTATGACGTAAGAACAATATTTAGCCAAGCTGTTCCAAATACAAGGCAAACAAAGTCAAGTAATGGGCATACACACGCAAGGAATGTTTTACTGATTATTGACACAGAAGAATTACACCCAGTGTCCTTTACAGGAATACAACCTGCGCCAGCTAAGCTGTGGGTAACAACTACAAATTACGACAATAATAAACCTAAAGGTTAACGCGTAGACAATTGAGACATAAATATGATAAAAAGAAAAATTTCCTCGGGAAAACTTGTTCCATGTTCTAGGTATTTTTTAAAAAATTAAAAAATAATGATTTACGCAAATCGAACGAGACAAAAGAAAAAAGTATGAGACATAATGGCATTTAAAACATTTTTTCCGATGACCAACATAACCAACTTATTTTTTTTTTCGTGTACAACTATTTAACTGAAACTGGGATGGCATACTTAACAAAGGTAGGTATGTAGTTAATTAACGTCACACTGGAGCAACACAACTAACTATTGGTGATGTTCCGGGACCAATCCCTAAGGGAAAGAACCAAGGATAACACCGCGTATGATTTGAATCACGGTCAGAGGTCGACACCTGAACTGGCACCCCAATCTCCAAACTTCCACACCACGAAAATGTGAGGATATTTGAGTCCACGACAGATTTGCACCATCGTGTACACAACTGTCTGGATGGAACCAGTTTTGAACTCGCAACCCTCCGGTTACTAATCCGTTAAACAAAGATCAAGGTCGTTTATCTGTAAATCCTACCTGAAAACTCCTACCCTCTCGATATTATTTTACTGTCACACCTTGTCTTCAACAAACAGCATAAAACAAAGTTGTTTATGTGAAATATGAGGACTAATTTTTCAACGGTTACAGATATTTCTTGTAGTTTTTTAGTTTAGAAAAAGGGTACGGCTGTATCATATGCCTCGTTTGGTGGCAATGTTCTTGGAGCGTTTTTTTTGCGCACCTTTATGTCGCCAAGGAAAGAATTCTTAGAAAAAAATCGGGTTTTTTTTAACGGAAAATAATAAGCTTTAGGTGAAAGTAATTAACTGGAAAAAATACAAAAAAAACAGGTTTTTAGACAATTTAAACGAAAGGAACATTCTAGAATATTCGTAATGAAAATTTAAACTTTCCGCTTGCCGAGGTTGCCATAAAAACGGGAATAACGCTAATAAAGATGGGTTGCCTTCACCTGCCATGACTCGCTACTAAAAATGCGCCAAAAAAATGCTCCAAGAGCGTTGCCACCAAACGAGCGTATAATAGAACTGTGTCAGAAAAAGCTCGTATATTTCTTTTGACGTTATCACGATTTCACATGTTTTATCTCTAAACGTATGGAGTTGCTTGCTATACGGACATGATTTCTCATCTTTTAGTTTCCTTAAATTTTGAAAGATAATTATCAATGCTGAGACGTGACCAAAATGTTAGGCATGAGAAAATTTCACATTGAGTTAACCAATTTATGAATTAACAATTTCTAGTTGGCAACGCAAAACGAGATGGCGTTTTAAATTCCGGGTTACTCATTGACTTTTCGGATCGATAAAAGTCACGAGTACTCGTTTTTCTATTGTTTTAGTCTTCCTGATCAAGTGTATAATTAGGAAATCAGAAAACAATAAGATGTCAGGGGACCGTTGAAATAGCTCTAATGGTGCACGGGATGATTCTCTACAATTTCATCTATATCTCAATGCAGAAACATGATTGACATTTAATTTCTTTCTAGATATTCAGAATATCGTATAAATGTGGTCATTTAAAAATTGTATTGTCAAAAATTAAACAAAAGAAATTTTTGCTTTATCTCTTCAAAAGTTAATTTATTCAAGATAAAAACTAATGTATATACTCTAGGTAAATATGCAACTTAAACAACGTTTTTATACCTAAATTTAATTTGTACTTACGTAAGCAAACTTAAAATGAATATCTATCCAATAAAACAATCGGAGAGTCGTTATAAGAGGAAAGTTGATACATGTAGCTAAGAAAATGTGGCAATCATTCATCTGAAGTATGTTTGTTTGGTGAAAACCTGAATTTTTAGAATGTTCAATTTTATTCCATAGAAATTTTATGACATCTGAAAACCCAGAAAAGTTTTGAAATAGCTATGCTTTCATCATATTCTAGTAACTAATTAGGCAATATTTGATCACATCGGTCGAAATTTTAAATTATAGCGATATATTGAAACATATTTTTTATCTAGCCATTTACTATATACATAATGCACAAAAATATTTTACAATAAAAATTCATAGTAAAATTTTAAATCGGAGGATGTATTAATAAATTTTAAAATGTTAATAGTTTCCTCAATAGTGAAAGTATTTTGTTTAATAATGCTATGATCCTTTGTACAGTCGCGGAAAAAAAACGAACCACCCCTCTTCATTCAAGTAATTTTAACAGTAGAGAAAATTCAAAGATGGCATTCGACAGCAACTAACGTCTTCTATAAATTCAAATGCATAAAATTTCCATAAGTGGTCGCCTTCATATTAAATTGAGCACCAACTTCATAATTTGCAATAGAAATCCCCTATTTCGACACACAATTTCAGATCTATATCAAAATTTAACTTACCAAATTTCATGTCATTAGGTCTTACCTTTTCGAAGTTATGAGTACAGAAAGATTGGACCTCCTAATGTTAAATCAGTTTATCAGACTTTTATGGATATCTCCCTAGATAATATTTCTATAGCGCTGATATTTTGTACCATGCTACTGAAGGAACCCAAACAAAATCCACCTAATATTTTATTTAAAAAATAGTTTTTAATATGCAAAATAATTATTAAATTAATGTTTGAAAATATTATGAATTCGAACCCTACTATATTTTGATAGGAACCGATTCAGAAGGACTTCTTATATGACCATGCAAAATTTCAGGTCATTCCAATTGCTAGTTTTTGCTTTACATTAAATTTTCCTCATTTTGGCGATTTTGGCGGAAGTTTAAAAAACGTCTGATAAACCTGAGGAATGTTTAAATTCTTGAAAAGTGTTTGGAAATTTCATTTACGTAATCTAAAATACTTGCCTTTAGCCAGTTACGTGTCGTATAAATAAACTCTACTAATCAATGATCAATTGAATGACTCACTCTATTCACTTTTTGGGTGATCGGAATATCAGCTCGATTGTATTAAATAATTGTAGGTAGGCTTTTTGGTTGCATACATGGAGACGAATGCTAATTAAAAAAATAACATTCATTAAGAAATACTAAGGACGATACAAAATTATACAGAACATCGATCAACACTTTCTCCGTTTTAAATTGCTCTCAATTCCAAAATTCTTCTTTTATCACATTTTAATCATGGTTACAATTCACAATATTCACGTTTGAGCTTGTATAATAAATGTAATAGTTCTCGGATCGTTTGCACTTGCTTAGTAAATATAATAATTCTCGTATCGTTTGCAAGTGGTGACAAATACGTTTGAAATAGTGTTCAAATTTGAAATTCGGGTAGCTATAACTACAGTTCATCTCGATCTACGAATAGCGATTTTCAATGTGGAGAAGATCCCTGGAATTAACAGCAACTTTACTATCTTTATATCCGGTGTTATTCAATTCGTATTCGAGTCATGAAATTTCATATTTAGACTAGTTTAACGATGCGGAATCTGATTAAAGTATCACATCAAAATAGGGTGTTTCCATTAGAAATTCTGTTGTTTGTGCAAAATTTTATAGAAAGACGGACCCTTGTGTAATATTTTTGCATTTAAATTTGCAGAGGACATTCCCTATTGAATGATATCTTTGAATTTGCTCTACTATGAATGGTGCTTGAAATAGAGGGGTTGGTTCGGTTTTTTCCACGACTGTATAAAGATTTACATATAAAATATTATAATAGAAAAAAATGCAGAACATCACTGATGCAATTGTTGTATACATTTTCACTACTAGTTTCACTGAAATTCATATGTTAGTTAACATGCTGTTTCTCTAATAAGATGTGAATAAAATTAAATGTCGGTAAATGTATTATCTAAGAGTGGAAGAGAAAAATTTCAAGGAATTGCATTTTTATTCCTCTAAAATGATTATAAAATGTTACCTTTCTTAACGAGACGTTTAGCAGATTTATCAAAAAGATTTCAGAAATGTGAAAATATGAAAATTGGGTGAAATGTAGAGAGATTTTTCAAGATAACAAATCTCGCTTTCAAAATCTGTTAATTCAGTGATTATAGAATCCCGCCAATATATATACGTATATAGTTTTCAAATTTGAAATTCGGGTAGCTATAACTACAGTTAATCTCGATCTACGAATAGCGATTTTCAATGTGGAGACGATACCATTGAAGCTTAAGATCATTATGTCCCCCTGTTTTATCCCTATCAGTCCAAAGCATTGGAGGTTCTACGAAGTGCTTATTCAACTCATAAATTTCGCTATTAGTCGAATATTTTCTTGTTTTTATGTCTCTAATAACAAGAGTCAGATTCGGTTTCATTCTGCTGTCAATCAGTATTGTTTATCATCGTTTTTAAGCCTGGGTTACATTATTTTCCAACTAGTTGAAGGTCTTTTCTTTTATACGTTTTGTGTGTTAGTGCAGTTCTACCCTAATTCAATTCAACAGCTTCAAATACTTTTCATTATTTCCTACCGGTGATTTTCTCGACGAGGTATCTCGTCAATAGCAAAACTGACCAGAGCTCAATGGACGAGATATCTCTTGATTAGAAGAAAACTGACCAGGTCTTGATCTTTTTATAACAAAAATTGGAAATATCTTGATAACGAGATATCTCGTAGTTAACAAAATTGTTCAGATCTTGATGGACGAAATGTCAAAACCACTTGGAGGGTTAATTAAAGACAACATGTTTATTAGCAGTGGAGCCACTTTGAGGAAATTATTGGGGGACAAGAGGCAAGCAGTACACCCATCTGCTTTATATATATGCCTGTTTTATTTTTTATTGTTTTGCTATCCCCTTTATCACTAATGGTTGAGAAGCCAGTTCCCAACCATAAAATATTGGGGGATTTTCGTCATGTCCTCTGATATAGCGTCCACATGACCATTGAATTAGGTCAAGCTACCTTGTTTATTTGTATATCCATACTATCTGTGTGCTGGAAATATATATCCCCTCATTTTTAGGAGTGGACATAACCATAAAAATATTAAGCTGTAAGGGATTCGTGCCCCCAAGAGTTGTCGACTACTGTTACATTGATCAAATGTCTTCGAAACAGAGAAGTTACCAAAATTCTAGTATCACATGATTTGAAGCAAATTAGCTATTGTTTTTCTTAGCCAGGATTTTAATAAAGCGATCTGTAACAACATACTAACATTTAATCTTAAATTTCGGACTTATTAGCAACCGTACATCTACTGCGTCAAGATGGTGGCCTAACTTCATCTTTTGAAAAGGTTCTACAATTTAAGCAACTTTTCCAGGAAATATCTACCGTTATACTTCGACATTTCAGTAAAATGTTCCTTTGTAAAATAATATCTATTTTAGGAGTCTTATTTCCTTGATTTTTGTGTAAAAATGAGTATCCTGGTATTTCCATAGAACATTTTATTCCAACACGATATTTTTTTCTTTGTCTAGGAGATTATATCAAGATGAAGATGAGGATATGACACACGATAATACGTCATACGTAAACGAAAAGCATTGCGTAAGTCGTTTACTTCACTTACGTGTTTTATTGCGTCTTTCAAGCCAAAATTTATACTAATAATCGTTGCTTGCGGTTTCTCCCCGAATTAAATTTCTTGTCAACTTTTCATTTTGTGTACTTAATCTTTCCTCTAATCTGTTGTTCTTCCAACAAAACAACCTGTCACCAGTGTACGATACGAAAAATGACAGTAAATTAAGGGAGCTAATGTACTTGCATGTTTAAGAACTGGAGGAACAGAGGTCACTAACGTTACGGGTCGATAAAGTGACTAAACAAATATTTGTAATCAACCTGTATGTGTTAAAACTATCCTCAAACATCCAAAACTAAGACATTCATCGTAGAAAGAAGTGAATTCTGTAAAATTCATTTAGGAAGAAATATTTGTCTCTTATGTCTCCGATTTAACTGACTTAACGAATTTGGTGAATAATTATTCTCTAGTCTATTCCAATTCAATGACTGATATTGATATTTACCAGTTTATATTGATTTATTTTTTACAAGTTTATAACGAAAACTCTGGCGTATTCTACGTAGAGGTTTGGAATGTCGACATTCGATATATAATTCGGATTTCACTTTTGTCTCGTTAATGCTGACAGTAATTTTATATAAACTATACTTACGACTTACTCTAGAGCAACGATTTTCAAACTTTTTCATCTCATAACACACATTCTTTAGTACATCAAAAAATATTGTATATTTTGCAAATCTGACAAAATATAGATATAATTTTGATTGATTTACAAAAAATAGTAGTAATTCCCTACCTTTTTTGCTCCTAAAGTGGCTCTTAAAAATCTTTGAAACAATTTTTTTATATTTTGTAATGAAAACTCAGTTTTCTTATCAATATTTTGTAATTGTAGCACTCTTGCAATAGGATTTGGATGTATAGAGTTGCTGTGTATTTAAATTTCATCATTATTAAGGGAAGGACGACAAAATAATTTGATACTATATTCAGGAGCCGTCCTTACCCTGGATGTATTTCTCCCTTCTGTGTCAGTAAAGCTTTCTTTGTATGTATATGTCCATTACGTAACTTTATGTGTCTTATGTTTGGTGCAACTTGCTCAAATATGACCTCTTTACAGCATAACCCAGTCAATCACCATAATTAATTAGTTTTAAAGCAAATACATTTTTATAATTCATTTATTGGAACGTGAAACAAAAAAAAAGCTTGTTTTAAAATTAAATATCTTCAGAGAGGTATTTTCTGTCAAGCAAATAGGCTACGGTGGCAAATCTGCGGCGATAATTGTTTACTTAACGTATTCAGTGAGTGAAGTCAGTTGGCTTGTTTTTCGAATGCGATTTCAACACTTCGCCAATAAAAATTGCAAAGAATAAATTCCGAATCGATATGGTAGTTGAATGGTCAACACCAATTACATTAACCGCCAACATTACCAAAACGGCGATAAACTATATTTTAAGATAACCCTGATATATATCATGCGGGAGCATCTGAACAGCAAAAGTAAAATCTTCTTACACGGTCTGGTTTGTTTTACACTGAAAATCCTTTTCATACATTCGTAGGTGGCATATTAACTGCGAACCTTAATGTTATCTTGAACCCAATGGAACATTTTTCTTAAAACAACACGACTTGAATTCAATTTTAAATTATGTTGCAATTTGAAATAATTCTAATTCAAGACAATTTAAAAAATCGTGGATAAAATTAGAATCTGGTTGCATGAAGTCGCGGAGTTTTGTATTTCCTCCAAATTGACCTCGGTGTGTTTTGTAGATTGCATTCAACCGTATGAAGCACGTGAGTTCCTCTTAACGTCCTGAATTCGCTTTAAGCCACGAAGTTGCCTGTAATAGCCGCTATTACTATTCATCAATAAGGCACAACAATACTCTTACGTAAACCTAACTGTTATACGCTTTTATTAATCTTACCTATGTAAAAGAAACAAAGCACCCTCCCCTCATTCATCTTGAATTCCCATTCTTCTCGAACATGTAGAAGTTTGAAATCCGGCTGTTATCAGGCGTAAAGTAATGCAACTACTCAAAAATAGAATTGGATTTGGGCTTTTGTCAAAGGGTTCAAAAGCGGACAAGTTACGCCAAATGCAAGATTATAAAACTTAAATAATAAAAAGCAGCTTAAAGCTAAAAGTGAAAAATAACACATATGAGAGGAATTTTCAGAGAAAAATGAACCAGACGATCTGCGAATATTTTACATCTGCTGTCCAAATGCTTCCACATTATACATACCGTTTACCTTAAAATGTTTATCACCGCTTTGGTGATGTTTGGAGTTTAATCTAATTGGTGTTGTCCAATCAGCTATCATATATATCTGTTCGGAATTTATTCATTTGAATTTTATTGGCGACATGCTGAAATTGTATTCGAAAAACCAGCCAAGTGACGTCACGTCCAGAATACGCACAGGAACACGTATCACCGCAGAAACACTGCTGCTATATATTTGACTTGACAGAAAATACCTCTTATAAAGAGTAGAATCAGACGCACAAATTTAATTTACTTGCATGAGAATTTTGAAACAAAGTTGAAAAAGTGGAGTTATGAATCGTTGCATTTTTAAAAAACAGATGAGATTTAAAAAATACAATGATTTGTGAAGATGTGAAATGATTCGAATGATGATTTTCGCCAATCAAATGTACTTTTAAAAAATAAGATAGTTATCGCTAAGATCCTCATGGTAGCCGAGGCTATAACACTAATCCAACCTTTTGAAACGAAATGGGAACCAAAACCAAAATTATTCTGTGTTCGCGCATACTGTTTCCTGTTTCTGATTGTCGCTTATTGTCTTGATAAATGTCTCCTTTAATTTAATCTCTTATCCACTGCATATTTTGCTTATTAAATATATTTAAATATTAATTGACTATTTATTTCCGACATGTTACATTGAACCCTGACATATTTAGTGAAAAAGTGGATTTCTCCCAAAAACGGAATATTCTTTTACATTCAGGACTGAAAGTATTAGGAAAATGGCAAGGCGAGTAAACTTTTCTTTGCTTTCATTAGTTTTGAATCTGTATTTTGATACAACAATGATAATTAAAAACAGGACAGGCAATCAAAGTAGGTAGTTAAATTTACGTCTTACTGGATTAACACAACAGGCTTATTCAAAATAGGATGAACACATATAAGGGTGAAGCATGAATTACATATGGGAGCGCTCACTCATTGTAAAAGATACGATGATTTAACCGAGTATATCCAATCCGAAGGCGGACACTTTGACATCGGATCTTTGCATTGGAACAACTAGCCACTAATGAATTAATGGTTTTATGAAGTAAGTTTGTTGGTAACATGCAGATTTCATGACTTTTGCCAAAACATGACGTACCACAAAAAATTGTACAACTGCTTTGTTTCTCAAAAATAATTTGGATGTTAACTATTAGGGAATTAAATGTGGTTTTCTGTTACGTTGCTCCCAGTACGAAGTAAATTCAACTATCGACCTCTCAAAAATTTTAACATTGAAAAATTCTGCTCTTCCAGTTACTAATCATTAGAAGAATATTTCAATTGAATATGATGCCTGCGGAAACTTCGAAAAGCTAGAAATATCACTCAAATGGAACTAATGTCATCTGTTAATCTCGTTAGTTCGTAAAAGATACAATGAATTCCTTCATAAATCAGTTCTTAATTGATGCGTATTGATTCAAATCTATCAAAGAAAAGTGTGCGTGCGTACCAACCTAAGTGAATCAGCATAAAATATCCAATCATATAAAGTGAAAATTAAATTTTGAATTATTAATCCTCTGAGCGTCTCGAGATTTCCGAATAGTTTATAATTGCTTTTACCCTACACCGCATTCATGACTAAATAACCACATCCATCGGTTGAAAGAATCTAAAGAAAGATTCTATTGGTCAAGAACAGTGGTTCTTAACCTGGGGTGTGTGCACCCCAGGGATGCGAGAAAGCATTTCCAGGGGTGCGAGAGAAGTTTCGATGGACGACAGCGATTTAATAAAAGACGATCTTATTGAAATACGAGCCAATGCACGTATTGAAATGGTGATCAAGTGATCAAGCCATTAGCTTTGTAATTTGATGTACGGTATTGTTTTTTAATGATAATGTACAGATTCGTATAACAGGGGTCTCCAAAGTTCCCCAAAGATAAGTTTATCCGTCCAGCGGAAATATTGACAAAAATATTAAATAATAAAACACAAAATTACAAAATTAATATTTAAACAAAATTGTTTAAATATTAAATTAGAAAACTTAATTACGTTTGGCTCGAAAAGTAGTCTTTGTTTAGATTTGCTTTGGAATATCCATTGTATAAAATATTATCCATTGTATTAAATTAACTTGATTCTCTTTTTGTTTAAGAACTCTGCCATTATTACTATATCTGATCATTTCATCATAAAAAACAGAAGCTCTGAACCTTATTTTGCAAGACGTTTTAGCTCAAATAAATTGCACAATAGATAAAAAAAATTTCATTGCAGCATTTTATATTTACAAATTTAAAATGTCCTATTAGATTGCAATTTTATATATAAAATATTGTAGAACAATATATCTCAATTTTGATGCGGCCAGCGTAATACTTTGAATATCTTAATGAGGCTCTTCTCTCAATAAATTAGAAGTCCCCTGGTTATAGCACATAAAATGTAATGAGATTTTATTCGAAATTAAAGTTTTTGATATAAAATAGCAAAATATTACAGTATAAAACACAATGATCGCGTTCGCATAGTAAAATCAGATTATAAAATAGTTATTTTATAAGAAGACTCATCATAAAATCAGATGAGTAAAATTCGTAAGATCGGAAGTATTTTGATGGAAATTTGTATCATCTGATACTGAAACCTTTTCTTTCTGTGTCATTTGTTAGTAAGGCTAAACAAGCTCCTTTATAAGTTCCCTACTAACTCTATTAATTGTTTGTTTACAAATATGATAATTCTATCCAATTGTTTTCTTTGCTTGGATACTTCGTTTTGTCCTTGAAGAGAGTAATGTTTACTTTTTCTTCAAATGAAATATTCCGAATTTTATTATAATAATCGGTATATTTTCACCATTTGAAATATCCTTAAGCAGATCAAACAACGAAGAAACTTACCTTTTTTTCCCCTCAAGACAAATAGTAGTTGAAAGTTTTTCCAAATTAAAAGCACGTGCAATCCGATTGCATTGCAGAATCTTGCAATTGCGCAATCTGAAGCAAGCTGAGCTTTCAAGGTAAACACCTTGAGGAAGTTCAGAACTGAAGATGACCTGTAGTTAACACATGGTCACGAATATACTATATTTATTTTCTGATCTCGTAGTTCAACCTAAAATACCCCATATTTAATTGATGGTTTTGACTCTTTATATTTGGTTTTGACTTTTTTTAATTTGGCTTGTAGCTCTGCTGTCGTTTTTTGCTTTACCAATCTTCAATTGAAGGATGTTTATCAACATTTTCTTTTAAGTCTTCTTGTTTCACGCGCAGTCATTTTACTATCAAAAAACATTAATTTTTAATATTTTCGAAATTTTTTCTCTTCTATTCCATTTAATGTGATTTTATATCAAGTGGTTACGCTGAAATCTGTCCGAATCAAAAGTTAATTTTCAGTTTTAGATATGGACTTTTAAGTATATGGCGGTTATGAAAATCACCACAAGCCATCGCAAAGGCGTTGTGTTGTTCCAGTACAGCGTAAATTATCTACCTATCATCGCAAAGGTGTAGTACGCGAGAAAATATATATTTAAGCAAACTATGTACTTCCTTACAGATTAGTTCGAGGATTAGTTCAACTGTGATTGAACACCATCGCAGTTGATCGGCTTCCTTTGTTATATTCTTTTCTGGGAATATTTACGTAACTTTTGTTTAAATGTTTAGTATTTTAATTATGCTATTTTAATTTTATTAAAAGCTTGTTAAAGATCTTGAAGTTTTCCTGTTGATAACGTACCTTAATTTTTGATAACATTATTGTAGTATCTGTAAAATAGAAGTTTTAAAACTTATTTTACACTTGCTGGCATTAAATGGTACAAGTGCATCTCACGTAACTTGTGCTGCTGATAACAGCTGCTTTGTAATGGTCTTCAATAACCTTCAATTTGTTTATGATAACAAGTAATCATAAACAAATTGAATATCTTGAATTCATGTCAAACATTTTACCAGGCTGGTAATGTTTAATATATCGAAATGTTGAAATGTTAACTTGCATTCGAAATTAACGTCTCGAAGAATTAGATAAAGCAATCAGTTTGGTTTAAATATGAGACTGAAATGGTTAGTTGTGTTGCTTGGACTGGAAGAATGGAAGAGTACGAAGTGGATAATTCAGTTTTGAAATAAAAACTAATTTTGAAGAATCAATAACATATTTCACAAAAGGTACCTCTATGCGATCTTATCAATACCATCGAAAAGTTTCTCGCTTTAATAAGCTTTATTTTGATTGTTTGGTTGGCTGGGGTTGAATTTGTCGCACTAGAGAAACACTAAATCAAAGTGGTTAACAATGATACTATATGGGCGGTATCATTGTTAACCACTTTGATTTAGTGTTTCTCTAGTGCGACAAATTCAACCCCAGCCAACCAAACAATCAAAATAAAGCTTATTAAAGCGAGAAACTTTTAATCATAAATACCCTGTGACGGAAAGGGACAGAGAGTATTTCTATTTTTCTTCTGTTAGCTGGACACCAACAATTTTAATAATTTTAACTACTCTTATTTAATGTTTGGAGCTTTGTGAATACATATAAATTTTTTAAAAATTCGTAAAAACATATTTCAATTCGGTAAATTACAAGCCATTTGTAACGGAACGGGACACCAAAATGCCAAAATTTCGACTGTAAAGAAAGCTTAAACTCTGCAAATTGAATTGAATTAAAATTCCAGTTATTCTGTATAGAATAAAGCAATATATTAACTAAATAAATCTACAGAAAGATTGTTGATAGTTAAGAAAAAGTTGTTTTAGAATTAAATAACTGTGGCAGAAGGGGATGTCGTTTATGCAAAAGTAAAATTTTCTTTTTTTATACTGAAATATTATTACACAAAAAACATTGTAAGCAGTAATAAATAATACGATTTGGTAAAATTTGATTTGGTGAGAAACAGGTTTTCTCAGTCAAGTCTGAAAAATGAGGTTTTAAAAGAATTCCTTCAAAGATGTCATTTTTCTTCAACCAGAGAATATACAAAATAACGACCAAAATAATGAAAATCCTTTTAAATGAATGAAGAATCTATGAAACTGCTCTACCAAAAGCACTTCAATCAGTTTAGGGTTTCTTACTGAAACAGATTTTTATTCACTTGAATAGCCTTTCAGCCTTGCCAAAACGTTATAACAATCGAGCACACATATTTTTGGAAAAGAACGATAATTTCTTAAACTTCAAATCACGAATATTTTTAAAAAAGGAAACTGCATTTATTTTTAATGGAAATATTTGAAACTTCATATCATAATTAAATTATACTTAACATACCTGTTAAAATAAGCCCTTTAAATGTGTATTTGAGTTACTCGGGATCGTTTCACCACAAAAGCAATATTCTAAATTGTTGCACTCTCTTGTGAGTGTGATATTGCATCTGAACTCAAACACCGAAGTGCGTCACGTGTGCAACTTTCAAAAACGAAACACGCGAACGGAAAGAAAGGGGGAAAGAAAACACTCAGCAACTTACCTAGCCTCTTGCTGTTCAACCTTCTAAGGCCTCTGATGAAAAATATTAACTTTATCACCACTTCAAAAGGAACCCACTTTCTCTAATGACGAAGGTCGATATACACCCAAACTGGTTCTCTCTGACTTTTTACTCAAAAAAGGTGGGAGAGGAGGAGCACGTGAAGATTCAGGGATGATACACAATGACTTTAATCTTGTGACAATCGCCATGGTAAAACAAAAGGTGCAATTAAGATGTGACGTTGGTGCGGTCACAATTGTTGCAACGTGGAGGAAAAATCTGTCCATCGGGATTCTCTAAGTAATTATCGATGTCTGTAACCTGTCTCTCGCTTAATATTTAGAGAAATATCTGAACGTTTTTCCCAGAAATAGCTTCTATTAATGCATGCATTGATTGAAGTTTTATTCATTGTCTGTTAATTTATCTGATTTTGAACCTATTTAGCAGATAGGATATGCTGGTGGATATTTTCTCCTTTCAACTTTTGTGCTTTGAAATTTTACTGTATTGTCTCATTGCTGTACATTGACCTTCTAATAAAATATATACATGAAAAACAATTACCCAATGACGTTCAACGACGACGGAGCATGTGTGCAGAGTTGCTGTAGTAAGATCTCAGAGAGGAATCGAATCGACGAATAGGCTTGGGCCGATTGGCCATCGAAGTGCAGTCTAGTGTTTGCTGTCACTGTGCACAATCACTTTAACCAATCAATAATTTAGGATTCACGCTTTTCCCCACAACCACGTGACAGGTCTTAAAACCGGAAGAAATAGCGTGAAGTTGCGCACACATACTCAGTCTATTTCATTTGAAAATCGATATTATAGGCATCGACGTTCTAATGAAATAGACGGAGGATGTGCACGCAGCTTTATGTTATTTCTTCCGGTCACTCAGTTTTATTGGATCATTGATTGGTTAAGTGATTGCCCACCGTTACCAAAAACACTAGTCTGAGCTTCAATAGCCAATCGGCTAAGTGGATTAGTAAGCCTAAGTGATTTACCCTTCAGAGATCTAACGATAGCTATTCCACGCACATACTCCGTCTATTTCATTAGAACGTTAATGCTGTTATAGTTCGAAGGTTCATAGTGGACGAAGTATAGCTAATTTTAATTAGTACTTCTAAAATTAAATCAATTATTTTTCAAAAGATGACATGTTCAAGCTTCCAAAACTATGTCAATTCCATTTTGTTTTTCATTTATATATTTTAGTATTTATTTTTTAAAAAAATACATGAATAATTAATTTAGTTCAAAATTGCCCTTCCAACAATACAAAGTTTTTTATTTTGTTTTATTAACTACATGCATAATAGTAAGCTCTTTGCAACTTTTGGAATACTTAAACCTTTACTTCGCAGGGTTTCTGGACTTATCTCTGGGGGAAAATAGAATTCAATTATGAGCTTGTTTAAATTTCTAGCACATAATTTCCCTGAAATAATTTCCCGATTGCTTGCGTACGCAATGCGTACGAAATTATACTAGTTTCCATAAATTAAGGAAAATCAGAAGTCAAGATACTTAAAAATCTAATTAGCAGAATTTTATGAGATTTGGTGCAGATACGAATTAAATAATAAGTTATAGATTAGTCTGAAAATAGTAACATGAGATTTATTTTTTGTCGGAAAACATTCTCAAACGATGGAAGACTCTTCGCAGGGTTTCTGAAACAGAGGTATTGAGAAGCAAGATTCCCGAATGGGACAATGACTTCTTATGCGCATTTTCTTATTTTTTTCTTGCTATTCTACCTGCATATGTTGCATCCGAAAACTTTCTTTTCTCGTTGTATCTGAAGATATCAAGTTTCCTGCCATTGCTCAATGTTGTTGCTGATCTCCACGTCTAGCTCCAGCCAGACCAAATCCACAAGTCAATTCACCCGCACAAAGTCCTACACCAAAAGAGGTTCAGAAGACAGGTCGTCTCGGGACAACTCAAGAATGTGTGCTGTGGAGGCCTGGTCAGATTGGCATTTAAGACAAACAGGATGAATCTTGCTACCACAGCAAAATGTGAGACTCCTCAGATGGCCACTGAAAAAGCGGGAGAGCTCTGACTGAATATGTCTGTCGCAATTGAGAGTCATTGCTCAATAACTTCCTGAACCTGAAGTGTCATTTTCACCACAAGCAAGTCCTTTAACGTTCCAGAATAACTCCTTTTGACGTGAATACGTCTTTAAAATCGAAACAGTACTGGGGCAATACATGAAAAGTTGAGCGTTACAACTGTTTTGCCTTATGATTTTAGAACTAGAAGAAGCTTCCAGAAGATGAATATAGCATCGTATAGGCAAAGGATGTTTTGACAACTGTTTTGCCTTATGATTTTAGAACTAGAAGAAGCTTCCAGAAGATGAATATTGCATCGTATAGGCAAAGGATGTTTTGACAACTGTTTTGCCTTATGATTTTAGAACTAGAAGAAGCTTCCAGAAGATGAATATTGCATCGTATAGGCAAAGGATGTTTTGACAACTGTTTTGCCTTATGATTTTAGAACTAGAAGAAGCTTCCAGAAGACGAATATAGCATCGTATAGGCAAAGGATGTTTTGACAACTGTTTTGCCTTATGATTTTAGAACTAGAAGAAGCTTCCAGAAGATGAATATTGCATCGTATAGGCAAAGGATGTTTTGACAACTGTTTTGCCTTATGATTTTAGAACTAGAAGAAGCTTCCAGAAGATGAATATAGCATCGTATAGGCAAAGGATGTTTTGACAACTGTTTTGCCTTATGATTTTAGAACTAGAAGAGGCTTCCAGAAGATGAATATTGCATCGTATAAGCAAAGGATGTTCATACCTGACATGACCTTCGGAAAGTGCGCGGGTAGGGGGTCAGCAATATGTCGAAATTCTACAGTGCTGAGTGAACTTTGGACCAGTGTAACTTTGGTTTGCGTGGAGTTAGGACTGCGCACGTGGTGTCATTCGAAAGCCCATAACTACACTATAGTCAGCCTTTAATCAATAAAATTATCCTTCCATATCAATATCACACTGTAATTTAATCGTTCAAACTGTAAATTAATTCTTGAATAATCACAAACAACAATCGTACAAGCTTCCTATGTCTGCTTCATTCATTCCACAATTCAACATCAAGCCCGAGTATTCACGTCAAAACTACGGTTTGTGCCCTCGACACAATCGACCAATTTTTTCTTTCTTCGCCCGCTAGTCTGTTTCATTGCCAGTCATATTCCTCAATACATCCCGTCACCATTTTCACCTTTTGAACTTCCCACCTCTTCAACCATGACTTCAAAAAGCGTCGCTCACTCGTGTTGTCTGTTTCTTGTCCCTTTCTGATCGCCGATCCATTCCACTGTAACATTTGAGATGCACATCCAACTTCATAGAAACCCCGCCTTTTCTGCCAATAAACTTTCTTAATAGATCCCCTAATCCAATAACTTTCCACTAAACCCTTAACCTCAAAGCAGATTAATGTCTAACTTCTCGTTCTTTCACGACCCCCTTTGAATAAGGAGCCCAGAGCCGTTTCGAACGTCCTACACACAACACAGAGCCCCTCAAAAGATGCCAAAATTTGTATATTATATTCGGATGCAGATCGATATTTTTATTCCAGTACATTTGTCACATTACCTATCCTAATTTTGGACAAATCGATTTATTGCTCGACAAGTAACGGTGATATTTGTGTGTTTTTTCCTTAATTTATAGAAACCGGTGTATGATAAGATAGAATAGACTAACGAAAGAAATTGAGCCTAATTTTAATTTTTCTTGAAACATTAAGCATGTTACATGTAAGCATTGCATAACCCTCATGTTGCATCTTACTGTATTTAGCTTATAACAGGAAACACCAACAAGAAGTTATAAAATATTCATCACGGACGATGTTGCATCTTCCTTATTTATAAAGGTGCTTAAATGTCGCAAAATTCTTCCTGTGTTAATTAAGGTTTAAAATACTTTAACGAAACAAATATTTCACTTTTAAAAGATTTTCTTTGTTGTAATCTTACTTTTCTTTTAAGTATGTAACGCATGTAGTGAGGAAATGTTATCCTACAGTATAAGTACATTTTCTCCTCATCTTCAGGAAGTTTCCTCAAAAACTTATCAGATATTTTCCCTTCAGAATCGGTTGTTTTACCAGTTTTCTGCTTGAATAAAAGAGTTCTTTGAAACGTCAACTTCTAAGAATAGACAGTAATTATTTTATAATTTATGAACAGCATAGCCAAACTGTGGAATATTGTAGAAAAATAAAATTAAAGAAATTGATTTCTCGTCTATCCCATCTAAGAACATGTTTACGGTTCAGAATTTTCTTTTACGAGGCCCTAAACACTTCCCGAACTATTTCATAACCTTTGTCTTCCACTTTAGATTTGAACTATGACTTCATTTATCGAAAAGTGACGCAAAGACGCAATTCTTAGGTAATAAAAGATAGGTAGTAGGTAGGTATATTTGAATCAACGTCGCACTGGAGCAACACAACTGACTATTAGCGACGATCCGGGATCAATCTCGGCAGGAAAGATCCGAGATAATTTTGAACCACGGTCAGATTACGAGGAGGCATCCCACTCTCCAGACTTCCACATCACAGAAATTAAAAGAAATTGACCCTAAAGACAAATACATTCTTCGTAGAAAAACGGCATACTTGTTTCTAAAAAGAGGAAATGTCACTTTCATTCATTTCAATTCAGAATTTACAAACTGATCTATGTGCAAAAGTTGCTAATTTTGACATATATGTGAACCATTTTTATGCCATTTTTATGTGAACGTAATGATAGGTTTTCAATGCTGGGAGCCAATTACAGAGACAGTCGTTGAAGAATGTGTGACTAGCGAAGAGAAAAAGTCTCTGGTACTTTCAAATGACCTAATATACAAGTATATCTGCTCTACTTCAACGAATTCTCAGTTACAATCCCTTCAATGCTTTGCTGTTCGAAACTCACAAAATACATATAACACAAAGTATTCGATATCATGAATAAGGTGTCCTAAAATGATACAATCGAAATGGAATTGTAGAAATATCATATTAGAGCACCTCTCAAGGAAACTTGTTAAATTAATTAATAACTATTTTAATTTAATAACAGAAAAGTATCGAATTACACGGGTTTCTCTTTTCTTAAAGTAAAATATAATATAATTTTTCTGGACACAGCCGTGTCCCAAAATGATAGATCCATAGATCCACCTTCAGTTGCAGAAAATATGAAATATATAAAAATGGTTTGGCAACCAATAATGTTACCCAGCTTATTGATTATTTTAAACTTGCGTGTTGGCATTTTGTCTACAAGTTTCATGAATAGTCTTTTTAAGATTTCTCATAAGTAATGGCTTGTTCAGTGATGGTAATGCTGCTCCAATTGCGCCAGCATGCGCCATAGCGTATTGCCTGCTCCAGACTGCTCCAAAACGCCCGTTTTTGTTAAGATTGCGCCAGAGCTGCTCCAAATCGTGTTCGAGTAATAAAATTCACTCTTGAGGTCTTTTCCCCCGCTATAAGAATTACTTTCTTGCCTTCATCCCATGAAGCGAACTGAAGAAAAATCTTTAAGCTCTTTGAAGTTTTTAGCAGCATCTTTTCCATTTATTGTAAAACCAAGTGAAGGATCTGCTCTATCATATGAATGGATCAAATATCAATGTGAAACTATTGATGGCTTTCATTTTCCAGAAGTTTCAACATGTAGTCGTATAGACCATTATTGGAGGAATAAATATATTTAATAAAAGAGAATCATCTGGCAAGTTTAAGTTTGAGATTTTGCCTATTTTTGTCAAGTCTCTTAAGTTATCGCATGGAAACTGATGTAGAAAGAGACTCCAGTGAGAACAATCGCATGTTGGAAAATAGGAGTAATCTGACTATACAGTATAAATGATATAAGGCAAATTAAGTCGCATTTTACTAATACAGAAAGCATAAAGAACTTTCAAGTTACTACGGCTTTGATTAAATCAGTTCGAAATTCCTGGAGGCGGTACCATGACAGATTGCTGTTAGCATCAGAACAAAAAAAGAGAAAAGTAGAAAATATTTGCCATAATGAGGAAGATTTAAAATTAAAGTCGAAACAAATTGAATTGCAAAAGGAACTTTCTCAAAAACTATTAAATCATGATGAAAGCAAGATTTCACAAGGTATTGCAGACAGATGAGTGCTGTTGAAAGCGGACAGATTCTTTTTAAAGAAGGTAAAAATAGAATGTCTAAAACGATAGCCTTAGAAGAAAACAGAAAGGCGCAGTTGGAATGTAACAAACATAAGAAAAGAAAATAACATTTTTTTGTTTAATAAAATGTTTATTAGTCATGTTAATGTCAAAGTTATTTCTTACCTTGCACATAACTTTATGGAAATGGAAAACACTTGGTAAGTTTTTATGTATGTTTTTCTTATTCATTATACAGTGCAACTTGGATAATTCGTAGCTGAAGGGACCACTAAAAAAATTCGAATTATCCAAAACTTCGAATTAAAAAAGTTACATCTTTTAACTTTAATTTCAGGTCCACTGAATGCTTGAAAAGATTATTCTGTCAATAAGTAAATATTTATTCAGAAAGATCATGGTATGAAAGACTTAAACATTATATGTATGTAAACAAAATAAAGTTTACATTACGTAAGCACTGTAGCTTACGTAACAGGTGGCGGGAAGGGGGGTCTCAGATGTTACGTGTTGAACAGGTGGCGGAAAGGGGATTTCAGCTTTCACGTGTCGAACAGGTGGGGTATTCCGCTGATGATTTCTTAACGATGAAAGGCCGAAAAGTCATTATGGTTCGAAAGTTTTTATAAAAAACTTCGAATTAAGGAAGTTGAACTTCGAATTATCCACGATTTTTTAACATTGATTTAATGAGAAGTTCAAGGGACTAAGAGAAATCTTCGAATTAGAGACGTTCGTTTTATCCAAGTTGCACTGTATATATTTCATCAATTTTAGTAAGTATTTAAAATTAATTTTGTAATAGTTTACAGTTATGTTTATTGTTTATCATTCATACAATCATGTTTAAAAACCTGAATTTTATTAGTTTCATTATTAAAATATCTTCCACTGCTCCTTTGATGTGCTGCTCCAAAAGACAATGATGAATGTTAATTTACTTGCTCCAAGATCTGCTCCAAAACACTTTGTAGCAATTACCATCACTGCTTGTTTAAGCACAACTGTGTTGTTACATTGGAGACTATCGTTGTAAGCTGATCAGGCTCTGATTCTTTAAATATTTTCCAAAGTATTTACTTCAGGGCCAGTTCATCACAGGAACGCCATAAGTTAAAAGTCACTCCCAAGTAAAAATAGCTTCATGTATTGTCCAGTCTAAAGTGTTACTAAGAGTGTTCGAAATGTCAATGAATGGAAATAAGTTGTAAAATTAGATCTCTTGGTAATTTATCAATCATAAATGAAGTTAGGGAGGCCAACGGTGATTTCTCTTAAATAAAAGCTCTCCATGTCACATCACATAATCATCTCCTTACTGACTCTTCGACAAGTTCGCATCATTCTTACGAAGAGCATGCCAATAATATTTCCAACCGTCTGATCCATCAAAATGAACTTTCTCTCGTCATTTCGTATGTTTCTTTTTTAATTGTACGTTCAGCCTGCTTTAACCTTTTCTTCCTTATTCCTCTTGGTTAAAAACAATGTGACTTCATTTTCTGATATCGGGTTTCTGATGGACTTCAGCTACCTCCCCAAAGCAATACGAAAATTAAATGTTTCTTGGGGTACAACAAAATCAGCAATATCTTATATTTTTCAGCTGATAATTTAAAAAACGGTTAAAAGCAATGGTATGGAGAAGTGGCAGTAATTTTAATGGTATTTTTTACATTATTTTATTCGATTACATAACAACGTTACAATTCTACTAATATCATATCTTCAACATCCCCTGTCGTCATATTAAAAATGCAATATCTATCATGCAGTGGATCTATCATTTTGGGCCGGAGTTTACAGTCACTTCACTTCTTGGAGCAATTATTTACTATGTGAATTTGCAATTTATTTATAAACTCGTTTGTTCAATTTCATACATACTGAATTATATTTGTCACAATTATCTGCCGCATTATCTTTAAATTATTTATATGGGTATATAATCGAAGGAAAGTACTTGTTTTCGATCACTGTTCTATTCGAGTAAAAATATCTTAATATATAAGAGGCAATTTTGTGATGATGTACGAGGATGACTTTTTATTCTCGCTCCTATCATTGGTTAAAAGTTATTTTTAATTATTTTCACAAGAAATTACATGCGCACAATAAATAAATGTTAATCATGACGTAATAATAGCGAAAATTAAAAACTACAAGAGAGTTTAAATTCACGAGCTGAGTTCACTAGTCTGGTGTATTGGTGTGGGAGTGTTGTTATGAGTCAACTACTAGGAACATATTTTACCAAACGATATTTATTCAGAAGCAAAAATTCTAATTTATATTTTATCATATTTTATAATTATTCATTTAAAAGTACAAATTTAGCATGTTTTGTAAATGATTTCTAATAATGTTTTGATTTCCTTAGTTTCAAAATTAAATTAACAGAGGCTCCCATAATTGAATACGCATCCTGACAAATTTCTTTAAAAGTCCAAAACTTAGTAATAAATAATAATTTGAATTCATTTTTAAAGGAATGGTAAAGCTTTATATGTTTCTAAAGTATACATTTAGAAACATATTAGGCTAAAAAACAATACAATATTCCCTATAATAATTGAAAAAATAGGCTTTAAATGACATACTTATAAAATTCTGTCATAAAATTGAGTATGCACCCAGCCTATTTAATATTAGACAGATTTGTCTAATTAGCTTCTCGAGAAACTAGAATTGATCGGATGTACCCATTCCGGTTGTCATTGCCGCATCTGAGGAGAACTATGATAAATTCTTTCCACATTTCTGTACCTCAGAACCAGAGGAACGTAAGTCACATTATGACAACTTTTCAGGAGAGCATAAAAACTGAAAAGAAGGATCTCGTTTCCTGGCTACAAAGCTAATATTTGAATAAGCCTGCAAAAATTGATTCTTAACAATAAAAATATGCATGCTTTATCCATTGTTGGTTAATTTTTATGTATTTTTATAGCTTATTAAGACAGGACTGGACTTAAGTTATTGTGTTTCTACGTCAAAAACCTGTTTTAGGACTTACGTAGCACTTTAAAAAGGTGTTTCGAGTAAACTACACGAGCAATTATAGTAATAAAGTCTTTAATACTATTAAAAACGTAGAGGAAGTACAAAAATATTTAATATTGTATAAAATATTTAATATTGTACAGATTGAGTGTTGTAATGCTGTAAATGGCTTAAAAGCTACAGATTAAACAAAAACATTACTCTAGAGCGGTTGAGTCATCCTCAGGAAAGTTTCCTTCCTTCTCTCCATGTGGAAGGCTTTCAAAGAAGGGTCTATACTCTTCAGGAACCCACTGCATTAAATACATGTGGTCTCTGTACTTCTCATTACTTCTCTTGTTTTTGTTTACTCTCAATTTTAGGATCGTCGTTGGCATAAAAACCCTTTGTTCCTCTCTGATTTCTTTTAAATTCAATAGTTTTAAAGGTATCATCTGCGAAACTGGTCTTATAGTACAACTTGCTGTCTCCTTTTCGAAGCTGTAACCACACTGCATTGGATATCAAAAATGGTTTTTATCTGTGGTTTTCTTCCTTGAAACGAATGGAGCTTCTTTGCTCTTCAAATAGAGAAAGTCAAGAGTCTTCAACGCACATCCTTCTCACAACAAAGGGGTTCTTTTTTGAACATGAAACAATACAATTGGCCCAATCATGTATGGTTAAAATAGTGTGGTGTTTAGTTGCTCTCTATCACACAATGCTTGCCATCTACTTCCATGTGGGTGTGTCCAGCAAGTGGGACCTTATGGTTGACTTCTTTTAGAGTATAAACTTTTTCCAACAGCCATAGGTACATGAAAATCATTAATATTCCTGTTTGGGCCACTGCATTTATTTGTCCATACCGGTAAATTTTCAGTAGGCCTATCAGGATTTCTAAGCTCTTCATTTGCCCATGTGAATAAACATGATGCTATTTCGTTACCTCCTCTACCCCGGTTGTAACTTCATACCAGATCATACACCAAGTTTTGTCAACGGTTGTGTCATAAATTGTACTATTTAATGTCCAGAGTTTTCTTGAGTAAAAACTTTGGGAGTTCTTCAAATCTGGCGTTGGAAGACATTTTTGGAGATCAGACATAACGACTCTCAAATCTTGATTAGCACGGCCTTTCAGTTTATCTTCCCTTTTTAATTCATACCTAGGTGAAGCTTCTTCCAGGTGGTTTTCTTTTCGTTATTTAAGTTCATTGAGTTTTTAATCATTTTTTTCATTTTTAATTTCGCAGTCTTGTTTGTCGCAAACATCATAAATGTCACTATTAGCTGAGTGGAAAGACAAGTTGAAATCTTCATTGAAAACTTTGGAATAAACCCACTTTTTTCTGGTTTAATTTTTCTTTTTCGCACTCATCTACATAAAGTGAGTGGAAATGTTCAGGTGATTGCTCAAATTTTTATGTTTGGATCTTTTCCTGCTGTAGAGGCTTTCATACACCGGAAACTTTGAAATATGGGTTTTGATCCGTTCTAAGCTATCACTCGGTAATTTATTTGCTGGAATATGTTTTCCCCTAAGGTCTGGTGTTACCAAACCAGACGCACTGGCTTTTTTAAGCAACTCTCATGAAGGTTTCAGAAATTGAAATCGTATTCAGGAAAAAGTTTTGCAAATGATTTCCTCTTTGTTGTTAAAGTTAAAAATAAATGTATGGCTCTCGGTTTTGTTTCTTGTGCCGTCTCTTTTCCGTTGTCTAACAATGTTTCCTTAGTTTTTATACATGAAAGTACAAACTGTCTTTTTGAGTGGATGAACTTAAGTTTGTCTGGCTCAAACAAAGGTTAGGACTTACGCTCTTATAACCCTAGTAAATCATGAAAGGAGAATTTTTTACAGACTTACGTCGTTATGGCTGGATGCAAAATCAGATTCTACATGCAAAACTGTAATAACCTGAAAATCATCATTTTTGGACTTACGTTCGTCTGGTTCTGAGGTATAGATTTTAATGTGGCAGTATAAGTGTGGAAGAGGGTTTTAAAAGTCGTATTCGTTAAAGATCGTAAATATCACATGGCAGAAAATTGGAGGATCCGTGAATACAATTTTCATCCAATGGATAAGCAGCTCAAAATGTTTTGTAAGTATTGGGAATTTATTGTTTCTTCAGGAGCCTTGAAAACCTTAAGGATCGCACCTCGATTTTTCTCTTGCCTACAATGTTTGTTTAAGCCCACTGCTATCATTTCTATAGATGACAGTATCCAATCCTAATTTTCGGATTGCAATGAACAGTCACAGTTGTGAGGACTATGTTCTCTGGATTTTCCAAAAGAGTTTCTCCGGATAGCAATTGACAATAGCCTTCAAGGAGACAGGTAAGAACCTACTTATGTGCATCACAAACCTCTACTATTCTGAACTATCATTGCATGCCACATAAGTCTTAAAATTAAACTAAACCACAAATTGAATACTAAGCATGCATGCTATAGATTTCTTGAATGGTTTCTTGATTCTTACAAACAATCATAAGACGTTCTATAGGTCAAGGCAGGATCACATGTTATGAGCCACCTCGCATGTGCGGAGTTTCCGGGGCATATTTTGCCACACCAATACATCAACCTCTGTTTTTAATGGTGAAGAAAATCTGATATAGGTAATGTTGACCAGCTCTCAGAAGTTTCAGGAAGTTTGGTATTGATGTGTTTGAATTTTCCAATGATGAGTGTCTCATATTATGGAGACTCTTCTCATTAGGGCCTGAGTACCCCCTCGATCAGGGCCTTATTCCATCATCAAGATGCATAAAAACAGTAATTTAAAAGGCAGTTCGTGTGCGTGCAAACAGCACTGAAACCATTGCAAGTGACGCCCATGTGATATGCAAGTTTTCTGGTAATTCCCTCAATTGCGTCCGCGTTTGCAAATTACCTATTAGTCCCATTGTATCGAAGATGCTGTACACCCATTCCATGATTATCCAGGAATTCCAATTGGCATTTTGCACTTTAAATAGTAGATATCTTGAAGTAAACTGGTAGAAACTTTCATAGATACGTATTTGTCCAGTTAGGTCGCCCTAAGGCAAACCCGCGGTATGTGGCCATTTATACAGAAATTGGGCTAAGCTTGGCAATTATAATGACTCTTGACCTTGGACAAGTATCATTGATCTTGGTTTTCGAATGCTGGTGAAACTAAATATACAATGTAAAAATTCTGGCTTTTAAAACAACTGTTAAGGAATTTACAAATATTAAGAACCTTAACAACCATAATGAAAAGTATGGCCTTTTCAAGGCATTTTAAGGCAAGGGGAACCCTGTTAGATATTAGAACAGTTTCATGTACTTTGATGTCTAGCTGCCAAGCTATAGTTGGTAAAAATTGATAAGCAACTTAAGGGAGAAAAGCGATATCATCGATCACATACTCATGCATGAAGAGTTGGATTAAAGAAAACGAGAGCTCGTGAGAAAGAAAACGAATGTGATAATAAAATTAAAATGGCGTCTTAATTTATGAATGGAAAAATAATAGGAAAAATTTTGAGATTTGAAAGTTGTAGCATTGGAGTCTGGTGACGTACCTTTGACGTACTTTTGAAGTACAATCGACTTAAGAATTATTTAAAATACTAGACATAATAGTGAGGATGTTATTCATGGAATATTTGATGCAATCGTTGATCACAGATTATTATCCGAACGCAAAGAAACAGGAAATAGGAAAGGAAATACGTGACCTGAAAGAAGTAATGTGATACAATTTATCGATGCATCAGATTGTAGTACCGTTTGTGAACTTTATTACTTATAAATCGGTAATATACAGTAATTTGAAAATGCACAATCACGTAATGTATACGTAACACGAAATTAAATATGCATGGTGAACTACCCTGAGTGTCGTGAGCTGTTCACCCTTGAACTTGTCTGCCAGCTCGCCAAATCGACGAGCTTAGAATAATTTGCGAAAGTATGACAGATTTTTAGTGCAAACTAACAAACCAATAAGGTCTTACTTCCGCCACCCAAATGCTCTCACATGATACATATCGGGGTTACACTACATATAGTTTTTTACCGTTTTGGCGACGTTCGGTTTTTAATCTACATAGCATCGACCAATCAACCATTATATAACAACTCGGGAATCTTTGGAATTTTTATTGGCGAATCTGAAATGTTATTGGGAAAACAAGACGTCATGTTTGGAATACGTGTAAGAAACCTATTCCACCTCAGAAACACTTCTCACACATTCATTTAGCTTGACAGAAAGAACCTTTCGTACAACACATGGTAAGTCGTGGGTCAGTGGGTTTGCCTTCTGCGCTAGCAACCTGCGAGTTGTAGGAGGCGCAGGTTCGATTCCTCCATGGGTGTATTTCTCTCTTTTGTGTCAGTAAAACCTTTCTTGTGTGTGTAATCACTACATGATGTTATCTGTCTTATGTTTGGCGCAGCATGGCAAAATATAGCCCAAACTTTAAAACAAAAATGGCAAAAAATATGACTAAAACTCAATCAACCAGTATCTAAAAATGAAGATTAGCAATCGTAGCACTGAAAATTAGGCGAACTCTAAACAGAAAACTTTCCGTCTCACAAAAATAATTATCAAAAATATTAAAGTACGATGGATGACAAGGTAGGTAGTTGAATTAACGTCGCACTGGAGCAATACAACGGGCTATTGTCGATGGTCCGGGATCAATCTCGAAGGAAAGGATCCGAGGACAACACATAGTAATTTTGAACCACGGTCGGATGACGAAGTCGACACCTGAGCTGGCACCCCACTCTCCAAACTTCCACACCACGCCAACGTGAGGACATTTTAGGCCACGACAGATTTAACGTGCACCAGTCCCCATGTACACGATGGTATTTGGTTGAATCGGGTTTCGAACTCGCTGATTTAACTACCTACTTACTTTTAATGAAAAAGAACACCTCTTCAGTTAGACTGGGTCCTTGGGGGCAGATCTCCTTTAGATGTGTACGGGCTTCACGGACCCGAGATACTCTAGCGATCTTTTCTTTTCTCATGGGATTTGCTGTCTTTAGTAAACTTAGGAGTCGCGCTCCCGGGATACCCAAGTGATTTTTTTCCTGCTGCCATCCCATTACTCTGTTTCCCAATCCCTCTTTTTTTATCCCCTTTTCACGATATTTTTTACTTAACATTGTCTTATGTTTGGCGCAGCTTGGCTTTGCGCCATAAAATGCCAAAACCACCCATCGTTAGATTAGATTGGATATTATAGCGTAATATCCAAAACAGGACAAGCTGTGCCCTCCTTCCGTTAGAAGTACATGATTATATTGTACTACTTAAAGCCGCGTCTACATTTGTTGCTGAAACCCGTTGACACAGGACTCAGGGCATTGATTTCTGTGCCCCGAGCGGTGCTGTTTCTGGCTTTCCACTCGAAGCGGGAATAGGATAATCCAAATTTCACTAGCTTCAGGGAAAACAGTCCTCTTTCTAAATAACGCAAACAAAAATTTTGAATGAAGACGAGGGTAAATGCCAAAACTTAATTATACTATAATAGGTTTTTCTGTCAAGCTAAATATAGGTGGCGGCATTGTTTTTATGTTGGAACGTGCTTCATATGCGCATTCTAGACGTGACATCATCTGGCTAGTTTTTCGAATACGATTTCAGCAATTCGACAGTAAAAATTCCAAAGAATAAATTCCGAATTGACATGATGGATGATTGGTCAATGCCAATTATATATTGAACGACAACGTCACCAAAAAGGCGATAAACTACATTTTTAGGTAACTTGTATCATCCGCGAGCATTTGGGTGGCAGGAAGTAAAAGCTGTTTCCAGTCTGGTTTGTTTGTTTACACCGAAAATCCCTCTCTTGCATTTAAAACATGCAAACAAAAGTTTTGAAAGACTAGGATAATTGCCAAAACTTAATCGGTTTAATAAAGAATCTAGCGTCATTGCGTTTGGAATTCATTGAAGAAATACTGTTATCATACTCAATAAGCAAGAAGTGATCGAGCTCTTAAAATTTGAGATTTCAGTGCTGTGCAATTTTTGGCGAATTTTAACAAACGACTTTCGCTACAACCGGACAGATTATTACACGAATGTTGAGGAACAGAAAAAGGAAGTGAGACCCCAAGAGATATAATTGAGCACGATAAGAAAAAGGACATTCCAACAGCAAAAATTAAGAATCGCAACTGGGTCATTCCACGCAAAATGAGCAAATCGGCTGTGGCTGACGTATCACCGATTTTAATGAAAATCAGTTTTTGAATAGGTCACATATAGTGATGACCAACTGCAAAATATTAGGTTTCAGAAATCTATATTTTGTTAATTATTGATATTTTAAATTCAAGGTCACACAAATTTAAATTTTCTAGTGCTAAAAGTGGCCTGTTTGCGACCCTAAATTTCGACAAATTATTGACAAATTTAAAATTTTTATATCGTTTCATTCTTCAGGAAAGGGTCTCTTAGGAAACGTCAGAATATAATTTAATAGTCATTGCTGAATCTGAGGGATCGACAAAATAGAAATTTTGCCAATTTGCTTCAAATTTCAAATTGCTCTGGTATCTAGAAATGGAAAGACAATATTAAAAATTATTTTTAATGAAGAGCCTTTCCTAACAAATAGCGTGGCGTAATTTGGTGATTGTATTTCTACTCCTTTATAAAGAAAAAACATTTAGAAGCAAAAATTATGTAAAAATACGATTTTTCAATTTTTAAAAATGCATATCTCACTTTGAGGGAAAGCTCCAAAAACAACAAAACTTTTCAACATAAAAGAGCAAGGTGTCTATTATATGTCCTAAAATTTTCATAATTGTAATTTGATTATTTTTGTCTCTGGAAAAAACATCTGGACGTAAATTTTACTTTTTATCGCAGATGATGAGTTATAACCTCCTATAATATAAAAAATGCGATACAAGAATGAAATATAGCCATTATTATGCTGCACGTGCAAAATTTTACATGAAATTTCTTTTGTCTTTTTTGCTTAATCCAAGGAGTGTTTCCATCAGTGAAATAATTAGGTGTAAAGTTAATTTTGTTAGATAAGTCTTTTCGATTTGCTTTTTCCTTTGGAAACGTAAGTATCAAATACTACTACTTGTGAATATTAAATGCGTTTTGTAAATATTAAACATTATTAGTCAGGTAAACACTAATTTTGAGAGTAAAAAAGAATTTAAACATCGTTGTTAAACTCGATTCTCCCAAATGTACATAACACACACACACACACACGAATCCTTTTTCCATATTTATCACAATCACTAGTGATATAAGTAAAGATTTCAAGAATTAGGCAGCAATAGGAAAATTTCAATTTAAGTAACTACGAAATTGAACTAAACCTTTATCAGATTAAAAGTGAATTTGAAGACAATAAAGTAAAGGTTCAAAATGTTTAAGCTTTTCCAATTATGACTTGATGGTCCTGCTTTTAAAATTTCCTTCAAAAGTTAAAAGTAATTTGGTATTTCATTGTGTTGATTTTGGGTTTCATTGTTTCCATTTGAAATGTGTAATATGCATAGAATGGGAAGGAAATGCTGATTGGCGATAATAAACATTGCTAGTTAGTGCGATACTGATGGAATATGGTAACCCGTCGTAGAACATCCGATTCAGTCACCAATTGATTGGATGGGCAAAAACGTGTTTTTGCGTTTAGTAATTTTGTTATTGCTGCTTTGGGACTCAAAATACAATCCTGAATTTTCTTTTACAAGTAATAGACATATTAAACTATATTCTTCCAAAATATACTTTTCGTCAGAGCTGTCCTTCATTTCATTTTATGTGCCTATTTTAAGTGGTAAACCGTCATTTTATAATTTTCCTTTGCTGTTTGAAAGATGAAGGAAATAAAAGCCGATTTTCAAACTTCAACAGTAGTTTTATCATACCTAGCACTGTATCTGGCATGAATTTCAACGATGCTTTAATTTCCTTTAGCCCATAGAAACCTTTTTAATTCTATCAAAATCGACTATTTTCCATTTTTCGCTACTAATTTTTAGATTAAATATGATGTTTAAAATTGTTGTTTCCAAATAGATAAAAAGAAAATTCTTCATAGATTACAAAAATATGAAATATTGTTGTCTATGTTATGTAGTTTTTGAGAAAGAGATCTTCAATCATGCAAAATCAAGCGATTTCACATCTCCTCTTCAAAGTTGCAAGTCCTTAAAATGCCTGAAATTTCCAAAATATTTCATTTTGAGCTAAAATATTTTGGATATCGTTATTTATGCATAAACTTAACCCCTGTAGCAAATTTCATAAAAATCCATCACCCTACGGCCACAGGTTTTTTTTATTTTTGTTCATTTCACATGGAATGACCCAACTGCTAATAGAGGTAAAGAAGAACAATCGTGATAATACTTAGGGAAAATGAAAATATCGATGGAAAGCATGAATTGCAAATGCTCTTAGATATACAAAGGAAAGCAAAAGCAGTTTAACATGATTCTTTTTAGACGGCAACGAATAGGAGTGTAATTAAGTGAAAGGTATTGGGGGGGGGAATAAAGCTGTCTTTTAACCGGTTTTAACTCCAGCTCATAAAAGAAATCTTGACGTGTCCCGTTAAAATTTCGAAAAGAATATTAAACATGGTGCTCTCAGACAGAAGCTGAAAAAATCAATCACCTCCATGCGAAACGAAATATTGTTTTTGTCCACCTTCATTACTACTTATGGCGTTGTTCCGTGCGATCATAGATCTCTGAAAATATTCATAACAATGCATTATTCTGCCCCCCTGGTTCTCACGATAGTCCTTTATAGATATATTCAGTGTTATTCTAAACAGTGCGTGATTACTGTCACAAGTGCTATTTCATTCGGGAAAGTTCTTGTATATTCTAGTGATATTGTATTTCAACCCTCCAAGTGGTTTCGACGAGATATCTCGTCCATCAAGATCTGACCAATTTTTCTAATGACAATACATCCGATCATCAAGATATTGCCGATTTTTTTATGATGACGAGATCAAGATCTGGTCAGTTCTACTAAATAGTACGTCGAGACAACCAACAGGAGGGTTATGATGGAACACCAATTGCATTAACTTCACCTGCATGTGGAACGGAATATCGTCTTGCTCACCCTCATTCCTTGTTATGACGATGTTCCTCTTGTTCATGGATCTCTGAAAATATTCGTAACAATGCATTATTCTGCCTTTTTGGTTCTCAAGACAGTCCTTTATAGAAATATCTAATGTTATTCTAAAAGAGCTTGTAGTTCTTGTCACAAGTGCTATTTCATTCGGGAAAGTTCTCGCATATTCACGAGTGATATTGTATTTAAGACCTATTTACCAATGGCATTAAGTTGGGAAAATTATTGTGGGGTACGTGTAGGAGGGGCTCAAGGGTTCTAGTCCCTGCTCTTTTTTTATCGTTGAGGCATAGTTGCCCTTTTTAAGCGCATGTGTGACTTTAGAATTTGAGGAAGCCAGTGTAAAACCATAATTATTTGATGTCATTTAATGCAAGAAATTTGATATTTCATCCATCACTGGCATCCGGAGAGTTTTTCAAATTTACCTAAAATGCTTAAAAAACCAAGCTGTAAAACCATTTCAAAGTGGAACGCCAAACGTCCGACCGCCCCTGAAAGGGTTAACTCGGTTAAGTGTCTGAAAGGCTAAATAAAATTCAGTTTTCTAGGGAATTTTGCCCAAAGCCTACGTTTTCTAATGAAGCAGATTTTAATTCACAAACATGAAAACACTTCACGATTGTTGAATTTTTACGATATTTGCAAGGCCATCCCTTGTCAGGCTTTAAATTCTTGTTGGTAGGCTGGGTGGACTGGGTCATAAAAAATGGTAATCGTATTCATGAACTCAGATACGGATTATAACATTTCTCAAAGCAAGAAGTCTGGGAGGAAAGACTCAAATTCCTATTAAAAATTAACTTAGCGAAATTTTTTAAATTCAAAACGGAACGGGAAAACTTCAAAAGCAAAATTCAAACTCGAATTTCAGCGTTATTCCAGAGGAAAATATAAGGAAAAAATTCATCGTTTGTGACATTTTCTCCAGTTACAATAACGTTTATTTGTTACGCAAAATCTTCAACCAATTTTCAATTATTTATTATCTGGATGAACTTTCTTCCTGGTAATTCCAAAATATCGTAAAATCATGATTCTTATCATGCTTATTCCATGCAGTCTTATGACGCGACATCGAAAACATCATCCTAAGACCTCAAGATACAATGTCAACTTCCTATTTATCCGAATAAATTCACTCTTATCTTTCTTTTCGAAACATACAGCGTCATTTTTGTCAACTGTTTCGAAGAATTAAAACGTGATGTAGAATCAACACGTGATTAAGACTTCATTGACTCTAGTGGCATTGACTCTAGATGCTTCAACCTTCTGTTGTCCAAGAATTGAATTTGACGTCAATGGTTTCAGACACGAGTTAAAAATATTGGTATTTCTGTCTTGAAATCGCAATTAAATAACGCTAGAAAAAAACATGGTAATGGGACAAAATATTGCACAAATGGCCTAACTATTCAACTGACATCGTAAAATCAAAAGCACAGCAATAGTTAAAACGTGTGGAAAATTATCTTCGAAAACAATGAAATGCGGAAGCTATATTTAAAAATGCAGTATGGGTAAAAATTCTTGATGGGGCAAACAATTAAAAAGTATTAGTATATTTAGGGGAGAAAAACCACTCGAGTTTAGATTATTCCCGCTACTTTTTATTCCCATATAATTCAGGAACAGTAAAACCATACAATACTGTAGATAATTAAAAAATTCCAATAACTATCATTAATCGTAAAGTTATAATATTCTGGACTCAAACCGGTACCCTCCAAGTGGTTTCGACGACATATCTCGTCCATCAAGATCTGATTAATTATGCTAATGACATCTCGTCATAAAGATATTGTCGATTTTTTAATGATGACGACATCGAGATCTGGCCAGTTTTCTTCTAATGACGAAATATCTCTTCGATCAAGATCTGGTCTTATTTGCTAATGAGATATCTCGTCCATCAAGACCTGGTCAGTTTTGCGAATGAGATACCTCGTCGAGACGACCACTAGGGGAATAAACCCTGTCGTACTATTAGTGATCAGTATCGAAGCGTAACATTGATAAGTGGGGATGCCAAGATTGGATCGAAAGCAAAAGCTTGACATGCTTAGCTTAGATGTCGACTAGATTCGTCGTTGTTTCTTTTCCTCAAAGACAACACAACGCAAATCATTTTTAGCCCTAAATTTGAAAGGAACCCAAAAATTGTGCCCAATCCTGGAAACTGGCAGCTTGTCCGCTTTTGGACCTTGTGCCATAAAACCCCAACATCCAATCCTGGAAACTGAATCATCCAAGTGCTGGCTTAGAGCTTGAGGCTGTCTTTTGTAAAGACGGAAAGATAATAGGAAGAGAATGATAGCCCACGCGAGAAAGACCCACTGGTACATATTATCTTAACTGGATGCTGGCCTCAGTAGGAAGCATGGGGTAGGGAAGAGTCTATGCTGAATATACCCATTCCGTATGACAATGCTATTAACCAATCATAGTAAGAAACCATTTGAGGCTGAAAGGATGGGACATCAGCATTCCCTATTTGGCTTTTTGCGATGAAAATCGAGGACGTTAAAATAGAAACTGGCGTCTCGCTAAGGATTTACGTTAAAATTGTTGTTTGCTTCAGGTTTTTACCTTTTTTACATATATTGACATCTAATTTATTTTTTAAGGAATGCGCGGGAATTCTATGGAGACTACGCCACAGCCAGTTGTGAAACACGTAAATTTTATTGTTCGCTAATGTTCTAGGTTGACTATGATTTTTAGATATAAAGGGGTGCATATAGGTCTAAGCATTTCGATAGGTTTCGAAATATCGTAGGAATTCTGTTTTTGAGCCCTGATGCAATTTATTTTAATTAACCCTCTGAACATGACGAGATTTCCGGTAGGTATTCTTTTAGGTATATCAATTAACGTCGCACTGGAGCAACACAACGGGCTATTGGCGACCGCCCGGGAAGGGAAAAATCCGAGGACAACATACGTAATTTTGAACCACGGTCAGATGATGAGGTCACACTTGAGCTGGCACCCCACTCTCCAAACTTCTACACCACGCCAACGTGAGGACATTTGAGGCCGACAGATTTAACGTGCACCAGCCCCCTTTGTACACGACGGTCTTTGGTTGGATTCGAACTCACAACCCTCCGGTTGCTAATGCGTTACTCTACCAACCGGGCTACCGCGGCCCGAAGAGATTTCCGAGTAGTATAGTATTGCTTTCCCGCGCAACACATAACAATTAATATAATATTGGTTAAACGAATCCAACGAAAGATTATATTAGTCAAGGTCAAATTTGATTAGAAGTCATGCAGGCTGGATGTTGCAGAACGGATATGTGTGAATCCCTGAGGCTTAAATTGGGGGAGATGATTAAACGATCAGAAATAGCATGTTTTGAACAATCAATCCAATGTTCAACCCAAATCGTTATTTTATCACGTTTGGTTTAGATCTTGGGATCAGCCTAAAAATGCCACCTAACAGAACTGTAAAAGTACGAAATATTCATGCACGGATTGCGCTCTAGTTTTTAACCTTAAAGGTCCCATTCAGGTTCCCCAAATAGGGAAATCACCAGTACCATGAAGTGAGTTCGACTCGGGAAAAGGGGAAAGCTTTTGTATTGTAATTTCCAGTTTATTTTCTATTTTCAGTTGAACTTTGCTAAACTAACACAAGAGGTGGTTTTCTGTCACAAAAATAAGGCAACTGTCTCTTACACCGTCGTAATATCAGAAATATATCCATTATATTTATCACACCTTTTATACCAGATGCTGCAAAAACATCACATCCTTGCAAGACAGCACCACTACAGACATCACAAATACATCTTTTATATTTCTCTGAAGGCTAGTCTATTAAGATAAGCAGTGTTTACCACACCTCCGCTGTTCTCTAACTGAGACCATTTGTGCTACAAACAGCGTAAATATGATAGGGTTGATTGTTTTGGGGTTTTATGGCACAAGGGCCATATATGGCCAAGCTACGCCAAACACAAGACAACTCCAAGTCAAAAATGTTGTGAAAGGCAGAAAAGGGATTGGGAATAAAATAATAGGATGAAAGAAAAAGATAGCTTGGATGTATCCAGGGAGCACGACATCCGTGTTTACATGACAGTAAACCCCATAGGAAAAGAAAAGATCACTAGAGTATCTTGAGTCCGTGAAGCCCATACACACTTAAAGATGTGTCCCTGAGGGCTAAATAAATGAGAGAAAAAGGTAGCATGCCTTTGACATCTGAACATCTTATTCGCATTCCTGAGACAAATATCAATGATTGTCATCACATCTTAAATAAATGGCTGTCCTACATGGGGATACTTGAAATACATTCTTGTTTCATGCAAGACCCGTTATTTAACCTCTAACTATGGTCCATTTTGTTATGTAGAACTGGGGTCTGGAGAGTAGAATGCAGAACATGTGTGTCAATGCGAACATTGCCACTCCAAACCTTTCCTATGACTTTTTGTTTTACAGATATAATTGAAATGAGAGTATAAGACTAATCACAGACGTCCAGAATCATTGCTCAGGGAATTTTTTGATTCATCAATGAAAGGCTAGACCTCCACTGATCTTGAGACTAGTCCACATTGTCACTTGAGCTAAACTGTCTTGGGGTTTAATACATACATCTAAAACGTAGCTTTTACAACACAGCGAGATTAGGGTTGATTTAAGTATATTAAGGGGTGAATCCATTCAAATCCAGGAAAGGCTGTGATCCTCACAATCTCCGAATCGAATGATATTTTGCACACAGGTACATTTTGAGCCACCTTGAATTAACATATTTTTATAATCTCCAAAAAAGATTTTCTTCGAGATACGGGATGACGTCACAAATTAAATTTTATTTTTCTGAATGCACATCCCCTGCTTAAAAATCGTATATCTCCTAAAGTATTTAAGATAATTCAATTTTGTTTCTTTTTTTCACAAAAATTGTAAAACTCGAACAAATATTGATGCTAATTTCATTAGTAGGATTTAAAATAGTATTGAAAATATAGATTTTTCAATTTGATCAATTTTAAATTCTTTTTTCTCAAAAAAGCCATTTTTTTTTAAATCTGATTATTTTTTCGGTTCCTAAATAAATATGCTATTTAAATGTATGAGCACCTTTTGCAGTTTTTGAATAGTTAAGCTTAAATAAATTATTTTGCGATGACCGTGATAGGGAAACCCAACGCGATCACAAGATAATGAAATACCGTAAAAATCCCTTTCGAAGTGGGGCCGTCGTGGCTCAGTGGGTATGCCCACTCTGTTCTAGCAACCTTCGAGTTGTAGGCGTTGCAGGTTCGATTCCTCTGTGGGTGTATTTCTCTTCTGTGTCAGTAAAACTTTCATTGTGTGTCAGTTACTTGATATTGTATGTTTTGTGACAATTACTTGATATTGTATTGTGTCTGGCGCAGCATGGCCCTTGTGCCATAATACCCCAAAACCAACCCTTTTGAAGTACGAAAAATCCCTAAGCGCGTGTCAAATTCCCTGTAAAAGGACGAAAAAGTTCTCGAAATCCCTAAATTTTATAAGGATTTCAACTTCCAGTAAATATTCTTTCCGTATCTGTTTAAAAATACCTTTCTACTTACCGCTAACCGAATATTAAGGGTAATAATTTACAGTATTTACTGAATTTGAATAAATTATCAAGCACATTATATATTAACCATGAACACAGAATTTCACAAACAGAACTGAGTTTTGTTGTCCATCTCCCTACAAAAGAAATTTTTAAAAATGCACTATAATTGTTTTGATACAAAGTGACAAAATAATAAACTACATATTTAAAATATACTATACTAATGTTAATAAATTCCTATAAAACATATTTGAATTGTATATACAAAACGTACTACCACAAAATGGATTTATAAATCCTCAAAACATATGTAAGAAAATGAAAAAACTCGGTATTTTTTAAAAAAATACCGAGTTTTTTACCGGATAAAATAATGATATAAATTTCTATTCATTTAAAACTATAGACAAAAGTTGAAAATTTGAATATTAGTTACGCTGATAAAATAAGTTGGGAAATTTGTTAAAATTCAGCGAAGTTTAGCCTGTTCTTTCTGCCACATAGAACTCTTAGAAAGTATTCAACAGATGTTTCAATAAATGACCATTTCAAGGTCGAACTTTACGAATGCAATTCGTAACTTATTTCAATCCTCTTCGATTCTTGAAAAGTTGCACTTATGTCACAATATTCGGAGATCGGATTTTGTGAGGATGCTGTCATATAAATGCACCATTGTAGAACTTCCAAAAGGAGTGAACTTGTTAGTTATTTAAAAACTATTTTTAATGTTGCAGCAACATTTTCATGTGCCTTCCACATTAATAGCACATTTAATTGATTTGTTTCTTCTCTGAATCCTTGCAATTGCTTTTTACATACTACATAGATTTGTTTGAGATTAATTTCACGGAATCCCAGAATAAATTTATTCATGAATTATGCACTATAAACTTATAACGAGATCCAAGAATGAAATAAGAGCAAATGAGTACGACTAATACACTCTTTTGCAGACTAAGGTAGTGATTGACCCACCATTAAATTTACTTATTCGCTATATAAATAATCTTCCCCACATAAGCAGCTGGGTAGATTCAGCTGTTTGTTTGATAAAAATAAACATCAGTCCTGAGCCTTTTTGAGTAATATCGCTTGTTATTTAACTTTATAATTTCATAAAGCAGGTGCTGTATTAATGACTTGAGTGAAAATTCTAACGCAAGGAAAGCCCAGAAGTAATATGTATTCACCAGTCAATAATTGGGAATAGATTTTGCCTGATCTTTATTATAACTCTCTACTTAAGAGTTATAAAACTATCTTTATTATAACTCTCTACTTAAGAGTTATAAAACTATCTTGTCTCAGATATCCCACACTACATTGATCTATGTACAGAAATAATGAAACGTGCTAAAATATTGCATCGAAAAAGGTGCATGAAGTGAGAGAATTTGAGCACGTGAGGTTAAATTTTTTACGATATTTTACATTGGAGATTGTTAAAAATCAACCTTTGAGAAACTGCATTAGCTATAAAGAGGAGTAAATTAACAACATTCTAATAAACTTATACAAGAATTTTCAAAGATGGCTTTTTTGAAAAATCTTGTCCAAACTTCTTCAAATTCCATGATGAATTGTTAAAAAACTAATTTATTATTTAAAAATATGTTTGCTTACTATTACGAACAGTACATTTATGTGTCACGAACAGAAGACAAAACAAGATTATCTCTAATAGTTTAAGTGTAGCAAAATTTTAAGCATTAAGCGAAATGCTTGACAAGCAAAATTGAATATTTTTTTATCGCCATTCATAAGGTCTTATTTCCACAAAAAAATATTTTGCAAAAAGTAAATATGGCATAGTTCAACATACACTAATGGCCATAATATACTGAATTTTTTAAAAAATCAAGATGTTGAGGTGAACATTTAATATTTTATTGCTTGAATTTGAATGGATTCCAAGATTATTTTATATTTTGAAATCTATTACAATTTAACTAGGTAATGTTACTTGACTGAACTGTTAGATACCATTTAGTGCAAGTATCCTATACAATCAGTGTGCATGTGTACAAAAACCTTGTATAAAATGGAAACAAAAACTAAATACAACCAATCTGAGTAAAAAATTAAATATTTTCAGGTTTAATGATATGTTTTAGTACACAGGAAATTAACAAGCAATGCCTTGAGAAATGTAAACAATGAAAATCAGGTCTAAAATTGACTTTTAATAATTATAAAAGTAAACATTAACATGGTTAGTAAAAATCACTGCAGGCAAAAAAGCAATGCTCTATCAAAAAAAGTAACAAAACTTCATTACTTCAAATCATTAACAGCACATACAATGCAATTTCTAGAAAAATACTTTTTACAATACAATTAAGAGAATTACTTTTTTCCATACATACAAATTATCATTTTGTGTAAAAATTTATAAAAGACATACAAGATAAGAACATTTTTTAAAACAATAAATCATAGATAAATTTTATGATGAATTATTACCACATAAAAGTCATAATAATTTCATTTATACTTCAAGTATTGAACAGGGGTTAACACTTTAAAGATGAAAACATCAGTTTAATTAAAGAATAAACTTAATTTTACTATGCTCTTTTATGAAATTTATCACTCAGAATGTTGCTTCAACAGGATTGCAAATTGAAAACAATTTCTAATTTTACTTAATCTTTTGAACAGAATCCAAATCAAATCATTATACTTCATTTTCCTCATTTAAAATTTCCTCATAAAAATATTAAAATTTTTTCATTCTTACCTGATCTGACAAATCATAACATATAAGTTAGTCATAATCTGTGAGGATCTACTGGCTCCAAAATATGTGCAAATTAACAATTCATTTGATTTTTACAGATTAAATGTCATGGATAGTTTCAATTGGAAATAATCAGTTAGGTACAAATATAATACAAAGAACATTTTGGCCCCTGACTTATTCATCTTTGCTTCTCTTTTCTCAGGTTTCTATTATAATCTCAAAAGGGTTTCAATACAAAAGAATAGTAAATGTCTCTATATCATCTAAATGCTGTCTATGAGTGCACAAATATTTATAGATCGCACCAGTGGTTTTCAAAGTTTTTGAGCAAATTCATACCTGTCAAGTTGAAGTCACTCATCTTGATAATTCCACATACAGTAAAATGTCTAGTAACAAACGCTTCTGGAAAAGAATTTGAATCAAGACGCAAAACAGTCGATGATCATTTTTACGAACCCACACAATTGATGAAATTTCATCATGTCTCATTTCAATATTTCAGAACATTTTAACCTTTACACTACGGCGCTTTTATTCCGCTATCTGAATTTGGGATGACTGTTGTCCCACCCGTAGTCAAAAGGTTAATTTGTTTTGAATGAATTTAGAATTTTTATGAACTTTTTTCCTGGTCCCTTGGGGTTCCTAAAAAGAATGTTGACTATACAATACATAATTTTCCTTCTATTAGAAATCATAATTTTCTTTTAATCCTTTTGTGCATTCACTCATTCCTTTCTAGTGTTGTTTAAGATTATGCCAATTCAGAAAATGTCTGCAGTCATTTCTGAAAATTCAAATTCCAATCTAAACATTGTAACACTAATATAACTTCTCATGTCCCACCTATTCTAGATTTGTTAAGGGCCCTAATTGATGTTAATGCTGTACAATAAATCAGTGATAAAAATGTGACCAGTGGAAAAACCTCACTAATATCAAAGCCCAGATACAATTTAAAATTTAATCTGTTTTTAGTTTCAAAATATTTGTAAAAAAACCGCAATAAGCTAGAAGGTGGGTTGTGCTATATTTTATACACAACAGTTGCAATATGAACTTTTAAGTGTCAGAATTTGATCTTAATATAAGGAAAGAGGGCTTTACAGAGTGGAACAAAACAAATTATTAGAGGTTCAGTAATGATGAATTTTGAACTTATTTTTCAAATTTAAAAATAGCAACAGTGCTGGGAAATAAGAATAAAAAAAGCACACTAGATAATTCAAGACTGCTTTGTTAGTTTTAAAATTTGGAAGTTTAATTGAATCCTAGATCTAGCAATTTATTGATTTTTTTAAATTGCATTTCCCTACAAAGTTATATGAAAGGTAACTTCAGCAGTAATGAAATGTAAATTTTATTTTAGTGACTCTTCGTTATTTGAACGAATTATATAGAGAACCACTGGCAGCAACTATAAATAGTAAATAAAACTCTGCATGTGAACAGTCTTTTGTACATTATGAAATCTAATACCAGATAACTTTCTCTTCGTATGCTTACTAAAAATCAGAAAGTTATCCAGCTTAGTAGGCAAAAATTTCATAAATCTCAACTTCTGCATAACTGCTTATTTTATCATATAGACAATATAATTTAGTATACATAACCTAATTTTTAAACTTTAGATAAGTACATTTTTAAACACATTGATCATGCCACATGTTAATGCCCTTAATATAGATGATACATTGTTTGAAACACAATAGCAATTACTTTATGCCAGCTATTTCATGAAGTGGATAGATTTAAAAAATAAAATATATTATTGTACAAATAGATATTTTACTCGATGTATTCCTTACAATAAATCGCAAAGCAAATAAATCAATACACTTAAACAATCCTGAAAAGAAAATAAACACTTCCAAACTCTTAAAAATATGGTTTAATTTGAACTTAAGACACAAAAAAATTATTTTAAATTAATCACAAAATTATAATTTATTAAATAAAAATAGCTGCATCACTGTAATAGTAAAATATTCCATGAAAATGAGTTCAATCCTCTATTGATTATTTTGAACGTATGGAATACTTTAAAAATGCATATTTTTGGATTACACATTCTTTGGATTAAAAAGAATTAGATAGTAAAAAAGAATGTTAAGCTATAAATTACAATAAAGATACATTCCATATTTTACGATTCACTTCCAGCTTAACAATTTAACTTTCTGCTGATCTGACTCACATTCATTTTTCAAAACAAGGATTTGAATAATGCTGATTCAGAAACAATTTCCCAGCAATGGGAAAAAAATTAATACATGTCGAATTTAAAGACGAGTTTATTATTTGTAAGATTCTTGCTGACACAAAAATACTTTTATCACAAAGCAGCTAATTAGAAGTTGTATTTTTACAAAAGAACAGATTGATTATTCCTCCCCCCCCCCATTACTAGGAATAGACTATAAGTTCAGTCATCCCAAAAACATGACTTTATCTTTGGATTTGGCATTAAAAAATGTCCTACGGATATTCTCAAACACTTTTTTGGCATCAAGTGCTGCATCTATACGTGTATGAATGCCTTTTCGTTGATAATAGTCCACTAAAGGTGATGTTTGTGTGTGGTATGCATTAAGCCTTTTATGTAGAGCCTCTGCAGTATCATCTGATCTGCGAATTAATGGTTCCCCAGTGAGCTGCAAAGGAAATAAAAATTAGAAAACTTGAGTAATGCAACTGAAAATTAATGTTTTTATTTCCATGCCTGCTAACATTGACCATGTGCATGCCTTAAGATCTAATAGTGCTGTGTAACATTCTACATTGTAAGATATTTTTCTGTTACACTTGGAGAAAAAATGTATTTTTATTTTAATTCTTTTCTTGAAAATAAAATATCTCTATGCAGCAAAATAAAAAATTTAATTCAATAAAAATTAATCAAAGATTAATATAAAAAAGGCATAAACATAAAAAATACCATGTATAAAACAATGTCAACTCGCATATCATTAATACTAATTGCAGTCTAAACAACTTTGCTCATTACAGAAGGTTTTGCTACAGCTTGAAACTTTTTTTTTTTTTTTTTTTTTGTTTAAATCCATATTACTGTCTAATCCAGAGGTTCCCAACCTTTCTGACTTATGAAGCCCTTTTTAAAATCAATTTCTATGGCGAACCCCCTTAGTCCTACCCTGATGAATGAAAAGAAATCATCTGCTAGAGGCGCGTAATTCAACTTGGCAAATTTCTATTCAGAATGTAATTTCTAGTTTTCTTATTTTGATTCCACTTTTTGTTTCTTATTCTTTTTATTTCATTTAATTTCATTTGTTTTATTTTCCTGGAGTGGCTGCAGAGCACAGGTTGGGGACCACTTGTCTAATCCAATATGAAACATGAATTTAAAATAAAGGAGATTATTATTCTGCAAAGATGTGTTTATTCTATTATACTAAGTAAAACAGTGAATTTGTATTTAAATTCTTTTGTAATGAAAAAATATCGATTAAGTAACTTAAATTTTAAAAAAATTGATCAGATTAATATAAAAGCAAAAATATAAAAACATTGTTTTAATTACTTAAATTGCTAACTCAAATTGCTAATTGCAAAGTCTAAACAACTTTGCTTATTACAAGTGTTGCTACAGCTAGGGCGTGAAACATTTTCCTTTCTATTGTTTTTATCCTATTACTGTCTAATCTAAATATCAAAACAAATAAACACAAAAAAGCTGGTTGAAAAATAAAGGGTTTTTAACTGTTTTTTAGGGGGAATTATTGCACAAGAGCCATATTTGGTCAAACTGCGATTGACAATCTCAAGTAAATGGACATACACACATTAGGATGGTTGGTCAATTGGTTGTTTCAGGTTTTATGGCAAAAGGGTCATATTTGGTCAAGCAGTATTAAACACAAGACAGACAATTTTTGGACATGCACACGAGGAAATAAACACACAAAAATCTTTACTGACACAGAAGAGAGAAATACATCTACGGTGGAACCTGACAGGAATCAAATCTGTGCAGCCAACAATTTTTAAAAAAATGGAGATTGCTACTTACATCATCAGTCATAGGTTTTTTCGGAGGATGGAATTCTTCATGAAAGGATCTACCACTTGAAGGATGGATTAATCTACCAGTAATTCTCCGAACTAGAAGAGAGTCATCAATACCGAACTCGATAACAGAATCTAGCTGAGTATGTCTTCTCTCCAAAAGTCCGTCCAACTGCAAGGTAAATAAATACATGTTTAATTTGTAATCACAACATAGGTTACTATTTGTAAAATTTTAATTGAGATGAGATTCTAATTTAAAAATAACTGAATGAGAAATGATAAGTGTGATTAACTACATCTCTACAACAAATGGAGAAAAAATGCCCATTTGTCAAGGCAAGAAAGGCTGTGCTGATTGATTGTTCAACAGCTTTGTTATACACTATAACACTTTAATACATTTCAAATTTCATTCACTATGTTCAAGAATATAAAAGACTACTAGACTTTGTATATCAATTGATCTATAGCCATAATACATACAAAAATCCCTAAAAAAATGTGAATTAACCTTTTGTATGTGGAACATTAAAATTAACTTCTGTAATGCCATCAATACTGCGATATCAAAAGGCAAAAGTTTTTAAAAGACATTTCCACTGTAACAGACAATTGCTGCAAGTTTTCAGATGAAACAGATCATAGATTGCAGATGTTAACTGCGAATACATCTTTTTTACCATTGTCCTTTTCAATTCTCTAGTTAGCAAAAAATTGTGTCACTCTTAGCATAAATTACCAAGCAAAGAGGAAGAATGTGAAGCTGAAGTCTGAGGACTAACTGGGAATCTTGAATGAAGAATTGACTTTGAATAGATAGATCAGTTGTTTTAAAAACCAATTTCCAGATTGTGTGTTTATTTATATTAATTATAATCCATATAAAATGTGATATAAAAATACTTTTTTGTGGTTTTGATTAAATTTAGTTCAACAAAAAGAACCTAAATTTACAAAAACTTATGAGTAGTCGAATATTTTTATGATATTTGTGTAGCTTTTGAAATTTTTTTATGCATGAAAGTAAGAATGGGTGTCGCATGGAGCTATGCCAGTCCTGAAAGTGGAGGATGAAATATATTTGATAAATATCCTCTGATCCTTTACACCTGAAGTACACTGCTGGCCACCGTAAATGCAACACCCTGAAGGAAGCATGCAAATAATATGAAATTTACAACATGCATTAGCGGAGGTGAGATATGCAAATGATTAGAAGTTCAGCGCAGACGCACATCACGCGCGCCTGTGGCGCCACTTCAAAGCGCTATTTAAGGCTTGGAAATTTCGACGATTTCAAGTACGGCAATTGTGGTTTTTTCAAAAAAACGATCAATTATGCCTCGTAGAAAACAGCGATCATCTTTTGATCAAGTATCCGAGTTCGACAGAGGAAGGATAGTGGCCTACCGAGATTGTGGATTATCTTTCAGGGAAATCGGTAGTCGTGTTGGACGAAACCAAACAACTGTAATGCGGATATGTGATCGTTGGATGCAGGAGGGTACGACGGACCGACGTGTTCGATCGCATCCACCTCAGTGCACCACTTCACGTGATGACAGGCATATTGTGCGTATGGCAGTGACGGATCGCTCAGCCACATCACGAACCATAGCACAGCACATTCAGTCTGTACCGCATCATCCAGTGTCTGCGCGTACCATTCGACGCCGTTTACAGCAGAGTGGTCTGTCCGCAAGACGTCCATTGCTTCGTCTACCCTTGACGCAGAACCACAGACGTTTCCGCCGCCAATGGTGCGATGAAAGAAGGATGTGGACGGCAGAATGGAATGAAATTGTCTTTACTGACGAGTCACGCTTCTGTCTGCAACACCACGATGGTCGGATTCGAGTCTGGAGACACCGTGGAGAGAGGATGCTGAACAGCTGCGTTATGCACCGCCACACTGGTCCTGCACCGGGTATTATGGTATGGGGCGGTATTGGATATCACTCTCGCACTCCTCTAGTACGCATTGCCGGTACTTTAAACAGCCAGCGCTACATCTCCGAGGTGTTGGAGCCAGTTGTCCTTCCTTACCTTCAGGGCTTGCCCACAGCCATATTTCAACAGGATAATGCGCGACCACACGTGGCACGCATTGTCCAAGGGTTCTTCGTCAATCGCCAGATTGAATTGCTTCCCTGGCCAGCTCGCTCTCCGGATCTTTCGCCGATAGAAAACATGTGGTCCATGGTTGCTCAACGATTGACCCAGAATACATCCCCAGCTGCCACACCAGATCAACTTTGGCAACGTGTGGAAGCTGCTTGGTCTGCTGTACCCCAAGAACACATCCAAAGTCTCTTTGAATCAATGCCGAGGCGTGTGGCAGCGGTGATCTCCAACAATGGCGGCTACTTGGGCTACTGATTTTGGCAGGAACCACACTTCACAGAAGTCCATAAATTTAATCATTTGATACTTGGTCAACATGTTATCTACAAAATAAATTTTGTTGTGATATCTCTTGTCTTTCTTGGTGTTGCAATTTGGGTGGCCAGCAGTGTATATTCAATAGAAAAAAGGAATTTTTAAAAGTGTTTCTATTTTATTTATTCTTTTTGCCAATGCCTGATCAATTGAACATTAGTAATCATGGCACTACAAGGACAGAATTATGAACCACTTGGCATTACCCTGATGCACCATGAGGGTTGGGTTCACATCGTACCTCATACATACCCTACATTCAAGGCACAACCTGTTTATAGAGGGGCTGCACATTCACTCCTCATGGACCCTGGATTCGGACCAGGAACCTTACAAACTAGAAGTCAACACTAACAACCAGACCGATTGTTTGGCAATTTTTAAAAGTAATATAAGTTTCAAAAACTGGTAATTTTGACAGAAAGAATATTATTAAAAGTTTAGAAGAACAATATCATTGACAATTTATAAGTAAATAAAAAGGTAAGAAAACTATACCTTTTCTGCTTGCACAACTGTACGCGGAAAGCCATCCAACAAAAATCCATTACGGCATTCCTCTTTGTCTAAATTGCGATCAATGAGATCAACCACCAAAGAATCACTCACAAGTTTTCCATCGTCCATAACTTTTTTAAGAGTCTTTCCGAGTTCGGACCCAGATGCTACTTCAGCTCGCAGCATATCCCCTTGAATGAAACATTGAATATAAACCCAGGATATTTAGCAAGAAACTAAAATGCTTTTGGAAAAAATAAAACTGCATATTAAACAAACACATACTACTTGAGATATTACCTTCATGCATATTAAATTAATTTTACCTTAATATTATAATCAGAATCAAAAGAGAATATAAATAAAGGAACTAATTTTTAAATTTAAATGCATTACTTTTTAATTACATAAAAGATTAGTACTTTACATATGAGAATATTATTTTATCATAAACTTTACAAAAACTACTAAAGATAAAACATTTACAAGGAAACTAGACAATTATATCAAGTATTGTTTCAAATTTGTGATGACCAGTAAACATTCACTTTGCAAACTATTTAAGTAAAATTTCCATCAATTAAAACTATAATTTTTAAAAATCAAACAAAATTAATTTTTGCTTTTGAGTTATGGAAAACATTTAATTCTTCCTAGAATATTTCTTTACAATCGTATTGTAATATGTAGCTTACAAACAAACTTGAAGGAGTATATATTTATATATCTGCATCACACACACAATTTTAGTTTGGATGATTGTGTATAGTAATACCTCATGCAAATTACAAATACGCACAGCCACCATTTCAGAATCTTAGATAGGTAGGTAATTGAATTAATCTAGCATTGGAGTAACAAAACAATCCATTTGGCAACTAAGGATCTTAGAAAATCAGATCTATAGAAAAATTGAGAAGGTAAATATACAAGAAAATAATTTTGCTTGGAAAAACAGACCACTGAAGTGATAAATATGTGGATTTTGTGAATTTAAATATTAAGGATGGCACTAGTGATCATTTACATACATTATTGTCTACTTACACATCAATAAATTTTTGTGAAAAAATCTTGAACTTCATTGCAATGTAATCAATAAACTATATTAAATGCAAATAAAAGACATTAAAACATAAGAACTAATAAAATTACCAGTAGCAAGATGGCAAACGCAAAACTCCTTCTTTAACCATGGTGCCTATAAAATTACCCAAATTTAATAGACTTAAATATATCTTTAATATTAAAAATAAATTAAAAAGAGATAAACTTTTATGACATAAATGTTAAATGTAGTTCATCTGTCAAATCATTTCATTAATGTCTACTTAATTGCAATTCTACCAAAAAATATTACACTATTGACACTATTTACTTAGAACTTCAGTATCAAAAATGTCAGTGTTGAGTGAAATTGTTTATATTTATAAGAAGAATGTTACCATTAGTAATATATTTTGTAAAATCACAAATTCAAACATTAACAATTGATGAACCAGATTAAATACACATAGAACCAAATTTGCCATATCAGCATACAAATTCATTCTTTACATAGATTTACATTCTGCAACAAGTTTTCATCACAATTTTGCAAACCATATTAATTCATTACTGGGTCATTCCATACAAATCGGCTGTGGCTGACATATCACCGATTTTAATGAAAATCAGTTTTTAAATAGGTCACATATAGTAATGACAAACTGCAAAATATTAGGTTTCAGAAATCTATATTTTGTTATTTATTGACATTTTAAGTTCAAGGTCAATCAAATTTAGATTTTCTAGTACTAAAAGTGGCCTGTTTGCGACCCTATATTTCAATAAGTAATTGACACAAATTTGTAATTTTTATATCATTGCATTATTCAGAAAAAAGGTCTCCTAGGAAACGTCAGAATATAATTTAATAGCCATCATTGCTGAATCTGAGGGATCGACAAAATAGAAATTTTGCCAATTTGCTACAAACTTCAAATTGCTCTGGTGTCTAGAAATGGAAAGACAATATTAAAAATTATTCTTAATGAAGAGCCTTTCCTAATAAATAGCGTGGCGTTATTTGGTGATTGTATTTCTACTCCTTTATAAAGAAAAAACATTTAAAAGTAAAAATTATGGAAAAATACGATTTCTCAATTTTTAAAAATGCATATTCCACTGTGAGGGAAAACTCCAAGAACATCAAAATTTTCAACATAAAAGAGCAGGACGTCATTATGTCCTGAAATTTTCATAATTGTAATTTGATTATTTTTGTCTCAGGAAAATTTTTAATTAGACGTAAATTTTACTTTTTATTGCAGATGATAATGAGAGAGTCATAACCTCTGATAATATAAAAAATGCGATATAAGAATGAAATATAGCCATTGTTATGCTGCACGTGCAAAATTTCACACGAAATTTCTTTTTAGTCTTTTTTGCTTAATCCAAGGAGTGTTTCCATCAGTGAAATAATTAGGTGGAAAGTTAATTTTGTTAGATAAGTCTTTTCGATTTGCTTTTTCCTTTGGAAACATAAGTATTAAATACTACTAATTGTGAATATTAAATGCGTTTTGTAAGTATTAAGCATTATTAGTCAGGTAAACACTAATTTTGAGAGTAAAAAAGAATTTAAACATTGTTGTTAAACTTGATTCTCCCAAATGTACATAACTCACGAATCCTTTTTCCATATTTATCACAATCGCTAGTGAAATAAGTAAATATTTCAAGATTCGGCAGCACTAGGAAAATTTCAATTTAAGCAACTACGAAATTGAACTAAACCTTTATCAGATTAAAAGTGAATTTGAAGACAATCAAGTAAAGTTTTTAAATGTTTAAGCTTTTTTGATTATGATGACCTGCTTTTAAAATTTCCTTCAAAAGTTACAAATAATTTGGTATTTCATTGTTGATTTGGGGTTTCATTGTTTCCATTTCATTGTTGTCATTTGAAACGAGTAATACACATAGAATGGAAAGGCGATTGATTGGCGATAATAAACATTTCCAGTTAGTGCGATACTGATGGAATATGGTAATCCGTCATAGAACATCCGACTAGTCGTTTGGCGATGAAACTTTCAGTCACCAATTGATTGGAAGGGCAAGAAAGTGTTTTTGAGTTTCACTAATTTTGTTATTGTTGCTTTGGGACTCAAAATACAATCCTGAATTTTTTTACAAGCAATAGACATATTAAACTATATTTTTCCAAAATATAGTTTTCGTCAGAGATGTCCTTCATTTCGTTTTGTGTGCCAATTTTAAGTGGAAAATCGTCATTTTATACTTTTCCTTTGTTGTTAGGAAGATGAAGGAAATAAAAGCCGACTTCCAAACTTCAGCAGTAGTTTTATCATACCTAGCACTGTATCTGGTATGAATTTCAACAATGTATTTAATTTCTTTTAGCCCATAGAAACCTTTTTAATTCTATCAAAATTGACTATTTTCCATTTTTGCTACTAATTTCTAGCTTAAATGATTTTAAAATTGTTGTTTCCAAATAGATAAAAGATAATTCTTCATAGATTACAAAAATATGAAATATTGTTGTCTACATTAAGTAGTTTTTGAGAAAGATCTTCAAACATGCAGTCCTAAAAATGCCTTAAACTTCCAAAATATTTCACTTTGAGCCAAAATATTTTGGATATCGTTAATTATGCATAAACGTAACCCCCTCCAGTAAATTTCATGAAAATCCGTCACCCTACGGCCACAGGTCTTTTCTGATTTTTGCTCATTTCACATGGAATTACCCTACTCCAACTTTTCAATTATATATTAACTTAAGTTGTATGCGGCTTCATTATTATAACTGATCCTATTGACACTTACAGTTGGAGAACCGATGTTTGATTGCCCAAGCTGAAATAACCAATAGCATTTTCTTTTAAGTGGAAAGTAATCAGTAAATATGATCAATTTACAAAACAAATTGAAGAATTTTAATACCTGTGTTCCCTTACCAGCACCTGGTGGTCCCAACAAGACTGCATTGATGCCTGTTTTCGTATGTGAATTGAGTTCCTCCTTAACATCCAAAAGAGGGGCTGCTGCAGTGGGTGCCATATCTCAACTCTATAGGGAAGAAAATGAGAATAAATTTGAAACCAAAAATACAATGCAAACCAGGGTTTGAAATTAGGAAAAAAAGTCAGGTGTCAATGGTATCCAAAACATTTGTTCTTGGGTGCAATTTAATTATGAATTTGAAATCCTGATGCATACATGCCTCCAAAGCATTTATTACAATTAAAAGTCACAAATTAACTCCTTGGCTACCAGGATTATGCTTTTTATCCTTTGATTTGATAGTTAGCAGCTATGGTGAACTTTTAATGCAGTTATTGCCTTTTTACATTAATTCATTATACATGATTTCAGTATTATAAAATTAATTTATCTTGATATAGTTATAGCACACTGTCTAGTATCTTGGTACCACCATATTGAGAAGATAGCATAAAAAAGATCAAGTATAACAGGGATTTATGGATACATAAAGAAAAAGAGGCAATGAAGTTTTTATTTTTAAAAGCCATACAAAAACTTCGAGTTAATCCAATTAATCTTGCAAACATAATCTTCCTACCAAAAATTATTGTCATACACAAAACTTTTCATGTAGAATTCAAAAAATCAATTTATGTGGATTACCTAACTGAAGTAATTGCACCCAAAGTTTGAGGTAATTTATGCTATAAAAATAGTCATAAAATCGTAACAGTAAATTATGCATGTATATCGCATTTGTACTGTTTTCTTGTCGTGTGTGAATGGTTATATTTTGCATAAGGGATATTTTCTGAAGCATGGGGTAAACCAAATATCTTTTCTTTGGAGACTTTAATAATGATAGACTATCCGAAGATTTATTTGTCTGCTTAATTAATATCATAAATTGGCTCATCACATGAAGGTAATAGCAGAGTACGTATGTCATTTCAACATCAAAAAGTACAAACTATCAGTTTTAAAAACTTGAAATTTTAAGTAGCAGAACTTAATAAAACTTGCTATAACAGATTAAGACTAGATAGATTATTAGAATTTGTCTAACAAATCAGCTTGATAAAATAAGCAAATCACAAGTTATAATTTAACTTCAGAATCTCGAAAACATTTTAGCAAAAATGAAGTGTTTATTTCTATAAAATCAGCTATTCCCACTGCATCAGGCATTTTTGAACATTTGTTTGGAGGAATGTGCCTTATTAGCTGTTTGATACTCACTCTCCCATACTGATATTGAGGAAGAGTTTATGAGTAGTATGGTATTGTTATATTTACATGTACATTATTCAGTTATTCTATTTTTGTCACCTCAGTATAAACTGAAGAAAGGTATGACAAATGCTATCATCATAGGATAAATTCAAATTAACATATTCAGTTATTCTATTGAATGGGCTTGCTTTCACTTTCATTTGTTTCAGCTATCATAATTGAAACAACTTTTATTTGTATCAGCTGTAGTAATGCAATATTAAGTGTCAATTTTTGTGTCTAGTTACTATTCCAAAGGCAATTATGCATTTACAATTGCCTTTATTGATTGTTAATTTATAAATCAGTTTTGGGACCAGAAATATATGTTGAATTACGAAATGATGTTAAAACAAAGAAGCTTGTAATGGTAATTAATTAACGTTGTACTGGAGTAACACGACAGGCTATTGAAGCTTTTAATTTAGCTCTTATATACTATTAATTTCAGCATAATACACAATTTAATATTTTATAGATCGCCAGATGAAGGACTACTGGGTTCATAACAATTTTTAAATATAAAATTATCAAGAATCCAAATATGTAACCAGAATTTTTCTATCACAGCTTAGAAAATTTGAAGATTTGATGTCTCAAAAGGTTTCAGAGGTAAAAAATACATGTCAAAAAGTTATTTAAATTGAGATTGGTCAAGTCTAAAACATCTGTAAAACAATGAAAATTTACTTCAGCCTTGAATTAGCCCCTCAAGAGGAAAACGTTCAAAGCCTTCACTCCCAAATTAAAATGCCATCAAAAGATTCACCAAAAAGCAGATTTGCTGAAACAATAAAACTAAATGTGTCCCTGTATCTGTAAGAACTATAAGGATCATAAGAACCCATGTTTGAATACTGTGAAAGAACACAAATTAAAACAATTTTCCATGCAATCCAATAGTTGCAGAGTTAACTCTTAGCTGATAGTTTACATAAGACATGCAATAAAAATGTCTTTACAATTAGTTCTAAGTCCATGTAAAAAATTCGATGACTGCATCTCGTTTGTTTAAAGTGCTAACAATGCGTTAAGAATGTTGCATGAAATTGAAGATAAAAAATTACTTGTTTTATCAACTGCTAATTTTAATTCCGTTGTTTTCAAATTAAAAAAAAATTGTTAACGGAATTTAATGTTAATTATAACAATGGAATTTAATGTTTTTAATGTGTTACCTCACATAGAAAATTTGTTAATTTCAAATTGCTGTTGATGTGGAACACGAGACTTAATTCTTTCTATACACTTGTACAACACAATATATTTGTCATGAGTGACTGTTGAAAAGTCAATTCACTTTAATTTCACTGCAATTAAGTTTATTTATAAATTATGTAGAACTTTTGCGTCAGAAGTTCATCGAAGACACTTGAAAATTGTTGACAGTTGCAATTTAATTATTTGTTTTTGGATACGCGGTAAAGGTATTTTATAAACTCATTTTTGCTCAGAATCAATTTAAATGGTAATTATGGGCTTACAGGTAATAAAATAACTTTTAGAACAAGGAAGTTTTACTTAAATTCATAACAAATCTAGTTCTTTTTGAAAAATTGGCAATTTCGAAAAACTGAAGTGTTAATAAAATCAAGGCTGATGCAATGTACCTGAAAAAAATACTGTTGAAATTTATCTCAAAACAATAAGAAAATTCGAAATCACTTTCCACGACGAAGCGAAACACGTTTCTCCCACGATGTAAAGGTCGCCGGAAAACTTGTTGCCATTTCTGAAATCTGAACATCTAAACTTAACAATAAACTGACAGCTAGCGTGAATGAAGCATGAAAATTGCTTCCATTCCTCTCTAACCGATGTTTTGTTTCCCAAAAAATTTCTTAAGTAAATTTAAGAAAAAAATTTGTATTTTTTAAATAAACCTCTATCATTGTGCTGCCATCTATCGGCTGCAAAAACTATTATTCAAAATTAAGTAATATCGTATTCAGTACTAACTTAATGCTATTTATCTACAATCATTTTTCCATTTCTTTGAAGTATATTGAGTGACCAAAATAATTAGTTGATTATTTTTCTGAAAAAAAATTACAATTGAAAATAAAAAATAGAATTATCGTCCACTGGAGCAACACAACAATAAAATAGAAAAGTTAGACAAATGAATTTTAAAATTTTTAGAAATGATTCAGACTAAAAATCATAATCATTAAAAATATCAATTAAAAATATTGGCAGTTAAAAAATACATGTGCTTTCCAATTCCTACAAAGCATGAAATCACTTGAAAGGAACTGAATTCTCATTAACAGAGAAACCTATTTTTTAATGATCCCAAGATTTCTAAAATGGGAAAAACTAAAATGTGTGTAATCCCATTTCATTCCAGAGGATATTGGATTGCAAACTCCATTCTGTGTGTAGTAAATGAATCACTGAACAAAATAAGTCATGATTTCAAAATTTATTTGTTTGAAGTAGATTTTAAGTGCACCACTAGTTGTAGTGACTTTCTTAGACATTTAAAAACTATTGACTAATTTTGGGGGGTTATGGTGCAAGGCCATTTAAAAACTATTGAAAAAAGGTGGGCTAAATCTCTGTTAATGAATACAAAAAAAATTACTAACTCCTATAAATGGTGGTACTTTTGTCAGTGGGATAAAAAGTAATTAATTTTTATTGAAAGAAAAGGCCAAAAACATCTAAAAGCAAAAGCTTGGACATTAATACAACTTATATTTATCTTTCCGATAAATGTCAGCAAGACAGCCTAACCAATTCAAATGCAAACAAAAAATACACACATCTTTGAATTGCATTTTAATTTTTGTTTGGAACCTCAAATTTATTTTAGAATTGCTATTGTTATATAATGAAGAGAATTCCTAATAACTGGCAATAAAGTGTATCAAATTTGAATACAAAAATTCAAGTAAATAATTACCCTCATAAAACTGATACAAGCATGTTGGTATGACACAAGTATCATTCTTTGGGTAGTAATTTTTGAAATTTTACCCCAACTTTTTCAGCTTGAGTTCTGTTCAGGTTGCAACATGGTTATTTGCTTTAATATGGCTTCAACTCTCAAGATCAATTATTTGATCAATAAAAAACTGAATATTCAGCCTGTAATTTAATACTGATATGTAACCTAGTTTTAGATGCTTATCAATAAGAGTAACAATACATATGCATACTTTACAACTAAGAGAAATTAACTTAAAAGCATTTATTATAGAACTATTGCATTAATAGCAAATTTACAAGTGATTTTTAGATCAAATCTAATCTTAAATTTAAGGAGATAATTCTTAAATCTTATTTTTAAGCAGTTCAACGAACTCATAATTTGTAATAACCCCTCCCTAACTTCCTTAATTACATAAATTTACTTATATAAGCTTTCTTAAGTGATTGAACTAGTTAATAAATAAGTTTTTTTTATTTAGTTTATAAATAATTCACTTGATTCCACAATATTTTTAACGTTTATTAAAAATAAAGACTTTTCATACAAGAATTTAATTACACATTTTATGCACAAGTCATTCTTTGAGCTTTTTCAAAAGAATTTCTGCTCCTTTGTAATTTTTCTTAGTTAAATATTTCTTGCAACCTTCCAATTCTTTTTTTATCCTTTCAACTACTGATGGCAACTGTGTCTCCAACAAGCTGCCAAAAAGAAAAAATATTATTGTATTAAACTTTATTTCATTTTTAATATACCTGTTAATTGTAATGCACCAAACATACAAAGGGCTTTCTGTATGAGATAGAATAAAAAAGGACAATGGCACAAAAAAGTTCAGTTAACTTATCAAGATCAATTTAACCCCTTTGTACACTGGTTTTTATACTTAAAAGATTTAAGATTGTGAACACTGCTTTCTTTTATATGTGTAACCTTTATTTACACTGTTGACTGCATTTTTCTTAGTAGCAATAGCATGTCTTTGTCCACAAACAGTGGGGACGACATCGAGACACTTTGAATAGAGGTCATTTATGATTTTCTAAATTCCTTTCAGAGTAAAGTTGAAGCAGACTCAATTTCTAAGAGTAGTCTGAGAATTTTTCTGCTTCAGTAAACCAAAAACTCATAGGGGGACATGGGAAAAGAGCAGCTGAATGTACGATATCACAAGGGGTCACACTGTATTTACACAATATTACATTTTTAAAATGTATAATTTAATGTATAATTTATACTTCATTTCTCAAGCATAAGATGAAATCTGACCTTGCTGTATTACTCTAAGTACATTGTGAATTTTTCTTGTCTCCCATGATGCCATGGAGTGATTTTTAAATTTTCTCAGTTTCAATAAATCTATATAAATATAAATTGAGGGTTTGTACACTGAATATTTTTGCTCCATTTCAAGTTATTTGTGTTTTGGAACGTTATAATGCAAAATCAATGGTTTCTGCATTTCGTGCCTGTCTGTATGTATGCCAGCACTATGTCCAAATGGCAATACATTTTTTCATGAAATTTTGAGCATTGTGAGTACCTACAATAACTTAGTGACTGAACTTAATAGCATCAGTCTGTCTTTGCATTTCATGTCTCGTTTGTGTTTCTATGTTTGTGCAAGTATCACAAAATTAATTTAATATATTCTGATACAATGCTATATATTTTATAAAACATATTCCAACATAATTCATATACATTCTTTAAATTTCCTTTGTCCTAATTAAATCCAATTGAATACCTAATTGAAAAAGTTATTTTCCTAGCACTTAAATGATGTTGGCATTTTTCTACAAGAGAAAAGTAATTATTATGGTCACTTTTTCAATCTATAGTTAACCAATTCAAACCGAATAAGGTCGGGTGATTCTGCTTACTTTACATAAATATTCAGTCATTTTGATACAAATAAAAATTTTCAGCAAAATTATCTGGATAAAAAAGCAACATTACAACACTAAATTTTGAAAGTAACAGCAAATCAAAACTTAATGATCAATTCAGAAGTCTTAATTACCTGACTAATAAAAAGGCTCCGCGATTACATTCCATCCATGATTTAAACACACAATTTGGAATTCTGGTTATTAGAACTTCGCTGAATGTACCTGAAATATATTTGTAAGTTTCCAAGTTAATTTAAATACTCAACTGTAAATTCAACAAATTATCAACAAAAATTATGTTATTAACCATTATCTTTGGGTCCATCTTTGTCTTGAATAAGGAGTTGCTTAAGAAGAAAATTAGATCCTGCATACTCTATCACATGTACATTTTTATTTTCAGTTGTGTAAGGTTCAACAGCTAAGTCAGCAATTGATTGAAATGCTTCTGTCCTGTCCCCTAAAAAGTAAGGATACAAAATTTAAAATACATCAGTTTTTAAAATAAAATACACTACAATTAAAAAATTTATGAATAAGAAATAATAAAAAGGTTTCACTCCTTACCCACGGTATGTTTCAAAATAGTCAATGTGAAAAGACAAAATGCATTGTCTTTATATAGGTTCTGAATATTTTCTTTAATCAACTTCAGAAGTGGCTTTGCTATAGCTACTTTTAGTTCAAGCTGACGAACTTCAGGATCCTTTTTACTGTAAAATAACATTTTAAAATTAATTAGATGATTAAAATCTTCAGATATATGTATTGAAATTTCCTGTAAACATCTGTGTAGATGTATCTAAAGTACATTGGAAATAATCCTGGATACAAAATAAAATAGAGGGTCTAAATTTCCCTTAGACACACTAGTGTGCTGCATTTCTAAATAGGTAATAGATGAAGTCTAGAATGGTAAATGTCATTTTTTGCAGTAAATATAAAATAAACATTCCAAATATATTCTTGATATGAATATAATTTGATTAAGTAGGCTGTTTAGATAAATAGTTTATGCAATGCAGAGTTCCTCTTCCTATTTTACCATGTTGCTGAGCTGAAACATATTTATAATAGCCTCAGTAAATGAGGCTGACTCTAAATCATGACTCAAAATTTAGTGATTGTAATAAGAATGGGCAACAAGCAGGTTTAAGATTAGCCATCAGGCAGCAAAAACAAAGTTCAGTGTTCCATTGCACGAAGCTAAATAATATTTCTTCAACACTGAAATCTATGCTAAAATATTACGAGTCATTCCATGTCAAACCGCACAGACCACATCCAATTTTTTTTAAACTCGGGGGGTAATTTGTTTCCCAGTCATATATAAGAAAGTCTGGAAATATTTAGCTTCCAACTTGCAATAATTTTTAATGTATATTAATTTTAAGTTTGAAAAATTGGGCAATTTTTCATGATTTTAAACTCACTAAATATCCTGTACTTAACTGTCGAATCATATTGAATGAAAGCTTATTTTGTAAAAAATAATACAACCTTTCTAATGGCGTAGTCATATGACCTTTTCAATAGCAAGGTCATTGACCCACAATTACAAAAAATTGTATTTTTCTCAAAAATATGTTAAAGGTACACTATTTATCTTTGCTTTTCGAGTTTCATAGTGGGACACACATGGGTTCATAGTTAAAAAATATTCAAAGTAGGTAGGTATTTTAATTAACATCATACTGGAGCAACACAAAGGGGTATTGATGACGGGCTGGGATCAATCCCAAAGAGAAAGATCCAAGGATAACACATAATTTTGAAACATGGTCAGATGATGATATTCGAATTAAATAGAAGTATGTAATCGGTACCCATAAACACCTATATCTTTTGACCTGTTGGTGCAATCGAGATGTAATATATCAGAAAGGTTATATTTTTTCTATAAAATAAGCCCTCTTTCATCTTGATTGGACTAACAGGTCAAGAGATGCAGGTGTTTATGGGTACTGATTACATAATTCTATTTACTTTGAATAATTTTTTAACTATCAACTCATGTGTGTCCCACTATGAAACTTTCAGAAAACAGAGATAGTGTACATTTAACATATATTTTTTAAGAAAAAAATTTAAAAATATACTTTTTTGTAATTGTAGGTCAAATTGAATGTCCTTGAAATTGAAAACGTCATATGATATGACCATTGTATCATTGTCATTGAAAAATGTACAAAGGGTGTATATATTTCTACAAAATAAGCTTTCATTCAGTATGATAGGACAATTAGGCCCAAAGTTACAGGAGATTTAGTAAGTCTAAAATCATGAAAATTTGCCCAATTTTTTTTCAAATTTAAAATTAATATACATAAAAATTATTGCAAGTTGGAAGCTAAAAATTTCCAGTACGTCTTATACATGACTAGGAAACAAATTAACCGAATTTAAAAAAAATCGGAAAGGGTTGGGTTAAAAATGATCCTTTTCTGTGCGGTTTCAGATGAAATGACCCTTATATCAAAAGAAATTTGTTTAAGCACAATGAAAATAAAACAAGATTTATGGTAAAAAGATTACTTCAATACTGATTCCAAGATCACTTTAAATTCAAATTTGCTTTCTGGATAGTTCCAAGAAATTCACGGCATTACTTGCATTATTAAACAGTTCTACAGATTTCAATTATATGACAAATTTGTTTACTATTAGTTATAAGACTATTACAGTACAACTGCTATACCAGCTGTAGTGATAAGGTTAGAAAAAGGAAGCATATAATAATTTTTTTTTAATGGGAGAATGATATACGTACCTTGATTCATTATTATCCCCACTTTTTAAAATATTGATGACATCTGGGTGAATATAGTGAGAATCACGTGGATTTAATAAGTAAACTAATACTTTCTTTCCATGAATATTCTGTGAAATTTCGAGTAAATTCTTTTCTAGTTCCTACAAAAATGGAAACATTTTTCTAGTTTAAAACATGCGAAATTGTAAAAAGAAAATATCCAAATTCCAAAACAATATTTTAGTTTCTATAAGTGAAATTATTTAAAGTCAAATATTCTCATTTCTTTAAAGTCTGGTCATCACTAAAATTAATTTTGAGAATACTGTGAGTTTGGCTGCTTTTTCTGTTTATGTCCAAACATCCCACTTGAAGCAGATTATAGTGCTGCTATAAGAGAAGATAGATATGACCCTGAGGATTTCATTTCTACCAAGGTAGTAAGCTCAACAGGGGAAAGTGATGCCATAGGCAAAATCATGTATAATGATTGCCATGGGTGATCGTTTATTTAGTCAACTTGTATCACTGCCATCAATTCCGGCACTGCACAATAAGCTGAGTCAGCACATAAGATGTCAATTGAAGGAACATGTTGCTCACTTTTAACCTCACTCCTAATTTAAGACTTATTCGAGATCACATGACTCAAATGCCAACTCACCAGAACTGAACTATATATATGTAGATTTGCTTAATGATTTGTGTCTATCCCAGCTATAAGCAATGAAGAAGCAAGTTCATCACACACACATGCATACATTCAGATTAGTTTGAAGAATTTAAGTTTCATAGGTTATCCACATGGTTACCACAGGATGATTGGGAATAAAGAGAAAGACACGGAATAAATGTGTTGACATTTCTTATGATCTTACATTTCTTTCAATTTCAATACATAGGAATTACCTCTCATATTAACAGGACATTATCCATAATTTAAACAAGTATATCTTGTTCTTGGTGAATAAAATAAATAGCAGGGGATATAAAAACGTTTAAACTTTTTTAATGTTTTCAAAGAAATAATTAGAAATACACAACTGGTAATACGGAAACTCAAAATATAACTGATGTGGATAGAAACGATCATTTCCATCACTAAAGCCTGTTTATTTAAGGCTATAAGAGTATATGTTCTGATCTCTATAATTTTTGTCAAGACTTCTAACATGTTGCACTGATAACATATGGGGGTACTAAAAGCAAATTAAAAAGCTTGAGTAAAAAAGAAAAAAATGACAACTGGTTTGTTATATAAGTACTTCTAAGTAATAAATACAAGATTGAAAATGAGAAAAATGCCATTTTACACTTATAGAAATAGAAATTTTTGCAACTGGTATTTTTAGCATTGCTTTCCAGTTCCCTAATCATTTATCAAAAACAGTACAACTTATAAGAGAAATATTGGATTGGTCAGTTCTAAACTGAAATTCTAATCCAGAAAATGCCCAATTTATCTTTGTAGCTACCTATAATATATTGTGGAGTGATACCCATTTTGATTAAGACTGTAAGGATTGTTTATGACCTTTAAATAAAGGTTGAACTGAGTTGAATTAGATATTAGCAGTGGTCAAATGATAAAATCAATTAGACAGGATAGATGTCATGCATTATGAAATTGTGTAAATGAAATTAGTAAGAAAGTGCCCACTTTAATTTTTAAAGTTCTTTTAAATTCTAGATTACAAACCTTACCACTGTGACTTTTCTTTAAGTTGTACAGATTTTTTTTATACCTCAGTAAAATGTATGCTAACAGGTTTGCACAAAATTCAAATAAAATTTATACTAACCCCTACAATGCGCTTTACCAAAAATTTTGTATCATCAAAACAATCAAATAATGTCAGTAAAACCATGTGACCATGTTCCTCCACTGCAATCTTTGACACAAAAGTTCTCATACTCTTAACGATCACTTTACGATCCTGTAATATAAAATGAAATACGTCAATAAGTTCCTTGTGAAATTGAATATCTTTCAAATATTTTAAACTTAATTTTATTCATGGACATGCTTTAAGATTATACATATATTATTATTCCCTTCAGAATTCCTAATAAGATACATTAGTGTGGAGTACAAGTATAATATAGGAGTATAAAGAGAAGTAGTATAATATAAAATGAGATATCAGTAAGGAGTAGTAAGTTCCTTGTAAAATTAAATGACTTACAACTATTTAAACTTAATTTTATTCAAAGAATGAGTACCCTATGTATATTAATCTTTATTTCAGAATTCCTAATGAAGTACTTAAACTAAATATCATTATGTGTATGCATCACTAAACTAGATTTGAAAATTTCACTAGCAAAAGGTCTCAACCCAAAAATTTGTATTTATTCAACTTCTATCACGTAATTGTGATGTAGAATTTGAATGATGTCAGATAAAAGTTCATATTAGATTATAAGCATTGATTTGAAGTTAAAAATATCGAGATGTTAAATTCTTTCAATGTCAAATAAGTTTAAAAAGTACGAATTAAAATATTTTTTCTAAACTATTTAAAAGAAGGATATTCTTTGAGGATGTGTTTTAGTGATTAGGCAGTGGCATCTGGTGCATGTAGGGCCTTGTAACAAATGTTGATGAGTAAAATGACCATGTCCTATTCTTAAGTGAGCTAAAACGATTTCTCTAGTCCTCTTAGTAAAAATAAACTCCATTATTCTGAAATTGGTATTAGAATATAAATTTTCTTATTTATTTCTTCATCTCAAAATATTTGCCAGCTTCTCATTAAAGCTACTTTAACTATAATTTTCAGATCAGATAATGGAAGTGACATAACTCACAGCTGATTTCGTTAGATCTGCATGTTCATTTCCAGATAGATCTACATAACTAGGTATCCTACAATATTTGATATTATAGCCAGTGTGAGAGTTGGGAATGTTTCTGATGGACAGTTATCCACAAAAGTTTATTAGATCTGTCTCTATCTGAAAAGTTTATTACAAGTCATGCACTGCAGAACTCTAACGGAATCTGAGTAAATAATATAATCTTTATGGTTCTGGCTTGAAATAATAAAAATACTCTATACATAGCGCACATTTCAGTCATCGATATAAAGATCAAAGGATAGAATCAAAAGCTGTTTGTTGCAAACTTGCTGACAAAAGTCAAACCTACATGGTTATAAAACTTTGAACCATCTGGTATACAGAGATGTATGTGGAAAAACATTGTGCTCTAAAAATGGAGACTAAAATTATTAATGGGCGATTTCTTAAAATCTGTAAAGGGGTTGATAGACCATGGATGTCAATCAAAGTGACATGTAGATTCCACATGTAATTGTGGCATTTCTAGTTTTTCATGTAGTGAAGAAGCCTGTTATGGAAACTCAGTGCACACTGAAAAACTCCTGTACACAACTTGAGACCACGATGATGAAACTGGAACCAGTTTTTTAAGACAGTGGGCTGAGCGGAGCTATATCACACAACCATAATACAATTTGGATCTTACCATAGCTCTATAAATACGTATCCAGGAATCACAAATACAGAAATATTTTAAAGTATGTTAGAATTTTTAATATTATACATACTTTTAGAGTTCCAAACCAGACACAATGCATTCCTACTCGAGATCCATCTTTTGTATGCAATATTTCAGGAACAGCATCCCTAACTGATTCAATTATTTCTGATTTTGAAGACTGGTCAGCATACTGCATGAATTGCCACAATACATGGTGCACCATACTATGTTTCACAACTGTTCTGAAATACAAGGAATTGAACATTGTATGTTCATATGGTTTCAAATGAAGTGCCACAACAAACTAGAACACTGCTAAAACCCTTTGGTTACGTTTGGCATAAGGAAAAGTATAAGTGTTTATTTCTTGCATTATGAAACATAATGGCTGATTAAATAAATGAAGCATAATAGCTGAAAGAAAAGGTTCATAAAAAACAGTGGCTATTTTATATAATTCATTGTTTAAATACAATTTATTAAAATCATATTTTGTTCTATCTCAATGAACTAATTAATTTGTTTTCTAAGTGAAAATTCTTATCTAAACACATCAAATCTGGTTAGAATTTTATAAAATGAGAATTATATACATAAAATGAAACAAAGGGATAGATGTACTGGGGTAAGTTTTGATAGAAACTAACAGAAAAAGTATATATATATATATATATGTATAAAATATTTTACTATAGCATTCTTCACTTAGTATTCTATTAATTTTACCTTTTATTTCCTCTTTCTCGCACTTCCTTTGAACCCTCTCATTTGAATATTGCTGTCTCAGTGCAAATTTTAAATACTTTCCCAGGCTCTTTTCATTTACATTACCATCCCCAGACATACAGTGAAAATATATGTTCTTCTGGACGTGACCATCATGTAAGGAGATCAAAGTTTAGCTGCCTTCTGTAATAGGGCGAGGACCCACAATTCGATTCAAGACTGCAAACTAATCTCTAATGATATAATTTAAATTTTACCATGTCGAGAAAAAAGGATGATATATATATATATATATATGGATAAGGAGGTATAAAGGATGATATTATTGTATACTAGCATAATTACCAGACCAAACTCGATTTGAATTGGTTATCTATGGATTGGAAAAGTTGTCAGGAATAATTACTTTCCTTTCGTCAAAAAATGTCATCATTTAAGTGTCAGGAAAATAATTTTTTAACTGTTTATCATCATATTTATAATTTGTCCGTTTTACTTTGGATGTTGTATACCTGTATATTCATCCATGTAATACATTTCACATGCATCGCATCCCTGTTGTATGGCAGAACTACCAAAGGTAACTACTACAAAAGATTAGGAATGCCCCTTAAATTCGTTTCCTGTAAAATTACAGTAACTGAATTCGTAAAAATAACAAATCTATGGCAAACACTCTAGCCCCCCCCCCACACACACATAGGTTTTTAAAAGTATTTTTTGACTTGTGAAATTCTTGCACCAGGAATGTGATATTTCCGAATATTTCCATCTGTAAGGGAAAGATGACAAAATAATTTTATAAGATATTAATGGCTACTTTTTTAAAAAATGAATACATTTTTTCTTGAAAATTCATTTGCTGGCACGTAAAATCATTAAAAATCTTATTTTTAAATTGATTAATTTTAATTTGTCTTCAGTACAGACAAAGCAAAGTTAATCAATTACAATTTTTCAAAACAAGGGAGGTCAATTTTAGTGTTCTTAAAAATGAAAATCAATGTTTGCAACGAATGTTTGAGGTAGCTAAATCGTATAATATCTTCAACTCGTAAAATAAGCCACCTTGACCTTGTCTCTATGACAAAGAATTATTAATATTTCGAAAGTCCTAGTTCGTATTTTTTATAACATTAACATTCTTAAAAAAACGGCAAAATTCTACTTAAAATTTGCTTTATTCCAGCTTGCATCAAATACTTTATGGTGGTGTTGTATGTGATGAAAAGGAAATAAAATTTATTATAATAAATATTTAAAACAGCAAAATAAAAGTTGGCATGAAAAAAGCTGTTCTAAGATATTAATTCATGATTCTTTTTTTATCTCTCAATATCGCATAGTTGCCACAACTTACAACTAAAATTAGACAAAATTTAAAAACACAAAATTAATTTTGAGCGAAAAAAATCCATAAAATATCACTACATGTGGCAAACATGAGAAAGTTTTGTTGCAAAATATTGTCTGTCCCAAATATTCGAAAATAGTTTATACTTCGCAAGGAAAATAAAATAAAAAAGTATTCGAATTTAAATTCCGAAAAATAATTTTTGGAAAAACAATTGATTTTTCAGCATTACTGGTACAACAATCCAAGCAATCGCAATGCCAGCTACTACAAAACTACCAGATTATGGTTGATGTAAGTATAGTTACTCAGAAATTTTAGCATGAAACTTGCCTAAATATGTAAGCAAAATAATTTCAAATAACGTATTCACTAAATTAAAATGATTTATCAAACATAGAACATTGCATTAAAATATGTTGAATAAATTTTATGTGATACTTGTACAAAGATAAACACAAAATCAGACATAGAACAAGAGGGACAGACTAATGTAACCAAGTTCAGTCACTAAATGAATGTATGTAAAGTTTCATGAAAATATAATCAACTTTTTGGGCATAGTACGAACAAATACAGACAGACACTAAACGCATAAGCCGATTGAGCATCAGAAGGGTCCAAAACAGATAAATAACTTGAAATGATTTTTATTTATATAGATGAACATACACATAATAAAATGCAGTAAGCCTATCAAGGAGAATGCAATCAGTCACTACTGTTAGATATAAACTGTATCCTACACATGAGAAGATAAAATTTCAACCTGTAAGGATAGATGATTTAAAAGTGCTGAATGTTTTCGTTTTCACTTTGTTCAGCAGATGTGTCTGAATTTCATTTTCAATTGCAAATGTACAATTGATATGGAGAAAATATATTTTACACAACTATCCAAATATTATATATTGTCGGTGTTCTGTAAAAAGAGCGAATCCAACAATTTGAAATTTTTCAGGAGCATTTTCAAACTTCATTTTCCATAAAAATTAGGAATAATGTAAAACAATTCATTTTATCTTACACTTGCTTACTACATATATATTATAAATAAATTTGTATTACATTATTCCTAATTTTTATGGAAAAGTGAAGTTTGAAAATTCTCTCCTGAAAAATTTCAAATGGTTGGATTCGCCCTTTTTACAGAACACCGACGATATATATAGGAACATTTAAAAAATATTCACATACCTAAATATATCATGTTTACATAGAGGTAATTAAAACTATAATATTTATCGACAAAGAAATGTTTAAAAACAACCCGTCTTCATTCTATAGATAAATATTTTCTGATACTAGTAATATTTCATTTTGTACATTTAATTCTTACACTAATATATTAATAATTCAACAGATTTTAATGTATTCAGAAGCAACATTCGAATAACTCAGAAAGTGTTAATACTTCTCTAAAACTTTCATCAATTCTTCTTTCATATTTTGAATAACAGAAACCTTTCTGTCAGGTTCTTTCTCAAACAGCTCTCCCAAAGTATGACAGTCAGTAGTCTAGAATATATATTCATTACATTTTTATAATGCTTACTATTTCAGCTAACAATGAAATGTATTGTAAAGCTATAATGCTTACTTTAAAATATTTATAAGTTGGACCATAGAACTCTTGAACAAATTCAAATCTTTGTGATGCATTTGCACACTCGTTGAAGGCTAATTCTACTACTTCGGCTGCGTTCTGAAATTGAAGTAATAGCATGTGATCATAATTGAAAGCTAATTAATAAATAGCATGAAAGACATTTAGATTCTTAGATAAAACAAATATAGAAACAATCCTTTTCACAGTTATTAGTAACTAAAAGTTTAAAATTTAAATAAACTCCAATATTTTGTCTCACTCAAGTAAAGAATCATTTCTTGAATAAATATTAAAAAAGGTCACTAAAACTAATCATAGGACATGTATTCCTCTGTAGACATGGATTTTAGTTTTAAACGCAGCAAAACCACAATAGCCCCTAATCTAATTTCAATAATAAATCTGACAAAAGCAAAGTACATTATTAAAACAGATGAAAGTACATATATTTGTTATTAGAAACTGACATGTTCATAGTCAATCATCTTGTAATTCAAGCTTTTAAACTATTTTCTGATAAACTTTTGGTTGAAAATTCTTTCAATCTATATCTTGGAAACTAGACTTTTACAATAAAGCTCTCCGGCACAATAACATGAGTTTCAACTGTGCATCACATGAAGAAAATGCTACAATAAAATGTTTCCGCCATAAAATAAAAGAGATATATTTTACATATATAACATTTGCATGATCAAAGATTGGTAAAAACTCACATATTTCATCCTTGCCTCTGAAAATACTGTCGCAACTCAAAATATACAAACATTCAGAAAAAACCTAAATAGCATTGAATAATGAAGTAACTTCTGCAATTTACAAACACAATATTTGAGTACAAAACAGACTTGTGACACTATTCCTCAACGAATATCTTGTCTTACATGCCTCAATGTGTCTTATTTCATACACCTTGATGTATATCTTGTTTCACATGCCTCAATGTCTATCTTGTTTCACACATTTCAATGTGCAGTGGCGGCCCTAGGGCGGTGGTGCAAGCAGTGAGATTGCACCGGGACACCGAAATCAAATACTGCATGGAGAAAACTATAGCTGATTGTACATTCAGTTGGTGTAATTTTTACTACATATATAAACATCAATAGTAAACATTACTAAATTACCTAGGTGAATATGTGATTTATTTTAGTTTTTAACATCAGATGTCGCATGGCCAAATAATTCTCGTAGGAAAAGAGTACGGTAGACTTAATATAAGTAAAATGTGAAAATCATTTTATACATAAGTACAAATAAACTCACTAAAGTTTTAGTTGATTGTAGAATAACAATGCCGACTTATGAGTCGTTTGCATGCGAGTCGTGCTTTCGATCGAATGAACAAATTGCAAGACAATCTACTGTTGCATCACGTGCCGTGTGGCTCGAATGACGTGAAGTTTTGCCCGCGCCTCCGTTACCCCGGTTACCCTTCCGCCAGTTCAGTCCGTCTGGTAATACAGTTCAATGAGTGTGGCCGCATGTGAAGTGCATTTTTCAACAAATATGTGTTTTTGCTTTTAACAAACTTTCTTAAATAAATACATACTGTTCGTGTGAGTATACTTTAATTTGTTATATTCCATATAAGAATAACTACAAGCATAGTATTATCTCATGTGGTATTATGTTTGCTTGGATAGCATTTAAACAATTTAGTAAATTGTATAAATACTTACTTAGATTTGTTTTGAGTGATATGAATTATAAGCACAAACAAAGAACGTTTATAAGTGATTTCACTCGTAACATTTGTCTTTCCAGAATAAAAACAGCTTCCAGAGAAACCACCTGGTGCTCGAAACTTAAAAAGTAAATGAAATCAAAAAGGGCGCAGAACTACTTGCGAAATATTTGAGAGTTGAGAAGTCATCTGAATCATCATTAGAATTGGTTCCGCACGCAACGGAAGACAGCAACTAATATAAAAGTGATTCAGTCATCGTTCGAAAAAATAAAAGTGAACATATACAAGAGCTAGCCATTCCTGGAATGTCGTCTCAAATTCAAAATGCTCTAGAAGACAGATACACCGAGAAACAGATAACGGAGGATGTACCACCGCCATCATCTTTTCAAACTACAAATTACGACAACATTTCTAAATGGTCGCCCATTGACTCTGCCACAAGAGATGAGTTAATTATACGAGGACCTGTAACTAACAAAATGAGCAGTGAAAACTATCCAAGAAATAATGATGAAAGTCACTTCTCCAATATGCACTTTCAAAGAGTAATGCCAAATGGGGAAACTTTTGAAAGACGGTGGCTACTTTACTCCAAATCTACCGATAAAGTGTATTGTTTCCGCTGCTGTTTATTTTGCCGAAGCCCCCACTCTAATTTGGGCAAGGAAGGATTTGACGACTGGAGGCACTTACCAACAAGCAACTCAGAAGTCGCGAAACACCTTCAGATCATATGTGGCACAATTGGACAGAAGCGTCAAATAGATTGAAGCACTTTAGTGGAATAGACAAAAACAAATTGAAGATGAGAAGTCACGGTGGGTTGCTATTCTCGAATGGATGATGTCAATAGTTCTTTTCTTAGCAGGCAATAATTTGTCATTTAGAGGAAGCTCTGGCTGTGAAACTTTGTACACTCCTAATAATGGCAATTACCTAGATTTAGTACAACTGTTAGGAATATTTGACCCTATAATGATGGAGCACATTCGTCATATTGTTAATAAAGAAACTAATGTCGGCTATTTCAGCAAACGCATACAAAACGAACTAATTGGCTTACTTGGAGGTGAGGTTGGAAATAAAGTTTTATCTATGGTAAAAGCAGCTAAATACTTCTCCATCATACTGGACTGCACTCCTGATGTGAGTCATATCAAACAGTTATCGTTCACTTTGTGTTTTGTTGACACTAGCGAAGATGAAGTCAAGGTACGAGAATGTTTTATTGCCTACAAACCAATAAGCGAGTCTTCGGGTGAAGGACTCACTGGCCTCTTCCCTTGATGAAATTGTGCAACAGTTTGATTTGGACATGAACGATTGTCGAGGTTAAGGGTATGACAATGGCACAAATAAACAAAGGTGTGTAAAAAAGAATTCTGGACCAATATCCTCGATCATTTTTTAATCCGTGTGGCTGTCATAGCTTGAATTTGGTCGTAGCAGATGCCGCCAAAACATCAGTTAAATTGGTTTCCTTATTTGGATTTCTCAACTGTTCTATTCTCTGGATCAACGAAGCGATGGGAAGTAATATCCAAGCACGTAGATGGACTGTCACTGAAAAAAGTTTGCGAAACACGTTGGGAGAGCAGTTTCTAGCCTTTATGCAGTTCATGATGCCCTTTTGGAACTTCACAAAGACACAAATGACTCAGTTGCAGCAACAGAGACCTTATCTCTAATGCAGCACATGGAACAATTTGAATTCATACTTACCATGGTAGCTTGGTATGACATATTGTCTCAAGTTAACATCGTAAGTAAGGCTATGCAGTCTGAAACTATGGATTTACCAAAAGCATCTCAATTGCTAAAGAAATGCTCAGAATTTGTGAGAGTACAGGACTTATTCATCTGCTGTAATAACAGCTAAAGAAATAACTTCTCAGGCTGCTATAGAACCTGTTTTAAAATCAGTTCGATCTTGAAGAGGGTTATTCGAGTACTTGACCATAGATGAGAACGCAAAAGATCCTTACGAACTGTTTAAAATTAACGTATTTTATCCTATGATCGATACAATTGACAATGTATTGATCACTCGATTTGAACTGTCAAAATTCAATGGCACTTGTTCATTTTTATATAACATCAAAATAATTCCTGAAAAGCCCCAATTAATAAAATGTAGTGCAGATTTACAAAACAGTTTAACCGATGGTGAAAAATGTGACGTATCTGGTTATGAATTGACTGAAGAACTGTTAAGCATGAATCCATTATTAAAGATTATGAATCAGTGGAGCCGTTACAAGTACTTCAACTAACTAAACAAAATAGCTGAAATGATATTTTCCTGAACGTGTGGATGGCACTTCGAGTTTTGCTAACTATACCTGTCACTGTGAGTAAAGGTGAACAAAGTTTTAGTAAATTAAAACTCATCAAAACTTATTTAAGTTCGACTATGTGTCAGGAAAGGCTTTCGGATCTTGGCAACTATATCCATTGAAAACGATATTCCACAAAGTATAAATTATTCTGCCCTAATACAGAAATTTGCCATTGCTAAATCGAGAAAGGTGCCCATATAGTATGTTGAATTTTTTTATGTATTGGGATGTTGAATAAGTTCTCGCTGTTTTCCAACAAATGGCGTTACCGGAACTGGTTGCGTTAGTTTATGATAGTGACGCATCTATTTACAAGTACTATAAGCAAGCTTGAAATCCAGTGTATGTTATTTCGCGGAAGTGTAAACAACTTTATTTTTCATTGCGTTAAATATGTCAAATTTCGTGCCAAAAAAGAGTATTTGCGGGGAATTTTACTGCACTATTTTACTCAAAAAAAATCTGCAGTTGAAGCTCACAGAATTCTTGTTGAGACTTACGGTGACCATGCTCTGTCTGAAACAACTTGTAGAGATTGGTTTAAATGCTTTAAAAATAATGATTTTGATCTTGAAGATAAAGAACGCTCTGGCGCACCGAAGAAGTTTGAAGACGAACAATTGGAAGCATTACTTCATGAAGACTCATGTCAAACGCTAGCTGAACTTGCAGAATCATTAGAAGTTGATCACACAACAGTTTCGAAACATTTGAAAGCATTAGGAATGATTCAAAAGCAAGGTCATTGGGTGCCATACGAGTTGAAACCGAGAGACGTCGAACTGCTTCAACGGCAGAAAAGGAAAGGATTTTTGCATCGTATCGTAACTGGCGATGAAAAATGGATACACTACGATAACCCTAAGCGTAGAAAATCGTGGGATAAACCCGGCCATCCATCAACATCTTCAGCAAAACCGAATATCCATTATTCCAAGTTTCTGCTCTGCATTTGGTGGGATCAGCTGGGTATAGTTTATTATGAGCTGCTCAAACCAAATGAAACCATCACGGGAGATCGCTACAGACTACAATTGATGCGATTAAGCCGAGCATTGTAGGAAAAACGGCCGCTAAACAAACAGAGACATGACAAGGTCATTTTGCAGCATGACAACGCTCGGCCACATGTTGCAAAACCGGTAAAAACCTACTTGGAAACGCTTAAGTGTGAAGTCCTACCCCACCCGCCATATTCACCGGACATTGCTCCTTCCGACTACCACTTGTTCCGTTCGAAGACGCATGGCCTGGCTGAGCAGCACTTCCGTTCTTATGAAGATGCCAAAAATTGGGTCGACTCTTGGATAGCCTCAAAAGACGTGCCGTTTTTCCGACGTGGAATTCAAATGTTGCCAGAAAGATGGGGAAAAGTAGTGGCTAGCGATGGACAATACTTTCAGTAACATGTTTTTTAATGATTTTTTAAAATAAAACATTAATTTTCACAAAAAAACAGCGAGAATTTATTCAACATCCCAATAATTGAGATCTACTGTTAAATAAAAATCTACTTATTGAATAAAGGTTGTTTTTTAACCAAAACATTTATCATAATTCCTACTAACAAAATGTAGCCTATGTCGCTTAATTAATCGGTTAACCAACTGCATAGAAGGTGCTTTGAAATTTATGGTGTGGGGGTGCAACTAGGAGATCTCGTACCACCTAGAAAATGTTCTAGGGCCGTCACTGTCAATGTGTATCTTGTTTCACATGCCTCCTGTGGGCTTAATTTAAAATGTACACTTTTTAGCTGCCACTGTTTTCCTAAGAGTGTAAATAAGCTTTGACAGTTCAATATCCTTGATTTGAGGCAAACTATATAGCACTTTATTAAAACAATAATTATCATTTTCTTTCTTAAACAAATGTTTCTAAAGGTTTACAGGCCTTATCTTAACTAATAAGTAACAAAGACAAATTTATTAATAAAATCTTACAATCATCAGTCATTTTTTTCATTAAAAGTTCATTTAAAGAACTCAAAATTCTGTAATAGAAATTTATTTATTTGCAATATAATTGGCACAAGAACCTAAAAAGTCATACTGCACTAGTACAACAGACGTAATAGAAATACAACCAAAGCAAAATATAGATTCTCTTTACAAAAACTTAACATAAATGTTTTAAACTTACAGTGTGTTTAATCAATTTTATAACTTTGCCATGGAATGCTTTCATAATAGTATTCTTTATGTCTTTCGATCTGAAATTTACAATATGAAAATATAGCAAAATTAAATCCATCAGCATGGATTAGATAAAAATTTATATTCAATGGGAAATATTAAATAAAATATAATACAAAAACTGAATATGCGTATTCAAAACAATTACGAAATACAAGTTGAAGACTTGAAAAATTAAAGCAACAGATTAACTTTCCTGTGTGAATTGAACAAATGGGATCTTATATATCGAATCACCTTTGGACATATTGATAGAAAAAATCATTAAAAACCAACAAATGAAAAAGTCTTGTTATAGAAGCATGAAATTTTACAAATTATGTTGCGCAGCACACGTGCTCTCACCGATTGAGCATTTTCCAATGAAGTGATGTAAAAGGCAAAAGTTTCACCCATTACTTTGGTGTTTATGGTTCAATTTGGATGAAATAAACTGCAATAATCTGATTTAACTTTAATCAGGATATTAAAGGCAATAATTTGACAAGAATTTATATAAAAATTTAAAACAGGAAAAAGTGTAGAAATTTTGTTCAATCTAAATTAATTTTTTTGACAAAATGAATGCCTCAATTTTAGTAGTTTGTGGTTATCAAATGTAAATTACACTTAAGAATCATTTATCTATAATAATTTACAATTCAAAACCATCTAAAATAAATTTTAAACTGTCTAGGAAAAACAATAAGACCTTTCGGTTAATTTTTTTTCTAGAAGATTGAGTTTTTAAGATTGTGTTTAAAAACAGAGCATTATTGACTTTTCAGATTGCAGTAGTTTATATATAACACAATTTGAAAAATTCGTAAAATTTAACATAAATTATTTTGGCATTAATATTAAACCATTTTGTGTTAACATTTAAAAATATTTTACAATCATACTTAAAATTCTTAATTTTTAAACAGCAAAATTTTTATTTTCAAAACAATAACATTAGAAACTTATTAAATACACTATACAATTTTTCAAAAATAATTTTATAATTATTGAATAAAAACATGCAATTTGTCTTTAATATTTATTTCATATTTATTATCGTTTTAGAGTTTTGGCTGTCAATAGACCTAAGTATTTTCATCATTATGTACAAACAAAAAAAAATCAAAATTTTATATCTTTACATCGAATATTACTATCCCATTATTTTTTATAAAATATCAACAAATGTTATTTGCCATGACAAGTGATCTAATATTAGAGACCATTTTTAAGAGTTGGTTGGGTTTTTATGGCTCAAGTGCCATTTGGCCACTAACTACTTTTAAGATATTAGTCACTATTGGTTGTGGGAAAGTTGATCACTTCTAATTCAATCACATAAAATGATCAAAGTTTTTAAAAAATTCAAGAAAACTTAAAAAGGGTACTAAATAAAACTAACAGTAATAAATATCAAAGAAAAAATCTGCAAAAAACACTTACCCATATTTTAACATTTTCATCAGAACAAATTTACCATACTTGGATTTTACCAAAGGAAGAATTTCATCTAAAAAGAACATAGAAACATGAAGAAAAAATGGCTCAAATATAATTTTTATAAAAAAAAAAATACAGGCCATTTTTTGTTTTTCTAAACTTCAGAAATTTCTTTTGTATAATAAAACTGATATCATGAAATGCAATTTGATTTTTTTTAATTTTAAGAGAATCTTACTTAAGTCCTTATCATTGCACAAAATTGAATTTGTGAAACTCTTCATTATGGAAAAGAACTTCTTACTCAAAATTACAATAGCAAAAGAGTATTGAGTAAAAGTTAAGCAGTTAAGAACAAAACAGAGATATAACCAAAGGAATGGAATTTGGGGTTTGAGGGTGCAATGTTCAGAAATGGACAAGCCTCTCCAGCCGAATATGTGATATCTTAAAGCACAAAATCAAGGGGTTACTATATTTGGAACAAATGCTATCTGCAATTTCAGTAATATAGGTCGATGAGACCTGAATATTTTACCTGTTTCTCATTGTTTTAGGATGTTCTGAATGAAAGTAGAAGACTACATAAAAATAATAAAGGCACAAAATGTCAATTTTTGATGTTAAAAATAAATACTGCACAAAGTGAAGTCTTTATTCTTGGGTGCAGTATTAAATTTGCATAAATAATGTATTAATTCAATTAAAATACTACACAAAAGTCTTTTAATCTTAATGCCTTTCATTCACTAAACCTAGTTTACAATTCAAGATACCTACTTTGAATTTCTTTAAACAGAAGTGAACGATCAGCATCAGATCCCTCCAAAATAACACACTCTAAAACACGCACTGTGTCATGAGCAAAAGTAAACTGAAAACAAATTTTTAATAGCAAGAAAAACAAATAAATGTTGATGAATACAACAAATATAACTAATAACAAAGTGCAAATGTTCATTTCAGACATAACAGCATTTTCTGTACGACACTACGACATTGCTATTTTATAAAGCTGAGTGAATGTTATTTATTTGAATATCCAAATCCATGACAGAAAATAAAAATTTCAACATGAAGTTAGGTACTTGAGCTTCAGCATATTTAATAAGAGAAATAAGAAAATAAGTAGTTCACAATTAACTATTTAATTTTTAAAACATTTTGTGACATTTAAAAATACAATGAAATTACCTCCATAACACGCCCCTTTAGAATATCACAGGTTTCTTTAAGCATTTGTTTCTTGTCTCCTGCTTTGCAATCTTCCCTACAATTAATGAAAAACATTAGGATTTCAGAAAACATTAAGATAACACAAGTAAAAGAAACTTTAAAGTACCTGTCCAAACTTTTTCCATATAGAAAATAATTATATTCAAACTCCAATTATAGGTTTATCCAATGCCTGCCCTTGGGAACAAGGTCATTCTGTACTGCAGATCAATAGAGTTGAATGTTCAGTCTCAACAATAAACATTTGTAGCTTTTGAAAAACACATTTGGTCTTTGTACATGACATTCACTCAAATTCAGCTAACCTCAGAATGGTTAATTACAATTTAAATAACTCGCATAGAACTAAATCATGAAAAGAAAATGTACCCAATTTGATTATATAAAATTTACAGACTAAATTTTCTCTGTACTAGAGGAAAGAAAGAACCAATTACAAAAATACAGAAAAATACATTAATAATAAACTTCATAAATAGCTGCCGTCATTGTCAGTGGTACAAAAGTTATTTTTATCAATAAGAAATATTAAAGTAGAATACACAAATGTTAATACTTCATCAGCTAATATTGGATAGATTTTTCTTAAAATTAACCCAATAGAAATAATATGTATCAAAATAAAACAAAAGGGAGCTCACCTTCGGAAATTCTCCCACAGGCTTTTCAATTTTTGTCCAAATTCAAAATTCTCTGCTTTCCCTTTCTTTTCTAGTTTCATTTTTTTCCATTGTTTTCTAGTCATGTTCTCTGGTTTAATTTTAGGGGTGCTTTGAACTTCAGAATCATCTTTTTTATCAGATTTGTCTTTCTTATCTAGATGAAGAATTTTCCACTGTTTTCTAGTCAAGTTATCTGGTTTGCTTTTCTTCTTTGAAGAATCTTCAGATTCACTTTTTCTCTTCAAGCTCTGAAGTTTTGGAGTCTCACCCTTCTTTTTCATTTTTTTAATGGGACTGTTATCATCAAACTGAGAACTTCGGTGATTTCCTTCAAGGCTGTGTTTCTCAATGTCAACAGTAGTCTCAAGCTTTCTTTTATTACTTTTCTTCATGTCTATCTGAGAGTCAGAATTGAGGTTTTGGTTTTGTGCTTTCTAAAAGAGAAAATGGTATTTTATCAGACATTTACAAGAAAAAACTCATTGCAATAAAATACACCCAATCACTCATTGCAATAAAAAGTAAACATATATATGAAATCTGCTTGCCCAAATTTCAGCATAGCTATTAGCAAAGTAATGCTAGGGGACCCCGATTTGCTACTTTTAAAAATATTTATTTATTGTGAATGAGTGCAATACCTAGCCAGAGGGTTGGAAAAATCTTTTCAGAGGATCATATCTTGCTTGTGGGCTTGATAAAAACATTTTGAGGGCCATTACCTTGTGTGAGGCTAGGTAAACCTGTACGGAGGGATGTATCTGGTTTGTAGGCCTGATAAAAATAACTGGAAGGCCAGTGAGATGGAAACCCCTTTTGGAGAGCTGTCATACAACCCAACCTTCAAAGCAAAATGTATGTGTTTAAAATACAACTAACTACTAATTTTGAACACTGGTACCGATACATGTGATTTGTAAAAGATGGAAGTATTTTAATAGCCAGCATCCAATTTGGAAACATTAACTAGACTATTTGAATTTACCAGTGGCTTTCAGAAAAACTATTAACACTCTGCAATTACTTAGTTTCATTGAAAGTACCAAACTAAAAAAGCAAGTGCATGAGATTAAACAGTTATGTACAAACAAGGGATCATAAAATTATCACTCTTGAAAAATGTTGATTAGTGATGACAAAAATTGTATTAATACTTCAAAACAAGTAATAATCATTCAAAATTTTGTGGCAGTCAAATTTTGCTTCTGAAGCATCAGAAATGTAATGTAGGGATCAGGTGAGGTAAAGTGGGTATAAAAAACAGTGTTTTCAATTTCAAAGTAGAATTTTGCAATGACATGTTTTTAAAAAGTGGTGTTTTCTTGCATTATATACATTGTAAAACATACTGCACATGCTTTATATTTAAATCTATATATTTAGTTAAGTGACTATTTTTATATCCACTTTACTCCATGATATGGGATTAAGTGGGTAAATCGTAGAAGTTATAAAATTATATTAAATGGTGAAAAAATTATTAACATAATATAATAATTCATACATGAAAAAAATTTTTGTTGAATAGGCTCCTACTAAATTCACTACTTTTTGTTCAATGGTTACAATTTTAATGGTCTTCTAAATGTCAAACTTATAATATGTAGCAATATTTTTGAATTCTGTAGCTCAAGATGTACTTGAATAATGTTTGTGTTCAATTCAGTGTAAAAAAACAGTTAAATATTCTACACAATACAAAACATTTATGTAAACCTGAATTTTGAGAAAGATAGAGGTTACATATCAAAACTGTACAAGATTATCAAATGCAAGTTTTGGCAATATATGATTCATTAATTCCAATACCTATTATGCCAACATCCTCCTTTTTCTAGTCTAGATATTTTTTAGAAAGCTTACTTTGAATGAATCTTTCCCAACTTCTGTTACTTGCTATACAAATTGTTGAACTGATTGCCTATGCATTACCCCAGAACCTTGCTTAATATTGCTGCTGTCATTTTTGCTCTTTGGTTCAATATTTTCTTCTGGTTCCGTAACTTTATCTTCACTAAGAGCCTAGGCTAATGTTCCCATGTTTTTCTTTTTACTAGACCTATCTTATCTTTCTTGAAAGAAATGCTCTAGGATGCGAGTGCCTGTTATAATACCTCTTCTATTCTTCTGTACCTTTTCCTTTCTTTCAGTGAATTTTGAGCAGCATTTCTAAAATCAGTTGACAGGATTTGAGAGGGTTGTTAACAAGGTTAATTTCAGGTCCTTTAACAGTGAACATACTTTATCTGACATTTAAGTAGCTCAAAAATTAAATATTACTTCCTGTGAAGCTTGATTTCCTTCATTTTGTGATATACTTATAACACACATTGAACTTCATTCTGGGAAATTAATGCCTTTTCTATCCTCACAATTCTCTGTTCCACAGCCTGCCCATTTACAAAATGTAACATTTCCCTCAAATCCTTTCACAATACAGTCGATTTTAATGATTCACATAACTGCTTCAATAGATGAGAATGTGACCTTAGAAACATTTTGCAAGTTGTTTTTCCCTGTACCATGATTTTGAAATTCCTTTCCATGCTATTTTCAAAGGCATGAAAACCCTATGTAAGGGCTGTAAGGCACGATTTGTAATTTGGGTAATTATAATATTATGCCCTATGCATACATATCTTATTCATTTGATAATTTTGCTGATTTAAAATTATCTTTAGTATAAAAGAACCCCAAAAGTAGTTTTATCAATGTTGTCGATAAGCCTAAAGCTATACCTCACTTCATTTAATAACACCTTGCACTAAAAACGTTGTAATTTCTTTCTTGTTTTTGGAATACCTTAACAAGTCTTATCTGGCTCAGAAGAACAAAAAAATACCTTCAAAAGGCATATGTAAATAGGAAGCTTCCCAGATAACCACAACCCACATGACTGGATCAAAACAAGCAAGAGGACACCAGGAGCAAGATGTTACAACAAAAAAATTTTCGATTGAAAAACATTTTAAAGAACTTAAATATTGTGTAGTGAGTTTAATTTTCGATCTTAATAGAGTTTTTAAATATAAAACAATCAATATTTAACAAGATTCAAAGTGTCCCCAGAGAAGAAATTGTCCTATTTAAAATATGGTAAAATAAAAAGCAAAAATAATTACATGATACACATACATAGATTGAATAGTTTGTTTTAAAAATCACAACATATTTAGATTACTTTATAACATTCCTTCAAAAAAACATCTCCATATTTATTAGTAGCAAATATGAATTATCTGAATTACAAAATTTTCTAAGCTCTTTTAAGATGTTATGTGAGGCTTAATAAGTGTTTTGAAAGGATCATTTCGTTTGGCAACATTTCATAAAAAAGTTTTTGAAAATCATCTCATCAAAGTGAGGGAAAATGCTTGACAAAAATCTTACAAACCTGTTTTTTTACAGAAGCACCAGAATTTTTCCACAGCTTTACACTCTTAGGTTTTTCAACAGGATTCATTTCATGCAAATTCTGCTGAAATAAATTTTTTTAACTAACAATAAATAATGAAAGCTTATTTTGGGTATAAACCCAAAATTAACAACTAGTCAAATATGTACGTCATGAGGAGTACTGATAAATTAATACAAACTCTGCTTTTAAAAATCTTGCTATTTATACATATATATCTTGCATAAAATCTTGCTATTTATACATATATATCTTGCATAAAATCTTGCCATATATACATATATATCTTGCTACATATATACAGTCAAACCTCATTAAGACCAACTCACTTAATATGAACTAAATTCCAATCCCTGTCAAAATGTATATATATTCAAATAATATTAATTCATTCATTTAAGAATTCGGGTTACACTAATCTCCAGTAAAGATGAACAAATTTTCATAACTTAAGGGCAAACGGTTTCAAATTTCATTGAAATCAGAAAAGGTCAGGTTCAATACCTTGATGTGTTGATTTGTCATGGACTGACCCTATATCCTTTCTAGAGTTTTATTCTTCACTTACTATTGGCATTCTATTATAGCTTCTTAGAAGATTTAGGTTGATAAAAAATGGTTTGATAGAATGCATTGAACATTGAAACATGCATCTAATGAAGAGGTTCTGCACCCAACAGACTTGAACGAAAATATGTCTTACTTTCGAGATCCAACCAACTTTCAAAACCCTTTAGCCATTTACAATGTTCCTTTACTAAAGGTCTAGTTTATCATTCTATAATTCTTTTTTGATGCACAAGGACTAATTAGACTTCGACATGCAACTTAAAATGGATTCCAAGCATCATACCCAAACTGGGATTTGAAACAAGCCAAATTTTGAGCCAGCTGAACCAAGGGCTAAGCAATAACCACTTTGCAACTAGGCCAGTTCATAACTAAGGAAAATTTGCCAATTTTTTCAGGGAATAATTTTAATTACATCTCAAATGTTACACAAGAGCCTTTATCAGATGCACTTCAAAAAATTTTTTAAATAACTTTAGTAACATTACACGCTTTATAAAAAGAAAATTAATATTTTTACTTTGATATTTAGCTTGCTAGTTGAACTAGGTTCAAGCGTGAGTTAATCCATCACAAAATATCGTGCGTTATGCTCATATTAAGCTTATTTCAACAGCACAAGAGAAATATAGACACAATTTTCAATGTGAGAGCAACGACAAATTAAAAACAGTATTTCTTCGAGGCCAACTTCATACAAACGGAGTAACCAAATTGCAATCCGTATATTTAACAACTAAACTTGGTTCGAAACTTTCGAATTTGCTTTTGCATGGAGTTCAACGAGCATTACAACGCACTGTCACTTAAAACAGAAAAAGGTTTTCATTTTATTATAGAAAGTTTTACACTCAGTAATCATACCAACTGAACCTCATCACTATAAAACATACTAAAAATTCAAGTTTTTTTTCTGCTCTGTTCTACACTAAATGAATACTTACAAATTCGAGAAACACCAAAATCGGAACAGTTAATTTTTAATTGAAAACGTTAAACTTCTAAAAACTTAAGCCATTCACTTTTTCACGTTGGTTTGTTTACAGTTAGCGAATTGAGTTGTACTACAGCTTATTCCACTAAAGAAAAATTGAAAAATGGCTCACTTATAAATCGTTACCATACAGACCACCATGATGAAAATTGGACGAATGGCATTTCAGGAACAGATGACGTGGTATCGTTGCCACCGAATTTTTGATGTCCCTACTGGCGAGGAATACCTCGGCGCGGTTTCTTATCAAAAAGGCGATAGATGATTCAACAACGGTTACACTACGCATGAATAATTCTTGAACACTTAAATGTGTGCAGCTGAGGCGACGAATGATATAACAGAATCGATTTCTGAAAGACTCGATTCTGTTATATCATTCGTCGCCTCAGCTGCACGATGGACGCAACAACGAAAACATTCGATTCGCTGCTAAAGGTTGCCAAGAGATAATACGAAAGAAGCCAAAAGAAAAGTATAGCCAACTCCTCTCAAGAAGTAAAGGTGAATGACCAGAAGGGCCATCCAATCTGCGATGGCAACAAAATAGCAGCTTAAGATTTCCTGAAATGCGTATCTACCGGGAAAATTACTTTGTTCATAAACGAGCAAGAGAAAAATGTTCTGTCGTGCAAATTAGAATTCACTTTATTAATAAATCAAGCAATATTTTAGATGCTTTTAGTTGCTGACTAATAAGAAAATTGTAATATTAGTAGTTAATCTGTCTCGAAAATTAGTAACAATTATTAAAACTGCTATGTAAAATAACAGTTTAATAAATAACAATTTAGCTCATCTCTACAAGTCTGTTGGCTTGAAATAGCACAATAAGATCCGCATTTTTAGTCAAATTCATGGGACGAAAAGAAATGAGCAATTCAGTAAGTGTCAAGATTGAGAGGTAACTAGTAACTCAGTAAATAGCTACCCTGTGAAGTAACCAACCGGATCAAATACTGAACTGAACAGAAGTAATCACATAGTATTTGTTTGTGTTTTTATGTTTGATTCGTATGCACATTCTTTATAAAAAAAATACCTTTTATTCACAAATTTCGAAAAGAAAGCAATCATCTGTCTTCAGTGTTTTTTGTCGAAGCATGCTTTTGTTTTAAAAAAATTCATTAGCCCTTTTCTGAACCAGTTTCTCGTCAACGATGTTGAAATTATCAAGGTATTTTACTCGAGGATTTAAAAATCCATTTGTGTTTACCTCAAGATGCATAGAAACCGACGCATCATCCTCTATCACAGAACCCAGCATTACTCGACCACCTTTACCATTAATAACTTCCCGAGAACTTCAGTACAAAACTAAATTCACCGTACCCCGTCAGGCTTGGTTATGTAACATGGATACCGTTGAAGAAGAAAAACTGGGTTTACTGGATCTGCATCCATCCGTTTTCGCTACCATGCCAAGATTCGATGTTATTTTTCACAACTTAAATTGGCAGAAGAAATATCATTTCATAGATTTTGAGACCGAACCCTCTCGAGCAGAAATGAGGGGCGGCGGTCGAAAACCATGGCCCCAAAAAGGAACCGGAAGAGCTAGGCATGGCAGTATCCGCTCTCCAATATTCTTAAAAGGTGGAAAAGCACATGGCAAGAGAGGACCCAAAACTGCTTTTTTCATGTTACCTATGCCTTCAAGAATCAGTGGATTAGTTTCACTCCTGACTGTCAAATATTACCAGGACGATCTGGTGATAGTTGATTCACTAGACATCCCTTTAAAGAAGCCTGAATTTATTGAACAACTTATTGAAAGTAGAAAATGGGGATTATCTGTTCTCTTTGTAAACGATTGCGATGTCATGCCAGTGAACATTAGTTTGGCCACAGAAAAGATGGAATCTGTTGCTCTTATGCCATACTATGGACTTAATGTATACAGCATGCTCAAATATGATACATTGGTTCTTACTTTGGGAGCATTGAATAAGATAGAAGAGAGACTGTTGTTTAACTTGAACAGAGCCGACATACGTGATTTCAAGGGTTTTGATAGGTTCAATGTTAACCAAACTGTCTTAATAAATAGCACATGACTTGGACACAAAATATTGTACCAGTAAAAATTATGCTGTTGTATGATAGTGACTTATTAATAAATGTGCTTGAAAATAAACTGCAGACAATTGTGCTTTTATGTGGTTTGCTAAACTGAGTCTTCCACACCTATACTGGGCCCAGTACCAGATTAGATAATGAGCCTGACATGAAATCCAAATCCGTATTACTACAACTAAATGTTTAACTTGCCCAAATACAACTTTTTCTTTTGCATCTAGTATGCCCTTGGCACACAAATCAGATTTGTAGGTGCAGCTGGATGTTGCTAATGGTCCCCCTGTTAAGAGTAATGGAGGCTTACCCACTGGGTGCTCCTTCACAAATAGCCCAGCAGTTTGCCCCTTGTAATGCGAAAAGGTCAGTGGGCGAGTATTAGAAATCAAAAAGGTTAAATCTTAGTATACAGTATTAATGTCAGCTTCATTCCAAATTAACAGTAACAATTCTAATCTGTATTTCATTGGTTTCTTTGGCAAATGTTTAACCCTTGTAGTGTCTACTGCACTGATACTTGATTTTAGCAAGATTAAATGTGCATTAATCAGCATTTTTTTTAATGTTTTTCACAGTTGGTGTTAAAATTACCAATTTTTCAATTTACCAACAGTATTTAACTATGATAGCTTGCTGGAGAATCAGAAGTGAAAGAAATAAAAAGCCCAAAATTGAAATTTTACCAACCTAGAAAATAGATCATGATGATTTTCAGATATCAAAAACTTCATGTTTCCCAATACCATTTGGGGAGCCTAAGCTGTTCCATAATAGGAAATTAAATTAGAATGAAGTTAAATTTTATGTAAAAATTTTTTTTATTCCAACGTTTTGTATTTTAGAACTCTTATAAGTATAACATTTTATTTTACTTTGTGTATGTAGGGTGTTTTTGTTTTGTTTCACCAGTAACCAGATTGAAATGATTATATTAACATTGGAAATCATTACTACATAGAAAACCTAATGTAATTTATAAATACTTTAATATATCATATTTTCTAAAATGCCTATATATAATACCTTGATATTACAATAATAGGTGGGAAAATCCTGAAAGGATACTTGCAATGAGAATGTAATTGAATATACAATCTGAGATGTCCAATTGATCTGTACTAGTATATCTAGGTGGATATAGAGCATAGAAATCTACCACAAAAATTATCAGCTTTTTTTCTATAAGTTACCTTTTAAATAAGTAATAAATTTGAAAATTTAAACTAGATAATTGTAGCATCAAATGTATAAATATCAGACAGTTAAATCTGTTAGTTTATTTTTATTTTCTTTAGTACTTTTACATACTTTGCATTTCACTTTTCATAATCAAATACATATTTAGTTGTAAAAATATCTGAAATTGGAATTTTTTCTAAATTCAATAACCTTTAACATGCTAGGTAGCAAAGAATTTAAGTATTTTTCAGACAGATTAACAAATTTATAATCACTTATTTTTAAAGCACAGAAAGTATAAATTTAAGCAATAGCTTGGCTAAGAGGGGCAGATTTCAGAAATATTGATACATGTGGTTTAGTTGGAAAAAAATATTTGTTTTTCGCTCAATTTTATTGCTACGAATTTCTTCAGTATGCCTGCGAAGTGAATGCTTCCATTCACTTAAATTTTTAGAATACAATACGAGGGTGGTCTGAAAAGTTCTCGGCCTGATAGTAAAAATGACAATTTATGTTTTTAAAACCTTTTTATTTTTCAACATAATCTTTAATATTAATACATTTCATCCAGCGGTGTTCCAGTGCCATTATCCTGTCTCTAGTGTTCCTTCGGAAGTGCTGCAAAGTACCCATTTACAGCAGCAATTGCTTCTTGATTGGACGTAAAACGTTGACCAGCAAGGAAGATTTTGAGTTTTGGGAAGAGATGGAAGCCAAATCAGGAGAATAGGGTGGATGTTCCAGCACTTCATAGTGCAAACCTCTCAATTTTCCCATCGCCAAGACACTTTTGTGGGCAGGTGCATTGTCCTGATGGAAGATGATTTTTTCTTCTGCGAGCCGGGTCTGTTTTCATGAATTTTTACATCCACTTTCGTTAGAATAGTAATAGTTATTGTTTTACCTTTCTCAAGATAGTCGATCAACAGAATTCCTTTTGCATCCCAAAACACTGATGCCATGACCTTTCCTGCCGATGGCACCGTCTTTGCAGCTGAAGAACCGGCTTCTGCCCACTGCTTGGACTGTTGTTTCGATTCTGGTGAATCCATTGCCACATATCGACGCAGAAAATCACTCTTTTTCGTTAAACGCTCCAAGCACTGTTTGGAGAGTGTCGTGCGAATGCGTTTTTGATCTGCAGTGATCACGCATGGCACCCATCTAGCACAAAGCGTTTCCTTGTGTGAAATGTAACCGACGCGTTCTTTTGACATCCCTACAGTATTAGCAATTTCATGCACCTTCGTACGCCGATCTTTCAAAATCAGATTGTGCAATTAAATTTTCATTTTTTCTAATTTTCTTCATTTCGGAAAAAGTCAACTTCAAAAAGAAAGTTTTTGTACTCAGAAATTATGAACTCGGAACTATACTTTTTGGGACCTGGAGCAAATGAGACTGATGCCCACTGTCCAAAACAAATTTACATATTCAAAATGAAGATAGTATACTTTAAAAATTAGGATAAAAATAATATTACTTAGTGTCAAAATTTTGTTAATGAATTGTGTTCATACTATTATTTTTAATTCCAATTAATTGACTGCATCAAAATTAACAAAAAGCAGTTTTATTAATGAATCTCCAGGACAAGAAAAGGTGCTCCCTGTCTTGTTCTACAGTTCGCACTTTTTCGATGATTTCCGGTGTGGTTGCACTTTTCGGACGTCCTTCATGTGGATCATCTTGGACGCTTTCACGCCACGTTTAAACTTTGCTACCCATTTCTTCATGGTGGAAATTGAAGAGTCACCATACACATTTACGATCCTCAAATGAATTTCTGTCGGCTTTAAACTTTTACAAAGAATTTTATCACTGCACGATACTCGCTTTTTTTCCATTTCCAACAACACGCACTGCAACTGATGGCTGGAATGACTTGCAATTGCACATGGCGTCTACTAACAGTTGTGCCAACATGAGGGGAAAAAAATCATGCGAGTCGTGCTGCCATCTATGGGCGATGCCGAGAACTTTTCAGACCACCCTCGTACTTAAAAGTGTGAGTGTATGTTCATGTAGCTTCCTAACTAATGCAGCCCAAGTGAACTTCCTACTTACATTTTGAAGGAATAAAAAACAGGTTCCCATTCTTTTTATAACTAACTTTAAAAAGCGTACAATTTCAAACGGCATCAACTTTAACTTTACAAAAGCACAAAAAGAAAGCTTTCGTTTGAATGATTCCAATGAGTGGTTGTGATTCCAATTTATCTGATGTACAAGACCATGGAGTGTTTTAAAATCGATCATGTGTTGAGAAATCTTTATAATGAATGTTCATTCCTTAAACATTTTGTTCAACACTTGGTAAAAATGTTATTCAACAATGATTCCGAATTTGAATTAAACCATGTCACAAGTATGCGCATTTGAAAAAATACCGAAGCATACAATTACAAAAGTAAAGTAGAAAAAACTCGACACTGGGTGAAGAATCATGATGGGAAGAGTCAACGGTCTAAGGGTGAAAGTTGGTTCATGAGGTTTCATGGCATTGGCCAAGCTGCACCAAACATCAAGTGGGCATACACAAAAGGAAAATTTTACTGACACAGGAGAAATACACGCAAATAGAAAGAAACAAATGTAATGTCAAGACAAATCAATAACAGCAGTGTTAGAATAGAGCAAACTTCCCTAAACAATGCTTGTCTTAGCAGTCAACCACTTGACATTATTGCATATCGTGACCAGGAGCAGGCCTTCTCCCTATGACCTTGGCTCACTATTTCTGTTCAGCGTTTTCATTTTAGTTGTTGCATAATGTACTTTAAAATGTACAGTTCCTTTATTTACTTTTTAATTTCAAAATCAGATTCTTTTAGCTGTCGCCTTCTAACTTGAGTTTTTACTATACCAATTGACTTAGACAGCAAGGTTAAAAGTAACTGCATCTCTCCTCTACCTTCTTCGTTTGTCCCTACTTCAAGCAGTTTTGTTAAGTCATTCCATTCAATGCAACTCAGAAAATACTACTTTAAAGAAAATATGACCAAACACAATTACATATATAAATTAACCCTCCAAACAAATCTGAACAGCTTAAAAAATTCAGGTCAAGTACAGACCAGAGAAATTACCACATGGCTAGCTGCAGCCTCAAAATATTTGGACAGGCATCTCTCCGTAAAATATTTCGGGTTTGCCACCTGCTGCATAGAAACCCCTGTGAACTGCACTCAGGCATGCCACCTGGAGTTAAAGCACCTAAATGTTGGCAAAATACTTCGAGACATGCCTATATTTAGTTTATACAGTAACCACTTGATAAATTCTACCCTCATTTGGCTATGTTGCTATTTACTTATCCCACTCATTTCTATAAGTATTCAAACTAATTAATCACTTGATATTTAGTGTTTATTTTAATGCTTGCAATTTCTGAATTTTTTACAAAAAATACACTCGTCTGCAGAGAAAGAACGATTCTTACACTCAGCAAGTTAAATGAACCAACTTTCCCTACATAAAGGTAGGTAGATGAATTCACGTTGCACTGGAGCAACACAACATTCTATTTATTAGCAACAGTCCATGATCAATCTCAAAGGGAATTCCCTAAGACATGTGGGTTTCAATTTCTCCAGAGAATCTGAATACCTAAATGAATAGGTAATTTTCATAATTTTGGTTTTATTTACCTAATGCCAGTACTTAAATATTGGTATTTCTAGCTGTAAATTTCAAAATAAACATTTTGACATGGTGTGGCCATAATCATGATCCAACAAGTGTTAAAAGAAATGAAAAACAAGTAACTGCAGATTTAAAATTCAATTTATTTTCTATATATATTTATAACTTCATTGCAGGCTAAGAAAATGTACAATGATTCTTTTACACAACAAACAGTCAGAAAACAAATTGCTTTTTCAATAAGAAAAACTCATAACACAAACTTCACATATGCAAATACTTTTAAACAATTCAATCAATGCCATGCTGATTAATTGTATATTGATTTGATGCAGCATGCAACCAGGTAAGAAACATTATAAATTTTGAAAAGGCATAATGGAATGTGTGTAATATAAAAGGTCTAGCTTCAGTTTTTCCATAAAGATATCCCCAGGTTTCATACATTTTAAATCTCTGTAAATAAATAATTGTGTACTGCTCATAAAAAATATTAACAATAACGATTTCATGAAGACAAATAAAAAACAAAGCTTCCGAACTTTCAAAATGTGTACATGAAATTATGGTATTAGAAAAGAAAACATTGTCCCATCAAAAAAGAATGTAACTTTTTGAATTAAAGGACTTTAAAGTTGAACTCTGTATGCTCATTTTAAAATTTTCACGTGTTTCTGATTTTACCAGGAACATAATTTCTGTCAATTGAAGGACTTTGGAGAAACATGTGAAGGCAGCGTTCATTTTGAGCCAAAGGATGACCTGCAACCCTAAAATAAAAGTTCCAGGTATTAATTTCTCAAAAGTTACACACATCTGCAATAAAATTTCATTACATAAGAGATACAAGTTTAAATGTCATAATTAGACAACTTGGCATTTCAATCCCTATTGAGATAGGTAAGTTGGCATGGCAATCGTCTTAAGTTTCTTTGATTCTAAAACGTTAAAATCGCAGAAACTTAGACAATTTCATAAGATCTATTATAACTGGTGTGCATGACATATTAGTATGAATAGGTAGTTTTGATAAACATTTTTGTGGCAATGATTCTGGCATGCTTTTTTTGTTTCCCTCCCCAGCTATAAACACTGTTTTGGTGGCAGACTGTCAGCTAACCAGTAATTCTTTTTCTAAACGTTTGGGATGTCTGATACCTTACAGAAGTGATGCATTGAATAGGGACATAAGGTCCGTTTCTTTCCTGATGGAGAATAGAGAGGATGGGTCAAAGGGGCAGTCTCACTCAGAGGGAGTACAAAGATTGGATGATATGGATTCAGGAATAGTGAAAGTTGCTATTCTGAAAATGATTAGACAAAGATATTTAGACAGTTTGACATTGACATAGACCTAATGGTGCACCTAAATACCTGTATGCTCGTAAATTGAGAAAAAAAACATGTACCTAGCTAATGAGAATTTTTTACATTCTTTTAGATATTTAGATCAAAATACAGTGTAAAAACCATGCAAAAACATATACTTGTATTGTAAAAGCTATATGCAGAAAATGCACCTTGACAGAAGTGAGTTGTACCGATTGCTTCAATGCATGTAAAACTGAAATTAAATAAAATCAGGTCAATGATAAATTTTGAATTTGAGTAATGATCTATCACATCAGAACTTAAAACATTATATCAAATTTGATCCAGCACTCTAACATGGAGTCGCACTAGCCCCTTCTGTCTTTCTAGTGTTAAACATCCATCAGAACTTTTCTTTGCTTCAAATAAGTGTCTCAATCATCTTTTGAGTGTATGGCAATAAACTCCCACATGCCTCAAGTTGCTATTTGGAAAATTCTGTTCAGCCACTCTTCCTTTTTAATGAAGTTCTTGTCTACAACTCTACATCTTGCACTAAAATTAATGGATAAATCTAGAACACTTTCAGCACTAGTTTTGTGAAATTGTTTATACATCAGACAGTGAAGTGGTTGCATTTCATGGCTTGGATAGAATTTATGGCTCAAGAGCTGGATCAGTCATGATGCACTAGGGACCCAAGGTAATATAAAAAGTATAACATCAAGAAAGACCTTTTCAATTTTGTGATTATACTAAAAACCAATATCCAAAATAAACAAAAATAATTTTTCATGTGGGTCTTGCTTAAAGAGAAATTAGAGATTAAAATCAGTGTTGAAGTGGCCTTGTAGGTGAACTTAAAAATTTGAATAGTCACTTAAAATGTATTCCATTGCACCATTGAATTTGAAAGCAAGATATTTGTGCATCCCCCTCTTGTGGCATACCCTTAGTTTGTTCTCGTATTGTTTTGGTAAAATTTAAAATATTTTACAAATGAATGAATGCAGTTCAATTTGAGGTTGGCTTGTTCCTCCCATGAATACTACCAAGAAAAAATAACGTTGTACCGATTTTAAAATACTGAATAAAGTATTGTTTCCCTGAGTGGGCACTGAAGGAATCGTGAGGAGCAAGAGTGAGCAATAAGATGCTCAAAAATTTGTCGCTTAAAATGTTTTAAGCAAACACTTATCCACATGACCACAGGCACTCACTACAGTGATGCATTGTTGCAAGAATTATACATTGTAAAACGAAAGCCAGAGTTGATCAGTCTAAACACAGGTCGTAACAAGCGAATGTTAGCATTTAATCATTTGCGCACATTTCTGACATAAGTTTTAATTGCATTTGCATCATCCTGTTTAGTTGAACGTGGTAACAAGCATTTTAACAAAAAAGATGAACCAACTGCAAATAGTTGACTGGAGATTCAAGGATGCTCCAAACGAAAATAGAGCCTTGGTAGCATAACACTAGGCTCATCCTTCTCATTAGTGATTCTTAATTTTACTGATTTGATTAACATTCAATTGAAATAATAGTGGGTGGAATTTTGTATGTTTATGTACAATTGTTTTGTAATATTACTTAAATAGTTTTATAATTGAAGTTTTAAGTTTTATTTCTGAACTAGCTTTTTGAAATTCTAAAATTACACAGCCACAAAAATGTTTAGGTGAAATTCAAAAATTACTGGTACAGCTACACTTGGAATTTTTTTCAGCCAAGATAGTTTTCCAGAAGGGACACCCAAAAAAATTGTCTTTATTAAGAGGTTGAGTCAAAAAGATTTGGGAACTACAAGTTAAATAAATGCAAAATACAAAAACACATTCAAATCATATATATAAGCAATAGTTCTCAACATTTTCAACACATTAACTTACATAGAGTATCAAATTGTGAAATATAAACTTGGAGTGTTTAACATATCAGTCTTGCATAGGTCGGATACAAGTCCTACAATCTGCAGATCTGGTGATGTAGATGGGAATGGCAAGACCCCAAACTAAGATAAGTATTTCTCTAACCATAATTTAGTGCATCAAGATTTGTGTGGCAGTGCATTGTCCTGTTGAAAGAGTTGTCCTGCTATAAACCCATGAGAACTAAAGCAGGACATGAATGGGTGTAAATTGTCAGAAGGGATGCACATATAGCATTTACCTGTCAGACGTTTGTAGACCTACCAGGGATCTCATTGAATGCTAGTAAAACAAACCCTATACCTGTACGGAGCCACACACCACAGGGCCTGTACAATCCCGTTGACATGCGAAATCCATGACTTTATGGGTTTCCTCCACACTGATCCTTCCATCTACCCTAAATGGTTGGAAACATGACGTCAGACCAAGATACTTGTTTCCAGTAACAAGTATCCAGTGGCGGTGTTCCAGAGCTCAGACAAGGTGCTTAGCTGTGTGCCATTAAGGGTACTCGAGTTCGGCGTCAGCTCCTAAAGCACATATCTCTGAGAGAATGTTGCAGTCCTCACACTGATGTTTATTGAGAGTCCAGCATAATTCTAATGTTATTTGAGGCATTGTTGCACACTGATTTTTCTTGTGAAACGATTCTGGCAACTCAATGCTGGTTACATTCAATCTTTTTACAGCCACACTGCTGTCGTTAAGTTACAGGTTTTGCCAGATTCTTTTAGTCACTGTACACCATTGAAATGGTAGAATATCAAAATCCAAACTTCTCCACTACCTCAAAAATGTTGAACCATCTCACAAGTTCCAACTATTAAGCCACATTGAAAATCAAATGACAAACTCATTTGTGGTTTTCGATGATTTGTGAAGTCAAGAATGGCAAACTCATTAAATCATGAGTTTGTCATTCTTACTGCAGAAAAAGCTCTAGATGCTTCCAAGGATGTCTATTATTTTATATATGCATTGGTAGATGTAACTAATGACGTGTATAGGTGGCGATGCAAGTATTTTGCATCTGTACCAATTTTTCTGGTACTTGAGCGTATTACATAAAGTGGGATGCTTCCAAAAAATTATGTGACGTCAATTAAATATCAAGTATTAATCTACAAATTAAATGTGCCAGGTAAAGTACTTTTTAAGAGAATAATTAGTATTAAGCCAGTTTGGAAATGAAACGTCTCAAGATTTCCACATGTAAAGATAAATTCAATACTTATTCTTATCAATTCTTATCATCAATGCACAAAATTAACTAGTGAAAGTCTTTTAAACATTTTATAGAATTGAAAGTGATGTTTAGGTTTTTAAAGCATTAATCACTCACTTATTGATAAAACCTTCAAGTCCTTTTCTTCTATCTTCAATAAATTCATCATCATAAATGCCATCATCCCCTCTCATCGGAAGTTGTCTTTTCCATGCTTTTCCAGGAAGAGGTGGGACAACAATCTATTTTAAAATATACATAAATTAACGATTTATCATAAGACAGATTTCAAAATATTTCAACTATTTTACCTTCAAATATCATTAATTTACTTTTCGAAGCAAGTACCCCAGGGTCAATACTAAATTTTCTGAATAAAAATTGTAATCTAAATATTCTACAAATTATTATAACAGTTTAAATTATTTTGAATTCTGAAAATCTGCAACAGAAATATTAAAGAAAATTCAAAATTAGAAAAGTACAGCATCCACAAATACTGACCGAGTTTAATATAATATGGTTAGATGGAGAAAAAAGTAGAGTAATAAAAATATCTTTAATAAAGTTTTGTTTTACACAAGTTTTAAAAATCTACATAACTAGACTGCCCATTTAGCCAATAGAATACAACAGGACAAGCAATTTTCATTTTTATCAATTGCATTGTTCATGGAATGGTTTTAAAATTATTACAACTAGCAGATCCACTCATATTATCTTTAAATTAACTTTCTTAATTGCATATCTGAAGATGGCAAAGTGTAGTATTTCATTTTATTTTAAACTATTTATATTGAATATAGCATCCTATTCAATAAATGAAATTCATACTTCTAAACAAGACAAAATTATCAAAAAAATACATAGCACATTGCATACTCTAACTGATGTTAATTCTTATTTCCAAAATATATGGCAAATAGCACACCTCAGTAATGTTATCACAATTAGATTCTGAACTTCCACTTTCATTTCATCCCATTCCCTTGTTCAAAGGCGGTTTGCCATTTTTTGATGCAAAACCCATTTAAACTCGCATTTCTTTTCTGCTTTTTCCTATTTTCTTTTCTATGGTAATGATTTCTATCTTCCAGACTTTTCACTGCTTTCTGTAAACAGACTGCTGAAGAATTTCATTCGAGTGGCAAGCTCTCCAGTGTAGTTTTGTAAAATTTGGCAGCTAAACTAAGCAGTAAGATTACAAATTAATCCAATTATGGTCGGTTTTATATTGTTTACATATATCCATTTAACAACGAACAAACTTTGATTTCTGTGCCACATATATTAGCGAAATATAGATTGTTCTAATACTTTTTAAGTCAAGTTGCAGTCAATTTGCATAGATTACTGCAATAATTTACTTAATTTTTTATTCCTCAAAATGAAACTTGTACATAGCAACCAATTAAATGTTCTTAAAAAGTGAATGTAATAGTACTAGTTGAAACAAAATCCTTAAAGGACCAGAGGTGGAGATGTCGAATCCAGGGCACTGGCGATTTATCACCAAACATGGTAATCTTAATGTTTTGATCTAGCTTTATGGCAACCCTTTTTTTAACGAAATTGCGATATAGTATGTTCTATGATTTGTGTGGTTTGAAGCATTGATTTTGAAGCGTTGGTTAAATTTGTATTTTTTCCGTTGGAGTTTCAAAATTTTTATTGCTATCTTTTCAAGTAAGTGGCACATTTCTATTGATTTATTTTGTTTTTTAATTTTTTAATTAGAAATTCAATTTATTAATTATCGTTCATGATATTATAGATTTACTAGCCGCTCAATAACCTTTGATTAGGTATGGCAGTGGATGGTTTGACTGGACGCATAAATGCATATTTTTTTGGAAAAATGTATGATAAATGTTTAACGAATCCGGAGAGCTTGAAAGTGATTGAATGGTGCCAGAAAGTTGGTTTGATTGCAAATAGTGTGAAATGTCCAGAATGTGGGAGTGAAATGACTTTAAAATACAGAAAGGATGTAGGCGATAGGTACGAATGGTTGTATAGAAAGGGTGGACATAAGCGAAAGCAGTCGGTGTGAAAGGGAACATGGTTTGAAACAGTAAATTGCATATGTGTAAAATTCTTTTGATTACGTGGTACTGGGTGAATGAAACGCCAATTAAATGTGTTATGAATGAAATGGATGTGGCGACCCATACGATGACTGATTGGTTTAATTTTTATAGAAAAGTGTGTGGATGTCAAATTTTTATTAAAATTTGTTAATTTTTGTAAAAAATTGTTTTAATTTTTTATTAATTGTTTTAATTAAGTTTTATTAATTTTTGTAAATAATGGTTTTAATGTTTATTAATTGTTTTAATTAATTTTTATTAATTGTTTTAATTAATTTTTATTAATTGTTTTAATTAATTTTTGAAAACAAATTGTTACAATTTTGAACCCTGACAAACGTAATTAACAATTGGACCGTAAGTTTTATTTTTCTTTACTTTTTACTGCTTTTTTATGAATTCCTTATTTTTACTTCCTGATGTAACAAATTGAATCGGCAAGTTGGCTGCCATACTGGTGTTGGATGCCATCTTGATTAGGCGACAAAAAGTGCTTGGCGACAAACATGCCCCGGATTCAACATATTTACCGAACCAGATATTAAAATAAAAGAGGAAAACAAAATCAAGTCCACCTAAATAATCCACACGTTGTTCCATAAGCTGAAATTCTGATGAAAATTAGTATGAAGTTGAGGGTGCACTGTGTTTAAAATGTTTAATCCCAAGTAGGTGATTAACACACACAAAACATAGTAGTTCTACTTATTGTAACCTGTACTGTTAAATTTTTGGCCCTTATTCAGTACTTTTAGTTTATGCGAGGCTTTATTTCCTGAATTCTTTTTGCAATATATTTATTCAGAATGAACAATCTTTTATATCTGACGGGCAAGAATAGAACTTGCAGCAATCTTTTGAAAACATACTAAAGGACACCCAATTTTTCAGCAATACCAAATTGCACACAAGATTTTAAAATTAATGTGTTAAATCTTAGTTATTTCATTATCCATTATTACATTATTTGAATCAAATTGCAATGAAGTTATCTTTAATCATTTTATTTCAATAAGTATGAATGCGACTAGATTAATTAATACTTTAATATGTGAAAACACATTAAACTCATTAACACAAAATAGATAAAACAAACTTCTGCAATTAGAGAAATGTCTATGTGATACTTAAAGAGAATAGATTATGTACAGTAGATTTTAGGCATAAAAACACTTACCTTGCTGTCCCTTTCTAATTCATTCCTGAGCCATTCAAAGTCACTATAGCGTCTACGAACACTTGAATCTTTCAGTTGAAACACAGGCAGATTAGTCTATCAAAAAAAAATTATACATAAATATTTTTTCAAGTTTTTTTTATATTTATATTCATTGGATTTCAGAACTTAACATTGTATTAAAATTAAGTTTTTTAACTTCATTAAAAAGCTCAAACTGATCTTGAAAGGACTAAATGCATTTTAATTTGAATCAGTTACACAAGTTTTTCTTTAAAAAAATTAAAAGCTGATAAATACCTTGCAAGTTAAATACTAGAATATCTGTACTTATGGGGAAAACTTTTAAAGATACTATGCTAAAAACAAATTCATACTTCTGAATGACTTCAAAAAGTTATGTCTAGTAGTATTTGCATTTCATCTTTACAAGTAGATATGGTATAGGAATTCATCATGCATGAAGTACGACCAGTTTCAGGGGGCGTTGATCAGTAAAGCAAAGAAAATAATTTCATTTATTAAATACTTCAATTTTAAAAGTCATTGCAAGTTACAGCATCACACATATGTTCCATAAAAATCAAATGATACTTTTCCACACCCCTGTTGATAAGACAAATAAGCTATAATATAAATAGCTTAGTGCTCATGCACTATAATCAGCACCATGTCAGATTTACATGTTAGAGTAAATACTTAAAAAAGGTAAATTTTAGTTTGACTTATTTTTGGGCCCTTTAGTTTTAAAACTCGGATTGATAGCATTAAATCACATGTAAACACATCAAATACACAACCCATAACAGAAATTTTAATCAAAAATTCGGGCAGCTGATGAAAAACAATCTTGTCAGAAGAATGATAAACAAGTTTACTTTGTACTGTTGACATTGCCTCAGTATATCATCAATTCACAGAACCCAAGAATTTCATAGGACATAACAAGCTTCTTAATTCAACGAATAATTGTTAGAAAAAGGTGAAAGTAAAACTGACTTGTGACAAACCAACAGTGAATACGTATGAAAATATGTTAAATTAGTAAATACTTGAGAATAACAAGTTTCTTGCCTATCAAAACTGGTTGTACTGTCTTGAAAATTTCTAAAATTTATCTTACCGTTAATCGTACTTCGTAATCTGTATAACGTTTTCGGGCTACACCGTGAGTAATTGGATTGAGTACATCAATTTCAAGGAAATTTGCAGGCGCTGCATAGGCGTCATCTAAAGTTTGTTTTTTAGGCTGAAGTCGTCGCGTCGCATCCTGGGGAGGACCTTCGGTCGTTCCGTCCATCATATTTAGAAAATTCCAGTAAAAGGCTAAATAGATGACAATATTTCAGAGCAGTGGACCCGAGGTGTAATTTTTCCTCAGGAAAATTAGTCACTCGCTGAAATCTGATTGGGGGCGTTTGATTGTATGATTGTTGCCAATTCTCAACTGCTAAAAGTAGATATTTTGGATGACATAACTTTCCTTGTTTCGGGTAGCCCGGTTTGTAGAGTAAAGGATTAGCAACCGGAGAGTTGCGAGTTCGAATAGGAGACTGGTGCACGTTAAATCTGTCGTGGCCTCAAATGTCCTCACGTTGGCGTGGTGTGGAAGTTTGGAGAGTGGGGTGCCAGCTCAAGTGTTGCCTCGTCATCTGACCGTGGTTCAAAATTGCGTTGTGTTGTCCTCGGATCTTTCCATTTGGGATTGATCCCTGATCGTCGCCAATGGCCCATTGTGTTTCTCCAATGTGAGGTTAATTAAAATACCAACCTACCTTCCTACAGTTTCTTAAGTTTGGGGATTGATCCCGGACAGTCACCAATAGCACATTGTGTTGCTCGAGTGCTACGTTAATGAAATGCATACCTACCTTCCAACCAACGTATTGAAAATGGGTAATAAGCAAACCTAAAAGTAAAGATGTTTCTTAGCAGAATGTTTTTAACCGAACAACAGAACCATTTTTTTTCCTCTATGAGGGAGCTGAAGTCTGCTTGGTTGATTGGAGAACGAAAGTATGTGTGTGATTGACCTCGTGAATCGTCTTGTAATAAATTCTTCAGACCGAAAACAACACATTAAGGGGCAGATACAACTCAGCAGATCCTGCAACATTTATCGTCATTATGGCTTAAAATTAGATTGAGTGGAGCTTTACCGCCATGCTTCCACACAACTGCAAAGGCTAGACCATGCAAGATCGTTTTTCTGATCAAAGATTTTTACTCTCCCAACTCGATTCAATCGAGCTACATTCATTCTCTGCGAAAATTTTCTCAGAACTGGTGGCTATAGTTCATTCATTCTATTTGCGCGATTTTGATAAGTGTAAGTTCTGTCAGAGCGTCCAAAGTTAAAGATTTTTTGGTATTTTTTTTTATTAACGTCACACTGGAGCAACACAATGGGCTATTGGTGACGGTCCGGGATCAATCCCAGAGGGAAAGATCCGAGGACTACACCACGTAATTTTGAACCACGGTCAGATGACGAGGCAACACCTGAGCTGGCACCCCACTCTCCAAACTTCCACACCACGCCAACGTGAGGACATTTGAGGCCACGACAGATTTAACGTGCACCAGCCCCCTTTGTACACGACGGTGTTTGGCTGGATTCGAACTCGCAACCCTTCGGTTGCTAGTCCGTTACTCTTCCAACCGGGCCACCGCGGCCCTCAAAGTTAAAGAGAAAAAATGTAATATTTGTGCAAATTAAGCATTAACCATTTAGCACATAAATTTGTCCTTCAATAAACATTTAAAAGTTTGTTTCAATGGGGGCTATTTATCTATTCTGGTACTATAGGATCCGTCATCTAAAATTATACGGTAATGAAGTTGAAGAAAATTAAGTTATGTTTAAAAATATACTTAGAAATCAATTTTTCATTATTCCTGAATCTGTTTTCCCAAAAGTAGCAGTACCTGAAGCACTTATGATGTTTACATAAGTTTCCAAATAACTTCACTGAATTTCCAGATTTTCATTACTTATTATATAATATTGGCACCTGTATAATATAAAGTCACCAGATGGATTGACCGATTAAAATCATATTCCTGAACCGTCCCCATTTTCACTTATGGCCCCAATACTAATTTAGATGACGGACCCTTCATGAAATAAAAATATTCGTAATGTCCTAAGTACTCAATTTTTAATTTGTACTAATGCATAAATTTTTCTTTTTTCATTTATACAATAGTTCAAGACCTTTATTGTAATAAACCAAACGAGTGCAATTTTTCAGTGGCTTCAAAAAAGAAGCCACTCAAAAATGAAAATAATAAGAAATGGAACAATGCACAGAATCGTGATAGGACAACAAAATCGAACCAAGGAAAGAAGCAATGGTGCTTTTCAGGCTTAAAACTGGACATTAGGCGTAGAGTGCAGATGTAAGGACCCTATTTTTATTAGATTAGAATACTAAAGGTCTTTCTAACAATTTGTCTATAAGTTAAAATTACGTATATTCGTACGACAACGTTGAAGTACATTAATTCCTCTAGTCCTTTTTTCAGCTAATTCCTCAGGGGCATACCTTCTTTAGGTTTGTACGGGCTTCTCAACCCCGGGGCACCTGAGTGATCTTCCCTCCCTTTCATTTTTCTTCTCCCTACCCTTCTACTTTTTCTTCCCTCGTTGTGGTTGCCTCTTCGGAGTTGACGGCTCCCCTTCAGAAGCTTTTCGACACTCTAGCTTTCAGCTCCTCATGAGGATTATATCACCCACGTGTTTGCCGTGCGTGGAAACCCGTGTCCCTGAAAAAGGGGATCCTGGCAGTTGAGGGGCGACATACTGATCCAATATACTGCTTCGGCCCCAGCTTCAGGTAAACGGGATGTGTACATTGGTCCCATGTGCATCAATCGGCTGGTCGATTGGACTTCATCGTCGGCTAGGGCTAAGCAATCGGCCACTTTCTGGACACCTCGCTAGGGGTGGAGGCTGTTCCAGGGGTGTGCTTCCTCTTCTGCTTACACTGCTGAAGTAGTAGCCATTTGTCGCGCTCTTCAGCAAATATCGCTTAGCACCCTCCGTAATTACTGTATATACACTGATAGCATGAGCATACTGCAACAGCTGGAGCATTATGATCATAATTGTCATCCCTTTGTGTCAGACATTTTTAAGATCTTTCAAACATTACAAAACAAGGGATTCGATATTCTCTTTTGTTGGGTCCCCAGCCATGTGGGTATCGAGGGCAATGAAGCAGCCGACAATGCTGCAAAAACCGCCTCTACCCCATTGTCCCTGGCTGTACCCCTTTCAGACGTCAAGAGGTCCATGAAAGATTTTGTTCATAGCTTATGCAAGAGTCCTGGAACTTGCAAGTCGACAACAAACTTCATCTCATTAAACCTCTCATTAACCAGTGGCCAGTTGCTCCAGTGCGGAGGATTGATGTCAAATTGACTCGCCTTCACATTGGACATACCATATTTACTCATCGCTATTTATTACTTGGAGAAAGTGCTCCTTCGTGCCATACTTGCTTTACTCCTTTCACCGTTGATCACATTTTAATGGTTTGCTCTGATTTTAATCATCATCGTCGTAGATATTTTAATAGCTCTATTTTAACTATGAAGGATTTGATAGGGGAAAACCCACACCCGAATCTTTTCCCTTTTCTAAATATAATTGGTTTTTAAATGCTATTTAATACATATAGTATATATATTTATTCATGAACTTTACATTTTATTCAATGATAAATTTCTTGAGCTCGTTTGTCTTAAACACTACTTTTTAATATTTATATACAGGTTGACCTGTAAAGTCCCTTTAAACCCTTTAAATTTGAAACAGCGTCTCGTATAGTCAAGAAAGTAACGTGTACCTATAGTAAAGTGACCATGCTGAATTTATTAAGACAGCTTACAGCGCTCCTAACGGCAAAATAAGGAAGTTAAAAAAATAACTCGAAAACTAAAGGAGATCGGCCAAAAAGTTCAATTAGAAAAATGTGCTCAATACCATATTAAAAGAAAAGTTTCATGGAGTTATCTGTAAAATTCGCGGAGATATTCGTGATAGAAATTTGAACTATCCCATGCCTTGAAAAAGGGATCGTCCTGAAATTCAAAATCGTGTTCTCCGGTGTTAAACAGTTTTTCTGAGTTAAGCAACGACGAATTTAAATTCAAACAAAGAATGTTAAAAAAAAGATAAATAAAAAAACATTTGAAAAACGCACTCAGGAAAATAAAAATAAATTGACGATCCGAAATCACAGTTTTCGCGCAACAACTAAAACCTCTCGGCTATACAGTCACGAACGAAGATTTACTATTCAATAATTTTATCCTGATAAACTTTGAAGGCCGCGGTAGCCCGGTTGATAGAGTGACGGACTGCCAACCAGAGGGCTGTGAGTTTTTAATCCTCGTCTGTGCCATCCAAATACCGACGCGTAAAAAAGGGGCTAGTGCACGCAAAATCCGTCGTGACCTCAAAGTCCCCGCGTTGGTGTGATGTCGAATTGCGGAGAGTGGGGTGCCAGCTCAGGTGTTACAGCGTCATCTGACCATTGTTCCAAATTACGCAGTTTGTCCTCGGGTCTTTCTTTCAAAATTGATCCCGGATCATTGCCAATACCCCGTTGTGTAGCTCCAGTGCGACGTTAATTAATTTTCCCCTTCCCCTGATAAACTTTGCGCAGACGGGAAAATGTCAGAAACAAATGCTCGTCGTTCAGTGGATGATTGGTAGATACACAGCAACAGTAAAACTTAAAATTTATTTGTAGACGAATAAGATAAAAGCGTGAATTAAATGTTCTTATAAAATTGAATGCGAAATTTGTAGATTAAAACAGGAACGAAAGTTTCGACCATGCCCACGATCCGGGGCAAAACAGTGGACATTTACTGCGGTTTCGCATGTATGCAAATCCACATTGTGTCGTCACCCTTTAGGTATCAGATAAAAACCGCCCAGCCGGTGTTCAAACTTCATACGGTACGCTGTGAGGAATTGGCGACTTTCACTAATAGTCAGTATTGTGAGATGGTGCTTCTCTATGGCGAATGCCAACGTAATGCGGTCCAGGCTGCACGGACTTATAACGTTCGGTTTCCAAATGGTCCACATACAACTTCGGCAACCATTGGAAACGTTGTTTGACGTCTCAGAGACACAGGCAGCACTAGAAGTCGACCTCGTTCGGGCAGACCACGTATGCTTAGTAGAATACCAGCAAAAGACATACTGGCATACGCTTTAGCCTATCCCTACAACAGTACTAGAAAAATCAGCAACCAGAGTGGCTTAGTACAAAGCCAAGTATGGCAAATACTGCACGACAATGGTGCACATCCCTACCTTGCAATTCCGTAGCAAGGATTGTTACCGGGAGACAAGCAGCTGACTGGTGCAATTAGGAATTGAACGAAATGGAGGTTAGGCCAGAATTGTTTTCCAAAATAATATGGTCGAACGAGGCTGTTTCACCGAAACGGGATGCTGAACCGACACAACACCCATTTCTGGGCACTAGAAAATCCCTCATGGGGAGTTTCCGTCAGACAGCAGGTGCAGTGGTCCACGAATGTGTGGTGCGGTATTTGGAAGGATCGTCTAATAGGACCCGTGTTCTATGACGGTTCACTAAATAGACCGAAATACCTCCAGCTGTTACAGGATATGTTACCTGACTTTATCGATGATATTGCTCTGGCGTTCTTGTCTTCCTGTGGTTCCAACATGATGGCGCCACGCCGCACAAACCGCACGCAGTGCGACAATTTCTTAACAACAGATTTGGCCAACAGATAATCGACAACGGTGACTGTGTTGAATGGCCTCCACGATCACCAGATCTTACCCCACTCGATTTCTTCCTCTGGGGTTACATCAAAGATCGAGTGCATGAAACTCCGTCGACAAGTTTGCTGGATCTGTGGCAGTGTATCATCTATAGCTGCGCTACTGTCACACCGCAGATGATAAGGAATGTGCATGCCGACGTGCTTGATCGAATACAAATGTGTATTGTGGCCGATGGTGACCTTTTTGAACACACTCGCCATGTTTTTCTTTAGCAATAAATTTCTTGCTTTTGCTCATCTGTCTTTTACTTTTCCAATGTATCACACTGAATAACGCGCATTTTCGCATCTGCTCAAAGTTTATCAGGATAAAATTTTTTAAATAGTAAATCTTCGTTCGTGGCTGTATAGACGAGAGGTTTTAGCCGAGAGTAGTTGCGCGAAATTTGTGATTTCGGATTGTCATTTTTCTTTTATTTTCCGGAGTGCGTTTTCCAGATATTTTTTTATTTATCTTTTTTTACTTTCTTTGTTTGAATTTAAATTCGTTGTTGCTTAACTCAGAAAACTGTATAACACCGGAGAACACGTTTTTAAATTTCTGGACGACCCCTTTTTCAAGGCATAGGATAGTTCAAATTTCAATCGCGAATATCTCAGCCAATTTTACAGATAGCTCCATGAAACTTTTCCCTGTGCTTTTAATTTGCATAAAAGGCCAGCTATCCCTAATTCAATTGCTCTTCAGTGTGTGTGTATATATATACACTAAAACCCAACAATCAATCAACCTTTTTCAGCTGCATTCCAATTTTCTGATCCATGGGATGATGTCTTCAGGTTGGAATGCAATCCCTCCTCTCCAACTAGTGAAAATCACAGATATTGGGAAGGTCTCCGAGGAGTTCTTACAGTGGGTCCCGACAAGCGCATACAGCACTCGCTTTCCCCGGGTGTAGAAACCAAATTTAAGCATCACCTACCAGTCGTAGTGACTTTACAATCTACCCTTCTTAGGATCTGCCGATGGTTCGCGGCAGTCCCCTAGAAGGGTGAGCAGTAAACGAACTTAAGAATGTTTGGTGCTGTCCCCTACTCTTTTAGGTACTCTCAGGTCGAACTGAATAGGGCCGAGATGTAGGATATCGGTCTTTTTCATCGGGTACAGCATTCTCTACCTTCATTTTACCAGTTTATAGCCTTGGTATGGCTTAGCTTACAGCGTTTGGTTGAAATTTGCACATCGGCATCCAAGTCTTATTTTGGTGACCATCAATTGTTTAGACTTACGTGAATCTATGCGCCCCATCGTGGCTCAGATGGGTATCGTATGGATTTGGGACATTACCTCCCTTAAAACCCATTTGTTAAAAAAACATGCATCCTATTTTCATCATTTTTGAATCTCAAAATATCTTAAATAGCCTATAAAATAATTTTTTCAGGAGATGGTTTTTCTCGGGACTGAAGAAATTACATAAAAATGGTGATTTTCGTAACCGAAAGAGGGCAAATTCCTTTAAAAATAAGTTTGTGATTCGTAAAAACTTTTAATTTCTAGATCTATTCAAGAGGATACGAAATCGCGGATATTGAAAGCATCAAATTTTTAGTTTTAAGTAAGACGAATTTATTTTGCCAATAGTTTGATAAATTCAAGAGGAAAGAATAGGATTATATTAAAACATGCATTTGCTTATGACAATCTATTTCATCCTTCAATAGAATACGCTTTGTTCTTCGATTCAACAGTCTATGGGGGTCGTCGTGGCTCAGTGGATATGCTCAATAAGCTAGCTGGGAGTTTTCAGGAGGTGCAGGTTCAATTCCTCTCTTCTGTGTGAGTAAAACTTTCTTTTTGTGTGTATGTCTATTACTTTTTTGTCTGTCTTGTGTTTGGCGCTGCATGGCAAAATATGGCCATTTGCGCCATAAAAGCTAACCATCAACAATCTCTGGGTTCGAATCCCGGTCACGGAAATGGAAGTTCGTTGTGGTTCGTAATCCACTTTAAACCAGATATAATTGACCCTCGGGTGCCAAAAAATGACTGTAGAACGACAAACCAACCAAAGAAATGTGATTTAATGTTTCGAAATATGGTCTTTCAATTTATTGTTTATTATCTTTGTTTATGAATGTAATATAAGCATTAAATGTATAAAAATCTCACAGAATTTTGCTTAATTGATTTCAATAAAATCCAGAAAGTTAAAATTTTTATAAGGACTTCCCAGAAAAAGTTAAGCATCTTTGGAAACTCATTTGTATGGGAGCAAACTTTTTCTATTATGAAACAAATAAAAGTAAATTGCAAGCCAATTTATAAAACGAAAATTTGAGGGATATATTGAGGATTTCTATAATAGGATTAAGGCCGGTGACAGACGGAGCGACGTGGGAAGCACGACCCGGGTCGACCCGTCTTTTCGTTGAGACTTGTCTCGTGATCCGGATAGCGCTTTCCAGGTCCAACTTGTCTTATTCTTTTCGTTGCGACTTGGGTCGTGACCCGGTCTTTAAATTGCGACGACTCGGCTAGGGACCCGAATCGAGCTTCCTAGGTCGACCCATCTTCTTTTCGATGAGACTTAGCTCGTGACCCGGGTCGCGCTTCTCAGGTCGACCCCTTCTTCTTTACATTGTGACTCGGCTAGCTACCCGAATCGAGCTTCCCAAGTCGATCCGTCTTCTTTTCGTTGCGACTTGGTTTGAGACCCGGGTAGCGCTTCCCAGGTCGACCCGTCTTCTTTTCGTTTAGACTTGTCTCGAGACCCGGATCGCCCGTCTCACAGCTGTCTTGAGATTTCAGGTGGCGCGACTCGAAAGTCGAGGCTCGCAGATTGTCGACCGTCGAGCGAGATTTGGTGATCACTCCGGTGACAGGAGGTATAAAAATGTATTTTCCAACCAGACCGCCCCGTCTGTCACCTACGTAACTCCCGACAGATCTCGCTAATGAAATGCAACGTATCACATTATCGTTTAATGAATAATTCATCTTAAAAATAGACACTTATTGTCAGTCCCTTCTTGCTTGTCTCCCCTTCAAATTAGTACATAGACCCCCAGCTCTCATGAATTTGTGCATCTTCTGAATAAGATTGATTTCTTTGCAAAGGATGGTGTTTCTATCGTGTCAATGAACTGAGATCATCATTAACTCTCCAAGAAATTTCGACACGATATCTCGTCCATCAAGATGAGACCCATTTTTGCTTGATGACGATACATCTCGTCTCATCAAGATACTGCCGATTTAATTTTTGTGATGACGAGATCAAGATCTGGTCAGTTTTTTCTCATGACGAGGTATCTCGTCAGTCTTGCTAATGGCAAGACTGACGAGACTGACGTCGAGGCAACCATCAGAGTTAAACTTGTATTTTTATCCATTTATTACTATCGCTTTATTAACGTTTTCAATATACAGTCATTCGAAAAAAATCTGTGTACAGGGGGCGAAGAAAAATATCGAAGAATACCCTATTTTTTTAATTTGTCAATAAATTTATAATACAGTCCGGTTGGGCGAAGGACCCTTAAGACCACACGGGGCCTGACAAAGGACCTCCCGATCACCTCTCGTATTGCCTTATACCCTCTGGGTAAGCTGAGCGATTAGGGTCTTAAAAATAATATAAATTTATGATTAAAATGGGATAAAATATAGTTTTATAGTGGCATAGAGGAGGGCAGATAGGGGACTCTAGAATCCAAAACCCCTCAGCGAAATGTTAGTTTCTTATTTTATATGCTTTTATAAATTAAATGTTAAAAATGAAGAGAAAACTTTTGGGGTTAAAGAAGACAGTTATTATATCAAGTAGTAGTTTATATTATCATTTATTTGGAAATATGAGGATTATTGGTTTCACTGTCCCATTTGATGTCACATATTTATGGGGATGAGAAAGATACATCAGGAAAAGCGAGCACAAGTTAAGGTGTATATATACACTAGAACATTTTTTTAAAATTTTGACTTAAAAAATCCAGTTTTTTCACAATAGGTCATTGGTTTGTGCTTAAACTCATTTTAGTGTGAAAAATTCTGATTAAGCTACTCATTAATTATCTGATTTAGATATAATTAGCTAATTAGCATGTTTTTCGTACAGTGATATCTCAAATTCTAATGTGTTCAGAAAGACAATTCCTGTTGGAAATTATTCCTAATATTATTCTTCATGTTTTGACCCTCCATCAAGTTGCTAGAGGGAATACTTTCTTTTTTACAATTTTTTTCACGAAGGAAGTCTAAAAAAATCAAGATTTTTTCAGGAATTTCAACATTTAGAAATCAACTAAAAATTCATTTCTTAACCAATAACTTCGACTGAGGGTCAAAACATTCACTGTATTATATAGATTATAATGACACAAAAATAATTACAATAGTTCAATTCATTGTTGAGTTATCACTGTTCGAAAGAAGCATCCTATTGCAAAAACATACTTCTTCAGAAATCGAGTTTAAAGTTTTGGAAACGTGTTTGTCTTTGGTGACAGTACGTAACCCAAACCCTTGTAACTTGAAAACTATTTCGAATATTTACAAGATCTTGGTATCGTTTGAAAGCTAAGGGGTTGGACACTATTTTGAATTATTAAAAAATAGATCGATATTTTGGTCAATTTTCGTGATTTCTAGTGCATACATACACCTTAAATAATAAACAAAGAAAAAGCGCAGGATGAGCAATTATGTGCATAGTGATTATAGACAAGAATTGCTGATATAATTCACGCCGTCATCGGCTTAATATCTCGTCACATGCGTCATAACATCGCCTCCATCGATCTTCCAATGGAATGGAAAGAGCATGTGGGCTGAGTCGCAATCAAAAGACCTCAGGAGATGCATTGAACGAATATGAAGTTTTCGTTTCGTTGAGTACGCGCTACACCTTTTTTCAATCCAGATATTCAGTGTTATATGGAAACCAAGTGCCTGTTTACATTGATTGGTTTGGAGTTTTATGGCGCAAGGGCCATACCTGTTTAGAATAAAAATGAGTATGCAACTTGCCAAAGAAATGCAGCTTTTAATAAAACTAAGTAATTTTATTTGAAACATGGAAAAGAAATGCAAGTTGTTATGAGTTTAATTGTTTTGTTTCCAAAACCTATGTCAAAATTTAAAAATACTTCGAATAAATTCGATTAGCTAGCAGTTATGGTTCGAAAGTTTTTGTGCATCGACTTTCTAATGAAATAGACAGATAATTTGAACGGAGTCTGTCATAAGATCTCAGAAGGGTAAGCCACATGGGCTTACGAATCGTCTTGGCCCAGTTGGAAGAGTAATGAATTAGCAACAGGAGGGTTGTGAGTTTGAAACTCGGTCTAGCCAAAGACCATTGTGTACAAAGGGGGCTGGTGCACGATAAATCTGTCGTGGCTTCCTCACATTGGCGTGGTGTGGAAGTTTGGAGAATGGGGTGCCAGCTCAGGTGTGACCTCGTCATCTGACCATGGTTCAGAATTATATGGTGTTGTCCTCTTTCCCGTCGGGTTTGATCCCGGACCGTCGCCAATAGCCTGTTGTGGTGTTCCAGTGCGACGTTAATTAAAATACCAACCTACAATTAGATTAAACACCAAACGTTGCCAAAATGGCTACAAACAAAAGGCGATTTAGGGAACTCCGATATGTATCAAGCGAGAGCATCTCTGTATCTGAAATAAAATCTTCGCATTACATCTAAAAAAAAGTTTGTTAAAACTGGACATCACTCTCACAAAGAAACTAAAATTCTAACAAGGTCAGAAACTTCATTTGCCTAAAAATTGTACTTCAAAACTTTGGTTCCCCATCGAAATGAAATCCTGGCTTCGCAACTCAAGATTCTTCTGATTCCTGTAACATTGGAATGAGTATACCGACGTCTTTACCGGTATAATGTAGAGCTTTACACTCATCTCTTAATCCTCTTGATGGTTGTCCCGACGAGGTATCTCGTCATTAGCGAAACTGACTAGAACCTGACGAACGAGATGTCTCGTAAAACTATCCAAATCTTGATCTCGTCATCATAAAAAATTTGACAATATCTTGATGACGAGATATCTCGTCATTAGCAAAATTAGTCAGATCTTGATGGATAAGATATCTCGTCGAAACCATTTGGAGGGGTTAATTTTATCATCAAACCTTTCGCACACAGCTGAATTTCTTCACCTTCCCCTATTATTTCACGTATAAAACAAATTTCAGCTAGCTTTGCAGTTTACGTCACTTCCCTTTAGCTATTTCTTTTCCCCTTTCTTTGTTTCGTTAAATTTTCAATAAACCTCAGTATAATGGGTCTCGATATACCGAGGCCTATATTGCCGTTCTTGTCCTCTATGAATTTTGGGGCCGCAACTGCAGGGTTGCAAGTTAGAAACTCGATCCAACCAAAGACCGTTGTGTCCATGGGGGCTGGTGCACGTTAAACTTGTCGTGGCATCAAATGTTCTCACCTTGGCGTGGTGTGGAAGTTTAGAAAGTGGGATGCCTTCTCAGGCGTTGCCTCGTCATCTGACCGTTGTTCAAATTTACAAGGTGTCCTCGGATCTTATCCTTCGGCATGATCCCGGACCGTCAGATTCTGACAAAAAAGTTTGCTCGCTGAAATAGCGATCTAACACACCTTTTCAATCTATAGTTCTCTGCCGAAAAAAATACTACGAGCTCCAGAATCAGATTGAATGACAGATACTAGATTATATGGACAAGCTCATAATTAAATACGTTTCAGTTACTCGATGTTTTAACTTGCATAAATGCATAATTCTTTATCATCTTTTCCTTTGTACACTTAATATACTTCATTAATTTTAAATTCAATAGAAAGATTTATAATTCAGAAACTTGGAAAACAGATTGTATCTCTCCATTGCAAAACAAGAAAAATCCACGTATTCCATTTACATCCCCCACTCTCACCCCTTGCAGAGGCGAAGCGAGACTTTTTTTGGAACCTGGGACAAGTGTAGCTGATATCGTCCTTTATCCAAATTTACACACTTAAAATTATAATAAAGTATATTATTTAAATATTTAGGTTAAAATATACTATTTGTACCACATAATTTCTTTATAAATTATTGTTCGCAGCATTAATTATTAATTTCAATTATTTATTGACTATGCATAATAACTGTCATCAAAAGGCCGAGTTTTGTTGAGGTCTATTAATGAATCCCCAGGATAGAAGTAAGAAAAGACGCACCCCCTGTCTTGTTTTATGCTCTCCAGACGTTTGGGAGAAGATAATATTGTTTTATCTCTTCTCTCTTTTCTGAATAGTAATATGATTGAAAGACTGCATGCAAGTTAGGTAGGTAATTAGTTCAATTTAAGTCACATTGGAGCAACAATGGGCTATTGGTGATAGTCCGGAATCTATCCCGAAGGGAAAGATCGAGGACAACACCTGAGCTGGCACCCACTTTCCAAACTCCCACACCACGCCAAACATAAAAGAAAATTTGACTTTTATACAGTGTATTCCAAAGATATAGTGATTGAATCATCCACTTCACAAGAAAATACATTCCAATTGAAGTCATTCACTTCCAATTGAACCATTCACTTTACAAGTATAGCACTGGTCAAAATATCTTTGACAAGGACAAAATCATGCATAAAATTTAAAAAAAAAAATTTCAAGAACAATCACAAAAAGTTTCAATAAATAATTATGAAATGCTGCTCCTTTGGATACTAGCTCTCGAGACTGTCGTCCCTGTCGACCTCCCTCTGAGCTACGTCTCTGCACTCTTGCGCCCCGATACCATGGTATCGGCTCCTCCCCCTCATGTGGGGTTTTTGCCTCAATTTTTTTCCCGAAGAGTTTTTCTCGCCTGCAATAAATTTTCCCGATTAATCCATTGTGAAACTTTTCACCTCCGTTGTTTACATCAGAATAAAAAAAGGCACAGGAAAGCAGATTATAAGGATTGCGTCACTTCCTGGAAAAATCGCTTGCTCACCAAAGAGGCCATCACGGGGACAAGACGTCAAGCCCAGCGTCCTTTTATGGAAGCGCCCACGACGAAGCAGGTCAAAAGCTAGCCTGAAAAATCACTTCAAGCACTTGCCTGCGATGAAATAAAGAAAAAGAAAGTAACTTACTTTCTTGGTGAGAGATACAAACACTCCTTTTTCACCCTCAAGTGTTAAAACGTACGAAGTTCAGTGACTTCGGCGACAGACGGTTTTGCATTCGAAACGTTCTAGAATACCCGTGATGTGGGGGCCTTTGTGTTGCATTGATAAGAACTTGAAATTTTAAAACAACGGGTTATTATTGTCTTTTTTACTGTCACAGGATGTTCTGTTCGTTTAATTTTGTCGCTAATTTATGGAAGTACTCTGAAAAACGTTTCGTGCTTCTAGTTTTTTAGAATATTAAAGAAGAGGAATTGGAAAAATGTCTTTTGTAAATGTCTGTAAAACAAGGCCCTGCAAAAGAGAGGGTCACAAAGGCATAAACTCCTGTCTTTGTTTCTTTGTCACTGCTTAAGTGTGTTGATTATGGAAAATGGTGAAATTTTTTTAAATTTACAAAACATTTAGTAATGTTATTGTTCAAAAGCTTTGAATATAATTCAATAGAATTTGTTCGTTGCTTTATTTAAGAGTTGGTTCTTTGTTTGAGACACACACGGGAATTCTTAAAAACAAACAGGCGTTCTTAATGCCCTGATTCATTTAGCCTTTTATAAGAAGCTTTAACTTTTTTACACCTATAAGAACTGCATAAATTTATTTCAAAAATGACTCAACATTTATTTTTTTTTATCAGTTTCATGTTTATTATGCATGTGTGTATTGTATTTGCGGAGTTTGCTCATAAATTTATTCGAGAATCTTTCCTCTCCAAAACAAATGGCTCCTTTTCATTTCAGCTCTAACGAGATTTCTACACGGTATTGCTGTGAAATATTGGAATACTTAACCAGTTTTTATTACTTGTAGGCTTTGAGCATTTTCTATAACAATTGAAAACATTTATCTGATATTGAATTGCGTATTCGTGAAATAAAATTAGCGAAACAATTGTAAACCAGTTTGAGACCACCACCATATTTTCTATAGAGGTGATCTCTTAATGGAGGAGGTATGCGGTACAGGAGGGATCAAAATATTGGATTTGAAGTAGCAAAAATCAAAAACAATAAAAACTACATTGTTTAAAAGACCAATTGGTTAGACTATAAAATTATAAAATACGATTTGGGACTTACAAATTTTAATTGCAATCCACGAACTATATTTCAGATAATCAACGTTTCACATTCGTGCTCTCCAAATTAGCTTCCAAAATTCCACAAACCATCATGTTCACTTTAAAAAAAATCGATGTCGGTGAAACTTTCAAGTATCATGGTACCTGATCTCGAGGACAAGAGAGTCTAGGAAATGTGAAAATTATTTTGCACTTACTGTTCAGTCTATCTTGTTTCTTATTTCACTTGGTCTAGATAAGGTAGTCCAAGTCCGTGAGTTCATGCACTTTCAAAAAGTCCAAGACGAGAATAGGATTAAAATACAGATCCTCCCTGGCTAACCCCAGACAAGCAAGGAGGTAACAAGGGGAGGTTCTCTCCATACTGCATTTCCGACAGGTCAGGAAAACCTTAAAACCATGGTCAAATGAAATTGATATCAAATATCCACTGACCAGTCTAAAGATAACAATCGGCTGACCTCTATCAATTTGAGGTTCCTTAGGGGATATTTCTGGAACCAGCTATGTGTTGTGCCAAAGAAAAAAGGGGTAAAAATCAACCTATCTTAAAAATTATAAATAATTTCTTTTTATTTATAAACAAATGTGTGAAGGAAGAAAAGAGAAAACATATATCTGTACAATTGAAACTGAGCATTTGGAATTCAAGTTTGTATTTCAGGAAGGGACTCGTCATTTGGTACTGGAGCCCGGAGTACAGATGTGGGGGGCCTGATGTAATACATTGCCACAGCTTGAAACAACCGTCAACTCGAAATGATCCAGCTTGGAGTTACTGCCTTTTTAAAAAGCATGAAAGATTTGCTGTGGGACTTTCTGTTCTATAGATGAAACACGTATATATGCGCCCTTTTAAAAAAATAAGTAGACTGCGAGACGACTCGAAAAGTATATTTACAAAAGACCAAATCTCTCTAAGTCAAAAACTTCGGGAGCAATGATAATTTCCGTGAGTGTCGAAAAATCATGGTCAAAATTTGAAAATACTGCGACTGGATTTTCGTAGAGGCATTCAGAGTATTCCCCTAACATTAGTCCTGCTTCGTTGTATGGACTAGAAAATTAAAAAGTATTCAAAATTTTGTTCCATTGAAAATATTTATTACGTTCAAGGTCATATAAATTCAATATTTTTTACTAAAGCGTTTCTTCGTGCATTAACATGAAACCCTTAAGTTTAAGTCAAAAACTTCGAGCACGATGATAATAATTTGCGTGAAAGAAATTCTAAAATGCTGGACTATTTTGACCAATACCGGAAAACCGGCAGCCAGATTTTGGGCATTCAGGGAGGTCTCATTAGTCTTTACTTTCTCATTAGTCACGCGTTGTTTGTTAGGATGTTGACCTCAAACCCCTATTTGACTGGACTATAAACAGATTTTTTGATTCTGTTTGCTGAATCATTCACGAAGGAAAGCAGTAACCTTCGATTTGGAGCTTCCATATAACTTTTGAGAAGTTTCATAATTTTTCATGGTTGACATGCTTCGTAATTATTTACTTCACAACAAATTCCACTTAATTCCTAGAGAGAAAATTTTACTATAAAATTGGAGGAGATAATCATCTCTACTATTATGAAAGGAAGTGTTTGTGGGTCTTTCTGAGGTGTAAGTGCTATAGATTCAGACGAACCTATAGCACTTATAGCCATGAAATTTGGCAAACAGATAGTCCTAAAGGTGACTGAATGTCCCTCGAAGCTCGAATTATAAAATTTAATCTAGAACATTTTTTAATTAATATTTTGTGCTGCGCGCGTAGCCCCTCCTCCACTATGACGTATCTGCGCAGATTGATCTGACTTGCATGACGCGCATTCTAACTTCCATTAATGTTTTGAAACAGCGGACCCATCCATCGTATAGAAAGCGCTCCTGATTAGCTTCGTTAATTTTTTGTATTTATATTTAAAGATTTAATCACATTTTTATTTCAGTAGTGGTTATTTCAAAACTTACTTTTGAATTTGTATCATTTATGCAATTTTGTTTATTACTGTTTAATTTGGTTTTGATTTCGCTGACATTGTGATTCATTTAGATTGTTTGTCGGAATCAGTGAGGTTTAGCGTTAAGACTTTTTAAAAGTATAGTGATAGTTAAAGATGCCACAGCCTCCCAGAAAAAGAATTGTCTTCGAACACAACAGCGAGAGAACAGAGAAAGAAAACAAAGAGAAGCTGAATTCACCCTAGAAAGAGAAACAAAAGACAGCGAGAGGACAGAGAAAGAAAACAATGAAGAGAAGCTGAATCCACCCCAGAAAGAGAAACAAGACAGCGAGAGAACAAGGAAGAGAAGCTGAATCCACTCAGAAAGAGAAACAAGAATACAAGAAGTTAGAACCGGAAGAAGTGCTGCTCGAATGCACATCTATAGAAATTTAGAGAATGCAGCTTTTAATTACGACCCATCCGTAGATTATATATCTCATCCTTCGTGCGTCATTGGATCAATGTCTGTAACATGTCAACACTGTGAAGCAAAGAAGTGGAAAGGTGAAGTCCCAGGTATGTGCTGCAACGGAGGAAAGGTTCAACTGCCACGGTTAATGGATCCAGCCGAGCCCCTACGTACTTTACAGATTGGAGATTCAGCGGAAGCTAAACATTTCCTTGCAAATATTAGAAGGTACAATTCCTGTTTCCAGATGACCTTTCGGCACGACAAAAGAAATTAGATAGTCCGGATACATGCCGACATTTATGGTTCAGGGTCAAGTTTATCACCGCATCGGGAGTCCACAACCTTTACCAAACGAAGAGCCTAAATTTCTGCAAATATATTTTGTTGGAGATGGTACTCAACAATCAGAGCAGCGTTGCAAACGTGTTCCGCAGACGAGACAAGACATAGTACTTCAGTTACAATATATGCTGGATCATCACAACTCTTACATCCACAACTTAAAATAGGCCATGGATAAGATCAGCCCTGAATTCAAAGTGGTAATCTTAGAGGACAAAACCTCACATGGTGAACATGAGAGGCGGTTCAATGCATCGACAACAGAAGTGGCTTTAATCATGGTGGGAGAACAACATGGAACAGTTTTTTCAGAGACGCAAACAGGACAAGACGGATATCCACTTTATCGTCGTAGATCAGCATAAGACGGGGGATTTACTGCAAACATAAATTTTCGAGGATCAGAAGTGTCTGTGGACAATACGTGGATTGTTCCGTATTGCCCTCTATTAATAAACATTTTCAATGCGCATATCAACGTAGAGTATTGCAATTCTGTAAAGTCTATAAAGTACGTCTGTATGTTAACAAAGGATCTGACACGGCTGTGTTTGAATTGACCAGTGGAGAGAATGACCTTAAAGAAATTCGTCAGAATCAAATGGGAAATATATCAGCAGCAACGAAGCAGTCTGGAGAATACTCAACTTCCCAATTCACGAGCGCAACCCCACAGTGATTCATCTAAGCATCCACCTTGAGAATGGCCAGAGAGTGTACTTCACGACAGGAAATGCTGCTCAACGTGTCCAAGCACCTCAGGAAACAACACTGACGTCTTTCTCCAGACTTTGCACCCAAGATGAGTTTGCACGCACCCTACTGTACAACCAAGTGCCAAAGTACTACACTTGGAACGGAAACAAGACATGTCATCTTCGAAAACAAGGACAAATTGTACCCGAACAAGCAGGAATAAGGTCCAGCGATGCACTAGGCCGTATGTACACCGTCCATCCGACCAACTCCGAATGCTTTCACCTACGACTCTTGCTGCATGAAGTACGAGGCCCGATATCGTTTATAGATTTGAGAATATTTGAAGGAAGGGTCTGCGGAACTTACAAAGAGGCTTGCCAGCTTAGAGGACTTCTGGAGAACGATGAACACTTGAACAAAGTATTGGAAGAAGCAGCTGCATCTCGATCGCCAAAGTTTTTACGTAATCTGTTTGCTGTTATGCTACAAACATTCTTGATGTCTTCTCCCGATCAGTTATGGATGAACCACAAGGAGAACCTGTCAGAAGACATACTGCACCAAGCACACGTACAGCAGCAGAATATGGATCTGGACTACAGTGATGACATCTTCAACAATCTACATTGAAAATAAGATTATATTGTTGGGTGGATCGGACCTAAAAAGCTTTGGACTACAGCAATCCAATCGAAATTGAGATTCAGTCCTACCAAGTGAAGAACTTATGGAAAGAAACAATGACGCGAATGTACTCGCAACATACATAGAGGAGAATGAGCCAAAAATGGTCCAAGATCAAAAGGAAGCTTTTGACAAGATTACAAGAGCAGTTTTTGATAGGTGCGGTGGCATATTCTTTTCGGATGCTTCTGGCGGTACAGGGAAGACTTCTCATTAATCTTCTTTTGGTTAAGTGGGACAGAGAAACGAGATTGCCCTGTCTGTTGCTTCATCAGGCATTACCGCAACTCTATTGACAGGAGGGAGGACAGCTCACTCGGCTTTCAAGTTACCTTAAATCTGGCAAACGCGGAAACTCCTACATGTAACATTTCAAGAAATTCAGGAAAGGCAAAGGTTCTACAGGATTGCAAGCTCATTGTCTGGGATGAATGTACTATGTCCCACAAAGCCGCATTCGAAGCACTTGATGTCACGTTGAAAGACATCACACGTAACAATAACAGAATGGGAGGCGTCTCTATGGTGTTGGTTGGCGACTTTCAATAGACAGTTCCGGTTATTCCCCAAGGAAACAGGGCGGATGAAATGCAGGCCTGCTTAAAATCATCTTACATTTGAAATGGCATTGATAGACTTGGACTATTAACAAACATGCGAGTTCATGTCAACGGTGATCCCTCTGCCCAGAAATTTGCACATAGCCTACTTCAACTAGGAAATGGTGCCGTTATTTCGAATAATCAAGATGGATGTATAGCAGTGCAAAGAATGGAAGGATTGTGAAAACTCAACGAGAGCTGAAAGAGGAGGTGTTTCGAAATGTGGTGCAGCACTTTACTGATCACGCATGGATGTGCCAAAGAGCAATTCTTGCTCCAAGAAACGAAGATGTAGAAGTTGCTTATTGATGACATTGACAAGAATTGCCCGGTAACGTTCAAATTTACAAATATATCGACACTACATGTGACACAGATGAGGCTGTGAACTACACAACAGAGTTTTTGAACACATTGGAGCCATCTGGAGTCCCTCGCACATATTAGAGCTGAAGAATAGGGCACCAATTATGCTTCTCAGAAATCTGCATCCACCTTCACTCTGCAATGGTACAAGACTCTCTACCAAGAAATTGATGCCGAATATTATTGAAACCACCATCATAACTAGATATGCCGCAGCGAAGACGTATTCATTCCTAGGATCCCAATCATCCTTTCGGATCTCCCATTCCAATTTAAACGCCTTCAGTTTCCTGTTCGTTTAAGTTTCGCCATGAGCATCAACAAGGCACAAGGACAATCTCTGAAAGTTGTAGAACTCGATCTCATTAAACCGTGTTTCTCTCGTGGTCAACTTTATGTGGGTTGTTCAAGAATTGGAAAGGCCGAGAATCTTTACATCCTAGCTCCAAATGGAAGAACATTGAACATAGTGTATCATGAAGCTCTATAAGCAAGAATCAGTGAGGTGGAAGGAATGAGGCGACATGCCCGTGTCATGTCGGGTGGTGGTGGGACTCATTCTTAAAATTATTGTTTTTACTTTTTAATATTTTCAGTATCAGTGTGGATATAACAAGAATGATGTCACGGGCAGTCACGGGTCACAATCAGTGAGGTGGAAGGAATGAGGCGATATGTCGGGTGGTGGGATTCATTCTTAAAATTGTTGTTTTTCTTTTTAATGTTTTTAGAATCAGTGAGGACATAACAAGAATGATGTAACGGGCAATGCGTACGGGTACTGCTAATTACGATAATAAAACCTTCACATTAGACACAGTTGAATTTAGCCATCCTTGATACAATTTAGTGGTGATTTATTTAACTGATTTGGTGCAATGCGCAAGTTAATAGGAGTACCCTAAGATATATTCCATCCCCCATCCTTTTTTTTTAACTTTACGCGTTCACCCGTCATAAGCAATTACCAACACGTGAAATGAAATGTGAGATGTATATCTCATAAGATCTAATTAGGATCAAGGCCATTTTCTCAAGAGATGCTTTCAGCTCGATCATGCAACGCATCATCTTAGCATCACGCATGGGTTGAGTTAACGCTGCAACTTTAAATTCTTATTTTATAGTATTTTCTACGATGAAGTTAACTAGAACAACTCAAGAGGCCTTAATATCTTCGTACAAGATGCGGATTTTGAAAACCTGGCCTCTTGAAGAAAAATTTCTAGAGGAAACGAAATTTAATTCTTAGGCAATTTAGGACACATCTACAATCAAGAGCTTGCAAAAAACATTAGGTTTCAGCAGAATGTGGGAATGCTAACGCATGTTGCTCATAAAAATGTAATAACTGTCGGTTTTCCTACTACTCATTAAAACACTGTTAAAAACGAATCCAGAATTTATTTACAACTCAAATATAGTAAAATTAGTATCTCTTACATTACAAAACTACCATCTCAGTCTCAGTATGAATCTTTCAAAACTCAGTGATACGATAACTCAATAACTATCTCACAACATAGGAGGAATATGAATAATATTTTTTAAATTATTCTAATTAGAATTAAAAATGCTGACACAAACCTGGAGGGGCCAGACATAATTATAAAATCACAGTTATAGTGCTGATATCGTTTGCATCTTTTCACTACGTTTCAATATAAATATCACATGCGCATTTCGAGTATTTTATCATAAATATGATCGCTTGCATTCATCATTTTCTTACAACTTTTACTCCCTATTTTTGAGAGGTTTGTCTGGAAAATGCAGCAAAGGAAAAGATTCAAATTTTGACCATGCTGCCCTGAAAAAGGGTTGCCATTTCTTGTTTGCTTTGTCTTAATTTACGAAAATATTACTTTAGAGGCAGCGTTTGACTCAAGGCCCCATCTGTACCCCGCCCCAGTAGCAAGTTAAATGACGGGCTCCTTACACGTGCACGTACCCTGAGTAAACAAGAGGACCGAACCCAAGACCTCTCGATCCATGCTCTTGCGGAACGTGAAATCCTAATTAGGGACTTCCTACTCCCAAATGAAATGATCATAAGACAAATCTTTATCAAGTTATTTGTTGGTTATTAATCCTCCTGGTGGTTGTCTCGACGAGGTATCTCCTTTCTTTAGATTCGGTCAAAACTGACCAAATCTTGAAGGACGAGATATCTTGTCATTGGCAGAAAACTGACCAATCTCTCTTGATCTACTCTTACACTAAATTAATGGTTCAAATGACCAGTTAAAAATTGGCAACATCTTGATGGCAATTATTGGAAAAACTGCTTAGCAAAATTGGTTAGATCTTGATAGCCGAGATGTCTTGTCGAAACCACTTGGAGGGTTATAAGCCAGTAGACTGGTTTTGTTGGCCAGATAATTGGTTTATTGGATATTAAGAGCCAGTGGATCAATTTCTATTTTTTACAGAAACTCAATTCTTTATAAATATTCTTTTCTCAATTTTTTCCTATATAAGTACAAAAAGTTTGTTTCTGTTACTAATCCCCTTGATTAAGATATAACCTAGACCAAGCACAAAAGACCATGTTTTTCTAGTCGCACAGCGACCACTTTCAGTTTATCCAAGAGCTGTCCAACAGACACCAATACGAACAAAAATATGAAAAGATGCTGGGGTTGGGGAGCATGGACAAGTTGGAAGTTCATTCACAAAAAGTCAAATATCTTGTAGGTCCGCTTCTAAAGACATTTTCACACATGCCGGTGAAACCGATGCGGGATGCAATGTAATCATATGGGAGATTGCACAAGTATCCCGGTCCGGCAGATTTGGCTGCCCGGCCGCCGGTTTCTGTATTTGCAGGTGTCGAACTTGACAAATCGGCGTGTTTTGCTTACCCTGCGCATCAGATACTTGTAACTTTTTTGCTTACTTTAAATTTTTAATTCAGTTCTGTCTTTGTTCTCGGGGCCGTGGTAGCTTGGTTGCTTTTGAAGCTTTATGGCACAAGGGCCATATTTAGCCATGCTGCCCCAGATGATGATGATGATGCTTTTCGGAGAAAAGCAGAGTTGAGGCTTGGCTGCTTTGCCTTGTGCCTCTAGAGAACTAAGATAATAATTCAAAATGCAAAAGATTAAAAACGAGGATTGGTGCCTAAAAATAAGCAAATGGCATTGTAGATGGTCAAAGATAAATTGGAATATATTCCATTCAAAGAATGTGGAATTTTTTGAGTGGAGAGAGTATGAATGAGATTGTTTCGACCTTTTTGAAAAGTTGGGCAGTGGAATATAATATGTTCTAAGTCTTCATAGGTGTGACATCTTAGGCAGTTAGGGGTATCTGAGAGTTTGATTTTGTTTTTGATTGAATTTGTCATTAAAGTGTTTGCTCGAAAGTTTTGGATGAGAGTTTCGTCCTTTCTGTTTAAGGTAGTGTTTTCATACCACAGAATTGTTGGGTTGACATGAGGGTAGTTTTTGTTTTTATAGTATTTTTTCCACTGGTAGCATATTATTTGGTTATTTTCAGTTTTATAATACTTTATGATGTCCATGGCCGAGACTCCCTCAGCGAGGTTAAATAGTTCTGCCTTTTGAGCTATCTGGTCGGCCTTTTCATTGATGGCTGTGTGCTGGGGTCCACACCAGCATGATGTTGCTGTACTGGCTTTTTTTACTTAGAATTCGGTGAATTTGTAAAATGATATTATTTGAATGTTTATTTATATTTTCTAAGCTTGATAAGACACTATAGCTATCAGTTATTATAATAAAATTTTGGAATTTTTCTACCCAGTCTTGTATAGCCTTGAAAATTGTCATTGCTTCTATTGTAAATATTGAGTTGATATTGTTTACTGTGTAGCTTCTTTCAACAAATAATTTAGGTATGATAATTCCAAAAGAACTGGTGGTGTTAGTTTTTGATCCATCTGTTCCTATTATAATGTGATTTGGAAATGCTTGTAGAAAGTCTTCAAAGGCTATTTGAATTGCATTATTGGGTAGATTTTTGTTTTGGAAAGGGAATTTTTGGAGATATATTTTATAGTTAAAGTTTGAAGTGGGAGGGCACCAAGGGATAATATCTCTTTTAGTGATGTTTAAATTGTCTAAACAGTTGTTCGTATCTGCTGCTATTGGTTTGTTTCTGCTCTTCCATTGAGCATATGTAATGGAAGGTGGATTGTATATTAGGTCGTAAATTGGAGACCATTCTCTTAGGCTTGAATGTTTTAAATAGAAAGTTGTTTTTAGAAGTTTGTGTCTTTGTTGCAGAGAAGAAGCTTGAGTTTCAGCGTGTAAGATTTCAATAGGAGTATATTTTGGAAGGCTTGTTGCGATTCTTAGCATCGAGTTGTATATTGGGTTTATTTTTTTGTAATGAGATTCTGCAGCAGCATTAAAAATAGGAGCCCCGAAATCGAATTGGATGCGGATTGTGGAATTTCCTATTTGTATTAGGTGTTTAGTGCAAGCACCCCACCTATTGGAAGCTATGTATTTAAAGGCATTTAGAGTTCGTGCAGCTTTGGCTTGTAGATATTTGAAGTGTTGGTTCCAAGTTAATTTTTTATCGAAGTTGAGACCTAAGATTTTGATTTTGTTTACTTCTGGAATTGTTGTGTTGTTGATTTTGATATTGCATTTATGAGTAGTTTTTTTATTTGAGAAGTTGATGATATTGCATTTGTTTAAACTGATAGTTAGTTTCCAGCGATTGCACCAATTGTTGATAATTTTAATTGTGGTTTGGATAGCTTCTGTGGAATCTGTTAATGCTTGGTTTTCGCTATAAATGAAAATGTCGTCAGCATATACTAAGCATTTGACTTGTGTAGGAATATCTATAAATAAGTCGTCAAGGAAGATAAGGAAAAGAAAAGGGCTGAGTATGCTTCCTTGTGGAATACCTCGGGAGCTTTGTTTAGTTTCAGATAAAATGTTTCTCCATCTCACCTGGCAAGTTCTTTGATTAATAAAATTATTTATCCATAGAGCTATTTTACCAGTGATTCCTTTTTTTAGTAATTTACGCATGAGACCATCTCTCCACACTGAATCATAGGCTCCCTTTAAGTCTATGGAGGCGAAGACTATATAGTTTTTCTTTTTTCTTGCTATTACGATGTCGTTAAATATTTGTGTTAGAAGTGTAGTACAGCTTCTATTTTGTAGGAAACCATGGTTATTTTTGTTGATGCATTTTCTATTATAGTAGATATCTTCTATAAGTCTATTTAGGATCATTCGTTCTAAAAGTTTGGCGAAAGTTGAGGTTAGAGATATTGGTCTATAAGAGTTGATGTCAATAGGATTTTTGTGTGGTTTTAATATCGGGATGATAAGAGAGTGGGTCCAAGAGGTAGGGATATTACCGGTGTTAAAGCTGGAGTTAAGTATATTGAGAATGTTTTTTTGGATAATTTCTTGTGATGTTTTGATCATTGTAATTGTGACCTTATCTTTTCCTGGGGTTGATTTTCTTATTTGGGTGATTGCTTTGGAGAACTCATTCCATGTAAAATCCTTATTAAGTGAATTGTTATTGTGATCTACGAAACTGAGGGGAAGGAAGTCCAGATTTTCATCTGGTGTATATTGTTTATTAAATAGGTTGGCTTGTTCTTCAGAGGAATAGATCTTCATATTGTTGATTTGAATGATGTTGTAAGATTCTTTTTGTTTGTTGGCGGGGTCTTTCAGTCTTTGGAGAATTTTATATATTTTTTTATCTTTTGCGACGTTTTTACAAGTTGTATACCAGAACTTTTTTTTTAGTTTCTGAATTAATTCTTTTAACTTCTTTTTATATTTTTTATATTGATCCCAGTCAATTGTACTTATATTTTTTTTAGTTTTATTCAGATGTTGTCTACTTTTGGCTCTTAGTTGACTACATTTTGAATTCCACCAAGGGGCCCTGGGTGGCGGAAGTTCTTTTTTAGATTGGGAAATCTCTATGGCCTTCTGAAAAGTATCGTTAAAAGAACATGGATCACTTAGATTATTAAGGTTATCGTTTAAGAATTTGCTGAAGATGTTCCAATTGAATTGTATAGTAGAATTACGTTTATTGTTAGTCGGAGTTTTATAGGAAAATTTTATGGGGAAATGATCACTTCCAAAATTATCTTGATGCACCTGCCAAGAGGTTATTGAGGTACAGTTGTTGGATACCAAAGTTAGATCAATAGCAGACATGACTCCGTCATTGCTGATATGAGTTCCACTTTGGTGATTGAGTATAATTAGGTTCTGGTTGTTTATCCATTTTATTAAATTTCTTCCGCTGGTGTTATTCTTGAAACCCCAATTACAGTGTGTTGCGTTGAAGTCTCCGGCTAGAATATAAAGGTTATTTGGATCTAATTTGAGGTCGTTGAGCATTCTTTCTTCTTTAACTCCTTTAGGACAATAAATATTGATTATGTGTATGGCTGTGTTGTTATAGTGAATTTTTATTTCTTGGGATTCGAAAAATTGATTTTTTCCCTCTGATGAGTTGAGCACTGATGTTACTATTGATGGCTATTAATAATCCTCCTCCTCTGAAAGGACAGGGTCGATCAAAACGAAAAATGTTTTTTTTGAAAAGAGTAAAACGATTATTCGGTTTTAAAAAGGTTTCTTGTAAAATTAAAATATCAGCCTGGTTGAAATATTTGTTGTAATTTAGGTCAAATTGACGCGCTCTGGCGCCTTGGCAGTTCCATTGAATGAGGTTGATTCCAAACACTGTACAAAAGGAAAGAAAATAAATTTAAGGATCAGGCAGCGGGAAGTCCTATTCGTATTCCATTTTACCACATGCGAGAGATTGTTCTATTGGAGATGGTGGATGTGTAATTTTTGTCAGTTTATTTTTTTGGTTATGAGTGATTTTAGAATCTTCGCTCATACGTTTTATTATTGTGGTATTATTTTTATCTACACTATTTTTCTTATTTTGTATTAGGTTTTTTTATTTGCCATTCTAGTAGTTTATCTTTTTGTGATTCCTCTTCTTGATCTTGAGTAGTTTGTTTATTATTCTCTTCCTCTATCATTTCATTTTCATCTGTAATATTTTCTTGATTTTCATAAATTATATTTTCTTTTGGTATTATATTATTTTCAATCATTAGTGTTAATATATACGTTTGATTTCTTTGAATTTGTTCGATTATAGTTAGTATTGGTTTTAAAGTTTCAAGTATTATTTCTTTTATTTCGCTATTTTTTATTATTTCTTTTACTTCTCTGTGTTGATCTCCTTTTTTTGGTTGAGTAATCGCCTTGGCATATGAGGTTGCGAGTGTATTTTTTGCTTCTATGTAGGTTATTAAGTTTTCGTTTTTATATTTCAATATTTCTATTTCTTCCTTTTTTTTCACAATTTTCATTATCTGCTGTGTGCGGTTTTTTAGTTTCTGCAACATTTTTTTTCTTTATTTGGGCATATTATTTCTGGGTGGTCTTCTGAGCAGATTTTGCATTTTTGGTTGGATCTGCAACCTTTCATGCCGTGTCCAAATAGCCAGCAGTTTTTGCATTGTCTTGGTTTTTCTATGTATAGTTTCAGTTGGTGCATCATCATCCCTATGTGCACTTTATCTCCAATTTTCTTCCGAGGGGTAGGGGTGTCGAATTTTATAGTTTTTAACGGGATTTTTATTTGATTTACATTTTTTTCGAATCTGATAATATTTGCGACTTTAATTCCTTGTTCTTCTAGATCCTCAATTATATCTTCTGAAGTTATTTCTGTTTCTATTCCATTTATTACGTATTGCGTTATTAAATTGTCCTTCGTTAATTTGGTATCAACTGTAGTATTGAGGATATTTTTGAATTTGGAAGCTTCGTGGGCGGCGACTTTACCTTCTACTGTGATGATAATGTTGTTGTTTCGTCGGCATACTATGATATTTTTGGGTTCAGAGAATTGTTTATATATTTCTTTTTTAATTATATATGGATTTTTATTTAGTATAGGTTGGATTGGGCGAATGATGAAAGTGAAGTTATAGTTTCCCTTCATCACTACAATAGTTAATTAGGTCCATGTCTTGTAAAAGTTTAGGTGCAGGATTCGTCCCCGCCGGGGACGATGTAAGATCGTCACTCATTGAGAGGGGTAAACCTCTGTTCTCTCAAAAATTTGATCAGCCGATAATAGAAAAAACTACTTACCCAAGTAGTAGGAACAAAAGCAAAGCCCTAGTGAAACTCTCACTAGGGGAATAATAATATTGAAAAGACTAAAGTCACAAAGCAGCCAAAAAACCTCCTAATTCGAAAAATTCGAAATTCCTGTCAGCAGCCAACACAGACGTGTCACCTCGCTGTAGCAGCAGGAAGCTCCGGTGCTGCCCCAGACACAATACAATATCAAGTAATTGGCACAGACACAGTGAAAGTTTTACTGACACAGAAGGAGAGAAATACACCCAGGGAGAAATGTACTTGGCAGGAATCGAACCTGCACCGCCTACAACTCGAAGGTTGCTAGCGCAATGGTTGGTATTGGTATTTTCAATTAACGTCACACTGGAGCAACACAATGGGCTATTGGTGACGGTCCGGGATCAATCCCAGAGGGAAAGATCCGAGGACAACACCACGTAATTTTGAGCCACGGTCAGATGACGAGGCAACACCTGAGCTGGCACCCCACTCTCCAAACTTCCACACCACGCCAACGTGAGGACATTTGAGGCCACGACAGATTTAACGTGCACCAGCCCCCTTTGTACACGACGGTGTTTGGCTGGATTCGAACTCGCAACCCTTCGGTTGCTAGTCCGACTAGCGCAATGGACAATACCCGCTTAGCCACGACGGTCCCGTAGCCCGGTTGAAAGAGTAACGGATTAGCAATCGGTTGCGAGCTCGAATCCAACAAAAAACCGTCGTGTACAAGGGGTCTGTGCACGTTAAATCTGTCATGACCTCAAATTGGCGTGGTGTGGAAGTTTGGAGAGTGGGGTGCCAACTCAGGTGTTTGATCTCGTCATCTGACCGTGGTTCAAAATAACGTGGTGCTGTCCGCGGATCTTTTCCTTGGGGAATGATCCCGGACCCTCTACAATAGCCCGTTGTGTTGTTCCAGTGCGACGTTAATTAATTACCATTAATTGTCAGACCTGTCGTTTTCATAGCGATCAGTATTTGTTTTATTTTCACAAATGTTTGTATTTGTTGTGAAAATGTGTAAATTGCTTTAGTTCGATGTTGTCACAGAAATTGAACTCGTAGATAAATGTTGTTTATGAGATTATTTATCATTGTGGTATTCTGGTGTTATCCTGGTACTCATACGAAAGTAGTTGAAGAATTTGGAGTGATCCTATCTAAATTTTCAAATGGCATGTAAAAACTGCCCTCCAAATATTCCATGGGGTCGCCGTGGCTCAGTGGGTATACCCACTGCTCTAGTATCCTGGGAGTTGTAGGGGGAGAGGTTCGATTCCTCCCTAGATATATTTCTCTTCTTTTGTATCAGTAAAATTTCCTTGTGTGTGTATTTTTGTTTCTTGACGTGGTCTGTCTTGTATTTGGCGCAGCATGGCCAAATATGGCCCTTGTAACATAAAACTGCACCAACCAACTAAATATTTCACAGACAAAAGGGGATGTACCCAAATATTGTCTTTCTTTTTTGCCTCTTCTGTACTTCCTCCTAAGGTACAACAGCCCAAGGAGGTAATGTGTGTTGACAGTAGTACCACATCTTTCTTTCACCACAGCCAAACACAAACTAATTGACACCGGCAATACCGGCGTGTGTAAAAAGGTGGTGAATCGGTGTCACCCAGGCACTGGCATCGGTTTTGTGGGTGGGTGTGAAATCGTCAGTCTTGCCAGAGCACTGTGGCGCACTCTTGAACCTTTAAAATAAAATGACAGTCCAGGGCGTTTTGTGGGATTCCAAGAATATGGGGAAGAATAGACCAAGTTTTATGGGTTTTTTATTTGTTTAAGGAGTAAATTTCCGCGGTGAGCAGTAAGATCACTATTTGATGGCAATTTTCTCATCTTCTCGCAACTCTCCTTTGCCAGCAAATCTAATAACTATCTCTTTAGCCATCGTATTACCAAATAAATCAATTTAGAATGGTATCCACTGCTAGCAAATAAAGCCAGTTTGCGCCGATTCAGACGTAGTAGTAGCAATACAAAGCGTAGTAATTGTAATAAGTAATGATATATATTGTGAGGTTCTCCGCCCAGACACTGAAGATTGTTGGCCGGAGGAAACCATATGATCCCACTTCTGACACCACCAGTCACACGTGGTTCTTTTCGTTCATTTATAGGCTACTATGAATGACGTCTTCTACGAGGTGCTTTTCAAACATTTTATTTATAATTCCGAGTGTCATATAAGTTATTTACATATTTCATATTTGAAGTGTCATGTTCCAAGTCTTGGAACATGACATCGAAGAACCCTCATTATGTCCTTCCTGGTCGGTGTCCAAAACTCAAGTCTCTCTCTCACCCCTATCTTTCTCCTTTCGCCTGATCACCCTGATGATCGTCCAAGGACAACCCCGCCAACGTCCCTCGGGGATCAAATGGTTCCTTCCGGTCAACAGTCCTCATTGTCTGGCCAGCGAACCTCACATCTAAAACATGTTTTAGGTTCATAATAAAAAACAGTGTTCTTGTTTTATCCAATTAATAGCATAAAGTTGAAGGTAGGGAGAATCAAATCCCTCACACAGAGTTGCTGATAGAAAAAGAAGCGATCTTATAGAGATATCCTTTATCTTTAACCGTTTGATAAGCTTTAAAACGATTTCCTCGTTCTTCTTTCATCAGCTGACGCTCAGCCCAATAACATTTGTATCGTTAAAATTAACGGTCGAAGTTTATCAGTTGACAGGCACACTTAACTATTTATTTTGGTGAACGTAAAATGTCTTGAATTGAACTGAATTGAACTGAATTGAATTGAATTTTATGGAGCAAGGTGCAAGACAGGACAAGCTGTGCTAATAAATGGTTTATGCTTGTTTGCAGCAAAAATAAGGGTATGAGAGGGATTATTATTTTACTTCCTCTTTCCAAGTGCCCTTGCGTGATACATTATCGGGGTTACCTTCAAATATAGTTTATAGCTGTTTTGGCGTTGAACAATCAGCAATATCATTTTTCAAAGAGTGAATTTGGAATTTTTATTGGAGAAGGGCTGAAATCGTATTCGAAAAACAGTCTAGTGACGTCACGTTCGAAATACATTCAGGAGACAAGTAACACCGCAGAAACACTACAGCCAGATACATTTTGCTTGACAGAAAATGCATCTCTAAAGTAAATGCCGTTTCCATACCACAATTCAGAAACTTGACGATTCATATGCTTTTGGGATATATTGTGGGGTTAATGCGTCGTAAATAATTCCTAGAAAATGTTTATCAATTCAAATTTGGTTTGTCCGATTATCAAAATGACAAAAAAAGAATTTCGTGGAGTTGAGTAAAATAAGATTTATGCTATTTTTTCACAATTAAGCTGTATTTCTCTATTTTTATTTATTTTCCTTTACAACTCCAATAAATACTATTCCATGAGAAGATTTGTTTATTTTGACGATCTTAACGGTAATTTTTCCTAACGAGACCGAAATTGACAGGGACTTCAATTTCTTGAGAAAGCGAAAGAAATGTGTGTTGCTTTGTTTCAATTCAAGTGACTTAGAGTTGTGTGCTGAGCTACGATAAATTCGCGGCCCGCAAATATCAATTCAAATTATTTTGTTGCAATAATTTTAATTTAAAATGTTAAAAACTTCCAAGGCCTACGTAAATTACAAAACAAATGAAAAACAATTGAATACGAGACCAACCGTCGCCAAAGGACCGGAGTTGCCCTCTGGTCTACTTTTACTCTTCCTGAAATTCACCGTTCCTATTCTCGACCTGATACTAAGATCTGTCTCTTGACTTTGTATTAGGTCAAAATAATCTGCTTAATCACTGATACATTATGTTTCATTATATTTCATTTTAATAAAGTAATCTGTAATTACAGTGAATTTAAAAAATATTTTAAATTTATTGTTAATCATTTTATTAGATCTTGATACGTGAGTCCGGCGTATTAATGCTCATTTCACGATATCTTCTATAAACCAAGGAAGCAATGTACATAAAAATACATAAAATGAACATTGGAAGAAACAGTACAAATAGAAGATGCATTACAAATTTTCTTTAAGAATGTTCTCTCTGGTGCAGTCGAACACGATATACTCCAAAGTGTCTTCCTCATCGAGGCAAATAAGGCACCTGTTACAGTCAGCCAGGTGAAAACAATTCAAGTAGGCCTGAGATACAATATGGCTTAATCTGGCTTTAGCAGAAAAAGTGTCAACTGCTCTAGAGATTTTTTTAAGTAATGTAGGTTATTAGGCTCACTCTGGAATTGAAAATTATGTCGATTCATTATAGAGTTCCTTCATAAACTACACCAAAGTGATCGAGCCTCTCTCCTGAGCCTACCCAGACACTTAGAGAGAAACGTTGCTGGCAATGGAACTGGGCCTATTGTGGTTGATAGTTTGGCTAACTTATCAGCCATTTACTTTCCATACACTTCGCAATACGCAGGAACCCACTACAAAGTGATGCCTCTGTCTTTTAATTAGACAAGCTGATTTCCTCAATTCTAAAAAAGTAGTTGCCTGGTCTATTTGTTAATTATTTTAAATCAACTAAAATTATTTATTCATCGCCGTAGAAAATCCTAAAATTATCCACCCTAGGCTGTAGTAGCCTACCCAGTCTATTTTGAAATATTGCACTGACATATCTGTAATACAATTGTAGTTCTGATTCCTTTTCCTTTATGTCGAGTGTTTGGAGCTGTGGCCCTTGGTTCAACAGGCTCTGGTTTCGAATCCCGATCTGACCATGGCTGTTCATAGTGGTTCGGAATCTGACACTTAATTTACCAAGCGGGTCAAATGACCCGTTTTAAAATTTTGACTTAAAATTACTTTTAAAGTTTTATCGCTTTTCCTAAATTAACTCTACTTTTTCTGAAATGTTTATAAAACTATTTTAGAGTGACATATTTCTCTTCACTTCTTCCTACATCCGACATACGTGTGAAGTATATCTATTCTTACAGTGCTGGGTCATTTGACGTCCTACTTTGATCTTCACCCTCCCCTCCCCCAGTTTTGTCTCGAAGAGGTATCTTGTCAGTAAAATCAACCAGATCGCGACGGACGAAATATTTCGCCATTAGCGAAACTGACCAGATATCGATGGACGATATATTTCGTCGAAACCACTTGGAGTGCTAATGAAAAAAACAACTTTACATTGGCATAGTCGATAATTTGAGGGTGATGCTTAATTGTCGTCGATGATGAAGGAAAAGGGCGAAACTTCGTCGAAAGGGATATCGGGACTATACTCACAGCTTAGGGTTGAATGAAAGTCATTGTAAAAGCGGGGAACTCGTCAAAAGATGCTAAAGTCGTGGTGATCCAAAAATTTCAAAAGTTGACAAAAGGTTTTGAGTCTCGAAAGTTGGTGGTGAAAGCGATCCTGGATTTCTGACATCTTGTAATGTTGAGCAGGGCTGTGTTGTGTCATCAAAAGAGAGATCCAGAATCCTTGCAGTGCTTGATAAGCTTAGCTGTATTGATCTAAGAAGTTACCAGACACAAAGCATTGAATCTGGTAACTTCTTAGATGGTCGACTTGGTCTTCGACAGGAGAACCTCACACCTCCCATCACATTTTAAATTACCAAACCATTTGAATCGGTGAGTGCTGAAACTACATGAGCCCCAAAATTTTGGAAACTGACTTTATTGCACAAATGCGAGTCTAGGGTGGACACATAATGTGTGAAGAAATCACATCAGTTCGTGGCTTCAATTGGGTTATGAAAAAATACGTTGGATGTAGAAAGCCTATGAAACAAACTTTTATATTATTTCTGAGTTCATTTTTTCTTAAATTTAAAAAATGGGACTCGCGTTTGGTTTGATCGCTCACTAATTCTTTTGTCTTGCAACTAAAAATCAAAATCAAGCATGTATAATGGTATCCTTTCCATCCCACTTATAACTACAACTGTGAAATGGTTCTTTCCTTTTTTTTTTCAGAATGACGCTGGTATGGTTAGCTATATTTAATAAATTTTTCTACATTTCGATTAGCATAGTTTTACATACAAATACTTTATAAACATTTATATAAATTAACATCTGAGACACAATATACAGTCGAGGACAAAAAACGAACTACCCCCTTTATTTCGAGCACCAGTCATATCAGTCAGTCGAGCACCAGTAAAGCAAATTCAAAGATATCATTCAACAGAGAATAACGTCCTCTACAAATTCAAATGAAAAAAAATTGCATAAGGGGCCGTCTTTATATAAAAGTTTTGCACAGACAACAATATTTCCAATTGAAACATCCTGTTCTGATGCCTTAATCAGAATCCACATCGTTAAATTAGTCTAAATAAAAAATTTCATGACTACTACATTTATATCCGGAGATATTCAATGTTAAAGTTGCTGTCAATTTTAGGGATCCTCTTCACATTGAAAATCGCTACTCGTAGATCGAGATTAACAGAAGTTATAGCCACCCTAATTTCAAATTTGAACACTATTTCAAACGTATTTGTCAGCGCGTGCAAACGATACGAGAATTATTATATTTATTAAGCAATTGAAAACGATTCGAGAATTATGTTATTATATGTATTATGCAAGTGCAAACGATCCGAGAACTATTACATTTATTATACGAGCTCAAGCGATAATATTGTGAATTGTAACCATGATTAAAATGTGATAAAAGAAGGATTTTGGAATTAAGAACAATTTGAAATGGAGAAAGTGTTGATCGATGTTCTGTATAATTTTGTATTGTCTTTATGTTCTTAATAAATGTTAATTTTTTAATTAGCATTTGTCTCCATGTATGCAACCAAAAACCTACCTACAATTACATAATACAATCGAATTGATATTCCGATCATCCAAAAAGTGATTAGAGTGAGTCATTCAATTGATCATTGATTAGTAGAGTTCATCTATACGATACATAACTGGTAAAAGGCAATGTATTTTAATTTACATAAATGAAATTTTTAACCATTTTTCAAGAATTTAAACATTCCTCAGGTTTGTCAGACGTTTTTTAAACTTTTGTTTGCCCCCTAAAGTCGCCAAAGTGAGAAAAATTTAATGTAACGCAAAAACTAACAATTGGAATGAGCTGAAACTTTGCATGGTCATATTAGAAGTCCTTCTGAATCGATTCCTATCAAAATATAGTAAGGTTCCAGTTCATAATTTTTTCACGTTAATTTATTAATTATTATTGCATACTAAAAACTATTTCTAAATAAAATATTAGGTGAATTTTGTTTGAGTTCTTTAACACAGTAACATGGCACAAAATATGGGCATTACAGAAATATTATTTAGGAAAATATCCATATATAAAAGTCTAAGAAACTGATTTAACGTTAGGAGCTCCAATCTTTCTGTACTCAACTTCGAAAAGGTAAGACCTAATGACATGAAATTTGGTAACTGAAATTAAATTTCGATATAGATTTGAAATTATGTGTCAAATTAGGGGGTTTCCATTGAAAATTATGAAGTTGATGCACAATTTAATATGAAAACGGCCTCTTATGCAAACTTTATGCATTTGAATTTATAGAAGACGTTAGTTGCTGTCGATTGCATCTTTGAATTTTCTCTACTGTTAAAATTGTTCGAATGAAGAGGGGTGGTTCTTTTTTTTCCCTGACTGGTACGTTGCTCTCAAACACTATTGGTATTCACACCCTCTGTATAACTCCTGCAAACACTTCCACTGCGTTCAAAGGGAAGATGATCAATTGGTTCATCTTTCTCGTCAGGACAACCTCACAAAACGTTTTTTAGCAAAGTGCCCTTCATAAGGTTAACCTACCAGGTTTTGTTTCAACAAGAACTAAACTGATGCAGAGAAGCTAAACGTTTTAGAACCTGGGGCCAAATGATCGTCCTCTGCCCAAAGCAAAACCTATTTAATCGTATTTAAAATGAAGATAAAGTGCAAAAATTTCAATAATTAAGATACAATATGTTAATTAGTTCCAAATCAATTTTATTAATAAATGATAGTTGACAGTTAAAATTTTCTTTGCAATTAATTATAGACAACGCGTAAAAACTAGCGAAAAAAACAGGTTTTGTTAATGGCTCCTGTTAGTCTCAGAACCTAAGTAAAGGCTTATTTTATGTTCTCTAGACGTTTTGGGGAAAAATAATTTTAGTGCTTTGTCTTTCTTCTGAATAATAATGCGATTGCAGAAGGCAACATGAAAGGAAGAATTGACTTTCAGGCGTTGTGTTCGAAAGATGGAATGCATGAAAGTTTTCATTCACACACATAACTCTGGAAAGTACTTCAGAAACAAATGCAAAATTGCTTTCAATTTTGAAGCATTTTGCCAAAAGAAAAATACACAACTTTGTTTTTAATATTTCTTATATGTCGCTCCTGCAGACGTTGGCACTCGGGGTCGCTGCCCCAAACGCCCCATCTTAGCTATGCTGCTCTGATTGTTGTTCCATTTTGCAACATTTTTAAACATTTCAAAAACTTAAGTCTGCCCCATGATTATTTTGACCTCCAGGACAACAATATTACCAGAACAAGGAAGATTTATTCTGAAGCCAATAATTAAACGGCAAGGTCGCATCATTCGTTCTCTGCACTCAATTTTTCGAAAAAAAATCTGTTTCTTCGATAATAATCAATTTCACCTGCAAGCGAATCGACCTGTATCCAGTGCTTAACGCTATCCCTTTCGTCATAATCAGTGGCAATCATCAAATATTCCAAGTCCTTGATCGTGTGATTCAACACGAGTTCACATCATTGCAATTTGAATCAGGTTTCGCCCGTTATGGGCAGAAAAGTGCAAATACAGACGCTCGGCCACCTGCCCCTCCCGCCCTCCTCCCCCATAACGCCCTCTGGCGGCAAAGACAAGCCGGTCGATCGCTCTCCGTGCTCTGCTGTCCGAATCACTCGGAGTTTGATTTTGTGGAGGAATAGTCCGAATCATTTCTTCTGAATTTGGTTTATTTTGCTCTAGTGACATCTGATCTAAAATGGCCGAAAATAGAGCGACTAAGTCTGGATTAGCTGCAGAAGCTCATAGTAAGGTAAATGATTCGTTTTCAATTTGTTTTTTTATCGTCTGATATTTTATACCCACTCAAAATCGGTCGAATGATTTTTTATTAAACTTGGCAAGTATTTAATTGATTCTACTATTACTTTAACTTTAATGCTCCGAGTGCATCATCAGGAACATTCGAGAATACTCATATTTGTATTTCCGACATTTGAAATGTTGAAATCCGGAGCAGTACTAAATCGGGCCACTGCTGTGTTAACTTATCACCTAGATTTTCTTTTTGCCCTCGTTTAGAAAAGAATTGCCTTTATATGTGCTATATAATTTTTAATTAAAATTAAGAATCATTCGGCGACGTTTTCTTTCTCTTTTGTGTGTAGCTATTAATTTTATAGTGGGACGAGATTATTTTTAATAGATTTATTTTCGTTTTTTCTCTTGGTAACTGCACATTTTAAATAATGCTTTAGTTCGTAGTGAAAGATTAAATTTCATTAACATTTTATGTTTTAGCCTAAAATACTAATGGAAAGAAAATCAAACTTGGAAATGAAATTAAAAGAATTTCAAACCATAATAGAAGTAAATGTAGATTTTCACTTCTGTTTTTTTTCTTCTGAATTTGTTTTTACGTGTACTTTATACTTTATGAATATAAGAATTCCACAGAATCAAAACGATTTGGGGCGATAGGCATGTTTTGATGTATTGCAATGAACTAATTTTTTTTGTCTTATTAATTCACGTCGTCTGACCGTGGTCCGAAATTACGAGGTGTCCGGATCTTTCTCTTCGCGACCAATACCCCTTTGTTGCTCTAGTGTGACGTTAATTCAACTATCTACCTCACCCTAATTCAAGAAACAAATAATCAAATCTAAACTGACGAATGTTTTTTGTCGCAAAATAAAATTTTTTGGGATATTCCTCAATTGTTAACATTTCATTGATTTCCTTTCGCAACCGACAGTTTTAATAACAAAATTATGAATGAAAAATACCAAATTTAGCATTAAATTTATGAAATCCTCATTTAAAATTTTTACTAATTCTACGTGATTTCAGAACATTTTTATTTATTTACACCATAATTAATATTTCACAGTCGTACAATATTTAAAATAGTATCTAAATTTAAAATAACTTGTCATGTCATTTCAATTTTCAATGCTTTAAATAACAAATTAACTGAAAAGTCTGCGAGACTACCTTTCTCTCGCATGTTTGATAAAATTGAAATGTCAAATACTACAAAAATATATATTGCGGCCAAAGGTTTGATATAAGCTTCAAAACATGTCAAATTCGAATCATACAAAATTTGCTTCCACAATCATAAATTTAAAAAATTTATTGTTTCTTTCAAACGCACTCTTTATTTTTCGCTACTGATATCTTATTTACTTGTATAATTGTTGACTTATTTAACTTTCTTAAAGTTTAACATTTTTGAGGATCGCACTGGTAAGGTTCCTGGTTTGATCGGGGACCGCGATATCCTAGTTGCTAGAGACATGGATTAGCAATCGGAGGGTTGCGAGTTCGACACACGGTCTAACCATAGATCGTCGTGTACATAGGGCTGGTACACTTTAAAGCTGTCGTGGCCTCAAATGTCTTCACGTTGACGTGGTGTAGAAGTTTGAAGAGTGGGTACCACCTCAGGTGTTGACCACGTCATCTGACCGTGGTTCAGAATGACGAGGTGTTGTCCTCGGATCTTTCCCTTTGGGATTGATCCCGGACCGTCACCAATAGCCCGTTGTGTTGCTCCAGTGTGACGTTAATTGAAATACCCCCCCCCCTAATTATCCTTCGATCAGCAAGGGGCCGTCGTGGCTCAGTGGGTATGCCCACTGCGCTAGCAACCTTCGAGTTGTAGGCTGCACAGTTTCGATTCCTGTCAGGTGTATTCCTCCCTGGTGTATTTTTATCTTGTGTCAAAAAAACTCATTGTGTGTATGTCTCACTTGAAATTGTATACGTCTTGTGTCTGGCGCATCATGGCCAAATATGGCCCTTGTGCCATAAAACCTCAACAAATCAACGAACCCGCGATCAGCAAAACACAATAACAGTAGAATGGCGAAACAAATCTTGTTCAATCGCCGAGTGCAAATTAGTACTCGCGAAGTAAACAGATTAAATCTTCACGATCTATAAATTCCCCTTCAGCCATGGTTATAATAAACACAAATGATCTATGCTTCCCTAATCTAGTGAATATGTTAGTGTAAAAGTTGGTCGGCAGTTACACGTTTTAAACTTAAAAAATGTGACTAAAAATTATTGAATGCGTCATGTTTACGAGTTTGCATGCAAGACCTCGATTTCATTCAAATATCAATCAAAATCTATTTGAGAAAACAAATTGGGATGTGTTAAGTTAGCATTATGAGTTTAAGCACAGCATTATTTCTAACGAAACATGCCGACGTTTGGTCTCGGGGAATACTTTCATCTCAGCCAAACATTCTAGGTAATTTAATTTTGTATTCATCCTCTACGAAGAGTCGAAAAAATTTGAAAAGAAATACTCAGGAAAATGAATATTTTCAAAACGAAGTTATGAATTGCGCTATTCTAATCAAAAGGGATTGTTTATTTTCTATTGACGTTTTCGTGAATAATTAAGAAAGTTGCCTTGTATTTATCTGCTGAAAATGTTTGTGATCACTAATTCATTTCATATTAAATCTTGAGGTCGAAAATTGTTGATCTTTGTGTTTGTTGTCCTCTCATCTCAGCTATGTTTTTATATTTTCAGTGATGAAACCTTTTTATAATTTCGATTGTTGCGCTAGACATAAATTTATTGGATTTGAATTTGGGATTGAATGACTAGCTTTTATTTCTATTGGTTTCACACATAAAATAATTTAAATTTTCCGAAATTGAGAATTTATTCAAGAATTCCAAATATTTAAAATTTCTATTGAATCGAATTGAATAAAATCATTGAATCTTTTCACTATTCGGAATTATATAAACATTGAATCTATTCAATATTCCGAACTCTAATCATTAAATTTGTTCAATATTCCGAATTCTATAATTGAATTTGTTCAATATTCCGAATTCTATAATTGAATTTGTTCAATATTCCGAATTCTATAATTGAATTTGTTCAATATTCCGAACTCATAATTGATTTTGTTCAATATTCCGAACTCTAATCACACTGAATCTATTCAATATTTCGAATTCTATAATCATTGACTATTCAATTTTCCAAATTGACCTTGCGCCAAAAAAATCAAAACCAACCAAATTTCAATTGAATGAATTTAGCAATGGGTTTGGTCCCCCAATCCCATTCTTCACAATCCCTCGATACCTGACCAAATTTTTTTCAATGCGACTTAGATCAACTTGTTCTTTAAAAAGCAAACATTTTTTAACTGTAATATTAGTTTATCACGTCTGGCTCCACCCATAAAATGCAAACGATGGTTTCTTTCGCGCCAATTCCTCAAGACCGGATGAATGGAAAACCTTGAGTTTATCTTCGCGCGCTTCGCTTAACGGATGTTCATCCGTGACTCCAGTCACGTGATCAACTTTCTGTGTAACCGCTTAGGAATGTGTTACTACTCTTACAATCGGCATGTTGCATCGATACATTTGATATTTCGCAACTTAGTGTTTCGGAATTTCTGTTTGTGGAGTCATCTTGCTTTCAATACGCAACATGAATATACTACTGTACGCAACATCTGCAATAAACGACCAAACGCACCATCTGCAATTTGCTAGTTTATATTATTTCAGAATAATATTTGCGAATTTCGTAAATTCTGGTTCTGGTTTCGAATCACAGTCGTTATTTGAATGCTCGTAGTTGTCTGGAATCCATTTTAAGCCACAGGTAATTAAATTTAACTGGCTTGGCTAAAATTTACAAACAAAACATGAAAATTTCATGATTGAAAGATGAGTACAGTTGACAAACATATTTCTATCAAATACAATTGCCGAGTTTTAGTATAAAAATTGCAACTATTTCCACTGCCCCTTTTTGCTCTCTCCCTGGATGTATTTCTCTCTTCTGTGTCAGTAAAACTTTCATTGAGTGTCTATTACTTGATGTTGTCTTGTGTGGCGAATCATGGCCGAATATGGCCCTTTCGCCATAAAACCCTCAAACCAACCTTTTTACGCTTGCAATTTAGCAAGCTGTGAAGAAATTCGTGGAAATTTGAAAAGCGAAACTTCAGTTTTTTACTGCATAGATTCGTATTTCGTTGAACTCTTCCACAAGAAAGTAAAACTTTTCTGTTCCTAACAACTTTGACGGATGACAAAAATTTTATGGAAATATAATTTACTAAATATTACTTATCGAGACAAAATAAAGATAAAAAGATCGTTGACAAAAATAAAACTAATTCAAATACAATCTTTTTCTAAGCGAGAACGTTTAAAACAGTATTACCAATATTTCAAACCGTACAGAAGTTAACAGTTAAAACATAAATAAGTAGCTAACGAACAAGCTAAATAAACGCCTTTGATTAGTGATTACTGAACCAAGTTTCATGAGGGATTTTCTCTATAAACAAACCAAATTAAATGCGAATATTCTATTTCCGCTACCCAATGCTCTAGCACGATAAATATAGAGATTACCTAAAATCGCCTAAAGTTTATCGACGTTTTGACATTTGGTGCTGACCAATTATCACAAATCAATTCGGAATTTATTCTTTGGAATTTTTATTGGCGAAGTGCTGAAATCGTATTCGAAAAACAAGCCAAGTGACATCACTTTCGGAATACATACAGGAGACACATTTCGCCTCAGAAATACCACCTACATTTAGCTTGACAGAAAAAGCCTCCCATACAACAATCTTAACCAAGTTTAAAACAAATAATCCTAAGTTCAGTTAGTTTACCCTCGATACACAGTATTCGAAGGAAATGACTAAAACTACACTGCTGGCCACCCAAATTGCAACACCAAGACAGACAAGAGATATCACAACAAAATTTATTTTGTAGATAACATGTTGACCAAGTATCAAATGATTAAATTTATAGACTTCTGTGAAGTGTGGTTCCTGCCAAAATCAGTAGCCAGAGTAGCCGCCATTGTTGGAGATCACCGCTGCCACACGCTTCGGCATTGATTCAAAGAGACTTTGGATGTGTTCTTGGGGTACAGCAGACCAAGCAGCTTCCACACGTTGCTAAGTTGATCTGGTGTGGCAGCTGGGGATGTATTCTGGGTCAATCGTTGAGCAACCATGGACCACATGTTTTCTATCGGCGAAAGATCCGGAGAGCGAGCTGGCCAGGGAAGCAATTCAATCTGGCGATTGACGAAGAACCCTTGGACAATGCGTGCCACGTGTGGTCGCGCATTATCCTGTTGAAATATGGCTGTGGGCAAGCCCTGAAGGTAAGGAAGGACAACTGGCTCCAACACCTCGGAGATGTAGCGCTGGTTGTTTAAAGTACCGGCAATGCGTACTAGAGGAGTGCGAGAGTGATATCCAATACCGCCCCATACCATAATACCCGGTGCAGGACCAGTGTGGCGGTGCATAACGCAGCTGGCAGCATCCTCTCTCCACGGTGTCTCCAGACTCGAATCCGACCATCGTGGTGTTGCAGACAGAAGCGTGATTCGTCAGTAAAGACAATTTCATTCCATTCTGCCGTCCACATCCTTCTTTCATCGCACCATTGGCGGCGGAAACGTCTGTGGTTCTGCGTCAAGAGTAGACGAAGCAATGGACGTCTTGCGGACAGACCACTCTGCTGTAAACGGCGTCGAATGGTACGCGCAGACACTGGATGATGCGGTACAGACTGAATGTGCTGTGCTATGGTTCGTGATGTGGCTGAGCGATCCGTCGCTGCCATACGCACAATATGCCTGTCATCACGTGAAGTGGTGCACTGAGGTGGATGCGATCGAACACGTCGGTCCGTCGTACCCTCCTGCATCCAACGATCACATATCCGCATTACAGTTGTTTGGTTTCGTCCAACACGACTACCGATTTCCCTGAAAGATAATCCACAATCTCGGTAGGCCACTATCCTTCCTCTGTCGAACTCGGATACTTGATCAAAAGATGATCGCTGTTTTCTACGAGGCATAATGGATCGTTTTTTTGAAAAACCACAAGAAAAACACAATTGCCGTACTTGAAATCGTCGAAATCTCCAAGCCTTAAATAGCGCTTTGAAGTGGCGCCACAGGCGCGCGTGATGTGCGTCTGCGCTGAAATTCTAATCATTTGCATATCTCACCTCCGCTAATGCATGTTGTAAATTTCATATTATTTGCATGCTTCCTTCAGGGTGTTGCATTTACGGTGGCCAGCAGTGTACTTTATTTGCAATGTAACGAAGCTGCTGAAAAACTCCCCTCCAGGAACTCTATATTAGAAAGAATGACAAATGTGACTAGTTTTTAAATTCTTTACATTACAATTTTTGTTCAAAACTGAGTGTTTTCGCAATTCCGATTCCCCGCATCAACACAAAATACGGAATAATAAACAGCACACGCGTTCGTCGCAATTGTTTTGTTGCACCAACAGTCCATTGCTGCAACAAAACAATTGCAAGTTCGTGCACGGTGAAATTCAATGCACAACAATGGTTAACGACTCAGTTGCTTCGTAGGATGACACTTCAGTTTTATAATCGTTGTATTTATTCTTTTACTTGAGTTAGGTTATCACATGGGTAAAATTTATGACTTGCTGAAGGTCGTATTTTAAACTTGAAGGAACATCCTCCGGATGGGAACATCTCCAAATTTAATGTGTTTTTGTTTGACGAAAATCGTTTGAAGCTTAATATTCTTCAATATTTTATGAATGTTTTCTTATTGTATAGAGAGAAAGGTCACGGATTCCCATGAGTGATAATAGATACCATAGTATATTATAGTGCAGTTGAAAAGTTGGTGGTCGAATCATGTTTTGAACCGAGTCTTAGTTAAGTTAGGGTAATGGTGGTTGACACATCGCTTCCACAATTGGCGCCTTAAGCACGGATTCTGATTGCAGATTTATAGTTTGATGCCGCGAAAGCAGTGATAACCTGTTTTTGGGGAAACCGTCCACGATGATCATGATTCATGTTTTTGCGTATGACGACAGCCTCATCCTAACGAGGTTTCACGTATTTTCAAACATCGACTGACCTAAGGTTGACTGCCTTCTCGTTGGAGCTGCATTAACCGGCCTCAAAAATCCACTAAAATGGTACTCTTACCCGTTATCCGATTTTTTTTGCTTGGCCCCATCCAAATCTCATCGGTATTTTACTTGCCATTAGCTTCTTACATTGTATATCGTCGGCTTAAAAGTGAAACACACGAAGTCAAAATTTTCGAGATAAGTTTTTTTAGACCTGAATGTGAACTTTAAACCGTAGTTATTTTTGCATTACATGATTTAGATTTCTTGTTCTGAAACCACTTAGAGTGGAATTTTTTCCCCTTCGTTTTTACAACTGTTTTAGATTTAGTGTGTTTCACTTGAAAGCCGACGATAGTGTTTTATGGATCATGCCTTTTATTACAGTTATACTTTTTATGTTCATAAACGTTTTACATTATATTAATTACCAATGTTCTTGTTTTATACTGGTTTTCATTCGCTTTAAAAGCGAATTTTAGGTCACAGCTTTGTTTATCTTTTCATTGATTTCTATGTCGTGGCACGTGTTTGACGCGTTGCTCAGTGGATTTGCCCACCGAACAAAGCGCTAGTAACCTGTGAGGTGCATGCGGAGCAGGGTCGATACCTGTAACTTACCCTGGTAGTATTTCTCACTTCTGTGTCAATAAAACTTTCATTTTGTGTGTATGTCCATTACTTGACGTTTGTCTTTGTCCAAATATGGCCCTTGTGCCACATAAATCCCAAACAACTTGTTTTTGGCTAGTTTGTCCGTGTTCTGGACCTTGCACCATTTTAACCAAACGACTTGGCTCAGTTTACCCCTTGAAGGGCACTATGGCCCCTTATTTTATTTTATGAAGATCTATACCTTGTGAATGTACTTTGCGCTAATTAGCACACGTGACTAAAGGGCTACTTTTTCTACTATTTTTCAACCTTTGCGACTACAAGTATTTTTTATAGCAAAATCAGTTTCAAAAGTATCATTGGTATTTTCGAAATTTTGGGGACTTGTTTAGAAAATTCACCAAAAGTCAACGAAAATTTAGTCCCCTTTTTTAAACTGAAAGCGGACGAGAAAAATATTTTTCGAATTTTTCTTTAGGAAGTTTTGGTGCCAAGCCGCGGCAACCATAAAAAAACCATCGAAATCTGAGTTTTTCCCTAGATTGTCATGAAAACCTCATAAAGAAAATATTTAGTTTTCAATTTTAAAATTCTGGGCGAGATCTTCAACGTCTGTTTCGTACTTGCACGTTTTGTGTTTTAGTCTATTTATTTGTATTGGAGCAACTAAAATTGCTACTGAAATAGGGTTTACGAGGAGGACGTGCTGCCATTTAAAAAAAATTATGCAACTAATGCTATTTCTCAAGTGCTTTGACTGGCAGTCCTGATTTACTTTAGGATTCACCATCCCTTCAAAATATCTGTCTCGCCGCCCATCTGCACTCCAGATATCAGAATATCAAATGAGAGGATATTTACATACCTCAGCAGTCTCAATTTACCTGGAATATTTATAAGCCTAACCCTAACCATATCAAGGAGGTTCGACGTCTCACAGCCTCTGAAAAGGTTGAAAAAAAATCAAAAAATTATTTTCCCTGATTAAGTCGCACCCTGTCTAATGGGTGTAACTTTCCTCTTTCCTGTATTTCTATTCGATTCTTTGTTCTTTCAGTTTTATTTATTTTGGCATTTGAAGTGCGATCTGCCTTATTTATACTTTGAATAAGCATCTCGAAGCGTGATTTCATTACAATACACCCACACGGTTCGAAACTAATTATATGGTAGTCGTGACGAAGTATCTCCATTGATCTCTAAATTCTCTCACTGAAGCGAACTGTCTTTCATCGCATTCTCTGAAGATTCTAAATTCTTTCAGGGGGGCCTACGTGGCTCAGTAGTCCCGAAAGCTTTTGGCCAGCTCGACGAAGTATCCTGTCATTCGCAAAACTGACCAGATCTAGGTGAACGAGATATCTCGTCGAAACACTTGGTGGTTAGTTTCCAGCATGCCCCATGTCTGCACTGTGTACTCCAGTGCCAGGTGTGATGACGAACCCCGAATGAAATACCAAGTATTTCAAGTATTCGCATAAATGTATAACATTTTCTTTTCCCTTCATGCATTTGTTTTTTTTAATTCGATGAAAAGTTTTATAACGATTTCTATGTGGAGGACGGACCGCACAAAGGGTTACAAGCAATCAGTATATTTTTTCTTCGCATCAAAAGTGCCCTTTGCAAGAATGGTAACGAAATTCGTCGATTAACAGGAATATTCGATGAGCTGATTTGAGTAATCTTAAGAATATCCAGTAATATTGTTTAAAACTTTTGAATATGGACGATAGTACACTCAAACCTGTTTTTGTGCGGTAGATAGGGACCGCATAAAAGAAAACGCGTAAAAAAAATCACTCAAAACTTCACGAGTAGCTATAAAAAATATTTTTCGCAACACATTTAAAAAGTATTTTTTTATGCGGTGAATAGGGACCGCATAAAAAAGTCTCACGTAGAAAATAATTCAAAACCTTACGAAATAACTAGGAATTGCTTTTTTAAACGAAATCAAGACACAAGGCTTGGCAGCTACTTGGAATCTCGCCAAACCTTTTGGAATCTGATTTAGGAAATACACATGCGAACATTTTTAAATATTTTATTTACATATGTACTTATTTTACACATACAAAACTTTTCAAAATGTATAACCATTATCCTTCGGAGTTTGACAATACGCGAATTTTCTTGTGGTAAACTGGTTCAAAATCACTTTCGTCACTTGAAGATACTACCTCGCACTTGTTTAGAGTTGACTTTTTCATATACCGCACAAAAAAAGACCGCACAAAAACAGGTTTGAGTGTATTCATTTTCTCAAAGCCTAATTCAAATTGTGGTCGCCGTGGTTCAGTGAGGGTATCCCACTGCTCTAGCAGCCTGCGAATTGTAGGTGGAGCTGGTTTGATTTTTCACCAAGTATTTCTCTCATCTGTCAGTAAAGCTTTCTCTATATGTCCATTTACTTGACCTCGTTTGGCATAGCTTTACCAAATATGGCTTTTGCGCCATAAAAACCAAAACTAAACAACCATATCCGTTCAAACTGGAATCATTGATTGAAAACATTGCTCAAATGTGCCTATAATTTATAAGTACCTTTTTTGATAATTTAATAGATTTATAAACAGCTAACAAAAGTTATTTTTTTGTAAACAACATTTGACTATGAAGTGTGCATATGAAATAATTCCATAATTTCCCCGTCGCCGTGGTTCAGTGAGTTTGCTTGCAACCCTCGAGTTAAATACCTCCGTGGGTGTATTTCTCTTTTGTGCCAGTAAAACTCCTCGCATGTGTGTGCGTCCAAAACTTAACGTTGTCTGCCTTGTGTTTGCGCTGCTTGACCAAATATGACCCTTGCGCCCCCCCCCCCTCAAAACCAACCTTCAAAAGAACCTTGCCTTTATTATGATTTTATCCCCTTGCGAGCTCTGCACTGTCCTAGTTTCAAAAATCGGAAATTAAAACCCTGCATGACTAACATTTCTGAGGAAACTGAAAATTCCTCTGGACAACACAAGCCTGCAAGCCAAGAGCCGAATGAATAACTAACTCAACCATTTCACTCGAACAAGAAAATTTCCTTTCTTGACGCTTGCAACACAGCGTGAAGCAACCACCATCCCAAAGATGGATGCGGTCAAGTGAAAGCTCCACCCCAACGGAAGGATTTCCCGCCACTGTCAGGAAGATTTAAAGTCCATTTCCTTCTTTATCAACAGAAGAGAAAATAAAAAAACAGCTGCATAAACATCGAAAAAGTAAAAAAAATCTCGACTGCGAGAGAATGAACGAGACTCATCTGTAACCGTCTGTGACGTAACCCCGCAAAAATCTGTCAAGTGGTTTTCCAAGAATTTCTGTGATTATCTATGAAGACGAGGAACTTGGATGAAAAGTTTTCTCGCGGCGCCCTAGGTCAAGGAGAGACGGAGTCTGTTGGGTCACTGGGTCGTTCTGTCAAGTATGAAGACTCGTAAATCGAGTATTATTTGCGTTCGTGTGATTCGAGGGCCATTTATGTACATATTCGTGTTCGGGGTCTGAAATTATTACACGAAAACTGGATCTTGGAAGTCAATTGTTAGGCGAATTCCGAGCATTTGGCATAGCTCACTCCCAGTTGAAACGAAGGGTTTGGACTTTTATCACGTGATAGGATTATTTCAGCCTTTCAAAGTGTTTCAACTCAAGAGTGGTTTGTGGCTCTGCTGTCATGCTATACGAGGACTAATTAGAGATGCCAACGATTAGGGACCTATGGATTTTTCTTCGGTGAAAGAGATTCAGGTTAAGCCGAGCTTTAATTGCAACAATACTATGCTTGGGATAATCTACATTATCTTGTTTGTTATATTAACGAGATGATATCTTAAATAGTTAACTAAAAACATCCTCTCCCTACATTCTAATAATTTTCTTTTGTCTCTGAAATTAATTGATCAATCCCCATAATGTTGAGCCCTATAATGTTCCATCATGCTCAAATTTTCAAGATAATAAGTTCGACAATAGTAGCGGAAACTAATACAAAAGGTATTAGTATGAGAAACAATAAGATTCAGTTTTGATTGAGCAATCAGTTTGGAGCGTAGGACTACTGCTTGAAGATCAGAGTTCAAATGAGCTAGTCGAATATTGTTTCAAAGCGTTTATTTATTCAGTTCAAATCACTGCGAAATGTTCTTTGTATACTTGAATAGGTCTTGCCGAGAGCTTTAAAACAACATCACGCACAATCATTGTTCACATGGTTGCCGAGATATACACATTACAAACGCTGCGGCACACCCAGAAATATTGTGGCATTTCGTCCGCAGTGTCAAACGACTGGAGTGGAGTGTAGAACGTAAATGTGATTCGAATTCACAATGCTGTTCACGAATATGCTAACACAATAACTGTTCGGCGCGTATTTTTAATGATATAAGGATTTTAGTTGGGACCTATTTTTATCACAGGCGGTGGGCCGTACGTCTCCCCATGCTATCCGTGACGTCAGACCTAGTCCTACACGAAAAAAAATAAAATATACGAAAACCAGTTGGAAATGGGAAGTAATTGTGTGAAGATGGTAATATAGAATACATTTTTATTTTCTGTCTTCGTACCTTAAAATAATTAGCTTCTCCCATCTAATTACAAGTTTTCCGGTTAACTATTCTTGAGTTTCTGCATAATTGAACCTGAAACATTACATTTACGATGTTGCAGGTTCCAATTAAAGAGAATTGCATGTTTTCGCTCCACCCATTCTTTTGTATCTGAAAAAGACGCCGTGTACTAGAAGCAAGAATAAAAAAACATGGAAATAAAAGATTTAATTAAACAGGAAGATGCGGGTTCGGCGTGAAATGCAATTCGAAAATTTCGCATTTGACCATGCCATCTGTTACTTCCAGGTGCATGTTTTTATTGTTTCCTCCTAAGCTTGTTTATTAAAAACGTTTTTGTTGTATTAATTTATTAGATAATTGAAAAGAGCATCCCTTTCTTGAATCGTGCTGTAAATTTGAATGCTGATTATTTTTATACATGCTTGAGAATTGTACTTTTGATCAGGCGCTCTCCCGGAATGTTTCTTTGTGAGGAGTTGAGGGGAAGTCTCACCTGGTACTGATGTAGTCATTGTAGTTCTTTTTTCCTCAAACTTCACAGTCAACTTCACCTCAAACTTCACCCTGATTCAATAGATATTCCGATCAGTTCAAACAGGTAAGTGGTTTGGGAAAAATTAAAGACAACTTTCATTTGTGTGCAAGTGAAATTTATAGCCATTTTCTGATCATCGACAATGTTGAAGACTGAAAATGTTATAAGAGTTGCGTATAATTGGAAACGGGTGCTCTGGTTTTCTTAAAAGAATACTGAAAGAATGAAAAAGCAAGTCCTGGTTACTTCCTGTTTCACATCCTTTTAGGTTACATCTTCGTTTTATCTTTTCATTGACTTCGATATTTTATCTTTTGTTTGGCTCAGTTTGTCCGTATTCTTGACCTTACGCCATAAAACCAAACCTGTTCGCACACCTTAATTCGGCACCCCTTGTTTCTGCTGGTAAGGTCACTGTTTCCACTACTTTGACATACTGCGTGGACATGCATCGGCAACCTGATAGGATCCAAATATCCTTTTAACGCTAGATGATTCAATGTATCCCAGAGCTTCATCGATGGCTAAAAATTCCGAGTGGAAAACAGGACAGTGATCGAGATTTCTTTTGCTGATTTTTACGCATTCATGATATAATTTGAAATAAATTCCACTGCCAGAAATTCGTTCGTCACGCTTGCTGCCATCTGTTAAATTTGTTGCTCATCAGCATGAATGTTCACTATCTCCAAAGTATTTGGCTGCCTCGGGTATTCGGGATGCTGATATTGCTTGTTTGTAAAAGAAAGAAGATCTATATGAAAGACAACGCGGCCCTGAAAAGCTGTCGGTGGGATCTAGACAATAGGTCAAGTAAGAACTCTTCACATCTCTCTGAGGCCATCCCTTTTTCGCTCATCCAAGAGAACTCTCTTTTGAGTCTGATTGTGTTCCCACTGTTTGAACTAGGAAGTTCTATGCTGTTCTACAAAGCTTCTAATTTTGCAAAAATATTTAGACAGAATAGTTTCCCCTGAGATTCAAAGACTACTGATGAGACTAGTATAGCCAAAGTTAACTTTATCCAGGAAACCAACCTTTCATTAGAGAGGTGTTTAATGCTACACCAATCTATTGAACGACAATTGGTGTTTAGCAAATCTATTAAATATAAATTAATGGTGTTTCCAAGTCGATGAACTTTTAATTTTCCCATTGTTTTTGGAATGGATGAAGCACATCAGACATTTCCTTGAGTGCGCTACTACGTAATTTAATCTACTTAATATGCTTAGTCACAACAAGAGAACTTCTGTTGAATATGTATTATTCGAGCTCTTAAGATTAGCTTTAATTATTTTTAAAATTGGTTTGATGTAGACTACATGTCGACCCCGAGAAGATTAATATTCTTCTCGGGGTCTCCACGGCTCAGTAGGTTGACTCACTGCGCTAGCAAACTGCGATTAGCAACCTATTCAATTTTCCTGTCTTTCCGTTTCTTCCCTGGGTGTATTTCTTCTGTGTCAGTAAAACATTTCTTGTTTGTGTATGTCCATTTACTTAGCATATTTGGAGCAGCTTGACTAAATATGGCCCTTACGCCATAAAACCCCAACCAACTGATCATATTCTCCGTGATCCACAAGGCAGTGGTATACGCGTGGAGAAATATCCATGCTAATACTGAAATTTCGTAAGTTTCTCGCAGGCATTATAATTATCTTACAGTAGTTTCAGATAATGGTTATCATGCCCTCGGAGTGGATCATTGATCTTTGGAGTTGGGAGAACTTGAACTAAATTACAGTTGGTTTGTCGCTCGTTGATCATTTTTTGATATACTAGGGATAAATACACTGGGACCTTCTGCTTAAAGTAACACAGAAAAAAGATACTTATGATTTAAAAAACTTGCCTGTGTTATATCATTAACTTCACTTGGTTATTAAGGGGCAAAGAATTCAAAAGATCCACGTTTGGTTCACCTTATCCATTTTTGGATCTTGCGCCATAAAACCCAATCAGCCAACCATCAAAAGATCAAAAATAAAATTTTCGTTTCTAGAAAGACTGATTAAGGTCCTTTCAGTGCACTGACCAGTTAATGACTCTTCTAAAAATATTGGAATAGTGTATTTATAGTCATGTGATTATAAATCTACATGTAAAGCAGTATTGACATCTGTCCTCTATACAAATCTATACCGTTTGACCAATCTACACCAAATTTGGTACACTTATTCTTTGGAACCCTGCGGGTAGGGTAGTACACATATTAACCCCCGTTCTATTTATTTTCTTTATTTTGGGTGTGCAGAGGGGTTTAACGTCCCATCATAGTGGACAGAGCACTTGCTAGGGGGCGCTCTCTCCTGGTCTGGCTGTGCAGATGATGCCAGAGTTAATATCCACAGGAGTCGCCTCTTGGAGGTTTTTAGAATCTTAGAGTATGATGCAATCGCAGATGTGTGTGTGCGGTTGCGCTGAAAATCGCTCAGTATCATATCGTTTGTATATCCCTTCTGTAAATTCTTAAACTGTAGCTTTATTATTGGAATGTTAATTTTTATAAGATTATTTTTATAGAAAGGTCTTTTTTATCGTTGATATGGTACAGGGGGCTAAAGACAATTCGCAGTCCTCATAGGAATAACATTGTGTATTTATACGATCAATGTCAGACCAATTCATACTAAATTTGGTACATTCATCCTGTAGAATTCTGCGGGAGACATAGGCTATTAACCCCGTTCGATTTGTCTTGGGTCTGCTGGGGGGCTAAAAACAATTCTAAATCTCAATAGGAATAATATTGAGTAATATTACCATGAATTATAAACAATTCAACCCGGGTAATGCAGCTAGTACATGATAAATTTAAAGGATCCCCAAAACAAGATATGTCATTTGTTCCGAACAAAGTCCATTTCACTTCGTTCTCTTGAGGAAATTGCACCCTGAAAACTTATCTCGCAAATACTTCGCACTTCACATTTCTGCCGTTAACGGGTTATCTACAAACACTGGGAGACGGAATGCGGGATCGATAAAGCCGTCGGCGCCCATTGAAATAGTGTTCCGGCTCTCACTCTCCGATGCCTCTCTGTCTCGTCCCACTCGCTTTTTCGAAGCAACGCCCTCGACAGAGCAGTTAATATCAATATCCTCTTGGAGTCCTGGCTACATCCGCAGACGCTGTGACTGACTCAGCTCTGGAAGGCTTCACGGCGGTCAGCAGACCAGAGGGGAAACTTTATAACTACAAAAACTAGGGGCGCACCCAAGCAATCAAGGGCAGCGGTAGTCCGGTTGGAAGAGTAACAGAATAGCAACTGAAGGGTTGCGAGTTCGAATCCATCCGAAGACCGTCGTGTACAAAGCGGGCTGATGCACGTTAAATCTGCCGTGGTCTCCAATGTCCTCATGGGCGTGGTGTGGAGATTTGGAGAGTGGGGTGCCAGTTCTCATGTTCTCATCATCTGACCGTGGTCAAAATTGCGAGGCGTTGTCCTTGATCTTTCTCTTCGGGGTTGATCACAGACCGTCGCCAATAGCCCTTTGTGTTACTCCAGTTACTACCTACATACTCAGGAAACCAATCTGGAAGGGGCTACAGTGCTTGTGGGTACACAAGCTGGGTTTTTTGTAGAGATGTTATTTCAAATGATTAAAGCGTCGAACCGAATCAACCATAAATATAGGTCGTGTTTGAATGAATTTCTATAAAATGTAGAATTGAAGGACTTCATGCAAACTAGTGATGAACAAATGAAGAATAAAATGTTCAAGGAGATCAAGAATTGCTATTGTTTTGAATGAGTGCGTAATGCTTGAAAGTTTAAATTAACATAACCTCTTGAACAGTGGATAAACCATAATAATTTTGGAGTTTTCAAAACTTGAAAATTGCTAGTATGAGAGAAAAATTTGAAAAGTGGGTTATGTTGCAATTTAAAAGTGGATTGTACCCAGAGCCCTTCAATTATTTTTAGAGCTTACTACTAGAAGTTTCAGAGTACTATAAGATGGGTTAAAGAGAGTATGGTCAATTTTTGCTACACGATCTCCAAGATACATAGAATCTGTATTGAAAGCAAACGGTGGCTCAGCTCTTAGTAGTAGTAGACCCACCTCCTACCTACTCACCGTGAGGTTTAGAGCATTTAATGGTAGGAGGGGGAACCATTTATTATCTTTAAATTTTACATATTTACAGAAAAACAATTTTTTTTAACAAAATTCCAACAGATGTTGGTAAAAGGTTCAGGCTAACAGTGCCGGTATAAAGTTAAGCTCTTATTAGTAAAAAATATTTTCAAAATGCTTTTGTTATTTTGTCCAACTCTTTTAAATAAGCTCCGAGTTATCTGTCCTCTTCAGTTTTACCCTCGCCTACCCTTGTTTTTTGCTTTTTCTTCAACCCTCGTTATAGTCTTGTGTTTGGCGCAGCTTGGCCAAATATGGCCCTTGTGCCGTAAAACCAAAAACCAAGCCTTTGAATAAGTTTATTCTATCAAATATATGTGTTTATTCTATTTAAATCATTGAACATAAGGTAGTCAATGAGCAAAAGTAATTAATAAGGTGTCGCGAGGTGCTAATTCAAAGCAAACCAAGTTTTTTCATTATTTAAACAACTCAGTTAAAATAAAATTGCATTCCGTTTGAAAGTGGAAAATTTATCTGAAAGTTCATTGTAGAAATCATGTTTTTTCATCTAGCATTTGTAAAAAAATTATCAATTTGTGCACCAACCCTGAACTAAGTGATATCTCCTACGTGCTCTCTTATGATAACAAAGTACGTTTATCGTAATCCACCCTGCGGAAGAATTTGACGAAATAAAATGTTTATCTGTCTCGCGGTAGTTTGTTTAAGTAAAGATAACCAGAAACTGGTAAATGTTCCATAGAATTCCATTAGTTGTCAAAATGTTATCTTTCTCTCTCACATGACTTGGCATTACACAAGGCAATTCTTATTTCCACTTGAAAAATAAAATACAATTTTTGTAGGGCAGTGTTTTCCAACTTTTTTAGTAGTAAAATCTCCCAACTTTTCAAATTTAGCCGCTTAACTGTTATAGTGGTCATAGCGCTTGTCTGCCACACATTACGTCGCGGGTTCGAATCACGTTTTGTAAGCGCATGGGTGTTAGTGATGGCCTGTGTTAGGAGTAGCAGCAGCTCACCCATTGGGTGCTCCTTCACAAATAGCCGTCAGTTTCGTCCCTTGTAGTACCGAAGACCGAGAAGTCGGGCTTAGGGGAAAAAATTTCAAATTTTATATACCGTTGTTTTTGTAGAAACATTCCTGTTTGCAATACGAACCCTCTGAGCATCAGGGGACGTCGTGGCTCAGTGGGCATGCCCACTATGCTAGCAACCTGCGAAGTGTAGGCGGCGAAGATTCTATTCCTGTCAGGTTCGATTCCTCCCAGGGTGTATTTCTCTCTCTTCTGTGTTATTAAAACTTTCCTTGTGTGTATGTCCATACTTGATACTGTGTCTTGTGTCCGGCGCATCATGACCAGATATGGTCGTTACGTCATAAAAACCCAACCAACCATCTGAGCATCACGAAATGTAGTATAACACATGAAGTATATCGTCAGCTTACAAGTGAAACACTAAGTCAAAATACATAATTCCTAGAAAACGAAGCAGGGAAAAATCTACTCCCTATACTTTACTCACTAAGTATGTTTCTCAAGAAGAAATCTAACCTTCAAGAAAAAATAATTCAGTAAACTTCGCCAGTCTAAAGATCACTTCATTATGGTTTAGAGAAACTAAAAATCTCATAATTAAATTTGTCTTTCACTTGTAGGCTGGCGATTTGTAGTATAACACTATATAACCGGCAGTCATTGGTCGAAAGAATCATGGGAAAGACTATTGGTCAAGAAGGTCAAAACTGGTCGGACTGGTGGACCTAGTCGTTTTAAGCACTTGTTTGAAGAATGGTAGGCTGGAGCACTTGGTTGAAGCTAATATTGGGCTGACTGCTTGGAGTTTCGTGGTTGCTACAAATTCACTCTTAAATGAGGGTCAACTACCCCAGAGAATTCCAGGAAGGCCTCTGAATTTCGGAGACGATTAACCAGTACAAAAAGCGGAAAGATCTCTGGAGCTTACCAACTTGTCGAAACTAATCGAATTGTAATTGTCAAATTAAGATGCATATTAATCTGGTTTGGTAGATGGTTAGATTAACGCCTTCGAACACATCTTTTCAAAACGGGTGAATTCCACTTGGGACCTCCCATTTTATGGTCCAAACAAAAAACGATTCCCCGAACAGATAATGGAATCGGTGTACTGAAATTATACATTTTACCCCCTTTCTATGCTGATAACATCTGTTAATCTAACGTTTATTTTGATTAAAGTGTTACTTTGTTTTCATGTTCATTCATATCATTACCTTAATATACCTTTTAAAGTTGATTTGGATGCTTGTTTGAATTTCTAATCTGTTTTTATAAAATCTGGTCTTGCATTTGACACAGCTTGTTCATTTTTTGACCTTTCGTCATAAAACCCAAATCAACCAATCCACTAGACCTGGTTCCGGGGCGTGTTCTGGAGTTAATTTGTTAATTGGTTTTAATCCAACCCTTGGATGTGCTAAATGTATTTCGATTAATGAGATATAGCTCGGCTCTGGAAAGTTAGCATTGGAGTCACATGGTTTTGAACCTCTTCAATTAGGAAGCAAGTTAAATGTAAACAATGTCTTCCCAGAATTCGTGTCTTTTGCGCTTATTCTGGCTCGTAGCTTATCATTCGGAAGCGATAATAGTGATTGCGAGTTGGCAAAACAAATTATTCCCTATAGCGATTGTACGTACTGCAGCCCTTTCCTCTGAAAAGCTTACTACCTTTCTAGAATGGACTTCTCCAAGGTCGTCTTTCTTCTCACCAGAGCCCTGCCGCAGTTTGACCAAATATGGCCCTTGTGCCTTAAAACTAAAAAAAAAAACAACCAACCTCAATGGAATATAATTAATTATTTTCAAGCCACTTTCGTTGTATTTCATCTCAACGAAATTTTTGTGCTCATTTGGCCAAAAATGTATGGACTAATTTGACCTGATTTCATACGGTCCTATTAGGTTAAATAGGCATTCTCGGAAGAAACTTAAAGTTTGAGAAAACTCAGAAATTTGGGTTATTTGTCTAAACTGTTTTTTATGCAATTTCTTATTTTCAATTCCCCTTTTTTGAGAGAAAATTATGTTTCACGCTATTGAATTTCTAGAAATGTCTAAAAAGATTCAGACTTTCACGGATAGTTCTAAAACTGCAAATACTTTTATTTTAATACAGATGGTATGGTTGAATTGGGCAAACAAAATAAATTATTCCAAAACCACTCAATTAGGAGAGTAGTTTTGGACTAGTTAGGAGTTTTGGTGGACCCCTGTGTGTAACGCTTGTGGTCCCTTTTACCGTTCATCATATTTTAATAAATTATTCAGTTCGTGGAAACTTATTTACCAGTCCAATTTTAAACTTGCAAGATTTGGTGGGAGAAAATTCCCATCCCAAATCTATTTAAATTTTTATTCTACATTGACTTTTTAAACTTCGCATAAATGTTTTTTTCTATGATTCCTTTTAAACCACACCACATTTCATCTGTTATAAATATTACCGTTGAACATAAACTCATTATTTTCACCCTTTTAAATTAGTATTTTAATATTAGTTGTCTTTTATGCAGTGCACCTACCTCATTTCAAATCTAACTTTTATTGATCTGGCTACTATTCTAAATATTTTAACTGTCTTATTGGGTTACATTCTATTTATGTTTGGCATAGCCTATCCTTTTTTGGATTTTGCGCGACAAAAAAACCAAATCCACTCATAAATGAAGCAACTAGGAACTTACTAGCCCCTTCAACTGTTTCCTCAAGTCGACGCAAGCGTCGACTTCGCTCTTTATTTACAACCGAACTAATAAAATATGCATCCATTCAAGAGTCAAATACGGTATCGTGGTAACCACTTTTCCAACGTTATAAGCTTTTGTTCTTAGGTTAACAATTGTTTCCTGGTTAAGGCTAAGGTCGTGAACGGATGCTCGCTCACGCTTTCCGATTACATTGGAAAATAGTTAATTTGCGTCATCAGACACAACGTCATGGATATTGCACTTGTTTCGCAGTCACGTAGCCTTTGTCGTCGTTCTCTTGATATATTTCCTGCGTTATTTTATTTGAAATATAACCCTTGTTTTATGCCCTTAAATGTGCAGTTACTTGGAAAATGACACTTCTAAAATTATTTTGTTTTTTATGGATTTGGTTGAAGCACGCAAGGCAAAAATTTTGTCCATGGATTAAGGAATATAATATTTGGACGTATTATCTTCAATTGTATTCAGTTTTGATGCATTTCATTCTGAAATATGGTTGATCTGTAAGCTCTACGATCATTTTCTACTACACAAGGACTTGTTAGACGGGGACCAAGTGGCGGTTGGTTGGTATAGTGGATGTTATGGCTCAAGGGCCATATTTGGCCATGCTGCGCCAGACACAAAATCAAGTAATAGACATGCACACCATGAAAGCTTTGCTGACACAGAAGAGAGATACACCCAGGGAGGTATGCACCTGGATAAGGATCGAACCTGCGCCGCCTACAATTCGCACGTTGCTAGCGCAGTGGTCATAGCCACCGAGCCACGATGATCCCACTAGGATTTTGGAGGGTGCACAAAATTGAAAATGGAATTTTTTGGGCAAAATTCAGATTTTTTAAAAAGATCTTTTGTTATTTTTAATTATCGACTGAACTGTAAAAGGATTGCTGTAAGCGCATGAAAGTGACACGCCTCAGTTGATCTTAAGAGCTAGAATAACGTGTGAACCAGAACAACGCATCTAGAATGCACACGCGCATTCTTCTGCGTCATATCTGTTTTGGTATTAAATCGTTCTCTCTGATTCAGATCAGATATAAAAATGTCGGATGTTGACAGCTAGCGTTCGTTGAGAGATTGTAATTCCTTAAATTGAAAATAAATTAAATATGACTCGCGTCGTTAAATAATTATAGCAACCTTGATATACCTACACCAATTATTGAAATCTACCCCCAACAATAGAGTGGAAAAAATTACTACCCCACCCTTTAAAGGGTAGTCGAGTTTTTGAAATATATGCACATTATTGCATAAGAACTGTAAATTAGTGCATACATATACACAACAGCTAGCGTCATACGCTTTCAGGATTTGTTTACAGATGAACAACGTGATTGGTTCAATCGATTAAAGTCAAGCGTTAGTTTTGTCGATTTGAGCGTCAAGTGATTTCAATATAGGGTGAACGGGAAATAATGACATAAGAAAATGCAGTTTTATCTGTCACTACTGTCATTTTTTCATGTATGAGGTCTTTAGGAAGGATATTCCGCTCAAGATATTTCTCAGAGTTGGGTTAACTCGCTTTTCAATAGTTGAAGAAATGGAAAGACTAAGAATGAAAGACGGGATCAATATGACATTGTATTATGACATCTATGGACACGGGCACACCCAAGATTTTATTCTGGGGACTACTCAAGTATCTTAAGCTCTTTCTTTTAGTGGGGATTGATTGAATAATTAAAAAATTAAGAAAAACGATGAGAATAAGTTATGCCAAAAAGTACTTTATTAACATTAATTAATTTATTTTTGATTAAACAATCCTCGTCATCTGACCGTGGTTCAGAATTACGGGGTTTTGTCCTCGGATCCTTCCCTTCGGAATTGATCCCGGACAGTCGCCAACAGTCAGTATTGCTCCAGTGCGATGTGAATTCAACTACCTACGAAATCTCACGACGATTCGTAGATCCTTTTGTCCACTGTCTCCAAGAGCGCATAGGGGCCGCGGTAGCCCAGTTGGAAGAGCAACGGATTAGCAACCGGAGGGTTGCGAGTTCGAAACTTGGTCCAGCCAAAAACCGTCGTGTACAAGGGGGAAGGTGCACGTTAAAGCTGTCGTGGCCTCAAATGTCCTCACGTTGGCGTGGAAGTTTGGAGAGTGGATTGCCAGCTTAGATGTTCTCGTCATATGACCATGGTTCAAGATTACAAGGCGTTGTCCTTGGATTTTTCCCTTGGGGGTTGATCCCGGATCGTCGCCAATAGCCCGTTGTATTGCTCCAGTGCGACGTTAATTACCTACCAAGAACGCATAATTGTACTGCTTTTCATCCAATGGGTGCAGCAGTATCACGATACGACAAACGGCATTCTCTCAAATTCCAACTGTTCATTATGTTTCGTTTTACCACGAGGCTTATTTACATACTCGCAGAGCAGCACCAATCGAATTCACCTACACAACGTTTGGGATTTGCTTTTTGAGGCCTTTTATACGTTCCTAGTCACAGTTCAGCCTGTATTGCGCGCACATCCAAACCAAAATAATCTGCTGAGATTTTAATCACTCATTTGCATTTACTATGATAAACTACCCGTCTGCCGAATTTCTGGTCAGTTCAACAACTATTCCTTGGTGTTACATTTGCCACGAACAGCAATGTATGTATCGGTATTTAGAATCTAAAAGATTCTACATTCGAGAGAATCCGAAAGCTAGTTTCGTGTATCAATATTATTGGAGGTTATGTACCAATTGGAAAAATTCCACCGTCTGCATCCAGGCCTGTTTTCTGCATATACTGGGTGATTGGTCTGCATGACTTATGTATAGGAGTGATTGAAGATAGTGACTATACTGTGCAAAGCTCGCAACATAGTGATAGTCCTGGTAGTGAACGAATTGTTGAGACGTGCGAAATGTCATTAATATCCAAATTAAAGTTCTGTTTGGCGTAGCTTGGCCAAATATGGCCCTTGTGCCTAAAATCAACCAAATCGAAGTATTTATCAAGTCGTGAAATGACTTTTTTTTATCCACTGGATCATTCCCATTTCTTATCAATTCGAGAAACGGTACTGGCTATCATGACTCAGTGTTTTCTCCCTGCGCTAACAACCTGGGAGTTGTAGACGACGCAGGTTCAATTCCTGTAACTTATCCTGGGTGTATTTCTCTTTTCCGTGTCAGAAGTATTTTCCTTGTGTGTATGTTCATTGTTTAAAGTCTCCTTGTGTTTGGCACAGCGTGGCCAAATGTAGCCCTTGAGCAAAAAAAAGACAGGATATTTTTCACCCTAAAGAATTAATTCAACGTTTTCAATAAAGTTTTAGTGTTTTTGCTTTACTTTAAAACACGTTTACATTTTTCCATCAGTTACGTTTGTACAATAAATGTATAAATTGTAATTATAAAGACAGTCAATTCAATATTCGCCGTTTGGAAATTCAATTGAATTGAGCTATGTTCACAGTAAATTTAGCTTAATAAGCGCATGCAGAAAATGTGTTGGTTGGATTCTAGTTTGCGGAAATAATATCTGGATAGAAGCGAAGAGAGAATGTGACGAATATATTAGACATAACTAACTTAATTATCATCTGCGTCACTACTTCCGTTTTACACGTCGCAGTCGTCAGAAAATTTAATCATCAGTAATATGCATAGGCGGTAGATATTCCCTCATTAAAAATGCTCAGACTTTATTATGTTCAGGGCTGGTCAACCCTTAGCCTGGCAGATTTTTTGACGTACGCTAAGTCAGAAGTGATCGTTATAAATCAAAACTGGTGTCCGCTAAGATTATCAAAAATAAACTTTGGAAAATATCAGATTTTCTTGATTCAGTCTAAGATTTATAATTTTATTCAATAGAAGCCGGGATTCTATTGAATAAAACCGGCGAAACTTAAATTTCACATGTAGATTACATGGTCCCAATTGTTAATGATTTCGAAAGAGTGTTTAAGCACATGTCATTTTAATATCCAGAAACTACTGCCGCTTTCAATAGTTTACATAAGATATATATCAAGAGTGATGCGCAGATGTTTTCTATATAAGAAACAAGAAAATTTTATACCTGTACGAAATGCAGCCCTGTCAATCTTACGAAAGCTCGATACAGTGCATCAAATCGCATTGATGTTCTGTTCCGGTGCCTTCAGAATCTCGCCCATCAAAACCTGTACGTAGTTTACAAGAACCTTCATTGGCTTCCACTCGTCTTTTGTAGCTACGACTTCATCGTAAACTAGCAGTATCCGCAGGGCGTTGCCCGTGACATCATTCTTATGTCCCCACTGATACTGAAAACATTAAAAAGAAAAAACAATAATTTTAAGAATGAGTTCCACCACCACCCGACATGACACGGGCATGCCGCCTCATTCCTTCCACCTCACTGATTCTTGCTTAGAGAGCTTCATGATACACTATGTTCAATGTTCTTCCATTTGGAGCTAAGATGTAAAGATACTCGGCTTTTCCAATTCTTGAACAACCCACATACAGTTGACCATGAGAGAAACACGGCTTAATGAGATCGAGTCCTACAACTTTCAGCGATTGTCCTTGTGCCTTGTTGATGCTCATGGCGAAACTTAAACGAACAGGGAACTGAAGGCGTTTAAATTGGAATGGGAGATCCGAAAGGATGATTGGGATCCTAGGAATGAATACGTCTTCGCTGCGGCATGTCCAGTCATGATAGTGGCCTCAATAATATTCGGCATCAGTTTCTTGTTAGTCTTGCTCTATTGCAGAGTGAAGGTGGATGCAGATTTCTGAGAAGCATAATCGGTGCCCCAATCTTCAGCTCTAATATGTGCGAGGGTACTCCAGATGGCTCCAATGTGTTCAAAAACTGTTGTGTAGTTCACAGCCTCATCTGTGTCACATGTAGTGTCGATATATTTGTAAATTTGAACGTTACCGGGCAATTCTTGTAAAAGTTGCTTATTGATGACATTGACATCTTTGTTTCTTGGAGCGAGAATTGCTCTTTGGCACTGCCATTCGTGATCTGTAAAGTGTATTTGAGGTTCAAATTTGGTGAGAGTCCGACCACTTTTTGCGTGATTTTCTGGGTTTTAATCAAGAGCTCTTTGAATACGTTGGATGGTACACAGTTTCAAAACTAATAGAAGTTAGCATGCGCGATAGCTATCTTTGTATATTCGGTCTGCGCAGATACGTCATAATGGAGGAGGGGCTACGTGCACAGCACAAAATATTAATTAAAAAAATTTCTAGATTCAATTTTAAATTTCGGGCTTCGAGGGACATTCAGTCACCTTTAGGACTACCTGTGTGCCAAATTTCATGGCTTGTAAGTGCTATAGATTTAGACACAGCACACAGACACTTCCTTTTATAATAGTAGAGATTGAGTCATCCAACTCATCCACTGCGAAGTTTACTCCTGGATAATTCATATGATCATTTATTGAGACACCACTCTTTATATTCTTCTTATTGGGTGGCTCGTGAGAAACGCCCTGAGAGACTCCTCTTAATTCTATAAATGTTTCTGTACGACCTCTTTTCACCTTGGGGATCGCTAAATTTATCTTTTATAAAATTGTTTCATGTCTGCGAGAGGTCAAACACGTGTGTAATAATTTACAAATAACTTTTTAATTCTTATCGTCATCATTTTAGTATCACTCAGCCATTTACACTGGGTCAGACTTAATTATGCTGGCTGCGCCTTTGACCCTGTTAGTTCTAGTTTCCATCTACTGTCTCAGTTTTTAAAGCAGAGTATTTAGCCGTATACTAAGCATTGAAATATGTTTTAAGCCTGCCTGTTGGTAATTTTATGATATGCACAGATTCCAAAAGTGTATTGGAATCCTTGACATTTGATTGTCGTAGACATTCCTTGGCACTCGACGTTTTTAAATCCAAAGAAAGTTTCCGACGTGGTTTCGGTAACTCCCCCATAGCATCTGTCCAGTCGTGGCCATCTGCATTCCCGACACTTCGATGTACTTTTAACTCGTCTTCGAATTTGACATGTTTTTAACCAACATCTTTTGTTCGGAGAGACTGCAACGCGTGTGGATCCCTTTTTCTATTCCTGTTGGTTGACCTGGCCCTTGTACGATAAAAATTCAATCGCTCATGATTACCCTGTTTTTAGTCGGCATCGCCAATACTTTTCTCAACTTCTTTATAAACCTGCAAAATTTGATTGGGAAAATCCCCATTCAAATCTTTATAAATTTTTACGTGCTTTAAGACTTCCGAATTAGATAGTGTTTTTATCCTTCACCTTTCACTCGTTTCATCAAAACTTTTAATGTAGCATTCTCTTGTCATCTGCCGATGACGATGGTTTTCATTGTTCGTCTGATTAGACATTTGAATATTTATTTTTATGTTTAATGTATTTCAAGTGTGTTGCATGTTTTTAAATCTACCTTTTATTGTTGGGTACAGCCGATCCTGCTTGTGCGCCATAAAACTGAAAATCAAACCTTTTATTTGTTGGTTAGATCATTAATTTTTAAGTATTTTTTCTATTTTTATTGGGTTATATTCCGTTTTGGGCTCAGCTTTTCCGCTTTTAGACCATGCGCCATAAAACCCAAACAAAACACCTGTGTCAAATCTTTAAAATTAGATCGATAAGGAGTAACATTCCGTTCTCGAATTTTAATAATTAGATTTTCAAATTTAAATATCACGGTAAATTTACTTGAAAGTTTGTTAAATGAATGCAATTTTTTAAAGTTGTGATTTCCTCAAATGTGTAGAATTTAATAAAATATAAACATTTTAATTTTCCTATTTAGATCCAGTCCAAGTATGATCCTAACTTAGCTAGTCAAATACTTTTATGGATGAAAGATGTTATGGGCCTCGAAGATGTCGATACCTCTGGTGACCGAGAACCTTTTTATGAACTGCTCAAGGACGGCCAGGTGTTGTGCAGGTAAATTTAATGAAGATAATAACATGGATGTTTTCAGGGAGTTAGTAATCAGTGGTCAACTTCTAATATGGAGGACAAATTTAAAGCTCAGAGAAGCTTTGTTTACTGTGGCTTGGCTCAGAGTTCGTACGTCTGGAAAATCCTTGGAAACTTATTAAACTAAAAAAATAAAAAGTAATAAAACATTTTTCATACACAGAAAAACTTTAATTTGCATAAGATGTTACGTAGAAAACTAAAATCTACTCAGAATTTTTTAAATTTCAATTCTGATTACTTATAAGGTAAGAAAATTATGTATTCAAATTTCCCAATTGTAAGATACCACCTAGATGGCGCCGCGATAAAACATTTTAACTGTCACAAGTGATTCCGAAATCACATTTTATATTGATTAATTTCGTCGTGCCGCACTATTATCAAGTCGCTCCTTCTACGATAAACCAAAATTAGTTACAAATTTCGCCCGTGATTTTGTACTGAAATGAATCAAAATCGCCTAAAGCTGGAGGATAAAAAAAAATTTCAGTAATATTTCGAACGAAACTACGAAAGCTTTGCTTTGCCTATGGAAAGAGGAAGGCCAATTGTACTGAACAGTTTTTTGGATTGGTCATACCAGTCCCGAATCTTGTTGACGGTCAATTTTCTGTTCGCACTTCGTGGAAAAGATTCGAAATTCCGTACGCGATCTTCCTTATTCTAGAAACGTAGTTCTTTGGTCTTTTTGATCATTATGCCACTTGTTGAGATTTTAAGAGCATCATTTTTTGGATATTTTTCAAGTCTTTAGTGTAATGTTTTAGTTTTGTCCTCTAGGTGCTAAATTTTTTTAAGTTCAAACCTTCGCAAGTCCATCCTTTCATCCAAGGTTCCGTTCTTACTATAAAACAAAACAAATAAATGATCTACCAGCTTCTGGCGCCAAAAAAAATTAGTGATTCGTTAAGTATCTACTAAATGTACCTATTTGGATAGATGTGAAAGAAAATTAAAGCGCTACTTTACATTTATGTAAATCATATCTTGTTTTAAAAGCTTCATACAGTTGTGTAACAAAGGCTTTGGTTAAAATGCTCAATAAATTTGTTTATCAAATTAATTATCTTATAGGAGGCTTAGGAAATTAAACTCCACAATTTTCTTGACTTGTCTGCTTTCATCTCAAATGGCCTCAAGCTTATTTTATTGAGGCTTAGCATCCAGCCCAGATAATATACATAGTTCGTTCTTGTGCATGGTCCTTTATTCTCACCCAAGACTGGGCGCAATTGCTCTTATGGGCTCCTTTTTTAACTTAAGGCTAAGAGATTATTGTATTTGTGGAAAAGAAACAACGTGAATGAAGATACTTTGGGAATGGATTTATAAGGTTGTCTGAAGCTGAGCATAAGGTTTTTCCTTTCTATCGAATCTCAGCATACCCAGTTATTAATGTTATGCTACTGGTTAATATGATAGCGAGTTCTTCCAATAATGCAGTAATTGACTTTACATATGCTGGTGGACTCAGTTGGGGAAAGGGTAAAAAACGTTTTAAATGTGATGAAATCCATCTTTAACAAAATAGTAATAACATTTACAGCTGTTTCAAAATAAAAAAACTAGGGCTTCCAATTTATTTTCTGTGTGAAACTACTAATCATTAGTTGGAAAAAAAGTTATAATTACCTTTAAACAATTTCATATGAACTATTATACTTTGTGTGTAAACTTTTACTTTAGATGTTTTAGATTGTAATCCAAGGAATACTTTTAATGTTTTGAATAAATATTTATCCTTTATTCTAAGCAAATGATTAAAGTAAAAATCCATTGCACTGGAATATTTTACTTGATTTTTAAGCTATTAGATTGGTAAACTGCTTTTTTTTATTTTACGTCAGTAAAAATACAAGTGTTCTTATTTTCAGATTGATAAATGTTCTACAACCAGGATCAATCCCCGAGAAAAAAATTACCAACACAAAAATGGCTTTCAAGTGCATGGAAAATATAAACCTTTTCTTAGATCAGGTATGTTACCTTAAGCATATAAGCAAAGAAATATTTATATAAGATAAACTATTTTTTAATGTGATGTTTTAACCCTTTCAGGGCTAGTGGGATGTACCACTTTGAAATAGTTAAAGCATATATATAAATATTCTAGGTACATTGAGGCTAAGGGTTATAAGAATTTTCCCCTTTGATTTTCTTGTGCCCAAGAGTGCTCTAGATGGGCAGTGAAATATCACTCCCTTACAAAAGGGGGTCCCTGGCTCAATGGATTTGCCCATTGTGCTAACCTGGGAGTTCTAGGCAGAGCAGGTTCCATTCCTCACTGGGTGTATTTCTCTCTTCTGTGTCAGTAAAACTTTTCTTGTGTGTAGTTCATTTACTTGATTAGCGTAGCCTGGCCAAATATGGCCCCTTGTGAATAAAACACAACCAACCCCTTAAAAAGTGTTTGTGTGTGAAAAATGCATTCTTATAAGGAATAGATCTTCCACATAAAAGTTGTTTCTTCAAAAATATTTTATTGCAGTGTCCCAAGAGTTAAATTATTTTTTTCCCACCTTATTGGACCTGTGAAACTACCTTTATCACATTAAGGCACAACCCTGGATTCTAATATTTTTCCATGAAATAAAATTCAAAGCATTTATTAATTCAAATTTGCCTGAAACATTTTGATCTTTTTATTGCTACTGGCCAATCGACAAGAAAATGACAATTTCTGCACCCAATGTGCCCAATGATGTAGAGAAAAGATAAAATGTCTTCCCATCAATAAGCTTTGTAAAAAAAATTCATTTTTTTAAAACTTACACACAGTATCAAATACAATAATTATTATCTAAACATAAAAACTGTTTGTATACACCTAAGTTCATACTTCTATTTAGTTTCCATAACAAATTATAGCATCAACACCATTTGAATCTTTACTTTTGAAGACAGTTAATGTTGGTTGTAGTGTGTAAGGAGATCTTTATGAGATGGAAATTCTTAAAATTATTCAAATTATGTGCCTAAGGTTAGATGTCATTGATCTTGGTTTTTGAATGTAGACGAAATATAAAATATGTAGTGTTATAAAAGATAAGGCTTCTTAAAGTTCTTTAAGCATATATTAAAGTTTCTAAACACTCTTAAAAACTAACATGAAAAAATTGGACTTTTTAAAGCTTATGGGAACCCTGTATTTGCTAGTTTTACATGCTTCTATATAACAAGAATTTGTTTACTTTAATTAGGTAAAGAAATTGGGTGTACCTGCTGAGGAAACATTCCAGACTGTAGATCTCTGGGAACAACAGAATCTCACCTCAGTGCTCATCTGCTTACAATCTCTCGCAAGAAAAGTAAGTGAGCAGTACAATCAGATTTCCACTCTTTTACATAAACGAAATTCAAATGCTTTTAAAGGACATTTCAAGAACTTTTTTAAAATTCTGGTTTTGCTTGTCTGCTATTGGACCTTGCAATGTAAAACCCAAACCATCTTCTGGTTATTGTATTTCATTATCTTGTTAACTAAGTATTCCTTTTTACAAGACTAAATAAAATACACATGAAAGATTAAGAAATTGAAATTTAATGCAAAAATAATTCAATTTTTAAAGTAGTAATGAGTTAATTTTAAAGCTCTGTAACCAAAAGGAACATGCAACACCAACAGCTTTATGTGTATATTAAAAAATGATGCATAGTCATAAATCTCTCATTTATGTCATTATGCAAGTGAAGTTTAAATATATTTTTTGTACGATTAACAACTAAGGGTCGCCATGGCTCAGTGAGTTTGCCCACTGCACTAGCAAGTTGTAAGCAGCACAGGTTAGATTCCCTGGGTCTGTTTCTCTATTCTGTGTCAGTAAAGCTTTCCTTGTGTATATGTCAATTTACTTGACATTGTTTGTTACAACTTGGCCAAATATAGCCCTTGTGCCATAAAATAAACTAAAAGCAATCCAAATTAAAAAAGGACAGAAAAGATGAAAGGCGAAATACAAATGTATTGGAACAGATTGTAAGTAAACTTTAAAAACCCAAGTAAAATACAAAGAACAAAATTTTTAAAGTACTTTCCAGGTTAGAAAATAAGTTAAAGTGTTTGTCTACCATGAGAACTTCCACCATAAAGTCTCAGTGGTGACGGTTGCTGTAGCAAAATAAGATTAATTCATTTAGAGTATGGATGACTGGTGGATTTTGTAATTTGTTTTTAGTGGAATTGTTGGAAAAGGGTTCTAATATAGACCTTAGCAACAAGTAAAAAATGTATTTCCAATTCGCCATTAAGTGCACCAAGATGACAAACTTGCTTCCCAATGGAAAATGAGATAAGGTGTTTCTACAACAAATAGGTGCAAACCTTTGTGGCAGGAGCAGACAGTACTCTTTAAGGCTTTCAAGGACTGAAAACGCTTTTATACTCATACGAATTTGAAGTAAATCGAAGTGATAATTTTTTTACTGTTCGGAATTGGAAAGAATTTTCACCCAGATCAACCCTATATTACAAAACTTCATGTTCCAAAATTTTTCTATTTGTAGAGCTTGAGATCTGAAAGAAATAACCATCTGGATGTAAAATATATATGAATTTTTCATTTCTCATTGACTCATGCAATATTGTGCTGTTTGGTAAATTGTAGTAAAGTAAGAAATTTAAAAGCTTCTGTGAATAAAAATCTCTTAAAAAATTTAGATTTGGCTGAAAGTCCGGGAATAAGACTTCGATATTGCATGTCTTGTGTCTGGCGCAGCATGGCCAAATATCGCCCTTGCGCCATAAAACCCCAACACAACCAACAGGGAATGAGACTAAAAATTCTAACACAGTATGATGTAAAGCAAGTAAAACTAATAAAATAGGAAATTATGAGGAATAAGTACTGATACCATGAGGCATTGTATAGAATATACAGGTAACCCCCGTATAATACGACACTTCTATAGCACGGATTCACTCTAACACGGTTCGAGAATTGGGAACATCCCCGTATAACACGGTGCTTTTATGGAATGATTGGAACAACGATGCGAAAAGGACGGCATTATAAAAGTTTAATTTAAACTGTAGCATGGGAATATCCTAAGAACTACACGCGCGGATATTATCTCAAGATAAATTAAATAAAAAGTAATTTAGCTTAGAAGAGACATGGCGTCTGTTGGGGATCCCCGCTCGTCATCAGAAAGAAAAAATGGCAAGAACGCTTAACGCGTTTCTTTCTCACAAAACTGCAAGGTCGTTGGACTGAGGCGAGAAAAAAAGAGCGTATTCTTCCTCTCCGTGCTTTTTATCAGTTTTTCAGGGGGTCACAAATCAAGGGAGCTGGACTTCCTGATTCGCTGTTTTTAAACTAGTTCATCTGTAATTTGTTAGACGGACACACATGACATGACGTAACTTTCTGGAAGATTCTTAGCATAGTTTTTGAGCGTCACTGGAGTGAGGGAGAAAACGGAATTGAGAAATAAAGGACTTAAAAAATAAATGGCATCATTGATCTCATAGCTGTCACTCAGGATATCTTGCCAAAAAGAAAACACCCTCTGTTAATAGGGCTTAGTGATGACGAAGAAAACATTGTTTAATTCATATTAATATGTATTACTTAAGAAAATTTTAATAAAGATATTTATTGTAATTATGAAAATATAATAGCATGTTTTTTAATTTTTGGAACTTAACCCCATTTTTGTACTAGTTCTTTGTTTCGTATAACACGGCAATTTTTTGGAACATAACTCCTGTGTTATACAGAGGTTACCTGTATTCTAATAAATGATTTTATAACAAATAAAAGGTGATATCAATTAAATTCCAAATTTTTAATTTAGCTTGAGTATTATATGCTCTTAATTCGTATATTTATTTCACAGGCATCCAAATTCGGCTTTAAAAGCATTGGGCCAAAGGAAGCAGATGCTAATGTGCGCCAATTCACCGAAGAACAGCTGAAAGCAGGACAAGGTGTTATCAGTCTTCAATATGGTTCCAATAAGGGTGCTAACCAAAGTGGTATCAATTTTGGAAACACTCGCCACATGTAAAGAAAAATTAACTTGTATTCATCAGCTGTCCAATTTGTAATGTATTCAGAGTAACCCCTAAAAGCGTAAAATGCTAATGTTCCTATAGTAAAATACAAAATAGATATAAATTATATCCTTTTAAAGTTATATTTTCCCTCCCTCCAAAGACGTTTCATTGATTTCATATCTCCTAATTTAAAAATACTGATGTTGTATTTATTTCAAATATAACTATAAACATGCAATTCCAAATACTGTTTTATTTTGTTTCACATGAAGTAAAATGTTATTTTTTTATATGCAGGTATTTTTTAAATCAAAAAATGCATTTAACAGTGAATTTTTGTAACATTTCCAAGTGTAATTAGCACATAAAATGTTTAACATAAATGATTAGATTTCTATTCTAAGCAAGGCATCAATATCTTTGTTACTTGATAATTGTATTATAATGTACTTTTAATAAAAAAATATATAAACATTTGTTTTATTATCTTGAGAAATATTTACTCACAATGAATGATTTGAAATACTGAATAGCTGACCTGGTTAAGTAATTAATGCTCTGGTTCAAATCCTAGTTTTGGGCATGGATATTCATAGTAGTACAAAATTACTTTTCATGTGTTAACAGAAAAATTAGACTAATCAGAAATTAATAAAATGAGCTTCCATTGTGCTTGCTACACAAAACTTGGTAACTTAGCTGCATTAAACTGAAATTCAATGTTTGAATATTATCTACAAATTGTACAATAGACTAAAGACACCACAAAATTGACAAACCAGTGTTACCCAATGCAAAATGAAAATGTTTGTTCAGGAAAGGAAATTAAGACCTAAAATATATTTTGCTTAAAAGCTGCATGGAGATTAATTAACCAAGAAAATGGCTTGGAAAATACTCAAAAAATAATTTTCATCTAACACTGAATTACTTAAATTGAGGCTATTGCCATTCAGATTAACATGCAATAATTTGAAGCATATTTTGCACTTAACTCTAAAATCAAGCAGGGAATTAATGTTCTACAATAGGGGTCGGTGGACTATGGTTGCGTACATGTGGCTCTAAAGTAAAAATTGAAAATAAAACTTTCATTTATAAAATCATTTTAAATAAGCACATTGAGCAAGGCAATGTCGAAATGTGAAAGCGGAGGCATGTGTAATTTGCAAACTTTCTAAGGAAATGCAAGCTCATTGATTAAAACCATTGAGCATTTGTGATTTTTTTTCATCATTTAATAGATATCACATTACTTTAAATTTTCCTTGTAAAGATATATTTATGGCTCGAATAATTTTTAAATTGCGAGACAGTTTGGCTCTTCCATTGCAGAAGTTTGCCAACCTCTGTTCTAGACTAGCACTTTGCACAAAATGCTTGTAAATTTCTTTTGGGGTTTTAAATTGCTCTTGTTGAATAGAAAGGATAACCATAAAATAATTTCAATGTATTGCCCTTAAATTGACAACTCAAACACATTATAACGAGATTAAATTCATTAATTCCATGCAATTAGGGAATTAGCATCTCCATATAAACTTTTCTATACTTCGGCAAATAATCAACTTTTCACTCAAGATAATCTTGGTTTTAAAAACTCAATGTAGCTTGTGTGTCAATTTATAATTAACCTAAATTACAAAGCCCTTGGTTCCTATTCCAGATATTTTTTTCAAAATCTCTAACCTTAGGGCTATAGAGTAACTTACAAGTGCAGGTACCATTTTCAATCAAATTCACTGAAACAATTTTCACAAGGTCTCCAAACTTAAGAACTATCCATTTGAACTCAACATTTTTAATCAGTTTAAATAGTCTAGAGAGTAGATTTTCAGATACTTTCAATTATACAAAAGTATTATACAACTTGGGAACAAACTTTATTTTAAAATATCTACAAAAATATTGTATATACAATTGGTTCAAAACCATTCACATATATATGTCAAAAAAGTTGTGCTCTTTGAGATATTTGTAATGCGGTTTTGATTGTGCTTTACGCTTGTCACTTTTCACTAAAAGTGCTTTGACACTTTTCCTGTAGGCAGGTGGCAGCATTTCTTCATCTAATGTACAGTCGCTGGAAATTGGTTTGGGGACATCCATAAAATCATGACACAAAATGTCAACGTCTCGACGGCAAACCTCTTGCACCTCTTCAAAGATTTTTCGTGAGCCTATGAAGGTGTAGGCAAAGTAGCTAGGAGGAAAAACATTACCTTGTTCTATTATAAGAAAAATTTAGAATCTAATAAACAAAACCATTTTATCAGTTGGATTGCTCACATGCTAAGCCAATCCACAACCCACCAATATGCAAAATTTCAAATTGAGCCTTCAATTAGATGTGCATGATTAAGGCATTTCGCTTTTATATATTTATAAGGATTATTCATTGTATTACCTCACAGCATGGTTTAAATTGTGTTGATTTTTAAAAAATATTGGCAAAAATAAAAATAATTAAAGTTTAATATAGAAATTAAAATAATCTGATATATTTTTAAATTAAGCTGGACCTTGCACAATAAAACCCAAACCAATAAATTAAGTTCTTTACCTCCCTCAACATTTAAAAACCCTTCTCAAACGCATCCAAAAAACAACTCTTCAAACCATGACCCGAAAAAAGGTGAATACTTTCAACTAAAAATTCTTTGCTTCCCTTATTAAATTGGAAATTCCCCAAAGGTCCAGTGTTTCTAGGTGGTCTTACAAGTCTTAATAAAAAGATATGGTATTAGACTGAAATTTGAGTTTAGTATTTTAAATATTTTGATGATTTGAAAGCCAGTAAAAAGTAAATAAAATCAATTATGTATACCTCATTTTTCTTGATCCTAGATTCAAATTTTGTAATGATTTTTGCTCACAGAAATGAAAAATATGCCTTGAAATGCTAAATTTTTGACTTAAGAAAACAAGAAATACTTCTTGAAATTAGAACTTGACTACTTTGAAAATTGAGATATTTTTAGATTTAGGTTTAACATTTCAGGGGCAATATACTAGTGCACTAATCAGTGTTTTGAAATCCATTTACACCCTTAATTACTAGCTTATTGAATTATATATGAAACATTTTATAAATATGCAATGCAAAATATTGGAGGTTTTTTAACCTATCTTAGAATTAAAATCAAATTTATATTTTTTCCCATACACCCATTAAAAAGGAAAGAAACATCCCCGAAAATTTAAATGTCAAATTTGATATTTGTTATGAAGATTTTAATATGAATTTGTAAAGAGCTGACTAATGACTGCATTAAAAAACTTTTTTATCTTACCTTCCTTTTCTGTGCATTTGATTTTCTTTACTTATCTTGTAAGGCAAATCTTTTGTACCATGATTTTCTAACTTTTTTAACACAACTCCTTTGTCCAGAAGAAGAGTTCCAACTCTTTTAAGAGCTGCTGATGCTTCATGCTAAAAACAATTTACCAAAATTAGACTTCTTAGTTGAGATTTTTATACTATTCAAAATAAAAAGTTTGTGTGTTTTAAGTTAGAAACCTACTTAAAGCATACAAATTACTTTTCAAATTTATTTAAGATAATACAAATACTCTTGATAAATTTGTGTAGTTCTTGAAATATAATTGAAGGGCTCTGGGCAAGATAGTGATAAACCACAGAAATATGTTTTGTAATGAGAAAGTTCAAAACAAAATATTCAAGAGGATCAAAAAAATTTCTGATTGTTTAAATGAGTGCTTGATACTTTAAAGTTTAAGATGACATGACCTGTTGAACAGTGAACAAACCATTATAATTTTGGAATTTTTTTTAAACTTGATAATTGTTCTAAAAAATTTGAGAATTGGCTTGACATTATGTTGCCCAGTCCTTTGATTCATATATAATGGACCACAATTCAATGATTTTTAGCAGTCATAATAAAAATTAATACCAACATGATCAAACAAAGAAATTGGCCTGATTTAACGAATCAGTGTTAAGAACAGGGGACAACTCATAGGGCCTGAACATCTTGCCATCACTACTAATAATTTTATGGAGCATGCCAGGCTCCCTAAATTCTAGGGTTAAATATTGAAATATTACTGATGAGTAACTAAAATTGTTTTAAGAAAATATATCCACAACAGGGGTGTCAAATCCTGGGAACCCTACCCTAGAATGACTAACTCTCCAGCATTTCACATTTTGGGGCATGTTTTTGGATCCTTCCCCACTCCTATGATCTTTTATTTCTTATATATATTTCATTAACAATCAAGATCATGAAATTTAAATTATGTTATTCATGTCAAATATATTCTGATGAACTCTGCCACATCAACAGCTTAGAAGTAATCGTCTACAAAAAATTACCTACAAAATTACCAATAATCGATAGAAAATTTAACATATATTAATCGATAGCAGAATATTGGTTTCTGGATTGTAAACAGGAAGTATAGAACAAAGTTGGTTCAATATTGTCAGTGATTTAAGAAACAAATTCACATTAAACCTAATTAAGACGTTAGACTGTTTTAAGCTCCCAGTCTCAAATCCCTATACTGAAAATTTTTCACTGATAAGCAACAAATGGACTGATCAGAGAAATCAAAGTAGATTAGAATTAAGCCAAATCTCCCTAAAATTCATAGTAAAAGTTGGTCACCCCTCCATACAGTACTCCAAAATATAACTTATTACAAATATGGGTAACCAAATGCGCAGGGTGGTTTAGACTCATTCATTAGATCATTTGACTGGTATGTCAGGAGATCTGAACCAAATCTTAAGAGGCGTGTAGCCCAGGCTCCTTTCAATATTAAAGATAAATATTACAAATACTATACTGATAATATTGGTAGTGTTATCTTTATAAACAAAATCAAAACTTCCCAAGAGTTACAAATACACTTGTATAAAGTAAATGGGTTTTTATTTGCCCCTCCTTATAATTAATTTCACCTAAGCTGTACCACTGGTTGCGAGTAAAATCCCAACCCTGATTTCATTTTCCAGCACCATTAGTCACAACTCATGCACAACACTCTACAATGCAATGTGTTGATGAACTTCTATTTAAAACAAATGAACACAGTAAAAGTAATAGGAATTGAGAAAAAAGAACATATCTGATAGGCATTTCCCAATTTCAGCAAATAATGAATAAAAGCTATGATCCCTCACATTTTTTAAATCACACTTAAAATGTATTTCTAATTCAGATTTCAAATTGTTGCTATAGTGCGACTCTCCAAGGAGAAGGTAGCCATAAACAAAAGCATAAATGGTGATCGCCACCAATGTTTTCCTTCGCTAACTCGTCATCACCGCTATTACTTTCAGAACTAAACGATAAATTTGAAACCAGTATCTGCACTAAAGATGTCAATTGTAGATGGGATTTGTTAAAAAGTCACAACCAGTACCCTAATTTAAGTTAGACTTGTTCAAACCACAAGATCAACTGCCTTCTCTAGTGAACTGCACCATAGTGTATTTGCTGACAGTTCCAAGACATTTTTATTTATCAAGACATATTGTGGGAACTCAAGAATAATACAAATACAAAATCAGTAATAAAGGAGAAAGCAAGATACAAACTAAATACTTGAATATCACACAAACTGGATACAAATTTATACTTTATTTAAGTAGAAAACTTCCAGGTCCTTTGAACTTGAGTTGAGAATGTAGAATATAGAATCAACTAGGAGGAAGAGTTTGCTGATGCTGGTATCCAGCTCCAGCAAACTCCTCCTACAAGTCAAAACTTATTCCATCTGCAAGAAATTGCAACCAAGACAGGTAGCAATATCCACAAAACTTTTAGTCAGAAATTTTTTCAAATACTTCTCAGTTGTACAAATTCGTAGAAAATAACTCCCAAAGAGCAAAAGTTTGTTGATATCGAATACCAGCAATAAACTCACTCAAGATGTAATATTGCACACTTCCAGTTAAATATGTAGTACTTGCAATTTTCAAATAGAAAATACTGACATCAAAACTTGTGATTCCTTTACTGTTTGAACTCGGTTACATACACCAAATTCTTGATATTGTAGAACGTGGAATCTACTATTTACAAGTTTGCTATTTTTGAAACAATCTTACTAGTACTAGCTAACAAGCTGCAAGAACATTTGGTTTATAAATGTCAAATTCTTCCTTTAAATTTCTACCAAGTCACAAAGCAATTTTTGCATTCATACAGAACAAATTTTTAGATCAAATTTATCATAGGGTTAAAAGTTAAAAATAGAAAGTCAGGCATCAATGGCATCTAAATGTTTTTCCTCAGTTGTCAAAATATTCTACATGAGTGCAATTCAGAGCTAAAAATTAGGAGTACAAAGTAAGGGTGTCAATGACACCTATACATTTTTCTTATGACGAAATGTTCAACTTGGATGTAATTTCAAAGTACAATTTGTTGTGTATAAACAGTATAATTAATGACTAGGGCCTGATGACTATTTGCATTTACGCATATTTTATCTTAAGGACTGTTTCGTTTGAGGTCGTAGTAGATGGCTGTATTTAGAGTAGTTTATTAGAAGTTGGAATAAACAGTCAATTGATTGGAATTTACATCATACAAGTGAAAATATTTTAAAAATTAGAAGTGAAAAATGAGTGTCTAAAAAATATCAAAATTAAATTTATGGGTGCAGTACAAATGACCACTAACTTCAAAATCATCTTAATTATTGACAAATTGTCAGACATATTTGAATGTACATTACAAACAATAAGTAATTTAAATTTCTACATTGGTACATAGACCATCTCATAACATTTTCTTAGATCTGAATTAATATTTGAAATTTATTAAAAAACAGACACCAAACTTAATTAAAACAAATATTAACTTATAATTTTACAAGCTTGAATATCTGTTAAGTTTATTGTTGATATTTTTCCTGCATAATTTTCATGTTGAGTAATGTTTGCTCCTTGAATAAGATCTTTATTCAGCTACTCTTGTTAAATTTAGGCAAATAGGGCTCTACTTCAGGATCTGATCAAAAGATATTTGAGTTTAGTTTTAATTTAGAATTTTAAATTCCATCCAGGATTGTATTTATCCTATATATCAAGAATGCACTTAAAATAATTACAATTGTATGATTGCTTCTTTAAAAACTTTGCAAGCACTTGAACTAGAGCAAGAAATTGGTTATTTTCAATGTTTACAAAAAACATGACATTCAAAATTAATTGTGGGTAACCTCAAGATACAGTAATCTCCATTCAATGAACTTCCATTTAACGAAATTTTCCACAGAACCTTGACTTTGAATGACATTTACATGTTATTTACTCTCCATATTATTATTCAATGTTTACAAAAAACATGACATTCAAAATTAATTGTGGGTAACCTCAAGATACAGTAATCTCCATTCAATGAACTTCCATTTAACGAAATTTTCTACAGAACCTTGACTTTGAATGACATTTACATGTTATTTACTCTCCATATTATTAGATAATTTCTATATAAAGAAGTTTTTCTGACTAAATATGTTTTTTTGCAACGTTTTGTGACTTCTCATTTGTCGAAGTTCCAACAAAATCAACCAAATCGGCTGCCGTGACCTCACACGACCTTGCTCTATTACAAGGAATTCCCACAACAAAGGGAAGGGAATTGCTTCCTTCCTTATCTTTAGGGGACCATATGGCGCAATAGGGAGGCAATGGAAACTGCATTCCACAGGGTAAAACTGGTTTTCATTGTGGGCCTGACTGTGTAGGACATTCTTTTTCAATCAGTGTGCATATCTCTCGCCTGTGTGTTAACTCGCTCAAAATGTCTAAGAGAAAGTGTTTGTGTCCTTTGGATAAAGCGAAATTTGTAGATGATGTCGATACAGGAATGAGGAAGAAAGATGTGGCTTTAAAGTATAGTATAGCAGCGAGCAGTGTCAACAATTTTTAAAAATCATTCTGCAATCATTCAGCATGAAAGCAGTAGTATGAGCGTGAAAAGAAAAAGATTTAAACAATGTTATGAAGACATCGATGCCGCTGTTTTAAAATGGATACGGATGATTTTATATAAAAATGTGCCTCTCTGCGGTCCAATGATCCAACAAAAAACTATAAATTTTGCTCAAGATTTGGGACACTCAAATTTTCAAGCTAGCATTGGATGGCTAGGTAAATTTAAAGAGACATGGAATATCGTATAAAACCATATCAGGAGAAAGTGCAGATGTTTCTGATGAGGTGTGAAAAATGGAAAAAAGCTGTAAAACTTTTGGATGAATATGGTGCAAGAAACATCTTTAATGCTGATGAAATGGAATTGTTTTTTAAATGTCTACTGAATAAAACTTTAACATTTAAAGACGACAAGTACTTCGGAGGGGAAAATAGCAAACAGAGAATAACTGTTTTGTTATGTACAAATATGACTGGTGAAGAAAAATTAAAACCGTTAGTAATCAGTAAAAGTAAAAACCGCAGATGTTTCAAAGGTACAAAATCTTTAGAGGTGGACTATCATTTCAATAAAATGTCTGGATGACTTCTAGAATTTTTGAAGAGTGGCTGTCAAAATGAAATAAACAATTGGAAAAACAGTGTCGCAAAATTGCATTACTTAATAGACAACTGTCCTGCACATCCACCAGACTGCTTCAAAATGCAAATTGAACATAAAGGTTTTTGTTCTTCCGGCCAATACAACTTTAAAACTTCAGCCATTGGATCAAGGCATTATAAAAAATCTTAAACTTCATTATCGAAAAAGAATCCTACAAAAAGTTATTCTTGCCTTAAAGCAGCCAGTGCATAGACAATTGTATTAATTTAAGAATCTCCATATCAGAGATGACAAAAGCTTGGCAGTGTGATGTAACTGCATCTACTATAAAGAACTGTTTTGTTAAAGCCGGTTTCAAAAGTGATCCTGAATATGATGATGAATCCAAGTGCTTGGCAGATTTGAAAGAATGGCAGCATCTGAAAGACATGGGAGCTGTTGAAGAAGGTATAGAGTTGTCTAATTTTCTCCACGTTGATGAAGACATTGTGATTGCTGAATATTCTACGGAGCATGACATATTGCAAAGTGTTAGGAAATGTAATGAAGACACTACAGTGAGTGATGAAGATGATAATGAAGAGGTTATTAAAAAACCTCCACAAGAAATGCTAACAGCATTTGATACAATACGAAGGGGATTAGTTTCAAGAAAATGTTAGATGAAGTGTTTCAATCTTTACAAAAGTGTAAAAAATTTTATGAAAAATGTGTTCTTTACAATAAACCTGTACAAAGCAGGATTAGACTTTTTTACAGTTTAGGTCACAGGTTATATGTTAAAGTCAATAAAGTGGATAGGTAAGTTTCAGTCTTTGTTTTTTTCTCGTTTTTATAACTTAATTTACAAATTTCTATTTAACGAATTTTCTTTATAATGAAGTTTTTAAGTGGAACGATGAGACTTCATTAAATAGAAACTCGACTGTATATATATTTTTTAAGTTTTGACAAGTCTTAGTTAAGGTACAATTTAAATCCGGATTCATGCAAGACATCTCGTAAACACATTGGATATTATTGCTCATATTGTGATTTAAATTTGACAATATAATGCCAAACATGGTGTTAAAGCACAAAAAGGGTAAAAAACTTCGATACTATTCAAAACAAATTTTGTCAATTTTCATTGATTGTTAGATTTTGGATATTATTAAATTTGTATTTAAATTATTTGATTCAAATTTTCAAATTGAGGATTAAATGCCTTTTAATATCTTAATTGCACGATGAAAAAAATAACAAAATTCTCAGGACGGAGGATTTGCAAATCACTTGCAAAACTTCTTAATTTGTCACCAACATGAACAATAATGTATGAGTACAATTAGATTCAATAGAAGAGTGTATTATAGTTCCTAAACATGTTTCTAAACTTCAAAAAATTATCATATTCAGTTCAAAGAATTTAATAAAATTTGTAGCTTAATACAAATATCCAATACATAAAGTTTAGCCTACAAATATATCACAATTGATTTTAAATTCTAATTTCAATCTAATCTAAAAATATTCCAGCACAATTCACAGGTTCTATAACATCCCTTCAGCAAAAATATGTGAAATATAGTGAGCTCTTCAACATGAGATAAATACATAATAAATGCATTTTTAAAAGTATCCATGGTACATTTTTAAAAATCATTGCATGTTTCTTTACATATGAGTGAAAACTAGATGTATATTTATGAGATGCATGCGACCTCTCATATACCTTAAGTGAAAGCCCCTATCAGAAGGTCGATTCTACAATTATTCAAACGAAACAAGATTTATAGAATTTAGATTGGAGTCTTTTTTCTCAATCGCGTACTTTAAATATATTTTGGTAAGAATCACTATCATCCTGTTAAAAAATAAGTAGAATGGTGTCCATCTTACCAATCTTAAGTGTTTGGTTCAATAGTTATGAGAAATTAATATAGCTATATTACTAGCAGGTAAGAAAAACATTAAAACTTGAAATAATTGCATTTTCATACATGTTGCTTCCTTAACGAATAAATAAATTCACTAAGACATTCCTAAATCCATGATCAGCAGGTCAGAAATTGTCGTAAATGAATTGCTTACCAGAAATGTTCAACGTCTCAAATAAAAACTGCGCTAGTTTAATTTGGTTTTAAACAAATAAAGTATTCTGATTGTTACATCATGACTGACTTTTCTTGAATTCCTGGTAGTTTTATTTATTGAAAACCCAAAATAAAGTTCTTGATGATCACTTAGAGATATTTAAAAGGAAGACAACCCATTTCATAGTAAATATTAGCATTTTAGACAAGATTTAGAAGCTAAAACATTCTGCAATTCTACTCTGATGAAAAGTTATCAGAAACCGTGTTTCAAATTTCGAATTCAACAGTGATCAACAAATAATGGAAATCTGTGCATGCACTTAACACATCTCAATATAATGTGGTACTTACTCGAGGAAGGACTCTTAACAGAACAGATAGCTCGTATGCCGGCATTGTCCTATAAAACATGCAAATCATTAGATTAATAGAACAAAACCGTTAACAAATAACTGGCATGTTTAATGCTGCAAAGATAGGGCAAATGAACGGACCATACCCTCACGTTCAAGTCAGGAAAAATGATGTCTACAATTCAGCAAACTTGAATTTCACAAAAAAATATCGTAGTGCGGCACCAATTGCGGAAGACGCAACGGGGAGCAAGATGCGGAAGGACGATCAATGAAATTTGTGATAGTATTACCAGAAAATCTCTCCAGATTTTAACCAATAATTGGCATTTCAATCATAGTCGATTTTCACGCTGATTGGCCAAAAGCATAGGAGAGTCATTCTGTATAAAAAGACTAGGCATCCAAAACGCTATTCGGATCATATCCCAGTGACGTCACAACCAAGAAAACTGTTTCTTTAACCTATTGGGTGCAGGGTTTATTTGACAATGTCATGATGACGGACATTCTGATTCAATCATTTGTAAATACTTATAAGAGACTTTTCTGGCTAAATACAGGTGGTGGTTTTTGTTTCTGCGGCTGAACGTATTTCTTGTACCACATATTTCGAAAGTGACATCTCTTAGCTTGTTTTTCGAACACGATTTCAGCACTTCTCCAAAGAAATCCCAAGGAATTAATTCCAAACTCAGAAATGATAGTATATTGGTCCACGCAAAAATAAACGCCAGACGCAGTCAAAATTACCTATAAACTTCATTTAGGAGGCTGAATTATTTTGTTTCCGTCTCGTTTGTTTGATTGTTTGTCTCTCAGGGAATGAGTTTGAAGACATCAGAGTATCACTTCAACTTCCTTTTTGAACGTGAATATTTCCCCTATTTGGGTATTTGGGTATTAATGAGTCAGTAAAAGTGACACTAAAATAAGCTTCATCAAATTCAAATGTTTGGACTTTTGAACTGTCACAACAAGGAGGTAATTTATTATTCTTTTTTTTTTTTAATCAAATTCATAGATCTTTATTTATTTATTTATTTATTTCAATTAACGTCACACTGGAGCAACACAACGGGCTATTGGTGACGGTCCGGGATCAATCCCAAAGGGAAAGATCCGAGGACAACACCACGTAATTTTGAACCACGGTCAGATGACGAGGCAACACCTGAGCTGGCACCCCACTCTCCAAACTTCCACACCACGCCAACGTGAGGACATTTGAGGCCACGACAGATTTAACGTGCACCAGCCCCCTTTGTACACGACGGTGTTTGGCTGGATTCGAACTCGCAACCCTTCGGTTGCAAATTCATAGATCATGCCCTGAAATTACTTATATGATAGGAATTTTTAGTGCAAATAAACCAAATGGAAAGCAAGATTTTGCTTCCGCTAGTCAAATACTCTCGCATGACACATATCAAGATAACTTTAAAATGTAATTTGAGCTGTTTTCGCGAAATTTGGCGCTTAACACTCCAAGGGGTTTTGACGAGAGACCTCGTCCATCAAGATCCCATCAATGTTGTCAATGACGAGATATCTTGTCCATCAAGATCTTGGCAGTTGGTGTTAAAAGTAGTTCGAATTATCGTTTGCATGTTAGTTATTAGCATATTTTTGTATTATTTTGTTTCCTAAAAATGGCAACAGTGTGAGAGAGATCACACGACTTCTGCTCTTGTCAAGAAGCCAAGATTCTTTTACTTTCTAAAAAGGATGTCTTTTAAAGCAGCCGTGTGAATATCTGTATGTAGCATTTATGGGGTCATAAATAAAGTATATTTTTGTAGAGAACGACTGAATAATTTGATTCAGGGAGAGTCTCGCAACAGTTGGGCAGTTCTGTTAATGATGAGACGCATTGTCGAGACAAAACTGCTCTATAACTCCATGGGCTAATGAAGATCCAAAGAGGAAAAGGTTTTGTGTCAGAGGCTGGCCACTACAAGGCAGTTTTCGAGGCGATGATAAACCACCTGTAGACTTAATCAAATTGCCGTTGATCAATCAATTTTCATATAGGTGGTGAACGAAATAATATGAACACCCATATGAAAAAGGCACTTATTCGTTCTTGTTGTACAGTCACGCGTAGAACAGAACTGTGCCACATAACGGCCGCACAGGCAGAAGCAGCAGTCAAACTGGTTGAATGCGAGCATTCTGTTAGCAGTCAATGTCCAACCTCACATACTTCCAAAGAGGCATGATCATTGTAGTGCGCCTCTGGTGCTTCAGTGACGAAAATAGTAAACCTTGCGAGGTTGAACGGAACAGTGTCAATTATTTTAACAGCCTACACGAAACGTAGTAAGGCATCACCTTCGATACTAAACAGTGAGTGAAAGTCAAAGCTCACTGACAAGGATAGACGGGTATTGAAGTGAATAGTCTTGAGAGCTCAAGGCAGCGGTGTCCCAAATAACTTTCGAGATAAACACACATGTCCAAGACTCAATATCAACCAAAACTAACTATTCAACGGGAATTGCAGGCTTCGAACATTCATGGCAGAGCGGTTATTCCAAAACCATTGGTGACACCACGAAATGCTTTGAAGCGATGACAATTGTGCCGAGAGTATAAAGACTGAACAACAACAGCTGTGGGGACAGGTCATCTGGTCTGACGAATCTACCTTATTTTTGAACACTGGATGTGATTATGTCTGGAAAACGCCCACAGAAGCCTTCCAAGTTGACTTCCTCCTCTCTACTGTTAATCATGGAGGGGGTTCTATGATGGTGTGGGTGGGATATCCTGACGTAGTCTTGGACTAGTTGTAATCAAACACAGGAAGATCAAACCAGTGCAATATCACATGTTCTAGACTGTGCTTCCTGGTGAACGACATGTGTTCGAGAAGAGAGTATCCCCGGTCATCCAAGCATGGCTCGATGAGTACGAGGATGATCTGAAACATCTTTCTGTCCTCCTTAGTACCTAGATCCTAACAAAATTGAACCTTTGTGGGGTATTTTGGAGGCAAAAGAAGTTCACCTCCAGCCACACTTTCTGAGCTAGAGACCACTCTGTACGAGGAATGGATACGTATTCCCTTGAATATTGTGTATGACCTGTGTTTGTCCATTTCACATTGGATGCAGGGATGAGCCAACCACTAATAAATATTCTGCGTCATTTCACAAATGTTTATAGTATTTTGTCCAATTCGGAAATTCTTTAGAATTTTGACTAGACTTTCAAATGCTGAAATTGTATTCGAAAAACAGGCCAAGTGACGTCATATTCGTAATCCGTATTGCAAACACGTTCCCCCGAAGAAACATTACCACCACCGACATTTAGCTAGACAAAAAATGCTTCTGTTGATGTTAATCTCCAAGTACAGTCATTTTTTAAATAGAAAATTATTTAATCTTGGAAATTTTAAATTTCCCCTCACGGGAGGTTCAACTATAAATTATTTTGAAAAGAAATCCCAGATTTCATAGATGACATGCTCCTAAATGAAATTAATCTTTAATGTTTTTGACATTGTAACATTTAAAATTTCATTATGTTTGAAGAAATAAAATTATATTGGCTGTAGCTTTGTGTTTGTTCATAATTCTGCTCTAAAGCAACATAAATTTTTACTTTGTGCAGAGGCCTTTCATTGTGCTTGTAAAAATTACAATCATTACAGAAACACATATTCGATTAACTATATCTATATAATTGGTTCAGCCAAATTTTCTGCATATATTTTAAACAACTTGTTTCTCAAAGATATAAAACATTGGAAGTTTCAGTGTTGTATTTATGATGTATCAAAAATCTCAAATATATCCGTTTGAAGAAAATAAAATTATTATCAACAGCCTTGTGTCATAATTTTAAGTGTTTACTTTATGATATATTTGCTACTGTGGTAAGAAAAACTGCAAAAACATAATTTCATAACAAACATATTTGTTTTGTTGAGGGCACATATCGATGTGTAACTTTTAGTGGGGGAAAGGCATATAAAAATAAAACAGGTAGCTGATGAGATTTATTTTTCTTCGTGCAAATTTTTCAAAAATTCTCATGTGACAACCTGATTGTAAAAGCTTCAAAGTAATGAAAATATCAGAGAAAATAAATTTTACTCTGAAGCAATGTTACCATTTACATTTAACATAAAACTGCATTAGTAAATTCCTTTTATAATTTTAATCCATTTTAACATCAAGATGCTTAGAAAACGTTTACATAGGTTTATTTAAAATTAAATAATTTTAAATAGCTCAAAACCCATGATCATTGAGTATGAATTTATACATTTAAAGTATGTTTTGCTGTAAAAAATGTAAAATTTTCATCTCACATTTCAGGTTTGCTAAAGATGACCAAGATAACCAATGCAAATATTCAGAATTCGATCATAAAACTGGCAAATCTCTCTGCATTGTACTAAGCCAACCTCAATCTAGAACGTATATAAATATTTATAATTTTTCCTGTATACCTTTGCATATTTTTCAAGCTCAAATGCTTATCGAAACCATTATAAAATACTGAAATAAAAAGACGAAAATCTGAAGAAAGCAATCAGAAATAAGGAACCCAAGCAAAGATAATGATGATGTAAGATCATTCAGAATAAGTGGATTTTAGTTATCCGCTATTCGAATTCATAAACTGAACCCAATTGAGGGTTTGGTATGTATAGATGCCCGTCCTCACACAAAATTACCAATATTTGTAATGCAAGATATTTTTATTAAATAAATAATTCACACTTTACACACTTACACTTTCACACTTACTCCGCTGTTTTAACAGAACGTTTTAATTTTTTCAACAATATGAATTTCAGAATGCACTTCTTACATTAGAACTTAATTTGAAAAAGGTCATTCTATGAAATATTTGGGCCTACAGCGGCACTGATTTGTGGAAATTTTTGTGGGGAGCTTAATTTATTCAGCAATTATTATTTCTGAGTTCCCACACATTTGAACTCCCGACTCCAGTACAAAGTTAGTTGATAGGCCCTCATGAAATGTATCTATTCCAATTACTCAATGCTAACATGCGTAAATGAATAGAATTTTCGTATTTTCATGTGTGCACTTTTTGCACAGCTTTGTTATTATAACATGTTTAAAGAACAGATTACAGATCACAATACAAAATTTTTCCCATTTCCAGGTCCTCAGTATCAGTGACCCCTCTTTGTGTTGAAACTTAAATCTACAGTAAGACCTCGATAAGTCGTCTATTTTCTTCAGTCACATCTAGCTCTCATAGACGAGAATCTAATTAAACCTTTGTTTACTCGTTGTGAGTTCAAACTCATAACTGTGGAAAGGTCTTTAAACATGTGTTTCTGTTTGTTGACAAACAAAATGAAGTCGCAAATGATAAGAAACCATAACAAATTTAACTACGGAGTTTTTAGAAGAAAAGTGTGAAAGTACAAATGAGGAAATTCTTTCGCCACCTAATAAAACACAAGTTCTTGAAACCTTAGAAATTACCTTACGTCAGTTCAATGTCTGAGTTTACAAGGTACAAGGTGATGAATACCATGATAATTTTATTGATTGTTACAGTAATGCATACTAAGAACATTTTGTGGTTATTCCGCTTGTCGTAGAAATTTCTTGGTCCCTTGAGTAACGACTTATCGAGGTTTTACTGTATAATCACAATCAGATCTGGCCAATCCAAATAGTTATGAAGGCCATGCCGACGAAATACAAATTTCCCGTGGGATTTTAATTATTAAAATAAAGTATTTTAAAATTTAAAACTATTTTTAATTTTTCCATTTACTCAGATTAAGCTTCTATTAGCAGTCACTAATTTTTGTGTCTACTTCAACTTGATTCAACGTTGATTTCTCTTTTCTTACTTTGGAAACTGCCTTCAGATTCATTTGGAAAACAGATTCATTTGGACAGATTCAACAGATTTACAGATTCATTCAGTTCGATTCAACAAATTCAACAGATTCAAACAGATTCATTCAGTTCGATTCAACAGATTCAACAGATTCAAACAGATTCAGACAGACATTCAAACAGATTCATTTGGAAAAGCTGTTAAATCTGTCGTGGCTTTAAATCTCCTCACGTTGTCGTGGTGTGGAAGCTTGGAGAGAGGGGTGCCAGCCCAGGTGTGGCCTCGTCATGTGACCGTGGTTCAAAATCATGAGGTGCTCTCCTCGGATCTTTCCCTTCGGGATTGATCCCGGTCGCCAATAGCCCGTTGTGTTGCTCCAGTGAGGCGTTAATTCAATCTCTTACTTACCTTCCTACATTTTTAATTTTGTATTAGCTCTGAATGTGACTAGACGGACCCCCAAAATTAGCTTTCCGGGGTGCATGCGACACGCGGGCCTAGAATTGGCCAACCCTGATCTAAATACAGCAGCCAAACTTGGGAAATTATTGGAAGAAATAATCCAATAATTCCCTTATCATTTCACAAGGTTTGCATACTATTGAAAAAGTATTTTACCGAAAATATTTTATCCATTAATTTCAATACCAAAAAATTTCAAATTAATTTAAGTCATTCATTAATTTCAATTGTATTTTGGTATATCAAATGCTCCCTTTAGAAAGGGGGTCCCAACCAAAAATTATTGTGTGCAAAGAGGTCGTATCCCTTAGAGCTGGCACCCCTGTGGACCTAATTGGAATGTTACGCCCCTCCGATGAAATTTCTCTAGAAAAAAATATCAAATGTACAATTTCAGTGAATTTTTGATAAAAGAAACGCCGGAACCTCTATAAAAACTTAAGATTCTGTCGCCTATTGTTGGAGCCACTTTTCTCCAGCAGACGATTCAATGAACCCACTTCTAGACCAATCGCAAGACTCTGAGCGGAGGATCTACTTGAAGCGGAAGAGGCAGGGGATCAGTGAAAGGGGGTCATGGAGCGTAACGTTCGGCGCGTGCCCGGCACGTGCCCAGACGATAATTTAACGAACCGGTCGCAACATCTAGTGATGAGTGCTCCTGTATAGCTTGCTGTCAAATGGTAAGAGTAGACACTGTTCACTCAGCACAGCACAAATCGTTTGGTTTTAATAGGGCTTAAGGTTTTGCACTTTTTAATTTGGAGCAAATTATTTTTATTCGAATAATGTTAGTACAATAGCACTACAAAAAGGAACTTTATCACTTTGCACATGGAATTGTTTTCATAGTGATGCGTGTGTTTATGGGATATAGATTTCACTTTAACATTTCGTTTTCTGTAACATGTTTTCATAAATTGACACATTTATGTAGAAAAGAGAGACGATTTTTGCCCCTTTTCAACTTTCAAATTTTCGTGTAACTTTTATTTCTATACTCATTCTTTTGTTCTTTTTATACTTTTGTGAGTAACAGCATAAGTTGAGAAATTTTTGAAAATGAATGGCCACTAAGTAATTACATAATTTTACACACATTTTAAATCTTCAAGAATCTATAATTAAATTTACTTTTTAGTTTCATGAAAATTCAAAATCAAGAGAATTACTTGTCATTAATCTCATTATTCTTTTTATCGAAAATAATTTCATTCGTTTTTTTAAATCTTCTTCGTGATCTTTATATCCTTTGATAAAGAAATCCCAAAAATATTTTTAAAAATGTCTGATAATATAAAAATGATTCAGCCAGAGAAAGATTACACAAGATACGTATTCATCAGAAATGCATCCGCTATATCTTGAAGAACAAGTATATACAGACAGCTGTCACCTAATTTGCAGGCGAAAATATCGATCCATAATGTAACTCATTGTGGACAGAATACTTTATGAAAACAATGAATAAGTAGGAAATGCACATTATCGGAAAATATGTAATTCGGTATCCATTTAAAGAATAAAAATTTCTGCAGTTATGATTAACCATTCTGGTTTTATTTTGGGTGAGTTGTATGAGTTTAAACTTAAATAAGAAGTAACATTAAAACATCTATTCATACTTTACTCCTGAAAAGAATATGGATTTAACAACTAAGAAAAGTAACTTCGAGCTTACTTTATAGAAAAACTGAATGAAACTTTCTCCAGTAAAAAGCGAAAGTTTCAGAAATTCATATTTTTCAGTGTAACGTATTGAATTGATGGAATTATTAATAATTTCTAAATGTGTTCTGCTGTTTTAATTATAATATTTATCTCACTGCTCAATTGCAAGTACTTTCCAAAAATTGAAAAGTTCTTCAAATTTGAAGGGGAAAGTATTTTAATTCCTAGATAACGTCTGAATAAGTTTTTTTGAATGATATAAGATAAGTATTTTAAGGAATTTTCTCAAACGTTTTATGTTTGGAGGTAAAAGAGCACACCAATATTGCTCAGTTCTAAGCTATATTATAAAAATAAGAGGAAATCATAACTTTAATCAATAAAGGTATTCATTTTTTTAATTTTTAGTATAGAGTAATGATAAACCCTTTTCGTAATGATGTTTCATCTTTGTAAATTCAATTTATTATAAATAGTAATATATCTTTTTTCGTATTTTAACTGATCTCATTTGCAGCATTAATTACTTTGTTTTTAATTTTCTAGTTCAAAAACATAATCATATATTTGTTTTGATTAATCTTTTCGCTTACTTTAGATCTTTCGCTTACTTGGAATTCCTTTGTTTTTGATACATCTCGTTACTTGCACTGAATTAATAATTTCAAAAATTTTTTCTTTCAAATTCTTTTCGAAGATCAACTGTCCAGTTGCGTAAAAACAAAACTGCGTTACTGGATAACATATTTACTCTATTTTTGGCAGAAAATAAAACAAAATGTTTACTATTAGAGATGGATCCGTTAACAATTTCTATTGAAAAAACTGAGTTGCGATATTATATTTAAAATGCTGCACACGGATTTTTTCTCTTTTAATAATCTATCCAATTTTACCAGCTTAAAGCTGTGTAATTTTTAACTTAAACACCAAGTTCAAAATGTTGCCCCGTTTCAACCAGCTGGTTTCTTGGGGCAGGGCCGTGTCCTGTTATAAGGCAGGGTACGCTTTCACGAACCGAGGTCCAATTGTTGCCCCTCCAAACAGGCGGAACGCGACAGCTGCACCCAACATCTGCTGCTCGACCTTTCGTTTCAGCAGTTATTGTTCCATTTCGAGCATTTCTTTTCCGCCTTGCGATTCTTGAAGTTCATGGCTTTTCATATGCAGTCATTCATTTTGTTCCACTTCAATTCCGGCATGTCTTCACATCTATGTTATGAATTTTAAATGCGATGGGAAGGCTATAAAAGTATAATTTAAATAAGGCTATAAATGCAAGACTGTTTCAAACTGATTTACGATTTTACCCTATTTAATCTTGTTTATAATTACTGTGTACACAACTTTTACACATTATTTGTTGATTGTCCATAACTGCAAACGCAAAACAAATTGCTGATAATTTTGTCAATTTTATGTGCATTGTTTAACTTTTTAATTTCTGAAAATAGGAGGTTTTGTTTCAGATTATTGTAGAATGCGTCACTTTTCAAATCGGTGTGTTTGTGGAGTACTTGGTCTGGCTTACATTAGTTATTAATTTATGTATAGAATGTAGTTTTATCTACAATATAGTTGAAGAATTTTAAATGTTTTCGAATGCAGTGTGAATAGTTTCATTTTAAACGTAACCATTTTTATTATGATTAATGATAAATAAATGTTAATATTTTAAATTTAGAAACAATCCTTATTTTTAATAAGGACATTTTTTGCAGATGTATGTAGTCAAAAAATAACCATTAAAAAGCTTTATCACACCTTTTGAAATTGCAATATAATTGTTCATTTTTAACGAAATTTATGTTTATCAAGAAAGCAATTCCAAGCATTGAACACGTACATTACCAATATTTTTTTCATGGAAGAGAAAACTTGTTTTTAGAGCACTAAATTTGTGAATTTAATTTTTGATACTATCTAGCTTGTTTGAAACTTAAATGGGATATATATTGGTTACTTATTAAAATGGGCTATATAGGTCAAAAAAGCCCCCTTCATCCTGTTTGTTACTTATTAAAATGGGCTATATAGGTTACTTATTAAAGTGGGCTATATAGGTTAAAAAAGCCTCCTTCATCCTGTTTGTTTAATATTCTCCACATATTTGTCAAGAGATAACTTACTTTGCAAATCTTTCAGTTCATTTGGCGAAAATAACTTTTTTAAGCGATGTCGTTAAACATATGCAGGGTGTTCCAAAACTTCCCATACCAATTTTAAGGGGAGATAGGGAACACAAATCATATTTACAAGGAAATTATGTCAGCAAAAGCCATATAGTAAATGTTCTAGAGGGTTCACTAAGGTGCAGAAATAAAAGCCTTTAGCAGAAATAAAGAAATTTTTATTAGCCCTTTTACATTTGGCAGTAGGTTTTATAACATTGTGTGAAACGTTTCTGTTTCAAGCAAAGTTCTGGTGCAAAAGCCCAAATGTTTGGTGATTCAACACACATCTGTTCACTATACAATCTCACAGTATTTTATCCTTTTCAATTAGTTGCCCCATATTCTAGGTGCATATGGAGCATTCCACTATCCCAGCATTCATGAAATTATATGTTACCCGTACGAAGATAGCGTCTTAAATGACGATACCCAAACTGGTAAATTGCCACGAAGTTGCACCGGGCAATTTAGCAAATTTAGGCGGTGCTTGCACACCCACATCCTATGTGAATTCGGTTTCATTTTGTGTCCCTATATCTTCTTAAAGTTTGCACAGGAACTTTCGAATCACCTTGGAATTAAGAAACATTGTGTTCCACTCCTTTGCAGTCCTAATGCAGTCACGTTGGCTTGATGTGGAAGTTTGGAGAGTGAGGTTCCAACTCAGGTGTTGACTTCACCATCTGACTGTGGTTCAAAATTACGAGGCGTTGTCCTCGGCTCTTTCCCTTCGGGATAGATCCAGGACCGTCTCCAATAGCCCTTTGTGTTACTTCAGTGCGAGGTTAATTCAACTAGCTCCTTTCTTTAACGCAGGATATAACTTATCTCAGTTGAATCTCCAATTTCACTTTAATACTATCACATAATTTCAACTAGTGAAAACCAGGCAAATCTTATGATACACATCTGGTAACTAAATGTGATTTCTTACGTAAAAATATCTATTTATTTGGAATTTATTGGGGAAGATTTGGATTTCATTGATTCCGATAACACTAGTATGACACAATTTAAAACTTAATTTTATTTCATACGCATAACAAAATTTCTACTTTTATATACTAGGGAATGTAACCATGCCAGATATTCTTGAATCTCCAGAAGAGGCCTTATTGGCGGCGAGTGCAACCGAAGATGACCGATACGCCGAGTTACTTCTCGCCGGATTTCAAGCCTGTGCCAAAGAAGCTCTCAGATTTTTGCTAGAAGAGGAAGGGTTACCTCCCGATCACCCACTACCAGCAGGCCTCAACGAGCACCTGGTCAGGCAACAGTGCCACCTCGCGGGTTCTCTTCAAAACGATTCAGGTGTGGACCTGGAAGAAAGTTTCCTCAACTTTGCGACAGATGGAGACACCACGACAGAAGGGCTTCAGGACAATGTCGACTTGGATGGACTCTCTACTGATCTGCAAGTATGTCCATTGGATTCGCTAAGTGAAGAAACGATTCAAATGAATCCTCATATAAATGAATCTGTGCACAGGACAGAAAGGTTGACGACAGATAGATCATGATGCTATCCCTTATGACAATAATTTAAGAATTTTGTGTGTTATTCATGATTGTACACCTCTTTATAGATATCTTCAACTCATGACAAAGTAAAACATAAACTGCTTTTCAATACATAAGTGTGTTTCAAAGAGGTGTTGATAAAAAAAACTCAGTATTAAAGTGCTGCAAAATTGAGTAATTGCTTAGAAGTTAAATGTGTATCTTTCTCTTTACAGAAGTAGCGGCAAATGTTATAAATTGACCTTGAAAGGCAATAATGACTTTTTAAAGTTCGCTGCAATTTCATTTCATTCTTCAGTATGAATTTACGGTCTGATAAAAATTGATTAGGAGTTCAAGAGTAGTTAGAGACTAGATAACGTAGGTGATGTGTCTGCATCATGTCACCATTCACATAACGTACAGTCTTGACTATAAGAAAGACTGCATTCATCTTTGTGACTATTTTAGAAACAGTTCTTAAAAAGTTCAATGAATATAAATGGACATTATATTCTCTTCAGAGTTGTACATGAATGAGATTTGAAACTACTTTGCTGTGAGATAAGAATGTTGATCCCGATTCAGAGTAATATTTTCTTTCAAATTTTACTCAGCCGATATATATATGTGAAAATTGAATTATTTATAATGATAATTAGTAAGTAAATATTTTATTTATTTATGCTCCTTCAATTGAGCACTTTGATTAAAATAGTGGTTGTTTTAAGTAGTATTTAACCTTTAGCTTTTTATGTTTTAAAAAATATTTTTATCAATAGTGCATAGCAAGAGGCTTGCATAAAAATAGAATTTTTTCAATATTGCCAATGAATATTTTTTTCATTTTTAAAATACACATCATTTAATTATATCATTAACTTCATGCTTTCCAAAGGGCCTTTCAAAATCAAATATGACATTAGAGTAATTCACGAAAAAATTAAAAGGAATGAGCATTCCACTCCAATGGTTAGTCAAAGATTAAATTTAATTTCCTTTAGAAGAAGTTAGTATTAACAATTAAGTTCGTTGAATGTTTTAAAAAGTATTAAACGAAACATTATTTTACTTTAATGAATACATCATCATTTTAAATTTATTCTTACGATTTCATACTTAATGTATCTTAAACTAACGTATAAGAATTAGAGTAATTTCTGGGCTCCAATAAGTTACATGCCGTACCCATTCCACATGTATCCACATCTGAAAGTAAAATGTGTTGCAAGCTTTAAATCATTTTAAAATATAATGCAGAGAACTAAAAATAGGGAAAACTACAGGGAACTAAAAATACTTTTATTGCAGGATACATACATTGAGTGGTATTGCGAAGACGAATTGAAATCGACCACTCTGACAAAAATAGCGATGAATTCTACAAATAATTTTGTTGCGATAAACACCTTTTCATGCTGCTGGTGAAAAGTACAAATCAAATCTCCAGGTTTATCCCATATAAAATTGAATCCTTTCACGATAACACAATACGGCAACATTTAACATGTGACTTACTCAGTAGAAAATAATAAAATGGAGCAAAACTAATTCACTTTCTACGTCTACCAATGATCGGAAGTCTTCCTGGAAGCTTCTGTACTTCTTTTGCCACGTCCGTTAAATCAGACTGAAAATGGCTCAAGCCACTACCTATGCTTTTTAAGATAGACTCTGTGGTTGATGCCAAAGGTTTAGAATCTTCTTTCCCAGGGGTTACAGTTGCAATTTCTCCATCCTTCGAAGAAGTTTCCAATGTAGCTGGAGCTGCATCTTTTTCAGCTGTAGAGCCAGCTGGAGCTGCATCTTTTTCAGCTGCAGAGCCAGCTGGAGCATCTTTTTCAGGTGCAGAGCCAGCTTCTGTTGCATCTGAGGAATCCTCCGCTGCTTTGTTATCCCTTGAAGACAATACAGTAACTCGATTTTCCAACCCGGTTATCACCGGAGATAATTTTTGAGCGTATCGGATAATTATATCGATGTCCAGTTCATCTGAAACAGAATAAGATGAAATGACAGTGACAATGTAAGTCGATTTTATAGTCCGTTCGGAACTGGCCCCACATCTTCGGATCCCAGTACCAGTTAAGATTACGGAACCCTCATGAAATAAAAATACTTTGCACAAATACTCAAATTGTACAAATGTGTGAAATTTACTCGTTTCCTTTATACGATTGTGCATCTTTATCAGGTCCCAACATTTTTACTCCTGACCCTGTTACCAGGTTAGATGGGAGGTCCCGATAGCAGATTGAGATGACGGGCTCCTTTTGAAATACTGATAAATATCCCACGAACTAACTTGTTCAGATGTATAATTTTGTCTCGCTTACTTTGTACACTTATTCGTGTACAAAGGGGGCTGGTGCACGTTAAATCTGTCGTGGCCTCAAATTTCCTCACGTTGGTGTGGTGGGGAAGTTCGGAGAGTGGGGTGCCAGTTCAGGTGTGACATCGTCATCTGACCGTGGTTCAAAATTACGTGGTGTTGTCCTAGGTTCTTTCCCTTCGGGGGTTGATCCCGGACCGTTGCCAATAGCCCGTTGTGTTGCTCCAGTGCGACGTTAATTAAAATACCTACCTACCACTCATTTAGTTCGACGAAAAAAAGCCTCCCGTATACATATAAGACTTTGAAAGTAAAGTTATTGTTCCTAGAAGTAATTTCAATTGAAAAACTGCTATGTATATAAAAGAGTGTTTAACATCATATCCAAAACTCACCTGTATTTCTATTGGCAATAGTATTATCTCGTATTAAAGAGAATCCATCTCCTCCTTTAGCCATGTAGGTAGACATTACGACCCAATAAACGGTTTCGTCGTCTAACGGTGAATATCGAGGTATTCTGCAATCGGCGCATCGAGCATGGGCTTCGATGAGCCTCGATCCAATAGGATTGGAAACATTGTATACCAATCGTAGGCCTAGAAATGCAAAATATAGGTAGCAGAATTGTAATATCGAAGATAAAACTCTGCTAGGTGTTGGAAGAAATAGAATACAATTAAACTTGTGTGTTATTGAAATATTGAACTAACTTTACGAGTAATGATAGTATTAGAAGAAAGTACTAGATTCAGACTACAAATTTATGTTATCAAAAATAAATAAAGGAAAATCTAGAAGTTGCTAGAAAATTAAGTTAGTGTGTATTAACCCTCTCGCTGCGCATCCCGCGATTTCCGCGGGCAACGTAGAAGTAGCAAAATTTGCGCAGCCCGCGATTTTGGCGGGGATGCATTTTTGCCGTCTATTTAACTGTGCAACCCCCTCTTTCCCCATTCATGGTTTCATTTTGGCTTTTCTGTGATGTTTAATTGTTTATTCAAATCTGGGTTAACAGATGGCTATAGATGTCCACATTTCTGCGAAAAATACAAGCATTTTTTGCAGCATTTTGCGCGCTCTTTTCAAAGCTCAAAGATGTCTGGTAGGAAGCGTTTCGCGAGTGATAGAACCTACATTCCTGACAATATTTCCGACACTGATAGCAGTTCTGACTCTGATTTCAAGTATATTGAAGATAGTTATAGCGAAACTGATGAGAATTTCTCGGATTCCTCTGCCGGATAGTGATTTCTATTAATACTTCATTTCTAATAAATGTTTTGTAAGTATTTTGCATATTTTCATTAGTATATACGTTTTACCTTTGTATTTCATAAAATAAATCATAATTTAACCAAGATTAATTTTCAAAATTTTGCTTTTATATGATTATTCTTCAATTTCAATATTCCGACAAACTTTTTTTATGATCTAATTCTATATTGAAAAAAAAACTCTTTTACGAAATTTTTTTGTATATTTTAACTCTAAAATATATGTAGATTTGAAATATGTAAAAAAATACGCAATTTTTGAACCTATTTTGATAAAAAAAAATTACGCAGCGAGAGGGTTAAAAGAATGTATATTTCAAACCGAATCAATAAAAATAAAATTTTAAATTCCAATTAAAACACATATTCTCTGATAAAAATAATGGTCGATTAAATTTCTATTAAGATAAGAACGCTTCGAAAATTCTAAAGCAAAATATGTTCACGATTCTCTGAGAAAATGTCTTCGTGTTTCTTACTACAGCTTTACTTTTCATGTGTCTACTGAGAAACATTCTGATGTAAATTTTACTTCAAAAATTCATTTTCTTAGTGATATTTGGGGTTGCGGTAGTCCAGTTGGAAGAGCAGCGGATTAGCAACCGGAGGGTTACGAGTTCGAAACTCGATCCAAAGACACTCGTGTTCATAGAGGCTGGTGCAAGTTAAATCTGTCGTGGCCTCAAATATCCTCACGTTGGCGTGGTTTGGAGAGTGGGATCACGGCTCAGGTGTTTCCTCGTCATCTGAACGTGGTTCAAAATTACTAGTTTTTCACTTGAGTTGGCACCCCACTCTCCAAACTTCCACACCAAGCCAACGTAACGACATTTGAGGCCCCGACAGATTTAACGTGCACCAGCCCCCTTTGATCTTTGGTTGGATTCGAACTCCGGTCGCTAATCCGTTACTCTTCCAACAGGGCTACCACGGCCCCATCGAATCCCAAAGTATCTCCCTCAAAACTGAGAAGCCTATTTCATCACCATTATAACAGTAGATAATATTACGGTCAATCAATCACTGAGACTTCACACCTTGAGAATAATATAATCAAGTTGAACCTTGATTTCCCAAGGTCGAACAACGTTCAAGTTACTAAATATTCAAACACTTGTCTAAAAGGTTCTCAATAAATAAATCATTCTTTCCTAATCAGAAAAATAATGAAACATTTGGACTGTATGTATGGGAATTTGTAATTTAAGCCTTCAACGTATGATCTTTTTAATTTTGAGCAAACAAAAATTACTTTTAGCTTTGTAGGTTCATATTAAAACAAAAATATACTCAAAAACCAAAACCTAAAATGAACATTATTAAATGGAGATTCATTGATATATCAAACGTCTCTTCCTCATTTTTTATTAACAAAATACTTTAATTTTAATAGACACAAATTAAACTGCATTTTAAAGGGTTTTTTGTCATATAGGGGATTTTTGGATCCTTTTTTGTTGCTCCAAACCTCATTTTTACAATACATCTTGTTAAGAATGTAATTTTTATTCTATTTTAGGGCGGTTTTGGGGTTATAAAGGTGCTTTTATTGGGTATCTCCTAGCAAGCTGTAGTCATCCAAAATATTAACCCCAGTGATTACAAATATTCTTATGTTTCGAAATTGATTCAGTACCAGCAAAAGAAACGAAGTTTCTTCCATATCTTATACATATAAAGCAGAGTTGGCATCTGTCTGTTTGTTCTCTATAAAAATCTATACCGTTTGACCAATCCACACCAAATTTGTTACACTTATTCTTTGGAACCCTGGGGGTAACGTAGGTTACATATTAACCCCCGTTCTATTTGTCTTGTGTGTGCAGAGGGGTGCAACATTCGTCATCCTGGACAGAGCACATGCTAGGGGACGCTCTCTCCCGGTCTGGCTGTGCAGATGACGTCAAAGTTAACATCTACAGGAGTCGCCTCTCAAGATGACCTTGGAGGTTTTTTCCTTTTTTCCTTTTTTTTTTAATCTTAGAGTATGTTGCAATCGCAGATGGGTGCGATTGCACTGAAAATCACTCAGTAACATATCGTTTATGTATCCCGTCTGTAAATTCTTAAACTGTAACTTTATTATTGGAATGTAAATTTTTATGATAATGTAAGATTATTTTCATAGAAAGTGGTCTTTTTTTTATCGTCGATATGGACAATTCGAAATCCTCGTAGGAATAACATTGCGTATTTGTACGATCAATGTCAGACCAATTCACACAAAATTTGGTACATTCATCCTGTAGAATTCTGCGGGGCACATAAGGCTATATATTAATCCCGTTCAATTTGTCCTGGGTCTGCAGGGGGACTAAAACCAATTCTAAATCTCCATAGGAATAATATTGAGTAATATTACGATCAATTATAAACAATTCAACCAGACCAACTCCGAATAATTCATGTAGTTAAAGATAAAAGAATAATGATTAAATCCTTAAGTACGGTGTGATCGCCAAAGTCTGCCAAGTGGCGTCTTTTGCTAACAATGCTAATCATTACCATTTGCTTGACCGACAAAATTTCTAAACATTACTACAGTAATTAGTCCATCACATTTGGTACAATATGCAGTGTGAAGGGTTAAAATAGAACATAAAAACCTAAACCAATAGATTATTTAATGTTCTGAAGGGAGAAGAAAGGAGTATTTCCAATTACCTGATACTTGCAGAAAGCTTCCTGGGGGATCAATAGAATCTAGATCGTAGTATTTCACAGATTCTTCCAACAGCTGTCGCAGATATTTCCCCTTCAGAGCTACAACGTCCATGGTATTTCCAAAGGGTGCGACTGTGATTACATCTTCAAATGTGATATTGCCTAGAAAATACATAAAGTCCATTCTTCGGTAGTCTATTTTTTAATATTCATAAATGTTTTCTTATAGCCTTTATAAAATATTGATATTTGTTACTATTAATGAATTTAGACAAAATCTGCTTTCTGAGTTAATAATTTAGTAGAATCACTTGGTTCTATTTTATAACAACTTACATTGCTTAAGAAAGTATTTTCAAACAAAACTATTCCTTCCTCAAATACGAGGATTTAAATTGTGATAGTTTATTGGAAATATTATGATAGTGATAACTGCAATTACTGTAGGTAAGCATGTATATTACTTTCAAGAACTGCAGTGAACTGATAAAAGAAAACGTCTTGTGTCGTCATAACAAGATACTTTTGTAATTTGTGTATGAATCAGAAACGAACCTAACAACCACCGATGAAGATAGCTGTATGTATGTCTTTAATTTAGACTTCACTCTTCTTTCTTAACTTCTTACACTCTCTCTAATAAACATTTAACTAATTTTCTTTCCTTCTACGACAACCGATCTCGTTCCAGATATTCAATCAAGTTGGGGAGGGAATTATTCTTTTAGTCTGCCAGAGCAACACGTGCTCCAAAATTTTTGCAGTCCTTTAATGTAGTCAACCAGCATTACCAATGATGTGGAAGTAGTAGGATGCCTTTGTTGTCATTGATCAATTCGTTAAAAATTGCGCTGCGGGTTGACTTGGGAATGAGATTGGAAAGAAGAAAATCTGAATTTCTCCTTTTGGGGAGTGAAATCTTCCTTTTCTGGAGAGACTGTGGTGTGAAGAAGGCCGTGTTCCTCTGGTGCAAGAAAAGAGTGGATTGCCAAGTCCCGGGACCCCAAAGCAGTGAACAGTCACTGATCCAAACCGAGACTCAACAGGACTATGCTAATGAGTACCACTCCTTTAAAGAGCCACAAATTTACCATAGCCCCCTCGTGTGTAATACAATACCGTAACACTACAAGTACTGATTCATTCCTGACGATTACTAATATGCGGCTGAATGGAAACACCTTTGCGATGTATTTCCCAATGAACATATTTACATACTATACTATAACTTTCAGTAACGTACGTGGTACAGAAATAGGCGTTATTTGTATCTTGGTGAATGGCAACAAACGGATATAAACAATATGAATCAAATTCTAAGAGATTAATTTGCCAATTTTGCCGCAAAGTTTAAATGCGTATGCCTACTTTGAACTAGGAGCTGCAAATATTGCTGGAGCTACACGAAAGAGTTCTTGCCACTCCAATGAAATTTTTCAACAAGTCTTATTACAAAAGGCAATGAGAAATCTGGAAGATAGAAATTAGAGCAGAAAAGAAATCTGAACCAACCCGAAAATAGGTTTAGTGTCAAAAATATCGATTCGCCTTTGTACAAGTGAATAAGATGCAATTGAATTGGACGTTCAGTGGCTAATTGTGGTAACATTACAGGTGTGGACTTTATTGGAAATAAGAATCAACACCAGTAAAAGTACATTTTTAAAATGTAAACGCCGTTATATATTTTTTACTAATTATATTGCGTACGTATAAATATACGTACGAAATGCGTATGCATATGAAATGTACATATCGACACTGCCATCAATAAATCTTAGTAATTTAGAAAATTTGTTGATACTATGTACTGTTCTGCTTGTTGAAATGAATTGTTTTGAAATCAACTAACCAAGAAGTGCAATACTGCATAGATAAATATTAAAATGTTAGTATACTTAATAAGATTGTATAATTAACAATCGTATGAAACACATTAAAATTCCAACACATGTCTCACACTTACCTTCATTCATTCTTTCGTCGATGGACGATCGAATTCCACCAGAATTCCATAGAGCGATAGAAACAAAATTCCATCCTTTTTCTGTTGGTTGGTCGATGAAGTAACTGAGGGAAGCATCAGCTAAGAAGTTGCCCAAGTTGCATTCCTTCATGCGACATGTTAATCGATCTCCTTTCAAAAGCACATTCGTTTGGCCTACTGTTTGTCTGACGCGTCTTTTTACTTCTTCGCCGTATGGACCCAAAAGTTGCAGGGTCTCAGCGTCTGCACAGTAAGACCCAAAATATATATATTTATCACATAAAATCTTACCAGGTATAAATATATAACACAAGACGACGCCATAAGGGCCTTAGCATTTATATCTGCAAGAATAATCCAAAAATGTAGTCCTTCATGATGGAGATAGGCTACGCTGCTATATATACTACTATATTTTAATAATTTTATTTCTACATGCACTACCAAAGTTTTACATGTATATATCATACACGTGAAATATAAGTAGACTGATCACTGCTATTGAGAGAAGCTTCAAAAAGTATGACTAACATGTCGACTAGTAGTCACATGACTGCTCTGTGAATAATTGACTTCGTTTACCAATTTGGTATCTCATAGGCTCGTTTGGCGATGTGACATCTTGTGACAGGGAAGGTGTGTGAGTCTGCATTTCTATAGAGTGGTGACAAAAATGGTGAAATCGCCAAAGTTTAATACTATGTCGATCAGATGATGAATGTTAGGTTCCACCCAATAGACGAAAGCAGTTTAAGGGTCGGGTTACTTCTAGTTTTGGTCACGTGATCCTGGGCACATAGAAAGGTTGCCATTGCTCACTCTACTTTTATATTTCCTCTATGGTATAGATCGGATAAATTACTAACATTGACAAAAATTTTTATAAAATGTTATTATGGAAACAAAGTTCTTGAATTAGAGAAATAGTTATCAGTAAGAGCAGATTGTATTGGAATGACCAAGAGTCCCCAAGAAAAGCAGCACACACACAAGTTGAAAGAGATATCTTCTTTTATGATTAAGTCATGGACAATGAAAAAGGACGTGATCGATGTCTTGAACAGCAGAATTGGTACAATTTCAGAATGGTGAATCGGTGAGGTGGAGGCGATGAAAGTAGTGATTGATTCTAGCATGACCGGAGAAAATGTGTGTAACACTGTTTAAAATTTTTTTGAAGACGTATTTGGGTATTGATGAAAATAATTTTTTGTAATTTAGCCTTTATTTTTTGGGGGAGGGAGGCACTTGTGGACCAGAGTTGTTGCCAAGGAATTAATGAATTATTGTAGTTTTCCTTTTTTATTACTTACAATACTACCATATTGTAAGTTAATTTTTGCCCAGAGGTAGGTTAGTTCTCTACAATACTCACCCTCCAGAATTTATCATATATGAATTCGATAGCAGCTATCACCATATTGATGGATTGTCAATTGCGTGAGACCTGTATTAAAATCAAAGATGTACTTAAGTATGCGTGGTCATGCTATGGATCATTGCGTCCTCTGTTGTCTTTAGCAACTGAGTGTGAGGTGCCGTCTAAGTGACAAAGAAGTGTGAAGCAGTGATAAGAATAAACAGTTTCTGTAAACACAGGGCTTTAGACAGTTGATGGAAGTGATTGTAATCACAATGGAAATTCAACTGTTCATCGTCGACCATCTATCGTGCGAGACGCTTGTTACGAGCGCCATGTGATATTTGTATGTTGTAACGTCACTCGTTTTTTGAAAGTGAATGTGTTCATAATCACGTCCACCAGTCACCAATTAAACAAGACATGAAAGACAGGGTAATGTTGTATACCAAAAGTATATCAAGGTGGCTATAGTACTACATATACTACTGCATTGTAAGTTACTTTTTGTAGCGGTAGGTAAGTTCATAAGATCAAGTTTATATCTTGAGCTCAGACTTTTCAACGTTTAGTTAGAAATAAATACTATAATCATTAAAAATATTTTCTGCTATCCTGATATTTAGGTTTCGCTTATTGTATTCGATCCACGATATATCACTAACAAATAAAATAATTTCTTATCCCTATGAAATGAAACAGTTTCTAAAACAATTAAAACAGAACTGTTTCCTAAATATGTGTTTTACTTTTCATAAGAATCTTAAACTAAATTAATTTGTGAGATCTACGAGATCAAATTCAAACAAGTTCCTATATATAATGGTTTTTTATTGGAAAGGATTCTTCCGTGTAAAAAAGCTGACTTGTCTACCGATTTACTAATTCTTTGCTCTAAGATCTCTGATTTGTTACATAAATAAGTGGAAATCATACACTCAAATTAGTTTTCAACTCTTATTACATTGGAAGGATCTTCTAAATCATGCAAATTTCGTAAATAGTCCTATGAAAGAAATTCGTATTTACACTTCTATACCTTCAGGTACTGAAGAATCCAGGAGTATAGGATTCCCATCCCATTTGATAAGCTTTCCATCATCGTCGAATTCCACCTCCAAGTACCCCAAGTACTTTCCAAATGCAAAGTCCTGGACCACCAAGGCTCGTGAACCATCATCTCTCTCGATCACTACAGGATAAGGACCTTGGGGCTCTTCCACAGATGGAGGTGAGCCTAAGAAATCACTTATTTTAGATAGACCTTAATTCTTATTTCAGGAGAACGGCAGTTGATTAAAATTTAAAGGTCATTTTTGAAGGTTAATTCTTGGACAGTATTTCCTAAAAATGCTGGGCTATTTAAAATTATTGATCCTATTTCAGTGAAGCATACAAACCTGTGAACCGTGTATTAATTTGATATACATCATATGAAAAACAACTTCGAGTTTTAGAATATCGGCAAGCAATAGCGTTGCGTAACATTGATAACTTGGAATACCAAAATTGGATCGAAAGTAGAAACACAAAAGTCATAAATGCCAATGAAGTCAACTCCATTTGCTGTTGTTTTATTTTCCCGTAGTCAATACAATACAAATCATTTTTAGCCAAAGTTTAAAAGAAGCCCAAAAGTTGCAATTGCGACTGTATGGATGATCCTGGCGACTCTGTATGGATGATCCAAAAGTTGTCTTAAAGGTTGAGCCAGTCTTTTACAAGGATGGAAAAATAAGGAAAGAAGGATAGACTATGTGCAAGGATCGCCTGCTTATATTATGACGACTGGATGCTAGAACCCGGAAGAAAGGATACCCATTGCGAATATATAGATATGAACTGGACTGGACGTATCATTACAGAGTACCAACGGCAAGCAGTTTATCTCCTCATCATAATTAAGTACATAAATGAAATCAGAAGAATTTTATTGGGATAGGAAAGAAGAGAGCTATATATAATTCTAAAAGAAGTTAACTTTACAAAAGATAGATGGCGCCCCTAGGCACGAATCAACAGCTTAGGTCGGTTACCCTTCCTAGTGTTGTCGGTGGCCAATAGATGGCACTCCTTAGGGGCAATGCTTTTGGTGGTCCATCGGGTACACGCCACCAAAAGCATTGCCCCTAACCACAGCACCGTTAGGTTCTAGAAAATATATTAGCATAAGGTTAGAATATATTCACAGAAATTTGGAAGAATAGATAGAGAAACTATTGAGTCTTTATGATACAATTAGGGGTCCAGTCGAGCCTGCCTAACTGCCCGACGCTACGAGTGATCCGATGCTATCCATTAATGGGATATTGCAGATTAATTTGAGGGGTGATAGAAATGTTGGAATTGAAGACAAAGACATCAAGGTCCAAACGAAACACACCACAGCGACGTTTAGGTCTTTGTGGGAAGGTCTGCAGGTTTTTTTGCAGAAAAGCTCTGGGTCTTTTCTGTCAGCTTTTGATCGATGGGTCATAGGGTGGTAAGGCCCTTAGTGCTTCGTTTGGCACCTGAAGTAGTTTTTGGAAGAAGGTGTACGAAATGTGCTGTAGGAATTCAGCAAGTGGCTTAATTTTGGTATCCGAATGTATGACTTCATTCCGGACATACTAAGGGGCTCCAGTGATAATCGGCAATGTGCGGTTCTGAAAGGTCTGCAGTTTTTTCATAGAGTGCTAGTCGATGCCCAGATTTGGGAACAGTAGGTAAGGGTAGGCCGAATAATGGCTTTGTAAAGGAGAAGCTTATTGTGAGGGAGAGCCTGCTCCTTCGAGCTAAGAGCTGAGAAATTTTGATCCTGGCGATAGCAGCGTTTCGCGTCGCTTGAGTAATGTGATTCCAGAGTAATTTTGGATCGAGGACTAGCCTAAGTATCGATACCTGCGAACCCAGTACACAGGGATGCCATAAAAGGAAAGAGGGGATGTCCACATAGTCTGGGTTGTTTAGCCTTATATCAAAGAATTTTTTATGTTTCAGATGATTGGATTAAATATATATATACTATACACTACTATTTGTGAAAATTGCAACACCATAAAGGAATCATGCAAATTAAACGAAATTTGCAGGAAATGCAAAACACGTTAGGATATGCAAATGATTATAATTACAAACCGATCACGCATATTTGGACCGAGAAACACCCTCTAAACTTCCAGTTAGCCGTTTATAAAAAGCACTATAAAGATGTTTTAAAATGTGTGTATCGTCGTTTGACTGATGCAAATGAGTGATTAGAAGTCAATATGCCTCGCCAAAAACACAGTGCCATACGAGCAACTAACGGAGTTTGAACGGGGCCGCATGATCGGCCTCCGTGAGGGTGGACTTTCGTATCGTGAAATCGCCACTCGCACGGGGCGTAATGCCACAACAGTGATGCGTGTGTGGAAGAGATGAACCATGAAGAGAGAATCGGAAGAATCGTAACCCCGGTAGTGGGCCACGCAATATGACGTCACCACGGGACGACAGACACCTCATCCGCATGGCGGTGATGGTCCGTACAGCGTCCTCTCGTGCGTTGGCACAACATTGGACCACGTCTACAGTCATTGTCTGCCCCCACGGTTCGTCGACATCTGCTGCGCCATGGGCTACGTGCAAGGATTTCCCTGCGTAGGATTCCCTTCACGCTGAACCACCGAAGCCTCCGGCTACAATGGGCTCACCAACACAGCCAATGGCGTGCCGATTGGCAACAAGTCGTCTTCTCATGTGAGTCCCGCTACAATCTGGACTATAACGATGGACGCGCACTCGTCAGACTCTAAGAAGCGAACGCCTTCTCCCGGAGTGTCTTATTCAGCGTCATACTGTACGAACGCCTTGCGTTATGGTCTGAGGTGCTATTGGATATGATGGGCGATCCCGCCTACTCCAAATTGTGGGGACCCTGAACAGCGGGCGCTACTTCAGGGAAGTTGTGGAGCCCGAGGTCCTACCCCTCCTGCAACGCATTCCCGGAGCTGTACTTCAGCAAGACAATCCCCGTCCACATGTTGCTCAAAATGCACAAGCCTTCTTCAGTGCTCGACAAGCCTGAACGTTCCATGGATAGGCCTGAACTTTCCTTCTTCCATGACCTGCACGTTCCCCGGATATGTCGCCCATTGAGCATGTCTTTGATTACGTCGGTCGGCGACTCGCTCGTACGGCTCGTCGGGCAGAGAGTACGACTGAACTTTGACCTCAAATAGAGGCCACCTGGAATGCCATTAATCAGCACGACATTCAGAATCTGTATGATTCGATGCCACGACGTGTACAGGCTCTCATCGCTGCACGTGGCGGCTGCACAAGATATTGATTTTCGGTATTATTTTTGTTTTATTGCTCTGTAAATTTGATCGTTTATTTAAACCACTATAAGTAATACGTGGAATAAATTTCATTTATTTCTGATGATTCTTTCATAGTGTTGCAATTTTCACAAACAGTAGTGTGTATATAGTATATGCTTATTATAGCTGCTTTTTTTTCCTGAGGAATTATGTTAATGTTAAAGATGTTGAGTTCGTGTCTATAGGCGAACATATTTTCAAATCGGGGGAAAGTGGTGAAAGAAACAAACGATATGCATAACTGGGAATTGCAAGAATTTGAGTAAAGTCGATGGTGCTCGCGTAATTCAAGGAAATCATGTGTGACACTTGTATATAAAACTTGGTTAGTTTTTTTTATTTGATCTAATTTACCGTCTGTTTCTAAATTTTTAAATTAAAACCATTTGAAATCAGGTCAATCCTTTTGAATAACACTGTATTATGAACTGGGTGATAACTACCTGTGTAAAGGAAAGTATTAGTATGTCCTCCCACAACAATGTCTACTTCAGGAACTTCCTTTGCTATGTTTTGATCTACATCGAAACCAGAATGACCAACGGCCATGATTTTGGTTATTCCTTCCTCGGTCGCCAGTCTATGCGCTTCTCTTTTAATACAGGCGACTTCATCTTCAAACTCCAAATCACCTGAAAAAAGCATGATAAACTTCCAATTTATGTTCCTGAATAAAATTGTTTTGAAATAGTTTTTAAAACTAAGTTTGATAAAATATTTCAATTAATTTACAAAAATATTTCTTATCAAGTCGTTGGGATCTTATCTATTAAAGGAAAGCATATACGCATGATTCAATCTCTGAAGCACGTCGAATGCAAAAATTTGGAACACTTCTATTAACTATTCAGTAAAAAGTTAATATATGTATGAAACTATACTAAAATTAACCCTCTAAAACATATGATTTTCACCACAGGTAAGTCCCTTAACCCTCCAAGTGGTTTTGACTAGATATCTCGTCCATCAAGATCTCATCATTTTTGATAATAACAAAATGCCTCGTCATCAAGATATTGCCTATTTTTTATGATATCGAGAAAGATCTAGTCAGTTTTTCTAATGACGAGATATCTCGTCCACCAAAATCTGGCCAGTTTTGCTGATGACGAGATACCTCGTCAAGAAAATCACCAGAAGGGTTAACATTACAGAATAACACCCCTTTTTTATTTCTGTTTTCACCCGTTGATCGGTTTCATTGTTATAACCATATGTCCCTGTTCACACCACTCTACCCTTTTGAACAGGGCCGCGTTGGCCCGGTTGGAAGAGTAACGAACTAGCAACAAGAGGGTTGCGAGTTCGAATTCAACCAAAGACCGTCGTGTACAAAGGTGTATGTTAAATCTGTTGGGGCCTCAAATGTCCTCACGTTGGCGTAGTGTGGAAGTTTGGAGAGCTTGGGTGTGACCTCGTCATCTGACCGTGGTTCAAAATTACGTGGAATCCTCGAATCTTTCCCTTCGGGGGGTGATCCCGGACCGTCGCCAATAGCCCGTTGTGTTGCTCCAGTGTGACGTTATTTAAACACCTACCTACCCTTTTGAACTTTCCATCTCGGGCTTCAAACAGAGCCGCTGACTCAAGTTGTTTCTTCATCCTTTTGGATCGCCGACACAACTCTTATGATGTAAGTGCAACTTAATAGAAACCCTGTCTTCCGCCACTAAACGCTCTCTTACCCAATAATCTTCCTATAAATTCTTAACCCCCTAGCGGATTAATTTTAAATTTCTCATTCTTTCATGATTCCCTTAGAATAAGGAGCCCAGTCGTTCCAAACAACCTGTTCACAACACGGAACCTTTCCATGCAACATGATATGCCATTGTGTTACAACTTGTCAACTTTATTGAAGGATTTAATGAACGGTTTTCCTAAAACTTTCTGCCTCTCCATTTGTGAACTCACAACACAGTCACTCAGCCCGGTTGAATTACTCGACAACTGCCTACACCACTCTCGGCTACGTCTGTGACTTTGATTTCTGTTTATTGTGCCAGTATAAATAACACAAACAGTTTATGCCGCTTGAATCAAGGTATGTTTCTATGAATACAAATTTTTTTTATCTGGGGTTTCTTCCTTTTTCAGTAGTACAAAAATGACATTTTTCTTAGTTACAATGTTTTCAATGGAAAGTAAATCTACCAGAGTTCAAGAATGAATGGAATGTTCTCCATTTCTTCTTTTAATAAAAGACAATTTTATAATTTACCTTTCATGTTATCTAATTGTATTTTGAAACAATCTCCAGTGGTCAGATACATTTAAAGAACTTCCTGTCTGTATGAGGAAAACAACTTATTTGTATGCATTGATGTAAAAAATTTGAAGGGATTTTTAAATTTTAACTGATTACATTTCTATATTCAACAGGACAATTATTAGGCATAGTTATTCATATATCGTTCAATTCGATTTGATTTTAAGCTTGAAGAACTTACTGATTGAACAAAACTATTTACAAAATGGAAGTATATTTTTAACTGACTGTCATATTCTTGATTTGTACAGATATATCTTTAAAAACAGTTTCATTTTACCTACCAGCAGACGACAAGAATTTTGTTTCTGGGGTCAAATATCCTATAATTCCGATTTTTTCACCTCCAACTTCTATCACAACAGACGGTTGAACGTACTCGGCGAATTCTGGAACTTTCGAAGCATTTACGTTGCACACAACGACTTTTGGCTTCAAATTTTTCAAGTAAGGGAAAAGGCCCTTTAGACCGTCATCAAATTCATGATTTCCCAGTGACTGTGCTAGGAAAAATGAAAGCTAAGTAAAATAATACATTCGAGTAATATCTGGCTGAAGATTATAAAACAAAAATATCAGCTTAATACGATTCTTTTTGTATTATTAAATCACTAAGAAAGTGATTATTTTAGTTTTTCGTTTCATTCATTGATAACTCTTATCATTTAGCATTTTGAAATAAAAATATTCTTAATCAAACCAACTGTCCATCGGTAACAACTGTCTTATGAGACTCAGACACCCATAAATGTATTCCTCGAAATTATGGGAAAAGATGGCGTCGGTACCGGTTGGTTGGATTTTAATGGCGCAAGGGCCATATTTGGCCAAGTGGCGCCAAACACAAGATAGACTATGTCAAGTAATGAACACAAACATAAAGAATATTTTAATGGCACAAAAGAGAGAGATACGCCCAAAGTAAGTTACAGGGATCCAGTCTGCTCCCCTCCAACTCGCAGACCATTAGTATTGGATAATTCAAGAAAGATGAAATGTTATTTTTTTATTTGAGGCTTCAAGGAAGCTGTAATGTCTGAGTACTCTGATAACCTCTGTGTTCTGCTATGTGGTATAGATGATCCATGATATAAAATTTCTAAACATCATTAATCATTTGCTATTAAGAGTATTTTACATAAAACTGCTTTTGATTGTGAAACTAATATCATTAATCTTCTGACGTCACTTGATTTCCGAATAATATAGAATCGCTTTTACTCTACAACACACATTATGACTAAATAGTCACATCTATTGATTGAAATAATCCTTGAAGAATTATAGTCGTCTAAACGTCAAAACTGATTAGAAGTCATGCAGAGAAAACTACAGGTTGCCATGGTGATCCTCAGAAGGTTAACAATCCAGATCAATGAGGATGAACTGAGGCGGGTAGTAACTGAGGCACTGTGCACAGTAAAACCCAAAATCTAATGCATATAGAATAGTACCATGTGACTTATAGGAAATCAATATTTAAATTCTTACTAATTAATACAATTCGTGTACTCTGGTTAAATGCGATTGGTGGTGGTACAAAAATAAGAATCTAAAGAAATGCCATTAAATAAACATTTATTATTTTAAGAGCTTTAATTGAGTAGATATTAATAGTTTAGAAGACACTCCTCAGGATAATCTGATATTTAAGAAACTTTCATTGAGAAGGTACTTAGAATTTCAAGCATTTTCATGCGTAACGATTCGAAATTTTAAGAAACTTCATGAAGTAACGGATTTTTTTTGTGTTTGAAAATTTTCAACTGCTCTTTCTTTTGCACATTTCTACTTAAGCAAACGCAAATTTTGATAGTTTCGAAGCATATTCAGCTCATTCTTTTGATACTGTCAAACGTAGTGTTTGAATAAAATTGTTTTCATAAGAACCCAAGAAATTATCACCAGACCATGACATCGATGTTCAAAGTATTGACAAGATCCGCCACTATTTGCCACCGATGTAGAGTGTACCATACGGTGCCTTGGTAAAAATCTCCTCCATTCAGGAACAGAGTATTCTCTCGAGTTAACTTGATCTCTTTAACCTGCAAAGAAGAAAAACAGAAAAGTTACACATTCGACTGAACACCATTAAAACGAGGACACTAAAAGTGCTCTCAAATATTCTTATCAAATACTCTTTAGAGTTCTAAGAAATTAATCTTAAACAAATTTAGAAAATACCGTTCCTTAGAAAATGTTCTTAAACATTCTTACAAAATATCGTAATAATTCTTAACAAACGCCTTTAAAATCTTTAACAAATGCCCTTAAAACCCTAGCACCCTTAAAATCCTTTAAAATGTTCTTAACATTCTTAAAAAGTACCATGTACCATAAAATCCGTAGAAAATGTTCTTAAAATCCTTATCGAATGTCCTTTAAATCTTTAGACAATGCTCTTAAAAATTCTTAGACAAAACTCTAAAAATCCTTGCAAATGCCCTTTCATTTTATGAGTTAAAATCTACAACAGCTTGTATAACATATTTTCAAAATTATAGATTAAATAAATTCAAAGATAGACAGTTTGTGAGTTAGGATCTTTTCTTTTATAAAATGCTAGATAAACCTCAGAAGAAAAAAGCAATCAAATATCTGTTCATTTCCCTCCGAAAAGTCACTTCAAAAGTTTTATTTCCCTCCTAAACTAATAGATTGCACTAAAAAGTAGTATGTTGAAAAGAGTTGTCAGAATGATGGTATTTTAAAATATATTTTACTTTGGTCATTTGACAACCTTGTTATTGAGTGTTATAAAATTTGGAAGCAATCTAATGAAAACTTTATAAGAAAATATAGAAAATGAAATGCTACAAAATTAAAAATCTTATTTAAAAAATCCTTATTTATAATGTACTTTTCATGTAAAAATAGTTTGATATTGATTAACTTTTGTATGAAAAATTTATATTACACATATATGAAGCTATTCCAAGTTAGGTTTAACAAATTTGTTCAAAAATAATCTATATCACGCATTCCTAATCAGCAATGACATTATCAGAAAAATATTATTGTATTATTAAGAATTTATGTAAAAGGAAGCCTCTTTTCTAAAATTAGCAAGACCAATTCCTTTTAAAATTGCAATCTTAACATTTTATTCTAACGTCTCATGAATATTGCAATATGTATGCGTATTTTACGTATAAAGATTTATTGAAAAGAACGAAATGAATTAAGAGAAAAGCAACAGCTTGCATTTCTATAAAAAAATTTTTGCAAAACCCGAATTTTTTTTCATCAAATTTATTTATTTTGATGGAGATGATTGATAAAATTTCCTTGCTAAAAATTTCGAAAACTCCAAACTAAAATCCGTCTTGCAGACACGAAAAAAATTAAAATAAATTACAAAAGGATAAGTTGCAAGAGGTACTGAAAAATTAATTCGTCATCTGACCATGGTTCAAAATTACGAGGTGTTGTCCTCGGATTTTCCCCTTCGGGATTGATCCTGAACAGTCGCCAATAGCCCAATGTGTTGCTCCAATGCGACGTTAATTTAACTACCTACCGGAAAAATTAATTCAGTCAAGTCTCTTCACGAGAATATTCGTACAGAAAAACCAAAAAACGGTATAGAATATCTATAAATTTACTCGATCAGATTTGTAGAGCTCTCTCAATCAGATAAGAAAAATTCGAAAAATTCATAGTCCAATGATGCAACACTACTACTGTTCAAATTTAAGATAAGCCATTTAAGAAGGACTTTATTTTCACCAGAATTACGGAAGTGTTTAATGTTCCATTTCGGAATCTATTATCTCTGATGATCAATGTGATTAGAATCAGTGTCTTGTTCAGTTTTATTGACTTTTGGAACCTCAAGTGCTTCAAATAGAGGCCTTTTATGTAAGAGTGTAATCATGCTCGTCATGAATTCAATGAATGAAAACAAGTCGCTATTAACTAAGAGATATGAAAATTTTATTTACATCTTTTAGAAGCACTGAAAATACCGTAGAAAACAGCAACTATTAGACTAATTGTTTGATCAAATTTCATTATTTTGGACAGTTATAAAAGTTTGAGTATCCTCATCACCCATTAAAAGATACGAAACACCCACAAAACCATACATTTTAAAGAATAATATTTATTAATAGATTTAATGACACTTCATTCATGATATGCATTTACAAGGAAATGTATGTTTTCATGATATTATAATATTAAAAACTATAGATTTGATCGTGCACACTTTTATGTAGTGTTACTCAGAGGAGTGGCTGATGGACCTGTCATTCCTAAACAATAGAAAACTAAGTTTCATCGGTTTGAAAACATCAATTTGGATTTAGTGAATTTGTTAAAAATTCTACTCCAATCTCTAATGAAAATTAACTGGATTCATAGGCAAAGGAACTTGAGATATATTTGCACTATAACGGTTTCTATTCTGTTTCCTTTGATGTTTGATTTAATGAAATAAGATAGGAAGCACAATCTTAAGGTATATTTATACCTTCACAAATATGCAGCTACAGTTCTGTCTGACATCAATAAAAAAACTTAGGAATTTCTGTCGGACAGCAATCTGTCAGCCAGTTCTTGCTATAGTTCTGTAGTCTAATCTAAACACTATCGAGAGATCTGTCATAAAATTCTGTAGCAAGTTGACCGACCGTAAACTTTTCTGGTAGAGTGTTGGACAGTTCATTCAATAAAACAAAAGAATCTAGGAAAAATTACTTTAGCTACCCATTACACACACATTTGACTCCAATCTATGATTCTCCCATCCCACTATAGACTGGACCAGTACTGTTTTCAAGAAAGTCTTATAATTAGTGAAAAGCATTTGCCATGGCGATAAACTTGAAAAGTATGGGTCACTCCCAAATTTTTTTTCTGAATACGTGTAAAAATATGCCTTATCACGTGACTTCAACTTATGGATGTTTTTACTTTTTCCCGAAAAAAATATTCACTAGAAAAAAGTGTGTGTATACTTTGTTTTTTCCTGTTATCATTTCACATACTCCCATATCTAAATATCGTATCAACTCTTCAAAAGTAACGAAAAATAGCAAAGGAATTTCGATAAATAAAAATCGAACATTTGAACAGAACTATTCATCACAATTTTTATTAACGCAAAAAGAGATGTTTTATAAATATTTAGCAAACATATACCTTAAATGCGATTTCTGTATTCGTTTCAACCGATGCGACCCTTATTCCTAAATTTCAACGCTTTGTGTGCAAATATTACAAACAAGAAAACACAGTCAAATAATAGAAACCATAGATTATCTCCGCTACAATGTAAATATCTGCGAAACTCCGTACAAATTGCCTTCCTCGTTAATATACCTAAGCATTTTTACATGTCACTATTAAACTTTACTCCTAGGGAAAATTACACCTTCAATTCAGTTTCATTAAATCTTATAAGCGATCCAAACTTGCACATGATTTTAAACAACTTACTGAATTGATTGTTTGAAATATAGTCAATTTTCTTTTAAAGTAAACAATAACAGTCAGGAATTCATATCCTAAACTTCATATCGAAGATAGAAATCCGCATACGGACATTTGTATACTCTAGGACAGTGATACTCTGATTAGTATACTCTAAGACAGTGATTCCTAAATTTTTCAATCTAAGGACTTCCTTGAAAATTAAAATTTTTCGTTGACTCCTTGAGATTATAAAATTAATTGGGGAAATGAGACCTGTATAAGACCATAGAGATTCTTATTTTTCACCTTAATATGGTGAGTAAAATATTTAGATCTATGTTAAATTATGCAACTTTAATACTTCACATTAAGGATTAGTGATGACAATTTAAAATTCGGAAACAGAAAAAACGAGAATTCTGAAATTTAAAAAAGTAGTAAACATTATAAACTTTATTTATTAATTATAAAATCAAAAGGATCTCAATGCAAAATTATAATTATTAATAACACTAAAATATATACTTTAGTCTGAATGTGAACAATAAAGCTACTTTTTAGCAATTAGCTCAACAATGTTTGGTTTAGTGCCAGTAATTTCAATATTAAATCATTCTCAACTTCAAGTGTATTATATATACATACTGGAATATTCTACTAATTGTTTTAGATTCTAAAATTTAGATTTCAGAACATAAAAGAATCGGAGAAAATAATGTATTTATTTTTCTTGGAAGTTCTCTATTTTGATTAGTGAAACATTGCATGTTTTTGGAGGAACCCACTTTGGAAATCATTGCTCTAGGATATGTCAGTCACTTGCGCCGTCTTACAGCACTTTGCACCTGAATTTAAAATTTCTCTAGATACTAAACATAAAGTTTTGGACATTTTTTCGGATTCGTTCCGTTTGAAATGAAGTTCTTACTAAGCTACTTCATAGCTGTGTCACTCACTTTGGCAACTTGTCTTGCGAAACCTCCAAAGCACTTCTTTTCCACTTTGAGCTTCTCCACGCACCTTCCACCGTGCACATTGAATTCCATGAAGTGCGAATGGACATCGTTGGTGTGGAGCAGTGTCAGATTGAAACAGAGTCCCAAACGCACGCCCAAACAGAGTACCGAGACCAGAAGGAACGCGACCTTGAGATAGATCCCCATCTCGTGCTTGCTCTTCAACCGAGGATGCCGAAGAGTGATAGCCAAATGGGATGTTTCAAAGTCTGAGAAGATCCGAGTTTCTGGAAAGTGGCGAGAAAGTTTCGATTAGAAAGTCTATTGAAGTTCTGATTTGGCAGCATTTTATTTCAAATTGGCGATTTTCGATTTGCGAGATCACAAGGACTATCAACTTTTTTAAAGTCCAGTCATTTCATTAAGCGGCACGCTTCACTGGACTACATGTTAAATAATTAGGTGTTAAATAAAAGATTTTAGATATATTTTTCTCAGAAGTCGTCAATATTTTAAGAAAACATTTCACCCTGTTTATTGAAATCTATAAACAGGCTACTGAGATTATTTTATTTACTACTAGCAGAATATTACCCGGCATTTCTCGGATTGAAATGACGAACCTACGGCGATTAATCTTGCATTCAGTTTTCCTATCAATACTTTGACACTTTATAATGGCACTCTTGCATCAACGATGCGATATTTTCCATCATTGCGATATCACCATCGTTAATGAAAGGCTGATAAACTAATTTGATACGATATTCATGATTAATTTCTTTTAAACAAACCACTTGATAATTCGATTCATTGGTATATGAAATAACAAAGAGCTTGTTTTAAAATTGAATATATTCCTGGTGAGAGGTTTTTATACAGCTAAATTTTTGTATTTTCAAATATTACCAATTTATTCTTCGAGAAGATCATATTTTAATGTGAAGTTACCGATAAAAAAAGAAATCAATCATCTTTATTCGCGGGGCGGTCATAGTAGAGCAAATTCAAAAGTAAAAACGAAAGTGGGCCGTAATTACCTCAATTTTGAAACTAGGAATGAGGTGTACATTGATTACACAATGATAAACACTGCTATTTCATTTCATATAATTTATTAACACAAACATTATACTATTTGCGAAAAATACCTTTAACAAAAACAGAAAGCAATACAAAAAAATTAACAAAGTTCAATCTAATACGGGGAGGTTGAAAGTGCCAATTTAAAAAAGAAAGAGGGTCGTAATTACCTTAACTTTGAAGCTAGGAATGAGGTGTACATTGATTAAACAATAATAAGCACTGTTACTTCATTTTATGTAATTTATTAACACAAACATTATACTTTTATTTTTAACTTTTTGAGAAAGTTGGTCCACTTAAGAATTTTCAATTTATTTTAATTATTTTGGTTCTTCAGGAAAGTTGGTCCACTTAATGATAAAAGCTTTAAATTTGGAGTACCAAACACATCTGTTATTCCATTGTTATGATTTTAATTGATTTTGAAAGCTTTAATTAAATATATAAATGCTAATTTCTTCGAAGATATTTATCACAATTGTATAAAACCACTATTGTTTTGAAGTAAAATTTTTTCTCTTTAAGAACATTATTTTTAATAGTTTGTACTCACGCTTGATGATCGTTCACCTCTTTTTAAAGATTTTATCATGGAGATCTCTGGTCGGATTTTCTGGCTTTTGATTTTTCTTTTGATGTGCCTTTTCCGACCCCTTGGTGGGCTCCGTGTCTTGAAAATTTTTGTGGGTGTTCTTTTTGTCGTTTTAAATTTGAGGTCCAAATTTGGTGAGAGTACGATCACTTATTGCGTGATTTTATGGGTTTTAATCAAGAGCTCTTTGAATACGTTGGATGGTCCACAGTTTCAAAACATTAATAGAAGTTAACATGCACGATAAGAAACGTTGACAGATCGGTCTGCGCAGATACGTCATAGTGGAAGAGGGACTACGTGCGCAGCACAAAATATTAATTAAAAATACTTCTAGATTAAATTTTAAAATTCGGGCTTCGAGGTACATTCAGTCACCTTTAGGACTACCTGTGTACCAAATTTCATGGCTGTAAGTGCTATAGATTCGTCTGGACAAACGCACACAGACACACAAACACTTTCTCTTATAATAGAGAAGAGAAGATAATACTTCTTATATAGACACTATTCTACTACATTGACTTACGAATATTAAAAACATGCCTAATGAATCTTTACAAAAGTAACTATCACTAAGTTAATCATTTTATGAAATTAGGAGACACAAAAACACTTTTAGGAGATATTTTGACATTTTTTTCCCAAGAAAAACCGCAAGATTTGTAAATATTTCTGAAATACTGTCCTCTAGACATTATCGCCCTCCTCAGTTAAGTCTCTGGTAGAGACACACATTGAAATCTTTTATAGAAAATATTGTCCTCAATGTCCTGATTCATTTAGCCTTTTAGGCAGCTTTTACAATTTTTCTGTAAACCTAGTTGTACATTACTTATTTGAAAATTGATTCACAATTTCAGTGTACTCTTTTTAGATTCGATTGATTGTGTTTGTTGGGTGTGAATACAAAATAATTCGAGAATCTTTCCCCTCTTTTCTAAGATTAGAAAGAGATGCCCTTTTTATTTCTGCCACCTGGCTCACTGCGTGGTACTGCAATACACTCGAAAAAAGATTAATTTTGAGACCCAACAAAGTCCCATTTTAAACTAACTTAGTGAAAAATATTGAAAAAATTTTCTGGTTGAAACTGTATGGTCAAGTTAGGCGTGGAGGCGGCATTCTTAATCCGATTGTAATATGATATACAAATTTCTCGAATTAAAAACATGTGTAAATTCTACGTACCAAAATTCTCTTTGACAATAGAAAACCAGGAAGTGTGATGAAAGTTAATAATTTTTAAAAAACGTTATTAATATTCCATTGACAAATTATAAAAATCGTTTCGCACCGACATCTTTTAGTCATTGCTTTCATCCCCTTTTTTGTTGCCACATAGCAAAAAAATATCAATAAATACATAAATTTAATTCTGAAAATAAGGAAATTATGGCACTAATAAAAAATCGTTTGCAAAACACATAAAATTTGTATTTGTAAATGAATAATTATCGTCTAATAAAATATAAATTAAAATTTGTACTTTTGAATTGTTTGGTAAAATATATTCCTGATATTTTACTCATAACCCATGAGTATTATTAAGGCACAGCAGTTTTTGAGTTTTCAAAATAAAATTAGATTCCTTAATATGCGACAACCGCAAGAGTTGATAAAAATACCATCCTATTATTTCAAGGATGCGACACTCGTTATTTTAAGTTTTAAAGTCGTTTTTTAATAATTCACATGAGTATATTTCACATTACGACTTCCATGCAATTCTAGGTATTTTTAAAACCGATTTTTCTGACATCCAATAACAATTTTTTCCTCACAGGTCATATCGATCTGTGTCAATAAATGGATCTTTAACCTATACTTTGAAGAGATTTCGGTTGCGATTTGCAGAAATAGGGTGATAAAAACATCAAAATCACATGATTAACGCTCCAGAAATTGGTATATTCTAAGTTAAAAAGACATATCGACATAGCAACAAAAAATAAACAAATAAAAATGATATTTGATAAAAACCTCTCAATGCGCGAATAACTATGCATTTGTTTCTGCCTTATAAAAATTATTAAAAGCATTTGTGCATTTAATGTAACTAAAATAGTATATTTCTAGTATAACCATCTGAGCATCACGCAGAGACGTAACTAGGCTAGTTTCCACCCGGGGCAAGAACTCGCCATGGCACCCCCCACTGACCAACCAAACGAAAACCCTCCCCGACAACACCTGATATCGCCACCACACATTAATTCCACTAGTCCAAATTTTTATATTAAACTTGCTTGATTTCAAAGGTAAATAGATTAATTTGCAGCAATTTCATTTTAGTACAAGATAAAATACCTAATTAATTCTAAGATATTTCATTGACAAATAATCTAAGAGTAGCATGTTTGGTATATTCTTTCATACTTATAATCGCTGCAAATTAAATGAAAAGATTTTATCAATGATATAGGGATATGTGTGGGCTGCATCAAAATCAACAGACCGTTGCTTTAGAATAGGATATTTAATTATGATAAATACAGAGGATGTTCGGACATTTTTTGAATGATTTTGATGAGCTCTAAAAAAATTGTATGCTACGAAATAATTTTATTTTCGCAGCACTTAAATAGTTAAAGTATTACTTATCTTCTGCTAACTCAGAGTTTTGTTTACTTTCAAAATGGCGCTTTTGAATAAGCAATGGATGGAAGGCTATGTTTCCGCTCTTTCCGAAGAGAATTATGCTTATTCAGATATTCAAAAACGCTGTAAAAGTCATGTTTTTTCTATATCTAAAGGTACTATAAGTAATATTATTTATGAGAAAGGAATAAACGCGTAAAAGTGGAAAAATACTTCCAAATACGTATCCAAAAAAGAAAAGAATTTCTGAGAATATTTGTAAGGTAAGATCTTTAATTTTAGAAGAGAATCCGCCAAGTCAAAGGACTATTACAAAGTCATTAAAAGTTCAGTTTCAACTGCAAATAAAATAATTAACAGTGATTTGAATCTTAAAAAGGCCAAAAAATACAATGTTCATCTTCTATCTATACGACATATTGCAGAACGCAGAACTTGCTGCAGAATTCTGTATGAGAAACATTTAGCTCAAGAAAGGTGGGAAAATGTTATGACAATAGACGAGGCATGGGTGCATTTAAAAGATTGCAATAAAAAGAACAATTTATTATCATAAAAGAGGAGAAAAATCTTAAAACGTGGTTCAACTTTGTAACTTTAACGTGATAACTTTCTCTAAGAGATTTATGATTGTTGCCGGTTTTGCATATAATGGAAAATTAAAAGTAAAATGGAGGAGGGGAATGTAAAAATCAACTCCCACATATTATCAAGACCCTATTTTATCCCTAATATTCAAAAAAGAAATACTATATCTTTACCCAAAGTGCCAACAATCAGTAGAACTGCATCAGGATAAAGCAAGCAGCCACACATCTAAATCCACTATTAAATTCGTAGAAAAAATGGAAGAAACTGGTATCAAGTCAATAAATACCATTTACTGATATTCCTGCTAAATCTCCAGATGTCTCACCCTTTTGTGAGAAAGGGTGAGACAAGAGTCCAAAAGCACCTCTTTTGTGCTTTTGGACTTTTAAAAAGAGAATTATCGAAACGAATTATTTCCGAAAACCATTCAAGGATTTTGGAAAACTGGAACAAGAATTAATAATAACAGATTTTGCCGAAGTTATTATCTTGAGTATTATACTTAGACATTTTTCACAATCTCTTAATCTATCGACAAAATGTGAGAAAATTAATTTAAACATAGAAAGCTTGAACTAAAACTTAACTTTACTGGCTTTTTCGGCTGCAAACATTTTTACAATGTCCTCAAAAGTTAGCTTTGAAGCTAACTTGTGCTCTATTGATATGATGCTCAGGTTGGTTAGTCGTTGTTGTCCTGTTAAGTTTCTTAGGTAATTTTTTATGATCTTTAGTTTGCTAAAACTCCTTTCATTTGAGGCGACTGAGACTGGTATTGTGAGGAAAATTCTCAACGCTGTCGTTATGTTGGTGGACGCGTCTTCAAGTCCGTTCTTGTATATTAACGTCAGAAGACCTGATGGTGTAGCCGTTTTCATATTAGGGCTTAAATTCAAGGCATAATACTTAAAACTCTCCACTTCTGTCGCCAGTTAGTCCTTGTCTAAGTCTTCTTTATATGTGGTAGCTAACTCAAGTGCCTGGTTCTTCAATTCTTCTCCATTCATTGTTTCAAACCGAGCTCCATTGAGGAAACCAAATAAACTATTCATGTTTTGAATGACTTGAAACCTTTGCCACAGTTCATTCAGAATCCGATGTATTATTTGTATAATCAATAATCTGAACTTTTTTCTTCTGAGAATTCATAGTTTTCAACTTCGCCCTTCTCATCAAACCTCCGCTTCTTCCTCCTCCGTACTTCTTTAAAAAGAGGATCTAGGTTAAGCTTTCCTGCTATTTCTTCACACATTCTGCATTTAGCTCTTTTTATAGTTTTTGGTTTTGTAGTCTACTAATAAGTTTTCCTCTTCATTTCTTATACGTAAATATCTATAGTAAAAAAAGTACTCGGCCAATTTAGCGCCCCCCCCCCAATTCGGCGCCCGGAGCAGATACCCCGTCTGCCCCCTCTAGTTACGTCTCTGGCATCACGACCCAAGAACAGAAACGTTAAGGAGTTTGGTAGAATAACTATTGAAAAATCGTTCCTTTGCATTCACTAATTCTACGTAGATATGTCACTGCCAATCAATGCTTAGTTAACGTCGAAAGAAAACAATTTCGAAACTCAACTAGTTCTTTTTCAACGTATTGATTTAGTTCAATAGTATCGATTTAGTGATGTTTTTCACAACGTTGTCCTTTGTTCAACGTAAATTTACATTTATCTAGCTATTTTTTCAACTTAGAAATTTGGTTGGAATCACTCTATTTAAGCCTCTTGGTCGACGGTAATTTGCTTAAATCTAGCCATTTTTCAAAAGTTCAAATTTGGATATGTAGCCATTTGTTTAAAATCGATTTGTTTAAATCTAGCCATATTTTCAAGGCTGAAATTTAGTTACAACTACTTCTATGTAACTGATTTTCAAAAACCACTAGAGGTCAGGTATCAAAGACTACCCACTTTCTCCCATTTATCACAGCTTAGCAGGAGTAGTGACATAATCGCTTAAAAGCAAAAGTAAAAGTAAAGCTAAAATTAGATCTTCCTGAATAATAGAAACAATAGGCACCAAACTTCGACTAACAGCACAAAGAGTAAATAACACATTCGTTAAAGATTAGAACAAGAAAAATATTTTCTAATAGGAAACAGAAACTTTTATAATCCACGAGCTCAGCAAAAACTTATGTAGCTTGGACGGAATTGGTAGAAACTAGATATTCCGTAGCAGTCTACAGGTATACTGAAGTTAGCTTTATCGATTAATCAATCCTAAAAGTCGTGGACCAAATCTAAAAATATTCAAATATATTTTCAAACGAAGTGCTCATTTAGTATACAGCAATTTGATCGGTTGCTAAAGCAAATAACGAATCCATTCATGTGTATGATAGATGAATGGGAAGGGATTGGACAAGAAAAATATCGTCTATATTCGCCAAGACATGAGTGACCACGGACGTATTCAGAGGTATGAAAAGCCTTTCGAAATATTTTAAATGTTAAAAAACAATCAAGGGGAATACACACTAGATTTTACCAGTGTAATCCAAGTTCGTTTATCGCACAGGTGAAATGCAAATAAATGTCTGAAAAGTCATAGAACCCTAAAACATATGTTCTTTTAATATTATGGTCTTTTGATTGGAACAAAGAATCGGGAGAGAAGATTAGGCTCCCTCCGAAATAATTTTCTGATTACCTAGTGCATGTCCTCAATGAAAAGGTTTTCAGTTCATAAAAAGGATCATTCTTAAGGTGTATAAAACAAATATATCTTTATATAGCAAATATAACTTTGTATAAACAAATATAACTTTGTATAAAAAAATATCCGTCTGTAATGATACATACTATATCTTTATCAAGGCACAGACCAAAAACTTCCAATTTTCTTCTAATTACTTCGACACATCTCTCAGCTGGTAAACTTCCATGAACACCAACCGGACCTAGATTCCAAAACTGTTTTTGACAATGTACATTGATATTCAAAAATCGTCGATTCCTTACTGATGTCCATTCGTCAAGAGTTAGACTCGCTCTATATCCTTTTAACTTTAGCCCATTAAATTCACTGGCAACTGCCTGCACTTTGTGTGAATAGGCGACCACTAATTTCTGAATGGTATTTGAGGATTTTGGAATATTTTGAAATCCCCTTGCAATGAGATTTACGAAGATCAGTTGAAGTGCAAAACACGGAAAAGGAAGTGCATCCAACGCGGTCATTCTTGATAAAACTGCTGGCAACGTGTCATCAACTAGGTTAAAATATTTTGTTATTTTTGTCGAAGATGATATTTCTGGACTTTCTTCCGAAATGGGTACTTTTCTTTTCAAAATGAAAATACTATGCATCTTTTTTAGGTGTTGTATGTAATGCACCTGTTGAGAATACAACACATTTTATTTCTTTAGAACATTTTTTGCATTTGGCTAGTTGACCATTTCTTTCACGAAGATAATGACACCAATCATCATCGCTGCTACGTTTAAACTCCTCGAAAATATGACTGGCCATGCTCTATTATGTGGGTTGGAATTAAAAAAATTATTTTATTTAGAGCTGGCCGAGGCGTAAAAAGTCTACTACGTTGGTCCCTGTGGAGTAGGAAGGGTTCTGATAGTACGATTGTTTATTGCTTGCGGCAGTGGTAGCCGAGTTGAGGTGCTTCCTAAATGACATGTGATATAAGTTTCTTCTCTATATTTTTACATTTTATAGGTACCAATGAGGATCCACTGCCTGGCCTCATTGGTACTGACGCTGAGAATCCGTCTACATGTTATTATGATTGGTCAGAGAAATAGGTCATGTTATGTCACACGAAAGTGATGTGACTCATGTGCCATTAATACCAGACATGTAATAATGTTGAATTTTTATTCTGATAGGGTGGTAAACACTAAACATTTAGTTGTTTGCATCAGTGTGCATAGTATGGTATACCTTGTTGTGGTGCGTTTCTCTTATGGGTTGCCAATGCGCAAAACCGAAAACCCGGTTTTCTTCTTTCATAAAACCGGTTTTTCGGTTTCGAAAATTGGGTCGGTTTCCCGTAACCGGTTTTGCAATCACTAGCTGAGATCTATTGTGTTTTTACTTCAAAAACTAGAAACAAAATAAGCTTATAATTTAGGGATAGCAGTGTATTATATAATTCTTATAATAGTTCTAGATGAGTGAAAAGTCCCAAAATTGGAAGTAAATAAATGAAAGTAGGAAAAATGCAATTTGAACTTGATAAGCATTTAAAATTAATTTTGACAAATTCTAATGCAACTATGTGTAACTCGACCAGTTTCTTTAACTGTTCCAATTTTAATCGTGGTGCAGCTTGGCTGAATACAGCCCTTGTGCCATTAATCTTAACCAACCAGTTAGAATACTATAGATTCATTAAAAATCTTATTTTTAACTTTCCACTGCATTGAAAACTGCATTTCAGAAATATTTCAAATGTTTAACTGTCTCATAAACGGTTTAAAAACAGTATAGTTCAGACTTAATGAGAAAGTTTTTACCAGTTTGAAAATTATAATATTATGTGCTTTACAAATACCTCTTTATTATTTTAGTATTCTTCGAGAATATGCAGGATTCACAGCTTGAATTACTGCTCTGAATAATGAAATTACGAAAAACCCATGGATGTGTAAATAGTTTTTATTCCTCTCTTTGAAAAACATTTTCATACATTTCCATTTAGTCATGGGAAAAGGGTATAAAACTGACCAAACTTGTATTTTTGTAACTTTTTCAAAATTGAGTTCCTTGTATCAATTAAAATATTGTCAAAAAATATTTTTACCAGAAAACCTCTCTTCTACTTAAAATAATTAGCTAGATAAAATTATCAGTTTCCCCAAACTGTATTTAAGCCACCTGATCATGAAAATTTTAACTACTATGCAAAGAATCAAAAAGTAGCTCTTGGGTAGCAATAAATATCTGTACAGCAACAAACCAAACCCACCATGTGAAGATTGTTTTGATTTGTCACTCTATGTTCATACAAGAGGGCTAATTAATTTTAATAGAAGGGGGCATACAGCTTAAAGTGGATTCCAAACCATGACGAACATCCAGACCCAGATTGGCATTTGAATCCAGAGCCTCTTAAACCAAAGTCACAAAACCACTAGACTACTAGCCTAGCCCAACTATGCAAAGAATTTCACAAATTATATTTACTTTGGAAAATTCAATGTATGCACAAACTTAATAGAGATGTGATTAAAATGGTTTTATGTAAGAATAAATGAAGCTTTAAATGCATTAAATAAAAGAACAAATGAAAAATATAAAAAATTTAATTAAAAATATTTATACATTATTAGGCAGTTTCAACAAAGAAATCAAAATGTACAAAATATAAGTTCTTATTTGCATTTTTCACCTAAACACACATCAAAGTAAAATCTCTTATGAAACACATCATCTACAACTTGGGAATTCCAGCTACAATGGAGCTTTCAATTCCACATTCATCCTTTCCACGGAGGATCTTGAAGTATCCTGAAATAAATTATTGAGTCATATGAAATATTTTAGAAATACTAAAATCAATTCACTTATTTTTACCATCAAAGTGAAATGAAACTTTGAATCTCATTCAACATAGTAAATCGGAACTTCACAATTACTAAGGTAAAGAAAAGCTGTTTCAAGAATCTTGGAACTCAAATGAGACAGAACGATTGAAATATCATTGACTTGAGAATGTAAAAACATTCATAGGATAAAATAATATTCCAAATTGATTTTTAAAGTGATGAATCAGGTAAAAAGATGCTAAAAGAAATAGAAACAGGAAGAAAAATTACGTTTCACTGTTACAAGAATATAATTCTGATAAATTGTAGTTTAGAAAAGTGTTCAATGATTCCACATGCATTATAATCCATACTCAAAACAGTTTGCAGAGTCAAGTGACTACAGTTCTCATTTTATTTTTAGCAAATCTTAGGAATATCTATTTTAACAAAGAAATTAAAAGATCCTTCATACCTTTATCGCCCCAATCTTCGTTCCATGAGTTAGCTACAAGCCAGTATGGAGTTCCACTTTCAGTTCCATAGCCCAGGATACGAATGGCATGTCCTCCTAATTCCTCGCCACTGTGGTGTTGATAAACACCTGAAAATCAAATTTTGAAATCCAAGTCAGATGATGATGTCAAAAGATCAGATTTGGCATTACACCATCCGATACAATTGAAAGGTGTGCATAATATTCATACTAAACAAATTACATCAGCCATTTTTAAACTGCTTTTGATCCACCGCTCTTTTTTGCCAGAAAATATATCTCAACGGCTACTTTGTATAAAAGAATTATATTTGAATTCATTGCATTTGAATTACATTACATATTTAAGTGTATTGTGTTTTAATTCAATTAAATATTTAAACGTACTGTGTTTTAATTTCAATTAAATATTTAAATTAACTGTGGCAACTTAGTTTCTTGATTTTCATTGTATTTTGTAATGTGGTCTGATGATAGTTTTTAATGACAAAATCTTTTAAAAATGGAAACATTTGGGTCAAAAGATATAGGATTTGACACTACCATCATACACTCCCATGCCTAGTGTCGTGGCTGACAGATTTGACAGCTGTAACAGTGATATGTATTACCATAGCAGTGATCTCAACCAATGACATTAGTTCCATAACAATCCTCTTGTAAATATGTTAATTGAAATACACAGCACTTTCCCACACTAATTTTAAATCACAAGTGGTTGTTACAGAATCAAGTAGAAGATGCTCCTGGATCAGAATTTTGATGTATCAGAATAAACAAGTGATATTTTTTCCCTAAATTCAGCAATAAATATGCATTTGGTTCATAAAATATCAAATACTTTAGTGTGTCAAAAAGTTACATAAGCTGGAGAACCCCAATTTTAAAAATTGTCAGAGTTTAAAAATGCTATCTAAAAAATTCAATTACCAGATTTGTAGGTAACAAAGTCAGCATAAACTGTGAAGGCAGCTTCGACAGGTCCGTTCTGGACAAGTTCAGTCTTAATTTGTTGTTCATCGCTTTCAATAGAGTAAGACTTCTTTCCTGAAAGAGAGAAGGCGAGTGAATATTATTAAATATCTAAGCATTTTAAAATAATTTCCAGAGAGTGAGTGTTATACTAGTAATGTTTTCATGGCACATTTTCAAGCTATATAATAAAACTATACTAAAATTAATTCCCAAAATACAATTTTCACCACAGATAAGTCCCATAACTTTCCAGAACTCACCTTTTTTGACCTACTAGTTTGGTTTCATAGCTATAGCCATATGTTCTCAATACATCATAACACCCTAACCTTTTGAATTTTCCCATCTTGCTACCCATGTGTCTTCAAACAGACCCTCTCACTTAAATTGTTTTCTTCCTTTCTGATTGCAGATGCATTCTACAACACTTCAGATGCGATTTAATAGAAACCTTGCCTTTCCTGTTAATAAACTTTCTTAAGAGTTCCCTAATCCAATAACCTATCTTTATATCATAATCCCAAGCAGATTCATTTTTAACTTCTCATTCTTTCTTTCTTCAACCCATTTGAAGAAAGAAGCTCAGAGTCGTTCCAAAAACCCTACACAGAATCCTTTCTTGTTCTATGATATGTTACTATGCTTCAACTTATCTCTAAATACTGAAGGTTTTAATAAAAATGTTGCTAACTGGGGAATTATCTCTGCCTTAACATTCAACCTGTCAATGCACAACACAGTCAACAGTACACTCAGCCCAATTGATACCATCTCAAACAACTGGCCACACCACTCCTGTGATGTTGATCTCAGTTATTATAACATACATATATATATATATATATACACACACACTGAAGAGCCAAAACATTATGACCACCTACTCAATTACGCGTTGCGCCTCCTTTGGCCTGCAAAACAGCTGCAACTCGCCTGGGCATAGATGCCACAAGTTCTTGGTACATGACTGGAGACAGGTTGTACCAAATGTCTAAGCAGTGGTCACGCAAAGTCGAGATATTCGGACATGGTGGTGTTTGAGCTCTGAGCTGCCGCTCCATGACATCCCAAATGTGCTCTATCGGATTAATATCCAGCGAGTTAGGTGGCCAGGACATTAAGTGGAATTCATCAGTGTGTTCCTCGAACCACTCCAACACAATCCGAGTCTTGTGACATGGGGCATTGTCTTGCTGGAAGATTCCATTTCCAGTTGGGAAGACAGACGCCATGTAAGGGTGCAACTGATCCGCAATGATGTTCAGATAGTTCGCAGCATTCATGGTCTGTTCTACCACAACTACAGGTCCCAGAGTCGCCCATGAGAACGTCCCCCAAAGCATAATACCGCCGCCACCACCTGTATGTGACCTGCTGTACAAGAAGGGAGCTACTGTTCGCCTGGCAGACGGCATACCCTGACACGACCATCGACGTGATGAATGAGAAATCGGGATTCATCTGACCAGGCAACTCTCTTCCACTCATCCATGGTCCAGTCTTGATGTTCCCGGGCCCACTGTAGGCATAGTTGACGATGACGCTTGGTCAACAGAGGCACACGAGTGGGACGTCTGCTGCACAGTTCCATATCCAACAGTGTCCGCTGAACTGTGTGTTCCGAAACACGTGCGCTTGGACCTGCATTGTATTGGGCTGTCAGCTGAGCCACTGTCTCGCGCCGATTTTGCTTTACAAAGCGGGACAGTCTCCGACGTCCTTTTTCTTTGATGACGCGTGGACGACCAACACCTTGGCGTCTACTGCTGGTGTCACCGTCATTTATCCACTTTGCATGAATACTAACAATGGCAGATCGTGAACACCCTACCAGTCGTGCAGTTTCGGTGATACTCGTTCCGAGTCTTCGGGCCATTACGATCTGCCCTCTATCAAATTCGCTTAGATCAGCAGCCTTTCCCATCACTCGCAAAAGTAAGTGCAAGAATGATTACTCACCTTCTCCAGCAGCAGTTAAATACCATTCTTACTTAATCACGTGCCCTCCAGGTCATCCAGACGAGTTCATTGAAAAATGTGGGGATGGTCATAATGTTTTGGCTCATCAGTGTATATATATATATATATATGGCATGCCTTTTTAACAACATAACAATATCAATTGGGACCTATTTCGTCACAGGCAGCCGGCTATGAGTTGCATCATACTATCTGCAGAGTTAGAGGTAGGCCTATATCAATATAGCTGAGTTTTGCACTATAGAAAATGTTTTAAAACTGAAAATTTTAACAAAACCATACTTGATACTAAACTACAAATTTTTCAATATACTTGAACAAACAGAAGAATCTTACCAAAATGTTTGTCATCACGGTAGCTGACATTGTAAGTCTTCTCACACATGTTAACACACTTGGGAGTGTCAACAATATCACCACAGGGAGGCAGCTTTCCAGTAGAGTGGTGTTCGCAAGAGGCAATTACATAGGGTTGGCATCCAACATGTGAATTGTAGAGTCCTCCAGTAACAAGACCTTTGTCAACCCAGTATTCCCAGGCAGATCCAGGAAATCCACCATTGCATCTAAAAGTAAAACAGTTATGTTACACACTTGATTTGAACAATTATTTAAAACAATACAACAAATTTAAAAGCAACAAAAATATTTGTACTTTTATCAAATTGTCAGTTGTGTGAATCATCAGTTATATTTCTAATGTTATAAATTTACATCTTTAATAAAAGTTGTAAGATCAATACTTTATCAAAAAACTAAAATATTTGAATTGAATAGTTACCAGATGATAAACTATCAAGTATTTCTTGAATTACTTAGTCTGATACATTTATGACAACACATTAACTTCTTTTTTAATTTGACACATGCATTTTAAATTTTTCACTAAACTAAAATCTATTTTTCACACCAGCTCGTGTACTGTCTGTTTATCCCAAGAACTCCTCCCGCCACTAAGGCTGGATGATGGCGGCCACTATAGGAAGAGGGATTATACATTTTTGTGTAGAAGTCTTAATTGTATTTTGTCTTGGGCAAATGTTGGCGATGGAAAGATATCGTTATGATTAATCTAACTCAGAAACAAGTAAAACATGACAAAGATATTTCCAATTACATGTGTGACAGTGATAAACTTGCATCCGTTTTTCAAAGCATCCATTACAGAAAATGGAATATCACCTGTTTAAACAACAGACAGGCATAAACGTAATGACAGGAGTAGTTGTCATGTAGAAATAATTTTTGAATGAAATGATTTATCTATGAACTTTAATTTAATTTTATGAATGCATCTTTAGTAACTAGATCTAATTTTTACTCAAACACAATTAAATCTTTTGAAGCATCAAATAATGAAACTTAATTTAGATTGTAAATTACGAAAAGAATCATACCCAAATCCACAGCTACTACAACAAGAGAGCAGATCCTCAGCAGAGACTTGAATTTGTACTTTACCATTGCTGTGAATGCAGTGTCTGTCAGACATGGCCTCAACTGCACCAAAAGCCTATGAAAAACATTTCATTCATAACATGGCAAAGGATCAACTAAGTTTTCACACAATAAGTAGAAAAGGGGTTAGAGAGAGAAGGGGGAGGTATTCTTTACAAACTTTTATTTTGCATCATTGAATTTTGCACAAGTAGATTATCCAATATCTCTTTGGAACAAGGATTGCACAGTATGCCACATATCAACGAATCCATAAGCAAATTTGTTTCGAATCAGAAAATAAAGCATTGTTAAAAGAATGCTGTATCTAATAAACTACAGAGCATTTCTCATTCAAGCCCTGTCTGACAATTAAGGCAAGATCTTAAACCTTATAATTGGAATGTTACAAACATTTAAAATATACTAGAATATACCACATAGAATCTGAACTTGTTTCTCAAATGTTGATGATGCATTAATGGCAGTATCGTTACTCACATTTGATGAACATAAGCATCAATATTCACATTTCATACCTCTATATGAAATACAATAAATCAAAAGCAGCATTTTATATACTTCCTTACTGGTGTTAATTCCAATTTCTAATGCTCCACAATTAGTTTGTTAACATCCACTTCAATTGTATTCTATTCACTTGTTCAAAGATGATTTGGTATTTTTTATGTTCAAACCTACTTTAGCATTTACTCATTTTCTTTCCTAAACTAATTTTTTCTTCAAGATTTTTGATCATCTTCTGCATTCAAACTATGGCACAGCTGTAGTAGACTTTTTTATAGCAACGTTTGTGGTGCATTTTTTGACAGGCATTGGCAACCTTTTTTCTAAACATTATGGCAACCTTGCAAACTTTACTTACATTTCATGCCTTTTCCTTCCAGATTTTTTCAGAACGATCTTTTCATTTCTGTTTTATTGTCCTTTGATTTCATTGGTCCTTTTGAATATTTTCCTATTTTTTCCGTAAACTTGAAGAATTTAAGTGTAACTTTCAGTTTGTTTTGAACACAGCACACTCTATTTGCATCAGGTTGTATCGTTTCTTCATTTTTTAATTTCTTTTAAACATTTTTATGAATCTTAATCTTTTTAACCGTGCCTTCTGTTTTTAGTTTGTAGATGTTTCAGTGTTCTTTTGCTTACTTTAGAAAATGTGGGAATTGCTAATAGTTTGTTTTGTATTAATTTGTCAGGATAAACAGCTTTTCTTTGGATTTTCATAAGGAATCAGGGTTGATTAAATCGTATTTTTGTACAAGCCAATTTTTAGCTCTGTATTTATTTAAAAATTCATGTGAGGAGAAAAAGAGTATTTTAATAAATTTAAGTTGATAGATGTATTGATTAAAAGGAGCATAAAATAGGTGAAAATTTTGAGAAAGGAAACTGTCAGTTTTTGTTAATCATATTTCCTTATCAATCTTAATCTTTTAAAATTCTTTCATTATTTTCAGCTAATCTTTAAGTTGGAGCCTGAAGACAATTTTACTTCACTCATTTCCTTGTAGTGCTAAGCCTAAGGCAACATGTTTACAAACACACATACTTTGCCGAAATTTTGGGCCACAAAAAAATTTACCAAACGCATTGCCACAAAAAAGTCTTTATACTGCAACTGTATCCAAACTACTAAAGAATTTCATTTGAGCGGAAAGTTGTTCCATGCAGATTTAGCAATATTATACAGTTCCATAACTCAATTCAAACATAAAAACTAAGCAGATAAAATTGGCAAAATGAATCCCATAGCATTCGATTTTATATTGTTTGCATAATATTGTTGCCATTCACCAATGTAATGTCGATTTCTGTGCTATGTATGCTAATAAAATGGAGGGATGTTGCATCCTATTTTCAAAACAGAATAATTTGTAAGCCCAATTACATTATTTTCATACTCTTACAAAAAGTTTTTGCATAATTACCCAACATGAGCCACAAGATCCCTGGTCTCTGATTTGACTGATTGTAGGACAATTAGGCCACTGTTTACGTGCATCGAATGTATCTGGGAGATCACCAGGAACTGCATGTCGGATGTTTGGTATACGGTACTTATCATTGTCTTTGTGAACACCAAGCAGACCTTTGATGTACTTCAAACTCACTCCATCAAAGTTTCTGCCAGCCTAAAACAGACATAAACAATTAATTCACTTTAAAACCATATTTGGATAAGAGAAACACATATCTAATAGATTATTTCATAGTTACCAATATATTAAATGTTTTTTCACAACTTAAAGTTTCAAACCTTTAGCACAATTAACCAAAACAAACACAGGATTTTATTTTTCATGAGGAGCAAAGACAAAATCTTTGGATATATATATTCACTGACATGCCAAAAGTCATGGGATAGCAGTATGAAATTTACAAGTGGTGCTCACATCGCATTAAAATGGTATAAAGAGTCAGATGGCAGTGCTGTCTGTTGGACTCTTGAATATTAAAATCTTTAATAATACGAGAATGGCTACCTGACAATATCGATTGAATAATTGAGAATTAATTGAGTTTGAGCTTGGAATGATAGTTGGAGCTTGACGCATAGGGCATAGCTTTTCGGAGGTTGTTGAGGCTTTTAAAATTAATCGCTCCACAGTGTCAAGTACCTCATGGAAGGCATCACCTTGAATACACAGTACACAGCACAGTGGCTGGCCACATCTGCTGAATGATCGAGACCAGCGACGCCTGAGCAAAAGCATCTGTACTAACAGACGAATGGCACTGCATGAACTGACTGCCAGATTCAATGAAGGACACACTAGAGGCATGTTTGTGAAGTCTGTGCAGTGAAATTTAGCATTGATGGGATATGGCAGCAGAAGACCGACTTGAGAACTTTTAGTCACAGCACATCATCAGCTTCAGCGTCACACCTGGGCTCACGAACACATGCATTGGACCCTATATGACTGGAAGAAGGTAGCGTAGTCCAATAAGCCAAGTTTCCAGTTGGTAAAAGCAGATAGTCGAATTTGGGTGAGGGGCAAACCCCTTGAGAGGCTATGGATCAATTTGACATTGTGAAAGCTGGTGGTGGTTCCATAATTGTGTAGGGAGTGTTTACCTGGCATGAATTGGGTCCTCTGGTCAAATTGAAACAGTCTTTGATAGGATACCACTATGCTCAGCTGCTTGGTGAATGTTTACAGCCCTTTATGGACTTCACTTACCCTAATAACAATGTGATGTTCCTGGATGATAATACTCCTAGTCACCAGGCCCATTTTGCCTGATGGTTTTTTTTCGCAATTGGTATGAGGAGCATTCTGAACATTTCCAGCATACGATTTGGCCATCTAGATTGCCAGACATGAACCCGTTGAAGCATGACCGAAAAAGCCATTTGCACAAGATCAAGTACCTACCACAACCAAGCAATTATGGGCAGCTATCGAGACAGCATGGCTGAACATCTCTCCTGGCAACTTCCGCCAACTAGTTGAGTCCATGCCATGTTGCTGCACTTTACTGAACTAAAGGAGGCCTCACACGATATTAGAGATATCCCATGACTTTTGGCACTTCAGTGCATATATATATGCTGAATATATATATATAGTATATATATATATGCATATTTTAGGTTGGTTGTTTTTGTACACTAGACATATTTGACCAAACTGCACCAAACACGACAGATGTCAGTAATAGACATTCAGGAAAGTTTTCATGACACAGAAGAGAGAAATGCACCCATGGAGGAATCGAACTTGTGCAGCCTACAACTCTCAGGTTGCTAGTGTAGGGGTAAACTCACTGAGTTACTGTAACCCCATTAGGTTTTAGGAAATGTTTGAATAAAAGTAATTTTTCAAACTGTTTGAATAAAATGTAAGTTCTACATCAGTTATATTACGCACCATTACACATTTTACATCAAAAATTATTTTCGTCAAATTGGAATAAGTGTGAATTAAAGGTATTGTAAAAGAATAGTTCCTATATAGAGGGTGAGAAGATATTTCTTAATTCTAAACCCATTTTGCTCATATTTTAAGTACAACAATCCCAAAAAAGTTGTCATATTAAAAATAATTTATGCACTTCTATTTACTAAAGCAAAGTGTAAGCATATAATAGTATTATATTGCACCTCAATATATTACGTGATCAGCATTTCAATATCATTCTACCTTGCATTTTACTTGCACTCAATGAATTCCATTCTCCAATGATGAAAACTACCATTTCTCTATAATGCATAACAAACTTTCAAATCTAAGCATTTAACACAATGCAATAAATTTATCTTCATTCAACTTTTAGTGGGACAAGCAATCAAAGAAACAGAGAAGTCTGAATTCTAACTCAATGCACCTTTAAACACCTCTCTATTTTTATTCTTTTTCAATATTTTATCATCTTTTGCATATTTTTAAAGGTTTTACAACCTATTATGTTTTATAACTTTGTGTCTTGCAGAACATTAAATAAAAATATATATTTCGTATATAAAGTGTATGCCTCAAAATATCTCAAAAGTAAACTTTTCTTGTCCCTTGATATATCACACTTTGTTGTGTCCTCAAAGCATGACATATCAAGAGGTCACTATAATTTTAATTTATTTTCTGCATATCACATAATTAGATGAAGTGTTAATGAACTTACTTTTTACTTCAGCCCATCGAAAATATATGAAAAATCTGTAGGAAACAAAACTTATTTTCAAGGAACTTATCAATAAATCTGGAGATAAATGTAGCTTACCTTCCAAGTAGTATTCATATAATTGATGGTGTCAATCATTTTCTGGGACAGAGGATGAATTTGTTTGGGAATGACATATCTCGCAGAAGCTGCAACAACAAATAATGCCAAGATCACGAGAACCTTCATTCTGAAATGTTAAGAAGAACAAAATGTGAGTAAATCTTCCACTACTAGGAAAGCAATAGACCAAATAAAACCAAAAATTATAATAATGAAGTTAATAAATAAGCAGACAAAGTAAAACAGATATCCTCCTAAATGAGTTTGCTTTTGGTTGACACAAAACTCCTGATATGTTTTGTGTTACAAGTATTATTTACAAAAAATTATAATTGAAACAAATTTAAATATTTTATAAAGATGTTTAGTGGCACACTTATGAAATTTTTCTATTGCTTTGGGGCTGATCAGCCCCAAAGCAATAGAAAAATTTAATATTCGTTGACTTGAAAACTGAATTGAAGGTTTAATTTGCTTAAAAAATCAACACCAATTTCTAATGAAAGGTTGGTCTTATGGGTAAGTACTTAAACTGTACTATACATTAATTTATTTGTGGCTTCTTTTCACTTTGATTAGATGTTTAACTATAAGAAAAGGAAACAAATCTTATTGTGAAGGGTTATCCCCAGTTTTGGTGTAGTAAAAGTCAATCCTTTTCAGTAACATACCACCACTATTCAGCAGCAGTTCCCAAGTGGCGCTATGCTGCCGAAAGTAAGGGGTGGTGAAACAGGAGAGTAATGCATTCTTTTAAGATACAAGTGCTTGTTTCCAACTATATTAAACTCTGTCTTAAACAGATAAGGGATGGTAGTCTGTTAGGACTCCCCCAGAACAAACATTTCAACATTATCAATCATAAAATTGTGTATAAATTTCAAGTGCATATACCAAAGTTTAATTTTTTAATTTTCCTAACCCACCATCTTCTTACCCTAAATGAGAGGAGTAATATTGAACTAGGGAATTGATTTGTGAACAATTGGGGAAGTTTCAAGGATCTTGTTCCTTGAATCTCATTCACCTGAATGACTACATTGTACCACAAGCAAATTTTAGAAATTTATTTTGGTACTGGCCTGGTCTTCTCCCTGCTAATTCCCTCTTCCAATCATTAATGTTTGACGCATTTAACGATTTTTTACTGTTTTTAGACATGGTTTAGGTGTATTTCTATCTGTGTGATTAGCAAAATTTCAATTCAAGCTGATCACACAAACTTTAGTAATTGAGTCTTCTTTAAAAACAATTGAAAAAATATTTAGATAGGATTTTTGATGAAATAAGAAAAGCTGAAAAAATGAAGAATTATAAATACAGCAAAATATTGGGTAACATTTTGATTCTATATTAAAATAAGTATTATTTGATGTGTTGAGAAAATTTGAAATAAATTTGAGTATTGGCCTAGCAAGTGGATTTGTCAATGATACTCATTAAACACTTGTAATTATTAAGTGATATTTTTCCTATGGAGATTTTTTAATTTACTTTGTAACATTTCAAGTGTTTCCAGAATTAGTATAAAACATTGTATCAATTATAGTGAAGAAGTCTTTTTTCATGTTTACAGGTGCTTAAGATGAAATTGCAATAGGTGTTTATTTGAATGAACAAAGAAAATGTTCAAGAAATGGAAATTTATTAATAGAATGAAAAATTTTTCTATGGTATTCATGAAGAACTTATGAAGTTAAGTACAATCATAGGGTTCATGGATTGTATATGTGGTGATTTGAAGGGTTTTGAGCAACAAAAGGAAAAGCAACTTTTCAAAGTTTTCAGGAGAGCAATTTTTCAAGTTTCAAAAAATTATATTGATCTATCCACAACTCAAGATCATGTTATTTTAAACTTGCAAGCATTCATTCATTCAAACAATCAGAAACTTTCTGATCCTTTTAAATATTTTATTTATTTCATTTAGGAACATATTTATGAGGCTTCTCACACTATGTTGCCCATTGCCTTTCAATGCATATTACGTGCACAAGACAGAATTCTGAGAGGCTCTACTGGGATTGTGCAGAAATTCTAGGATACACAAATACCAGTATATGAATCTTAAAAATTCAAATTATTAAATTTCTTAGTAAAAGATATGAATTGACATAATACTATTAGCGACATTATGAATAAAGTATGGATAAATCTGAGGTTTCAAGAAACTTCTTGTGGTAAATGGAAAACATAACATCTTTTACAAAGGGTTTATTTATGTTTTTAATTAAAAAGCTAGTTTTTCTTTTCTTTAAAATTCCTTTCCTGTTATAGAACCCCTATTTGCTGGGAATTCTTGGTTGCAATCAGGCAGATGAAATCTAATTAAATTCTTTTTAACACTTTGCTCCTTTTTTTTAATTTGATGAAATTGAATAAAGCTTAATATTTCATAAATCCCTCAAAAAAGTGCACAAAAGTAATAGTATTAGATGATATTTCAGGTTTCATGAATAATTGTTATTAGAGTTGAAAATAGAATTTATAGCAAATTAGTATCACTTATGATTAGAACATTAAAACGAAAACCCTCAAGATTCAAACATTAAATTAAAAACTCACTATAAATAACACTAAATAACAAATACTTACTTCACAGGGTTAAAGCTCAACTGTCAGGCTCACTTCTCTCACAAAAACGAAGTAGGAATAGAATTTACTCAGCAAACCTTTATAACAATCCTATCTATTATTCTTATCACTCACTTTGGCAGTATTGGAAATCTGCTGAGGTTGATAAGATTAGTTCAAGAATACAAATTAAGATAATGCAATCTGAAATGAATAGTGCAAAACAGACATTTGTCTATGTGTCACATCATCTAAATAAATAAAAATGACTTTTATTGTCTTTCATCTTTAAACCCATGACAACAATATTGCACTTACTTTAATGGAAATTAGAACATTCTTTACTGTGTGTGTGTGTGTTTGTTTTCCTACAAACTTTTAAATTATCTTTTTGTTACAATAAATTTACCTTAAACATATATTTAAGAGTTTCATGACATGTGAGTTGTGATATCCTCCATTTATTAATTTTAACACTGTATGTTGTGAATTTTATAATAGCTATAAAAAATTTCTAGTATTTTTAATGCTTATTGAATCAAAAGAACAAAATATTTGTACTTTCCTTTGTTTCAATAAAAGGACAAAACTAGAGTAAGATGAGTATAAGTACAGTAAAATGCAATTTTTAATCCGCAATTTTTTGTAGAACAATAATTTACAAGGACTGAATGGAAATGTGATAAATTTATTTTATCAAGGGAAAAGTAATTATTCAGTAGAACTGAAGCAGGACTTGAGAATTGTTTATTAATTAATTAAATTACAGATACAAAACACCTTTTAAATCTATACCAGAACACTTTTTCCTTTTTGAATGCCCAATTGAAAGTACAACAAAAGTGAAATAGGTAAAAAAATTCAAATTAAATATTTTTCCATAAAGAGAACAATATCAAATTATTTTTCTCATTGTAATTGTTGCAATGCATTATAATGGATATCCACAGAAATGGGAAATCAGAAATGACAAAATATTTTCTGAACAAACTTTGAATTTTAAAAATTGAGTTTTCTTTTTCATTATGTATATAATCTTAACTTTTTTTAAAAAATGCTTCAAGAGATATCTTTGTTAAGAATTCTTATGCGCGATTCCCAACATTTCTACAATTTTGAAAATATATATACAGTGGCTCCCAAAAGCGTTTGTACACTTTAAAAATTTATAGAAAAAGCGCTGTAACCTGGAATTGAAATCGAATATAAAGTCCACTATTTTTTCATATCATCTCCATGTGATTCTGAATAAAATCTAACATTCTTTAAAAAATATTGACTCATTTTCTTTTTATAAAAATGAGAATGCAAGGAGGCAGAGAAAGAACACATCACAAAAGTGATCGTACACCGAAACATTTTTGGATAAATTCGTAAATAAAATTATCGTCTATAGCTTTCTTTTATTTTTGCCATTGTGGTGACATTTAAAAACTCGTTTGGCTTTAATCTTTGCTTGCTTACTTCGTAATATTCTATTTATTATTTAAAAATGGCTCCTAGTTGTAAGAAAACAACGAACAGCATTCAAAAATTGATTAGTTTTTATCATAGTAGTGGTAAATCAGTTCGGAATATCTCTAAATTAGAAAATGTATCCCATTCTACGGTGAAGTATGTCATAAAACGCATCAAGAACGAAGAACATCGGATCGAATACAAGGTAAGAAAAGGTGGTCTGGCAAAGTTAACTCAACGTGATCAGATTTATAGTTAGAAAATTTGTGAAACATTTACATTTGAGTGCTGTAAAAATTTCTACAGAATTTACTGAAAAATTTTCTACTTCAATTTCATCTGAAACTGTTCGACGAGAGCTCAGATCAGCTGGATTAAATAGGCATTCTGCCCGAAGAAAATATTTTGTAAGTGCGAAAAATAGAAAGCTTAAGCTTTCCTTCCCCAAATCAATGATAAATAAGCCCGAAACGTATTGAAATCATGTCTTATTTGCAGATGAAAGCAAATTTAACATGTTTGGTTTCAATGGGTGTATAATTGTATAGATAAGAAAAAATGAGAAACTTAATCCCAAGAACTTAGTTGGAACAGCATGGCATGGTGGTGCAGGTGTCCTTGTGTGAGGGTGCATGTTAGCATCAGGACTAGGTAATTTTGTATTTATTGATGGCATAATGAATCATGCTCCTTATTTAAATATTATAAAAGACAATTTAAAATTATCAGCCCAAAATTTGGGTATGGGAAACAACTTTGCTTTTTAATCAAGATAACGATCCTAAACACACGGCTCTCAACATTCGCTTCTGGTGTCTATAATTGTCCGAAGTTCTGAAAACACCACCTCAGTCGCCGGATTTAAACCCAATAGAACACATTTGGAGAGAACTGGTGGTTAGAGTACGAAGACACGACATTAAAACGAAAAGCGAACTAAAAACAGTAATGATTGAAGAATGGAAGAACATTGATGCAGAAATTACAAAAAAATTAGTGAACTCTATTCCCAGACGTTTAAAAGCTGTTGTGGATGCTATAGAATATCCTACTAAGTACTAATTTAACGAAATATTACAATATTTACCAATATGTGGGGGTTTTTTTTAAAGTGTACGAAGACTTTTGTGAGGTAACTTTTTTTTACTTTTGATTATTGATTTTCCAAAAAACGTTTTGCTGTTTTAAAAATATTTTATGTAGTTTCGTTAAGAACACATTATAATTATTAAAAAAAATCCCATTCTGAAATATTAATTTAAATCATGTTTTGCAATGCTGCAAAAAGCAAGATAAAAAACAGCTCAATTCGATTGACTACAAAGCATCATTGATTGGTTCTTTTAATTCAATTTGACTAACTCAGAAAAATTTAAAATTTTGTGTGTGTAAGAACCACATTTGTTGCATTTCTTACGACACAATTGTTTTTTAGTTCAATTCTTATTCCTTTTAACGATTGTCAAATTCTGATATTTGTAACCAAGTGTAAAACAAGAAAATTTCTTTTCTTTTAATGATTACACATTGAGTTTACCTACACTATCTCAAAAGCACAAAACAGCGATAACGAACACAATCGTACAACGCTTTTTCATAGATAAAAAGCAAAACAAGAAATCACACTTACTTTCGATAACGTCTTTACACTTTGAACGCTGAAAGTGAACAAAGAAATTTCTTGTTCATGCGCTCTTCACTTTCAGATACTACAGCTATGAATTAACCGCCAATCCCAGGCGGTTTTTATAGTGATGTAATAGAAAGAAGGCTGATTAAGCAGCACGTGACCGTTGCGCGCTATCACGCTAACAAGTTTTCGACAGCATGAACTTGTGACTCGCGCCAGCGTCCCTCTCAACTAAACAAACGTGACTTCATGAAAATTCGTCATCTGATCTGCCCTTACCGATAGATGAATTCCTTGAGTTTCTACGAAAAGGAAATGAGAAATTCTATCCACAGAAGTTGTCTTCTGTCAAAATGAAAACACAGGTGGCGGAAGACCGGAGAACCTGTGCACTTTGCCCCTCCCCGGGGATGGGTCACTGGTATTTTGAGGCCCGAAAATCTATGAGGGGACTCGGGAAGGTTTTTTTTTACTGTTTGGAAGTCTTCGTAATTTCAATATTTTGATAAGAATGAAGTTGTGTGATTGAAGAAAATTTTGGATTGTATGAGGGGCATGCAATTAATACATTGAGTACTTTTTTAAAACTTGGAAACAAAACGAAGAATCGTAGAATTTATTAACAATTTATTTACTGATTTCACATGTTTCCCATTGAGCGTGAGACATGCAAAAGGAAGTGAGTGCAGTTTCATGTTTCAAACTGGCTAAAATATCTGGGATTTTCTTTTTTTAATTTGAAATTTTTGTATAGATTATTCTTCGGAAATCAATACGAAGGTCATTAAGTTAAGAGACAAGACAATACAAGAACATAAATATAAATCTGTTTGCGCATACTTCAATATATCTATTTGAGAAGTAATTCTAGGCTCCGATTTTTTACTTTCGAACGTTTTTTTTTACGAATGAGTATTCTATAGGAATATCTGGTATCCGTATTTGGTCTGACCGTTGGGTGAACCGAATCTGGTCTGCAGGCCGGATAAAAATACTTGAAGGGCCGTATCTGATCTGTGGTCATGATCGAAATACTTTGAGAGCCCTACCTGTGTGTGTGTGGTCTGCGGGTATGGGATCAATTTATAAGCTGGGTCATCCCACGCAAAATCAGCAAATCGGCTGTGGCTGACGTATCACCGATTTTAATGAAAATCAGTTTTTGAATAGGTCACATATAGTAATGACCAACTGCAAAATATTAATTCAGAAATCCATATTTTGTTAATTATTGACATTTAAAGTTCAAGGCCACGCAAATTTAGATTTTCTAGCACTAAAAGTGGCCTGTTTGCGACCCTATATTTCAATAAGTTATTGACACAAATTTAAAATGTTTATATCGTTGCATTCTTCAGAAAAACGTCTCTTAGGAAACGTCAGAATATAATTTAATACCCGTCATTGTTGAATCTGAGGAATCGACGAAAATAGAAATGGAAAGACAATATTAAAAATTATTCTTAATGATGAGCCTTTCCTAACAAATGCGTGGCGTAATTTGGTGATTGTATTTCTACTCCTTTATAAAGAAAAAACATTTAAAAGTAAAAATTATGGAAAAATACGATTTTTCAAATTTTAAAAATGCATATTTCACTGTGAGGGAAAGCTCCAAGAACATCAAAACTTCTCAACATAAAAGAGCAAGATGTCTATATGTCCTGACATTTTCATAATTGTAATTTTATTATTTTTGTCTCGGGGAAATTTTTAATTAGACGTAAATTTTACTTTTTTATTGCAGCTGATAATGAATTATAATCTCCGATAATATAAAAAATGCGGTATAAGAATGAAATATAATTATTATTATGGTGCACGAGCAAAATTTCACATGAAATTTCTTTTAAGTCTTTTGCTTAATCCTGGGAGTGTTTCCATCAGTGAAATAATTAGGTGGAAAGTTAATTTTGTTAGAGAAGTCTTTTCAATTTGCTTTTTCCTTTGGAAACGTAAGAATTAAATACTACTACTTGTGAATATTAAATACGTTTTTAAGTATCAAGCATTATTAGTCAGGTAAAAACTAATTTTGAGAGTAAAAAAAAGAATTTAAACATCGTTGTTAAACTCGATTCTCCCAAATGTACATAACTCACGAATCCTTTTTCCCATATTTATCACAATCGCTAGTGAAATAAGTAAAGATTTCAAGATTCGGCAGCACTAGGAAAATTTCAATTTAAGCAACTACGAAATTGAACAAGAGGCCTTTATCAGATTGAAAATGAATTTGAAGAGAATCAAGTAAAAGTTTTAAATGTTTAAGCTTTTTTAATTGTGATTTGATGTCCTGCTTTTAAAATTTCCTTCAAAAGTTAAAAATAATTTGGTATTTCATTGTTGATTTGGGGTTTCATTGTTGCCATTTGAAACAAGTAATATGCATAAAATGGGAAAGAAATGCTATGATTGGCGATAATAAACATTTCCAGTTAGTGCGATACTGATGGAATATAGTAGCCCGTCGTAGAACATCCGAATAGTCGTTTGGCGAAGAAACTTTCAGTCGCCAATTGATTGAAAGGGCAAGAAAGTGTTTTTGCGTTTAACTAATTTTGTTATTGTTGCTTTGGGACTCAAAATACAATCCTGAATTTTTTTTACCAGTAATAGACATATTAAACTATATTTTTCCAAAATATAGTTTTCGTCAGAGATGTCCTTCATTTCGTTTTGTGTGCCAATTTTAAGTGGAAAATCGTCATTTTATACTTTTCCTTTGTTGTTAGGAAGATGAAGGAAGGCATTTTGTGACAAATAAGAGGTGAAGACAAATTGTGGAAGATTTTGAAATAAAACTATTTGACATATTGTCAGTACCATACACATAAGGTAAATCTAACTGGCTAATTTTGTAGAACAATCACCAGAAAAAAAATAGAATTGCCATTTTCTGTTTCTCGTTCCCAAAATTCAACTATATCATGGCAAACTATTGTTCCTCAGAAATGTTTTGTAACATGAATAGCGATCATCAAAAATCTAAAAAAATTAATAAAAAAAGAATGTTTGAAATATGGGAATACAGAAAGACAAAAGCAAACGAAACCATACAAAACTAATCATGAAACTATAACCAAAAGTGTAATTGTAATCTAAGTTGGTATCTCGTTTGCAATGCGATGTTGTCTTTAGATCGACAACGATAGCGAAAGTTTGTATTTTGATAAAAAAACAAGTAAATTTAGCTGGAATAAAAGGTTTTGGGAAAAGAGAACTGATAACGATATTGTCAATGCCATGCACATTAAGGTGGAGTGAAAAAATCTTTTGAGAAATAATTCGCTTAGCGGCGAAAAGATGCCAAGTATCTTTAAGAAATATTATCCAAATGAAATTTTTTTAATTAATGTTTTGAGGTGCCTCCAGCGACTTGAAAATTTGAATATTTCGTGAAAATCAAGAATTTTATTTATGTTAGGAAAGCAATGAAACTCTTGAATTATAAATCAATGTAAGTCAAATCCATGTATATCGTTAAACTAAATCACACCTGCCTATCATAAAGCATATCTTCTATACATATAAAGCAGAGTTGGCGTCTGTCTGTATGTTCTCAATACAAATCTACACCGTTTGACCAATCTACACCAAATTTGGTACACTTATACTTTGGAACCCTGCGAGTAACGCAAGCTACATATTAACCCCTGTTCTCTTTAACCTAGATGGGCAGAGGGGGCTAAATCAATTCGAAATTGCCATAGGAAAAACATTGAGCATAAAACGATTGCGGTAGCAACTCAGTTTGTTTTATCAGTATTGATCGAAAATCAAATTTTATAATAAAATTGTTTTACCATGATTGCTCGAAAAACAATTTTTTCCGAAACGTTATATTTAAACAATTTAAAATTCTAATTATGTTTGAACTGATTTTTTTTATTCCTTTCCACAATATAAATAATTTAGGAATATTTGAATGATGAAAAATGGATATTTAAAATACTTAATTTTACAAAACTTGCATTTTGTAATGGAACACGAAAATCCAAAACAAAAACTCATTGATGATAAAAGCGTAATTTTGCAATTCGGTATCTGGCAACGCCAGAATTAATGTTTTATTTTATAAATTAGATTTAGAATTCCGTGTTTGTGTATTTGAGTTAAGACAGAAATGTTGCGGTCATATTTTAGCATTTCTAAGTTTTGTAAATTTGTGTTCTTTTTTAAAATAATTCATTATTGTCTATCAATATTTTCAAGCGTCTCTTTCGAATTTCTCTATTTCAGAATATTCCCATGACGTCGAAATTCGACACGCTTGCTCAGATCTTTCGTTTTTCATAATTCTACATTTTTCAATGACCAGAATTTCGTTTCTGTTTGTATTTATGTGTTCCATTACTTTCCATATTGCGGATATATTATTTAGGAGTTAAATTGTAATGGATTATTTTTATTTTCTGCCAAATAACACTAGCCATGGGTAATTTCTTGGTTGAATATGTATATTTCGACGAACTTTCCTTAAGTCTTTGGTTAAGTACGTTATAATTTATAGAATTCTGTTTCTTGAAAATAAATGGAAACCTTTTTAAGTAAGGTGTATGACTTCTTATTTTAAAATGACTGGTAAAGTTAAAATAAAATTATTCTAAAATAAGATATGTTACGTTAAATCAAAACGGGTAGCCATACGTTGTAGTTCAAAGATATTTCTAAATTTTGACATATTTTCATTACAAGACGATTAAAATCAATTTAATTTGCATTTGTTTTTCATGTTTCATGGGTATTATTGAAAGTTGTACTCCATAGTCAAGTAACTACATCTATCATTCTAAATAGGTACGTGGTTTCCACATAGAAACTGAGTCAATTGAAAAAGTACCTTAAGGATTCGATTTAAAACTAAATTTTTCTGTTGGAGGAAAGCGAATTTTAAATAAGACTTTGCTGATCTTAGAATAATATCATAGTAAGGAAGTATGTAAACTAGGACTGTTGAAAAATAGAAATTTTTTATCTTAAGTGGCAGAAGGTCGAGATTGGGTTTACTTGAAGTTGAAACTGTTCATATACAACTTAGGTACCTGTGAAACATTCATTGAAAGCAGTGATTTTGTAAAAAGTGAAATCGATTGAGTTTGCTTTGTCTACACTGATGATATTTGTTTTAAACAAGCTCCGTTATTCCACGTTCGGCTGAATAATATTTTCAAGAAAACAATGTGTTCTTCAAAATAAATTAACCATGAATACAATAGAATACAGAATACGAATACAGAACAGTTTAATTTGCCATCCTCTCACAATGATAATGTAATGCAAAAACATCAAATCCATGGTGCAAGGGTACCACAAATAATAAATATTGATTGGAAAACTGAGTGCAAGACTATACCCTGAATGTTTCTCACTTTTTCTGAAAATGAACTTAATTGGCATTCGTAATCATTCCATGTGATGAATATGAAATGGATTATATGGAATGGATTTATTATGTATACATATGTGCGTCCGAAGTAAATTGTAGAATCTATGAAAAAGTTAAAACGATGTTAAAAAATATTTTCTGTACACTTAAATGATGCTTGCATTTTTCAATGAAATAGAATCAGCATTTAACCAATTCAACCCGAGCATCGCCGGGTAATTCTGCTAGTGAGTCATAAAACAGAAATAATCATGATCTCTTGACCAGCGAAAAGCTGTACGTGTCATCGACCTTCTAATAAAATAGACGGATCATGTGGGCGGAGTCACTGTCGGAAGATCTCTGCTGAAGAGTAAATCACAAATCGACTTAGCCGATTGTCTATGGAAGCGCAGACTAGTGTTTTTGATCACGGTGGATCATCACTTTAACCAATCAATAATTTGGAATTCATGCTTTTACCCACAACCACGTGACAGATCTTCAAACCGAGCAACTGGAAGAAATAACATGAAGCTGTAGGCGTATGCTCCGTCTACTTCATTTTCAGGTCGATGGTACGTGTGGTATTGCGTCGTTCAAAACATTCGATTCGGAGCTGAGATGCTCACCATCAGTTCATCCATTACTAGAAGTGAGCAGATGTAATTTCTCCAAAAGAATAATGACTCTTTTGGTATAACAATTAAAAAGAATGGAGCAAATTAAAACAAGAAATATGATTACATGTGCGATATTTTGGTTCGCCCCAGCAAATGAGAGTCCATATCAACTACCTACGTACTCTGATGTGCATAAAACATGAACTATGATGACTAACGGAAAAACATAATGACTAAAAGAGGACAACTTCGTAGAAAGCTCTAAAATCACTGTCATAGTTCTGAATTCCTGAATCTTCCATAAAGCAAATGAGAATAAATCTTCCATCTTTAGCTCTCGCCTGTGATCACACTGGGGTTTCTTATAGAACAGCTGCAATTATAGCATCTGCTGTACTTCAGGACATCGGAATAATTAGTCCAAAATATACAAGTTATGGTGTAGACCGCTCCAAAATTCGACACGAACGATCAGATATGCAAACTTCAAGGAACCCCAAAAAATCGGATTATTTGTCTTGTGTTTGTCAAAATATGGTCCACCCAACCAACCAAAAGAAAAAATTGACTGGACTCTACTTTAATGGCAAAAAAGACAAAACACTCTTCCGAGAAAAAAGGGTATCAAGTATTTTAGAGTTTGTTTTGGAAAGACACTATAATATTCGAACCAAGGCCTAATTTTATAGGATATTTTTCATGTAATTCAGGACAAGATGTACGATAAATATCAAAACTAGCATTTTAAAATGCCTGGATAATAAATCGATCGATTTGTCTTTATTATCTACTGTGGGTGGGTTGTAATGACAAAATCGTCAATACAGGACCAAAAGGTGACGTAATAACAAATAATAGAACAAAAGCCCTTTATAATAATAGAACGAAAGCTGAATAAACCCTTACACTGTTTCATCTGACAGCTTCATGTACATGAACTTCCATTGCGGCATTTATTATTGCATGTAGATGGTGCAATGGCAGATCCCAAGGATTTTCAGGTCCACTAGGACACTATTGAAATACTGCGAAAAGTCGCCTGTTATTAATTTTGAGGAATCAACATTGCTTGCGGTAATGATGGCTGTTGCGATTGAAACCCCCAGAATTTGGCAAGAATTGCCTCAGAATTTGGCAAATAGATACCGTGGTCATATGTCACATCCAAGATGGCTTACTACTACTTTCAGGATTTTGCTTTCAGGTTTGCCATTTAGACAGAACCTCTGTGCATTAATGAAGGTAAACAACTATTTAAAATGATTAAGAGAAGTCGCTATCTTCGAGATGATTTGAAAAGTAATCAATCATCCTCATCCTGTTAAACAACGGAATGGATTTTTTTTGTCATACTGAAAATGTGTTATGCATGCTAGCTGATCAAAGAAAGATTCAAGAATTCGCTTGCAGTTGCATTCTAAAAGCACGACGTCACAGAAAAATCCAGCAATTCGTTCGTTCATCATTCCTGTTTTCAATTTTGAGGCTTAAGACTATATAGATTTGATAAATTTAGCAAAAAATAAAAACAACTGAGCCACCACTGATTTTAACTAGATCAATTGCATTAAATAATTGAAAGATGTGTGCAAACTAGAACTAAAGATTTTATGCTTAAAAATGTATATCTTGTAATACTAATTTCAATATAATATCTTGCTATCCAACATTAACATAAACTAATTATTATTTTAAGAAATAATTTGACTCTATCCTAAAGTAAAAACTAACAAGTCACGAGGTGATAATTTTATAAAAAATAATTTTTCTTTTACTAATATCCAAGTCGGAACACCTTAAATAATATGTATATTTTACTGTATGGTAACCATATTTGTAATTCTATTATAATACAACCTAAAAACAAGTTTAAAATATTTAACAAATATAATATTTAAAAAAATCGACGAAATATTCAAAACTGCTCTAAAATTTTTAATTTTAATGCTCTTGGGGCAGCTCAAAATATTAATCAAATTTTTGAAAAAAATAAAATTTTTGAAAAAATGTGAAAAGCTTGTGGTTTCACTCCACCCTTATGCACATGAGTAACACATGCAGACTGGCTCATTTTGAAGAATTATCAACAGAAAAAATAACAACGCCAAAATAACATCATCCAAAAAACACGTTTTGAGAAATTCAAGCATTTGCGGTGGTTTTCATGAAACTCAGATTTTGCAAATTTTTTAATCTTTTGTAATAGTAGCTTTGCATTGTCTAAATTATATCTAGTAACTTAATAATGACTTTAATTTTTAATAAATATTAATTATGGGTTATTTAATTATTTGTGACTGTACTTATATTACAAGTACTTTTGAATATATTAAGACCAAAAAATAAATAACAAAAAGGGAAGTGTAATATAAAATTGAGTTTATTTTGAATATCAAGTTTACTGAAAGGCAAGTATTAATTTCGAATCAATTTTTCACCATTTACAATATAAAATATTGTGAACGGTAATGCAATTGATTATTTCTTCGTTTTGTCATAGCTTTTTTCCCCAAAAGCATCAACTGGGTCATTCGTGAGTGTTATGTTGTGCGTGCACTTGCACGTAGTCGGAAAAAATCGGAACGGACGAGACATTCCCAGTATATCTTCAACTTTAAAATAAACATGTCCAGCAATAAAGTTTTCGATGTTATTAACATAAGTGGTTTCTTTTAAATTAATAATATCGGAAAAATATACTTCGATTAATACTTATTCGTCCTTTGTCGGTTATTTCTGTGATTATAATCAGATAGTTATAAATCTGCCCATTTTGTTCTTTGAATTAGAATGTTCAAAGACCAATCAAAGGATGGGGTGTTTTCAGGAAGTCTAAGGATCTCGAATCCTTAACGAAATTATTTTACATTTAAAAGTAGATATTTAGGTATGTATTTTAATCAACGTCGCACTGGAGTAACACAACGGCTATTGGTGACGGTCCGGAATCAAATACGAAGGGAAATATCCAAGGACAGCAGCACGTAATTTCGAACCACGCTCAGATGACGAGGTCACACCTGAGCTGACACCCCACTCTCCAAACTCCCACAACACATCAATGTGAAGACATTTGAGGTCACGACATTTTTAACGTGCACCAGCCCAATTTGTACACGACGGTATTTGGTTAGATTCGAACTGGCAACCTTCCGATTGCTAATCCGTTACTCTTCCAACCGGGCTACCCCGCTGCCCATTTGTAATTAAAACAAATATTAAAAAATACATATTGAAACGAGTTATATCTGAGAAAATTGAAGTTACAGGTATGATATCCGTCTGAATACGTCTATAAACAGTCAAAATAATCGTTAAACACAATGCTCATTCTATATTACGGTATTTAGGGAACCGGATGAAAAAAGATTAAATTACATCCCTAAATTTTCTAAATACGCGCTTGATGAAGGGTGTTCTTTTAGGAAATCCAATTGTTTTTAGAAGAGAGGAGGTTTACACATGGGTGACTCATACATGGGTGACTCATACATGGGTGATTCAGGAACAGCCTTGGGCATCTCAATACCCAAAAATCGTCTTGATTCATTTATATAAGCATAAAATTATATACCCTTCTGATTGAATAACTACCAGTCAGCAAGAACGAAATTATATTTCCTCCGCATATCTTCTCGATTAACCCAAAGTCACTACTATTAGATAGGGTGGAATGACCAGTAGTATAAATTTTCGATAGATAACATCAATAAGTTATTCTTGCGTGAGTTTCACAATTGTCAAAATAGTTTTACGTTTTTGGTTGATCAGTGCAAGTCACAAGTTTTGCATTTTTTCTGCGTCCCTAATGTTTTCTCAAACATGAAGCGATTTCTTGGGGCCTCCTTGGCGCAATCATTTTATCCTAAATACATGTTCCCGGCGATTATTTGCTAATATAATTCTTCAGCTGCTGGGGTGATCCAGTTGCCTATCTTTATTCGCACATTGTTCACTTATGGAGCAAATTCAAAAGTATCATTCAGTAGGAAATAACTCATTCTATAAATTCATATGCATAACATTTGCTTGAGGAATCAACTTCGTATTAAATTGCACACTATTTTGGTAATTTCCAAGGACAATACCAAATTTTGAATCAAAACGTAACCTCGAAAATCCAAGTTTTGTCTTTAGGTCTAGCCGTTTCTTGGTTATGAGCATGGAAAATTCGGAGCATCCTATGTGGAATTAGATCCCTAGACTTCCATTCCTGTCTTACGGAATATTCTGCCTGTCACTCTGAAATTTTTATTGTTTAACTATTGAAGAACCCAAACAAAATCGACGTAATGCTTCTTTTTTAAGTTAATTCATAGTATGCCATATTATTTATGAAATTAATATTTAAAAAAATTATGAATAGAAATCTTCATTTATTTTGATGAAAACTTATCCCGAATTACAAAAAGACAACGCAAAATTTCAGCTCTTTGCTCCTAGCATAAATTAGTAATTTCTTTTTACAAAAAAGGCTAAATGTTAAACATATTTTCGTGAAAAAGTATTGTGACTGAATACCGTAGTAATAAGAACTGAAATTTTGTATCATATAAGAAATTCCTAGAAGAAAATCACATAAGAAGTCATGAATGGTTTTCCATTAAATAGTATTTAAAAATTGATATTCGTTTTTTCTAATATTAAATTTAATTTAAAAAAAATCGTATCGTTGATTTTATCATAAAAATTTCAACGTGATGGGAAGATTATTTCGTAGGATATGAATAAAAGGTTTTAGGAAACTAATTTAACAAAAGGTGCTCTAAAACTGCCCTCATAATCCAGAAATGGCTTGACATGTAACTTACACTGCTGGCCACCCAAATTGCAACACCAAGAAAGACAAGAGATATCACAACAAAATTTATTTTGTAGATAACATGTTGACCAAGTATCAAATGATTAAATTTATAGACTTCTGTGAAGTGTGGTTCCTGCCAAAATCAGTAGCCAGAGTAGCCGCCATTGTTGGAGATCACCGCTGCCACACGCCTCGGCATTGATTCAAAGAGACTTTGGATGTGTTCTTGGGGTACAGCAGACCAAGCAGCTTCCACACGTTGCCAAAGTTGATCTGGTGTGGCAGCTGGGGATGTATTCTGGGTCAATCGTTGAGCAACCATGGACCACATGTTTTCTATCGGCGAAAGATCCGGAGAGTGAGCTGGCCAGGGAAGCAATTCAATCTGGCGATTGACGAAGAACCCTTGGACAATGCGTGCCACGTGTGGTCGCGCATTATCCTGTTGAAATATGGCTGTGGGCAAGCCCTGAAGGTAAGAAAGGACAACTGGCTCCAACACCTCGGAGATGTAGCGCTGGCTGTTTAAAGTACCGGCAATGCGTACTAGAGGAGTGCGAGAGTGATATCCAATACCGCCCCATACCATAATACCCGGTGCAGGACCAGTGTGGCGGTGCATAACGCAGCTGTTCAGCATCCTCTCTCCACGGTGTCTCCAGACTCGAATCCGACCATCGTGGTGTTGCAGACAGAAGCGTGACTCGTCAGTAAAGACAATTTCATTCCATTCTGCCGTCCACATCCTTCTTTCATCGCACCATTGGCGGCAGAAACGTCTGTGGTTCTGCGTCAAGGGTAGACGAAGCAATGGACGTCTTGCGGACAGACCACTCTGCTGTAAACGGCGTCGAATGGTACGCGCAGACACTGGATGATGCGGTACAGACTGAATGTGCTGTGCTATGGTTCGTGATGTGGCTGAGCGATCCGTCACTGCCATACGCACAATATGCCTGTCATCACGTGAAGTGGTGCACTGAGGTGGATGCGATCGAACACGTCGGTCCGTCGTACCCTCCTGCATCCAACGATCACATATCCGCATTACAGTTGTTTGGTTTCGTCCAACACGACTACCGATTTCCCTGAAAGATAATCCACAATCTCGGTAGGCCGCTATCCTTCCTCTGTCGAACTCGGATACTTGATCAAAAGATGATCGCTGTTTTCTACGAGGCATAATTGATCGTTTTTTTGAAAAAACCACAAGAAAAACACAATTGCCGTACTTGAAATCGTCGAAATCTCCAAGCCTTAAATAGCGCTTTGAAGTGGTGCCACAGGCGCGCGTGATGTGCGTCTGCGCTGAAATTCTATTCATTTGTATATCTCACCTCCGCTAATGCATGTTGTAAATTTCATATTATTTGCATGCTTCCTTCAGGGTGTTGCATTTACGGTGGCCAGCAGTGTAATATTCTGAGTTCAATATTGATATGGATGCGAAATTGATTGTAAAAATTCAGTGTTGTCATTGGAAATTGTGAAATTTGTGCGCAATTAAATATTAAGACAATCCCTTTAGTAATTTTTATCTATATGAATTTATAGATATTATTCCCTATTGAATTAGTTTTTCTGTGAACAATGCGTGAATAAAGATGGGCGATTCGTTTCTTCCTTCAGTTGCAAATGTGTCGAAATCAAAAGAGAAACGTTTCGTACATCTGGTACAGGTTAAACATTTCGTACTTCGAATACATATTTGTATTTCAAAAGAGAGGCTCGTCATCTATTTGGTTCTGGTCGTTTATCCTGTTACTGGACTCAGGAGAGTAGTTGTAGGGGTCCTAGCAATAATTTTCTTACCATTCGTATTTATCTTATTTGTTTCTGGTCATGGAAACAAAAAGTATCCATTCTATTCTGTTTTATATGGTGTTTGTATGGAAAAGAAGTATGTATATGTCCATATTATAACGGATGTCTGTCCAGAAGCGCCACCAGCGATTTGCTAGAGGGCCTTGGGCAGTACGTCCTATAGGCGAAGCCTTGACCCATCGTTATTTTAGACGACGATTTGTTACATACACCAATGATGAGATGGCGCCTAGTATATGGGGCATCTAATGGGGTATGAACCGCTGTGAGATTTTATCTTGAACAGTACCCTGTCAAGACGTGTGCCGAATCACCGAGCGTTTGTGCGCTCGTACCAGACTTTCTATGGAAACGGAGCATTTCATGGATGGTTGTAAAAATCAACCGTTCTGAAAAACAATGGGTAGTAGAAATGTGTTTCACATAATTGCATTTCTTCACTTTTTATACCATCTATCACATCCGGTTGGAGCTTGTGGACACAAATACCTATGTGAATTCGGTTCAATTTTGTGCTTCCTACCTCCCTTTTGACAGGAACTTTGGAATCACCCTGCAGATTAAAATCGTAAGTAGAAATAATAATGCGTATCTTTATTTTCAGGCACCCCATCACACACAATATCCTTATGTCTTCCTCAGTTCAATAGGTTTGCTGACTTGTAGTCGGAGACATGGGAGACATTGATGTCGTCGAGACTGAAAACAAAGGAAAACGAACTTCCACAATTTTCCGTCGCGAAACACTTTCTCAGCAAATGATTTGTGAGCAATTTGACAGCTGAAACTTCGATGCTATGTTAAACAGAGTCAAGGTCAGTAACCCATGATTCTTGCTAATCCTTCATCCCTCTGTGCAGACCTTTTTTTTCCTCTTCATTTCTCATATTCAGCAGTGTAAGCATTCTTATGCAGTTACGAGGGCGATATCAAAATCTGCTTATTTTTATACACAGTTGCAAGAGAAAGTCAAAAATTAAAATTTTCTTTTCAATCATTGGTAACAAAATTAACTTTTTAGAGCAGGACACAATTCTTAATTGTCATTTGAAAATGCTATTCTAACATATCAAAAACATAAAATTTAAAGCTGGTTTTATTAATTCAAATGAGTTGTAACATAAGACAAAGTATTTTCGTTTTGTGAATTATATTATCCGAACTTAGAGACTGCTTGTCCTTCCGAAGATACGAACCACCACCTAACCACTAACTTAGATATTAAAAATACTAATATATAATTTTTAAAATTCTTGATTTTTGAATTCCGTTTCGAATTTTACAACCTTAGCTCCACGCGTCGCAGTGTTGTATTTCGGAAAAACAGCGTTCTAGGAAAAGATTAAAATCACGACCCCATCTAAAAACCTGACAGTGTTAGACAAGTTTTCAATAAAATCAACTCAATCAGAAAAGAACAGGCCTATCGGGAAATTCCAGAGAGGCTGGTATTCGGACTTCATAAATCTGCCTACCCTTAAAATCTAACTTGAACCAATTTTTGAAAAATAATATATTTGACTGTAACAAAAATTAATTATTTTTACAAAAAGTTACAAAAATAAGTGCTTCTTTGAATTAATGTTGCTAAAATCATGGCCCAATTCGGGCAAAGTAGCCCAGTTGGAAGAGTAACGGATTAGCAACTGGAGGGTTGCGAGTTCGAAACTAGGTCCAACCAAAAACCGTCGTGTACACGAGGACTAGTGCACGTTAAATCCGTCGTGGCCTCAAATGTCCTCGCGTTGGCATGGTGTGAAAGTTTGGAGAGTGGGGTGTCAGCTAACGTGTTGCCTCGTCGTCTGGCCGTGGTTCGAAATTACGTGGTGTTTCCTCGGTTCTTTCCCTTGGGGATTGATCCCGGACCGTCGCCAATAGCACGTTGTGTTGCTCCCAGTGCGACGTTAATTAAAATACCTACCTGCCCACTCTCAATAAGAGGTAAATATCTCGACTTCCAGAGCAAAAAATTGAATATTTTACTTTTTAACAATTCGAAGTCTTCCCTCACTTGAGGTTGGTAGAAGGCTACACTTTCATGGACCGGTCATCCGATCCAGTCCGTCACTGAGTTCAAAAGTAGAATTCAAGCAATTTCATTATTAGATTAAGGTACAACACGAAGATTTCTTGCATATTTCTTGCATCAACGTTTTAAAATGCGCTATGCTAAAAAATGAAAAAGAAAAACTTGGGTGGAGTCCTATCATCGAACATAAATGCGCACAACAAAATTTTGCACTTTTATTTAGAGAGATAAGGAGGAGGACTAGGCTAAGATGATTAATTTTAGAAAAAATATTTATTAGACACATACTGACAATTATTTACAATTAAAATTTACGTGGAAATTAAGACTCATCAAATAGAGATGAGATAAGTGATTATATAAAAATCGCTTCGCCACACAGGCGCTTACCTTGACAGCGCCATCAAAATAAAATATTAAAGAGAAAATCTAAACATCCTCCTCGGATAAATATTCATTATTCCTTCAACCCTAGAATGGTACCTAAAAAAATCTAAATCTTTTTTTATTCCCCTATAATCCAAGTTTCTATCTTTGTGATCGCTAAAGATAAAAGAGTGAACATTTCAACGGATTTCAAATCTGCGGAAATTTTACACCAAATCGATACTTAAAATGGGATTTTGTTTAAATATATAAATTTTTTGTTCTTAAATATTTTCTCCATACGCATTTGTCTGCATTTGATGAAGATATTCATTATACGAACACAAATAGAGTATTCGACTCATTTTTGTAGGAAAGATATCACTATAATGGAGTATTTTGCAGCCTTAATCTACAGCTTTATTTTTATAGCCATGAAAAATAGGATGAAAATTAAACCGGATTCGATATGTTAAAGAAATTTTACCCCGATTAGATGGAAAATTTGTAAAAATATAATAGTTTACAACGAAAGGGGATAGTTGGTAATTTTATTTCTGAGATAACGTATACCGACAATTGTCCGTTTCAGTTTTCATGTGCGGCAAACGTCTTCAAAATAAAGCTAAAATTAAACATTCCATTTAAAAGTTACTTTAAAGCTTTTTTAATGTCCTCAATGGGAAATGTGTAAGATGAGCTGCAATTTGCATTCGTTTTTGTATCCTCGTGTTAAAATAAACTCGATATGACTTTTGAAAGCGAACTAAATACCAATATTTAACTAAGCTTCTTTTTCATAGAATAATATTCTGATCCTACAGTTAATGTTATTACTATTATTATTGTTACTACTTTTATTGAAATTTTTGCATTATATGTACAAATAAAAGGAAATTCTATTTCGAATCTCTTGATTTTCGAAATGTATTGTTTTTTGGTCATTCTTTTTAGAACATTATTATTATTTTTGTTTTTTAGTTTTAGTATAATTTTTTCGTTTTGTCCTAGGTTTTCATGAAATTTTAGTTGAAACATCCTTAGTCGTGATACCATTCACGATTTCATTTGGTGCAACGAAAAAAACTCCGGAAAAATGGTAGGCAGGAGGACGTTTCGAACAGTCGGAGCTCCGGGAAAATTCTGTATAAAAATTGAAAAAAAAAAAATACTAATTATTGTTATATATGTGTTACTTATACTGAGATTCATTAAAATGTTCAGAGACAGATTTTTTTAAACATACAAATTATTTAAAGGAAAATCAAATAAAAATTAGCTATAAATCAAAGTACGATAAATCAACAAAAATAGCATAACAGTCAAAGAAAGATTGTCACCAATGCCAGATTTTGTTGGCATGTCATCTTTTTGACAGTACTTCGTAGAAAATACCAGTATAAACTGAAAAATTTTGTTTTCAATCTCCGAACTCTAGAAATGTAATTTTTAAGTCTTCTTTTGGGAGGGGGTATTTTTTATCTTATTGTCAATTTTGAGATTTTTAAGGCTTTTTTGTTGAAATTTTTAGGAACTTGTTTGATCATTTTGCAGTTTCTAGCACAAGACTTTAGTTTTGTTAAAAGTAAAGTTTTGTTTTAATCAAAGTTTTATTACAATATTCCCTAGTCGCAGTTTTCCATATGCAGTTTCCCTAGCAGACTTATCTGCTAGTTTCTTGCGCCCAAAAAAACACTAAGCAAATCCTTAGTATTTCTTATTGGTGGATGAATCATCGACACTGGAAAAAGTGAAGGCTACAGGGTTTTTCTCTAGTCTTGACAGTAAAAACGAAATATCACATTATACTTTTGAAATGTTTGAGTTGTTAATTAAAATTTTTAATAATGCCACAATTTGAACTATATAAAGCACTGTTTCTCAGTTATCCGCTGTCCACACCAGTTCTTAGGACAAAACAATCCCGTAATTCGAAATACAACTGGATTAACAGTCGATTAGGGGCCACAAAATACTCTAATTAAAGTGACATTTCCTTTAAGAACGAGGTAATACTCCTTTTAATGATTGCATAAAGGAATATCTTCGCCAAATGAATTTCGCAAAAAGATAGGTTACGACTATAGGAAATTATTTTTTGAAAAGAAAATCATGTTTTTGGTATTGATTTGAAGTACAATTTTACTCAGATTTGAAATCCGTTAAAATTTTTATTCTATGTTTAATGATCATAAATAAACATGAATTTTTGGGGAAAACACAATTTAATGCCGAACGGAATGAATTTGACCTCATAAAAACACTGGAAGGTGTACACATGAAGCGCTCAAAAATCCCTTATCAAATGCGCGTTCCAACGTGGGAGACTCCCATCCTGGCACGGGGGCTCTTAAGGACATCGCATCTATATGAGACATCAAACAGGAGATACACTATCTACCAATAATTATTTGGACACCTGTGATAGAAAAGAAAAACAAAATCTATTCATATTCAATAGTTGGTAGAGCCTCCACGAGAGGCAATTACAGCCTCAACCCTCCGGGGCATGCTTTCCACAAGTCCTTGTATGACGGCTAGTGGTATTTTCTTCCACTCGGCTTGGAGAAGACATGTAAGTTCTTTCACCGATTTTGGACGGTTGTTGCACCCCTTAATTCGGCGATCCAACTCGTCCCAGAGGTTCTCGATAAGGTTCAGGTCTGGGCTCTGGGCAGGCCAGTCCATTCCGTTTACCCCATTGTCACCATACCAATCCATGGTGGACCTCGCAACATGACAGCTGGCGTTGTCGTCCTGGAAGTAACATGGGTCCAACCCTTAAAACTGCCACAACGTTGGAAGCACACTGTCATCCAAAATAGTGCAGTAGGCGTCGGCGTTGAGCTTATCATGAATTGGGACCAAGGGTCCCAGTCCATACCAGGAGAAACACCCACCATAATTCCACCTCCGCCGAACTTTACTGTGGGCACAATGCATTCTGGCAGGAGGCGTTCTCCAGGCAGACGTCGGACCCACACTCTGCCATCCGAACGGTAGAGGGTGAACCTTGATTCGTCGCTCCAGAGAACCCGTTCTCACTGATCTACGGTCCACTTTCGACGTGCTTTGCACCACATTAACCGAGCAGCGCTGTTGGACTTTATGATCAAAGGCTTGTGGGCGGCAGCACGACCATGAAAACCAAGCAGATGTGCTTCTTTACGGATGGTATTCATCGAAACAACACTCCCGGATGCCTGTTGAAACTCCTGGAGTATGTGGGCCATCGGTTGGGTGCGGTTCTTCCGAATTTCTCTGGAAGCACCCGTCGGTCTCTATCTCCCAGTTTCGTGGGTCTACCGACTCTGGGCACAGTCCTACAATCACCGCTCACCTTCCACTTCTGAATCACATAGGCCACTGTCGATTTTGGGTAATTCAGCTCGCTAGATATGTCCCTTAAGGATCAGCCACTTCTGTGATACCCGACGATTACACCTTTCTCTGCACTTCGTGGCATCTTGCATGCGACTAATGCCAATGTTGTTTCCTACACGATATTTAACGGCGGAGGGCATGACGTATATCAGGACCGCAGATATCGTCATTTGCATGGGTGTCCAAATACTTATTGATAGATAGTGTATAAGCAATGGAGGTGAACCCTTTGTCTCATTACACTCTTAAAGCACTCCTTGACATCAGAATATCAAATGAGAGAATGTTTTTCGTCTTAGCAGAAAGGAGTCCAATGAAATGTACAAACGTGTGAAATATTTTTCTTTGTTGTTTCCTGGAATGTCAGTCTATGTATTGTAACAATAAAGCAATACAAATTTGCAAAGGAAAACGAGAGGAAATTTATAAATTTGAAAAGCATTGAGTACCTTAAAAACATATTTCCTTTTGTGAGGTATGGCGGGATATTGAATCCCACCGCTGTCACTATTTATGTCAAGAGATAGACACTATTTATGATCCGAGTCGGTTTCTAATTCACCAGGAGATGAAGACTCTCTCTAGTCACTTTTCAGGTGATCAGATATCAATAAGATCGCATTAAATCATTGCAGATTAGCTTTGCTGTCGTACACATTGATATGAACACTTGTTAGAAAATTTTTGACATTTATTAATAAACTAAGGACGATACAAAACAACAAAGAACGCGGATCAACTCTCTTTCAAACTCATTCTCCAATTCTTCCAAAAATTCCAAATTCATTTTTTCATCACATTCCATATCATGGTTACAGTTTGAATAATCATAATTAAAAATATATTCACTAAAATCAGTTTGCGCTTGCATAATAAATATAATATCAAGTCACAACAACGTTTACAAGTATGCTAGTAGCAGTTGTACATGCGTAATAAAAATTAAATTCTCGGAACTCTCACACAAGCTCACAAGGCACCCGGCATGCAATCCGGAACTGTGGCATAGAAGGTTGATGCGAGGGGCTTGGTTCCCATTGAAGCTCCAGGATATAGGATTGGGTCCCAAATTTCTCTTGACTATCGCTTATGTAAAATTCACTTTTCACTCTTTAGCACTTTACATTTTATTAATTCCACATTCGTGTACTGTTCAATTATTAAACAATCAAGGAACAGTATTTGCAAGCATACGGAGTTGGAAAGTGAGTAAGATCCCTGTTTTCAGCGAACTACCCAAAAGACTATTGTTTGGGTTCGATAACATAACATATTAGTGTCATATTCACATTCTTAAATATAGCATTCCGAAAGTTTGAACCCATAAGCACTAAAACCTCTACGTTCTCGCTGCGTGTTATTAAACGTGTTGCTAACGAATTCAGAAATAGTTATTTAATAATAAAAATGTCTTCATGGAGAGACTTCATTTAGAGATATCGGCTTAGAGCCGGCCCTGTTTGACTTTGACTCATGAAGCATAATTTCCAAAACCTTTTTTAGTGTGGCACCCCTTTTTAAAGATAAGTTTTTTCTGGGCCTCTCTCTGGAAAAGAATCTCAATCAATAATGAATTGCAAAAGTAGCTGTGCCCATAGTTTTTGAATTTCACCAAAATATTTATGTAGCTGTGTAGGTAACTTTAGAATTTCAAAAACTAGTTTGGAAATAAAACAACTTCGAACTGAAATTATAAGGCTATTTGTTAAAATGAAATGACAAAAAATAAGCTCCACATAAACACATTAGATTGCTCACTGCCATCAGTAATTAATAACAATAAAATCAGTAAAATTAAAAATAATAACTAATTTTGAAAACCAATTTGTGTACATTAGGCTCTATTTTGTCAGCAGCATCCTCAAACCTCCTCAGTCAACTGTTTGCAATCGGTTCTCTTTTCAGTCAAAAGACTTGTTACGGTACTAAATCCACGTTCAACTATGTAAATAGAATGACGGAAAAGCAAAAATAAATAATTTTTTGCCACCATCCACGATGAAGTAGGGTATCTGTTTTTGCAACCTATCTTTTAGAATCTTATTGCCCTTTCTTGCTCCGCAACGTTCCCAGTTCAGGCGTGATCTCGTCATCTGACCATGGTTCAAAAATTACGAGGTGTTGTTCTCGGATCTTTCCCTTCGAGTTTGATCTCGGACCGTCGCCAATAGTCAGTGTGTTGCTCCTAGTGCAACGTTAATTAAAATACCTACCGCAGCGATCCCCATTTCCCCTGGGGTCAGCATTACCCCCTCACCAAGTTTCCTTCAGCTCCCGGTAGCGCCCACTTTGAGTAATTATGCTATGCAGGATTGCAAATGCGTAAGTATTAATTTTATCGTCTAGAATGTTTTTTCATAATAATTAATTCAATTCTGTTTGCCCTACCTTAGATACGTCACTTCTATGAAAGTTTTACTAAACCGTAGGTGTGTAACATAACCGAAGAATAATTTGTAATTGGAAATAAATGCCCAGCAACAAATGCTAAAACTATCGTCCTTTGTTATTTATTGTTTTTTAAGAGGAAAATATGATAATATCCCGTGATCCTACAAAGAAGAGAGGTGGCGCACTTATGTGGAATGTACACCAGATGTGTAAACATTATGATTCATATTTGAATAGAAGCGAAGCATGCGGCAGCGGTTCGAGAAGGAAATTTGCATCCACTTTATGGCTTTATATCCCGAAAAACGGTTATTTCCAACAGGTCTTGCGTTATCATGCAACACCGTTCGACTTATTCATAGAGCAGGTGTAAGGATATCAAAATTTTAGCAATATCAGCAATTTTTTCGAAACTGAATCAGAATTTATTTACACACTACTGTTTGCGAAAATTACAACACTATGAAAGAATCATCAGAAATAAATGAAATTTTTTCCACGTATTACTTATAGTAGTTTAAATAAACGATCAAATTTACAGAGCAATAAAACAAAAATAATGCCGAAAATCAATATCTTGTGCAGCCGCCACGTGCAGCGATGAGAGCCTGTACACGTCGTGGCATCGAATCATACAGATTCTGAATGTTATGCTGAGGAATGGCATTCCAGATGGCCTCTATCTGATGCCAAAGTTCAGCCATACTCTCTACCCGAGGAGCGGTACGAGCGAGTCGCCGTCTAATGTAATCCCAGACATGCTCAATGGGCGACATATCCAGGGAACGTGCAGACCATGGAAGAAGCGGAACCTGTCGTGCACTGAAGAAGGCTTGTACATTCCGAGCAGCATGTGGACGGGCATTGTATTGCTGAAATACAGCTACCGGAATGCGTTGCAGGAGGGGTAGGACCTCGGGCTCCACAACTTCCCTGATGTAACGCCGCTGTTCAGGGTCCCCACAATTTGGAGTAAGCGGGATCGCCCATGATATCCAATAGCGCCCCAGACCATAACGCAAGGCGTTCGTCTAGTATGACGCTGAATAAGACACTCCGGGAGAAGGCGTTCACCTCTGTAGCGTCTGACGAGTACGCATCCATCATTATAGTCTAGATTGTAGCGGGACTCATCTTAGAAGACGACTTGTTGCCAATCGGCACGCCATTGGCTGTGTTGGTGAGCCCATTGTAGCCGGAGGCGTCGGTGGTTCAGCGTCAAGGGAGTCCTACGCAGGAAAATCCTTGCACGTAGCCCATGGCGCAGCAGATGTCGACGAACCGTGGGGGCAGACAATGACTGCAGACGTGCTCCAATGTTGTGCCAACGCACGAGAGGACGCTGTACGGACCATCACCGCCATGCGGATGAGGTGTCTGTCGTCCCGTGGTGACGTCATATTGCGTGGCCCACTACCGGGGTTTCGACTCTTCCGGTTCTCCATGGTTCATCTCTTCCACACACGCATCACTGTTGTGGCACTACGCCCCGTGCGAGTGGCGATTTCACGATACGAAAGTCCACCCTCACGGAGGCCGATCATGCGGCTTCGTTTGAGCTCCGTTAGTTACTCGTATGGCACTCTGCGTTTTTGGCGAGGCATATGGACTTCAAATCAATCATTGACAACAGTCAAACGACGATACACACATTTTAACGCACCTGTACAGTGCTTTTTATACACGGCTCACTTGGAAGTTTAGAGGGTGTTTCTCGGTTCACACATTCGTGATCGCTTTGTAATTCTAGTCATTTGCATATCCTAACCTGTTTTGGATTTCCTGCAAGTTTTGTTTAATTTGCACGATTCCTTCACGGTGTTGCAATTTTCACAAACAGTAGTGTATCTTGAAACAAAAAATTAATTTAAGACATCAAGTGGATACGAACAAAGAAAAAGTTACGAATGCTGAATATTAAAGTAATAATGGTTAGTAAGGAGGAAGATATTCTAAAACACCAGTGGCATCTATTTAGGGAAATTACTTTAGAGTAGGGTGTTACGGGCGTTCCTGAGTCTCAGCTGCCCAAACCTCGGGTAGATGTCCCATCATCTCAAAAACATTTGATTTTGAAAAAGAACCAACGCCCTTCAAGCACGCAGTCAGAAAATAATTTCGGTCTTTCTCTCGGATAAATGCCATAATGTTAAAAGAGAATTACGTTAAATGATTTTTTCGACTGTTTTCAGGTTATTGACAAATTTATACGCATATTTCACCTGTAATGTAGGAAACTTTGCTTCTCTCTGATATAACTACTTTCAGCGTGTAGGTTTTTAACCTCCTGTTATTGTCTCGAAGAGATGTCCCGTCGTTAGCAAAACTGCCCCATATCTTGACGGACGAGAAATCTCGTCGTTAGACGAAAACTGACCAGATCTTGATCTCGTCAACATACAAAATCGACAATATCTTGATGACGAGATATCTCGTCCTTAGCAAGATTTATCAAATCTTGGTGTACGAGATACCTCGTCGAAACCACTTGGAAAGTTAATTTCAAAATTATTTCGGGAAGGATTCGAGTCCCATGGGCTCTCCCACTGAAAATATCTCTGCCTTTGAGATGAGTGCTTTTCGAATAATTTAATGTAAATTAAGAACAAAAGTATCTTTTTTCAATCGCAAAAAGAATCTACGAAGACCGAACATGTATAACTTTAATAATATTTGAAAATTGATTTATAGGAATGTTTAATTAAAGTTGGAGGGGGCATACTACACCTTTCTTTGTGCCGCCCTATTTTTTCTGAATACATACAAGTGCAAGACCTGCACACCACTCAGGAACGCCCCTGGTGCAAGTCACAGTTACTTCATATATAATGTTCCAAAATCCCGAAACGCTTTAACACAATTCAACTTATATCACTATTCATTCCCAGGCTCGTTATTAATTCAATCGCATAACATTCGTCTCTTAGAACCTTGGGAATGATCCTCGAAATTTGATGTTTCAGCACCTTCTCCGAGCTGTGCTTGCCGTTTCACGTGCTTTTCTCTCTTTTACCGCAATTCAAATTGGACCCCTCACCCCTGGGTCCTTTATTCACTCCAAGTTATAATGTCATGATGCCTCCATAAACCAGCTTTTTAATTGTCCTTTGACTTCTTTGTGAAATACAGCATAATATAAAGACCAAAGTTTCATTGCCCACTCGGATTTTCAACGGCTTCACTAATTCGGAGCTTACCGTTGAAAATCCGAGCCGGGAATGACTCTTCACGCTACAGAAATAATATTATGGACAAAACCTAAACAGCGCCCTTTACCACCTAAACGCGGCATTTCCAGACACACATTCTTTGACAAAAATGTTTATTTTGGGCTCCTCTACCACCCTTTACAATTTGGCCAGATATTTTCGAAGCACCCTGTATATGTATTTTAGGAACTCTTTATTTTGTTTTTCATCATTACCAATGTTCAGAGGCTGAGCTAGACTTTTTGGAAAGTAGGGCAAATGAGAATGATGCCGCCCTGTCCAAAGCAAAATTTACATATTTAAAATGAAGATAATTTAGATTTATCATTAAACAAAGTATGATTAATAATTAAATATTAATTTTGATAAAAAAAATTAATGTTCCCAATATTAATTTATTATTACAGTTAATTATTTAGTAAGCATAACAACTAGCAAAAGGGCGACATCTGTTAATGAGTCTCTAGGACGAAATAAGGAAGGCAGCCCCTGTTTTGATTACTGATCTCCAGACGTTTCTGAGAAGATAATTTTATTGCTTTGTCTCTTCTCTAAGAGTTTCTGAATAGCAATATGATTGCAGGGGGTGCATGAAAAGGATTTACTTTCAAGCGTATGTATGCGTCTAAAGACGGAAGGCATGAAAGTCCATTCATTTCACCCAAAAGAGCACAGGGAAATACTTAAGTGGCGGGAACAAAATAGTAATATTTTAACATTTTTTACAAGAAAAAACACTTTTTGGCAAATATTTGTAAAATGCCACCCCTTGAGACACTGACGCTCGGGGCCACCGATTCTGACGTCCTTCCTTAGCTGCGTAACTGCCAAAATTAACGATATATTTGTAATATTTATTCCCCATGTTGGAGGGCAATACCCAACCTAAAAATAATAGGGAGTTATTAGAAATCAGGTTCCTAGGACTTTTGTTTGCAACCCAGACCACATCAGGTCTACCACCAAGGGGTGGCCGGGAGGGTCCATAGAGGAAATATAAAAGTCGAGTAAACAATGGTAACCTTTTTATGTGCTCAGGATCATATGACCAAAACTAGTTGTAACGTGATCCGTAGAATACTTTCGTTTGCCGGGTGGAAACGGACATTCATCATCTGATTGGTCCTCGCGACATATAGTAATACTGTCAATTTCACCATTTTTGTCGCCACTCTATAGGAATGTGTACACTTCCTGCCCTGTCTGTCATAAGATGTTATATCTCCAAACGAGGCAATAAAATGCCAAATCGGCCAACCAAGACGATTTTTCACAGAGCAGTCACGTGACTACTAGTCGACATATTGGCCACACTTTTTGAAGCTTCACTCAATAGCAATGCTCAGTCTACTTATGTTTCACGTCTATGGGAGGGTCCTTAGGACTTGGCGCTCCTGGGTGTTTTGTTGAAACAACGCACCCAACAACCAATTTGGTTACAAATTGGTAATATTTTAATTTTTACCCTTCCCGATTAGAGACCGAAAAATTATTACGATGCCATGTCCCGAGCCACAGGGACATGGCGACTTTGTTAAACACTATCAATGACGAGAAATGGTCTATAATCAAAAGTAATTTTTCAAAGAATTCTTAATCAATTTTAAAAAATCACGTTGAAATTTGTACCTTTCTAGAACATCTTATTGGCTGAAATACAACTCGAAAATTTTTATCAACCGTTGGATCATAGTGGATTGGGTGTATTCTACTCTCTTCTAAATTAGATCATAGAGATATAATATAAGGGGAAATGATGTTTGTCAAATATAAAACACATTTCTTTTTCATGTAGCTTGAATCAGTTCATAAACACGATGATTCAAAGGTAATCTTTACTTCGCAAAACTGATCTGAATTAGCTTGAATCGAAACATTCTTAACATTTTGTCAAACATTAAGGATTAAATAGATACCAAATTGCTTCAAGTAGATGTTTTCATGTAAAGCCAGGCGTACAAAGCAGTATCGCATTCGTGTTTACAAAAGGGTAAGTAGTATTTTCTTAACATGAATATCGCAGATGACCCCTTCGATATCCTCTGTTATAGTTCAATTGATAACAGAATTTGTTTTTACTGTCTTAACTTTTTTTGTTGCTATTTAAGGGCTGTTGTGGAATTACGAGTGCGCAGTGCAGTATATAGAATGAAACAGAATATGCAACTCCATATTTTCCCAAAAAACTTTTAGACATTAATAGAATTACTTCAATTTTTTTGTCCAGCTCGTTGTGAGGAAATTGCTGTGGAAGATCGCCCAGGGATCACTTCGTTAATGCTGTAGCAAAGCATGTTCGGACAGTGCAACTTCAGTCTACCAATAGGTACCAATCATATGACTAATGTTGCACTGCTCTTCATACTACCTTATTGTAAGTTAATTATTGAGTAGTGGGTAGATTCCCCTTAATACTATAAAACATAACAAAAACTATAAATGTATCAAATAGTTTTAAAAAATGTTGATTTTAAAAACTTATTGATAAAACAGAAAATTCTGAAAAATGAACGATTGGCCATTGTCGGTCAGAGTTACGGAGGTCCTGCATAAAAACGAAATTTTCAAGGAAGACAAAACACGGAAGATATAATGAGTATTTCATGCACACTCTAGTGTATTTTATTTTGTTTCCTCCATTGCAGAGTTGTGCTAGAATTTAGGAAAATGTTTTAAAATGGTATTGAAGAATCGGAAAGAAAATTACAATTATAACTATCTATTCAAATATTAGCTAACCAAAGAATATTTTAAAAGAAAGTTTAGACTTTCAATTTCAATTCGATAACTGAAAAAACGTATCAATACAAACGAATATAATGCGTTGAATTCGTGAAAAAAATTATAATAGTAGAGTTGTATAGTTAAAAATAAGAAATAAATTTAATTTCCTTTTAATAAGTAATAAGTTGATGGAAACTAATAGAGATGAAATTAGTGAGTACGATTAAGAAATGAGTGCAACAGGTTCGTCGTCCGATGTATTGATACTTGTAACATGGGATTAGAAACTTGATAAGATTATAGAGGTGATATCTTTCTAAAGGAATGCTGAGTCATATCTCAAAGAACATATAAAAACTATAAACTTTCTAAATATACAAGACGCCTGCTAAGGATGTAATCATTGTGATTCTTTTAAAATTGTGTTTTAAGTTGTAATAAGTGCATGCATAATACATGTAAAGATGAAATGTAAAGATCACATGTAAAGATGAATGTACTCTAAGAGACACTGTTTTCATTAGAAAAGGTATTGTTAAGAAAACTAAAAAAATGTACAGTGATAATTTTTTTTCAATACATGTTAAACGAAACGCATTTGGTGTAAAATGTTTCATATTTTCTATATTCGAAAATTAAAAAATGAAAATTTTGCATTATGTCCAATTAAAACTATTTAAGCTGATTCCATAGCATATTGCAACTCGCTAGTGAATTGTACTCGAAGATTTGTTGCATTTTATAATCAACATATTTCTCTTTCATAGGTTATATTAATCTTTAAAAATGTTAACCTTAAATTTAATTATCTTAATCTATAATACTATAATCTTACTATAATACTACTATATACTATACTATAATACTACTATATACTATACTATAATACTACTATATACTATACTATAATACTACTATATACTATACTATAATACTACTATATACTATACTATAATACTACTATATACTATACTATAATACTACTATATACTATACTATAATACTACTATATACTATACTATAATACTACTATATACTATACTATAATCTATAATACTAAAATGCTACAAGTATGTAAATTTGGAACTAATAATTCATTGTGGGAAGCTTACAAAATGGAATTTCGTACTTAGAATTGAAACATGGATGAAACAATTAATTTTATTTTACTTTTTAGAATTTGTGTCGTTGGTAAAAACATGAGTAGAAGACTTCAGTCCATGTGTTTTACGGATCTAGAAACTCATTATTGAATTTTCAAATTTTCCTACATTCGTAGTTGATTGCAGTTTAGGATACTTTTCAACCTAAATTGTGATACACGGTGCTAGTTGGAAGAATTTCTTTCACAAATGTAACTCATGTTAAAGGAAGTGTTACGTAAAAGGACTACAAAAGGCTGTATACTTAAAGTTACGTTGTTCTCTGGTCTATAATAATTGTATATTATTTTTCGTTTAAATGTCAAAATAATTACTGACTTATTTGTATCTAATGCCAAGACGCTTTTTAAATTTGGTACTGCAGTTTACACAAAATGAGCTGAATATTTTATAATTGAACCGCTTGATTTTAAAAGGGAGCTTCTGACAATTTTGAACTTTTACAGGAGAGAAAAAAAAAACAATGGACTATAAATAGCATCCAAATTAGGGTCCAAGATACCTCTAATGTATTTTACAGTAAAAAATGAACCTATTGACGAGTGACAAAAAGTATTAAAATTATTTACTTTGGCAAGTATTCAAATTTAAATTTTGTAGAAGTCCCCTTTAACATCAAACAGTTTAAACCTTACGGAATTTCATGGAAAAAATGATGATAAAGCCAGGAATATCAATAAAAATCAAACAAAATTCAAAATGTATTTATTTGCAAGTAAATTCAAATTAAAAAATCAAATAAAATAAAATACAATTCAAAGGTTATTCGTTTTTAAGTAAAACTCAGATTTAAAAACAAAAAAAAATGAATGATAAAAAAGTGGTAATAATGAATTTTAGTCCTCTACTTGAGGGTCACGAAGATTCGCGTGGGTAGGTTTGGATCTTTTGCCAAAAGGGCAGGTGTTCTTTCGGTGTTTCTCAAACGAAATTTATGCTCCGTAATTCCATTAATGTAGGTTCTTGCAAATAGCACTCGGGAGTTAGAGCTGGTACACTTGAAATGATGAAACGTGGAAATCTTAAACGCCAATTTTTGTTCTTTTGGCACAATATTGCCATACGAGGCGTCGCTCAAGCATTTTTTCTTGTAATAAGTAGGATACCAGTCAATGAAATTATTCACGTTTCTGTGGATTTTTTCTATGACAGTAAATTTCCCAGATATGTTAGATGCTGTTTTAATAACATTAATGTACTCATCCAATGTGTACAGCCTGTCATGCTTCCTCAACACTTTTTTTATGATGGCAAAATCTCTATCACAAGGCATAAAAGAGTGGCCTCGTAAGGGAGAGCATATCTCGACCGATTCGAACTTTCAAAGCTCAATCAAAGCCATCATTAGGCGTATTAGGGCTTGGTTTTTATTCTGGCCCGTACAATTATCACCAAAAATTACAAGCCTTTCGATGTCTGGAGGCATTATCGTGTTGATATAGTGATTAAGGTAAACGTCATTAGCCCCTTTACCTCCCTCTCCTTCGTGGTACACGTAGCAAGTCATTTTCCAGTTTTTATGTTGTGGATTCCGAAAGTGTTGACGTTAATTGCTTGAAATAATACAAATTCTGCACTGGTATAATTAGCAAAGACACTTGGACATGAAATCACCAAGCAGATAGCAGGTAGCGTTTTGTCGTCTAATCCTTTTGCTTCTTTGAAGACATAAAAATTTCGGCTTCGCCTTTGGCGAACCATTAGTCATCCACAGCTGCCTTCTTCGCACTTTCGCACAAAACATTGCTCTTAATTTTGATTTGTAGTTCCTCACACGTGGTTCTGCGGTTGCCCGAACTTCAAATCAAAATTTTCCTTGAAATAAACTAAATAGCTCGAATTTAACACCTTGCGCATGGGGAATTGCCTCTTGAAGAGATCGAACATGATTTTGACGTTTAGTGAAGTGCTCAGATAATGATATTCCTTGGTAGTGTAATGAGAAATTTTATAAGGAAAGGAAGAGATATGATCGTTCATATCCGCTACCACATTAGCTGGAAGAGCATAGATTACGTTTGCCCCTCATGTCTCGTGGGACTTCATTATTAAGCTTTAATGATTCTCTCCGACCTTTTTTTGGTAATACCATAGACAACCATAAACCCTTTCTTGCACACAATATCTTTTTTCAATCCGTGAGAAAGAAAATACTTGGCAGAAACTGCCTTTGGGAGCTTATGAATTTCAGCATCCAGTGTTCTTTTCGGAGCTGAAATTTCACAGCTTCTCTGGAAGAACAAATCTTGCTCATCTTTTGATATGAACTCAGAAAAAAAACTAAGCATACCTGCTTTTTCTTCTAATGTCCACCCATCGAGACACTTATTGTTATTGCACTTGGAACAGAAGAATGTTTCATTTTTTACACTCTGATTTTACACTCTAATAAACTCACTTGATGATTGAATCCGCTTGGGATAACAATTTTTTGCTACTTACAAGTTGTAGCGACGACCTAGGCTTGGACAAGAGCTCCTTTTCTGTTCACGAAAGCCTTTCCAGAAAGCCTGGCCTTTTTCTCAACATTCCGAGGATACAAATGAGAATTTACAAATCCTTATTTCGCTTCTTTGCAGGAATTCCGTCCGCATTAGAATCACTTTCACTCGAACTCAAAGACATTGAACTCGAATAGTTTTTCAACAAAAAAATAGGTAATAAACAGTTCCCACAGGAATGAAGAAACACGACTGATAACGTTGGGGAAAGCGAAAGTGTGAAACCGCCACGCACTCTATCGAAATTGATGTTAAAAGGGATCTTCTGCGCAAAAATCATCTTTCTAACATCATACGGAAACTTTGCTGCCCTACTAAAACGTGGCTGTGAATGGAAGAAGTCCCGGTTTAACACCAAACGATGTATCTGCCGTCATCAAATCGAAAACGAAAAAAAAATTTCTGCAAGACTGCAGAAGTCCCCTTTTAAAATCAAGCGATTCAATTGTACCCAGTTTACAATTTTTTCATCAGAGAGATGCTCAGATCCTATGTCATGATTGTCTCCCTTCATGTTCATTAGATGTCATCCCACTGAACTAATTTGTAATTTTTGTATATTTTTATTCTGCGTTTAAAATTAAAATATTTGCTTTTCTTTTTCTTTTGTTCTAGAAAGGTTTGCCGTACAGAGCTTTTTTAAAGTTTTTTTTCCCGCTGCAAAAAAGAAAAATAAACTTGGAAATTCACCACTCTTAAATTTGTCGCTTCAGGTCGCAGTCCACAGAAATTCCGCACTGATCACAGTTCTAACGGTAGCATTTATATGTGTTCTCATCACGGATCTTATTTTTATTGCACCAGAGCCTTGTACATCAGTTCACAAGTGTCGAAAACGCGCAAGTGGAAAATGTTTCACACATTTTTGGCAAGTTTATTCATTCCAATTGTAAAAGTTGTAATTTGAAAGCTTTACCCAATAATTGGAAAGCCACTCCACTTTTTCATTTAAAATTTCTCTGCTGCTGCCATCTAGTGAAAATCTCTACACCTACAAATATTTCAAAGCATTTATTCCAGTCTTGCGGTATTCAGCTCCATATACTTATTTTTTTGTGGGGCCATCCTTCAACTAATATCATCGTCTGGACAAAGGGGCATAAAATAGTAGACAATTTCAACAGTTTTAAATTTTTATCACAAATAAAAGGTCACACTGATCGTATCTTGTTCGTGTAATAGGACAATAAACTTCCAGTCTCCACGGTTAGCAGAAATATATTTTCGTAAGAACAATTGCTAATTGTTTGCTTATTTTTAAAATCTGGCGAGTAGAATCGTATTAACAATTTGCACTTTCATCTGAAAGTTAATAAATTCCAGCATTTAAGATTTTTGGATTGAACTTAAAACACGTGGTCAATTACTTTCCCGTGATCAGGAACTATCTGCTACATGTTTATCAAAACTATCAGGAACTATCTGTTGCATGTTATCTACATGGTTATCAAAAAAGTATCAGGTACATTGTTTCGGTCAAAATTTTGTGTAACTGATCAGAATTGAATTTTCTAACCGTATGTTTAAAACCCCACAGCGGATATTCTCTTCCAGAATTTGTAAATAATTATCTATTTTTAGTCGTGTTTGATGAGTGAGGATGAGGGAGAGAAGTCAAATGAAGACGAAAAATTTTATATGGTGCACGCAAGATTGCTCAAAACTTGAGATAGACAAAAGGTTGCAGCTCTCTATATTTTAAGTTTTCAAAGTAAAAATATAAATAAAATCAATCGCGTTTCATCACTTAAATGGAAGTTATTATGATACAGCAATGGTAGTTTAAAGATGCAGCACATTTAAAAATAGACGGATATTAGATTAATTTTGATTGAGATACTACTTGTATGAGTTGAACTCATGTCCTGTCATTATTTAAGTCATTAAACCTATAATGATTTAATCCGCACTCAATTCTCGGGTCCCTTGTTATTTTGTCCTTCATAAAGCACAGCTCCATGAAAAGCATTTTCTGTCAAGTTAAATGTAGATGGCTGTAGGGTTTCAGCTGCAAAATGTGTTTCCTGTACTTCTCTTGGTTTGTTTTTCTAATTCAATTTCAGAATTTCGCCAATAAAAATTCCAAAAAATGAATTCCGAATTGATACATGAGAGTTGATGGTTAATGCCAATTAGATTAAATGCCAAACGACGCCAAAACGTCCATACATCACAGTTTAAGGTAATCCTGATATGTATTTTGGGTAGGTAGGTATGGTATTTTAATTAACGTCACACTGGAGCAACACAACGGGCTATTGGTGACGGTCCGGGATCATTCCCAAAAGGAAAGATCCGAGGACAACACCACTTAATTTTGATCCACGGTCAGATGACGAGGCAACACCTGAGCTGGCACCCCACTCTTCAAACTTCCACACCACGTCAACGTGATGTATTTTGGGAGAGCTTTTGAGTAGTGGATGTAAAATCCTCGCTACATATCTAGCGTGTTTGGCAAAACAGTACTATGTCAAAAATTGTTCGTTTATTTTTTATTTACACTGAAAAACTTTTTCATACCGCTTCAGAATGTAATGATTGATTACACTTCATTTTCCTACGTGTGTTTTTGAATTCTAGAATCGGGTAATAAATCATTGTTAAGTGAGGAACATTCTTCGAAAAATTTCTACCTCCCAAAAACTTGGGCAGCGGTAGCCCAGTTGGAAGAGTAACGGGTTAGCAACCAGAGGGGTGTGAGTTCGAGATGTACAGGACCATAGAGGAGAGATGAAAGTAGAGTGAGCTATGGCAACCTTTTTATGTCCCAATGATCATGTGACCAAAAACAGTAGTCAAGTGATCCTTAGACTCTTCTCTCCAACGCGCATATAGTTTGCGCAGTCCTTCCATAGCAAATGTATTGAAAGTGAAAGCTAACATGGTTCTACGGTGCTGTGTATATGGATGTAATTCCAAATTTATTAAAGGTGGAACATTACATTTATTAAAGGTGAGCGATTTACGGGTATTTTACATTTGTTTTTGTGTTTTTCAGTATTTGCTAATATGACAAAAATAGATGTTCTAACTTTGGAACTCTGAAAACAACCTGCTGACATTTCCCGTTCTATAAAAATGATTTCATTGATTTGCAATCAATATAAATAATGCTTACAATAAAGTAACTGATGTTCGAGTGTGTTTACTATTGTAAATTGTAAATCTATAAGGGCTTAAAATATTAAAAATAATAAACTGAACTTTAAAAACTCGTGTGAAATCGTTCTCTGCCTTGGCGATGATTTTTTTTGGCGCCAACTAGGAGCACTATATTCTTTTTGTCTTACACGATAAAAATGTTATGAATTGAAAACATAAACTTAAGTACATCATTTAAATTGTTATTTCTTGCTGAACAAAATTGTTTTGTATCCACCTATTTGTAGAATTACATAAGAATAATAATTAAAATAAAAGATAAATTTTGAAACTTTTAAGAATTATAAATTAAGTTAAATTAATTTGTTAAAAATTGGATTAAATCATTTGATAAATCGTATTATAAATGCCCACATTTATCCGCTTTAGGGAACCTTTTTGTTCATGTTTTAAATGTATGTAAAACCTTTCATTATAAGATTGCATTTGACAAAAGAGCTTTTCTTTCAAATAATTTCCCTTGAACCTATTACTTTCTACTGGAGTGGCGAAAAACAAATTGCCGTTTTCTTATGGAAAACAAAAACAGTGCTTGAACGGAAATTTAAATACTGTACTTGTTTTGGCATATTTTTAATTCTTGTTAATGAAACATACAATATAGCAAATTGGGAAAGCAAAAAATTAGAGAACGAAATGAAACTTCTATTGTACTAATTCCAAACAATTCCGCGTAGCTGGAAAAGTTCCTTTTTAAAGACATCTGCTTGACACCCTGATTTTCTTTGCTTAGTGTTTAAATAAACCTAATATTAAAATGTAATTATTTTCCACTTTTAAACCAGACTCATCTTTCTTCCTTAGATGCTTTAATCTTGAGATAAATAATATTGAATTTTAGGTTGTTTCGAACAATATTTGTGAACATTTCAATGTTTATATCGTTCTTTAACTCGATAAATAAGCTTGATAGTGAAAAAAAAACACATTCCACAGCTAAATGAAATCCTTCACTCTTTTGTTTTCTACCTAAAAGGGGACACTTTTTAATTTTTTTCTAAGTAAAATATTTGAGCGAATTAAATGCATTTGTGAAAATTTATACACATAAAACATGCTCCTCAATCGAGCGAAACATTTATTTTCTACAATTTTTTTAAACTGAAAAAAAACTATTCTTTTAAAATCATTAAATTTGTGATAACTTAAAACTCTTTAGGTATTGTCCTTCAAATTATAAACATAATTTTGTATATATAATTTTTAGAATTATAAGTAAAACAACTTATACTTGTAAAGATATATATCTGCTAAAAATTCATTTATTCAGTTCTTATGTATCTAAAAATATTATTTTATTCCATTTATTACAATAGCTTTCCCAAAGATGAAGAAAGAAGATGGCTAGTAAATGGCTACATGTTTCTATGAGTTTTATTCAGTGGATTTAAAATGTGATGAATCTGACAATAAATTTTATAAGTTTACTGTTTCCTATTTATCTTTCGTATTTATAAAATTTCACACACAATAAGTAATACAAATTAATATTAAAAATCCTGCATTTTTGCACACATTTAAGATCATAAAAATTGTCAAGAGTTATTTACATGATCAATTTCATAAATTTAAAATCCAGATCTAGATACACGGTTGTGACTTATTTAGTTTTTGAACCAGAAATTTAAAATTGGGCAAAATATCTAACATTTTCAAGTATATGGTTCCATCTTATAAAGATTATCTATATAACTTTTCATGTTAATAATACTTTTATGCGTAAGTGTCCTAAAATAAATTCGCGTTTACGAAAACATAAGCAATTAATGATTCATAATATAAATGAAACCTTTCAGTGGTGACCCGGACTTGATTTGGGCACTCAACTTGATTTGTTTTCACTATTTTTATTTTATGCGTCAGTAAAATATTTATTGAAGCAGTCATTTCAAAACAATTTTTTAAAAATTTATTTTTCAATTTATTCCAACTTGTGTTAACCTCATGAAATTTAAACAAGGAAGTTTGAATTATTTTCTGCTATTAAACCTTTAAGATAATGTCCCCAACACCTAATACAGGTTAAAGAAAAATACATAACATATTGAATTAATTAAAGAACGTCAGGTTTAGGACAATTATCTTATACAAAATTTTAATTAGTGACGAAATACTTGTGAACATCCCCTACCCCCTTTAACATGTGTTCTTAATATACAATAGCAAAGGCAACAGTCGAGCGATAAATCAAACCGGTACAACTGGGCCGATCTCAACTGCGGACCTGGTAAACCTGTGCGGAGGACCATATCTGAACTGTAGACTGGTTAAATTGACTGGAGGGCCGGGTCTGATAAAAATATTTGGAGGACTGTATCTGGATTGCGGGCTAGGTAAAATTGTCCTGAGGGATCTGGATAGCGGGAAGGCTAAACCTTTTGGGTATATCTGTCCTGCTGTCCTAATAAAAACATTTGGATCACCGTATATGGAATGTGGGCCGGGCAAACCTGTCCGAAGAGTCGTATCTGAACTACGGTCCTGATAAAAATTTGGAGGGCCGTATCGGGTATGCACGCCGGGTTCAGGTCTGCATACCAGAAACCGGGTCCAAATCTGTCCGCAAGACCGTATCTGAACTGCGGTTGGTTAAACTGATCTAGAGGGCCCGGTCTGGTCTACGGGCCTGATAAAAATATTTGGACTATATCTGGACTCCGGGCCTGAGATCAATCTATTCACTACAACCTATTTATCTTGCGCGTGCGTTTTTTTGTATATGTGCTATTTAAACTTGAATAAGTACTTCAGCTAATTATATAACGACTCAAATAGCTAAAAACATTTAAAAGTAACAAAATTCAAAGAATATTCAGTAGTTTTTATATTGGCATTGCTAACAATGTTAAAATGTAACTCAAATTCAAGAAACATTCAGTATTAGACACATTCGCATCGTTAACTTTTAATAAAAAAATGTTATGTCGCCAAGAAGAGCAATAAGAAGCCAAATCAATCAACCAATCTGAATTTTCGCGTAGCAGTCATGTGACTACTAGCCACATGTTGGTCCCACTATTTAAAACTCTTCTCAATAGCGATGCTCAGTCTACTTATATTTCACGTCTATGTACAGGCCGGAACAGCCAAGGAACGTCGTGTATTCAGGGGCTGGTGCATGTTGAATCTGTCGTGGCCTCAAATGTCTGGTGTGGAAGTTTGGAGAGTAGGGTGCCAGCTCAGGTGTTCTCGTCATCTGACCGTGGTTCAAAATTATTAAGCGTTGTCCTTGAATCTTTTCCTTCGGGATTGAACCATTTATTAGCTCAGGTGTTGCTCTCATCATCAGACCGTGGTTCATTCAGGCGTGGTCCTTCGGGATCAATTCTAGACTGTTGCCAATACCCTGTTATATTGATCCAGTACGACGTCAATTAACTACCTACCTACCTACTCTCAATAAGAGGTAAATATCTCAACTTCCAGAGCAAAAGCCTCCATTACTTACCTCGTGCTAAACACAAATTCTTTTGGACATTCGTTTGTCGATTTTATACACACGTGGTTTCCATCTCGCACTGTTTTCGAAAAGATCTTTCTTCGTTCTCAAAGCAAAAAGATCAAAATGGTTCGCAAAAAACTAGATAATAGAATTCGTGTTTTGATTGAAAATTGTGTTACATTACACCACCGATCCCTATTTGTCGTGGTTGGTGAAAAGGGACGTGACTCGGTAAGTAAATATAGTGGTATTTCTTTGTTTACTTTCCCCCGAGATTTTTTTAATGCTGTAAAATGTACTTGCTCATATTCACTCTCGATCTTTACACCAGGCTTTTTTTATTTGGTTGATGTGTATTATAAATGAACGTTTCACTTTTGGTAAGATGCCCGGTTTGACGATCAAAAGAGTTGTCTTTGTGCCGAGGAATTTTTATTTGTATTTGACTTTAATTTAAGAAGCATAACTTGGCCAACAAATTGTTGCAGCAAAGCTAACATCCTTTTTGTTTTTCTCATCCTTATGGAGTTTATCATTTAGTGGAGGAATAGTAATTTTCATAAGGGCAAACAAATAAATGTACTTGCTGATATTACTTATTGCATTTTATGGCAAATTCCAATTGATCAGTGTATTGTGACGAGAACTACAAATTATCTATAGTGGTAACCCAGGTTCACTCAATCGTGTTGGTGTATGCATGTCTTGAGATTTTTAATATGTACAGATGTATTTGGAAATGTAAGAACTTGTTTTCTGAGATTAATGCGCAAGTCCAACAATTTACACTTCTTTGAATTTACAATTACCAACATCAACAGGGATGCACCCATGATTTATTGATTCCTTTGGGGGTAACACTTTATTTTTTGTAAGAGGTTGTAATTTCAAGTTAAAACATTGAGCCTAGCAAACCACAAATGTAAGTGGTCATTATTTTTAAATGTATTTTGAAGTTTCCAAACATGCTACGAAACATTTTAGAATTACTTTACTCCAAAAAATAACAGCTGCCTTGAAGCCAAATGGGTAGCCCAACTCTGTACTTGGTAAACAGGTGTAGAATATTTTCAAATCGGTTTTATTCTTTTATTGAGTCTTTGTAAAGAAGTGATAGAACACTTTTATAAATGGGAAAAACATTAATTGAAGCCTAAAAAATGTCAAAAGTGTCTTCATGCATGACTTTGAATAACAAATAAACTAAGTAAGGTATTTTTACTTTTTCCAAGTATAGAAGTTGTTTAAGCCTCTTATAGGTGTATCCAAGTGCATAAACATCTCTAGGCCTAGTATTTTACAGTTTTCTCACAACCTCATGAAAAAAAGCCGCCGACTAATCAATGGTTTCAACCTTCAAATACACTACATCCTTCCAGTGTGGATTCAAATCCTCATTCACCCAATTTGAAATTGATAAAAAATTTTCCTCTTAATTATGTTCTAAATACTTGTGATGTATCTATATGTGTTATTCACCCCATCACTTACAGTACATAATCTATACTTTTTAGATTCCTATTTTGCATGAAATGCTTTCAAAAGCTGAAGTGAAAGCACGACCTACTGTGTTATGGTGCTACAAGAAGGATCTAGGTTTCTCATCGTATGGCTTATTTTCCTTATATTTTAATAAAATTTTAATTACTGTATTTTTAATAAATGCAAGACATAAGGATCCAAATTTTTTTGTTTTATTGCATACATTTTTACAAACATGTTCAAAAATGGCTTTTTTAATGCATTTTTAAAATAAAAGATTAACATTATCTTTAAAATTTGTTCCTGAAAGAGCACATATTACTCTAATTAAAAGTTTCCTTTATCTTGAGTTCAAATGGATAAATTTTAAAAATTATATCTTTATTGGTATTGGTCTGCGAATGAAATGTACAATGAGAAATAGCTTTGGGAATGACTTCCATACAGCTAAAAGTAATTAAAGCTTCCGGCATCTTACGTCACAGAGCTACTATAAATAACTCACTGGTGTGAAGTACAATTTCCAGATTTAATTTTTTTTGGGCGTAAGGTGCTTCCAAATTTGACATGGGAAACTCAGATTTGAGTCATCTTCCTTTATGAATTTAAACTGAGACATTCTGCTGCAGTTGCTGCTCGAAACATTAACACAGCATTCGGAGAGAATACAGCCAATGAACGAACCATTCAGTGATAGTTTGAGAAGTTGCAAAGTGGAGATATGAACCTGAAAAATGAACCATGTGGTCACTGAGGAGTTGCAGTTTCTGACGATGTTCTGCTAAGTGTGGTTGAAGCTGGACTGTGGAAAACATGTTGTGTGATAGCGACTGAGCTAGGTGTCCACCACACTACAATTATTCGCCATCTGGCTGCACTGGGTAAGGTAAAAAACAAGGATTCATGGGTGCCTCATGAATTGACAATTGCTGACAAGATGAGACATTTGGAAGTCTGCATCCCTCCTTTCCAGAATGGAAGAACTTTTATTACAGGGAATCGTTACCTGCGATGAGAAATGGGTCCTTTATGACAATTGGAAACGATCTGCACAATGGTTGAATAAAGCACAGCTTCCTGGACACTATCCCAAGCCATCCTTACATCCTAGGAAGGTTATGCTTCTTGTATTGTGGTCTACAGCTGGAATAATTCATCACAGTTTCCTGCCAAGTGGCCAAACCATCACTTCAGAATGATATTGTGATGAATTATGACAGATGCACCAGAAATTTATGGTGAAATAACTGGCTTTGGTAAATGGGCATGGCTTTCTCCTCTTGCAAGATAATGCCTGTCCTCATGTCGCACAACGGACAATACTGACACTACGTGAGTTGGGCTATGAAACGATGCCTCATCCCCCTATTCCCCTGACTTGTCACCTACAGATTTTCATCTGTTTCGTCACCTGAATCGCTTTCTGTCTAGCAAGCGGTTCACTGTGCAGTTGATGACTTCGTCATATCCCAGCCACAAGACTTTTTTCGTTCCAGGATCATGGCCTTGTCAGACAAGTGGTAACAATGTATTAATTCAGAGGGAGATTATTTCGAGTATGTCAGGTACTGTATTTTTCAGTTATCGCCATTCAAGTGTGATAGTCATTTTCCTGACATTTCATTCGCACCGACCCAATACTTAGATGCCCTGCAAGGAATAGCTGACTCAATTTCAATACATTAATTCTAATTGTCTCTACAATCTTAAATATAATTTGTAATTACCCAGTAATATTTTAATTTTAAATTTTAACACCATTAATGGAACCAATAAGTGCAGTCTGCCTCACCTTATATTTGATTGCCTCATACCACCTATTAGAAAAAATAGTGACCTATGTACTATTTTTACCCACTATTAAAAGCAGTTTGTACTCAATGTCTTATTATCTCTTACAAAACTATTTTTAATCAGGCTTGTTATTGGTATGAAATTCATATTATTAGTATTTAGAGTAGTTGATAAAGAAAATCTAAAAATAGGGGACATGGTTTTGATAAGGGAAGAAAATCTCCCACCATATAAATGGTTATTGGGACAAATAATAGCCATGTACCTCGAAATAATCAGTGATTTAACTTCACAAGCTCTAATAAATATACTGAAAAGATTTATTTTGAGAAGGGGAAAATGCCATAAAATATTCTCGGATAATGGGACAAACATGGTAGGGGCTAATAGAGAACTTAGAGCCCTATTTAGATTTGTTCAAGAAAAAGAAATATAGGTGATACACAGTGGGATTGCCATTTTGTAAAGATTGCAAACAAGTTTTTAAATAAAAATAATTATATTTTGTATAAATTTTGGAGTTTAAAAGTATAAAGTAGTTATAATGCATGCATATAATTTAGAGTTGGACTTTGGAGGAATTCACCTAATTGTACTCTGTAATTCTAGACCAATGAATAGTAAACATTTAGACATGTGCACTTAATTGTTTTAATTGTGTTGCTAAGAGATATTGGGAAGCAAGAAGGCAAGAATCGTCAAATGTCTAAATATGTAGTAAGTCCTCATTATATCACACTTTTCCACTTGTTCCAATGAAATTTAATTTTGGTTTATGAAGAGAAGTGAAAATCTTAATCTGGTTTTTTTTAGAATTAGAAGCTCAAAAGTATCTTATCTCAACAGCAATCTTTAACTGAAGTAGATCCATGCCAAATTAGCTCTTGTAGCAAAAAATGACCCTAGGGCGACAAACCAAATCTAATCTGGATGGGTAAAAAAATTTGGGTATCTCAAAAGTATGAATGAAAAGGAATTTCTGTTTTTAAACATATTGTGTGAACAGCATTTTGTATTTAAAACAGTTGTCATTGATTTTGTTTAATTTGTAATTTTACATACTTTTAAATAAAACATTTATAATTTAATGCATAATTTGTCTTTTTATTTCTAATAAGCAAGTTTTCTTCGCAGCCTTTACTCTATCACCCCCTCAGTATATCATGCTTATTTCTTGTCCCATAGGATATAGGGGGTTAATGTATTACCATTTACTCTTTATTTTAGGAATAGTAAAATAAAAATATAAAGATCACATTGCCCTTAGTCATTCATGAACTTTGACAAAATTTGTTTTTATTCCTTTTTTAAGCTTTTCCAAGCCCTTAAAAATATTGCTATGATTCTGTTTTGCTATATTTTAAGTGGAATTTATGAAAATTTGAATCGATTTAATTTTTTTAGCCACAAGAAAAAACAGAAAAGGCTGAAGAAAGCCGCTGCAGCTCAAAATAAACAATATTTGGATGAAAATGATTCCATTGAGTATTTCATAGCATCAACAAATATAAGATATTGTTATTATAGGTATTGTATTTTGTTTTACTTGATTTTATTTTACTGAGCATTTTGAAGCATTGGGCTTATAGAAATGGAATTATTTTACATTTTTTGGATATGACCTTTTATTTGATTATTGGAACATTTCTTTTCCATTTTATCTTTTGCATTCCCTTTCTATAGTTTTCTTGTAACAATTTGATTTAAGTTGCCTTGGTAAATACACAGGAATATGAAGAATAAACAACTTTATTTTAATGTTAGGAAACAATATTTTACAGTAATTTCATATTATAAATATTATGAAAGAAATTACTGTTTTAGAATTTTCTTCATATTATGAAATTTACACATGTTTCACATATTTTATAATTTTGAATTATATTTTATTTGTGAATTTTAGTGAAACCCATTCCATCATGGGTCAGACTTTCGGGATGGCAATTCTTCAAGATTTTGAAGCTCTCACCCCTAATTTACTTGCTCGGACCATTGAGACTGTTGAAGGTGGGGGAATGATCCTTATTTTATTACAGTCAATTACATCTATCAAACAGCTGTATACAATGTCGATGGTATGATATATATTTAAAATTCTTTATGTGTATATAGTATTTTAAAACATTAAAATGAAATCTGGTATTGTTTTGACTGATTAGCTACAGAAATGATTTAATTTGGTTTTTGTTAGAAAGTGAGTCTTCCATGAATGACTACAACCAAGCTCAATTACAAAGATAAAAAATGTTTTGCAGAACAATGAAGTTTTTCCGATTGTTGATTAATTGCATAGTTCAGCCAACAGTTTTCAGTCTTTTCAGAAACACCCATTACAAATTTCTGCTATGACTTCCCATTGTAATATTCTCTAGAATTCTCAGAGAATATGTATATGGGATCCACTGGTAGAGGTCAGTAAATCAAATTCCACATTGATGAAACTTATTCACAAAGACTTCAAAATGCTCAAAAGAGAGCTTATCCGCTTTCTGTTCGAATTTGGAAAATCTACCTTAATATGGAAAAATGATTACAATTAATTAAATACTCATGGCATTGAATTATGTTTATAATATTTACATTTGATACATTCTCATCCTCTCGTGGAAAGTTGGTATTCCTTTTTACAAAGAATAATGTCTCTTGTTTAAGGAAAAATTCTGATCTCCATGTATGCATGTTGCTGTAATGGTGTAACTTATCCTTTAAACAAAATCTCTTCCCATGTGTTGTAGCTCGTGCAAAAATACAAAACTTTAGTAGACTAATTATTTATTGACATTGATTCAATTTGCTGACTACCTTAAGTACACATAGAATTATTGTTCTATTCTAAATATAAAAAGGGTGGTTCCTGGAAAGAAATGCTGGCAATATACTATTGCGTCAGATACTAACTGAGAAGTTGGCAGCATTTTGGTGCTTGCCAGATGCATGAAAAGTTATGCCAATTAAAGAGTGGCACTAACAACTGTCACATATGCATGGCACAATACACACAAAAACTCAAAATTGCTGTCTAATCTTCAGTTTAAGTGTAATTTTTATGTATCCTCTTCAATTCCATGGATATTTTTCACTTTTCTCAAATATTTCTGTAGGATGTGCATGCACGTTACAGAACAGAAGCTCATCAAAACATTGTGTGTCGTTTCAACGAACGCTTTATTCTGTCGTTGACCAAGTCTTCAAATTGTTTATTTCTGGATGATAAATTAAACATTTTGCCCTTAAAGTCAAATGCTCTTAACATCAAACCTGTACCAGGCAAATCTTGGGTAAGAAATTTTATTTATTTTCCAAAGTTTAAAACACTTGCAATATATTTATCTACAAACTTAAATGTTTTGGGAAAACCAAAATATATTTCAGTAACACTGATTAGTATCTATAAATGTTGTATTTTAAGTGATTTTGAAAGTTATAAGATTTCCCAATTTTTGATTTCAGCAGTTATATCATTTCATTTAATGATACATTGAAAGTTCTATTTTATAATTTAAAGAATGTTCTGGAGCTCAAAAGTCTTGCATTTCTAGTTTTGCTTTTGAAAATAAGTCATTTAATGTTATAAAGTACTAAAGTATATATGGCCAAAGAAAACAAACAGACAATTTTAAGTAGACATATAGTATACTGCCTGGTAAATTGGTATTTGAATCACACGATTTTGAGCAAATCTATTATTAGATTAACAATTTTAGATTAGATGTATTTTGTCACCTTTAGCCAGATTCTGGCTCTGAGTGTATCATTTTTGACAGAAGCAATAGCAGTGATTATGAGTTAGTGAAATTACCTATGGTGATCACCATATCTAATTTTGCATATAGCAGCCCTTTCCTCTGGCAAGCACTACCTTACCAGAAGTGGGCTTCCCAAGGTCATCTACCTTTTCACCAGAGCTGTGCTATAAATGGTTTAGTAATACAATAGTTTTTGGATAACTGATTTTATGTGCAAAACATTTTTATTTAGATGTTGAATTATAAACTTAAGGTGTATGTACACTAGAAATCACAAAAATTTACCAGAATATTGATTTTGTTTTTATTGCTTGAAAAGATTTCCCAATTTCTTAGCTTTTGAAAGATGCCAAGATCTTGTAAATATTCGGAATACTTTTCTAGTTTTTTTGTCAGATACTGTCACCAGTACAAACATGTTTCCAAAGCTTTAAACTCACTTTCTGGACTATTTTTGCAATATGATGCTTTGTTCAAACAGTGATAACTCAACAGTGAATTGATGTATTATAATTATTTTGTATCATTATAATCTATAATACAGTGGATGTTTTGAACCTCAATCAGAGTTATTAGTTAAGAAATTAATTTTTAATTGATTCTTAAATATTAAAATTCCTGAAAAAATCTTGATATTTTAGACTTGTTGAAAACAATTGTAAAAAAATAAGCTATTTCTACTAGCATCTTAATGGAGGGTCAAAACATGGAGAATAATATTAGGAATAATTTCCAACAGGAATTGTTTTTCTGAACACATTAGAATTTGAGGTTTCACTTTTAAAAACATTCTAATTAGATAATTATATATAAATTAGATAATTAATTATTAGCTTAATCTAGTTTTTTTCTCTCTGAAATGTTTTTAAGCATAAGCCAATGAATTGTTGGAAAAAAATGGATTTTTAAAGTCAAATTTTTAAAAAATCTTCTAGTGTGTACATATGCCTTAACTATTCTTTTTATTTTTTGTTAACCTAAATTATAATGTATTATGTAGAATCCACAAAATAAGCTGCTTTTCAAACATAAACTCCCAGTTTCCTGTTCCTCTCCCTCTCTTTGAATTCCATGTTTTAATTTTGACAGAAGGTAAGCTGCAGCTTCACGGAAACCTGTTTACCCCTCCATAGTTATTTTGTTAATATGAAAAAGAAATTATATAATGCAGTATCTGGTCTTTTTAAAAATAAAATTCAGGACTGTTGACTTATACTGAAAGGAAAGCAAAAGTAAATTCATTACTCTTTATGAGACCTTGGAAAATTAAAAAAAATAGTATTATCAATATTTATTCAAAAGTTTTTAGAAATAAATGCGAATCTTTAAATGTGTCTTACCCTTTTTCTTTCTACAAAATATTTTTCTTCAGGATGGTCCTAAAACACCTGAGGAGGAGAAACTTATAGAACTGAAAACATCTTTAGATAGCTCCCAGCTTACAAATGTGCTTGTTAAAAAATGTAAAACTCTGGATCAAGCTGAAGCTGTCATAAAATTCATTGATTCGTTATCCGAAATGACACTTCGAAGCACTGTCACTTTAACAGCCGCAAGAGGACGGGGGAAATCAGCTGCTTTAGGCCTTGCTGTAGCTGCTGCCATTGCATACAAGTATCCTAACATTGCTGTCACTTCACCACATCCTGAAAACTTGAAGACTTTTTTTAGATTCGTACTTGAAGGCTTAGATGCTCTGGGTTATGAGGTATGGTTTATTATTTCTTAGAACAAGTAAAATTTCTCTAGTGATTATTCACCAATTAAATTATGCTATGTCTTAATGGGTGAAACTAATTTAATGTGCTAATTTGGTTTTTTGTCCGATGAATTAACTTGGTTTTCTCTAAGGGACTAATTAAGTTTTTTGCTTGAGGAACTTAGTTTTACATTTGACGGACTAATTAGTTTTTCTTTCTGATGGACTAATTTGATTTCAAATTTGGATTTTTATATTTATTTCTATAAATTTAAATTATTGTGGATTTTTATTTATGCTTTGTGGGGCAAACTAAGGTAGGTAACACAAGGTATTTTGAGAAGTGCGACCTGGGTCATTTGATCTGGTGAGTGAATGCCTTTCTATTGCTCCTGTCACTCAATGTAGTGCTGCTTATCAAATTTTGTGCAATGGTTGCCCAATCGTGATTTATTAGTCGCTCCACTTCGCCAACCTATTTTCTTAGGTAGATGACACACAAGGCCACTTGAGCAGTGCGACCCAAGTTTCCTTTATCTTCTTGACAGGGAAAAACAGTTTGAACTGCTCGATAGGTACTTTAATTAATGTCACACTGGAGCAACATAAACCGGCTATTGGCGACGGTTCAGGATCAAAACCCAAAGGGAAAGATCTGAGGAGAACACCACATAATTTTGAACCATAGTCAAATGACAAGGTCACACCTGAGCTGGCACCCCACTCCCCACTCTCCAAACTTCCGCACCACATGACGGAATCCACCACATTCACCAAAACGTGAGGACATTTGAGGCCATGACAGATTTAACATGCACCAGTCCATCATGTATAAAGGTGTACACGATGGTCTTTTGGTTGGATTCGAACTCGCAACCCTCTGGTTGCTAATCCGTTACTCTTCCAACTGAACTACCTTCGAACTGCTTGGAGTGCACCACCCAGGTCGCTCTTCCCAACACTACTGAACACATCCCTTGTGTGACACTACCCAAAGGAAGTATTAAATTTATTGTATTTTTCTCTAAAGAGAAGTATTAAATGACACCTCAATGTTATTGTATCTTTTGCAGAAAGCAACTGACTATGAAGAAGTGAGGTCCACCGAACCAGAGTTCAATAAGGCTATTATACAAGTGAATGTGAACAGAAAAATTCGACAGCGTATTCGATACATACAACCTGGTACAACTAAGTTGGATAATGTAGAACTTCTTGTGATAGATGAAGCAGCTGCTATACCTCTTCCATTCGTGAAAGCCTTAATGGGACCATACTTAATCTTTTTAGCTTCTACAGTTAATGGGTAAATGTTTAGTTATACGTTTATTTCTATATCATAATCCATATCTAGTTAGAGATCTTGGTTAGAATTATGGTGTACAGTTTGCAAATTTTGAGTATTGTAATTTTCTAACTTTGTATAATATATTTTAGAATTCTATTCAAATAGTTTTTATCATTTTGCATCATTTTGTGATCAATATTCTGTTAGACTACTAAATATTGAAATCCTAGCTTTTTTAATTAAATTAAAATATTTATTAACTGCAAAGATTGAAGCTTGACAAAATTTGCACACAAATATTCTTTGTCTATTTACAAGTGTTTAATTTGAAATTTCAAGTTTAAATTTGAATTAAAGATTTCTATCACAAAATTTTACCAGACCATTACTAAAGAAGATAACTACAAACCATTTTATTAAAATTCAAATGAACATCTTTTGTATATGCAGTAAGATGCATTGTGTCTAAAACAAACATGTTATATCATGATTTAAGTTATGGTATTTTTCATCTAGCCCAGAGGTTTTCAAACTGTTGATTCCAAAAGGAGCCATGACACATGGCCTTCTGCCAGGGGAGCAATGGACTCCTACCACATAACCCATGTTCTTCGAAAATTGTATTGGATTTTCTGTGTTATAAGACCAACAAATCATACATTCCCTGTTCTTGAGAATTATTTGCAGCCATGAAAGGTTATGGAACTAGTCTTTAATTGAGATCATTGTCAGTATAAACCGAGGCACCAGTCTTGAAAAATGAAAGAGAACTTGAGCCAACAGTGTAATAATACATATCAATTTTTGAAAAAAATTATAACAATTTGAATTACATTCCAAACAGAAAAGATTATAATCATCTATTTGTTTTTTGTGCTACTCAAGCTGCTAGTCTGGACTATGTGAGACTATAAAACTATTAAGTTTTGTATTTGTATGCTTCTAAGGAAAAAAATATTCCAATATTTTCTTCGTTACTCTTTTTACTTATAAACATTAATTATTATTTTTACACTTTTTAATAATTAAATTGATACACTTAATTAAAATGCAATTGTTTGAACATTTAATTTGATTTAAATGTAATTTATTCAAAGGCAACTTTCATATAGGAACCACTGAAATTTATGTTTAGGTAAAAAGATCTATGGACAAAACAGTTTGAAAAAGGCTCATATAGGCATTTCTACAGTTATTTCTATTTTTTTCTTGCAGGTATGAAGGAACTGGAAGATCCCTTTCCCTTAAACTGATCAGTCAGTTGCGAAAACAAGCTGTCAACAACCCATTACATGGAGAATATAAAAACCGAAGATCTCTGACTGGTATGCTTGCTTATGGTTTGCTATGAAAAATAATTTTATCAATTTTACTTTATGTAACACAATTTGTTACGCTAGTGTTTCTAATATACAATATAGGATTCCAAAAGACAATAAACTGCAATGCTGGAAAAGGATTCACACCTTGGATTATTTTTTAATTGAATTTTACTGACTGAGTATAAATATTATGGTCGAAATCTCAGTTATTTTATGAAATAAAAATGTTTCTGATACCCTCTAACTGAATCACAGAAGCTATTGCTGTAAAACTGCAACTTAAATTTTTGAGTTCTATAATCATAAAGCTTTGCTCCAAATATTTCGTTTTTGTCATATTAAAATCGATTTTTAGAGTTGATAGATTGATATTGCCACTTATTCATATTTCATGTTATTTGGGGAAAGGACTATAATGTAAGTCCTTTCAAAGAGCTGGTTATGCTAGGAGATAAAATAAATAAAGGGCATCTGATTTTTTTTTCTCTGGAATGAAAAGATTCTCAAATTATTTTGTGTTCACATCATACATACAATTAGTCAAAGTTTAGGAAATATTTATACTGGAATTTTGAATCATTTTTCAAATATACTCAAAACTAGGTGTACAGGAAAATGCTAACCAAGAGCTGCTTGTGAAAACCTGAATGTATCTGGGCATTAAGAGCAATGTTAATTGCTGAGGATTCCAATTTCAATTTACAAAGAACTGCTAACGAGGCTACAGAGAAATTCTGGGGTGTATATTCATGGTTTTAAACAAAGATATTAGTAAATATTTTGTTAATGATGTAAATATTTTCATCAAATTTCAAGATCAGAACATTTTTGAAAAGGGAACTTTGGACCATAAAAGTAAAAGAGCAGGGACTTGAACCACTGTTAGCATCCCCCTCTGCATAAATCATACAGTTTATAGTTTAAATATATGGTTATATATATGTGGGCGGTATGTGGAATTGACACTGGAATTCAAGTTTGAAAGGTGTAATATGGCAATATATTTGTTTCATGTTGAATAATACCCCCCCCCAGATGTTTTTATAAATATTACAAGATTGTATCTTTGACCTTCCGCCTCTGACTTTTAGAAGTACCAACTCAAATGCTGGCTAACAACAGTCATCAATTCCTTGATGTTGCTTATGCATGTTCTCAACTGGGCAAAAAGCACTTCAGGTTAACAAGAAAATATAATTTATCCAAACAATAATCAACAGTGATAAAAAATAAAATGTTTGCAACTCTTTGACATTCCGGAACTTTCAAGAAAGATATTGAACTGAGAATATAAATTTTAAGTGAAGAGAGAAACAGCATGTGCAACTTTATATACAGTGTGATTCAAAACTCAACGTACAAACTTTTAGGGGAGGTTGAAAACACAAAAACAAAACAGAATCACATAAGAATGTATGACTGGAAACCCCAACCTGATCAGCGCTGGAGGACAAATGAAGATGCAGAAATGACTAGCCAATAATGGGTGGAAAAACTCTTTATTTGGTGATACTTTACACTAGGACAGTACGTGTACACGTTAAGTTTCACAAGTGCTCAAAGTTCTCCATCCACAGTTATGCATGCTTCTCAACGGCGACACATTGATTGTCGGACCCTTTCAAAAATACCCTGCATTTCGCGGACGTTTGCAGCTGTGACGGAGATTCTTGCAACAAGGTCAGAGTCAATGGTGGTCTCGTAGACCATGGCTTTCAGGGTCCCCCACAAGAAGAAATATAGGCTGGATAAATCAGGCGATCATGGTGGCCATGGGACAGGTCCACCACGCCCAATCCATCGAGGTGCAAGTGTTCTGTTCAAGTAATCACGTACGGCACAGAAAAAAATGAGCTGAAGTCATATTGTGCTGGAACCACATTGCACGCCAAACAGACACAGAACAATGTCGAGTAATTCCGACTGTACCTCCTCTAGAAAAATGCGATATTTCCGGCCATCCACACAAGGTGCATGTCTGCCATTTCAGCCTTCGTAAATTGTTGCATGCTCTCTGTACGCAATCAGAACTTTAAATGACTAGCGCTGCATTCCAACTACAGTGCTGGCGAAAGCGCCCTCAAGAGTGCATAATTGTGGATAGTAATAACTTTGAGCGCTTGTCGTGACACTTAACATGTACACGTACTATATCCTAGTGTAAAGTATTGCTAAATAAAGAGTTTTTCCACCCATTATTGGCTTGTCATTTCTGCATCTTCGTTTATCCTCCAGCTGATCAGGTTGGGGTTTCGGGTCACACATTCCTATGTGATTCTGTTTTGTTTTTTCTACCTCCTCTAAAAGTTTGTACGTTGAGTTTTGTATCACCCTGTGTAGTCTCACATAGAAGACAGTGGCATGCATGCTTGAATTTGCATAAGAATGTTGCCACATATCTTTTCTCTGGGTGTGCCCCTTTCAAGAATGTCTTGATCTTGAAATTTGAGAAAAATATTTGTCATTTGCAAAATATCTAGTAATATTTTTGTTTAAAAACCTTGCATATGCACTATAGAATTTCTTTGTAGCCTCATTTATAGTAAGTGCTTTATTAATAATTGGGGTTAAATTTATAAAAAACTACAATAAATGAATTAATCTCATTTATAAAACAAGAATCTGTTTAAACCTATAAGCGTCATGAAATTTCTGAATAGTGTAGTATTGCTTTTACTCTACATCACATTTAACGACTAAATAGCCATATTCATTGGTTGAAAGAATCCTAAGAAGCATTCCATCGGTGAAGTAGGTCACAACTGTGCAGAAGTCATGCAGGGAAGACTGCTGGTTGCTGAATGTAAATATGCTTGTATGCCTTTCAGAGTGTTAAACATGAAACTTAAATATTCATTGTCTGGTTTTTCTTATTAGTTTCTATGGATTACTTTTTTCCTTATACATGTTTTTTTTTTGCTGACAAGATTTTTTTATATTATAGGTAGAGTCCTGCATGAACTAACATTAAACGAGTCCATACGTTACAAAAAAGGAGATAAAGTGGAAGAGTGGTTGAATCGATTATTATGCCTCAATGTGACTATTCCACCTATGACTCGTACAACAGCACCTTCTCCTGAGGAATGCAAATTATATCCTTTTAAATTAACAAACTAAATATTGAAATCCTTAATTCAATCAACACAGTGTAATGTGGGAATAAATATTTGAATAATGCATTTCAACTCGAAAAAAGCAACTGAGATGCATGGGTTGATGAGGGCCATTCAATCTCTTTTATTTGTCTTTCATTTATGATATACCAAGTTTTTACATGAAAGGTAAGATGTTTACTTAAAGACCCACTAAAAGCAATGTTCGCTTAAATCAGGATAAATTCAAATGATTGTCATTAGATCATTAAAGAAAGTTTGTTCTTTCCTACTCGGCAGTTGATAATGTAAAAGCATCAAAAATAACTAAGATGGAACAAGATGATGAAACTGGGTCTATGACTATTTCAATAGAAACAAACTTCCATCACCAGAACCTTCTTAGTTGGTCCTGATGATGGTGGACATTTTCTTCCATCAAAATAACTAGACTATATTTATTATCTCTATTAGATATTTTTTGGTTTTTATATTATTGACTATCATTTGATTATGATTTCGAATGTAAATATGAATATTAAAAACTTGTCTTTTAACTAAAAGCTAAGAGCAATTAACAATTTAATGATTACACCTTGATGTAAAAAGATTGCATTTAACATTTTCTGGTTTTCCAAGGTTGCTCCTAAACTTCTCAGTTTACTTCATGCATAACAAGTTTTGAAGAACTTACATATCTTTAAAATTATTTTGCATTCAGAATGCTGATATATTCCTTGACTTGAATCACATGCTATGTCAATAGAGATACACTTTTCAGCTATCATAAAGATGCTGAGAGATTCCTGCACAATCTTGTAGCTATCTTAGTAGCATCCCATTATAAAAACTCACCGAATGATCTTCAAATTATGTCAGATGCCCCTGCACATCACATATTTTGTCTGTGTGCTCCTAGTGAGGAAGGAGGGAGTAAGCATGCAGAATTACCTGAAGTTTTATGTGTTTTACAGGTAATTTTTAGCTATAATATTTGAAAAAGCATTGTAATAAATATTAAAATAAACTCAAAAATAATTTGGAATAGTGTAAAGAAAATAAATTAAATGTATGTGGCTGCATGCTTACCATGAGAACTACTCTCACCACTAAATCTGGTTGGTGGCAGTCCAGTTGCTATAGGAACAGGGCTTGTTCATTTTGAGTAGATGTAAGTGTTGGATGTTGTAATTTAATTTTGTTTTTGGTGAATGTTGTCATGGAAAAGAGCGTTTACTGATAGTTTTTTTGGAACAATTAAAAATCGTAACACATGTATTTCTAATTTGTCATGAGTATTTCTGTGTCAGTAAAGTTTTTATTGTGTTTGGTGCAGCTTGGCCAAATATGGCCCTTGTGCCATAAAACCCAAAGCCCATAAATTAAGTGCTCCAATATGATATTCGTCAAGCATCTATACGGAAAATAGGATAAGTCTTTTTCATGGCAACAGACTGGCTGACTTTGTGGCGGGATCAGTACTCATGGTAGACAGACTACTGTGCATACCAAAATATCTTGTTTTAAATTATTCAAAACTTAATTTCCTCTTTGAAGTATATTGTGATTCTTTACTGCTACTGTGAACTATATGTTAATATTGTATGCAGTTAAGTTGCTCTTGGAATTCATTCTGAATAGGTGTTGAATATTGCTTGCTCAAGTGCTCTAAAACGCACAAAAATATGTTGTTTAAATTCTTCTGGTATGATAAAAACTACTTTGTATGTGCTTTAATATTTTTGAATGTTTGCAGGTTTGTTTAGAAGGTAAACTGTCTGAAAATACTGTACGACATGAACTCAGTCATGGAAGACGCGGAGCTGGAGACCTCATACCCTGGACAATCTCTCAAGAGGTATAGAAAGACATTGTAATGATGTGATTAAACATACTTTTATATAAACTCATGCTTGGATGTAGATATTTTCAAAATTATTCAAAATCTTAAAAGTTTGGAGTAATGTTTCCACTCATCAATAAATAGTATCAAGTACAGAAATATATGAAACTTTAACTTAAGGATTACAGTTAATTAATGAAATTGGTTGAAATGACTTAATTTTGCAATTTTACAACAAAACTAGTCTACTCACACAGTATGTTGAAGGGTCAATCCCTTGTATCTCATCTCGTATAAGTTAATTTTAGATTTAGTTAAAAGAGCATTGGAAATCAATCACTTATGATTATTGTTGTGATTTTGTTTTTATCATGTAGTTAAACTTGTTTAAAAACAATTTTTCATGAGAGGATTTTTAAAAACAACTTTTCATAGTTTAGAGACACATTAAAATTGCTAAATAGAATTGGATTCATGAGATATAAGAAATCATGCACTAGGCCAAAAATAGTCGATAAGCATTGTAGGAAAAAATTTAAATCTTTACACATAAAATATTCTAATCACCTAACCATTCATATTGAATTTATGTATGCTTTTATTTTGCATTTCCTAATGAAATAAAATTAATCGAAACTAGAAATCATCATTTTGTGAATTTTTAATCTTGTTACATTTACACATGTTTTTTGAAGTATAACAAAATATGCAGAACACTCGCATCTTGATTTTACAATTATGATCTTAAATGTCCTAATTACATCACATTCACTTTTTCGAAGACCATTTGCTGTTTTTCAATGTCTTTAAATTCAGAGAATTTCGCTATCACTTAAATTTTTCTGTTCTGTGCCTATTGCTATTTTTTAAAAATATATCATTGTCCTTTTTTCACCAGGCTGCTGAAGACTTTTATTAAAATGTTGAGGTCTGCTTTTTCAAAGTTCGTTATTTCATAACAAAACTGTCTTATTACCAGGCCATATTTGAGCAAAGTGTGAAAACTGACACAATCTCATCATGGTAGATTTTCTGAGTTTATAAATATTTATTGCCATGTGTCAATATAAGTAATGCTGATTTCTGTGCCATGTGTGTTAGTGAAATATATATAGATAACTTGATTTCATTCTCATTTTCTGATTGCTATAATCACTTCCTTAAAAGCTTTTTGATTTTGCTTATGATTAAAACATCTTGTTTTCCATGTTAGTTTACCCAAGAAGATTTTCCATCTCTTTCTGGTGCTCGTGTTGTTAGAATAGCAACAAACCCTGATTATCAACGAGTAAGTTACTAAAATGTTTGAATTTCAAAGCACACTAGTCTTATTTGCATTTGTTTTGTAAAAATTTTAACTTTTTATTTCTAGAAAGGATATGGACTTGTTGCCTTAAAGTTGCTGGAAGATTTCTATGAGGGGAAATTTTATCTTAGCAAAAGTACATCTACAATTAATATGGCTCCTCTTGTATATAATGATGTGGAGATGTCTGAAGAAGGTTTAGAAGAGAAATTAGAATCCCATGCCTCTTTACCTGCATTATTCCCTCCATTGAATGAATTCAAGCCTGATATCTTAGATTACCTAGGAGTATCATATGGTTTATCAGAAGATCTTCTAAGGTACACTTCTTGTGCATTTCGTAAGAGTTAATGTTAGAATTAATTTAAACTATTTTGGAACAAAACTGAAAAGGTTGTTTTTCCCTTTGTTTGAAGTAACATTTCAAAAAGTTGAGGCTTCTTTTCAAATGTGTTGCACTTTTTTAGTTTAGTATTTTTAGTTACAATGTTCATTTCAGATTATCTCATCTTGCCATCATCTCACTCTCAAAATAGTTTTATATTAAAATTTTCAGAGGAAATTAAAAACATGAGTTTTTTAGTATTAAATCTCTCAAAAGATAAAAACAGCAATTTCTTTTCTTTAAAGGTATTTAAAATTTTTAAAAGCCATAGGGGGCTAATCTCATTTTAAACTCATAGCAGTGTAATTTTAGTATATATTTGGAGAATCAGGTTTAATTGGCCTTACAGTACTAGTCCTAATGTGTTTGAATAAAACTGTAATATCTTATACAATTAAGTCAACAGGGTTCCCAAACCTTAAAAAGCCTTAATATTTGCTGAAAGTCCTTTCAATTTTTTAAAGAGCCTTCATTTTTACTAGAGCACTGCATATTTTATTTCATCTGCCAATGTTAGGTATCACCAAACATTGATGGCATAATATTTAGAGGTTAGCTAAACAATTGTTTTTAAGACTGTCCATGAGGCCCAAACCTTGCACTTGTGAAAGTTTCTTCAGCTGTGAACTCATGGGTTAATCTATTCCTATCTATGTGGAATGTAGCTTTAAAAACATGAAAAATAGCCTTGAAAAGGCCCTACAATAGTCCTAATTTTTATTTTACTTGAAGAGTGGGAACACCCTATTCAAGAATTCTACATTTATCATTAACCTATGTAACTAATTAAAACTTTTTCTTTCAAAAAGGTTCTGGAAAAAAGCCAAATTCAGTCCTGTTTACTTGAGCTATACACCTGTAAGTTATTTGAGTTTCTTGTTTTCATATTTGTAATATGGATTATTTATTTCAAATCACAATCTACAAATTATGATCCTAAACCTCTATGTTAAATATTTACCTGCCAATGCCCTATTGAAAGTAGATGATTGATTCAGTAAAATGGCATACCAAAGGTATGGAGAGAACAATGAAATATATTGCTTAAGAAGTACTAGATATTTCATGTACTTAGAACTGGGTGCTCAATGCAATGAATGGGGCAATCATCAGCAAAATGGCTGAAGTTGTGAATTGTTTGGAAGCAGCAGTTAACATTTTTTTAAGCAGAACTCTGACAAAATGTTAATTTGAGAATATTGTTTGAACATTAGTGGCTACTAAAGGTTCATGCTATGTAGAGTTGGTAGATTAGTTCAATCCCCACAAATGAAAACACTCACATCACAAATAATCTGAATCAGGGACCTAGTCTGATGAACTCTACTCACAGCTCAGAATACATACACTGAAGAGCCAAAACATTATGACCACCTACTCAATAACGCATTGCGCCTCCTTTGGCCTGCAAAACAGCTGCAACTCGCCTGGGCATAGATGCCACAAGTTCTTGGTACATGACTGGAGACAGGTTGTACCAAATGTCTAAGCAGCGGTCACGCAAAGTCAAGATATTCGGACATGGTGGTGTTTGAGCTCTGAGCTGCTGCTCCATGACATCCCAAATGTGCTCTATCGGATTAATATCCGGCGAGTTAGGTGGCCAGGACATTAAGTGGAATTCATAGTATGCTCCTCGAACCACTCCAACACAATCCGAGCCTTGTGACATGGGGCGTTGTCCTGCTGGAAGATTCCATTTCCAGTTGGGAAGACAGACGCCATGTAAGGGTGCAACTGATCCGCAATGATGTTCAGATAGTTCGCAGTGTTCATGGTCTGTTCTACCACAACTATGGGTCCCAGAGTCGCCCATGAGAACGTCCCCCAAAGCATAATACAGCCACCACCAGCCTGTATATGACCTGCTGTACAAGAGGGGAGCAACTGTTTGCCTGGCAGACGGCGTACCCTGACACGACCATCGACGTGATGAATGAGAAATCGGGATTCATCTGACCAGGCAACTCTCTTCCACTCATTCATGGTCCAGTCTCGATGTTCCCGGGCCTACTGTAGGCGTAGTTGACGATGACGCTTGGTCAACAGAGGCACACGAGTGGGACGTCTGCCACACAGTCCCATATCCAACAGTGTCCGCTGAACTGTGTGTTCCGAAACACTTACGCTTGGACCTGCATTGTATTGGGCTGTCATCTGAGCCACTATCTCGCGCCGATTTTGCTTTACCAAGCGGGACAGTCTCCGATGTCCTTTTTCTTTGATGACGCGTGGACGACCAACACCTTGGCGTCTACTACTGGTGTCACCGTCATTTATCCACTTTGCATGAATACTAACAACGGCAGATCGTGAACACCCTACCAGTCGTGCAGTTTCAGTGATACTCGTTCCGAGTCTTCGGGCCATTGCGATCTGCCCTCTATCAAATTCGCTTAGATCAGCAGCCTTTCCCATCACTCGCAAAAGTAAGTGCAAGAATGATTACTTACCTTCTCCAGCAGCAGTTAAATACCATTCTCACTTAATCACGTGCCCTCCACATTATCCAGATGAGTTCATTGAAAAATGTGGGGATGGTCATAATGTTTTGGCTCGTTGTGTATATGCTGAAGAAATATTTTTAGATCTGTTTGACTACAAAGGACATGGCACAAAGCAACAGAATGGTATCCTAACTGGATTAACTGTTGCACAAAGGCCAAAAATCTTGAAGGTATTGAATATTTTAATTGTGATATAAACAAAGTAGTCATCAGGCAAATCATGGAGTCAATTACATAACTACCTTATTCTGGCACATATAAGGTAGTATCTGCAATATAGATTACTCACTTTATTTGTCATTGAGGTCTGTATCTACTACCAAAGGTAGATGCAAATCTTACAATAGCATAAGACAATGATAATTGGGCTTGTTGAGATTGGAAAAGAAACTAAAAATGAGCACAAATTATACATAATAAATACCATACTTTCTTTTAGACAACCTTATTAATCAACTCCATCTGTTGTTTTTTCCACAAATATACAATATTAATTTTTTCCCTAAAGGAGCGCAAAAACCACAATTGCGTCTAATTTTGGTAACTATGGATGAATCAAATGCTGTTTTAGACATTTTACAAAGGCAGGAGATAGATCATGCAAATGACTAATTGGGCATAATATCTAGACTGAATGATAGCATCTATGTGGGAGAAGGCATGGGAAGAGAAGAAAGGTTAGTGGTGAAGGTACCCATCAGGCATGATCATAGTAAGAAACCGAAAGTTGAAATGATCTGGTGTCTACATCCCTGGTGTCTTTCTCTAGTGAAAATCAAGGACTTTAAAAATCGAAACTAAGTGAGCTCACTCAGATTTACATTAAAAAAAATCGTAATTTTTGCTTGTCTTACTATATTAAAATTCTTTTTAATACAGTAGGTGCTGAGCTATAGATGTTATGCCACTGAAATCTTAATATTGGTTCATTTCAGATATTAACATTAGTTATTGATATAGCGTCATGGTGCAAATTATATAACTAGATCAATAAATCAAACTTATAATATGTAGTCAACTCAAGGTTCTACAAATCAGTTATAATTATAAATAAGACTTGATTAACAAAAAAGCGAATAAGTGACATCATTTATCAGTAATAAATTGAAAGGACAGGATCATTCCTTACTTCATTAGTCATCAATTTTATTTCATTATTTGTAAACTATTTCTCACAATATCTTATTTAAATATTTATTAATGTATAGTACACTAAATTTATCTACATTACTGTCACATTTAACATGGTATGAATAGTTTACTACTAAAGTTGACCATTGCTTGCTCTATCTGTTGCCCCATCCAGTGTGCTACACTGCCATGAAAAGGTTTAGTTTGATCTTTAGGGTTGTAAGTTATTAAAATATTGTGAACAAAAATATCTAATGCATCATAAAATTCTAAAAAACTAAAAGCACACTGCCCACAGTGCTAGTGATTACAACTGTTACCTAGTGTTAAGTATTAGATACTTTTAAATAAACACAGCATCTAACAATTGTCAACTCGAAAAGACCAAACTTCGAGATACTGCTTTCTTGATTAGCACATAGTACTTATTAAACTTAATTTATGAAATGCTCAATTTAATGTCATCCTTTATGAAAAGCTAATCTGATTCAATGTAACTACATAGTAAGAATCTTAATATTACGATCTACTTATAAAATATTTTATTTCACATTGTTCAGAATCAACTTACTGGTGAGCATTCCTGTATTATGTTGAAACAACTAAAAGGATCATCTACTACATCTAACTGGTTGTCATCATTTGGTATTGATTTTTGTTTTAAGACAATTGAGACAATACTTCTATTGAAATTGGACATTAAACTAGCACTGAGTCTCATTTCTCAAGAACATATTCCAGAAGATGAAATACAAGGTAAGTTTCTTGTTATAGTTTGTTCTTTATAATTAGAGAAAGAAACGAAAAGGATTTGTAATGTAGATTGTATCACTTAATAATCTTAACAGGGATACCACTTAATAAAATCATTTGTTTAGATAATTATTTTATAACTGATGATTTTAAAATTAAACTTTTTGATATCTTTAAATTTTTACCACTAATTTAATGACACCATAGTAAAATATGAAAGGTAAACTCAATGATTAAAGGAATTTAATTTTAAATTGGATAATTAACAGGTCCATAAAAAAAACTTTTTGAAAATTGTTTTAGTTTTGATAACTGATTTTTATATTTTCAGTGCTGATTCCAAAAATGAAATCCATTTTTTTCTATCACATAAGGTTTTTTCACAAAACGATTTCATATTTTGGGGAATAACTCGAATAAAAATATTTTGATATCTTTATTTTATCACCTCATAAATACATACTTTAGTTATATCCTGGCTCTGTCATGATTGAAATGATAATGAGTTTGTGAAAAGGATTACAAATCCTTATAGTACGTTTTCTCTTTTTCTCAAAACTTTTTCCGCTTTTCTTCTTGTGAACTTGCTGGGGATCGTCTCTTCAACATCCAACTGTAGTTGGCTATCATGCTGATATTTCACCTTCCTTGATATTGCCTTTCCTTTATGTCTTGGTGAAATCTTTCACCTTGATCCTCGCTGACTGCACCTAAATTTTCATGGAAATAGTCCAGGTGCGAATGGAGAAAATGAACATTTAATATCCTATTACACCCTAATATCTTGAAATTTGCTAACATCTCTTCTACAATAGATTTGTAGTTTGGGTCTTTGGTTTCCAAGAAAGCTGGTTACTACTACAGTGCACTCCGCTTTATCGGACCACTTTGGTTCGACATGAAAGTGGTCCCATTAACCGACTGGTCCTATTATATGAAAGGCTATAACGCTCGCCGCCTATATAATTGCATATATAAACAGTACACTAATTAGTAGTAAAACAAAATCATAAAGGAAGTTAAAAAAAACAACTTACCTTTATTAGTTAATAAAATATTTTGTAATCATCGTTTGTTTACACCGCTCATTGACTGATGATACAAAAGAATGTAGCTTGTAAGCCGCTTTCTTGACACTATCATCGCCATTGTTTTTTTGCCAAGAAAATGTTCAATTTCTCTAAGCATGGAAGGGCTTTGTTGCAGGTGACTTCTTCCTCTGATTCAGAATATGTTTCTTACTGATTAGCCATAATATCTTGAACAATATCTTCTGAAGGGGAGTCACGGGACAGACGTGTCAACATTGACGAAAGCTTTGAAATCTTCTGTGTTCATTCCAACATCGATTTCACAGAATGCGGAAGCATTGTCTGCTTCTGATGACCAATATGGAGTGATGAATCCCGCTTTGGCAAAACAATTAACAAATGTTTCGATTTTCACAGATTTCCAGCTAACTGCAATCATTTCTATTGCAGTTAGCTGGAAAGGAGATTTATCTTACGAGATAACTCGATTGCGCTAAATTTAGCACTGTTCTCTGAGTCAAAGTAACGGATGATTTTTTTCACGAACCAACTTTCTATAGAGTTTTCAAGTTTTTGATAACCCCCTGATCCATTGGCTGAATGATTGAGGTTGTGTTAGACGGCAAAAAAATGAGACGTATATTTTTCGTTGCTACAATAGGGTGTGTGGAACAATTGTCCATTACAAGAGCAATTTTTCTTCCTGTTCCCTCGAGTATCTTGTCCCAGCCTTTCAGACAATCCTCAAAATGTCGATGTCATCCATTCATTACGACTGGCAACTGACGCACTCCTGAGAAGCAGGATTCTTACTTTTTCCTATGACTAAAAGAGGACGTCAATCACAGCCAGTCATGTTAGTTCAGACAAGAACAGTTACCCGATCCACTCAATAATTCAGTTCTGGAAGTTAATGAACCATTTGGAGTTGCTCTATAATAAAGGGCAGTTTCATCGCAGTTGTACACCTCAGAAGGTGCATACAGTTCCAAAATTTCAGGCAACAAAGTGGTAATCCAACTGTCAGCTCCTCGAATATTAGCATCCTTTTTTTCACCATGTGCGACTTTGAAGCAAATGTCGTGCCTTTTTTCTTCCAGTGTGTTAGCCATCTTTCAGTAGCAGTGAAGTTCGGTTCACCAAGTTGTGTAGCAAGATGTTCTGCTTTTTATTTTAGTAGTGGTCCAGTTAAAGGAATGTCGCGGTTTCTCGCTTCACAAAACCATTCAAACAGCACTTGGTCAACTTCGTCATCTTTTGAAAGTCTTTGGTGCTTTCTTGATGCAGCCGAGTCATCCGCTTCCATTTCAAGTCTGTTTTGTAGCAGTCGGCAAATTGTAGTTTTCGATACACCTAATGCATTTGAGAGCTGATGTTGGCTGAATTCTGGAAACTCATCGATTCGACGCAACAATGCTAATTTTTCTTTTCCTGATAAATCTTTACGCGCCAGATGTGCTGAATTTCACCTGCCTTTCGGAAGACGAAAGTGCGAAATAAATCTTGGAAATGTGATTCATGCTGATTGGTCATTCTTATCTTCTGTCACCTGATGTTCTGTGCTTTTAAATTTATCTTGTTTTTATTCCAATGCAGAAGGCAGCACATGAGTCAGAAGCAATACTGTTTGAGTTATTATTTTTTATGTCTTTTGTGAGAGCGGAAATAATTTTTTTATTCCCTCCTTTTCTTGCTCTCTGAGCGTTCACTGTCAATTTGAATCTTTTTTATATTCTTGTTCACCCAGGCAGTTGGCGGGACATCTTTTTCTAACCTTTTTTTTGTGAAGTTGTATTCAAACTGGTCCATTTAACCAATGTGATTTCTATGGTATTGAATAGAAAATGATTCTGTTCTCAAGGAAACTCCTCAATAAGCAACTGGTCCCATTATCCAGTGGTCCGATAAAGCGAAGTGCACTGTAGTTTGAAAGATTTCCAGGCTTTTCTCTTGTTTGTTTCCATTTTTAGCTCAAAATTTTCATTCTTCATCAGTTTTCTGATGTCCAGGTCCTACAAATACCCCTTCCTTCAGCTTTGCTTCGGATAAACCTGGGAACTATTCACAAAGGTATTTGAAACATTCTTCTTTTGGTAAAGCCTTAACAAATTGTTTTCTAAGGCCTAATTTTATATGAAGCGGTGGAACTCAAACCTTTTTTGTATTAATCAAACTTTCCCTTTGAATATTTTTGATTCCAAGTTCCAATATCTTCCTTTTTGGCCATTCTTTATATAAAGTTCTTTTCTATCACTGCTGTCCCATTTGCAAAGAAAACACAGGGATTTTGTGTAACCACTCTGTTGACCAAGCAACATAGATATCACTTTCAAATCACTGCAAACTGCCCATTTGTGTTCTGAATACGAAACTTTATTAAGTATCAATTCAAGATTTTTATAATACTCTTTTAAATGAACTGAATACCCTACAGGTACAGAAGTATACTTATTTCCATTATTCAATAGTACTGCTTTTAGACTTCTTTTTGACGAATCAATAAAGTCTCAATTCATCAGGTTTGTATTGCATATTGAAAGTTGTCATGAGACCTGGAACATCGCTGCAATAAACAAGTTCACCCTCTTGAGAGAAAAACATAACTCTTTGATCTGAAACCAAGAAAATGATGTACCAGGAGCCACCAAATTTTTTTCTTTTAATCTGGAACCTAAAACTTGTGCCAATTCCTTAGGAAGGTCTATGTCTCTGACTAAATCATTTAACTCAGATTGGGTAAAAAGTTTATGTTCATCGCTACCGGGGTCATATGTATCATCATTTATACATGGACGTACTGTTTCTAAATAAAAAATTTCTAATGTATCTGAAGGGGACAGAACCAGTATATCAGGTCCATGAGAGACAGGGCGTGTGACAGATGGGATGTTAGGATAAAATATCTCCTTTCTGTTCTTTAGATTGAAACCTTTCACATTGCATGTACAAAAATAGCACTTATCAGTATGATTTTTAGACTCCAAACCATTGGTATACCAAACCTAAAAGATTGTTTTTCACCTTGGAACCACTGTCTTTAATTCTTCTACGTAAAGGGAACAAACTTTGTGTAGGGCCCTAGGCTTGTCTTGATTCCTCAATTTCATGACAAAATAAGCAAGGTACACTTTTTCCACAAAATCTGAAATGTTTTTGTTTTTACTGCAGTTACCACACATATAGCAGAAACAATCTGGTGAAGTAACATCCTCTGGAAGCCATTTCTCTCAACTGCAACACAAACTAAAAGTAAAAAGCACTTCTACTCAAAGCTCGGAATTATATACATGTGTACAGCATTGAACTAAGAAAGACATTGATGGGAGTAGGAAAAATGGCAGGAGGAAGGGAATGATAGAGGGAGGACAGGCATGCACCAACAGGCTAGTGATCTGGTTTTAACTTGTTTTCTCTGGCTTTACTGTTGTGTTTAACAGTTTAGAGGAAAATCCTAAATAAATAGTTTATCCTTTCTTGGATAGAATTTATATAGAACAAATTATTTTTTAAAATCTATAAATGTTTATACAAATAATACGTTGCTCTTAAATATACAAAATTCATATACATTAAACCTGTGATTTGTGATAAAACTACGTGATGGAATTTAAAAATTATTTTTTCAGTAATTAGCATCCAAAAACATCCACGCTTCACTGACCGTGGTTCAAAGTTATGAGGTGTTCTCCGATCTTTCCCTTTGGGATTGATCCTGGACCATCACCTATTGCTCCAGTGCGATGTAAATTCAACTACCCATATTGTCACTTTTCTGGCCCCTCAAAAGTTATGCTACCTTTAGCTGAATAATCACAATTCCAATAAAGAAGTATGCTTTTAAATCATGATTTTTTTCGCTATACTTTAGGTAGTCACTGAAAACCTTTAATTATCAGCTGCATTTTTCCTGACATTTATAATATTCCATTAATTTGAATGTTCCTGGAAATTCAATTGTAGTAAACAGCTGATTTTATTAATGGTGGGCACTGTATTTTTAACAGAATTATGTTGCATGGATGGGGTAGTGAACAATTTGATAGGATGCAGAGTTATGGATATACTTTTAGGTAATTTTATCAAGTATATTTCATGTTACTTTAAAAATAATTTGACACTTGTGTGCTGCATTAATTTGTTTTCATTTTATCTTAGGTTTATCACAATTTGAAGTTCAGAACTATCTGGATATTGAAGACCTTGAAAATCTAAAAAACTTTTGTTCAAATCCAAAATTTGGTTTCCCTGTGATACAAAATGTTTTAGAATTGGCAAAGTTTTATTTTAACCGTCGTTTAAAAGGCATCCGTTTAACTGAACTTGAAGCAGTAAGTATGGCATAATTTTTTAAGAATTTATGAGCTGCTAACAAGCTTTTTAACTAAATAATGCTGACAAACATATACCCTAGTAAAAGGTTAAATAATGAAATGCATATGTACTATAAATACTTATAACTTGCACAAATATAAGCTTTTCTCTGCACGCTTGTATAGCTGTATTATAATTTTTTAAACTTGGAACGGATTGATTGCACATTACAAGACTTGAATTTCCTTGCATGTACCTTATGTGGGTGTCCTACTTCCAAGAACTGATACTAGATTATCACTCTTCCAAAAGTATTTTCCATTTCAGGCTACAGTTTAGATTAACTCATGAGTGCTCGGACCCAGTTTAAAAGTATTCATTTTCAGCTAACCATGAAAGTAGTACCCTCAATTTTAGATGACACTTGACTTTGAACAAGTGTTGATCTTAAAATTTAGACCAGTTGGCTAAGGCTGGATTGTTCCCAAACCTAACTCCACTTTACAGAGATGTGTACAGGAAAGAACTGGAATGTTTTATTAAGGAATAAAGCTTGTATCCCAGGTTCCTTGCTCAGAGCTGAAGGAGTCACTTTGTAGGTAGTCTCTTCATAATTACCTACGAAGACGCTTACACTGTATTAGAGTAGCAAGATCAGCTATCTGCGAGCTGGACGAAATGACTGGAGACCATCTCAAGGACCTAAAATCCTAATAGAATTGTAAAAATACGGTATAGTGCTTTTAAGCCATTTTTTAACTTTAGAACTATTGGGCTGCTCATCGATTGATGGCCGGAGACTGGTGTGTACGATAAAGTTTTAATGCAGATGACAAAATATGCAGTGTTTTTGCAAAAATTAAGACCTTTAAGGTGCCTTAAATGAAAACAGACTTTGTTAAGGCATATGGGAACCCTGGATTAGTATTATATGAAGTGTCTTGAAAATGTATAGCGGATTTACATCTAGAAAAAATAGGCATTCACAGCTGTGGTTTGTCTGGTGATTTTATTTTTCTCGTCTTATTTATGAAATTAAAATTAAGGTAAACGGCCCAAGAGGTTAATTTTTTCTAAAACACAATGGCCTTGGCCAATTTCTAACAATTCGATACCTTGTTGCACTATAAAATGTGTAATGCTTGCCAATTACCAGAAATTTTCAGTAAACATACTTTATGGTTCTATTGGCTTTTCTATATTATTCCTTCTAGATTTTAGTATTTAATGCTATTAAATAGTAAGTTGTATTGCTTTAAAGATTTCATTAATTTTAGGTTACATTGTTCTCGTATGGTATTTTATTGAAACCCTTGGAATCAGTAGCAGAACATTTGAACATGAGTGTACAACAAGCAGCAAAAGAGTTGAATTCTGGTTTGAGGCAAATAGCATTTCCTGTTGTTAATTTGTGTGTTAAATCATCTTGATTGTTAATTGTAATGGATGTATATTTTTGTAAATAAATTTATTGCAAAATACGAGTATAAAGCGAGAAAATATCTTTTTCATCAAGTGAACATCAGTGAAATGTTAGTCTAATCTTATTTCTCAATATTACATAGAAACTACTTGCGGCCTTTTGTGATGTAGTTATTTATCGATTTTCTAGTACTTGCTCAAATGAATCGTCTGCCTCAAATTTTGATTTTTCTTTTTATGTAACTCTTGGCAAAATTGTAGAAAATTTAAAGGTTTTTGCATTCCCAGGATTTGTTATACATTATTTGTATTAATATTTACGTTTAACTGCAAGTGCCATCAGAAACTAGTTTTTCTATAGGCCATCTAAAATACTTCTAGGGAGTCTTAAACTGGTTCACAGCATTTGTTAGTCAAGTCCTAAAATGCACACCAGATACAGTATTTTGTTCTGTAAACAGATGATAGTTGCTGGGAAAATAACAGGATTTAGTGATTAGATTACTCATTCCAGTTTCAAAATTAACACTAAAATGGCTCTATTTGCAAGTATCTGAATAATATTGATTAATGTTGGGAAAACCTGTCAGGAATTGTCTGTACTTGAAAATCATTAACCTTACATTATTTGGCCGGGTTGAAATAACAGAACTTTAGGGAAACATCCAACAGAAATTAGCAATTTGAGATTGGCAACTGAAAGAATAACAATGCTCATTGTCATTTTCAAATCAATTTTACAATTATGTATTTCATTAGTATCCTCATTTATTAAAATTAATTTGTATTTAATTCACATTTATAAAAATAAATTCTTTGACCTAGTGCACAATTAAAAAATGTTTACATTTAATCTGCATTCAAGTACCAAGGTTTTTTGATCACTTGATTAAAAATATGAGGGGACAGAAAGATGCAATTTGTTGATTTTATAATCGAAACTGTATGCAATTAAGTTAAAGAATTACCAAGGAAACCCATTTTGCATGCAACGGCATTTGGCAAGGCCTTGGTGCATATTTCAGCACTTCCCAATTAACTCCTTGAAGAAAAAATCAATGAAGCTTTACTTTAGGGCCACTCAAACAAAAATACGAATTTATTACTATGTACTATGACAAAAATGACTTATTTGTTGTATTGGACTAATGTAATATCGCCATCACTGAATAGAACATGAGCAGCCATTGACTCCACCTAAACGACTTATCCCATCAAATTAAAATTTTGACTTATCTTATTGAGGATATTATAAGCAGCAGATAATTATTCATTCTAGGTTTTATAATAAATGAACAAATCAATGCCATACCTAGAACGACAGCAGCGGTCAAAATGACCACCAGAGATTCATTGATTTCTAAAATCAATGTGATCTAAAGGTTCATTTCATTTCACCAGCGTTCGATTATGAATTATTTTTGTTTTTGTAAATATAAGTAATGTTTCAAGGAGGCAAATTCTCATCACACATGAGGATGCAATCTGATTGCATTGTTGCACTACTGTAACCCATATTGCATCAGTCTTTCAACAATACTTGGCGTGTTTCAAGCACAAATGACTGTGGGTGCTGATTACAACTCTTCATAAAATTTTGGAGCAATACCTTACTGGGAAGGGACTGACTGTCTAGCACTGTTACTAACTTGATGAGAATTCAAGCGATAACAGCAATGCTAATGAAGCAGATTTTGTGGTTTCAGATGGGAATGAAATTGCAGAGCACAGCTTGAGCTCAAAGGAATCACACTGACAGCACCAATACATCCAATTCAACTCATGCTCAATGTGATGCCCCTATCTTTGTGCTCAAGATGGAAAATACTGGATAAATGTACAGCTAATCCTGAGACAATTCACAAAACAGTCTGAAAAAAAGGCAGGCCCTACTCCATACACAGAAATATTGAAGGGAATGAGGATTTAACATGTTTTTTTTAAATTTCATTCAAAACTCTCAGCTGCTTTACACCAGGTGAAAACATCTCAAGGATGAACTGCTGTATAAAACATTACAAATTCATCTAGTACATGGGAAATAAATCTGATACATTTGGATTGAAATTCTGGTTGACTGTGGATCTTGAAACGAAATACTTCCCGAGTGGTTTCATGCACCTGAGAAAAGAGGAAGTGACAGAAGTCTGCAACTTGTGTGGTTTCTGTTCCTTTCATGGATCTGTTCCTTTCGAAGGGGACAAATATCACAATGGACAAGTTTTATACATTACAGAAACTTGTACTCAGAGCCAAAGGCACATGCATTGTTGATACAATGAGACCAAATTGCTGAGAACTTCCACCGATTTGCAAGGACATAACTCAAGAGCATTTTTCAAAGGTGAATAGCCAAAAACTTTATTTTTTTATCAGTGCAAGTCTGGAAAAAAGTATATCTTGAGTATCCTGCAGACATGTTGAAATTGCAGACAATGCAAGTTTCCAGAAACTGAAATATTACACTTCTACAAAGTTCAGCGTGGATGTTCTCAACCAAATGAGCTGCCTGTACACATCTTGACGCTATCAGCATCAAGAGCCTGTCTGCATCTTCTACAAAGTTCTGGACTCAGCTATAAATATCAGGATTTTATTTCGTGCCTGCAATTCTTCGAAAATTTCTCGTCAGTGCTATATTTTGAATCTAGTAACCGAACTAAAATCCCCATACTGTACGACCAAGAAGTTTCCAGCTGTCCTCCCTTGCGGAAGGGAAGCAACAAGTAACAAGCATTGTCATTGCTTGTTTTACCATAACAAAACGCAAGACTTGTGTGTCATGCGAAAACCCCACCCATGGGAAAATGCCAATGGTGCATCAACGTTTAATGCAAAATGTCTAAGAAACGGAATACATGCTTTAACTATGACAATGATGCTGAAACTTATAATTAAAGAATAAATGCTGTAACTGATATTTTTTCTGAATCAAACCTAAGTAGTATTTTTCTTATGGCAGTCAAAATTAGAGCTGCCTATCGTTTTAGGTAGTTCAAAATATTCGACTTAGTGTTAAGAAAATTGCAATGAGCAAAATTGGCTATATCTTCATACATCAAAGTGGAAACTACACATTCTGTGTTAGTTGGCAGTTATACTATTTACCGTCAGTACAAGAACTTACCAACTTAGGATACATATTGGATACAGAGCTGCAATAAAAATTTAAGATAACTAGTAGGATTAAGTTAAGCATGCTAATTATGTCAAACCTCCCAACAAACTTCAGTAAAAAAAACCAAACAAAATTAACAAATTTGGCTGAAAATAACAGAAAATTAAAATTTTAGTCTTAACTTTAAAAAAACTACTGCCATGGCTAAAGATTACACTAAGCCCAGGTTTGCACTGTTACATAAAAAATTCAAGTACTTTTAAAGAGTTGATTGGATTTAAAGGTGCAATGGCCATATTTGGCAAAGCTGCACCAAACACAAGAGACAACTTCAAGTAATCTATTTCAAAGAGACCATATATAAAATTGACTCATGAAGACTAGGAAATTAAAATTTAATGCAAAAATACTTTGAAACAAATTCAATTTTTCAGAGCAGTTACAATAAAAATATTTTAAAACGCTATGTAACGAAAAGGAACATGCAATACCAAACGGCTTTTGTAAACACAGTACATGAAGTCACATACAATTTGTTGGCAAATTAAATAAAATTAGTTAACAAAAAATATAATTAAGGAGAAAGGAAAAAATTATACGAAACATGTTTTAGGTAGACTTGTTCTTAAGTGTTTAGGATAAAATTCAAGTACTGTCTAAGAGGTCTGAAGTTGAAAGAAAATTAAAAGTACTTTTTTAAAGTCTGAGGGAACCCTACACACCAATCAGATAAAAAAACGTTTTATTAAATGATTCAACTAATCAAAGAAGCAACATTTTAGATATTTCAGTTTATGAAAAAGGCAACAGGAATCAGTTAAAGTTGGAATTGATAAATGTTTATGAAGTAAAGCAAGTGTTAAAAACATACTGAACAAGTCTTACATCAAAATTACAAGTAAAACTAAACAACTATTTCTTATTTATTTTGTGAAAAAAAGAGAAGAGTGTTGATACAACTGATTATCACAATGTCTTATGAATATGTATAACACAAGGGTAAAATAAAATTACCCATTTGACAAAGTGTCAGGTCTTCCAATTTGAAGCTGAAATTCGATTAAGTAGTACAAGTATGCACTTATTAATAAATCATAAAATGTATGACAAAAAATGCGTATTTTTTTTATGAAAATCAAAAATAGTAAATATTTTTATACAAAACATGCCTATAAACTTAAAATATAAAAATTTGATTTAAAGTCTATGAATTGACAGACATCTCATCTCTTGTTCAAAGAACAAAATTGATGTCAATCACTTTTAATGCACCTCTTTTATTACTTGTCCTCCTCATCCATTCTATTTAGTTCACCATTGCCAAGTGAACTCTCCTCTAACTCAGATTTAACCTCGGTCCTTTCTTGTTTCGTTGATGCCCAAGAAGCAAGTGTTTGGGCAACTTGAACTTCAGTATCAGTATCTATTTCAACAGGAGTCCTATTTTCTTCTACCGCATCCGACCGAATCTCTGCTTCTCGTCGTCGAGTCCGTTTCCTCACAGGCAGAGTGTCTTCTTTGACAGTGTCTGGCTCAACAGGTGTCCGAGGCCTAGTTCTCTTACGACCTCTGCCCCCCTCTGGTGTCCGTTTATTTAGCTTCTGAGTTGTTAGTTGTGCTGTAGTGTCTTTGGGCGTGTCTGATGCATCGTTTTCTGCAGGTTTATTTACGTCAGGCATTTGATCATTCGTCCTTTTTTGAACACTCTCAGACGTGTCCATGCCATCAACTAATAAATTTGTTCTTTCAACCAATGGAATTTGTTTCTCGTGATTTATAGAATTCTTATTTTCGACTATAACTGACTGAACTATAGCTCCTGTAACAGTAGTTTGTGGTTCCTTAGGAGTAACCTCTTTTAGTGTAGGCGAAGATGTACGCTTAGTCAATTCAGATTTTTCTTCACTTTTTATATCAAGGCAGTCTTTTGAAAGTGCTGAAGGCAATTTTTCTTCTTCCGGTATAATTTCTTTTTTAATATCAACATTACATATGTTGTTAGTCCCATTGATTTCGTTCGCAGGGGTAGCAACAGTGTCATTATGCAGAGGTTGATTACTTGATGGTTGGCCGTTTTCGGGGTTTAGCTGAAGTATGGGAGATTTACGTTTTGTGTCAATGTTACTAATTGAGTGGTTTATTGGTGGTAAACCATTTGATATGCCCGACTGTTCTTGCTTTTCCTTTTGTAGAAGAGCAATTTGCTCTTTAGCATCTCGAAGCTGTTGTTGAAGATAGTAAATAGTGCTTTGCATTCCTTCCACGTCTTCATCTAATTCCAACAGGAATTCATCTAGTTCTGAAAGAGAATGTTCATTTCATTAATATTAAAACTAAGCTTTAAAAATATTCAATTTGTTCACAGGCTTTTCAAGTACATAAATTAATAGAACCAGTATATTCACATCTTTTAGATAGCAAACGTGTACAAGTAACAAATGTGTTGTATTAGGGATTCAATATCACCCTACAGATGGCACTAAAAGCACCATCAGATTGTGTTAAGTAAGATAGAACAAAATTATATTCAGATGGAGTGGTCGTGTAGGACGCTCCTTTGTAAATATTTTGTCATATAATAAACGTTTGTGCTGTCTGCATTGCCTAGGATTTCACTGATAACCCATAAAATAGAACCAGATACGACAAAATGAAAAGTGGACTCTACAACAAAGCATCAATCAGTATGAGAACTTACACAATGTGCCTCATTTAATACATGCAGTTAATTTGTGAACAATTAAGAACATGAAAATGCATTACACAATAGAGTAGAAAGTTGATTATCAAAACGTTGTTTAAGCTAACGATTAGTTATCCCAACAGAGGTGATTATAGATGTGCTGAGAGTGAATACATTTGTCTAGACTTGATTCCATTCCATTTGTATGCTGTACATTCAAGAGGCAAGTGTCCTGAGCATATCATTACATAATTTAATTTCCTACAGTTAAATAAAATGCTTACGCAGAAGCAAACAGTATTATCCATGAAAGGCAACTTTGTAGTAACTGAAGCTGATCCCGAATTTCAAATAGTAGATGAAATTGTACAATCTGTGCTCAGAGAAACCTGCACATCTGACATGGACAAGTTTGTAGCAGAAGAATCTTATTCAGATATTCCAACTCATTCACCCATTTAGACAACCCTGCTACAATTTGATGGCCAGGAGATGCAATTTAATTTTAACTTTTTATGGTATAACATGATTTAGTGGTATGTAAGCACAAAGGCACCTTAAGCAAAGAAAATGTGACGACTTAAAAATTAGGTAAAATGCATATGTATTATGCATGTTATAAAATATGTATTCACGCAAACATAGAAAACGACTACTTATTTTCATATGTACATAAAATTCTAATGTCTGATTACGTGAACATGCCTCCCAATTAGTTTTGATAATCAACATTCTACAGTACTTGAAACATGCTTAAGAGTAACACATCATTTATAAAGAAGCTAATCTCACCTGATTGGCTTTTCTTCATTTCTTCACTAAAGCTTTTCTGCAATGCAAGGTCTCCTTCGAGCTTTGCCATTCGACCAGATGATATAATTTTACCTAGTTCTTCATTCTCTTGGTACAAGAGACGGCATTTAGCCATTAATCTCTTCCCAGTGTTACTAAAAAAGAAAAATAAACATAAAAAGGAATGAAAACTTAAAAAAAAGCAAAATTTACTGCCGTCCAGAATTATAGTTTAATGATGTATATTTTTACACATTATACAATTTAAATTTTAGAAAGTACATAAGCATTGTTTTTCAATAATAAACATTGCATCAGAAATTTATAGCTAGATAATTAACTATTTTGTTGTACCAAATGAGTTTGATTGGGCCTTTTATTGCTTTACTATGATCACTACATATAAGAAGCGTTGAGTTCTATTAATTTGATGTTGAGGTTCATATAAACTGTACAGCAGTTTAAGATGCTATTTTTATGAAAGGATAGAAAAAGCAAGAATTTTTAATCTTACTTAATATATAGTTGTAATATAATTGTTCTATAACTGTTGAAAACATTTCACTTGATGTTTCTACTAAATAAGCAATAGGATTGAAATATTTCATTTTTACACAATATATCAATATACTGCAAGGTATATGAACAAAAATTAAGAAATTTTGTGAAATGTATAACCATAAACAAGCAAAATTTAAGGTAAATACAGCAGTATCTATGAGATTAAAACATTTTCTATGCAGTGTAACAGTTAAACATACTACAAAATCTTGAACCCCAAGAATTGCACAAAATAGATTACAATGCTGTCAGATCATTATGTATTATAATGAATTATAATTTTATCTGTATTAGAACGGATCATAAGTAACTTTTCCTACTTAATATATATTAAGTTCAAATTTAAATATATTTCTGTTACACCACACATAGTGTTAGTTTAACTGAAACATTATTTTATTACGTAAATTATTCAAGGTTTTTTAAATCTCATTAGTTAAAGCTACTATTAAACCTTAAAAAGAGTTATTGACTTATTTTGTTTATGAACTATTCAATATAGGAACTATGCAACATATAAGTGATTCTTTAATTCAAATTGTCTGCAAAGATTAATTATTTAATTAATTAAATTTTGATTGGTAGGGGAACAATATTATAAAACATCAGTGAAGATAATTACTGCATCATTCATCAATATCTGAGGTATACAACATGCACGTAGATTCAATGACAATTCAATACATTGTCTTTGAAACATTTGAACCCTTTCTAACTTGGAAAAATTTCATTTGACACAAATCCAAAAAAATTAAATCATTAAACAAATGACACTGAAAACATTTTTAAGAAATTAAAATCAACTTCAGATAAGTTCTACCACAAATTATACCCAGAATACCAGAGGTATTGTACAATTGAATTAAACACTGAAACTTCCCTTCTTGAATCTAGAAAAATTGGAAGTGAAAAAAAAATTTTCTTTTGTTAATTTTAACTTGCAATAAAATGAAGGGAAATAAAGTGTATCCCTCTTTTATCTCTATCTTAGTAACTATTTAAAAGAACTCTTTAAATAGTTACTAAGATAAGCCAGAAAGAATTTCATGGGATATTGTACAATGGGGAAAAATCATTATTTAAACTAATTTTATTGTGCTTTTGAGTTTCATATTTTCGAAACAGTTCTAAATTTACTCAATTGAAGAAATTTTAGTAATAAAACAGTATGAATGAATAGAATGAAATACAAAAAAGTTAAGTACAATTAAGCATAAAATAAACCGACTGAAACTGTTTGATTTAATGCAGTTTTCAAAAGTCTCAATATCACAAAAAGCAAAACTTTTTTACTTTGAAAGACTAAATCATGTGATAATATTAAATAAAACTTATTGTTTGAAGCAGCAGATAGACCTTACATAAACCCACACAAAAGAACAATTTTTTGCAAATGAAAAAGTAACTTCATATTGTATGAATGTATCCGTGATTTAATTATTCTGGGCAGATGTACTGGAATAGCATCAAATCACCTTTCATTAAAATCTCCACATAATTTCAGTAAAAATTGATGCACACTATTTAAATTTCCCATAAATTGAATTTCAAAATTATTTTTTTAGAGATTTTATTAATTTGTAAAAAGAATCATCTCACTCATTAGCAACACTCAATATGTACTTCAATTTAACTATAATAAAAATTCAGGACTGCTAGAGTGATTTTTCAGCCAAGAGTTCAGAAGTTGACTAAATTTGAGTACTCACAGCTGTATAACTACTTTTAGAAAAGTTCCAGGGTACATAAAATCCTATAGCCAGCCTTAATAGTCTGAAAAGTGTACTTTGGGAAAATTTCCAGAACTTATCATCAACCAGAGGCACCAACTCCTAAGAGCAGAACCCCTTATCCCCCAGATATGAGACAAATATACAGTGTAAAATACAAGTATATAACACACATGTCAAAATATACCAAGCTTCATTCCCATAACATCAAACACACACAACCCTCCCTGCAAAACATGAAATCTAAACTTTACTTTGGTAAATACTTGTAGAAATTTTTTGGTAAATAACTAGAAAAGTTTATTGTTTACTACATTTTTTGTACTAGAATGCACATTTATCTGTAATTTAAGTATACATTTACTTTTATTACAGTAATTAAAAATCTCTATCAGGTGCAAACAGTGTTATTTTAATATCTATACCAACATTAAAATAACTATGTGGTGAAATGCAACAATGTAATTAAAATTTAATTATTTGCAAAACCCCTCATAATTGAAAGTTCCAACTGAAAATGAAATGCCAAAAAATTGAGTTTTCCAACACTTTCTGTAGCTATGGAAGATATCAGAAGCAATACATTCTGCAGCAGTAGAGGTATCTATGCTTAAGAGTATCTCAGCAATTACATTTTTAGTAAATTGAAAAACTGGCAAAATGTAGCTTGACATGAAAAAAAAAACCTGCTTAAAGAAAACCTTATTCCACAAAGAAAGATGAAAAATATATTTGAAAAAAGTCTGTTGGCCTGATTTCTCGCTTTTAAGGGATTTCTTCCTAGATAAAGATAAATATTTATATTTCACGAAAAGCAAATCAAGAGTTACATTGTAGTTAATGAAATTATTCAATGATTATTTTGTTTCTTCATATTTGCATAATTCGACTTTTCAACACAAATGCCTGCTTGATCCATTTATAATCTTAAGATGCAAGGGCATGGATACTTTTACATGTGTTTTGGTTAATGAATCACAATCTATTCAAAGTAATTAACATAATGGAAGTTAATTTCAGAGCGAACTTGTGTTATGCAGAATTTAGTTAGTCTTATGAGACTACAGCATGCTTAAGGCAAGTGATATATTACCAATGAATTGATCAGTGATGAGAATTCAATTTTATAACTTTATTTTTCTTTAATGACAGTATGGGATGAAAATGACTTTTATGGAACATAAGCAATTAATTGGGTTTGAAAACAGACCTATGGCTTAAAGTCATTCATTAGTGAGAGGAATCACGTCTGGGTGTAAGACATAAAATTTGGTTTTGCTTTGCCATTTTTTGCGACATTTGGGCAACCGAGACAGACTTACATAAGATGTAAGTTTCATATCGACAAGCACAATGGAAACAATTTAAGATACGTAGGGGAATAATAAATATCAATAGTTAGTTAATTACTTTTGTTATAGAAAATATACATTATCACACATCGAGTTTGATAGCTGAATCACATTTTTAGACTAGGTTAGGTTTATTTTTAGATTAGGTTTAGGTAAGGCTTACAATATCATAAACAATGAAAAAATTGAGAGTAATAATCAGTTTTTTAAGTACTTTCTATTATGTCCATTAACATGTTGGAAATCATTGTGTAATGTGCATCATGGTAATACCTTAATAAAAAATACATTTTCACAGTAAAAAGAAATTTAAAAAAGTAACGTGTAGTAATATTAACTACTTATATTTACAATTAGTGAAAGTTAAACAATAAAAGTAAACACTCAAAAGTGACAAAAGTTTAAAAACATTGCACATTTTACTTTATTAAAATGAGTTCTAGAACAAATCTTTGAAATAAAGACAGTTAAGTATATTTTACAGCTGACTTTTAAACAGAGAATTGAGTTAATGAAAACAAGACTTAAAACATGAAAACTGGTATTTGAACTTAAGTAATGTTATAGCTCACTAATTTTCGAAACCAGTATGAAACTGTAGTATTTAATGCTTCTACAGTAAGTTATTTTTAAGATTTCATACAATTCAGCATTACTTACAACTGATACTTTCATAACAGTACACAATTTATAAAATAAGTAGCCCAGTTTAGTGAAGTAGAATAAGACTGTTATTTTAGTACTCATTTTTATTTGACCACCACCTTTTAGAAGCAGATTAAAACATCAATTCCAAATTCAATGTCATAAAAGTGAAAGTTTTTAGTGAGTCAATCATAGAGACACAAGACTACAAGTTCATGCTGGACAAAGTCAACTAGATCTTTCAAATAAATTTTCATAAAATGGCTTTCGAATGTGTCACTGCAAAGGAAAATCGCCTATTACTTTAAACAAAATAAATTCTTATTTGGAAACAAGCAAGATAACCACTTTTAACTTCCAGCCTATTACTATTCAAAATGTTTATTAGATAACCGGCACTTTCTTTTTATATCTTTAGCACTGCTCTTGTATGAAAATAGATAAAGTGAAAATTCATTTGGAATGTTTAAGTAACTGCATAAGACAGCCTACTTTGTCAAAGTTGCAAGCATCTTTAAAAGGGACAAGTCAATAGAAGACGAAATCATTTAAAATAAGTCAAACAAGTTTATTGGAATCCTAATGTTTTAGCTGAACAAATTAAAACATTAAACCCAATTTTTAATGCTGTTGAAAATTATCAATGTAAAATTAAGCAGGTTTATTCTGTTATTGATTGGTCAATTAACCATGCAAACCAAGTGACATTTTAAAATATTGCTTATGTTAATACATTATTCATTTTTTGTATTATGAAGATGTAAACTCTTCCAATCTGTTAGCTATTAATCAACTAGTTGCACAAAACACTACCATGTTCCATTTCTTAATTCTAGATATTAAAACCAGAAAATTTTCAACATTAAATTAGGAGAAAAATATTCAATAGCTGATTTTAATATTTTGAACAATTTAATTTGCAACAACAATTAAACAAATTAATTTATATTTGACCAAAAGATACTGCTAAATGTCTTAGATAAAGTATAACTGGAATGCAGAACTTTCCTATAGGAATAATTTCGCAAGCTTAACAGTTTAGTCAATTTCATTTTCCCTTAATCTAAGTATAAGCTCTGCATTAGATAGATGTTCTAAGGAAAGGTCTTTTAATGGTTAAAAAGTGAATTAGTTAGAGCTTTGAGGCATATCAATCTTGATTTTCAGTTCTATACCTTGTCATTTCGACATTAGAAACACTAATAGCACATTTAAAAATACAAGTTTCTTCACTAAAAGGAAATCATCCTTACCAACAATATTCACTGCTTCCATTTATTCAATTTTTTTAAAATCCAAAAGCCATTTTTTGTTACTTAATTCTGACTAAAGCACTGGTTTTAATTTCAAATAGTTAACCAAAACTTGCCAGTTGACATTTGAATCAGAAACTTCTCATACTCCACACAAAACCAGCAATTTCGAATATTTAAAAAGGATTTTGAAGAGACAATGACAAACGTGAAGCATCTTGCTACAAGGGTAAGCATTTTACTTCAAACTTATAAGGTTAAAAATATATTTCCCCATTGTAATCCTTTCTCCCTAAATAAAGTTATAACATATACAGTGGCCAATTTGTTCTCAACAAATTTTAGATAACATTAACAAACTTTATTAGTTTTAGCAATCTTGAATTTTTTAAATTAATTTAGTGCAAGGCATATGCAATTATACCCATTACATAAAAATTACAATTATACTTTATTAAAATCTAAGCTTAATTTTAAAACATTACCATTACATTAGGTTATCAGCTAAATTATATTATAAACTGTTTTGCAAGTGTTTTTGTGTTCTGCCAAACAGAATTGTGACAACTTTCAAACAGAATGTTGTTTGTTCAGTATTCCTATACCACTTGTTTTCAACTAGATGAAATGAGTAATAGATCGTAAGACAAATTTTAATGCTTAATTTTAGAGTATTACAGATGACTGATGCAGCAATGATTCCATAAGAAAGAATCAGAAATGGAATTAACATGAATGGTGATTGCAGAGGATGGTTCCCCTCACCAACTCATTATAACTGCTATTGCTTTGGCACCAAACAATAAACTTAGAACCAGAATCCACATAAGAGACACTAGTTGTGGAAACTATTTACATTCCAGCCTATCATCTAATTTGAAGAATATTAATTCAAAACTACAGGACTTAATTGCCATTTCAGATAAGAAATATTTATTGTTAAAAAGTCTAAACAAGGAAAAGCAAGCAACTAATATCCAAATAAACCCCATTAAATGAAGGTGAAATACATTATGTCCATTAAGAGAAAGTTTCAGGTGTTTACAAAAAATACACATCCGGAAAAACTTAACTAGCCTCAGAAAAGTTCAGGCGAGAGTTACAAATTAAGAGATTGATTCCATTTCTTTAAATTAGAATCAATAAGTTACATATATGTATGCCATTCTTTTAAACAATGATATAACTGATTAGGTGTTTTAATAAAACCAGCATCTACCCGAGTTGAGACTTCAGGGCTCATGATTTTTACCAATATTCTGATATCTTGATAACACTTGCAATTTTAAATACACAAAATAATTTTATTTATAATGGTAATGAACTGAAATTACTAAAAACTATTTTTAAATTATTTTCAAAATTGAATATTTTAAAAAAATCCAGGAACCATCTTAAACCAGTGAATCAATTTAATTTCTGAAGTGTAGTAACTGAATTTAATGTTTACCAAAATGTAAAACTTTGAATTAAAACAGGTTCTTGGGTATTAAAACTCGTTTCAGTTTACTTGCATACAATTTCAAATTTAAGTTTTTCAAGTAGTTACAAAATAAAATACACAAATTGTCAGTTTTCAATAAAACGATAAATGAAAAGTACAGAATTAGTGAACAAAAAGAGCTAATGTTGTATAAGGAAGTCAAATTCTGAGCTAGGAAAACAATTGATTAAAAATTGCTCACTCGGGCAAAATTAATGCTATTCTAACAGATGCATTTTCCTTCTGCAAATCTTAAGTCATTCCCCAGAAAATATACCATTTTAAATCTAAATTAAACCATTAATCTGGCTGAATTACGAAATTACTGAAGAATCTCCTGCTTTAATATGGGCTTTTGATTTTAGGCACAATGCCTTATATGCATGAATTACAATAGTATTTTCACCTTAGGCCACCCCGTGTTTAAACTTCAGATTTTTACTATAGCCCTAATTTTGATTCGAAGTCTGGTGAGGATCAAAAGTTTTAATTTAAATAACCTTAAACTCAAAATGAAATTTTACAAGTGCTCTTGGTTTTTAAGAGGGATTATGGTAAAATTTCAAAGTATACATATTTAATATTATATACATAAAATAAATTGAAATTACAAAGTTCTCAAGTGAAAATACAGAAAAAATTAAAAAAGTGAAATAGAATACTTTAGAAAATGAAGCTCTTTACAGATCCTACAATTTTCAAACTGAGTTTCCTCAAGAAATTTAGGTTAACCAGACAGTATATATGGCTTAATTCAAAATTGATAAACTAGTTTCACAGAATCTAGATTAACCAAGCAACTCACTAACTTTTTACATTGCGACTTATACCCAATATTTAGTCTCATCTTTTCCTGTTGAAAGTAATATTTCTATCATGATCTCAACCAAATATTTTTATTGGAGAATTTAATGATAAGCAAATTAAACATAAGTAAACCCTATTGAATCAACAAAGTTCCAAATAAATATAAAATTAAGATATTCATTTGAAAAGAAAATTAACAATGAAAAACATGTGGGATCCTTGCTAATGTTTTCAGGACAAGTGTTTTTCAAAGGACCAGTCCTAGGCAGATCATTAGGGTCTGCCATACATGAAAACAGTTAAACATATTGCCATGTGAGACTTGGACACAACAGATTCATGTAACATGATATGGCAAAATGGGAGTATTTTATATATTTAAGTTCTATTCCACAATAACTTAGGCAACAAGCAAATTTTGAAATAAAATCACATGTGCTGAAACCTGTTTAGCATTCCATATTTTTGAAGAGAATACGAATAAAGGTAAAAACCACTACCGTGAAAATATAGTAGTATGAAGATTTCTGTGTAAACAAAAATTATTTCAGATTAAGATATCCTAATTTGAATAGTTGCTGTTTTGGCAATGTTGGGGGTTAGTTTTACTACAATCAATACGTTGAAATTGTATTAATATGCCACAAGAAATGGGAGATGGCTATCACTCTATTTAGCTTTAAGATTAAACCTTCTCAAAGAGGGAAAAGCACTAAGTAAAAAGGGAAATTTTAAACCAGTCCCAATCTTACAATTTCATTGCTATAAAATGCTTTAGTTGGGGCAAAATACAGCAGCATCAACTAATTGTGTACAAAGACAAAAACAAGTTAGGTTTTGATATGAACAGAATTTTGAACATTTATATATCAACTTATAAATTTCACCATTTGTATTTTGAAATAGCATAGGATTGATTAATTTTGGAAGCATACAAAAACGTATTGATGGAAAAATATAACAAATAACAGTGCAGCTTTTGCCATCAAGTTAAGTAAATGGATTCAGATATTCAAGAAATTAGGGAAAGTTAAGTTATAGCTTATGATACATTTTTACAGCACATTAAACAGGATTCACTAGGCAAAAATGACATTTCAGATTTTAACTCATTGAAAGCAGCCTTCAATCTAAGATAGTACAATTTTTCTCAAAAATTAAAATAGTAGATTTGTTAGGTACTTGTTCTAGTATAATTTGAGAAATAAGCAAGTCCTTGTCCCATTTTTTTTACTTTCTTTTCAGACTACTGGAGCTACAGAACAAAGCAGATATTTCAAACTATGAACATTTATGCCCAGACACTAGATTTACCACAGGATTGTTAAACCAAGAGTCTGATGCCTAACCACTTGGGCATACAGATTTACTTTGTTACTCCAAAGGATAAATTAAATTAGAAGGGTATCTCAAAGTGGTTTCTGAACCACTACAAACATTCAAGCTCCAACCGGAATCTGAAACTGAGAACCAGTCTTAACAAACCAGGCAGACTGCCCCAGAAATGGAAATTAGTTTCACGGTTTAATTCTTATGATTGCAAAATGTTTTTCTAAAGAAAATGAAACATCTCTGCAACCAGGTAAAGCTCTAATTCAGTATGGTAATTCTAGTCAATAATGGCTCAAGGTGTAGTTATGAGACAAGCATAACAATTGGTATATATAACTAACATACAAATTCACTTATAAAACACATTTAAATGTGTAGTGGGTCTAAATCTACCACTGCTGTGCCATACTACACTAATTAAAACCACCAATGTCAATCATTAAAAAAAAGCGAAATAGTTTAATTAAATTCTAAGCATGTCTTTAAACTAATCAAAGTACATTTAATTACAAAGGTAACTAATGAAAAGTATAAATAACTACATTTTTAATGGAGTCATGCAGTGTAACAAAAATAATCTTCACCTCATTAGAAGCATCTAGAGACAGCAATTTTAAAGAGTATATGTATGTGAATAGAGAATTTTGAAACTTTTTTAAACACTAAAAGGCTAAAAAAGGAAGATAATTGTGACAGAGCAACTTATCACTATTTAACAGAGTTGCGAAATTCAAAAATATATTTTTAGATAATTTGTCCAGTGCAAAGTTTTAATAAAGAGTGTCTTTGCACGAGCACAAATTATATCTTCAGCAATAAAAGCGTTCAAGATTCTAGCCCTGAATCAAAAGATCAAAGAAATGAAAAGTTGAAGCAACAGAACATCAATCCGAATGAGAAAAGTTGAACATTCACGATTTTAAGAACGCACATTTTATATTAAAATAGCATACAGAAAACCTCAATAGAAAACAACTATCTGAGGAAAAGTAGTGGCTATATGTTTTATATACTTAATGAAAAATCAGCAGTAGTTTTTTTAATTATGTGGTCTCAATTCCAAATAGGTAGACGAGTTTAGATATCATTTCCTAATCACTATTATGTGCACTCATACCAAATAAGACTTAATGGTGAAAACATTTGTACAGCACATCTTCCAGCTGCAATTTTATTTCTTGTCATTAAAACAAGGTGTTTGAAATCTGATCATAATCTTAATATTTGAGGTTTAACATAAGCAATTTTCCCCTTCCATTCAATTTAATCAGTAATTTTAAGAGCAAGAATTTGATCTTGATGGTCCTAAGTAACATCTGTTTTAGAACAGATGTCTAATCAGACAATACAAAACAGAAGTGGACATGAAAAACCATGAGAATGGATTTCTTTAAAATCAATGTTTCCCAAACTTTTCACATTTCAGACCAGTATATTTTGTAATTTTTTTTACCAGTAAAAGCAACATATGACCTCCACAAATTATTTTTATCCAACGGTTTATAATAAAATTGAATGCAATTGAATTCCATAGCAGCTAAGCAATGAAAGAGAATTTTTCACATGAAAATATGATGGACAGTGTTTGATCACTCAACTAGAAAAAGTCAATTTTATTCTCAAATTTTGATATCCTATCTGTTTCTATACCATGTTTTTGAAGAAAACCTAAGAAAAGATACCAGTTCTGTTTTTATGTAGTAAAAGGAGCACTACAAATTGATTATTTTCCTTAAAAATTTTTACCTTTTTGACAACAAAAGGATAAGAACCAGTCAATCGGGAAAAAAACACTCCATTTAAAATGGCAATATTAATGAACAATTTCTCTTTAGTATTTGATCAATTTTAGATATTGATATTTTTTATGTGCGACATGTTGGTGGCAAGATTACTTTTAATAAAATATTGCTACAATCCAATAAAAATGCCAACTTAAAGAATTTAAAGAGCTTAGAGCAAATAAAGAATAATTCCTATAAAGGTTTGCTAAAAAGAAAAATTTATAACAGAGAAAATAAACATTGTTTTTATTATACATTATATTCCTCAAAGTATTTGGATACCAATGTTTTGCAAAATTAGCTTTATTATGGCGATTAATAGTTCCACCTTTTGCTAGCATGAGAAGTGGTTAACATATCAAAGCATACTCTCAATCAATTTACAATAGGTTTCAACAAGAATAACTTATCTATATTGCAAAGCTGTTGCAAGAGAAGAGAGGATAGTTCCCATGTTATTTTGCAATTTGGCACTCCTGTTCAATAAGTGTATTGGATTCAGTCTAAGGGGACCAGTTCAACAATCTTACATTTTTAGGAAAAGCAGTCCTATGTACATCATTAAGTGCAGCAAAGAGCTTTAACTTGCTGAGAAAACCAATGGTCAATCTCACAAAACTGCCACCTCTAGTAGGACCAATTCACACAGGAAGTCAATAACTTCAGATTTATGGTTTATAGCACTAAAAGCAATGGGCCATAACAATAACCCTCACTGAATTTCACTATGGGAACAACTGAAAGCTGTTTAAGAGGCTGTTGCTTTGGATCTACATCCATCAGATCCAAAAAGTAAAAACATTAAGTTGTCACTTCAAAAAGTTTCCAGTCATTAAAAGTCTGAGAACAATGGGAAACACTAAAACAAATAATACTTCTAACTAACAGTATGATATGCAACTGTTATGCTGTAGAAGCCAAAATTATACAACTGGATAGTTATGGTACTAACTGACCACTAAGAACAATTCCTATGTCAGCAAAGAATGATTTTCTACAGGCTCTGGCCAGAGTTTTAGTCAGTTCATTCAGTCTTAAAGATTATTTTATGCCATTGATGTAACATCTGCCTCCATCTCTTCTTGACATTACTTACAAGTGATTTTGGAATGTCTGGTTTGTCTAAAAAACTGTTTGAAAGACACCCCATGATAGGCCCAAACTGCAAGTTCACATATAATCCAATTACATCAAGACCAACACAGCATACCTAAGTAACAATAATGATAGAAAACTTGTTTTAGATACTTAACCAGAGTGTATTGTTCTATGTGCATTCATTGCATTTATGCACATTTTTGTAAGTGTCCGAATACTTTTGACAAAAAAGGACATTGGAAACTTGAAAAAACAAAAGTTGAAACAAATGAATATTTAAATTCACCAGACATACATATCAGTCAAGTTGTACAAATATATCTGATGTCATTGTAAATATGCATGAAATGATTTGCATCAATAATTTATGCACAAGCATTTGAAATTAATAAGTTACACCTGGAACACTAAACAATTAGTCTTAAAGAACAAATAAATTCTGGCGACTTCATTTCAAGTAAAAAAATTGGAAACAATTTGCTACCTCAAATATTTATGCAAAATTAATTTACTATATTTTTAAAACCTATAGGAAAACACATTTTAATTTTAACAAAAATTATTGAAAACATCATCACTGGAAATCACCGAACCATTAGAATATGTGTTTGTGCTTAACTCAAATCAAGCCGAGCACAAAATCCTTCAAAAATTGATTTGTTGCTAATATTTAAAGCATATACCTCAGGTTATTTCCTACGAAAATAAATCTTTCGTTTGAATTGAATTCCATGCCTAAACCTGAATTAATAAATTATGAAACACTAGCCACACCAATCATGCAAGCACTAAAAAAGGTCTGGACCAAAATGAATCCACTTTCCAGCTGATGTAAAGAGGGAAAGCTGCCAAGGACATCGCATGCTCAAGATTTCAGTCTAAGTATTTGACTTGGGCATTCAGCCAGAAAGGCCTTATGTACACAATCAGGAAGACTTAATGATCATGACAGAATGTTGCTCTCATTACAACAGAAAGCACCAGTTAAATTAACTCGGCAAGATTTTATATTTCAGTTTTCAGACTATGTGTACAAATAGGATTATTGCTATTTCAACTAAATCAGAATCTAGGTATGTTATCATGCAAAGAGAAACATTTACAAAAAAATTATTCATTTGTGATACAAAAGCTTCCTTTATATCTTAGCAGTTTAAAAATAATATACGAATATCAACTGGTGGATCATGAAATTTCATCATACCAAAAGTTTATTTTAACAAAGTTATAAATTATTGCTTATCATTTTGCTTAATTTCACAAAACTTGCAACAAATGTAATTTTTGATGTTAATAATTTCGTAATTGCATACTCTTAGATACAATTCATGCTAAATAAATTACATTTGTCTGTCATTCGAAAAATATAAATAGTCAAAACAAACTTAAGGGAGAAAATTTATTTTTGTTATATTAAACAGTTCCTTAAAATTATAATCTTCTAATAAACTTAGGAATTTTAGATATCGGGGTACTATAAATAATTAAATATGAGTAGTACTTCATGGGAAAAAGGTAAGGATTGGAAAATTTATTTTTAAATAAACAAGGTCTGATTCAAAATTCCAAGATACCAATACTACTAGTGAGAATTTTCAGCAGATTCCATTGTTAAAACACATAAAGACATCAAAATTCTGACACAAATGAGATTCTTAAGAAATTCTTTAACTTCCGACTATTTCAGTAATATATACAGGGCCTGGTAATAATTTATTTCTAGTGCTCAATGAAGACTAACAAAATATAAAAATACGTTTCCCCTCTCAATAATCCTAATATTATACCTGACAAAGAGGCAGAGTACTAAAATAAAAATTAATTAAAAACTTTAATGTCAAGTACATTTTAATTGAGTTAAAAATGGCATTAAAACATTGTCTACAATATTATACTGGAAAATAGTTAAAAGGAGTTTTGTATACCAAATGATAATTTTACATGAACAGAATTTGCAGCTAAGCCAATATAGTAACTTTTCTCAAAGGAAGAAATACCGTTATGACTAGGTGACAAATTCAATTTTATTGTCATGAATGAGTAGCAAGAAGATAATACTAAACTAGTAGAAAGACAAGCAGCTCGAAATGTCATCTAACAGAAATAAATGTAACTAATTGAATCTGAGTTTCAAATGGACAGTAGATTTCACACATTTAATCATATGAATCAGTATTCACATGAAATGGAACTCTCTAGGTATTTTTCATTATATAAAATATATGAAAACTTAAAACCTGTTATCAGAATTTTAACAGAATAGTAGTGCAAATTACCCTAAAACACATTCTAAAAACTAACCAATCCGAAATTTGACAGGTCAAATAATTTTCCAGTTCAATCCACACAATTGTTGAGATTAAGGCTGTCTACATGACATTTACATTTTTGGAGTTTCTTTTAAAGAATTTTTTTAATTTACAGAACTTTTTTGTTTCAGGTTACAATTTTACTGTTTTATTACACAAATAAAAAATACTAAATGTTCATTTGGATTATGCTTCCATATCACAACATTCAAAAACAGGATTGAAATGACCTAAGTAAAAAAAATCAATAGCTCATTTTGGTAACTATTCCAGACCCTGCTTTTAGGACAATTCTTTTTATTTAAACAACCAATTAATCCTTCTGAAGACCTTAGCTATAACAGCTTATTTGTTGGAACTCCAATAGTTTACATAATACTCATATTTTGAGTGACATTCACTTCTATCTCATCAGTTTGAATAAGCAACATAGCATGTTATGTGGATTACAAGAACTTAACCAAGAGTATTTCTATAAGTCATGTTTCACCAAAATGCCACTCTTATTTACTGTATTTTCAACTCTCAAATGCAGGGAAATTTTTTCACTATTATATTGGTAAATTTAAAGAGCTCATTAAAACCTTAACCATATTTACTGTTCATGATGGATACATGGAAGGTTTTTTTCTTGATCTCATTAATCATTAAAATTTGGATTTTTGCTCTATGGTCTTTTTATTTGCTAACCGAGGGCTTATTAGACCGGGACAAAGAGCTATAAGTGTATTGAGAATCACTACAAACATCCACACCAAGATTGGGATTGGAACCCAGAGCATGTTAAATCCAGGACCTGTTTGCTATCTGCATAATGGAATATGAACTAATGAAAACACCAATAAAGGTATTCACTATAAGTGAAAATAAAAGGATTGTGTACTTAATATTTGTCACAGGCAATATAAAATGCACAATTGTTTCTGAAACTAAGTAGCAACATATTTCTGTGATGAATAATTTGATACCAAACTGATATTATAAATGGATCAATCTTTTTAAAATTTTACTACAGGGGGTAAAGACAACAAATGTTTAGCTTAGATATAAAGCTAAAGAATAAAAAAATCTAATTTGCATGTTTAATCGGAAAAATATTAGTTCATGATCACAAACAATAGTATTTGCGATTAATTATTTACAATATAACATAAGGAGGAGACGAAAGATTTTTCCTTTTGTTGAAGCTAAAACTTTTTGCCAATTGCAAAAACAGATCACTCAAGTATAACATTTTGAGATTTTTTTAGAATTGCGAATGAAATTATTCCATACATTTTTTTCTTTAATCAGTTAAATGCATACATATATCAAAGCTCTAATTTTCATTTGTAATGAAGTTTTGAAAATTTCCCTTCCTTTAAAATAGAAAAAGTAAATAAAAAAATCTTGGTAATATATGAAGCACATGATATAAATAAATGGTGTTCAATAGATTTATAATTAGTTTATGATGTATGGGAATGAAGCAATACTTGAATGCGTTTTGATAATAGGAATAATACACAATTTGATAGAGAATTTAATGAACAAATGCACAACTTAATGAATGCTTTTAAATATCACAGTAGATTAATATGCCTAGTACAATTAAAACTCTGAATAAATCACTAGACGCCCATAGCTAAAAAACATTATGGGTATTAATAGCACATGAGTTTCAACTAATGAATACAGATGAATTATATAAAATTGTCTCAGAACTTACCTGTCCAGCAGAATAACAATGGAAATTGGCTATAGAATTAAAGTCACTAAAAAGTTTATAGTCTTACTTTAGGAAGCCAAAATAAATGTTCCTTTACTTTGGTCAGCATGTTCAGTTTTGACCATCTTTCAAGTGTCAAGTATAAGCTAATGCTAAAACATTTTCAAATCTCGAGACACATTTCCAAGCAGAAACTAAAATAACTTCAGTTCTACGAAGTTAAAAATCAAAATCTTCGATTTGCCTTGCATAATTTACTTGAGTACTACTACACAATTTTCATTTAAAGATTCTTAAAATCTAGACAAAACAACCCTAAGTAGTTGTGGTATTACAACATGAAAGCAAAGCAATACAAACATTTTTCATAAAGCCACTAGGTAAGGAATTCCTTATGTATGTTCAAATGAATAATTTTTTGACAAGTTTGTATTAAAAATAAACCAATTCTCTTTGCAGTATCTATGTTTAAGATGTTTTATCGGTGGAATGTTTTTGGTGAGAAATAGAACAAAAACATCCGCAGAATATCAGTACTTAAATATGCTTCGCAGAAATTTGCGCTACTGTTTCTTGGACAAACACAAGAAAAAATGTTTTGCTGCTACCAAGTGCACGTTATTGTTGAGCAGTTTAAAACAAAAAAATGAAGACCTTTCCCAGCCACTGTTAAGCCTTGCAGAATCGTAGATGCCATTTTGCGACATCTCGATTTCGTCGAGGTCTCGGAGTTATAACCGAATAAAGTACGGGGTTCATAAGTAAGGTCTATCATGCGCGTAATAAGAGTACATGAAGACTATGATATTCCAGTAGTGACTTGTCTGTGTCGCACCTGTCAGGAGTGAATTTCCAAGCGTTGAGTTCATTCTGTGTCTCTTCAAGACGAGCCTTAAGAGCGTCCACTTCTTTTCTCATTCTTTCAAATAACAAGTTCACTGCTGGATCCAGCATTGAAGATCGTAACTGTGCGATGGTGGGCACCTGTGCTTGCTTCAGCTCTTGAATTTGGCCCTAAAAATTTAACATTGTTTATTTCAGTTGGAAAGAAAAGTAAATGGGAAGTACTGAGTACAAATTTTTTAATTTTGAATAGAATAACATGCATTTTGTTCAAAATTATTTCATCATATTTAAGGTTAACAAATAAAAATCAAAAGAAAATTCAAATTTTAATTTCAAACACTATCTGTCTACAGGTAATAAAATCTACTTTTAGCAAATTTTCTTATGGCTGGTTTTTCATGACTAACTACCTAGCATACAAAGGAAATTCTTAATATGATTCAAAGGTCTAGATGCTACAACTACAGTTCAAAATACATGAACTAAAAATATCTGGTACTTTTTCACATGAATTTTCCAAAAAGCACATATTTAACAAAACTTGATCTATTAAACTCAAAACATTAAAACCTAACATTAGAGTAGTATATCTGTATAGCAGGATGCAACTATTATGGTAATGTTTTAAGTGGCAGAAGAAACATACTTTGTATACCATAATTTCAATGTTCTTTAATTGTGCATTTAGAACATTAGAACTTGAATGACAAATATTGTTGCAATATATTTTCATTTTTGTAAGGCCAAAAAGTCTGTTATGTACAACACAAGCATTTAAATTTGTCCAGCCCTTAAAAACAAGGAATTACATAATTAAACAAATAAATACACTTTGGAACTTAAAATTAAAAATTGTATATTTTCAATGCAGTACTCAATATTTTATATACTCACTGTTAGTACTCAAAACAAATAACAGTACATTGTAAAGATCTACAACTCCCCCTTGCATATATGAAACAAAATTTTAAATAATTAAAAATTGCAACATATAAAACAAGACATATTTAGATAAAACTGATTGAATGTTTGATTTTGAAAAGAGCAAAGCGCATAAAAAATAAAGAAATGGCTACTCTGAAGATACTAATATTAAAAAGATGATTAGCATATTCTAATGCACTCACAGCAAATTCTTGCATCTCATGCTCTTTAGTTGTTAGCCGCATGACTAAAATATTTTCTCTCCTACTTGCATCTAACTGTTGCTGTTTTAATTTTTCTTCAGATTCCCTTAAGCTCATCAATTCCGCTAAAAACAAAATGTTGAGTAAGCAAAGGTACAAAAATGAAGATGCAAATTCAAATCAAATTAATAATATACTAAGCTTGCACTTGAGGAAGAATGAGGCAGATTATCAACTTAGAACAAAATGCTCAAAATACTCCTCTTTTGTATGTGATCTCATAATTTAAAAAGCTGGCCAGAAGATAACATTTCCATTTCTAATTTTAGTCCAGATGTCACACTGCTAAATTCTTTCCTTCAACACAGCCTTTAATCAGGTTAAGAAAAAGCAAATGAAGCATCAGCTCTGAACATAGCTTTACCAGTTTTATTCAGATGGCTTTGGCTATCTTTATCAGTTGAGAATAGATTTTCAGTAATGATTACATAGAATTAAAAAAAATGGATTACATTTTAAAAATAACATTTGTTCAAGAGGACTTGGCATCAGTCTAACTTATATACGAGGGTAAGTCAAAAATTACTTACACTTTTCATTCTACAATTTTATTAAACAAAGATAGGTAGAGGCCGCATGCGTTGAGTTGGCGCGTCTTTGGTCACGTGTGCGGAATTTAATCACGATCGCGTCAGTTGTCATCTAGCTACAACAGCATAAGCATGTCAGCTCCGCTATCAGATTGCACCAAAGAGGAGCAACGAGGAGTGATCAGATTTTTGTGGTCAGAGGGTGTGAAAGGTGCTGAAATTCACCGGAGACTTTTGTCAATACGGGGAAAGTGCTTTATCTCGTAAAAGCGTTTTTTTTGTGGATCGAAATGCTTAAAAGTGACCGAACGAGTGTAAAACAAAAAGAGGGAGCTGGATGACCGTCAACCTCGACCACAACATTCAGAAAGCTCGAGAGATGGTTACAGCAGATAGGTGAGTTACCATAGATGAGGTCGCATCTTTAAATATCAGTCACGGTTCTGCTTATCAAATTATCCACGACGAACTCAAATTCCGTAAAGTGTGTGCACGATGGGTACCACGAATGCTTACCGCAGCAAACAAAACCAAACGCTTGGACATCTGCCAACGTTTACTGGATCACTTCAACGCGGAAGGTGACGCATTTTTAAGCAGAATAGTGACCGTTGATGAAACGTGGGTTCACCACTACGAGCCCGAATCAAAACGCCAGAGTATGGAGTGGAAACACCCAGGATCCCCTACAATGAAAAAATTCAAGACCTCGCCATCGGCTGGGAAGGTGATGATGCTAATCCTGTTTGGGGACGAAAAAGGCCCTATACTGGATGACTACTTGGACAGGGGGACTACCGTAAATAGTGCGAGGTACAGCGATTTGTTGGCCAATAAGCTGAAACCAGCAATTCGAAACAAATGCCGTGGTCTACTCTCAAAGAAAGTTTTGTTGTTGCAAGACAACGCCCGGCCGCACATGGCCCATAACACCATAGAAACAATCAACAGGTTGGGCTTTGAGACCCTGGAACACCCTCCCTATAGCCCAGATCTTGCTCCCTCAGACTTTCATCTCTTTGGACTGCTCAAGGAAGCTTTGAGAGATTGTCGATTTGCCTCAGACATGGATGTTCGGGATGCGGTGCAAAAGTGGCTTCACGACCAACCCAAAAAACCTTCTACCAGGAAGGCATACGGAAGCTTGTGGCTCGTTGGACCAAGTATATTGCTCAAGGTGGAGACTATATCGAAAAATAATGTATCTGTTGTACACCTATCTTTGCTTAATAAAGTTGTAGAGCGAAAAGTGTAAGTAATTTTTGACTTACCCTCGTAGTTAGGTCACAAAAGATTCAGTAACTGCAATTTATCATTAACATAAATGATTAAATTTTATCATTGAATAAACAATTTCAATCCCATGTTAAGCTAAGCTAACCTTTCTGACTAATACACTAAAAACAAAATACAGATGCCAATCTTTCTATCCTGTTCTCTCTTAGTACTATATAAAGCTATTTTAAGGAATGTTTCCCGTAATATTGCATTAATAAACATTTTTTTATAAATGTGACATTTTCAAGATTAAGAGTATAAGATGTACACATGCATATAATTATAATTTAAATTTTGCTGATTTCTTGGCAGAATTAATTTTCACTTATAGAACAGACTATTTTCAAAACAATATTCAACCATTATCTAATAAAATTTCAATGTTCTACTGTAAGCCTTTCTTAAATGCACTATTTCTGAGATATATTTTATTATAGACTCAAATATCATTAAAAATTAGAAGTGAAAAAATGCCTAGACCAGATGCTTTGACTACAAAAATTAAATCTTTAAATTCAAAAGTAATACAAAGGCGACATTTAATTTATTGGTACATTGACTCTTATAATGAAACATAGCAACTGGGAAAATACTCATTTGTAAAGGGATGCATAAAAGCTACAATTTTTTTCATATTAAAATTGTAGCATTTTCATATAAATTTTCTATCCGAAAAGCACATAACAGAAGACAGTTCCAGTTATGTGCTTTTTTACTCAACTAGTTAAAGTTATGGCAATGCTGTAATTTCAATTTTTTGTTGCATTGCCAAATGATAACAATGGGTTGAAAAGCATTTCACATTGCAATGTATTGGATAAAATATGAATTGGGTATTTTCAACTGTTAAAAGACACCAAACTTTGTGGAAATAAAGAGGTGTAGATTTTAAACTTGGCGATTTTTGGCAACCACACTGATTTTGCATCTCCCAAATTAGATTTGACTATTTGCCGTAATTAAAGATGAAAATCTATCAATTCTGGAAAATTCTTAATGGTTGGCATCTCTATATTTCAGCCAAGACCTTTGGTTCAAAATTAGATAAGTTTAATTCAGGGGTAGGCAAACATTTCATGGAAACCAAATACAAATTGCAGTGCATGTCAGTTCAACAAGGTAATTAATGAAATGTATTATAAAATCCCCCAAAATAGGTCACCACTTGTCCAGGATTCTCACTCTTTTTTCAGAATAAAAAATAAGGAGTTTCTAAGGACACAAATAACTTTTTATAAGGACTAATTGAGATATACCAAAAACTATATTGCACCTTCATTGTATGAGTCAACTTAGTAGGACAAAAAATAGGGATGTATGCAGGACCGTTGGCAGATTTATAGCAACTTAAAAGTTAATTTTTTGATGAATGTATTTTACACCTATGAGCTTTCTAGCCCCATTTAACCACAAAACTAATTTTTATAATTTTTAAGGATGTCATCTCAATGGGGGGGGGGGAAAGAAACGAAATTCTAAAAATCATTGCATTCTTTTCTAGAAAATAAGAAAGAATTTTAATAACAAAGATTTATTTTACGTTTTAAATACAAATACGTTTATCTTGTTAAATATTGCTCCTGAGAAAAAAGTATTATGAATAAATATCAACTGATTTGGTTTTTTAGAAATTATTTTGTCTATACTTCCTTTATTTCAGCTGCTTTTCCTTTAATTTCTTTCTTTACATAGTGCATTTGACTTTTTAAAAGAAAAGCCCCAGAAGCTTCTGCTTCATTAGCCAGTTCTTCAGCTGACTTTTCCATTCTCATTATATCACCCTCAAGACAAATTTCTCTTTGATTTTAAGGAATTAAGTTCTTGCAACTTAAGTTTTCTTTTATTTTCTAAATTTGTCTTCTTCGCACTTTTGCATTGTTCTTTTAAATGCATAACATATTTCTGTGCCTTGAAGAAACAAATTTTCTCATATCTTTAGTAATTACTAAATTTGGAATATCATTTTCATAAATAAGTCTGCAATATAGGAGTCTCCTTTAAAATTTTCAACTTCTAAGGACTTGTTGTTAAATCCACCTTCCACAAAAGCTTGGCCATGAGATAAGATCATTATGGTTTTCATAACTTTCCAGTTTTCCCTTTGTAGCATCTATACTAAGAAAGTCATTTAAAAAAAAACTATCTAAAAGCATTGTTTTCGGTTCAAAATTATGAAACAATGAAGCGGATTTGAAAATGGTGCTTTCCATAGAATTTTTGAATTGAAGTAATATATCATCACAATTTTCTACAACAATATTTTATTGAGTAAAGTGCGATAGTACAAGCTTCATGGAGTTCATGCACTTGGTCTGATCTTTAGCCATACGTATAGGATCAAGACATGAAGCATTATGAACAAGCAAATATGCTGCAGGAGATTTAGCCAGGAGATGTAGCATTTGTATAACAAAACTTCTGCAATCACGCCGCAATCAAAAGCAGCACAAAGCATTATTCTTTCTCCTCTAACTTTTCCTTTACTATTCTTTCCCCAAAGAACCCTATATTGATTGTCTGTAGGAGAATAACAATTAGTCAGAAAAATCAAATTTGGAAAGCTTCTGAATGGTACTTATAATATTAACTTTTTCTTCAGGTTTTAGAAGATTAAAGTATTCCATACATTGCTTTACAAGCTTTCACATATCTCCAAAGAAGGCAACAATAGTTTATCGTTTTGATAAAATTCAAAGAATGGTTGCAATAATTTTGCCACAGCTAAGAAAAATTAAACTTTGCCAGAATCAATTCATCCTTTGTAGTGTCTCATACTGTCAGAAAAGACTTGCAATTTACTTTATTCGAAGTACTCTCTTCTACACTTCTAACATATTTGATAACATCAGTCCAAATTACAATTGCACTACAACTGGGACATTCTCTAGCCATCTATGACCACAAAAACTTAAGGGAAGCTCCTTGACTTCAGACAAATTACTGCAATCTTACCTTCTTGCAGGAGAATCTTAATGCACACAGAACATGTTCTTGTTTTTCAAAAATTTTATTTCATTTTGTGAAATTATTACATTTCTTTGGAAAATGATAATCGCACGCTGCTGCATTATTTTTCTTTTTATTAGTACCTAAATAGTTTTGCAATACATTTGCATCTGAGCTTTTCTATTTTTAATTTTCAAAAAGAAATTTTTTGTTTGTTAATTTTCTAATATCGGAGCGAATTTTCGGAGTATTAGGCTCTTAAAATCATTTTGGGCACATTTAAAATTTTTTTCTTACGATTGTAAAATGGATTATGCCCAGCACCCGTGCATGATTTTAAAAATATATTAGAACCTAAATCTGGATTTACAATTCATTTGCATTCATCTGATTTTTTTATTTTCGTCATCATAAAGAACTTTCGTTTGTCAATTTTGTAATTAAATTGGGGTGCATTTTTGGAATAGGATCTAAAAATAATTCATTTAGTGAATACATTTGTAATTTTATTTCACATATAAAAATGATCACCAACGATTGCAATATGACTAATGCACAGCCACACGCATCATTTAAAAATTATATTCAAACCCAAGTATGGTTTTACAATCCATTCGCATCATATCCATCTTAGTTTTTTCTATTTGTTTTCCATTTTAAGAGGAATGTTTCTGTTTGTTAATTTACTAATTATATCGGAGCACATTTTGCGAATATCAGCACTCATAAATAAATTAACGCGTTTAGAAAACTTGATTGTTTTACACATTTTTATGTGTAAAAAATATGAATAAAAAAGCTTTCACAACAGCTAACAATCACCAAATAAAAGTTACTCAATTTACTGAACAGTCATATGAGCTTTAACAGCACTTTCCCCCTTTCTTCCAATATCAAATTCTTTTTGGCAAACAAGGCATTTTGCTTTATGGAGATCAGCTGAAGTTACAATCCATTCTCGATACATAAGCTGTTAAAAACACATGTCCCAAGCATACTTTTTAAACCCTCCTAGAGCTTCGTCTCCGACACCCCTTCGGAGAATCAATCAGCAGTCCTCTTTGTATTCGTTTCTGAAGAGGGGAAGATAGACGTTCTCTAAGTGAAACCTGCCGCTTCCCGTCCAAAGATCAGACAATGAAGCTTGAAAATGGGAGAAATCGGAAAATGACTGCCATCAGAAAAATTTGGTTTGGGAAAAAATAAGGAGTTTTTAAGGGCTCTTAGAAATGAAAGCTAAATATAAGAAGTTCTTAAGGAGTTTCTAGGAGCATGGGAACCCTGTTGTCATACATTTTCCAATCATTCTCTTTCAAATTCTGTGCCTTTGTTTTCTGTAGGAAAAACAGAAAATCAGCTGCAATGTAACCCATTATACATAACCCAATACCCTCAAATCGTGTTCACAAATTTATGCAACATCTAGTAAGAATTGATTGCATATATTTGACTTAAGTACTACCAAATTGGAAGCACCAACTACTCTATTCAGCCAAGCATATATAAGGAGTTGTGAGTCAGATTGCTTTAGCAATTATGTTTGACAATTATAAATCGCATGCCAAGTGAAGTTTGCAAACATAGTTCACTTTTAACAAAATTTGTCTTTAAGGGTTTTTCTGAAAAATTAATCAATTCTGAATTCTTATCTCTTAAAAATTTCTTTTTTAAATCTGAGAGTTGCCCTTCAATTAATAATTTGCGATTCAAATTTTTTTTTCATTTTTTGAAAGAAACTCCAATTGTAATCACATTTTCTGATATTTTCCCCAAGTTGGGGGAAGGCTCATCTCTCTTTCATAGGGATTTTGCAATATTGTAACTTCCGAGTAGACAGTGCAATGTTTCTAACATAGCAAGTTAATATGATTGGAGCTGCAAAAGTTTTTCTAAAGAGTACAATAAATCTAATTCAAACTAAGATTTTATTCTTAAGAAACGGAAACCAGTTCATTTAAGATAAAATTTGTTGAAGTTCATACAAATATCAAGACAATATTTAAGAAAAAAATTGAAAACAATTGATAGTGAGATCTCAAATTCAAGATATGTCGAAGCATTTAGAGAAAACTTTATAAAATTAAGACAGGAAATTCAGCTATTCCTTCTCTAATGATCCTGACTTCAATTGTGTTGAACAGGCACCCATGATTTAAATGCTAATCAATTTCATCAATGCTTCAAACACTCAGACATACAAAATTGCATCGTAGAAGAGTTTCACTGAAAATTTACATCTGTTAAACCAGAATTTAGTATACAGGTAACCCCCGTATAACACGGGAGTTATGTTCCAAAAAATTGTCGTGTTATGCGAAACAAAGAACTAGTACGAAAAGGGGGGTTAGGTTCCAAAAATTAAAAAACATGCTATTATATTTTCATAATTAAGACAAATATCTTTATTAAAATTTTCTTAAGTAATAGATATTAATATGAATTAAACAATGTTTTCTTCATCATCATTAAGCACTATTAACCGAGAGTGTTTTCTTTTTGGCAAGACATCCTCATCCTGAGTGACAGCCACGAGATCAGTGATGCCATTTATTTTTTAAGTCCTTTATTTCTCAATTCCGTTTTCTCCCTCGCTACAGTGACGCTCATTAACTATGCTAAGAATCTTCCAGAAAGTTACGTCATGCCAGGTCACGTGTGTCCGTCCAACAAATTACAGATGAGCTAGTTTAAAAACAGCGAATCAGGAAGTCCAGCTCCCTTGATTGACTAGACCATCTCCCCTGATTTGCGACCCCCTGAAAACTGATAAAAAGCGTGGAGAGGAAGAACACGCTCTTTTTTTGGTACAGCTGCAGTCTCTGCCGCGCGCGGTGGCAACGACTCTTGGCGTAGTTATAAGCGACTCATGCCGGGTGATGGTAACCCATTTTTTTCTCATGGTTAGGGTTAACCTGTTTTTATGGCAACCTTGCCGGCGTCTAGTTCTGTCCAGCATTGGTTGTTTTTTTAGTTTGGACACGGTGTGGGGAGCGGGTTTTTTTAAAAATAACTTATATTCTACTTATGTACATTTTTTGATTCATTTCATCCATATGTACAGTATAGATTCACTGTTGGAAATTCGAGAAAAAATGGGTTACCCTCACCGGCATGAGTCGCTTATAACTACGCCAAAAGTCCATATATTTAATCCATATTTGCAGTGTTTTTCTAGTCAAAATGTTGTTTAATTCAGATTTACATATTTCATCCGTACGTATGCAGTATATATTCAATGTTGGAAGATTTCCGTGGCGACATAAAAAGTGTGCCAAACACAGCGCCAAAAAAAACGTGTTGCCACCGCACGCGGCAGAGACTGCAGCTGTACCCTTTTTTTCTCGCTTCAGTCCAACGACCTTGCAGTTTTGAGAAAGAAACGCATTAAGCGCTCTTGCCATTTTTTTTTATTATGACGAGCAGGGATCCCCAAGAGACGCCATGTCTCTCCTAAGCCTAAGTTACTTTTTATTTAATTTATCCAGATAATATTCACGCGTGTAGATCTTAGGATATTCCCATGCTACAACATTTAAATTAAACTTTCATAATGCCTGTCCTTTTCACATTGTTGTCCCAATCATTCCATAAAAGCACCGTGTTATACGAGGATGTTCCCAATTCTCGAACCGTGTTAGAGTGAATACGTGCTATAAAAGCACCGTGTTATACGGGGATTACCTGTACTTTGAAAATTAATGAACAGAATTATTTACACAAGGTATTACTTTAATAATTTACAGATTATTTACATATTAAACACGAAGATTCAAGAAAACTTACAATTACAATTACTCTTGATTACAAAAACCATTTAAAGTTCTCTTTAAAGAAAAAATGTTCGCATAGAATAAAACAAACTTACTATGCTCACTACTGCTTTGCAACTTATTTTCTAACAGATCTACATATTGGTCTTGCAAATTCCAACTAAAAGAAAAAAGAAAATGGTTAAGTTACAGATAATTTTAATCAGTTAATGGTGAAAGAAACATATTTAATAACAGAATTTGATTGCATGAGATAGAAAACACACTTGGTTTAGTAATGAAAATATGAGTAATAATTTGTTATAAAAGCGAACCTAAAAACCTTTCCACTGAGCTCCATTCAATGTTACTTGAAACAGAGCATCTGTAATATGCAAATCCCGAGTAAAACTAAAATCAGCCCTAATTTGTCACTGTTAGGGATGCTGAGATATAAACACCCGCCAAGAACAAAAGAGTGCAAGTCAAATATTTAAATTGGGTTTTAATGAAGAATTCTGATGATTCAAAATTCTTACAATGGGAGCCAAAAAATTTAATTTGAGTGATCAAAAGTGTCAAATTTGAGTTAACTAAGAAACAATTTAATTTGAGTTGATTAAAAGTGCATGCAAAATGTGAGTTTTGTATTAATGCTTTTAATCTTAGGCATAAAATTCATTTCAGTGAGGTGATTCACGGTAACCTTCCAAAATTAGCAATATCGCTTTTCATCATATTTGTAATTTAAGCAAAAACCTAATTGGGATGAAATTACTGATTTACTTATTGACAACTCTTAGATGCTAAGAATAAAGAATGCATGAAAGTGAATGATTATTCTGAAAATAGTTCCTAAATGTGAATCACAATACACACCAGGCAAGAGTGCTTGCAAATAATTATTTGAGTTTCCATTTTTCTGCTTTTATGCCAAAATATCACTTATTTCCCATAATACTCATGAGAATATACAAATCTAAAATCAATTCACTATTGCATAAATTGATACACAAGAATTACCAAAAACAATTTTTTTTACTAAATAAAATAACTTAATAGCTGTCATCATTGAGATTCAAATGCAAAATGAATACAGCTATTGCCAAATTGTGCTATAATCATGATCAGCAGGTAAACCTAGATGAAAGAGGCGTAAAAAAAAACTTTAATGCCACATTTATGGTTGATCTTGGTATAGTTCAAAGCATCAACTTAAAAAAAAATCAAATTGCAATTTAACTTTGATTATTCCATGGTCTAAAATTAATTTTTTATATCTACAATTGCAGGGTAAAAAAAAAATTTTCATTAGTTAAAATAAAATCAATGCACTAAACCGATTAGAAAAATTCAAAATATGTATAACCTATAATGGGATGTTTGTAAAAGAATGACAATTACTACACAATTAACTATTCCAAGACACAGTTCACAATCATTATTTTTTTTACTCCAAGCCAAGATTGTGCCAAATATGTAAAAGCATGGCTGTGTATATATAAAACTTCATTACTTATGTTATAATACAATAAAGTTTATACAAATTATATATTTGTTGGGTGTATTTTACAATGAGCTACATATGTGTAAATTAAAAATTACAAAGAAACCTTTTGAGATGTTCCTTGCCAAGCTGTTTTGGAGTATAATTTTCAGGCCATGTATACCAAAAATGGCATGTTAGTTTGATACATAAAATTATCTTTTTTCTATTTGTGAGCTCGAAACTTATTTAATAGTAGAGTAACAATTGAAACTAAAATGCACAATAAACAACGAGTTCATTTCATCTAAAAGATATACTAAATCATATCACTTGACCTGAAAAGTAGTTAACTGTGCATAAATGTGAGTGAATTCTGCATTTAATTCAAATGTTCATTCTTAGGATTTTAAATAATCATGATTCTCTTCGGTTATCTATTATTAGTCTCAGATACGGTGAACTAAAAATGCTTTGAAAGGAAATGCAGATTTAATTGGTATAAATTTACAAGAGTTTTAAAATTAATTTGTTTCCAACACTAATCTAATTATGATATGGAAGTTTACAGAAAAAAGTATATCTTGTCACAAACAATAAAATATTTCACTTCCTTAAAAATTACGGATTAGAAAAGTGAAGCAGAATTAAAATGCAATGAAAACAAAACCATATTTAAATTTCATATCCAGAAATCAGGGTGAGAAACTAGAACCCCAGAAAGTTAGGCATTAAAATGACACCTTAACATTTCCCCAATTACAAAAGTGCTCTCTCTAGAAGCAATTTTCAATTCATTTTTATTTTTGTAGATATACACTGCTGGTCATAAAAATGCAACACCAAAAATGGAAGCATCAAATAGCCTTGAAATTTGCACAATGCTTATAGATTATGGAAGGATATGCTAATGATTAGCATTGTACCCATATATGCAAATCATGTGGGCCAGTAATGCCCTTATAAAACAGAACAGACAGTAGGTTTTAAGTATTGGAATTGTGTTATTTTTATGTTCCTGTGTGTATAGGAAGCTTAATTATACCTCGTTGGGAAAAATTGGCAATCATGCAAGCACGTTTCGGAGTTTGACAGAGGAAGAATTGTGGCTTATCGAGCATGCGGATTATCTTTATAAGACATCGGTGCTTGTGTAGAACGCTATAACCAAATGTGGAATACAGTGGACTCCCTCTTAACCGGCCTCCGCTATAACCAATTACGTACTGTAATACAGTAGCCTACAGTAACATGTGTTTAGTTTTTCCAACCAAGGAAGTTCTTCCAGATTAAGTTTTCTTAATTATACATATCATATTACAATAAAGTAGGCTATATACTTAGTTTTATTCCAATAAAAATGATTTCAGGAGTGTTTTAATGGAACAACGGTTTAACAGGCCAAATCGTTATCCGGTCTGGGTCCCGGTCCCGAAGTGGCGGGTTAAGAGGGAGTCCTCTGTAGTTGGATGCAGGAGGAATGAATTGACTGATGTGAATGACTGCAGCAGCCTCATCACACCATCAAATGAGAAGACAGACATGTGCACATGGCTATTAAGGCAACATTAAGTAACCTACCATTAAGTATAGTAATGCAACATTAAGAACCTTACTTCAAGAATTAAGTGTTCTGTACAACAACCTGTGTCAACACATACTATTTGATGTCTGCAGTAGTGGGTAACTTTTACAAAGCATCCATTGCTGTAATTACCTTTGACTCTACAAGTGTCTATGGTTGCAATAGTGTAGAGCATTGGCTGTACATGGCAAACGAATAGCACAAGCTATTGTCTTTTCAAATTAATTTAAATTCTGTTTACAGCGCCTTGATGGCTGCAGTAGTCTGGTGGCACTTCGGTGACAGACTACATGACTCTTGAATTATGCATTACCTTACCCTTAATTATGAACACCAGGCTAGATTCTACTCCCACACCTATTTAGTATGTATTGCAGTACACTCAATAGTCACAGCTAAAGCTCTGAAGTATTGGAGCTTGTTGTCCACCCTTTACCTTGAGGTCTAGCTTACTGCCAGTTCTGAACAGGACAATGCACAACCACAAGTGGAATGCAATGTGCAATAATTCTTCTTATGTCCACCTGGTTTTATTTTTTCCATTTGCCAGATCTGTCACCTAATGAACACATCTGATTAATAATTGCCCAACACACCCCAGACCACTCGCAACTGGGTCATTCCATGTGAAATGAGCAAAACTCGGGAAAAACCTGTGGCCATATGGTGACGGATTTTCATGAAATTTGGGACAAGGGTTTGGCATATGCCTAAAGATATCCAAAATATTTTGGAAGTTTCAGGTATTTTAAGGACTTACAACTTTGAAGAACAGTTGTGAAATCGCTTAATGTTGCATGTTTGAAGATCTCTCGAAAACTACTTAAAGTAGACAACAATATTTCATATTTTTGTAATTTATGAAAAACAATTTTTTATCTATTGGAAAAAACAATTTTATATATAATATAATAGCTAAAACTTAGTAGCGAATAATGGAAAATAGTCGATTTTGATAGAATTATAAAGGTTTCTATGGGCTAAAGCAATCTAAAGGCATTGTTGAAATTTGTCAGTTAGTGATAGGTATGATAAAACTATTGCTGAAGTTTGGAAGTCAGCTTTTATTTCCTTCATCTTCAAAACAGCAAAGGAAAATTATGAAATGACGGTTTTCCCAATTAAAATAAGCATACAAAATGAAATGAAGAAAAGCTGACGAAAACTATATTTTAGAGGACTATAGTTTAATGTCTATTGCAAAAAAATTCAGGATTGTATTTTGATTCCCGAAGTAACAATAACAGAATTAGTAAAACACAAAAACACGTTCTTGGCCATTGGTCAATTGGCCACTGAAAGTTTTGTTGACAAACCACTATTTGGAAAGACCTACGAAGGGTTACCATATTCCATAACTATCGCCAGAACTGGCAATGTTTATTATTGCCAATCACAGAATTTCTTTCCCTTTCAATGCACATTGCGTGGTTCAAATGACAAGTGAAATGAAAACAATGAAACCCAAAGGAACAATAAAATACCAAATTATTTTTAACTTAGAAAGTAAATAATGAAATCAAATTACCATTAAAAAGCTTCAACTGTGATAAAGGTCAGATTTACATCTAGTTAAAAATATTCCCGGGGCAAAAATAAACAAAATACAATAATGAAAACTTCAGGACATAATAGACATCTTGGTCTATAATATTGAAAAGTTTTGATGCTTTTGGAGATTTCCTTCAGTTAAATATGTATTTCAAAAAAGCCAAAAATTACAATTTTCCATAATTTTATACTTTTTAAATGTTTACTAAGGAATAGGAATATAATCACTAAATTACGCTATTCTATTTGTTATAAAAAGCTCTTTATTAAGAATAATTTTTAAAGTCTTTCCATTTCTAGAGATACCAGGAAATTTGTAGCAAATTGGCAAAATTTCTATTTTTGTCGATCTCTGATTCCGCAGCGATGGCTATTAAGCTAAAATCTGACTTCTCCTAAGAGACCTTATTCTGAAGAATGTAACGATATATATTATTAAAAATTTGAGTCAATAACTTATTGAAATATAAGGACGCAAAGAGGCCACTTGTAGTACTAACAAATCTAAATTTGCATGACCTTGAACTTTAAGTCAATAATTAAAATATACATTTCTGAACCTAATATTTTGCAGTTGCTCATTACTATATGACCTATATAAAACTGATTTTTATTAAAATCAATGATATGTCAGCCACAGCCAATTTGCATGGAATGATCCAGCTATGCCAGATGAACTTTGGCAATGTATGGAAGCAGCATGGACTGACATACCCCAAACAGCTTCTTTCTGTTAATGCCGAGAAGTGTAGCAGGAATTATTGCCACACATGGTGGAAATACACTACCTGACATTGAAAATAAAACACCAAGGAGTTGGCAGAAAGTGATGAAATTTGGCAAACAGAGAGACAGCAACAAGCAATAAGTGATCTTTATTGCAACATTATACACCTTGCCACTGAGCAGCAAGAACGTCTGATCAGTAGGTTGTAGGACCACCGAGAGCGGCGATACACGCAGCAACACGTCTAGGTAGACGCAATGAGCGTGCGGATGGTGATCTGAGGGATGGCTGCCCATTTCCTGTCAACCATTTGCCAGAGTTCGTCTTCTGAACGTGCAGGTGGCAACGCATGCAAGCGACGTCCCAGAAATGTTCGATAGGTGAGAGATCAGGGGAGACAGCTGGCCAGGGAAGCACCTGGGTACCTTGCAGGGCATGTTGGCTGATGCGTGCCGTGTGCAGCCGGGCGTTATCCTGCTGGAAAATGGCATTGGGCACCCCTTGAGGGAAAGGTAGTGTCACCGGCTGCAGCACGTCATCCACGTATCGTTGGGCCGTCATAGTGCCCTGGATACGGACCAGAGGTGACCTGCTGTCGTAGGTGATGGAGCCCCAAACCATTATACCGCGTTGTCTCGCGGTATGGCGTTCCACAGATGCGGCCGGATTGGCCCTGTCACCACGTCGGCGCCAGACTCGTACACAGTGACTGTCATTGCTAAAACAGAAGCGCGACTCGTCTGAGAACACCACCCTGTGCCATTTCGTCGTCCACGTGGCTCTATCCCGACACCATTGCAAACGGAGACGTCTGTGCTGTTGGGTCAATGGTAGTCGTGTCAATGGTAGTCGTCTCAACGGGCGCCATTAGTGCAGGCGCCAGCGATCAATCGGCGGCTAATGGTCCTGGACGATATGGGAGCATCAAGGGTGTCCTGCACATGCTGCAAAAGGGCGACAGACATGGCTTGCGCGGCCGCCGATGCTTGCCGGCAGATGCGTCGGTCCACGCGTGCTGACGTCACTCTGGCTGCACTGGAATCCCTCAAACGTGACACATTCCCTTGGTCCAACCATCTGTGCCACAACCGGTGCACCGTGGACGCGTGTAGGTGGGTATCTGCTGAGATTTGACATATGGACCAACCTGCCCTTCTGAGGCCAATCACCATACCCCTCGTGAAGTCGTCTGTTTGCTGGAACTGTCTTGATTGGCGGTGGCCTGGCATTCTCTGCTACTAGACATTTCCTCTGAGACACAAAAACAAATTGCAACTTGATTTACCTGGCAAACAGAGCAACGCGAAACTGACCAATTTTGCAGGTTCCTTCCCTGGTTGTTCACTTGCCGTGTGCGGAACAGCTGCGCAGTTTGCATCATTTACATATCTCGGTGAGCTGCGTCTACCCTGTAAATTTCATCCAGTTCTGCGCACTCCTTCTGGGTGTTGTATTTTCAATGTCAGGTAGTGTACAAAATACTTAAGGTTCCGCAGTTAAACAAAGCTGTAATTTCAATCATTTCATTCTTGTGCCTTAAATTATTTGTATAATAAATACAGCTTTGATATATTTTACCCTTCATGGTGTTACATTACTTATTTAACTTACATCATTTACTTAAATATTCCATTTTAACCTTCCTAAAAATAATTTTATAATAGGGTTCCAAATCAGTTTCAATGAATTCAGGCAGTTATTTTTACAATTAGTTCCAAAAATGGACTCGGCTTCTTTCAGATCATATTCAAATGAATTGGTAAAAATATAAAAAGCTAATTTAGTATGAAACAAGTGTTAAAGAAATCACCAAAAGTGTAAGATATTTTCAAAATCAAGGATATTTTCTCAGCATGAAATCTGAATTTACGTCAGAATTGGCAATGATAAACAGCTTAGAACATAATTTTTCTTATTGTACAATTCAAGCATCTACTTAAACAATTTACTTTAAATATTTCATTCCAATTCAGATAGAATTGTACTAAACTTCCTTTTGTAAAGAAAAGTGCTAAATTTTCACGAATGAGACCATACTACTTTTTGCTGTTGTAAAATAGGCTCACTAATATTTATGACAGCACTTTTTTCTTTGAAAAGGCAAGCCTGGTTCTGCCATTTCCTGCTTGGCTTTAGTCAGCACATGATGCTAAGCTACATTTAATGCAAAATATGACCAGACATGCAAATATTTAAGCTGTAATTTTAACGATTGATTTTCAAACAAATCAGATTAAATTTTTGGTAATTTTTTTCATCAGAACTTGATGTCGCAAATTCTCTAAAAATGCTTTTTTGAAGTAGGAGGAAACATTTGGCAGCTATGTGCAGAATTAACACTCTTGTAATAGAATTGCTACAGGGCTCAAAAGCTGACTGGTATAGCTAAAGCTAAATATAATGTAAAAGCCCTTTCCCCTCCAATTTTCAACCTGCATGGGATTGAAATCGCATGTACCTCAAAGAATGGGACAATTTGTCCAGATTTATTCTTCACCTCCACTTACTTACAAGTGTTTAATAATGATATATTCTAAGAGATCTTTTGAAACTTCTTACAAAAACGTGTAGAAAATAGACATTCAGTGGATGTAGAGTTACACAAGGGCGAAAAGAATCAACATTGAAATACCAATTGAAATTTTGCTTCACTTTAGTATCTCTTTGTTGGTTGAATTTTATGGCACAAGGTCTATATTTGGTCAAGCTGTGCTAAACAAAGTCAAATAATTGAACATACACACAAAGAAAGTCTTACTGACACAAAAGAGAAAAATACACCCAGGGAAATCAGCATGATTTAAAATGGTCAGAAGAGAGCTCTAAACATTGAATTACAATTTCAAAAAAATATGGGCATTTGTTTGAAGGTAAGAGGTTGTGAAGTGATGTAAAACGAACCCATTGTTCGACCTAGTAGCCTGTCGCGATTTAGTCCTGATGTCTTCATAGAAACCATCTGTATGCATGTGCTAACATATGCAGAGGTAGAATTGATTGTTATGCTCTAGATAGAATTGTTATACACTAATATAAGAGAGTTAAATATTTATGGTAAATACAGTGGTACCTTGAGATACGACCCCAACATACGAGTTTTTGAGATACAAGCCGTCACTAGGTCGATTTTTTCCTTGAGTTACAAGCCAGAATTTGAGATACGAGCCTGCTTCGGTGACATCACAGCCACCACTCCGCTCAGATTCCCGAGTTTTGCGCGTTGTTTACATGTTTACCTCACCTGATGACAGTTAATGTCCATCACAAATATCAATCAATTTCTTAATTTGGTTAGACATTTACTGTCAACTGCCACAGGGAGTCCCTTTCTTATTTTTTTCCATTTTTCTTTTCTCGAACTAGATGTGTCAATTCTGAAAACGGAAAAACGGGGTAGGTACAGTTATTTAGCTAATTTTTTTCGTATAACCATGAGTCCAAAGGTGAGTATAAAGAAAATGTTAATATCCATGGAATAAAGAGTGAGATAATAGACGAACAGGCGCAAGAGTAAGACTTGGCAACACAGTACAATCGCACTTCTATGATATGTACTATACTGAAGCAGGACTCGATAAAGGCTATAACTCCAGCTACAATATTTGTTCATTATAAATACAGGTAACCCCCATATAACACGGGAGTTATGTTCCAAAAAATTGCTGTGTTATGCGAATCCGTGTTATATGAAACAAAGAACTAGTACGAAAAGGGGGGTTAGGTTCCAAAAATTAAAAACATGCTATTATATATATTTTCATAATTAAGATAAATATCTTTATTAAAATTTTCTTAAGAAGTAATACATATTAATATGAATTAAACAATGTTTTCTTCATCACTAAGCACTATTAACCGAGGGTGTTTTCTTTTTGGTAAGAATCCTCATCCTCTGAGTGACAGCCACGAGATCAGTGATGCCATTTATTTTTTAAGTCCTTTATTTCTCAATTCCACTTTCTCCCTGGCTCCAGTGACGCTCATTAACTATGCTAAGAATCTTCCAGAAAGTTACGTCATGCCATGTCATGTGTGTCCGTCTAAATTACAGATGAGCTAGTTTAAAAACAGCGAATCAGGAAGTCCAGCTCCTTTGATTGACAAGACCATCTCCCCTGATTTGCGACCCCCTGAAAAACTGATAAAAAGCGTGGAGAGGAAGAATACGCCTTTTTTTTCGCCTCAGTCCAACGACATTGCAGTTTTGTGAGAAAGAAAAGCGTTAAGCGTTCTTGCCATTTTTTCTTACTGAGAGACGCCATGTCTCTTCTAAACTAAGAGTTACTTTTTATTTAATTTATCGAGATAATATCAGCGCGTGTAGTTCTTAGGATATTCCCATGCTACACCGTTTAAATTAAACTTTCATAATGCCATCCTTTTCGCATCGTTGTTCCAATCATTCCATAAAAGCACCGTGTTATACGGGGATGTTCCGGATTCTCGAACCGTGTTAGAGTGAATCCGTGCTATAGAAGTGCCGTGTTATACGGGGGTTACCTGTACATTATAAGAAAAAAAATTGGAGTGGTTTTTTTTTGGGGGGGGGGGGGGCTGGAACAAATTAATCCCATTCCAATGGGGAAAATTGATTTGAAATACAAGCATTTTGATTTACTAGTTTAATTCATTCCATGACTGAGCTCGTATCTGAAGGTACCACAGAATTAACCTTTGGACTACGGGCAGTATAATAGTCATACTGCCCATAGGGGTAGCGGAATAAAAACTCTGTAGTGTAAAGGTTAAAATGAGTTAAGGAAATATCGCAGGACTAATTTTTGAAAAATCAAAACAATAAAAATAATCCTTGGGGCCCTTGTGTATTTATTTAATTTGAATTCAGTTTCATAGTATAAAACCATAATACTTAAAATTGTGTATTAAAAACTAAACATTTTATCTGTAAAGAAAATTTTTTACATCAATTTTAATTTTTTGGCTTTTTTATATACCCAACTTCGTTTCATATGTAAAAACTGTACAAGTCAAACTGTTAAATTGGAATTCTTTACATAAATACAGAAGTAGCAAAGGTGAAAAAGACATTATAAATGGCTTTCCAGTCTTCTACACAAATATTAAAATCTAAATGAGTTTCTCCAATTCAAAAATTGGGTTGTTTGATTCAAATCAGATATTTTGATTCCCTTGTTTAAACTTATAAGATATGTAAATCAGTGTAGTTACTAAATAGTGATTTATGTTAAACAATCCGAGGGCTTAGGAATTCTAGATTCCTTTATCAGTTTTCTGGACACGATGGAACCACTAATTGTATCACTGCTATATTTTAACATTTAAATTGTAATTTCTCTCCAAAGTTTAATTGCCTAATACTCTTCTGAGCAAGAGTGTAGCAGTCTAGGGGATTTGTCCCCGAGCCAACTTTTTGAGCAAAACCTAAGCACCCTTGATCGCAGTCAGTAGATGGGAAGGTGAACTTCCATCTACTGACTGCGACCAAGGGTGTCTCGTCCTTGAAGGGGCATCAGTTTAAATCTAACCAACCTTTCCATGGGAACAGTACGTCAAAATTACCTAAAAACATTTCGTATGATGTATGGACAGGTCTCATGTATAAAACTCGGCATTTGCTGATAAACAGATTTATGAGTGACACTTGTTTTTAAGTGAGCAAAGAGGGAAATATTTGTTGGTCAGTTGTCATCCCAACATGAGTGCTAACCTCTAAGGACCCGAATCCCTTGTCCCCCAAATAGGAGAAATATTTCAAATGAGAAACTAAATTTGTTTGAAAAACCACCTAGACCAAACATGCCTCACCACTTGGAACTCTTTAAAATTTTATGGTAGGACACAGGATCCCAAACATTAAGGTCTTAGGTTGCTTATCAGAAGGGTCGCAAAGTTCTAGAGACCTGGAGTCTAAAATTTTTTATGGTTGGGGCCCAGCCTTCCCTCCAACATGAGATAGTTTTACAAATATGTTGATAATATTGGCAATGACTTAAATAAGCAAAATAAAGAGTTCCAAAACATTTATATATGCTGCAAATAACTTCTCCAAGTTGGAACCCAGTACATCCCAATCAATACAATTATCTTTACTGTCCTCATAATAGGGAGGTCAGTAATTGTCAGTTTTAAAAAGGATTAATCTGGGGTGTTACTGAGTAGAAGCAAAGTTTAGAACTGATTTGTACTGTCCGATTTTGTCCCAGGTTATTTCATTCGCAATATTAAGAAAAAAATAGTGATTTAAATCTATAATTTTTTAATAAAAAAACTTGATTTAAATCAAGATGGTTTAAATTGGCATACCCTGATACTAACATCGCTGATACTGCTCTATGTGTTTTACATTACCATGCTCATTAAATTTCATTCATAGCAAAACACTCAACTGCAGAATTCAATTGATTTGTGCACGTTTGCATTGAATTAAAAGTTCTCATCTAGAAATATGTTGACATACAAAATAAACAGGAAAAACAGACTTTTATATCACTAAAGAATATTACAAAAATTAAATACGGAATCTTTATAATTGGGAGTCTGCATAAATCAACAGCATGCAAAAAAATGTGAGAAAATACTTCAAAAATTACACTGCAAAGGTTTGTAGACCTTCATAGAATTCATGAGAACTCACCATTTTTGCAGTTGCTCTTTGGACATCTTATCAAGTTCTTCTCGGGCAATACGAACCTAAAAATATTTAGACATTAATAAAGCATTGATAAAAAAAATCTAAAATTTACAAAGACTGCAGTAATGGATGTAAAGAATGCAACATTTATTAATGAAAATCTAACTTTCAATCTTGATGGGTTTGTTCAATGAAAGGAAACTTAAAATTGCAAAATAAAATTATATTTTTATGTGCTCTGCAATTTCTTGTTTGGAAAAATCCAGGACATATACTAATAACCTAAAAAAGGCGTCTATAAATCAAACAAATATGCCTGGAAGCTAAGCAAGATAAAATTATGGGCATTGGATTACTGATAAGATCAGTAGGTATTTTTCATGTTCCTTAATTTTTCAAAACAAGATTTTCCTGATCTTTTAAAATCAATAAAATCAAAATAAATGTTTGTCTTTTCTGATAAAAAAACAGTGTGGTCATACAGTACATTAGAAATCTTTTGCTCGAAAACACAAATATTACTTCAAGACAAGAAAATATAGTCTGACTTTAATTCCCTATCAATGCCAAGTTTCTGAAATAAATCTTTAAAAACTATCTTTCATTAGCTTTTAGAGGAAAAGCTTGAGAAAAATTCAATCTAAATAGGAAGTAACAAATTTAATTGCTTATGTTTGGCATAATTTGTAAAGTATTGTCAAAAATTAGTAACACCTAACATGAAAATTAAAATAAACCCAAGCTATCCACTTTTAGTTTTATCTAATGCAGTTTAAATCCAAACAATTGGATTTATTGTTGATATTGCTCCTATTAATAAATGAAGCACTTCCTATACATGTGTAGATTTAGTCCTTTAGAAAAAATAGTGTTTGTCTAAGCCATATTACTTCGAAAAAACAATTTTTAGTAATGTTAGTCACGTTATAAGACACAATGCATCATTTAATTGTAAAATTTTTTATCTCGATGTACAGAGTAGTTACTGTCATGCGTGTGAAATATGGAGGAACAAGTCGAAAACTTCACCAGAGTATCTAGCTTGGGAAGAGGATCATGACGAAGCAATTTGCACAAAAACGCATGAAAGATCTGCGGGAAGCATGGAAGTGGAATCTGTTAAAATGATGTTTTCAAGATCAGAGGAATTATATGGAGTGAAATACGGTAATTATATCGGTGATGGAGATTACAAAACGTTTTTGGCAGTACTCAAATTAATTCCTTATGGATCTGACAGTTATCAAAAGCGAATGCATAGGCAGCGTGCAGAAAAGGATGGGAACTCTGCTCCGAAGCGTCAGGAAAGATAAAAAATTGTGTGGAAAAGGAAAATTGACAGAGGCTTTAGTGAAAAAATTTAAGCACTTACTACGGTTTAGCGATTAGAAGAAATGTTAATAGAGTCGAAGACATGAAGAAGGCAATAATGGCAACTTATGATCATATCATATCGACAGATGACAATCCAAGACATGACAATTGTTCAGCGGGTGTAGACAGCTTGTGTAAATGGAAACAAGATGAAGCTCTTGGAAAGAGGCCTGAAGCACATCCAACCCCATTGCATCCTGATTTTCAAAAAGAAATTCTTCCAATATATAAAGATTTATCGAGACATGATTTACTAGAGATGTTTAGGCGGCCACACACAGAATGCAAACAAAAGTTTTAATTCATCTGTTTGGAGGTTGGCTCCGAATTCTGGACATTCTCTACATTCTGGTTTAAAAATAATCGAGGTTGCAGCATATTTGGCTGCTTGCTTATTCAATGAAGGAAATTCAATCATTTTATTGGTGATGAATGAGCTGAATATTGTAGTTGGCAACCACAGCTTCAGTTACGCACAAGAAATAGATAATCAACGCATAACCCGACAAAATCGACGCAGCATCTTGGAGACTAAGGAAACTCGGAAAGTAGAGTTGCAAGCTCAAAACGAAGGATATGAATAAAAAGGATTGCTAATGGCAGCGTTTCTCAAACTGTGCTCTACAAAACAATTCCCAGTGCTGCGTGAAAAGGTAAGACATGTTTAAAATTAAAAATATCTTTACGAAAAAAATAGGACAAAAATATTTGAATATTATGACCTTTTGCACTCTCTGTGTGTAAGAAAAAAAAAATCGAGTATAAATCATTTATCACCGATCAGGTGAAACACTGACTATATAAAAAGGTAGTCCACATTCAATGTGTCAGTGTCTCCTCCGCCAGTCAACTAAACAAATTTACATCAAAAGGCAACACAGAACGAGACAACATGGAGCCAGACAGAGGCTGGACTCACTGTCTCCGTGTTTGTAGAAACAATTAGGGCTGGACTCACTGTCTGTGTTTGCAGAAACAATTAGAAGCTTCGACACCTTTTTCCAGAATTATCCGACACCTTTTTTCCAGAATTATCGGAAATTTTTTTTATTGCATATAAAACTGGTGGTTTACTCACTTCTCAAATCAGTTGCATTTTAGTCAACATTCAGTCGAGAACCGGCAAATTATAAAGTTCATTATATGTAATTTATTATTTTTAAAAATAAATTTTCTGTAGCTTCTCAGATTTTTCGTTTTAATGACAAAATATCTGTCTTGTGGAGGTTTCTTCAAATACTAAATTAGTGATACGGGGAATAACGTCGATTTTCTTTCAATGGATCGCAGGCTGGAGACAGGGTCCTTAAAAAACATCAAAACTTTTGCCAAGCCAATTGGAATAGATGTGGAAGCATCAACATATAAGAGGTATGTACTCGTTTTGGTTTTATTCGATGTTTGAGGGGACACAGCACCCCAAATATATTAAGATATTTAGATTTTTAAATGAACTGTATTAAATTTAAAAAATATAAAGACATGGCTGCAGACTAAAGCAAACATTCTATAATAGAGAAAGTAAGATAAATAAACAAAATGTTTATCATTTATTTGCACTTCAGTTTTATTAGTTTTTCATTTTTTTATATATAATAAAGAAAAAAATTAAATCTTTAAGTTAAGTAATCTTATAAAAAAGTAAAAATTTATTTTGCACTTTAAGTTTTAATGCCAAAAACAGTAATTTTTGTTTGTAGTTGAAATTTCAATTATATAATTTAAAATAATATAAATTGTAAAATAGACAAAAATATGTTGGGAATTGTTTCTTTTCTTGTTTACAATTCGTTGTTTTGCTTCTTCTCAAACATATGAAAACTATACGGCCTGTCCATTTTCGTACACCTAGTCCTGCAATCTATTGACTCTGTCGTTCCTATATCAAAATGGTTAAACTCATTACGATATTTTAAAATCTTGAAAAATTAGAATCCCTACAAATAAAATCTTACTATTAACGTATAAGATTTTGCATTATAAGATTTTTAAAGTTTTACAGTACAGGTAACCCCTGTATAACACAGGAGTTATGTTCCAAAAAATTGAAGTGTTATGCGAATCCATGTTATACGAAACAAAGAATTAGTAAGAAAAGGGGGGGGGGGGTTAGGTTCCAAAAATGAAAAACATGCTATTATATATATTTTCATAATTAAGATAAATATCTTTATTAAAATTTTCTTAAGTAATACATATTAATATGAATTAAATAAAGTTTTATTCGTCATCACCAAGCACTATTAACCGAGGGTGTTTTCTTTTTGGTAAGACATCCTCGTCCTCTGAGTGACAGCCACGAGATCAGTGATGCCATTTATTTTTTGTCCTTTATTTCTCAATTCTGTTGTCTCCCTCACTCCAGTGATGCTCATTAACTATGCTAAGAATCTTCCAGAAAGTTACGTCATGCCATGTCATGTGTATCCGTCTAACAAATTACAGATGAGCTAGTTTAAAAACAACGAATCAGGAAGTCCAGCTCCCTTGATTGACAAGACCATCTCCCCTGATTTGTGACCCCCTGAAAAAGCATGGAGGAAGATCACGCTCTCTTTTTTCCCGCCTCAGTCCAACGACCTTGCAGTTTTGAGAAAGAAACGCGTTAAGCGTTCTTGCCATTTTTTCTTTTTGATGACGAGCGGGGATCCCCAAGAGACGCCATGTCTCTCCCTAAGCTAAGTTAATTTTTATTTAATTTATCCAGATAATATTCACACGCGTAGATCTTAGGATATTCCCATGCTACAACATTTAAATTAAACTTTCATAATGCCTGTCCTTTTCGCCATTAATGTTCCAATCATTCCATAAAAGCACCGTGTTATACGAGGATGTTCCCAATTCTCGAACTGTGTTAGAGTGAATCCATGCTATAGAAGTGCCGTGTTATATGGGGGTTACCTGTATTTCCTTTTAAAAAATCCTCAATGAATCTTTTTAGATGCAATGTCTTATTTAAACTTTTTACTGAATTTATGCTGTTGTTACATACAGCTAATGTTCATATTACTTTCTAATTGCAGTGCGGAAGAAGATAGAAGTGTTACTGCTGCTCTACAAGCTGGTTTTTCGGATGAATCATTGACTGCGGATGCAACAGAACTTCTTGAACTATCAAAGTTGCATAGCTCTACTTCTTCGGATACAAGTTCCACAATTAAAAACTTTAAAACGAAAGTATCATGATTCTTATTTGGATATTGGGTTAGCTAAGACCACCGATAATAAACATCAATGCATAATTTGCGGCGAAGTCTTGCCGAACAGTTCAATGTTTCCAGGAAAAATGCGTCGCCATTTTGAGGAGATCCATCCAGAATGCAAGGATAAACCAACTGAGTTTTTCAGAAGGAAGTATATTGAACTCACGAAAGTCCAGAAATGTATATCGTATCATTCAAAAACTGTCAAGGAAAAGGTTTTGATGGCATCTTACTGAGTCAGTTACCGAATTGCTCAAGCTGGCGAAGCCCATACTGTTGCTGAAAACCTTATGAAGCCTTGTGTAAAAGACATTATCAAATGCATGTTTGACGTAAAGGCTGCAAAAGTGATAGACACAACTCCTTTGTCAAATGACACAATATCGCGACAAATCGGGGCAGAGAATGTAAAAGCTACTTTAATTTCTCGCATAAAATCCACTAAATTTTCGCTTCAAATGGATGAATCAACCGATGTTGCTGGTTTGGCAATTCTTATGGTATTTATGCGCTATTCATATTTGGACTCTTTTCAAGAGAATTTACTTCTCTGCAAGCCATTACTGACTACCACAAGTGGCAGTGAAATATTTAATTATTAGATGAATTTTTCGCAGAGAATTGCATCCTATGGGATAACTTTGTTGATGTGTGCACAGATGGAGCGAAAGCTATGACTGTTAAGGCGTCTGATGCAATCGCAAAAACAAAAGAAAAAGCCAAGGGGTTCAGCAGTAGCCACTGCGTACTTCACCGACATGATCTTGAAATGAAGAAAATGCCACCTTTTATAAAAAAAGTGCGATAAAACTGTTAAAATTATAAATTTTATAAAATTACGACCTAAGAATACCAGGTTGTTCAAAATCTTATGTGATATGACATGGGGAGTCTGCATACGCCTTTACTTCTTCACACAGAAATAAGGTGGCTCTCCCATGGTAAAAGTTGAATGCGCCTCTTTGAACTAAGGAATGAAGTCAGAATCTTCATGAGTGACAATGATTTTGCTTTGGGACGAGAAGTTGTGTGATGATTGTTGGCTATAATGAAATTGGCGTATTTGGCAGATATTTTTACAAAAGTTAATGATTTATGTCTCACTTCAAGGAAAAGCAGTAACTGTTTTTGATGCTACTGATAAAGTGGAAGGATTTAAAAAGAAACTGAAGTATTGGGTAGAGTCAATCAAAAACGGAAGCCTGGATTGTTTTCCCACTAACAAAAGGATTTGGAGAACTCGCATCAGACATTCCTGCGGATATCTTAAACGAGTTTGAAGTTCATCTCTTGCGTTTGATTGATATTATGAACTCTTATTTTCCAAAAGGATTGCATGAAAACATAAAAGAAAATGTTTGGGTTGTAATACCATACTCTATATTCAGAAAACCATCCTCTCTGACATCACAGGAATATGAATGCTTGCTTGATTTGACATCAGATACAGCGATAAGATCAAAGTTTGAAACTGAGAAATCGATCTCAGATTTTTGGTGTACGCTAAAAGATGAATTTAAAATCTTATCAGATAAAGCTAAACTTATTCTCCTGCCCTTCAAAGCCACTTATTTATGCGAAACAGGATTCTCCGCATACGCCACTACTAAAACAAAATATAGATCACGTCTCAATGCAGAGCAAAATATTCAGTTGTAACTATCTGAAATTCAGCCAGATGTAATCTCATTGTGCAAATCAAAACAGCCTCATCCTTCTCATTAAATTTTTGTTTCACGAAACCAAGTAAAAATTTGTAACAAATATAATAATGCCAAATTAATAAAATAACAAATTGTGGATCTGCAATATTTGCCCTGAATTTATTTTCACATGTTTTTTTTTCCGTGTTGAATTTCCAATTTCAAAGGTGCTCAGTGACTGAAAAAGTTTGAGAACCTCTGCTATATGGTGTTGGAATCGCTGATTAACCAGTAAGTAGTTCAAATAAATTTATTACTGCCTTCAATTTGTTGTTTTCGGTCATTTTTTTTTTCAAACGCGTTTTTCTCGAAACGACTTTTTCTAAAATTTGTGTACACTCTAGCTCAAAAAGTTCTTAACCAATCATTTTGAAAATTCATAGTTTCTTTATACATTTATGCTCTATATGAACCTAAATTCGGAGTAATATCATTGCTTAAAGTATTTTTTCCATTGCAAAAAAAAGTTATAAAAAATGGCAAAAAATTATGCTTTTTTAAACACCTCTAAAAAATGCAATTTTCAATTTTTTTGGGAGAACTTAGGTCCATATAGAAGAAATACATGTCCTTAAAGTAAATTAAAAACCCTATTGATTTCAGATGAAAACTGACCTCCAGAGTGTACACAAACAGCTACGTCTGATGGGTGGCAGCTGATATCTTCAATATTTTGAAATACTTCAAAAAAATTACTGTATTTACTTAAATATATGTATAAAATGTACTCAAAGTTTCAATAAATTATATGCATTCCTTCCTTGCCAAAAATTCATGAAAATCAGTAAAAAAACGTTCTAAACCCATTTCCCTCCTTAAGTTTTTCTGACAAAAATAGTTCTGAAACGCTATAAATGGATGTTGAAAATAAGTTGATAAACTGAAGAGACAAGAAAAGACCATTAAAAACGGTAAACATTAAATTACATGCCAGAGGATTGACTGAGATGTTATAACAAAGCCTTTTCCAGGATAAATATTTTTACTGCAATTTGAGTGATTGTTTGGTTCCCAAATTATTTATGAAAAATTGTTTTTCAAACAACAAAAGGATGACAGTAGTCATAATTGATAGGTTACCATCACAATGCAACTTTAATTTATATAGGAGGTAGTTATCACCATAATTAATAGAAAAAAGTTCAGTGCAGATGCTTAGTGAGTGGTCAGCTTGTTTTTATGTTAATAACTTTTTCCTTTAAAGCAGTAGTGCAATTTGTTGAAAGTTACTTATAATAATGAAACATTTAAAACTTACCCGAATAATAGTAGGCGTTTTGGCTGCCATGACAACTTTCTAAAAAAATAAGAAATAGGGATGAAAAACTACTTAGAAATATTTAACAAATTTAAGCTTTAAGCTAATAAAATATTTAAGCTAATGCTTAGTTAACAGCAAATTTTAAAAACTAGTATTTTTTAAATTATAATCAATTGTGGTTATGTGAGAGAAAGGCATTTTCTCCACAAAACAAACAATATTGGAGATGTTCACAATAAACTTTTCTGAAGCCTCAATTACATGTCTTATTTTGGTTAAAAAGATATTTAATTAAGAGTTGATATTGCAATGCGAGTTGAACAGTTGTTTGTGATCAGAGTTAATGTTGCATGTAGACATTTATTGACTGGCTAATCTAATTTTCTACTTTGAGTGAAGAAATTTTAATATTACAAATCATATTATTTGTAATAGGAAAATTTCTTCAGGTTTTTGAATTTTTTTGTTTCATATCCAAGATTTGCAAATTCAGTTCTTATATTCAAAGTTGTACCCTTTCAATTGGGGCTACAATAATCTGATATATTCTTGCTACATATTTATGAAAGCAAATTTCATCAGCTTGAACTTGATGTAGCCAAGTTAACATTTCATTGCATTTTGTAATAAACAGAATTGTTAATTCATCACATAAAATTTTTATGTAAAGCATTTCTAACCTCATTATGCATAACTTTCATGGAAGTTTAATACAGAGAAAAAATTATAAGGAGCAAAAACTTAATTTTAATTGCAACAAAATTTCCTTAGTTAAATTGGAATCATTAAATTTTATCCATTTTTTATTTACATATGTGGCATGGAAATCGACATTACTTGTTTATCATCGAATGTCAACGGAAAAATATATGAAATCAATCGCTAAGAGATTCATTTGCCAATTTTTTCATTAGTTTAAATATGGTTAATTAAATCAGTGAGAAAACAAGATAAGCAAAATTAGGTTTAGCATAAAAAATGCCAAACCTGCCTTTGAACAAAGGAATGAAGTGGACATTCAGAAGCTAATTGGGGTAACATGATTGGAGGTAAACTTTTGGCCATGAATTTTGTTGGAAATATGTATGAATTAACAGTAATTACACAAAATGCTGTAATATATTTTTGGATCATTTTATTTCATTTGGAAGTATGAAATATTAATATCATAAATCAGATATGATGTGCGAGTAATGACACTTTGCTATCAATAGATATAAGAAAGTTTAGCGCAGGGGCTATGAGCAGGTCTGCCAGTTTTAATTAATGCTTTGGTGGAGATGTCGAATCCGAGGCACTAGCGATTTATCGCCAAACATGGTAACTTTGGTGTTTTGAATCAGCTTTATGGCAACCCTATGCAAAAGGGGAACAGATGCAGTAGACCCCCAATCCATTTGGCGACTTTATACGTCTCCAACCCTCAATTGCGATTTATGTTGTTTTTGGTAACCCCCACTTTTTTCCACTCCATTCTAGCAACCCTATGCTATGTATGTCTAGACCGCATACCAAAACCATTTTCATTTCATTAGCCAGTAGCTATTGCAGTAGGACGCGATTAGGATCCAGGTATTTCGAGCCAGGTTGTACCGGTTTAATCTTATTTTTTAGTTATAAGTACTTTTAGTAATCTTATTTATTAGTGGTCATGTCCGTTGAAAGTACTATTTCAAAGTTTCAGGAGTTAATTGGGAGAAAATTTAGTTTTAAATTTTCTAATAAAAGACATACTTTTGGTCGCCCTGGCTAATCGCTTGTTTCTAATTCATTTGGCCCAGGAAAAAAATGGTTTTGGATTTTTTAATGGAGGCGCGCTTTATAGCTAATGAGATGATTTGTTCAAAGTGCAATTCGGAAATGAAGCTAAAACCTAAATCAACGAAGAATGATGGGTTTTTGTGGATATGCAAAAAAATGGTTGATGGGAAAGTTTGCGGTAGCGAGAAATCAGTTAGGACTGGATCATGGTTTAGTTCGAGTAAGATGACTATGGAAAAGGTTCTTTCAATGACATGAATTAGTTAAAGGGAGAAAAACTAGTGAAATTGAGTAAGAGTATTCTTTTGCTAGTAACACTTTGGCCGATTGGCGGCTGTTTTTTAATGAACAAATCTTATATTACATCGAGACGTCGGAGAAGATTGATGGGGTTAACAAAATTGTAGAAATTGATTAATCCAAATTTGGGAAGAAATCTGTTTATAAGATTAGAATAAATTTATTCAACTTATGTACAGTTTTTTGTAATACATCTGTTAAATAATGTCACCAAGTAATGTCAGGGTTGGCGACGAAAAGTCGCCAAATGGATAGGGGGTCTATACTGCATCTGTTCCGCAAAAGGTTTTTCGCATAGGAAAGTCTGCGTTTTTTTTAACGAATATACTGGCTTTGGACGCCATCTTGATTTGGTGACAAAAATTGCTTGGCGATAAACATGCCTCGGATTCTACATCTTTACCAATGCCTTTTCAAAATAGGACTAGTACGGATTTCCCAAATTTTTTTCATGGTGACAAGAATCTGCAGAAATAACTTGTTCCTCATGATAGTTTCGAGTCATTAGATAAGAGAATACAATTTTTCCCCTAAGAGACTTCAGAGTTAATTTACAAAATTAAATCTATTTTGAAAAAGAGAAACTTCCTCTTTAGACAAAACTAATTTTGCCCAGCAAATTGCAGTTTCTCAGTTAAACGTTTAGTAATGACAATTAGAAGTATAGCTTAAATTTGGCACTGAAGGTGTAAGAAGCAAAAGCTGTTTTTCAGTTTAGCCTTCTTAAGGTAAAAACTTGCTGAAATGGCCACATGAAGTTAAGTTTAGGTAAGGAAAACATGACAGTGCAGCATAAGGGCCTGATGACAGAAATTGTGTTATGAATTGGTTTGAGGTTGGAACACCCTTTGCGACCACATTATGGTTCATTTACAGTTGGTGTTTTGAAATGACATCTATCAAATACTGTGAAAGGGCATGATTTGTCACCAGAAATGACAATTGATTGGTTTGAAATTGTTTGCATTCTAATGCATGAGAAAAAAAAGGAAATTGTAGAAGTCAGTTAAAGCTTATTTACTTAATGAAAGGATTATGCTGGTAAATTGTCAATGGGATTCGTTGTGAAACAAACAAATGCTCCTTAAACCAGAATATAAAAACTTTACTGCCTGTGATTACAGATAACAGTTAGAGGAAGTTGGATATGCTCATCACTTAATCAAATACAATATTGTTGATCCTGCTACAAAGATACCTAAAACATTGAACTGTTATGGGGACCAGTGCAGTCCTATCTCAGTAATGTTAAAATGGTCATATTTTAAGGAACATTTTCTCAGAATCTTTTATATGTATTGACTTGAATTTTTTTATACAGGTTATGAAGACACTTTTAAACACTTTAACACAGGGATTTTTAAAAAACTTAAAATTTGAAATTTTGAGAATTTTTTTTCTTCGACTCCAATTTTTTTTTTTTTGGAAAATGACCAATTTTCATCCTTTTTAACACTCAAAATAAACTTTTCTGAGCAGATAGAAAAAAATGCCTGTGTTAAAATATGTTATAGGGTATGATACACTTGTAAACCAATTTTTTTTATATTTGCTTGAATAGATTTTGAAAAAATGTTCCTTTTATGGGAAAAATACACATTTTGAGATATTGAAGTTTAAAGCATAAAATTGACCATACTTCAAAATTTTCCAGCTCCATAATCTGGATCATCACATATATTATTCATAGAACTCTTATGAGCACTTTTGCATCTTTTTGCAATTGTACTTAAGGTACGAAAGCTTCTTTCGGCATACATAAGTCGTTCATTGTCACCTTGCTTCATTGCACGACGCATGTTCACTCCAGGTTCAATACCCAGTTTTTCTAAAACTTTACACCGACTGATGTTCCCTTCATTAAACGTGCACACAGCATCATATACACCAAATTTTAGGCATGTGATTCCAACAAATACATTTTTTGGAACTCTCGACCAAACAGAGTTAAAACTCTCATTACAATTTTGTGTCTTGCCATGAAGACAGCATTCCAAAAGTTGAGGATCAGATAGATCTCTGTATATTGGTTTAATGTATTCCATTATTGGAGCAGGTAAACTATTTTTGTGTGAATAGGTTTTGCCTTCAGCTTGTGCCTTGTTAAATTTGCACCATGTATTCTCACCTGACGGGCAGAGTCCATGTTGTGGTATATTATCAGTGGACATTTTGAGAAACCAGGTTGCCCATATAGAACGTCTCATTTCTTCGACCGACTGCTTTCCTCTAATTGCCATACCATAATAAGACTGCAGATTATTAATTTCATTATCTGTTAGTCTGTTTTTACCACCTAATGTCTTGCCATCTGAAAGTTTCTTTGAACGTGAGGTTTCTTTCAACCGGCGCAACCTGCTGCCCATTCTTTTATTTACTTGTGCAACACACTCTAACTTTTCAACAACTAGTTCATCACCATAAGGTTTTGCGTCAGTGATAGCTTTGTAACCTTTTGAGTCCCCCATCACCTAAGTAATGGCTGTACCTAACGCCTTTAGCTTTGGAACGTTCAAAGATATTCAAGACACCCTGAACTTCCATGCCACCACTTGTTCCACTATAATTTGAAGAACAATCTGGTAAATGTGCATCTTTGTTTGGGCATTTGCAGTACTTTGTGCACACTTCTACATCAATCACCTTACTAGACTCGACACTGAGACAGCTGACTATTCCATTCAAAGATTTGAAACCCCTTTTCTGCCACGAACCATCCAATGCAACAGGGATATTTGCAGCACCATCATTTTTCAAAACGGCTTCTGCAGTAGCACTGGTCATCGAGTCTTCAGCAACTTTTTGTACGGCATCAGCTAATATATCATTATGTTTGAAATAACGAAATGATGGAGACGGCAGATTCATTATTCCGTTGAACACTTTTGCGGACGTCTTGCCTTTTCCAATGCAACGAAACGCATAGGTAAGTCGAGCGTTCACTTCATATAATTTGAAATTCCCTTCGATATTTGTTGTACACTCCTTGGAATTACAAAATTCAACACTAAATTCACAGTTTGTGCAAAACAGCATAATTATTGATGCTAAACCATGAAGAGTTTTGCTTTTGATTGATAAGCCAACACCACCACAATTTCTACAGCAAACACTTTCACAAAGAACTTTTGAGAGCAATTCTAAATTAATTATTTCATTAGTATGAGTTTCTTGAGAACAAACAGATACTTCTGAATGCGCTGATATATTTAATTTCTTCGCTGACGACGACTGATCATTATGACAAGAGTTAGTTGTCGAATCTCTAGTTACATCAGTATTACTAGAAGTTACAACATTCGCTTTGCCAACACTTCTACGCTTTTTAAACACCTTATTAGTGAAACGTGGCATATTTCTCGAAATAAACTGTTTAAATTACTTCAAAATAGACAAATGTAGACGGAAATTATACACAGCTAGACAGATTTAGATTATTTGCAAAAGATCAAGAACACCTGCAAACGAGTTTGGATTTCAAATTCAAACAACAAACATTATTCACAAACACAGTCACAGTTATCATTACTGTTGCCAAAGTAGCAAAATAGATACAAAATAAAATAGATAAATTAAATAGTGTGGCTTGGTAAATAAAGTTTTCTAATGGGCTTCTCGTTTTGGGCATTTGTTCAAGACATGTAAACAAAGATGGAAGCCCTTTAAATGACAAAAACGGACGTACAAGTATTTTTCAAAAAATTATTTAAAAAACTTCTACTCAACGTATTTCCATAAATCATGTATCATTTTAAGCAGAAATGTATAAACATTCATTTAAATTGAAAAAATTAAAATCGAAAATTTGAAAGATTTTTGTGCACTGGTCCCCTTATGGGGCTCAGCCAAGAGGCATGCATTCAAATTTTCTCTGCTGGTTTAGTATTCATTTTTCATCGCCAAGGAAACGTGGCCAGGGATAACCAAAATATAAAAAAAATACATTTTAAATGTTCATACTGATTTCACTGAATACCTTAAGTATGTTACTTCAGTCAAGCAATCTCTTTTAAACATTCTTAAGTCTTCTATAAAGATATTGTAAAACTAGTTTTCAGTCTTAAAAAAACTCATTACAATAAAAAACTGGCTCACATCTAACACTTATAAAAGGTAAGCAAACACTGTAGGTTTGAAAAACACTTGCGCAGAGAATGAAAACAAAGATATTAGTACAAAGATGAAAATTTTAATCACACTAAATATATCACATAAAAGCATTGCAAATAATTCTTAAGATTTGAACATCTTCATATAACTTGATTAGTTATTAGTTCTTACTTATTAGTTCACTTGACATGAAAGTTTCAATAAATATCCATAGAAGTTGGTACAGCTGCAGTCTCTGCCGCGCGCGGTGGCAACGACTCTTGGCGTAGTTATAAGCGACTCATGCCGGGTGATGGTAACCCATTTTTTTCTCGAATTTTCTCCTGGTTAGGGTTAACCTGTTTTTATGGCAACCTTGCCGGCGTCCAGTTCTGTCCAGCATTGGTTGTTCTTTTTAGTTTGGACACGGTGGAGAGCGGGTCTTTTTTTTTTAGGCTATTGCATCGGGTTGTATTTTTACCTTATATTATACTTATGTACATTTTTTATCCATATGTACAGTATAGATTCACTGTTGGAAATTCAAGAAAAAATGGGTTACACTCACCGGCATGAGTCGCTTATAACTACGCCAAAAGTCCATATATTTCATCAATATTTGCAGTGTTTTTCTAGTCAAAATGTTGTTTAATTCAGATTTACATAATTCATCCGTACGTATGCAGTATATATTCAATGTTGGAAGATTTCCGTGGCGACATAAAAAGTGTGCCAAACACGGCGCCAAAAAAAACGCGTTGCCACCGCGCGCGGCAGAGACTGCAGCTGTACCTAGAAGTTATTTCCAACGTTTATTGTGTTCATCAGTGACTTGGAACACTGCACATCTTTACCTGGAACACTTATTACAATGAAGTAAACATGTAGCTTTTTTGTACAAAGCAATAGAATGACTTGCAATGCTGTTTTGTTTCTTGCTCTGCAGATCCAACACGAGAGCTAGATGTTAGGTCTTGGGAAGTCAGAGATCCACAATTTACATGAAATGTCAGTAGATACACTTCACAAAAGCAATAATCTTGATGCCTTTGTTTTGAAACTAATGCTTACGTAGATATGATAGTCACCAGCAAAAGACAGCACACAACCCATTAAACAGCTTTAATGGCACTTGTTATGCATTTTAAATCTTTCAAAGCAGCTTCAACTTTCACACTTAAATCCAAGTAAATTTGGAGTTTATTTCAGCCTTTCAAAAAGCACATGGAAATACACACATGAAATCATTTATACTTTGTATTTCACTTCTCTCAATGCTTCTTTAACGGATAATTTTAACTGCAGCTTCCAATGTGTAGCAATTCTTCTGGAAAGTAAAGGCAACCATTTGAAAAAAAGAGTTTGAACAGAAAACTATTAAAGCTTAATCCTGAAAAAACGAACAATTTTCAATTTTGGAAATTTCTGGGAATATATTTTGATATACAAAAAAAAATCACATCTCAGCAATTAGAGATGGCTGACATCAGTTTCGATTAGGATGGGCAAATAGAAATAATTTAGCATTTAAAAATGCTAAATAACTTTACGATGAAATGCTTTTGTACACAACAAAGAACAAATTTATTTACCAATTAAAAATAATCCAAGAAAAGATCAGTTTTATTTTACAGGTAGATAAAATGCAGACAGGTAGATAAAATGCACAGAAAAATTCATTCACTCATTCCTTTCTTTCCACTCCAAATTTTATTCTCAAATTTTGCAATCAAGTGGTTGTAGGGCATTTTAAAATACCACTTTTAACTATGAAAGGTACTTAACATACTTCGGTTTTGTACCTAATACTATAACCACATTTAATTCATTATTATACACCATTCCAACAAAAATGCTATACAATGTAAAGATTTTTCTTACACTGAGGCATAACTTTCTTGATAAGAAAGCTACGGAGGGGCATCAACGGTCGATAGCAAAAGTAGATAAGAAACTAAAAAAGTCAATTTTTTGGTACCTTGTGAAAGTTAATGAGAAATTATAGAATATTTTGGAGGGAATGCATCCTGGTCCCATGATGTTTTGCACCAGAAAAGCTGTTCCAACATTTGAATGCTATACACCTTTACTACATAACTATCAAGCTATGCACTTAATTTTAATTGTGAAGGCGGTTCTGAAACAATGCATCAATGCAGTGTGGATATATTTTTGTGAAATTATGCGCCACAAATCATCACACCTACCTCAAATATTACAATTATTAAATTCGAACTGAAACTAAGGGGTCAATAACAGGAGCCATTTTGTTGCTCCTAGGCAGAATAACAAGACGTTTTTTCTTTTCATATACATTTGGAAAATAAAACCAAAGAACAAAGCAAACAACACAAATTTTGCACAAAGACAGCAAACTTACTTCGTTCATGTGCAATTTACTTTCATTACTTAAAGATTGTGAGGGGAAAAAACCCGAATATTATAGTTATTCATCACAATCACAGCCCATCAAAAATCTTCACGGATTTGTTATCATTATCGTTGCCATAACCTTGGAAAATGTCAAAATAAAACTAAAGTACTGCTTAATGTCTTTTAAATGAAAATTGGCGTGGTGTGGAAGTTTGGAGAGTGGGGTGCCAGCTCAGGTGTTGCCTCGTCATCTGACCGTGGTTCAAAATTACGTGGTGTTGTCCTCGATCCTTTCCCTTTGGGATTGATCCCGGACCGTCACCAATAGCCCATTGTGTTGCTCCAGTGTGACGTTAATTGAAATACCCTACCCTACCCTACCCTTTTAAATGAAAAGCACTTGTTTAACAATTTTTAACTTTCAGTTTCTAATCCATAATTAAATTTCTTTTATTCTGGAAGTGTCAACTGGATGGATGGATTTATTGATAATCTGGATGGATTTATTATTAATACTTCAAATGTAATTTTCTGCAATAAAAATGTGACGTTTCTTTAAAGAGTTTCAAAGGTGCGGGAAATTAAACATTATCTTCCTCTTTTGCTTTAAAATATCAGAAGCATATGCAATAGTTTGTTTTCAATTATTTGATAAACAAGTTTGCCGGTAGTTTGTTAAACCATAATTTTAAGAATGCATCTGGCAATCTTAAAATTATCGCTAATATTATAAAATCAAAAGCAAAACAAGCCCTTGAAACTTCCAAATTCCAAGTGAACGTTTTCGTTTATCGCATCTTATGTCCTCTATCTTAAAAGTCACTGCATTTGTAAAACAGCATATTCGCAATGATTAGTTTCAATTTCATCAAGGCTTTTCGAAGGTAATTTTAATAAAACTTTTCTATGCATTGAAAATTCGGCTAGTAGGAGTGAATATTGGTTTTTCAAATAGTTTTGTACTTCTATCTATATTTGCATTTCAAAAATATTTGAGTAAATTGCCGATTTATAGTCATCACTTTTTTATAGGTTAAGGAATATACTCTTAATAAACTTTCGTGTTTACAAGTTTCATAGTCGACAATTTGCAGATATTTGTTCGCCAAAATACCATTTCTGAACTTTCTCTGTTTCAGAATTTTGTTTTTATTGTCTCTAATAACTTCGGTACTCCGCGCGGCACAGATTGCAGCTGTACCATAACTTCTCAAGCAAATTGGATTTTTTTAAACGGCTGGTTTTTGTAACCGGCGATTCAAAATTGATATTTTATTGTATCCAGTTTAACTTTCAATGACACCATTTATAAACTGAAAGAAGGTGCTTGAGTTTCAAATAGGTATTCTTTGCTAATTAAATTATGTTAGATAATTTTTACATAAAATTGCACATACCTAATATTGATTCATTGATTAAGACAGAAGAGGTCCCGAGAAGTCTCAGTATGTAAATTGGTTTCCTCATCTAAAGATAGATCAAAAGGTTTAATCTCTATTTTTATTGTAATATGCTTATTTTTTAGGATCAATTTCTTTTTTATCTCATTTGTAATTTTGTTGCAGGGTAAATATTTTTACTCCACAGATTAGCTATGCTTTAAATAAGCATACTTTACCTGATCTGCCATATGACTATGGAGCATTGGAACCTACAATATCTGCTGATATAATGAAGTTGCATCACTCTAAACACCATGCAGCATATGTCAATAATTTAAATATTGCTGAAGAGAAATTAGCAGAAGCTACTGCCAAAGGTCTGTATTATCTTTGAATTGCTCTCCCTCAGTGTTTTTACTTTTTTTTGAAGTAAACAAGGGCATCACAACTCTATGATTGCCTAGTTATCTGTCCTCCCTCATTGTGATTACCTCTCTGGAGGTGAGAGCTCCCTTTGAGGAGCTTTTCACTGCTCTGGTTGCTGCAGCATTAAAATTTGCTCTGAAATGTGGAATTTTATTAATTAAACTACTTTTATGCAAAAGTACATCTGGCTATCATGTTTAACTTCACATTATCTGGCATCAAACTTGACTCTCAGTGTGTACATAACTTGAACTTGTGATCGTGCATTCTAAAGTTCTTATAATTTGATGATTTTTTGTATAAAGTGATTTTTGTTTAAAACATGGGAATATATATTGCCAGGAAGAAGAAATGCCACTTCAAGCTCTAATCAACACTAAAACACTGAAGAATAACAGTCGTGAAGATGATCCAGTGTGCACAGCCAGCCTTCAAAGCAGCTGGAAGCATCTAGCTATTTGAAATTTTGAATGAGGAACTGTGGTTATCGGATTTTTGACTGGAAACTTTATATCCTTATCATTTGAATAGCTGAAAGCTGGTCATGCATGCCAATGTAATTTTGAAGGGTTATCTGCAAAGATGAAGACAGTTGGTGTCAACAGAATATTCAAGTGGTCTAATCACACGAAAACTGAAGTACACCAATACTATGATTCCAAAGAATATTTGTGTGTTCAGAACACATTGCAAAAAAAGTGTTTTGAAACTGGAATACATTGGGCACATTCAAAAACAGGGGTAGGTGCACTTTTGCGAAAATTCAAAAGCAAAACCAAAGGTCTGGTAAAGGTAAGTTAACATATGTCTTTATTGACAGACTATAAAATTATGGTATTGCAATTCACTCTAACGTGGACTTACAGATGATTGAGCAAAATGTAATTGTGTGCAGCTTTGTTCCATTGTGCTGCATCACCAAAGAAACCAATGCATAGCCTGTGCCCTATTGTGAAGACAGTTGGTATTACCAGCAAGTCATAAGCGAAGGGAAAGAAGCCAAAAAACTGAAGTATTCTGGTTTATGCAACAATATTTTAAATATGGTCAAACCAGTGTATTTAGAGCTTTGCACCAGAGAACCTTTGGAAATGTGCCTGCATGGCGAAAATTAAAAAATGGTAATGAAAGTTTTAATGGTGTTATATGGCAAAGAGTACCAAGGTAGGTTTTCTTCAGCCTCAAAACTGAAATTAGGCTAATGATGCTGTAATCCTGTATAATAATGGATTTGAGGGTTGTACCAATGTTTTTAACATTGAAAATCTTGGTTACTTCACTTTATAAGATTACAGAGGTTTGGATCACATTAGAATCCATGATTCCAAGCTCCATGCAACACCTGTTTTAAAGAAGCACAGGAAGGTTTTGAGGGCCATTAGAAAAAAGGTAGTTGATTTAAATACTGTAGGTGATCTTTACAAATCAGAATCATTTTAGAGATTCATTTTCCATTTAAAGGTAGGATTCATTATTGTAATATATTTTTAGCTTTTTCTCTAAATCGACTTTTTATGATTTTGCTATTATGCAAAACATGAAAACTCAAAAAGTCATGCTTTAAATGGTATAAAATTTGGTAAGAATTCTTTGAAAGAATTGATAAAAGGATGAACTACTTCTGTGATTGTGCATTGATTAGTTTTTCGTTATTAATGATAAAAGTGATGAGTTGCTATAATTTTTGGAAGTTTTTCTAGGAGAACTTCAACCTCTCCAGCTTTTTAAAGAACTGGTTTACAATGATGTGAGTGATTCATGACCTGAAGGAGGTTTAAATCTTAAGTATAAAATTTACAAAATAAAAATATCTTCAATTTAAATTATGTTTTGTGATAGGTGCTAATTTTTGTCTACTTGTCACCTCTTTTGGGATATAAATTAATTTTTTTTATGTTCTGAGTTTTTAGCCATATTCTATAATATAGTACAGAAAGAAAGTCAAATTTCAAATTATTTCAAAAAATCCTATCCATAGGTAGTCGGATACTAAACTTACGGATACCTTAAAACTAAATTTTAATTGATCTACCACCATGCATTTAACTGTACGATAATGCTTTTCTTTTTATTGTTATAGGCAATGTTTCTGCAGAAATTGCTTTAGGTCCTGCTATAAAATTTAATGGAGGAGGACATATTAATCACTCTATTTTTTGGAATAATTTATGCCCTGGTGGAAGTGAGCCAGAAGGTAAGCTGTTTATGATTTTTAACTAACCATTTATATAACAGGTTCTATATTGTTGCATGTATAATTTTTTTTTATTTAACATTTAATGCTCTGTATTGTTTCTAGTTTACATTTTCAAAATATGGGTGTGAATATGACATCAAATTTAGTACTTTAATTTGCTATCTTAGTTTAGTTTCTTGTAAACACAAATTAATAATGCTCATCTCTGAGTACTAAGTAACCTTATGTAATTGAGTATCAATTTATTAGGGGCAATTATGGCAAACGCCATCACTATAAGATATGTTGCCACTGGTTCAATAACATGTTATGATAATTTTTGCTGACTGAAAAAATAAGATATATCTTATTTCATTTCTAGTTAAGGCGAAGACAACCTAAAATATAAGTATGTGGGTTTGACAATAATAAACAAAGACTTGTATTAACATTCAGTGGTTAACTGCAGGTTAAATATAATGCTTTTGTTATTTAGAGGATAAATCAGTTGCGTCAAATGCAAAAATTGGTCAATGCAATCAAGAATTGGTAATTGATCGGCATGATTACTTATACTGTAACGTCTTGATTCACGGGTAGCTAGACTAGTTACCATTGAAAATATCCGATTCTGGACTAAATTGATTTATTTTACAATTTGTACAAAAAGTCGGAAAATGAATGTAAAGTTCATTAATATTAGTTCCTTGGAAGGTCCAAAGTTCTATCGAGGCGCTTAGGGCTGCTGGCGAGCCTCACAATTTCGCTCGGGGAAGTCTAACGCACGGCTACGGGTGAGCCTATTCTCAACACAAAATTACTCGAAAGAGTACAGAGTTCCAAGGCAGGAAATCTCAGTCTTTCTGGACAGGATCACTACTAGGATGAGCAGTTACACGGATCTCTAGGAGGGTTCTCCTTTACGGCTACGGTCGAGCCTTTCTCACTAAAATACTCCGGCGAGTATAGGATCCCAAGGTGGGATAAATTGCACAACAATGAACAAACAACAAGTTCACTTCAAGCTCCAAAAACGGTCTCTGCTGACCGCTTCTCTCCAAGCTCTCTGATCCTCTGTGATCCTCTGTCTCCGTCTCTCCTCTCGTCTTTCCTCTCGTGATCTCTCTCTGTCTCCGTCTCTCCAAAAACTCTATATGTTGGGTGCTTATCGACTCCTCCTTTCCGTTTCGGGTCCGCCTTTTAGTCGGTTCTGGATTGGGTGTTGAAGATTTCTCACGTTCTTGATTGGCTGTCTCACGTTGGTCTTTCCCCTCAACTTTTACGACAGACTTCGGCGGACTTGAAAGGGTCCATCAAACCCTGTCGGAAACTCATCATCATTTATATCAATCTTCTTGGTCTCGAAATGTCGAAGAGAGCGACAGAAAGGCGCCTGCCCTTTGTTTTGAAACCACAGCGATTTCCGACCCCTGCTGGCTGGCTGTCGTTAAGAAATCATTAAGATGTTTTCGGGTGGTCGTTATGGAGTGTGGGCTTTTCCTCTCGACATCTGAGTCAACAAGATTTTCCATTTTCCCACGTTGTCGTGGTGATCATTTCCCTAGCTGCCGTTACAGAATTCCTCCCCCCATAGAGAGATTTTGCGATGTGTTAGAGAGCAAAATCTAAAAGGAAGGGGTTAGACATACAGGAGGTCTTGACAGTACTTCAGAGGCAGCTATAACCAATGGTTTTAACCTTCCAACATTTTACAACTTATTCAATTATATAATTTACAAGCACAAGCATCATTTGTATTTACATTTTACATAGATCACAATTTATACACTATTAAATATTTACAATCAAATTTTCATTTGAAGTGTCAGATGTTATTTATTCCACGCGACTTAAGCAATCAGCGTGCTTATTGTCTTTCCCTGCTCTGTGGACTATTGTATAGTCAAATGGTTGCAACGCCAACGCCCATCTCATGAGTCTAGGGTTATTTCCTGCGTTCGTACGCAACCAAACTAAAGGGTTGTGGTCAGTTTCGATTGTAAACTTTTGACCATCTAGGTAATGTCGCAATTTCTTAATTGCATAAATGATAGCTGCACATTCCTTTTCTGTAGCACTAAACTTCTTCTCGCACTCGCTAAATTTCCGACTCAAGAACAAGATCGGATGTTCGTTATTGTGTGGCCCTCGTTGAGCCATAATGATTCCGATTCCTTTATCTGATGCATCGGTTTGCAGGATAAATTCCCTACTATAGTCCGGGGCATAAAGTACGGGTTTTTCGGTGAGTTTCCCTTTTAGTGTTTGGAATGCGTGCTCATGCTCTGGTGTCCATTCTATCGCTTCCTTTCTATGTTTTCCCTTTAAGGCGCGGGTTAAAGGCTCCGCGATGACAGCATAGTTTTTAATATATCGTGAATAAAATCCACATAAGCCTAGAAATTGGCGTATCTGTGTTTTCGTTTTGGGGGCCGGAAATTCCAATACTGCCTTTGTTTTGGCTTCGGCAGGGGATCTGAGACCTCCACCTACCTCGTGTCCCAAATATTTTACGCTGCTTTGCGCGAACCGACATTTCGATGGTTTGATCGTTAATTTGGCCTCCGCGATTCTATTTAGAACTAGGCCTAGGTGTTTTAGATGATCTTCCCACGTATTTGAAAAGATGGCTACATCATCTAAATATGGTACACTAAACTCGTCGCGTCCTTGCAAGAGTTGTGACATGAATTTGGAAAAACAAAAAGGGGCATTTACCAGACCAAAAGGAAGGACTAGTGGTCGGTAAGTTCCAAAAGTAGTCACAAATGCGGCTAATCTCTGAGCCTTGGGGCTTAACGGAATCTGCCAATACCCTTTTGTTAAATCAATGACAGTGATGTACTTTGCTGCTGATACCTTCTCTATTCTTTCGTCGATATTCGGTAAGGGAAAATATTCGGTTCTAATTATAGAATTTAATTTGTGGTAGTCTACACAAGGCCTTGGATCTTTGCCTTGAGCTTCCACTAATATCATTGGAGAAGTATAATCTGACTCTCCTATCTCTATCAGTTGGAGGTCCAACATCCTCTTGATTTCAGTTTTTAAAATTTCCGTTTGTCGGGGTGACGTCCTATAGGGTTTTGACCTCACTGGTTGATTACTGATCAATTCTAGGTCGTGTTCTACCAAATCTGTCCTACCTGGGTCATTTGAAAATATTTTCTTATGAGACAATAATAACGTCTCGAGTTGGGCGATTTGTTCAGGGCTGCATTTTCCAGCTAAATCACTATCCCTCACTATCTCCTCGAAATCATACAAATTGGGGTTTGACGACGGGTAATTTATCTCTAAATCAGAATCTGATGTTCCGACATTCTCTCCACTAATCAGTAAGTTCACTGCTTCCGCCCGCTTATTATAAGGTTTTAGAAGATTTACGTGACACACCTGAGATTTTTCGGTTTTACCAGGCATCTTAACTATGTAGTTAGTATCTGAGAGTTGACTCTCGATCACTCCAGGGCCTATCCAACTAACAGATAATTTGTTTGGTTTGGATGACGCTACGACTAACACCTTATCTCCCTTTTTAAAAATTCTACGAACGGCATCTTTATCGTACCAGGTTTTCCTTTTATGTTGCATGTCTGAAACTCGTTCATAGGCCAATTCCTGACAATGCTTCAACCTGTTAATTAATTCGAACACGTACTCGGTCACGACATTTTCTTCTTCCTCCGGTTCTACCCAATGTTCGAAAAGTAAGGTTTCGGGGGTTACTTTCAAAAGGGCAATTGTATGCTTTTCAGCAGGGGGTAGATGAATCGGAACCTCGCGCTCCTGGCTATTCGATTGAAGAGGTGGTTTTTCGCTAACGCAGTTGGGGGTTTTGAGTTTCTCCAAACTCCCTGATCTTTTGTTTCCCCTGTTTTGACTACGCGTAACGACAGCATTAACTAAATGTGGGTTTTTCCTTGCCTCCTCGAGCAATTCTTGGGTCGAGTTTCCCAGGAGATAATGGTTCAATTCTACCGTTTTATCCACTACCGCTGCTTTAGTGATTATCTTGCCGAATTTTTCACTTTCTAAACTAATTGTTGCTATCGGTAAACATCGGAAATGATTTTCCAGAGCCTGTTTCAACCAAACTGTTTCTCCGGTGTAATCATCTGGTCTTACTAAGTGGTTGGGAGCTACGTCCAAACTGGTTCCACTATCTCTCAATATCACGGTATTTATCCCATTAACTTTAGCCTCACTCAGATAAGGGGCAAACGAAGGTGCGAAATTCTCCTCCATTTTTAAATGATTCACGCGTTCGTGATTCGGGTTTCTCCTTAATTCAGGGCATTGCGGTCTCAGATGATCCGTCGAATGGCATATGTAACACGCCGGCGCTCTTCGCCGTTCAAATTCTCGCTTCCTCCACTTTTGCTCATTAGGATTTGGATTCCTCCAATTCGAGCGTTCGCTCCTTTCTGGCTCAAATTTCCTCACTACTGCAGGTCTGTTGTCAGGTTTTGGCTTATCTGGGAAACGTTTTTCTGGGAACTTAGCTGTGAGAGGTCTTCTAACAGTGCGTCTAGCGGCTTCATATTGGTCTAATTTAGATACTAATTCTTCGGGGTCTACTATGGCTGCCCACTGATCTATGAAATGCTCCTTAATCTCAGGAGAAACTCTCCTTTTTATTTGATCCGTTAGCATTAGGTTTTTGAGGTCCTCAAAACTTTCCACTCCGACTCCATCTAGCCATCCCTCTAAGTAACTTCTTAATTCAAATATTAGATCTTTCCAGGGCGCTCCTGATCGTCTCTGATGCTGTGTAAATTTGGTTCGGAATGTTTCCGGATTTAATTTAAATCTATTTAGGAGGGTACTCTTAACATGATCGTAATCTTCTGATTTTTCAGGGGGCTCTCTCATGATAATTTCTGCAATATCCATCGGGAGTAGGTAAAGAAGGTGAGTCACCCAATCAACCTCATCTATTCCAATCTTTTTCGCCTGTCTTTCAAACAAGGTGAGAAATAGGGCCATGTCTCCTTTTTCTGGGTCAAATTTCTGCATTACGGATTTCAAGTTTTTCGTTGGTCTAGAATTATCCGTTTGTGACGAACCTAAGCTATTTGTTTCAGCAGCTTGCGTAATTCTGAGTTTTTCTAACTCGAACATTCGAATTCGCTCTTCCGCCTCCCTAGCATTTCTCTCGGCTATCTCCCGTTCCTCTCTAGCCTGTCTCATCTCCCGTTCCTCTACTATAACCTGCAACTGAGCCTTCACCCATTCTTCGTCGTATTGTGGATGCTCTGATATCTTTGTGGTTATATCTAACACCCTATCATTAGGTCCTAGGTCGATACCTAACTCATAAGCGAGTTTCTGCAAATCTGCCTTACGTTGCCTTGCTAAAAATGCCATTTTAAAATTCTCCTGTCCTTTACACACAATTATACACACAATAATATACTAATATATGTGACCAATACTTAAAACACAATGCAACACTATAAAACAATGTACCTTAAATTTCAAAACAATCTTAACTCAAATTTCACAAAATATACTAAGCGTAACTCTACACAGAATACTTCGATAACTTTTAGATTACAACAGTACTTAATTTCAATAAATGACTTTTACTCTAATTTCAAAGGAAAGTTCTTCCTGAATTGATAACACAATAGTTTTCTAAATTTTTCAAATCAAGCACTTTGCTAAATGTTGCAACCACTCAATTACACATACAATATAATTTCATTAAGACAATTTTAAATTCCTAGCACATTAATTTACTACAATTTTTGCCTCTAAAGTAAAATCAAGCCTTACCTGCTGTCGTGCTGCACAGGATCTCGTCACTTTCATCTACTTCAGATCAGGGTTATTGGTCGGTCACTTTCCACACAAAACTTGGTCTTCTATTTCTTTTTCGGGACTCGGCGTCTTCCGTAACTGTATTTCGGACCAGGCGTCCTTTTCTCCGGGACTGGATGTCGAACGAAGTCGCTACTTCTCCGGGACTGGATGTCGGTCGGTTCGATACTCCTTCAGAACTGGATGTCGAACGAAGTCGCTACTTCTCCGGGACTGGATGTCGGTCGGTTCGATGCTCCTTCAGAACTGGATGTCGAACGAAGTCAATCGGTTCCACTACTTCAGGACTGGGCGTCGGTCGGTTCGATACTCCTTCAGAACTGGATGTCGAACGAAGTCAATCGATTCCGCTACTTCAGGACTGGGAGTCGATCGCTTCCGCTACTGCTTTACGACTGGGTGTCGATCTCTTCTGTTACTTCTTCACGACTGGGTGTCGATCTCTTCCGCTACTGCTTTACGACTGGGTGTCGATCGCTTCCGCTACTTCTTCACGACTGGGTGTCGATCGCTTCCGTTACTTCTTCACGACTGGGTGTCGATCCCACCGCTGCCACCAGAAAGTTAACTAGTCTGTAACGTCTTGATTCACGGGTAGCTAGACTAGTTACCATTGAAAATATCCGATTCTGGACTAAATTGATTTATTTTACAATTTGTACAAAAAGTCGGAAAATGAATGTAAAGTTCATTAATATTAGTTCCTTGGAAGGTCCAAAGTTCTATCGAGGCGCTTAGGGCTGCTGGCGAGCCTCACAATTTCGCTCGGGGAAGTCTAACGCACGGCTACGGGTGAGCCTATTCTCAACACAAAATTACTCGAAAGAGTACAGAGTTCCAAGGCAGGAAATCTCAGTCTTTCTGGACAGGATCACTACTAGGATGAGCAGTTACACGGATCTCTAGGAGGGTTCTCCTTTACGGCTACGGTCGAGCCTTTCTCACTAAAATACTCCGGCGAGTATAGGATCCCAAGGTGGGATAAATTGCACAACAATGAACAAACAACAAGTTCACTTCAAGCTCCAAAAACGGTCTCTGCTGACCGCTTCTCTCCAAGCTCTCTGATCCTCTGTCTCCGTCTCTCCTCTCGTCTTTCCTCTCGTGATCTCTCTCTGTCTCCGTCTCTCCAAAAACTCTATATGTTGGGTGCTTATCGACTCCTCCTTTCCGTTTCGGGTCCGCCTTTTAGTCGGTTCTGGATTGGGTGTTGAAGATTTCTCACGTTCTTGATTGGCTGTCTCACGTTGGTCTTTCCCCTCAACTTTTACGACAGACTTCGGCGGACTTGAAAGGGTCCATCAAACCCTGTCGGAAACTCATCATCATTTATATCAATCTTCTTGGTCTCGAAATGTCGAAGAGAGCGACAGAAAGGCGCCTGCCCTTTGTTTTGAAACCACAGCGATTTCCGACCCCTGCTGGCTGGCTGTCGTTAAGAAATCATTAAGATGTTTTCGGGTGGTCGTTATGGAGTGTGGGCTTTTCCTCTCGACATCTGAGTCAACAAGATTTTCCATTTTCCCACGTTGTCGTGGTGATCGTTTCCCTAGCTGCCGTTACAATACCTTACAGGAAATTTTATTTGATAGGATTAGTTGTTAAATTTTATTGTTTAGTAAATATCAACCTAGCACTGTATAGAAACAAATTTATGAAATGAAATTATTTACAAATTAAACGCTTTCTGTAATTTAGATTATCTTGTATTCCAAAGACTACTTTACTCAGTTACACACCAGGGAAGATATCCATCATGACAATTCTGTAGCTAATGCAAAACTGGATGATTTCATTTTTATCTTATATGTTCTGCAACATCACAGATATAAGTACAATTTAATGCTTGGGCAGCAAATAAAATCTAGTTACACAGCATAGCATTTCTGTTTCTAAGGATATAAATAAAGTGTTTAATTTTTATGTATTCATATGCTAGCTTGTGCTTTTTTTACACCGTCATACAATACAATTAATAAATTTTATGTTATAAACAGGGGAACTATTAGAAGCAATTAAAAGAGATTACAAAACATTGGAAAACTTGCAAAACTTGTTGAGTGCTGCTGCAGTTGGTGTACAAGGGTCTGGTTGGGCTTGGCTGGGATTTAATCTAACAACAAAGAATTTGCAAATTGCTGCTTGTGCTAATCAAGATCCTTTGCAGTCAACAACAGGTAATCAATTTAATTTCTCTTTTAAGAATAACACTAATAATTTCTACCCTAACTAATTTAGTAACTTTTGTAAGAAATATGTGCATAAAAGGAAGGGCCAAAAAATTGAAATGTTTCTGATCTAATAACTGCTATTGAAAACTTGTGCTGGTCACACCTAAAGATAATACTAAATTTCTTAGTACATCATGATCGAAGTTACAAAAAATTTCCAAAATGTACATATTTTACTGATTTTTTTTCCTCAGTACCAAATAAGCTACAATTGAATCACTACAGGGCTGAAAAGTTGCATCCAGAAAAGCTAATGTAAGAACCTTTCAAAAATCAGATATTCTCTGTATGTTCATGGCAATTGAAATTACAAAATTTTTGCCAATTTGTTATGTGCCTCCACTCACTTTCAACTATTTTGTAATGTGGGATTTGGTATGATACAAAGCATTTGATTTTTGTAATTGTGATGTAAAAGTTAATCGTATACTAGTGAAAAATCAGAAACATTCATTCAGATTAAATGATAGGAAGGATGTGATCATAGACAGGGCATCCAAAACGTAACAAAAAGAAGTTGAAAAGTGCTTGGAACTTAAGCACATGAAAATGTCTGCAACTCTATTTTGGAACTAACATCTAATATGGAAACTTTGTCATTGTACATATGAATTCAATTGAGGCCATTGTATTAGGTAGTGACCAATATGTTGTAAATGATTGAGTAACCCATGCTGTCTTTAGAAATATGGAATATTCATTCAATTTGAAAGGATTTTTCACTGGTACATATGACTAATTTTATAATTACGAAAACAAAAACCTTTGTTATAAACCCATTCCCATATTATAAAATACTTGAAGGTGAGTGGAGGTGCAGAACATGTTGACAAATTTTGATTGCTATGAACACAGAAAATATCTAAAAAGTTTTTATCTGATATTTAGATGTTTTTATGTATAGTATTGTTATGAGAGGCAACTTTCAGCAGTAGCTATTTGCTTAGTCTATCTGGTACCTTGAAAAACTCAGTAAAATTAACAGGGCTGCCACAGCACTTGTGAAATAGCAGACTCCTAAATCATATTTTAGTAGCAATTTTAGATGCTCAGATGATCTGCTAAAGCACAAAATATGTTAATTAAGCATGAAACGGACATAGTTGATCTCATCAAGAAATTTGAACTAAATATTTTCTTAAGGTTTTCATGACAATCTAGCAACCAGATTTCAATTTTTTTCTTATTTTGGGTGCCACAGCTGGGCACCAAAAATTCAAAATTGGTGTACTTTAAGAAAATTTTCGTCCTTAAGAAAAATCAGAACATTTATCCATCCACTATTCATTCAAAAAAGGACTAAATTTTCATTGACCTTCGGTGAACTTGCAAAAAATGCTGCCGAAATTTTGAAAATAGAAGCTTTTGTGATGATTTTGCTTAAAAAGATATCCTAATCATCAAGGTTGAAAAAGAATAGCAAAATGTCACCTGTGGCAGCCATGTTTTGTTTGGAAACTGATCATAATGCTTGAATGGAAAATATTGTCTGGTTTTAAATATTTTAGCATTATCTTCAGGTGTGCCATTCACAGGTTTTCTACTCTACAGCGATTCGACCAGAAACGTCTATTTTCTTAGCTCACCTTTCAACCTTTGTTAGGAACAATCATATTTATATCATTTCTTGCCTGTATACTTGTTGGTAATTTAGTTAAATGATCAAAAATCTATTTAAATTTGCTGCGAAAGGAGCTCTAAATTAACTTAATAGACTCGTTTAAAAATAAAATTGCAACTGATTATTAGTTTTTATGTATCATGATAAATAATTATAGGTAATGCAGGATTAAATATTACTTCAGTTAAGTGTTAAATCCAAGCCAAGCAATTTTATTTTTTCTTGGCTGATATAGAGAATATTAGACAATTACACATCTAAACTTTGACTTATTTGTTGCAATAAATTGTTTTTCCAAGATAATTTAATTTGTTTGTGAATACATAAAAACCTTATTTTACCATATATTTCAGGACTTGTACCATTATTTGGAATTGATGTATGGGAACACGCATATTATTTGCAATACAAAAATGTCAGGCCAGATTATGTGAAGGCTATATGGAAAGTAGCCAATTGGAAAGATATTGGAGAGAGATTCTCAAAAGCCAAGAATTCTTCACCTTGAGAGGAAGAAAAAAAACTAGATTGTTGAACTTATATTTTTTAGAAAAATTAAAGAATTATATATGGTAAAATATAGAAAACTGCAATAAAATTTATTTTCATGCCTTCTAGTGAAAACTAGTTCAGTTTTATTACCTCAGTTAATTATTAAAACTTTCCAGACATTTTTGTGTCTTAAAGAACTCAATGGATGTGAATTATTTTTATGAAATATTCAGGTATAAGTCGATCATAATAATGCAAACATCATATATTAGGTAATATCATTTTGGCATATAAAAAAAATCAATCTTTACAAGTTTATATTCTAATTAAGTAATATTTATATCGGGAAAATTCAAAAGTTTTTGTTTTGGTATTTCAAAAAATACAGATATGAATAGCTTTTCAACGAAAGAGATTTAGGTATTAAGAATACACAAGATTTAGTAAATCTAACTCAATGTTTATCATAATCAATAAAGTGTAAAATTTAAACTTTCAAACACATTGAATTTTTAAAGGGATAAAGAAACTCTTTAAGTCCTGACTTGCTATTCTTCACATACCTTCGAGTTGTATGCGTTGCAGGTTTGATTCTTGCCAGGTGCATTCTTCCCTGTGTGTATTTCTCTTCTGTGTCAATAAGACTCATGTGTGTATTACTTGATATTGTATGTCATGTGGCGTAGCATGGCCCTTACGCTCGAAAATCAACCGACCTATTCGTCACATCAAAGGTCCTTAACAGGGTATGCCGATTTAAATCAAGTGATTTTTATTAAAAAATCATCGATTTAAATCAAAATTTTAAATTTCATTTTTGGTTATGTTTAATAATATTGAGAATGAAATACTGAACAAGATGCATGTTATTTTTTATTCGAATCAGTTAAGAACTTCGCTCGTACTTTCACTCCAAAATTATACTGAAAATCATCCTCCCTTTGAAGACGCTAAATAACAGTATTTGTTGATTGGGATCATAATTACCAGACAAGTATTTTCATCTTGGGCCTTTGACCAATAAGTGTTGCTCACAATCCTGCTCATCAGTGTTGGTTTTGTTTTAAACATTCCGTGTGACTAAATCACATGGCCAATTTTAAACCATTCACCATGTGTTGAGTGAAGATACTTGAGATATATTCACTCAAATTATTAAAATTGTAGTAACTATTTTTAAGATGTTCTAGTTATTTAGTATTGTAGTTTGTTCGTACAAAATATAGACACAACGAAAATATTTTCTTCTGTATCAAAGCATTCCAATTTTGCACATAAATCTTTATAATTGGCAATTTTAATAGTTTCATTTTGTTTTGTAATATGTTGGTTAATTTTTATTTCAATTTATTGGGAAATTTTATGCATTGATCCCTTAGAATTCTTTACCCTGCTAGAATAACTATTCAATATTTATGGAATTGAAATTTGGAATTTAAAAGTTAATTCTCTCATCTGATAATCGAGTGAGTATTTAAGAAAAGATTATGGGTTGATGCAGAAGGCTATTGGAATTGATAAAATTTTTATTGCAAGTTCAAAATTCCACTGAATTGGCATTATCTGGGGGATGCTATTACACTTGTTCTATGCTGTTCATAGAGAAGAGCTTTGTTTTCTTGTTTTATATACAAACTTTTTTGTGTGCTTTGAATATACCTATGAAATACTTGTCAATGCTCAAAGAATTTTAAAAAAATAGACACATCTGATTTCAAATTTATGTATTTTCATGTCATCTCACTTTTTACTAAACTTACAAAAATAACAATTATTTCACCAATAAGTTATTTTTGCAAGTTAAGAATTAATGAGAAGTAGGAAATTTTCAAGATGCAAGTTCCTTTTATTTTATTTTCTATTGGTGACATTTTTCTCAAAAGCAAGTCGAACTAATTAATTTTGTATCAAAATAATTGAAGTAGTTCAAAACATTTTATTCATATATGATAAATATATAATGCAAAAAAAATTTCTGAAATTCGGATGATTGAAAAATTCATAATATGGTGTCTGGGATACGGCAACCTTATTTATCCGAGTCCAAAAAAATTCATGTCAATGGTTATGTGTGTTAAACTCAAAGTAATCTAAGCCGCTTGAGAACCAGATGGAAAAACATTGCTCATCTTGGCATTTGCATCAGTCTATTTACTCTGTCATGTGATTTACTTAGCTAATTCCTATGCCGTGTTTTAATCTTTCAAAAATTTATCTGGCAATATTTCTGAATACATTAATGTTTTACATAAAAATATTAATGTTTAAATAAATCAACTCTAGAAACTACACTAATTTGCATGTATCATGTCCAATAAATTTAAACTTGTACGGGCAAGGAATTAAAATCATAAAAATCTGATTTGAATCAAATAAATCCGATGATTTTGATTTTTTTTCATACCTTGGTCCTTGATTATATTTTTGTGGTTAATACATGATTTAAGTTATCTGATGCGTTAGAAAATAAGCAAGAATTTTTATGCTGAGGCCTGCTTTACCCTCTGAATCCCAAGCTGCCTGGGGCGGCATTACCTCCAGACACTCAGTAGCTGCCTGTGCACCTGAAAAAGTAATCTGCTTTTCTTCCCCTGTACCAGTGAGGAGGGTAGTCGATCATCTCCACTCTTCAAAGGCTTCTCGAACATCTTGTCAGCTGAAGCATTGTTAAATGGTAATCATGTATTAGGGGGTCGATTTGCAACTACATACATCTATTAGCTTGCAGATTGGATAACCTCATGTGGGATTTTCGACAAGAGCTAAAAATATACAAAAGACCTAGTGTTGCTGTTTGTAAATTACAGGTTAAGGGAAATCGAATCCTGAGATTCTTGAGTGAACATAGTTTGTGTCCATGTTAAACCTCTTATATACCAAACCACGTCCTTCGACCAGTAGTCAGAAATAATATGAGAATGCCCAGTAGCCTCAGGGTATGTCCTATAACCCAATACTCAAAAGAGAAAAAAATTCTAAGTTATGCCATAAGAATGGGATGTTAGTAGTTGACTTTTATGTTTTCCCTTATTGCAAAAACCAATTTCAGTCCCCTTTGGTGTTTTAGAATGGGAGTTCACGGATTTCTAACAAAAGGATGGGAAGTATCCCACACCTTTCTGTGTCCTTATTCTTGAACTCAAATAGAGAAATTTTAAGAATTTACAAATGTGTTGATGTCACTCATGTAATCTACCCTTAAATATTTAAAACCATTTCCAGACCACTCGGTGGGAGAAGAACTCCCATAACTGCAGTATGGGAGTTCTCGCGAATTCATGACAATGGAAACTATCCTGCACTACTTTTGACACATGATCGCACTTTCAACACAGAATTTGATTTAAGCAAATGTTTTGCTTGTCTTTTACATGAAATTTAATTCTATGATATTTTTGGGGCCTATGCATTTATAGCTGAAACAGATATATTGTGTAAAGAATAGCTCCGAAATTGAATTACAATCTAGCAATGCTAATTTTGCGTTTTATTTAGTGATAGTAAGAATGACTTATAATGACACCAAATTTGGTGTGGATTGGTCAAACGGTGTAGATTTGTAGAGAATAGACGCCAACTCTGCTTTATATGTATAGATTATTGAAAGATGTCCATATATGTCATTGCATTACTTTTTCTGATTTTCTTTTTGAAAGCAAGATATATTTTTACTTTAAAAAATTATGAATTTCTTATACACTGCTTTAAAAATAAAGTAAATAATTACAAATTAATTGCTGATAGCACAACAGAAAAAACAGAACCCATTGTATTCGTGTGGTGAAAGCTTTGAAATAAGACATTGGAAGGAAATAAATAAAATAGCTTTTTTAAAACATTTATTGAAAAAATATTGACTTAAAACTTATTAGAATAATGTGTTTGATCTAACAGAAATATATTTTCCTAGTTCTATTATAAATATACCCTCCCTACCTCCTAGGGTCCTACTGCGGCCCCAACATTTTTTAAACCTAGTTACAAATTTAAATGAAAATTGCTTAGTTCAATAATACTTTATTTTTCATTATGTACAATGGCAATTGGAAAGATTAGTGAAATATATCACAGATAAGGCTGCCACCCGGCATATATGCGGCATAAATTGTTCGGGTCTCTTGCTTGCTGTATCAAAAGATTTACTTGACCTTCAGTACTCATTGCTACACCTTCTTCTAAACCTTGTAGTTTTTGCTGTAGCCTCATCAGTGCTCTTTCAGCAAGTGTGTTGACTTCTGAAAAATAAAATCACTGCATTAGTTATTACTGTAAATGGATGTCAGACTTGCAGATGTAGGCAATCAAATGGGTTTCAGTGCTGGAAATTCACAAGTTCCAGGAAAATAGTTTATTTAATCCAAAGGTGAGCATAATGTGATACAACCGAGTACATAGAGGGTTGTGTATAGGGTTCTTTGGAACTGCTCTGACCTTATTCTAAGGGGCTCTTGAAAGAATGGGTCGTTAAAAATTTACCCACTTGGAGATAAGGTTTTAGAGGAAGATTATTGGATTAGGGAAACTTGCCCCTCTTGGTGGTTTATCTTTGCATTGAAAACTGCTCTGTAGTGGCCAAAACCAGTCCCAAATTCACACCAGTTTTGTGCAAGGAACAAGTTTTCCCTACTTGGATATTCATTCCCCTTGGAGTTAACAAAGCACAGGCAATAGTAGACCACTCATTCAATCCCTTCCCAGCTGCTTTGAAGTTCCATAATGAGTCCTTCCCTCCTCAACCCCATCTCACCTCTATGCCTCAAGCTCCAAAAATGCACAGCAGACCCCTTACTCTTAGGAATATTTGATACTAGCAATACCTGCACAGTATTGTCCATGACATCATTCTTGTTATGTCCTCACTGATACTGAAAACAATTTTAAGAATGAGTCCCACCACCACCCGACATGACACGGGCATGTCGCCTAATTCCTTCCACCTCACTGATCCTTGCTTAGAGATCTTCATGATACACTATGCTCAATGTTCTTCCATTTGGAGCTAGAATGTAAAAATTCTTGGCTTTTCCAACTCTTGAACAACCCACATACAGTTAACCATGGGAGAAACACGGTTTAATGAGATCGAGTCCTACAACTTTCAGCGATTGTCCTTGTGCCTTGTTGATGCTCATGGCGAAACTTAAACGAACGCACACATACGCTGTCTTGTTTCTCTTACTGGGGTGGATTCAGCTTCTCTTTGATCTCTTTCTCTGTTTTTTCGAAGACGTTTCTTTTTTCTGGGAGACTGGCATCTTTATAAATATAACGATACACCAAAATAATGTAGTTATTTACCTGAAATAAAAATGTGATTAAAATTGCAGAAATTATACAAATTCCAAAGTAAGTTATGAAAACCAACTACTGAAATAAAAATGTGATTGAATCTTGAAATAAACGTTATACTTTTAAAAAGCCTTGTTATGTCACCTCACTGATTCCGACAAACAACCTAAATCAAAACCAACAGTAATAAACACTTCCTTGATTTCATGTAATTTATTAACACAAACATTACACTAATGCTCAATGTCCAAACCAAAACAGAAAGCAATACAAAAAATTAAGAGTTTAATGTAATTAGGGGAGGTTGAAAGTGCCAATTTAAAAAAGAAAGTGGACCATAATTACTTTAATTTTAAAGCTAGGAATGAGGTGTACACGGATTAAACAATAATAAACACTTACTTCATTTCATGTAATTTATTAACAAACATAATACTTTTAATTTTGAGAAAGTTGGCCCACTTGAGAATTTTGAATTATTTTTGGTTCTTCAGGAAAGTTGGTCTACTTAATGATAAAAGCTTTAAATTTGGAGTACTAAACCTGTTGTTACATTGTTATGATTTTTAATTGATTTTGAAAGCTTTAATTAAATATATAAATGCTAATTTCTTCAAAGATATTTAACACAATTTTATAAAACCTATTGTTTTGAAGTAAAATTTTTTCTCTTTAAGAACATTATTTTTAATAGTTTGTACTCACGCTTGATGATCGTCTACCTCTTTTCAAAGATTTTATCATGGAGATCTGTGGCAGGATTTTCTGGGTTTTGGTGTTTCTTTTGATGTGTCTTTTCAACCCCCTTGGTGGGCTCCGGGTCTTGAAAATTTTGTGATTGTTCTTTTTGTTGTTTTGTATTTGAGGTCCAAATTTGGTGAGTCCGATCATTTTTTGCATGATTTTCTGGGTTTTAATCAAGATTTCTTTAAATAACGTTGGATGAATCCAGTTTCAAAACATTAATAGAAGTTAGCATGCGCAATAGCTATCTTTGTAGGTTCGGTCTGTGCAGATACATCATAGTGGAGGAGTGGCTAGCAAAAAATATAAATTAAAAAATTTTCTAAATATTGGGCTTCGAGGGACATTCAGTCACCTTTAGGACTACCTGTGTGCCAAATTTCATAGCTGTAAGTGCTGTAGATTCGCCTGGACACTTACTTCCTTTTATAATAGTAGAGATTTTCAGTTGATTATTATTTGAAGAAAGTTACTTGACAGATGCTTGCTGATCTGTTCAATCAACTGAAATGTGTTTACCTATAGGGTTGTTTTTGGAAATCTAAGATACAACATTCTTTGTGTGCCTTATTTTGAGAATTTCAGGGGAACTTTGTCATGAAAACACACGAGAATCGCATGCAAAAATGGTCAGAACCAAGAGAAGGCACAGCAAAGCTGTTTTTAAAAGGCTTTCGAAACAACACTTTCATGCTTGCCCCATCAAGTACAAAATCACCTATTATTCAACTGCTGAGGGAAAGGAGCACTCACAAAACTCATTAGTGGCCCACCTTTGATGTCTTTCGAAAGGGGGTGAAACAAGCCTTGCAGTGAAACCTGCAGCTTATCTCTGGGCTCGTCCTTGCAAAATAGGGCAGTTTTTATCTTGACGAGGTAACTTGTGATTACCAAAATTGGCCAGATTATGTTGGATGTAATATCCTAGGGAAACCATTTGGAGAATTTAGAAAGTTTATTGGCAGAAAAGGCAGGATTTCTGTTAAGTCGCACATGATCTCAAGTATTGTGGTGGAATGCATCGACAATCAGTTGGTTGGGTTAGGTTTTTATGGCATATTTGGTCAAGCTGTGCAAAGCACAAGACAGACACACACAATGAAAGTTTAACACGAGAGAAATACACCTAAGGAGGAATAGAACCTGCACTGCCTATAGCTTGTAGGTTCACTGGAAATCAAAAAGGTAGGTATTTTAATTAACGTCACACTGGAGTAACACATCAGGCTATTGGTGATGGTCCGTAATCAATCCCAAAGGGAAGGATCGAGAACAACACCATGTAATTTTGAACCACAGTTAGATGACGTGGCACCCCACTCTCCGAACTTCCACACCATGCCAACGAGAGGACATCTAAGGCCACAACAGATTTAACGTTCACCAGCCCCCTTTGTACATGACGATGTTTGGCCAGATTTGAACTCGCAACCCTCCAGTTGCTAATCCGTTACTCTTTCAACGGAGCCACCGCGGCCCAAAAATCAAAGGAAAACAACTTGAGTGATCTGGTGTGTTAAAAACCATGGTTAGCAACATGGGAAAGTTCAAGATGTATTGGACATGTGACTAGCAGGTTGGAAGAAAAGAAAAGGTAGTTTTTATGCAGCATTAAGGGATTTATCTGTGGTGAAAATTATTTTAGGGAGTTAATTTTAGTATTATTTCATGCATAGTTTTAAAATTCATGTTCCAAGAAAATAAGTAATTCACTAATGAAAACTGGATATTTTTTCATGGCACACCAGGTTTACAAAATGAATAAAAAGATTAATTCTATTTTCTTTTATGTTACTTTCATATCAATTAAGTTAAGGTGCAATTTTTTTAGAATAAAAATGCACTTCATTAAAAAAGCTCTATAAGTACAGTTCTGGACATAGTTTTCTAATACTTTAAAATTGTAAGCTAGTTAGGTACATTACTAAAAAGTGATCTTGAAGCAATTCTCTGCATAGTCCATAGATATGTTTTAGTCGTTCGAATTGACTAAGGATATCTGACTCATTTTTTTATCAAGACTTACAAAGTTTGGAAATCTTTTTAAATTTTGATAATTTTAGAACAGAAAGAATCAAATTTACCACTCAACAATGTCGAAAAGTAAATTAATTATCCTGTAATTATAAAGAAAAAATTGTCCTTGGGATCTTTAAATCTTCTTTCAGAGGAAAGTTTATCATGAGGTGTTTGATGCTTATACATAATATGAAGAGTATTAAAATGTTCTAAAACTTACCTTTACCACTTTGGGAACTGGATGATGCGTTAGATCTCTGCGATATATTTGCTGGAACAGTCCATTCGTACAAAGGATCATGCAAAAGTACTTCTAATATAGTTAAAAGTACATCTTGTGAATTTCTCATGACTTCCAAAGTTTTTTCTGAACATCTGAAATATGCAATTTTCAGAATAACAACAATGATAAAGACAGATTTTTCTATGAAGGTAAATAACATAGTATAAATAAATCTATTGAAAGAAGTTTTAGCTTTGGAGAGAACATTTTAAGAATGAACTTCATGAGGGATTTTCAACATAAACAAACCACACCAGATGTGATTTTACTTCCTGTTATTCTATATAGAATACATGCAGGAAGAAAGTTCTACCATCAAAACAGTGCTATCTACATTTAGCTTTACATAGAAAGCGTCATGTCTTGTATACTTATAAGTTTTTTTTATTTCTCCATTCATCTAGAAAAATCAGTGTTTTTTAATTTTAAAATTACGAATTTCAATGTGACAAACATTTTTACCAAATAATCATAATGGTCTATTTGTACCTCACATGTTTTGTTTTCAATAAATACAATTCTAAACAGATATATTGTAAGCATTCAGTCTTAGTACCAACAAAATACTTAATTTCATTGGTGCCTGCATTCTTTCTCTTCAATGTCCAATTATAGAACAGCTTCAAAAAAGTTAATTTCCTTTTGCTATGATCTGATATTGTTGAGTTACACATGTCATTTCTAAATTTGTTAATTTATGCAGCAGCAAATTTTAGTCACAGCAGAACTATAAGAGGAGTAGAACTACATTTAATTGGTTGGCCAAAACATTAGACTGCATGCCAGTTGATAATTATATTATGAAAATAGGAAATAATAAGTATGCAGTCACATACCTGCCAACTTTTCCGGGGGAAAATGAGTATTTCCGTCTTCCGAAAGGAAAAAATGTTTTTCGTATTTCCTTTTAGGGAGAAAATTTTCAAGTGATGCCAATTTCGAAGTTTTGGCACCAGGCTATGGCAACCATAAAAGAAATTATTGAGATCAGTGGTTGCTAGATTGTCATAAAACCTATGAAAATGCCTCTAAAACACGAGAAAGTTTCTTCTCATTTTTGCACACCATTTTGTGTAAAATATTACCTAATCTGTTATGTCGAGTTCGAACAGCTACCAAGCACAAAACAGAAGTAGAGCAGTTACTTTTCTCTCTTGAATTTCTTTTAATTATTATTTTAAACATTTTTCATTTCTAACATGCATAATATAATTAATTTGCCATGTTGGTTTTTAAGTCGTAAAAATCTTCCTGATCTTTTTCTTGGAGATTGTCAGGTATGCAATCAGAAAAGAATGCCTTAACATACATGCATAAAAAATCCAGTTATTTATAAGACTTAAAACTAATGAAAGTATTAGAAACAAAAATAGTCTAGCCATTTTGGTGGATAAATGCTTTACCTTATCACACACTAATTAAGAAACAATACAAGTGCCTCTCTGCCTTTACACATAGCGTAGGAGGGCTTAATTGATATAGTGGTGTCAACACTTATGAAAGATAACTTTAAACTTGAGTTTTCCTAATTTTATTTGGTACTAACAACAGTGACCATTTGGTGTTGACCCATGAAAATGGCTAATGACTATTTTTATTACTTTTATTAGTCGTTTTTGAAGTTTTCATAAAATTAACTACCCTTTTCAACTTTATTCTTTGAATAAAGCTATTTGTTAACATTAGAAGCAAGAATTGATTTCTTTAAAAAATCAGTGAAAATAGTAAATTCTGTACCTTTTGAAAATTCCTTCTACTCCATTGATTCCCATCCCATCAACTAAATCTCTTGTCAAACGAAAAGGGACAGTTTCAGGAGTTGCCAAAATTCTTCCCTTTTCAAATGCAATTCCTAATAAAAAATTGATATTTATTTTTGAATTACAAATTAAATGACTAAATCCTCATAAAAATATATATAAATGTTTGAAATCACCAGTAAAATGTATTTTGATTCAGTGAAATTTAAGAATATTTACCAAAATCGATGTGGACAACTTCTGCAGTATTCTTGTCAATAAGTATATTGTTAACATGTCTATCACCAAGGCCTAATATATAGCCAACTGTGGAAAAACACAAAAATTGTCAATATAGTAATAAACCATAAAATGAGTACAATTCATGAAATATCCTTTCTTGTATGCAAGAACTAGGTAACTAAATGTTTTGCCTTCTGAGATAAAGAGTAAAAAGTCTCTATGCTAATGCTTAATCCATATATATATATATATCTTCATTTTTCATTAGCTGATAGATCTTACATGGCCAAAAAGTTACCTAGTTGTATTAAATCCAGTATGATCTCAGCTTTACTAAGTATACTTTATTAGTAAGGTATACTTTAATGAATATTTTAAGCATAACTTTAAATAATGGGTATTATTAATGGGTTTACCTTAAAATACCCATTTTTCAAGTTACCAAGTTTTTGTATTCAGGTGATGGTATAATTTATTTTTATAGCATACTATTTGTTTTCTAAATATATTTGTTTCTTCTAAAAACTACTTTTATGTTAATTAAACCTCCCAATGGCACACTCAAATACTGTAAAAATGCCTTGAAGATGTGCCTCGAGAAATTTCCGACTTCTTTCAGAAATTCAAATTATAGCCCCTCAACCGAAATTTTTTAATTTCCACTCAAGTCAAGGGAGCCTAGTTTTGGGATTTTACTGTACTTTTTCCTATATGAAGAGTCCCTGATTCAGCACATTTTATCTTGCATCCTAATCTCTAGAGGAATTTATTCTATCTCAGGATTTCAGCATGTAAATGTCTTGCTTAAGAACCAAGAGATTTAAAATTTATTATTTTATAAAATATGATTTAATATATATAAAATTTTAAATACATTTATTGAAATTACTCAGGAAAATAGATATTTTTAATGAGAAACAGACAGATAATAGGTCAAGTTGCAAGAAATAAAAAATTAACGAAAATAACAGAAACCCAATATTTGTGAAAGAATGTGTCAGATAAAAACCTTTTGATCTTTTTATGAGCAATTTTATACTTTTAATTGCTCTAATATTCAAGGATTGGGTTGTACAATTAGGTATTGTACATTCAAAGCTGAAATTACAAATACTTAAAAAAGCACATTTTTAAAGGTTTAGAAATATGAAATTGTACTTCATACCAATAGAACTAGCTGCAACACTTTTTGTATAAGATTGTCTTCTTTCAAACCAAGCAGATGGCTCTGGGAAATTTTCAAGGAAAAAGTATCGAAACACAGGTGGAAAATTTGCACAAATAGAATCATATATTTGTCTCTTTTTTGGTAGTTGAGATACACTTGCTATACTCTAAAATGAAATGAATTTTATTGCTATTGCAGTATTAAAATGACATTGATATGGGTACATCAAAATATATTTATTAAATTTTTAATACATTTTGTATCTTGCAACATAAGAAAGACAATGCAATGTCTAGTAAAATATTCAACTGTAAGGAAACAGAAGTCATGAAAATTTTGAAAACTAACAAATGCAAATAAAGTTTTTACTGGGAAGACTTTCATAGAAATTACTCAAAAGTGTTACAGTAGAACATAACTTGGAAATGGAAGCAAAAATTATCATTTGCATTGGGTACTTTTAAGTTGTTAGACATAAATAGTGATACAATTTTAGAGAAAGAACGACAAATGTATGTCACTATGGCTGCCAAAAAAACCCAAACAGATGCAAACTTTAAAACAATTTATCATTTGTACACTTTCCCTATTTCTTAACACAATTTTCACTGATACCGCTTTATCACCATCTTAATACCTGTCGCATGAATGTTGGTCGGCTGTCGCAGCAAAGTGCACAAATTTTGTGCGTTCTTGACAGAATTTATCGACCCAATTGTGTACTGCTTTATGTGGCAAACATTTCTCACTTTTAATAGGAAGCCTTTGTGAATATTTCTTTCAAGATATCCTGCGGCCCATGATGTGATGGTCATAGAGCAGTTCTGGTTGATTCGGTTTCATGGTGCAAGGCCCATTTTTTGGCCATCCTGCCACGGGACAGATAACATCAAGTAATGTATACTGTAGCTCTGGCGAGAAGGTAGTCAACTTTTGAAAAGGTGTGAAACCTTGTTAGGATAAGGCTTCCGTATGCAAAAGCTTGAATGGTGATTGCAGCGACTATTTTACCCCAATAATGCATTATAACTGTGGTCACTTTTGGCACCGAATGATAAATTGAGAATGGAATCCATGCTAAAGATGCCAGTTGTAGAAGAGAATTGTTTACATTACCACCAGTTCCCAAATTTAGCTAATAGACTTGTTCAAAACCACGCAACTCCTGTGAACTGGATACACAAGTAAGGAGAAAATAAAAGGAGTTGCAGTTCACTCGTGTTTATCTTTCAAGAGGTTGCCTGCTACCCCCTTTTTGAGAATCACACACTGCAACCCACCCCATGCACAAGTTGGAAATCTTTGAATTAGAATTCAGAAGAAAAACTAACCTATTACCCAACAAAATAGTACTGTTAACTATTAAAAACTTACTTTTAGCCAGCGCAGATCATTTTGCGACCTATTTACTAATTTTCCCTGTACATTAATTCTTTAATGAATAATAAATAAGTTGCTTTAACCAGATGCAAATTAGACATCATACCATCATTTTCTTTCGACACTCTATTGGAGTTGCCATATTTGAATAATATCTAACATGTGCTCCACCTGTACCAACAAGGTACTGTGAAAGTACTTGAGTCCCTTCACACCATTGCAAAACACCACTTCTACGAGATACAGGAACCACCTAAAAAGAATGGTACCAGATTAGTAAATATTTTTGTAAACATTACAATTCTTGTAAATAACACTTATGTGCTGATAGTGATCAAAACAGAATATAGTCAAAGATAGATGGTAGCTCAGATATGGAGCCATAACTCCCAAATGATCATAATTGTTTTAAATTTAACACCATTTTAAATTTTTGAAACAAGTTTATAGAACTACAGTTACATATCAATGGACACAGGAACTATAACTCTTCACTTAAAGCAAAAGTAGAAAATTTTCAGTTACAGGTAAGATATAGAGCCATGAACTTATCTATCTGGCAAGTATCTACAGGGTGGTCAGAGTCGACAACATAATTATAAAACGTGATTCCTTGTCAAAAAGTAACCTGGAAAAATGTCCACTTTTGATTGGATGTGGCATTCCAAAGAAGCATACATACAACTGATAGTTTAATGCAGTGGTGTGCAAACCGGGGGTCGTTTGAAAATTTTTGTGGGTCGCCAAATTCAAAGAAATTTATTTGACAATAAAAAAAATATAATGTTTTTCTTCAACAAGTATCTGGTACCAGTAAAATAGTGAAATGAGATAATATTATTTATAAAAAAGAACTATTTTACGAAAACAATTGTCTGTATGAGGTCAGGATGTTGTTATAGTAATTAATTACATTAAAAGCAACAGCGCCCTAAACAGTCGCCTCTTTTCAATACTCTGTAATGAGATGGGTTTTGTGCATGAAACATTATTACTACATACCCAAGTCAGATGGCTCTCACGCGGCAAAATACTGCGACGTATTTTCGATTTGAGAAACGAAGTTTATATTTTTTTGGTAGAAAAGAAACATATATTGGCAGGTTCATTCATTAATGAAGATTGGCTCAGAAAACTCAGTTACATGGTTGACATTTTCGAAAAACTTAATGATTTGAATTTAAGTCTACAGGGAGAGAATACAAACATTTTAACATCGAGCAGTAAAATTGAAGCTTTTAAGAATAAGCTGATACTTTGGCAAGGAGAATTGAACAAAAACAACACAGACATGTTCCCGTGCTTTTTAGAATTTAATAAAGAAAATAATAGATTTCTTGATATTTAAAAACACCATTTCCCGTCATAATAAAATTGGGAGAAAACTTTTCGAAAATTTCTAGATAATGAATTAGGTTGGATACGTGATCCATTTTCGTTTGATATTTTTAAATTCAATATCTCTTTAAATGAAAAAGAACAGTTAATTGATGTTTCAAGCGACGAAACACTGCGCATTCCATTTAAGTCGACTTGCCAAAAGTTTTGGTTATCGATTGGAAACGAATATGCCGATTTGAAGAAAAAGGCAATTAATATTTTGATTCGGTTTGCATCGACCTACTTATGTGAAATCGGCTTTTCAAAATTAGTTGCCATTAAAACAAAATATCGATCTCGATTGTATCCAGAGGATGACTTACGGCTTGCGATTTCCAATACAGATCCGAACATAGAAGTAATCATGAGCTCTTTGCAAGCGCATACCTCACGTTGAATTCTTATGTTGTAATTTTTTTAAAGTACACTGCTGGCCACCCAAATTGCAACACCAAGAAAGACAAGAGATATCACAACAAAATTTATTTTGTAGATAACATGCTGTCCAAGTATCAAATGATTAAATTTATAGACTTCTGTGAAGTGTGGTTCCTGCCAAAATCAGTAGCCAGAGTAGCCGCCATTGTTGGAGATCACCGCTGCCACACGCCTCGGCATTGATTCAAAGAGACTTTGGATGTGTTCTTGGGGTACAGCAGACCAAGCAGCTTCCACACGTTGCCAAAGTTGATCTGGTGTGGCAGCTGGGGATGTATTCTGGGTCAATCGTTGAGCAACCATGGACCACATGTTTTCTATCGGCGAAAGATCCGGAGAGCGAGCTGGCCAGGGAAGCAATTCAATCTGGCGATTGACGAAGAACCCTTGGACAATGCGTGCCACGTGTGGTCGCGCATTATCCTGTTGAAATATGGCTGTGGGCAAGCCCTGAAGGTAAGGAAGGACAACTGGCTCCAACACCTCGGAGATGTAGCGCTGGCTGTTTAAAGTACCGGCAATGCGTACTAGAGGAGTGCGAGAGTGATATCCAATACCGCCCCATACCATAATACCCGGTGCAGGACAAGTGTGGCGGTGCATAACGCAGCTGTTCAGCATCCTCTCTCCACGGTGTCTCCAGACTCGAATCCGACCATCGTGGTGTTGCAGACAGAAGCGTGACTCGTCAGTAAAGACAATTTCATTCCATTCTGCCGTCCACATCCTTCTTTCATCGCACCATTGGCGGCGGAAACGTCTGTGGTTCTGCGTCAAGGGTAGACGAAGCAATGGACGTCTTGCGGACAGACCACTCTGCTGTAAACGGCGTCGAATGGTACGCGCAGACACTGGATGATGCGGTATAGACTGAATGTGCTGTGCTATAGTTCGTGATGTGGCTGAGCGATCCGTCACTGCCATACGCACAATATGCCTGTCATCACGTGAAGTGGTGCACTGAGGTGGATGCGATCGAACACGTCGGTCAGTCGTACCCTCCTGCATCCAACGATCACATATCCGCATTACAGTTGTTTGGTTTCGTCCAACACGACTACCGATTTCCCTGAAAGATAATCCACAATCTCGGTAGGCCACTATCCTTCCTCCGTCGAACTCGGATACTTGATCAAAAGATGATCGCTGTTTTCTACGAGGCATAATTGATCGTTTTTTTGAAAAAACCACAAGAAAAACACAATTGCCGTACTTGAAATCGTCGAAATCTCCAAGCCTTAAATAGCGCTTTGATGTGGCGCCACAGGCGCGCGTGATGTGCGTCTGCGCTGAAATTCTAATCATTTGCATATCTCACCTCCGATAATGCATGTTGTAAATTTCATATTATTTGCATGCTTCCTTCAGGGTGTTGCATTTACGGTGGCCAGCAGTGTATTTTCCATTTAAAAATATTTATACCATGCATAAATAAAACCATTGCTTCATAAAATTATGTATATTATTCAGACCTCTAATAAGGCACAAACATAAGCGCAAATCCCAAAAAGAATTCAACTTTAATTACGTTGATGATTAAAAAAACGTCTATTGTCTATCCAGGGGTCGCGACAAAATAGTACACAAAATTGGGGGTCTGAAATGAAAATAGTTTGCGCACCACTGGTTTAATGCACACATTCAGGGTAGCAGTCATCTGGTGCTTTATTTTCTTTTGTCTCAGGTAATTGCAACTCCTGGACAGTTGTTTTTAGAACTGAAATTTTAAATGACTGGAAGAGGCATTATGAAACTTACGACCCGAATATCTCCGGAATGCAATGTCTAAGAGAAAACTGGACAACACTTATTCAGGCTGGTTAACATGGAATTCTATTGTAATGATTATTGTGTTGTCGATTGTGACTATCCTGTATTTCTTTGATGAGATAGGATATATATTTCTAGAGACTAAATTTCGTTAGTTCCATTTACTACCAACAATATCACGATTTAAAACCAAACATCATAGTAAAGTGATATTACAATTTTGTTTGACATAAGATCACTCAATTCAGATTAATATAATTAATCAAAGAGGTGGTAATGGTAGAATGTGTATATGATTTTATGATATACATGGTTTTGATTAAATTATTTTTTGATTTATCTGCAAGTCCTATTCCAAGGATTTACAAGTAGTAGTAGATAAAAAAAAACTGACATAAGAGCAGGAAAAAATCAGAAATATTTAAAAGATTATATTTTTTCTTGTAAAAAGAGTGATAGACCTTTTAAATCAAAATTGATTAGTACAAAAGTTATTAACTCTTAAATTTCCAGTCTTAATTTTGCACTTAAAAGTTGATTAAATAATTATTTGAACACACTGGGTAGTTATACTTGATTATACAACTTTCTATTGAAATAACCAATAGATACCACCATAAAGAATCACGAATTGTACAATGCCAGTGAAAAAAAAAGAAAATTATAAGACATATATTGCTTGGTTTCAAAAGTGCATCAAAATAAGGTATACCTTATACGTCCTGATATGAAGTTTTCTTTGACGTGTTTCCATCTTTTGTTTGAGCAAACAGTTAACAAGACAGAAAACTTGCTGCATAACAGCATCTTGTCGTAAATCATCACTTCCCTAAAAGCAATGAAATATTTAGATCTTGCTAATATATTAGCGTTAAAATGTAAAACAAATAACTGAAGACCTTATTAAAGTCATCATATAAAGTACATTTCAAACAAATGAGAAATAACCAATCTTTCTTCAATGGTACTAATTACAAGAGTTGTTCTTGCATGCTTGAAAGCAACGTCAAGCATGGCATTTTAAATTTGAGCCCGTACAAACTGCTATTTTTTCATCAGCTGAACCAAATGATTTTGTGAAGAGGGAAGAATTCACCCATTGGACTCTCGTAAAGTCGAGGAAGATCCAGTGGCTTTTTACCATCTTTTGGACAGATGAAGCCCATTTTCCATACATAGGACTGTTAATATGCACTGCAGAATTTAGGCAAAGGAAAATCCAGACATATATACAGAAGAGTCATTAAATGCACAGAAACTCACTGTATGATGTGGCTTCACTGTAAACATCATTATTGAATATTCATTTAAGAGTCATGTGAAATGGCTTTCAAGAGTCAGGGAATAGAGAACCTGTGCAGTAAATAGACATCATTACCTAAAGATTAAGGTGTGCCATGCCTGTGTGCACCGAATCTTCTAAACACGATTCAGTTCATGCAAGATGGGGCATCCCCAAATATAGCATCTCCTGTATACCTAATACATCCAATGTACCTAACATTGCTGGTCTTACTTTCTCAATGTAATGTTCTCAACACAAATCTTTATTAAACTTTTAATTATAATGTGAAAAAATAAGTTTCAAAAACTGTTTTGTAAAGAAGTTTGTAAAAACTAAAGTGCACAAAGTAAACTTCCAAAAATTTAAAATAGACTTTAGCTTGCAAAATATGTACAAATCAAACTGGAAGATTTTGAAAAGTAGTTCTTATGCAGAACTGAAAAAAATCATTTTAACAATTCATATGAAGAGTTTGTGAATTAGACTGTCTGGAAAATTCAGTCAGTATAAATGTATCAAGTTATCTTATCTTACACATTTAAACATTTTAAATGTAATTTGATATAAACTTTGTTTCGTTTTATTGCTCACAAATTTCATTCAATGCTTTACTGAATCAAATTTGTGAGTAAAAACTCAACAGCTAAATAAAGTTAATACCAAATTACACAAAGAATCAGCACAAGCATTTTGAACATTGTATTTTAAGATAAAATTTAAAAAACAACCTAATATACATTATTAAAAATTTACCAAAAGAAAAATCCCCATTAAACTTAAAATAGCTTTTTTATTTAAAAAGGCAGTTAATGTTTCCTAAAGTATACCAGTGTAAATAAATATGAGAAAATGAAAATAATGTAATACATCACAATATAGCTTTTTGTATTAAACAATGAATAAACCATAGTAACCTTGACTAGCTGTTCTCGTTCAATACCATCTACACCAATACATTTAATGACTTTTGGAAGAGTAATGCCTCCACACATTCTGAATTCAGAATGAAAAGAATGAATACCAATAATGTTTTTGTATTCACAACTACGATCCACCTACAAAATATGAAAATATCATTACAACTTCTAATGAATCTGAGGTTCATTAGGCACTTTATTTCTCATTCTACACATTCTGTACCATTTATAAAATAATTTAAGCTAATAGTACTTATGCATTAGTAATATATTCATAAGAGAAAAAAAATCATAGGTATTTTAATACAAAGAAAATATCTTGTAAAACAAAAATTCAATTTCTAATAAAAATTCGGTTCCATTAAATATCTTAAATGCATTTGATATGCATATCTGAATCATAAAAATACTAATTGCTGAAGTGTTGTGGCTGCTTATAATTAAAACACTTAAATCAAACAAAAAATAGGAACTATTATTTATGTATTACTGATCCAAAGATCTAATGAATTTTAAAAAATACATTTAAAATACTTTAAAAACCTAATAAGACTAAAAGCATGAAATAGTTTAACCATACCTCATAAAATAATTTAAAGTGTCCCTAAAATTATTCTGCATAGGAAAAATTGTGGCATAGGAAAAAACGGGTGGCCTATTTTTTAAAACCAAAATATTAACGAAATTTTATGTACCAGAATATAGGTAGCAAATGCACCCAAGGTTTATAATCAAATTCAAAAAGTAAATAAATTATAAATTTACTATTTTATTTAAGAATAAAGGTAGAAAAGAGGAAGCATTTTTTTAACTTGTTAAAACTTCAAATTACTCTTTATGATTACTCGATAAAGATCTCAATAAGCTTTAATAAAAGATGCTTCTTGCTAATCTAATCATATTAAGTAAGATAACTCTCTTTTTGTCCATTTATTTAATTACTGAAAAATTAGCAAGTTTATTGCCTGAACAAAAGATCTTTTATTGATTATTTGCATCTGTATATTATTTTGCAGGGATTTTTATAATTTCTTTTATTAATAGTTAAACTATTGAAATATTGATATAATTTATAGTACCTTCACTTCTTCTGTAATGATAGGAATGTTTTGTAAATTTTTGAATTTCAAAATAGGTTGTTCTTTTGGAATTGTACCTAAAAATAAGAATTAAAGTAAGTTTTTTTAACAAAGATTAAGAGATGCTTTCAATCTTAAGTCATATTTACCTTTCTTAACTGTTTTTTCCACAGGTAGATATGCTAAAGAGATATAAGCATCGCACAAATCAGAATAACTTTTGAGAATAGTACTTATTTTCGATTTCTGAAGAACAGAGAGTATCTTCTTTGCAGCATTCATTCGTTCCTATTTTCAAAAGTGAAGTATATATTCAAGTAATATAATGAAACAAGGTTAAATGAAAAAGAAGGGTAAAGTTTTATCTTTGTACACCAAAGAAAAAACAGTACGTTTCTGAATGTGCGAGGAAAAAAACACAAAGTAAAACTAAAATTAGGTATCTCAAACAATTTTTAAAGAAATGTAATCATTTCTCTCAAAGGTAGTTAGCTTGATTTTCAAAATATTGACCACAGTATGGTGAATGGGATAGTGACCACAATCAAACCTTTTGGAAAGAATTCCATTAATATTTGATAACCACTTTAAAAGAACCTAAATGATATTTAAAAGAACTTTAAAACAGCACATTTCAATAAATATAACTCATTTGGCTTATTTAAAAAATTAATTAATCAATTAAGCGTTGAAAAAGTATGATTTTAACCCTCCTAGTGGTTGTCTTGATGAGGTAGAAAAACTTACCATATCTTGATCTCCTCCTCATAAAAAAATCAGCAATATTTTAATGACAAGATATTTCGTCATCAGAAAAATTTACCAGATCTTTATGGACAAGATCTCTGAACCACTTGAAGGGATAATATATTCAAATCAGCACACCACAGTTTGGAGGGGTTTCTGTGTGAATGGCAGCAGACTCGAAATACTCCAAGGAGTGAGATGTCCAAATATTTCAGATCTGTTGCTTGCAGTGTGGGAATTTTTCCAGGCTATATTTGAATCAAGTTTTCATAGCTGTGTTTGGGCATGCCGCTTGGAAGGTTAAAAGTTTGGTATTAATAGCCCTAAAAATATTTCAATACATAATGGCAGGCTGGGTTGGATTTTACGGGGAAGGGCCATATTTGGCCAAGCTGTGCCAAAACAACATCAAGTAAATGGACGTACACATCAAGACAGTTTTATTGACACAGGAGAGAAATACACCCAAGGAGGAATCGAAGCTGCTCCACCTGCAACTTGTAGGTTGCTAGTGCTGTGGGCGAACCCACTGAGCTACAGCAATTCTTCAATATATAATGAAAGTATTTAAAAGAAAGTCTTGAGCTGGTCATTCCATTTTTAAGAAAATAAATTAACTAGCTCTTAAAAAATAATTTAAGCCAGCAATTAGTAAATTTCGATCAAATCATTTTTCAGAATCATCAGTTTAAAAGCTGAATGAACATGCAGTTTTCCTAATTATTCTTCTGCGGAATAGATTGAAAACAGGCAAATGGTCGAAATATATATTGCCTTTAAAATTGTCAAAATGTAACATCATAGAAATACATTAGTGAAATTTTCAGACATCAGTATCAATTTTTATAATGATAGACAGTACTAATATTAGAGTCAGATAAATAAAACTTTAGCTAAACATGAAGTCAAACACTAAAAACCAAAAAAATGACTAATACGATAAAATATACCTAGGGAGTAATCACACCTGCACTGTCTACTTAAACTAGAGAAAGAAGAGTTACATTTTTATCTTTGAAAATTTTTGCCACCACTCTCTCCAATTAAACCTGGCCTGGAAGGGCTTAATTAGAAGGGTAAGTGGTGGCAACACTTTCCAAAGTTCACATATTTAAACTCAAGTTTTTCTTGTTTGCTTTGATTCTGATGATGGTAGAAGTTTCGTTTCACCGAAACGAGTAATGGTCTTCTTTTATCATATTGTTTTTCATCCTTATCCTTCATTTTTGAGGTTTTTAGTGTTTGATTATGGCAAATATTTTATCGAAAAAAGTTTTTACAACTCCTAAATATTATTAAAATGAAAAATATATCATACTTAAATTTAAATCAATTTTACAGATAAACATATACAAATTAACATTAAATCATGTATGACGAACAAAGGAAATGTGGAAAAAATCCTCACTTTCACAGCTGGCACTTCAGCCTGTTGTAAAAACACAGTCTGGTCAGTGACTTCTTTTCTGCTGGCAGGATCTTTATCTGCATTGCTCAGAGCCAAGATTACAGGTAAAGCATGATGTGGATGATGCAATGCAATATTTTTAATTAGCTGTTGAATCAAGATATAATGATAAATAAGTATTAGCTATATACAGTTCAACCACCACAAGAGACTTCACCCCTTCTTATGCCAAGTGATACTTGATTATATTACTTTATTTTAGGCAAGTATCAACTGAGCTTTAATGAGATAGGTTGCTCTATTCAATCTCAAGTGACCTTTACGGCATCTTATTTAGTCTTGAATAAAGAATGACTGCTGATGGAAGCAGGTCTAGCACAAAGTCTGAAAAGGGAATGTTGGCAAGTTCCCTCATTTGCAATTCTAGAGGGGTCTACCTGAAGTAAAATGAACTCTCCTTAAGAGGCATACCAAAGTCTTTTCTTGTGATGGTCAGACTACATAAATATAAAATGTAAACAAAATTTTCATATTAAAGTAGCAAAATTCAAAACAATTGTATGTACCTGCAAAATATAATTTCAGTGTCCATGAGATTTTTCATGTTTTTACAATTCTGACAAAATAATTTTATAATTGTTGATTGTAAGATAATACATATTAAAAGGCTAAGTTATACCATCAAAATATTAAAGGCCTTTAACAAGAGAAATTTTGAAAAAACAACATTTTTACAATATTTTTAATGAAATATCTATTTCTAAATTGAAACAAAAAAGCAAAAAAATTCCTATTTGAATATCACTATTAACTAAACTTTAAATTATTCTTATATATCCTAATGCTAATCATAATTGAATACTGTAGTTACATAGACATTATATGTATAAAAGTGGTCACATTCATTTAACACATAATTGTTTCATTACGTTACTATCAAATTTTGAATTACTTATAACAAAGAAATAAAAAAATTACATTTTCAGTGGGGACTTCATCAGTTTCCCAATATTTTACAAGGATTATACGGGACAAAATAAAAATATTTTTCTAGGTAGTATCTAAAATTTTGGACAATCGTTTTATTATATTTTTGCCTTTTATTCATTCTATTGGGCAAAAAACAGCTTTGTTAAAATACTGATTTCATAAAATATTGTTCATGTAAAAATTAAATATTGAAAAAAATTACTTACAAGTATAAGAGTACGTGTGAAATCACTTGAAGCTTGTGTGCCCATTCTGGCAGCCAACTGATACATAAGAGGTAAAAATTTGTATGTATGTAGATTATGTATTTTATCCTAGAATATAAATAAAATATATCGTTATATTTTCAGTCATTGGAATAGCAAATTGTAGAATAAAAAAATTCACATAAATATATACAAAAATTCCATACTACCAAAAGCTCATTTTATAATCTAATTTATTTAATATTATTCCAATAAATGAGAACATTAAAAAATACAAGATCATAAAAAAACTGTTAATGGATATGTTATCGTGAAAGACCGAAATTAGAGAATGTCAATATTCTCCAGTGAATGTCGACACATACCAAATGTCAGTGAAAGACCGAATATTTGGTTACATTCCTATACATTCGGATCATCGCCGGTGTATGTCGGCAAGCACAAATAAGCTCTGGTGGGGGTCGAAACAAGAAGGCAGAGAGGTCACAGCTAGAGGCCTCTCCGCCTTCAGTTTAAGTTGTTGAAATAAATAAGATTGTATAACGTTAATTTACATAATTTATGTGTAAGTTTATTATTGGTATTATTTTCTTTTCTCATTTAGAATGTACTGTTCGTTTTAGGTTCAGCAATTTATTTACATGTGCTGCTACTTAAGCTTTTTCCTATTTTGACATGTATCATAATGTTTTAATAATAAAGTATGATTTTAAAAGTTGCATTTTTGTCTTAACGTAACAAAAATATTTTTATTCAACATTCACCATCAGTGCATGCTGAATGTCGAACAAAAATATTTTTATTCAACATTCACCATCAGTGTATGCTGAATGTCGACATTTGCAGGTGTGAGAAATAATGATATTTAGCAAATATTTCGGACATACACCAAGCGACTATGTGAATGCTGACATTCACCGGAGAATATAGACATTTGCCAGATAGTGGTCTTTCACAGTAAGATACATTACATGCTAGATTAATGATTTCTCTTTTCAAAAGTAAACTATCTGAATTCAAACTGCTTTAAAAAGTATACAAAATACCATAATAATTATTTAACATTTTGTTTTTTCATTTCAGCAGCATTCATTTATGCTAACTTTATTTTAGTTTTTCCACAAACCATAATAGAAGCATAAGTTAAATTTATATTTTTCCATATTCAAACACTTCGTTTTGTTGATAGTAAAATGAATCTCTCATTGAGAAATACGACTTCAAAATATTTTTGTGAAACTACAATAATAATCTTATCATTTTTTTCTTCTAATTCTAGGCCAACTGAACACAATTAATTATGCACTACAAGTATGGATCTGCGAAGCACTTTGCAACTTTGTGCACCACAGTAGTTGGTTCATGTTACACCTCACATACACACCACACATTCAAGCACAACCCGTTAATAGAGAGGCCACACATTCATTCTAGGACTAACATGTCTTACTCTGAACTCGAATCAGGAATGTTTCAATTCAGAAGCTCTGACAAGTAGACCAATTGTTCAGCCAATTTTATCAATAAAAACAGTCAAAAAATCAAAATGGCCCTCACTCAGAGAATGTAAATGTGTCCAATTGATTGAGTTTAATTGTATTGTAGGTATAGCCATGAAAAACATTCTAAATAAAATGTTTTTAAATGCATTCATTTTTCTTTCATCAAATATTATTTGGATTTGGGGGATCTTTCTTTGTAGATAAAAACCAGCACTTACAGATTAATTATACTTAAAAAAATACGTTATTAAACAAAAGAGCAGTAGAAACCAGAAACATACTTTGATAATCTGGTTGATTTCTTCAACATCAAGGTTCTGGAACCACAAAGAAACCAGACGAAATATCCATAAATCATGAGTATCAGAACCTCTCAAACAATGTAAATAATTTATCACAGCCTTTTCAAGAAATTGTTTCCTGTCAGCTTCCACAGATTTCATTTCCTCCAAATCTATATTACTTTGTCTTGTGAGAATCAAATGCAGTTTTCTTTGACTAAAAATAAAATATGGTCTGTTGAACAAAATTCATACAAGTAAATGTATTACAACTTTTAAAGTTCCACAAGGAACTTATCAGGCATGTCTTAATTCTTCAGTGTATTTTGAGTAGTTGGTTTTCAAGACAATATCAAGTTCTCCTCTAATACAGCAGGTCATTATGATGTTTTTTAGCAAAATTTATCCTTGCATCAGACCAATCTATAAGTATTGCAAGACCTAGGATTTTTTCCTAACCCACTTTACCTCGATCGGGGTTGGTCTATTCCTACAGTTCCCATACCAATAATGGCACATATCCAGGGAATGTCTTCCATACTAGCTACTTCAACCTTTTGTGCACAATGCTTCCAATTTTTAAATCAGCATCAGCTTATAAATTTTACTAAGCCTACAGATTATGCAAACACAATTGCAATTTAAACATAATAAGAGCATGTTTTGTATCTTTGTATGAATAGATTTTTATTATACTACAGGAAATATCTTTCAATATTTAACTCATTAAAAACTCAACTAATTTAACTTAAGTAATAAAGACCATTATATTCATAATTTTGAGTAGGTCAAGTTTTTTTATTTTCAACAGGAAAAATAATTTATTGTCTGAGTTTTTATGGCACAAGGGCCATATTTGGCAATGTTACACCAGACACAAGATATACAATATCAAGTAAGACCCACACAAGGAAATAATTTTTGGATATATGTACACAGATTATGCTGTATTTTTAGCAGTGCTCTTAGATACTCATGATTACATGGCAAATTACAAAGAAAATGGTAAATTTTAAAAATTTCTTTTCTTACCTTGTATGTTGAAAAATCCCTTGTCAATCCTATATACTAGAAAAGAGCATTACTGATGGAAGAATTACTTTTTAAGTAGAAAAGAGGGGAATATTTCTGTAACTGATTTCTTCTGTAAAACTTTCTTTAACTTTCAAAGAACCAATGAGAAAATATTTTTTAGTTTCTATAATCATGAAAAAGAATTTATGGTCAAGAAATAGGAAGAATCCACCCAATCTTGTTTTCCATGTTCAGATGTTTGATTACAAATGATGAACCAAAATATGAATTAGAATAAGAATGCTCTGAAACATCTTTGTCAAATGAGGACTTCTAACCTCACAAGGGATAGTTTTAGCAGAAAGACTTCTATTTCTGGTATAAAACAAGAACTTTTTGCTTAACCTTTACCTTTGGAAATTGACTTCTATCTCAAGCAAACTAAATAACAGATGACCATAACTGTGTGCTAGTCATTCATTTTGCATAGGAATCTTACCTTCTGTAATCTGTTCCATATATGAACATGGACCACCTGTACAGCTGTTTTGTCCACATCCCTAATATGGAAGGGGTATAGGGTAGCTGTGTCTGTTGTGTAAATAGCTAGGCTAACTTTTGTTTGTTCTTTGTACCTTTTATGCTTTCTGTACTGTCTGCTTGCCATCGCAAATCAACACAGAGAAAAAATACTTGTCTGTTTTCCAGGGATCAACTTATTATGTAACAGATAGAGAAAGATACCTAACACTTTCTAGAGAAACATTACTTATATTTTCAGAATGTTGGTGCAAGGATTTTCCACACCCCTTTTCGTTCAATTCTTTCTTGCTTCCAACACTCCCAAAGGAGTGGTACAAAAACCAACCTAGTTCAAGAAATACTGGTAATTTTGATTAAAAATTGGAACTTCAATTCGCAACACAGGAATGAAAACATCAGTTTTACGCATGATATGACTGTAAAATGCAATACAAAATCTTTAATTTATGAGCATACTATTTTATAGAAACTAATATAATATAAACACAAAATTGCATTGTTCAGATTTTAAAAGTAATTATCATGGTTGACTTGGATATGAAATATAGGAATGTAAAATAGCATGTTCTAAATTGAAAACTATTCTTTTACTCTTATTTAAACTTCAAAAATTTCAAATTGGATCAAACATTTTTAAGATTTGAGAAAAGCTCAATTATCTCTCAACTGCTTGCAAATTTGAAGAAATTAAAAATGTTAGAAAACATGTAAGAAAAAGTATGAAAATATTTTAGATAAGTTCCTATTTTAAATAACTTTAAGTAAAGAAAAGTAAACAGATTTACTGTAATTTAGGTATTTAAACATTAAAAATCCTTACTCATCAGTGAGGTCTTTTGATTTCAACTGTTTTGCTTCTTCTCTGGAGTTAGACACAAGTTCTTGTTTGGTCTGATAAGCTGTAGACTTTTTATAGTTGACAATACTTTGGTACTGGCCATCAGCATACCGTGCAACAGCTAAGTATGCATCACAAACAGCAGATGCTGAATCCTCGTTTGCGTTAGGATCTAAATTTTTTAGGACATCTAATGCCTAAAAGAATATTACAGAAATAAGTGCATTTTATTCATAGATTATACTTAAAATTTTATATATATATATATATATATATATATATCAGTATAGTGTCTATTGAAGCCCAGGAAAAACACTTATTACACAACTTAGTTATTTAATCATTAATATAGCACTGCCCTTGGTGAGAAGATAGATGACCTTGGAAAAACCCATTTTTACAAAGGTGATAAGGGTCACCAGGAGAAAAGGCTGTTAAAAGCAAATTATGTATGACTACCATAGATGATTATATGATGTACCAACTCGTAATCAGTTTCTGATAACAACAGACAAACCAGAATCCACGCTGAAGGTGAAAATCATGAAAATGCATTGTTTAACCTATCCCCTAATTCGACGAATACTCGTACAAAACCATGCGACTCAAATATGAACTTGCGGGAGATAGACAATACAATTATGCAAACAAATTATTACCTTTTCCAAATAGTCTCGCATGATTACTCCGGAATTTTCATTGCATGTTTCAGCCAGCCACCTTCCCCTTAAAGTCAGAGCTTGTCCATAGTGTAATAAAAAGCTTGGATTTTCTTTTGAAAACTAAAAATAAAGAGAAAGAATAAATTTTAAGCCATTTGCCAACATCATTGTAAATTTGAAGTCATAAATAAGTATATGAGCTCATTAGTTTCTTAAGGGGACTTACGACCTTTAAACCACTATAAAGGAAAAAGGTAATTTAGATAATTTCCAAAGTTATGTAATTCTTTCAGTACTGCATAAAATGGAACAATTTCACTATGTTGCTGCATTTTAAATGTATAAAATACATCAATTAACTAATAGCATGAGTTTCTGTTCATTAGTGTAACTTCATTATGAGCACAGGTTTGATGAATAGTACTTGCACACAAGATAGCACAATGAATTGATATATACAAATACAATTCTGTGCATATTATTCAATAATTATGGCAAATTACACTGAAACTAGAAAAAAACATAAAATAAAAAACATTCTTAACAAGAATGTTTCAATGATGCAGTAAATATTATGATACAAAAATAGCAAACTTTTTCCTAAAATTCCAAAATAATACAATTATTCAAAGATTCTGGTTTTAGAACAAACATGCAGCTATAACAGATATGTGTACCAATTTTCAAAATATCTGCTTATAATCTATTATTTTTAATGAAAAATAAATAAAACTATCAAATATATTTTGATGTACTTTGCCATACTTACCTTTTCCATGAGCGGCAATGCTGATTTAAGAATTTTATTAGCAATACTAAATTCCTTTTGTGTCCAAAGTATTTTTGCTTCTTCTACTTGCCAACATAGCAGATCTGCCTCTTCCATACAAGGGAGTTTGCGAAGAATATGTATGGCATTTGAAGCAATCTGTTGGAAACAGACCATACTCATACATTCTCATATACTCATACATTTCCAAGAAAATTAAATGTGAAAATACAGAAAAATCATTAGCCTTCTATTTAAATTCTACAAGTAGTAATTCTTTTACAAGAAGTTTTGAAACTTTATTTCAAATCTGCTCTGGATTAAATTTGCACAGAAACCATACACCTTTTTAAAAATACAAAGATAAAATATTAGGACTAATTTCTAAAATAAAACAGATAAATATATGTGTAATGGCAAATAAACTGAAAAACATTTGTGAAAATATAGTTATTACCTCTAAATGCAATTCGTTTCTTGCTTTCACTGCATGTTTTTCCAAAAGCTTTTTAAGTTCTGATATGATAGTACCTCTGGCATGCAATTGCTTACTTGAATTCACATCGACTTGATGCTTTAGCAAAATGCACTTCAACCACGATACAGGCTCAACAAATACATAATCATCATAAGGCATTTGATCTTGTAAATTCCAGGATTTCAATACATCTTGTAACTCTTCAGAGCTAAAAAATAACATTTGACAATAGAAAAAAGTTAAATTCCTAAATGAAAATCAGCAGAATAAATTAAGTACATGAAACACTTCAAAACTTTTAAGTAACGATATTCTCTCTTCATGAAAATTTGAAACTACGAGTTGAAAAAATGTAAGTAATAAATAACAAAAAATAGAAACTGACTACAATATTTAAAAGTACATTCAATTATACGAGACCTAAAACTTACTTTGACTGTACTTTAGAAAAGTCATCCAGCACCGACAACATCTGGATATGGCTTAAAACTGATTGTATATTTCTAGCAGCTTCCAAACTGATGTGTTTTAAATATTCAAATTGTGTCTGCCTATAAACAAACAAAATACTTATTGCATAGAAAAAGAAGAATTATATTAAATTTTTTAAGTAGATTGTGAGAAACAAATACAAATTATAAAAACAATATTAATTAGATGAATAAATGTTCTTTTGAGACTCAATGTAGTTAATTTGCTCACTGAAGCCGAGATAGGCTTTTCTAGGAAATTTTGATATTTTGTAGAATCAGGAATCCTTTCCGATAGTCCAAGGATTGCAAATAAGAATACATTACAATTATAATGCTAAAAATATCTGCAACTCTAAATACAATTAACATATGGGTACATAGTATAAGTACAGCTCTGTATTGCTTATTTTAATATTTTGAATATTGCAGTTATTTGGAAAAGACACATCACTATTTGGCTACACATATACGATGCCTATGTCACAGGTTTTTTAAGCCTCAATTAACATATTCATTTAAAAAAATCATTCATTGCAATAAAGCAAAAGTGTTTCTCTACAACTATAAGCATTTGACATTTCTCAACTATTTGGGCATGAGGACATATTTGGACAACTTATTCATTTTAAAATTGTAATTCAAGTATAAAAGTTTTCAACTTTTAAGTTGTTTTTTTTTCAATGGCTTTTTTATATTCAAATTTTATTTTAATACCCATCAGCACTTTGCTCAAGTGATCAAATTTGTTTTAATTTACATAAAGTTAAAAAATGCGAATGTTATATAAATTACGTAATGCAAACTTTTGAAAAGCAACAAGGGAATTTATTATTACCTGAAGTAAATCTTTAGATTTAAATCAAAGAAATTCTATTTTGTTATTTTATATGGAATGCATATTTTGGAAACATGTGAGCAAAATGTTTCAAGGATCAGAAATCTATGTAAAATTCATACCTAAAATCTTTTCCCATGAGTCGAACTGTTGGAAGTTTAATTTATGGAAGTACTGATAAAGCTCTCAGATTTTTTTTGCCAGGGGTAAGAATCCCCTTAGTATATTTGTGTAGAATTTTTACAGCAAAATGATCGAATTTAAAAAGCTTAGGTTTCTAATCACAATAACTTATAACAATTTAACATTTAAACTTTAGTTACAAACTATTTTAATTAAATTTTTAAAACATAAATGTTGGTAATAGTAAAGGTATTACTTAATTATGCAATTTTACATAGAAGATATAGAGTTATAGATTTGTGATTACATAGATTTAATCTTTAAAATAGCTATAGAATTAAATACTTACTGAGCTGCGTAAACAAACTTATCAAACATCAAGTTGTTCTCTGCTACTAAACTCTGCTGACTTTTGAACAGAAATTCTTGAAAGCCCTGAACTGAGCTGGAAGATAAAGTTGGTATTATAGATACAATTATAGCGTTTCTATATTTTAAATTTATTTTTAAACTCTTAGTTCAATCAATGCAAATAAAAATTAGCAAAAAATAATACACATTACTTCTCAGCAATGGATAGATTCCATTGTCCCATTCTCCAAGCAGCTTCACATTGGTGTTCTCGGATGTTCAGCATCGCTGACTGATCTTGATCATACATCAAAGACTGGATGTAACCCTGGAGTACAGAATTCAGATTGCTCTGCTGTAAAGCCTAGATAAGAAACAAAAACAAAGAACGATAATGAATACCAAATAAAAAATACTTGAAATATAACTTGAAAATAAAATATGGATAAAAAAGTAATTAAATTGCAAGAGAATTTTATCAAACTATTTTAACATTGAGTGTAATATCGCATATTAAATTAATATATATTTTAAATGAACAGTAGTGTCATGATTGATTGGTTAGGTTTTTTAGCGGAACTGCCATATAATGGTAAATAATGGACATGAACATGCAAGGGAAATTTTAATTATAGAGAGAAATACATTTGGGAGGAATCGAACCTGAGAGAAATCAAACTTCACCACCCACAACTTACAGGCAGTAGTGTTATGAAATATAGAAACTGAAAAATAAATTTATGAATATATAAATAAAAGTAATATTCAGAATAAATTTCGTATATTTACCTGTAAAATTTCTAAACTAGAATGGTTCATGTCACTTATTTTCAGTAAGCCATCCCACTTTTTCTCAATCAGGTAACTATGTTTTAAAATTGCTTGACTGTCGGTAGCTACCACTTCGCAGCCACTGATGGCATCTGAATCCCCGATCTGAGAATATGTATCAAGGAGGATATCATATACTAGGGATGCTTTGTCTCGCTCTTTCGATCCAATAAACGACAAAGGTGAACATTCCAAACTTCCAGAAGAATCTGATTGATCTACTGTCTCTGTTTCTCGGGCTTTTTCTCTAATGTGGTAGAAGAAAAAAGATACATGCATTTTAAAAAACAGAGTTAAAATTACTTAAAGGGAGTTGAACTCACAAAATTTTCAAAACTATTCATTTTGGGAATTTTAGATTAAGATAGCCTATTTTAGCAAATTTAAATGTTTCATCTATGGCACACATAAATTAATTTCTAAAAGCACACCAAAAATGCATTATATTTTCTGCTATTCTAATAAAAAAATAGACATAATTTTGATTGAATTTTAAAAAAAGAGTAATTACCTATTTTTGCAACAAAGTGGCTTTTTATAAAGTCTATTTAAAATAGTTTATTTATGGTACTTTGTAATAGAAAATAAAACTCAAAATTATTTTATATGGGTATTACTTAAAATTATTGACAATCCACTAGCCAATATGTCCCAGAACGGGGCCATCATGAAGGAACCGAGTGCAGCTTCTGTGACATCATAATATGGGGCCATTGGAGAGAAGAATTAGCAAGCGAAGTCTGTGATCAGACGGAAATAGACGGTAAAATCTCGATATAAGCAAATCCATCAGTTCATTTTTTCCAAGATTTAAAACAACACAGCTTGATCTTTTCATTGTTAATTTTGGATTAATTTTCACACTTAAAAACATTCATTCCTTTGTATTTCCGGAATTAACATAAAGTGTTTGAAGCGATTTTCGTTAAGAGGTCCCAGTACCATATAATTCGTTAACATGTTGAATATTTGTCTTACATTAGATATAAGTGTAAATTTTGGAATGAATAGAAGTTTTAAAGAAGTCATTCAGTAATTATACAGCAATTTTTAAAAGACTTCAATGGCCATGCTTATGTGACAACTAGTGGGAATATTTTTCCTTTCTTGTAAAATTCAAATTGAAGTAAATATAGCTGAAAATATTTTCGATCCCTTTTCTATTTAATAGTATTCATTGTCTTGATTTATGCAATACTTAATTTCGGATAAATTATGTAATTAAACAAATAAATTTTTTGATAACTTGAATGATTAAAAAATAGTAATAAACTGTAGTTCTATTTATATACAGAATGAAAGAAATTATTTCTTTTATGATTTGTAAGTAATCTTTTACAATAGTTAAAACTTCCATTTCTGACTATTCACTTTTTATTGATAATTATTGATATGACTGTTCACTTATTAAACCCTTGGGGTTTTCTCTATAAATCAAATAGTGCTCTGAAATTTCTTTTAGACCGAAGATGTGTTTAACAAAATTGTGTTTGTCTGAGGCAAATGAAATCCAAGAATTAAATTTTAAGGAATTTTCAGTATATAAAGGTGGTAGCCTGTCAAAATACAATTCTTTTTCCTATGAAAACATTTTAACTAAAGAAAATATATCTATAAATTGTATTTTTACTTTGTAAGCTATTTTTAAATTTTCTTTCGCAACAATTAACATCTCCTTTTATTTAATTTCCTCTCTGAAGTTCGTAAAGTAACATTTTAATGTAACAGTTTTTACGATAAGAAATCAATATATTTTTTAGTGTATATTATTTATGAATATAAAGAAATAAAAAAATTATCAATTTTTCAATAGCTAATGCACATGAATCGTTGAAATCGATCCAAAAATAGTAGAAAATCAAATTGCACACATTCAGTAAAACATTCTAAAAGTGAAAAAAAATCTTTATTGAATTTTAAATAGTTCAAAACAAATTTTTGAAGTTAAATTTTAAGCTGATAATAATCTTTTTTTAAATAATGGTTATACATATTGGTTGTGATGTTATACAGTAATTTAAATTATAAGTAAAAACGTTGTCTGGTTATCATGACCTCTAAGACCCGGTGCACACATCTGATTTTTAAATGTACGGCACCACTGCGTTGCCGCTACGTCTCCGTAACCAACTATGCACACACAACCGTGAAATAACGCCTGCTCATTTGACCGCCAGTTGCGATTGATGTCTATCGAAGGAAACGTGTTTGTTTCGCTGACTTGGTGTACAAGAAATATATTTTGAAGCAAAATAGACATTACTGGATATATCCATTTATTGATATAAGACTTACAAGAGGTAGATTATACATCTTTTGTGGATTTACGAAAAAACCTAGATAAGTTTTTTAATTACTTCCGAATGAATGTTCGATTATTTGACAAGCTTGCGGGAAAAATTACTGACAAGATTATGTCTCAAAATACCTGGATGAGACTCTCCATACCTCCATTGGAAACAAAACACCCGACAAACACCAACCCACGCTCCTCTTTTTTTTGTTCGATCATGATAGTTTTCTGCAGCGATATTCCATTTTAAAAAAGGATACCTTTTACTTCGCCAATAAACAATTCTATACCCAAATCATCAAAATTTACCACCATTACTTTAAAAATGTTAATAATTTACATTAAATAATACGCCACATTTACTTTAAAAATAACGGAAGTGTAAACTGCTCAATAGTGAACAAGGTTCTGAAAGACTGGAGGAGTATGCGTGGCTACCGTGGGGAACTACGGTTGCCACAGCGGCACCATGTTTAAAAATCAGATGTGTGCACCGGGCCTTAAGGTCAAACTTTATTTTTCTTTAGTCAGACTTACAACCCACACACTGTTTTTAAGTTTTAAATGTTGCAAGTTTTTCTATTTTGTGTCTTTTTCAGCAGGTCATTTTTAGCTTTACAATAATTGTTAAGTAAAATGCTTGCCATTATGCACACACATTTTCTGATAAATATTTGTGGCATTTTACAGATGTGGTACTCCACAGATATTTCATTGAAGGTACCTATTTAAGTAGTTAGTTCAACTAACAATCTTTTCTGAAATTTATGACAGAAATTCTTCATATTACTCAGTAATTAATTCATTAAAAATCTGTAAGTACAAAAATCAGTTGTACTGTAAATTCCTTGGGCCATTAAGATCACCCCATCACTTAATTTGAAATATTGGAGAATAAACTCTCCCAAACATTCATAAGTTAGTTCTTTTTCAATTGACAAGATCAAACAGCACATCCACAATTCAGTTCATGTTGCACCTTTTTGGCAACATAACCAGATATATACACTAGAACAGGCAGAACATCTGAAACATTAACATTATTACAGATGTAAATGATCTCAAACATATCTGGTATGTCAGTTAAAGTTTCTACAGCTAAATCCCTAAAATCCAAGTCTTTTATTTGGAAGCTACCACTGCTTTTTGATTGTAGCTTTAACAGACTTAAAATTTTCAATTTACATGCTGATTCTAACACTTGGCGTATGCAAACATTGTAATTGCACCTATCATTTGACAATATTGTTTGAAGCGAGCCTCTAAGCTATCGGTCTGGTCTCACAAACAGATTACTTAAATGGTAGTATGAAATATATTAAAGTAAAGCTTAACTTTTAACCTGCAAGAAATAATCGAGAACCAAAAGATTCGAACTGTTAAAAAATAAATATACAATTGCGAGACAACTGTCACTGAAACCGAACTAGATGAGAAGACTCCAGCTATAGTGCAAACCAGGGTTTATATAAGGGGATAAACATGTACTTAAAAGTAATGGAGGCAGGTTTGGATAATCAACGGGATAATTACAACGTATGTGTGAGGATAAAACATTTGAGGTTTTTCGGTGCTGATGAAGCTCGACTTAGTTCAAGTCAGACTAAATCAATGACTATAAAGGTTTAGACTTGGTCTTCAAATTTAATAATCACTAGTATAACTTTTAGATCGAATTCCCCTTTAAAATCTATTTGTTATTAATGAGAAACATCTTTGCACCTGTGTTGTAGTACATTAATGTGCCATTAACACATTAGGAATCTTAGGACTGGGAAAGGAAATGATCTTATACCTTCCATTTTAGATTAGATTGAAATAATTAAGATTATCCAGTACACCTAATTCTGTTTTTACACGATAGATACGTTCCTGAAGAATTCATGTAAAAAAAATTTGTGTAAAAAAAGACATTGTATCTATGAAAGAAAAGAATTGGTCCAGATCTAAAAAAATCAGTAAAAATAATTTTAAAAACCATATGAAAATGCTCGTTTTAAGGTTATTATTTTATTTCAACAAAATACACATGTAATAATATGTAATGAAAATGAAAAAAATTCTTCATGAACAAAAAAAATCTGTTTCGCACATAAATTTTTTTTATTCATTTTCACTTTATGACAATAAACGGCGCATACGTTTGAGTACGACTGAAATATCACTGTTATCACTAGAAATGTTGTGGACATCGTCTTCCTCTATTAATGAAATTCTTTCTGTGATCTGACCGAGCAAAATCAGCACTGTTTGATGTTTGCTGATGTTTCACAAGTTTTACGAACAAATTCAGTTATTAGCCGTTGTGTTTGTGTTTTGGTTAGGCTGTTATATAATTCTCTGTAAGAGGCTGTCAACAACTTCCCAGCGCGTTCCTCATTAGGGTCATGTTTGATAAAATGATTACCCAATTTTTTGGCCAGTTCCAGACCATGTTTTATTAAATCTGCATTTCGAGAACAGGATCATTTTCCTCATTATCACTACGTTCTGTGGGATCAGGAGTCTCAAGGACAAACTCAAATATTTCATCTTCGCTTAAGGCTTTATCGACTAATAATTCATCAATATCTTCAAACTATAGATCATCGAATCCTTCTCCACCAATTGTGTGTGCCATTGTAATGATGTTGGGAAATTAGGTCATATTAGGGATGATGGGATCTTTGCTTTTTACACATTGTGGCCAAACCGCTTTCCAACACGCATTCAAAGTTGCTGGTTTTAATTCAGTTAACGCTAATCCACTTGATTGATACAATTCATAATTGAGAATTTCTTCCACACATCACTGACTGTTAGTGTTTCATCATTCAGTTTGTCCAAAACGTGTTGGAATGTTCATTTTACGTAGTATGTTTTATATGTCGCAATTATACCTTGATCTAGCAGTTGTATCAAAGATGTAGTATTATGTGGCAGAAATAAAATTTGTACGTTTGGGTGTTTCAAGACAGGATGGCCGGGTGCATTGTCAAGAATCAGAAGAACTTTAAATTCGAGACCTTTCACATTCATGTAACGTCTGACTTCTGGGAAGAAACATTTGTTAAACCATTCTGTAAAGATAGCAGTGGTCACCCAGGCCTTCTTGTTTGCCATCCAGTGAAGAGACAATTTATTGATATCTACACCTTTCATTGAACGTGGGTTTAGGGCTCGATTTACCAGCAGTAGTTTCAACATACGATCTCCTGAAGCGTTGGAGCAAAATAATAAGGTCACACGATCCTTAGCTACCTTAAAACCACCAGCAGTTTTCTGCGATTTGGCTATGTACGTTCTGTTCGGCATTAGTTTCCAGAAGAGACCACTTTCATCTGCATTCCACACTTGATCAGGAGTGTATCCTCCATCTTTAGTAATTTTAGCAAGTTCCTGCGGGAATACTTTAGCAGCCGATTCATCTGCAGATGCAGTTTCACCTTTAATTTTTATATTATGAAGAGCAAGCCTTTTAAAAAACCCTGTCATCCAACCTGTACTTGCAGAAAATTCATACTTTCTGTTCAACTGAGATGAAGTGCTTGGCTCCTTTTCTTAAATCTGTCTATAAATTCTTAGTGCAGTTTGTTTGATGGCATATCCATCTACTGGTACTCTTTTTTGTGACTTATCTTCTATCCATATTACCAGAGCCTTTTCTATCTTTTTCTTGACAATATCTCTTGATGATGAATTAACACTTACTTTGGTTCCAGAACATACCGACTTCCTAATTGCAGCTTCATTTTTCTTATGGTAGCTTCATGTACACCAAAATGCTTTCCTACAGACGTAGCACCTTGTCCAGTTGTAAGATGATCTAAAATTTGAATTCTAAGTTCCAAAGAAATAACTTTCCTTTTCGTTTTGGTAATGGGTGAATTATGTGACATTATATAAGGGCTACCGAAAAATATCTCAAATTAAAATTAATAAATAAAGGTATGAAAAATTTGTAAACTTACAATTTATTGATTTTCGGCAAAATTTATAAATTTATATGTGCACAAATTTCACTATAGATTCTTTCACTTTGAAATAGAGCTACATACTAAATGTCTTCCGAAGATACAATGTACGAATACGGTAGATGTGCACCAAATTCAATAATAAAAACGTTAGGTAATGTATCTAGAGGAAAGCAAGCGTTTCAAAACACACACACTAGTTGTTATACATATAAAAAATAGAAATGATCTACTATGCCACAAATAAAATTTTGTTTTCTTAGAATTTAGGAAAAAGAAATTGTTAGAAATTGGATTGGACCACTCATGTTAAATCAAAATGACTCGCGTAAAAAGAGAATGAAATATTTATTTTGAATTCGTGTTAAATCAAATTCGTGTAAAAAAGGTTCATGCAAAAACAGAATTAGGTGTACTTGCTCACCCCTAATCACTGCTCGGAGAGATGGGCTTGGGGATATTTCCTCTTGAAAATGTTCTTTCCATTCAGGCTCTTATCGAGATGGCATGTGATCTTTTCTGTATTACTTATACTTACTACATTAACAATGAGAAGCGCCTAATGAATCCCCATAAAAGTAACTATTACTCCTATACAGTGAAGTCAGAAGAGAAGATGCCTCCCCATTTTTTCCCCTTTTTTACTATATACACCCATCATGCCGTTCAGGAACGATGTGAATCAATTATCACTTTAAAATCCAAAGAAAAATAAATATTTGTAGGTTTCGAGTGCCTTCTAAAGCATGCATGTCTGCGAGAACAAACGGAACAACAGCCCCAATATCATGACATAAAAGCGACCACAGTGCTGCAGGTTCTGGCCTGTTTCTTCATGATGGCCCCGCCCAGAATCTTTTGCATCATAATGTGGTGATAAGAATGGCACCACTAAGACCTGCGAAATCAGTTTTCATACTGATATGACAAGGTTTAAGGCTGGACTGATTTTCTTTTGTATATACTATTTTATCTATATATTATTGTACTCCTTGTTATTTATTCATGAATTATATATCAAACATATTGACCTTTGTCATGTAAATAATCATATAATTTGTCACTTAGATGACAAAATTTCCTAAATTTATCTCTTTTGTAGAACAATAATGTTATTTAACAATTAAACCAATGTTACTATTATTCTTATTTACATCATTACTACCACTTTATATCCATTTATTATTGTTATTAATATATTTCACTGTATTTATACATGAATGATATATCAAACATATTAACCTCACCATGTAAATAATCATATAACTTGTCATTTGGGTGACATAATAATATAAATTCTCTCTTTTGTAAAACAATAATGTTATTTAACAACTGTACCAATGTTATTATTATTCTTATTTACATCATTACTATTACTCTTATTCTCAGTCATTACTGTTTCTAATATATTTCATTGTAATACTTTTGAAAATTATGTTTAAGGCCCTGTTGGCCTATTCATATATTGTACAAATAAAAATTTTGAAGAAAATAAATGGCGGTGCCCGACGGTGCTTGGGCCCGTACGTGCCCACAGGGGGGGAATGGGAGTGCATTCTCCCTGTTCGTCAGGGTGGTTCTCCTTGTTCCTCTCTTCGTGCTGGTGTTGGAGGTCTCCTACACCCCCTCCTCCCATTAATTGCTCTAAACCTACGAGGTGAGTAGGGAGGAGGGTCTGTAAGGTTTAGTTATAAATTAGGTTTGCACATCTATTCTCCAACTATGCTTTTTGGTATTTGTAACGTGCAAAAAGCACTTCTTAACAATTTCATGTGCATATAATTAAAAAATTCGATAATATTCTGTTTGCATGCTGAAATAAGTTATGCATAGGTAAAAACATCAGGTTTTGAACACCAGGGTACAAATTTCAATATTTACAATTAAAATCAAATAGATAAATCAAGATACATACTTCATACAATCACACCATAGTTCTGTGTAGAGTATGGCAGTAAAATAGGCAGAACAATACTGAGCAGCCTGAGCAACTTCTAAGTAACTAATCTTCAACCAACTATCCTTCAAAATATGTCTATTGCTTTTTAATCTGCAAACACACATTTAAAATTATTTAAAAATTTGTTAACAAAAAGCATACTGTCAAAGCACAGCTGGAAAATATAACAATTTAAATTTTTTCTGTTGTAAAAGACTACATTTTATAACTAAATGAAAAGTTTGAGAGTATCACAAGAAAAATACATAAATAATTTTCAATTACTTTGAGGAATAATGATGTAATTACTAATATAAATGAATAATTTAAGTTACAATAAAAGTAAGGCAATACTTAAAATGTCAATTTATAAACAAATGACATTTTTAGTTAAGTAATGAACAAGTTGTGAATGAAACATATTTCAAATTTAGAACTTCAAAATCAAAACGTTCAAAATTATTTTAAAGTCACAACAATAATTCTAGTCAAAAACATTTCACACCAATAAACAGAGATCATATAAATATCTACTATTAAATTGTACTAATTTTTAAATACCATAATACTTTTCAATAGGCCTCACATTGAGTATTTCATCATAAAATTTATTAGTTGATTTTCTGTTCTTCACAACTTCAATTTGAACCCTTTACTTTTTTTACATAGAAAATCATGAAAAATCTTATGTGTACATGTACACATAAGATTTAAGATATTAAGTTAAACTGAGTGTATGAGTCAGAACATTTTAAACCACCTTAAAAAGGATAATTTGAATAAAGTAGCTACGGAATCTTGAATTTAAATAATTAAATAACAATTTATTAAATTTAATTTCGTTAGAAAGTGTGTTTATCTTTTAAATTAAAATAAATAGATGATTGGATACATACTCTTGCTTGGGATTCAACCATAAATAATGCAAAACAGCAAGCATTGAACGAACAGATGCTTTCGAAAATGCAGATTCTACTACAGGAGCTATAAAAAATGAGTTTACAAAAAGAGGGACAACTAAGTTGCAAACATGATACAAAATAATCTAATAGCATAAAAAATATTTACTTTTATTGAATATCGTTAAACATCAAATGTTAATTGGTAAAAAATGTGGCTTTATCTAAATAGTAAGATATTTTTTGTTTCACAAAAGATAGAAACTACAAGTCCAGATAAATTGAAGTCAAATAAGTTTTCAATTGCTGTATTCCAGAAATTTAGTGTAGTATAAACTTAAAAATTATAAAATACAGCTTTTCACCTGAAAAATACTTAAAACTTATAAACTCGACATAAAAGTCCAAGCACAACTAAATCATGCAACTCTGCAATTGCACAACTCTTCAACATCAGTTTTCATCTAAGTAAATACAAAAACAAGGTTGGTTTTTTGGGTTTTATGGCACCAGGGCCATATTTGGCCAAGCTGCACAAAAACAAGGAATCTATATACCATATTTATATTTTTGCGGATGAAATAGTGTTTGAAACTAAAACGACTTCCAATACAACCAAATATTTTACTCATAATTAAATGATGCTACATTTTATCTGAAATATAAATCTTTAAATACTTTTTTGTTGGTAAATACTATTATTGAAAGAGTTTATATCCCTTTAAAGATATTTAAATTATAAAATATGATTTCGACATGAATTTCAATTTAAAATTACAAGCTTTTTGTAAAAAGTAAACATAGGGCAAAAACTTAAAAGGAAATACATTTTAAATAGTCTTGCATAATATATAAAACTGAGTTTCAAAACTTTACTCATATCATTAAATTCATCAGCCAATAAATTAGAAAAATACATTTTACAAACATTAAATATAATACATGTTGCAAAAGCAAACCGGCTTAATTTAATATGCAGTGATTTCAACATTATCCATAATTAGAACTATATGAGAACACAGGGTTATTTACAGAATTTAAAAATACATAGAAACTTACAGCAGGAATGACCATTCTTTTGTGATGAAGTTTGCATCCACAACGAAAAGTTAGAAAAAAATGAATCGATTCCAGTGGATACAGCATTTTCAACTTCTTCATTATCGTATAAAAGTATAGCATGAATTAGGAAAGGAAGAATTTTCTCACAAAATGAAACCTAAGAAATAAAATACAAACAAATATATTTAATTGATAAGAAAAAAGTAAATATATTACAATGTTATGTTGTCATCACAATTTAAACCCTAAATTGCTTTAACACCAAGTTTCGCAAGCAGGTCAAATGACCAGTTTTAAAATTTTGACTTAAAATTAGTTTAAGTTTTATTGCTTCTGCTCAATTGACTTTATGACTTTTCCTGAAATGTTTATCAAATGAATTTAGTATTATATATTTATTTCTCTTCACCTCTCATATGTATGAAGTATACCCATTTATACCATTATGTCATTTGACCAGTGTGAACCCTAAAAATGTTCAATAAACATTACTGCGTAAAATAAGGACTTCAGGAAAAAAGAACTAATATGGCAGCAGCATCGGCAAGTTCAAGTAAAGTCACTAATGAGCAGAAAACTTGTTAAATAAGATACTGCCATGAAAATAAAGCCAGTAAAATCTGCTCTGCACAAGAAATGTTTGCAGAAAGTGTTTTGCAGTGCAACCTTGCATCTAAAAAATGCAGCAAATGAATCAATATTTTATTATCAAATACTTACAAGAGAGTGAAAACTACTGAATAAAAAGGGAAAATAATATTTTACTTATTGAATTTTTGTTATTTTGTTTATAATCATTAAATTATTATTTATAGATAATTTTGTTTATTATTTCAAGCACTAATTCCAATGTTACTTGCATCCAAAACGCAAGCAAAATTGTTCATTTAACCCATTTTGGTAAAAATAGGTATTTACAAAAGGTCGGTAAATTTAGTGTCAACATTTGCTTTTAAGCCTTCAAGTCCCCAAGATATTGTTTCTCCTTTGTGAAACTTAAATTTATTACATTCTTCACTTCATAATAAAGAAAAGTTGAACTTAAAGTTTTGTACAAGTTACAAAGATTTTGTTGAATATTTGAGTGATGTTTAACAGAAACTTGTGTTTTGGGATTAATAATTTTCATAATAATTACATAATTTTCACTGTCACATTTTTAGTAAACCTGACAAGTCCATCTTATGTAATGTACTTGATACAGAAAATCACTAACAGGAAAGGATACCGGAATTCACTTAAAAAACAACAAAATATGGCATTTCTATTCAAAACAGTTTGCCAATGTAATTTATTATATATCTATATAAATAAAAATGGAGTGCATGTACAGAATATTTTCGACCAATTTCAAGTTATTTATCCATTTTGGACCCTTCTGATGCAAAATCTCAATCTTGAGCGTTTGTTGTCTGTCTATATGTGTGTGCCCATACTATGATCAAACAGTTGAATACATTTTCATGAAACTTTGCATACTGTGGGTACATACATTCATTTAGTGACTGAACTTGGTGCATTATTCCATCTTCCCGTTCTATGTTTGTATTTGTACAAGTATCACATAAAATGTAATCAACTATTTAAAACAATGTTCTATATTTTATAACTCATATTTTAGTTTAGTGGATAGATTATTTGTCAATTTTCCTTTGCTTATATATCTAAACAAGTTTCATGCTAAAACATCTGAGTAAGCATATTTAAATCAACCATAATTTGGTAGTTTTGGAGAATCTGGAAGGTATAATGAACATTGTGATTACTTTGATTGTTTTACCAGTACTGCTGGAAAAGCAATTATTTTTCCAAAAATCATTTTTTAAGGAATTTAAACTCTGATACTTCATTTATTTTGAGTCTTCTTTTTCTTTGCAAAATATAGACAATTTCATAATATTTGGGACAAACGATATTTTTCAATGAAAGGGAATGAAACGGAAACTCGTGTTGATTGGTCATATAGTAACATTTTCTATTTTTATTGTTTGGAATTAATTTTCCATTTCTAAATTTTTTCCATTTTTAGTTGTATGTTGTGGCAACTGTGCGAGATCATGAGATGCAAACAAACATGAATTAATATCTTCAGAACTTTTTTCCCCAACTTTACTTCAGTTTTATTGCACTGTTTTCTGTTGAATTTATTAAATATTTATATTTTTAATGAATTGTAATTCCTTTTCATCACATGTAATACCATGAAGGATTCGATTTAAAGTGGCATGCAAGTCCGAATAAAGCATATTAAGTGGAATTTTGCTGTTATTGAAAGAACTCTAATGTTAAGAAAAGTCTGAACTAGGGCTTTTGAAATATTAAAAATTCATTGTCAGAAGGTTAGGGTAGCTTATTTTATGAGTTGAAGCTATATTTAAGCAACTTATTATATATGTTAAAAGTTTATTGAAAACAATGATTTTCTTTTTAAAAAAACGCTACCAAATTGATCACCACAAAATAGAATTTTCAAGAAAAATGCATGTGCTTTTTAAAAACTTCCTGATGAATATCTTATCAAACTAATTTTTCATCCTTCCCATAACAATGGTGAAATTTGATGTCACATACCTAGTGCAAGTGCCACAAGTCAAAGAATATTGGAAGATAAATTAAGAGTGTGAGGGTATTCGCCAGATTCGTCATTTTTACGAATTGAGTTGAGCCATTTTACAAGAAAAGAATTTAAGAAAGGGAATTCCTAATCATTCCTCAAAATCGTCTTTTGTAGTAGTTACCTAGTGTCCTCCTTTCATCAGTTCGTAGCTTTAGCGATTATGTGAAATGCATGAAATGGATGGATATGCATTTATAGGATTTGAATCCAAGGTAAGCTGTAGAAATTATAAAGATGTCGAAAAGGTGTTAAATATTATTTATTCTATGAAAAACAAGTGATTATATATTCTGGCCATTTCTTCAATCTAATTAACCAATTCAACCCGAGTAAGGTCAGGTAATTTCGATAGTGAATAATAAATTCATTACATTTCAAATATTGGAAAAAGTATTATTCAGATGCAGTAGTATAAATCTATAACAGAAAGTTTTAGAAGTTTGTTCACACAATAAAAATATCAAATGAAACTGAGAGAATGACATCACAGTTCTTGTGCATACACTGATTTAACTTTCTTGTTTCAGAATGGACAAGAAATTACATACCTCTTTCTTACAAATTGGCATGAGACACTCGTAGAAGTTGGTACGGGAAAGACCACTTTCAATAATGGAACAAACGAGTTTAGTTATCCACTCAGAGTGCCCAGCACTATCAGGAAGCCATAGGGACAATTCCTGAATACTTTCTAATTGAAGGTTATATTGGCAGGTAGTCCTCAAGTGTTTTGACTGAAATAGGATCAAGTTTTTCAAAACACAAGTAATTATAAATATATTTTTAAAATAAAATATATTTTTAAATGTAAACAAAGTATTTAGAAATATTACAAAGCATCATTACAATCACTACAATTGCAGAGCTTTATAGAAGGAATGCAGAATTGTCAACTTGGTGTATTTTTTAAGAAACATAACATTCTACAATTTGACATGTTTTCCTATTTCGCTACTCTTATTGTGTACCTCCCTTCATTAGTATGGTTTGAAGAGGGAGAAAAGACCATTACCATCTCATTACTTTCAAGTTGTTTTATAAAATTAATTTTATTTTTAATTCTTTCTTAAAATTTCAAAATTCTAAATTAAGAAATTTTAAAATTCTTAATTAAGACATTTTAAAATTCTTTTCATTTTCAGTTGAACTTTTCCAGTAATTCTCCCCTCATTTTCAATATCTATGCCAAAATACCAAATTTTAGGTTTTTCATTTCTTCTTTCAATCAAAACGTAACTTACTTTTCTATTTATTTAATGCATTTTACGAGGTAGATTTAAATTAAGCAAAAAGGAAGAAAAGATAATGAAAGGCGAAAAATGTGCAAATTGAAAGTTTTTCGTTGCAGGGAGATTTGTTTAAAATATTGTAGAATAAAATTCAAGGACTAATTAAAATTTTGGTACCTTTCAAGTACTCTTCCAGGGTCCCGAGTCCTAAAAATATAATTTAAGTACTTATTAAGGACTTTAAAGGATCATGCGAACCCTGTCAGAAACTATTTTAGTTGGCTTGTTTCTTGACATTTTAGTCTATCTTTCAGTAATACCAAATTTTGAGTTATTTAATTACAAATGGTTTTTAGACACATTTTTAGAGTATATACCTATAACTACTTTATAAACAACATTTTCCATTTTAAAATCATCAAAAAGGTTCTAGTTACTAAGCCATGGTGCCATGGTTTGCACCAGTCAGAAATTAATTTTATATACTTGAAACATAATAACCAAACACACGATGCAATACAGAAGGGAAGAAATTAATCATACCGTATGCAAGTAAACAACTAATGAAAATGAATAGGAATATGTGAACTGGTTTGCTTGTCAATCAGTCTTTAAAATTGCAATCACACATAAACTTATCAAATTTAAAATAAAAATTAATAATCATTAATCAAACAAAATAATAAAACTGCAGGAGAAGGGTAGTTCAAAATTAGCAACGCAAAAACCAAAACCCTTTTCAAGTAGTTTCAGTAATGCTTTGCATAATTTAATAGTTTAACATTGAAATCTATAGAAACTGAATAAATTGCACAGTAGGTGTGATTTTATGAAAACTAAAGTATGGAATATAAATTCACAACAAAAATTCAATATCTAAACACCCATTGCATTAAAGCACATTTCACATAAGAGGCTTAGTCTAATTTTTTAAGTTCTCTCTCTCATTTATATTATATAGAATTAAATTATACACCATGCAAATTATACAACAGATATACGTTTAGAGAAATTTTTTATTTTGTTTCAAGTTGGAAAAATAGAACATTTTAATCAGTGAATATTTGTATCAATGAAGTCAAAAGTTCAAGAAAACAATTTTAATACAAATACTTTAGGGATCACATATTTTCAGAAAATTAAATTCATAATATAAAAGACATCAATGGAAATCACATGATTTTTAACATTTGAATCCCAAAACTTACATTTTGATAATCAAAGAATGGTGATGCATATTTTTTAACTGGGTTATTGGGACGTAGTGTCTGATAATTGATAAAAAATGCATATGCTGTTTTGGTTCCAAATAATTCTTTCATAATTTCTGAAGTAGTAACTTTGATATCAATTCTGAAACGGGACAAAAAAAGTTAGAAGTTGTATAACAAACATCAAAAATCAAGTAAAACTTCATAACTATGAGTTTAACTGTATTTTTTAGTTTCCAAACTCAAAAATATATATAGCTGATTTCATTAAGTGCATAATTAGTCAATGTGCATAATTAATTGTTTGATCGTAATATTCATATGTACATATGAATTACTCAATGAACTAAAACCTTTTAAATTCAAGACATAAATCCAAGACCGATACATAGCAATGCAGTTAACAGTCATGGCCTCAAAGTTTATAGCCTTTATGAGCAGTTATTAGAAAAAATAATTTAGAATAAGTTTGAAAGAATTCTCCTGAGATAAAATTTTTTGTCATTAAACAAAATTTAAATTAATTTATTTTATCAGACAAAAAAGTACCTTGCTAGATCAGGGTTCCCACACTTTTTTCAAAATGAAAAATAGGGAGTTTCTAAGGACACAAATAGTTTTTTTTATAAGGACTAATCGAGCTATACCAAAAACCAAACTATACCGAAAACCATATTGCACCTTCATTGTATGGACAAAAATGAGGGATCATGCAGGACCGTTAGCAGATTTATAGCAACTTAAAAGTTAGTTTTTTGATGTTGTCTGTTAAATACATTGTGTGTTGAAGTTAACTTTCTAAAAGCAATGCACAAAAAAGAAGAATGTATTTTACACCTATAAGCTTTCTAGCCCCATTTAACCACAATAAAACTAATTTTTATAATTTCTAAGGATGTCACCTCAAGGGGGAAAAATAAAATTCTAAAAATCATTGCATTCTTTTCTAGAAAATAAGAAAGAATTTTAATAAAGATTTATTTTCCGTTTTAAATACAAATACATTTATCTTGTTAAATATTGCTCCTGAGAAAGTCTTACGAATACATTTCAACTGATCTGGGTTTTTTAGAAATTATTTTGTCTAATTCCTTTATTTCAGCTGCTTTTCCTTTAATTTCTTTCTTTACGTAGTGCATTTGCACTTTTTAAAAGAAAAGTCCTCAGACGCTTCTGCCTCATTAGCCAGTTCTTCAGAGACTTTTCCATTTTCTCATTATATCACCCTCAAGACAAATTCTCTTTGATTTTCAGGAATTAAGTTCTTGTAACTCAAGTTCTTTTATTTTCTAAATTTGTCTTCTTCGCACTTTTGCGTTGTTCTTTTAAATGCATAACATATTTCTGCCTTAAAGAAACAAATTTTCTCATTTCTTTAGTAATTACTAAATTTGGAATATTATTTTCATAAATAAGTCTGCAATATAGGAGTCTCCTTTTAAATTTTCAACTTCTAAGGACTTGTTGATATTAAATCCACATTCCACAGAAACCTGGCCATGAGATAAGATCATTATGGTTTTCATAACTTTCCATAGTTTTCCCTTTCTATCATCTATACTAAGAAAGTCATTTAAAAAATTATCTAAATGCATTGTTTTTGGTTCAAAATTCTGAAACAAAGCGGATTTGAAAATGGTGCTTTCCATAAAATCTTTGAATTGAAGTAATATATCATCACAATTTTCTACAACAATATTTTACTGAGTAAAGTGCGATAGTACAAGCTTCATGGAGTTCATGCACTTGGTCTGATCTTTAGCCATACGTATAGGATCAAGACATGAAGCATTTCAAACAAGCAAATATCCTGCAGGAGATTTAGCCATGAGACGTAGCATTTGTATAACAAAACTTCTGCAATCACACTGCAAATCAAAGGCAGCACAACGCGTTATTTTTCTCCTTTAACTTCCTTTTTTTTACTTTACTATTCTTTCCCCAATGAACCCTATATTGATTGTCTGTAGGAGAATAACAATTAGTCAGAAAAATCAAATTTGGAAAGCTTCTGAATGGTACTTATAATATTAACTTTTTCTTCAGGTTTTAGAAGATTAAAGTATTCCATACATTGCTTTACAAGCTTTCAAATATCATCTCCAAAGAAGGCAACAATAGTTTATCGTTTTGATAAAATTCAAAGAATGGTTGCAATAATTTTGCCACAGCTAAGAAAAAATTAAACTTTGCCAGATCAACTCATCCTTTGTAGTGTCTCGTACTGTCAGAAAAGACTTGCAATTTACTTTATTCGAAGTACTCTTTTCTACACTTCTAACATATTTGATAACATCAGTCCAAATTACAATTGCACGTTCTACAACTGGGACATTCTCTAGCCATCTATGACCACAAAAACTTAAGGGAAGCTCCTTGACTTCAGACAAATTACTGCAATCTTACCTTCTTGCAGGAGAATCTTAATGCACACAGAACATGTTCTTGTTTTTCAAAAATTTTATTTCATTTTGTGAAATTATTACATTTCTTTGGAAAATGATAATCACATGATGCTGCATTATTTTTCATTATATTAGTACCTAAATAGTTTTGCAATCCATTTGCATCTATGAGTTTTTCTATTTATTTTAATTTTTAAAAGAAACTTTTTGTTTGTTAATTTTCTAATATAAGAGCGAATTTTCGGAGAGTATAGGCTCTTAAAATCATTTAGGCATGTTTTTATTTTCATTTTATTAATATTTTCTCTTACGATTGTAAAATGGATTATGTCCAGCACTGTGCATGATTTTAAAAACATATTAGAACCTAAATCCGGATTTACGTTCATCTGAGTTTTTTTATTTTCGTCATCATAAAGAACTTTTGTTTGTTAATTTTCTAATTAAATCGGGGTGCATTTTTGGAATAGGGTCTAAAAATAATTCATTTAGTGAATACATTTTTATTTTATTTTACATATAAAAATGATCACTAATGATTGCAAAATGACTAATGCACAGCACATGCATCATTTAAAAAATTATATTCGAACCTAAGTATGGTTTTACAATCCATTCACAAATATCCATCTGAGTTTTTCTATTTGTTTTCCATTTTAAGAGGAACGTTTTTGTTAATTTACTAATTATATCGGAGCATATTTTTGGAATATCAGCACTTATAAATAAATTAACGTATTTAGAAAACTAGATTGTTTTACACATCTTTATGTTTAAAAAATATTAACAAAAACGCTTTCACAACAGCTAACAATCACCAAATAAAACAAGTTACTCAATTTGCTTACCAGTCATGTGAGCTTTAACAGCACTTTCCCACATTCTTCCAGTATCAAATTCTTTTTGGCAAATAAGGCATTTTGCTTTATGGCGATCAGTTGAAGCTACAATCCATTCTCGATACTTTCATTTGTAGTTATAAGCTGTTAAAAATGCATTTCCCAGGCATACTTTTTTAACCCTCCAAGAGCTTCGTCTCCGCATCAAAGTCTGCCCAAAATTGCCACTCCTTATCAGCGGAACCAAGTTGTTTCTCCTCAAAGTTTTTCAATCTCCATGCAGCACCTAATGCAAACCCATCTGCCATGTATTTTGCTTGTGGGGACAATGCGGAAATAAAGATTGTTATTTATGTGCTTTTTCTTCAGATGTTTAGAAACTTTGTCATTGTAAAAACATCTGGGAAAAAGCAGATAAACGTGAGAACAGGAAGCATGAGCAAATCTATCTCCCCAGACCCAATGAACTAAATGGTCATTACCTGTCAATCAACCTTGTGGGGTGTCGGCACAGTCACACACCCCTTCGGAGGGTCAATCAGTGGTTCGCTTTGTATTCGTTTCAGAAGAGGCTAAACGTTGTCTCCCGTCCAAGAAGATCGGACAAAGAAACTCGAAAACGGGAGAAATCGGAAAATGACCGTGCAGTCAGAAAAATTTAGTGTTCTAAATTTGGGAAAAAATAAGTTTTTAAGGACTCTTGATTTTAAAACTAAGGAGTTTTAAGGGCTCTTAGAAATGATAGCTAAAAATAAGGAGTTCTTAAGGAGTTTCTAAGGTGAGTGGGAACCCTGTAGATAAATGAATGGTACAGTACAGCTAGCTTCTGTAAAAGGCTTTTATACATAATTTATCAAACTTACAAGAAAATAATTCAGATTCTACTTTTCAAATAAAAGATATTGCTACCCTTTCAGATACTGTTTGTCAACAAAAGCAGACAGAGCATTAACAGAAGAGTAAAATTAAAGACATGAAAATAAAATTATGTATGCATAAAAATATTCCATACCTTTTGTCAAACAAGTAATCAGTAAGAACATTGAGAATGACAGCAAAGCTCTGCTGAACAGAGTTTAAACCTCCACTGTCAACATTCGAAGATGGCTGTAGAACTACAGATGATAATGCTATGGGGCCTATAGCACCTATACAGGCACTTGCTGCATTTTGAACCTGTAAAGAATAAAACATAATAAAAAAGTAGTGATATAGCTTATTACCTTTCGTAGGTCAATTATTAGATTTTCAAATAAGATAATGAAGGGAATTTTATCCTAAAGAATGGGAAAAGAAATTGTTTCATTTATAATACTTCTTGACTGAAAGAGTCATTTTTAAATGTGAACAGTTCTTCGACCATTCATATAGGAAGGGAATTATTACAAATATCAAAGAGCTACTATGCTAACAGTATGATACAAAACTGTTTTACAATAATACTTAACCCTCCAAGCGGCACACCTGAGTGCAGTTCGGAGGAATTTCTGTGTGGTTGGCAGAAGACCCAAAATATTTTGAGGAGCAAAATGTCCTGGGGTTAGGGTAATATGTCTGAATATTTAGGGTCTTCCCCTTGCAGTGGCAATTTTTCTGACCATATTCAAACTGAATTTTCTGAACTATGTTTGTGCATGTTGTTTGACGGGTTAATACTCAGCATTGATTTTAAATTAATAATTTAATCAAATATTTACTTTAATAGAAGAATTCTCCAAAGCACAGACTGAAGCCAATTGACAAATTAATTGATGAAGAACACTTGTCTTTATATCTTCAGAAAATAATATCTTTTCTAAATGGGAAGAAAAATAATTGTGAATAAAGATTTAGTACAGAAGGTTTCAGTTTAAAGAAAAGGATTTAAAATATATTTTAATTGAACAATGGTGAACACAAACCAAATTTATAACTAAACAAATTCAGAATGGTTGTTAGAACACTGAACAAACACTCACTTAAAAATTTACTCTTTTTTAAGTGGCTATGATCACGAAATTAATGAAAACATTTTTTATTTTAAAACTGATGTGGATCGTTAAGCATACAAACAAATTCTTCACTTTGTCTGTGTAGCTTCAAGAATTTTTTGTAGAGATTACTTAAATTGGTACACTTTAAGGTTATTTAAATGAGCTTTTCCTTGCTTCTTATTTACAATTTATACAAAATTGATTGAAGGATCTGTGGATATTATGAGTTTTGAAAAGTTCCATTATAAGCTGTTCAAATCAGTAGCATGAGCACATGGATTTTCGAAACTAAACACATCAAACAGATCAGCAATCAATCAGAAATGCAATAACAATGCATTTACTTTTTCATAATAATGGCTGAAAATACATTTTGACAAGTCCTTGTTTCAATTAGAATAGAGAAGACTGGAATGCTCCTGTATCAAGCATGCAGATCAGCTAGATGTCTAAATAATTTTGTCAATAGACTGAATTACATTGATACAAAGTTAGAAGAAATACGATCAACCTATTTTACATAAATGTACATTAAATAAAGAGAATAATTTAAAGCTTTGCAAACTTTAATTACGCCTTCCATTCATCACACAGAAAAACAAGATGTTAAGTAGTAATACTATAAAATTTAAATGGAATTATTTACATATAGAAAGTATAAAAATTATTCACACTTTATACATCAATTTATCTACAGTTAAGTAGTGTTAAAATTAATACAAGTATAGGTTAATAACTTTAAAGAACACATTTTGATTGTCAAGTAGGAAAGAACAAACAAAAATAGTATAATCAAATTTAACCTTTGAGTAGATTTAGGATTACTAGAAGATCTTCCTTTCGACTTTTCAATTGCTGACATAAATGTTGAAGACCTTCAGCAGTTGCTTTACCCATCATTTTACATGATTTTAAAAACAGCTTGATTTCCTGCAAAAACAAGCAATACAAGTTACATGATTTTACTCAATTATTTCCAAAATTTTGACAAAACTATTTATTGGATGCGTTAAAATAGAAAAAAATATGTTTATTAGCAAGGATTAAATTTTATTTCCAAATTTTTTCTAATAGCAAAATGCTACTTTAAACTTTGAAACTAAACAGTAACATTAAAATATGTTATTACACTAAATATCTTATATGAGAAATTTAAAATGGGAAAGAGAATAGTTAAAACAAAAATATTTTCATAAAATGTATAAAAACGAAATTTTGTTCAATGAAAAGAAATCGTTTTCTCATTGAAAATATAAATTTTGTATACTTTTAAAACAATTTTATTCATAAATACTTTTAAATAAATGACCGAAGTTGAAGACTACCTGTTCCAATGGCAAAATGCCTGTCTTATATTTGACAGAAGTATGTTTAAGAGCAAGCTTTCCGAAAAGTTCATTATCTGGGAAAGGATCCAGGTATGGGATGTATTCTGCTAAATATTCTTCACAATCAATAACAAGAAAAGACAGAAAAAATAGAACCTGAAACGGTGAAACATGACATCATTTTATAATGCTTCATAAATTTTTTAACAGCAGCAACCAATTGCAATGCATTTATTATGTTAACACTAGCAGACCCACATATAGCATCTATGCTAAAGTTTCCTTCTTGCCAATATCTACTGCTGGCAGTCGTTAATCACAGTTCAAACCTTATTTAAATCCATTTACAATTAATATAAGCATTGATATGCACATTTCATACATCCAAATGAAATAAAATAAGTCAAAAATATATAACAGCATTAGTTTACATTTTTCATATGCACTCTCGCTAGTGTTAATTCTTATCTATATAAATAAAATTCGTGTTTGTTTGTGCATTCAATATTTTCGACCCATTTCAAGTTTTCTATTCATTTTGGGCCCTTCTAATGCAAAATCCATCTGTCTGTATGTGTGTACACATACTATATCCAAACAGTTTAATTTATTTTCCTGAAACTTTACATACAGTGAATACTTGCATTTATTTAGTGACTGAACTTGGCTACGTTAGTCTGTCTTTCCGTCTTCCCGTTCTATGTCTGATTTTGTGTTTGTATGTTTGAACATGTATCACATCAAATTTATTCAACATATTTTAGTGCTGTATTCTAAATTTGATAAACCATACTATAGTTTAGTGAACACATTATTTGAAATTCCTTTGCTTACATATTTAGCCAAGTTTCATGCTAAAACATCTAGTAACTATACTTAAATCAACCGTAATTTGGTAGTTTTGGAGTAGCTGGAAGGTAAATTGAGCATTGCAATTACTTGGATTGTTTTTCCAGTACTGCTGAAAAAAAAATTTTTTTAACTAATTTTACAGAATTTAAATTATAATATTTTTTATTTTGAGCCTTATCTTCTTTGCGAAATATAAACTAATTCTGAATATCTGGAACAGACAATATTTTGCAACGAAACGGAAACTCCTATTTGTCTGCCAAGTGAAGACATTTCCTGTTTTTTTCGCTCGGTAGTAATTTCAGTTTTAAATTTTGTCTAATTTTTAGTTGAAAGTTGTGGCAACTGTATGAGATTAAGAGATAAAAATAATCATGAATAAACATCTTTAGAACAACATTTCCCACCAATTTTTATTTTGTTTCGTTTCGCTGTTTCTGTTATAAATATTTATTATTTAACAAATTGTAATTCCTTATCATCACACGCAACACCACCGCAAAGTATTTGATTTAAAGCGGCATGTAAGTTAGAATAAAGAAAATTTTAAGTGGAATTTTCCCATTATTGAAAGAATGTTAATGTTAAAAATATCCAAACTACGACTTTTGAAGTATTACAAATTCTTTGGCATAGAGACAGAAGGTCACGGTGGCTTATTTCACGAATGGAAGCTATATTTAAGCAACTTATATAAGGAATGTTTGTTTAAAACAATGATTTTATTTTGAAGAAAAGCTGTCAAATCGATTTACCACTTTTTTAAAAACGGTAATAGGTTACTTTTGCTTTGCCTGTATTGAAGACATTCAATACAGGCAATTCAATTTTAAAACAAGTTCTTTTATTATTGCACATGCACGAAACGGAATTTTAAAGAAAAAAAGCATTTGTGCTTTTATAACAAACTTAGTGATAAATATCTTATCAAATTAACTAGTCATCTTACCCTTAATGATGGAGAAATTTGAAAAATGTCATAAGCCTGGTGCAGTAGAAAGAGAATTCGCAGTAGATTCATCATTTTTACGAATCAAGTTGAGCAATTTTACAGGGAAAGAACTTAAGAAAGGAAATTCCTAATTCTACCTCAAAATCATCTTTTGTAGTGGTTACCTTAGAGTCTGTCCCCTTTCGTCAGTTTGTACTTTTAGCAGGGGTGCGATATATGTGAAATCTATTACATGGATGGATATGCATGTATAAGATCTGTGTCCAAAGTTGTAGAAATTATAAAAATGTCGAAAAGATGCTAAAAATTATTTTATTCACACTTAAATGATTCGGTATTTTCCTATGTAAGGGAATGATTATTCTGGTCACTTTCAATCTATAGTTAACCAATTCAACCCGAGTGAGGTGGGGTATTTTTGCTAGTTTCAAATCAAATGCATGGTAAGGTGTTCACACCTCAGTCATGTTACCTCAATTAGCTTCTAAACATCCACTTCACTTTCATCTTATTCACTGTTTAAATGCAATATATTATAATTTTTTATCTCTAAACCTATTTTGGATTGTCTGAGATTTTTTTTCTGCACCAATTTCTATTTTCCATATTTTTAATTATCTTCTATAATTAGACTGCTAAAGAATTTCATTAGAGTGATTAGAGCTTTTCTGTGCAGTTATGGCAATATTATGTAGATCCTAGCTCCAATTAAGCATTTTTAAACTTTGCAGAAAATTGGCGAATTAATCTCGTAGCAGTTGATTTTATATTGCTTTTATGTTTGCTACCATTCAACAATATACAAATAATGTCAATTTCTATGCCCTGTACATTAGTAAAATATATCTAGAGATTCAGTTCATTAATTAAAAGTTAAAAAGTCATGATTTATATCAGAAGACCATACCTTTCTGCCACTTTCAGTTTCATCTACGAATGGGGTCAAACTGCTAATAATAAAGGGAAGGAAATCGCCAATAATCTAGAAAAAAATGAGTCATTAAATTTTCTATACTATTCAAATTGATATAAAAATTATATAACCAGAACTGCAGTCCCAGCCATTTTATAAAATCACTTGTTTCAGCAAATTCAATTCTATTAAGTAGTTGAATTTTATAACCAGCAGTTTGAAGCTTTGATGAGATACAAAATCAAATACTGCATTCAATGACACCATGAGCATAACTACTAACCTCCAAGAAAAATAATACCGGAGATTTTTACTAAATAAAAAGCAATGCCTAAAATGAAATAATAAAAAATTATAAAAAGCGTCAAATTAGTGTCAATTGTGCTCAAATGGACTTAGTGTAAGAAATTCAAAACATAAAAGTAACCCTGCTCTCTATTATAGTATGGCTTCAAGGAGAAGGCAGTTAAGTCATATGAATTTGGACACGTCTATTATTTAAATAAGGTGACTGGCAGCTGGCAGTTGAGTCACATGATTTTGGACAAGTCTATTAGTTAAATTAGGTGACTGGAGATAAGGTAAGCAAATCCCTTCCACAATTGACATCTGTAGCACAGATTCTGGTTTTCAAGTAAACCATTTGGTACTGAAAACAATAACATTGAAAACAAGTTGGCAGGGGGAAACATCCATGGTGATCACCATTTATGGTTTTTTGTATGGCAGTCTTCCCTTAAAGCACTTATCACACATATTCAGAAATCAACTGACCCAAAGTTGAATAACGGGAGTCGTACTATACTTGGCAGTCGTATATGCTTGGCAGCAGTTCAAACGGCCTAACCGATTTGATGATATTTTGCACAAAATGGAAAAATAAGAGGCCCACTGTTCATACATAACATCGCAAAGTTCTGAACATAATAGAACAGCTAAAGATAAAAGAAATCATTCAAACTAAAACAGTAGGAAATATTTTCTCAAAATTGCAGGGTGTTTATGCATTTTATACATTCAGTTCAAAATAAAGATAAGATTCATAAAAATCTTCTCAGAATCATCAGTTAACTTAAAAGTGCAATAAAGTGTTAAAACTAATTGAAATTTTATTTTTTAAACATTCTAGAATATTTTTTGCAATTTGAATGGAAGCAAAAGCAGAATTCTTATTTCAGTGAAAATATGTTCACATATTCCATCTTTTAAACCCTTCATTCCCATATGACTGTAGCCAGTCCACTTTATCTTCATGTTTGTTGCCACCTTTATAAATAGTTATCTGGGAAATGGTGTTTTACTGCTGATAATAAATATTTTGAAAGATACATGTGAGTTTGGGAGACTTACTAAATATAGATAATCTGGCATTTGCATGATATATTAGTCACTGATTAGATTACAAACAGAAGTTATTTGGCCAGTACCATGGGACAAGGGACAGGCAAATGTGAAAAAAATTTTGTACCATAAAATAATCTGTTTTCCAAATTTTATAAATCTTCGTTGTACTTACAATATAATAAAACTATACAAGTGGGTTCAAAGAAAAGGCAGAAATAAACATATTTATTCAAGTTAAACATTGAGTATTTGGAATTTAAATTTTTAATTTAATGAGGATCTTTCATCAAAACAGCCTGTTATCTACAAGGGTTCTTAATCTAAACCAAAGTTTTCCACACTTTTTGGATTAAAGCCTTTTCAAAGACAATTATGTTTGGTGCCCCCTCTGGGAAACTCTATCTCAACTAATAATAAATTGCAAGTGCATCTGGCTGTGTCCATAATTTTTGAATTTCGCCAAAATATTTATGTAGTCGTGTGTTTAATTTAGAATTTCAAAAAGCTAGTTTGGAAATAAAGCAATTGCATTATTAAATGTAGTTTAATGAGAGAATTCAGGTTTATGCTTTATGCAAATATTGGATGCAGTTTTTACATAACTCTTTTATCAATTTCATTAACTGCATTTTCACAAGCAACGTAACAAATTGAGTAAATACTCATTTTCTTACGACTAGCTTTATACATGTTACTAAGCCTTGAACAATTTTGAACAAAGTTATAAAGATAGGAATTAATTTTTTGCTCACATAAAAACTGGATAACAGGTAAAATAGAATTTCCAGTTCTAGTCTATGAAAAATTAAACTATGTAATACACAAAATTCAATAAATGAGAAAAATTCTTACCTCTTTAAAATGTAACACAGCTTTGGAACACAGTGACTGAAGAATGTCGCAACAATCACTGATACAATGGACATCTTTCAGAGAATGCTTTCTAAACAATGATGAAATTGGAATGGAAATAAGAAATTTGAGAATAACTCCTTAGTTGCATAGACATCAGTAAGTAATTGAAGATCATTTTAAACATATCAACATAGAATAAAACTTCTTAAAATATTGTAGCTTATAAAAAATTAAACTCTTCTTTGAAATTATAAAAAATTTTAATATTTGACGTACATTAAACAAGAAAGTTAGCCAATACAAAATTAACAAAAAATAATTCAAATGTACATTGAACAATAATCAATTTAAATGAAATTTGAATTTTTTGCACACCATAATTTCCAACCCAGTTAAGTACTGTAACAAATTAAATTTAAATGCAATAAGCTGTGCATAAAAGCAATGTAAATTTTCCATAAGTTATATTTGTAAGATATAAGAAATGAGAAATTTGGACAAGAAATCACAATAGAAATTCCCTGTTTAGATATATTTTTAAAATTGGACAGGAAAGAAAAGAAAAACAGTTGACCCAAAATTTTCAAATGATTGAAGAAAAGTTCACAAATGAAATTTAAATTTATTTAATGATATTTGGAAAGAATTTAATGAAAGTTCATAAAGTGTGCGAGTCAATAAAACAGGAGTGTTCTTTGAAACAAATGTCAACTGAATTTGAAAGTTAGTCATTTTTTCTACATTGCTTTTGTATTTTAATTCAATGGTATTTGTATTGTGTGTGCATTATATTTGTAACATTCAATATTGCATTAATAACATATAACTTACCTTTCAGCAGTTAAAAAGTTAATAATACTGTAGATGACTTCTTTAATGACAAAACAACTACAAGTGAGGTCAGGATTCAACTCAGGCTTGATAATTTTAAGAAAGCATTGATACATGAACAGAACACTGCCTCCATCATGAGCTTTCAAGGTTTTAGACAGCATAACACTTAAGGATAGGAAAACTTTTTGAATGCAATCCTAAAAATTCACAAGTGCATTTTAATTAATTAAATTAATAAACTAATGGGAAAATATCAACATCGCCTGATAAGAGCGATTACTTTTTAAATAAGCACTTAAGTTTTCTAAATATAATCAAATCATTTCCATTAACTTTTGTCCATCTTTGTAAAAATCTAGATTTTTCATTTTAAGACTTTAAAATACTTAAACAAATCTGATCAAAATTAATATATTTGCTTCTAAAGCAATTAAATAAAAAGTAGTTTTTGATAATTAATGTGCATTATGAACAATTTAAATTCAAATAAACGTTAGCAACATTTAAAAAGTATATTAGTTTTTATGAATGAAACAAAAAAAGTAATTTGTAAAAGCATTGTAATATTACCGCCTTTTGATTGAGAAAACTAACAAATGATTCCTCATATTTTCTTTGACTAGTTATGTACGAAATTGTAGAGCAGAAATCTTCAAAGGTTATAGAATAAACATCGCAAGTCATGCATTTTTGTCTGTAAAAGGTAATTACATTAATTATAGTACCAATGCTGCTAAATATAGTAAATAATTAAAATTATACACTCACAAAAATGACTATAAAGTTAGGATGAATATTTCATTCAATCAATCAAACAAATGACTGACAAAATATTTTAACTGCATAAAAATTATATAAGAGTATAAAAAATTATTGAAAGTTTTTATTGCATTTTAATTTACAGCAAAACAAATTATGCTTACCTTTTAAATTGGGACACGTTTTTATCAGAAGATTTAAATTTTTAAAGGTTTTCTGTGTCATTTTTATGGTTATTTTTTGCAACACTGGAGTTAGATAAAAATTTCACAAGGAAAATTCAATTGAACAATATAAACATAAAATTTTATAAAGTATATAAATGTAAAACTATAACTTTTTTAAATATAAAACTACCAAAAGATAATACATGAATTGAAATTACATAACACACATTTTCAAAAAGTTATTTAAAAAATGCTTAAAAACTGAATTTATACATAGGTTGGGAGGTAATGGGTTACATTACTAAATTACATCAAATGACATTACATAAAAGTTGGTAGGTATGTAAATATATTTTTAGAATCCTTTTATATATCTTTTCTAATCCAATCTCCATTCAACTTTATAAGTATACAAAATTAGACTAGGTTTTGCAAAAGTTTTTTTCTTATTTATGGAATATACAGCTCCAAGTCAAAATATTTGAATAATCGAAGAAATCAACTTAGAATAAAAGTGTTTTTCATGTATTGCCCATACAACAAATTTTCATAACATGAAACTTAAAGATGTTTAAATCTACAGTTTGCCGAACATTTTAATATAAAAGTTATGAAAAAAATTAATGACAATTGACATTCGAAGAAAACAAAATAAAACAAAATTTTTACCTTGTTCAAAATATTAGAGTATTCCATGATATGTACAAAGAATTGTTCAAAATTTGAGAAAATAATTATCCAGCACTCAGTAGCATCGGTGTTAGCTTTAACAACATGCAATTGATTTGGCATGTTAATTACAAGTGAATCAATCATTTTAGGCCAGATGCCCATACCGATTTTATACAAGATCCATTTTGTTTGTTGGTACAAGTTCTTAAAGTTTCCATTATTTCCCATTAATTCACAATTAGGAAATAATGAAGACTCCAGGCACTTTCCATGCAGGAAAGTATACATTTATCTATTGAAAGTATATATTGATTTAGCACTGGTTGAGTCAGTTCTTAGTAGACTTTGAAGTATGGAAGGAAGTCCTGTTGAAAGAAATAATCATCCTCACATAAATTTTCGGATATTGGTGCTATAAAATGATCAAGAATGTTTTGGTTGGTTGGTTTTGGGGGTTTTATAGCACAAAGGCCATATTTGGCTATGCTGTGCCAGACACAAGACATACAATATCAGTAATAGACACACACAATGCAAGTTTTACTGACACAGAAGATATAAATAGAAAGGGAGAAATGCACCTGACAGGAATTGAACACCTGTGCCCACTCAGAGGTTGCTAGGGCAGTGGGCATACCTACTGACCCACGACAGCCCCAAGAAAGTTTTGATATATTTCAGAATTCATCTTTTTGTATACAACACAGCATCCTAAAGCCTTCTGCAAATCATCAAGTTCATACCATTATGCTGGTTACAAATTTCATGGAACGTTTCAGGCATTCTTTGTCAAAGGCTTCTTGTTTCATTGCCAAATATGAATGCTTTGAATGAATCCTGATACACAAAACGCACTTTCGTCATTGAACAATACCTTCTTTCAGTTTTTCAGGCCCCACAACACCCTCCATTTGCACCATCACACTCTAGTCCGTTTCTGCTTAGTAGTCCAGATCCTCAAATTTTGGATAAATCTTTGTATGTATCATGGAATATTCTAATATTTTGAACCAGGTAAATTTTTATTCTAATTTTATTATTTTCTTTGAATATCAATTATCATTTTAATTTATTACGTTTTCATAACTGTTATGTAAAAATGCTCTGGTAGGTCAGTAGTGTGGTTTTATGGCAACAAGGACCATATTTGGCCCTGCTGCGTCAAACACAAAACAGACATCAAGTAACGGACATGCACACACAAAAATTTTACTGACACAGGAGAGAAAATCAAACCTAGAACAATTTGCAGGTTGCTAGCGCAGTGGGAAAACTCAGAGCCACGACAGCCCCATAAAAATGTTCTGCAAACTCTAGATTTGAACATTAAGTTGCATGATATAAAATTTTTTGTATGGGCAGTAGATAAAAAATCATTTCATTTCTTTGATTATTCTAATATTTTGACTTGGAGCTGTATAATATACCAGTTGACCATTTAAAATCATAAAACTGCAATATATAAATGTATATTTTGCATTTAAAGTTGTAAAAGATATTTTTGAAGAGTAAGAACTTTTAATTAATTATTAATGTGATTAATTTAATTAACAATTAAATAAGTGAGTTAATAGTAAAAATATGTTAAATGCAGTTTTTGCATATATTTTATCATGCCACTGCATCTTATGAAGGAAAATAAAATATGGTAAGCAATAAAAATATTAAGTTGAGGATCTGTACTTACAGATGAAAATTTTTATCATCTCTCAAAATAGAAAGTAGGCAAACAACTATTTCGTCTAATTTTGACATAAATGCTTTTTCCCGAACCTGAAAAATACATATTTAATAAAATCAAATTATGAAACACGGTGAAACGATGCAAATATTCCATCAGAACATAACTATAAAATCTGAACACAAATCTAGTGGTGATACTAAAGATAATCTTAATTATCATAGTATCAAAAAACACTTTTACCAGATTTGATCAATGTGAGATGATATTAATATCAGTTGAAAGATAAAGGTTGTAGTTTTTTAAAAATAAAAACGTTATACAATTTATAAACATGCATGCACCCTGACTACTATCCAATGAAACGGTCTAGTGGTGAAGGGCTGGCTTCTCGATTCTTACTTGTTTGAATCCAGGGTAAAGCATGGATTTGAAGCAAGGAAAAGCATGTGGAAATCCAGGGTAAAGAAATGTTTGTCTGTCTGGAATGATTGTATGATCACTTTATAAAAAACGGGTTGTGCCTAGAATGTGTGGTATGAGAGGTATGTATGTGAGATGTACTGTGAATCTACCTCATGTGGTGCAACAGGGTAATGCAAAGTGGTTCACAAATCCACCCTTGTAGCAATTGAATGAGTAATATTCAATTGTTCAGACATCAGAAACAAAACTTTACTAACATAAATTGAAAATTTTTATAAGAATATTCCAAGCAAAAAGGCAAATTAAAATTGAAATTCATTTCAGAGTGGATGCAATAATACATCATAACTTCTTTGGATTAATGTTCAGCAGAGACATTACAATACAGGTTCTCAGTCTTTTACAACAAATTCAAGTACATTTCAAGAACTTCCATAAAAATTTTAAGGACCCCATTTTGTTCATGACAATTTTTCTCTTATAAGTTACACAAATTTGACATACAAAAATTAGCAAATTAAAATTGAATGCAAAAATATTTTTAAATACATATCATTTGGCTATAAATTCAATAAAATAAAAGTATTATAACAATTAGTAAAAGAACAGATGCAGGATGAAAAATGTATAAATCAAAAAAGTTCAGTTGCAGGCAAATTTTGCTTAACCACTTAAAGCATTTATCCGTGTCTGACACGGGCGAGTTACTGGCAAATTTGCACATGCCCGTGTCTCACACGGGCACTCTTGTATCTCGCGTTATTTTATTTTTAATGCCCGTCTGAGATCCGTTCTAGTAAAAATAGATAGGCTAGATTATAATTAAACTTATTTACCATAGATGGCACCACTATGCAGCTTTTTTCTTGTGTAAACCACGTGGTGCATTTTGATGATTAGCTATAAGTTTGTTAGGAATTCTTTGTTATAAAGCAGTTGTTTGGTGTGGAAAAGGTAAAATATCCATTTTTATTATGTTAAATATCATAAAAGTAAACAGTTAACCATAAATTAATTTTTACTAAGTGTTTTTGTAACTTGTTTAGAAAAAGTTATCTGATAATGAGCGACTCTGACGATTTGGAATATGCCAATTTATAAGAAAGTTTCAGCGATGAAAGTGATGATCTCTTGAGTGATGGAAGTGAATCTGAAGATAATGATGACAAGATTTTGGCTTTTTTTTATGCATTTCAACATCCAGGATTGTCACCGATTACCATGGAAGAATTATATATTTTTTAGCCATAACTATACTACAAGGTATAATTAGAAAACCTGAGGTGAGGATGCATTGGTTAAAAGTTGCAATTTTTCAATCACCTATTTTTTTATTATTATTATTAATATTTTATTATTATTAATCATATATTATTATTAATATTTTGAAATTCAAAATAAACATCAAATCGTTTACACTTTGTTTGTATAATAATTTTTTTATAACTTTTACCCCACCCCCGCTCCCTAGTCACCCCACAACTGAAATTGCAAAAAAATAACTTACACTATACCTATATATTCATTTTCTGTCGAAAAAAAACTCGATCATTTTTTACCAGTTTTTCCGAAAAAAACTTGTGCTTTAAGTGGTTAAAACAAGTCAAAAATTCGAGGACTGAAAAAAAGTTTTGTACTTCTCAAGTACTTCTCTAGGAGACCGAGTTAGAGAAATAAAAAAATTCAAGTACTTTGTAAGGACTTTCAGACTGGGAATGCTGTGTTCAATATAAGTCCCAAAGAATATAAACACACATCGCATATGATTGAATAAAATATTAATAACAGAACATTTTAACAAGCAAATTTCATTCCAAGTATGTTCAAACTGTTCCTTTCACTTAATTTTAAACTTTAAATACATTACTCACATCAACAGGAACAAAGGAATTAAGCATAGAAATGAACTTTTCAGTATCTCTTCGTTGACAAGCTGAAACAAACCCTGGCAATATTTGTGCTTCTATACTAGGTAAGCAAGCATAGATTATTTCAGAATCAGTTAAATGAAGCTTTTGAGCAATTTTGGAAATGGATGGTGCATCTTCCAAGAAAAAGAGAACAGGAATCAAAGTTTTGAAAAAATCCCTGAAAGTAAATAGAATTTAAATGAACAATAAATACCAAACAATGCAATGTCTACATTCATGAATGACCTGATATATAAAATGTGCAATTGATTAGGAAACAGGTTACAAAATATGTATACCATACCTGCCAACCACATCAAGAAAAATATCAGGATTTTTACAACATAACAACCAACACATAACTGTCAAAAATGAAAATTGCCAAAAAGAATTCCAAAGTGCCGAGTTAGGCAACAATTGCAACAAATTGGGGCTTTATGAAAGCAATTTATAACAGTAAATGTAACCTTGTTCTACTAATACTATTAAAATGCTTGATAGCAGTTCGAACTCAGTGAAACCGATTTGGGAGTTCTTAACAAAAAAAGCACCAAAACAAGCAACTGCAACTTATTTTAAGTGTTTAAGAGGTATATTTGTAGTCCTTTCTTGAAAATTAGTGATAATGATGGTTTTAATGACAATCTAGCAACCAGTGATTCCAATGTTTTTCTATCATCGTTACCGGGGCTCGGCATCTAAACTTCGAAATCAACGATACTTAAAAATTTTCTCCCTAAAGAAAAATTCGGAAAATATTTTTTCATCCAGGAGACTGGAAAACCAAATGCTTTTCCAGATGATTTCTGGAAAGGTTGGCAGGTATGATATGCTATCAGCAATAGTCATGAAAAACTAAAAAGGTTTTAGATTTACATACTCGAAAAAAATATCAATTGAATCTGCTTCAAGAATCACAAATGGAAATTCTTCTAGGTCATATTTTGCTTGCATCCACTTGTAAAAAATAAAATCCAGATGTAGCTCAACAAAACTTCGGACAGAGTCATAACCAAGATATGCAGAAACTTGACACAAAACCTAAAATAGAAAAGAATTCTAGAGAGAAAATTCAATTCATTCATTTCAATTAGGAAATGTTGTTTTTGAAAGACATGTTATTCAAGAGCTAGAAGTTTAATTATTCACATTGTTAACTTTCAAATTGTCTTAAACATTTATTTCAATTAAAAGAGTTCTGAGTGTTACCTTAGCTGCCAAAGACTGGTCAATCATTTTAGTTTTCACCACTTTGCAGATGGTGAATAATGCCTCTTTTTCAAGACAAGGAAAGTGTACAATTATACATCTTAGGTAATGGAAGAAAGTACTGACTCTATTAACATAGTCGTCAGGATCAAACTCCACAGAATTCTGTAAAAGTAATGTGTAAGAGTAAACTTTACAAAATTGTACAAACCTTAAAAGAATGGTTTCTAACACCATATATAATCTTAGGAAATCTTAAATTGAAATGATAGATACAATGACTCAATAAATTGCAAAGCAACTAGCAGATAATAAACTAATAAGACAACTCTCTTGTATTTCAAACAATATTGAAAACATTATGTCATGCATAAAACCTTTCCTTTTTATTAAGCTTAAATCCCTTAGTATTAGATATATTTGTACTTATTTCTTCTTTTCCATTTCAACCCTCTCATTTAAATATTACCATCTTGGGAATGATTGTCATTTCTCCTTCGCCGAATATGACCTGATCGTGATATCAAGCCATACCCCAATAATTTTGTCCCTTTTTGATTACACCCTCAACCTCATAGACAAAAGAATTTGCTCTTTTTGGCCATGATCACTGTCATGTGAGGAGCTGAGACGAACTACCTGTTGTAATGGGTGTGACCCAGAATTCCAATGTTATTCAATAAACCAATCTAATCATATTTCACTAATGTACGTGTCAAGAAATCGATGCTATTTGTTTATTGTGAACTGGCAACAAACGGATATAAACGCAGAGCTGCCACAGCCAAAGTACTTGTGAAACAGAAGTATAATTTTTTTAAAAATAGTAGCAAAAAGTCTCCTCTTAAACTCTACTTTGGCAGCAATATTAGTTGCTCAGATGCAAAATGAAGATATTACCAAGCTGAAGATCTTGCCAAGAACTTCAAATTTTAAAAACTAAACCGGGGCCGCGGTGGCCCGGTTGGAAGAGTAACGGACTTGCAACCGAAGGGTTGCGAGTTCGAATCCAGCCAAACACCATCGTGTACAAAGGGGGCTGGTGCACGTTAAATCTGTCGTGGCCTCAAATGTCCTCACGTTGGCGTGGTGTGGAAGTTTGGAGAGTGGGGTGCCAGCTCAGGTGTTGCCTCGTCATCTGACCGTGGTTCAAAATTACGTGGTGTTGTCCTCGGATCTTTCCCTTTGGGAGTGATCCCGGACCGTCACCAATAGCCCATTGTGTTGCTCCAGTGTGACGTTAATTGAAATTCCCCCCTTCCCTCCCCTAAAAACTAAATATTTTTTCATAACATTTTCATGACAATCTAGCAACCACAAATTTTTTCTTTCATGGTTGCCACGGATTGGTACCAAAACTTTGAAATTGTAGTCACTGGAAAATCCTCCCCAAAAAGTCTTAAAAATAGTTTTATCTGCAATTTGGCGGCGACAAAGGAAGGCGACAAAAAGAGGAATTAAATTTTCGTTGACCTTTCACAAATTCTCAAAAGTCACCAAAATTTTCTAAAAGACACGAATATTTTGAAATTAGGAGCTTTTGAGACGATTTTGCTTAAAGATACCTCTAGTTGACAAAGTTGAAAATAGTACCAAAAGTCGCATTTTAGTTGCCTGTGGAAGCCATGTTAACCTATAAAATCAACTGCTATGGGATTTATTCATCAATTTTGTATGTTAATGATGTTATTAATTAACAATCATTATATTATGAGTATATGAAAAAAAGAGTACACATTTATTAATGAAAATTGAATGAATACTTTTTTACATACTGAAGAACATAGGAAGTCAAAGATTTCAGAACAGGCTGAAGTGAAGACAGATTCAAGTACTGAAGTTGATATCACAGCATGGATATTAACAGCAACAAAAAGGCGCACAGAGACAAAGGGACTGCATAAAAATTGATCAAATGCATACACAACTGCACCACTTTCGCTTAAATTATCTCCACTTAGATTCTCTGATCTACCAGTCCAACAAATATATGGTTCCATCTACGAAAGAAATAATCATGATAGAAATGTGAAATGTATCTAAAATAGAATGAATTTGTATAGCAAATATTTAAAATAATTTTTTCGATGCAGCAATGAATTGAATTGAAAAGAATGTGGTTTCTAATAAAATTGACATGAGGGCAAAGTGAATAAAAATAAATTCGGCCTTGAAATGCTATTGCTTGCAGAATATTTAAATGTAAAATCATAGTTTAGCCAGACTTGGGAGTTTGTACATTACCAAAGTAGACAAAATAATAAATAATCAAAAATCAGCTGACATTGGTTGATTTTATTGACCTGAATGTTTAAGCATTAACAATAATTAATTGTACAAGACAAAAAATATTAAAAAGCATGAGATTTGTGTGTGTGTGTGTGTGTGTGTGTGTGTGTGTGTGTGTGTGTGTGTGTGTGTGTGTGTGTGTGTGTGTGTGTGTGTGTGTGTGTGTGTGTGTGTGTGTGTGTGTGTGTGTGTGTGTGTGTGTGTGTGTGTGTGTGTGTGTGTGTGTGTGTGTGTGTGTGTGTGTGTGTGTGTGTGTGTGTGTGTGTGTGTGTGTGTGTGTGTGTGTGTGTGTGTGTGTGTGTGTGTGTGTGTGTGTGTGTGTGTGTGTGTGTGTGTGTGTGTGTGTGTGTGTGTGTGTGTGTGTGTGTGTGTGTGTGTGTGTGTGTGTGTGTGTGTGTGTGTGTGTGTGTGTGTGTGTGTGTGTGTGTGTGTGTGTGTGTGTGTGTGTGTGTGTGTGTGTGTGTGTGTGTGTGTGTGTGTGTGTGTGTGTGTGTGTGTGTGTGTGTGTGTGTGTGTGTGTGTGTGTGTGTGTGTGTGTGTGTGTGTGTGTGTGTGTGTGTGTGTGTGTGTGTGTGTGTGTGTGTGTGTGTGTGTGTGTGTGTGTGTGTGTGTGTGTGTGTGTGTGTGTGTGTGTGTGTGTGTGTGTGTGTGTGTGTGTGAATCTTTTTTTAATTTCAAAAAACATTTCCATAAATTACACACATACATTTTATGCAAAAATTGTTTTCCATATATAATTCAAAAGAGAAGAAAATTATTTATTTAAATTTATGCATCATGATAAGCAAACTTTTTCTCTACTAACATGTTCCCTACTAAATGTTCGATAACAAATATTCGATTACTAGTAATGCAGAAGTCAATAATTAAAAGGCTGGTTTTTGAAATTTTAAGCTTGTGAGAAATTATGATAATACAAAATTTATGAGGAAAATAAGAATATATAAACAATATTTTGATTTACCTTCAGTATACAGAAAATATTATTTGCTATAAGATACGATGACTGAGATGAGCCTTTCCTATTAAGCTCTTTCTTACTATAAGAAAAGAATATCATACAGTATACATAAAATTGTTTCATTCTAATATAATTAAAGGGAAAAAATATTGTAGGTTAAATATCTGTTGAGTATTATTCGTATTCATTGCATTAGAAAATAAAGAAAATGGACAGATCATTCAGTTACTTATTTTGTCAATGTAACTTACTATGAATATAAAATGTCCTGATATTTTGGTGAGAAAAAATAATGTTTTTGAAAGTTGCATCAGTAATTAATTTTACACAACCATTTGTCAATTATATATGTTAATAAATGTTGCAGATCTATTTATCTTTTTGTCATTAACTTTAAGTTTATTATTTTGGAGTTATAAAAAGATCTCCCCATAAGAAAAGTCCATTTTAGTTTAATAGGGAGTAGTTAAAAGTATGATGGAGACTGGATGCTATGCTTGAAGTTAAAACACCAAATTTTATACACAACATAGCACAGTGAAAAAAGAAAAATAAAGGTGACACATAGCAGCCAGAATTCAATTTTAGGGTTAATTTGTATATAAATGTAAAGAAACAATATTGCAAGTGAAAACAATTTTGCAGGCAGACTACCATTTAATGAAATTCAATTTTCATTAATTAAAAAATTTTAATCAAGAATAAATTAAAATAAATATACAATTTTCGTTATTCTTATTACTCAAGATGCAAATGCTTTTTTTTTTTCATGAGAAAATATATTTAATTTTATAAATGTTAGTTTTTAAGGAAGTTTTATGGTTAGTTTCTGAAAATAACTTGCCACATTAAATGAAAAATAACTTGACTTCATGCATAAACAGATTTGTTTATGAGCTTAATAAACAATGTTTTTCCTGCAAAGGATACAACTACTATTGAAGTTACAGAAATTTCATTGTTTAAATTCATTTTTTATATTATACATTCAATTAACAAATTTTAATTTTTTTAATATATATTTTTAATGTTTTGTAAATGTAAGTAGTAGGTATGAATGCCATACATCACACCCATTTAATGTCAAAATAAAGTGATACAGCAGCCATTAAAAAAATCTTTAAAACAAATTGAAAAACTATATACATAACTGATAAGTCTTCATACAACAAATCAATATTTCTCATTTCAGTTTAATAGTAACAATATTTCAGATAAGAGGCACCATCTGCCTCTCAATCTGCCTTTTTTTGATTTGTTACTTTTACTAACCATTTACTGTAATCAGTAAGGGAAGGGCAATTTAATCATTTGTATATCTTTTTAATATCTTAAATGCATATTATAATCACAATAAACACACAAGCAAAATTTACCTGAGAATATGAAGTAAATGGAGCATGTGAGATCTATTTTGCAACATATTTGAAACTTGACTGCTTTGAAAAAGATGAGGCAACAACAAAGGAAACAGCTCTAGTACTGATATGCATAGATTTTGCATTACATTAAACTGGTTGAGAAGAAGTCTGCAAACCAAAATCAAATGCATAAATTCACAAAAAGCATCAGAAAAAAACAGTATATATGAATACTTAAGCCAAAATACTTACTTTATACCACCAATGACACATTCAACATCTCCATCACCCAAATGCTTGTTTAACAATATACATTTTAATGCCATCAGCACCTTTAACATAAGTAAATAATTAGTGAAATTATAAGATCAAAAAATATAACACTTTGAAAAAATTCATAAATTTATTACAGCATTTATGTAAGAATCACAGAAACTTATAAAAATGTACATATGTGGAAACACTAAGTTTAATTATCTTTTAATATTTGCCTTTTTAAAAATCTGTCTCTTTTGAATTTTTAGCTTATACATTTTCTTCACATTTAGTTTTCAAGCTTCCAAATTTAAAAAGATTTTTTTAAAGTTATAACCCTTTCTAATAAATTTATTTAATTAATTAAATTAACTAACAGACCAGCATATAGCATCTGCTACAGCTTTTTAATTGTTCATATCTATTCATGGCAGTGTCATTTACTCATGTTTTATATCTTATTTCTGCTCAGAACACTCATGTTTTCAAGAATGAGCGTAAAATATCTCTTTAAATGAATAGGTTAAATGATATTCACTTACACTTAAAAGTAGCATGTGAAAGAAAAGTAGCATGCACGTTTGAAGGGCATTATTCGAAATATGGATAAGTTAGACAGAAAAACAAGCACAAGTTTCTGTCCAGAAATTTTTTTATTTCTTTACCATGTCCAAACAGTAAAATGAGATTTTTTAAGATTTAAGTGAAAATATGTTGTAACGTTAAAGTGATTCTATTCAGTAATATCATGTAATAAAATAAGTAATTCACATAGCACATATTTTTACTATTTAACAAAAGCGTGGGATAAAATTCCACACTAGTGTAATTTTGTAAAGCTGATATTCAAACATTCATGTACTCTATAACTCCTTTTAAAACTGAAAAGTAGCCCTGCCAATCGTCTGAGTGTGAGATCACTGGTATAAATTGTTAATTTTTAATCTATCAGGTTCAGAAATATAACGTAATGATCAATTTTACATCAAAATGAAAACATAATCTAAAACAAACTAATACTGATACTAAGAAGTTTGTTCCTCAAATAATACAAAACATAATTACCAGATGAACATCATCCATTCCTTTAAAACCTTGAGACTTGGATGTTATCAAAGACACGAGTTTTTTCTTCATAATGTCAGGGAATGAATCAGGTCTGTTGTTGGTCAATGTCTCAGATGTTATAAAACTACAATATTTGCCTAGAGTTTCAAGACAATGGATTTGCTGCTGGAAGTTCACATTTGAACTGCTTGTATCCACCATGCCTACAGTATCTAGAGTTTTTAAATCCAAACTTAATCTTTTTATTGTGTAAAAATCAATTTTTTACGCAATAAAAATAATTTTGTTTCCTAAAATTCAAATTTCTTATTGAACAAAAAGAACCCTTTGAGAGAAAATAGAAAACGAATTAGAAGTATCAGTTGAATGAGATACATTTAAGGTTTGAGTTTTCTTACACATTAATAAAGATAGAATGTTAAACCTACACATTAATTTAGATAAAACATTTTTCTTCAATGCTTTAGGTTTGGTTTGTTGTTCTATATATTCATTTCTTGCTACACAAGGGCATTCATACTCAGACTGGGTCTCAAACCTAAAACTGAGGGTGGATTCAATACTGTAGACAAATAGGATGCATACAGTACACTGAGTTTCTCAGTTCAGTACAATAAGTTTAACACACTGATACTATTCATATATTTTTTTATTATCATTTAAAAAATCTTAGTCGCTTCCTGGAATTACTTGAACATATCAGATTCTATTTCTGTATTGAGTTTTGTTAAGTTTCAGTTTGAAGTAATAAATATATAAGTATAAAAAGTATTTATAAATAAAAACTAATCAAATGATTCACTTAAAGAAATTTGTTTGATGCAAATGATTCACTTAAAGAAATTTGTTTGATGCAACAAATATCAAACATGTTTATCATTTGAAATAGTGGACTACAAAAAATTATTTTAGAAAAAATTAGAATTTTTGATTGTGTGTATAAATGCATAATTGGACAAAATGGAGATGAAAACTTGTTTACCATAACCCTTTAATAACCATCCCAAGAAACCATATTTAGCTTTTTTTTTTAATGCAGTATTTACACTAAATACAGTACTCACCTTTTTCAATTATAAACAGAATAAAAGATGTCCATCAGCTTTAAGAAAATGAACATGCATATTTTACAAGACTTTCATTAAGCAAACGTTTTGAGCAAAACTATGGTATATAGTTCAGTTATAAGAGCCAAATATCTATTCATCAAGAGAAAGATCATTTGTAAATTATTGTTTTCTTTTTTTCCCAAAAAAAATTCAATGCAACAAAAAGGCTTTGTGCAAAATACCATTTATAATGCATTCTCTACTTTTAAAGCTAGAAAATAAAATAGAACAAAAAACTCATATTTCATACTCTCTATTCTAATTGAAGAAAGGATGAATCAGAAGAAAAATCCAGCAAAAATTTATTTTATTCAATCAATTAAGACAATTTTAGGGGTTTCAAATTTTGAAATTACTTAATATACTAATATTTTATATGTAAAACAAATTTATCAAATGCGAACTAAAGATTCTTTAAATCAAAAATAAGAACCTTTGATTTTTAACTAAACTTTAGCTTAGAAACAAAATAAACATCAAAAATATGATATGTCTATGTATACCTTCAATTTCAATTTCAGGTTCAAAACTTTCCATTTCAATATCCATTTCTTCATCATCAAAGGCTGCATAACGGTTCTTTTTATGGGGATGACTTGTACTAGAGTTTTGCTGTGGCAAATTAACAGATGAAGTGGTTGGAATCGCCTAATAAAAATGAGTGCATTATATGAAACAGAACGTTGTATTACAAAAATCTATTATTTTTAAGTCTAACATACTCAAAAATATGCAAACAGAAAATATCACAGAAGCAGAAATAAAAGAAACTTACTACTACATTAACATTTTCAAAGCTAAAGTTTAAAAGAAGCTTTAAAACATCTGTGGGAATAGCATTTGACACAGCAACAATGAAATTTTGTGAAGCGTGATTTTGATCATGCTGTTGACAGTGTTCTTCAAAAACAGTGGCAACATGATTTATAAAATCTCTGAAGAGAGATACTGTTCTATCTTTAGCTTGTTTATCTTCTTTCTTCATTTCCATTTCGAAAGCAGCGTTCAGGGATTGCTAAAACAAAAAATATTAAACTTTTGATTAACAAAGATACACTGAATTAAATTATTTTCAAATATACTTAGAATAAATAATACAGGCACTCCTCATTTGATGACCAAGTTTCATTACCAGGACTAGGTCAAGCGAATTGGTCAATAAGCGAGGAACTTAGTCATTTTTATTTGTTCTGAATAGATTAAAGGTCTAAGGTGTCCATAACTAATTTGTTTCAGGGGCTATCCAGAACTTTGGAGGTGCTGAATAACCATAACAGTAAATTAGTCGCGGGGACAGCAAGACACACCAATTGCCAATACAACATGAAATGAGAATATTATTGCATTTGATTTATTAAGTTCAGCGCAGACCACATTTGCTAATAATAGCAGCCGAAGTGGCAAATATGGATTTGATTATATTGTATACGGGGCCAGTGTAGGCATCAGATTTGCCTATGTGTATGAAAAATGCCTAAGAAAGGGGATTAACGACACTTAGGCAGAGAAAGGGGATTCCTAACACTGGAGAGCTGGTCTCGTATAAGCCTCAGAGCAGTAGTGATAACCAGTTGGCATGGGAAAAACTTTCACAGCTATTGTTATTCCTGCTTTTGCATATGGCAACCTTCTCCTAATGTGCTTCCCATCCTTTAAAATCGACTGATGCAAAGTACACTGCCTTCGTGTTGGAGTCACACTATATCTCAGAATTGGGGTTTGTCACTTTAAAATTGCTGATGATATAAAAATTTGTATACATGTGAGATAGTTGTAGGTTTGAAAATAATTTCATTATTTTCATACTTCCATATTACATAGCGAAGTATTTAATAAGGGGTTAATTAATTTAATAACCGTTTTATTTCAAAAGTATTACAAAAGTATTCTGTGCATTTTTACTTAATTTATAAAGATATATATTAAAAATCAGAAACCAACACTTTTCGGTGCTTGGGCTTCAGTGCCCCGGAATCATCAGCTTCTGGCTATGCCAATAAGTGATGATATTAGTTTCTATGGACTGAGGACAAATTTAATTTGGTAAAAAAAATTCTGTTAAAAATAAGTCAAGGTAGATAAGACAAATTAGAAAAATTCATTGTTAAATTAACATGAGAATAAACACTCAATGTATAAATTTGCTAAAATCTAAATATTTAGCACACTATAAATTATTTATTTAATTATTGACTTCTACTAATTACAGATAATCTAAAATAACAAACATTCACCATAAGCTTAAAATTTTATATTGTTTCTAGTGTATTATGATATAGCCTTCATTTGTGAAGATTACTTTAATAATCAGAAATTGAAATTCTCTATGTACATGAATCAGTTTATGTACTTGATAATAGCTTACCTTTAAATATGAAATAAAAATATTTGAACTGAAATCTTGTTCTTTAAGGGCTCCTTGAAAATAGGATGTTTGAAATACATCAAACATTAAGCATGCATGTTTAATCAATATTGATGGATTACATATCTGCAAAAACCAAAATAACAAAGCTTAAGAAAGCTATTACATAAACTATTGAAATGCTACTAAAATATTTTGAAGAATGTTTAGTTAGACGTTTGAAACACAGTACAGCTTAGTTTAACAATATTTTACTACAATTCAACCCTAAAAGTAAGCTTAAACTGCAAAATTATAACTTTATTATTCTGTCCTTATATAAAACATTAAATAACACTTTAGTACGTTTTATTTTTAGACTTTATTCAATTAGAAAAACTTTAAACACATTTTAAATGTAATAAAAATGAATTAGAGCAGCAAATATTTTTAGATAACTCAGTGTTATAAAATATAACCTTTACTTGGTTGTGAATAACGCATCTAATAAACTGATTTAAAAAATACTTTATATCATATCTGTAACAGAATAAATGTTCTTTTCTTTACAAACTTTGAAAAGCAAAAATACTTGAAAGAACCATCAATATAAAAATTGATTCTCCAATTTTGCAAAGTCAACTCTTTTAACTTATGACAATTCAATGATTTTTTCAGGCTACATGAACCTACATTTTTGAATATTCATAACACCTTTAAATGATGTGATAATATATACATCATAAAAAATATGGATTTTATGAAATTAGAAAGTATTTTCTAAAAGATCAAGTACAAAAATGAAGTAGTGATAAAGTTAAAAAATTGAATTTGCTTTTATCTGCAAAAGTATTCTTATTGATCACAAAAAAATTACAAACATGTTGGCAGATCCTAAGAGGTTGTAAAATCATAAATGTATATCAATTATATGATAAACTATACATCAAGTAAGAAAGAAATAAAATAAAGGCACATTATCAAATAAACTCAGAGTACAAATTAGGAAGTAAATAGATTTGATCCTATACTATTTTTCAGTTGGTCTAGTGAAATTTATTGTTTTATTTTGTTAAATTCAACTTTTACTGTTAATATAAGTATTAGTTCAATAAAGAACTCTGAAGTCTCTAAAGTTTGAAATCAATTCCCTAGATTACTATTTACAAACAAAAATATCCCAATCATTTTACAATTAATTCAATTTTGATTAACTGTTTAGTATTACTTTTGGTAATCATCTTTAGGTGTGGAAGAATATTTATTGGAATTTTATTTACCTGGTTGCCAAAGGTTTGGTCTTCGAATATGCTACTTGAAGCATCAATAAAGAGATTAAGAATTCTCTCCCATAATGTTGGACATAAAACACTTTGATCAACATTCCATGACTTAGTATTTACTCTTTCATCATTCATATGATTCATAGGTAAATGAAATGTAATTTGCAGCATTTCTTCCTCCATATCTGAAATCCATTTGGGTGTATCTGAAAAATCATAAATACTAGGATATATCTTTTAAAAACAAAACAGGTATTGCAGGATATTTAAAATGAGCCCTTGTAAAAGTTTAAAAATATATTAGTGAATTATGCAACTATATGACATGTATTTAAACTAAGTAGACAAGCTTTAATTATAAGAATTTTGATATATCTTGAAAGTAAGTCAAATAACTTCAGAGTAACTTTATTGTACACTGGGTTAAAATTTTTGACTGCTTTGAATTGATTGAACCTTTGATTAATTTGGAACTGAATACTCAAATGAACAAATTCATAAATTAAACCATTTTCCAAACTTAAACACACCAAATAAATTCAGATTTTAACTTTGAAAACACTGAGGCATAATTTTATAGCTTTTATGCTTCATGTCCAAATGCCCAGTATAAGTTCAGAATTAATATATCTAAAAAAATTTGGTACTTTTTGCAATGAAAATAAGATGTAGATAACTTGAAAAATTGATAGGTCCCAATGTTTAATTAAAATTAACAGTTGTAAGACATCTGAAATTGATGGCAAATATATAAAAATACAACATTGTATCTATCCTAAACTATGAACATGATCAGCAAGCTACGTAGGTCTCTGAGAAACAGCATTGTTTCTTTGGGTATAGACATGAAGATGTTTGCCTCATGATTCAAATGGCAGACCTTACATCCAGGAACTGGGAGGTCACAATTTAGGTTGATGGCAAGATAATCAGAGAAATTATCCGTTGGGTGTTTCATTCACAACTATCTGTCTACAATCAGAATTGCTCCCGCCAAAAAGGCTGTGCCTATTTGTAGTCCTATACACACTTTTCCCTATAGGAATCTTGCTGAAATGTATCAATTAGTGAACTTAATGATGAATAGAAATATATTTATGATTTTTACTTGTTTCCGAGAATATCTACTAGAAAACTACCTCTTTCCACAGATAAACATTCGCCAAGAACAAAATAAAATTAAGATATCCTACCCTATACAAAATGAACAAACCCTTTTCCCATAGTGACTGCCACCCTGATTTAGCGACAGTCACTATGGGAAAAGGGTCAATCATACCATCTATATACCATCAGAACTGCTCCTGCCATTACCTAAATTTAGTGGCATTTTTGCCTCTGCCAGGATCTAATAATCAAGATGTAAACATCTTCGGCAATCCATACTATTAGTTATGATGACAGTTGAAAAGAAATAAAAATTACAAATAAAATTCAAAACAGTTCAGACTAACCTGAAGTAATAGTAGTTATGGCATTATTTCTCACTGAAGTATTTTTCAAACAAAGTACTGTGATTATATATGCAAACTCTTCTGTGGCTGATTGGTCACCATCACTTGAAAGTACTTGGAAAGGAGAGCTGTCATCAGACTTTCTTGAAAATAACCACTCAATAATTTGATTTTCGAAAGCAAAAGCATCACCTGAAGTTGAGCTTTTGACACTATTTTCCAGAGAAGTGTTAACAGGAGCAAGAGACTGATACTTCTCTAGAAATTTTCCTAATGTTTGTAAAGACGCTCTAGTTACACGATTACTAGAACCTGAAAAAGGAATGAAATTTGTTATCCAAAAATATTTTATAGCAAATAATTAGTTTCTGGAAAGTGAAAATACCAAATACACATCAAATTATTTAAAATTAAAACAAACTAGGTCTACTGAAAAGTATCTAGACATATAATATGAAACACTCCCTCTCAGAGGTGATTTTAGGTTTGGGGAAAAGCCAGAGATTGTAGGATGCCTTATATGAGCTGTAGGGGAACTGAGTCACCTACATGAGTTGATGTTTTGCCAAAAAAATTGCTGGAGACATGAATGAATAAGGGGCATGTAATCATGATGAATTTGCCAATCACCAATTGCCCACAGCTGTGGGCATTTTCTTTGTAATGCATCTCTGAGCCGGCAAAGAACATTGAGGTATTAATTGTTCAGTCTGGAGGAGAGTACTGTGATCAACACCTTCACAATAAAAGAAGTCAACTTGGTCTTGACGTTGCTGTGACTTTGTCCCACCTTCTTTGGGTGGGAAGAACTAGGCGTCTTCCATTGGGAAAACTTCTTAATCATCTGAATAGTTTCTGTGGATGAATCGCAGAATTGAAGTTTAAAGCAAAATTTTATGCAATTTCACAGCTCTAATTGCTTGATCATTGTGAATGCGACTATCTCACAGAACATATGCTCATTCAAGGACATCTAACATCCAATGCATTAGTCCAATAGGTTCGTGACTTTTCACACATGTGCATCAATGTCCCCTCTCGTTGGCTGCCATATTATATCAATGCAACACAGGCCATTCTAGAAATATTAACAATGGTTGGATACTTACCAAACATTGTATGTAAAAATATTAATTAAGAAAAATTACTAATTTTAAAATACTTAGCTCATGATAATTGCTATCATGTGGTGATTGTTACATCTGCAAGGGTTGCAAGTTTCAAATATAAATTGATTCTTATTCCTATTTACATAGTTAGCCATTTTACATTTTTGAAGAAATCACTTTTTCATTGTTCTACCTTTTGAGCAATGGTGTAGTATTAAGTAATTTTCTTAGTTACTACATTACTCATAAAAAGTAAAGTCAATTTAAAATCCAATATCTTGAATCCGTCTTGAGCACATACAATTGCTGCATGAAAATAATCCCTTGCTCTTTTACACATTGCTTCAAATCTACTAATAATTCTGCTGGGAAAAACACTTTTGACTGAAGTTCACACTGAAAGAATAACTTAACTTACTATAACAATTTGAAATCAAAAAAGGGGTTGAAAATTTGTTTTTGAATAATTTATTAAATCTTTAAATTTACTTGCTTAGATGGTGCAACAAAGTATTTTTAAGAGTCAGTCAACTAAAACCAGCAACATGATTCATCACTCACTTTTGTCTATAGGTTTTACAAAAAAGCACAAAATCTTATTTACTTTATATATTACCTCTTTAAATTAAGTGTTGATAAAATCTATAAAAAAATATAGAATAAGAAATAACTTGCAAGATAATTTTTCTCATGAAAATAATATATAGTAAACTTAAATAAAAGTTTACAAGAAACACATTTTTTTTATTGTAAGTGATGACTATTTCACTAAAACAGCAATCATACAAATACAATAAAAAGTTAGAACAAAAGAACATATCATTATAAACTACACTCATATGCAAAAGTTAAGCATAATTGCTGTTTATGTGAATATTTCAGAAAATCTACATCAGAATGGAAGGAAACACGGTATGTGCGTGTAATAGGGTTATAGAAGAAAACAGTGCAAAACAAGGATAATAATGACTTTTATTATCCAAAAAGGATTGAAAGCAAAAGGTTCACAATACGAGTGTCAACTAGTGAAACAGAATGATTAAAACAATGTGATGCTGAAGTTTAATATGGTGTGTGGGAACCTCTGGTAGCCACACATGCTGCACAACAATTTCCCATACTTTCGATGAGGGTATGGATGAGTTGCGTGCTCAAAGAGTTCCAAGCCTCGCGGAGAGCAGTTTTCAATTCCGGAACGGAGCTTGGTGGGCAGCGAAGGGCTGCAATATGTCTTCCGAGCATATCCCACACATGCTCTATAGGATCTGATTAGGAGAGTTGGCAGGCCACTGCATGCGGTGGATATCTACACTTTGAAGGAAGGCGTCAACCAGGGCTGTACGGTGAAGAGACGCGTTATCATCCATGAATATGAAACCAGGACCAACAGCATCTCGATACAGGCAAACGGTAGGCTCAAGGACTTCGTCTCTGTATCTTTGACTGGTAACAGACCCTGTGTCAAAGATGTAGAGGTCTGTGTGGCCACATTTTCTCCAGATCGTGGGACGATGAGAATCAGTTTGCAGACTAAATCTGGACTCATCACTGAACATGACATTGCCCCACTGCCGATGTTCCAAACTCCACTGTCAACGTGCGCATTTCTGTGCAGACGTCAGGAGATACAAACTGCTGGTTGTCTGGCATAAAGACCAATGTGTCTGAGTCTCCTGTAAACAGTTTGTCTCGAAACTATGACTCCTGTGGTGGTTATCAGGGCTGAACCCAGTTGTCTGGCAGAAAGGCTCCTCTGACATCGTGCAGTTATCGCCATATATCGGTGTTGGTGAGCTGTTGTTACACTTGGCTGACCAGGTAACATCTCCAGTGGTTTGAAACCTCTGCCAGTCTGGAGATCACACACTGAGGCACATTCAGAATTCGAGATGCTTCGGTTTGGGATCAACGGGATTCCAGCATTCCAATAATTTGTCCTTTCACAAACATGTCCAGTTGGCATCTTTGTGACATCTTTAGTCTTTATTGATTGTTAGCAATGCTCTGTACCACAGCAATTGCGAAATTTCTGTCTAAGCTGGCCATACCGCTCGAGGCCGTTTTAGACTCATTCCGACATGCGTCGGTGCCTTGCACATGTCAATGTCGACTGAACTGTTTTGCATATGCAATGTTTAACCTTCGTCTCACGATTCTCCACAAGTGATTTTGAATCATTGTATATCCAGATTTACTCCGATTTTTTCACATTTTACGAATTATGCTTAACTTTTGAACAGGAGTGTAAGCTGTAAATGAATAACAATTCTGTGCTTTCTCTTACTCTTCTAAAAGTTATAGATAAATAAACATTTTTAAAACACTGAAAATTAACAACTTTTAGATTAGGATAAACAACTTGGTAAAACATTTTCAATTTTGCACTGTTAAATATTTATTAATAAGAAATAAATATTGTAGTTTCAAACCTGGTGTATATAAATGGTAGAAGTCTGCTTTAGGCATAATGAGCTTATTTGATAGTAATGTTATAAGCAATCTATGGCCAGCATCTTGGCACTGATGCATAAGAGCAACAGACCTGTAACATTAGCATCATCAATGAATTTTAAATGAAACATTTCTTCAAATATAACTTCCAAATTCATAAAACAATAAAATAACAGTTCAACAATTGACATTACAAAACATCTTGGATTTTTGTTCAATATAAATAGAATAAACAAAGCTAAATTCTGGAAAAATATAACCAACTTTCCATTTATAATTCTAACTCACATATACTTTTAAAGATAAATTAATTGTAATAGTAATATTATTATACATGCTGTATAATTAACAATTCACAGAAGCTATCAACAAAGTGTTTGTTCTAATTTTTACTATGCAATAACTTAAAAATTATAAGAAATTATAATAATTATAAGAATAAATTATAAGAAATTCACATATATGCAAAAAATTTTGAAGAGAAATATACAACTCACTTCACAGCCAAATCCCACAATCTTTGCCAATTAAAATGGGGTTCAGAAAAATCAGTAATTTTTCTAGTCCCGAAGGCTTGAACAAAAGATTGAAAACAACTCAACAGCCAATTTTTTGTTTCAAATCTAAAATGAGGAAATATTAAAAAATAAACAATAGTATAATTTATTTATAAAAACAGAATTAATATTTAAATAAAATATAATTTTTATATATTCTAACATCTTCCACATCTCTAATTAAAATCAGTGAAAACCAGGGAGGCCCCATGCAGTTAAAATCAATAAAAACATCTAGAATTTATAATTTCTCTAGAACACCTTGTTTATCTCACCATAATTGTAATTAAAAATGGCATTTGAAAGAAACTAGACATTAAAAAAATTATACGAAAGCAATTAAGTACAAAAGCAACACTAAATTCAGTTTATGTACTGTACTTATGTTAGGTACTTGTTTTAAAAATAATTTCTTATTTTTATAATTTATTGCCTTGATGGAATACAGAGCACAAAGCTGTATTCTCCTCATAAAAGTTTAAAAAAATTAATTTATTGCAATATTAAGCTACAAGACAGTTATGGTGAACACATAATCACAGGGTTCCCAGTCTTCAAACAAAAGAAAATGTTAAACATTAAAAGGTCCTTTCTTTTTAAAGAAAATTTTTCATGTTTTAAAGCCTACATTTAATATAGATCCCAATAGTATAAATAACCCATGAGTGATGGGTGAATAAACTATGCTTGGTGCTATGTTTCGGTCTCATGGACAGTTTTAAAACATTAATTTTTAGCTAATCTTGCCATCAATTCTTGGTGACATTGGATGAGTTTCATTTACCTTGTTTTTTTTAATGCAGGTGAGGAAATGTAAGCAAACATTAAGGTTTTTAAGGGACCTTAAAAACTAAAATGAAAAATCAGGTCTTAAGGCTGTTGGAACTCTGGATCAAGACTAAAATTCAAAGAAAAATATATAAGTTATAAAAGAGATCTTACTGATTACAAGACAGATTAATGTCAATTAATGTGTCTAGCAAATGTTCAGCTTCTGCAATGGAAATATTTTCAGGGTACTTAAGTATGAAAGCAGATATCACTTGTAGCCTACAAGAAAGTAACAAAATTTTAAATGAAAACACCAAATAAACATATTACTCGCTCTTCACTGAATAATTGAACAACGCTTTTTAACTTAAAAACTCTATGCATGTTAATATCTACATGTAATTTTGTGACAAATAAGATGTTTACCAGCTATACAAATGCTACCAACCTTAAGAAATTGTAAACAAATCACTTGGAAGAATGTTGATTACTTATAATTGCAAAAGTGCTTCTTGATTACAAAGACAAATATGACCAATAATGAATGTTTCAGTCAAAAACGACTATGCTAATAAAAATTAAAAGTAATATACAATTATTAAAAATAAATTTAAATGATATTATAAGACTTATTAAAACACTTTTTATAAGACTTATGAAAATAATGTCATTACTATTAATGTTAATGCACTTCCAGTTCTTTGATTGCTTTCATGAAGCTGCCATTTTATAGAAGTACTTTTCATTTCAAAATTAAATTATTCATGATTCAATTATGTTGATTTTGTTATTTAAATTCTAAAGTATTAAAAACATGGTAAAAATTAAATTTCACAAAAGCACAGTAAAATACTGGAATTCTTAATTTAATGCTAAATTTCTCCATAAAAATTTGACATCTACAGTAAGTATTTGAAGCAAAAATTTGTGAAATGTTTTTGACTGTTCATGCAAAAAATAGAACAGCTTTTATAAATGATGAATTTTCATGTTAGTTAAGAATCAAGTTTGGATTCTCAATACTAAGAAATAAATTATCATGTAATTTGAATTAGCCTGAAAACATGCACTTCTGAAATTGCACACAATAAACGATACAAATAGTTTTTTGAAAAGAAGAAAAATGCAGAAATTACCAAGGAACGATTTTTGGCGAAGACAAATAATCAGTGAAAGTTCTAAAACAAACTTCAATTCGACGTTTCTTTGATGGTAAACTTCCATCAAAAGTAGATGTTAACTGTGTAACATCCAAAACTCCAACTGAATCGACTAGGACTTGAGCAAACACTTCAACTGCCACAGACACAAAAATAGGCTTAAGAACAGTTTCTTTGCTGTAAATGAAACAAAGTATGTAGCTATAAGTTAGAATGCGAATAGATTTACAACTCAATGAGCTTTACCTGAATCACTCTTAGTATTGAATAAAAATAGTTTGAAATATTCATACTTAACACAGATCATATGAAAATCTTAAGTTTTAATTTGTAAACAAGAGGACCTTGAACTGATCAACATAAATTGGTTGATTACATTATAATTTAAATTAAATTGATTTAAAGTATGTCATAATTATATGCCTCTATGCACATTTTTTGCATAATTGAACTGAGTTAAGTTAATTAACTTTAACCAACACCCTAGTACAAACTTTTTTGGCTCGACACCCCTTTTCAAAAGCAATTTTCTTCAGTGTCCTCCTTTGGGAAACTATTTTAACTAATAATAAATTGCAAGTGCAGCTATATCTATAGTGTTTGAATTTCACCAATATATTTATGTAGCTGTGGGTGAATTTAAGAATTTCAAAAAGCTAGTTTAGAAATATTGGGTGCAAATGAAATGTCCGGAAAATGACCATCACACTTCAATGGCGATAACTGAAAAATACAGTACTTGACCTACTCGAAATAATCTCCCTCTGAATTGACACACTGTTGCCACTTGTCTAACAAGGCCATGATCCTGGAATGAAAAGTCTTGTGGCTGGGATGCAAAGTCATCAACTGCGCAGTGAACCTCCGTACCTTGGGTGAACCGTTTGCCAGACAGAAAACAATCCAGGTGACGAAACAGATGAAAATCTGTAGGTGACAATTAGAGGACTAGGAGGGTGAGGCATAGCTTCATAGCCCAACTCATGTAGTGTCAGCATCATTCGTTGTGTGACATGAGGACAGGCGTTATCTTGCAAGAGAACACCATGCCTGCTTATCAAAGCCGGTTGTTTCACCATCAATTTCCGGTGCATCTGTCATAATTCATCACAATATCGTTCTGAAGTGATGGTTTGGCCACTTGTCAGGAAACTGCGATGTATTATCCCAGCTGTAGACCACCATACAAGAAGCATAACCTTCCTGGGATGTACAGGTGGCTTGCAATGGTGTCCAAGAGGCTTGCTCAACCATCGTGCAGATCGTTTCCGATTGTCATAAAGGACCCATTTCTCGTTGCAGGTAACAATTCGCTGCAGTAGAGGTTCTCTTTCATTCCTGGAAAGGAGCGATGCAGACTTCAAACGTCTCATCTTGTCAATTGTCAATTCATTAGGAACCCAATAATCCATCTTTTTGACCTTACCCAATGCAGCCAGACGGCGAACAATTGTAGTGTGGTGGACACCTAGCTCGACTGCTATCTCACTATCATGTATTCTGGTACTGGAGACTAGAGGGCAGATGTGAGGATAATATTTATCTGCAATACGATATATGCTCCAGTCTTTAATGCATTAAAAAAATAGAATATAAAAGCAAACAGATCCGAGTGCATCCAGAAGAAACAAAATACGCTTTGTTTTAGAAAAGCTTTTAACAGTTTTATGGTACATGCACACACATAAAATTCATGCTAATTCATTAAAATAATCCTGAAGAGTTGGAATTTACCTAGACGAATATTTATTTTTTTCACACAATTCTATTATTTCCATAACAATAATTTTATAGAGATTCAAGAGAAGATTTTTCCACGAAGACCAATCATGGGCTTGAGCTCCTCTTTCTTCATCCACTGCACCCTTTGGGTGATGAATAGCAAGTTGAAGGCTGATGAATTCCAGCATCAACTCCTACAAAGATAGAATTCAATCCCATGTAAATTTGACTATCACTCTAAATTAAGTGAACAGAGATGTCACCTGATTAAATGTTTCGGGAATTGAAAATGTGATTTTCATGAATGTTTAAAGAATAATGTATTTTGCTAAATGTTTCAATGTTATAATAACCATTTTTATTAACATGACATCTTAATCAGTATTAAGGATGGATAGAAACAGTGTGAGCAGTAGTTATATTTTCATGCTTTATTGGCTGAATTGATCGTGTTTTAGGGAACTATTCAAACATAATTCAACCTTTTTCCATAAAATTTCAATGTACCATTGGAAACATTTTGTAAGGCAAGTAGAATTGTCCTGGCAGAGTTCCCCATTATTTATTTTTAAATAAAAAACAATGTTTACTGCAATTACACATTTCTATTTTAGCTGTTGCAAACAGTCACATTCTTTCTTAATACTGTTTTCGAACATATTTAGTGATATGGAAACAGTGAAAAATTGCACAAATTGTTTCGACTCAAAAAATCAATCATCCAAAAGGATAGAAAAGAAATTTAAAATTGTTCAAATTTAAAAGTTTAAAAAAAATTGGCAATTATAGTGAAGTATAGTAACTGAAAACAGTCATTTGTGTAAATGATGCAAAAAGATTTCAAATCAATCTGGTGAGAATTTTGTGTAATAATCTCACTATTTTCCATTCCCCATAATGCTGTAATGAAAGATGAAAAACCCAGAATAGTTGACATCTCTGAGTAAATAATTTTCTACTACATGCTATTGTGCGAGTTAAAACTTGAATATATAAAATTAATAATTATCGAATCAAATTTGATTTAAATTATAAAATAATAATAAAGTGAACTCACAGAACATAATTCAGAAGGTCGTGTTTTCCACAACTGTAGCAATGGCAGCATTATTGACTCTCCAAGCTTGCAAAGGCGACGACGATAATCTACTCCTAAAGTTTTACAAACATGGAGCAAACATTTCAGGAGATTTTCATGATGATTACTCACTTTTTCAGACCTATGAGCAAGATTTTTATTTATATTAAGATACTATTTAATCTTAAATTGCAATACTTATTTAATTAAAAACTGAATAATGGATATATTTTAAACAAGTGTCTAGCACAAAATTGTTAATTAAATATGTAGTACTTTTAAAATAAAAAACTAATTATTTTATTTCAAAAGTAACAGACCCATGTGTAGATATTCTGTACTAAACTTTCTTAATTATATCCATTGATGACAAAATGTTGTCGCCTACATTTCATATCTTATTTCAATCCATTTATAATGAATATAGCATCCATATTCAAATAAATGGATTTCAGATCTTTGAATGAAATGAAATTATGCAAAAATATATAACAGAATTTCGTTTACTTTTACTGGAGTTAATTTTTATTTCTAATAAAATGCATGGCAAAAAAAGTACACCTCAATCACCTATTATAACTCCAATTTCATCCCAATCCCATGTTCATGGGCAATTTGGCATTGTTTGATGCTAAACCTATTTTCGCTCGGCTTTGTATCAAAATTATTTATAGAGCCATTGTATTATTAAAAGAAATTAAAGGGAATAGACATTTTTAATATTTTTCTATAAAAGAAGTAATTGTTTTAGTGACTACAATAGAAATAAAACTTATGTATGTAATGCTGGATGATTCAACTGATTATAATTAAAAATAATTTTTATGCTTTACATAAACATTTTTTCAAATTGCTTTTCAATAATAATTGGTTTCTATCTGCTACAAAGTTGTATATCATAAGTTGTTCAGCAACACTCCTTACAGGTAAAATTGAAATTTTACAGTATATAGATAATAAAAAAATTTTAAAAAGTTAGCTATGTGTGTATTTGGGGTCTTTATATTATGAGGAAAGTAACTTTCTTGGATACATAACATCTGCAAAACACTGTCACAACTCAAAAGGTGCAAACTTTCAAAACAGGAAAATGAAATTCTATTCTTCCACATAAATATTCCTTCATGAATGTCTCTTGTGAGCGTAATTAAAGATATGCAACTTTAAATTGTGATATTATTTTTCTAGGTGTGTGATATTCTGGGAATAGGTGGAATAACAGATCCACCTATTCTATATATCTCTTAATTTCTATGTCACAATTTTGAAATCATTCATACATGCATATAGGATTTTGCTGAACCACTGACGATATTATTTAACATAAAAAAGTACGCTATAATGTTCATGTTTTTATATGTTAACTACATATATAAATAAAATTTATATACAACTTACTTTAAAACATCAAACATATGTGTGAAGAAATCGAGGATTTTAAAAGCATCCAATGTCCCCATGTCTGATCTGACTGTAAGCAAATGCAGGAAAACTTGTGTCATAATACCTCTATCCCAACCAGGAGGAGGGTTTTTAATAATCTTGCAATAAAACCAGATAGCATCTAGGTAGTAAAGAAACAATTAACTATATGAAAAATTTTGTACCTACAAATAAAAATTTTACTGAAAGATAAAAATAGATGAAGGAAAACATTTTACTGGTCCCATTTTTCATAACGTATACAGAAATACACAACAAAATACAAATTAATTTTAACAAATTTTTAAAAAAATATGCTGTTTATTTTTTTATTAAAAATCATATCTGTATATTTAACATAACCAAAAAAAAAGCATATAAATATCATGGAAAAACTAAATCTGCAAAGTTACTAAAATGTAAGATTTAGAACCTAATGAGATTCAAAAAGTGATTAAGCAAATTAATCAAAATATTTCATAATAGTTTTCATAACAATGGCAAATCTGGAAATAAAGCAAATTTTACTTGGAAGGATATTGAGTAAAGATAAAATTGGATATTTAAAAAAATCTATTAAATTGTTTTTCTGACTGCAAGTCTTACTGTTAATTATTGCTGTTAAAAGCATTAACTACTGAACTTTTATTTTATTAATATTCTTGTCAATCTTTTATTGAAAAATTTATGTTGCATTTTAAATATATTAAAACATTGCAGTTAACAGCAGAATTAAACAACTCCCCTTTTAGAATATATTTCTAAAATAACAAAGCCTTAATTCCAGAAGAAATGCATTTTTTTCTTGTACTCACATTTAAGCATAAATAGTTTAAAACAATATCATAAGCAAACTTACCATCTAAATCTTTTTCAGGTATATTTAAACACATAAAAGAATCAGATAAAATATATTTTGATAACATAAGCGAATATTCTGAGCCAAAAGCATTTCTGGTGTATGAATCATGAAGAACAGCTAAAACATGGTTCATTACTAATTTAGCCATATCATATTGCTGATCTGAAAAAAATGGAAAATTGCATTACATCAGAACAAAAGAGAATCATAAATTAATAAAGAGCAATTAGAAATCTCCATGGGAATATTATGATGAATTATGAACAATTCATTCTGAGCAACGGAGGGTAATTCAGCTAGTTACATATATTTTAAAGTCAATATATCTATCGGATTACCATATTTTAGAGTTTCCGTAATAATTTCCTTATTTGCTATAATGAAAGTTAAAAATCCCAAATAATTACATTGGGGATTTGGTTTGTTACATTCAAGTCATTTTTGCTGCATTGGGGCTAATTAGACCAGGACCTACATAATAATTACACAAAATCAAAAATGGTTGGCATCTCTGCACTCTCAAGTTATCTTTAAACAATTAATTTATAAATTTATGAGGGTAAAACTTACACTCATGTTATGGTGATAGAGTTTTGTTACATTTATGAAGGTTTAATCTAGTTTTTCCAAAACTTGAGTTCTCAAGCAGGAACCAAAAACTAAAATCTGATTAGAAAAGTATTGATATTTTGAAGAATTTACAAACATCTTGTTACATGAATACAATATCAAATAAAAACAAGGCTTGAAAATATCATCAAAAGTTAAAAATTACTGAATTGGAGCTGAAAGTAGAAATATATACAAAAGAAATTTTAAATTTTCATTGGTTTGATGGCACAACTATTTTTCTATATCAATAAAACAAGAGTGAAAATTCTAAAACTTACTGCAGTGTAGAGCTTTCATGTAACATCGAAATAAATCAAAGCATTTTCTTTTTTCCTTGACAATATTTGTTTTAACCAATGTAGATAAATTTTGAGAGCTTTCTCGTTCTCTAAATTTTTGACATTCCTAAAAAAGAAAGCACTTCTGATTACAAATGTACAACTAACTCTAATAAAATTAGAAACTGCACCTATTTTAGAGAAACACAAAATACTTTACTACTCTAAGCAATTTCATAGTTGAAGTGTATAGTCAATGAAAAAAATTTCAATTTCATTAAGTCTTCACGAACTTTTGGCAGTTTTTCACATGCAATTATGACATTTGAGTTTATAACTATTTACAACTATAAAACAAGAAAATGTTAGCACTATGCAAAGGCACAGAAACTCATAGGCTATCTATCCAACAATGTTTATCACAAAACCCTAAACCACACATCAAATATGAGGTTTGGCCAGTAATCTTTTTTACTTCTAGAGCAAGGGTATGAAACATCTCAGTTTTCAATACAGGTGTTGTGAATGAGAAGTTAAATTTGTCACCCAAGGTTTCCATTCCTCAAGTTTTAAAATCATAAATTTTTTAGCTGACTTATAAATAGTGCGCCCCTGATTTTTAATAACAATTGCCCTTGGACAAGTATCATTGACCTTGGTTTTTTAATACAGGTGAGAAAAAAAACATTCAGAGAACTCTTGTAAAAATTCAAATGAAAAATCAGACCTCATTAAGGCCCGTGGGAACAGTCACATCATGCAAAAGCTGATCAAGAACACAGAACAGACAAAAACACACTTTCAAATGCGTTATTATTAAGGTGGGTTAGTGGTTGGGCATTAAAAAGAGAAATGAAAGTGAGATTTTGATGGTTTTGCATCTCTTTTTGGCAAGGCTGAAAAGTTATTCAGGTGAATAGAAATGTGTTTCACAGAAACTAAGCTGACTTAAATGCCTTTGTTTGGATAGTTTCATATATTTTTGGCGATTTTTAAGCAAAATGGTATATTTTCAATTTTTCGGTCATTTTAAGACTAGTCATCATTTGGACATATTGGTGTTTTAAGAAAAATGGTGAATTTTCATAAACCATCATTTTCACCTCTGACAGAGAAAAACTTTTTGTTATGATAAACACACAGAACCTAGAAAACAGACTGCATATACAGTAGAAAAACTTTTCTTGCTTCCCAAGGCATCCATAGACCTCAAGCCCTTGTACCTACTCCCACCTACATGGACCTTCTGGTAGCTTAGCACTAGGGCTTTTGGCATTTCAGATTATAAGTTGATTAGTATTTATTTCCCTACCAAAGTTTAGAAATGTTGACAATTTATTATTATAGTTGGGATAATTTCTAATTACTCATTTTGTTTCTTCCAAAGCCTAATTCTGGATAAAATAACTCTCAAGGGCTATAAATACATCACCCAAAATCCCCAAATTCATTCATTATTGATACCAATTAGAATAATTAAAGGATTTTATGCATTATTTAGTTAAGTGTGTTAACTAAAGATTGTGCTAATATTATGTGTAATTTTAATATCTATAACGTAATATGATTTAGCTGAGCACAACTATCTTTCACCCCTTGAAGTGTAAGATGCTGCTGTTGAGTTTTGTGTTATTCCCATATTAAGCTTTTTTGTCTTTTTAAATATTTTGCATTTCATGAGAAACAACACTATTTCAATTCAGATATTTATCAGAATGTTTTAATTTATGTTCTCTGTTGTTTTTTAAATTTTAACACTCACAGTTGAAAAAGTAGGCCAGTAGTTCTGAAGATGCTACAGTCTAATCTTGTACCATCTGCCAAGTATAAACATTATGCCTAGCATAATTGCTCAAAAAACAAAACCCAAATTGAAAGTAAATTAACTAAAATTTATACCTGTTCAATATATTCTTTAATTTTACTGAAAACAATTTTCCATGTAATACAGACACTTCCTCCTTGATATAAACCACTTCTTTTTCTAAGGGAGCTTCTGTTGAGGTAGTTAAGGTAAGAATCCTGGGTCAAAAATGATTTTAAATCATTGGCTTGTTTCTGTAAAAAGGGTAAAATAAACATTTGAAAATGGTTGAGATCTATAGTTAAAAAATTAAGTTAAATTTCAGTACAATTGACAATCGAGAGAAAATGCAATATCATGTGGGATGAATGCAGTGTTTATAATTACTAAAATATTCAATAATAAAAATATTATGTAAGATATTAAGTTATAATAAAAGAATCACTTAAGTTTTTAAGATTTGTGCCACAACTTTCCAAGATCAGCGCAGAAACATTTTGTTTCAGGAATGTAATAACAAACAGTTGCAATATTTAAGTTTGATTGCTTATATCCAAATCTGATAAGCCAGAAATTCAGAAATTGCTATTCATAGCCCCCTAACACATTCCTGACTTTATCTTATAATTTCATGTATACTGAAATGTTTAACATAAAAAATTAAAATTTAATTAGATATATTCCACCACTGAATAATATTTCCAAACACACTAACATACTGAATCGTCTTTAATATAATTAGTACAAGGACATAAAAGGTCACACTGGGCCAGTACAACAGATTAATATATTACACAATTATTAATACCAATTATTGAAACCTAAGAAACAGATGAAAAATTACCAACATTCAAGGAAATGCAACAGGCATTGTAAAAATAAAGCCTAGAGATATGAAACTACATTACTAGGGCTAGGTGATTTATCTTAATGGCAAGACTAAAACCTTATTTGGGTAAATAGAAATGTTTCATAAAAACTATATTGATTGACTGACTTAGTTTCATGATTTTTACACAAGATGGCACTTTTACATGTTATTCCGACATGTTAAGCCATTTTTTAATTATTTTTTAGTAATTAGTTTGCAAATATTGGTTTTTCCAAGAAAGGGGCATTTGGAGACGAATTTCAATAAAACCCATTTTTTACCTGTCAGGAAAAACTCTTCATTTGGTGAAATTATAGGTTGGTTTGGTTTGTCACACAAGTCATTTTTTGCTACACGAGGTGAAATTTCATGAGACTGGACAAAGTAACATAGCGTATTTAAAGTTACCCCTCTAGTTTCAGTTGAAGTGAAAAAGAGCTTTTCAATGCAAAACTTTGTTGGCAGACAAAAGAAAATCACTCTTGAAAATCTACACACACATTTTGTTCTGCTTTGCAATTCTAGACTAACAAAGTAAAAACATTAATCACTGTTTGTCATGGTAAAATAAAAATATTTAATGAAATAATTCAATTCAAACTTTGAATTCAACACATCAACTATCAAAAAAATGTGATACATTTTTTGTTTAATAAGGCTTTTTTTATTAAGATAGACATTCAGTTTGGATAAATTAAAAAGTTCATTTATATTGTTAACAGTATTTTCTATTGTATTCAGGATGCTAAGATTCTTTTGTTGCTTTCCTTAAATAATAATAATTTTTTCAAACATACTTTTGTCATTTTTACGGTACATTTTGCAGTTTTTGAAGTCATAAATGTATTTTTATTGGGCATTTTCTACGAATTTTAGGCCATCAAAATCCTAGTCCAAAACATTACTTAAAAGTATGAGCCTATGCTGAGATTTCTCGAGAAAGTACAGATTGGCAAGTCCTGAATTCGGTACAGCACATTGTTCACTGAAACACGGGTATATGCACATTAAATCAATCACGTTGTGCCCAACACATAAGGAAAGATATTATCTGATCTACTTAAAGACAGATCCCTTTCTGTACACTATTCAATAAATTATATAACATGTTACTAGTTTTAATATTGCTCAATCTTCTCAAATTGAAATACCATGAAGTTTAAAATATATCATAGAGAACCATTAAGATAAAATGGAAAATCACTGTATTATTATTACAAAAGATAAAGCAAGCTTCTGGCTATGTTTTGGGCCAACAATGAGTTGCCAAACAGCAAATGGGAAATTAAAAGAGAAAGCTATATTATGCAAATCAGCATTAAAAATGCAACTTAAAATAAAATCTATTAAATATTACATGATAAAAGAAATCTTAAGAAAAAATTATGATATTTATATTGATGAAATGAGAGTTAATTAAATATCTTACCTTTCGTTCAGTAACTTTCCCTTTTACAAGTTGAAGCAGACATTCTCTTAATTTTTCTCCAAGATCAAAGTCACTCATTCTGCTTGAAAGTCTTTTAACAGTCTATTTAAACATCTACATCGTTTTGAGCTATTCTAGTGAAGGTAACAAACATACAAAATTAAAATAATAAATTATGTAAGTAATTTTACAGATATAAATAGATATTGATTAAAAATATAACAATTTTTAAGACAAAATTCTTCATTTCAAGAAGGTTCTATTTCCTCAGATGGGTTTTTAATTTGAAACTTAAACAAGCAAACAAATAATTGCAGCACATAATTTTAAGCATCTGAACAAATATATTTTTAAGTTACTTGGGGTTTTTTGTAATAGATTTTTCTGAAATAAGATATAAGGTTCAGAGCTATACAATCTATTGGTTTTAAACAATATTAAAAGTAATATCTATATCAGGATATGCTGAATTAAATCATAATTAAAAGCACAGTATAAAAAATCATTTTTTTAATTTATGTAAAATATTAATAGATAAAAGGGTTAAGGAAATATAGCAGGACAAATTTTTGAATGATTAAAACAATTAAAACTACTCCCAAGTCTTACTGATTTTATTCTTTCATTTGATTTCTATTTCATGATACAAATCCATGATACTTAATATTTTAATAAGAGGTGATATGATTTAATTTTAAAATTTGATACATTTTTATAAATCATAATTTTAAATAAATTTTAATTTTCCTTGCCTTTTCATTACCCAACTTGTTTCAAGCATAAAAACTGTAAGTTAAACTTGAAAATATTCTTTCTACAAATACAGTAGCTGTGATGGTAAGATGGCATTATGAATGGCTTTGTCTCCTACACACTAAAATATCTGTTTACCCCATTCCAAAGGTGATATCTGGAATACAACATTTTTGCAAAGAGGAAATCGAAAAAATTTTCATAATTAAGGTATAATAGTCTACGAATTGTTTACTTTTGCAAATATTAAAAGGTTCTTTCTATTTAAATTCAGTTGATTTTCATCATGTGGGTTTAATAAATAAGCTAGGAGGTGAGGAGTACCCACTGCTTGTTTCTAACATACTGAAAATAAATGTTAGACAGCACTGATTTATCAAAAATTGTACTCTTGAAAGGGCATCAGTTTAAGTGTACCCAACCTTTCATGAGAAAGAGTATGTCAAAATTAACCAAAAATACTTTGTTGATTGTATGGACTGAACTCGGCCTCTACTGATCAATAGATTTGTGAAAGAGAAATATTTGTTGATAAGTTATTATTGTCTTCCTAACACGAGTGCCAACTTTTAAGGGATCAATCTCCTTGGGTACCCCAAATGATAGGAAAATATTTCCAATGAGTTCATGTCAAAGGGACCTAACCTCCCTTGGAACCCTGTAAAACTTTTATGGTTAGGGACCAAGACCCCTAATATGAGGGAAAATTATTTCAAATATACAAATAATATGAGAAACCAAATATGCAGTGATTTGATGTTAGTTATGAGGTCACTTCATTGGGAGTGTAAAATCCTAGAGTCGTATCTCTCCTTTCAGGATTGATCCAGGACCGTCGCCAATTGCCTGTTGTGTTGCTTTAATGTGATGTAAATTTAACCACCTACCTAGGGACGTAAACACCTTAGATCCTAGTAATTTTATGGTTGAGGCCCAGCCCTTCTCTAATGTGAGATAAGTCTTATAAATATACTGATAGTATTGATAATGATCCATATAAATGAAAAAGAGTTCTGAACACTTATATATAAAGAAAGTGGTGTTTCACTTATGCCCCCAATTATTTCCCCAAGTGTTACAGCATCCCCCAAACAATACTATTATCTCTAGCGTTTTCAAAGCAGAAAAGCCAGTTATTTTCAGTTTAAAAAGTAAGAAATAATAGAAGCAAACTTTTTAACTTATTCGTGTGAAATAACATGCATCCTCTCACAAGTTATTTCAGTTTCAATGACTATTAAACATAAAGAAAAAGTTCAAGTTTGATTTTAATAATGATCTTTTAATAAAAATCACTTGGTTTATTATGATTTAAGTCAAGCTGATTTGAATAGATCTACCCGGATTAAAAGCATGATTTAAAACAACTTTGAATTTTCTTTTTCTCTGAATTAAAGTTTAATGGTAATATTGAAAATGAAGCAATCTGGAACAGGATGCAAGTTATTTTATACAAATAAGTTTTAAAAAATTTGCTTCTTCTCAGTAACACCCTAAGAATAACCCTTTTTAAACCGAAAATAACTGGCTTCCTACTCTGAGGATACTAGAGATAATAGTATTGTTTGGGAAGCAGTGCAACAATGTTGCAATGGCAGTTAGGGGGCAAAATAAAACCAAAACATAACTTACTCTAAACATATCTGTTACAATTTTTGAAAGTTTCTTTTATGGTTTCTTGGTTTCTCAAAATCAAAAGACCTTATTTGCTGTTGTAAGCTACCCGCAAGTGATGAGTTTTCAGGCCATACTTTGAAAAACCATTACATCAATAGCCATTTTTATTAATGGGACAAATCTGATACAGTAATGCTGTTCTGTACTCAATTATGAAGAAATCAAAAGAAGGTTGTAATTGATGCATTTGAATTTCACAAAAGGGAGCTTTTTTAGATAGAACCTGAGTATTGATCAGGGCCTTATTCCATCAACATGAAAAACAGGGAACTAAAAGGCTGCATGTATATGTGTATGGGTGTAAGAGGCATGGAAACCATAGCAAGTGTCAGCACCCATGCTCTTCAAGCTTTTTTGTGATTCCCTCCATTGTGTCTTGCTTTTGTAAATTCTCAATCAGTTCCATTATATTGAATATGCTGTACACCCATTCCTCTCTCGAGTTTTCAGGCCCTTAGCACTTTGCACACTAGATAGTTCATGTCTCAAAGAAAACAGGGTAAAAACTTACATAGACATGTATTGGTCTTGCTAGATCATCCAAAGGCAAACCCATAGTATGTGGTCATTTATGTTTAGTTGGTTGTTTTCTGGTTTTATGACACAAGGGCCATATTAGGATAAGCTGCGCCAAACACAAAGCAGACAACTTTAAGATCATTTATTAGGAAAGTGGGAGAAAGAAAGGGCCTCTTTCAAAACTTTTTTCATTTTTCAAGGCCTTTCACAATGATCGCAATAGATTAACCTGTGAGTGTACATGAAGAAACTTTCACGAGTACTGTTTGGGTCTTATGGACCATTTTAAAAACATTTTTTAAACCAACCTACAAATAGTATGCCACTGATTTTTGATAAAAATGACTTTGGACGAGTATCTTTGACCTTGATTTTAGAGTACAGGTAAAATAAAATATGAAGCATTCTTGTAAAAATTAAAGCTTTTCAAAAATGTTTAAAGACTAAGCAAATATCAAGGCTTTTAAGGCCCTAAAAATTAAAATTAAAAATCAGCTCTTCTTAGGGCTTTTAAAGACCCATGGGAACACTGTCATCCTCAAAGACTATTGGCGTGGCAATTGTTTTTATTTCTGAATTTATTCCACAATTTCAGAGTCTGGTTTTCCAACTGATACCATAAACATGGTGCAGTATACGTAAATTTCCCTAAAAACTATTAAAAAGTTTTTAATTTGATGGAGGAATTATAGGCCTGATGGATATGATAAATGGTTCAGAACTGTTTTGAAGTGATTAGAAATTTATACATCCTTCAACCCTCAAATGGACTAGACATTTGGGCCTTAAGTACACAGGCCTATGTCGAATGAATATAACCTGCCAATAGAAGCGATGCTGAAAGTTTTGACCATTATTTGCTTCACACTTCAATAGGTTTTAATTATATCAGAATTAGGATAAATTAGAATTTAGACTACAGGTTTACCCACAAGCATTTCGCCAGAGGGGACTTTGGGGCTCCAAGTCCCACCCCAAAAGTTTAGGTGACAAACTTTTAAATCAATCTTTACAAAATAAATAATATAAATGCATAGAATACTTTTGATATTTTTTATATAGAAAAGTCATGAAATGGATTACTAATGTATTAAATTAAGAAAAATTATTAAGTCATAAATAACTAGGAAATATGAAAATATGTAGGTAATGAATAGTTTTTCTTTGTAACATATCACATATCTATATATAGTTAGTCTCAATGCATCAAAAGTGACAAAAATGAATTTGGAGAAACAAGATTTGAAAGTAATTTTTGTGTATTAAATTGTCATATATTTGAGGATTACAATCATTGTTGAGGGATTTCTGTACAAGGATAACAAGATGCGCTTTTTATAACTGCATAATCGTGAAACAATCTAATATCACGAAATATAATGTATTACGACTTTTAGATAAACTTTTTTTAATCTAACAAGATCAGATCTTCCTTTCTCATAAAAATTGTGTCTTTTTTAATTTACGGTCCTCTGAAATGCAATTCTGGCTACGCAACTGGATTTTCCAGGGTTACTATTTATTTTCAGACACACTTAAATATTCAAATTGTTTAATTCCGCAGTTGACCGTACTGAACTCTCATTACTACCGCACATTCGACGTAATTTTAGTAATTAAAATGGGAAAAAATGAAATATTGTAACTGAATCGGAAATTTTACATTTTACAGAAAAATACAATTTATCTTCATTATTATTTTTGCGCAGAATGTTTGATTACAATGATTGAAAAACTTCAAAAATAAAAAAAGGTAACAAACTCACCTGTCAGATCACGTAAAGGTTTTAGTTTTCGTTTCCAAAGAGAAATATTAGACTTTGGAAACCCATATTAATGATGAAGTTCTGAATACAATTTCTGACAAAGTAATGAATTCAAGTACATTTACAAACTAATGGATACAAATATTTTTATGCAACAATTCAAAAAACAATACAATGCAAAATTACCCGCGCGGGACACTGTTTGCAAACATGTGCATTGTGTGGAATGGTGGTTTTTGCTCTTTTAAAAAATTTATTTAGTAGTATCCTTTCAACCCTATCGTCATCTGACCGTTGTTCAAAATTACGTGGTGTTGTCCTCGGTTCTTTCCCTTTGGGATTGATCCCGGACCGTCACCAATAGCCCGTTGTGTTGCTCCAGTGTGACGTTAATTGAAATACCCCCCTTTCAAACCTGAGAGAGAGACACAATTATTATTTTAAGTTTCAAGAACATTTTATTTCAACTTCCTTTATTCTTTTATTTCAGTCGTTGTGTTTCCTCACACGACGTTGGTTAAAATACTTACCTACCAACCTACTTTAAAATATAAGGGGCCTCGGTAGCCCAGTTGGAAGTTTGTTTGTTTGTTTGTATTTCAATTAACGTCACACTGGAGCAACACAATGGGCTATTGGTGACGGTCCGGGATCAATCCCAAAGGGAAAGATCCGAGGACAACACCACGTAATTTTGAACCATGGTCAGATGACGAGGCAACACCTGAGCTGGCACCCCACTCCAAACTTCCACACCACGCCAACGTGAGGACATTTGAGGCCACGACAGATTTAACGTGCACCAGCCCCCTTTGTACACGACGGTGTTTGGCTGGATTCGAACTCGCAACCCTTCGGTTGCTAGTTCGTTACTCTTCCAACCGGGCCACCGCGGCCCCCCCAGTTGGAAGAGTAACGGTATTGGTATTGGTATTTTCAATTAACGTCACACTGGAGCATCACAACGGGCTATTGGTGACGGTCCGGGATCAATCCCAAAGGGATCAATCCGAGGACAACACCACGTAATTTTGAACCACGGTCAGATGACGAGACAACACCTGAGCTGGCACCCCACTCTCCAAACTTCCAGGAAGAGTAACGGATTAACAACAGGTGGGTTGCGAGTTCGAAACTCGGTACAACCAGAAACCAACCAAAGAACAGAAACTAACGAAAGTTTGGAGAGTGGGCCAGCTCAGTTGTTGCCTCGTCATCTGACAGTGGTTCAAAATTACGTGGTGTTGTACCCGTAACTTTTCCTTCGGAATTGATCCCGGATCGATACCAATAACCTGTTGTGTTGCTTCTGTTTTGTTTGGACGCTTATTTTCAAGCAAAATACATAAACTTCAAATGAACCCCTGGTTCTGCAAATGAAGTACAAGTAAAAGGCGATTCAATACAGAAATTTATTGAAAAGATTTAACAAAAGACATCGACTGCTACATTTTCTTTGGAATTAGAGATCAGTACTTTTTTGAACAACGTTGCCAAAATCTAAGCAATAAAAAAGGTTTCATATTATATAAAGCGCTGTTGCCAGAAAATTCAAGACTTGCGGAAAACTAAAATTATTTGTTAAGATACAACACACTCCCACCTTTGTATTGCAGACATTGCCATACAAAAATAAAATACAATTCACAAGTCAATTCGCACGGGCGGAATAACTTTTCTTCCAGTCCGAGTCTGTCTTACGATAGAATTTGAATGATTGAAGGTTGAGATTCGTTTGAATTTGATGAGAGAGCGTGCTTTGTGGAGTGGAAGCTGAAACTCAAGTTTTCTTGAAGTGCAAACACTTTACGAACCAGATATTTGAAATTGGAATTACACCGCAAGAAGATATCCTATTACAATATTGAAGAATGAACTTATAGAACATCTTCACAAATTTCTTTATTTTTACTGTCGGACTTAGCAGCATAGTACGGACGACATTTTTTTTTTTTTCCCCTTCAAGCAACGAAAGTCTCGTTCATTTTTCATATACAACTTTTCCTCATTTCTCACTTTCCTGAAGAGAAGGTAAGTGACTTTATATTACCTAATTTCGAAAAAAAGGGGTCTGGACCCGAATACAACTTTAAAAAATTTCGCAAGATGACGTCTTCAATATTTAGGGTTACCGAAGAAATGAGTAACATTGTGGAAGAACCCGACGTAGATCCGACAATATCGTTCAACCCTAAATTCCTAAAAACCAACGATAAAATTGAAAACTCAATAAACTATGCATTTCAAAAAGGAGCCACCTCCTGCAAACTATTTCTCAACCCATCTAACACCAATACTATCCCAAGAAACAATCCAAAAAAAATCAAAGAAGAGATTATTTACAAAACTTCAGATTATAAAAAAATCACAGACTTAAATTTCACAAGATCCGGAAAATTATTTATTTCAACAAACGATCCCACAGTAGCAAGTAACCTTGTTAACATAACAGAAATACAAGGAGTACCGGTAATCCCCCAAGTCATATGGGAAAGCCTAACTACGAAATTCTTAATATTTGATATTCACACCTCAACCACTTTAAAAGAAATTGCAGAAGAACTCACTACAGAAAATGACATCTGTATTTTGGAACTAAGAAGATTTCAAAAAGTCTCCAAAGAAGGACTATATCCTATACTAATAACTTGCTTGGGAACAACTATTCCCAAATCAATTAAAATATTTCTAACAAATCAAAAAATAAATCAATTCATAGACAAACCAAGACAATGCACTACATGCTTCAAATTCTCCCACAATACCACCCATTGTAAAACCGAAAATATATGCGTAACCTGTGGAGAAACAAAACATACGGATCCATGTCAAAAACCAATAAAATGCATAAACTGTGGACAAAACCACAGAGCTGACTATAACAACTGCCCTTATAAAATAAGAGAAGCAGATTTCCTTCAATATAAAGCATCAAACAGGTTAACTTACAGCGAAGCCAGAAGAAAATATTTCACCAAAAAAAACACATACTCAACAAAAATATCATCAAATCAAAACAATGAAATAAGCCAAATTGAAAAATCCCTTGATCAGCTGACAAAAAAGCTTTACGAAACATTCTCAGATAAATTAGACCAAATGCTAGAAAAAATGTCTGATATGTTCATGTCAATGGCAGAAATGAACATAAGCAACATGAAATCTCAAACCAATGATAAAACAAATACAAGCCCACCAAGGGAGAAAAAAAAGAAAACGGATAATGGAACAAAAAATAAAACAATTACACCCCCAACGATACTCAACAATGATAATTCCCTGAACTTTAGCAACAAGGAAAGTCGAATAGATAAAACAAAAAGAAAAAGTTAAAAAAAAAAAACATGCACATCATACAATGGAATGCAAGAGGGATTCAAAATAAAAAATGGGTCCTGGACACAGAAATCTTTAAGACAGCTCAAATAATAGTAATTCAGGAAACCTTTTTAAAACCTCATCAAAATTTCCATATTCCACATAAAATAATTTACAGAAGAGATAGACCACACAAAATTGGAGGAGGCCTAATAATTGCAATATCTGAGAAAATTCAATCAAAAATAATTGACATTGACAATTCAACTGATAACAATGAAAATGAAATAATGGCTGTCCAATACATACAAAAAATAGACCTTTTATGATCATTAATTTCTACTCCTCTAATGGCAAAATTGAATATAAAACTTTAAACAATATCTCAAATAACATAAAAAATAATAGTTTCCTCCTCGGAGACTTTAACATAAAACATGACCTCTGGGGAGGCAATTCACACTCCACTGCAGGCCAAACCTTGTTCAATTGGACATTGGAAAAAAACCTTTGCCTTATCAATCACAATAAACCAACCCACATTGCCCCAAACGGAACCTTTACTCTTATCGATCTATCTTTTTGTTCTTCTGAAATATTTCCTATCTGCAATTTCCATATCGAAGATGACAATTATGAAAGTGATCACTTCCCAATCATAATAAACATCGAAAATGAAACTTACTCACCATCTAAAAAAATTTTCTACAAATGGAACAGAGTCATAGAACAACTTAATTCTAACATCACCAAAGAAAACTGTAACAACTATGACCAACTACAAAATCTGATAGAAGAGACCAAATCAAGAAATAGATTCACGAAAATAAATTGCGAAAAGATAACAACACCATGGTGGAACACTAAATGCAATCAATTACTTTTCTTAAAAAAGCATTATCTAAAAAAGGCTAGAATCTCTCTCAAGGATGACCATTGGATCAAATACAAAAAGTTCTCTGCAAAACTCAAACAAGATATTCGAGACAGCAAAAAAAAATACTGGGATGAGGTCTGCAAAATGCAGCAAAATTCTTACTTTCTCTTTCGTATATTCAACATATTAAATCGAAGAAAGAATGAAAAGCAGAAATCCAACATTATTCTACAACTCAACGGCAAAGAAATCTTGTCAATAAAAGACCAAACCAATACCTTCGCCAAATTCTTTGCTACAAACGATAATCACAACCCTATTCCTATCGACTATAATAATATAGAAAATTTTGATTTAAACAAATCAATAACATCAACAGAACTAAATAATGCAATAAAAAATACTCGAATTTCAACACCTGGAGAAGATGGCATCTCAGCACAAATTTTCAAAGGATTAAACCAAGAATCAACTACAATAATAAAATCTATTTTTAATGATATCTGGCTTAACTTCAAAATACCAAATAGCTGGAAAACAGCACTAATAATTCCTATTCATAAACCACAGAAACCAAAAAATAATGTCACTTCTTACCGTCCAATATCTCTTACTTCAGTACCTGCAAAAATATTCGAAAGAATTTTATCCCGAAGAATCTCCTCTTTCTTAATTAAACATAATAAAATTGAACCTACTCATCTTGGCTTCTTACCTTTCAGAGACAGTCAAACAGCAATCCAAACACTATTTTCGACAATAAAAAACGCCCATTCTCAAAAAAAATTCTTAATTGCAATATCTCTAGACATAAAATCTGCATATGACTCAATTTATATAGATGGCCTGATAATGAAATGTCTCAATATAGGACTCTCAGGAAATATCTCCAAATGGCTTCATAACTTCCTTCAAGATCGGACAATAAGGGTAAAATGGGAAAACACCATATCAAACCCAATTGAAATGAGAAGAGGAGTTCCTCAGGGTAGTGTTCTCTCCCCAATTCTTTTCACAATATTCATGGCAGATTTTCATGAAACAATACCAATGGGTGTTAACTACATAATCTATGCAGACGATATCCTTTTTTATTGTACCCACGACAATCCAGATTACATAAAAAAAAAATTACAAAACACAATAGAAAATATCAGTAGATGGTGCAACTATTGGAATCTTAAAATATCCCATAATAAAAGTTCAATTATAAACCTATCAAAAAAAAGAACTACTTTTGACTGGTGCTTTTCTATGAATGGCAACGTGATCGAATGGACAGATGAACTAAAATTCCTCGGCATCACAATCTCCAAATATGGTAATCTTAATTACTTCATCAAACAACTTAAAATAAAAGCATATAAACGCATAAATATCCTTAAAGCCCTAGCAAATAAAAATTACGGTGCTCGCACACATCACTTAATACACCTAGCAAAAACATCAATATGTAATCTCTTCCATTATAGCAGTACAATTCTAAACTTATGCAAAAAAACAAACATAAATCATTTAGAAATATGTCAAAACATGGCATTGAGAACTGCATGCGGACTCCCCAACTGGACTCCAAATATTATTCTCCACAAAATCACAGACACAATCCAAATTAAAACCCAAATAAAAAAAATAAGTAATAAATTCTGGATAAAGCACATTTCTTTGGGAACTTTCTCCCCCTTGCATTCCATTATTCAAGATAATATTAATTTACTCGAACAAAATAGTTCGTCACTTATCTCTTGTTTTGAATTACTTGAAGAAGACTTCAAGACAGATCATCTCATCATGTTCATCTTTCCAGTGGAATCATTCCCACCTAACATCTCGTTTTTTATCGAAAATTTGGATTTCCAAACAAAATCCCTACCAAATAATTGCATCCAGGCTCTCTTTAAAAATGTGACTGATCAACTACTCTTTAATCATCACCTAATAGCAACAGATGCATCTAAATCAAGCAATATTACAGCAATTGCAGGATATTCAAACAAATTAATAATCAAATACAGAATCAGCAACATCAACTCAATCTTTACTGCGGAAGCCTTAGCCCTATGCCAAGCATTAGATGAACTTATTGACTTTAACACAAATAACTGTATCTTCACCGATAGTAAATCTGTATTACTGGCTCTACAAAACTGTTCCATCAAGTCATCGAAAGTAATCCTACGACTTAAAAACAAACTAATCAACACCGCAAAACTCGTTACAAATTTAAAATTAATCTGGGTTCCAGCACATAAAGACATTGAAATAAACGAAAAAGCAGATCAACTCGCCAAATCAGTAAAAGAAGAAGACATCTTTCTTGAATGGATATCGCCGGAAGATACGACAAAATACATAGGAAACAAGTTGGACTTCTCTGATCGATCAATATTCAATCATAGCAAATACTACCAAATCTCAGGCAACCTTCCAAACATATATGACGTAAAAAACACTCTGAAGTCAAGAAAAGAAGATGTTTATTTTTCAAGATTTTTATCCCGAATGCTAATCACTCCAGATCTCCTATTTAGATTCAAACTAGCAGACACAAATCTCTGCGACAGCTGTAAAACTATCGACTCATTTCAACATATCATCTTCGTCTGCAAAAAATATTCACGCCCTAGAAAAAAACTCATCGAAAAAATAAAATTCCAATCTCAAAATTTCACCTTCAAAAATCTCATAAAAAGCATCATAAATAAACCACAACAAGCTAGAGACATAACTAGATTTCTCATATCAATTGAAAAGTTCTAATCTCGTATTTTTCTCTTAAATTTAGATCAATTAGGAAGATTGGAGACAAAAGCCTGATTCTGCAGCTAAAAGTCTCAAGAAAAAACCAACCAACCAATCTTACGATAGTAGGGTGTTCTGTTGGAATGGGTTGAGTTTTGGGAGTCAAACTCTCAGGATTTGTAACAGGTTCAAAGGTAGGTGGTAATGTAGAAACTGTTGAAAAATATATTGTTCTATTTTTTTTCTAGTGGAAATAAGACATACAACTAACTCTGTTAATTTTTATGTTCGAGCTCTGTTTACAAAATTAGAAGTTGTATTTTTATTGTCAAGCGAGTGTTCTTTTTAATATTTCTTCCAATTTTAATTTCTTCTTATGTATAAATAAATAATTATTGAAAGAGATAAGATAATTTCTGCAGTTATTAAAAATTTATTGTAACAGGTTATGGGCCCAGTATATTTTTCCTAACCCTAACGCCATTTTTTTCTTGAGAAAAAGAAAATGGAACAGATCATGCAGAAAATTGAACCTCTTCAAGGAAGGGAAGATTGGAAATATTTGATTCAAATCAAATTAAAAGGAATTCCAAATGCAATGGAATTAATTTCAGGAAAATTAAAGATTCCTGAAGAACCCAGTAGCAGTGCAACATTAGAAGAAAGAAATGTCTACAAGAAAGACTTGGAAAAATTTAACAAGACACAATCAGAAATAATGTTTCTATTAGTTTCAACCTTGAGTCCAAAAGTTAGAGCTCAAATAAGAAATCTTTTATGCCCAGATGAGGTTTGGACAGAACTCCACAATCTTTTTGCTGGTGTAGAAGAAAATAAAGCCTTTGAAATTTGTTTGTTTTTTGGTTGTAAATGGAAAGAAAGTCTAGATATGGCTGGAAACTTGTCTTCAATTAGGCAGCTTTGGAACAACCTTCAAGAAGAAATAGGAAAATGTCAAAACAGCAATAATGGAAAATTGCCACCAATTTTTCTTATATGTAAGATATTTGAAATTCTACCCAGAGATTATTCAAATTTTCAAACAACTTGGCTTATGATTCATAAAGATAAAGAAAGGAATGTGGACAATCTCATCAATTGGCTCTGCACAGAAGCAAGCAAGTTAACCTCTAATTCAGAAAGTGTTGATCAGGAAGCCTTAACAGTCAAGAAAATTTTCAAAGATAGAGTAAATGAGAAAGGTAACAGCAAAGACAAGAGGTACACATATCCATGCAATTATTGTAAAAAGAAAGGCCATTGGATTCAAGATTGTTATAAATGGATTGCTGATGGAAGACCAAAAAAGGAAGAAACAAAAACAAAGAATTATAAAAATAATACAAGAACAGGAACCTCAAGGGAAGTAAATGCCTTCATGCTATCAATAGATGATCACGCATTTGTTACAGAAAGTGATGACAAAGAAAACTGGTACTTTGATAATGGTGCCACAAGACATATTACTAACCAAAATCAATTTTTCAAAACTTATAGTGAATTTGAGCACTCTGTCAAAGTAAGTTAAGCAAATGGACAAGAAGCTAAAGTTTTGGGTCAAGGAACAATTGAAGTTAAATCATATGTGGATGGAAATATTCTTCATTTAGCTCTTGAAAATGTATGGTGTTGCCGCACGTGCGCCAACCAGAGAGGCGAAAATGTTCACGCATGCGCAATACCCGAGCCGACTGAGCCCATCGCCAGTTGACTACTAGACGCTGCAAAGTTAGCAGCAATAACCAGAAGTGGGTAATTAATGTTTATCTCGACACCCACAATTGCATCAACTCAATAATGTTCAGCTGTCTTTATATGTTGTACAAAATGTGTGTGACGACCTGTTAAATAAAAGGCAGCTGTGGTCCGTCGAATTTTATTTATGCGTTTTTAAAAAGGTGAACGCATCATATGGTATGTTCCTGATATTAAGAAAAATCTTTTTTCAATTCTGCAAACTCACGATAAACTACCCAACAGTGAATTTGTCTCAGGACCAAATAGATGTAGCCTAAAGGTAAACAAGAAAACATATTTTAATGGCTATCGTAAAGACAATGGAGGACTGTTTAAAGTGGAAATGAAAGCAAAATCATCACAGTCGACAGAAGCAAATTTCATAGATCAAAATATTTTGCAGCTTTATCATGAAAGAATGGGTCATCAAGATAAAAGACATATTAAAGATCTTATTGAGAGAGAATTGAACATAAGGACAAACATCAAAGATGAACATCAACATTGTACAGGATGTATAAAAGGAAAAATGCATCGTCAGAAATTTGGAACCCGACCACAAGCAACCAAGCAGGGAGAGACACTGCATGGAGATATTTGTGGACCATTTCAAGTTCCATCAAATTCAGGCTTTCGTTACTTTGTTTGCTTTAAAGATGATTTTTCTCGAATGCGCTTTGTTCACTTTCTCAAAGAAAAGTCAGAAGCTCTGGAAAAGTTAAATCAAGTGCTTGAAGAAGCAAAAGTTGAAGGTCGTCCGATCAAAGAATTCCGCAGTGACAATGGTGGAGAATTTAATAATAAACAAATGAGAATGTTACTAAAGAAATATGGTGTGAGACAGCTGTTTACAACACCATATACTCCACAGCAAAATGGATGTGCCGAACGCGAGATTAGAACCATAGTTGAAGCAGCTAGATCTCTCATGTATTCCAGAAAGATTTTTCCACAAAAGTTTTGGGCAGAGCTAATCAATACAGCAACATATATACTAAACAGAACTGCGAAGTCCTCTGTTGATGGAAAGTCGCCCTATGAAATATGGTATGACAAGAAACCAAGACTTAAGCATCTACGAGTGATTGGAACTGCATGTAGTGGATGGATTCCTGATCAAAAGAGAAACAAGATGGATCCAAAGGCAAGATCTGGAATTCTAATAGGCTATGATGGTGATGATAGCTACAGAATTTATGATGAAATAAATGATTCGGTATTTCGATGTCGAGATGTAATATTCCAAAAGGAAGAGTTTTCAAATCCACTACCAGTGACTGTAGAATCAGAAGAAACTAGAGATGAAGATATTGAAAATAAATCTGAAGATCATTTAAGTGAACAAAGGGAAACTGACGCGAGATAACAGTAAAACAGCAGGACACAGCAGATCAAAGACAACTTAGGGATAGATCTAGAATTAAGAAACCTTCAAGATATGATGATTACAGTTTGCACTCAGTATTGGAAAATATGGATGAACCAGAAACCTATGATGAAGCAATAAGGACTAAACAAAAAGATAAGTGGGGTTACATGCTATGGACAGTGAAATAAAATCTCTAAAGGAAAACCAAACTTGGGAAGTAGTTGATTTACCACCTGGATTCAAGCCGATTGCAAGCAAATGGGTTTTTAAACTTAAAACTAACCCGGATGGCTCAGTAGATAAATACAAGGCAAGATTAGTAGCTAAAGGTTTTTCCCAACGTAAGGGAGTTAACTATGAAGAGACATTTAGTCCAGTAACAAATAAAAATACTGTCCGTACCTTAATTAGCGTAGCAGCTAGTGAAAACATGCACTTAATGCAATTTGATGTTTCAACAGCTTTTTTGTATGGAGAACTTTCTGAAGAGATCTATATGTCTCAACCTGAAGGCTTTAGTGATGGAACAAATAAGGTGTGTAGGCTAAACCGTAGCTTATATGGACTTAAGCAAGCTCCTAGATGTTGGAATGAAAGATTTGGAAGTTTTCTCGTTAAGCTCGGTTTCACTAGAAGTGCATCTGATCCTTGTTTATTTATCAGAAATAGAAATGATCTTAAGATCATACTTGCACTCTACGTGGATGATGGTTTAGTTGCATCAACAAACCAAGATGAAATAAATAAATTCTTAAATGAATTGAAAACAGAATTTAAGATTACCTTCAAACCTGCTTCATTTTTTGGGGCATTGAGATTGAACAAAGAAATGATGGTTCAATAAAGATCACCCAATCTAGTTATATTAAGAAAATGTTGGAAGATTTTGGAATGGAAAATTGCAGAGCAGTTTCAACACCAGTTACTAATGATAATTCTCAAGATAATAATGATATAAAAGGGAATTTTCCCTTTAGATCAGCTATAGGAACTCTACTATATTTAGCAACTGGATCGAGACCAGATATAGCATTTTCCGTTAACTATTTAGCAAGAAGTGTTGAAAATCCTACCAGTGCAGATATTGTAAAAATCAAGAGGATATTCAGATATTTAAAGGGAACACAAGAAAAAGGTATCATTTACAAATCCAACTTTAACCAAGGACATTTAGAAGGATTTAGCGATGCCGACTATGCTGGAGATGATAAAACAGGACGTTCAACAACTGGTATTGTTTGCCTGTATGCAGGTGGAGCAATATTGTGGACAAGCCAAAGACAATCTTCAGTTGCACTCTCAACAACAGAAGCAGAAATAGTTGCAGCAAGTGAAGCAACAAAGGATTTAGTTTGGCTTAGTAGATTGTTAAAAGAAATGACTGATGTTGAAGGAACACCAATTCTTTGGATAGACAATGAAGCAGTAATAAGACTTGCAAAGAATCCGGAGTTCCATAGGAGAACCAAACACATAAAGGTGCGTCACTTTTTTGTCAGGGAAAAGGTACAGGAAGGAGAAATAGAAGTTTCAAAGATTAGCACTGAAAATCAACTAGCAGATGGACTCACAAAACCACTACACAAGCCAAAGCTTAATACCCTGAATGCAAAGATTGGATTGGAGTAATCCTTGTTTGTGAAGAAAAAAAATTGGACAATAAGGGAGAGTGTTGAAAAATATATTGTTCTATTTTTTTTCTAGTGGAAATAAGACATACAACTAAACTCTGTTAATTTTTATGTTGTTCTAGCTCTGTTTACAAAATTAGAAGTTGTATTTTTATTGTCAAGCGAGTGTTCTTTTTAATATTTCTTCCAATTTTAATTTCTTCTTATGTATAAATAAATAATTATTGAAAGAGATAAGATAATTTCTGCAGTTATTAAAAATTTATTGTAACAGAAACTTCTGCCTGCATTACTTCCAACGGGAAAATCCTCTGAACTGGACGAATGATTTCACCGTTAGCTGTTCGTAATCGAACAACTCGTAGAACTGAATCTTTACCGGGGAAGAGTTCCAGCACTCGAGCTAAAGGCCAATTGATTTTGTTAGGACTGCTGGATTCAACAAGAACTATATCTCCTTCTTTTAAATTGTTTCTTCTTTCTTTGACTTTAGGGTTTTTAACCAGCTCTCCAAGGTACTCTCTGTAGAAACGTTGCCTTAAATTTTGTCTTACGGTCTGAAGGTAGCGCACACGTTTCAGTAAATGTTGAGCATCAATTAAATCCAAATCAACGGTCTCTTGCTCATTCAGGTCTTGTAAAAAATGAGCGGGTGTCAAAGGCTTTAATTCGTTGGGATCATCTGATAAATAGGTAAGGGGTCGGCTATTTATTGTTCTTTCACAGTCACAAAATAATGTAATCATTTCTTCGTAGGTTACGCATGCCCTCAACAAGTTCTTCCTGAGTAATTCTTTGACACAACGAACCATTCTCTCCCACCATCCACCATACCACGGTGCTGAGGGTGGGCTAAAAAGCCATTTAATTTGATGTAAGGCACATTCCTTTTGTATTGAGTCCCAATCCAGTGCTTTTAGTGCTCTTGCAGCTCCCGTAAAATTAGTTCCATTATCTGTATAAAGAGTTGAACACCTTCCTCTTCTTGCAAAGAAACGTCGTAAAGCTTGCAAGAAGGCTTCGGTAGATAAAGAGGTTACAAGTTCTAGATGCACAGCTCTATAGACTGCGCAAGTGAAGAGCACTATCCAGGCTTTGTAACCACCTCGTAGGAATACAGGTCCAGCTAAATCCGCACCAGTTACATGGAAGGCTGGCACCCGATGTATTCTGTCAGAAGGCAATGGAGCTGTAACGGGAATCACTGATTTAGAAGCAAGTTTTTTGCATTCCAAACAATGGCGAAGAACTTCACGAACTACTTTTCGACCCTTGGGAATCCAGTATTGTTCACGCAGCTGCGCCAAAGTTGTTAATACTCCACTATGCTTTAAAGATTTATGAGTATGTTCAATAAGTCGTCGAACAATAGAATGGTCTGGAAGTACGACAGGTTTCTGAAAGTCTTCATCATCATCACTTAGCACAAGTCTGGTCTTCACTCTCAGTATCCCATCATCTTCATAGAACTGTATCGACCGGGAATATTTTTCTCTCTCCTCTGATGACCATTGTTGTTGAATCAATTTCAAAAGAGCTCTTTCTGCCCTGGAAATCTCATCAGATGATAGCTCTGTTAAAATTCGCTGTGATCTATTCCTTGAATTATGACAAAAGCGAAAAATCCATGCAGTCATTCTTAAAATCTTTGAATATTTGGAGAAGTATAAAAATCGGTCAAGAATAGTATTGGCATCTATAGTCAAATTTGTCACCACAGTTTTACGCTTTTCTGTTGATACTTCTTCTGAGTCAACATCGAAATAAGTGCTACTGCAAGGCCACTTTTCCAAGGAACTTTTCATCCATGATGGACCTTCCCACCATCTAACTTTCACTAGCTGAGTAGCTCTGCATCCTCTTGAGGGAAGATCGGCAGGATTTTGATCTCCGGAAACGTGTCCCCACGATGAAGGATGGCTGAGTCTTCTAATTTCATCAACTCTGTTCTTTACAAAAACTGACCAATTCTCCTCTTGAGCTATCCAAGTAAGAACTGTAGTAGAATCACTCCAATAATAACATTGGATTGTTGTCGAACCGAGGGCATCAACTACAGACTTGGTCAATCTTGCTCCCACCAGAGCAGCTAGTAGTTCTAGTCGAGGAATCGTCGCTCCCTGTAAGGGTGCTATGCGAGATCTTGAGGACAACAGGAACACTTCGTTATTTTCCCCTTTATGGACTAGGTACACGACAGCAGCATAAGCATCTTTACTTGCATCACAGAAAGTATGGATGGAACAGTTCTCGTATCCCTCAGGAGTGACATTGATCCAACGCGGTACACGTACCTCATTCAAAATCTCTAGCTCTTTGAACCAATGTATAAATTCTTCACGCAAAGCTCCAGTAATTTCTTCATCCCATCCCAGAGACATCTTCCAAGTCTTTTGTAACATTAGCTTAGGACAAAGCATGGCAGGTGTAGTGAAGCCGAATGGATCAAACACTTTGTGAGCCATTGACAACATCGTTCGCTTAGTAATGTGTTCTACATTCACTTCTTTTAACCACTTAAGATTAAGTGTAAGAACATCTAGATATTTGTTCCAATGAAGTCCCAACAAATCAGTAGTCTTGGGATCCTCTTCTCTTGACAGGGACCATTCCCAATCCAGAAGCTCAAAACCACCATTTTTCAATACGTCATTGGAGATATTTACAACTCGTTTCAAATCATCTCCATTGTCTACACTGGTGACAAGATTATCTACGTAAAAACTTTTCAAAAGGCAGGAAGTCACAAATGGATCAACATCTGAATATCTGTCAATATGATACTTTAAAACGGCTTCCAATAGAAACGGACTGCTTCGAACTCCAAAGACTGCTCTGGCATGACGAAAAACTCTGTAATCTTTGCAGTCTTTATCTTTCCACCACAGAAACCGTAGGAAATCTCTGTCTTCCTTACGAATGCCAATTTGCAGAAAAGCCTTTTTGATGTCGGCAGTGACTACAATTTTCTTTTCCCTGAACCTTAACAGGATATCTGGGATGAGCTCTATCAAATTTGGGCCACTGTACAAACATTGGTTCAGTGACGGATGTCCCTTCATCTTGGCTGACGCGTCAAAAACAGGGCGAATAGGTGTAGAACTGCTTTCCTTTAAAACTGGTCTGTGAGGCAAGTAATTTCCTGACACTCCAACTTCTGATGTAGTAACTTCTTCAATTATCCCTTCATCTAGCCATTGCAAAAGGATACTCTCATATGCATCATATAAATTTTTAGAAAGAAGTTTAGCAGTTGACGATTCCAATCTTCTTTTAGCTAGTTCTAAGTTGTCTGGTAATGGTACACAATTGTCTAACCAAGGCAGATGAACTTCATAACGTTTTTCTTCAGTGTATCTCACTGTTTGAAGGAAATGTTCTCTAATAAAATTATCCTGCTCTTGTTTCGAAAGCTTTTCAATAGGATCCTTGATCCCTATAGAGTCCAACTTCCACAACTCTGAAACATCCGCTTCTTTGACAAAAAGTGAAGTAACTAACATTGCGTTATTTGAATGTACCTCACTCTCAGGCACTTTCCCTAACAAAGTCCAGCCGAGTAGAGTTTCTATAGCCACTAGTCCGCAAGACAAAACTTTACGCTTCCCTGTCATGAGTTTTCCTAAAATGTCCGCGCCAATGAGAACTTGGACTGGTTGGGGTTCATTTCCGACATCTGTCAACGCGATATTCATTCTTCGAAGGTCTTCCAACCATGGACCTGAATTAACAGGAGTAATGCTGTCACATATGGATGACTGATCTAGTGCTTCAAAGTTGCAAGTAAAATTGTTTTTGACGTTCCTTAATCTTATTTTGTAGCACATGTGATCACATTGCGCCGACTTGCCTCCACCAAACAGAGAGTGTATTCGAGTCTCTTTTCGCACTGGAATGTAACCCATTTCTTCAGCAACATCTTTTAAAACGTATGACCTTTGTGACCCGGAATCTAAGAGGGCCCTGATTAGAATCTCCTTTTTATCTGTTATCATCTTCACCTTCAGAGTTTGGAGGAACACCTTAGGACCAAGACTGATGTTGGACATATTAACTTCACTATTTGGCACTTTTTCTGCACCCCTTTTCTCCGATTCCTGATTTTGGGCATCAAGTTTGCCACACATCAAAGGGACATGCTTTTTCCCACAAATCACGCATTTCAAGAAAACTCGGCATTTACGAACAGGGTGCCCTGGTGTCAAGCAAGCAAAACAACATTGTTTTTCTTTTAAAACGTTCTGTCTCTCAGCCAAACTCATTTTCTGAGCTGAAAAACAGTCCACGCTGAGATGTTTTCCCATACAGAAGACATGTGACTTTTTGGCATCTTTCGAGGAAGTGTATAATAAACTAGAAGCAGTAGGTATCTTCTCTTGAGAATGAGCTCCTTTTTTTCTTTTAAACATCTGAGTATTTTCACTTTCACTCAAGCCAAATCCTGCCATGGCTAAATTTATTCTTTCTTCACCCTCAACTTCTATCCCAAGAAAGGTCATCAGATTAGTCAAACGTTCCCTAGCATCAGTGGAGGAAGATGAAGAAGGACTTCTGTTCCAAGCTTTCAGAAAATCTTCAGGAAAGCATGACTCGACCATGGGATATAAAATGGATGCACATTTGTCCGTGGTTACACCCAATGTTTCTAGAGCCCTGAGATATGACTCAAGCTTATCATATAATGACGTCATTGAACATTTTTCATTTTTCTGAACTGAAATTATGAGCTTCAATAATTCTCTCACATAAACTTCAACGAAAAGATCTTCTTTGCTGAACCGAGCTTTTAAACTTTCAACTGCTTTGGCATAGTTAGCCCCAGTTGGCGGAAAACTTTCCACAACTTCTCGCGCTCGTGATCCAGTAACAGTTGCTTGAACTAGGTATTGAAATTTATTTTCTGGCGCGATGTCTTCATCCTTATGAATGTGTTCAAACTGACTCCAAAAAGGTAGACAATCTTTGATGCTGCCGCTAAACTGTCTAAACTCCAATTTTGGCAGGTTAAATTTCCTTTTAGCATTAGTGACATCGGGAGCAGTCAATTGTGTCTCACCTCGAGTCAATGTTTGTGCTTGGATTCTCGCCAATTCTAATTCGTACTCTCTTTTTTCTTTTTGTTTGCGCTCTTCCTCTTTTTGTTTGCGCTCTTCCTCTTTTTGTTTGCGCTCTTCCTCTTTTTGTTTGCACTCTTCTTCCTTTTGCTTTCGTTCGATAACAGTCGTGACCAAGATATCTGCCACAAATTGTGGATCTCGCCCATACTCTTTACTTTTCAAAATAAGATCCTTTAGTTCAGACATGTTTATCTTGGAAGGCAAAATCTCACCGATTTCATCCACCACAAACAATAAATCTTCTTTCTTGAAACCCTTCGCTGCTTGAAACATCTTAAAATCCTATAAGTGTCCTGTCGCGGACGCCAATTTGTTTTGTTTGGACGCTTATTTTCAAGCAAAATACATAAACTTCAAATGAACCCCTGGTTCTGCAAATGAAGTACAAGTAAAAGGCGATTCAATACAGAAATTTATTGAAAAGATTTAACAAAAGACATCGACTGCTACATTTTCTTTGGAATTAGAGATCAGTACTTTTTTGAACAACGTTGCCAAAATCTAAGCAATAAAAAAGGTTTCATATTATATAAAGCGCTGTTGCCAGAAAATTCAAGACTTGCGGAAAACTAAAATTATTTGTTAAGGTACAACAGCTTCAGTGCGACGTTAATTAACAACCTATCTACCTTAAAATATAAGTTAGATCTTGAGAATTATAAAAGCCCTTAATTGCTGGAAACTATAAGGGATTTTCAATGCAAACAAACCAGATGTTCTGCGAATATTTTATTTCGGCTGTCTTAATTATCTGGCCAAATTTCCACACATGCCAATGTGAGGACATTTGTGGCTACGACAGATTTAACATGCACCAGCCCCTTTGTACACGTTGGTCTTTGACTGGACCGAGCTTCGAACTCGCAACCATCCGGTTGTTAAGCCGTTGCTCTTCCAACTGGCCCTTTTTACCGCGGCCCATAATCTCGCCTTATACATATCGGGGTTGCCTTAAAATGTAGTTTATCACCGGTTTGGCAACATTCGGCCTTGGTGCTGACCGTCAACTATCACATGCCAATGCGGAATTTACTCTTGCAATTTTGTTGGCGAAGTTATGAAATCGTATTCGAAAAGCAAGCCAACTGACGCTTATCCACTTTAGGATCTTGCGCCATAAAAAAACTCCAACATCCAATCCAGTTTTTAATAATAGCTTCATGTTGTGTTGCTCCAGTGCGACGTTGATTAAACTTCGGGAACACAATAAACACAACGGGCTAAGGGATAAGATGACCTCAAGTAAAATAGAAGAGCAAGAGAACTGAGTTGATATTTTCCAACTTAATTTGAATGAATATATACAATGAAATTCTTAATTATTGCGCCAATGCTATAACATCGATCAGATAACTCAGAAATATACTATGTATATCAAAACAAACTCAATTGATTAACCCATAATTAACTTAAAGATAATTTTTATAAAAATTCTAGTAATCTCAAGTGAGTCACGGATCAAATTATGCTAAAAGTTCATTTTGTCACTTGCTTTTACAAAACCTCATACAACTTTAACTGTTGTACAGAACTCCTGTAACAAATCTAATCAACACAATTTAAAATTTCCATTATTTGAATCTGTATAATTTTCCTAGCGTAATCTTTTAATAAATTTTTTTTAAAATATTAGATACCATGGTAGGATCAGAAATGCATTGAGAATCTTACCAAAACCTTAAAGTTTCATGGTTTTCTGGAATATGTAAACCCAAATCAGTTAATTTTCATTTCAGGCCAAAAAGTGGCATTACAGTAATTTAAAGTGACTCTACCTTCTCAATTATTTAATTTTGCCACTTTTTCATGAAGCATTGCAGTCTAGTGTCATAGCATCAGTTGCATAAAATGAGCATTTGCAGTCTAGTTGTCATACTTCAATGTAACGCGTAAAAGTCAACTAGTAAATACATTTAATGCAGGAAAGTTTTGAACGCTAAATACATCACTTAACCAATTACCATTTTCGCAAAAATCACTGTTCTAGATAATCAATAACACTGTTCTAGATAATCTAACACGTATATTTTAAGAAAAATGAAAGATTAATTTTGTATTTTTAAAAAAGTATAAAAAAATACAAGATAAGGTAACATATATATTTATTAATTTTAAATTAATATTGAAATTAAAAAAATGAAAATAAGTTTAACAGTGAATAAGTCTAGGGCTGGAGCACCTACCTTGCATTCTAGTACTCCAAGAATGCACAAATGCTGAGCATAAGTATTCAAACTGTTAACTTTAAAGTAACTAAAAATGAACATCGGTTTTTAACTTTAAAAAGCCTAATGGAAAATAACTTATTGGTAACAAATTTATTATACAACGAATTTCACCTTTTAGCAAAAGATTGTATTTATTTGCTGTATTTTAGAATCAAATCAAGGTAAATTTTAGTACGAAAATAATTTATTTGTACTTCTTGTTTTTAATAACCAAATGTCTTCAAAACAGGATATTTCTTGGAACGTCAGAAACTCTTTATAGTACAAAAATCGAGTCTTATAATAAGCAGAATATTTATTGTGAGTATTATTATATACAGATATATTCACAATATTTGAAAAAGTCATGTTCAACAGGTATAGATTTCCTTAAGTGAATAAGAATATAGTACAAATGTATAAACATTATATAACAAAGCACTAATAGATTTTCCACATAAAAGCCAAACAGAAAAGTAAAAATACAGCGAGATTCAACAAGTTAGAGAATTTAGCAAATGCTTTTAACAGTTTAAGAGGTGACTTATCTGTACTACATAATACTGTATATATGATTTAAATAGCATGTTAATATCAAACACATAACTTTTAAAACTTTTGAAAAATGTTTATCCAAAATATGAAAGCTAATCTTGTGCAAGTACAACATTCATCTTAAAAATACAAAACTTCTCAGGTACTAAAAACCTTAGAAAAAAGTTAGAAATTCTATTCTGCAACTTCAGCTAACTCCAGAAAATAGAATTTTACAAGGCTGTAGCAATTTCTTAAGCAATAGTTTCATATTAGCAATCTAAAATAACACTAATATAACAAGAAAACAACAAATAGAAGTTTTAAAAGAAGAGCAAAACAAAAAAAATGCACCAGAGAAAGAATCTGATAATAAACATTAAAGGTTCTCACTTTCCTCTCAACTTTCTCAGTTAAAACATGTAACATTGTGAGCATGAGAAAAAATGCCAAGTAATTGAGCAACTTACACATCCACAACACAACTCATGTTTAAAAATAACAAAACAATCCATACTTGAAACATTTAGAGAAAATGTCTTAACTTTCTAATTATCACAATAAATACTAAATCTGAGTAAAATGCCAAAAACTATCCTTTTATAATTGATTGTAATTAAAGAGTATAAAGGAAACATATGGTTTACTTAAAATTATAATAAAATTGTTTTCAGATTTGTAAGGTTACAGTATAAAGTGATCTGTGTTTAACCATTTTGAATCCCCTAAAAGTATTGCAAAAATCACAGTTAGTTCAACCATATTTCATATGCTTGTTTTCCCACAGAATTAAAATAATTTTTATTATCTTAAAAATCAGGAGTTCCATCTCATATTACAATCATTTTGTAGCAAACAGAACATAATTTACAGACAGAGTAATTCATCCACTTGATCATCAAGGAAGCAGTCCTTTTCTGTGATTTTCTTTTGATTATGCATGAACTGTTGAATATCTTGAAGATCTTCAGCATTCAAGCCAACTCCAAACATAGGATGAGTTCGTGCATGGGCCAGTCTGAAACACATAATCAAGTTGAAAGATAAGCTAACATAAAATGCAGTCTTTATAATTTAATAAATCATTTATTTCATCAAGATAATAAAAATATGATTTGGAAATATCTAAAATGTACCATTATGTGGGGAAGTGTCTAGATCTATATTATATGCAAAATAAAACATAGTAACAGAAAGTTACCAGTACTTCCATTGATTAGACATGAGTTGGTATTTTTAATTTGCAATTCATTCATAAATTAAGCATATTAGGTGATTGACTTATATTTCTTCTTAAATAGTTTCAAAAGTACTTTTTCACTTTAAATTGTGTTGGAAAAATAGTTGGAAGTTGTGCTTCAATTATTATCTTAATGTTATCTGCAACTTAGCTTGATAATTAGAACTTATTAGAAATAAAAAGGTATGAATTATACAATTGATTACTTACTTTTTTATTTAAATTTTGCAAAACTACAAGTTAAACACAAAATTAATGCTAGAACCTTAATGCAACATTGTATATATGGTATAATAATTTTGAAAATAAAAATTAGAGAAGTTTCGATTATCCAAATCTTTTCAACTAATTCAGTTTAGGACAACTGCTTGAAACTAGTGACCTTTGAATTCGGTTCTAAAGATTGAGATTTTCTTTTACGTTCACAAAAAAATTCATTTGGGAGAAGTAAATAAAAGCATAATATGATAAAGAGTTACTGTACTTTCAAAGGATCAGTGTCAGTGTTGCACTCAAAGTGCATTCGAAATGGCAAATTGTCTTATAGTATGGGAAGTATTGAGACACATTTAATTGAATGCAGCATGGACATTTTTTCAGACTGGAACTCCAGGACACCTTTCAAACAAGGACATATGGTAACCCATACTGCATAGTTCCCAATTTCTATTACTATAATGGCTTTGTAGATATTACGTGGTTATTAAACCAAAAGTCATTCTGTTCTCATTTCATGGCCTCAATTTGTTTTTACTAATTGACTAATGAAGATGTAGAAGCATTATCAATCAGAGCATGCTACTGGTGCTGTATCAAACAATTTATTTCAAAAGATATTTGTAAAATAAGAATGTGTTTGGCTGATTTGTAACTATCCTAGAAAAAAAGAATGCAGCAACACAGAAAAGTTTTTATACTTTTTATCGAACAAGATGTTTTAAATTCCAAATTTTCTTTGATCAAGATATATCAGAATTTTGTGATGTGTACATGGAATTAAAAAAACGAAATGTAAAATAAAATCTGGTATTTCTGATTTTGTTTTGGAGGTATTACACGGATTAAAAATCGCTCCTTACATTAATATTCTAGTATTACAAATAATCATAAGGTCCTTTACCTAGAAAAACTATCATCAAGGTTCTGGTCATTATCAAAACCCTGAAACAAAACACAAAAAATTAGGTATTAAACTGAATTCAATGCATACTTAGCACAAAAAGGAATACCAACTTAATACTTATACCAAAGCATAAAAGAACATTTTCCATTTTCTAAGAAACAAAGGTCTTCAAACCATTGAAGAACAATACTTATGCATGAAATATGTTTGACACAGAACTGCTTAGTATGTTTTTATTGACTGCGGTTTCCCCTGCAGTTATTATGTTTAAATACATGAAGTAAAGCAAAACTCAAGTAAAACCACAATGAGATAATTCTTATGTTAATATTGGGAACTGAAAATCTTTATTGACTGGAAAGGCAGGAACTGAATTCATATTACTATAAAAATGCAGATCAGATTATATCAAGAGTGCTGATAAAACAGGCTCATGCGTATGCACATTTTGATGACAATGTAAGGTGTTGGGTAGGAAGGGAGCTGATTTTAATGCTATAATACTATTTTATCTTGATGTTAATTCATGATATGCACTATCCCACCAGTTTTTTACGATACACTTGAAGCAGACTTTCAAGAGATTCCCTTCGATGGCCTGTAGTTGTAAGCGAGTTGGATTTTACTGTCCTGGGTGATTCAAGGGATATGTCACTACTGACATGGGGCGATTTTATACTAATTAATTCGAATTGTTAGATAATGGATTTTTCTTGTTAACCATTTTGGAAATCTTGTAAATAAACATTGTTAATTTTCAATGTTAGTCTTTCTTGAGATGCCTGTTCACATCCACACAGTAATGCATGCATTGTGTTAGTGAAGTATACAATTCTAGTTTCTAGGGAACAAACCTAGTTGCTATCTGCTGGTTGGGTTTTATGGCACAAGAGCCATATTTGGCCAAGCTGTGCCAGACACAAGACAAAAGAATCTTTAGACACAAAATCAACAGATATAATTTAGCAATTTACAATTTCAAATTGAAACGAGTCAATGTATAAAGTCTAAATAAAGTTGATGTCAGAGATGAATAAAATAAATTTTTGCTTTGAGGTTCTCCAAAGTCTTGTAGGGTTGTATTTGAAATTCCAAATAGGATTTGTCTGTTTATTAAAAGCTCTACATTCAGACAAATTGCATTGAACAGTAAAATGACAAGTTGAACACAATGGAACAATTTCCATGATCAAGTCCAACAAAATGTTTTCCACTGCTAAAGACATGGCATACATTTCTTATGTAAAAACAGAGCTGCAATGATGTAATTTCCTGGTAATGGCTGTGATTTCAAATACTGCTGCAGCACTAGTGTCATACTTTGATCTATAAGTAAACACTGGCATGTAAGATGAATGGTTTCCAAATTTTGTGTTAGTAATGATGTTATGTGATGGATTACTTTTGAATTTAAAATGACATCTGAGGGTCTCTCACAAACAAATTTTAAACAGGGTTCTTTGGATATGGAGATTCTGGACAAGTTAAGTCCAGTAAATGTCTATAGATATAGATACCTTGATGTATAGTGTCCAGAGTATGAACAGACATGGGTGCAGACCATACATAACACATCCATAGTCCAATTTGGAGTGCACTAAGGTTTTAAAAATTCTCAGAAATAAAATTAGCTGCCTACAAGATAGTTATGAGGACTTTTAAAATATTTAGTTTTATTGCATTTATGTTTCACATGCTGTCGGAATGTTGATTTTGGATCATAAATGATTTTCAAAAATTTAACTTCTTCATAAAATTTAATATTAATGGGAATAATTGTTTTTCAGGATCAAGATGCATTCCTCGCTTTTTGCAGAAATGCACAAACGACTTGAGAGGAAAAGACAAAGCCATTCTTTATTTGCTCAAATGGTGATGTTTTTTGACATTTAAAGCTGTCCTTCAGTAATTAACATGTTTCATGATGCATAGATGTGAAAGTCATCTATTAAAAGGCTTCCATGAACACTGGGGGTAGTTAATAAAAAATTTCATTAATTTTAATTTTAAAAAGGACAACACTCAGCACACTTTCTTGAGGTATGCCGTTTAGTGAAAATTCTTTGGACAAAGTGTTTTTATATGAACTCAGAAAAGCCCAGATTGTAAAAATTTTGAATGGAAATTGGTAGGTTCTCCTTAAGACCAATATTAAACTTGTCCTGAAGAATACCATATCTCTACATTCGATCATTAGCTTTCATGTCAAAAAAGATGGAAACGAGATAATGGTTATTGAAGAAAGTGTTTCTTCAATTTCCATTAGAATAAGATTATTTAAAGTACACCTGAAGGAGACATGCTCAGGAGGGCTGTAATCTGCTGGCTATGCAGTGCAAAAATGCACTCACAATTTGGTTGCAGATTCCAAGACTAATTCCTACAATCTTAGATGTCATCAATAGCTCTTGAACAATTTTTCCAGATGGCTTTATGAATTTTTAAGATATTTTCAAGTGTTGTGTTGTCCCACTCGACCTAAGTGCGTGTAGTCATGTCTCCTTTTGAATAATGAATAGTCTAAAACTAGCATAAGTCCACATCTTGATCCCCTAAAAGCCTTTTACAACACCTTAGAAGTCACAGTAGTGGTTTTGCAGTTTGTTTTAAAAACAAAACTAAACCAGACATTGTGAGTGAAATCCAGCAATTACTCAAATCAAACATCACAAAACATGAATTTATCAGCTTGGTAAAACCAATACAATTATTTATAGCAAACACTCTGCTTGCACTGATTTTCTACACTAGTAGTAAGGCAGTTAATTTTCCAAAATTAGGAGATAGACTATTAATCTGGACGCTTTTTTAAATACATGTCATGTGTGGCAATCAATAGCAATTTCACCACCTTTCAGATTACAAGAGTTAGCTAGCATCAACAACTATGCAATCTCATTTTCAATTTTACAAAATCTCCAAAATCGTAGCAGTTATTAGTAAAAATATTATTTTGTATATTATTGATGAATTTCTAATTAACCAGCAAACATGTAATATGATTACACAACTTTCTTATATTTACTCAACGATATTCAATTTCTGAATATTTCCTTAAACCCTTTGGCACATTTCTCTACAAACTGAATAGGGAAAGGACTGAAATGAAAAAGGTACATGCTTTTTTTATAGCTGGAGAGGAACAATTCTTGGAAATATCCAGTGAGTTTACTCCACACATGCAATCAGTTGTAGTTTATGAAAAATAAAAAGTGAAATTTTGAACCATTTTTCAAACACATGCAACTATGTTTACAGGAAAATGTTAATTGTTTATTAAAGCTGTTTATAAAAAGCTATGTGCATCATGACATTAGAAAAGACTGCTTACTGTCGAAAATTCCAGTTTCATCTTATCAAGAACACTCTCGAATAAGGCTATGAATAAAGAAATTTTATGCTATATATTCCCATGCTTTTAAATAAACATAATACTAGATATTTGGTAAATCATGTAATTTTTACCACAAATTTCATAATCAAGGCATTATGCAAAAGGGCAATTTTAACTTAAATATAGGACAAGGGCTTAAGCCCCAGTCCCCCCTCCCCTTTCCATGGCACTGAAGATTCTAATTTTTGACTTACATTTGACTCAATTACAAATTGTCAAGTAGAAATTCTTTAATTTTATATTAAGCATTGATTTAAAAAAGCAATTTAAATATTACATACCAATTTTTTCATAGTCTCGGAAGCAGAATGGCCATCTATACTGAGGTCGATTAGAGTTCCAGGTTCATCTGTAGATTTTCCATTTTTACAATTATAGTCAGATACTTCAATGTTTTCTGCAATTTGTAAATTAATTTGTTCCTGAAAAAAAAACCTATTTATATACATGGTTGATGTAACAATTTAGAAGTGCTTATCAACTCATCTTATGTGTTAGTAGAATGATATCAAAACATCGAGATGTAGAATGCGGCTAATCCTAAATGTTTCAGGAAATATGTATTTTCCAGAAAGTTCGCAGAAAATGTTATATGTTGCATTATTAACCACCATTTATTTTTAAAATGACATTTTAATCAAGATTAAGAATACATGGTAAGTATAAAAAATATACTAATTTTAACTTTGTAGCTTTCTCTTGGTGCTTTAATTCTGCTTGAGAACTGTTCTCATGACATAATTCCACATTTAAATAATAAATTTCATTATTCCACCACAAGCATCGTAAGAGACGGAAGGTTTTCCCTGCAAAGGTCTCTTACTAGATGCAACAGAAACATCAATACCATTTCTATTAAAATACACTTTTAGGGAGATATTTTTATAAGAGCCTTTGCATATAACTACATCCTCTTTCGATGCAATATTTTCATACAGCTATTTTTATTATATAGAAATGGGAAAAGATTGCCAGACTGGCTACTTTGACAGGAAAAATGAGCTATCCCCCAAAATAGGATAATTTATTTAAAAATTCCTAGTGCTCTAGCCTTCAATTCAACCAGGCTCTAGGTCAAATCCCAGTCTTGGCATGGATGCCTATTGGAATATACTTTACAGTATATACTTTTTCTTGATCTAATTAGCTCTTATGTAGCAAAAAATGACAACAGTGATGAACCAAATCTGCATTTTTATTTCACAACAAAAAGTAAGGCAAAATTATGTTTTTTGGTACATTGACTTTTATAAGGAAATACAGTACCTGGAAAATGCTCATTTGCATAAAGGTACATTATGAATGAAAATTTTTCATGTTGAAATTGTAGCAGTTTTGTTGAAAAAGTTTGTAGTAGTTTTGTTTTGTTCATGTTGAAATTGTAACATATTTTTTATTTAAACATTGAAGTCAGTTCTAGCCATCAGCTTCTGTGCATTTCTTAAAATGTTTTATTGCTCACCTCCACTATTTTTCATTTTTTAACCTTAAAACATTGAACTTTGGTAAAATCCTAGTTAACATTAAGGACATGGCACGATTTTAAATTTTGGTTGCAAAGCCACTGCTAAATGATAATGGACCAAAAAGAATGCCACACTGCAATGCAGTAAATAAAATAGTAGATTGGAATTTTCAGATATCTAATATGGTGACAACAGTAAGTTGACAGTTTTGGCTAACACATCTGGTTTTATTTAAACCCAAAAAACTGTCCAGTTTTTTAATCTAGTGAGATTTCTGGTAGTTTCACTATTAGCTGTAAAACCATAATCAAAGCAGAAAATTCATAGTAATTACAGAAAATCCATAATAGTTAGCATCTCTGATAAAGTAATGTACAACAAATAAAATAATCTTACCTCTCCATTTTGACTAGATCGCTCCTCTTTAGCCCGTTCCCACAATTCAAAAGCTATATTGAAAGCTTGGGATATTGTTAAAGCAGCAGCCTGTGCTACTTTACGTTTGGAGCAGAGAAATGCATGGCACTCTAATGTTTCATTTTTATTGGTTCCTATAAATGCAACAACACGGTCATAATTGGCATCTGCTGAACAAAAGGATATCCTGAAATGAAATGTTTGTATCAGTATACATACTTGTAGATAATACTCATATTGAACATACTTGTCACATTAAAAAATATCATTCTTTCATAGGAAAAGGTCATTTACACTCCCCTTGCTAATCTAACAATTCTTGTGCAGAAGGGTTCCAGACTAGCGAGAATACTTAAGGCTTATTTAATTGATGCAGAATTAATAATTAGAAATCAATCCTAATTAGAAGCTTATGCTTATAGTTAAATACTCTTATTTATAACATGAAAAATACATTAATTATCAAAGAACTTTATTTATTTTGACTAAGATTATACATATTTTTACTATCCCTGTAATTCAATGTAAGCATTGGACCTAAATATGTTCATAATTTGAAATTAATGCCTTCCTTAATTAAATAATTATAAATTACTTTGATTGAATCTAGGAGTTTTTCAATTACCCAGCTAAAGATATTTTTCTAAAATTATAGGATGTATATAAAATCATGGATAAGCAAGGAATCATTTATTTTAAGATACAAAATTATTTATATGTACTTACAAAATTTCGAATAAATTATACAAAAGTACATACATTACAGAATCACATCAAATAAAGTCCATAAAATCAAATCTTGGTATACAAACTTTTTTGGCAAAATATTATCACTTGATCAAAATAAGTTTAGTAACTTTTTAATTAATAAAAATATCTGTCAGTGTATGACATTGAAAATAAACCTAAAAACCTCATTGCAAAACTAGATCACTATGATGTAGGGATATAGTTCTGCTCCAGGAAATTGGCAGCAAAGTAATTTGTAAGCCATTCACATGATTTTGAACAAGTCTTATTGGTAAAATTAGAGGGTAGGTTAAACAAAACAATGCGTCTTGACAATCGCTGTCTTTAGCATTATTTGTGCTCAGTTTATTTTTCCATGTAAGAAGCCATTGCAGAGATTACGCGTTGGTGACACAAATAGTTCCCTATTGCGATCATCACACAAAATTTTGAGTATGGCAATCTTTCCCCCTGTGAACTTAACCACTATACAAATGGACTTCTCCAAGGTCATGTGCCTTCTCACTGGATCTGCACTAATTTGCCAGAAATTTCGAACATACAAAAGAATTTTTAAATAGAAATATCTTAACTAAATATTTAACATTCATGGCAGCTATATACAATTCTTTGGTACTTAGTTCAGAATTATTTTTCAATAGATCTAAAACTTTACCAACCTGTATATAGAAAAATCTAAGTGCTTTTCACCTGTACTCAGATCTCTTGTTAAAATTCCTTTAGGATTTACAGTTAAAGCAACTCTGGGAAGCTTCTTGGTACTAGACTTTGCCTATACAAATAGAAAGATATCAAGTTATTTGAATGCTTTCACCATCCATGATAATCTAATAGTAAATGACATACTGTGAAATTTCCCAAAAAAGGCCTTAAAAGTTTCATAGTTCCATTTATACTTCCTTGTAAATTCTCAAATCATTTCAGTCAGGGAGGAATTCAAATTTAGAATCTTTGGAAAACAATTTTTATCATCCTAATGAAATTCTAAGCTATATGTAGTCACTTGGTTTCATTTTTGTTGGACATTTTACATGTTTCATATTACAGCCCTTCATTGCCCTAATAATGAATAGATTAAAATTTTATATTTTTGATATTTCCTTAAAATGCAGAAGCATGCCACTCTTTTTAAAACAACCATACTTAAAGAACTTGAAGGATGGTTGGAAGGTCTCTAATTGGACTTCATTGTTATTTGGTTTAATATAATTCCAAATCAATCTTGGAAAAGCTTGAAAAAATCACAGTAAATAATTTTTGAGGGTGTGATAAAATCTCACATCTTGATTTTATGAAACAGGTGAACTCGTCCTCTAGCAGACAACTAGAAATGGTTACGGCCCTAATTACCAAAATGTTATTTCAAGTTACCACACCAGCCGCTTTTTTATGGAAAATCCTGCTTTAATAAAAGGATCCATTGAGAATTTGAAAAATTTCCAACTTTAAAAAAAATTCAAATCTAATCTGTGTTGCAATAAAAATATTCTAAAATGAACTTACAAAAAATTGAGATGAATCTGCTTACAGTAATTGATATCTCAAACTGAGTGTTTAGATAAAATCCCCAACTAACTACCACATAATTCTTTATTAACTCCAATCTAACAATTAAACAAATTTCATTTTGATTACAAAATATTATCTAGAATTTTAAATGTAATTTCTCACTACTAAAAATAAACCCCAGAGAATTAAACATATATAAGATGCTAACAGACATTCTTACCATTGCAATGACTGCTTTAATGGCATCTGCTGTGGTCTGTTGGTCATTAGGTTCATCCACTAAAGTACTACCTAAATATTTGACATAAAAAGTAATTCCATCCAAAACCGGTTCTTTTATAGAATCATCCCATTCTTCAGGTAGCTCTAAAAAGAAAAGAGGAATTCATTATCACTGCTGGGTAAAAAACATGAAACAAATCAATCAGGAATAATGAGTATCGAGTTTCATGATAAAACAATTAAGATAAAATTCCATGATTTTTATAACTGAAATTCCAGAGTACATAACCATGCTATTCCAATACACAAACAAGTGATTCAGAAATCAGAAAACCATTCAAAAATACCCTAAATGGTAAAGTGAAAGAAAATGAAAGTTATGCTGCCCACCCAAACCAGACATCTTATTGCACTTGTCTAAGAAATACTTCTACCTGACATCAAATTAGATAAGTTTCACCTATAGCTTAGTTGATGGACAGTAACCTTTATGTAATATGTACTGAATGTTTTAAAACCCTAATTATATGCTTTTGATAGGGCCGGACACCAACTAGGGACCTGAACCTCTTGGGTCTCCTTAATAATTTAATGAAGGGAACCACCTCTCCAAATGGGATGAGTTAATTACAATTTACAAATATGACCAATGAATTTTGATAAATGAAAGCTTACTATTATAACCAATGAAAGATAAATACTAAAATCTATTACTAGAGGTCAAAGTTAGTGGTCAGGGATATTTTTTACACCATACATTTTTTGACAACCTGGTTTTTATGGCATTTTTCACTGCCAATTTTCTGAATTTTTATGCTTATTTGGCACAAACTCTAATCAATCACCCTTTTATGTTTCCTTCTAACAATCTGTACTATTACTTTTAAACAGATTCATCCAAGATCAATGTTCAGGTCCTAATCATTACACTGCATTTAAACACATCCACAAAAACAAAATAAATTTACAATTGGACCCAAGTAGAACAATTTTGCAACTGAAAGAAAATGTTTAGTTGCCATTGATGAGACTTTCTGATCCTAATTTCTAACTCTGACCCTATGAAGAGTGAATATTAAAACGTACTATTACTAATGATGAGTAAATGCTAAAGTTTACCACATTATTACATATGAATTACTAACATTGCCACGGAATAACCAAATAAGTTATTCAATAAACCACACGTTTATATATTGGGATCCTACTTGGACCGCTAAAATTATTTCAAGTTGGAGCAAATGATCATAGGTACTGCAAATTACTTCATATTCGCAACAGATAATTATATTATTTAAAAAGATAGGTCAGGATACACATTGGGAAAATCTGGATTATATATAAAAGTAATTCAGAAAAATAAACTAATTATCTACATTTTGCATATGTAGGTAGGCATCTATTGTGTATACACTGGAGCAACAAAAGTGGCTATTGGCGACGGTTCGGGACCAATCCGAAAGGGAAAGATCCAAGGACAACATGTAATTTTGAATCAGTCAGATGATGGTCTGCATACTCAGATGACCTGATGCCAATCAGTTTATAATTAGAGTTCCACATGCTCCATTTTGTAATGAGGTACTTTGCAAGTGTATTTTTCAAACTTTAGGACAATTCAAGTATCAGCTAGAATATTTTTCAGGGTTTAGGATGCTAGGCGCTTTATGTAAATATTTTAGGGATTAACTTTAACAAGCGAGAATTAGCCACAATTTTTTAAAATTGCACACCAAGTTGAAAAACCTCTTCTTGTAAGGGAAGATATTTAATTCAAAAGAATGGAGGCTGGGAGATATTCAAATACAAGCTTTCAAAGTCAGCAATATATCTTCATGACATGTAATCTGTCCTTACATCTCTACAATAAGCATTTTTCATTCAACTTAATCTTTGCTGTCAGGATCAATTAATTATTCTATATATTTGTGCTTATTTAAAATTGTTTTAACTGCTCATAAATAAAATTATCTACAAAAAGCTAAGATTGATTATAAACTCATCCTCAAGAAATCACATTTCATCTCATTTTTATTCCTGAGAAGCAGGTACACGATTCATGCACAATACAGATTTAACCTGGAATTAACTTGATTACACTTTTAGGAAATAACATTACGCTACTTTATTCTAATAAAAATGTACAAGCAACAAAAGTGCAGCAAAACGTTAATTTACGCCTTAAAAAATTTACTCGTAACAAGGGTTTTTGTTCGGGGTCAAATGAAAATCTAAAACATTGTACAGGCTGGAAATACTTTCCTTCCCATAACCACAAAATTAGCCATAACCACATAATTGTACTTAAGATTGTACATAATCTTTAACTTTATAAAAGTGAAAGGATATCCAATACAATTGATGAGCAGTAATACATAACAAGTCAAAAAGACAAACTTTGAAGACAGTTTCTTTATTTCGTTAAGAAATAAGATAGCAACTCAGGGCAGACAAAAAAATCATTTCTTTTGTCGACAAATTTAAATGAGGTTCCTAGTCCCAATCAATCATGTCTATAATGAACTCACTTTTATGTTTCAATCGGCCAAATAATCCAGACGAACCTACACGAACAGCTTTGAGCAAAGAAGCCATAGTTATAATTTAGAAACAAATTAACAAAGTTTTGAAAATTCAAATTTTTAGAGAAAAATAGAACATTTATTAGTAACAAAACATCACTCTTTCCCTAAAGTCAAAACTGAAAGAAACACGCCGTCGTACATTCAGAGCACAAGGGGGCGAGGCAACACATGTTTAAAGCGCCCTCTCTAATTAAATTTTAAGAAGGGTGATAAGGAACAAAAATTAGAAGAAAAGTTCATTGTAAATTATAGAAAACAAGAAAATGTTATTGCAAATACACTATGATTCGTAAAATATCAACAGAAAGCTTTATTTTTTTAAATATAATTCATTTTAAACGACTTGTACTTTAACTGTACAAGTGTCAAAGACGTTAGTTACAAATTTTGAAGTTTGTTGTGGTTTTGTGTAATCCGTGCCTTTGTTTACTTCGCTTTGAAAAAGTTCCAAAGCACTTAGATTTTTGAAGTTAGAATGAAAAGTTACTTGTGAAAAAAAACCACAAAATTTGGTTTGGTTTTTTGTTCAGGTCACATCGTCGTGCGTAAAAAAAGGGGTTATTAAATCCATTCATTCAAGACATACTTTTCGACGGAATTTAGAAAATTGATCTATGCAATGGATGAACGATCAGGAAAAAGAATTACCTTTGAAAAATTAACGACTTCTATTGTTTATGAACATTTAAAATCTAAGAAAGTTGTAGACAATCTTTACAAAGATGTTCTGGCTCGAATTAAAGAGACTGTACGTCGAAATTTTCTTTTTTGTTAAATTATATTAAACTAGCTCTACTTTTTATATTAGTTCTACATTTACTTAAACCGTCGTTAGTCACCAGTTTTTTATGGTCGCATGTGACACTTTCTCATACCACCTTTCTTGTTTTAATCATTTAGCTACCTAATAGCATGAAATATTTTTGTTTGAAGGAATATAATTGGTTATTATTTTGCTATTAGGAATAAGGACATGCCCCCCCCCCCAAAAAAAATGTGTCATGAGGAGCATTTCATAGCAAAATAATGTGGAAACTGGTCAGATCTAACGGTACAGCTGCAGTCTCTGCCGCGCGCGGTGGCAACGACTCTTGGCGTAGTTATAAGCGACTCATGCCGGGTGATGGTAACCCATTTTTTTCTCATATTTTCTCCTGGTTAGGGTTAACCTGTTTTTATGGCAACCTTGCCGGCATCCAATTCTGTCCAGCATTGGTTGTTCTTTTTAGTTTGGACACGGTGAAGAGCGGGTATTTTTAAAAATAACTTATATTCTACTTATGTACATTTTTTGATTCATTTCATCCATATGTACAGTATAGATTCACTGTTGGAAATTCGAGAAAAAATGGGTTACCCTCACCGGCATGAGTCGCTTATAACTACGCCAAAAGTCCATATATTTAATCCATATTTGCAGTGTTTTTCTAGTCAAAATGTTGTTTAATTCAGATTTACATATTTCATCCGTACGTATGCAGTATATATTGAATGTTGGAAGATTTCCGTGGTGACATAAAAAATGCGCCAAAAAAAAACGCGTTGCCACCGCGAGCGGCAGAGACTGCAGCTGTACCGATCTAACCTGGTACAGCCTAAGGTGAAGTAGCTTAAGATATGACATTTACTTAATTTCTTACCCTCATCACTTTTCTAGTGGATATTGCACCAATCTGCTCAGAACTCAATATTCCAGAATGTGTTTTTTGCATGATAAATATTTTTCAAAAAACAATCAAATGTTTATGTGGCTCTAGATGGAAGGCAGGTGACTTAGGGAGAGTCCACTTGCAGAAAGGTTCTTAGCTTGTCAGGAAAGATGCCATACTATTGCTTGCTTAAACAGGCATGTAATCAGAAAACAATTTCAAAGGGGTCCAATTTTCTCCTGGTTTCTATTTCAATCGAAAGGTTAATGCTAAATAAACATGTTTTACTAATTTCAGACTGCATTTTGCACTTGTGATAAATGAAAGTTAAATTAATGCTGATTGCATTAGCTGCAGTGGGCATTTTCGATTGCTTTTTAACATTTGAAATATATATTTTTGGGAGGATTCAAGCTCTGTTGGCCCATTTCTCTAAATACGTCCTTGGTCGCTCATATCTCGAATAAAAAAATTATCTCATCTTGTCCAGACCCTTCCCATTTAGTCACCTAGCACATAGATTTGTTCTTTCCCTGCTTTAGCAACTGATCAGGATGCCAAAACACTATATGAATGTTTACTTAGAAGATATTTTTAGATCTGTCTAATTTTTCTACTAATTGATTCAACAAACTCATGTTCATTGGCACGGCTATGAAGGGTGCATAGCTTTGAAACTTCTGCCTTTCTGGAAAGCAAATGTTTGACGTTGGCTGAAAGTATGTTATGAATAAGTGTGTGTACACATTCCGCAAAGTTCCAACAAGTGTTGGAGCTGCGGTAGCTCAGTAAGTTAGAAGAGTACTGATTGGCAACCGGAGGGTCACAAGTTCGAAACTCGACCCAGCCGAAGACCGTAGTGTGCAAGGGAGCTGGTGCATGTTAGATCTATTATAGCCTCAAGTATCCTCACATTGGTGTGGAAGTTTGAAGTGTCAGCTCAGGTGTTGACCTCGTCATCTGACCATGGTTCAAAATTATGAGGTGTTCTTGGATCTTTCCCTTAAGGATTGATCCTGGACCATTGCCAACAGCCCATTGTGTTGCTTCAGTGTGACGTTGATTAAATACCTATTTACCCTTGATTAACCTTTTGACTATGGGCGTAACAGTGTGTCGTATTCAAGTAGCAGAATAAAAGCACCGTAGTGTAAAGGTTAAGCTAACGTCCTTGATGAACAGCATGGAAGATTTTTCTCTGCCAACTGCTATTGCTTCTGACACTAAACAATAAATTCAATTCAGAATCTAAACTAGACATCAGTTGTGTAGGCACCTTGTTTTCACTTCAACCTATTACTTATTTTAAAGAACAGAATAATTCGTTACCATGTGTCTCAAATATGCCAACTTACCAAAGCCAGTTCATACAAGTGTTTAAAGTGTACTGCTAACAAAGTTATCGAATTAGGTGGAAATGGAAATGCACTTATGTCATCACATTATCTATTAAAAATACAAATTACTAATACCAGTGGTCATTTGAGTAAATCACTCACAGGTAGCACATGGGTACCAATAGTATAGTGTCTGAAGGTCAAAGATATGCCAATCCGTATCAAAACAAATTGTTAAGAATATTTTAAAAGACAGCAGAAGTGGCCCTCTAGGATCACTTTCGGCTGTTTATATGCAAAGCTAAGGAGTGCTCTAACAACAACCAACTGGTCGAGGTTTATCTTAGGCCTAAATTGTTAAATCTGATATCTTAGTTTGCTCTTCATTATAGTTTGTGATATTCTTGATTTACATTTTTCTCTTCATTAGATTCTTTTTAGTAAGCATTTATATTGTGAGACACAACTTTATATTGAACTGATGATTGGAAAGTTGTTATGATTCATTATAGTAAAATTAATATTTTAATTATTTCCATAGTGTTTAGTTAAGGCTTAATTATTTCCATAAGATATAATTTAGATTTTTTTCAGGCTTCTTACAAGCGCATGAAAGAAGTAGCTGTTATGCATATGACGGAAATTCTCACTGATCCTTCTAAAACTGTACCTTGTCCCGAAGATAGAGTAGAAAAAAAGAAACAAATTGCAGAGTAAGTAAGAACAATTCTTTATGAGAAATTTTAAATATAATTAGACATATAAGAGAAATTATTTAATTTTTCTGTTATAAAAATTAGTTTCCTTTATTTGAGATATACACTCACTGCCAAAAGTTAAGCACAAAGCGATAAAATGTGAAAAAATTGACAAGTACAGCTTTGATTGACACGAAATGTGGCAGGAAAGTGGCAAATATGTTTATGCATCAAACAAAACAAAAAATTACATACAAAGATGAAAACAATATTGAATTTTCAAAAATTATAAGATGAAGTCGTATTGGACTCATTAACAAAATGATGTTTAAATCCAAAACAAACAAAACCGACATTAATAGGGTATGTGACCACCCCTCATCCTCATACAAAGTTTACAGCGTGTGACCATGCTTTCCATGAGGTGATCAACCACCCCAGAGTCAAGTAATCGCTATTCCTCCTGTAGAGCAGTTTGCAACTCTGTGAGAGTGACTGGGGGTGCGAAACGTGCAGATACAGCACGGCCGAGGGCATCCCAAAGATTTTCAATGGGATTAAGGTTGGGCGAGTACGCCGGCCAATCCATATGCGCAATCCCCTCACTCTCCAGGTAGTCATCGACAACGTTGGCTCGATGGGGATGCACATTATCATCCATTAAAACAAAAGCAGGACCAACTGCTGCAGTGTACAATTTCACAGTGGGTTCTAGAACTTCATCCCAATACCAGATAGCCATCACAGAACCCCGTCTATAGATATGCAGGTCGGTGCGATATCCCAACGAAATTCCTGCCCATACCATGATGCTTCCACCTTGGAATGCGTGATGCTTGATGATGTTCTGGGGCGATTGCATGTGCCTTGTTCTCTCCAGACCCTTACACGCTTGTCATCTGGCTCCAGGGCAAATCTTGACTCATCCGTGAACATAACATTGGCCCAATCAGATACAGTCTAATTCACATGCTGCCGACACCACTTTAATCATATCCCTCTGGATTGGACAGATAGAGGAACACAAACTTGTGGTACCCGAGCTTACAGTCCATTCATGTGTAGCCTTCAGTGAACAGTAGTGGCAGATATCGTCTTACCAATGGACGCTGCAACCATAGATGTCACACGTGTGGAGGCCGCTCTTCGATTCTGCTTGGCTAAAACAGCAATATATCAATGTTCCGCGGGGGTCGTAACCCTTGGACGACCAGCCACAGGTCTTCGGACAACTGTTTGAAATTGTTTCCATAATCGTGAAATGACGGAATGATGAACACCGAAGAAAAGAGCAACATCTGTGATTGATTGTCCTGCTTCAAAGCATCCCACAGAACGCCAGTTCTGACTATCTGCCATTCGTCTTCTGAAAGCCATAGAAACACGTCTGTCTTGAAAACTAATCATACGAAAGTTCTAAACACTTTTTATCAGCACTTACATGAAACTCCTCTAACCCTTCACATGCTGGCTTCTTATATGACTGCCTTTTTTGCATATTTCTCGACACCAAACCATGATTGGCTGTTTCAGAACATATTTGCATGCTTCCATCTACCTCTGCAGCGAAATGCAATCTCTCAAATTCAGATTGGCTTCCAGAAATTAACATTTTCCTCTCTGTGCTTAACTTTTGGCAGTGAGTGTATCTATTATATATATTTTATGTAGCTTTAATAGTTTTAGCTTGCTTTTGATGAATCGCTGAATGCACCATGATAAGAAAAAAAGACAAAAATATGAAACTATTACAGAGAGAATTTTGTCTTATCAGGTAAATTGAGGAAACTTTAAAGTGCATGGAAACATGCTTTATCTAGGGGTATGCAACATATCTACATCTAGTATAGTGTCGTATTAGGGATTCAATCACCCTACAGATGGCGCTAAAAGCACCATCGGATTGTGTTAAGTAAGATAGAGCAATAAAATATTCGGATGGGGTGGTCGTGTAGGACGCTTCTTTGTAAATATTTTGTCATATAATAAATATTTCTTCTGTCTGCATTACCTGGGATTTCACTGATAACCCATTAAATAGAACCAGATATGACATTGGCGCAATCGACAGGATTTTAATGATGAAATATGCTTTCGTTTTCATGGTGAGTCCTGCTCTTTGGTGAACTTTTATATTTGTTTCCTGCTAAATACTACTTTTTGAAGAACATTGAAGAGTGGTGTAAAGATTTTTTGTTGAAATGCTTCAAGGTGAATTTTGAATTTGGTTTTCGGAACTTTATTGTGGAACTTTCATTTTAAATCGAACATTTTTGTTTCATGATCCCATTATGGCGTTCCTAGTGAAAGCAAGATCTAAAGACTGTTGCTACCGAAATGGGGACATCGAATACCGAAAACATTTTTGTGATTGAGCTAAAGAAAGTTAACCAAAAATAAAAATTATGACGAACCGTTCGTGAAGGAACACTTAAATACTATAATAGAAGAAAGAAGGAGAAAAGAAGAAAGATGAAGGAAAGAAGAATTAGAAGTTGAAGAAAGACAAAGGAAAGAAGAATTAGAAGTTGAAGAAAGACAAAGGAAATAAGAATTAGAAGTTGAAGACAGATGAAGGAAAGAAGAAATGGAATTTGAGTTGCAGAAGATGCGTCTAGAAAATGAAAGATTGAAGAATGGGTCTGAAAGTCGACAAACTGATGTAAACATGAAGCTGAGGTTTGACTTGCAAAGTATTTTACAGAAGTTTGATCCCAAAACTAACAATATAAGCCTCTACTTAGTTCTCTTCGAGCATCAAGTGAAACAAACGGAAGTTCCTAACTGTACTACCAGAGTATCTCCATTCAAGTTGATGTCTGGCCAAGAAGCAAGAGGTCCTCTGAGTGTGTTGAAGTCTAGCTGGTGTGGAGAAATTCCTATACCTTTAAATATGGACAAATCAGTCGTAGATTATCTCCAGGAACTCAAATAAATCTCGAACGAGCAACCGACCAAGCTTTACTTATCGCATCGGGAAAACAACAAGCCTACGCGGATTATTTTAATCGCCGCACAAGATCCAAAGAATTTAAATTAGGAGAGCAGGTTTACATACTAATTCCAGATTCTTCCAACAAGTTATATGCACGATGGACCGGACATGGGGAGATAGTCGAGCATCCATCACTGCGTTCTTACAAAGTGAAACTTCCTGATGCAAAAGTACGACAGTGCCATGTAAATAAGATAAGGAGATATTACCTAAGAGTGAATGCTGTTGGTATTGTTTTTGAAGATGATGAAGAATTTGGTGAAATTCATGGTTCTAGAACTGTGCATCAACAAGAACTGTCTGATAAAATTTGGAAAATAAATTTATATGATCTACATGAGAAAGAAAGGAATCAACTGATTCAGATATTACAGAAGTATAGAAATTTATTTAGTGGAAAATTGAAAGTTGCACAAGTTGGTGAACACAAAATAAAGCTTGAAGAAGGCAAAGAAAGGACAAAATCATGTTTATAGGATACCAGAGTCTGAAATCACAAGTAGATACCCAAATTAAAGAGCTTCTTGAATTGAACTTAATAGAAGAAAGTTCTGCAGAAATCACTCATCCTGTTGTGTGTAAACAAAAAGGATGGAGGCATGCGTTTATGTGTTGATTATACTGGTCTACACGATTTTCGTAACAGATAAGTCAATGAGTGTTTTATAAAGTATTTTTAATGCTGAAACAGAAAATGTAATCAAAAATTTTCTATCACGTCACATTTTTTATTTATATAACTTTAAAGATCCCTATTATGTCATTTTGGCACATAATAGAAACGATCTGCTGTCTTAAAAAACAAAGAGTCACCCACCCGGAACCAATAAATTATGAGTCAAAATTGATGAAAACTGCTTATATACATTATTTCTGTTGTCCACTCGGAGATCAGGATAAATTGTAGGCGCCGCATCTAACATGTATTAGGTGTTATGTGGAGCTCACGCAGTTGTTAAAAGGGGAAAAAACGCTTTGCCTTTTGCTATACCTATGATTTGGCGTGAACCAAAAAATCATGACGACTGCTACTTCTGTTTAACAAGTGTCAGTGGTTTCTCTGCAAAAAATAAAAGTAATATTGTGTACCCAAATGTTCCATCGGCTATGAGACCATATGCTCATGGAGATGGTTTACCTATACCTACAGCCCCAGCTTCGTGGCAGGAAATTTCTGATTCTGAAGAGGTTTCTGATTGTTTTGAAAATACTGCGGTGGCACAAGCTTCAAAAGACGTTGATTTCATACCAGAAAAATCAAATAGTGAACAACATCTCATTACACAAGTGGAACTGAACGATTTGGTTCGTGACTTGAATTTATCAAAACAACAAGCAGAAGTTCTAGGTTCACGCTTAAAGGAGTGGAATTTATTGCATAATGATACCAAAGTTTCATATTTCAGAAACAGAAATAAAGAATTAATGCAATATTTCACTAAGACAGATCTGCTGTGTTCCTGCTGCAATATACAAGGTTTGATGTCTGCTCTGAGTATTCCTTATAAAACTGATGATTGGCGGTTATTCATAGACTCGTCCAAAACCAGCTTAAAGGCAGTACTACTGCATAATGCAAACAAGCATCCCTCCATACCAATAGCGCATGCTGTTGGAATGAAAGTATGCCATTGATTTTAAAAGCAGTGAATTACGATGCTAATTTATGGTGTATCTGGCGACCTCAAAGTTATCGGTCTTCTAGGCCTTCAAGGTGGCTTTACAAAATACTGTTGCTTCTTATGTTTGTGGGACAGTCGTGCAACAAGTGAACATTATGTGGTTAAAGACTGGCCCAAAAGAGACACCTTCACTCCTGGGGAAAAAATATTAAGTATGTTCCATTAGTCAACCCTCAGCATGTAATTTTGCCATCTTTATATATCAAATTGGAGTTGATGAAGAATTTTGTGAAAGCACTGAATAAAGAACAACAAAAAGAATTTAAATATTTAAGCCAAGTATTTCCAAGGTTAAGTGAAGCCAAATTAAAAGAAGGTATATTCATTGGACCTCAGATTAGAAGATTACTCAATAATGAAAATTTTGACAGCAAGTTGAATAATGTAGAGCTAGCAATCATTTAAGCATCTAGTCCATGGTTTTGGCAATAAAAAGCACACAATTGGGATCTTTCAGTACAAAATCTTTTGTTGAACTATAAAAATTTAGGCTGCCGGATGTCATTAAAAATTCATTTTTTGCATTCTCATCTGGACTTTTTCCCACCAAATTTGGGTGCAGTGAGTGACGAGCAGGGAGAACACTTCCACCAGGACATATTGCAAATTGAGCAGCGTTACCAAGGTAGATGGGATGAATCAATGATGAGTGACTACTGTTGGTTTCTCCAAAGAGAGGATCTTACCGTACGCAGAAGGAAGAAGTAATTTGTGTTCTCCAAGCTAAATAAATTATGAGTATTGCAAATTTATTTAACATTTTGTATAATTTCATATACTGATAAACTTAGTCACTTCGCAAATTTTATACTTTTCTAGCAATTACTCAAGGTTGTATAACAAAAAAGTGATACGTGATGGAGAAAAACTGACTTCATTTCCAGATTCAGCGTCATCAAACGCATAAAATTCAATTATTGTGGTTTCTGTTATGAAAATTATTTTTCAATTTGTAGACTAGTGTTATCGATCTCTCAATGCTGTCACCAAGGCTGATGATTTTCCTATGGAAGATGCCATTCAATTACTTCACAGCATAGGGAAAGCAAATGTTATTTCTACACTTGACTTGTTGAAGGGATATTGGGCTATCCCAATGGAAGAAAAATGTCGTGATTTTACTTCTTTCAAGACTCACAGAGCACAGTATAGATTCAGAGTAATGCCATTTGGTTTGAGAAATGCTGCTGCGACTTTTCAACGAGAAATGAACAAAGCGTTAGCACCATACAGAGATTTTAGTCGTGCATATATTGACGACATAGCTATATTTTCTAACAACATGAGTGATCATCTAAAACACTTGGATCTTATTCTTTCAAAATTAAAAGAACTACAGTTTACTGTGAATTTACACAAATGTACATTTGCAAGACCTGAAATCAAATATTTAGGTCATGTTATCGGATCTGGAAGGCATCAAGCAGATCCAGACAAAATAAAAGCAATTGCTCAAATACCTGTACCTGAGACCAAGAAACAACTTAAAAGCATGCTTGGGTTGTGCAATTATTATCGGGAACATATACCTTGCTATGCAGAGATTGCCTTACCTCTTACGGAGCTAACAAAAAAGAGGATTCCTGAAAATTTACCTTTGCTGGATATACACGAAGTTGCCTTCAACAAACTGAAATCTGCTCTAATGAAAGCTCCAGCATTGCACACTCCAGTTATGAGTGAACCGTTCATAATACACAGTGATACATCCTAGTATGGTATCGCTGCTTGTCTGTCCCAAGGGATTACTCTGACCTATTGCATATGTGAGCCAGAAGTTGAATAAAACTCAATGAGATTGGTCTGCAATAGAGAGAGAAGCGTACACTATTGGGTGGAGTTTGAAACTCTAGTTTTCGGGTCCAAAATAGAACTGTACACTGATCACAACCCTTTGTCATACCTTACAAAATGTGCTCCACAATCTTCACGACTACAGCGGTGGGTTTTTGCTCTTCAAAGATATAACTTAACAATAAAACATTGTCCAGGAGTCAAAATGCCTCATGCTGATGCATTATCCAGACTATTTTCCGAGGAGAAGTAGTGACAAATTTATTATTGTGACTTTAAGCATAATTTCTTTTTATTATATGCTTTAGTATTTTATGGGCATTATTCTTATAGGTATAGATATTTATTATTTTTTTGCTATTGATATGGTGTGATAATGTTTTAGGTGATTGAATCCTTAATATTTAAATTCTGATCTGTTTGTGTTTTGAGAAAACCCCAAACCCATATCTTGCGGGGGAGACGTCGTATTAGGGATTCAATCACCCTATAGATGGCGCTAAAAGCACCATCGGATTGTGTTAAGTAAGATAGAGCAATAAAATATTTGGATGGGGTGGTCGTGTAGGACGCTCCTTTGTAAATATTTTGTCATATGATAAATATTTGTGCTGTCTGCATTGCCTGGGATTTCACTGATAACCCATTAAATAGAACAAGATACGACACATAGATTACACAAGACTTTCTAACATAGAATCGAAACTGAACACAGGTACTGTTAAGTCATCACAAATATTTCAAGTTTTATTGATAAAGAATTTTCGTTCCATGTAGAAAGTGTGAAAACCCAAAATTGATTTGGCACTAACTACCATGTGCAATAGACTTAAGATAATTGGATTATGAGTAATGTAACAAATCATTGGTTTTGGTCACCTTTAAAACGCATTTTGCTGCTTTTCAACCAAAAATTCTTAGATGAATTTAAGTTCTGAAACCATGTAACCAAAAGAGAGAATGTGAAATTCAAGACCTAGAAGAATTCAATCCTGCCAAGTTGGTCATAGGTTGGATCGGCAAGTTCAAGGTTTTCGAAAAGGGAAAATTGATCTCTGCTGATCGATTCTTACGGTAGCAAGCTAGTCAATTTTCGTAGTAAGTGAGCATTAATTTGAAGAGTAGAATTCAAATGAGTTTGACGTAATCTTTAGGGCATTCCAATTTCTTTTTCTCCCGTTTTTGTGCATTTCCAATCTTTGTGGAAGATAGTCCACAAATGTTGACCCTATAGGCCTGTTGCTTCAATCCAAGTCATTGGGCACAATCTTGACTAATGAAGGTTGATTGAGATCCACATCCAACAGCGCTCTGCATGTTTGGGGACAGGTGTTTCGATCAAGTACTTCTTTCACCAAAGCAGTTGTGAGAATAGTCTGGAACTTGACGTGCTCCTCCGAAATTTGGCCCCAGAGAGCAATTTGACATGGCTCTGCTTGTATATCTTGAGTTTATGCCATTGGGTTCTCATTCAGTTCATGCAAAAGGCTGTGATGCTTCCTGTTACAATCAATTTCGAGCCTTGCATTCTTGAATCTTCGTAGATGAATTTTCATCTGGTCCACTTTGTTTTTGACTTCTTGAAATTCTTCCTCAAATTCTGTATACAATTTGGCTACTGCTTCGCACAAGATATCACTAAACAGGGATCTGATATCTTCATTCAGGCAACTTACATTTTCAAGGTAGACTTCTCATTGTTCAACATCTTCAAGAGAAAGACTCAATCAGCTTTGATTTATCTTTTTCTTTAAAAATCCTTCCATATTTGATGTAGTTTCAACTTGGAAATTTGAACCTTTTTCCTCTCAAAGCCCAAAAATAAAGATTCGCTTCAGTTCAGTTCCTGCGTTTCGGCACCTTGTTGGCGGGTTGGATAAAGGTAAACTCAAGTCAACAATAACAACGAATTTAATCAACTAAAAGGTATACATGTGCACAAATGTCAAAACAGAAGTCCTTTCGCTGCATCCAAGGTGAGTGGCGTGAGCATTATTCTAGGAGCCAAGATCGAATGAAATTTTATCAACGCAACAAAATCAATGCAGTTCCTTTTTTAACAACCTATTACTGGAACCCAAACAGGGAAAGATATCCTTCAGATATGAAGCTGAACTCATGTTCTGATTCAAGCTCATTCGCTGTGTGCAGATGGACGCAGAACTGATGTTCTGATGAATGAAATAAAGTCAAAATGGAAACCAATTACGCACTCCAACACTCACAGTATTCTTAAATCATCTAAGCAACTTTAAAATGCCAGAAAAGAAAAATGCAGTTTATTAAAACATTTCTATGTTTAAAGAATTATAGAGAGAAATTACAATATTGCAACAAAATAAGACTTATTTGTAAGTATTTCTATTTCTATATTTAGATAAGGGGTAATCCAAAAGAGACTGGCCTATGTTTACTTCCTGCATGAGGAAACAAAGAAGCCTGGATAGATTATTCTATCTATAGCTGAATGTTAATTCAACTGATTGCTTACCAATCTAAATTATCCTTGTGTAAAATTCAATTTACATCTAGATCATGTTTTCATTCCAAAATGACTTAATTTATCCTCAGAGGAAAGAAACATTTGAATTCTAAAACTTCTTACAACAGCTATTTTGCAAAACTTATTTTCTTTTTGTTTAGAGACATTAATTGTGTCATTAACTGAACACCAAATTCTGTTTTTATTCTAACATAAGTCTGAGTTTGCTATATTATGTTTCATTTGCATTATACCATTTTCTCTTTTAATGATACTAATAATCAATCGGATGATTTAACAATTTAAAAAATCTTACATTTTTTCTAGATATGAAAAAACAATTTTTTTAGATTGGTACTTCACAAATTATCTTTCATGTTCATGAATGTAAATGCTCAAAATTTGCTGGATGTGAATATGTTTTGGAAACAATTTTTGGGCTATATTCTAACAGCTGACTTTTATTGTTAAGATATCTTGGTTTTGAAAATAAAAGCTCATGCTTTTAATACCCATAAGGTATCATCCCTCTCAGAGGCACACCTTTTTTAGGTGTGTATGGACATCATGATCTATTCTTTTCCCATTGGGTTTATTGTTTCTGGTAAACATGGGATCATGACCCCTGGATACTCAACCGATCTGTCTTTAATTACACCCTCCTCCCTCCCCTTTCCCTTTCTTTTCATACCTTATGGTAAGTAAATTCTTCAAGAAAAAATTCTGCTGAACTCACTAAAATTTTTTTATTCATTTTTAGATTTGGTTTTCTAAGCTTTTAGTTTAATTTGATGAATTGTTAGTATTTGAATTGTTTTTTTATAAACTAAATTGATTTTTTTGCCATTTTAACTTTTTGTTATTTCTGTGGAAATTTTCTTTTGTTAAAAATGTCATGTTTTATCTGACTTGCATGTTTGCCCCATACAGCATCCTGTATCAGAGAATGTGGAGTCTTTGTATTCCTTTTGTGTGCCCTTCTGTCTATGCTTCTGCACAGACAGGCAGCCAGAAAGGTAGCCTGTTTCTGGTCAATTGGCTAATCTGAGACTTCTGGGATTTCGCTCTTCAGAGTACATTATAACATTGTCATGTTCATTAGGATGATGAAAGCAGAATTGACTTCAGAAATTGTTCTAGAATTGTGATGCCACACCCTACTTTTTCAACTAAGCCTTTCCAGGCCATGTGTAAAGGCAAGGAAGCACTATTGTCATTTACTAGTGTGTTCAACTATATAAAAATGAATAAGGTTTCACTGATGCTTAACTCAAGAATAGATCTTCAACCACTTTTGTTTGTTTTAAATCAAACTGATGAGAAAATTCTCAACAGGAACCATGGGAAATTTGTTTATTTCCTTATTTTTGACTCAATGTATGTGTTCGTGCAATCTGAATTTTAAAGTTCATTTAGTTTGACCAGCATAACCCATACCACATGTGCAGGGTATGTGATATATTCCCCACTTGTTGACGGTTTGAATAGAATCTTTAACAGATTGGAATTTAATCTTGTTATACGGAGGGAAAATAACTATAAAATCAAAATGTTTGTGAAATGGTATGAGTGGGGAATAAAGTTGTTCCCAAAAAGTTGTTTCACAATAGTTCTATTTAGCAAACTTTTTCAAACAATATGGAGAGTCAACCGTGTGCAAAATACATTTATTATATAAATATTTACTAAGATAAATGTGTTCTTACTGAAACTTAACTTAAATCCTGTAGAGTAGGTAATTATTGCTTTTTGGAGAATTAAGTATTAGTTTGTTACTTTTTTCGTAGATGTGATTTAACTTGTTAAAATTTTTTATTTCTTAATTTAGAATAGGTTTACTGGCCCTGTCAATTGATTCATCAATGTCTCAAATAGTCTCTGGAAGTCTTCGTGAAAGAGCAGGAAGTATAATAAATAATGCACTGAAAGATCTCATGGGCAATGAGCTTATCCAATGTGCTGAAATGGTAACTAAGTCACCAAAGAGCACTGTAATAACCAGAGGGGACTGTACCAGACATATCCCAGATTACAATGAGACATACAACAAGCCTATAAATGCCATTCGAGGTTCGTTAATATAGTTATTTTAAAGCTGATTAAATCTGTGATTTATATTTTGAATGTGATGGAATGACATTCCAACTTATTTTCATCTCTGAGTTGTTACCTTAGCATTATACCATAAGGCAAATGACAGACAGGGCAATGTGGGATGCATGACTTCTTTCTGCTGTGACTTAGCTCACAATCTCAGTTGCACAATTCGAGTGGTTCAGTTGATCACCCTGTCTAGTTAGAAAGAAAAGCGAATCCTGATCACTCTGCTGAGGTCACCCTGCCTGACACTGGTTTTAAGTAGAAACAGGTTGATGAGGTGGCACGACTTGTAAGTCGTAATTGATTTGCAGATGTTTGATTGTCGAGCGAGATTTGATGAACAGCGTTACCCTGTGTGACAGGAGTAATAGAAATGTATTTACACACCAGGTCACACTGTCCAGGTCGTCCCGTCTGTTACTTACCTAATTGTTAAAGTTGCATTCTATTTAAATTTTTTTATTATTTTAAAATAGAAGAGAGAAATAGTAAAATAATAGTAAACCATAGAGCAGGCTTTTTAAGCCTGCTCTATGTTTAATAATATATCAAATAGAATTCCGTTTTGGTTAATTGCTTCGTTTTACTATAAGGAAGTGTATATGATACATAATATAATATTTATTATACTTTCAATGTAGTTTTTAAATTTTTAAAGATGCATATGAACACTGAGTACTTTGACTAACATTCTAAAATTTATGTGCTAATTGGTTAATTTTATTAATTACTGGTAATAAAACGAAATAGAAGGAAATTTACATTAATGAGAGAGATGCTGCGATTTTGTACAATAAGTGGTGATAGATGTGTTTCTGAGCGAAAAATTCAGGATTTTTTAAATTAAACAAATCATTCATTTGATCTAAACCAGATTTAAAAAAATTTAAATTGGATTTTTATGATTGCAAATAATTCATTGCCAGTATCAGCTTAAAATGGTGGAACAGAAGATTTGAAAATCAGTGGTTTTTAGATAGTATTGATTTATATTAAACATTAATATCTATGATTTAGAAAAAATGAAGCAAGGTAAATTTTTCAAAGATTAAGACAATTAAAATTATTCTTGAGCATTGTTACATTTATTCTTGAATTCCATTTTATGATATAAATGCTTAGCACTTTATATTTGAATTTGAGGAAGTGATTTAATATGAAATTTTATAAATTTGCATATGTATCAGAATAATTAAATTTTAATTTCAATGCCTTTTCTTTACCCAAATGACTTTAAGAATGACTATCTTTTACACAAACACTAAAATCTAACTGGGTTTTTCCCATTCCAAGAGATTTCTGAATAAAAATGTTTTAGCAAAAAATTTATCTTTCACTTGATGTTTCATAATTATGGGAATGATGCTGAATGAATGTATTGCTTTTGAAAATATTACGAGATTCTTTCTGTTTATGCTCAGTTGATTTTCTTCAGGAGGGTTTATTAAGGAAACTGGGAAGTGAGGAGCATCTTCCAGTGCTTATTTGTAACACTGAAAACAAATGTTAAACAGGGCTGATTCCTTTATCAGAAATTATGAACCGACTCTTGAAAGTGCATCAATTCAAGTCTATCCAACCTTTTCATGGGGAAAAGTACGTCAAAATTAACCAAAATATACTTTCCACAATGTTCCATGAATGGACTGACCCCATATGTATAAAATTTGAGTGACACTTGTTTTCAGTGAGAAAATAAAATAAATTTTTAATCAATTGTCATCCCAACACAGACTTCTACTCTTAGGTGTTTAGTTCAAGACCCTTGGGTTCCCTCGCAGGAGAAAATAAAATATTTTCATTGAGTAACCAAATACGTTTTTTAAAAATATCTATACCAAGCATGTCATGTCCTAGGACTTGACCCTCTTTTAACCCTTACAAGGTTTTATGGCTAGGGCCCAAAACCCCCCAAACATAAAGGATAAATATTTCAAGTAATATGAGATGCCAAATATGCAGTGATTATATCTCACAGTAATTAAGGGTCACTTTATCAGAAGGGCCCAAAGTCCTAGACCTTGGTTTTTATGTTTGGGGCCTGACTTTCATCCAACATGAGACATATATTACAAATATACCAATAATACTAATAATGATATATGTAAACAAAATAGAGTTCCAACACACTTAGAAATGAAGAAAGTGGTGTTTTACTTAGGCCTAATAATTTTCCCAAGTTGGCACCACTGCATCCCAATCAATTTAGTGTCCTCAAAGTAGAGAAGCCAGTTATTTTTAGTTTTAAAAAAAGGGTCATTCTTGTGTGTTCCTTAGTTAAAGCAAATTTGTTAACTTATTTGTATTACAAAAGCATGCATCCTGTCCTAGTTTATTTCATTTTCAATATTCCTATTAAACTTTAATAAAGGTAAAAAAATGTAAAGTTTTAAATCGTGATCTTTTTAATAAAAATCACTTGTTTAAATCAAGCAAGCTGATTTAAATTGACATACTCTGATTCTACATTTCTACATATGTAACGTTGTGTATAATCACAGTTTATTATCATGTATTTCTTATATGAATTTTAAATTTGTAACAAAGGATATATGTATCATTATTTGTAATGTTTCAAATTCAGAATTTTAACAAATGCATTTTTTACTTATAGAAAGTGATAATGAATCTCATGTATCAAATGGTAGTTCCTCTGTGAGTTCTGTTCACACAAGTGATCTTTCATCATTTGATGATGAAATTGAGTTATCCAAAAAAGAAGGCGATTCGACGATACAGGAGATTCAAAACTTTGGTTAGTAGGTTTATGATTCAAGTATGAAAGATCCTAAATAGCTTTTTTAAATGAAATTTGAAGCATTCACAATTTTATCTATATTTATATCCTTTAATCAAGAGAACCATTCAACTGTTGGTGAGTTCTGTTGTAAGTTTAAATTTATTGAAACTGACCAAATTAAACTTGTTTGTAAGGATTGTACTGTCTTTTCTCAAACGAAAATTTGTAAGTATGTTTACTGTCTAAAGATAGGGGCTCTGGTGCAAATTCTTTTAGGTGTGGTATTGTGGAGAATAAATTGCCTTTGGGGATTCATATAAGAGTCACCTTATAGACTCAAACCATCTGGATTAGTACAACGCACTCAAGGGCATTGGATCTGTTCAAAGCTATTGGGAGGCACATGCATATATACTGTTTGTCCACTATGAGAACTTCTCCAGACACAAAGTCTGCCCCCTTAGAAACAGGCCTTATCTTATTTTCCATAGGGATACTTGCAGAAATGTATTCCAATTGACCCACTTAATGACAATTTGGAAAAATACTTGATATTTTATTTGTCAGTGAGAAATCTATACTAGTAAATTGCATCATCCCTGAGTCTCATCCCTAATCAAAATGAAAGTGCTGTTTCTAGAGACCACCACCCAGACTTAGTATCTTGAGCAATTCTTGTGGTAGTAGATTGATTGCTGATTGCCTGGTATTTGTCAAAATGGTTTATGTAAAAAAAAAATCTTTAACTGGAATAAATTCTTGCTTCTCTCTACTCTTGCTAGAGGAAGTGATGGATATTGAGTACCACACTGGCAAGTTTATGATGGTTTCAAAATGTTGTGTCTACTCTTACTAAGTTGTATCAATCTTTTTAAAGTTGCTTTAAAAATTGAATTGGGTAATTTACCTTTCTCATTTCATTTTTCAGCAACTGAACTGATGCTGAACAATAAATCCTCTAATGTATGTCAAGAGGAAGGGACTGATCAACAAACTGAGGTAAATTTCTGTCCTAATATTTGTTTTGCTTTCATTTTCTGTAAAATTTTTTGAAGCACACTTTTATTTAGAGAATAATTAAGGAATAAAATCTATTGATGTCGATTGGCCCCTCATCCCCCTGATTTGACAGTGCTATATTTGTTTCAATGGGACAACTTAAAGGAATGAATCTACACTAACAAGCTGACAATTTTTCAACAGTTTAAGCAAAACATTCGCAAATTGAACAATTCACCTTAGAAATTATCTAAAATGTAATGGAAAATTTCATTAAAAGAGCCCATATTTGCAGCATGCCCAGAGACGGACCTTTGGCTAGTGTCCAAATGTGAATAGTTCCATAAATAATATCATTTATTGAGAAACTATATGTAAGAAAAAGTTCACGCAAAATGAGACCCTTACATAAAACACCCTGTATATAAAGCTGCTGGTGTTTTTATACTAGGTTTTTACTTTTTTATACTAGATTCAAGTTTCAGAGCAAGTTTTACATTGCTTTTCTCACAAATTAAAAGTATTTATTATGCATTAAACTTTGATTTCTTTAGTATTTTACTCATATCAATTCTATATAGTCTCTTGAAAGTGAATGTGTGTATGTTATGAACAGAATGAGGTCCTTGAAAATATTTTGGAGCTCATGAAATGTTCTTGAATAGTACTTGAATTCTTTTATGTAAAAAGTGGTAAGGCATGTGAATTGTTTTCATATCTGACTACCGTTTGATTTTATTGTATTTCTTTGATTAGCTCAAATTTATTTAAACAATAGGAGAGACTTAAGTAAAAAGGGGGTTTTAATCAATAAGAGTTAGGTGCAAATATTTGAGCATACTTTTGAAGAAGTTTATCTGCTTATTTTACTATTTTCAGGCACCTACTTCCAAATCTCAATCTAAAAGGTCAAAATCAGTAGGTAAGTAGGTACATTCATTTTGTTAATTTATATGAAATATTATTTTTGATATGTAACCTAAAGACATTTTCAAATTGTGACATACCTAAGACTTTCAGTTTGTTTTGAGCAGTATTCCATTTAAGTTTAAAGTAGGCATTGTTCCTTAAAAAACTCCTATTGTTTCAAACAATTTATCATAGAATTGCTGATCAATTGATCTTATGGTCAGGGTGGTGGCTTCTGGATCAAAAGGTTCCTGGTTCGAATCTGGGGTAAGGCACGGATGTTTGTTCATCTTAGAATGAGTGTGTGTCCTCTCTATACACAGATTGTGCCTTGGTAAGAATGTGAGGTGCAAAGTAAACCCCCTGCACCAGGGTGATGCAAAGTGGTTCTCAAATTCGCCCTTGTTGGGCCAAGGTGGAAATGTTCTATTAATTGGCTGGGTATTAGAGAAAAAAATGCTTAATTAAATTAGATGAGCAACAGAGTGACTATTTAGCAAGAATAAAATGTTATAAAATGAAAATTGTAGAGTTCCAGACTTTTGTTGTTTCAACCTGTGTTTGTAGAACGAAGACCCTGTGACAAACAAGGAGCTGTTTGATTCAAAAGAAAGCTCATTATTATGAGATAAAGTCAAGCGTGTTGATGCGAAAATTTGGGGACTTTCATTAGTTAAAATTGTGAATTCCCTAATAACATATTTATTTTTTCAATGCCAGCTTATAGATTCTTTGATCCGCCATATAAATGTCAATGCACATAAAAATTTAGATACTTTAATTCCTTGATATATCATGTTTCTTGGGGACAAGAAAAATGCTCAATATACCTAGGAGAGCAATATATCATGGGTCAAAATGGAATTTATAGATATAAAAAGGCATAAATTATTACATTGTTATGCATTTTTTAAATTGTCCAGCTTGTAATTATTATGTACAGCTACAAATTAAACACAAAATAGATCGTAAAAGTTTTAAAAATTACATTACATTTTGTAGAATATTTTTAAAGCAGAAATTTCTCATTCAAACTTACAATAGACCCCAAATATTTCCAATCCAATTTATCCTTCTCGCTTGATTTTGCGAGAAGGATAAATTGGATTACTACAGATTTTTTAAAATCCAATTTAACTTCCTGCTGCTATCCATTGGATCACTACAGCTTAAGGTAAGTGTACCCTGAGAGATAGAAGATGAAATGTGCAAGGACCAGAAATCTCTAAAGATTAGTTAACAAGACTGCATATAAAGCTTAATTATTTAATAATTAATGAAAAGATCTCTTAATGACTCTTCAGAAGAGTATTTTATACTCAAAATGATACTAAAATACTTACCATAAAACTTCAAACATATTTTTATACTTCTAATTTTTTAAATCATTGAAGGTTATTCTTTATTTGTATTATGAATGAGAAAATGTGTACCGAAATTAACATGTAATGCAATAAATTTTTGTATATCTGTAATTTACTTAATAAAACTAATATATACTTTTCAGCTCCTGATGATAATTCTCGAAGAACATTATCTAAGAGAATACGAAAACCAAATTCAAAATATGCATCGAAAGATATGTTGTTATTAGATGCAATCCATCCAAGACAGAAAGAATTATTAGATGTTCAAAGGGACCTCAACATAATAAATGGAATTAATGCCAAGTTGAACAAAGGAGAAGTTTCCAAAAGCTTGATAAATAGGAAAAGGAAAGCAGATTGAAGTGCAGTATCTTGACATTATTAAATGTACAAACCTCTACTAACCAGTTTTGATAAAAATGATTTTTTAATTGTACCTCATAAGCAATTTTTCTTTGTTTGAAAACATTTCTTATGTTTATTATTGCAACTGGCATCATTCAGTAATGCTTTACAATTGGTTATAATCCAAGAGATACTGATTACAAGAAACTAAATAAATTGGAAATCCACTGGAACTCTGATAGCTGAATATTTAATTTATAGCTCACATCAAAGATAACAATTTTGCTTACTATATTTAACACATTTCGCGTTTACTCTCCACTTTTGATGGGGAAAACTCCTTTAGTCTTCATCAAACATGTACTTAATTATTTTGCAGAAAGTTGAAGAAAAGATTTCTAAAAAATATTCTTATTTCAAGTTTAAATTTCCAAATTTAGTATCTTCTCAAAAAATAAAAATAATATGAATTTAAAAATACGAATGATGCAAAGATATGAATGATACAAAAATGTGAGTGAAATAAAGATTAATTTATATGTTAAATAGATAGTGCTGACAATAAATGTAACTTAATTTTGCTCCTCGAGTTATGTAGTTTTACTGCATTCCAAATTTAAGTGATTATTTAATATCAACAAACTAAAATAAATTTTGCATTCCTTTAATTTATATTGTAATCCTGATCTCAATCATTTGAAGATTTTAATTGAGTTACCCAGTTCAAAATGAAATTTTGGATAATTTTGGTGTTTTTTATGGTTAGATAAAGGCCACAATTCCTGAGAAAGAAGGGATCTGATTAATTTATAGATGTGGGAAAATAGGCCACATAGTCTCAGAATGCAAGTCGGATTATAGAACTCAAAACCATTAAAAACAAAATTAGTTATTTCCTCTTTGAACTGGACAATTAAATTATCAAGCTGCAAAAAGTCTGGCAGATATGGCATTGAAAGAATTTTAAGTGTTTTCATGTTTTATTATTTTTACATCTCAATAATAAAACAAAGCATTTCTGTATTAATAAATTTGACATTCCGTTTTACTTTCATCTGTTGAATAGGTTCAGGTTGTGTATATACAGGGTGCAACACAAAGTCCGTGCCCACCCTTTATTTTCGCAACCGTTGATCGTAGACATATACTTCCAATTGCAAAAATGTTTCACATGAGGTAAACATTCATGCTATGACATTTTGAAATTTAAAAAATCAATTCTGTAAAAATTACAAAATCTAACTTTTTATACAGTCCCCCGTTCCTTATAGTGATATTTAGTAAAAGTTTACACTCATCCTAACAAACGTAACACAAAAAGTTTCACTTCTGTGTGACAAAAATTGACCGAGATATTTAATTTCAAAGTTTGGGATTTTTTCAGATTTGTTTCGCCTTCATTGAGGGGTCGGTTAAAATATAACTTAGAATAATTCGAGATTGAAATCAGAGTGCAACGCCTCTGGTAGTTTGCATTCCGCTGCCATTTATCCGGTTCTTTTTGCGCATTTTTCATTTTAAGGGTGTCGATTCTACATAATTCGACGATGGTCTACAACTTTCGAATTAACATCTTTTGTCTATCTTGCTTAGTTTCGGAGTTAGATTTCCAAACTTTCCCCACTGGGGGTGCTGCGACCACTTTCAGTGAATCGGGCATGTCCACTTTACTATACATGCACCCATCGTTTATGGTTGGGGAACCCCCCCTTTGGCCGTAAAATGGGCGTTGCACTTTGATTTCAATCTCGAATTATTCTAAGTTATATTTTAACTGACCCCTCAATGAAGGCGAAATAAATCTGAATAAATCCCAAACTTTGAAAGCTCAGGTGTTGCCTCGTCATCTGACCGTGGTTCAAAATTACGTGGTGTTGTCCTCGGATCTTTCCCTTTGGGATTGATCCCGGACCGTCACCAATAGCCCGTTGTGTTGCTCCAGTGTGACGTTAATTGAAATACCCCCCCCCCAAAAAAAAACTTTGAAATTAAATATCTCGGTCAATTTTTGTCACACAGAAGTGAAACTTTTTGTGTTACGTTTGTTAGGATGAGTGTAAACTTTTACTAAATATCACTATAAGGAACGGGGGACTGTATAAAAAGTTAGATTTTGTAATTTTTACAGAATTGATTTTTTAAATTTCAAAATGTCATAACATGAATGTTTACCTCATTTGAAACATTTTTGTAATTGGAAGTATATGTCTACGACCAACGGTTGCGAAAATAAAGGGTGGGCACTGACTTTGCGTTGCACCCTGTATTAATAAGGTTATTTAGTGTGCCAAATTCTCCAGTTTCAATAAATTCAATTATTTTTATTGAAACTGAACTGGTTATAATTAATATATTCTTTTGTTAAGTAGAAATCTAATAAGTAGAATCTCATAGGAAAAGAAAATATCTGAGATACTGATATTTAAAAATAACATACTTGTAGGGATGAGGACACTACAGACATAGTTGACTATAGTTCTAGTAAAACAAAAACAGTTTGGACAGTTATATAAATACAAGATAACATATTTTTTATGTTATGCTATCTATTTAAAATAAAAGCTCTTGTTTTGTGAAAGGTTCTTCATTTCAATGTTTAGCTATTGAAATTTGATTTAGTTATTGAAACCAATGCAAATGCGAAGGATAATGTATGCTAAATCAAACATAAATTAGTAAAACAGGGTTTTTCAATGTATCCAAATGTCTTAAATTCACTCGTTCCGATAAATTTCAGGTTTTGTGTATATTTAATTGAACAATTTAATTATTGTCTCTTGAATAATTCACTAATATCAATTTTGTCAAGTTAAATACTTTCAGTATTATATATTTTAATTTGTTTATAAATGTGTAAATTATTTCTGATTGTAAAGCTCAGTGGAAGTTCAATTAATATCAGCTCACTATAAACCTGCTTATTATTATGTACTATTAAAATGTATAGCTTCATTCAGATGTTTTCAATATATTTTTTGTGTATATACATACTAAAAATAAATTGTGATAATATAACAAACAATAATAAAATAGTTTCTTCCCCTATAGATTTTTACTCAAACAATTATTTAAAGAAATTTTGAGGAGTAGAAAAAATGTGTAAATTATCTAATTGCTATCAGTTCAAGTATATTAAATGTAAATATATTTTGGCTTGTATCCTGCTTGTGTTCTTATTTTATATTTTAATTAACAAATTTATGTTACACATGAATTGTATTTTTTCCAAACTATTACTTAAATTTAAACTATTGTATTTGTTAATTGTATAAATGAAATAAATTTTTTCATCTATATAAATTGAAATCTCATTTTATTCATTGAAAATCATTGTCATAAACCCTAATTGTTATATTATACTTGGCATACCAAAAAGTGACTTGCAATGGTTCTTTCATTCCCATAGCCTTCTCAATGCCACGTGATATACTTTTTTATTCTTATGATTTTACAAATTTTATTGTTTTTAAATAAATAAATTCTGAATAGATCACTTGCATGTTTATTAGAAGCCAGATTCTAAATAAACCTATAGATTGAAAAACAGCCTAGAGCCTAGCCGTCTATTTTATTGTGAGTAATGTGAATGCACAAAACACTAATTGCAGTAACTTCTCTTACATTGTACTGATTAATTCTCTGATAAATATATATATTGGTAACTACTTTTAATATCAAATCACCTATACTAATGTCAACTCTTCCTTTGAAGTCTTTCTTTGCCTTCATCTCAATTTCATGATACCACCATTGAACAGTTCCTGTGAATGAAACTTGAACTACCATCATTCCAGCTTGTTTACTCTATCTGGAAATATACTATTGAAGTATTGCTACCTAAAACATTTCAGTTAGAGACATTTCCTACATAGATGGCTTGCCCAGTCAGCTAGAGTACTTCTAAACACTACTATAATTACAGAGTAAAAAATTTATTCCAAAAAATATTTTTCAAAATCATTTACACAATATTAGCCAAATGCTGCTCTATCTAATACATTTTCAAAATAATCCATTATCTAATTAATTACTAACTCTAAAAGTTTAAAAAGTAATATTTTATTGCTCCATAAAAATATAATTTCAATTAGCTAATTGGTCTTCAAATCCTTTGAAGAGACAAGGTTTTCCAAAATATGGATTTCAGTAAAGTGTGTTCCAGTAAATGGCATTGAAAGTGGCCAATGGATAAGGTAGAGCACTAATTTCAAATGAATGTTGAAGTCTCCAGTGAAGTTGGATCTCTGAAAGAGGGACTGCTTGTTTAAAAAGGTATTCGAGTGGTTAAGTGTTTCTTTGTGAAACTGTTTAAACCTTAGATTGAATAATAAATATGAGCTTGAGCAAGATAAGAGAAGTGCAACTTTCTCCCCTATTTTAGTTCGCTATCAGATTTATAGGATAATGCATATCAATATATATAATCTAAAATACAATGTTATCTGAAAGTTCCGAGTCTGATGTCAATTCAATAGTTGCCAAAAAAAAATATAAAGCATCTGGACAGGAGTATACGACTCTTCTGTGATCATAATTTGCCAGATTCGAGCAAACCACAATTATTTCTTAGCTTGTTATTGTAAGTCCAAAATAAGCAGTTATGAAAGTCTAATTTTAAGGAACTGGGGTTAACCTCATATTTAAAACATGGCATCTGGCACTAGTAAAGGTACAGTAAATTAAATATTTTGCTTTTACTTCTGCAAACTTTAAAGATAATATAAACACAACATTAATCTAAATAACAGCTATTGGGTGATACAATTCAAGGTATGAATGGTGTGATCAGATGATTAGAAAATTAGATAAATTGTTCAGTTTGTGTGATTTGACTTATGAAAATGCTCTTAATTTTTCTTATATATTCAGTTTTCTTGATACATAAAATTTTGTCTTTCCCATCAGAGTAGAGTTCAGAAAGTGGCACATATGATACACAATAAAATTTCTCTTTTACAATAAATTTCGTTAAATTATAAATTAGTTCTAATCTGCTTAATTTTGTAAAATCAGCAAATCATAATTTGTAGTATTTTAATTCACTTTTTGTCTTAAAATCTAGGTTACTAAATTAAATGTTTCTTGACAATTTGTTACCACCCAAAAATGTATGAATCTTTGGTACTTAAACTTTAATAAATTATAGTTCACAGTATTTATCTGTTCTGTAAATTATACATTTCCTCAGCTGTAGAAATTTAGATATTGATTGATATAAAATGGTACTTCCTGAAAAATGTTAGAAAATTCTGGCTTAAAGTCATGCAAATTCTCTGATCAATATAGTTGAACATAAAAATTTTCTGAACTCATACAAAATAGCTAACTAAAAAATATTTAAAAAAAAACGCTGTTTGACTCCTGATTAGTACAATGTGTAATCATTGGTGTAATAAATGCTCTCACTTTCAAGTGTAGATTTGTTTGTAGACATGAATCCGTTAAATTTGAGTATGACCTTAATTTTATGCAGTAATTTAAATGTTTTCCAATTAGAAAGGCAGTAAACTGTTATAGATAAATATCAATCTATCATAATACTACTGGCATTAGTTTTATGTTGTAGAAAGCAAGGGTGGTAGTGGTTAAATTAAGCTGGGTTGAACGATGCTAGAAGCCTCGGTCTAGAAAAGATGAGTGATGTGAAAAATTTATATATTAGTATCAGTAAAGAATAGTGCATATATGCCAACTTGTTCAAAAATAGACCCCATGACTGTTTAGAAATAATTTCGATTTCATAAATCCATTGAGTTTTGAAATCTAACTTGGATCAATTTTGTAATGCCTTTTGTTTGCATTGAATCAATAAAAAAATCCTTTCTCAAGATGAGAATCGAAAAGGATGTTATTTCCGTGAATTAATGTTGCCAAAATCATCGCCTAATTAATAAGGCGTTCGCGTATTTTATTTTTAACGATTCAAAGTCTACCCACCTCTGAGGACGGTAGATGCCTACCTTTTCACGGATCATCCGAGCCAGTCTTACTGCTGGAATATCGAATCAATTGCAATTCCCTTTATCGTGAACTTTTACTTTGGTTCATTGGGGTTCGTAAAAAATAGCGCCAACTGTATATCTGTGTTAGATATCACATTCGTCGTTTTCTAAGTGATAGAATTAATTTTTGCTATAGGCTGACCTACTGTCCATGTTCCTTATTTGATCGCAATTGAAAGAAGCTGTTATTAGAATTTTATGCCGGTTGTGTTCATCTGCTGAATTACTTAGGTTGGATCCTTTGCTATTAGACATCGTCACAATGAGCTTATTTATCGTTTGAGTACATTTTCTAATTATATTTTAAATTGTTATTTATTTCAAGGAAAGTATGGGTCTTGGGAAGTATATATTAGAACAATATGAGAACGTTACGTAACAGTTTTTGGAAAATCTAATTGTTCTCAATGAATGTTTTCGTTGTCCTAAAGATATTGAAATTTTGGTGAGTATTTATTGTGACCATACCCAGGGCTGTACCTGAGTGGTCCCCTGGGCGCGTACTTCCACCTTTTCAGAAAAATAAGGGCGGTCGCGGTATGCATTCAATTTTAAAGAAAAATGTCCAGATATTTGTTAGTTTTCATGATTTAACTGTATACTTTAAGTTCCATTTGCAATGTCAAACACTTTTGAATTTGTGCACTTTTTATTCTTGATTTCAAAAGAATTTTTAAAGACCCCTCATATCAAGAGTAATTTTAATGTGGGAAAATCTATTGCTTTCGTGCGGAGGGACGACTTATTGAGGTTTACAAATGAGTGCCCATCATTTATATAAGAAACAGTAGAATTTGTTCTAGGAACAGTCTTGGACATTCACAATAAAACACTTATTTATTAAATTTTTTTATTGATAGTTCAAGATGATCTTTCAGACAATTTTTCATTTCTGAAAAATATTTTTATTCTATTAATAAATAGCAAAACGGAATTTGGCACTTTTCTTCATTCAGTGATTTTATGAAATTAAAGCGGACATTCAATCCTTCAGCCTAGTTATCTGGACTTGGAAAAAGTAAATGTCTTTATAACCAAATAAAAGTTCAAGATAATCACAAGGGGCCCTTTCTCGGCACAGAAATATAGGCCCCTGTGAATATCTTGAACGTTTTTTAGTCACAAAGACGTTTACTTTTTCTGTCCTGGTAACTAAAGCAAACATTCTTATTTCTTTATGAAAAAGCTAAGGGTTTGAATGTCTGATTTAATTTCATTCTGAATGAAGTAAGGCGCCATATTCCGTTTTACTATTTGTTAATATAATAAAAATATTTGTCAGAATTGATTATTGTTTAGGTAGGTATTTTAATTAACGTCACACTGGAGCAATACAACGGGCTATCAACCCTCCGGTTGCTAATCTGCTACTCTTCCAACCGGGCTATCGCGGCCCGATTATTGCTTAGAAAAAGATCCTTGCTTTTTAATAATGAACTGGGTGAAAGCATCACAAACTCGTGACGCAGCCAGATCTCATTAATCATATTTTGCGCCAGATTTTCATTCTAGCACCATCTATTATGTGCATCTTGAAATAGATTTCTTTTTGCATTATATTTTTAGGATCGACTACGAAAAGTAAACCATTGCTTAAAGTGGAATATGAATTTCTCGAACGAAATTTATCAAAAAATTTCCTTGAGTGCATGCAAACCTTCAACTCATTTAGGATATGAGAATAACATAAAATCAAGGTTTTAAATCAATTCACCAAATTAATTACATTCGTATTATGATTTAGAAGTGTATAAATTAGCAACTAATCATGTAAAAGTTCCAGATGTTCTTTAATTTAAAATGTAAAAGTGGTCAGGGAAATTCATGTATTCCGATTTTATCTTGGGAAAATAATTGTGGTCGTTATTTAATTTGTTCTATCTTTTTCATTTACAATTTGGTCTTAAACAAGATTATTTTCAAGAGAAACATTTTTACACGTCAAGCTTGATTTTAATGTCTTATTTGACTGTCTTGTTTATTGTGTTAAAAAATGTATTCATTAATGGCATGATCCAGAAAAAGAATTTGGGAGTGAATTACTTCTCTTTACTCGACTCATCCCTATTAAATTGCCAAACTACTAATGGGCATTCGATTACTGCCTCTTATTATTTTCAGATTCTCTATGTTGTTCCGACTTGTTTTTATGAAGCTTTAAAATGCACCAAATAAACTATTTCCTTTAATTTTAATTATTTTCAACACCAAAAATGTTTGAAGGCGGCTTAGACCCAATATGGATCTATGTCTTGAATAGGTCCCTGGTTAATTATAAATTACTTGAGAGGGATTTTTTATTAATATAGATTATTATTAACATTAAAAATATTTTTGACAGTGCACAAAATATAAAAACAAATTGAAAGCTATATCATTCCACTAAAATTAAATGTAATGGGAAAACATAAATAGTCATACATGTGTAATACTGCAACCTGAAATGAAAATTGAATCTATAATATAACAATGGCATTTCCATCCTCTATATTTAACCAATGTTATAAATCCAGCCCTTTATATGTCAGGTTAGATTCCTCCCTGGGTGTATTGATCACTTCTGTGTCAATAAACTTTCCATGTGTGTACAAACATATACTGGACATTAGCATAACTTGGCGAAATATGGCCTTTGTGCCATAAAACTCAACTAACCAATCCCAGTCTTTATAATACATTCAGAAATAACTATAAATTGTGTTCAATCACACTCAAACTTAGACAAATTGTTACATTTACAGATGCAATTTACACAAATTAGAAAAATAATATTTAGCATTTTGCAACAAAAACTGAAATTATCAGTGTTGACTAAGTAATTTGTATTTCATAGATGTTATTCTAACTTTTCCTTTTAGTAGCAAATGCTGCAGTAGTGAGTTTTTACTAAGGTTTTATAAGGTACTGTAATCAACTTTTACAGTTGGATCCACCACATAAAATGTTTAATGTTACATTTAAATTGTTAATGATACAAAAATGTTATTGTATAGAACAGGGGTCTCCAAACTACGGCCCGCGCAAACCCGGCCAGTGCCAGCATGCAATATACATATATACTACATACACATATGTATGTGTGTGTGTTTTGTTGGCCCGCCTGACTTCCAGGATTTTTCAATCTGGCCCTCAAGTGAAAAAGTTTAGAGACCACTGGTATAGAATAACAATATGCAAAATGATTAGCAAATTGTAAAGAACCCTTCTGTTATATAAAAAGGGCAAATTATACTTATACTTGGTTTTTACTTTGAAACTCTTAATTTATAATCACTACAATATAAAATAGATTATGTCTAATTCTAATTAATGTGCTATTCTAGGCCTGATAGCATAACAAGAGATATGCAGGGAACTTTTGGCAATAAAATACACTTAAAAATATAGATTTCTTTTATTTAAAGATGTGAATTTTTTCAAAACTAAAATTTTTTAACATACATTTTATTTAGTTTATGATAAAACATTATCATAATTCAAGCATAGCTTATGAAAAATAAGATGTTCACTTGAAATATACATATAATATACCAGTAATCTCTGATGGACCACAATCAATATTTTACTCACACCATATTAAAAAAATTCAAAGTATAAATTTGGAAGAGAAAATATTTTTATTGGTTTCTGAACACTAGTAACACATTTCTATTAGTATTTTACTTGAAAATAATTATGAAGAATTTTTAATGAATTTGATGGATATATGAAAAATATCTGTAAACAAAAATAAAAACACAGAGATAAGAGAGAGAGAATTACAAGTTACAAACATGTAAGGAAAAGTACAAATTTTTAGAGTAGACTATTCAAGAAAAAAATTACAATTTCATGAAATTGAATTTGAATATGCCTATAATTTAGGGATTTGAGTATTTCTTCCATTTGAATGAGTTTAGGTTTTCAATTATAAAAGAATTGAAATAGACTTGAATGATAATATGACAAATCAAATTTTCATTGATGCTTCAAAAGTTGAAAAATATAATGAAAATCTATTTAATAATTATAACTACTGTAAAAAAGGATATATTTATTTCTGATCAAACAAAATACAAATTTCACCACTAACACTAAACCTTTTTAGGTAGATGGTAGTAATAAAGGAGATATCATCGGCATGAATTTACAATTAGATGTTTTCTCTTAAATGTATTTTCGATGTATTATACTGTGCCAGAGGAGTCATAATTTAGCTAAAACATAAAATTAATACCTAAACTTTCACCATAATTCTATTTCCCTAGTGTCAAATCTTTAAACTTGCTTTTCTTGAAACAATTTTACAGATTTATGGCTGTGGCATAGCACCCACAATATCTGTTGCTGCATTGTGATAATAATCATCTTATTTCAGTACAACCATACATTTTTTTAAATTAACAGGGAAAAAATCCTTTGCAAGCTCATAAGAGAAAGCACAAATAAACTCACGAGTAGCTGCATATTTGCAGAAAAAATGCAGGTATTGATTTATATTTCTAACAGGGGCTGCACACATGGACTGGACCTCATGGACTAAGCTGTGATCATTGTTCCTTAAAAATAGATATTCCTCAGCATGAATACACATAGAAAAAGGGTAATTTAATCAACATGAATCATATTTAGAAATTTGAATTTAATATAAAAAATACAAGTCTTAAAACAATATGTAAAAAATAAATATACCCGCAGGAGTAAAGCTGCAATTTCTAATCCTTAACACTTTTCACAAAAGTAAATTGATGACAGCGAAAGCAAGTAATTTTAGTTTTCTTGACTTTGCTTGTACAAAATTTATACTTGCCTTAAATCAAGATTTTTATTTGTTTAGTGGGTGGTTCAACAGCTACACCACATGATTGTAGATTTTCAAGTTTCAGGGAACTCAACTATTTTTTTGATGGTTGTGTCTAATGAAATCCTGTATAAAAACTCTTAAGTATTTTAAAAAGCAATGCATAGTTTAGATGTGAAGGATCTTTCTTTGGAAGAAGCATAATTCTGCATTTATTGCAGCTATGTTCAAAGCAGAATAATATGACTATGGATATCTAATATAATTCAGGCAGTAAATAATATACCTTGTCAACATGTACAGCTCCTTTTGTAAGGTAGTAGGTTATTATTTAGATTCTTATTGCCTGGGTTCCATGAATGGTGGCATCATTATATATTGAGTAAAATAAAAGAATTTTCTTTTTTTGAATTGGTGGTGTCCTTTTGAAAGCCAAAAAGTGATGAATTAATTTATTGACTTAAGCAAATTTTAAACTGGAGACATATTTTGATTTGTTTCCTCTTAGTTTGCCTAAAGTGTTTTTTAGTCAGAAGTTCTGTAAGTGGATAGACATTATACCAGTTATTCCTTGTTTTTTCAGTTAAAAGTTCTTTTGTAAGTGGCTAGATAGTGTACCGGTTATGCATTGTAAGATTTCTCCCCAATTTTTAAAATGGTTTCATCAATCTCTTGACGTTACTAGCCTATTATTGACTTTAAATAGCTTTCTGGTTAATTTAGAGTCAATAACAAGGCAATTAATAGGTCCTAGGTCAATAATAAGGCAAGTAATAGTTCCAGGTTATTTATATATCTAATATGGAAATATGTTAGAAATTAACCTCCTGGTTATAATTTCTAGCACATATTAGATACATAAAATATCCTGGAATCTACTAAGGCAAGAAATTTTATACCATATCTAGTCAGTTTGTTTGGTATAATCTAATAAAATCCATAATGCCCACAAAAGCTTTTCTTGGGAATTTATCAAAGCAGTAAGTAGTATTCCTGGCATTTTTAAACAAGCATATAGAAAAATTACTAATAGGAGCTGGTTTGGCTATGCATTACTCCTCCTCCCTATAATTTGCAAGCATCTAAAAAGAAACAGAAAATGCTTGTATTTGTACGGAAGTTACATATATCCCAGTTTCAGCCAGGTCCACAAATCTCGTATTCAGAAGAGATTTGTGTAATAAACATGTATGAAAGTCCCATTAGTGCACACATTAAAGTACTAATCTGACTTGCATCTCTTTCATATGAAAAATTAGAAGCTGATTTTGCAGTTTAGACATGTACAATCAACAGTTTTTTTAACTAGTCTTTTTATATATTACTATAGGGTTGTCCAAAATGTATTTTATTGTTTAGCTAAGCCCACTGTTTAACTCAAGAACAGCAGAATTTTTATTTGTAAATAGTTAATACTTTAAAACTATAAATAAGATAATTTTAATAAAGATAATAATTTTACAAACATCATGCAGACATTAATTTTGCCTAGATGGCAAAACTGAATGTTGAAAATAAAATAAAATTTGACCCCTACCTTAAAAATCAAAATATAAATGAAGCATTTATATGTAATATGCATTTTAACTTCAAGTTTTATAAAAAAAAAGATAACATGCTTATTTTCAATTTCAAATCTTCATTTTTATAGTATTCACCAATCACTATTCGTTAACCATTATAATCCCGAATTCTTTTTGCATAGTAAAAAATATTTTTACTTAAGAAATAGACAAATACATAAGTGTTCAAGTTCAAATTATATGCAGAATTCAAAATGCACTACTAACAAAGCATTTATAAATCAAATTAAGTGGAAAATGCACTCATAACAGAGCATTAGCTATAGAAATACAAATTCTTAACATCAGTGTTACCTTGATGAGAAAAATGCTTCCAGGAAGTATACACATAACAATAATGAATGGTTTGAGAGTCCAAACCATGCCAATCTGTATCAGAACTAGTTACAGATTGATGGGAATTTTCTAAATGTCAGCAATAGTGGAAGGAGGCCCTTTGCATCACTTCCAAATGTTTGGTACTCTTTATATGCAAAACGTGAGAAATGCTCATAACACAGCCAATGACAAATTTAAAAAGGTGGAACTTGAAACAAGCTTTTTATTTTCTTTTTTAAAACATTTAACTTCTGGTTATTTTGAGGTTCACTGTTTAACTTGTATATTTTTATGGTCTCCCTCGTTACAACCTCGAACTTTGTATTTAGTTATCTATAGCAGCAGTTTAATCAAGAGCATGTATGACACATTACCCAAACACAAGTACTTGTATTAGTACCCTGGTATTTTATTTTATTTGATGCATTTTTAAATCTTAGGTATCACATAATTAAAACAAAGCATTTATAAAATATCTTGTTAGTTCAAATCCAGTGCCTTTTATTGCCCACATGTTTTGACATTCATATGGAACTCTGCAAAGATCATGCAAATATTAAATTTTAGGTTTTGAGGCTTTTAAGTATTTGCTTACAAATGGTAGAATGTTCCTTCATTATGAAAAATGATACATTTGCTTTATTTCTAGTATTGTAGATTAAGAGACCATGCAGTTTAAGGATCGACCACATTTCTTCCATCACTCAATTTTTAGGAAATTTTCTACACAATGTTTATGCTGAAACTCTTATTAAACTGAATCTTCTCATTGAATAATTTAATTATTCAGTGTTTTCCTTGATAAGAGTTATTTTTCTAATCAACCAATCTCAGTGTTTGGATTATATTCTCTTCTGACTTAATAAGTCCTAAACTTAATCAGACTCATAAATGGATGGTTCATTCATTAAATCAATACATGTAATGTTTGCTGATATTTCATTTCATTTTTGGTGCTCAAGTATTGTGATATTTTTATTTTACCAACTTAGGTTAGTGAAATAAATTGCTAAAATTTAACAGTGCATGAATAGTAATGTGACATCTTAAGTGGTTGAATTCCAATGAGTAATGAAAAGAATGTTCAAATAACATTTCCTCCTTCTAAAAGACAGCCTTTGAAGGAAGCAAGTGGGATTTTGGTCCATTTTAACAGGAGGGAAGCTAGCCACTTTTAACAAATTCTTGTGTGTGCTTATGAGTTGAATCTACTCACATAGGAAGTTTTTGCATTTTCAATAAACCATAAAGATGAAAAAACCTTTTCTCAGCTCTTCCAGTGTAATAATTTAAAATTGGTCACCATTAAGTGATAAAAGAATTTCAATCTCCATAAAATAAGAAATCATTAATCATCTGAAGAAAATATGTTATGCATATTGATGTAAAATTATAGCTTGTAAAAGAATATTTTTTTCTCACAGAACATACATTTGTATTCTAATCAATAAAAATATTTTAAAAGCTTAGACAAAACAGTATACTTATGCATATCTATCTTTGACTAGTAATTACATTAAAACTCGTGTTCACATGCGGGTTACATGTGAAAATTGTGCTTCATGGGAATAAACAGGAATTTGAAGCAATAAATGTAGGGAATTTTGTATTGAGAGTAAAAGTAAAGAATATTCTGTATACAGACCAAAAAATGATAGCGAAAGATCTTGCAATTTGGTCTAAATACTTATTTCTCACTTTAGCTTTGATCTGTTAAAAATAAAAATATTAAAAAAAAATAAGTTAGAAAAGCTGTAAGTGTATAATAATAAAGTTAAAACAATTAATAACTTGGTCAGTTAAATTTCTATTAAATTTTAGTATAAGCCAATAAAAATACCTAAATTATTTTTGTAAAATATTCCAACATTGTTCAGTTAAGTCATATTAACAGGTATTAAAAAGGAAATTTACTTTGAGATCCACAAGAAAAAAGTTCAAATTTGATTCATATACCCTCAGCAAATATCACAATGGATAAAACACCTCAAGTGTACAGAGCACAAGATTTCCTTTAAGTTTTGTGAGAAAAACAAGGAAAAAGGCTGAAAGTTTTTTTGAATGAAACATTGCGTTCAGAGGTAGAATTGAGGATATGGATGTATCAGCCCTGACATAAGGAGTTCAGTTGTTTTATGCTTAAAAATTACTTTTCATGTGTACTTAAGGGAACTATGAATTAGGCCAAGGTCTCGATAGGTTACTCTGTTGTGATCTGGGTGATGTGTTTTGGGAATACCTCTTACATAAAATAGTAACCAATTCTCTTCATGCATGCAGTTTTATAAGGGACTCGTGGATTTCAGCAAACCAGAGTGACATAAATCAAGCAAAATTATTTAATAAACCTAATAGAGCTAAGATGACCTTAGCATTTCATAGCAATTCATGGATTTACAGAAGCTACTCAGATTTTACTGATTTAGAATTTTTTTATCCCATAACCCAATATAGCCATTAGATTCTAATTTGAGATTATAAAATATCATTTCATTCAAAAAAAATTTAACTTCAGAGAAGAAATAAATTAATATTAAATTTTAAAAACCAATTAAATAGCAATTAAGGGAAATGACAAAGTATGGGTTATAGTGTATGATAATTTTGAATTAAAAAGTTCACAAAACAAACTATTTTAAAACAGGACATAATTTTTATGTTTTGATGAGCATCACTTTTTACAGAAAAATTTGGAGTGAAAATTATAAAATAAACTCTGTAAATTGAAAAAACAAAAAACTTTTTGAGTTTTCTAATCCCAGCTGGAAATGGAATATTAAATTCCTCAAAACAATGAACCCCAAAATTATGTTTCTTGTCAAATCAAACAAGTTTAGATTTTCAATGAAATAATGCTTTTCAAATTTTCCCTCCAGCTCCATTCAGTAAGTTGAACATTCCTCAAGTTCGTATACGTTTAATTTTTGCAGAAACACAAAGAGGAAACACTTATTTTTAATTATCAAATTAATGAAAAAAAATAACGAGCATTGGAAAATTCAGCAGACGAGAAATTTTAATTCTAGGCACCCGGTAAAATATTTCACGAAAAGCGGTTTTTGCTTTTAGCAACCATTCGCCAAAACGTCGCGCTAGTAAAATCGCTATATTAGCGGGGTCTAAGGAACAGGATTTTGGTAAGTACATACGTCTCATTTGAAACCAAAATTTAGTGGTCTACATTTCATGAAATCCTATTTACATTTTAATAACCGTCGAACATTTTACGTGTCCTAATTTTATTCTGAAATTACAGGAATCGAGTGCTGCAAACCAAATGTGTTCCAGTCTTGTTCATCTGTAAACATTTTGTGGAATTATTTTTCGTAAGAATGGCGAAAGCTCAAAAGAAAAAGATCATTAGTGAACCAATTTCTATTTCTAAAATTTACGAGACGATTAAGGCTCGAGATTTTCTTCAAGAATTATGGTGGGATCTCATATCTGATATCCAAGAAAAGGTACACACAACTTAACATTTTTAATTCTTATGCCATTTCTTGACTAAATATAAATTCCATTAAATTTATTCCTTTGCTTACAAAAGATGAAAATTTATGTCTGATCTGTGCCCTAGACTTTATGAAATCAATATTTCCCATTGAACAACCTGCATTATTAACTTATTTGTCAAATGTACTTTTAAGATCTGTCATTTGTGTACAATGTATTTGTTATAAAATACAAGTTTCTTTGTTACTTCCAGAAGAATGTTGAAATGAGATAGATGTTTTTTAAATGTATGAAAATTGGATCCAACAATCTGTTTTTCTAAAATTCCAAGTTTTAAATTTATACAAGAACCTAACAACATTTACTATTTACAAGTATAAATTTGTGATAATTACTTTATTCTGTGCTAGTTTGATACACATATGTTGCATTAATTTGTAGTAAATTAAAATTAATACTTTACAAGTTGACGTAGCTAGACTCACGAACAAATTTGTAAATTTATTCTAACCCATTGTCAAACTTGTCCACATTAGGGAAAATTTTCTATCATTTAAGCCTTGTTAGAGCTCATTAACTTGTTAAATCAATAAGATTTCATTTTCTAAAACGGTTTTTATTTATACTTTGGTGTGAGATGACAAAATCACCAGATTCCTGTATAAAGTGTTCCGACTCAAGATTTTCTGAAACATGTTCAAAACATTGATATATATATATATATATATATATCTTATTCTGTTTCTGAAAATATTTTGCTAACATTTAAAGCATGACCAAATGTGGCCCTTGCACCTTTAAACCAACCTACTTAACACATTTAAGTTATTTGTAGACAGGTTTAATCTCAATAATAAATCTTTCACATTGTGAAGAAGTGGAGTTAGTTGATTTTCCTTTGTATCACTTTTCTATTGGTAAAGTATGTCAAGGTCATTTGTTCTCAAATTAAGATTTTTATATTTAAGATAGATGAAGTTATTGGTTTTGCTAGAGGATGTATCCCATTTTGGCAATTGATAAAAATGACCCAGTGAATATTAAAAACCTTAGGCTTAAACCTTATGACTTAATCTAAGACACTGTTTGATGCTTAAACAAGGAATTTTTTTTGATGATAATAAACATTCTGGATAAATGTAAACTAAAGAAATGGTATGAAGTTATTCGCATATAAATCGTAAACTGATCGCTTAATTCATTTGGTTGGATTTGTTTAACCTAATGCTTGACCTTTTAAATCCTTTATCTGAAATCCCTTCCAACAATCATGTTTGGAAAGACTTAAACTTGTCATTTCTTCCTGTTCCAAATATTTCCCTGGGGACATTGTGGCTCAGTGGGTATGCCCACTCTGTACTAGCAACCTTTGAGTTGTAGGCGGCGCAGGTTCAATTCCTGTTAGGTGCATTCCACCCTGAGAGTATTTCTCTCTTCTGTGTCAGTAAAACTTTTATTGTGTGTATGTCTATTACTTGATATTGTATGTCTGGCACAGCATGGTCAAATGTGGCCCCTGCACCATAAAACTCCAACCAACCTAATATTTCCCTAGTCACAGCTTGAGAAAAAAAATCGTTGGCTACTGTAAAACTGCATATGATCAAGTAGAATTACAAATAATAAACTAGATGTAGGGGATAAAAAGGTACAGCTTTGATATAAAGACTCTGGCAATGCTTTTGTAGTGATTTGTAGACAAAGGCAATCCCACTTTGTTAGGATTATAGCAACCTCATGATTATTTGAATCTCTTAAATTTTGTAAATCATTGTCTTTTATTTTACCATGCCTAAATTCCTCTAGTTTGCTAGAATTAATGTGATCTATTATAACATGAAATAGCCTGGTTCCATTAGACTTGAATGATTTATTTGTTTTAACTTGGACAAACTTCTATAACATAAAAAGATTTTTCCAATTAAAGTACTTGTCTAGTAGTAAGAATAGTCAGTTGTGTTTTTTTAACTCTTCTCGTTAACTATTTTATTATTTTCTGCTAAGACTAAATTTTTTTCAAAGAAATTCATAGCGATATAAAGGCATGCCAAAAATACACCAAAAGCATTGCCACAAAGCCTATCAAAGCTGTACCTAAGAAAATATGTTAATTCAATATTTTCAGTTAAGATGCAAATGAAAACATGCTCTTTGAATTCTTTGGAATTAGTTATTAAAAAGAATGATGGGAGCTTTTGTTTTATCTGTCAAATTCTCAGCTGAGAATTTTAAAAAATACGAGTTGGATATTTCTGTTCTCAGTGTCTTAACTGCTTTGTTCTTAGCGTATAAAATGACTTTAATTTCTGACTTAATGTATGAGATGACTTAAAAGAGACCAGATTAGCATAAGTGGGGCACATTTCTTGGTATACTCCTGAATTTATGTTACCTGAAATAAATGCAAAACTATCTGTTTCAAATAATAAGGCAGTTACCCAAATTCTTATAGAACCTCCTTGAAAATATTTGAAAAAATTGCTGTGATTCACAAACCAAGCCACTTGTGCTGAAATCCATTTTGTCCATCATATTTCAACTTTTTTGTTTGAAAATATTAGTCTTTGTCCTTCATTGTTATTTAAACTTCTGTGACCCATTCATTTCTTTTACTTAATTACCTCTCCATTGTTTTGTGAATTCAGGTTTACTCTTGTATTCCACATACATTTCATTTTCATTGTTTTTAAACAGTTCTCCAGTTTATTGATGCTAATATATTCCTGTGTGGTTCCTTCTGCCAGTAAATTATTTCTTGTTGCATAGTCAAAAATTTCATACTTGCTCTCATGTGTCAACTTACTTCATCTGCTTTTTCCATGAGCAGTATAACATTTCTGTTCTGTGGCTTCCAGTAAATCCTCGTTATAAAAAATCTATTGCATGTGTAGCATTTCATGTGATTTTGTGAACATTTGTTTTATAAATTAAAATTCTGGGATACATTACGATGAAAAAAAAATGTGTTTACTATAATACATAAGTAGTTGATGAATAACTGCACAAAATAAGTTACAGATACAAAATTCAAAGTCATGGTAATTTTGTCATATCACAAAATTTAAAATTCATGATTTAAATTTACAGCACAGTGCCAATTCTGAAAGCAAAACATATACCAGCATTTGAAACTCAGTTCATTATTTTCTGTGACATGGCAAATGATGTATAACCAGGATATGTCAGGGATGACCTAAGCACCCCACCCCTTCTGAAATCTGCCCTTGGGGCACATCTATAGATGTGCATGGGCATCACAATCTCGAGGTATCCAAGTGATCTTTTCATTTTTACCCTCTTCTATCCTTCTGCTTTTTGCTTTTTCATTCCTCATTGTGTTTGTCGTCTGATTGGCACAGCTTGGCCAAATGTGGCCCTTGCACCATAAAAAAACCAACCAACCTGAAATTTTGTATGACATAAAAATAACTATTGAGGTTAGCTTACTCTACGTAAATCACGTTTTGCTAAGCCCATAAGTGCACGCAGACAGATGTAGGCAAGCTATCAGCAGAATTGTTATGCACTGAGTTATAGTTTTTATTACAGAGCTGCAAATCTGTACCCTTTGTCTTTTCCCTATGTTCTATGGTAACATCTGATTTCACATGAAAATAGGGAATGTAATAGAGTAGGTAAAAATGTGAAACTTCAAAAAATGACCAATAGAGATGAAGAACCTATGAAAAAGTCATCAATTGCCATTTTGATATCCACCATCATTAGGACAGAAGTAAGCCACAAGAGGGAAACATGAGTTTAAATTAGTTGCCATAACTAACTTTTTGAACTTAGCCTTTCCAGACCATGTGTAAAGGGGAATTACTAGCTTCATTCACTAGTGTCTGATAACGAAAAAAGGTAAGGCTTCTCTGATATTCAACTCAAGATTAGATCTTGGAGATTGGACCCGTTTCATTTATTTGAAATCAAACTGTTGAAATTTCCAATAGTGTTGAGCAATGGCTGATTTGTTGATTTCCTTATATTTGACACAAGAATGTATTCTTGCAACTAGAATTTCAAAACTTGTTTGCTTTGACAAACATAACCTGCACCACATGTGCAGAGTATGTGATATATTCCCCATCTATTGGTGTGAGAGAGATTCGAGTGACATATTTTAGAATAACACATTTAAACTCTTGATTTCCTCATGTCTTCTGTCCTGATCAGGGTATGAAAACTTGCTTGTGAGTGATATCTGTTGGTCAATGGCCCAAGAGGGAAATATATACTTAATGGTAATTATGATCCCAATCAACGAAAATTCTCTTATTTAATGTCTTCAATGGGAGGATGATTTTTATAATAGTTTTTTAGGTGAGTTGAGTACAAGCAAAGTTCTTAACTTATTTGAATAGAATAGCATGTATCTCTTGTTCATAGTTATTTCATTTTCAATATTATTCAACTTAATACAGAAAGGAAGATGAAATTTAAAATTTTGATTTAAATTGGCATACACTGGTCTTGATGGTGGATGTTTGTTCCATCCAAATGTCCATTGATGATTTTTCAGTTTTTTTTCTTTTTAGTCATGTTTTCATTCAAGTTTTACATTTTTACTTCCAGCTTGACTTGGGTTTTGATCTGTTCGTCTAATACATTGGAGTGTTCCAATTTTTTTAGAGTGCAGATATTATATTCAATTTGTAGCATAATAGTTAATTAGTTAATATCAATTTACAGATTTAGATTCTTTATTCAAAATGGCCTGCTTCGAGTGGTTGATTAGGGAAATTTTACTATATTTCTTTTCTGGCTATGTTGGAGTTTAATCTGAATAAATTTATCCTCAAAGCATAGGCTAACCTTGAATTAAAAATTGAATAAAGTCATTTAATTGTCTGACATGCCATCCTCCTTGTTATTCATTAGAGACATTTTATTCTCACATTTTAATTCACAATTTTCTTGTATACCTATTAGCAATGACTAATTCGCAACTAGCATACTTTTTGTCATAAAACATACATTCCCCATCGATAAAATTTTGTCTTAGTTATAAATTAATAAGTTCAATACAAATGTACTATTTTGTATAATGAACAGCTCAATGCCTATTTGTAGTGATTGAAATTTGCTTAGCAAATAAATCATTTTATGATATTTAACCTTCCAAGTAGCATACCCAAGAAAAGTTTGGAGGAATTTTTGTGCTGCAGGCAACAGACCTGAAATATTTCAATGAGCAAGATGTTCAAATATTTAGGGTCTGCCATTTGCCAAGCTGAAATTTTTCAGACTATTCAAATTGAATTTTCTGAGCTGGGTTCTGAAGCTTGAAGGGTTAAGGAATAAACTATGTTAGTATCAAGCTGCCAAATGCATTTAGTGATTCACTTAAATGCATTATTTCTAATTTTTTAACTAACATTTGAAAAATATTTATTAAAATTATAATATGTTAATTTATTACATTTTTAGCCTACCTACAAACGTATTAAGGAAATGGTGGGTTCATTGATTAATGATACTATAAAAGATTTTTCTACTGAACCATGTACTGATGCTGAACGTTTGAAAAGGAGAACAATGTTAACTGAGTAAGTATTCTCTAATTGTGTTAAAATTGAATGATAATCAAAACTATTCTTAAATGTTCTTGTATCAATTTGTAATTCTAGGTAATTAAATTATTTGAAGTGCAAAACAAAGATTATTTTGGTTTTAGTGCTGCAGATAGTAAGGGGACCAAATACCCCTTCTGGCTACGACCTACATCATTGGGAACTTGGTCACTTAAAAATTACTAGTAACTAGTAAATTCCATACTTTTCAAATAATGAACATGAGATTCTAGAAATAACTATAAAATTTATTTACAATTTACAGGAGATTTTGGATTAGAGCCATGCCTTTTTCTCTTGTACAAGAGGTTTGGGAGCACAATTGTATATCCCCTGAGATAGATACAACTATACAAGAATGTGAAGGCATGTGAAATATTTTTGGTAAAGCAATCATCACATTGGCACACTTACTAGCTAACCAAGTTAACTAAAGTCATAGGCTCCAACAGATAGCAGCTTTTTACTGTACATTTTATTGGAGTAAAAATAGTTTTCCCAAAAAACAATGGTTAAAGCATTTAATAAATTTAATTTTTCTATGAGTTGGATTAAACTAAAATTTTATATTTCATTGCAGTGAATTATAAAGATCAATTTATGATGAAAAGGCAAATGAGTTTGTAATTGTATCTGGTCAAAAATCTATTAAAGCTTATTATATGGACATCTGACAAAATTATAAATTTTTCTGACTATTGCGTTTTTACAACATTTCTTGTGGGTGTACTGACTGATTTAAATTTGAAGTTTATAGTATCTTGGCAAAGGGTAGCTTTCATATTATTTTTAAATTGCATTTAATTGCTTTTTACACTCTCGATAATAGTTATTTATTTAGAGATGGTACTGTTTAATGAGTAAAAAATATTTTATTTAATTCAAATCCTTGTTCCTTTTCACATAGGATCAGCATTATGACCTACACTGTTGATACTGTAATTTCGGAAGTTCTCTTCAGGAAATTGCAAAATGAATTTCAATTTATCATTGCAAACATGATAGAAGAACTTAAAGCAGAAAAAACTGCTTCAGAAACTGCTAATGCTGGACAATCAAATACTATGCTGGAAAATATCGAAAATATTTTTACCAGTGAAGCCAAAATTCAGAAAGACAGTAGAATCAGGGGTAAGTATATTTTCTTGGAGGATTTTATTATTTGTACATCTATGTATGCTTTCTCCCTGAAATTGTTTATTATCATTTCTTTAATTCATAATTTATAATGGGTTGGACAAAAGTTCATTTGATTTTTAAGTAGATAAAAGTAATATTTCTCATTACCACAAATAATTTTATTGAGAAATGTATTAACTGTTTTATGTCACTATTTTCTGCCATCTTTCAAGCAACTTCATAATTCCCTCTTCCCTAAATTTTTTATCTTTCTGGGAAAAGAACTCTTACAAGTGCCTTTTGTAGTCTTCCAAGTAATTGAAAGTTTTCCAATAAGAAAATTTTGTAAGGATCAGAATAAACTGACATCAGAAGGTGCAATGTCTGCTGAATACAGGAAATGAGTCAAAACTTCTCAAACCGAACTAACAGTTTTTGCCATCTTACCATAGAAACATGTGGTCTTATGTTATCATGATGGAAGATTGTCTTTTCTGTTGACTAATTTTAAAAGTTTTTCATCTAGTGCTGATCTAATTAGGAGCAGTACTTGTCAAAATTAATCTTTTCATTGTACAAAAGATGCTCATAAGTACTTCCTTCCTATCCTTCCATGTACACAACCTCACCTTCTTTGGATGAAGACTGGCCTTGGGGTGATTAATGGCGGTTCATTTTTCTTAACCCATAATCTCTTTCATTTCACATCATTGTAAATTATTGCCATCATGATTTATTTAAGAAGCGGACTGTTTCTGTTGCTTTTAAATAATGGAATGAGCTTTTTTGCCCACCTAATATTTCTGGCAGAAAAGCACAGTATTATATTACTGAAGAATCCTTGAATGTCATTAAAAGTGGTTAATTTTTTGTTTGAAGATCAGCTGACTCAAATTATTTTATCAATCACACTGTTGAATTGTACTACCTTTGTCGAAATTCAAATATTACTAATCTTTCCTTGTTAATTTAACACTTAAAAACTCAATGTTTGCAAGAAAATCAATCTTGCAAACGAACCAAGTCTCGTAGTTCTAAGACCAACAACTTTCCCTGAGAACCATAATATGCTATGCTGCTAAAAAATGTATTAGGTTATTCTCTCATTAAACTTATATCAGTTTATTCTTATATCAGTTTATATCTTATTTTTCTCTTTTAGATCCCAAAATTGGACATCAGATGAAAGCAGGTTCATCACCATCTCGGACAAGTCTTGAAATGACTGCTGCTAAGACTGTTATCCCTTCAAAACGAGGTAGACCTAGGAGACTCAATCCTGCTACGAAAAGAAGCTCTTCAAATTCCTTGAGCTCTACACTTCAACCTAGAAAAAGAGGTCGACCTGTTCTTAGCCCTAGTAAAAAATCACCCAATGCTGTTGCTGAAAAGAAGTCACCAATTCCACCAAAATCTATTTCAAGAGACACTGAGCAAACAACCAATGATATTTCAAATGCTCTTTCAATCAATGGAATTAAAACTGAAATTGATGATATTGATCAAGGTAATTTTTCCTTAATACTGTGATTTGCTTGATGTTTATCATTGAATTGTCATCACAAGATGTTTAAAGTAACTCTAGATTACCTAAGGTCACTTAAAAATTTAGTACTTATCATTGATAGTTTTGTTGGAATTTTAGAAAAAGTTATCGGCTGGCACCTGTAACAAAATTATATAATCATGTAAAAAATTTAACTTTATATCAGAGGCTGAAATTCTCATACATCAGTTTTAATCTACTCTTTTTTGTTGGAAAAATAAAATTTTGTTATAACTTATAAATGGAAAAAGTTTACAATTTTTCAAATTTGAAGAACTTTTTATGAGTAGCAATTTTAATTGAGCATGGTTAGTTTTTAAAATATTGTTGTGGTTCTTCTGTAGCAAGCTTTTCAATTTATCATTGCATTATTTTAACATATGCAGTGTATTGCAATTTATAGACAAGTTTACAACTTTAAGAAACTAAATTTAAACATCACTTTAATTTAAACTAAGTGGTGATATGAAAAGTGTCCAAATCTACTTTTAAATTCAATTCCATTAAAATTTGCATTAAAAATGTAGTTTGACATAATATTAAAATATTTTGAGTTCAAGTAAACAATGAAAGTGAAGAGGAAGCGTATAAATCTTACAGTTCAGGCCACCTTGAGAAATTTTGGTATATATATATGAAACGATACCTAAAAATAACACCCTAAGTACAATTTTCACTACAGATCACCCCTTAGCGGTCCCCTTTTATCCCAGTCTTTGTCTCCCTTTCTAAGTGGTCAATATCTTGCCTTTCACCTTTGAACTCAAGCCGTCTCGTTAACTGGATCTCCCATGGATCTTGGGACTCCCTTTCACCTTTGAACTCAAGCCACCTCGTTAACTTAGACCTCCCAAGGACTCTCCTGCTTTCAAATCGCATATGTAAGATCACATTCCCCCTTCGTAAAACCACCAACTTCTACCAATGAACTTTCTTGTTAAATCCCCTGGTCCAATAATATTTTTCTTAATCCTAATCCCTCTAGCGAGATCTTTGTAAACTATTTATTCTTTCACAAGCCTCTTGGGCTAAGGAGCCTTCAGAGCCGTTTCAAACTCCAAACCACCTCCTGATGTAACTACTCGTCTACTGGAATAATCAAGAATTGTTGTGGAATCTGCATTACATTCAATATCTATGGATCATTCTCTCCGGTTGCCTTATACCACTCTAGCCACTCTCGTCACAACTGCAGGCTTATAAGATCTGTTATTATGACATACGTATATATATATTTTATTGAACAAAAGCAAACTCCCCGTGCACCACAGAAGTACAACACAGGGCTTACAGAAGTAAGTTGATTTAACAAAGAAACAGTGGAAAACAATTTAACTAGAATTACAAGATTTTATGAATTTGACAAATGAGTAGAAAAGCATTGAGTTTCACTGGCCATGTTTTACTTAATTTTCTCAAATCATTTTGTAGGCACATTCTTGAAGTTTTAAATGCGGGACAACTAAAAAGCAAATGCTCTACATCTTGTGGCTGCTTTTTAGAACACTCGCACATATCATTAGTCCGAAGATGAAACCTATATAGATATTTAGCAAAATTTCCATGGCCAGATAAAAATTGTGTAATTTGGAAGTTTGTGAAGAAAAATAATTCTGAGTTCAATCTATGCTTAATAGTAGGAAAAAAAATTTTGGTGTGGTCAGCTTTCTCAGACGAGACATACTCTTCGTTCCACTTAGCAACAAGCTTGTCATAATATGAGGCTTTCAAGTAACACTTAGGAATGTTACAATTTACATCAATTGCTAAATTCAAAGCGTCTTTGGCTAAAAAATCAGCTCTTTCATTCCCGTAAATTCCACAGTGTCCACGCACATAGGCAAAAAAATCTCAGTTCCTCTATTTTTAAGAGAACTAATTGTTAAAAGCGTTTTAACAACCAATTTTTCTGTGCTTGCAACATTCTTCAGTAAATGTAAAGAGGAAAGAGAATCACTACAAATAAGGTACTTTGAACAAAAATTTCCATTTTCTTTAAACCACTTAACTGCGAGATTAATACAAAGCAATTCTGCTTGAAAGATAGTGCATTCATTCCGGATACGATGTTTATAAAAGCCGCATTCGAAGTTGTCTTCAAATAAAACAAAAGCAAGGCCAACATTGTTATTCATCTTACTACCTCCTGTAAAACAGACTTTCTGAAAAAGCTTCTCATTTTTCTCGTACTTAATTAGATGAATTGGTTCTAAAACAGCCGGATGAGGGATGTTGCAGAGAGGCAATTTTCCATCAACACAGTCCATCGAAAAACCATTTAAAATTGAAGCATACAATTCATTTTTGCACTTAACTCCAAGTCTAAAGGTGGAACTCCAGCTATAGCAAAGGTTGCTTCGTAACTTAAAGTTCTATAACCTCTGACAAGATGCAGAAGGATTCTCCTTTGAATCTTCCTCAACCTGCATCTGTTGGTCTTAGTCTCCAAAGCCTGTCCCCAGATTGTCATCTTTAAAATTTTGACCTCTATCCAGTTCTAATTCCTCTTCTAATTAGTGTATGAAATCAATTAAGTTAGTACTTGTTTAATTAAAATACATTTTTCTGAATACATTTTCAGAGAGTGATGCAGAATCTACTTGCTCAGAAGGAAATTTGTCAATGACATCTGTAAGTTCAGTGCATACTAGTGAACTTTCCTCCTTTGAAGATACCATTAGCATTGATGGAGATGATGAAAATGGGCTGAAGAAACAGATTCCTCTAAAAGTTGGTAAGTTGCTCAAATGAATACAGATTATCTTGAAAGAAAAGCAATTTGTTTCTTTGTCTTTCTACTTATGCATACTTTATTCTTAGAAGTGAATAAATTGTATCCAAAAAAACTTTAATCTGCATGACTATTATTTAATTTTTTATAGCATAGCCTCGTTATTTTTGATTGATTTCTTGTTAGAAAAACCTAACAGGTGCTCTACAAATAAAAGTGAAATAATTTGTATATCATGTTTGTTTTGAAATTTAACATGAATTTAATGAGGTTGTACTTTAATTTCTTGTCCTGCTTACTAGCAAGAATATTTTGTCTTGTGAGTTCTTTAAAAAATGAAAAATGCCTATGTTTGAGGCTATCTGTTAAAATCAAAATGATGTATTCTAAATTCTGAAAGCTTATCTTTATAAAATATGTGTACAGTATGCAACAAAAATATTAGTTTACCAGTTTCTAGTAAATAATTTGTTTTTCCTAGAAACATTTTACAGTTTTTGATCAATCTTCATACCAAGTTGGAAAAGATTGAACATGTTCTATTTTTAAATTTGTATATGTTTCATAGCTCAAAACTAAAAGTACTATAAACAGTGAGTATGTAATTTGTAGCTGTTAGAAAGCCCCATAAGGATAACAAAATGAATTTCAGATAGGGCTCTTAGTTTTCGAAATATAGTGGTTGTGACATGAATAACAGTATTCTCACCATATTAGTTGAGAGATTTTAATACAGACATTGAAAAAATCTTAAATTAGAGTAGCAGATTATGATTAACTTATAAATCTTTGATCAGATCCTTTATTTTTTGGAGGTAGTCCTAGTCAAGGAATTAGATTTATGGCACCTGGTGTTATTCACAATGCTCATTGGATGTCAAAAGACCTTTATTCACTTAAAATATGGATGTTTCTATTTGGATTCAAAATCACTCCAAAAGAAAAGAATTGCAAAACATTTGCATATTCATAATGTGCATGTCTCAAAGCTTGATAGCTCCTGTATCACAAAAAACATCTTATAGTGATTTTATCTTACTTCAATCTCTACTGTGTCATTCAAATATAGATTGGTTCTAAAGTTACATCAGAAGCTATCAAATCATCTTTGGTACTTGTCAGGATCTTGTTCGTATTCTTTATGACCAGAACTTGTCACACAGCACAACAAAAACTTACGATAGAGGCTATGCAGGAAAGAAAGGTAATAGAGTGTCCCATAAAGTACTGTGATTGATCTTAATACTGTCGTGGAGAAGAAATTGGAGGACTTTGTGTAAAAAATAGAGTTATTTGAACAATCAAGTCTTCCAAATGGGTTTTTACAAGTTGACCCAAAAGTATGAGATGATTAGAAAGAGTACTGGAAATTGTCAAAGCTCTTACAGTGGTTATGGTCAAGCTAAAAGAGGTATAATCCTTATTGAAGAGTTCAGAATATTAACATGAATTGAGTCAAAGCTACAATTTTTATTGCAGGTAGTTGAGCAGTATCAACATAAAAATCCAGACTACAAGAAATAGAATTTGGCAGGTTCATACTCTGACCTTATTAATGCTAAATAAAATTAGAGGCTCTTTTAAGGACCACCCTAATGCACATTTATTATTATCATAGGCCCACATTCTCTGAAATGAAACAAATGAGAATGAACAAAATAAATTTATTAAGTTAAAATTACTTTGGTTCCACCAGTGAGGCACTGTTGAGATTTTTGCTTTTAACCCAATGCTTTATCTCTTTGTTGAAAAGTAATTTGACAGTGGGTTCTGGAAGATTAACTCTGAAATACATAAAACTTTAATCCATAGTAGTAGCCATTTTTATGTTTAGAAAGATGACTATTTGACCTACAATAATTGAACTATATGCACAATTATTTGTTATAATTCTTTCTATGAAAAATTAACTCTAAACAAATTACCTTTAAACAATCTTTTAAAATATTTTTATCCTACAATATCATAAATATCAAATATTCGTGACAACTGAGGATACATGTGACATTAGATAATACTGTAATTGCAATACGTTGTAATGTAGCCCTTTTGTGCATGAAACCCATGGTGACAATTTTTGAAATGGACCTGTAAAATCAATAGTGCCTGTTAGTAATCCTTTTTACAATGAAGGCCTTAGATGCAATGTAGAATATTGTATTATGAATTCTTGTATTTTATTTTTCTTAACCCTCTGAGGATTCACATGCATACATCCATTCTGCAACCTGCATGACTTCAAACCAGTTTTGACCTTCTTGACCAATAGAACCTTTCCTTGGATTCTTTCAACCCATAGATGTGGTTATTTCGTCCTTATGTGTTGCAGTGCAAAAGCAATGCACTTGAAAATCTCTTGATACTCGAGGGTTACAAATTTTATTGTATTTTTCCATTTATTAAATAAACTATTCGCCTAGTATTGGAATTCCATATTGTAAAGTGCTATAAAATATTTTTATATTTGTAGCCAATGACATGTACCTGCAAGGCACACTTTCTCAAATTTACGAAATCGGGAAAAGAACAGAAAAACAGAAAATATCTCTGCAGTCATCTAATGTGAGTAACATTGTCATGTAAATTTTTAAATACCTACTTTTTAACATTTAATGTATACAAATACCTTTTCCTCCTTTTATTTTTATACATGTACGCCAAGACTGGCCACATGTAGCATGGTATATTATTTTTTAAATTAACACAGTCACATAAATAGCCTCAAAAAATAAACTGTATCAAATCGCCCACCAAGACAGACTTTAAGACTTGTAAAATCCAAAATAAATCAAAACTAGGCAATTTTTATTTTTAAACTTATCCATAATTTTACCTTGATGAAAGCATGGTAGGAAGAATATGTATTAAAAGTATAATACACTACTGTTTGTGAAAATTGCAACACTATGAAAGAATCATCACAGAAGTAAATGAAATTTATTCCACGTATTACTTATAGTGGTTTAAATAAATGACCAAATTTACAGAGCAATAAAACAAAAATAATGCCGAAAATCAATATCTTGTGCAGCCGCCACGCACAGCGATGAGAGCCTGTACACGTCGTGGCATCGAATCATACAGATTCTGAATGTCATGCTGAGGAATGGCATTCCAGATGGCCTCTATCTGATGCCAAAGTTCAACCGTACTCTCTGCCCGAAGAGCGGTATGAGCGAGTCGCCGCCTGATGTAATCCTACACATGCTCAATGGGCGACATATCCAGGGAACGTGCAGGCCATGGAAGAAGCGGAACCTCTCGTGCACTGAAGAAGGCTTGTACATTCCGAGCAACATGTGGATGGGCATTGTCTTGCTGAAATACAACTCCTGGAATGCGTTGCAGGAGGGGTAGGACCTTGGGCTCCACAACTTCCCTGATGTAGCGTCCGCTGTTCAGGGTCCCCACAATTTGGAGTAGGTGGGATCGCCCATGATATCCAATAGCGCCCCAAACCATAACGCCAGGCGTTCATCCAGTATGACACTGAATAAGACACTCTGAGAGAAGGCGTTCACCTCTGTAGTGTCTGACGAGTACACGTCCATCGTTATTGTCCAGATTGTAGCGGGACTCATCTGAGAAGGCGACTTCTTGCCAATCGGTACGCCATTGGCTGTGTTGGTGAGCCCATTGTAGCCGGAGGTGTCTGGTTCAGTGTCAAGGGAATGCTGTGCAGGGGAATCCTTGCATTTAGCCCATGGTGCAGCCGACGTCGACGAACCGTGGGACAGACAATGACACACCTGTAGACATGCTCCAATGTTGTACCAACACACGAGAGGACGCTGTACGGTCTGTCACTGCCTTGCGAATGAGGTGTCTGTCGTCCCGTGGTGACGTCATATTGTGTGGCCCACAGCAGGGGTTTCGACTTGTCCGGTTCTCCATGGTCCATCTCTTCCACACATGCACCATTCTAATCATTTGCATATCCTAACTGTTTTACATTTGCTGCACAAGTTTCATTTAATTTGCATGATTCCTTCATGGTGTTGCAATTTTTACAAACAGTAGTGTAGTTATATTTCAAAAGAGTGGTTTGATAAAAACAACAATGTTTTGCAAATTTCTGTACAATTGAAACAAAAGATTTGTAGAGGTTGGAAAGTATGTCTATTTCTGCTGTAAAATTTTGCTCCATTCTAGATTTATTAGGATTTTGAGGATTTTTACTGCTTGTATTTTATTGCTGGTTTGGCAATTCTTATGGTATTTGTGCGCTATCCATATTAGATGAATTTTTCGCGGAGAATAGCATCCTATGGGATAACTGTCGGTGTGTGCACAGATGGAGCGAAAGCTATGACTGGTAAGGTGTCTGGTGCAATTGCAAAAATAAAAGAAAAAGCCAAGGGGTGCAGCAGTAGCCACTGCGTACTTCACCGACATGCTCTTGCAATGAAGAAAATGCCACCCCTTTTATAAAAAAAATACTGGATGAAACTGTTAAAATAATAAATTTTATAAAATCACGACCTAAGAATACCAGGTTGTTCAAAATCTTATGTAATGACATGGGGAGTCTGCATACGTCTTTACTTCTTCACACAGAAATAAGGTGACTCTTGCGTGATAAAAGTTTAATGCGCCTCTTTGAACTAAGGAATGAAGTCAGAATCTTCATGAGTGACAATGATTTTGCTTTGGGATGAGAAGTTGTGTGATGATCGTTGGCGTATTTGGCAGATATTTTTACAAAAGTTAATGATTTATGTCTCACTTCAAGAGGAAAAGCAGTAACTGTCTTTGATGCTACTGATAAAGTGGAAGGATTTAAAAAGAAATTGAAGTATTGGGTAGAGTCAATCAAAAACGGAAGCCTGGATTGTTTTCCACTTACAAAAGGATTTGGAGAACTTGAATCAGACATTCCTGCGGATATCTTAAACGAGTTTGAAGTTCATCTCTTGCGTTTGATTGATATTTTAAACTCTTATTTTCCAAAAGGATTGCATGAAAACATAAAAGATAATGTTTGGGTTGTAACACCATACTCTATATCCAAAAAACCATCCTCTCTGACATCCCAGGAATATGAATGCTTGCTTGATTTGCATCAGATACAGCGATAAAATCAAAGTTTGGAACTGAGAAATCAATCTCAGATCTTTGGTGTACGCTAAAAGATGAATTTAAAGTCCAATCAGATAAAGTGAAACTTATTCTCCTGCCCTTCGCAACGGCTTATTTATGCGAAACAGGATTCTCAGCATACGCCGCTACTAAAACAAAATACAGATCACGTCTCAATACAGAGCAAGATATTCAGTTGCAACTATCTGAAATTCAGCCAGATATAATCTCATTGTACAAATCAAAACAGCCTCATCCTTCTCGTTAAATTTCTGTTTCACGAAACCAAGTAAAAATTTGTAACAAATGTAATAATGCCAAATTAATAAAATAACAAATTGTGGATCTGCAATATTTGGCCTGTATTTGTTTTCAAATGTTTTTTTATGTGTGTTTTCCGTCTGCAATGGGAAATTAGTGCAGAAAAAAATTAAACTGAAATCCAATGTTCTGCAAGCTTAAATGACGAAACTACCTTGTATTGTCAATGCCATTTTGTTGTTCTATTTACTAAATACAGTATATAGTTGCAAGATAAAATTTAGTGCTCCGTGTTGAATTTCCAATTTCAAAGCTGCTCCGTGACTGAAAAAGTTTGAGAACCTCTGCTATAGAGGAAAGGGAATTGCAGTTTCTAGCTTTTGCCTTCCTTCGGAGCCGACAGTTAGTGCCTTTCGGCTGCTAATAGCGGTGTCGTCATAGCAACCATCTGACTTACGGAACATGGACAGCTATTTTTCAGCAAAAACTTCCTTGCTAAGCTTTCACTGTCTACAGTCGTAAGCATTGTAAGATATTTTCCGTGTATTGAATAACATGCTGTGCGAAATTAAATTCATTCATATTTGTAAGTACTTTAGTAATTTATAAATCGTATAAGAAAAAAAGAAATTTTACGTAGAAATATAGAAAATGTATATATATGAAATACTGAAAAAAGACTAATTTTAGAAATGTAATTTGAAAAATGTTGGGGAAGTAGCACTTTCCTTCCTTCCCCTGAAAAGCCGCCACAGTTGGGAATCAACACAAAGCTTCTGGCATGAAGATCCATGAAACAGTTCTGGAAAGCATTTACTGATATGTCTAAGTTGTTTTGCCACAGCTGCTTGAAAACTGGAATGATTGCATGATGTCCTTTTAGCGCTTGTTTTATCCTAGGGAACAGAAAATAATCACAGGGCAATAGATTCAGGGAATGTGGAGTTTGTGGCAACACTGATGATGTACTAAGAATTGTTGAACCGATAAACCATAATGTGGTCGCACATTGTAATGGAGCAAGAACCATTTCTCAGTTGCCCATAACTGAAGAACGGGATGAATACTGCATTGTAAATGTCCTAACACTTGTAGAAATCCTGTTGTACTGTTTCACTCGTGGGAGCAAATTCTTTGTGGACAATACCTTTCCAATCAAAAAATGCTATGAAGTGATTATTTTTGAGTTCTTGAATTTTTCCCTCTGCAAGTTGTCGATGGATGGCACTTAGTCATCATCTTGAAGGGATTCCCGGCCATTACAAAAAAATACATATGACTCAAGCATCCATCTGAAATAATGCTGCATTCCCATAAGCTTTTAACATTTTGTACTTTTCTTATCTGCTTTCCCAGATTCAAACAAAAAACGATATTGACTCAGCTGTTCCTTGGCAACAGGACATCAGCACCTGCTATCATTTTTGTAATTTCCCCATGCTGCTTCTCAGAAATGTCAAACAGTAGTTTGTGGCTGCTTGCTTATTAGACACTGACTGCTGCTTTCAGGAGCAAATTCAAATTCCGCGATGCAACTGTTTTGCACTCTGTTACGTCAATCTTGGAATTTTTAGACTTAGGTTGTATAATTGAATTTCTTGGTTTGTGTTTCTGTCATTGCAGGTTAGAGATCAGTAATTTTTATCGTACATTTTTAAATACTGGTTTGCATGTATAATAATTTTAATTTTATAAAATGCATAAAATGTAACTTGCATTACTTAGTTATTCAATGAAATATTATGATTTTACAAATTAACTAGCAATTTTCTATAAAATGTATTGTTATCAATTTATTACCAATCTTATAACATGCACTGCATAATAATCAACTGAAGTCTTTCCTTTTCAGTCTTCCGTGTCCAAGTCATCAAAGCATTCATCCTGTAAGTATACCATAATTTCTAAATGTGTTTTCTAAGAAAGTTTTATTAAGTACATTTTCAAAATCATACATATGAGTTCTTGTATATGCATATAATCACAATTTTAAACTATTATTTGTCTTTAAAATGTTAACTGAAGGGCTTCAAATGTACTAAAGTTTAATAGTTAAAGCTTAAAATCAGAATGATTAAAAGACTATTTCTTTTTGAGATGGATTAAAAAATAACAATTGATCAATCTTTACTTTAAAAATCAACTTGTGCTAAATTTTCACTTTGAAAGGAAAGCATTTGAAAAGTTGTTATAATTTCTCTTTGTGAATTTCAAGTAACAGAAGGATAGATCATATGAAGCTTTTTATGCTAAATGAGCTCTCATTTCACCTTTTATTACTTTCCTCTATTTTATAACTGCTTTTACTACAGTACAAGCATATTTGATGCACTAAAATAGTTTATTGAACATAAACCACTTTTACTGTTTTTATACAAATTGGTTTGCAATATGCTAAAGAGAGTAGTACATGTTACCACAATCAATGTTTTAGTCACTAAAGTAATCCGATTGGAGACTCAACATCTTAAGATCTGAACTTACAGTGTATGTTTAGAAGTGATGAATTAATCATGTTTTCTAAGCAAAAGTTGTATTTGTTAATACTGTTGCATTGAAGAATTATATTTCTGATATTTTAGCTACAGATTCCAGTTCATTTTTACGTAAAATTCTACCTCAACGTGTCAGGAAACCAAATTCAAAATATAATTCAGAAACTATTATCTGTGAAGCATATCCACCAATTGGTATGCCTTCAAGTACACCAAAAGTCAACCTTGATACATCTGTTCAATCTCAACCAAGACAGAAGAGGCGAAAAACCTCTAGCAGTGATGATAAAAGTGAAAAGTCTCTTTCTGAAAGTTCTAGTCCCATAAGGTGTCATTCCAATGTTAATTCTCTCAACAAAAATAATCCTGCAACCAAAAGCTCGCCTACAGTTAACCACATATCTCCGTAAGTATATATTTTGATTATTATTCATATCATGTTATAATTCAAATCAATAAAATGAGACAAGGGTAAAATAGAGACATTAACTAGTTTCACTTTTAAAATAGACATTAATTAGTGTCTATTTACCCTTGTCTCATATAGACATTAACTTTAACTAGTTGGCTTCTTGATTGAAAGGTTTCTAGTTTGAATCTGGGGTAAGGCATGGATGTTTATCCATCTGGAATGAATGTGTAGCCACTCTATATACGGGTTGAACCTAAAATATGTAGTATGTATGTGAGATATAACATGAACCCATCCCCATGGTGCACCAGGGTAATGCGAAGTGGTTCATGATTTCACCCTTGTAGTGTCATGACTAATACTCAATTGGCTGAGAATTGAAAACAAAACATTAACTAATAAGATCAGGAAGTGGACTTTATTTGTTTAAATTTGATCTTTCCTTATTAAACCATTTGTTACACTTAACTTTATTTTAAGCGTTTGATTTATTATGTTTTCTAATTATATTATTTCATTTGAGTGAATTTAACTTGCAGTGTTGCATTATTGAACCTGTTAACTCAGAATGTCTATCTTATATAGTTTTCAGTTTCTGATTTTTAAACACAGCATAGCTAAAATTGAAAACATTATGAAAACCTCTAAAATTTCTTATTTAGGACTGAAAAAAAAACATTTTTCCTGTTTCAATCTCTTATTTTTGGTTTAGTGTCAAACTGATGTCTATTTTAGTTGATATTTTCTCCTATTCCAAAGCTTTTTTTACCAGTATATGTTAGAAAGCAAAAAATTGTGCTTTGCAGAAAGTGAGCAATAATTTAATCAAGATATGAGATATTCACTCATCAGAATAATTTATTGTAGAAATATTAATATAAATCCTAGATTTATTTGCTGGAAAGGGAAGGGTTACATCATGTATCCATGTCACATGATGAAAAGATTAAGACATGTTGATAGGTTGTATTAATAACAGATTATGTGTGTTGGCTGAAAATGATACTCAAAAAGGGCTTCGCTGGAAACATGTTAAACACAAAATCGATGGTTGAACCTTTTTAGATGACACTAAACATGGCAGAGTATTTTTGAAAATTGAAATTCCTTCTCATCCTTGCTTTTGAGACTCATTTTTACCAATTCAGATGAGCCTACTCACCATGTACTTGTGTTAAATTCAATCCCATCCTTGTTGCCAATTGCTATGCTTTTGTGAATTGAAAATTCATTGGAAAAGAACTGTGTTCTTTAATTTAAAATAAGGGATACAAATCACAAACATTCGAGATGACAGCCGAGTGCAAACTGAATTCATAAGAGGTGGACAGTTGAACACTGTTCTGATTGGACACTAATTCTTATCATTCTTCCAAAGTTCTAGTTAATCAAGTGTATTAAATTCTGATCAGTCCTGGAATCGAACTCCACAACTTTTGAAAGTCCCGGAATCAAACTTCATTACAGAATAAAAAAGTTAATACTTTAATCAAATTGAATGCTATGGTTGTGTTATGCATTCATTTAAAGTTGATCATCTCTAAAATCAATTACAGGCATGGAATTAAGCCACAATGTAAAAAATGCCTTCAGGCATGAAATCAGTTCTAGATTGTAAATTGAAATTCTAAATCATGCCTGGATGTCTTATGACCATTATCCTGAGAATTTTTAAGCATATTATCTGCAGCTTAAGTTTCTTGCATATTATAAATTTATCTTTAATTACAGGAGTACAAGCTCAACCAAGAGGTACAATGCATCTGATTTATACAAACCTCGTCCAGCTATTGGTAGCTATGGCTCACGTGGAAGTTCAGCAATTACTCTCTTTTCCACTTTGAATCATTAATTCAATGAAGATAAAATTCTTTAGTGGAGACCTCACTATATTGAACATTTCAAGTTTGACACAAGTTGATTGTTAGGTCAAACAATTGAAAAACTTTTTGTTCTGTATCAGTGAAAATTGGATTAGTTGACCTGCCAACTGTTATAAATATGTGTTGTTTCTTTTTGATTTAAATAGTTTAAAATCTGAAAAAGTGTTTTAGAACAAGGAAAACATGTTTTTGTTTCTTGACGTGTTTGACCCTTTATGAATTTTTATCCAAACAGTTAATATTGTATATACAAATATTCTTTCATTTAATGTGTTTAAATAGATGCTTGTTTAATCTTCAGGGCTCCTTTCATTTTTCGTTTGGTCAAATATGCAAATTTAGCCATGAAACCAATCATCCATATTTTATACAATATTTATGATCATGGCATGTTCTTCTAAGTATAACCAGGCAAAATAATTTGATTTTAACGTAATAGGCTAGATTATATATATAGCTTAGTTAATAACTCTTATCAAACTTTCAAGTGTTTATGAGAGAATCATGTCAATTATCACTTTTCAACAATTAAATAAGAGCATAAAATACTAATTGCCAAGTTACATTAAGCATCCAAAATGTAATTTGCTTGTAACAAATTTTGGATTATTTTTGCAATTTTTCACCACATTTTAAGATTGTGGCAACCAAAAAATATCTTGCAATTAAGCTATTCTTGGTTTAAACAACTTTGAAAATTTGTATTGAATTTTTGTATAATTTTGCATATCTTATGCTAGCTTCATTTGTATGTATATTTGTATACAAGCATAAAGAGATACAGTAGAACAATTGCAGTGCAATTCTGATTTTTAAAAAGCAGACGACCATTAAGAGAATAGAATAACTTGCAGAATGGTACTAAGCTCTCCAGGGGAAAGGATTTTCCTGCACAAAAACATGTATGGCTATCACCACAGGTGATTATGTTATTTGCCAACACATAATCACTACTATTGCTTTCAGCACCAAATGATAAACTCAGGGCCAGAATTCGCATTAAAATGCCCAATGGTGTTGGTGCATTCTTTACATTTCAACCTGTATCCCAATTTAAGAAATATATTTGTTCGAAACCATGTGGCTCAAATTCCAACTTATCAGTGCCGGACCATAAATAGTTTTAAGAGAACCCTGGAGTGTTTGAAAGTAATGCAACTGTAATATATATTTTTCTCATGTGAGGTTGTGAAAGAAACAGACAACTCCCCATATCCTTTTTTAAATATATAAAGGCATCATATCAACCTAATTCAACAGCTGGAAGTTAACATTTAACATTGTGTGGACATCTTTAAATTGAAATTTTCATCACTTGTATTCGTACTTCCCGTGTGATTGCTTTACTTTTTGAACACCATGTGTTATAGCTTACTAACAGATATAACTTGTTAAATTCGTAAAATGATTATGTATATGAACTGTATATAAAATGTAGATATTTGTCTTTAAAATAAAAATGGTAGAAAACTCAATTTCATAAAAGAAAAACTTACAAGGAAATATTTGATTTATGTATTGTTTTATTCATAATGTTGAGTTTATTATCTGATTTTCAAATGTCAGTAGTCAGGATTTGAGCGCTGTGCTTTACAGAACATGATTTGTGACTTTCACCTTTTATCTAGAATAGATAAGAATTGTGTTAATAAAATAAATTTGATTCATTAAAATGAATTTTATGAATGAGTAATCAATTTACTGATGAATAAATAATAAATTGAGTGATGAATTGTTTTGTGAAGAAAATTTGCGTTTTGGCTTGAGGTTTAAGGTAAGTAAAAGTTTAATATTCACACTTGTTCTCACTTTGGATTTACCACTTCGTTCCACTTTTCATAAAATAATAAGTAAAAGCATCTTTCCCCAAATTTTAAATGGGATTCTCAACTATCTATTAACGATGCAAATCGTTCGATGAAATATATAGAAACTCAAAGAAGGGTCTTAAAATATTATGGATTGAAAAAACTGCTTCTGGATTTTATGAATGATTAATACAAGATGAAATTTTATTGATAATGAAAGCATTTGGTTCTAATAAAAGCATAAAGTTCCATAGTTTAAACTAAAAGTGCCTGATTGTGTATAAAGTGATGCTACAGGCAATGTATGATAAATGTTGGCAGGTCTCTGAATTAGTGTTACACCAACACTTACGATGTAATGATTTTTGTTTTATTTGGAATTGTAAGGACGCTATGTAAAGTGTTATGTAAAATATATTATGTGTCCTGCCACCTTGATTGATTTTTTATGCTACAAATGAAAAAATATTTTTCTAATGCAATATTTTTCGGAAAATTCCCTTGTAATCACTTAAATATTTTTTGTCTTAATAAATTTAGAAAGCTGAGTATTTGTGAATCATGATAATGAATAATTATATATGTAAATGTATCTAGATAGGTTTGTCTGGATTAAAAGGAAAACAAACTTACCTCAAATGATTTGACTTTTTATTGTTCAATAGGAAACTTACAATTCTTTTTTGATTGTAATTCAAATAGCTGATCAATAAATATTATCATTGTTTCGTATTTTTAAGAAATTTTTTTAATTACATTGTCTGAAATATAAATAAAATCTCAAAATGTAAATGAAGATAACTAAGATTGAAAAGCCAAGAAATAGCTGAAGGCGATTGTCAAGTGCTATTTTATAAAGTGTAGAAATATTTTTAGCAACTTCCTAGGATATTGGGGCAACCATATCCACTAACCTGATTTTCTGTACGACTTGGCAAACACAGATGACAAAGAAATAAGAGTACTATGATACAATCTATATATCTACAAATGGATTCATGCTATGTCAAGATGAGTTTGAAGAAATAGGGTTTTGAGTGATCTTATGCTAGCATGAAAGGAATAAATTTAAATGGATTGGTTGGTTTTGTTTTATGGTGCAAGGGCCATATTATTGGCCATGCTGCTCCAGACACAGTATCAATATAGACAATGAAAGTTTTTACTGACACGATAAATATACGGAGGAATGGAACCTGCGCCGCCTACAATTCGAAGGTTGCTAACTCAGTGGGCATGCCCACTGAGCCAAGACGGCCCAATGAATAGGTTGAATCCTGTAGAATAGATCCATAATTTGATATCCTTGGATTTTGACAATTTTTCTGTAATAATAAAATGTTCGCCTCACCAAATTCGATTTTCTTAAAAATTCAGTATATGATATATTCAGTAATGTATGTTAAATAATGCCACATTCATTTTTTCGTGGAAATTAGACCCTTTGAAATGCAGTCAAAAAGGTTCAATTCTGCTTGTCACAAATGTCGCTTTGAATTTAAAACTTTACTACGAATTAACTATCGAAGATTTTTTCGGATAGTTAAGATTATTCTTCGTGATAACTATAAATATTTATTTAAATTTAATTCGTTCTAAAATCATTAATACTGGAATTTTCTTAAATTTGATCACGAATGTCTCAAAAGCCATCTTTTAAAAAAAAAACTTTTTGTATAAGTTCATTAAAATTTTAATTTTTTGTCTCCTAGATAGCTAATGCAGTTTTTTAAAGATTGGGTTTTAGTAGCCTACGTAAGATCGAAATTTCAATCTCGGAGGTCGGGGTTTGACACGCACATCTACCTTTACTGTGACATCTAAGTTTTTTGACATTCTATAATGCAAAAGAGGTTTGTCGGAACATCAGTTTCTGAACGGGAATATTTGTTCTGGTTCCAATTTCGGAAACCGAACAAGTATAAATGAACGAGGTTTAAAGGTTGGTTGGTTGGTTTCCTTGCGACTTTTAGCTGCAGAATCAGGCTTTTGTCTCCAATCTTCCTAATTGATCCAGATTTTAGACAAATAAAATAAAACAATTTCAATTGATATGAGAAATAGTTGTCTAGCTTGTGGTTTATTTATAATGCTTTTTATGAGATTTTTGAAGGTGACGTTTTGAGATTGGAATTTTATTTTTCGATGAGTTTTTTTCTAGGGCGTGAATACTTTTTACAATTGAATATGTGTTGAAATGAGTCGTTGACTTTACAGCTGTCAGAGATTTGTGTCTGCTAGTTGGAATCTGAATAGATCTGATGTGATTAACATTCGGGATAAATATCTTAAAAAATGAACATCTTTTCTTGACATCAGAGTATTTTTTACATTGTATGTTTGGAAGGTTGCCTGAGATTTGGTAGTATTTGCTATGGCTGAAAATTGATCGATCAGAGATCCAATTTGTTTCCTATATATTTTGTTGTATCTTCCGGCGATAACCATTCAAGAAGGGTGTCTTTCTCTCCCACTGATTTGGCGAGTTGATCTGCCTTTTCGTTTATTTCGATGTCTCTATGTCCTGGGACCCAGATTAATTTTAAGTTTGTACAGAGTTTTGAGGTGTTGATTAGTTTGTTTTTAAGTCGTAGGATTACTTTCGATGATTTGATGGAACAGTTTTGTAGAGCCACTAGGACAGATTTGCTATCGGTAAAGATAAGTTACCTGTATTGAAGTCAATAATTTCGTCTATTGCTTGGCACAGGGCTAAGGCTTCCGCAATAAAGATAGAGTTGATGTTGCTGATTCTGTATTTGATTTCTTTGAATATCCTGCGATTGCTGTGATATTGTTTGTTTTAGATGCATCTGTTGCTATTAGGTGATTGTAGAATAGATTTTCAATAGCATTTTTAAAAAGACCCTGGATGCAATTATTTGGTAGGGATTTTGTTTGGAAATCCAAATTGTCAATAAAAAACGAGATGTTAGATAGAAATGAGTCCACTGGAAAGATAAACGTGATTAGATGATCTGTCTTGAAGTCTTCAAGTAAATCAAAACATGAACTAATTGACGAACTATTTTGTTCGAATAAATCAAAATTATCTTGAATAATGGAATGCAAGGGGGAAGGTTCCCAAAGAGATGCTTGATCTAGAATTTGTTGCTTATTTTTTTATCTGGGTTTTAATTTGGATCTGTCTGATTTTGTGGAGAATATTTGGTGTCCAGTTGCGAAGTTCGCATGCTGTTCTCAATGCCATGTTTTGACATATTTCTAAATGATTAATGTTTGTTTCTTTGCATGAGTCTAAGATTGGGTACTGCTCAAATGGAAGAGATTACAAATTGAGGATTTTGCGAGGTGTATTAAGTGGTGTGTTCGGGCACCGTAATTTTTATTTTCTAGGGCTTTTAGAATGTTTATGCGTTTATATGCTTTTATTTTTAGTTTGACAAAGTAATTAAGATTTCCATATTTGGATATTGTGATACCGAGGAACTTAAATTCGTCTTTCCATTCGATCAGATTTCCCTCCATTGAGAAGATCCAGTCAAAAATATTTCTTTTCTTTTATAGGTTGATGATTGAGCTTTTGTTGTGTGATTTTGAGTTTCCAATAATTGCACCATTGACTGATATTTTCTATTGTATTTTGCAGTTTCTTTTTTATATATTCTGAGTTGTCGTGAGAACAGTAGATGAAGATATCGTCCGCATAAATAATATATTCTATTCCTATTGGTATTGTTTCCTGAAAATCAGCCATAAAAATCGCGAAGAGAATTGGAGCAAGGACGCTACTTTGTGGGACTCCTCTTTTTATTTCCATTGATTTTGACATTGTACATTCAGTGCCAAAAGTTAAGCACGAAGCGGTAAAATGCAAAAAAATCGACAAGTACAGCTTTGATTGACACGAAATGCGGTAGGAAAGTAGCAAATATGTTTATGCATGAAACAAAACAAAGAATTACAAAGATGAAAACAATATTGAATTTTCATAAATTATAATATTAAGTCATATTGGAGTCATTAACAAAATGATGTTTAAATCCAAAACAAACAAAACCGACATTAATAGGGTATGTGACCACCCCTCATCCTCATACAAAGTTTACAGCGTGTGACCATGCTTTCCATGAGGTGATCAACTATCCCAGAGTCAAGTAATCGCCATTCCTCCTGTAGAGCAGTTTGCAACTCTGAGAGTTACTGGGGGTGGGAAACGTGCAGACACAGCACGGCCAATAGCATCCCAAAGATTTTCAATGGGATTAAGGTCGGACGAGTACGCCGGCCAATCCATACGCGCAATCCCCTCACTCTCCAGGTAGTCGTCGACGATGCTGGCTCGATGCGGATGCGCATTATCATCCATTAAAACGAAAGAGGACCAACTGCTGCAGCGTACAATCTCACAGTGGGTTCTAGGACTTCATCCCGATACCGGACAGCCGTCACAGAACCCCGTCTATAGATATGCAGGTCGGTGCGATATCCCAACGAAATCCCTGCCCATACCATGATGCTTCCACCTCGGAATGCGTGATGCTCGATGATGTTCTGGGGCCGATTGCGTGTACCTTGTTCTCTCCAGACCCTTACACGCTTGTCATCTGGCTCCAGGGCAAATCTCGACTCATCCGTGAACATAACGTTGGCCCAATCAGACACAGTCCAATTCACTTGTTGCCGACACCATTTTAATCGTGCCCCTCTGGATTGGATGGATAGAGGAACACAAACTCGTGGTACCCGGGAGTACAGTCCATTCATGTGTAGCCTTCGGCGAACAGTAGTGGCAGATATCGTCTTACCAATGGACGCTGCAACCACAGATGTCACACGTGTGGAGGTCGCTCTTCGATTCCGCTTGGCTAAAACAGCAATATATCGATCTTCCGCGGGGTCATAACCCTTGGGTGACCGGTCACAGGTCTTCGGACAACTGTTTGGCTTATTTGAAATTGTTTCCATAATCGTGAAATGACGAAATGAACGCCGAAGAAAAGAGCAACATCTGTGATTGATTGTCCTGCTTCAAGGCGTCCCACAGAACGCCAGCGCTCACTATCTGCCATTCGTCTTCTGGAAGCCATAGAAACACGTCTGTCTTGAAAACTAATCGTACGAAAGTTCTAAACACTTTTTATCAGCACTTACATGAAACTCCTCTAATCCTTCACAATGCTGGCTTCGTATACGACTGCCTTTTTTGCATTTTTCTCGACACAAACCGTGATTGGCTGTTACAGAACATATTTGCATACTTCCATCTACCTCTGCAGCGAAATGCAGCCTCTCAAATTCAGATTGGCTTCCGGAAATTAACATTTTCCTCTCCGTGCTTAACTTTTGGCAGTGAGTGTATTTTCCCATTTAACTTTTATTGTGCGATCTTGTAGAAAGTTGTGGATCCATTTGGTGATATTTCCCGAGATTCCTATTTTGAGGCATTTCATTATGAGACCATCTATATATATTGAATCGTATATTGATTTTATATCAAGAGATATTCCTATTAAACATTTCTTTTGAGAATGAGCTTTTTTCGTCAGAAAATAGCGTTTGAATTGCTGTTCGGCTGTCTCTGAATGGTAGAAATCCAAGATGAGTAGTGTCAATTTTTTTATGTTTGATTAAGAAAGTGGAAATTCTTTGGGATAAAATTATTTCATAAATTTTTTCTGGTACTGATGTAAGAGATATGGGACGGTAAAAGTTGAAGTTATCCTTTGGTTTCTGGGTTTTATGAATGGGTATTATTAATGCGGATTTTCAGCTGTTCTTATTTCCATGAAAAAAAATTATTTTGCGAAAAATAAACATGGCATAGTTTAACATACGCCACTGGCCACCATATACGAAATTTTTTTAAAAATCGAAGGTGGTGAGGTGAACATTTTATTTTTTATTGCTTAAATTTGAATGGATTCACCCTTATGACTTTAAATTACCTTCAAAGGCCATGAATGAAGAACTGAAATGCCAGCATTGCAGGTCGTAGTTGAAAAATATTCAAAAGGGTCTCGAAAGTAAGGCCTCATACAATGAAAAAATTAGATTCTTAACTCTCATTCCAAAAGATTTCCCAAATAAAGAAATTCTAGAATCCAGCCTGTCATGTGCAAAGCATGTTTGAAAAATCTCGCCAGACTCTTAAGGCACTAGGAGTGTATGGTTTACCTGATTCGTATTACGGACATGCCACAAAAGCTTTAGATTGTGCATTAAAATTATACATTGAAGATGAGTATGGTTTCTCTAGACAAAGTACCAATAAAAAGGACGTATTTTATGTTCTAGAGAATGGAGAAAACTTGCTAAAGTAAATAGATATCTGACTCGCAGCATGAGTTCAAGGAAACATCCTTCTATAAAATTTGGCCTATCTAGGTTTTACTCCGTACGCCCAAAATTGGTGATTGGATTACGCCCAAAATTGGAGAAAAAAAATGCTTATTTATGCATTTACTGCACGTATTTCGATTTATATATTACTGCTTTAAGGAATTATCTTTCTACAGGAATGAGCCTAGAAAAGCGGTGTGCTTTCCTGACAATGAAAAGGGTACTTTCAGAAATGCCTGAACTTACCCTGTGAAAGTGATGTAGGACTAGAAGTATTTAAGATTGAGAATGGATGGGATGAATCTAACATTCGCAATACTGGGGTTGGACAAAAATATGGAAACACCTCGTGAAATGCATGCTTGAAAAGAAATGTTTATTCTAGTGAAATGTATAGGTGGCGCTGATGTTCGCCTACTGACGCCACCTATACAACGTCGTAAATACGCTGCACAGGTCAGTCATTGTCGGAGCACTGTTCTGTGAAGTTCTAATTGCATCATGTCAGAGCTAACAGACTTCGAACGTGGGCAAATTGTTGGAGCTCGTCTGGTGGGGCTTCCGTAAGCAAGGTAGCCGAAGTGTTTCAAGAGGTACTGTATCTAAGATTTATTCCCCATATTTGAAAAGCGGAAAAACCATCCTCTAAATCACAGCACGGACGAAAGTGTTTGTTGAGTGATCGTGACAGACGATCATTAAGGAGGATTGTGACTAAAATGAAGACCACAGCTGCAAAAGTTAATGCTGAAATGAATGTCGTGCTCACAAGCTGATGCGTTCACCTTTTCAAAAACGCATAAAGTTCGACGGATCACAGCTGTCTTTTCTGCTTTTTATTTAAAAGGACGTCACACACATTCTGTACAACATACAAAGACAGCTGAACATTAATGAGTTGAAGCAATTGTGGGTGTCGATATAAACATTAATTACCCACTTATGGTTATTGCTGCTAACTTTACAGCATCTAGTAGTCAACTGGAGTTGGGCTCAGTCGGCTCGGGTATTGCGCATGCGTGAACATTTTCGCCTCTCTGGTTGGCGCACTTGCGGCAACATCCCGCCCGGCCTTGCCATGTTCTCATGCAAGAACTTAACAATTATATTTTTTTATGTATAAGTCCAAACATAAATGAATGCTTAAATTTCAGTTATAATCAAATGTAAATTAATAAACAATAACTAATGACCATGAACACTATAATCACAATAGTAAGATAAACAGTATGCACTTAAGCACTAGAATTTTCATAAAGAACAAATATTATTATTATTATTTGAAAATAATACATTTAATTTTCAATAGGCAGTACACTCAATCTGGAGATGGACCTTTTATAAATTCCCTTACTGGTTTTTCACGTCAACTCGTACTTTTCTATCCTGTCCCGGATATATGGTTATTATTCGTCCCAATAACCATTTATATGGTGGGAGATTTTCTTCCCTTATCAAAACCATGTTCCCTATTTTTAGATTTTCTTTATCAACTACCCATTTCTTTCTTTGTTGTAGATTATTCAAATATGAAAGGCTCCATCTTTTCCAGATTGTTTGTACCGATTTTGTAATTCTCTGCCAAGCATTAAGGCGATTTGTCTCAATATTAGTTAGAGACGGTTCGACTATGGCCGTCATCGGCCTTCCTATCAGGAAATGTGCCGGCGTCAGCACCTCCAAGTCATCAACATCGGCCGAGAGAGGGGTAAGCGGGCGAGAATTCAAAACAGCTTCTATCTGGGTCACGAGAGTTAGCAACTCTTCATAAGTAAATTTTGAATTCCCAGCAACGCGTTTGAAGTGATATTTAAATGCCTTTATGTTTGCCTCCCCAATTCGGACTTCTTGGGGGAATAAAAGACCATTCTATGTTTTCTTCCACGAAAAAGGCAAATAAAGATTCCTCTTTTTCTTGTACAAATCTAAATAGGGCTCTAAGTTCTCTATTAGCCCCCTACCATGTTTGTCCCATTATCCGAGAATATTCTATTTGGAGAGTGGGGTGCCAGCTCAGGTGTTGCCTCGTCATCTGACTGTGGTTCAAAATTACGTGGTGTTGTCCTCGGATCTTTCCCTTTGGGATTGATCCCGGACCGTCACCAATAGCCCATTGTGTTGCTCCAGTGTGACGTTAATTGAAATACCCCCCCCCCCGAGAATATTCTATGGCATTTTTGTTGGATATTTTTATCTGATGCTAAAGCATACTTACAACTCAACTTGTGATGTTACTTCGTTTAAGTGTTTATTATGATTAGACTAGCGTTGTAAACTCATGATGTGATGCTGTATGAACCTGCTTTCTTTTTTGTACTTGATTATCTCTTAACTTAATCTAAATAAATTATTTGTTTTGTTAAAATGCTTCCTCATCAATCCATGGCTTCAAATTGGTAGCAGAGCGTGGTTGATATTCGTAAATGATTTTAAATTAGAATTCATTCGAATAAGCCTAACTTTGTATTGCATTCTTTGGGAACTTTTCTGAAGCCTAACCGCACACTTAGAAAAATGGATTTCAATTCAACTAGGATAGAACAGTTGAATGAAACAAACTATGCAATTTGGAGCATGAAAATAGAAGCTCTATTAGATGCAAAGGATTTATTCGAAGATGTAATTCTAAGAGATGAACCAGCCTTAAATGAAGATGCACACGATCATAAAATTTGGTCAAGAAAAAATAAAGAAGCTTTTGGAATAATTGTTCTTAGCCTGACAGCGGAACAAGCGATCATTTATAAAGGCATCAAGAAGGCAAAAGAAATTTGGGAAGCAATAAAGATTCGTTTTGAAGGAGCTGTTGAAGATAGAAGAACAGAGTTATTGCTGGATCTGACGAGATTGAAAAAATTGAAAAAGGAAAGCATAGATGAATACCTTACAAGGTCGCAGGGACTTTCACAGCAAATAAACGAACTGGGTAAAACGGTTACTGAAAGAGAATTAGTTCGGTATATCGTGGAAGGTCTGCCAGAAAGTTATGAGACGATTGCAATGGCATTATCTGTAAATAGAGGCATCAACTTCACAGACCTGAGGCAAACCTTGATGAATTTTGAAAAGAAAAATAAGGTACAGCTGTAGTCTCTGCCGCGCGCGGTGGCAACGCGTTTTTTATGTCGCCACGGAAATCTTCCAACATCGAATATATACTGCATACATATGGATGAAATATGTAAATCTGAATGAAACAACATTTGAATAAAAAAACACTGCAAATATGGATGGAATTTTGGCGTAGTTATAAGCGACTCATGCCGGTGAGGGTAACCCATTTGTTCTCGGATTTCCAACAGTGAATCGATATCATTCTCCACATATGAATGAAATGAATAAAAAAAATGTACATTAGTAGAATATAAGTTATTCTAATATTTTAACAGATTTCACTGTAAATGAGAACTGGACGCCGGCAAGGTTGCCATAAAAATAGGTTAACCCTAACCAGGAGAAAATTCGAGAAAAAAATGGGTTACCATCAGCCTGCATGAATCGCTTATAACTACGCCAAAACGCGTTGCCACCGCGCGCGGCAGAGACTACAGCTGTACCCTTATAACTACGCCAAAAGTCCATATAATTAATCAATATTTGCAGTGTTTTTCTAGTCAAAATGTTGTTTAATTCTGGAAATTGGAGAAAAAATGGGTTACCCTCACCGGCATGAGTCGCTTATAACTACGCCAAAAGTCCATATAATTAATCAATATTTGCAGTGTTTTTCTAGTCAAAATGTTGTTTAATTCAGATTTACATAATTCTTCCTTACGTATGCAGTATATATTCGATGTTGGAAGATTTCCTTGGCGACATAAAAAGTGCGCCAAAAAAAAAAAAAACGCGTTGCCACCGCGCGCGGCAGAGACTACAGCTGTACCAAAAATAATAAGGGTGAAGAAAAGTTCTGTACAGCTTACAGAACTTATGACAAGCAGAAGTTATGCTACACATGTAAAAAACCTGGACACTTACAGAAAGATTGTTGGTTTGGAAAATCTAACCAAAATGTTAAGAAAAGAAATTTTGATACAAAGCGTACAAGGAACTCTAACAACTTCCAAAATGAGCGTGCACAAGTTTCTGAGGAGGAGCCTAAACTTGGTAAAGAATTAGCTATGACAATAAGTGAAAAAGTATATGGTGATAAGGAACTGACAGAATGGCATTTGGACTCTGCCTGTACATCACACATGACCCCAAATGAAACTTGGATGGAAAATTTGAAAGAAGATAACATAATTGTCAGTGTTGCAGAAGAAGGTAGAAACATCGAATCGACCTACCGAGGAGAGATTAGAGCAACTACTACTGAAGGAGATACAAGAGCTATCAGATTAAAGAATGTCTTATGTGTTCCAAAACTCAGAGGTAATTTAATGTCTGTTCCGAATATTGTTAAATATGGAAATGAAGTAGTGCTTAATTCAAAAGGAGCATACATTTATGATGAAAATGGTCAATTGGTGTGTGAAGGTAAATTAAGAGACAATATGTTTATTGTGAAACTGATACCTCGAAAGACAAAAACAGAAGATGAAACATGTCTCCAAACACAAGTAAATTCCTATGAAATGTGGCACAGAAGACTTGGCCATCTAAATCATGAATACCTTAAAATGATGTTGGCAAATAAAATGGTACGAGGACTAGAAAAACTGGAAGGAGAAATCAAAACTTGTGATTCATGTATAAAAGGGAAAATGGCACGTTGTTCATATGACACCACCTATTCAGAAACATCAGAAAAACCCCTTGAAGCATTACATATAGATCTGTGTGGTCCATTTAGAGTGGCAACTTTAAGCGGAAATAAATATATGATGACAGTGGTGGATCAGTTTTCAAGAAGATACTTTGTTGAGTTTTTGAAATCCAAAGATGAAGCAAGAGAATTTATTCAAGTCTTGATAAGAAAGCGAGAAAATGAACTGAACACAAAAGTTAAAAGAATAAGGACAGATAATGGAACTGAATTTATCAATGAAGGAATGTGTCAGTATTTGGATCAAAAAGGCATAAAGCATGAAAAGACTACATTCTATTCACCGAGAAGTAATGGAGTGGCTGAAAGAGCAAATAGAACACTACTTGATAAAGCACGAACTTTACTGACAGATAGTCAGTTACCCCTTGAATTTTGGGCTGAAGCTGTAGCTACTGCAGAGTATATGCACAATATAACACCCACAAAGAACCGAAGATATAAAACACCTATGGAGCTTTGGAAATCCAGAAAACCTTCAGTACGTCATGTGAAACCATTTGGATGTTTAGCATATTACAAAATTCATGACAACAAAAGACATAAGTTAGAAGCGAAAGCTAAGAAAGGTATTTTCCTAGGATATTCAAGAGAAAGGAAAGCTTACAGAATATTTGATGTTGAAGAAAGAAAAGTTTGTGAATCATCAGATGTAATATTCGACGAATTAAAGAATGGATATATACCAAATGCAGAGAAAAAGAAAGAAATAAACTACATGGAAATAAGCTACACTATGGATAATCAAGATGATGATGAAGAAACTAATATAAGACCTGAGACTAACTCCGAAGACAACTTGGATGAGTAATAATTTAAGTGTTGATGATGTAAGTAATGCGGTAAGGAGATCATCACGAAATAGAAGGATGCCTACAAGATACAATGATTATCAAGTATATTCTGCGGGAGACTTCACACCAGAAACTTATGAAAGTGCAACGACATCTAATGACAAAGATCAATGGACACGTGCAATGGATGAAGAGATTAATTCTATAGAAATGCATGAAGTATGGGAACCAGTGGAAAGACCTAAGAACAAGAAAGTTATCAAAAGTCGTTGGGTATACAAGATCAAGAATTGTGATGATGGGAAAAATTATAAAGCAAGATTAGTAGCAGTTGGTTATGGACAAAAACAAGGTGTAGATTTTGAAGAAAGTTTTAGTCCTGTGATGAAATGGGACTCATTGAGAACACTTCTGACACTTGCAGCCACATATAATTCAATTGTAAAGTTCTATGATGTAAAAACAGCCTATTTAAATGGAATATTAGATGAAGAAATATACATGGAACCTCCAAAAGGTTATCAATTACCAAACGATAAAGTATATTTGATCAAACGCAGCATTTATGGATTACCACAGTCAGGAAGGTGCTGGTACAATAGATTTTCTGAAATATTAGAGCAAGCAGACATGAAGAAATTAAAATCAGATCCATCTATGTACACTAAGAGGAAAGGCGAAGAATATATTCACATTGGAATTTATGTGGATGATTTTTTAATTGTGGCAAGTTCAAATGAAATTATCAATGAAGTAATATTAAGGATTGAAAAGAATATTGAAATTAAGGAAACAACAGATTCAAATATGTTTTTAGGAGTACAAATCAAGCAAGCAAGAAATGAAATAACCTTATCCCAAAAGAATTACATAATCAAAGTTTTAGAAAAATTTAAAATGCTGGATTGTAATCCAGTGAAAACTCCAAGTGTAGCTGGGGACAAGGAATTGGATGATTTTAAAGAATCTGAACATTTTTCACCACAAAAATACCAAGAAGCGATAGGCTCCATAATGTATTTGGCAACTGGAACTCAACCTGATATAGCTTGTATTGTAAGTAAATTGTCTCAATACAATCAAGATCCTAGACAGATACACTGGACAAGCGAGTTTTTCGATACCTGAAAGGGACTATGGATTTTTGCCTAACACTTAAAGCTGCAGATGGAAAACTTAATGCAAGCTGGAGCACAACAGCAGATGGAAAATCATACAGTGGATATTTATTGAAAATAGGGAAGTCCCTCATTGGATGGAAAAGTGGGAAACAGAAGCTAGTTGCATTATCAACGATTGAATCCGAACTAATTGCAGCATGTGATAGTGTTTGTGCAGTGAAGTGGCTAAAATATTTACTTGAAGAATTAGAAGAGGACTCTCTTATAGCCAAACCTATTAATGTGAAAACTGATAGCAAGGGATTAATGGACTATGTTAATAACCAAAAAATAAGTAATCGCACACGCCATATAAATAGGAAGTATCACTTTATTAAAGACGACAAGGATAGTGGAGAAATTCAATTCTCACATCAAAATACGAAGGAATTAGATGCAGATATGATGACAAAACACCTTCCTAGTGATATCTTAAACCAATATATGGCTAGACTAGGATTAGGGCCAATAACACCTACCATTGGATGCAAGTGATTATGGACTGTGAAATTGGACTGTTACCAAACTAATTAAAAAGCATAACATAAATAAGGACTGTAAATGATAAAAATATAGGGGGGAATTGTTGGATATTTTTATCTGATGCTAAAGCACACTTACAACTCAACTTGTGATGTTACTTCGTTTAAGTGTTATGATTAGACTAGCGTTGTAAACTCATGATGTGATGCTGTATGAACCTGCTTTCTTTTTTGTACTTAATTATCTCTTAACTTAATCTAAATAAATTATTTGTTTTGTTAAAATGCTTCCTCATCAATCCATGGCTTCAATTTTCCCCTTCTCGAAATAAATCTTTTCAGTGTGTTTATTAGAGCTTGTGAAGTTAAATCACTGATTATTTCGAGGTGTATGGCTTTTGTCACTAGACATATGAATATACAAACATAAACTTTAATTTCGGGACCTTTTCTCTGATATCTGTTCCAGTCGAATTAAAAACTTTATCTGGTGTTATTCTCTGCATTGGCAAATTGCCCATTTTTTGTGAGCACTCATTGGGATTAGCTTTAAAGCAAATGACACAATTGTGCACGATTTTTTTGCACAAATTTCTTCCATGAATGGGCCAATATTTTTGCCTAACCTGAAAAAGTAAATGTTGAGGTCCAAGATGAAAATACTTTTCATGATAATATCTTACGATAATTTCAGTTAACTTACTTTTTGAGGGGAGTAATATAGGGTGTTTACTTGAATATGACAGCTGAGAATTCTCTAGTCTGTCTCCTACCCTTAAGATACCTTTACTGTCTAAAATTGGTGATAAATTTAAAATCTTGCTTTTATTTGGAATACTACCACTGGACTTGAGGGCTGATATTTCTGCAGACAATTCTTCACTTTGAAGTTGTTTGACTAAAAACACCTCAGCTTCAGAGATCTCATTCGATCCCAGGGGACCTTGTCTCTTATTCCTAGGGTTCCTACAATTATTCACAAACCTAAAAAGAAAACTCAGAATTCGAACTATAGTTAAAAATTTGCTGTTACGGTTAACTAGATAATCAAAAATTGTGTTTTCAGAATTTAAAGTCAATAAAGTGTTTTCATTAGAGTCTTTAGATTTTAGTTCTGGTAAGTACTCTTCTTCATTCGGTACTGGACACTCATCATCAGTTTCCACGAGTTCATCAGACTGTAAGAAGAAAGGTCCATTTTTCATTATGTAGAAGCGATTCAGCTTTAAGACCCCTGGACAAGAGGTCTGAAGGATTGTCCTTTCCGGCACAGTGATACCACTTATCGGGATTTATCAACCTTGTGATTTCCTGAACTCGATTCGCCACGAATTGCTTCCACTTTTTTGAAGACCCTTTGATCCAAAATAAAACAATTTTGGAGTCTGTCCAATGAAAATGAAACACAGTGCAGTGCCTTTTCTGACTGATGATGTCTTGAACCTTTGAACTCAAGCGAGCTGCTACCAAAGCACCCAGAAGCTCGAGCCGAGGTAACGTAACACTCTTTAATGGTGCTACTCTGACTTTAGAGGTGACGAGGTTTATAAGTACCTTACTTTGTTTTTTAACTTTCACATAAACTGAAGCTCCATATGCAAGTTTGGAAGCGTCACAAAAGGTACGGATTTCTATGATGTCATTTTCTTCTTTGGTAGAATCTAGTACCAATCTTGGGACTCTGGACTTATTTAAGAGAGGCAGCTCCTTGCACCAATTCAACCACTTTTCTTTAATCTCTGGAGGTAAAATTTCATCCCATATGATTTTTCTCGACCAGAGTTCCTGAATGAGGCATTTCATTCTTATTGTAAAGGGGTAAGCAAACCCAACGGGTCATATATTTTCCCAATGGTTTGCAAAAGAAATCTTTTTAGTGTTTTCATTCCCCGAAATGAATTCTAGTAGACCTTTTGTGTCCACGGTCAGACAATCTTCTTGAGTTTGCCAAGCCATACCCAATACTTTCGTCTTGCTGGTTCCCAAGCTGACAGAATTTTCAACTGGATATGTCTCGAAACCTTCTGCAGTCCACTGACTCATCAACGTAGCGTCATTGGAGATCCATTTTCGCATCACCATCCCTGCTTCTTTCATGATATTTTTGGCACAGCTGGAAATAAAAAGTGCCTCTTCACGAGTGTCTTGTCCTGTGATCCAATCATCGACGTACATGAAAGAATCTAGATGTTGTACAGCTGTGCAAAACTCATCTTTATACTTATCAATGTGATGTTTAACAGTAGCTGCTAACAGGAACGGGCTAGCATTGACCCCAAAGGGTACCCTGTTGAAACGATATATTTGCAAGTTTGGCCTTTTGTCAATACGAGGATTACTGTCAGTCCACAAAAAACGTACAGCATCTTTATGGTCTTCCAGGCAAATTTGAAGGAAGGCTTGACGTATATCAGATGATATTGCAATTCGATTAAGTCTAAAGTTGATAAGCACATCTAGTAGATTTGGGTATAAGTTGGGACCCTGCCACAAGCAGTCGTTTAAGGACAACTCATTAGTCTGGTGCGATGCTGCGTCAAATACTATACGTGTTGTAGTTGAAACTCGACCTTCCTTTTTCACGGCTTGGTGGGGCAAATAATATGTTGGTTTGTCTTTATTTCAGAATTTTCGACTTTCTCAACTATTCCTTGATTTAAATAATCCTGAATAATTTCTGTGTACTGTGAATAAAGTTCCGAATTTTTTTGAAACCTTCTCCACAAATTATGGAATCGTTGTTTTGCTACCGGAAGATTATCTGATAATTGTTTCCAATCTTTACGAAATGGCAATCCCACTGTATATCGCCCTTTATTGTATCTGACTGTTTGTTCAAAGATTTCCATGGCCTGATCGTCTTCATTAAAGCAAGGATCATCTTTTATGCCAAGAGATTCGAGTTCAAAAAATTGTTTCAAAGTGTCGTCTATAGAACTATCTATCGTCTTTAAGAAGAAAGCACGATGCCATATCATTAATTTTGATTTCGTCGCTCTTCCACACGCGACCCAACCAAATTCAGTTTCCTTAAACAGTAATTCTTCATTCACTTTGTAAAGATTATCTTTCATTATTCGACAAAATATATCTGCATTTAATAATGCATGAATCTCTTTGTCTTCGAAAAAACAAGGATCAGCTAATTTCAAAAATTCAGGAATTTTTGTTTTTGAAATATCTAAATTAACACTAGGCGTCAACCCCGTAATCTTGTCAGTAACTAAGAACTCAATAGGTTCCACAAAACTTCCGTTGTCATTCGAGATGAAAGTCGTCAATTTCCCTTTCAAATTTTGTTTTGTTGAATTTAATCCAGAAACCGAAGTTTGTACCTTTTCTAATCTAATACCAAGGAAATCACTTGTTTTTCTGGACAATATATTAACATTTGACGCGCTATCAAAAATACATCTACATTTTATTAATGTTCCATCTTTATTTTGCAACCAAATTATACCCGTAGATAATAAAACACTCTTTTTATTTTGATTAGATATGTTTGTTAAAACAGTGTTTTGGAAAGTGGAAGAATTTATTGCGGCAGATGAGCTTTCGTTTTGATTTTGGATTTCTGAATCTGCTGCGGATATGTGTCTACTTTCGACAGACGTCTCTTTCACACTAGCGTCAGCATGTCTACAAATTGATTTAGAATGCTTTCCACCGCAGCTACATAAATAATTCGAACGGCACTCATTTTTTCTGTGATTTTTTCGTAAGCACAGTTCACAAAGTTTATGAAACTTAACAAGTTCGAATCTTTTTCCGAGGGATTATTGTAGAAATTTTGCACATCTGAAAACAGGATGAGGATTCTTTTCAGAACAAATTATACAGCTTTTATTTTCATTGTTTTGATTAACCAATAGAGTTTTGGATTTGGAAACGAAATTACAGGATTTTCTCATCATCGTTTTTCCTTCGGGAATAAAATTTCTGTCTACAGCTAACAAGACTGCTTCACGTTGTTCTAAAAAGGTCATGAATTGATCAAAGGAAGGGACCTCTTTAGATTTTTGTAACAATTCAAAGTTCTTTCTGGATTCTTTATCCAATTTTTTAAGCATAATATTTAACAGAAAAATGTTAAATAAATCATTTTGTTCATACTTTAGCATCTTTAAAGCGCGTAAATTCTTTTGGATACAATCGATCATTGCACGAATTTCTTGTGCATTCTCACGTTCTATTTTCTTAAAGTTCAAAATAGATTGAATATGAACATCAACAATTAACCGTTGATTGTCATATCGCGATTCAAGGGCTTCGTATAAGGAAGAAAATGAATCGAAAGTAGATGCAAATTCTTTAACTTCTTCTACAAGACAAGAATTTAAATAATATAATTTCTGTGACTGACTAAGTTGATCGTTCGACGTTATCAAATCATCAAATTGATTTTTGAATGCACTAAAATGCTCATATTTTCCCGTAAATGTGGGAAGGACAACAGGTGGAATTTTAGTTCTAACTAGCAAAGTTTCAGTTTGTTTTTCGTCAACTTCAGTCACAGACTCACATTTCATATTAGAATTAATAAAGAGCTTAATCTTTACCTCTAAATCTTCTGGCGTAGTTCACACTGTTCTATATCATCCTGAAATTCTATAAATTCAGGTGCTGGGGCCTTTTCTATGCAGAAGGAGTATTGTTTCAGTTCATCAACTTTTTGCTGCAGCTGATCTATTTTCTTCAATTTCACATCAAGTTCCGTTTTACTTCTGTCTGTTGACACTTTATCAACAAAGTATTCAATTCTGGTAATACTTTCTTTTAAGGAAGTTTTCGCTTTTACGAGTTTATCTATGGTATCCATTTTGCTGAGTTCTGTCTCCCGCTCTGACGGACCAAGTGATGCGTTCACCTTTTAAAAAACGCATAAATAAAGTTCGACGGACCATAGCTGTCTTTTCTGCTTTTTATTTAAAAGGACGTCACACACATTCTGTACAACATACAAAGACAGCTGAACATTAATGAGTTGAAGCAATTGTGGGTGTCGATATAAACATTAATTACCCACTTCTGGTTTTAGGGCCGCGGTGGCCCGGTTGGAAGAGTAACGTTCGAATCCAGCCAAACACCGTCGTGTACAAAGGGGGCTGGTGCACGTTAAATCTGTCGTGGCCTCAAATGTCCTCACTTTGGCGTGATGTGGAAGTTTGTAGAATGGGGTGCCAGCTCAGGTGTTGCCTCGTCATCTGACCGTGGTTCAAAATTACGTGGTGTTGTCCTCGGCTCTTTCCCTCTGGGATTGATCCCGGACCGTCACCGGCCCGTTGTGTTGCTCCAGTGTGACGTTAATTGAAAATACCAATACCACTTCTGGTTATTGCTGCTAACTATACAGCGTCTAGTAGTCAACTGGAGTTGGGCTCGGGTATTGCGCATGCGTGAACATTTTCGCCTCTCTGGTTGGCGCACGTGCGGCAACACAAGCCCTGTGAGTACCAAAACAATAAGAAGGGAGCTCCATAAGCAGGGTATTCTCCATAAGCAGGGTATCAAAATTAAAAACCGCGTTTATGACCCCGGATGAAACGGGTCAATTTGAAAGAATGATTTTTGGATTAGCTAATGCACCGGTGGAGTTTCACAGGTTAATGCACCATGTCTTAGGCCCACTACTGAACACAAAAGCTTTGTGTTATTTGGACGATATATTGATACCAGCCAAAAATTGGTACGAGATGGTGGAAAGACAGAGAAGTACTTGAATGTCTAAGGAAAACTAGCTTGACACTTAAATTACCTAAATGCGAATTTGGGAAGAAGGGAGTTGATTTTTTGGGTTTTGTGATCAATGAAGAAGGAATGAAGCTAGGAGTAAGGAAAGTGGAAGCAATAGCGAAGTTCCCACAGCCTAAGAATGTTCACGAAGTTCGCCGTTTCTTGGGTTTGACTGGTTTCTTCAGAAGATTTGTTCCGAAGTATGCTGAGAAGGCAGTACATCTAACTCGTTTAATTCAAAAGGACAAGGACTTTGAATGGACGGAAAAACAGCAAAATGCTTTTCGAGAACTCAAGGGTAATCTAATCAACAAACCGATAGTTGCTCATTACCAGCCCGAAGCATTGACTGAGGTACACACCGATGCTTCATCTGATGGACTCTCAGGTATACTCCTACAAAGAGGAACAGATGGTCGCTGGAATCTAGTGTACGCTGTCAGCAAAAAGACAACACCGGCTGAAAAGAACTATCATTCTAGCAAACTAGAATTGATGTCGATAGTGTGGACTTTGGACAGACTTCGACAATTCCTGCTCGGAATAAAATTTACTATCGTCATCGATTGTCTATATGAACGCAAAGAAGTCGACAAATCTCCAAATTGCCAGGTGGAGCAATCTTATTCAAGAATACGATTTTGAAGTAAGACCAGGTATAAAGATGTCTCATGTGGATGCAATGAGTAGAGCTCCTACCTTAGAAGCTGATGACACGATGACTGAATTGATCGAAAGGAATCTAGAAATTTATCTAACGATGTCCGTTGACGAACAAATCCTTATGATTCAACGAGGAGATCCCGAATTGGATAAGATCATTTTCAAGAAAGAAAAATATGAAAGAACAAAAGCCGACAACCAAATTATTGCAAATTACGTTTTCAAGAGAGAAAGACTGTATCGAACCATAAAAGACAGTGGAAAAGAAAGACTGCTTTATGTTATACCTAGATCCATGCGCAAAAGTACTGTAGTCAAGTTTCACGATCTAATCGGACATTTTTCAGTTGACAGAACTGTGAGTAAAATTAAGGAATTGTATTGGTTCCCAAGAATGAAGCGCTACGTGAAGAAACACATATCGATGTGCTTAGAATGTTTAGTGACAAGGTTCCCGGAGGTAAACAACAAGGACTGTTACATCCTATTAAGCCTGGAAAGAGACCATTTTCCATAACTCACATCGATCACTTGGGTCCATTTGTAAGAAGTTCCAGAGGTAACCTACACTAACTGGTCATCATCGATAATTTCACGAGGTTCTTACGATTGATACCTGTGAAAAGTACGAAATACAGCTACATTCAGAAGGCATTGAAAAACTTCATCAACGACTTTGGTTTACCAGATCGAATCATTAGTGAACGGGGTTCCAGTTACACCTCACAAGGTTTAGAGAAGTTTTGTCGAGAAAATGGCATAGCTCATACTCTAAACTCCACAAAGCACCCACAAGGTAATGGGATGGTTGAGAGAGCTAATCGCACCATTATCCCAACCATAGCAACGTCCATGGAAGACCATAGACACAAAGCCTGGGACTTGAGAATGAAAGAAGTGGAAAGAAATCTAAACAATGCCTTAAACAAAACAACCAACAAGACTCCTTTCCAAATGCTACAAGACTCCTTTCCAAATGCTACAAGACTCCTTTCCAAATGCTACACGACTACTCACCAAGATTTAATGATGGAATTTTACGAAAACAAGCTGATGAGAGTGCAGAAGGATGGACTGATCCTGCGGAGATTCAAATCTCGATTAGAGAGCGAATAGAAGATATGCAGAAAAAGATGAAGGATGCTCATGACAAGAAGAAATGTGGAACAACTGCCTATAAGTCAAGACAAGTTGTTGTTATAAAAAAAAGCTCCGATACCGACAGGAGAACCAACCAAAATATCGAGGTCCTTTAATCATAACTGATGTGCTACCAAGCGACACCTATAGAGTGTAGTGAATCGCCAAGAGAGCGAGAATGTACGCGCCTTTAAAAATATAGCAACCCTGGTATGTGTAGTGGGGTTGCAAGAAAGTACGGAGAGAAGAGTGCGCGCTTATGAATTAATGTAAAGGATGGAAATAAAAAAATTGGTTTATCTTACAATGAATGGAGTTGAATTATGATTGAATATATTCACTGTTAACGAAGCACGTAAATATACCATAATGGTGACCCGGTGAGAATATACAGTGATTCTTATGAAGAATTTCAATGCGTGCGAGCTACATAGATTTGTGAAGTAGTTTCGTTTGGACAGCTCATTTTCAACTTTCTCTAGCGCCGAGGATTAGATACGCGTTACGCAATAACGGAATATCTCTCGGATTAAGACACGCCGGCTATTAGAAGAAAGGCGAACGGGGTAAGATCGAACTTTTTTATCTCTGGGTTACTTTTCTGTTTTGTTTTTACTTGCAATTTGGATATCTTGAATATTCCCTTGCACTATGTCTGAGGTCAGTGCAGTTCAAATTCCTGTTTTTAATAGATCGGATCCCGCCTTATGGTTTATCATGTGCGAAAGTACTTTCGCTTTGGCGGCTCCTAAACCTATTACAGAGTCTATGACAAAATATAATTATATTGTTTCTCATATACCACCTGAAATTGCCTCACTTATTCGTGATGTACTTGTAAAACCCGACTCTGTTGATCCGTACACTAAATTGAAAACAGAACTGATAGCTCGTTCCGGCGAATCTTCGCAACAGGAAATCAGACAACTTTTGTCAGGAGAGGAATTAGGATCTAGGAAACCCTCCGAGTTGTTGCGAAATATGAAACGTCGCGCTGAATCTCATAACGTCCCAGAAAATTTAATGTTGGAACTATTCTTACAACGTTTGCCGACTTCTGTTCAGTCTATATTAGCCGCCGTTACTGACCTAAAATTAGATAAGGCTGCTGAAATTTCTGATCGCATTCTGGAAGTTACTCCTTCTCCAATGGAGAATTGTGCTGTTTCACGTGAAGAGCATAATTCAAATGAGGAAAAATTTTTCCGTGAAATTGAGAAGTTGAACAAAAGAATCGATCAACTTTCGTTTCCGCGAGGTCGCTCCCCGTACCGAGGAAACAGAACTAGGAGTAATTCCAGGCGTTCATCGGTTTGTTGGTATCACCGTCGTTTTGGTGATAAATGTAGGGCCGACAAATGTGTCCAACCCTGTTTTTATCAGGGAAACGAGAATCGCGAAGAATAGAGGCGACCTATTCTTTGCCACAAATCTCGCGTCGCCTGTTCATTCGAGACCAGACAACTAACGTATCCTTCCTGGTCGATACGGGTAGCGACGTATCTTTGCTTCCTGCAAATAATTTTCAAAAACGAAATTCTTGTCAACAGACACTTTCAGCTGCTAACTCTTCAATTATTAAGGTATATGGACAAACAACCCTTTCTTTAAACTTTAAATTACGGAGAATTTTTACTTGGACATTTTTAATTGCAAATGTAAACACACCAATTCTCGGAGCAGATTTCCTCCATTATTTTGAATTGGTACCCGATCTCCGAAATAAATGTATAAGAGATTTAAAAACAAAATTTCAGACAATTGGGCAAATGAAAAATGCTGATATTCATTCAGTAAAAACAATAACTGGAGATTCTGTTTATCACAACCTTTTAAATAAATTTCCATCGATTTCTAAATTGCCGGATCCTAATCAACCGGTTAAGCATAATACTGTCCATTACATCACAACTGTAGGTTCACCTGTTGTTGCAAAACCTAGAAGATTAGCACCAGATCGCTTGAAAATCGCCAAAACTGAATTCCAAAATATGATGATGCTTGGTCATTTACGACCTTCAAAGAGCAATTATGCATCACCACTTCATATGGTTCCTAAAAAAGGAACATTGGAATGGAGGCCTGTGGGCGATTATAGGGCATTAAATGCACAAACTGTTAAAGAAAAATACCCAATCCCACATATTGCTGATTTTACTTCAGAATTGCACGGTTCCAAAATTTTTAGCCATGTCGACCTTATTAAAGCTTATCATCAAATTCCAATACACCCTGACGATATTCACAAAACAGCAATATGTAGCCCGTTTGGATTATTCGAAAGTACGAGAATGCAATTTGGATTGTGTAATGCCTCTGCAACTTTCCAAAGATTTATTGATGAAGTTACTCGCGATTTAACCGGTGTTTATGCTTTTGTCGACGACATATTGATTGCATCAAAAGATGATAAAGAACACTTAGAACAACTTGAAGCTTTATTTTCAAAATTTCAGGAGTACGGTCTTTGTATCAATGTTTCAAAATGTACTTTCGGTAGACCTAGTATAGAGTTTTTGGGATTTAAACTTTCCGAAAAGGGAATAGAACCTCTTCCCGATAGAGTCCGATGCATAATGGAATTTCCCCAACCCACAACTTTAACTCAGCTCCGTAGATTCTTAGGCATGTATAACTTTTATAGAATTTTCATACCTAAAGCTGCTCACATACTTGCCCCTTTAGTACAATTTTTAGAAGGACACAAAAACAAAAAGAAATCTCGCTCTAGTGTTCGAAATTCTTCCGAACAAATAAAATGGAACGAGAATGCTGAACAATCCTTCAATGCTGCCAAACAAGCTATTGCTCTGACAACTCTTTTAAGACACCCTATTCCCGGGGCACAACTTAGCGTTTGGGTAGACGCTTCAGACTTTGCCGTCGGAGGCACTTTGCAGCAACTTTCTCACAATCAGTGGGAACCCATTGCATTTTTCTCTATGAAACTGAACAGAAGTCAACAAAAGTGGTCAACATATGACCGTGAACTATTTGCAATTTATTCCGCAATAAAGAAATTTAAACACATGCTAGAAGGCAGAAGTTTTCAAATTTACACAGACCCAAAACCATTAATTTACGCCTTTAAGCAAAAATCTGATAAATGTTCACCTCGGCAATTACGCCATTTAGACTTAATTTCACAATATTCCACAGACATCAGGCATGTGCAAGGTTCTAAAAATTCTGTCGCAGATGCACTTTCAAGAATCGAAATTGATTCTATTACAAAATCTCCAAATTTGAATTTTAAAGATTTTGCAGAAAAGCAGAAAAGTGATTCAGAGGTACAGAAGTATCTTCAAAACAATGACTCATCTCTGACTTTGGAATATAAACCATGCCATTCATCTGACTGTGATTTACTTTGTGATACATCAACTAGTTCACCTCGACCTTTCGTACCTGAATGCTTTCGAAAGCTCATATTTGAGCATCTACACAATATTTCTCATCCAGGAATTGCAGCTACCACAAAGCTGATATCCTCCCGATATGTGTGGCCCAATATGAAACGTCAAATCAAGTGCTGGGTACGCTCCTGCGAACCCTGTCAGAGATCAAAAGTCCAACGCCACACGAAAGCACCACTAGGAACTTTCGCACTTCCTGATGCACGTTTCTCGCAAATTCACTTAGACATTGTAGGTCCTTTACCCCCATCTGATGGTCACGTCTATCTTCTGACACTCATCGACAGATTTACCAGATGGCCTGAGGCCATACCCATACCTGATACGACAACTACTACCATTTGCAAAGCAATATTCACCACTTGGATTAGTCGCTTTGGATGCCCATTATTTATAACCACAGATCAAGGATCTCAAATGAGATCAAATTTGTATCAAGAATTTGCAAACCTGTTAGGCACGAATAGAATAAAAACGACTACATACCACCCAATTGCAAACGGCCTCATCGAACGTTTTCATAGACATCTTAAAGCATCTATCAAAGCACATGAAAACGATAGATGGACTGATATCATTCCCATCGTACTTTTAGGTATCCGTACCGCGGTTAAGGAAGATATCAAAGCAACTTGTGCTGAACTTGTCTATGGCAAAACATTAACATTGCCTGCAGACATGTTAGAAATCCCAGACCACAAACAAATCGTTGATACCTCCTTTGTGACTCAACTCAAAGAGCGGATGCGGACTCTTAATCCCATTGCTACTTCACGACACGGTGAAAGTCCAGTTTTTGTGCATCCATCTCTCACAGCATGTACGCACATTTTCTTACGAGTTGATTCAAACAAACCACCCTTGAGTCAGCCTTACACCGGTCCTCACAAGGTAATAAACAGAACCAATAAAACAATTACCATTGAACTGAAAGGAAAGAAATCGACTGTCTCTTTGGATCGAGTTAAACCCGCTTTTCTTCTTGGAGAGGATAATGTTCCTATCAAACGTCAATCCACTGTTACAGAGACACTTCCTACAAAGTCAATATCTCTTGCAAAACCATCTGTTTCCAAAGAAACTATTAAGAAACCAACAACCACGACACGAACTGGTCGTCGTGTACATTTTCCACAGAGATATACTGCCTATATTTAACTGTTAATTTACATCATATTTCTTTCTATTTTCTGTATGTCAAATTACATGTGTTACCTTATATATATATATAAGTTATATTGTTCGTTCCATCGTACCCTCTGTCACTGGGGGGATACTCTGTAGTGAATCGCCAAGAGAGCGAGAATGTACGCGCCTTTAAAAATATAGCAACCCTGGTATGTGTAGTGGGGTTGCAAGAAAGTACGGAGAGAAGAGTGCGCGCTTATGAATTAATGTAAAGGATGGAAATAAAAAAATTGGTTTATCTTACAATGAATGGAGTTGAATTATGATTGAATATATTCACTGTTAACGAAGCACGTAAATATACCATAAGAGTCACTCAACAAGAGCAAGGGACATTCTTACACCACTACCGCACACGTAAGCCAGTTAAGGGCATGGCCGAACCAAACTGATTCTGATACAGAGGACTCATCAGATGAACTCAGTGATTTTTCTGACAACAAACTTAGTGACTATGAACTGAGACATAATCCAAAGCGTGCCTGTACGAAGACAATTTTCTACGGAAAATAATAATTAAAAAAAAGAACTAACTAGTTGAATATAACTGATTCAATTTTAACTTCAATTTGTTTATATTGAATTTAACTGATTTATTTGTTATTTGTTGATTTTTTTATATTGAGTTAATTGATTTATTTGGATATTGCTGATTTATGTAGTTTGATAATCATGTGCATGATTTCTATAATTTTCCAATCATGTTTATTAATATACTCATTTTATTTTATAACATAAGAAGCACATTCGAGGGCGAATGGTTGTCAGGAAGGCCGAATGTGAGCTTGTTTAATTATAATTTGATTGTCGCGAGAGGGCGCCACAGTGAGTATGGTATGTATAGACGTTTTTGTTGTAGTGTAAAAAGAGAACGGTTTGAGTAAATGATGTGAGAATAATTAATAAAAAATTAATAAATAATTTATATAAGCTTACTATTAAAAAAAGCGTATACACTGATGGGATATACGAACTTAGAATCTGATTTTTAAAAGATGGTTTTTTAGAAAAATAAGTTTAAAATTGATCAAATTGAAAAATCAGTATTTTAAATATTATTCAAGTCCTAATAAAGCTAACATTGATATTTTTTAAAATTTCATAATTTTACTGAAAAAAAGACAAAATTGGATTATCTAATAAATTAGGCGATATGCGATTTTTAAACATCGACCTTCTAATGAAATAGACGGATCATGTGAGCGGAATCGCTGTCGTAAGATCTCTGAAGAGTAAATCACAAATCGACTTAGCCGATTGACTATGAAAGCACAGACTAGTGTTTTTGATCAAGGTGGATAATCACTTTAACCAGTCAATAATTCAGGATTCATGCTTTTGCCCACAACCACGTGACAGATCTTCAAACCGGGCAACTGGAAGAAATAACATGAAGCTGCGGGCACATGCTCAGTCTATTTGATTTTAAGGTCGATGTTTTTAAGTATGTGATGTACACTCAAAAAAAAATAGTGATGTCACTTTCACAGACCTGCATTTTGAAGAAATTTTTTTTCGAGATTATAAAAATATGTTGATTCAATGTAGCCCAAAATTTACCTGCATCCAAAATATCATTCGATTCGAAGATGGTGAGGTGAACAGCCTTGTCTACATTTGAATGGATTCACCCAGGTGCAATTTTGTCAATAAAAAATGAACATTAAAAAGAAATGTCATTGAAAAAGATGCCAATATTTACTGAATATTACCATGATTCATAATATAGAAAAACTAATTAAAAGAGATTGTGCAAAAATGTTACCCCGTAGACCGGGGTAACTGGGACTGGGGGTGCAACTTGGGACAGCGGGTAATTTTCGAATTTCCAGCCAATGCCATGTGTTTTGAATTGGCGCGCACTCACCGCTACCGAACCCGCCAGTATGCGCTGCTACCTCGTGACATTTATTTGATGCTGTAGTTGTACTGACGTCCAAAGGCAGGCATCCCGACCTATTTTCAAACTTGTGTTTTCAAGTTTCTAGTTTTTGTGTAAAGTTTCATACGCCTTTTAAAAACTACAAATACTTCACTACCGGTAGGTATGTATTTTGAGAAGTACATGCTTTGACATCTATTTCATGTGATAACATTTTTAATACTTGTATTTTGTTTCATAACCTCAACATTGCAAATTTTCAGCACTGAGTAGGGTAACATTGGGACTGTCCCAAAGTTGGCTTAACGTGTTTTACCGTATTTTTTCCTCCTTTTTCTCAGAATCTAAGCTGACTAACCATGCCGAGAAAAAGGTAGCCTTCAGGAAGCCTGGATTCGTCCATTCCTTCCCTCGTCGGGGAGAGCTTCCTAGAACAGATTACGATGCAGCGGGAAGAAACGACCAAAGGCCGCAAAATCCAGAGAAAGAAGCTGAATGTTCCCCAGAAAAAAGTATTTCAGCGGAGGAACTTAAATCTGTAGCGTTACCGGCATCTGCACCTCAGACGTCTGCACCTAATTCCCAACCATCAACATCAGCGAGCACAACAGCGAGTACCGCGCCAGAAAAAACGAAGAGAGCAACAGCAGCGATGATGGGAGTGCTAAATTTTCGCTACACGACTCTGAAGACAGAGCGAAACATTCAGCGACTTGGAAGAGCAGCTTGCTCCATCGATGCCAAGCCCACAACCTTCAAGTTTCCTCCAGAACCTGAAGGTGGGAGACTACGTTCTGGTGAGGTACGAAGGTGAACTTTACCCGGGACGGATCATCGAAATAAAAAACAATGATGAGGTCCGCCTTGAACTGGAAATGGCCAGCAAAGCCCGATGAAGTTTATTATTCGAAGGAGTCGAAATAGTCCGATAATAATCCAAAAGATCAACCAGCCTGAACAAATTGGCCGACGGGAAATTTTCAAAGTTAAAGAACTAATAGTTTACGAAGAACTTTGAAATTCCCTTGCAAGTTAATTTAAGTTAAAATGTTACTAATCTTGACAATCCTATTATTTTCAAAATATTACTCTAATTTACAAAGTAATCAAAGTAGAGCTAAAACCTCTTGTAATATTTTAATACTATGTTTGATGTCTGAAATAAAACGCTTATGTGTATCATTGGGACAGATTGATTTTTTCTAGTATTTCTAAACGAAAAACAGTACTGTCCCAAATTTACCCCACTAATGGGGCAAGATTGCGACAACGATGGAGGGCGTTTATTAGGATGTCATTGGTCGTAGAGTAAAATCATGTCCATAGTTGGTAAGAGGAAGGTTAACTTCATATATAATACCATAGTCTCAGTAATCTAGCTTAATACGTGTTGACAGGAGTAATAAAAAAACCGGAAAAAGTGTCCCAAAGTTACCCCGGTCTACGTACATCAGTCATTGCAAAGAATAGTTTTCATTAGATATGTGTACATAAAAATTTCATACTTTAATTTTCCTCCTAATGAATGAATTAATTACCCAGTTTCATTATGCATTATCCTTTTAAGGTTTGTGTAACCCATAAGTTTTCACTATAAGCAGTACAATCAGTCTAATATGTATTTAAGGACCCTCTTAAAAAGATGTGGAAATGCAGTAAGCACATATCTTTTCAAATGCTACATTGTATTTCAGATTTTATAATTAAAATAAAAATGTTCAAAGAATACTATAACCCATAACTTAATGCAATTTTAAAATGGGAACTTATTAGCTGTGTTATAGTGTGGAGAAAAACTACAATCCTCTGTCAAAATGCCTGATATTGTTATTCTCGTTTACTTTTAAAAATTTGTGCAACGTAAAATTATTTAAAAGGTACGAATACAAAAGAAATTAGTAGATTTGATACTTTTTGTGGCAACGCTTATGGTGTGTTTTTTGGTGTGCTTTTTATGTTACAGAGGAAGAATTTCTTAGAATGACAAGAAAATAGGAATAATAGAAAAAACAGTTTTAGTCTTATGGGATACTAATTGAAAAGATTAACAAAAATAATTTTCAAAATAGAAAAAAATCCATACAACTGATTATTTAAACTACTACTTATAAGTACATATTTACTTTAGTGAAAAACCTTTTAATGAAATATTGCTATAGAAGTTTGTTCAAGTTAAATATTTATTAGTTTTAAGTCTAAAAAAATCAGGCTATATACTATGAATCATAAAATATCACATTAATTCTTTCAAACTAGAGCTATTTAGGCATGGTAAAATAAAAAAAGATAATGTTTTATAAAAATTAATAAAAGATTCAAATAATCACGAAGTTGCCATAATTGTAATAAAGCTAGGTTGCTTTAGCCTACCACAACTCGCTACAAAAAGCAAGCCAAAAGCATTGCCACAAAAAAATCTATATCAAAGCTGTATCAAGAAATTCTATAAGCAGTTTTAAAAATATACTGCTCTAGAATATAAATACTTCATTAAATATTAATTACATGATTTTAATTAACTATTTTTAGTCTAACAATTATCTTACCCCTCCAATCATCATGTTCCAGCCTTTATTAAAAAAATATTTATATAGAAAAGTTACACCAACAGTTTTTAATATAAATTTTATTTCCAGATATACACTTATATACAATACTACAACATATCTTTGAATCAGAAAATATTTCATACAAATGTTTTAATAACTCATTTGAATTTTATTTGATTTAGACCAAGAATGGATTTCTTGAGTTGCTTACTATCGGCCCACTGCGAGTCCAAATGTGAATCATCCTCATCAAACTCTAATTTCTGAAATGTAATTATGATGACTAAGTATACTGATAGATGTATATAAAACACTAACTTTATATTTGTACTAAAAGTATGTTAAGGAGTTGTCAAGGAATAAAATTTGAAGGAAACTGACCACTCAACTGTTTTCAGAGTAATATTTTAGATACATATACTATACATAACTTATATAATCATCAGTGCAATGTGCACAGTTCAATTTAAAATGATTCAGATTTTCATGTTAATGTAAGACTAATTAGGATGCTCCTGACACCTTTTAGAATTTTTATAGATATGATAACCATTATAAGCAATCAGTTTAAAGTTTGATGACAACCTTGCTCTTTTAGTTACAGAATAGCATAACAGCACAATCGCCGATTCACCTCAGAGTCATTACAAGTGTTTTTGTGTCAAACTATTTTTTATAAAATCTGTTAATCTTATTCACCAAAAGACAGTTTTTAAAGATACTGGCATTATAGTAGATGTATGAAGAGGGACAGGAATTTTATGTTGTAAGCTATTCTGGCTGATATATCTGGTTATTCCATTCAATACATTATATCAATGCACAAACATTGATTTTCTGAAAAGGGCACTGACAATTCATATTTTTATGAAATAATTCATTTTTTCTAAAACAACATGTAGCTTATGGGTGAGGAAAAGGAAGCTCATAAACTATAAACAAGTATGCAAAGCAATTTTGATTGAAAAGTTGAATCTGAATGCTAACTGTTTGATTCACATCATCACAACCCCAGTATTTCTGCAATACATCAGCCTAGTACAAAAGTGAAATTTTTGCTCTTTTAGTTACATAACAGCATAAAATCACAGAAATATGATACAAAATTATAACAACCTTATAAAGAAAAATATAATTTTCGGCATGTTTTTAGTTTTTAAATTTGGTATAAAAAGTCAGTCAAATGTATAACCACTAAATGAATTTTAATACTACCACTTATACCTCTAAATTATGTAAAAACATTTAATTAAATAACAATACATAGTAATAATTTCCTAATGAACAATACAATTAAAGAATTTTACTTTTAACTCTTCTTGGTGTCTATATTGAGCTAACATCAAATCCTTTTTCTGTTGTTCTGTCATTACAGGTTCTCTAGCTGGTGGTCCATGGCCTCTCTAAATATCAATAGGTATATGAAAACATATTTATATTAAAATTATACCATTTTTAAGAACAAATAAACTAAAAATATAGAATACAAAGTTGTTCCCACTCTTAAAAAATCAAGTACTTTTCTAAAACTCATGAAAACATTTGAAAGATTTTATTTTGTTAATGGTAAGCACTCATTTTCAAGAAACATTATAACATTAGAATAGGAAATTGAAAATAAGTGCACAGGTTATGTAAAATATTCTCCCACAATAAAACCCTTTTTCCCAAACCAGAGTTTTTGTGAAGAGCAGACAATTTTTATTAACATAAGCATGAGAAATGCTACATACATGCAAGGGCATTCATTAGACCCTTAGCATCATAAAATATATATATACACAGTGTAATCCATAATACGTTAAACTTACCACAGCAATGCACAGAAAGATGTAATGATTTTAGAAGCACTTTATTTCTGTGGAAGTATTTTATTTAGCATAAATTGTGGAGCAAAGTTGGGTCTGTTGAACTTTTGAATATGTTGTAAAATGGTTAATAACGTGATGATGGCTATCCGACGAGAATTAACCAAGTTTGAAAGTGGAATGATAGTTGGAGCTCGATGCATGGGGCATAGCATTTCGGAAGTAGTTGAGACTTTTAAGATTTCTTGCTCCAGTGTCAAGGAGTACCTCATAGGAATCTCATACTTTCCACAAGGAATAGTGCAGTGGCCAGCCATGTCTGCTGAATTATTAAGACCAGCAACGTCTGAGTAGAAGCATGCTATGAATGACACTGCGTGAACTGACTGCCACATTAAATGAGGGACACACTAGAGAGGTCTGTGCAGCAAAATGTGGCATTGATGGGATATGGCAGCAGAAGACCAACTCAAGTGCCCTTACTCACAGAACATCATTGGCCTCAGCACCAAACTTGGGCTCATGAACACATACATTGGACCCTAGATGACTGGACGAAGGTAGTGTGGTCCGATGATTCACCATTGAGTTGGTAGTTGGTATAAGCTGATGGTCAAATTCAGGTGTGGTGCATACACCATGAGGCTATGGATCCAATTTGTCAACAAGGCATTGTGCAAGCTGGTGGTGGATCCATAATGGTTTGGGTAGTAGTTTCTTGGCATGCATTGGGTCCTCTGGTCAAATTTAACCAGTCATTGACAGAAAGTCGCTATATTCAGCTGCTTGGTGACCATTTGCAGCCATTAATGGACTTGACTTACCCCAAGGTCCATTTTGTTTGCGATTAGTTTGAGAAGCATTCTAGACAATTCCAGCTCATGATTTGGCTGCCTAGATTGCCATACATGAACCCCATGGAGCATATATGGGATATGATCAAAAGAGCCATTTGTGCACAAGATCCAGCACCTACCACAACCACACAATTATGGGTGGCTATCGAGACAGCATGGCTGAATATCTCTCCTGGCAACTCTACCGACTAATTGAATCCATGCCACATTGATTTACTACACTTTGACGAGCTAAAGGAGGCCTCACATGATATTAGAGGCATCCCATGACTTTTGGTACTTCAGTGTAGATCAAGGGTGCACAACTTTATAAGTGATGTGAACCCTATTGAAGAAAGGATGGAGCTGTTAGTGGGAATAAACTAACGATAAGTCTTTAGTGGAATTATTTATTAAAAATCAATTGACATGCTACATTTTTTTTTCGTTAACAAGAGTCACATTAGTCAAAAGTTAATCCTGCTATACAAATTCTCTAGATACCCCTTATTTTTTCCTTTTTAACCCACAATTTAGATATATTTTGGACCATAATTTAAGAAGTTTGCTCACAAATAAATGCTTCTAAAAATATTTCCTAAGCAGTCACTATCAAATTGGGTCGCTGCAGCTGGTTTGGAAGGGTAACGGGTTAGCAACCAGAGGGTTGCAAGTTCGAATTCAACCAAAGAACGTCGTGTACAATGGGTGCATGTTAAATCTGCCATGGCTTCAAAAGTCCTTATAATGGCATGGTGTAGAAGTTTGGACAGTGGGGTGCTAGCTCAGGTGTGAGCTCATCATCTGATAATGGTTCAAAATGACATGATGTTGTCCTTCAATCTTTCCCTTCGGATTTGGTCCTGGACTATCGCCAATAGCCCATTGTGTTGCTCCAATGCAACATTAATTAAAATATTTACCACTATCAAATTCTTACTTACCCTTTTGTACAAATAAAATAAGCAAAATTCTCTAAATCTCGACTCATGTTATTGAAAATTGAAGATTAATTATCTCTAGTTGGAGATCGGTGCATACCTGGATACTAGTCCTAGGAAAGTAAACTTTGATTTCACATACACCTAATGCAATGCCCTGTCTGCATCAGGTTAAAACTCAACTTGTACCTTTTTCTTTTTATTTCACTGACACACAAAAACCAGCTTCTTTAGAAAATTTAGCCCATTTATTAAAATATTATTAAAGTTAAAATTGTTTTTTCGAGTCATCTTGTGTTAATAGGTGTAAGAACTTTGAATAGAGAAGCAACTTGTATGTAAGTTCTGCACCTGTGGTTTTGGATGATATTTTAGTTTGATGTAAATAAAAACCTTTAAAAATTTAGACCCACTTTAAAACTAGCAAGGTTTACATATAAGCACACAATATCCTAATTTTACAAGTTTGTTTTAGGTATAACATATATGATATCTGAAATCTTCTGGCCCTGCATGTTTTTTGTATAAAACTCAAGTATTAAATGAAATTCTTACCTTTTGTAGCTTTACAATAACCTTGCTTTTTTCATTTTTGCCAATGTAGTCACTAAGCACTTTATTTTTATCAAGCACTTTACTAGCCCACCAAAGTTCTCCTTCATTTTCCTTTAAAACCTCTTTACTTGCCTAAGGAAACATGAATTAAAAATGTAAAATGCAAAAATATTTCTATAAAATGAAATAATCTTTTGATGCAGCAGCTTCCAAGAAAAATGTTATTACAGAACTTTAAGTCCTTTTTAATGACATCTACATGAAATGACATAAATCTAACTTCTTAGATTTTATTAGATAATCATCAGAAGTTACATTTCTTTCAACAAAATATGCAGACATTTAGATTCCAATTTTTAATTTCTTTCCAAAAAGGTTATTGCGAGATATACAATAAAAAGCTTTCTTATTTTAAAGGAAGTAGACAATTATAAGAGGTTTTAGACTTAACAAGATGTGAATAAATGTGGAACATAGAAGATATTGTAATGAAAATAGTCTACTAGAAAGAAACCTTCAACATATGATTGCTGAAGCTGTCATTTGTATTGATGAAAAAAAGTTTATGTGTGTGTTAAAAATACTTATACATATAATTTACATAAGTGTTATTGTTGATACACAATATAATTCTAAAAATGTATGCTAATTATGAGTATTCCACCTTAGAACAAACTGAATCCAATGTTATAGCTAATATTTGAACTAACTTCATACTGTATGGGAAATATTCAGGACTGATACACATTTTGAATACATACAAAGACATATTTGTACTTTTAAGTATTAACACATATGTACTTTGAATATAACAAAATTTTATACAAAAACAAAGGGTGAAAATAAAATTACTAATATTTAAAAAAATTAATAAGGAAAATATAAACATGTCCAAAAATTGAGGTTAATCTTGAATTCATACTAAGCAAGGTCACATTATCGCAATCCAATATAGGATGTTCTCGTTGAATTGCTGTCAACACATCATCTAGGACTGCACAAGAGCAAAGATGTTCTTTAGTATGTGAATGAGACTCCTTGCCACAGGAACTTGTGGATTGCCTTGTGGAAAACATGTCTGCATACTATCAGGGCTGCATTAGGGGATATATGTATATACCCAAATATAAATATATTGAATAACTCTAAAACCCCTACAATGCATTCATCTAAGCTTTATTTTTTTTAATTTTTTTAGTTCCTAGTAGCATCTCAAGGCATGCAGGTGTTCTTATTTTATTCCACATAGCTTGTATAATATTCATTTGTCATTTTGAGGTACTTTGGTACAGGTACAAACTAATTCCCACAAGATTAATCTCAGATTGCATAATCTTAAATTTTTGGACATGTGTGTATAAACTCCCTAAATACTTTTCTAAAAGAGGAAAGACAATAGGTTAATGAACTAGTCAGGAAAGAGGTAAAAAAAGGTTTTTCTTTTTTTACCCACAGATTTTTAATTTATATGGAAATTACTTGGATCATTCAGTAACACTTAAGAACAAAACACTGGGAAAATGCACTTCACACAATTAGCCAAATTACATTTTATTAAATTAACTTGCCAATAATTTATATTTTGAATATTAGATATAAAATAATGGCAGTAAAAACAAAGTTTTATAAGTTTAAATTTACAAAACAAATTTATTATCAATAAACGTGTCATTACTTGAGTTCCAGAAAGATCTTCTTTTCCATCAAATTCTTGTTGGATTATTTCATAAGGTGGAAGACCCATTGGATAACTTATCACCACTGCTCCTCTTAAGATATCTAAAGTATCTTGGATAACATCCAGTGTGAGGCAAACTCCAGACTGTACCAATTTCTAAAATAATAAACAGATTGTTTTCAAAAATGTGAATTGCTTGAAACTTTTATACAAAACTTGTACACATTTTGGATTTGTGCAAATTTCAGTTTTCAGGAGGTATCACAATTTAATAAAAACCTAATTTATCATATCTGCTCAAAGTGAAATGACTACAAGTCAATCTAAAATAGCTATTTTAGGTTGGTTTTTTGAGGAACCAATAGGGCTAGAAATTAGGAGCTGAAAGTCAGATGTCATGGGCACCTAAACGTTTACCCTCGGTTGCTAAAATGTTCTACTTGGTGCAACTGAAATTGATTTTATTTATTTACATTCACATCTTGTCTCATTCACATGAGTCAAGTCCATTGATACCAATGTCAATGTCACATCAAAAAGGGTAAGAGAACAGGAACAATGGATTGTGAGTCACGGTCCAGTCAAAATTTCCCTAAAACAATTCTCTCCAGTACAGAATAAGATGTGCTCCAATGTCTGTTCTTCAGAAAAATAAGAGATTTATCTATATCAGCTAGGCGGAATCTTCATTTAGGCGTGACAATATGGCCTATTCTAGTTTTAGCAGCAAAAATGACAACTTTTCTGGGGCTAAGATTTCTAAGATATATAAGGTCATTCAGATCCTGTTGAAAAAGAAAAAGGTACTGATGTACATCAGTGTAATTCTAGGATTTGCACTATTTGGCTTCAGCTTCTCTTTCAGTCATATTTACACATTTTATTTTATTTTTTATTGCACATAACTTAGAACCTGGACTTTGAACTTTAAAATGAACCTCTAGTATAAGAGAACAATTTTAGAAGAATAAGCAGTTGATCAATCAAAATCAGAGTCAAACAATAGAAATTTTTTTAAAAAGTTAGTCACTTGGATCTCAAACTACAATTAAAAACCACAAATTTCAAATTGTGGATATAGTCTGGCTCCCACAAGAAAGAAGTCAAGTCCCATGAGGTTTTAGTAATTCAAGAGTTTTTAGAGCCCTTGAAAAATAATTAATATCCAGGAGGTGTAAAAACCCTTTGACCTTTCTATAATCCAATTACAAAAAATATATCACATTTCACAAATTGAACACCTTGAAACTTAAAGTATATATTTAAGATTTAATAATTAAATGTAAAAAATATCTATAAATTTCTATCATGAAAATGTGCTCAAAACATGGAAGATAAGATCTATCATATATGCTTTAAAAATTATGTAGAATAAACTCTAATTTATCAAGGAAATACAATTGCAATGTTTTAAGAAATAGCATATTCTACAGATAAAGTCGTCTTAATATTTTAAAACTAGAACAAGAGTTATTTTATACTTTTATTTGAAATGTGTTTTAATGCTCAAGTATGAATTTTATTGCTCTTACGTATTATGCACTTGCACAAAATACCTAACCTGTGAGATTCTTGCCTTTGCTTCTGCAGTAGTTTTGGTCAAGATTTCAGCACATTTTTCAGATGGAGCTGGAAAATTCATTAGATATTCAGAATAAATCAAATGTAATTTTATATAAAAGTTTGATAAAATTAAAAAAATATTTGGTGCAACAATTATATTTATAATCTTATTTTTAAAATACCACATGTGTTATTTACTCACACTCCAACAGATTCATACTGCTTCTTTCATAAGATAAACTTGTGTGTGAGTGTATATCTTAAGAATTAAATCTTTAAAAGTCAAAGTAAGAAATCTTATGAAACAAATAAATTTTGTATGCGAGCAGGCCATTCACCCTCATCCAATATTTTTAGAGTTAGCTTTTAGCCCTTAAATGAGATAAATAACACAAGTATAAAAAGATATTAAGGGTTGTCAAATATGTATGGTTACTTGATCTTATTATTTAAGTTGTAGGGCTGTTATGAGAGGCATTTTCGGCAATTTAAATTTTAGTGGCATTAATGTTTCTGCAGAGATATGCATTTCCTGCATGTCTTCAGAAAGTGATGCCACTTGGCTTGTTTTTTGAGCATGATTTCAATATTTCAGCAAAAAAATTCCGAAGAATGAATCCCTAATTTATATATGATAGTTTGCACTTAACACCAAACATTGCCAAAAAGGTGATAAACTAACCCTATAACAGGGTGGATGAGTGGAGTTTGATTGACTAAGTATCTCAGGGGTTAAAATTAACAAAACATTTATTTACATATTTACATTTTGGGTACTAATTACGGGAAAACATAAAAGTATTACAGGACCAGCGCAAACGCGCGTCTGGAAGGAAGGGGCAGGACTTTTTTTCTCTTAAGGGGGAAAAAATGTCATTCGTTTGATGACGTACTTGGCGACATGCCAAGAAGGGGTTGAGTTGTTATGGGGTGAGTAGTTGTTCATCACTTCCATTGCACTAACTTGATCCGCTACAACCCTAATATGTAGCATGGGAGCATTTGGTCAGCAGAAGAAAAATGTTGCAGACCAAATGGTTTGTTCGTTAACACTGAAAATCCCTTTCGTATCAGAAGATAGGAACACGATTTCATAAGAGCCTGACCTCCCCATTCCTCCAGTATTTTATTATTGTGGCCCAACCCCACTTTCTTACCAATATTTTTATTATTGGACCCTACCCCCTCCAAATGTGAAGGATACATAATACTATAAAACATAATGAAATATATAAACAAATATAACTAATGATAAATATTAATTAAAATAAAGAAGAAAGGATATGATAGTAATATCAAATCACACAGCAAAAAGTTTCTAAATTTATAATGAAATAACAGAATAAACATTTTACTTGACAAATTACCAGTGACATTATACTCTAAAAACTAAAACAATACCTCTGTATAGAAGTAATTTCTTGGTAATAATCTTTGGAGAACATTAATACTCTTGAGAATGTTCTCCAAGAGAGGAATAATCAAGAATTTTCTTCTAAAGGCATAAAAAATGCCATGCAATACAATTTTTAATCAATGTGAATGAATACATAAATGAAAAAATCGTAAGTTTAAAAATGTAGTAGTTATGAGACTAATATTAGATGGTAATTAATTAACATCGCACTTTAGCAACACAACAGGCTATTGACTAAACTTAGGAAAAGTAAGCATTATTACTTTTATTACAAGTTTTATTTAAAGTTACATTATTACTTGCTCTTTTAAACAATTTTACTCAAAGTGTGAATCTTTGACAACACATGTGTATTTATCTTCAAATTCACTCAATGAGCTCATTTTTAATATATCCCCAACCAATAACTTTAATGTACATACTGAACTACATGCAGAAATATGGGGTATGTGTTGCTTATCATATCTCTAGACTTCACTGAGGCTTTGATAATATATGTATGAAAAATGTATCTTCAATAGAAACTAAGAATTATAAATTTGTTTTCTATAAAGCACCCCTTATACATATTGTACGTGATGTATAAAATAAGCTTCAGGTTCATTTCTGCAATCAATAAATTACAATTTCCTAAAAAAATAAGCCTCTAAATAGAAAAATCTCAAATATTCTCCAAATTTTAATGTTTGGAGAATATTCTATGTCTCACAGAATATTCTCTGCAAGTAACTCTACCTCTGCATACATAAAAATATTGGTTACCAAAACTGTTCCTTTTTCCAATAGGGTCAGGTTGAACTCTGTATTCAGATACACTGAGATTTCTTTTTGCCCATTCATCTTCCAATTTCAATTCTGAAATTTGTTCTGGTACCAAGCCTTGCATATTTGGTGGGAAACTAACTCCATAGTTAGATAGTTCTTCAATCTCTGCAATACAACAAAATACATGAAATATCATTGTTCTATCAACAGAGGAAAGATTTATTTTTAGCAATCTGCTTTTTCAAAATAAAGGGAAATAAACATCATGAAAGGAAGACAGTATGAACAAAGTTACTACTCTAAACAACATTTATTGTGATTTGCTCCTCATGACAAAGCCAATCAGGTAATACACAACAAAACCTTGTAGCTCCTTATATGCCTTGATTGCTCATGTGTAGACAAATGGACAAAAGATTTTGCTTGTCTTATTCAATCCCTTCCCATTCAGGCACTTACCTAGCACAGAGATGGATTCTTTGATTCCTTCAGCAACGATCAAATAGCTATAATACTAAATGCGCATTTTTTAAAAATACATTTGAAAATTTGCAGACCTCTTCATGAGTTTTCTACTTATAGGCTTAAAATTTCGATTTCTATCGATTAAGCTAATTTCAACATTTATTTTTGCAACATCAATATCATTTCGGGGATGGCCGAGCCCCTTTTGAATACATTCCAGGGAATTTGTCAGGTAAGAAATTGGCCTTTTTGTATTTATCGAATATGAATAAAACCCACAAAAGCTAGGTCAAAGATTACTTCTAGTTGCAAGTACTAGAATGTATTAAATAGATAGAAGTTTTTCTTACCATAACAAAGTCTTTCGATTTTCAACTTCCCATTATGAATGGATACAAGAACTTTAAGAAGATCACCTACATTAGTTGTAGTTGTAGTTTCAAACAAAAAAAGACTCTGGTCAGCTTTTTTAACATGTAATATCACCATAGTGATACAAGAAACCTTTTACATAAAAAGTGCAACAGAAAACAGAATCGACATGAAGGTAAAATACACTAAAATCGGAGAATTGAGCATCCAAATCAAAAACAATTTGAAGCAAATTGAATATTGGTATCTATGGTAACACATGCAGTTACAGTTAACTTATGATTTAGAAATTTTTATTTAGTTAGGGCCTTTGTGGTGAGTGGAATTGCTTTCAGCCTGCGAAAAGCAGAAATTCAAATCCTGTAGTTATCTTGGATGAATTTCTCAACAACATAGGCATAACAGCATGATTGACGAATGCAATTCAAGCATATCGCTTAAGAGAGGGTTTCTCAATGTAAACAAACCGAGACAGATTTAACGTGCACCAGACCCCACGCACCCAGGGGGCTGTCGTGGCCTCGAATGTCCTCACGTTGGCATGGTGTGAAATTTTGGAGAGTGGAGTGCCAGCTCAGGTGTTCACCTCGTCATCTGACGGTGGTTCAAAATTACGAGACGTTATCCTCGATTCTTTCCCTTCGGGATGGATCCGAGTTACTAACCCGCGTGTTGCTCCAGAGTGACGTTAATTCAGCTACCTTCCTACCCCATACATAACGGTATTTCGTTTGATCGAGTTTTAAACTCGCTACCCCCGGGTTTTAATCCGCTACTTTACCAATTTGGCGCGCTCTACCGCGGCCTATACAACCATACAGGAGATCTTTAAGCCTTTACATTTCACATGTATGGTCAAAACCATAGACGTAAAGTATAAGTAGACTGAGCATCGTATTGAGTAGAGCTTCAAAAAGTGGGAGCAACATTTCGCTAGTAGTCACGTGACTGCTACCCGAAAATTCAGCTTGGTTGATTGATTTGATTTTTTATCGCTTCTCTTGATGATATAACATTTACTTGTAAAAAGTTAGCGATGCGAATGTGTATAATACTGAATAGTACTTGGAATTTGAGTTACGTTTTAACATTGTTAGGCGATACGAATGTGCATACTACTGAATATTTATTGAATTTGTGTTACTTTTTAATGTTTTTAGCTATTTGAGTTATATAATTAGCTGAAGTACTCGTTGGGATCAAGTTTAACTAGCACGATACATAGGTTGTAGTGAATAGATTGATCTCAGGCACGGAGTTCAGATACGGCCCACCAAATATTTTTATCAGGCCCGCAGACTAGGCCGGGCCTTCTAGATCAGTTTAACCTATTAAAGTTTTCTAGATCAGTTTAACCAATTAAGTCACTAATTAAAGTTTTGTATAAGATAGTTGTCCTAAATCTGACGTTCTTTAATTAATTCAATATATTATATGTTCTTTCTTTTATCAGTATTAGGAGTTGGAGGAATTAACTAAAAGATTCAATAAAGGGCAGAAAGTAATTAAAACTTCATTGTTTAAATTTAATGAGGTTAACACAAGTTGGAATAAATTGAAAAATAAATGCACGTTTGGAAATGACTGCTTCAATAATTATTTTACTGATGCAGTCATAACACAGCCCAACACATACTTTGGTGCCAGGTTTTTTAAACTGATTTTATGTGTATTTCATGTGCTGAAAACAAATATGATGTTACTTTTTGACGGTCACCTCATGTTTGTGAGATATGACAGTAGCGTTATTTATGTTAACACATTTAAATTAAAAAACCTTTTCCTTAATAAATTTTCTAAAACATTTTAATTCATTGAAAAAACACAACACTTTTGTAAATCTACAATAGTTTAATTAAAAATTGGAAATGAGAAGAATCAAATAAAAACAAAAGGTAAAGTTATTTTGTTCCACTCCGAAAACTTCTCTTTTGTCTGACATTCTAGAGTGAACTTTGTTTACAGTCTCTTTGCGGATTCTAACAGTCATCTGCCATCATATGAGTATCCCATCTGCCATCATATGAGTATCCCATCTGCCCTGGTATCGGTCCTCTATTGGCTTTATGTCCTGGTGAAATCGTTCACCTTGTTCTTCACTAGTATCGCCAAGATTTTCAGGGAAACGATCTAAATGGCTGTGCAAGTAATGAATCTTTATGCTCATATTACAACCAAGGTCTCTGAAGTTGTTAAGCATGCTATTACATACTAGTTCAGCATAGTTTTCAGCCTTGTGGTTGCCCAGAAAGTTCTTGACAACAAGGACAAATGAGATGCACGCTTTTAGCTCTGTCTCATTCATGGAATCCACGAAACGAGGATCGTTTATGAGCTGTCTGATTTGAGAACCTTAAAAATTCCAGCTTTAAGTTTTTCTGTACTTATTCCAGGCATTTTTTGTCCTATGTAAAGCAAGGGTTATCCTGATCAAGAGATTTCATGAACTGTTTCATTAACCCTAACTTTATACGCAGCGGAGGCAAGATGATTCTGTCTCGTCCGACTAAGGGTTCACGAATGGCATTTCTTTCTTCAACAACCATGTTCTCTCTCGTAGATCACTCTTTTCTTATTCAGTGGTATTGTTTGGCTCTGCTATCCCATAGGCACAAGAAGCAATGATATTTCGTGTAGCCTCCCTTGCTGACCAAGGGGAAAGTTAACCATTTTTAAGTCCACACAAATTATCCATTGATGTTCGTGAAACTTAATCTTCTCCATGACCAAAACTATAATATCATATTCTTCTTTCATTTTGGTTGAGTGAGCAATGGGTATTGACCAGTATTTGTTGCCACTGTGTAAAAGTACACACTTCAAACTCCGCTTAGAGCTATCAATAAACAGTCGCTAATCAATTGGAAAATATTCAGTAAGACCAATTTTTATCAGAAGTCCTCTAACATCTTGACAAAACACAAGATCGTTTTCATGAGAAGATAGCAAATCCTTTTCCCTAGTACGGTAGAATGTAATTTTTGTTCCACTATCAAGTAGTCTTATAATTTTTATCTAGAAGCAAGTAATTCAGATGATTCTTTTGAGACAGATCCCTCATCAGGTCACTTATCTATGGCCAAAACTGCTTTAAATAAAATTATCTCTTGTGGTGAAATTGTTTCTTCGGCAAATTTTTCATCGCACATGGCTCAAAATTGCGAGATGTGGTCCTCGGCTCTGTCCCTTCGGGATTGATCCTAGACCGTGCTACGTGAATTAACACCTACCGGTAATTTGATTGTTTACACTGAAAATTCCTCTCGTAGCAAATTTTCATCCGAACAGAATGTTCGCTGGAGCACGGTTGAAAGAGTAACGGATTATCAACGGGAGAGTTGCAAATTCGAAACTCGATCATATCAAAGACCGTCGCGTACGTGGGTAGGTAATTAATTAACATCACACTGGAGCAACAAAACGGGGTATTGGCGACGGTCAGGGATCAAACCAGAAGAAAAATCCGAGGACCAAGTAATTTTGAACTACGGTCAGAGTCGTGTGTGGGAGATGATGCACGTTAAATTTGTCATGTCCTCAAATATCCTCACGTTGGCATAGAGTGGAAGTTTGGAGAGTGGGGTGCCAGATCACGTGTTGACTCGTCATCTGACCGTGGTTCAAAATTATATGGTGTTGTTCTCGGTTCTTTCCCTTTGGGATTGATCCCGGACCGTCGCCAATAGCCCATTGTGTTGCTTCAGTGCGACGTTAAATAAAATACCTAATTATATCTGCCTATTTGTTACAGCATATTAAGGAATATCTTTCTCTCATTTTCTTAAATCGATAAGTTGGTAATTTAATTTATTTCTCACTGGAGGAACGCAACGAGGTTTTTTAAACAATTTTATTCATATGCTCCCTTCCACTATTTAGAATTTTACTCGGAACCACTTTGTTTCCAACTAGTAGATCATTTGGCATTAGCTATTTTAGCATTCCCTAGAATTTGGTTTTTGCTACAATTATCTTCCAAATACATCTCTCCAGATCAGTCCTGATAGACCAGGACACTAAGTTGGATGTTCAGCCAGACTGTCATGTACACGAGGCTGGTGCACGTTAAATCAGTCGTGGCAGATTTAACGTTGTCCTCTGATCTTTCCCTTCGGGATGGATCCCGGACCGTCACTAATAACTCGTTGCGCTGATCCAGTTCGGACCAAATGACTTGAAACAAAATATTTCCGAAGTTAAAAGTTTGATGTAGATTCGAAATTTGTCATTACAATTGGGTGTTCTTATAGAAAATTATAAAGTTTATGAGCAATTTGATATGAAGATAGCTCCTTATGCATATAAATTAATTTGTCTAGTATGTTATAGGATAAATAAAATAAATTTAAATACATATTTAAAATTTTATTTCTTGCCGAACAAAAATGTTTGTTATGTATCTATGTATTTGTAGAAGAATGAGAATTGCAAATAAATAAATAAAAACCATGAAGTTTTAAACTCAAGTAGTTTTTTATAAATATGAAATTGATTAGTTAAAATATCGTTAAAGCATCACACAGACCATATATAAATGTGGAACATTTTGTATATGCGCTTTAGGTAACTTTTTGTGATATTTTGAAATATATGTAAATCTTTTATTTTAATTATACAGAACTACTATATGTGTTGAAAGGACTTTTATTCCTTAGTATAACTTTTTACTGTAAATTTTTGTAATGTTTTATTGCAAAACCAAAGTAACGTGTGAACAAATGTGGAAATCTAAGGAGTGGCCACCAGATGGCGCTATGATCCATTGGAAAAGTGTTCTTGTATTGATATCTGTCGAGTCCGTCGAGTCGTGTGTACTAGTGACAAGAAGTATGTAATGTGTTTGGAGAGCACGAGGATGTGCCATTCTCCTGGATTGTATTGTCTGTCTTATTTGTCTACTCGAATATTTGTTGTTCACGAATGTGTAATAATTGCCTAGACACTGACGCAAATCCCACACAAATATTGAATAAATATCACCTAGCTATTGTGAGGTATTTATTCTTTCACATAAAACTTTGCAAGTATCCAACTTTTTGAGAAAATGCAATACAGCTTATTTAGATAGCATAAAAATGGAGAACGAAGTTTAACTTCATTCGTCCCAATTCTAAACATTCAGCGCAACTGGAAAATGTCCTTTTTGAAAACCTCTACTTGACATTCAGCAGGTTTTTGTATTTGGTTACCAAGAAGGATATGCACTAAAAGAATAAGTTAAACAGAAAAGTCCTCGAGTCCCAGGGTTCGTATAATTCTTAAACGAAATTAAGCACTTTAAGCACCTTTATTGTTTTCAGTATTGAATGCTTCTTACCTCCCTTGAAAGGATAAATGATGCCTAATAAAAATTCATTTATGATCCAAAAAACTAAAAAAAAAATGCCATAGAAAAAGGAGAAATGATTAAAAAATATTTAATTTTTTATGTTTGGCAGAAAAAACCTAAAAAGTAAACTTTTTCTATGCTGCTGTTATATGCCCTGGTTGAAGTTTGTACTCGGCACACCGATTTGGCAATATTTTGTAAAGCAAAGTACAACCAAATTTAGTGGGGTTTTCTCTGAAAAAAATTCGGTTGGTAGGTAGTTAATTAACGTCAAACTGAAGCAACACAACGGGCTATTGGCGACAATCCGGGATCAATCCCAAAGGTTAAGATCAAGGACAACGCCTCGTAATTTTGAACCACGGTCAGATGCGAAAGCAACACCTGAGCTGGCACCCCACTCTCCAAACTTCCACACCTCGCCAACGTGAGGACATTTGATGCCACGACAGATTTAATGTGCACCAACCCCCGTGTACACGATGGTCTTTGGCTGGACCGAGTGAAGAAAAATTGGGAGATTACTTTTTCTATGCATAAGACCCGGAAAATCTGGATACTTTCATAGCAAACCAGTGATTCGCTGAGACAAATGTGTCAGAGCTGAATATTGAAAAAGATAAGCACTATTAAGTATTAAACATAAAAATAAGCTTTTTTCAGGCGGTATAATTTAAAATGCTATAAATTTTTGTACACACATTACAATATATTTTAGTAACAATTTAGATATAATTTAATGCAATTGTACACAATTAGTTAAAATGTAAATAATTTAAATACCTAATATGATTAAAATGTGGTTAATTTAAATACATAATTTAATTAATATTCCATTTAGTCAAACACATTTTCATAAAAAGGAACCAATATTTGTGTTTTAGTAAAGGGAGCCGAAAAAGAGTTTGATAAAAGCTATCCTAATGGATAGGTGGGTACTGAGTCCTCTCGGAACATATTGTACCAAGCACAAGATAAATAAAAATAATTAATAAGACATTTTTCATGAAAAACATTAGACAATTCTAATTTAATAAGATACAATTACAATTTAATAAATATAATGTTCCATAAATTTATAGGATCGAAAGCAATAAAATCAATGATGAATAAAAGCAGATGAGCAAAACATGCTGAACAAAAAATCAAATATGGTGGGTTTGGTTTGTTCCATGGCATTTTTTGATATATGAGAGCTAATTAGATCAGGTTCTATGGCCTAAAAAGCAATCCTGAACCACTACAAACATCCATGCATGCTCATTTCGGGATTTGAATTGAGTGCGTGGTCAGCAAATGTGGTGGTAAAACCCCAACAATGTTTAAAAAGTCAAAAATTTGTGTGTGGGGGGGGGGATTCTCTCCAACCATGTCATTCAGAAGTAATGTGTACGAATCAAAATTAATAAAACCTCGAAGATTAAAATTTGAACACTCCGTTAAAATACGATTTGTAGTTAAAAGAACTGCAAATCGAACTGCGAATTAATGAAGATTATGGTGAGAAATTACACAAAAAACAACCCGCAATCCCATTTTCAGTTTTTAAAGTAGAATTATTCTTTGAAACACACGCCATAAGTCCTAGCTTGTCATTTAGTTCAGAACCGCTTATAGCTGCGTCATAAGGAGCATTTGAAAGGCTTCTCTACCAATCACGAAGCCGTACGAGCGAGCCTTTTTTGAAAGCTCTCACCTTTGAGATTACTAGTTATGAATCTGCAAGGGAATCGGAGACTTGATATCTAAGATCGCAACCCAAGAATTCAACACTCCACCTGAAATCATGTTCCCATTCCTATGGCTAGTATGTGTGGTGGCTATCAAGGTCTTCAAGAAGACTGCTCCAAACGGGAAGCTAACAGTTTACTTAGGTGAGTGAAATATTTGCTACTAGCAGAGCCGCGCATAGCACATCTGGGCTATAGCTTCTTAATTTCTTATATCTATTGATGGCAGTCGTTCCTCACATTATACCTTGCTTAAACCCGTTGGTAATAAGCATCGATACGCACATTACCTCTAAATGGAATAAAATGAGTCAAAAATATTAAACTGAATTTCATCAGTGCAAGGCAAAAAGTGCACACCTCAGTCATGTTATCACAAATAGCTTCTGAATGTCCACATCAGTTGGCATTCCATTCACCTGTTAAAGGCGATTCGGTACTTCTTGACGACTAAATCTATTTTCACATTCGCTCAAATTTTCTTTTCTGCTCAGATTTCCATCATACAGATTTCTCTTTGCCTTATATCATCAGTCTGTTGACGATTTTCATAAAGGCAATGGGCTCATCCGTGTAGTGTTAGCGATATTATGAAGTTCCATATCTCAAATCAAGCATATTTAAACGAAGCGGCAAAATTGATGAACGAATCCCGTAGGGTTGATTTGGGATTGATCCCGGACCGTCACCAATAGCCCATTGTGTTGCTCCAGTGTGACGTTAATTGAAATACCCCCCCCCCCCGTAGGTCTGAAGTTATTTTGCTTACATTTGTTGGTTGCCATTCGCCAATATGCAAATGATGTCCATATCTGTGCCACGAACATTAGTAAAATATATAAATAGATGTTTCGAAAATAGCATGTAAAAAATTACAAGTAGAAATGGATAGCGTATTTGATGAAGCGGAGCAATTAATCCTTTTTCAAATTGGGTGGGAAATCAGCTACCCATCTCCCCGCTATTAAGGTATATAAATCATTTTTTTCATTTGATATTCTGATAACTAGGAGAGCTTTAGATCAGTGTTTCTCCACTGCTGGCCCTAGCATCAATTATACCGGGTCATGAGAGGTTCTTCAGGAATTTTTGTTTCTAAGAATTTTTATGAATAATTTTTTTTTAATATTCTGAGGCGAATAATAATCGAATGTGTCGAAAAGCTCAAACACTGAATGCCTAAATATTATCTGCGTTCAAATGTCAGTGATAAATTAGCAAAGGAAAGAAAATTTTCCACTGAAATCGAAGATCAAAGCAGCCTAAATACTGAATACTGTTTCTTCGCAAGTTCGCATTCTTGTTTCGAAATCAGAATGGCGTGAATTTTTAAAAGCAATAGGGCTGCAGATTTAAGTTGTAATATGAATAAGAGACAAGGGACTTTGTTTAATTTTGGTGTTAAGAAATTTCGCTGTTGGTATTTGTGATGCAAGAAATATAAATTTTAGGTGATCAGAATAAGATTTGTCAATAAAAGCAGCACAAATTAATCTAATGATGTTGACCTGACTATAATACTCTACAAGATTTCATTAGTCGAGTGATTGATAACTTCTTTAAACATGTCACACCGCATACATAAGTTTACTAATACCCTTTATGATTATGCCATAATTGATACTTATGTTAGCTTAATGTATGAACTTTAAAAATTGGAAAGGTATAAACGAATAAATTTGTTGTAACCGGGCCGTTGTCTTATAAAAAATAATTTATCGGGCGTTGTCTCAAAGGTTGAGAACCACTGCTCTTTGTGGTGGTGAGACATAAAGGGGCCTGCCAACTAACTCTCTTAATAAGTGTATAAAAAATTAAATTTTGTTATGTGCGAAATATGATACATTGATTAAGGTGATATCTTCATCATAAAGGTTTTATTTTTCAAATAAACCATTATAATGTCCTTCAAGGGGTTAAGGTAGTTGAAGAATATTTACCTATTAACTAAACATTCAGTAATTTGGTATTTCATCATTTTAAATGATGGAAATTCAGTAATTTTTAATGGTCCCATTTATTACAGCGCATTTCTTCTCATTATATTTTTCTCTGTTGTATTCCTCGTAGGTCCTATTATAAAAAGAAAAATTTATGCTGTTATAGTGAAATGTGTAACAAAATAACATTAAATGACTGTTATGGGAGATAAATAAGACGTTTCGTATTCAGGGAAATTTGAAGGTAAAATGGCATGCGTATAAGATAAACTTTGCAAAAGCTTCTTGTTATTCATCAAATAATTAATCAGACTTCTCTCCCAGTTCTGCATCATTGGCTTATCCTACATCTTATATGCTTGAACTTTAATGGATTGGGTAAAAATCTGACAGAAACTTATAGACTGAGAAACGATCTGTGGGTGTTTGCAGATCCCTACGTACTGGGGGTACCGGTACCAATCGCCGGCCTGAAACGCAAAATTCATCTTGGGAAACTTCAAGACTTCTAGCGTTACTAGCATTATATAATTGAAATGTTCTAGCATTATATAATTGAAATGTTCTAGCATTATATAATTGAAATGTCAGATAGGTAGGTGAATTAACGTCGCACTGGAGCAACACAACGGGCTAATGGCGACGATCCGGGATCAATCCCGAAGGGAAAGATACGAGGACACCTTGTCAGTTTGAACCACGGTCAGATGACGAGGTCAATACCTGAGCTGGCACGCCACTCTCCAAACTTTCACACCACGCCCGCCAACGTGAGGACATTTAAGGTCACGACAGATTTAACGTGCACCAGCCCCATCTACACGACGGGCTTTGATTATATCGAGTTGCGAACTCGCAACCCTACGGTTGCTAATCAGCTATTCTTCCAACCGGGCTACCATGGCCCCATTTGAAATGTCCGAAGTTGATAAGTTATTGGAGGAGAGGACAGAAACAAGTGAAAATTTAAGCTGCCAGTTTCCCTAGTAATTTTAACTTTAATGCTAATCCCAACCTATCTTCATATCTTTAGATAATTTAACTCCTTATTTTCTTAATAGTCCAACACCTACGAGTTGTATCTTCATCTGACCGTGGTTCAAAATTACGTGGTGTTGTCCTCGGATCTTTCCCTTTGGGATTGATCCCGGACCGTCACCAATAGCCCGTTGTGTTGCTTCAGTGTGACGTTAATTGAAATACCCCCCTACGAGTTGTAAGCGGTGCAGGTTCTACTCCTGTAACTTACCCTGGGTGTATTTCTCTCTTCTATGTCAGTAAAACTTTCCTTTTGTGTATGTTTATTACTTAACGTTGTCTGTCTATGTGGCGCAGCTCGGTCAAATACGGCCCTTGTACCATAAAACTTAACCAACCATCTTAATAGTAACATCCAAGTTAAGGTTGAAGAAGTTTGCATCTGCCGGAAGTAAATGTCTCGCCGAATTTTCCCACTATCAATAAAAATTTGGTTTATTAAACAAATCCCAGGTTAATCTATGCACTACAAAATATTTATTCGCAAATAAGAATGCATAAAATATCGGCAACAAACATGCAACAAACAACTTGCAACTTTATTTAAACAGTAAAGTTTCTCAAAGTTGACAAATTCATAACCTCATATAGTCATATAAATTTAAACGAAAGTTATCTCGAGAGCCACATACACGACATCAAATTGCATGCCTTTTTTTGTCAATTTTAGTTAAGAATTAAACTTGCATCTAAAGTTACAAATGAATTGCTTTAAATTTAATACTGTTTCTCGAGCAGGACCGTTCCTGAGGTCATTAACTACCCACTTGGAAACCTCAATCAACCATTCTCCAAAACAAGGTGTTCCAAATAAATCGCACTTGAAAAATAATATTTGATAATTTAATATCAAAATACTCAGATTCATTCATTCAAAATCAAAACTCTCAGATTCACAGGTATATTGATTTTCATAATTGCCTGCTTATTGGTAAAAGTGCACTAATAATTCAAATCATTTTAAAATTCTAAAAACATGGATTCATAATTAAAATCGCTTTTAATCTTACTGATCGTTTTTAGTAAGCCACTCCTATTTTTTCCTGTATATTCGCAAACCCTAGAAAACAACAGAGAAACGATCTTATTCTCGGATTGTTTATTGAATCCTCAATGAAATGGTTTTAGAGCTTCCTTCGAGAGCTTGAATTCAACATAAAAATGTAAATTGTAAATAACGTGTAACGAAATTCGCTTTTCTTGAAGGTAAAAGAGACTTTGGAGACTATGGCGACTCCGTTGAACCCGTGCAAGGTGTGGTATTGGTGGACTCCGACTATCTCAAAGATCGTAAAGTTTACGGACAGGTAGTAACCACTTTCAGATATGGACGCGAAGAAGATGAAGTCATGGGCTTGCAGTTCAGCAGACAGCTGTACCTGGCTCTTGACCAAATCTATCCGAAGCAGGATGAACTCGAAAAATCCGAACTGCAAGATAAACTGGTGAGGAAGCTAGGAGGCAGCGCCATCCCTTTTACTTTCGATTTACCAGAAAATGCCCCACCATCTGTTACCTTACAGCCGGGCTCTGATGACCAAGGTAGCCCACTTGGTGTTGAGTACGAGCTCAAGCTGTTTGTTGCTGAGAATAAGGAAGAAAAACCACATAGGCGAAACTCGGTTTCAATGGCTATTCGAAAACTGCAGTATTACCAACCATCAGGCTTGATGAGGCAGCCAAGCACAATGGTTAACAAGGGATTCGTTCTCAGTCCTGGAAAACTACAACTGGAGGTGACTTTGGACAAGGAATTCTATTTCCACGGAGATAAGATTGCGGTGCAAATGCTGGTAACCAATCATTCAAAGAAAACTATCAGGTATATATTGGACTCTGATAATATCTAGATAATTCAAGTTTCTATTCTAGAAAATTGGGTTTTCTTAATATGGCTAAGCCATGAAAAGTCACGGATGTGCATTTCTTTTTCAAATTATTGCTCTTGCTATCAAGTAGTTAGTTAATTAACGTCGCACTGGAGCAACACGACGGGCTATTGGCGACGGTCCGGGATCAAATCCCTAAGGGAAAGATCCGAGGACAACACCACGTAATTTTGAACCATGGTCAGATGGCGCTTGCTATAAAGGCAAGTAAAGGAAAGAAAAGTAAAGTAATGGTTCTACTTTTTTGCGACTATGGCTATGATTTTCCCTATCCTAATAATTAAAGATATATGGGGTGTGGCACACTTTTTCCACCCAACCAGCGCAAAATAATCGAGATAGCTGTGGCCTTAAAAAAATTTAAGAACTTTCAGTAAACATTAAGGTTCTTTTAAGAGGTTTAAAACCTAAAATTAAAAATCAGGCCTTAAGCAAAGGCCGTGGGAACCCTGTTAAGTAAAATCGTAACATTCCACGGAAACAGACATGCATGTCGCAGCTGCAAGTGTCTGCGAAAGGCCAAATATTTTTTTTAACATGCAAGACAATTCATGCGTTGACGATGTCAAACATGCATTACTGTTGGTGGATGCAATTTTCAGCACATACTGTGAGTGTACAACTTCTGTAAGGGAACAACTATTGTCAAACTGTAAAATTAGGGCTTGTGAAAATGTTGTTCGCATTTGCTATCTTTCAATTCTTCACCTCAATATACCCTCAGGCTCATCCGGATGGCGCTTGCAGACATTGATCCTTATGCGAATACGGTTTAATTTTATGTTTCCTATCTCTCCTTAAAGTTTGTACAGGAAGTTTTGAAATACCTGGTATATATATAGCATAGCGACTAGTATGGGAAGTATAAAATCAAGGTAAAACTCAAGAACACGATACCTTACCCTCGCAACTAAAATTTTCGTCGACAATCGGCTACTTGGAAAAGCCGCCATATTGGAAACCTTCCACTTGAGTTCAAGTGGAATCCAAAATGGCAGCCGCTTGAGCGTAAGTGAAAGTGCATATAACAAACCAACAAAGGGTTACCATATTTCCCAATTATCGCCAGTTGGTGATAATTATTGGTAATTGGCTATGGTGCCGTGTTTTTGAATCTAACCTAAATAAATTCTTAACAGGAACATCAAGGTCAACGTAATTCAAAACACAGAAGTGACCATGGTAAATGGCCATTACCACAAATCGGTCGGCAGCATCGATTCCAAGGAAGGATGCCCCATCATACCAGGAGCTACATTGTCCAAAGTATTTTACCTTCTACCATCTGCGGATAACAATAAGGTAAGGTTAAACTGGACATGAATCCATGTATCAATTCTTAAGCAATGGTATATTTTAATTTTTTACGCATGTCTGTTTTGAAACATCCTCGTTTAGGTTTTTCCCAGGTCTTCACTCATTTAACATAACTGACTATGCGACTGACGTTCACATATGTTAATCGTTGGTTTTGACTCTTGGAATCAAACTGAGAGCAAAATTCTGTATTCTTACGACTTGTTTACTTGACTTATTCATTGAACAATCACAAATGTGACCTGCTGTTACAATATGGAATATTGTTCTTAGTTCGGTTTCAAGCGGCAAATTCGAAAGTCCACATATGTGTACATCTAGAACGAATATGATAAAAAGAATTAGAATTTTACTTTCACAAGGAAAATGCAATCCTTACCTTAGTATTTTAAGTATACCAGTAGTATTCTTACCCTGAAACGAGCTAGACGAAAATGATTATAATAAAATAAAGATACTGATTTATATATAAATTGTTTGTATTATTGTAATACATTACAATAATTACCAAATACAGCCAAGACTCCCCAAAGCGATCACCTTTTTTCCATGAAAAGTCCATCAGGAAGATGGTCCTTAATGGAGGTGTACAGGAAGGATAAAAATTACATGGAGTAAGAAAATTACGTAAATGAGAACACAATTAAATCTACATAACTGATGATACATGCTTTCAATTTATTATTGGACAGTGCAATTTAGAATACGATTTGGAACTCATAACTTTCAATTGCAAATTGCGAAATTTACTAATTTTAATAAAAATGAATAGTTTCTCTGTTACCATATTGACTTAATTTAAAACACTGGATTATTTCTTGACTAAAGGTTAAATTTGCTCGCGGTGTTCGGAGACAAAAATTACAGCTTAAGGGTAGTAACAATTCAAAATCTTCTGAAAAGGAAACTATTTATGTCGATTGAGTACATATCTATATCAACTTGTTTACTTGATCATAAGGATCCGCTTATAAATCATATTTTTCGAAATCCACAAGCCAATTTCCAAACGTCATCAATCATCTCAGGATTCACTTTCCAAATTATATCTCTTGTATTCAACATTGATGTCGGTCTGATCGATTGACATTGATTGAATGAAACACATGGATAACTATTACTTTTCATCAGATACAGAAAATGGAGTCCTTTATTCCATTGTCCACAAAGGTTACTCAGTAGTTTTCGATGGTCTTTGAATGGTGGCAAATTTCGCATTAAATCTAGACCATTCTAAGATCTTTAAGGGAGGTGATTGCTCAAATACTATTTTATCGATAGTGTCAACTTCTGGAAATTATTAGGGGAGGGGCTTAATTAAGATCCCAGAAAATTTTATGTACGAGTTTTCGGAATTTTTTTTACATTGCCTGTATATTTGTGATATTTTTCCTTTTTTCGAGGGGAGTAATCATACAGTATTGTGGATAAAGCGGTGATACAACCTATTGAGTTAGGCTGGGCTACACTGTAACATTTATACCTCTTTTGGGAAATGGGACTGAGCATGACCATTGGTATCCAAGTCTCCTGATATGGCGGCCATGAAACTTGTTGAGTCAGGCTGATTTCTGTGTACATTTTTCTCTACCCTTATTACCTATATATATATATATATATATGTGTGTGTGTGTGTGTGATTTTTATATCTCACGTTCAGTGCATGTTATGGTCTAAGGAGTTACAACCCTTAGGAGTTAGCGATGGGTTTTATCAATTTGCCTTATGCAACTTCTTTCCTACATAAATATTTCAATAAGTTAGGCGCAGTTGAATTAACGTCGCACTTGAGCAACACAACTGGCTATTGGCGACGATCCGGGATCAATCCCTAAGGGAAAGATCGAGGACACTCCACCGAAATTTCAACCGCGGTCAGATGACGAGATCAACACCTGAGCTACATACACGCCCACTCTCCAAACTTTCACTCCATGTTAACGTGAGGTACATTTGAGGCCACGACAGAATAAACGTGCACCATCTCCCACGTACCAAACGTGCACCGTCTCCACTCGCAAACCTCCGGTTGCTAATCCGCGCTGCTCTTGCAACTGAGCTACCGCAGCCTGGCGACTGTCCGGGAGAAATCCCGAAGGGAATCTCTCGTAATTTTGAACCACGGTCAGATGGCGAGGTCAACACCTGAGGTGGCCAACCCATTCTACAAACTTCCACTCCGAGCCAACGTGCGGACATTTGAGGCCATGGCGGATTTAACGTGCACCATTCTCCTCGATCTCGACGGTCTTTTGTTGAACCGAGTTTGGAAGTCGCAACCCTCCGCTTGATAAACAAATACTTTTCCAACCGGGCTACCACGGCTCAATATTTCAATAAGAGTACTTTTACGTTCATCTCCAAATTTGAATTATCTTTGTATAGGAATCACTGTCACTAAATTTCCATAAAACCATTTCTTTCAGACAAAGCGTGGAGTAGCTCTTGATGGCATGCTAAAGGAAGGAGACACGAACTTAGCCTCGTCCACAATGAAAACCGCAGACGCTCTCGGAATCGTGATCTCGTACATGGTACGAGCTCGCGTTTATATGGGAGCCATAGGAGGCGAGTTGGTGGCCGACGTACCTTTCAAACTCGTCAGTCCTACCCCTGAGAAGCAGAAGGAAGTTTCAAACATGCAAAAGAGGGTTAAGAAACAGCTATCCAGAGAAATGAGCGCAGATTTAGTGTTCGAAGATTTTGCCAGAAGACGCCAATTCAGCGAAGACAACGAGTAGATGAAGCTAGCAGGAAACATTTATTGCAAGCTCGATTAAACACTTGTAAGAAATAATCAATAAAATTATCTAAACCACTTATGAAGACGCTAGTTTATATATAATATATATATAAATCCTGGATATAGAACTCAATATTAATTTACAACATAGACATGAATTGTAACATTCTAGCTAACTTTCTGACAGCATTTTGTCTCAACTTTTTATAGAAACTAATTTTAATAGATGTACTTATTATTGAATCTGTTTTTAGTAAGTTAAAAAAACGATTTGGAAATTACCAGTTTTTGTTTATTTTTCATAAAACAATGTTTTTATGATTTGATTATTACTTCATAATCATTTACGCTATTCATAGCTGTATCTAAAACAAGAATTATAATAAAAAGTTTTAAAAAATCAAATTTGCTTTTATAAAACTATCTTCAAACCAATGTCAGAAATTTAGTAAATCATTCCCTGTATTTACCATGACGTAAAGAAAGCTTCATTTACCAACTTTCAGTTAATGGGAACACACCAATAGCTTTATTAGATTGTATTTGTAAAAATTCAATAAAATGTGAAAAAGTCTACAATTCTTTAAATGTCATGTCTTACTTATTTAGCTGATATCAAACATAATTCAAATAAAGAGTACATTCGTATTTCATATACATAGTGAATTAATAAATACATGAAACATACCAGCAAATTCACAATGTCTTTTTCTGTTTTCTAAGCCTGCATAGCATAGTTATTAAGTTATCTTAAATTTTTGTTTTTAAGTTATAGTATATTATTTACTTTTTTGCACAAGGAAAAACTACGACATGTTCACATCTTTGCGAATGTGTTGCAAAGTCATCGATTGGTTAAGGCAAACCTTGTGGGCTTCTAAGGCTAATTAATTATGGTCTCAATGGTCTACCATAGGCATGTGTGTAATGTTAAATGTTATCAGTCCAAAAGTCCAAAGCAGGTTATGCTGATTTAAATCAAACTTTAACATTTTCTTTTTCTTAAAGTTTAATATTGAAGATGAAATAACCAGTCAGAAAACATATATATATATATATATATATATATATATATATACACTGCTGGCTATGTTTAAAAATTTGTTCCCACTCAATAAGGCTTGAAGAATGACTTTTTTAAACTGAAAATGACTGGATTCCTTACTTTGAAGACATTAGGGGTAATAGCATTGATTGCGATACACCACTTCCTTCATGTATTTCAAAATTCTTCATTTTGTTAACATAAATCCTTATCAATATTATCGGTATATTTTTAATATCCTGATATTGGAGGGATGCCGCTCCTAACCATAAAAATATTAGGATCTAGGGAGTTCAGATCCCTAGAACATTGTGCATCCCTCCTAATAAGCAAAATAGTAAGAGATGACTACAAGGGGAAAATAGATCATGCATATTTGGTTACTCGTTTTTGCATTTTGTAATATTTTCTCCTTGTGTTTGGGGTCATGGGCTTATCATAAAAAAGCAAAGGGGTCAGGCTTCAAAGGACCCTACTGTAGGTGCTTCTTTAAATTTATTTAGTTACCCATTGGAAATACTTACCTTTCCCATTTGGGAGACCTAAGGGTTTGAGCACATAAGGTGCAACCAGTATTGGAATGACAATGACAACTGACCAACCAATTTTGCTGTTTCTACTCATTGAAGCAAACGACTACTGACACCTTCAGTACTACAAGGGGTAAACTGGCAACTATTTGTGAGGGAGCAGCTAGCGGATAGGTCACTGTTACTCTTAAACAGAACAATCACCAACATCCATGTGCTTACAATCCAGGTTTCGAGTCCGGGTGGCAGATAAATTCTATACCAGGTAGGTGGCATATATCTTAAATGTACTCAATAGTAATCTAGTTCTTTGAGAACCAATAACTTTTACAAGCTGGAATACATTCTACTTATATTATGTTGAAATTCATTGTTATTTGGGTGACGTTTTACAAGATTAAACAAGGAATGGCCATGGATAGTATTTTTTACATAGGTGACAAAAGTTTAGTATACTTTTGGTTATGTATAACTAGGGTTACCATGTCCTAGGGTCTTGGCTGTTATTAGAAATCTTGCTTTATTTTACATTTACATGAGAAAAATAAACTGAAAACTTTCAGCACATTGTTGATTACTTACTAGATCCTTGTTTTGGTGGAAATTTAGGTGATCTTAAATCCCCAAATGCCCTTAAAATGTTAAAAAAGGTGCTTTTGAATAACCTTTCAATTGAAATTTGAATACAAAAGCCTCTGTGAGGATTCATTGATGGACCCCTCAATTAACCCTCCTAAGGCAAACTCACCGACAGAGTCGTTAAAACACGGACAATGTGTTTCCATCTCTCTGGCACCAGACGGTCTGGGCTTGTACCGAAAACGGACAAAGAGAATTCGTTCAGGAACGCCCAGGTGATTAGGTTCCACCTGCCAGGTAATTAAGCCCACCTGCGCTAAGTAGCTGATCAATTTTTACGTCAGACAGTCGTCGCCAGATCACCAACCAATCAAAAGCGAACCAATCAAAAACCACAAGGAACAAAGGCCCCGAGGTTTCGATGGAAACGGAGAGTCGAATCGTCAGTTCTTGCCGGTGTTCTCGTTCGAGAGGCTTGACTCAGCGACCCTTTGAGCGGTCACTCCTTAGGGAGAAAATCTATTTTTGGAGACGGTTCTCTCACCCCGAGAGGACACGTTCTTGTAGCCTGGCGTAGGCTGCCCATCTCGAGTCTTGCTTGTGTTTTCGTTCGAGCGGCTTGGCTCAGCGACCCTTTGAGTGGTCAAACTCATTAGGGAGTTAATCTATTTTTGGAAGACGGTTCTCTCACCCCCAGAGGACGCGTTCTTGTAGCCTGGCGTAGGCTGCCCATCTCGAGTTCCTGCTTTGGTCTCATCCGAGAGGCTCGACCCAGCGACCCTGCAAGTGGTCTAACTCCTAGCCAGTAAATACACTGCTGGCCACCGTAAATGCAACACCCTGAAGGAAGCATGCAAATAATATGAAATTTACAACATGCATTAGTGGAGGTGAGATATGCAAATGATTAGAATTTCAGCGCAGACCCACATCACGCGCGCCTGTGGCGCCACTTCAAAGCGCTATTTAAGGCTTGGAGATTTCGACGATTTCAAGTACGGCAATTGTGTTTTTCTTGTGGTTTTTTCAAAAAAACGATCAATTATGCCTCGTAGAAAACAGCGATCATCTTTTGATCAAGTATCCGAGTTCGACAGAGGAAGGATAGTGGCCTACCGAGATTGTGGATTATCTTTCAAGGAAATCGGTAGTCGTGTTGGACGAAACCAAACAACTGCAATGCGGATATGTGATCGTTGGATGCAGGAGGGTACGACGGACCGACGTGTTCGATCGCATCCACCTCAGTGCACCACTTCACGTGATGACAGGCATATTGTGCGTATGGCAGTGACGGATCGCTCAGCCACATCACGAACCATAGCACAGCACATTCAGTCTGTACCGCATCATCCAGTGTCTGCGCGTACCATTCGACGCCGTTTACAGCAGAGTGGTCTGTCCGCAAGACGTCCATTGCTTCGTCTACCCTTGACGCAGAACCACAGACGTTTAAGGCGCCAATGGTGCGATGAAAGAAGGATGTGGACGGCAGAATGGAATGAAATTGTCTTTACTGACGAGTCACGCTTCTGTCTGCAGCACCACGATTGTCGGATTCGAGTCTGGAGACACCGTGGAGAGAGGATGCTGAACAGCTGCGTTATGCACCGCCACACTGGTCCTGCACCGGGTATTATGGTATGGGGTGGTATTGGATATCACTCTCGCACTCCTCTAGTACGCATTGCCGGTACTTTAAACAGCCAGCGCTACATCTCCGAGGTGTTGGAGCCAGTTGTCCTTCCTTACCTTCAGGGCTTGCCCACAGCCATATTTCAACAGGATAATGCACGACCACACGTGGCACGCATTGTCCAAGGGTTCTTCGTCAATCGCCAGATTGAATTGCTTCCCTGGCCAGCTCGCTCTCCGGATCTTTCGCCGATAGAAAACATGTGGTCCATGGTTGCTCAACGATTGACCCAGAATACATCCCCAGCTGCCACACCAGATCAACTTTGGCAACGTGTGGAAGCTGCTTGGTCTGCTGTACCCCAAGAACACATCCAAAGTCTCTTTGAATCAATGCCGAGGCGTGTGGCAGCGGTGATCTCCAACAATGGCGGCTACTCTGGCTACTGATTTTGGCAGGAACCACACTTCACAGAAGTCTATAAATTTAATCATTTGATACTTGGTCAACATGTTATCTACAAAATAAATTTTGTTGTGATATCTCTTTTCTTTCTTGGTGTTGCAATTTGGGTGGCCAGCAGTGTAGCTTGGAGTTGTTTTCTCGTCCAGAGAAACCGAAGGAACGTACTGGAGTTCCGGAAAGATACCGTTCCCGTCTTGTGCTGACCCGACGACCCCAGTGGAGCCGTTCTCTGATTGTGCCGAACCGACGACCTGCGAAGAATCCGGTGCTGACTTCTCGTCCGGCAGGGAACCTGACCAAGATCCGGTGCTGATCTGTTGTAATCGTCACCCGACTTGAGAGATTTTTCTCCCACTCAGAGACTTTCGTACGTGCCTGAGATTTCGACAACCTGTCGCATCCAGTTAGCAGAGGCATAGAAATTCGTGAAAGTGCCTTGTAAATAGATTCTAATATAGTAAAGAAATTGTTCTGAATAAAAATTAATGTTTGTTATTTAAGCTAGACTGTTCTCTGTAGATTTGAATCTACCACGCTACCCAGAGAAGTCGGTACACCTCTAAAACAGCCTCATTACATTTTTCAAAATTATAAATTTAAACTTCAAAATTTCAGAACTTAGAATTTTGTCTCAATACAAAGTAAACAAAAAACTTCAGAATAAAAAGCAAGTAAACACCTGTTCAACTATCATGTCATTTTCAAGAGTGAGCAATGTGGGTTCTTTTCCTAACTGGATTGCAAATAGACTATGGTGGTGCAAAATGGGATGTCTCGACAAGATTGTTAGAATGAGCTGCTTTTAAAGAACTCAAAGCATAAAAAACAACGATCAAAGAAATAGCTAAAAGTACCATTTTGGTCACCTGTTAATCCAGGTTGAGTATTGCAATTTGAGAGCATAATCCAAATCAAAATGAAAAATGTTAAAAAAAAAATGACAAAAAATGAAACTGACCCTAAACAAGAAAATTATTCAGAAATATAAAAAGTTAACTTATTCTCTAAACCCTTTCTTGGTTGCATTTTTGTTTCAAAAATTAACAAAAAATATAACTTTTTTTTATTCTTATATACTTCTATTAACTTCTTTGAAGTCGAAGCTACTTTTTCTGCTAAATAATTTTCATGATATTGCCATTTTTATGAAAACATGTTGATATGCAACATAATGTTGAATGACTCCTAGACTAATTACATAACATTTATATGAAACCCCAAATAAAGTTATCTTGATCATAAGCACATAAATAAAAGTAAATTTTAATTAATACATACAAATAAATTGCTGAAGTATCACTAAAATTTTGATTGCAGATGAGACTTATGTTCTTACCCTACAATAATCAAGCACAATCGTTCAGATTGGCTTTCTAAAATCTCTCAATTTCACTAAATCTGATTAACTAATACTGAAATAAGCTTCCAATCACTATAATTCATATTCCAAAAAGAATAATCTACATTTAATAATAAAAAAACAATCTACTAAAATATTACTCTATAATCATGCTACGTTGGTTCAAACTATTTAACTTCATACACTTAAAAATGAAACAGCTACATTTAACATCTAGCTGTTTTATTTTATTCACTATTTACAGCTATAGCTATATATTTGACATCTATGAGGTAGTGCAACAGCCAAACTTTTTGCATGCAGATTATTATCTTTTAAACATCAACAGGAATAAAAATATCAAATTTCTGCCAAGGATGGAATACCTTGTTGGAGACAGAAGTGCCAGTGAGGCCTCATCAAAAAGCCATTGCAGTATTGCGAGTTCCGGGGGTTGGGTAGTTGAATTAAATGGAGCAACACAACAGGCTATTGGGGAATGGTCCAGGACCAATCCCCCAGTGAAAGATCCTAGGACACCTTGTAATTTTGAACCACGGTCAGATGACAAGGTCACATCTGAGCTGTCACCCTACTTTCCAAACTTCCATACCATGCCAATGTGAGGACATTTGGTGCCACAACAGATTTTACATGCACCAACCCCCATGCACACAAATCTTTGGCTGGATCGAGTTTTGAACTTGCAACAATCCGGTTGCTAATCCACTACACTTTCTATGACTTCTGGACAGGGGTGCCCACAGGGGGATCATGGCGCAAGTTGCGCCATCAGAATTTTCTTTGGGGGGAAATTTTTTCAGGGCGTTTTTTGGGGAATTTTCAGGGTGGAAATTTTTCGGGCAAAAATTATTTAATAAGAAACCTTTTTATTGTTATATATATATACATATTTTCATAAGTAATTAGACTATCTCTGAATTTGTTTAAAAGACTACTGTTTCCTGCTATGACAACAATTTCACTATAGGAAGTTATTCCATAATTTTTTATTGAGCAACGCTTAGTTGGCAGCGCTGATACTCTGCCCATTCATAACCATCTGATACCTTGAAGTTTTCCGTCCATCACCGTTACGTCATGTGGATCACTAGTAGTCCCATAGACAAGATAAAGTTAAGTCACCAGTTAAAAGCAGGTAGCCGTCTAGCCGTGTACGTTTTGTGTAGTCTGTCTTGGAGAAGGAAACGAATTTTAGTTCAGTGCTGTTCGATTCCTGAAAACGTCATTGAAGATTCAGAAATACAACCCTCTTCATCAAGTATGATCCAAGGCGTAGATTTTGAAAACCTTGATGAAAATGAAAGTCAGGAGAAGTTGATGATGAAACTGAATTAGGACACGGAGAGGTAGAATCATATAGCAATCCATCTGCTGAAAGACCTTCAGTTTCCATTCAACAAGAGGAAACTCTAACTGAAGATTCTCCTGATGATAGATTGAAAATCCCAAGAGATCCAGCATCATATGCCAACATCAAACTGTCAGCTGAGGAAATAAATAAAGCACTATATTTGGAAAATCAAGATTTGTCTTGTCACTTTTCCTTCAACAGGTGGAAGAAAATTCAACCCATCATGGATGAATGAAGTTTTACCATATAAAAGTGTAAAAGTTAGAAAATGGCTGGTATATAGCCAAGAAAAAGATGCCGTATTTTGCTTGTCATGTACTGTTTTCCCTCCCACGCGAACAGTCGATATGGAGAACAACTAGTTATAGAGGATGGACAGAGCATAAGGGAACCGGGATATTGTGCTCCATGAAAAATCTAAAACCCACTTAGCACAAATTGCGAGGATCCAATGGATCTCTCAAAAGAGGATTGATGCACGTTTACCTGAACAATCAGATCAGTTAGTCCATCCCAATCGAGAAGTGCTGTCTGTTGTCATCGATTGTTGTCGATATTTAAGTGAAGAAATGCTTCGATTTCGTTAAAAGGATGTAGCAAAAGAAAAACTCATAGGTCTTTCTAGGCTATTGAGTAAATATAGTCCTGATGCTAGGGTATACCTTGAAAAAATTGATAAAGCTAGAACTGAAAAAGTAAAGCTGGGGTCTAATTTCTTGAGTTATCGAAACATTTACGATGTAATTAACATAATGAGTGACATCGTTGCTTCAAAAATCATAGATAGTATAAAAACGACTAACATTTATTCTAGACTCAACTCAAGACATTCGTAAAAAAGAATATTCAACATTAGTGGTTCGTTATATTGAACATACTGACCCGCATGGTGCCCCAAAGGAAAATGTCAAACCTGAAGAGCGGTTCATTAAGGTTTTCAATAGTGGAGATACCACAGACCAAAATCTTTTTAAAGAAATAAAGAAATGCCTGAATTTACTTGGTCTTGACCCAATTGGAATTGGTCAAAGTATGGATGGGGCTGGTAATGAGAGGAAAATTCAATGATGTAAAAGCGCTAATCCAGAGAGAATGTCCCAAAGCGCTCTATATATGGTGTTCTTTGCACAGATTTGCGTTAATTGCGGAAAAATCTATGGACATATGCCCCAAATGTGAAAAATCTATTTTCTCTTTTAGAGGAATTATGTCTTCATGTCAGGTCATACAAGGCATGATCTTTTTACTACAAACTACAAGGGTCCAACCAAAATAAGGAGACTGAAAAAGAGTGCAAACTACAAGATGGTCAAGCAGAAATGATGCACTGCAAACAATTGTCACCTGCTATGACACAATAAAGGAGACGTTGCATAGTTTGTCCATTGACAAAAAAGCTGCTAATGAATCAAAGGCACTGGCAACTGGCCTGTGGAAACAAATGACCGATTTTGAAAACATTTGCTCAATACATGTTGAATCAGCTATTTTCAAAGTGTCACCAATCACAATTGTTCTACAACCAAAAATAATTAATTATAGCAGTGTCTCAAAAATTGTTGATAAAACCAAAGCTAAACTTGTAAAAATGCGAAGTGAGTCGGAGTGGAATAAAGTGAATGATTCAATTATTGCCTTTGCTGATGTGAATAATATTTCGCAACCCCACCGTAGAAGCAGAAAATGTAAGAGGTTTATGGATGAAATGGCTATCGATGAAAGAATAGATGATCCTCTTAAGAGGATCAAAGTGGAAGTTTATTTTCAAGCACTAGATTTACTTATTAAACTCAATGACAGATTCTGACAGTTCTTTCTACAATCTCACAAATGGCAGTGCTTTCACATGAAGAAATTTTGAAAATTGCAAGAGAAAAAGAAAAGCAGGGATATAAATTCTTGCCAGATTCTTTATCAGTGAAATACTTGTGTGGGTTTTACGATCTTGAAAGTGGCCAAATAATAGAGGAACTAGAAACTTTTACAAATTTGTATAAGATTACTCACTCAGAAATTGACATTTCCGACCTGCTTTTAGAGAAAGAAAAGTGTAAAAATAGGACACCAGACAGGGAATCTGATCAGGAGGTGAAGTTGAAGTCTGTAAAGATGGAGATGAGGAGGAAGATTCAGACCATGAGTTGCTTTTGTCTGTTGATCAGTGGGTAAAAAGAGGCTTTATTAGGCCTTACAAATGCCTGCAGTATATGTCAGCATTTCCTCAACTCACCATGCTGTATCGTATCCTTTTATCGTTACCTGTCACAAGTTGCTCAGCGGAAAGGACGATGAGCCGTTTAAAAATTGTAAAGAACAGGTTAAGAAGCAGCTTAGGGGACCATTGGTTGCCAAGCTTATTGATACTATCATCTGAGAATGACATTCTCAAGAACATCACAAATGAAGAAATTATTAAAAAGTTTGCCATATCAAGTGCAGAGATAAAAGCTTCTGTTAAAATCTTATAAATAGTACATAATTCCCTTGCTTAAAGAATTTATTTTCTGGTCATACTATAAAATTTTGTCAACCTAGTGTTGGAATGTTTTCTCTTCCCTCCGCATGAGATAGCTGTTTCGTCACTACTCCAAAACAATTTAGTTTTTAAGGTTTTATGAATACTTACGCAACTCATGTAAACATTACGATAATACTCATATTAGTTTTTACACATTTAGTACGTTTTTCAATATCTGATTATTAAATTATTGATCTTCATTGATGTGTTAAATTTTTTATATTCTATTCTTCCATTCACTCAATTTTAGAGTTTTTCTATGAATACAAAAATTATTCTTATACAAAAGGTCAAGGTAAAATACTTGTTTTATTCATATAACATTCATAATCTTTCAAAACAACTGTTTTTACTATATTATAGTTATTTTCATTTACAAAGTGTAAGTAATATCATTTTTTATACATGAAATTGCTGTTATAAATATAAACTGATCATTTTCCTAGCTGTTCTGGTTTTATTTATCTCTAACTGATTTACAAAACGTAGAGCTTTGTGTGGATTCAGTTGGAAATTTGAGATTTCAGTAAAGGTTATATGGTTAACTGGATTTGATGGGACTGGATGAGGGAAAGAAAATTTTGGGGGGATTTGCACCATTGGGCTTGGGGGGATGGGCACCCCTGCTTCTGGATATCATTTTCTTTGGGCCCACCTACATCATATTGGTATTTTCCTGCCATCTTTGTGGGCTTGATGTACCCATGGAGAGGAATCACAAGGTACTTGAATTTTTAATGTGCTTCACAGCAGTTTTGAAGATATCAAGAGGCGAAAGGATTACTGAAAAAACGACTATTGTATTCAAGTTGTTTGTTTTCTATATTTTTAGCCTTCGTGGCTTATTTTTGTCAACTTTCTGCCACTGGAAATATGTAGAAAATTTAACATCTACTGATTTAATTAACTAGCTTGACTCTCAAATACAGATGAAATCTAATGGGCACAGAATAGTTGTATGAAATATGGAAAAACGGACATGTGTTGAAAAGGAAAAGGTTACAAATGTAAAAAAGCCAGTCCCTACCAAGTATAAACAACCGATGATATGGAAATATGATTTGGTTTTCGCTCTATAGCATTTTTTGCTACATGATGGCAAATTAGACTAGGACTTATGGCTTAAAAAGCACTCCTGAACCACTACAAACATTCATGCTTATATTGGGATTTGAATCCAGTACATGGTCATGGTGCTAACCCTTAGGGATACAAGGGGGTAGTTGAATTAATGTACTGGAGCAACACAAAGGGCTATTGGTGATCGTCCAAGATCAATCCCGAAGGAAAAGATTCGAGAACACCTTGTAATTTTGAATCATGGTGCAATGACGAGGCAAAACCTGAGCAGACACTCCACTCCCCAAACTTCCACACCATGCCGTGAGGATATTTCAGGCCACAAAAGATTTAATGTGCACCAGTCCCATGTACACAATGCTCTTTGGTTGGATTGAGTTTCAAACTCGCAACCCTTCGGTTGCTAATCTGCTACTCTTCCAATTGGGCTACCACGGCTACCTTAACATCAAGGATGGTTGAACATTGAAATAAAAACCACAAATTCTAACAAACTTAAATGTTTATTTTAAACAATCTATATACAATCAGTTATGTCCAGCTAACTTTCCTTGTTCATTATGAATTCTGCTCCAAAATGAGTAGATTGAATAAATGTAAAAATACATTTTTTAATTCTGAACAGATTTAAAAAGTCTGATTTTCAAGGTTAAGTAAACACAGAAATTTTCTTCAAACATCACAGACACTGGAAGATTGAAACAATTGAAACATCATCATAATCTATTTTCCAAATCTTTGCTCACATTTGCTGTATCTAGAAAACACTGCATGAAATTCTTCAAGGCTAAAGTTGTGATGCGTTGGTTGATATCTAAAAATTAAAAAATAATAAGATAAGCTACAAAGTGATTGATAACAGATACAAATAACTTTTATAATAGAAAAATTTAACTTAGTAATGTAAAAATCGAAATTATTTTCTTTCAAAAATAAATCCATTGATCCATTTTATCTGTTAAAAAGATTTTAAAGTTTTAAATTTGTAAAATCAAACAATACAAATGCCTCCTACAACAAATTTTTCTCCAAATTTTAACTGCAGTCTTCAAATGTGGGAGATTTTAACATGATTCCAATTTGTTAGATTGAGAGAGGTAAGTGATCTTGCCTATCCAAACATGTAAAATACTACTGAGATTAGGTGATCCCATTGGGACCAATGATGAATAAAAAAAGATTAAATACTCTAATTAAAAGGGGCAGATATAAGATCCTAAAAATTTCTTTTCATATTAAGAAGTTTTGAACTACCCTATAAACAGATAATAGGATCAGAAAAGATCTATTTATTTTGATTCACATGAGATAAAAGGTTGAAATATTTTTTAAAAAATTAAGAGAATAAGTATCCCATATTATATTTGGTCTGGTTATTCTGTCACCTCAAATAAGAAAATAATTCTATTTAGGGGTTAATTGTTTTACTCTGCCTTTTATGTGGCTGCAAAACACTGCACATAATCATCATATTAGAGTCGAAACTCATTAACTTACATTACCCGGACACTTAATGCTTACTTTTATTATGAGAAATATATTGTAAACTTTAAAGGTTATATAACACTATAAAAGTGCTTAAAATTATTATTTTTTTTTATCTAAAAACTAAAAGGCAGTCTTTAAAGAACTGTATAATAAAAGATATTCTTTCTAGAGGGTTTCTGCTCTAAGCCAATATTTGTTTGTAACTGCAAAGGACAAACCCTGATATATATACCCTGAATATAAATTGAGCCTATAACTATTTGAGTAAATGTGATAGAACTTTTGCATGTGTACCACAGAAAAAATAAACATAGAAAAAGAACCATTTGATTACAAATCTCATATTCAGTTAATAAGCAAAGCTTGGATGAAAGACTGCTATTAAAGTCCAATTTTTATTTGTTTTCAAAAAGAATTTTAAAACAAGTCAAAGTTCATATATTAACCCCTTCCAGTACAATGTAATTAAAATTATAACATTGATTTGGATCATATTCAACAGTAACTTTAGTCACATGACGAGTGCAGCTCGTCATTGTGGGGTATGGCATGAAAAACCAATGACGAGCTAGACTCGTCATTTTACCGGAAGGGGTTAAGTATCCATATTTAGTGCTTTAAGGATTGAAAATTTCTCAGTACTGAATAGTAAATAATTAAAAACGGATCAAAACTATAATGTTTGGAATAATATTACAGTAGACATTTATGTTTTGAATATCTCTATATATAAAATAGGATGTGTGTGTATGTATATATGTATATTTCTATACAAATCTACACTGTTTGACCAATCCACACCAAATTTGTTATACTTATACTTTAGAACACTGTGGTCAGCATAGGCTAACTCTTAACCCACGTTCTATTTAGGCCCTATGGGGTTAAAAACTATTTGAAATCGCCATAGAAATAACATTGAGCATAGATTGATTGCTTTAGGCAGCGATGGTTGCTTTACCAGTGTTGATCGAAAAACAATTTTTTCTGAAACAAATTAAATTACAATATTTATGTTTGAACTGACTTTTTAGTTCTTCCCATGATGTAAATAAATTAGATATTTTATTGATGAAGAAAGAATATTTTAAAATATTTATTTTTGCAAAGAAATTCAAGGAAAGGTTTTCAGGAGTTCAAGGATGATTTTTAAGGAAAGTTGGTGTATATTTTGACCAACTTTCCTTAAATAATTTATTGAATACATAATGATTTGTAGAATTCTGTTTCATAAGCTTTTTAGGTAAGACGTGTAACTTATTTTAAAATGTTCGAAATAGTTACATGTGATTCCTCCGTTGAAAGCAGTGATTTTCTTTCTTAAAAATTCTGTAAAATCGACCTTCTGCTTTTTGAAAATTTTTTATCTATTCAGTTTAATTTGTCTACATCGATTACATTTATTTCTAACCCAAGTACCCTTATTCCAAAAAGCACAAACGAAAAACTCATTGATCATAAAAGCATAATTTTGCTACTCGGTATCTGGCAGCACCAGAATTAATGTTTACTTTTTTTTATAACTTTGTAGAACTCATTTATTCGTCGGAATTTCGTTTCTGTTTGTATTTATGTCTTAATCTTTTACATATTGCAATATATTCAGGAATTAAATGTATATATTTGCGTCCAAAGTATATTGTAGAAGCTATGAAAAAGTTAAAACGTATTTTCCGTACAACTGAAATGATTGCATTTTTCTGTGAAAAAAAGTGATTATTTCTAATTCACTTTTCAAGCAACATTTAACCATTTCAACCCAAGCAACGCCGGGTAATTCAGCTAGTTTCTAAATATATAATTACCAAGGTAGTGATTTCATCATGCACATGTGTAATCCTCAATCAGTACTTGTGTAGAAAAATTTAAAAATGGAGTGAAAGTCTCTTAGAAGGGGTTTTATGGCACAGGCTTGGTTTAAATTAGGGCTTTATGGTGCAAGATCCCAAAATAAATAAGATGCTCCTGGTCTAGATACGATTAAATATACATTTGTTACTTATATAACAATTCTGTGTTTGAAATGTACATTTAAAAAATTAGAAATTGAGTTTTTTCAATCAGAAATCAACTGCATCACAATACTATTAAAATTAGAAAATAAAAATCTAATATTAATAGTATTGAGCACTTAGCATTAATGCTTTAGTATTGCCCAACTGCAAATACCTATATCTTAAGTCTTTAATTTGCCAAGAAACTTCAACCAACAACCTTTTGTGCATTATAATTTTAAGTAATCACAACACATGGCAAATTTTCATTAGGTCATGTAGAAATATAATCACATTTATACCATTCCTTAATCATTGATTCTCCCAGAGTTCTAATTAAGTCTAGTCATGAAGAACAGCAAAACTTGATGTAAAATTGATTTGATATTTGCAATTGCAAAATTGAATATTTGCAATAATGCAAATGTCACCAAAATTTGAAAATTCTAAATGAAACATGAGGTAACAATATGCAAGAATAATTACAGGACAAGAATAATTACAGCTCAGAACAAATATGCTATAATAGTTTTATATTGAGATGTTTTCAATAAAACTAAATGTAGAGAAAATGTAAGGAAGCTTACATTAAAGCTGTTGTCTGAAATATCAATAAAATGTATATAACAATGTCTATAGGTTAAAAAAAACTCCTAAGTTTAAAAAATGTACAACATGATACTTACATTATTTCAGACAGTCGTATATGCCATGGCAAATATCCCATTAGCCCTTTTGTCTTGCCAAAAAGTATTATTAATCCTGGATCCGGAATGTCGAGTATATCTGTTAAATATTATACAAAATTTAAAAGATCAAGTAATAAATCTAATTTTATTCATCAGGTAAAACAGTAACTAAATCTGAATAGATTTGCCATTGTCAATTAATACATTGGTTGGTCTGGTATCAGCAATAAAAATTGTTTCTAATAAATAAAAAATTAAGCCGCTTTAAAATTAAATGACCAGGCAATAAAATATCTACATTTTCAAGAAATATATTAACATGTTTATAATGTTATTTATTTATCAATATTGGAATAATAAATGTAAACATTTGTGGGATGTTTAATAATGCAGACAACTTTTGCATTGTCTGTACATGCATGACGAGCAATTTGAACCACTTATTTCATTTTATACTAGAATTACCCGGCGTTTTACGGGTTGAATTGGTTAAATGTTGATAAGAAGTGATACGAAAAATCACATTTCTCTATCATAGAAAAATGTAAACATAGAAAAACAAAATAGTTGAGGGGAAAATAACTTTAAACTTGATTCTGACATTTTTATAGCTTTTACAATTTACTTTGGATGAAATACACATGTATGCTTTATCCATCCATATAATCCATTTCAAAAAGCATCACACTATATTTTTCAACAAGACAACATTAGATAGTGAAGTGACTATTACAGAAGTTGATTTTGAGTTTTGGAGTGATTGTAAATGCCCTAAGTGTTTATTTTCTGTGAAAATGAGAAACTTGCAGCATATTATGTGATATTTCTGAATTCCACCATTATGAATGGCTGACAAATCATAGATACGACATTCATGATCAATTTCTTTTTAAGCAAATGCATTTTTTTCTTGAAATTCCATTCTGCATATAAAATATATGTTTGTTTTAAAATTAAACATCTTAAAAAGAAACCCGGAAGGCCAATTTTAGTTTTAGAAAAAGAAAATCAATGTTTTCAAAGAATGTGTTTCAGGTAGCAAAGTTTTTGAAACTTCAAAAACAAATGTAAATTTTACAGATTTAATTGCCTTGTAATGGAAACCTGTCAAAATTAAAAAAATCTTTGAATTGCAACTTAAAGTTACACGTCTTATTTTAAAATTACCGTCTAATTTAAAAATAACTTTGTTTTAGAGTTACCTGCTTTTTAAAGAAAGATATATTAGTATTATTTTATAAGGCTTTGTTTTGTAGGCTTGATTTATTATTATGAAACTGAGTTGTACAAATCATTATGTATTGAGTCAATGAAAGTTGGTTGAAATATACACATACCACCCAGAAATGAATCCATACCTTATGCAATATTTGAAAATTAAATAATTCTTTATAAAATTAGAAAATGGAACATTAATTTTGGCATTGTCAGATACCAAGTAGCAAAATAACACTTCTATTATCACTGGGTTTTTTGCTAGTGCTTTTCGCATTAAATACTCATTTCCTTACAAAATATAAGTTATGCAAAATTAAATGTTTTTAATCACTTCATATCATAAATCAAGTATTAATTGATATTTTTGAGAAGAAATAAAATAAGTTCAAACATGAGTATTAGATTTTAAATTCTTTAAATACAATATTTTGTTTCAAGCAATATGAGTAAAACAATCTGAGTTACATACCACAATCGTAATACTCAATGACAGCCTTTGGGGTTTCAAATTGTTTTTAGCTTTCTACACACCAAACAAACAGAATGGGGATTAATATGTAGCCTATGTTACCCACAGGATTCTAAAGAATAGGTGTACCAAATTTGGTGTGGATTGGTCAAACTGTGTAGATTTGTAGAGAACAGTTACCAACTCTGCTTTATATATCTTTGATGGGTGGGAATAACAGTACAAGTCAAAAAATGACATTCTTTAGAACAAAAAACCCATTTAATATTCCATATTGTGAATGAATAAAATTTATAAAATCAGTTCTGCACCTTATGTCTGACAACTTTAAAGGGGAAATTAGGAGAAATTTTGGATGGACAGTAGGAAAATTTGTAGGTAGTAGGAAATTTGGATTCACAGTAGAGCAAATTCAAAGACATCATTCAACAGGGAATAACGTTCTCTACAAATTCAAAAAATTCATTAGGGATCGTCTTCATATCAAATTTTGCACAATAAAATTTCCAATAGAAACACCATGTTTTGATGCCTTAATCAAATTCTGCATTGTTAAATTAGTCTAAATATGAAATTTCATGACTACTATATTTACATCCAGAGATATTGAATGTTAAAGTTGTCAATTTCAGGGATGATCTCCATATTGAAAATCACTATTCGTAGCTAAAGATTAATTGTAGTTATTCAGGAACTGTTCATTTGATGCTTGACAAAGAACTGTAAAAGAAATGTTCAGTCTTGGCATAAACATTTGTAAATACAAAAATTCAAATACAAAATGTATGCAACCAAAAAGTCTACATACAATTATTTAATACCAATCAAACTGATATTCCAATCATCCAAAAAATATAGAAATATTATTTAAGATATCCATAACTCTGAGAGACTGATTTAACGTTAGGAGTTCCAATCTTTCTGTACTCATAACTTCGAAACAGCAAGACCTAATTATATGAAATTTGGTATCTGAAGTCAAATTACAATACAGATTTGAAATTGTGAGTCAAAATAGGGGTTACCATTGGAAAATATGACGTTTCTCTCAATTTAATATGAAGACGGGCCCCTTAAGCAAATTTCATGCATTTGAATTCATAGAAGACATGAGTTCCTATCGAACACCATCTTTGAATTTGCTCTACTGTTAAAATTGCTTGAATGAAGAGGGTTGGTTCGGGGTTTTTTTCTGCGACTGTACATAATCAATAACTGAATGAAGGTTACCAATTTTTAAGAATTGAACAATTTATTCATATGTAATGACAAAAATATTAATACAGAAAAATACCTTTTAAATAGTGTTCAAAATGTTGTGCATGAAAACTTTTCAGGATTTCAGGCTTTTGTTTGGCCTCCCTAGAGAAAGTTTTGGCAGCCTTTACTATATCCTGTTTTCCATCTTTATGTGATAGGAGATAAACATTTACATCCTCTGTTTTATGACCATTTTTAACTACAGAAGAAAAATCAAAATTAGTTATTGGGCAGGAATAATTAATTCATGCTAGAATATTTTAAAATGTTGAAGCTTTTATACAAATCTAATGTAAAAACATGACAGTAATCTGGAGGTTTACAATCATTATTCTAAAGCATCGTGCAATCAATGTTAACAAGAATTTAAAATGTTTTCAAACAATTTTACTTCTTTTGCATAGGATAAGGGTCAAGAAGTAAAATTGTTTGAAAACATTTTAAATTCTTGTTACAATTCAAGGATCTATATAATTCAAGGCTCATGTATTTTTTATGGTTAAGAACTTTCATTGAATTATAGATTTCTAGAACCTATTTATAAGACAAGAAACAAGGGGCATGAACTATAGGATTCAGTACAAAATAACACATTGATACACAAGAATGCTTATTGACACTAACTTTTTAGAAAAACAAAATAAAAAATTTAATATTAAATTGTCTGTGAACCAAATCAACATTGAATGCTTCCCACTCAATGATATTAAGATGTAATGATTGTGGTTGCAAAACTTGAAAAATTGTAAACCTTGGTTTGGCAAGTTGATCTAGTTTTAAATATTCACAAATCTTATTGGGGATATTAAAACTTGAATCAGGTTTAAAATAAAACAATTAACCTTGTTATTAGCTTTCTGCATTGAAACCTATAAGATGTTTGGTGCAGCTTGTCCATTTTTGAATCGTGTGCAATAAAAACCCAAACAACCATCAGATGTATTTCCCATATTTTAAATCCAAAGTAATTATTTAACCATAAAATATGATAGGAAGCAAAAATAAAATTACCCTTATAGGAAAATCCTTAAAAATAACGTGATAGATTTGCTAATTGACTAATTGCACTGACATGTATACTTCATTAAAATAATTAAATTTTGTAATCATGACATTCAGATTTTAACATGATTAAAAAAATATATGCTAACAAATTTACATGCATGTAGAATGAAATTAGTATAGCTGGTTTATTAATCTTAAATATAGGCTCTTTATCACTTAAAAATTAAAAACAATAGGATAATTACAAGTTTTAAGATAAAATAATATTCTTTTAATATTAATATATTAATATTAAATTAATATTTTAATAATTTTAAGATAAATAATAACTAAGATATCAATTTGAAATAATTTTAAATCAAACATTAATCATGACTGTTCCACCATTTTAGTGTAAAAAATTATTGTCCAAATCAAGTAAAACTAAATTTTAAGCAGTTAAAAAGTTAACTGATCATTATTTCATTATTCCATACATACAGTTTCAATACTTTAAAAATTTTCTCTATTCTAAAAGCCAATTCATTGTTCCTCCATTATTCATTATCAACTCAAACACAGGATTTGATTGAATATTGATAACGGATAACAGCAGTGAAAAAATTCACTGATCAATATTATTTCATTAATCAAAACAGTTTCATACTTTTAAGTTAATTAATGTATTAAAGCAATTTGTTTTCCTTCCATTATCAACTCAACTCCAGGATTTGATTGAATATTGATAATAGAAGACTAATTCACAGATGTTGAAACACATCAAAAATTCACTCAAATTTCCTAAGACATCAACAGCATACAATATCTAAATCCCATTAATCAGATGATCTAATATATCAAATAACATTTGAAGCTGACACAGCAAAAACTGAGATCAAAAGATTATTCAAGGCAGTTAAGCAGATGTGGCTAATTTTTAGAACTTTGGAGGGAATGCGGAAATAAGGATTTGTCCTTCTTGAGTACAATTTTTTAATAACTTTCCTACATTGGAATTATTTTTAAAAACATTCTGTGTCCATTAGCATAAGAAACAAACAAGTATTATCTGAAAGTATATATTTACACAATTATCAGATGAAGAAAACAAATTTAGTTGGGAGGTATAAATTCAAAGAGAAATATAAAAGTACAATGGAAGAATCAAGAAAACTTTAAATAAATCAATGTTTTAATTGAGACAAAAAACATTTATAAAACATTAATGTTTACATGCATATTATTATGCAATAAGTGGAAACCAAAATTTTAAAGAATTTTTGCCAACGTTTTTGACTTTTAAAGAGAATTAATGAAATAATAAAATTTAAAATCGAAACATTTCTCTCAAGGTAAAATATATTTGACCATTAGTAAATGATTTTATAGCTTTGACAGTAGAATACTCTTAAATGGACACAGTAAACTGGTAGTCTTAACTCAATCTATATAAATTTTTTTGCAAAGAAACATCTAGGTAAGAAATTATCCAAATTTAAGTTCCAAGTAGAAAGCTGATATCAGGGTAAAAGATGGAGGACAGTTTAAATGAAAATCAGCAGTACACCTTTCATGAAGAAATAAAATTTTCGTTACACATAATTTTGATTAATAGTCAACATAAATAAGTAAAAATAATGAATACTAAGAGATACAATTGGTCAGTACAAAAAATAATATGAAAGATATGTACTTACTGATCTTATTGTATAAATATGGAACTTTCCCATCAGTAAATATGATATTTAAGCAACAGGCTTGCTTTTTAAGAATTGAATTTTTCCTAAGAGTTGCTTCTTTATAGAGCTCCTCCCCATTTGATTTTATAAAACCTTAAAAATATCAGAAATCTAAATAAAAATATTTCAAACAGATTACAATACAAGTAAATTTCTTTTTAAAATACATTAATTCTAACATTATCAAACACGAATTGTTTCAAAGCATAATTCATTCTCATAAATATAGAATCTTGAGATTTAAAGACAACTTATCTCATGGAGATTTTTTAAAAACTGGCAAACAATTTACCCAATAACTTTTAAGTTTAGAAATAGCCTTTGTAAAGGATAGTGGTACAAATTTAAAATGTTTTAATTTCTCATTAGCTGACAAATATAATTTTGAATTTTCCATTTTTACTAAAAGTATATTGAGGGGAAGGATACAAAATATTGTAATTCTCTAACACTGACTATTTCAATTTAATATAGGTTCACAATAACTGATTCTTCCTTTCTCATCTATACACATTAAGTATCCAGTAAAATACAAGATTTTTAGATGCAATTTGGTATTTCTTAATAAATTATGATGGGTATTATGCTCAGGGAGAGTGGGGTGTCTTCAGCACCATGGTGCTAGGCACGGATGTCTAAGGCCATCCCACTCCCACAGGAAATGTGAAGTTTTGTACAGTAAATACACAGCCTGATTACTAAGAACCAAAAGTTATAAATCTTTACCTTGTGTTTATAATAAATGTATGGCAATTATATAAAGGTTGGTTGGGTTTTTTTGGCACAAGGGCCATATTTGGCCAAGATACACGGAACACATACAATGTCAAGTTAGGGACATACACACACAAGGAAAGTTTTATTGACACAGAAGAGAAATACAACTAAGGTAAGTTACAGGAATCGAACCTGCCCTGCCTACAATTTGCAGGTTGCTAGCACTATGGACAAACCCACTGTTCTAGTAACATGCCACTGCAGTCCATAATGTATAAAGGAAAAGGAGAGAAAGATTTATATATTTGTGCAAGTACTTGGGATACATGAATTTATTTTATTTCATTTCATGAGTAGTATATCCTTTAAACTGGTACTAGACTAAATGCAGATGTAGGAGACTGAGTCTAATAAATTTTTAATAGCAAATAATTAAAGGATTCTTAAATTATTTACTAGAAATATGAAGGCACTAAGTATAAACATGAGAAAATTTTGTGTGCACTTGGTTGCTTCTAGTTAATTAGGAAAAGCTGATTTAAAAAAATACCCTCCTAAATATTTTTAAGAATTTGATAGCTCTTTAAAGATATTGCTCTTGGATGGATTGAGTTTTAAGGTACAACCAATGGCCATATGGCCCAAAACACAAGAGACAACATCAAGTAATGGACATATATACACACAAGGAAAGTTTTAACACAGAAGAGAAATACACCCAGGGAGGAATCGAACCTGTGGCATCTACAACTTGCACGTAGCTAGTGCAGTGAGCATACCCACTGAGGCACAAAGGTCCATATATAGCTCTTGGAGATCTTGTGAAAGAACAAACATTTACACCCAGACAATTTTTTGGCCTGTCTAGTGAAAAACACCTTAAACTTAGCAAGGGTTAAGTTTTCCTGAATGATGCATAACCCGGAAAAGTTTCCTATACTAACTTTAGAATTGTTCCGAGTTACAAATAGACAATCCATGAAAACTGAAGGAGATAAAATAAACTTCTAACTAAATTTAAAAATACCTAACAGCTGAGTATGCGAGAAATTCTATTCACAATTTTTTAAAGAGTAATTTTTGCTGAATTGAAAATAAACTTGTTGATGAAACACACAGCTTTGTATTTTAGACCCTATTATAAGCAAACTTTTGGATCTTATTTGTTTCCATAAAAGTTAAAGCACTTCTAGACAACTTATATTTGATGTCTGTTTAGATAAATTTTCTGATCGTAAATAGTTAGAGAGAATTAAAAGCCAGTACAAAATATCATGATGTATATGCTATTTACTCAGGAGATTAGAGCTTTCTAACCTTGAAAAGTTTGGGGAACTGCTTCCACAGGATTTGTCAGAGCCAGTAAAACAATTCATCAGTTAAATTTTATCGGAATAATGTAGTAAATGACAAAAGCACTTATGTCTAAAATGACACATGAAAGCATAGATACTAGCATAACTGATTATTCAATTAAAAAATATTTATCAAACATAACAGAAGCAAATCTTTCAATTTTCAGCAGAGCTAATGAACCAAGATTATTTACTTATTTTTAATGGCAATTTATTTGTAATGCATGCAAGTAACGGTCTAGTTAAGAATAAAGATAAGACAGCCAAATAGCGTGCAATAGTGATTAAGTCTCACACAGTGGAGTTTAATTCAAGTACTTTGGTTGGTATTGACTTGTTTAAAAAGATCAGCAAAGATAAATACATAAGATATAGCCTGATATTAATAGTTGGTACAAAATGATTGACGATAAATGGACTAAAAGGAACTTTTCTAGTTTAAAACATGTGCCAAGTGATGTTACTTATTGATTTTGTGTCAAGTTTTCATGAACATGAACTGCCTGATTAATGTCTAAGAAATATTTAGACAAGAATAACACCTCAAGTAGTTTAGAAAACCAAAAATATTAGTGTATAAAAGAATGAGGTTTTAGTAGACACATAATAGGTAATAAATAATGGAACAGAATAAAAGAGGAATGTGCAGTTGAAATAAAAACGACAATGAAGCATTAAATTTACCTGTGCTGTCATAAATACTGACATGATGAATTCCAACACAAAAACTCCAAACAATTAAATTTGAAACATCGCTGAATGAGATCTGATCCTCGGTAATAATAATACCGAGGTGAGAAGGCAATTTTTTGAACCATGTTTGTTTGACAGAGCTTTGAATTTGTGGAAAAATGAGTAATAAGCTCATACAGTGCTGTATGAATAAGCATAAGTCTCTCACAACAAGGCGAATAAAATATAACACATCGATACACTTATGAACAATATTCAAAATGATTCTATAAAACATATTTCTTTTTACACAGGGTCACGAGAACTGAACAAAACACAAACGAACATCACAAAACTTAAAGGCCGGCATGAGAGCAAAACTTGAGCTGCTATCATTGCCACCCTATAGAAATTCAGATGACCACGTCATTTTATCCACATACAAACAACCAATCACCAGCTCATGAGGAAAAAATTCGTCTGCAACTGTTTGAAGTTTTCAGACACAAATGACACTATAAAACCAGAAATAAAGAATCATATATTATGATTGACAAGAAAGAATAGCATTCAGCTGAGAATGAATAGTTCTGGATATCATGGACAAATGGTGTTGCTGTGTATGGTCCTCCATTTGATTATTTAAAGGGAAACACAACTTATAAATGGCCAGGTGATTCAACATTAAACTTCATAAGTATTAATTATGGCATAATTATAAAGAGTATAAGTACTTTTATGCATGCTCGTGTGGCATTTTGACAAGAATAAAACTTCATTTTCATCAGTTATCACTGGACTAATGAAATCTTTTAGCGTATTGTAGTTTCCTCAGGCAACACCATTAAATTAATTTGTGCTGATTTTTATTGACATCCTTCATACTGATCCCAGAAATTCATATTTGTTGCGTCAAAAACACCTCCAATACGAGATTTCTTATCCACAAAGTTAAACAAAGTCCCGTGTTTCAAATTCATATTAAAATTTAAATCTGAGTCACTCGGGTTGTGCGAAACAAATACTTACACACAAAAATGCGAACTTCGAAGAAATAGTATTCAGAAACAAAGGTTTCATAACCGGATACAGGGAAGGGGACTGTCTTGATCTTCAATTACAGTGGAATGCTTTTTTTGACGTGAATACGTCTTTAAAATCGGTATGGAGGTCATCGGCAGAAACTTGCGCGTCACGAAAAGTGTTGATATCTCAAAGCCCCATAACTCCAGGGGATTCAGCCTATGGGGATAAATGACCTACCATCGTGTAAAGGAAGGTGGGCAGCGTCGACCAGATCGACCATCAATACACTCACCCCTCTGACCTCATAGAGGAGAGATAAGGTCTGTCCTCTGTACCGCGTGGTGGGGGAAATGAGTCACATTTCGGGCATTCGCTGGCCTGTTTAACCGCTGTAACCAGTTCTAATCAACGGGTCGTTGCGAGTGCATGCTTAAATTGAAGAGAACGACGAGTTCTACAATTCCATTTGACTAGTTGACAGTTTAAACCATTTGTGTGAAAATTGTGTGCAGTGGAAAGTGACGATGTGTCGAAGGATTTCATTATGAAGCCAAAATATCACACTAAATTACAATTGCGGCATAGGAAACGTAAACAGTTTAAAAGAGCAGTTCAAGACGAACAAAATGATAGCAAGAAGTCTAAACCTATGACAAATGCGGAGAGATATAGTTTACCGAAGATGCAAGAAGGAACAGGTCGAGCAGCACGCGTACGGGGTGACTTCGCTGGACCACCAAGTATTCACGAACCAAACCTTACGGTACAGTGGGGGCTTTCTGCCTACCCGCTTTTTATTTCCTGTGTTCACTGACACTTGCTATATTGATGTTGTTTTGGTTTTCCGGATCTGAGCTTTTTGATACATTCGAATATCATTCTCCTCATATTTCGGGCTGCGGTAGCCCGATAGGTAGGGACGCGGATAAACAACCGGATAATTGTGATTTCGAAGCTCGATAAAACCAAAGACCGTCGACGTACGTGGGGGTTAGAGCACCTTAAATGGCCTCAAATGTCTTCACGTTGGCGTGGTGTGGAAGTTTGGAGAGTGGGGTACCAGCTCAGCATCTGACCATGATTCTAAAAAACGAGGTGTTGTCCTCGGATCTTTCCCTTTAGGATTGATCCCGGATAGTCCCCAATTGCCCGTTGTATTTCTCCAGTGTGACGTAAAATCAACTGTCTACCTCAGAATATTTCAATTAAGAATATTTATTCATAAAAAATATTTTAAAAAATGATGATTCCAGGAAAATCTTTTAAGGCCCGATGTAATAGCTGTCAGAGCCCGACGGTTGAGAAATACTGATCTAAAGCACTCATTGCTATCAGAAAATCAAGTTAGAAAACAATCACATTCCTTGCAGCCTTTACCCCTTAAATAGTTATATACCTAGGCCTAACTGTTTCAAGTTGGGAAGCAAACGCCTCCCCTCTCCACAGCCACGAAATTTGCGCCGGGGAGCGGTAAAATTCCAGCTAAACTACCTGCAAATTTCACGCATTTAGTTTGTGGCAAATCCTCAGTGCCGTAGCGTGCATTGAAGTCTGGCGTTTCCTGTCGAAAAATATTGCAAGTTACGTTAAAACAAAAGTTTATTTTTTGAAGCAAAAAAATCTTAGCGGACATCACTTTCTCCTACACTTTATCGTCGCTACTCAATGTAGCCTCATTGCTACCGAACCACGCAGTTGAAATTCTGTGCTTGCAGTATCTTATTGGTTAGTGGACTTTGTTATGCGCCCTAACTAATCTCATTATCCTTTCTCCCACTGATGCTAGCTTCAGTCCATCTGATATGAGCAGTTGGTCTTTATGCGTGATCTATACACGACTATATGTGACTTATTTATCACCAAACCACGCTTCAAGACAGCACGATGTCTTCAGTGTGATGCGCTGGAACTTGAGATAAAATCCATGCACGTTTGCTGCATAATTCGTTATCGAGTTACAGATAACATTCTATTTTTCTTTGAGCACCTTTTAGCTGACGTGCACCAGCCCCCTTTGTAAACGACAGTCTTTGGTTGAATTCGAACTCGCAACCTTCCTGTTGCTAATCCGTTGCTCTTTCAATTAGGCTACCCCGGCCCGAATTCAGAAAGGGAATCCCTTGTATTGCTTCGTATTCTCCAGACTTGTGAATAGAAAATTTCATTGCTTTATCTCTTTTCCCTTTTTCTAATGGTAATACGATTTCCCGGAACTACATGATAAAATTGAGTTTTAAACATTTTCTAAGCATGGAGTGATTGAAAGCATTCACTTCACACGCATAGCACTGGACTTATGAGACGAGGACAAAATTGTGCTTAAAATTACGAAACATTTTTTCCAAGAAAAATCACAAAACTTCTAATATTTTTGAAATATCGATACGAGGATGTGGCTTAATACAATTAAGCACCATCTTCCTAAATGCGTATGGTACATACACTCAACTGAAGTTTCTAGTAATTATTAAAGTGTACTGTACGAATTTTTCTTATCTAAATTACAAATACATATAGTATTTATAAATACTAAGTACAAAATAATGTAAAGTATCTTATTGTAGTATCACGGTTACTTGCTCGCTTACTCAAATTTGTCCAAAATTAAAAGTTTAATATATAAAGCCTTATTAACCTCAAATGTTGGAACTGAAAAACAGTCGAGGAAAAATTTGACCCCTTTTTGCAAAGATCACTAAATATCTTAAAAAATATCTTTCTCTCTCTCTATATATATAATATATATAAAATAATATATATGGTGTAGTCAACAAATAAGCTGTTAATAACCTATTAAATTAATCTGACTGACATCACCATCTCATATATTTGCATTTCTATATTTGCCCTCTGAGAGGTTCATACGCATATATCAGTTCTGCAACCCGCAGTCCTCCCTGCATAACTTTCCTGACCAATAGAATGTTCTCTAGGACTGTTTCAACCAATAAATGTCATTATTGCATTAAATGAGACGTAGGGTAAAAGCAATACTACACTATTTGGGAGTCTTGTGACGCTCAGAGATTGAAAGTATTAACTATTTAAAATAAAGGGAAAATAAAGGAGAGAACTTCGAGAAACAAAATTTTAATATTTTTTGATATTTAATTGTCAAAAATATTTTACAAAACAAACACTTTTAAGTGATTTTTGTACTCGGAACAAACCAAATTTACCAACCTTTGCTTACAGTAATTTAATCTGGCAACTAAACGAAGTTTTAAAACTTAGTGAAATTTTAAAAATCTTATCAGGTCTAGATCTTTATTTGGTGTGAAAGTTATACTTTCAACATTGGGCTCCCTCCGAACTGAAATCCTAGTTACGTTAATGTGATTCGTCATATAAACTACGAAAAAAAAAAGGATTTTAACGGACATTAATTTTAGTGTTCAAATAGGTTTTAATTTCTTAGTACTTCAATTTCCGGTTTAGTCTGTAAACTCTCATAAATTAACCCGGGAAAGCTAGAATTAATTTTTTTTCAAATTTCAATTTCCTTTTAGTAAATTGTTTTTATTTTATTAATGTAATAAAAGTCAATTTTCGTTGTGAATACACCTGCAGGTTTTCCTTCACTCGCATATAAAACATCTGCTATCAACTTTCCCAGGTTAATGAGTTATGCAAGCGGTTCTCAAATTTGTTACCCATTTACATTTGAATCAAATTAAATTTGTTCCTTGAGAGAACATTTCTACAAAGATAGTCCCTTAAACGTACGTTTGAAATCTTTCTTAAGTGCCACTTTTAAGAACTTTTGCTTTTATCCTCTGTATTTTTCTTGAGATAAGGTTTGTATCACTACCATTGTTGGCGCGATAATCACGGAACTACGCAGTCAAAGTCTAAAAGCTTTAAATATGAATAGTAAAGGTAAAAACAAGATGATAAAACTGTGATCTATAGTTACTTTTAAAACAAAACATTCACCATCAACAGGATGAACTTTTACTCTAGGAAATATGTTTTATCAAATATTCATAATGCATCATTTTGAATCCCTATCGACAGCGACTTGAATCACGAAAGGGAGTAAATAACAAACTATGAAGGATAAGTAACAAATTGAGAATTCAACAATTCTACTATTTGGAACCAAGCCTTTCCCCTTTTCGTAACATATGATCGACAAATAAGTTATAAGTTGTTCTGTCTCAATCAAATTTTGATTGGAAAATTTATTTATAATAAAAGAAAAATTATTAGATTAGTATTTAACGTGGAAAAAGTTTATCAAAATGTTTTTCTAATAGAAAGATCTTAACTATTTATTTATAGATACATTATTTATCTATAAAATTGATTCACACACATTTGTATAAATTCTTTGAAAACTGCTTGTAAAAATGAATATCTAAAAATTATAACATCATTTAGGCAAAAATAAAACAATATCATATTTATTACGAAAAATAATTTAAAGTGTAATTTGGAGCACTTAATTTAAATTAAATAAAGTACTCTATACATAAATATAGGTTCATAAATGCAAAAATGCAACAATATATTTATTACACAAATAATTTGTAATTCAACTTGAGACACCTTAAAGGATTGAAAATAAATTATTCTGAAAATAATATAGCTTCATATGCAGTACACTTAATTCATTAAATAAAGCAATTTACAATGTAATTTGGGATGCTTAAGGGGAATCAGCATATTTGAATATGTAAATCGGTGTTTAAAAAATAAGGAGATACAATTTTTAAGTTTATAAAAAATTATCTTTCAAAAATCGTATCACATTTGAAAACTTTTATTTTTATAGTCATAGAGATCACCGCAAAACACTAAATATTTTGATACTTTTTAAATGAAAAATTTAAATGTATATGTATCACCCCAAACTGATTTTAAAATGTCCTCTTTTGCTTACATTCTAATTTTTATTTTGCGCAGCTTGGTCCAATACCCCATACGCCATAAAATCCAACCCAACCAATCAATTTTTATTCAATTTTCTATTTACAAGTATTTATTTAAAATGACAATTGTTAACCATGGATAATGAAAGCTTAAAAACATTCATATCATAGTCAAGAAAGATTTTTGCGTTTTGAATTTCATGAACTTAGGGGGAAATGATAGTGCTTAAATTTTGCATATAGGAAATAATACTGTAATATATTTGTCATAATAGATCCTAAAACTTTCGCGCGTTAATTATACACATACGAACAATAAGAAGCATTCATTTAAACTTTTCAGTACAATAACATTTTCTCTCTCTCTCTTGCTTCTTTTTATCTTTCTCTCGCTCTGAATGAGACAATTCCACCAGATTTCTATCATGATAAAATTTAACATTTGAGCGTTGTTTACAAAAACATATGCGTTTACCCAAGTTCCATCCCATTTTTGTATTGCTTTGTTTCCTGCTTCTGTAATCATTTCAGAAGTTTCCTGAAACCGAATCGAAACACCAATTTCACACAAGCAGCGAAGAAATCGAAATCAATGTAAACATAGAACTCTGAAGTGTTAAAGAGCAGCATAGGAAATTCACAAACTAAAGAAATGGCAGAAGTTATTTAAGAAAGTTTTAACCCTCCTGGCGGTTGTTTCGACGAGATATATCGCAATTAGAAAAATTGGTCAGATCTTGATAGACGAGATATCTCGTCGAAACCACTTGGAGGGTTAATATCAGCAAGACCGTGAGTGAGATATGAGCTATCCACTTGCAAACCTCAGCATATCATCCCCTTTCTCAAAAGCATTTGTTTTTCTGCCCTTCATCAAGCACGTATTCAAAAAATAATTTGATGGCCTTCTCTCCCCTGTTTCCTAAATGCCGTAATTTTAAATGAGCATTGCGTTTTTCGACTGTTTTCAGTCTTGACGAATTCAGACGTATACTTTACCTGTAATGTAAGAAACCTCGATTTTCTCGGACATAACTATCTTTAACATGTAGTCTTGATAACTTAAAAAGCTAACAAAACACACAAAACTCACAACGTCATTTCGGGATAGATTCCAGGCCCCGTGAGTTGTCCCCTTATAACATCCTTTCCCTTGATGAGTGCTTTTTGAATATATTAATGTACACTTAGAACAAAAGATGTTACTTCAAAAGTGTCTTAAAAGTATCTCAAGAACCTACAAAGGACGATTAAGTATGAAATAAATAATACCGGAAAATTTATTGATGGACATGTTTATTTAAAGGTGAAAATATACTGCGACTGCCTTTCGATCCTATTTTATCTGATTACCTGCAAGTGCATGCCCATCACACCACTCAGGAACTGCCATGAATATCTGTGAGTCAATATAACAGATAAATCTGTTTCGTGTTTATTCTATTTCAAGTTTTAAAGGATCCACTTTGAACAAAAGCTCAAACCTGTGGAAAACATTCTCCGAATAACCAATCAATATCTAAAAATTTCAGAGGAATTGGGATAATTTTGGCGCTGAGTCACCTTAACTAAGTTCACTAGTAATATCACAATCTTCACACACAATCTTCTCCTTAACCCGGGAGAACTCGCTAGGTTTGCTGGTGCACGAGAACTCGCGCGTGAGATTTTCTCTCACATTTTGTAACGTTTGCCAATATTATAGTGTTACTTAACCAAAAATTTCACTTCTTTCATCCTCCTCTCCTCTCAACTTTGTAATTAAAAGTATTAATTCAAATAATTTTGTGTCCGCTTCTTTTTTATTTATTTATTTTGATGCCAATCTTGCTTGAAGATGGCTGTGCCGGCCCTTCCCTACTCCCCACTACCAGCTAGACAAGAGCGGAAACTCCGAGCTTTCTTAATTTTGAGCGGTAAGCGAAATATTTCACGGCGTGAGAGAAAATCTCACGCAGCGAGTTCTCCCGGGTTAACTTGGTTTACTTATCAATACAACAATCCTCATTATTCCTAGTCCCATTAACTTAGTTTACTTAGCGCAATACAACAATCCACACGCAATCCTGCTCCGTAATTCTCTTCATTTTACTTGAAAATATAACAATCCTTCATTTCCCAAGTACCATTAACATAGCAATACATTCCACACACTATCCCGAGTATCCTTAACTTGGTTTACTTGGCCCCCAGTACAATATTCGCAGTAAAACTCTTTCGCAGATCAAAAGCTAATCATTCTGATAGTCAGCTTTTGATCTGCGAAAGTGTTTTACTGCGATGATTGTTGTATTGCTAAGTAAACTAAGTTAGGGGATTCAAAATGGGTAACTACAAATTCTGATATGAAATGATTTCATGAATATCTGAGGGGTGGAGATTTGATCCGGTTGACCAGGAATATATTTAAATAAAGATAATCGTGAACGAGTAGTACAGAATTACAATACCCTCGATATATCGTTCATCTTGAGGGACAAGAAAAAAGTGCGATACTCCGAGGGGAACGATACATTGAGTGCTGAGAAAAACTTCCTTGTTGGAAATAAAAAGCCACACGTTATACAATAAATTAACCGTTTTTTATTTAAAATTATATATATGCAAACAAAGTCGAAGATTAAATAAGATCCGGTTGGAAGGGTGACGGATTAGCAATCGGAGGGTTGCAAGCTCAAAACTCGATCAAACCAAAGGCAGTCGGGTACATGGGGGCTGGTGCACGTTAAATCTGGCGTCGCCTCAAATGTCCTCTCGTTGGCGTGGTGTGGAAGTTTAGAGAATGGGATGCCAGCTCAGATGTTAACCTCATCATCTGACAGTGGTTCAAAATTACGTGGCGGTGTCCTCGGTAGGGATTGATCCCGGACCGACGACAATAGCCCGTTGTGTTGCTTCCGTGCGACGTTAATTACCATTACCAGCAGTCAAAAAAATATTCGAAATAATGTTTCAATATTATAAACGGAAACGAACTATAAATTTCTAGACTGATGGTAGTAGTAGGAAGAAGATAAATCTTGTTCGGTTTCATGGCGCGAGGACACTTTTGACCAAGCTACACCTAACACAAAACAACGTCAAGTAATGGACATACACACAACAAAGTTCTACTAATACAGAAGCGAGAAATACACCCAGAGTAAGTTAGAGGAGTCGAACCTGCGCGCCTACAACTCGCCTCACAGTGAGCCAAAAAATCATTGTAGGTAGGAAGTTAATTAACGTCGCACTGAAGAACACAACGTGCTATTGGCGACGGTCCGGGGTCAATGCCTAAGGGAAAGATCCGAGGACAACAGCTCGTAATTTTGAATCACGGTCAGATGACGAGGACAAAGACTGAGCCGGCACCCCACTCTCCAAACCACACCAACGTGAGGACATTAAGGCCCAAGTACCCCACGGTCTTTGGTTGGATTGAGTTTCGAACACCGAAAATTAGCAAATTTCATAGTGTAAATAGGATACAGATTCTGGCGATATTTATACCTCAATGATCCATCGTATGAACTAAACAGATAAGAAAAAATTCCTAGGTGAAGCACTCTTTTTGAATACCCCTCTATAACTATAACATAGTTTACTCTGCAACCATTGTATATGGAAAGTCACTGTGAATGTGCTTGCTTTTGAAGAGGTAGGTAGTTAATTAACGTCGCAGTGGAGCAACACAACGGTCTATTGGCGACTGTCCGGGATCAATCTCGAATGGAAAGACCCGAGGACACCTTGTAATTTTTAACCACGGTCAGATGACGAAAATCTTAGTAGGAAACTTGAAGTGGCAGAGAAAAGGGAAAACAGAGAAACTGAATTTTCATTACTTTTAACGATAGGTATTTTAATTAACGTCGCAGTGAAGCAACACAACGGTTAATTGGCGACGGTCCGGAATCAATCCTGAAGGGAAAGATCCGAGGAAAATACCATGTAATTTTGAACCACGGTCAGATGACGAGGACAATATCTGAGCTGTGTGGCACCCCAATCTTCAAGCTTTCACACGCCAGTGTGAAGATATTTGAGGCCACGACAGATTTAACGTGCACCAGCCCCCGCATACACGATGATCTTTGGTTGGACCGAGTTTCGAACTCGCAACCCTCCGATTTCTAATTTGTTACTCTTCCAATCGGGCTACCGAATCAAAAGAACCGAGGCTCTTTTCAACGATAGGGTGGAGTAAGGAAGTTTAAGAGTAGGGATGGTGACGCGTTTTAAAATTGTCGATTGCGGATCATTCATCTTACTGATCTGACTACGCAAAACGAAACTTTTAAAGAGAAATCCTTCGCCTGATAGTCTGATCTTACCATGCATAGAGAAATTCATCCAGGGTGAGTTACAGGTACTACGCTGCCTAGAACCCGTAGACTGTTAGAGTAGTGGGTAAACCCACTGAGCCACGTAAGAGAGGGCGTGATAGCTAGATTTAGTCAAATAATTTTCAACAAGTGATCAAGCATCATTGTCGCTTATATATATTCGGAGGGCAGGCGCAAAGAGCTCTCCACGAAAAATATCCGATATTAAAAAACATCACAAAATTCGCACTGAAGCTAGTTTAAACAGAGTACACTGAAATTTTGTTAATCACAGGTAAAATGTGCGTTGAAAAGTTTGACAAGAAAAAATCATTAAACCCTCATTTAGCATTATTAGATTAGAATAGGGAACCGCGAAAGAGCGTAGGCAGGTAGTCAAATTTACATCGCACTGGGTCATACAATGGGCTATTGGAGATGGTCCAGGATCAACCCCGAAGGGAAAGGTCCGAGGATAATACCCCGTAACTCTGAACCACTGTCAGAAGACGAGGTCAACACCTGAGCTAGCACCCCACTGTCCAAATTTCCACACAAGTCAACGTGAGAACATTTGAGGCCATGACAGATTTAACGTGCACCAGCCTGCACGTACACGACGGTCTTTGGATCGAGTTGCAAACTCGCAACCTTCCGGTTGCTAATCGGCAATTCTACCAATTGGGTTACCGCGGATCCACCGGGTGAGTGGACTGGGGTAGTTGAATTGACGTCGCACTGGCTCAACACAGCGGGCTATTTGAGACGATCCGGCATCAATCGTGAAGGGAAAGACCCGAGGACAACACCTCGTAATTTTGAATCACTGTCAGATGACGAGATCAACACATGAGCTGCACCCCATCCTCCAAACCACGCCTACATAAGGACATTTGAAATCATTTCAGATTTAAAGTTCAACAGCCCCCACGTACGCGACGATCTTTGACTGGATTAAGTTTCAAACTCGCAACCTTCAGGTTTGTAATCCGCCAAATGGGTTGGGGCCGCGGTAGTCCAGTTGGAAGAGTAACGGATTGGTAACCGGAAGGTTCCAAGTTCGAATCCAACCAAAGATCGTCGATTAGAAAGGGGCTGATGAATGTTGGCGTGGTGTGGATGCTTGGAGTACCAGCTCAGGTGTGTGCTCATCTGACCGTGGTTCAAAATTGAGTGGTGTCCTCAATCTTTCCCTTCGGGATGGATTCCGGACCGTAGCCAACAGCTCGTTGTGTTGCTCCTGTGCAACGTTAATTAAAATGCCTACCAACTGGGTTACAGCGGACCAGCTGGGTCCATGCCCTACAGGCAATTGGCCCCTCATGAAATAAAAATGTGTTCCAAGTACTCAATGTACGACTTGCACCAAATGCGTTTTTATTTCTGATTCATTAAAACAATTTTAAACACAATGAAAAGATTTATAACTTTTGAACTAGGAAGCAAATGGAGTACAGAACAAAAACCAAAAACACCACCTTCTCCGTTTTACTCCTCTTCGGAAATTATTTTCCATCTGGGCCATCTAAATTTGTATCCGCATGTTCATGAAGGAGCACCCAGTTCATTATATTTTCAAATCGTAGTCAAGCTAGTGTCGGCTTTTCAAACTATTCACATTTTTAATCGATAAAGCGCTTTCTTTTCCACTTCCATCTTTTCGTAATTTGAGGCCGTAGTGGCTCAGTGGGTATGTCCACCGCGCTTGCAACCTTCGAGTTGTAGGCGGCGCAGGCTCAGGTGCATTCCTCCCTGGGTGTATTTCTCGTGTCAATAAAAACTTTTATTGTCTGGCGCAGCATGGCCCTTGCGCCATAAAACCCCGAAACCAACCATCTTCGCAATCTGACCATAGTTTAAAATTAGTGTTCAGATTTTTGTCTCGGATGATCCCTGATAGTCGAAAATAGCCCGTTGTGTTGCTCAGTGCGACATTAGTTCACTACCAACCAACCGCATCATTTTTAGCCGTTTTGATTTATTTTACCAGACCGCAATTTAAGTCAATGACCATTCGCTTGTGAGGGCCGCGGAAGCCCAGTTTGAAAAGAGGATTAGCTACCGGAGGGTTGCGAATTCGTAACTCGATCCAACTAAAGACCGTCGTATAAGTAGGGACTGGTGCTGTTAAATGTCTTGCATTTTTTATATGCAATACTTTATGGATTGGAAGAAATATTTTCAATGTATCAAGTTTTCGATTTGCAAATCACTATCCTCGCTTCTACAAAACATTCTATATGGCCAACTAGATGTTGATGGATCAGATGGTCTATTTCCAATTTCTTTTCAGACAGAATTTTGTGTTATAGTACTTCTTACACCGAAAAGCTTGACATCATCTTTCTTCGAAAGTGTGACATAAAAAAACGAAGTTTTTCCTTTATTACCTGCTCAGTCAATGAATTAATATTCTCACTAATCCATTTCTTAATCAAAAATTATTGTGAACTTTTCGTCTGTCACTTCCTTGCAACGAGAATTCAAAAGGGCCTTCATTCTCGAATTGTTTCTGTATATGTTCTCGACTGATGTTCTGAATATAGCTAATACTCACAGGCAATTTAGGTAGAACTTAAGGGAAAAAAGGTATTTTATACAATTCTTTTGATTTTCACTTCTGTGCTAAGTGTAAAATTATTTTTGGAAACCCATAAACCCAATTTACAGCAAATAAAAAATGTCTTCGATAAACATATTTCGTTATTTATGCTTTTTTTTCTTTAGTTTTTAAAGGATTTTTAAAGGAAAATTTTTTTAAGTGACAAATTTGTAAATTGATTTTAAATGTCTCAGGAAGAACTACATATAGCTAGATTCAAGATAAAGCAAACATGACAGAATTTAAGTTAAAGGAACACTTTGAAATAAGAAATCAGAAAAACAAATTTTTTAATTTTTAATTTAAAATACAATATCGATATACAGTGAATACTTTTCAATGACAATTAAAAATTACATCAGAAGCTAAAGAATATATAAAAAGAAAAATAATTCTAAAATATATTATCCACTAATGAGACAGATGAATTTAGTCTTGACCACTCATGCCTTGACTAAAAAATAATACTGCAGAAGCAGAATATTATTAGTGAGCTTATTTTTGCATTTTATATAAAAATTCTATGTACAAAATAAATTAACAACCTCATTGTGTTATTAGCTGAAATATATCTCTATACACCACTTCTCTGAAGAATTTTATTTTTAAAATCAGAAGACAATTGCAAAGTGATGTAAGATGATGAAATGGCACATAGCGATGAAAAAAATGCAAAATTCAAACCCATTCTGCAAGAAAAAGTACATTAGGTACACGCAAATCATTGTAAATGCATATGTACATTATTATTCAGAGAATGTAAAAACATTAGAATTTAAGACATCACCATGCATGTAATGCCAAATACAGATAATTTTAAAAGCATAATAGAAGGACTCGAAATAAAAAATATACAATATAATTTTTTGTACATGAATATAAATTAATTACAAATATTCGATTGTGCTTCAATTTTGTATAGAAGTCTCAATAAAGTACTTTATAATTCATAAGACAACAGGGAAATACAGTAAAAGTATTTTTGATAATATTGAATCTAGTGATGAAAGTTAAAGCCTTGGTAATAGAAGAAAAATTATTAAATGACTACAGAATAAACTAAAAAGAAATTAAACAAACAATATAGAATATACAGTAAAAAATGGCTTCATTACAATTTATGAAATTGAAATCCAACAATTTGTTTTTCTTGCATATCAGCATTATATTATCATAAAGTTAGTCGATCTTGTAACAAATGATGCAGAAAGTACACAGGGTGAGTATTTGAATGAAAAAGTTTTGCAAAAGGTCATAACAGCCAAAAAGAAATTAACTATGCAGTTAGTTCTATAAGTCTAATTATGTTTCTATACGAGTATTACATTTAAAAAACCAGCTCTGATTTTCACAAAATCACCTTTATTTAATAAAACTATCACCGCACTTAAAAATTAATAGCAAAGAAATAAATAACGAATATTGCACATGGCGAATCCTTCAAATGTAATTTTGTTAAAATATATCAGATATTTAGTGACCGAAAAGAAAGGCATCCGATAAAAACATTCATTCAAATAAAATGTGACTGTTACTGTCAATAACTAAAGAACGATTATTATGTCAAGAGTGCTTCAATTTTTAATGGTCACACAGCACTTTGTTTCAGAAGAGAAAGTTGACTTCCAGCATCTTGCAGCTCTTGGTCATCTTTCTGTGAAGCAATCGATGTTTTGGCACAAAGCTCTGCATCATGCCGTGTTTGAGGGGACACTACTGCTACTGGGACTTTATTACCAGAGTTCCCTATGAAGGAAAAATAATAATAGCTTGTAGCCATGCAAAAAACGTGCAAACAAAAATTTAAAGCATGCCAATTTTACAAAATAAACAAGATAGAACTTAAAACATCAAAATCATAGAAACCAAGGAAAATGTTGCATAATTTATTAGTATTTGATCTCCTGTAATCAAATTGCTCTCCTATAATCAGTAAGCAGATTTTAACATGCTTTACCTTGAAGCATAAACTCAAACATTTAGCTGGGATTCAAACTAGTTCCAAGAAACATCAGCTTAACACCTTAGTCAGTGACTTAGAAGGTTATTATTGCAAGATTATGAATTATACCCATCATTTCCTTGTTAAATAAAATAAAGGATAATTTCAAGAATATCACAGAAGTAATTTCAGCATAAATAAGAAATATGCCAAATTCACTGTCTAACTGTCAAACGTAACTAAAAATACCCATTTATTTATTTTGGAAACAAACATTCAGCCGATTGGTTTGAGATACTACTACTGAAGGCAAATTAATCACTTGTTTTACGATTTTACACCACTAATAAGAAATCGGTACTGCATTCTTCATAGTGTATATATGTTAGGTTTAGTTTTGGCTTTCTCATTCAGTGAACATTCAGATTAATCATTTGAATTATAAATTAACTACATTAAAATAGTTGAAATAATTTTATGTTAAATGCCAACAGTCTATGACTGTTGGTTTACATCAGTCTTCTGGTGGTGAATTTTTATGAGAAAACCAGTTCATAAACTATTATTTTCAGACACCAACTGGATAATTTGTGAATGAACTTGACCACTGGATGCCAAAATAGTAAAATGAGAAAAGTCCTAAGCTTCAAGTGACTGAACTGTTAAAGAAATACAAATTATTAAAATAATTCACTTCTTTTAATCCAAGCCCCACTGCATAATTATTTCATATTCATCCTCCTATTCATAAGTGTATCAAAGTATTTCCAACACTAACTTTTAAACAAACGGTAAATGAAGAATTTCTAAACCCAAATACTTATGTTGCAACACAAACAAAAACTACTGAAAAAAAGCACAGGTAAGTTTTATTAAATGACAAACTATAAACGTTCGAAAAAATAAATTAATAAATGTTCAACAAGCATGCTACACCTAAAGTTGACTAGATGCCAACTATCAAATAGCCAAAATAAATATAAACGAACATAGCGAAGAGATACTTAAACACTGCTGCAATTCTAAACTTCAGGCAAAATAATTCCCAACTGACATGACGCAAAGTTGAATATTGATGCATAAGTAGTTTGTGTTCAACTTCAAAGAAAACCAGCACAATCTGCTTTTCTTCTAGCTTTGAATCAGTTCACATTGAACAGCTAAGATATACACAAGACAACATAGTTCAAGAGTTTTGTTTTGTGAGAAGTGTTGCTGTTTGATAATAAAATGCAGCAACATTCATCCTTTGCATAAAAGCTTAAGCAGACACAGCTAATATGAAAGTTTCATTTATACACTGGATGAACTTGGAGATTAGCGTGAGTAACGGCTTCTTCATTACGCAAATTCATGGCTTTTGCACGGAAGTCCAGAGCTTTAACCACTTGGCTATGTTGCCTCCACACCTCAGGGTTTACTACTCAAAAAGAACATCAAAATCAATTCATATTAGTTATATACTACTAAATAGTTTTCCTAGTGGGGAAAATAAGTGTTTAACATAAATTAGTGCAGGAATACTTTTGGAGGGTTTAATGGTGAGATCCAAGAGCATTGAAATATCAAAAACAATCTTGCAAAAAAATATGACGAGGGGCACCCACTTTTTATACTTTTATAACTTATATTCATATTTTATGTCCTTCAAAATTTAGATGTTATAATTGTATAAGGTAAAATTAAAAAACAATTGCATTTCCATTTTTATTAAAAAACCATACTTTAAAAATTGACATATTTGGATTATTTTGCTTTTTTTCAATAGCTATTTCGTCACTTTTTAAAAATTATGTCCAATACATTTTTCTTTTCATTTAAGTAATTGTAACCCTTTGTCGTTTCTCATTAGCCATTTGATCATTGATATTTATTTCCTAAGTCACGATTTAGTTATGCTTTTGATACAATTTATTTCTAAACGTACCAATATTCACAAATATGAGGTCTGTCCCAAAAGTATCCAGCCATGTAATATAAGATACATTATATTTAGGACTTTTTGCACTAGACTCATTCAAAATATGCACCTTGGGATCTCACATTCTTCCAATCTTTCACTTTTCAAAGCACTCTGTAAACTGGAACTGCCATCAGCTACCTTGTTGTGTTCTCCTGAATCACATCTATGGTCTGAAATCTCTTCCCTTTAAGAGGTGTGATTTTAGCTTTGAAAAAAATCAAGTCACAGGGTACCAAATCTGGGCTATAGGGGGTCTGAGCCCCATGGATGACTTGTTTCTGTCAAAATCCCTCCTCGAGATGAGACAAATAGACAGATGTGTTGTCTTGATGAATCTGCCAATCCATCCCCAATTGGCTACAACTGCTGCTGTTTTCTTCATATAGCATCTCTCAGCCAGAGAAGATCAAGGTATTATTATTTGTTTATCTATTATTGTTTGGCCTGGAGGAGTGTTCTCTTGATGGACAACTCTCCACAATAAAAAACAAAGTCAACATAATCTTGACGTTTGTGTGATTTTGTTGAACCTTCTTTGTGCTGGAAGAACTATGGGTCTTCCACAGGGAAGACTTCTTATTCCTTCAAGTAGTATCAACGAGATATCACATCCATCAAGATCTGACCAATTTTGCTAATGACAAGATATTGCCAATTTTTTTATGATGACGAGATCAAGATGTGGTCGCTTTTCTTCCAATGACAAGATCTCTCAGCCATCAAGATCTGGTTAGTTTTACAAATGACGAAAATACCTTGTCGAGACAACCATCAAGAGGGTTAATTATCTTAATTGTTTTTGCAGGATTTTCAAGTATAATACAAAATGCGAGGCATATTTGCTACTCTATTACTACTAGTCGTTGCGAATACAAGTCTCATAGAACACATGTTGCCTCAAAGGCATTTAGTATATAATAGGTTTAAAACTTTTCATGCATGCACTGTAATATCCACTCTCCTTGGCTGCCAAGTTACATCAATACCATACAAACTGTTCTCATTACATTATCAATGACTGATACCTTCCGAACAGACCTCAGATGGATAAAATATAGAACAGTTATTCTAACTTAAACAAAATCATATTTCAAATTTCCTGAAATCATACTAAACATTGAGCTCAAGGAGGTCTAAACTTTAGTAATCCATACAGTATGTTCTTTAAGTCTAACCTTAAACCTACCTGAGTAATTTTTATGATTGTTAGATTTTATAAATTGGCGATTTTTACCATTTCTAAAGAATTTTGTGTTCCAAGACAAGCTTGATCATTTCAAAGCATTTCTAGTATAGCTCTCAGAGGCAGTTACAATAGTACAACTTCAGGCTAGGCAGGTTTCAAAGCAAAAAGCAGTATATCTGTCAATACCTACTCTTAGCATTGCATCAAATCACACAAGTTATTTGTGATTGCATGAAGTTATTTTTGTCAATAAAAATTCAGTTATCTTTGAAAATGTAGTCTACTGATATTTGACATCAGAAAACTAAGGTTTAATGATACTTAATTCCAAATAAAATATTTGAGAAAAAATGATAACCCAAATTGGAAGCACAAGTTGTTTTTGAAAAGTTTCTTGTAGTAATTGAATTGATCAGGGCAGAAACCATGAGTCCCAATTATGGGATTATTTAACCCTTTAAAAGCAAGAATTTCAGGTAATTGATATAAAAATTAAGTTACTCGTATTCATATGCACTCTTCACCTATCAAGTAAAAAAACTTTGCTACTACACTCATGTCCAAATTTATCTTTACATACCCGGAAATAATGATATTCCATGAAATATCCAATCGGTGTAATCCATTTTTGCAGGGAATGTGTGAAACACAAGCCTAATTAGCATTATACAATCAAAAGTGATCAAACAGTTTCTGATATGCAAACCAAGGCGTTACGTCATCTGACGGTGAATCAAGCGCTTTGCACAAAGTGAATTTCTGCAATACAGCGTTTGATTTCAGTGTGTAAGGACGCAAAACGGTTTGTTATGGCTCCGAAGTATCATTTGGAAGAATCTGTGCAATGTCAAATTATCGGCCGTTTAGAAGCAGGGCAGACAATCATGGAAGCAGCGAGATGTGTGAATATTTCAAGACAGACAGCCTACGCTATGGAAACAATTTCAGAACTCTGGAACTGTTGTAAGGAGGCCTGGACAAGGTCGTAAACAAATAACTGCTTTTCAAGATCGATATCTGGTAATAACTGCCATCATATGCAGTGCTCTTAAATTTTTTCCTTTGTATTTATGTGTTATGTTATGTATCATTTCACACATATTCATAAAATTATAGTTCAGTTTCTGAGAAATCCATGATTTTATGCATGTAAAGATAATTTTGGACATGAGTGTACATAATAGTCCACAACAATCCCCATCAGAAACACAATGCAGATTAACAATTGTCCACTGTTGTTTCTGTGGAAAAACCTAAGAGTCCTAGATATTTCTAAATTGGACTACTGCGAATGGTGTATGTAAAAGCTACACTGGAATTCAAAATTACTATAAAAACAAGACAGTTATTGAAAACTGCATATTTACACAATGCCGATCATTTAACTATTCTGAAAACTAATTTTTATCGTTCTCCCAAATCATAATTCCAATTCTGGTTAAGGATAAAATCAAAATACTGAAAAACATGTGCAGAAAAAGTTTCATGCATAATAAATATTAAAACGAAAATAAACTGAAACATCAATCGAGAGTTCGAACTCACACTCACACGCTCCAACAATCATCTTTAAGGGTAAGGTAATCATTTTCTTCTAATTCAAACAGCATGTAAATAAAAATAAAATGTAACTTTTTAAGAGAACACTTTTAGGAACCCCATATTGAAAAAGCCCCAACTATAGAAAGGTTGTTCTCAACATCTGTGAGATCATGGCCCAGTCTCAACAAATTTACCCATAAATACCCTTCCAATTTTTTTAAAAGTTCCTCCATTAAACTAAAATAAGTATTAATTATGACATAATCATAATAAGTATTAGTACATTTGAGTGGTGTGTGACAAGCATAAAATTACATTTAAATTAGTTATCAATCGCTGGACTAATGAAATCTCGTAGCATGCTGTAGTTTCCTTAAGCTAACCAACATCATTAAATTAATTTGTGCCAATTTTTATTGACATCTCATGTCTTAGTTATATTCTTAGAATATTTCAACTAAAAATATTTTTTAATAGAAGAGCTAAAAATACAAATGATATATTCAAAGAGAATATTTCATTGCCTGGTAAAATTAATGCCAGGATCTGATGGTTGAGAAACACTACTATAGACAATTTCTAATACTGAAACATCTATCATTTGGTGAAAATGTTGGCAGCATTAATATAACTCAGTTTTTGTCTGCATGGTTCCCCCATAATGATCTGACTATATAATTACGCTTTTCAAAAACAAGTTTAAATCCTCTTTTCAATGCTGCAATCTAGAGTATATATTGATTTGGAAGTTTTACCACAAAACCTTCTATGCTACCTATCTATACAAAATTGGGGGATATAGGTAATTTATTATAATGCAGGGATTAAAAATTTTGAGAAAAGGAAAGCAGGGAGGTGACAAGGAATACATTCAAAAGGAGCTACAGTGAAACCTGTATCAGCTATCACCCCTCAAAATGATAAACACTGATGCAAAGGACCATTGCAATCTTACTGTCAGTCATAAGCATTAGGAATTTAGAGTAGCTTCCTGTTAAAAATCAGCACGCCCATATTTATGGAATTTGAAAAAAACAAATGTTTTTAAGTGAATGACATAGCACTTAATTATCACCAGAAACAAAATTTTCAGTGGCCATTATTAGCATACATAATATTGCATTCTTAAAAATTTAAGATGCCTTGACCATACGGAACAACTTTTTATTTGTTGTACTACTGAACCATCTTCATGAAGACTAGATCCAAAACATGCAATTTGGATGTTTTAAACTTGAAATGGAAGATATTTTACAGCAAAGGAAGTTTAAAACATTGAAGCAAACATTTATCAGTGAAATAAAGTAAAATTTGAAAAACTTTTAGTTTCATCTAATTGGATAAAATTTTTATGGCTCAACCAATAACAGCCAAACAAGTTTCACTGTGTATATTAAAATGAAATTTAAATTATTGTTAGACATCTGCAACATTGCAAAAATATTCAATGACCTAATAAAACAGAAGATAAATAAAATAGTGTGCGGAAATCTCTGAAAACTAGTGGAGTCGAGAGGGAAAACTAAACAAATATCTATAAAAGAGGAATCTGTGGTGAGGGAGGGTAGCTATTGAAGAAAATTACTCACCTACAGTGATCCATGCTGAGGCAAAATGTAAATGTTAAGGTATTAGAAAGTAAAAGAGAATATGGAAATTTTCACTTATTTTCCAAATACTTAATTTAACCACCTAGCATGGGTAATTTTAGAAGGAAAAACAGAAATTGAGATATTAAGGGATATAGATCACTTTTAAATTTACTAGAATTGAAAGAACAGAAAGGTGCCAAATGAGCAAAACAATTAAAAGTTAAGGGATACTTGATAATATGACTTTCACGTAACGTTAAAGCTATTATAGTCATAAATTTTATTCAAGTACCAGAAAAAACAACATTGCACTATACATACACAATATCATATGTTTGGATGAAAATAGAAAATGCAATAAACAGGTGACACACTATTGTTTATTCTTGAATTCAATGAAATATATGTGCTCAAAGAAATAAATTTTAAAAGCACATTTGGTGTGTGGACATATTAAGAACTACTCACTTTGAATGTAACACTCTTTCAACAGAACAAATTTCAAAAATACATTTCCTACATAGTTTACATTTTGCAAGCATGTAGTTAAAAGAATCCTATTTTTATTGATAAGAAACAACATTTACCACATTTTCTATATTTACTCATATCATGTCTAAAAAATGACATTGGCCATCAATAATAAAAATGTAAAACTAATAAATATGTAATAAAAAATAAAAACACAGAAAACAATATAGGGTTCATTTTAAACCCCAAATTTATCAATGCACTTGTATCATAAATCAAATAAATTTAGGATATCTTAAACATATACCCCATAAATTGAAGAAATCTACCAATTACAGATTAATAAGCATGTTTTTAAGATTATGGGAAATATTAGAATGCTCAGAAAGTTCATAGCCCTTTTAAAGTTTAAATCAAAGGTCTTATCCTTAATTTTGAATCTATTCAGTTAGCTATACATCTTTTTTCGCCTTTCTTTTAATTAACTTACAAATGAACATTTTTATAGAATTTCTTTATCTTACTCAGCAAAAATAGATACATAAAGAAACTTGTAAGAGAAATACTTAATTTTCTGAAGATAGTGTCAGATGAATCTAACAGGTGCTTGTACGGACATTGGTATACTAGACATCAGTAAAAATCCAGATTTTGCATGCATCACCAGAATTCCAGATAATTATAAATTGCCAGGATTTTTCACAGAAATTATCAATTCAATCTACATGATGTTTTGCTCTTGTACAAAATGGGATGTAAGCTTTTTGTACAAAACAGGTTAGTCATCCAAGAGTAGAAATGCATGTGTCGTCAGATTTTTTAATTTACTTAAGAGGTTTTTATTTGTAATGTTTATTTCTTGTTTGTAACAACGTTATTTGATATTAAACGTAAGATTTTTAATTAACATCCTATCAATTGAGCTTTATTTGTCGACTTTCCATAAAATGTCAGGAATTATAATTGAGTTCATTGGGAACTTCCATTTCTAGGTCTGGTGTAACTCTGTATGGACATCCAGCTAAGATTCAATTATTTTGAAAACAACAAACATGACACAAGGCACTTTGCCAGGATACGATGACACCTTTTAGTATCTAGTAATTTTTTAACCTGGAAACAGATACACAGGGAGGCCATGTTCATTGTTGTTTACTCAGACCCCTTCCTTCCGAAATGGACAAAACCTATTATAGCCAACTTCAGAGGGTCACCTTTTTTTGGAAAAAATACCTGAACTATTTGGTTGGTTGGGTTTCTATGGCACAAGGGCCATATTTTAACAAGTTGTGTGGAACACAAGATAATGTCAAATAATTGACACACAAACTCAAAAGGAAAGTTTTACTGACACAGAAGAGAGAAATACACCTAGGGAGGAATCTACCCCTTGAACAGTTTGGGAAAATACTTTTATTATAGCATTCAATAGCATCACCAAATGTATAGGATACTCATGGGTCTTCAAACCAGTCAGATTTTCCAAAAAAGACGTTTCTTTACATGCTTAATAAAATAGTAACTTTTTTTACTGAAAGGAATACTCACCAACATTTGATCTTTCTCTTCCTAGTTATGGACACAATACCACAGCCACTTAGTATAAATCAGTATCATAAATAATCCGTGAGAAATCTTGATGCGTATTTCAAAGTTGTTCCAAAATACCCCATTCAGAAATAATTTGGTTTAAGCTTTTAATTTCGGGGTTCATGTTAATTTTGGGGCTTCCACAAAGGGATTGAAAGCAAAAAAATAAACTTCCCCATTCATTTTAGCAATCTTTTGCGTAGTTTTGTTAAGCCTTAGCGTTATCGACTTGTAATTACAGGTACTCCTCACTTGACGATCTACCTGTTTAACGATCAGCTCTTCAGTGAGATTATGGTCATTTGCACAAACATTAGCAAAGCCAGTACCAACAACAGCCCAGGATACAATGCAATCAATCAAATGGGAGGATTTCAGATGTAGCTCAGTTTGCCCGCCGACACAAGAAAATGCAGTTGACACTGAACTCAACAAACCAGATGCTGGAATGTTCTTATTACATATTCTGTTGGTGACTGGCACACCTTGCTCACTTAACCCCTACACCTGTCATTTTATGTTATCAATGCTGGTGTAAGCGAAAGTTAAAAATGGTGATCTGCCATCAGCTCCAGATTTTCCAGTGTGTGAAAACATCCTAAAACTGGAGCCTGTGCCAACACTATCCCTGGATGCAATATAATTAAAGGGAGGATTTCACACATAGCCTGGTCCAGTGGCTGACACCAGCTAATCCAGCCTCGCTGAACTCGGCAAATCAGATTCTAGAATATTCTGTTGGTGATTCATGTCTCCTTGCTTATCCTGCACCATTTCCTTTTATAATTATTCCCTGGCAAAGTTCTGGATAGTCCCCGTTATCAACCCCATCAATGGCAGTGTGAGTAAAACCTTTTCTTTCATCAGAATAAATAAAAAAAGCTTAACAACCTAGTCATTGGAACAGAATTGTCATCAGCAGAGAAGTGCTTTCATGTCATAAATTGGGAAAAGCAAAAAGGCTAAAACATGCACAGGTCTCTTCCCATTTGAAAAGGTAAAAATAGAAATTAAATAAAAACTATAAAATCAAAAACATGAATAGCTTTTTCATTGATTCCAATCAAATCTTTCAAGAATAAGTTTTAATACGTTTTCCTAACTTTTGCTATGGTGTCATAACATCAGTAAACGGAAACTAGATATCACATGATATTTAGCAGGTACAGAAACATAGTTTAAGACAATCCATAAAATTATAATTTGAATGAGAGAAATATCTTGGAACAAGACTATAATATACGTGAAAAGCAAATTACCATGTGGCCCAGGGTTTTGGTAGGAACTTTCTCTTATCATACCACGATAACTACCATTAGTTGAGTGCACAGAGCTTTTGGGCCCATAAGTATTCGCAGCAACGCTCTGAGTGGATTTCTGCTCACTAGTGACAACAGGAGTGGGTGCTGTAGACACAATGTTCTGAAAAACATCATTAAAAATATGAGTAGAGTTTAAGAAACTATTTGAAACGAAACTGTTACTGTAATTGCATTTACAACACAGCAGTCCTAATAAATTAAACTGCTAAATCAATCTAATTTCCATTTAAAACAAAATTGCGAATTGAATGCAGTTATTGCATTTTGTAAAGATTCTATAAACCATAACAAAAAGAATTACTATTGTATATTATGCACAATTGGTAAAAGGTTATACTGTGCCAGTACAACAGATTAATAAAGATACATTAAAATCTTTAAAACCTTCAAAGATTAATTTTTACAAAATCAACTTAAGACTGAAAATACAATTTTCTCTTTAGTGTCACTTTGGAGAGTTGGCATTAAAGGTACATGGTTTTGGATGAGTATTAAATTAGTGGGCAGGTTAAACATAAACAATGTATTCCCACAGTAGTCATCTTTAGCAATGATTACGAGTTGGCAAAACAAATATTCATCTATGACGAAAGCCATGCCTAATTATGAATATGTCAGCTCATCCCTTTCAAGCCTAACCACCTTCGTACAAATGGACTTCCTGAAGGTCATGTGCCTTCTCACAAAATCTGCACTATAGCATCCAGAATTGTTCTCTTTCAAGTAAACAATAATACTTTTTTTGCTCAACAAAATCACTTTGATAACTTTCAAAATAGTCTCAATATAGGTCCTAGTGAAAATACATTCATTTACTAGCTGGTGGGACCTTTACACACTCCTTTTGTTGTTATTCATTAAAAGTTTCATGATATGGCAGTTTTGTCTTCATATTCTTTCAGTTGTTTGAAACAATATGATGGAACAGTTAAGCAATATCGGTTTGAAATGCTGTGCTTAAAATTCACATACATGGTACACACATTTTCAAGTTGGTATTTAAATTCCTAAAAGCAAGAAAGAAAATCTAATACTAATTGATAAAACAAAAACAATAATTCGAAAACAACATGTTTTACGTCTTAATTTATATTATACAACAAACTATGATTTAACATTATTGATAATTTATTTATTAACCAGGTTTTGGAGAATTACATTTTTTCACTTTGTACTTAGATTTTATAGCAATTACTTTTGTTTGGGCTCCTTTAACAGTTCCATAATGATATCGTTGACTAATCTGGCTATCTTCTGTACAAATTCCACGTCTATCAATAAGACTGAAAAAGAAAAAGGATATTTTATTACATATTTATATAATATAAACAAGCTCATTACAATCACTCATATTGGATGCATATCAGATGTTTCTGTACCACTATAAATCAATAATTCTAAATTATACAGATCTAATACCATTGAGGAAACTATTATGTACATTCTAACCCAATTACTTCACATTCAAGTCAGATGTTTCACCAAGAATACGGAATTAAAAGTTGAATTGATAGAAAAATAAAAATATTTGTAAAGAAAGCTGTATAAGGATGTATAAAACTCCAAATGCTTGGGAGAGTTTAATTATATTTTTATCCTAAAGTATTAGCTGCAAGGGAAGTATTACAAGTAATACTTAATCCTATTAGTTCTTTGTCATCATAATACTAGTATCAAAATTAATTATTTTAAAAGGTAGACAAAAATTAATTTATTTAAAAAAATAAACAAACTTGTCACTTCTGATTTAAATATGGTTATTAAATTATGCACATCTGCTTTACACAGTAGTTAACTCATCCATGGGTAAAACAGAAACAGTAATGTCAACAAACAAAAATGTTTCAAACTATTAAAACTGTATTAAAAAGGGGAAATTGTTTTTCAATCTGCATCAAGTACATTTAATGCTTTTATAATTATTAAGCAGTAAACAAAATAGTATTAGACAGTTAAAATGATATGAATAAACGCCACAATATAACAAGGCTTTACTAATTTTTTCACATAATTTTGTGAATACCTTGGAAAATCTGGTCCACAAACTACAGAACAGCAGTTTACTGTAAGCGATCCAGTACTATAAGGGTTGGAGACATCTTGACCACGTTTTGTTGAAAAAGAACCCTTTATCTAGAAAGTGAACACATTACAATTATTATCAAGTGATACATGTTTCATATTCTTGCAAAACACTTCTGTTCCCAAATCTAAATTAAACTCATGCAGCTAAATATAAAATCTGTTGAATGCTTATTAAGAAAATAGGATAGGATGCAATAATTCAAATTTTCAAAGAGCCACAATATCTGAATTATGAAAATTTAGTAATTTGATGTTTCAAATGGTAAAGATATTATACTCAGATATTGGAAGTCTAAAACAACTTTCAAATTTGAGCAAGTGTGCCAATTCTTGAATCTGAAAGCTTTAGGCCTTCATTAAAATACTTTGATTTTGTTTTTAGTGCCCATAAATTTGTGCAGGCAGGAAAATTTTACTTACAAAATTTGAGATTGTATAATAAACAGGGGCCATAATTCTGTGATTGTGAGTTCTATTATAGCAAACTTACTAAGAAAATAGCTGCATTTTTCTTACAAGAATACATTTTAATAAACTTAATTCAAATAAATTCTAAAATGGCATATTTTCTTAACTGCTTTTTTGACAATAAGCTATAAAACTTGAAAAATACAAGATTGAATCCTTATAATTACTGAATATTTTTAGCTTTTCAGAGAAAATTTCACAATGCCCGAAAAAAAAATCCCTACAATTCTAAATTTTCCAAGAGTTAAGAAAACGTAATAAAAAGCTAGGTCTGTTCTTCACTTCAAAAAGGTAGATGTACAATACTTTACAAAATAGAAGATAGACCTGTTTTCCAGGTTCTATGTATTTTTTTCATATAATTCTAGGCCTAAGAACTGTTTCACAAAATTTATTTTCTAGGCAGCATAAAGACCCACCTGTGTTAAAATATAAATTTTAAAAATAATGAAAGGCTTTTCTGATTCTAAAACACATTAAGATAGAAATTCACGTCTCTTTAGAGATAACAATGTGTTAATTCTCTCAAACTGTCTGATGCATGGCTCTGGCTTATAAGTGAAGCTTCATACTATCAATGTTGGCAACACTATATGCCAGACAGAGGAATACATTAAAAAACTTCCTGGCAAAAGGTGGGGTTGCGCAAATATTTGGGAATGTAACCATTATTTGGGAGAAAAGCCCTGAAAACCAGTCTTTCAACAGAAAACAGCATTCAAAATAAGATCAAATTACACAATTTTGTATTCACTGTGGTAACAAATTTTATTATTTAGATAAGCATACCCATTGAGTAAGCAGTAGGTAATAAATTGCAAATAATCCAAATAAACAAGGAACCCTAATTTAAAACTATGCAAAAACAAAATTGATTGATCAAATCATTTGATAATTCACTTCAATTTACATCAATATATTGCACCATGAAATGTAAAAACACACATTTGGGATCATAACAAGGAAGTCAGATTGATTTCTGAAGGAATGAAATTCACATTGCAGTGTTAGGATAATGTTGTCTATGTGCATATAAGAGAGATATAACAATATATCTCTCACATTAGCACAGAGTATGATGGAATGAGTTAAGAATAAATAAGGATGTTTCATGCTCACAGCAGCACACTAAAAAGCTCGAGAAATGTCTTACTAGTTTAAGTGGGGCTAATTCACCAGTTGAATGACTCTAAGCTGGATAGTGAAATTCTGAACAAACCAAAATTGAACAGCCAAATCAAACATAATACATCTGCATAGAGTTTAAGACAAGTTAAAACTAGAGAAAAATTCTACTTGCAGGATCATGATGTTTACAAACAAAGGAACAATCAGTTTATAGTTCTAAACTGATTGTTAAAAGGTAAATTAAAAAATTAATCATCTATTTTTTCAGTGTTTAAGTATTTTTATTAAAATGGATTTCTCACTGTAAAACCAATACAGAATTTGTGCATTCAATCTTTAAAACATAATTTGAAGTGGTCTGTATGGGGAAAATAAGATACTGTCTTTTAAGGAAATTCTTCCATTATTTCTAAATTTGAAAAATATATTTGCAAATTTAGCTTTTCAATTTTGTAGGTAGAAAATAAATATTAAAACACAAATATAATTAATTTACAATAAATATTTTACAATTATTACTAAATATTTTACTTATAAATTTGCTTTAGTTTACAAATTAAACATTGAATTGTCAGATCACCAAAAGAAATGCAAGCACAAGTAAGCTTTTCCTCATTCAACATCAGGTATTTTTTCAAACTTTCTCAATTCTATCTATTGAAATGGCATAGATACATGAAAAGGCATAAAATAAAAAGGCAAATAAACAGCCTATTATAATAAAATCTTAGAGCAGTACAAGGTATATGTACTTCAATATAAACATAAAATCAGCTAAATGTGTGTTTGAAAGGATTGCTGTATTTCTAGCAAGAAAATGAATTTTTGTTGTTTCTTAGTTATTTAAATTTCAAAAGCATCTAACTTTAGATTTCAGAATTACTTCAGAAAATTAATTTTAACATTAATAATCATATCATTTATAATGGCTTTTAAAATAAATTTCTTATTAACATTTGCAAAAAAATAACATTCATATACACTAATTTTTAATTTTAATAGAATATAAAAGACCAGCCAAGGTATAAAATTTGAAAGACAAATCACACCTAAATTACAACATTTATGACACATTACAATTGTACATATTACATTTATGACATATTACATTCATATTACCAATTATATGACTTACATCTTCATTTGTTGTTTGGTTGGAAGTAGTGAGGTAAGTATGAAAACCCGCTAGTCCAAGAATTGACCACACAGAGAAAAAGCACACTATGCCTTCTATAACAGTATTCCAAATTAAGAAAAATTTCTAGAATCTATAATAAATAGCACATAAATAAAAAATGCTATAAATTTTTTATAAATCCATTCAATACCATAAAAAGCATGAATTGTAGCAGTTAAAAACCCATAGGTAACAAATCCATAGATAACAAATTTAAAAATGTCAACATAATGTGAAAATCAGAAAAAATATTTTGATGCTAAATGTGCACTGGAGAAACAGCTTATAGCAGTAGTTTTGTAAAACAAATTTGTACTCAAAAAATGTATACATTTTTTTAAAGAATTTGAATAAAAGAAATTGCATAAAATATAATTTTAAGTTAACTAGTTTAATTGTGTTCAAATTTTCTGCAACCACAACTAAAAAATTTAGCAGACGAACTTTAAACATATAATTTAGAAATATTTATTCTAGATAAAACACATCAGGAAAAATGTATTTGAGTAATTTTATATTTTTGTAACAAATCAAAGTTAATTGATATTTGAATAAAAGGGATAAAATTAATTTCCTGAAATTTCTCTTTGGTTTAACTAAATAATTCAAAATAAATAATTAAGATAAATTATAAAAAGGATATCTGGCAGGTGATTCTCGCACTGCATCAAGGAATGTTGAATTTCTAGACACTGGAAAAAAATTAATTATACAATTATATATTTTTGTATGCATAGTAATCAACAAAATTTTTCTAACATGAGAATGCAGTAAAATATCTTAAACTTATCTAATCTCACACCATTTGATACATTCCATCTTCTATGGAAAATTTCAAAAAAGCAGCTTTCAAAACAGATTAGTTTGTCATTCTATCGCAATCACTTCATAATTCAGATATTGTCATGTCCAGAGCCCCCACACGAGGGATCATAGGTAGTATACTAAGTGGGGCCTGGTAAATACGAACTTTCTTGCACTCTAAGGTGCAATCTTGTTTCTAAATTTTAACTACATTTTTTATTGTATGTATAATAAAACTAAATAGCATACAAGGAAATTGGAAAAATGTATCTATGAGAAAGTTAAGCATTAAATACTCACAATATCTCTTAGGGGTTAAAAACTGTCCCACCTTATGCTTAGCTTTCTATACATGGTGGGATATTTTTTAACCCACCTCAAAAAATTGAAATTACTCAGTCATACAGTTTAATATTTTATTTAAAGTTTTTTATTGAGTTGGGAATGCTAGGAACTAAAGCTAAATGTGTAAATAACTGAAAACAAAAATTTACACATGTCAAAATGCATTAGTAAGGTGTTGACACTGTTGTGATTATGGTTGAAGTGAATTTTTGTCTTTCATAAAGGTAAATGTTTTTTTCGTAAAAATTTATTATGAGTGAATAAATCATTTTATAATAAAAAACATGTTATTTGATGTTTTATACTAATTTTGAAGCTGAATAAGTGAATAAAGAATTCTGTGCAACTTGAGGTTTTTTTCTTTAAAATCGTGTGCCTCAAAGAGATATAGAATGATGCTCTTATGTAAGCTTTTCCTTCTCTTGGCTTTTATAAAAGTTAAATTGTTTGAATTTTTTTTTTCACTTTTTCAAATAACTCTTTTCCCAGTAGATAACACTTCCCATTCAGATCAATAGCCATTGATTAATAATCAATAGCCATATCATCAATAGCCATAGTCAGCCATTGACTGAGTAGTACTATTAGCCTTAATATTGAATATATTATTTTACTTTTCAATTAAATTCAGGTAAATGGAAATAAATGCAACTATTTATTTTGTGAATGTTTAACTTTCTTATATTGTAATGCTGTCTTCTTAATGTGAGATGGATTATAAGTGTGAAACTGGTCATTTCTAAAGGCTTTAATCCTCTAAGCCAGCGACTTTCGATGTTTGGATGCAAGAATGGATTATGGATGCTGAAACGGCAAAAATTATGTTAAGATTTATAATTTTAATGTTTTAGTTTTAGACTTTATACAAGTGTGTTCACAAATAATTTCAAGTACTAACTATATAAATAATTTTTTTATTACAAAGTATCATAAATAAATTGCTTCAAAGAAATTTTTTAAAACTACTTGGGAGCAAAAAGGGTCAGTAATTGCTGTTATATTTTTTTGTCAAGTAAATTTACATAAATATTTTGTCAGATCACCAAAAAGTATATATTTTTTGGTATTCTGAATTTTATCAGTTTATGTGCACCATGAAAGAGCTTGAAAATAGCTGCTCTAAGTGTTAAAGAGTTAACTGTTTTTACATCACTCCCTATTTTATGGCAAAATAGCAATGCTTATAGGTTGAGTCCTAAGAAGCTTTTAATTGGTAAAGGCTCAAACTGGTTAGGAATCATACAGAGAAAACTACTAAAGTTGCAGTGCATATCAAAGTTTTCTAGATTCAGAAGATTAATCTACTTATCCACCTTAATAAAGACAATTTTTAAAGTTTTCATCATTTTCATATAATGCAATAAGGCATTACAGAAAAAATAACAAAACATGAGAACTTACATAACACAAGATGAGTAATGACACATGCGAATATGAAGACACAGAGCAGAGCAAGCGATAATATAAATAAATAGAAGTAGCGATAATTTCTTTTCCCTACACAATTTCCTACCCAAGGACAGTGATGATCGAATCGTTCTGAAATTAAATTAACAAAAATTAACTATTTAAAAACATTAAATACCATGGAAAACAAACATTTATTCACATGAACTCTTTTTATACTTTTTCATTCTAAAATTATACTTACAACTTTAAAATATTGTTTAATTAGTTAATTACCTTCTTTAGTGCTTAGAAAAATTATGGTTCTGAGAAAATGTACTTTGAAACCCAAGTTTTTGTAAAGTAATATCCAAAAATTTTTTTATACTTTGAAAAGGTCGAGTAACAAGTACTTACCAACACAATTGTCACATAAGCTACAATGTGACGCTCTAGGAGGACGAAAAATTTTGCAAGTGAAGCAATATTTAAGTTTTACAGTCTGGCCTTGGATGACAATTTCTTTTGTACGGGGAGGAGGTCTATAAGTGGGCGAACTTGACCCATTTGGAACTTCTACAAAAAAAATTGTAATAAAAGAATTCAGTACATTTAAAACACCATACATACCTTAAAAGAATTTAGTTTTCATAATCTAAAGAGTTACTAAGTTTTTTCGCAAGCATCAGCTTTAAATTGTAATTAATTTAAAAACTTAAAAAATAAATTCAACATTTCATAGCATTTTTCAGTAATTTTAATACGTTAATTTTAATATGACTGCAATTTATTTGTGATACTTTTACACATTCCTAAACATCATTTATTCAAAAACATCAAATATTGATCACACATTTATCAGTAATATTTCCCCTTTTATATTTATTTATTTACAAATGCCATTCATTCGAAAATTGAGCTTAGACTTCTTACTTCCCAGTATCTCTGAACAATACAATTAAACCCATTATGTGCAGCACACTTGTCTAAATGTTTGTTATTCATTATTGTTCAGAATTACATAAAGAACAACTAGGTGAATTCCTAAGTCTAATTCTAAATAAATTAGCATTGAGGTAATCATGTCCTGTAAGAAAACAAAAACAGCTGAACCATCAGGAAAGCTTGGTATAGAAGACTTTAAATCGGCAAGGCACTACCAAGCCCTTCCACTTAGCATTACTGAATATGTTGAATTTATATTTTTCCCCAAACTCTAATTATAATAATTAAACTTCAATTTTAATGTAATATTACTTTTTTACTATAATACTAAATGAAACATGTATCATTACCTTTGAAAATCACATAAAGTACAAATATCCTATGACAACAAGAAATAACTTCCTGTGCCTTTAAACATGAGTGAATTTTCTATTTGAAAACGGAGAAGTACAATTTTAAGAGTATTCACACTTAAAACAACATTTCTAAGTTTTTATCGATAAAACAATATTCAAAAGATCTACAAACTGCACAAACTTCTTTTAAGGAAAATTTGTTGTTCTTTCAGCATGATTATAGTTATGTGTGTATTCAGTTTCTTTGATAGTTCTTTATTAACATTATAATTATATTTATACACCATACATAGGGATGGGGGAAAAGAACAACCTGTTCTTCAAAATTCAACATTGCAATTTTTTTTCTACTTCGATTTTAAATGGGTGTGAATTTTGCAAAGAAAGTAGTTTCTCTTTTCTCGAATTTTCTAAGTTCACTAAAAATTTTCGTAGATTCTAAATTGTACTAAGTCCGAAACAGCTGTTCATCCTACAATTCGTGATTCACTGTTTCCTGTTGATTCATTCACCAGTTTTCTGTCCATAAACTACTCCCTGCTCTTAGACTATTTCCTGTTTGAGAGCAGGAATCAGTTTACTGAAGAATTGATTCCTGCTCTCAAACTGATCCGACCACCACCCGACATGACACAGGCATGTCGCCTCATTCCTTTCACCTCACTGATTCTTGTTTAAAGCTTCATGATATACTATGTTGAATGTTCTTCCATTTGGAGCTAGGATGTAAAGATTCTCAGCCTTTTCCAACTCTTGAACAAATCACATACAGTTGACCATGGGAGAAACACGGTTTAATGAGATCGAGTCTTACAACTTTCAGCGATTGTCCTTGTGCCTTGTTGATGCTCATGGCGAAACTTAAATGAACAGGGAACTGAAGTCATTTAAATTGGAATGGGAGATCCGAAGGGATGATTAGGATCCTAGGAATGAATACATCTTCGCCTGCGGCATGTCCAGTCATGATGGTGGCTTCAATAATATTCGGCATCAGTTTCTTGATAGAGTCTTGTTCTATTGCAGAGTGAGGTGGATGCTGATTTCTGAGAAGCATATTCAGTGCCCCAATTTCTAGCTGTAATATGTGCGAGGGTACTCCAGATGGCTCCAATGTGTTCAAAGACTATTGTGTAGTTCACAGTCTCATCTGTGTCACATGTAGTGTTGATAGATTTATATTATATACAGAAATTACACAAATACAGAATTATACAGATACAGAAATTATACAAATTCAAAAGTAAGTTATGAAAAAGCCACTACTGAAATAAAAATGTGATTGAATCTTTAAATATAATGCTATAATTTTAAAGAGTCGTGTTATGTCACCTCACTGATTCCGACAAACAACCTAAATGAATCAATGTCAACGAAACCAAAACCAAATTAAACAGTAATAAACACCGTTACTTCATTTCATGTAATGTAGTTATTTACTTGAAATAATATGAGATTAAATTTTGAGATTTGCTTTTCATTGGTGGTACGAAAAAGGACAAAACAGTGACAAAACAGAGAAACTTGAAAAAGAATTGAAAAAGCTGCATAAAATCAATTAAATTTTTAAAAATAATTGTGTTGAATTCAAAAAATAAAAGGATAAAGTAAAAGTACAGAAAAAATTGGAAGGATTAGAGTATATTTACTATTTAAAAAAATATAGAAGCGAAAAATAAAAATTATCCATAGGCCAGGTTCAAACTCAGGTCTCCCTCCAAAGCACTAACCATGACTTCATTACTTCGCTTTACCCACTACACCATCATTTCAATGTGAGGAGGGGTGTTTTTAGTGAAGAGATAGCATGCACAATAAGTATCTGTAAGATTGGTCTGTGCAGATACGTCATAGTGGAGGAGGGGCTACACGCGCAGCACAAAATATTAATTAACAAATTTTCTAGAATAAATTTTAAAATTTTGGCTTCGAGGGACATTCAGTCGTCTTTAGGACTACACCTGTGTGCTGAATTTCATGGCTGTAAGTGCTATAGATTTGTCTGGACACCACACACAAACACTTCCTTTTATAATAGTAGAGATGTCCACACATTTGAAAATTTGGTTTCCATTGTGTGGTAAAATTCGATTTTAAAAAGAAGTTAAAAGCATTATAAATCCTAAGAATGAGTAGAGGCAACACCACTAGAGGGAAATCTAAACAAAATCGTAATCAGTAATGTTTAAAATTTGTTTAAAACTTTCCTCACCACCCTGCCATTGCCTAATTAAATATTTCACAATTATTAGGTTAGTCTTTTCACAAATTCGTCAAACATCGGGGCCTTGGTTCAGTCAAGAATAGTTCTGCGAGAACAGTTCCTTGTGCAGTCCAGCGAGAGCATTTCACAGAGAATAGCTCCGGGAACAATTCATCGAGATCAGCTTGGAGAACAGGGCCAGAACAGTTTGAGAGCAAGAGTAATTTTCGAACAGGAAGTAAAACAGCTCCGAGAATGGAGAACAGGTGGGACTCATTCTTAAAATTATTGTTTTTTCTTTTTAATGTTTTCAGAATCAGTGAGGACATAACAAGAATGATGTCATGGGCAACGCCATGCGGGTATTGCTAGTATTTCACTATGAAAGATGGATATTCGGATTGGGCGTCATGCTCTATGTCGGAAATCTATCTGCTTTACATAATCTATTTCTAATTTTAAAAAGACATCTCAGAAAAATGGGTCCCACCATAAAGTGTTGAAAAGCGAAAGTTGACGGAAACCAGCACTGAAAGCATACGCCTCAACCAGTAAAGAAACAGTCGGTAAGAAACGATGATATTATGTTTACTGCAACAATAATGCAATTCAACATACAGCACAATCCAATATTTGTAGCTTATGAACAAAACAAAGACTTTAAAGTAATCATAAAACGATTGACGATGAATTGCTGAAGTTATTTACTCACGATTTACAACCATTTTCTATTGTCGAGGATATTGGTTTTCGATCTTTTACTAAGTTATTAAATTCTCAATATGCATTGCCTGATCGGAAAACGGTGTAATTCCCTATTGCCAGCAATGCATGAAAGTGTCAAAAATAATGTTTTGGATTTAATAAAAGCATCCTATATTACTTTAATAGCTGATTGCTGGACGTCAATAAACAATGACAGCTTCATAGCAGTCACTGCTCATTTTGTTGATGAACGGTTTAAAATTCGTTCTGTTTTATTGGAATATGATTGCATGACGTGTCATACCAGTGAAAACTTAGCTTTTTGTTTAAAGCGAAAAATTTCAGATTAGAGGACAGAAAAAAGATTATCCTTACCATATCGGACAATGCCCCCAACTTAAAAAAGGCATTAAAGAGATTTTACGATGGAAACATTTGGGCTGTTTAACCCACAGTATCAATTTGATCGCTGATGATGCTTGAAAGAAAGTTTATAATTTAACTAGCAGAATTAATCGTCGATGCTCGGGTTGAATTGGTTAAATGTTGATTCTATTTGATAGAAAAATGCAAGCATCATTTAAGTTTACAGAAAGTATTTTTTAACATTGTTTTAACTTTTCAATAGCTTCTACAATTTACTTTGGACGCAAATATGTATACATAATATATCCATCCATATAATCCATTTCATATTCATCACACTCTTGCTGTAAGAGAAACAAAAGCTTTATCTGAGATGACTTCAGAAGTCGATTTTGAGTTTTGGAGTTATTCCGAATGTCAATTAAGTTCATTTTCAGTAAAAGTGAGGAACTTTCTTGCACTCAGTTTTCCAATCCTGTGATACCCTTGCACCATGGATTCGAATTACATTATCATTGTGAGAGGATGGCAAATTAAACTGTTATGGCATTCGTGGTTAATTTATTTTGAAGCACACATTTTTTTCTTGAAAATTCTATTCAGCCGCACGTGATATAACGGAGCATGTTTAAAACAAATGTCATCAGTGTAGATAAAGTAAACTCAATCGATTACACTTTTTACAAAATCACTGCTTTCAATGAATGTTTCACAGGACCTAAGTTGTATAAGAACAGATTCAACTTCAAGTAAGCAACCTCGACCTTCTGCCACTTAAGACAAAAAATTTCTATTTTTCAAGTCCTAGTTTTTACATATTTCCTTACTATATTATTCCAAGACCAGCAAAGTCTTATTTAAAATTCACTTTCCTCCAATAGAAAAATTTAGTTTTAAATCGAATCCTTAAGGTACTTTTTCAATTCAGAGACTCAGTTTCTATATGGAAACCACGTACCTATTTAGAATGATAAATGTAATTACTTGACTATGGAGTACAGCTTTCAATAATACCCATGAAACATGAAAAACAAATGTAAATTAAATTGATTTTAAATGTCTTGTAACGAAAATATGTCAAAATTTAGAAATACCTTTGAACTACAACGTATGGCTATCTGTTTTGATTTAACGTAGCATCTTATTTTAGAACTTTATTTTAACTTTACCAGTCATTTTAAAATAAGAAGTTATACACCTTACTTTTAAAGGTTTCCATTTATTTTTATGCAACAGAATTCTACAAACTATAACATATTTAACCAAGGACTTATGGAAAGTTTGTCGAAATATACATATACCAAGAAATTACCCATGTCTAGTGGTATTTTCAGAAAATAAAAATAATTCATTACAATTTAACACCTAAATAATACATCTGTAATATGGAAAGTAATGGAACACATAAATACAAACAAAAACAAGATTATGGTCATTAAAAAATGTGGAATTCTGAAAAACGAAAGATCTGAGCTAGAGTCGAATTTCGACGCCAAACAAATTTACAACACTTAGAAATGCTCAATTATGATCGCAACATTTCTGTCTTAACTCAAATACACAAACATGGAATTCTAAATCTAATTTATAAAATAAAAAATTAATTCTGGCGTTGCCAGATACCAAATTGCAAAATTACGCTTTTATCATCAATGAGTTTTTTGTTTTGGCTTTTCGTGTTCCATTACAAAATGCAAGTTGTGTAAAATTAAGTATTTTAAATACCCATTTTTCATCATTCATATATTCCTAAATTATTTATATTGTGTTAAGAAATAAAAAATCAGTTCAAACATAATTAGAATTTTAAATTGTTCAAAAATAACATTTCGGAAAAAATTGTTTTTCGAGTAATACTGGTAAAACAAACTGAGCTGCATACCGCAATCATTTTATGCTCAATGTTTTTCCTAGGGCAATTTTGAATTGATTTAGCCCCTCTGCACAACTAGGTTAAAGAGAACAGGAGTTAACATGTAGCTTGCGTTACTTGCAGGGTTCCAAAGTATAAGTGTACCAAATTTGGTGTGGATTGATCAAACGGTGTAGAGTTGTATAGAGAACATACAGATGCCAACTCTGCTTTATATGTATAGATTGAAAAAATAAAAACTATTGTAGTATTTTTTAGATGAAGCTCAATGCGAGTCATAAATTAAAAGTGCAGGGTACAATAGCAAAAAACTCATAATGAGTGTTTCGACATGCTGGAACTCAACTTCCTACATGGTAAGAATGATAGAGCTGTAAACAGCTGTCAAAACATCCCATGGCTTTTTTAAATATGGAACTGACTAGCAATTTACCTTGCCTCACGACATCAGAGAGGAAAAGTTGCAAGTGGATAGTTGAAATCTTAGAACCTCTGGAAAATGTAACAAAAACTCTAAGTGGAGAAAAGTATGTTTCTTGCTTCTCAATAATAATTTTGTCCAAAGGACTGCAAAATGTTTATGAGGAAATGTTAAAAGAAAGTGAAAAGTATGATAATAATGTGGAAGAATTTTAATTTGTACAATTTTAAAACAATTACAAGATCGCCTAGGAAATTTAGAAAACAGCAACTCTCAGGCAAGCAATGTTTTTTGATCCTAGATTCAAACACATTATTTGTGAAAAAATATTCAATCGCAGATAAAAGAAAGTATAACAAGAATGGTTTCTGTTTACATTAAATCTGAAGTTCCCGAAAGAAATTCAGATTCTTCAAAAAATGCCAATGAGACTACTAGGTCTATTTGGGATGCATTTGATGCTAAAGCTTCTAAATTCATATCTTCCAGATCGAGCGATCCAAAAGTGATCATTGAGGTACAATGGATGAGGACTTACTGCCATGAAATGAGGACCCATTGAAGTGAAATGAATGAAAATGGGTACATGTATCCAAATTTGAAAAGATTATTTCAAGAACACTTTCCTGTCACAGCTACTTTAGTTCCTTGTGAAAGAATATTTTCCAAATCTCAAATTCTAAATGAAAGGAGATATAGGCTGTCTGTTGAAAAAGTAAACAATTATTGCTTATTAATTGCAATAGTAACAATTAGCTGTATCGATTTTTAAAGGAATTTGTACAATAAGAGTAAAAAAATTAGAGAATTTTTGTACTAAGGTGTGAATTTTTTATTTCATACAAATTTATATATAAAAATTTAATTCACTGTGTTCACATTTATATGTAAAGTATTATCAATCCCTTCTGATTTATACACTTCATGTTTTGAAAATTAAAATAGCTATTGCTTTTTGTAATAATATGCAGTTTCGTTTGATTTTGAGAAAATGTGAAATGTAATGAAAATCAGGGGTGCCCACAGGGGATCATAGTGCAAGTTGGGCCATCAGAATTTTTTGGGGGGAATTTTTTCAGGGCATTTTTTTTTTGGAATTTCAGGGGAGAAATTTTTCGGGCAAAAAGTTATTTAATAAGAAACCTTTTTATTGTTACATATATATTTTTCATAAGTAATAAGACTATCTCTGAATTTGTTTAAAAGACTAACTGTTTCCTGTTCTGACAACAATTTCACTATAGGATTCCATAATTTTTATTGAGCAACGCTTAGTTGGCAGCGCTGATAACCTGCCCATTCATAAACATGTTACCTTGAGGGCTACGTCATGTGGATCACTAGTAGTCCCATAGACAAGATAAAGTTAAGTCACCAATTGAATACAGGTAGCCGTCTAGCCGTGTACGTTTTGTACTAGTCTGGTTCGGAGAAGGAAGGGAATTTTAGTTTAGTGCTATTCGATTCCTGAAAACATCATTGAAGATTTAGAAATACAACCCTCTTCATCAAGTATGACTCAAGGCATAGATTTTGAAAACCTGGATAAAAATGTAAGTCAGGAAATTGTTGATGAAACTGAATTAGGACACGGAGAGGTAGAATCATGTAGCAATCCATCTGCTGAAAGACCTTCAGTTTCCATTCAACAAGAGGAAACTCTAACTGAAGATTCTCCTGATGAAAAACCCATGAGATCCAGCATCATATGCCAACATCAAACTGTCAGCTGAGGAAATAAATTAAGCAATATATTTGGAAAAACAAGATTTGTCTTTTGTCACTTTTCCTTCAACAAGTGGATGAAAATTCAATCGATCATGGAAGAATGAAGTTTTACCAAATAAAAATGCAAAAGTTAGAAAATGGCTGATATATAGCCAAGAAAAAGATGCAGCATTTTGCTTGCCATGTACTGTTTTTCCTCCCACGCGAACATTCCATATGGGGAACAATTGGCTATAGAGGATGGATAGAGCATAGGGGACCGGGATATTGTGCTCCATGAAAAATCTAAAACCCACTTATCAGCACAAATTGCAAGGATCTAATGGATCTCTCAAAAGAGGATAGATTCACGTTTAGCTGAACAATCAGATCAGTTAGTCCATCACAATCGAGATCTGTTGTCATCGATTGTTGTCGATATTTAAGTAAAGAAATGCTTGGATTTCGTAAAAAGATATAGCAAAAGGAAAATTCATAGGTCTTTTCAGGCTATCGAGTAAATATAGTCCTGATGCTAGGGTATACCTTGAAAAAATTGATAAAGCTAGAACTGAAAAAGGAAAGCTGGGGTCTAATTTCTTAAGTTATCAAAACGTTTATGATGTAATTAACATAATGAGTGACATCATTGCTTCAAAAATCATAGATAGTATAAAAACGACTCAAGACATTAGTAAAAAAGAATGTTCGACATTAGTGGTTCGTTATATTAAGCATACTGACCTGCATGGTGCCCCAAAGGAAAATGTCAAACCTGAAGAGCAGCTCATTATGGTTTTCACTAGTGCAGATACCACAGGCCAAAATCTTTTTAAAGAAATAATGAAATGCATGAATTTACTTGGTCTTGATCCAAGTGGTCCAGAGAGAATGTCCCAAAGCGCTCTAAGTATGGTGTTCTTCGCACAGATTTGCATTAATTGTGGAAAAATCTATGGACATATGCCCCCAGATGAAAAAATCCATTTTCTCTTTTAGAGAAATTATGTCTTCATGTCAGGTCATACAAGGCATGATCTTTTTACTACAAACTTGGACAAAGATCCAACAAAAATAAGGAGACTGAAAAGAGTGCAAACTACAAGATGGTCAAGCAGAAATGATGCACTGCAAATAGTTGTCACCTGCTATGACACAATAAAGGAGACATTGTATAGTTTGTCCATTGACAAAAAAGCTGCTAATGACTCAAAGCACTGGCAACTGGCCTGTGGAAATAAATTACCGATTTTGAAAACATTTGCTCAATACATGTTGCCTCAGCTATTTTCAAAGTGTTGTCACCAATCACAATTGTTCTACAATAAAAAATAATTGATTATCGCAGTGTGTCAAAAATTGTTGCTGAAAACAAAGCTAAACTCATAAAAATGCGAAGTGAGTCGGAGTGGAATAAAGTGAATGATTCAATTCTTGCCTTTGCTGATGTGAATAATATTTCACAACCCCACCGCAGAAGCAGAAAATGTAAGAAGTTTATGGATGAAATAGCTATCGATGAAAGAATAGATGATCCTCTTAAGAGGATGAAAGTGGAAGTTTATTTTCAAGTATTAGATTCACTTATTAAACAACTCACTGACAGATTCTCTGACAGTTCTCTTTCCATAATCTCACATTTGGCAGTGCTTTCACATGAAGGAATTTTGAAAATTGCAAGAGAAAAAGAAAAGCAGGGATATAAATTCTTGCCTGATTCTTCATCAGTGAAAGACTTGTGGGTTTTATGATCTTCAAAGTGACCAAATAATAGAGGAACTAGAAACTTTTGCAAATGTGTGTAAGGTTACTTACTCAGAAATTGACATTTCCGACCTGCTTTTAGAGAAAGAAAAGCGTAAAAATAGGACACAAGACAGGGAATCTGACGTTTCAGGAGATGAAGGTGGAAATGAAGTTGAAGTCCATAAAGAATGGAGATGAGGAAGATTCATACCATGATGAGTTGCTTTTGTCTGTTGATCAGTGGGTAAAAAGAGGTTTTTTTAGGGCCTTACAGATGCCTGCAGTATATATCAGCATTTCCTCAAATCACCATGCTGTATCGTATCCTTTTATCGTTACCTGTCACAAGTTGCTCAGCGGAAAGGACGATGAGCCATTTAAAGATTGTAAAGAACAGGTTAAGAAGCAGCTTAGGGGACGATTGTTTGTCGAGCTTATTGATACTGATTATCTGAGAATGGCATTCTCAAGAAAATCACAAATGAAGAAATTATTAATAAGTTTGCCATATCAAGTGCATAGAGATAAAAGCTTCTTCTGTTAAAATCTTATAAATAGTGTATAAATCCCTGTGCTTAAAGAATTCATTTTCTGGTCATACTATAAATTTTTTCAACCTGAGTGTTCGAATGTTTTCTCTTCCTTCTGCATAAGATAGCTGTTTTTCTGTGACTACTCTAAAACAATTTAGTTTTTAAGGTTTTATGAATACTTACGCAACTCATGTAAACATTACGATAATACTCATATCATTAGTTTTTACGCATTTAGTTCGATTTTTCAGTATCTGATTACTGAATTACTGATCTTTATTGGTGTTCAATTTTTTTAATTCTATTCTTCCATTCACTCAATTTTAGAGTTTTTTATGAATATATAAATTATTCTTATACAAAAGGTGAAGGCAAAATATTTGTTTTATTCGTATAACATTCAGAATCTTTCAAAACAACTGTTTTTACTATATTATAGTTATTTTTATTTGCAAAGTGTAAGTAATATCATTGTTTATACATGAAATTGCTGTTATAAATATAAACTGTTCATTTTCCTAGCTGTTCTGGTTTTATTTATCTCAACCAAATTTATCTCTTAATTTTATTTATCTTAAACTGATTTACAAAATACGAAATGTAGAGCTTTGTGTGGATTCAGTTGGAAATTTGAGATTCCAATAAAGGTTATATGGTTAACTGGATTTGAGGGGGATGGTAAAGAAAATTTTTGGGGATTTGCGCCTTTGGGCTTGAGGGGGATGGGCACCCCTGATGAAAATTGTGTACAAAATTAAAATCCTGTTTTTGCAACTATTTTTATAAAGTATTCATTGTTGTAGTGTTTATATTTTACGTAATTGTATATTTTTGTAATGTATATTTCAATTTTACTGATTTACATTCTTCATGTTTTTGAATGTGCTGAGATATATCATGATTAATCTGGCCTTTGATAAATAAATTTTACTTTCAAAGTGGTAACCTCAAGATGTCTTAAGTGCTTAATTTTTCATGGCTATTCCCTGTTGCTCAAAGATATATTTAGACATCTGCCGTGTGATTATCAGGGCTCGAGTTTTGTTGACCAAAAATTTCCTCAAAATGTATTACGGAGGGAGGGAAAATTTTTTGTCCTATGCACCACAAATCACATTTTTAGAAACCATGCTGATGATGGTTCAAGTAGACGTAAGAAACATCTCGATCAACTCAAAGATTCAAAATTATGCGATATATATTTTTCGTTTTCTCCTGTCAATACAAGAGAAAAAAACCTTAAAAATCTTCCCCAATAAAAAATCGCTGATCACGAAAACGCTAGCAATAATTTTTTGTACTTAGCCTTTTCCAGTATAATCTACAATAAGTACTTACAAAAAGATGAGGTGTCAACAGAATCTAGGCCCTCTCTGTGTGTCTACTAAAACTCCCGCCACAAAGGGTGGTTGCTATAGGAACAAGACTCGTATGTCTCAAGTTGAATGTGAGAACAGTAGTCAGCAGAACAGGCTAAAGAACAGTTCTTTTAGAAAGAACAGGAACAGCAAAGAACTGTTCACCTAAAAGAACAGTATTTCCCATCCCTAGCCATACATATAATACACCTCTGCATGCAGCAAATATAGTTAACAAATTTGAAGTAAACTTGCCTATTTGTTTTTCTGTGTCTGCTGCTTCATCTGTAGTAGCTCGTGGTATAACACCGGGATCACTAAAACTAGTACGAAACAGAGAGGATATCACAAACATGAAAAGTATAGCAGCTACAGCTGGTATAGCTGGACTAATCTCCGCAGTCAGGTACTGGCAACTGAAAAATAAAATAATTGTCTAAATGGGAAAATATTGCTAACTTAACTTAATACAATGAAACTTATAACTGTTATAAGATAACAATGAATAACAAGTAACGTAAGTGTAAAATAATTCTGTCTAAACAGAAAAATATTGCTAATTCAACTTACACAAAATATTGAAATTTGTAACTGTTTTAAGATAACAGTGAATAACATTCACTAAACAAATATAATTTATTTATTGGTGTATTTTGATGAATGTTCAGCTTTGCAGCATAAAAATGTAATATGCACAACTCATACTATAGTCAAAGAAAAACTTATCAAGATCATGAGTATCAAAGCATTGTGTAGATAGAACAAAAACATGTTTCAAAGTATGTTTAGATCACAGCTAACTGGATTAATGAAAAACTAGTAGTATTCCCTACTTCTAATATGGATTAATGAAAAACTAGTAGTATTCCCTACTTCTAATATGGATTAATGAAAAATTAGTTAGTCTAGTTAAACTTCTAGAACTCAGGCTGTCCGGATTTGAAAATTCCTTGTTACAGTTCGAGTTTCGCTTTTCTGTCAAAGTGCTGACCCTATTTTATTATTGCTACTCAGAAAAGTTGTCCGCTTTTTTACCACATGTGAATTAATGCATGAAGTTAAAAATGCTCTCAGGAATTTCAAATGAAGTTTTAAATGGTTATGCAACATTTCTTGGTAGGCTGCAGAATCTCTTACCGATCTAGTTATTTCAAATGAGCTGATAGCCCCCTAAATATGTCCTCATCTTTGAAGGCATTTGGAGAAAATAATAAAGTTCTTTATGCAAATCATGCGGAAACTATATTCCTTTGAGTATACAGATTGAGCATTTCGCATCTAATAATATTTATTGCACCACTTATTTTTTCGTTAAGTCTTGTATTTGGTATCATACATTTTTATTATTTGAAAGTAAAATATACAATGAAAGTAGAAATAATTTGAACTGTAATCATTTTTATCCATGTCTATTTACTAAATCCAAATATCACAAAACCATGCCTCTATTTTTTCATTCAAAACCAAGTTAAAGAATTTTAATTATTTCCAGGCACACATGAAAGATATTTTATTCTATGGCACATATTAAGTATTTTAGATCTATTTAAAATATTTCCAATCCCAAATACTTCTGAGCCCTTTAGTTTTAAACTGTAATACTGACAGATGAAATTTTTCATAATAAAAGTATTAGAACACATTTATCAAACAAATTCATTAGAAAACAATTAAAAACTTCTACATTTTTTAGTAAACATCAGTGGAAAAGTCAAATTTAAATATATTGTTCTATGCATATTAATCTATTAATTAAGCATTTTCATTGCAAATTTTTACTTACTCAAATACAAAAAACAACGTGCATGTTCCAACAATGAGACATACAGTGAAGAAAAAAACTCCTGTCTGTTGAGCCATCATAATACGGCCACTGCAATAAAATTTGTTTCTTCCTGGAAAAACCTCCCATTTTCGGACAAGAGGTTTACCGGGCTTGTCCGGCATGCTTGGTGATTCAGACAATACCCTCGAATAGTCAACAGTCTTCAACTGACTTTTCATCGGTTCATGGAAAAAGTAGGGAAAGGTGAGGTCTTGCAGATGGTATTTTCTATCATCTTATTTTCATAATAATTAAGTTCTGCATCATGAATAATCAAACGTGCTTCCAAGGTAGAGCTATAAAAAATAAGTTGATTACATAAAAAACATTTTTCTAAGTAATTTTGTAGTAATTTCTAAGTAATTTTAACATGTGTATCCAAAAAATTTAATTTTATAATTAATGAATTGATATATGGGCTGAAATCCTATTCCAGTGGAAAATTAAAATGGTATTTTCTAGTTTGGAAGGAAAATTTTAAATTGATCAGTGCAGTTAAAATATTTTTCACCTCAAGGAATTGAATTTTTGACTAATATTTCAAGACAAAAATTTATATTTATTAAAGTCTGGCTTACTCTATGCCAATTATATTTTTACAAATCTATATTTTAACTTTATTAATTTCACTGTGTTATTTAACATAAACCATGTACAACTTTTCTTATAAATTAGAACAGTAAATATCCTCGTTACTCTAGTGAGAAAATTATTACAAAAGTTTGGCTAACCTTTTGAAATGGAATCAAGACAATGAATTAAAACTTGTGTGATCTAACCCCCCCCCCAATGCAAATTTTGTTGGAAATTAAATTTAAAAAATTCTTCAAGTTTAATTTATTGCAAATGAAAATTACATAAAAATTAAATTTGACAAATAAAATGCGAAAGATAAGTTGTAGCAACATTAGACTTTGATCAAGTACATTTAAAAATTTTCATGAGGATGCTATTCAGTCTATTAACATGCATGTTTAAAGCAGTAATGGTGATGAAGCCAATGAACCAAAGGCTAATGCTTCAAAAGTTTTCAGGCTTTGGGAAAATGTATCATTTTGTATCATCAAAAAGTTATGGCTCAGTTCTTAAGCTCACTCTTGGCAGGGCTGCTTCCAGTTTTGAAGGAACTTAAGGGGCTGTATAAATACTAATAAATCTTGTGAATATCTACATAATTGAATACATGATTTGGCAGTAGAATGAGATTAATAGTAAAATGAGAATTTGTAATTACTGATAAACCAAATGTTTCATCAATTACTTTGCAATGACCCAGGTATAGGTAAGTCAGCACTAATCACAACTTGATGTTGATAACTATTAATAAATATAAGCTTGATTTAAAAAATCTTTATTTTCAAGCAGGTTACAGATGGGTAAAAAACTGCATAACAAAGCAAAGAGCAATCAAGTTTTATATCGTTACTTGCATTCTAGAAACCAAGCTACTCACTAAATCACAAGATTTTGTATTCTACATCACAGAACATTTTAAGGATGTAAATATTGAGTTTTACATGTATTGTATTTGTAATGCTACAAGTAAACCATAGGCTAGGATGGTCACAATTAGAGTGACTAACTTTCGGCCATGAATTTAAGGGATATTTAGTCGCAACAAATTTTACACAACACCACTCCAACAAATTTTCATGAAATGGATAGCAAAACATTTAATTTACATTATATATAATACACAAGTCGTAATATAGAAAAAATTTGCATGTTTCTTAGTCCTAACCTTTATGTATTTGTCCACTGATGCTAAGCATTTTACTATCCAGTGAAAATTTCAAAAACTACACAATTATAGTCAATCAATTGCTACCATAAGCTGACATCATTAACTCTAAGCTGCTTTGATTTTTCTGATTGGTCCATAAATGGCTCACTTGATAAGTGAAAAAACTTTCAGTATGGGCATTTGAGCCTGGGATGCTTTAAACAAAGCCCAAGATCTTAATGCTTGGCACAACAATTTGATTGTTTCTTAAATCAAGGAAAACATTGAACGAACTTTGTTTTATACATCTTGTTTAAAATCTGAAAACGGATATTAGGTATTGATTAGTAAATGCTAAACTTTTCATCAATTCTTTTTAACTGATAATTTTTCAATATTTATGAATGAGTACCTCTAAATCTGAACCATGGATAATAATAACAGTTTATATGGGAATGTATTTAGTGGGAATAAATTTTGAGATCTTAGTTGTTAATTAAATATATAGGAGAAATAGATGGTCAATACAGGAACAGAGAGGATCCAAAAAATTACCTCTAATATGAGAGTTCCTTGGAAATATAGAAGTCACTCTGGCCAGAACTTTCATTTCCACTAAATTGTATCACTAAAAATTACTTTTATAGGACAATATACTTTCTTTTAAATCTTTAAACTACCTTTTACTAATTGGACTTGTAAAGAAAATATACATTGCTTGAATAGATATTTATGCTTATCATCCTGTCACTAAAATATTAATAGTTGAAATATCCTTTGAAGTGATTTTATTCTTGAAAACCAGCATGAAAAAATGTATGAAAAAAATCATGTTTTTTTAAATCATAAAAATCAGATTTATTTGATTTAAATTAGATTTTTTAAATATAAAATCGTATTTTATGATTTGTATTAATTCGATCCCTCTACATGTTTTAACTTGTTAGGTACGAGACATGCAAATCACAGTAGTTTCTAAATAGTATTGATCTACGTAAAAAAATATATACAAGGACAGAAAATATAGCAGGGCAAATTTTTGAAAGATTAAAACAATAAAATTTATCATCATGTCTCAGCAAATTTTTAAGCTTATTTAAATAACATACATTCTGTCCCATATTATTAAACTTTAATTAAGAAAAAGAAAATTTAAAGTTTGATTTAAATTAATGATTTTTTAATAAAAATCACTTAATTTAAATCGGCATGCCCTGTCAACTATTCACATGTCGTTCTGAACAGATAGAACCCTTTTTGTTAATCTATGAATGTTTGTGAATCATAAATGCTTATGAATGGGACATCTTAACCTTTTTTCATTCCTTCCAAAACAATAGGCATGCATGATAGTTACATTCTTCTAAACAAACTTGCTAGTTATAAAACTTTGTTATGCATTCTATGCTAACATTATGTTTAATATATTACAATATTCTTGAAAGAGTGATTTATTTATTAGTAATCATTAATGCAGGTGAGAAAAGGTTGTCACAAAGCCTGAGCTTGAGATCACTATTCTCCAGATGGTTTTCCTCGTATTAATTCAATATATAAACATTTTTATTCCATTCAGTTGTGAATTATCTAGTAAAAACAAAATCATGAATTTCCTATTGTAAATAAAAGTTAATCTTTAATATTACATGTACAAGGTCTGATCAAAATATATATTTAGACTGGATTTTTAAAAATTACAAATTGAAACTTAATCACTTTTAAAGTATCCTGCCAAAGATACACAATTATTTCAGAGTTATTTTTACAACTAAAATATTTTGAAGTGAACAGGTGTATTGTTGCATTCTATTGTGCAATCTCATTTTACTCAAAATCTTTGCTCTCTCGAGATATTTTTAAGGGAATGGAAAACAGTTTCAAGAAACAAGATCTAACAAATAGAGTGGCTTTTGGACTTATAGAAGCAGTATTTCACAAAAAAAGCCACAAGTTGCAATACATGGGCAGGCACATCATGCTGAGATGCCATTCACTTCCCCTTGTGCAGTACCAGCCAAGTTATATCCTTCAAACACTACAAAACTTTTGTTGATTGTCTGGTCTGATCATACATATTCATGATGCATTATACCCACATGATTGCTAGAAAAGGCCAGTACCATCTTGATATTGCTGCATTTCCACGTTTTAGGGGTATGCAAGATTTTGGGACTCCCACTGTGAAGTCTTCGTTTCAGGGTCATACACCAATTCATGATTGTTTTTACAATAACTATCATTTTTGATCCAAAGCAAGTTATGAACCGTTTAAATGCTGTGTTTTGGTTTTTCAACTGATATCTATTTTAGTATAAACTTGCCTTTTCTCCAAATTGTCCACAAGAACAATCTGAACTGAAACTAATGCTATCCTTAATTGATGATTTTCCAGTACAACTCAGTCCACGAGTTCGATATTGTTTTCACTTTTATGTTGCAAGCTTCTTGGATTGCTCTACATTCTTAAAACCATCACAATTACCTCTCTTAAAATGTTGGAACCATTTATAAACTTAGGCACAATGCATACAAACCTCCCTATGTTTTCTACAACTTTTACTATGAATCGCAAAATTTCAACGTTTTTGGCAAAATCTGATGGGTTTTTTCGACATGAGAAATTTGACAATGAAACAAAGTACTATTGAAAAATAACCAAATGTAGTGACTTTGTAACACATTGCATATTAATATACTTCAAATGTTCTTGGGTTGGTTGTTTTGGGGTTTCATAGCACAAGGGCCACATTTGGTTAAGGTGTACCGAGAAATTTTCTAGCAGAAAACCTCTCCTGGGATTTAGTTGGTTAAGCTTTAAACACTGCATAAAACAAGTTTTCTAAGGTATAAAATATTTTTAACATTATATTCGAACACTAACATATGTAAAAACAAGTCACAACATGCATAAGCAAAATATTAACATTTTAAGGGAAATGTAAAGCAATCTAGGTCTCAAAGGTTATGAAATGCAGAGATAAACATAAGGATTGTGGTCTCCTAATCCTGAAATATAAGGGAAATTATTGTAATCCAAAGTTTTGAAACAAATCCCTACCGAATTGTTTACAGAAAGATATATTTGGAAATTATATTACCACAGGGGTAGTAAAAAGTTAACTACAAAGGACATCTATATATTCATTTAAATAGTACTAAATTTGTGGAACTAAATGTACTCAACACTTAAAAATGTTAACAGGGAAACGATACTACCCTTTGAAACGTGATACCTAAAATTTCCTTAAAAATAATCAATGACTCGTAAACACAACAGTGCTAATGGGAAAAACTCATTTTTACAAATTGTAAGAAAGAACAAAATCAATATGGCACGTTAGAATATCTTCACAAATGTATCAAACACATAAAGGAAGAAATAAAACTAATTATTCTTACAAGAATCGTAATGATATTGGTCTTTCAACAAATGTTGATTTCCTAAAAGTCAGATAAGATCCGAGAGCCATACAGTTAAAATCGGACATAAATGAAACATAGCTAGTCGATAAACTGTGGAATAAACACATTCACAATCACATAATCAATTTTAGAAATATTTTCCTAAAGAAAAGCTCAAAAATTTCCTTATCATCCCACGAATATATAGAGTGCAGACAGAAAACACTGAATTAAAATTTCTTTTCTGATGATAATAGAAGTAGGAGTGTTTTTTAGATTGAGGCAAATACGTATTTTATGCTCATTACGCAAAGATTGTTTTGAACTTGATCAAACTGGTCAAGCAACTTATCTTTCCTGGTAACAAAGAAATTATTACTTTCATGTGACAGGGACAATTGTTTTTATTTAAGTAAAACATTTTTGATTTTAATTAGATAATTACTAAAACTTTGTGAAGCATGACAGACCCTTTTTATTATCGTGGGCGTTGTTCAAAGTTGTTTTTATATGTTTAATAAAATAAATTCGTAACTTAAAATATATTTACCTAAGCATAAATAAATATTTGCAGTCTTATTTTCAGGAGATACAATATTTAGTTTCGTAAGTCATCAAACCTAGGGGGGGGGATATTCAATTAACGTCACACTGGAGCAACACAACGGGCTATTGGTGACGGTCCGGGATCAATCCCAAGGGGAAAGATCCGAGGACAACACCACGTAATTTTGAACCACGGTCAGATGACGAGGCAACACCTGAGCTGGCACCCCACTCTCCAAACTTCCACACCACGCCAACGTGAGGACATTTGAGGCCACGACAGATTTAACGTGCACCAGCCCCCTTTGTACACGACGGTGTTTTGGCTGGATTCGAACTCGCAACCCTTCGGTTGCAAGTCCGTTACTCTTCCAACCGGGCCACCGCGGCCCCATCAAACCTAGGAATGATAAAATGTTATCCCAATTCACTATGATAGTTGTTCTATTCTGGTTGCCGACTGCCTGAATAGTAGATAAAATATCTTCCCTGAAGTCCTAAATTTCGATTACGCGTTACTTTAACATTTGGCCTGAAGTGTGACCAAGTGCAACAATCTTAGCTTGTAGAAACTACTCATCCAAGCTTTTACACAAATACTTCATTTCATACTTTTTGAAAACTTAAATCGAAACTATTGTACTTTCTGTTCGAATTTATAGGGTTTAATGGCGCCTTCCCAAGGCATCCTTTCTGATCGGGAAAATTCTATTCATTTTATTTCAACTGCAATTAATTTTTTGGAACTTTTGAATAACTGAAGAGGTCAGATTTTTTCTATTGATACTTTTGCTGGTTGAAGATCCGAATATGGAATACCTGAAATGACTCAAATTTCAAAAAAACTTTCCGCGTGATTACTGCCTTAAATGTTTCCTTTCCTTGTATAATTAAAAAATATGACACGAAACACCGTTGTATTAATTTCGCCCATTCAGATTTTATTTACTTTATTATCAAAACAATTTGTAATTTTCACATGAAAAGCTTAAATTTAAAAAATGATAGAAATCGTCGCCACACCATCCATTGATGTTACGTGCTTAGAAAAGGGTAAAAAATGTAATCAACCCTGTCCATCAGCATGGCGATAAAACAGTAGTTATAGTATGCATTTATTTTTAGGTTGATTAAAATATTACGTTTTCTGACGTTTCAATAAAAGTGAATTCTTCACATTTTTTCACTTTTCACCAGGAACGTAAACGGGTGTTTTCGAGTAAATTTCGAGTATTTAACATTACGTCTTCGTTTTCATTTGCGGCACTTTTTTGCACAATTTTTGTTAGTATTGTAAAATATTTTTAGAATTAAACAAAGTTCGAACTTTTGGGGCAATATCTTCATATTTGATTTGCATGACCTCTAACATCTTGAATTTTTTGAATGAATATTGAATTCATCGTTTTTTCCCAGTTAGAATGAAATAGATCTTAAAAATGGCATAGGATTCAGCTGTTTTAATATGAATACCACACTAGAAAAATCTGACTTTTGTTCTTGTTCTAAAATAGCAATTTTGTTCTGAAATTTTATTTAAAAATGTCCACAAGGAAAGAAACAGTTGGGTAAAGAGCAGATTTAGTACCTATTACCAATTCTTGAGAGGAGATTTAGGGGAACCACTGCTTTCAAAGAAAGCACTAATTAGATGTACAATTTTGATTGAATGTCCATTCTAAACTTTGAGAAGAAAAACAAGTTATGGCCTGAATGTAAAAATATTAATTTATACACACACAATTTTTGTTTTGCATCCCTGTGGAAGAAAATAAACGAAGTAAAATGAAATTTACAATGTGTTTTTTCATGAAAAGATAAAGAAACAATCACAATATCAAATCTAAGTCTATTTACTATCGTAGAATTACATCAAAAAGGCCACAAATTAGGAAGGTGTAAATATCCTCTGAAGGCGATGCATGCTTGGAAGTGGTGTGGCATGCTATCCTGTGGCAAATTATGCCAATCATTCTGCGGCTGCTTTAGATCCCTCATATTCTGGGGTAGTGCAGCCTGTTACATAGACAGCCTGGCCTATCATAGACATGCTCAATGCGAGAATCTCGCTGGGCAAGGAAGAGTTTCACCACCACGGAAGCAATCCTGGAAAAGGCGAGCGCACGTGGCCAGGCGTTATTGTGCAGGTAAACAGCCCTTCGAACACGTCATATGAAAGGCAAAACAGGTTGCAGAATCTGCTAGACGTATCACTGTACTGTTAAACTACCTCGTACCACTACTTTCTAGAAGAGACAGGCTGGCGTAAGTGATGATTCTCACACCATTACATTAGAAGTTAGTGATGTACCTCTCGAAAGTAAACTGAGAATGATAGCGCTGGCCGAGTCTCCACCGCACGCGAATGTGCCGAACATCTGCCCGATGGCCAGAAGTGGAATTCGTCACTAAACATGATACGCTGCCATTTCATGCCCGACTCTAGGGCACGGCACCACTCTAGACGCAGCCAACAATTTTGGTAATCAAAGGCAGACATCTTATACATGCCTGTCTTCACCAGACGTCTGGTAATGCTATTTGTAGCAGACGATGTCTCGTTGGATCGTCGATAAGGAAGCTACTGGAGCAGTTCAGCTTGTTTCACTATCAGTCCATCCTCTCTAGCATTTGCCTTCTGAGCCGATCATAGCCTTCGTGACGTAGCTTCACTAACTCACCGCTACCAGAACCTTGTCACGGCAGTCGATGAATTGTCGACAACAACCTGCCTTCCACAGATCCTTTTCAGTCGTTCAAATGAGAATACGGTGTTCCAATGCGTTGTTCAGGCACTTTTAGTTGCAACTAATGGCCATTCAACGGCAATACCAAACCAGAATATTCATAGCCAGCTTCTGACCTCTTCAATGCGTCCTTCACACAACATCCTTGGCGTTCAAACTTTAATTTGCATATCTAGTAGTAGAGGTTGGGTTTCATGGCGTAAGGGTCATATTTGGCCAAGCTGCGCCAAGTACAAGAGACATACACACAAGGACAGCTACACAAATGAGTAAAACACATCTTGGGAGGAATCGAACATATCTAAAAGGGGATTTTGCATATGAAATCTTATGGTTTCGGGCAGTGCATATTAAAGATTTTCAGTTATTTTTACATGACTTAGAAATTGTACATTGTTTGCAATTGTAGCATAGCTAAATGGATAGAAGTACCAAGCTAAAAATGTTTTGGTCTTCAAATGCTGAGTTTCAAACCTAGTTTTCTTTGCAATTTATATTCTTGAACTTTAAGAAATGTACCAGCTTTCTCAGAGTATTTAAGATTTATTTTCTCAACCTAGTTTAAGTTAGATTTCATACCCTTACAAAAAGCTTCATTATAATAAAAAATTAAATTAATATTTTTGAAACGTGAATAAAGTTTTTCCAAGGCATAACTATGCATTACAATCATGTGATAACTTTCTTGACAATTTCCGAGATATTTTCCAAAATCTTTTACATTTTTTGTCAGAGGAAGATTTTCTATTACATATTTTTTGCCTTCTAGATGTCTTGAGGATATAATGAAACTTCGAATTTAAGAATTAAATTTTTATTTAAAAAATCGTGTAAAAACAGTTTACTGTCTTTAAAAATATTATGAGTTTAGGGCCGTAAAAGAAAAGGCTACAGAAAAATTTAGACACAAGATTTATTAGCTTGTGCTTGTAATTCAAGATGTGTTGAATAGAAATAAAAAGTAGCTCAATATATTCCCTGAGGAAAGCTAACATTATAAATATTTATATGCAATATTTTAAAGTATTGAAAAAGTTAAAGCACAATCTCAATTCAATTTATGAAATCAATGAGAATAATAAAAATTTGAGTGAAGGATTTTCAATCTTTTGCTGAATTACATGGAAGATTTTAGAATAAGTATAAATCTTTCTAAATGTTGCTATTTTAAATAAGAAAAGTGAACAAGTAATTTTGAGTTTGAAGAAAAGTAAAAAATATAATAATTTGACCCTCTGCAAATTATTGTACAATGCAACCTGTGTATTCTATTAGAAGTACTGTATCCCTGTATAACATGCACCCCATACATGTAAGTGTGGGGTGCATGTTATACAGGGATACAGTATGTGGCACTATGTATGTGATGGAGGCTGCTGGTACTATAGTCCGAAAATGTGGAAGTTGTTTGGTATTGTGATGTGCAACCTTTTTCTCAATTTACAAATCTTCATTGTACTTATAATAAAACTACAAGTGTGCAAAGGAAAGGAAAAAGTACATTGAGTGTTTGGATTTTTTATTAAATGAGAAGGCCCATCATCTGAACTGGTAGTCACCTATAATCCAATATGGTGCTGGCAGATTGCAGATCTGTGCATAGGGGATAATCTTCTTTCAACCAGTTTATTTAATCATTTCATGTAATGTAAGTATACTTTTTGGGAATTTCAGGGGGCTTGTTGTGTGGTCACCGGTTCATTTTTCTATAAGTGGACTGTAACAATTCTTTTGAAGATGAAAACAGATACTATGAGGCAATTAATCTGAATAACCACAAGTTTACTAATATGTACATATATACAGTCTTATATCCATAATAACTGGCGCCATTGCCAGGATTAGTGAACCATATCACTGGTGACTGCAATACGAGTCAATTCCAAAGAGCGATTGCCTGAGGACAGGCGGTTACACAGCGAGGATGCCGTAGTACGCCAAATGGCGACGTTTTGAAGGATGCCAAGGGTTGAGCCACAACATACCGGCCCCCGTTGACATGTTTCAACATTCAACTATATGAATATTACATAATAAATGACAATAGTACATAACATGAAGTAAGCAGGTTCATACAATTAGAAATTACTTGTCACATGGACACTATTATAACTACAAATATAACAATACTGCAAATACTACAATTTTAACAAATAGAATTAATTACATAGGATAATGAAGTTAAGTAGTCTGTATTATAATTGTGATATACTAATAAGTTCCAATATATACATATCATTCATTATCTTCGATGGGAAGAATACAGATTTTGGAAATTCCTCTTCTAACAACACCTGTGGCGGTTTTAACATCTACTACTCTAACCTTATTATCAGAACCAGATATTAAGTTAATAACTCTGCCCAAAATCCATTTAGAAGGGGGTAAATTTTCGTCTTTAAGGACAACCATGCAACCTTCTTTAAGATTTTTCTTTTCAAAGAACCATTTATTACGCTGCTGGAGATGATTCAAGTAGTCGCGTTGCCACTTCTTCCATATGATTTGCGTCATTCTGGTGATTTTTTGCCAACTAGATAGTTTATTTTCGCTTATTGCGGTTATATCAGGTTCAAGTAGTGAAGTAATTGGGCGGCCAATTAGGAAATGAGCTGGAGTCAGGACCTCGAGGTCATTTGGATCCGACGATAAAGGTACCAAAGGTCGCGAATTGAGAACTCCCTCAATTTGTGTAATTATCGTTAAAAATTCTTCTAATGTTACTAAGGAATTACTTAAGGTTCTCTTAAGATGGTACTTAAACGCCTTCACCCCGGCTTCCCATAGTCCACCAAAATTAGGCGACCGAGGAGGAATGAATTTCCAATTAATGGCCTCAGATGATAAGTAATTAACCAAGGCGTCATCTGGTTTACTTACAAGAGCATGTAATCTTTTCAACTCATTGTTGGCTCCAACAAATGTAGAACCATTATCGGTTATAATAATTGAACTCTTTCCTCTGCGGGCAAAGAATCTTTTAAGGGTGGCAATAAAGGATTCGGACTTTAGATCCGTTACGATTTCTAAGTGGGTTGCTTTAGTGACAAAACACACAAATAAAGATACATAAATTTTACTATAATTTCCTTTCCTTTGGTTTTTATATCTAATTAAGAAGGGTCCACAAAAATCGATACCACACTTTTGAAAAGGATGACTAGGATTGATTCTGTCTGCGGGTAGAATTCCCATAATTTGGTTGGATTCTACGGGTTTAGTTTTAAAACACACGACACATTTATGAACTATTTTACGGGCAAGCGATCTTCCATTAATAACCCAGTACCTCTGCCTGACGTGATGCAAAAGTGCCTGTGGCCCAACATGGAAGAACTTGTTATGGAAGTGCTCAAAAATGAATTCACTTAATCGATGCTTATGTGGCAATACTATGGGATGTTTGCTTTCATAGGACAAACTGGAATTTTGCAATCGACCTCCAACCCTAATAATTCCATCAGAATCCAAAAAAGGGTTAAAATATTTCAATTTGCTATTACCTGAAATGGTCATCTGGTTTTGAAGATTTTTTATTTCTTCCGCGAAATATCTATACTGTACCTGTTTGATAAGGTAAGTCTCGGCTTTTTTCAGTTCTAACGTCGATAAAGGTCCCAATTCTCTCTTGGATGAGTTTCTACAATTTGCAATAAATCTAAAAATAAAACTACAAATTCGAATTAATTTAAAGAAATTATTAGTCAAGGCCAAAATGTCATTAAAAAAGTCACTGGGAAATAAGTCTATAGTTAAGCTTGAAATTCCACAAATGTTCATAGTCTCTTTGAATTTGTCATTAACAGGATCGAGTTTCATCTCTTTCGAGATAAGTTCATGATCCTCTGGAGATACAGGAGCGTCTTCAAGTTTGGGAAAACCCATTTCTTGAGTAAGAAAGTCTGGTCCATGTAACCACACTTGATTTTCAGCTAGCTCTATTGCATCTACACCTCGAGATATTAAATCAGCGGGATTGCTGTTCGACGAGACGTGGTTCCAATGAAAGTTCTGGGTCATTTCTTGGATCTTAACCACACGGTTTCCAACAAAAGTTTTTAACTGCCATGGCGGAGTGTGGATCCAAGCTAAGGCTATGGTTGAGTCTGTATACAGGTAGACATCGTGTATGACTAGTTTCAATGCCTTCAAAATTTTTACAACTAACTTGGATAGCAGGAGGCAAGCAGATAGTTCCAGTCTAGGAATGGTAACTGTTTTTAAAGGTGCTACTTGCGACTTGCTACTAATCAAATGGCATGAAATTTCCGAGTGATGGAAAGACTGGATGTATACAGCAGCTCCAAACGCCACTGAGGACGCGTCAGCAAATCCATGCAAAACTACTTGTTGCGCATTCGGAGCTAACATGTAACGATTGACATTAAAATTTTCCAAAGATTTTAAGGATTTTGTGAACTGAAACCAGGACTGAGCAAGAAAATCAGGAACAGTATCATTCCAGTCCAACTTTAGTTTCCAGAGCTCCTGCATAAAGATTTTAGCTTTCGTGATGACAGGCCCGATAAGACCCAGTGGATCAAAGATTCGTGCTATATCGGATAAAATGGACCTTTTCGTCAGTTTTTCGTGTAGGTTGATTTTTACCTTGAACGTAAAAGCATCTAAGCTAGGGTTCCATGTAACTCCTAAAGCTTTAGTCTCATTTTCAGTAAATGAATAACCTTCTAACTTTTCTTCATTAACATTGTTCAGTAATGTAGAATGATTTGCCTTCCATTTATGTAAGTGCATTCCAGCAGATTCCAGAAGTTTAACAAGCTGACATTGGAGCTCCTTAACACCGTCCAAACTTTCTTCCCCACTAATAACATCATCCATATAACAATCATTCAAAAGAACTTCAGACGCAGCAGGAAATTTTTCTGCCTCTTCCAAAGCGAGCTGTTTTAAAGTTCGGATGGCCAAAAACGGAGCACAGGATGTTCCGTACGTGACTGTATTTAACTCATAAACCTCTACTGGTGACTTAGCATCTGATTTCCATACGATTCTTAATAGCTTTCGTTGCTCCTCATTTATAACTATTTGGCGATACATTTTCTCTATATCGGCGAGAAATACGAACCTATGTTTTCTAAAACGAATCATGATTTCGTATAAATCTTCGTTTACGAGTCCTTTCAAAAGAATGTCATTTAATGATTTTCCGTTTGTTGTAGGACTTGAAGCGTTAAAAACAACACGGAGTTTTGTCGTAGAATTTTCCGGGCGATATACCCCATGGTGTGGTAGGTAATAACAACGTGACTCATCTATATCTTCAGTAACCTTCCTCATGTGATTGAGACTCTCGTACTCTTTCATAAAAGAACAGTAAAGTTCTCGCATTAAAGGAGTTTTTTCTAAACGATTCCACAATTGGTGTAGTCTTTTTTCTGCAATAGCCTTCGAATCTCCAAGGGTACTAGCGTCTTCCTTTAGAGGCATAGTTACTACAAATCTTCCTGATTTATCTCGACGATACGTTGTTTTAAAGTGATTCTCGCATTGTTGTTCTTCGAAACTGACCAAGCGTGATTCATCTTCCACCCCTTCCATTTTCCAAAATTTTTGAATATTTTCTTCTAAAGCATCTGTTGGTTGGATAAACCCACAAAATATCTGATGTGAAACATCTTCTATTGTTCCCGAAACAATGTAGCCGAAAACTGTTTTTTGAAATATTAATTGTGAAATTTCATGCTTATGAGCCTCTAAAATTTTATAGAAAAGTTCTACTCCAATTAGAATATCTATTTTAGCTGGTTTCCCAAAGTCTGGATCCGCCAATTCTATATCCAACGGCAATTTTACGTTATCTATATTTATATTATGAGAAGGAATGCAATCCGTTATTTTAGGTGTTACTAAAAAGTCAATTGATCTGCAAAAAGAACCATCTTTATTTGAAATGTTCGTACGTACTTGGGATCTGATATTTGTAACATTCCCATTAATCCCAGAAACATAAACATTCAATTTATTTTTCTTTAATCCTAATACGTCTACCATCTCTTTAGTCATTAGATTGGCTTGTGAACCGCAATCAAGAAGCTAGCGGGCTGGAATTCTCATTCCATCCTTTTTTTCTACATGAATAATGCATGTAGTTAAAAGTACTCTACTTTTATTTTTTCCAGATGAACACATTTTATTGCAAAGAGATTTCGAAACATTCGCTTCCCCCACCTCTTTCGCGGCACCGTTCATATCACTGGATGGCGGGCTACTTTCTTTTTTGTTTACTTGCGTAGCGCCACATGTCTGTTCAGGTTCGTTTGGAGCCGAACGCTTTCTGTGAAGTAAAGAGTTATGTCTTTGGAAACAAATATTACAAACTCCTTTCGAATGACACTGCGCAATTTTGTGTTTAGAACTAAGACAATTGAGGCACAGGTTGAATTTTTTTGCTGTTGAATATCTCTCGTATTCACTCAGTTTTAAGAACATATCACACTTGAAAATAGAATGATTTGCTTGACATAAAACACATTTATAATCTTTATAGCTATTTTTCACTAATAAAGTTTTCAACTTTTGATTTTTATCAATGTGCGAATATTTAGGTTTTACATTTACATTACACTGTAAATTTTCTAAAACCAAACAACGTTTTTGCAAAAAGTCAATGAATCCTTGCCATTTAGGTACTTCTGTGGTGGTAAGCGATAGTTCAAATTGTTTTTTCGTTTCTTTATCAAGTTTCTTAAGAACTATATTTATTAACATAACTTCTGAAAACTGATTAAGCTCCAGTCCTAAGCTTTTAAGAGCTCGAATGTGTTTTTGACAGCCGTCAACTATTGCTCTTAGACTTTTAGCTGCATCCTGAGCTGCAGTTTCTATTGTTAATATTTCATTCATATGGCAATTTACAATTAAACGTTTGTTTTGGAAACGATCTTCTAATGCTTTAAAAAGCGAAGTGTATGTGTCATCCATAGTAACAACGTCTAAAGCACTACCGCTAAGGGTAGACTTCAGATAATATAATTTTTGAGTATCACTCAAATTATCATTTGAATCAATTAAGTTTACGAATTGATCCTTAAATGTGTACCAATCTTGATAATGTCCTGAAAACTTTGGTAAAGGTACCTCAGGTAATTTCACATTCATCGAAGAACTATCTAATTTAGAGTCTTTTAATCTAGGATTTTCCATATTGACATTAAGTAATAGGAGTTTTCTAAGCCTTACCTCCATTTGCTCGGCTTCGTCTTCTAATTCTAGGAAGGTTTGCAGGTGCGTTTCCAATTCTGCTTCATCGACGACCTTTTCGATGAACTGCACTTTTAAATCATCCAATTTTCCTATAACTCTTCTTAGATTATCCAGCTTCATTTGAGATTGTAAGTCATCTTTTTCTTCGGTATTGTCCAAAAATGCTGCGATTTTTGTTAATTGTCCTTTATAAGCACTTCTTTGCCTATTGAGGCATACTATTTTTTTCTTATCCGTCATAGTTGCTCTATTTATCTATAACTAAAGCCAGTTCTGCGACAACCGAAACTAAAGTCTCCGGCTCGACGGACCATATGTTGTGTGGTCACCGGTTCATTTTTCTATAAGTGGACTGTAACAATTCTTTTGAAGATGAAAACAGATACTATGAGGCAATTAATCTGAATAACCACAAGTTTACTAATATGTACATATATACAGTCTTATATCCATAATAACTGGCGCCATTGCCAGGATTAGTGAACCATATCACTGGTGACTGCAATACGAGTCAATTCCAAAGAGCGATTGCCTGAGGACAGGCGGTTACACAGCGAGGATGCCGTAGTACGCCAAATGGCGACGTTTTGAAGGATGCCAAGGGTTGAGCCACAACAGGGCTCAGAGGGTTAATACTATTTGAATGAAAAATGGAATCAAAGAAATGTATTTTTCAAACCTTGTCTTTTCAATAAAATAATTTTAATTGAACTGTATAAAGAAAACACTATTGGAAGCTTTGGAGAGTGAACAGTTTGGTTGCCCTCTCTTACATTCTTAGCAAAAATAGTCACTCTCACATGTAATGCTAATCTCTATTAATATTCACAGATCAAACTTAAATACCATTATTGATTAAACTAAATTGAAAATGAAAACTATTGAAAATACCAAACCATTAAAATATTTCCCAAATGAATGAAACATGAAATTATTTACAGAAATGTGACAATTTTTCATTTTATTCATTCCTTTATCAAAAGTGCGACATGTTCACTACCAAGACACATTATTTTCCTACAGTAAAACAATTTATTTGACAAACTAACCATTTCATTTTATAAAATTTTTACTGAAAAAATTACGCTATACATTGTAAAAATGTTCTATTTTGATTTACTTTCTTCATTCAACTGTCCTTTTAGATGAGTTCATTTAAATGAGTTAAATATTCTTTCTGTGTTCTTATACAATAGTTCTTAAGCCAATTATTAAAGTTACTAGTCTCTTTTAGTCAATAAATTGAAATTTAAACTTCATTACATGGGTTGATTCTTGAAAGTTTATAATTGGAATTCATATGTATATTTGCATTTGTACTAGATGAATAACATTTTATCATGGAAGCAAACATAAAACTGAAACCAATTAGTGTACAATGCATGCATTCAATGTACCTTCAAATATGCATACATGCATTTTACAACATAAAATCTGATGTATGATTCATTTTGAAGCAACTGAACAAGAGTTATGTATACCCATGTGGATTCATTCTAGTTATTTCTTAAGCAAAACTTTGCTATGGTAATTTTAAAAGTAAATCTCCATACTAAAGTATAATGTATAGCAAATATGGAAAAATTAAATTAGTTAATAAAAAAGATTTGAGTAATATTAGTAAAATTATAGAAAATACATATTTTGTAAGCTGAGGCATAAAGATAACTAATTTTCTAAAGTGTGAAAGTTACCAAAATATTTCATAAGACAGATCAAGGAAATTTAGTATTCCCAAAATAAGCTTTCAAATCAAATAATTTATGTTTTAAATATTTTTGAAAATGTACCCAACATGCAAAACTTGCCTGTAAACAACAAAAAACCACTCTATTCTCTTGAAATGAAAGCCAAGGTAAAAGAATCAACATAATTTATAATGACGCTGAAAAAAGTTTATAAACAAAGTATAAATCTGTAGCTTGGTAGAAAAAGGACCAATGTTTATTTTGCAAGTTTTCAGTAACAGGATTTAGTAGTTTTCATTACTCTCATTTTTAATTGAATACAAAAAATATTTTCCAACATTTTGATACTTTCATAAAGCAAGACAGGACTTTGGCACTTTTTCTACCAAGGTAAAGATATAATGACAATATGTATTAAATAATACTTATGATTTATGTATAAGTCATTAATGAATAAATAAGTACTTTGAGAATGAAATCTAAGCTACATTTTTAAACTTAGATTTCATTCTTAAAGTACTGCAATGTTATTAGACTTGACTTTAAAAGTAGAAGTTATTTCAATCTAAAAAATCCAACAATGAAAAAATGAATACAAATGAAAATTGAATTATTAATTTTATGGTTGTTAAATAAAAATTCAAATATTATCGAGGTACAACAATAAATTTTAATTTCACTTTTTTTCATATACTTTTTGTAAGTCAACTTCAAAACATACTTTTCAAGCATTAGAAATTGAATGTGGTATTAGTATATTGAAATACAGCTGATCCAAATAACTAAACATGGAATAACACATCAACTTTTTTTTCCTTTATCACTTTCTTCAATTATGTAATTAAGTAAATCTGTAAGATTTTTAAATTCTGATCGCCCAGGATTTTCCTTCTTTGGAATTCTTGGAAGTGAATTTCCAATTTTCATACGAAATTCTTGAAGCTACAAGAAAATTAAAATTTGTTCACAAGATTACTAAATATGGGGTTTAGGAAATTTATCTAAAATGTGCTAGTTTAAAAATATTGTCATTTTACCATCAAAACTTCGTAAGTCTTAAAAATTTTCAGAAATGATAAACAGTAGACACCAAATTGTAGGCCAATGAGATACAAGTTTAATGATTCATCAATAGGGGGCTTTATGACTAAATGTAGAAAGTTAATGTAACTAGTTAAAATGTCATAAAACAAAAAATTGGATTTGCCAGGTTTTGATAACAAAATGATGATGAGGAACATTAAACAATGTGGGATAAAATTCATCCTGAGTCAGTGCACTGTTATTGAGTGTAATAAAAAATAATGAAAGGGGAACATACTTATAAGGCTTAAAATATTAAAAAAAATAATTTTTACTGTAGTGTTGTAATGTGAATTTTAATAAAATATTTTTAAAAATTTGAAGGATTAATTTTATATAGAAATACAATCAGTACTTCAAATAACCAAACACTTCAAAAGTTGCCTTACAGTGGATTCCAAGTCATTGAGGTATATGACAATGAACAAGATAACCAATTGGCCACAGCACAGTTGCCCCAACCTAAATCGCCTTTGCCTGAACATTAAGACATATGCTCATCCATATAAGGACTAATAGACTTTCAATCAACAGAGATGTCCACAAAGAACTGGAATGTCTAATTGAGAAAATGAAGTTTGTATCCCAGGTTCCTTGCCCAGAGCTGTAGGAGTTACTTGCTTCACCTGAGTACAGAAAAAGGAATCCTTTTTTTGGTGCTCTTTGCACTGTTTTCACAGGTTACTCAGGTAAGTATGACTTTTCATCCAAATATTCAGTTCTTTATTGAAAATTTTCTCCAAACAGTAGATAGTTATTTAATGGAAGCTATTTTTAAATTGACAATTAAATATTGCATTCACACTTGTCACTATCACAGTATTATCTTTGAAAAGAATACTTAAAGTCAAAATGTGGTCTTGTATATTCTGTAATTTTATAAAAAGAATGTTTAAGAGTCATATCAATAAATGCATTTTATCAGCATTTTAAAAATAAAAATCATGTGATTATGATAATCAAAATCGTAAAATGTTACTTTTAATTTAGTGACTTAAAATTATCATTTGAAGGTAATGTAGACAATTCATGACTGCTGGACTTTGGATTATCTTTTGTTCAGTCTATCAAAACCTTTATTAATTAATAATATTTTTAATGGCACAACTTAGAGTTCAAAACAGTTCTTGATGTGCAAGTTATTTTTGATGCTGCACTTATTTTACGGGCACTGTTATTTCGTGTGAGATAAAAAGACTAATTATCCAAAAACTTACATTATTTACTCCCATCATTTTCCAGACTCCAAAACAGAATACACTAAAACCTGAGACTGCATACAATGTTCCCCAACCAAGAGCTTTCATAGCTAATGATCCACCACTCTCAGGTATCTCTTTTGTTGGCATCATACCCTAAAAATAAACACCAGTTTAACATCAAATATAAAATAAAAATCACTTATAAAGTTTGTATATTTGCTTCAGTTAAATTCATATTCAGTCAAAAATGAGACATATTGAAGTTTCAAAATAAAAATGCTGAATGTGTTCAAATACACATTAAATTGAAAAAGAACTTCTGGAAAACACTAACTGCACAGATTTCAGAAACTGTAGCCCATTGTATTAACTGGTTGGTTTTGGATTTTATGGCACATGGGACATATTTGACAAAGCTGTACCAAACACAAATGAGACCACATCAAGCAATAGACACACACACATAAAAGTTTTGCTGACACAGAAGAGAGACATACACCCATGGAGGAATAAAACCTATGCCACCTACAACTCACAGGTTGCTAACACAGTGGGCGAACCCACTGAGCCATTGCATTAACTGGAGCTTGCAAATAAAATATCTCAATTCATATAACTTTCATAAAAATATTATTTATAATTATGTAAACTTTCATGAAAAATTATTATCTATATTAACTAAAACAAATTTTATCTTCACAATTTTAAAAATAACCAAATACTAGTTAACTTTCTTAGTAATAAAGTTGATTGTAATGTTAACTTGTACTATGTTGATTAACCTTGATACCTTGTATAAGTACTATTAATGATAGTTCAAATTTAGTTTCAAAGAGAATATGGGGGAGGCAGATGATTCTTATTTAAAAAATCACGATTTGAATCAAACTTCAAATTTTCTTTTTTCTTATTAAAGTTTTTAACATGGAAAATGAAATAACCTGGGACAAGATGCATGTTATCCTATGTAAAAAAATTTATTTGCACTTAGTAACATGTCAAGAATGATCTTTTTTAACTGAAAATAAATGGCTTCCCTACACCCTAGCAATAGTAGTATTGATTGGGGAGACAGTGGCATCAACTTGGAGAAATTATTGAGAGAGTAAGTAAAGTACTACTTGCTTCATGTGTTTTTGAACTCTTTATTTTACTTGTGTGTATCATAACCAATATTAGCAGTACATCTGTGCATTATCTCTCATTTGCATTGTCTCTCTTTGTGTATTATCTCTCAGTGCATTATATGTCATATCTTATGTTAGAAGAGGGCCATGCCCTAACCAAAAAATTATTGGGAACCAAGGTGTTCAAGTCTCCAGGACCTTGTGCCCCTTCTAATAAGTGAGATTTGACAAGAGGGACTCATTTCACTATATATTGCAATTTCTTCCCAAATTAAAACTATCATAAATACATAAAATAAATCTAGGAAGTATCTGAAAACAGATTAAGAGATTAAGCTTCAACTTGGTATTAATAAAACAAATTAAAATTTTAAATTTGAAGTTTTCAAATTTTAGATTCCTTTAGTAAGTAAATAGGATAAGAGTATCAGTTATCAAATTAAATTGAATTTTGTATAAGTATTTATGGAGAATAATAATCTTGAAATAACATTTGAATCAGGTTTCCAAAAGTCATCATTAGTTGCTGTTGAATAATTGTGTAATAAAGATAAACAAACTTTCACTTCTTGTATAAACAAAACTCTTCTTTGAATTGTAATGTCACAGAAAAATGCTGCATAAAATTCTATGTTATTGGAGCATATGCTCAGAACACCTTTTATCAGATTACCATATACGTTTGTCTAACACATTTAATGAAATAAATTACTTCACTTTTTAAATTTACCAATCAATGAATAAAAATAAAATTCATACTTTAAAAAAGTAAACAGGATCTCTTTTCTTTGCCATGGCTAGTGCCATGCCAAATCCTCCAAGAACAGACATTCCTGCCACACTCAGCAAAAATGAAGTTTCTAAGACAAAGTAAATAAAGTATTTACAATCTTACAAGCTTTAAAGATGTGTATAATTTTATGGTACAGCTTTATAATACCTTATAACCAGACAATTTTTTTTACATATTTATTAGATGCTTTGTTAATTTCAAAATTGTAACTTCATTTTAGAAGCATCTATGGACTAACACTATTTGTATTCCAATTAGAAGAGTGACTTTCAATGAGTTTTTTATAGTATTCAGAAGTCAAGAATTCATTTTTTGAAAAATCCTACTCTTTCTTTTAAATGAAGCACTATGGAAATAGATTTTCTTGCAATTTTTATGTAGTTAATTACCTCCTCAGGAAAACATACATTTAAAATGCTTATTAACAGTCCTAAATGCCTGTTAACAAATCAAAGATGAAAACTATCCAGAGTTAGTTTGGTTTTTATTAATAAGTTTATAAAGATATTATTAACTAATAATCTCAGAAATCAGTCACAAAATACCTAATAGCCTTTTACCTTTCAACTCAAGTTTTTTTAAAACACTAAAATTAAATTTAGGGCTTAAATGTCAAAAGATATTCTAAAAACTTCACATTTGTTTCATTTATAATTATTCTCAATAAATCCCAAATAGTTCTCCCAAAACTGGTTGAAATGAGCAGTTTTATTTTCAAATGACGTTTGAGAAGCATACCGCCTAAGCGATGAAAAAAAAAAACACTTTAAAAGAACTCAGGCAAGAGAATTAGAAACAGAATTCATGACATAAACGAACCTTTCAATTGAACTTTATCAGTTTACTTTAAAAAATAACAGTTTGGAGATATTAAACAAAACTTTGAGACAAGTCATAATGAAGAACTTACCTATTAGTTTATCTTTCTTGTTTAAGGGGTTGCTATCATTGTCCATCGTGAAAAGGTATTCGAGTTTTTAGAAAACGGAAAACATTTGTTATAAATATTGAAATGAACTTAACTTTAAAATTATTTTACAGACTACTCTCCGTTCTGGTCTGCATTCATTCCTTCCTTGGTTGGTTGATTGATTGATTTCCTTGAGACTTATAGCTACAGAATCAGACTTTTTCATTCCTTCCGAAATCGTGTAACACGAAAAGTAAATAAAAACAATTCCACATGTATGAGGTAAATGCCATTAAAGTAATACAATATTAGAATAAAGAAACTTGTATTAAATGTTCGACCAATTTATTCATACATGAATATCTAAAATATGTATTTCACATTTTAGAAGAATAAAAATTATTTTCAAAATGAAATATACTAGAATTTATGTAGAAAAGTTATATTGAGAATTTTTATTTCCTTCGAGAATATCTTGACAGGTACAAGCGAACTTCCTTTTTAGTAACTAACCGTAATTGCTGTTACTATGGCGGCAGATGTAGACAGCGATGTTCCAGGTAAACAAACAATCGCATGTGTTCTTTAATAATATCTCGGAGGGGACACAGTTTTTATGAAGTTTGTTTCTTTAATGAAATATAAAAGTAAAAAGCACCTGGAAAAATTCCTTTGGCGTGCTTTCCTTTCTGATTACGTTTTTAAAAATCATCTTCCTATGGATAACGCCCAGTTGTTTTAAAAACCTTTTTTACCTAATTTTGGTTTACATCATTTCATTTTCTTGTCTTGTCTTCCATCCAGCATAATTCTTCCTTCGAATAAATTATTTTTAAATTTTTGAATGCTGTGTATTTCATTTTTGATGAATCAGAATTAATAGTTGTTATTTTTAGCTTGACAACTCATTGTTATTTTCTAACTTGACAGTCCATTATTATTTTATTCAATGACCTTTAGGTGTTAATCTAAATGTTAACAAATATGAAAGAAATATGTTAATCAGTCTTAAATTAAACAAAATTTGATATTAAATGAAGTGTTTCTTTTATTTCACTGATTAAAATTCGCAATTGTTTTGTTTGCATTTTCCAGTTACTAGACTTGTTGAATTCAAACCAAGCTATCAAACTCTTGATTTAATGTGCACAAATTTATAGTAAAAACACCATCATATCAATGAATAGATAACAGGGAGGTATTAGATTATTATTGCAAAATATTTGATTAACCAAACTTCATTTTTCGGTCTAATTAGCCCTCATGTAGCATAAAGTTATCATTGAATGACAAACCAAAATCATTAAAATAAATTAAAAAGAATAAGTGATTCTAGTTCACCTCATCAAAAATTTTGATTCAATTAAATTTGACTCCTGATTTAGAGCATGAAGAAAGTTAAGACACCTTTATTTTGTTTTGTTATACCTGGAAATTTTATTTTTTGAATTGTGTAACAATTATATTAAATTCAAATAAACCTGGAAATAAAATAAGGAAATTTACTATAGATTTTATATTAAAGATATTAATAAATTCGGCACATTTCAGATTCATATGTAACATGCTTAAAGATTTTCATGAAAAATGTGTCATATTTTGAATTTATAATGCTATTCTTTATCGTAATTGCTATGAAACTATCATTAAAGGTTTGTTTTATTTTACTTAGACTGGGGCGCAGCCTTCACATTTGGACGAAGTCGATTTTCGGATAATGTCGCTGGCAAGTTTTGGATTAAAGATGACCCCATCTTACAAATTGCTTGTGGAGATGAGCATACAGCATTTTTAACAGGTTGGTATTTATTATTTGCCTCTACAATATTGATAGCTTAGAGTCTATTTCCATTCTAAAATGAAATGTGAGTTAAATGTCAATTTTAAAATAAATCTATGTTTATAATTTATTGCATTTTTCATCAACAACATGATTTGCCTTGTAAATTTTGTATCTGTGTGACTGAAACTGATATGATTCCTAATCAGCCAATGTTTAATTAAAGAGAAGTGTTGAAATGTGTTAAATATATCGCATTTGGATTTGTATCAACTTCAACTAAATTTTAAAAAAATTTTAAGTGGAAGTTTGTTATTGTAATTAACTTTAGAATTATTAGTCTGATATAGTTGCAATTGCTTTTCAGAGAAGTGTTTTCTGAATTTGCTGCACTTTAAAAAAATTATTAAGTTAAAGTGATTTCTGTATTCTTCAATATTTAACTCTGATTTTCTTTGAGCTTGATGCAGTAAAGAAGTTTTGATGATGGTTCTTATGCTTTAAATTGCATGAGTTTTTGTTTGGTATACTAATTATTATAAAATGTGTTGTACTATGAATTTTTAGCTTCTGGGCGGCTATTTACCTTTGGCAGTAATGAATGGGGGCAGCTTGGTCATGGTCATGCACAGACTGTTTTTAAACCATCTTTTGTTAAAGGTATGTTAAACATATTTTGTTTATAATTTATAGCCTTACAATAAGTTCTATGCAATTATCAGTGATCGACAGACCAGTTGGAAAATTCTCGATAGGCCTGTGCTTCTTAAAAGTTGATAGGCTTTCCAATGAGAACAGATCAAAAACATGACTTCAGATGATAAGAGTTTATTTTATACAGTAACTGTTTTCCAATTAGAAAAACAGTAAAAAGAGGTCTTTTTAAAGTGGTAAGTAAATAAATAATTTGACTATAATATCTGACAATAGCATTAGTTCTCTGTTGTACTTGATAGCAAGACTGATTATGCTTGAATTAAGTGGTCAAGGTATGCAAGAAGCATCAATCCAGAAAACACCCACAATAGTGTTGCGAAAAACCATGAGTTAATGAATTGTCACCCTGTCTTTCTTGACTCATCACTTGCAAACAAAAGCATTCAACACGGAAGTGAATTAAGTATAAACCATCATTGCTTCTTGAAATTAAGTTCCACTAGTCTAAACACATCACTTGGATCAATTTTGTAATGTTTTATTCTGATATTATATCAATATGGGACAAATAAAGATATTTTTCACAAGATGAGAACATATCAATCTCCTGAAGCTAGTAGATGGTTGCATTTCCTGGGGTGATGATCTGAGCCAGTCTGTCACTGGCAATTATATACAAATTATAACACCAGCCTCATAGGTGTGGTGGCAGATATCATGTTACAGGGGCTCAAGAGCAAGTTAAGTATTTATAACAATAAAGCTGTGTAATAAATACACAAAAGAAAGGCAGAGGAAAATTTATACATTTGTTTAAGTTTCACATTGAATACCTACTGTCTGTCTACCACAAGAATTGCTCCAACCATTAAGTCTTGATGGTGGTCGCTATAGAAACAGGGCTTGCTCATTTTGAGTCGGCAAACTCTGGATACCTAAATTTTAATTTATTTCTGGCAAATAATAATGGCAGAAAGAGGTTTACTGGAATAGATCTCTGCAACAAACATATCTCCTTTTGCCTGTAAGGGCACCAATGGGACAAACTTTTCTTTGAGCATTCCCTATAGAAAATGGGATTAGGTTCTTTTCTATGGCTACAGGCAGCACAAACTTTGTGGTGGGAGCAGACAGACAGTACTTGGAACACAGTTATATTTCGAGTGGCCTGTCATCTACCTGGTACTTAGATCCATCACCTAAACTCAAGTGCAGCTATATATATATATATATATGGGGACTTGAATAACAATAATCCTTCAACAAGTTTTTAAAAAATTCCTATTAAATCTTTAATATAACTAAATGTTGTAGCTTTTTAAACGATGCATTATTTTTTTAAATTCTTATAAAATAGTGCATTAAGCAATATTTACTGGACAAAAAAATTGTGAAATTTAATGTTCAACTAATTTTAATATTTGAAATATTAATGTGTTCAAACATTTGAATATTTTACAATGTTGTACTTCGATTTTTTTGTATGAAGTATGATAGTTATGTTTTTTAAAATTTCTTTTACTGAAGTATTTGATACCTGATAATTTGTTTAATTTATAGCTCTGAAAGGAAAGAGAGCAACTGTTGTGGCATGTGGCCGATCACATACTCTAGTAGCTACAGGTAAACACATTCAATTCTGTTAGCAAAATTCCTTTTCATTTGTAAAAGAAGTTATTTGTAGAAAATTGATTTCAGATTTTAATTTTCAAATTTTGCATATTTTACTGAAAATTCAGCTTTCTGAAATAAACAAGGTTTATGTATATCTTACAACATGTGATTATCAAAATTTTAGAAATTATTTTTTAAATTTATAAGTATATATTTTTTAAATTTAGTATTAGTTTTTATAGTCCTTTGTATTTTCAGAAAAGCAGTTTTTATTATTAAAGCCCTTTTTCTGTTAAAATAAACGTCTTAATGTTTTGCACATTAAATTAATTGAATTTATTTATCTATTTCAAAGATATGATTATTGTTTCTAAATAGCCAATGTTATTAATATTTTCAGTAGTTTTTAGCTCATATACTTTTCTGTACTGAATGCTTAATACTTAGTTTTCTAAAACTTACAGAAAGATTTTTCTTAAATAGCTGAAGGACATGTGTATGGTTTTGGATCAAACAGCGAAGGTCAACTTGGGTCAGCTGATGACCAACCAGTGCACCTGTCCCCAGTTAGAGTTCAGGGTTTAGAAGGTGTAATCATCAAAATGTTAAGTGGCGGTGCTGATCACTCAATAGCTCTGACAGGTAGCATGGGCATAGATAGTACATTTTAAATTTATAATGCTGACCTACACATATTGTTGGCTTACAAGTGAAGTAAAAAATTTCAAGATATAAGTTATATAACTTTTTTAGACCAGAATGTTGTGATCATTAGACTTGTGAAGTGTGTGTCCACTAAGTAATATCTTCTTTGCATCAAGGTTAGATTTCTTCTTGAGAAACACACTTAGTGAGTAAAGCTTATGGAGTAGAATTTTCCTCCCTTTGTTTTCTCACCTGTTTTTTGACTTAGTGTGTTGCACTTGTAAGGTGGCAATATAATATAATGGATTGAAAATGAAAATATGTAACTAACATTTGTAGTCTGGTTATATTCTCTTTACTTATAAATTAATCAATTATATTTATAAACTGTTTAAATATTTAATTTAATTGGTTATTTTTTAAATAAATTATTTTCATCTTCATAAGCTTTATATTACAAACAATTGTTACAAAAATGAAGATGTGTATAATTTTGGTTTATTATATTTATAAATTTAGTAACAATAATGTGTTAAAGTCTGCTATTCAAGGAATTTTAAAAGAATATCACAACTAATCTTATTACTTTTCTTGTATACCTTTACTGGCTGCCAGTGGATTTATTCATCAAAGTATGTTAAAATTTTATTTATTACCATATTGTGCTGAATATGTTTAAATTCAAAATGGTTTTCTTAGCAAAATCTTGGTTAAATGTTCTTGAATAAATCTTATGTGCATTGCAGCCAACTTATGACATAGTTCAAAAGCAATTTAAGATCTTTGAATTCTAAATCAATTTAATCCATTAACACTGGAAAGACAGACAGGGCCTGTGTGGCCCTCATGTTCTTTGCCAACCTGTATATTATTAATGGCTATTTTATGACTTCATTATTTTGTTCTCACTTATTGTGCATTTAATTGTTTTGGCATAGAACCAGATATATAGGACATTTTTACTAGAGACAGGAGGGGCCACAGGGACCCCTATGATAATTCACAATGGTACCGTGAAATTCTTCCTGTTGAGGCTATTATCATTTTGCAATGACATTGAAAGTAGTTTGACTTTGTTTTGCCCTCTTTACATTATGTTTACAAACATTTTGTTCTCCCCAGCTGTGAAAACACTGTTTGGCTAGTTTGACTAGTAATCCTTTTTCTAAGCATTTGGAATATCTGATACTTTACTCACATGACATATTGAATAGGGACATATGGCTAGTTATTTTCTGGTATGGAATAGAGAAGATGGCTCAAAGGCACTCAAAGATATTTTGGAAGAATTACAAAGATTCTACGAAATTGATGGAAATAGTGAAAGTTGCTATTTTGAAAATGAAGACAGGTAAAGTAGCAATTCTGATGATGAAGAAGCTAAAACTAGATTTCAGCCTCTTTTATCTACTGATAATCTACAAAACCGCTGATGTGGGTGGGTGAACCTGAGGCCGTCAGATCAGAAGATAACTAGACACTGTATGGAATCGATATTGAAGACAAAATGGTATACCTGTTTACTGTCAAATCAAGAAAAAGAACTTGTTGACTTATGCATGTATTTGCACATTATTTTAGATATATCTGTGGTAAATTCTTGGGTTTTGTATAGAGAAATGATAGGGAAGTAGGCACTTAGTCAGAGAAATTTCATCTTTCCTTTATGTTAAGAGTTTCGTTCTCAATACCTGGAATCTAGAAATAACAATGCAGCTAACACAAAGGTTTCAATGCAGGCAGTATAAAAGAGATCAGAGACCAAAATGCATAGTGCAAAGATCTTGTAAACTAAAACCACACAAAAACAGATGCCTGAATTGCAGAAAAGCAGTATGCAGAAAATGTCAAGCAAAGTGAGATGTATGATTGATTCAACAAGCGTGAAAAATTAAATTTAAAAACAGGTTAATACGATTTAAATTTGAATAATAATCTATTACATCAGTTTACTAAAATAATCTGTGTAACTTGATTCAGTGCTCTTTTACAACATGGAGCACCTTTTGTCTTTCTTGGTATAAGGCAACTTCCCATCTTTCTAGTGTTAAAGCAAGTTTGCTTGCTGCACGAGGCCAATGGAACAAGAGTTTTTAAAGTAATGTTTTATGTTTAGTGAGTTTGTACTGATTTTTGCCTTTTCAGTTAGTAATTTTATAAATACTGTCAGACCTATTCATAGCATCTGCACTAAACTTACTTAATTGTTTGTATCTATTGATGGCAAAGTGTTGTTACTCATATTTCATATCTTAATTCAATCCATTTATAAAGAATATACCACCCATATTCAATAAATGTATTTTATATTTCTAAATGAAATAAAATGGTATAATATATAGCAGCATTTTGTTTACTTTTACTGATGTTTTCTTATTTCCAATATTAGTTGCTTGGAAAAAACACAACTCAGTTATGTTACTACAATTAGATTCTGAACGACTACTTCAATGTCATCCTATTCTCTTCTTCGAAGGCATCCAGCATTTTTTAATGCAAAACCTATTTTCGCCTATATCTTTTTTCTGTGCTTTCTATTTCTCATTGCTTTCTGTAATCTGAATGCTGAAGCATTTCACTAGAGTGGCGAGCTCTTCCATGTCGGTTTAGCAATATGATGTAGCTTTGTAGCTCAAATCAAGCATATTTAAACTAAACGGTAAAATTAGTGAATGAATGCTATAATAGTCAATTTTATATTATTTATATATGTTGCTGCCATTCTTCTATAAACAAATAATATTGATTCCTGTGCCATCTATCTATCTATATATATGTTCTCTGTTCAATTTTTGCCAAACATCTGATGCATTTGAATAAGTAATTGGCTATCAAGGATTTTGATACCATTTACACTTTTATTACATACAGGAGAGTATAGTTTTCAATTTTCTTTTATTGAATTAGAGGAAATTAAAAACTATAGACCTTTCTGTATATAACAGAAGTGCATTACTTTTATGAAAAACTATTATAAATGAAATTAATTTTGTTCTCTGGTAGTTGAAAAAATGTATAGTAAGAATGACAATTTAGTTTCCACCTAGTGTTGCTTATTGTAAAATATTTATTGATATTTTCATTTCCCTGTGCCTTATTTGTGATGTTGTCTTACTTATTATTCATTTCTTTTGATTAATTTTTTATTGCATATTTATATTTGAACCACTGTTTATTTTAGATAAAGGAATAGTTTATGTTTGGGGTAGTGGAGCTGAAGGACAAATCGGTCCAGAAGGAGGACATATTTTAATTCCAACAGAACTCAACCTAGATTGTAATATTATATGCATATCTGCTGGTTATTACCATTCAGCTTTTGTCACAGGTACTTTTATAAAATATTTTGATAGTTTGTCAACTTCTTTCTTTTTGATAGAAATGAATTTTTGACCAGAAATTTTTATGATGCAGCTAATAATATTAATTATGCACTTCATATTTACTAATTAAGAATACTCATTTTTTAAAATTACAGCATTAAAAAACTAAATTTAACCTCTTAATTTGTTTACATGAAAAATTAGTACTGAGCTCCTGTGTGAGCAATTTTTATGTATGAATAAAATATGAAGACTATTTAGATATGAATAATATTAAACTCTTTATGCAGCATTTAAAAAGAAGTTACATTGAAAAATAAATAGTAGTGAATAAGAAACTTTCTCGAAAAGAATCTTATTTGGAATAGAAGCATGAAAGAAAATCCTTCACAATTGACTCAAAATGTTCTTAAACAGAGCCTCGAAATTATCATTCAATAGTCGTATTTTGTACCTATAACTTGCGTTTGATGACCAAGTTTAATTATTTTTTATAACCTAACTTTTCAGAAATTTTTTCATTTGGTAACTTCATTTAACTTTTTATTAAAAATATAACAGAAAATACAAAAAAATTACCCCAAAACAAAATATTGCCCTTAAAAAGAAAACAGGCTGAAATATGTAAATGGTCTTTTCACATCCATGTGAACAAAATGAATTTAAAATTGCTCCAAAATAGGACATTTTGGCAACTTTTAAAAATTGTTTATGTGCCACTAACACCTGACTCTGCCTCTAACCCTGATTTTAAACATAAATTGGTGTTCTAATGAAAATTGGTGATCAATAAGTATTGATAATGTAAAATCTTGGATGAATAGTACACTTTTAACATGTTCCTATTTAATTGTATTTAGTTGATGGGAAACTGTACACTTGTGGTGAAGGTGAATCTGGTAAACTCGGATTACCTGATTATGCATTAAAGAAAAGTCCTCTCAGTGTCCATTGTGTTCCTGCTTTTGACAGAAAAGTGGTGTGGGTATCTTGTGGTGGAAATCATACCATTGCTCTCACATGTAAGTCATTTATATGGTATCCATCTTTTTACATTTTTATATCTTCCTTAAAATTTCACTTTTATACTATATACACTAAATTTTAAAAAATGTAATTCCTCCTTCAAAATTACATTTGGTTAGAATTTAATTTTTCAACCAATGATGCTGGGAAAACAATAGAATCATTTATTTTACTATACAAGGTGTTTCAAACTTCCTATACAAACTTTAAGTTGAGGTAAGGAACACAAAAAAATTAAACCATATTAACATAGGGATGTATGTCCACAAGCATACCCAGATGTGCTAGAGGTTACACTTGCAGAAACGAAAGACATCAAGTATGTGGACAATATTTTTACTAGCATTAATGTTTCAGCTTGATAGTAGCTGTACACTTATACAGAAGGTGCAACCATTAACAGTAACTCTTGTCTGAAAATGTTGACTTCATGAATTGTTATACATGTTTAAAAGTTCCAGTTTACTGCCTTTCTAATTGTAAAAATATTTTAATTTCTGCATAAAATAAACTCCTTGACTAAGGTCACATTCTTTTTGCTATTGAACACTCTACTGACCTTGATTATCTGATAAGTCTCTGGAATTTCTCAATTTCCTGGTGGGTGGGCTTGTCCTTCACTGACAGGAAGTTCAAAACATCCTATATATATTTAAGGTTCTTGTTATATGTTCAGTGAAAATATACTATAGTTACCTATTGAATCTCATCTTATTACTGAAAACTCAAAATCCTTCTTCATAAAAAGAAGGAAAAAAAAATTTAAATTTAAATACTAGTGTTATAAGTTTTATTTGTCACAGCTCAAACTAAACATATTTTATCGAATTAAAGGATATAAGTGAGATAGCTAGCAATTTTCACTATAAGAACTTTATGGTTACGAAATTGAATCCAATATTTTTGGATTGAGACTTGTTTTCATTTTGTGTAGTCATGTATTTACAAATTTAGCCATTGTAGACCAACAGACTTTTGCATTATTCAGCCTTCAAAGCATGTTCTAACTAATTAAGAAAAATGTGAAAATAAATTCTGTAGTTGATGGAGATTTATTTATGTTCTCCAACTTGTCTTAAGGTAATATCAGATGATCAAACACAAGTTTACGCATAGATTGCTTTGATTTTTGTAAAATACTTTAGTAAATAAATGACATCAAAATGTTAAATTTCATTTGTTTGATAGAACTTTAAAAAATAATTAGTTTTCGTTCCTCATGTACACTCCAAGGACTGATATAGTGGAATTTTATTGCGATGACATGGTTGAAGTGTAAAATATATTTTCGAAATGACATGCTGTTTTAAAATTCATGATTTCTCTTATAAAATGTTTTTAGATGATAATATGTAACTACATTTAATGAATAATTTACTATTTTCATTTGTAAGCATTTTAAAATTTAATTCAATTGATATAAAAAATGAGTAAAAGGTTTCTAGAGTTAGGGTTCCCAAGAGGGATCATCTGCGACTCAACCTCTCCGGAATTCACTACTAAATACACTGAAACAACTATTTAGTAAATGAATCGTTCTTTTGTAAATTAAAGGTGTTATTCAAAAGTGCTGAAGTATTGTAAATTTAATATTATGTTAAACCAGTTTTCCAAAAGTTGGCGATAACTGCTCCCTTTGGGGCTGAAAGAATATTGGGAGGCAATACTGGCCCCAGGGGAAATAGGGGGTATTAAGGAGCAAAAGTGGGCAATAAGATCCTAAAGAGGTAGAAAAAGTAGGTATCTGCGCTTTATCCTTAACAGTGGGCTGTGGCAAGAAATCGTTTTATTGTTTCAGTCATGTTATTCAGTTAAATGTGGATTTAGTGCAATAACAAGTCTTAACTGAAAAGAGGAACCAACTGCAAATAGTTGACCATGCAGATTTAAGGATTCTGCTGATGAAAATAGAGCTAAAAATAAACAAATTAGTAGCACACCAAGCTCATCCTTCTCATTAATGATGATTTTTTATTGTATTAATTTGTGATTGATATTAATTATTAATAACAGTGAGTAATCTAATGTATTCATGTACAATTCTATTTCATTTTAATAGCTTTTTTCGGTACCATGTTTTTATTTCTAAACTAACTTTTTGAAATTTTAAGTTATATAATTATTTTGGTTATATTAAAACATTATAGGTACAGTTACTCTTGCAATTTATGATTAGTTGATAGTTTTCCTGAGGGAGCACAGAAAAAATTGCCTTTGAAAAGGGAGCGCAGAGTGAACAATTTTGGGAATCTGTGTTAACAATTAACATAGGTCAGTTTTCAAAACTGCTATCTAGAAAATGTTTTCTTTTAAATTATAGCTGATGGAAAAGCATATAGTTTTGGAAATGGTTATGATGGACAGTTGGGATTGGGTTCCTGTCTTCTAGATGTATCGTCACCTCATCAGATTGTATTCCTGGAAAATGTCAAAGTAGCCAGAGTTAGTTGTGGGGAAAATCATTCTGCTTTCTTATCAGGTACAAAATTTAGTATCAATATCTTTCCATTTTATAGAATTTAATGAATAATTTGGAATTCATTATAAAATGTATTCATTTGACTCAATTATCCCATTTTTTATTGTAGATTTTTATAATTTGTTTTCTAATGCATTATGGACAGTTATTCTTTCTTTAAATTTCTCTTATGTCAACCAAAAGCATTGTCACTAAAGTTTTAATTATTAAACTTAAAATAGAGCTTTTAGATGGACAGTGAATTTTATAGTTGATTTCTTTTTCAAAATGCTGCATTTTTAATTGAAAAACTGTGCCTATATATACTTTATTCTTCATAAACTTATTCTTTCCTTTCAAAAATGCAACCAGCTGAAAATCTATTAAATTATTTGTATTTGTTATATGATCTGTATATATTGAAGTATGATATTTTCTAACTTAGATAGGGGGCAACTTTATACATGTGGTAATGGAAGACATGGAAAATTAGGTTTGTTTGGTGTTGATGACAATTCTAATCAATTTGTGCCAACTTTAGTTTCAAGATTTAATGGTTTTCAAGTACAGCAAGTAAGTTTTATTTAAAGTTGATTTATACTTTGCCAAAGCTATTATTTTTAAGTTCAACACTTGAGTTTGTATCGCAATTATATTTTAGGTGACATGTGGTGGCTGTCATAGTATGGTTCTAGCTGTGAGACAGGAAAAAGTTTTTAGTCAATATTCCAGTCCAGCTCAATCAGAAGAAGTAAGCTCAGCCAGAGAAAGACGACGTCAAAAAAATGTATGTTGCATTGTTGACTTGTAACAATAAACCTGGTTCGGTTATCAAAGTATCTAATAATTGTAAACATGCATATGCATGCCATGTCTATTTATTTTAAATGAGAAAAATGTAAATTCTGTTACTTATTCAAAATGAATTAAATGCTTTAATTTAAAATAATAAATTCTCAAATAATGGTTTTAGTAAAATAGATTTCTTAGATATATTCTGTCTTTATCTCCTGTATTTATAAATGGCTGATAACAATACAATTTTATTATAAGGAAAAATTGCTCTGACATTATAAGGATAATATGGTAAAAATCTAGCATATTTGACTTAAACATTAGAAGAATCTGACAATTTATATGCAAGTACACTAGAACAGGAAGGTTACCACTTCTTGAAACAATAAAGAATAACTTTCTTCTGCTCTCATGGGACACATTTTGCCAATTAAAATACAATTCAAACATAATTGTAACACAATTTCAAGGGGTATGATAAAGCAGTGGTGTGTGCACATAAAATGCAATGAATACCCAAGTACTTTTTATATTCTTCAAATCAAAAAATAGTAATTGAAATAATTTTCCATTTCAAAATATTGGAATGATTACAGAATTTATTTTTTCTGTGATAATGCTCTTCATGCATGCCACTTGCTTACATATTGTACCATACCTAGGTCATAAAAAGCGACTCAAAATTACAGTGAATTTCTTGAAAAGATTTAAATAATTTTAGTTATTTATTGACATTAATGTTTGTAGAATATTGCAAATTTATATTAAACTCAGAAAAATCAAGATACGTCACTTAATGTATACAGTAATGGTGATTAAAAATTTATATAACAAAATTGTGTCATTGTACCTAATGAAATTGCCTACAATAATGGTTCAGGCGATAGAATGCTGGGTTTCAATCTAAAATTATTTTCCAAGTTAGACTCAATCAAGTCTGTTCTGCAAAACTGTTGAATCATTTTTAAAATTGTCTTTTAGATCTTTCTAAAATATGGATTTCTTTGCAATATTTATTGCTTTCTAAGGGGGATGACTGACACACAGGGTGACCTGTGAAGTGCAACCCACATTGTTCTTTTCCCTTTTATTCTGATTTGGCTCATAACCTTGGTAGTGTTCCGAGAGGTTCAATAATTTTCTTTCTTGTCAGGTAGAAAAAATGAACTTGGGTTGTATTTGCCAAGTCACCCATCTGCTTTTGAAAACAATAGGTTGGTGAGGTGGCATGACTTATAAATTGTGTATGGCCAATGGTCGTGCACTATTTGATGAGCAGCCCTATCCCATGCAGTAGAAATGTATTCCCTCCCCAGATGGTACTGTTCTAGTCGCACCATGTGTCACCCAACTAAGTTAGATATAATTTTGAATTTTTCAAATGATAAATGTCTATATTTATTAAATTTAAAGCATTGTTTTTCAGAGTAAAATGTCCACCTTGTCACCTCTATCACATTTTAATAAAAATGAAAATTTTACTCCTACTTTGAAAGCTGAATATCGACAGAGGTTACCTAGTCTATCTAAAGGTAAGTCATAGAATACCATTTAGATTCTAAAGACTTATTAACTATTTAAAATGCAGTATTACCTTGTGTGTTTTGATAGAAATGGAAATTATATTAATATTTTTTCTTAACCTTGCTATGAACTAATCATGTGTTAGTTCAGTTCTACAAGCATAATACATATTTTGTTGATTTCAAAAAATCTTTTTAATATTTATATAGCATTCCCAGTGAGAGTATTGGCTCTTTGTATGTATGCAGTAACTACCTTAATGTAAATACTTCCTTAATACATCCTATTTATATACCATTTCATTTCTTGATCAAGTTCTCAGGCTAGGCTTAATACACTACTGTTTGTGAAAATTGCAACACCATGAAGGAATCCTGCAAATTAAACGAAACTTGCAGGAAATGCAAAAGAGGTTAGGATATGCAAATGATTAGAATTAAAGCAATCACGCAAGTGTGGGCCGAGAAACACCCTCTAAACCTCCAAGTGAGCCGTGTATTAAAAGCACTGCAAAGGTGCATTAAAATGTGTGTATCGTCGTTTGACTGCTGTAAATGATTGATTAAAAGTCAATATGCCTCGCCAAAAACGCAGAGTGCCATACGAGCAACTAACAGGGTTCGAACGGGGTCGCATGATCGGCCTCCGTGAGGATGGACTTTCGCATCGTCAAATCGCCACTCGCACGGGGCGTAGTGCCACAACAGTGATGCGTGTGTGGAAGAGATGAACCATGGAGAACCGGAAGAGTCGAAACCCCGGTAGTGGGCCACGCAATATGACTTCACCATAGGACGACAGACATCTCATCCGTATGGCGGTGACAGATCGTACAACGTCCTCTTGTGTGTTGGCACAACATTGAAGCACGTCTACAGGTGTGTCATTGTCTCCCCCGGTTCGTCACCGTTGCTGCGCCATGGGCTACGTGCAAGGATTCCCTTGATGCTGAACCACCGACGCCTCCGGCTACAATGGGCTCACCGACACAGCCAATGGCATGCCGATTGGCAACAAGTCGTCTTCTCAGATATGAGTCCCACTACAATCTGGACTATAACGATGGACGCGTACTCGTCAGGCGCTACAGAGGTGAATGCCTTCTCCCGGAGTGTCTATTCAGCGTCATACTGGACGAACGCCTGGCGTTATGGTTTGGGGTACTATTGGATATCATGGGCAATCCCGCCTACTCCAAATTCTGGGCACCCTGAACAGCGGGTGCTACATCAGGGAAGTTGTGGAGCCCAAAGTTCTACCCCTCCTGCAACGCATTCCTGGAGCTGTATTTCAGCAAGACAATGCCCATCCACATGTTGCTCGGAATGTACAAGCCTTCTTCAGTGCACGACAGATTCCTCTTCTTCCATGGCCTGCACGTTCCCTGGATATGTCGCCCATTGTGAATGTGAGGGATTACATCGGACAGACTCTCGTACCGCTCGTCGGGCAGAGAGTACAGCTGAACTTTGGCATCAGATAGAGGCCATCTGGAATGCCATTCCTCAACATGACATTCAGAATCTGTATGATTTGATGCCATGACGTGTACAGGCTCTCATCGCTGCGCGCGGCGGCTGCACAAGATATTGATTTTCGGCATTATTTTTGTTTTATTGCTTTGTAAATTTGATCGTTTATTTAAACCACTATAAGTAACACGTAGAATAAATTTAATTTATTTCTGATGATTCTTTCAGTGTTGCAATTTTCACAAACAGTGTATTAAACATAATTGCCTAGAAGCATGCAGCATTCCCATGCAGTTTGGCACCTGTTTGTGCATATTTCATATATTTTTCTTTACCTTCAGATTTTTAGGTATAATGCTGCTCAGATGTCTAACCCTTGGGTCTGCCATCTGAAACTTATTTTCAATGTTCAATCGGGGCCACTACAACTCAGTGGGTTTGCCTGCTGCACTAGCAACCTGCAAGTTGTAGGCAGTGCAGGTTAGATACCTCACTGGGTGCATTTCTCTGTATCAGTAAAACTTTTCTTGTGCATGTGTAGTCCATTTACTTGATATTGTTTGGCACAGCTGGCCAAGAATGGTCCTTGTGCCATAAAACCCAACCAACCACAATATTCAATCATAATATATCTAAATAAATTAACGTTTTAATCATTTTGACTATGTCTGCTTATTATAAATATTATGTATATATTATGCAAAACCTCAAATTTCTAATTATTAATTTGCTATGGTAACCAAAATGTATATTTTGGAATACCTTTCAACATTTAAGCAAATAAAACTGTATTTACTGAGTATATTTTATTAGAAATTTTTTTTCCAATGGCTTATGTACATACAGCACTATTCTTATCAGCTTTATAGTACTAGATCTATTCTTTCGGTTTTAAATTCAAAATGTATTTCTAATTCATGTTATAGGTTTTATACAAATCCAATAACCGTATAGTTAAAATCAATTTCTAAGATTATGGAACCTACATTAGTAAGAATAGTTCTGCATTCAACTATTTCACAAATACTTTTTAAAAATAGAAAGTTAGCATATATTTTTGAGTACATTTACTTTCAGGGGCTGTTTGGTATGTATCTCTAAAAGAAACATCTGATAAGACTGGATCAGATGATGAGGATGAAGTTTTGACAAAACTTGATAGACGCTCATCTTTATTGAATGAAGTGGAGAAGGATGAGAGTATAAGGCATGTTGACAGTGATGTTGATTCTGACAGTTCCGAGTCCTCTGATTTAAATAGAGTAAGGGAAAAGTTTTAAAGAGATCTGTAGAACATTTTTTTTAATAATTATTTTACTTTTCAAATGAATGTGATATTAACAAGTTATGATTGTGATCCACTTTAGAATACCATAGGTTATTGGTTTATCCAGTCAATTGTATCGGCCCTCGATTTTCGCACATAATTGGTTCCTGAAAATGTGTGCGAATGTTGAAAGTTCGAAAGTAGAAGGATGTAAATAAATATCAAAAATTGTATTTTAAAATATTTATTTATCAATAATATACACTGCTGGCCACCCAAATTGCAACACCAAGAAAGACAAGAGATATCACAACAAAATTTATTTTGTAGATAACATGTTGACCAAGTATCAAATGATTAAATTTATAGATTTCTGTGAAGTGTGGTTCCTGCCAAAATCAGTAGCCAGAGTAGCCGCCATTGTTGGAGATCACCGCTGCCACACGCCTCGGCATTGATTCAAAGAGACTTTGGATGTGTTCTTGGGGTACAGCAGACCAAGCAGCTTCCACACGTTGCCAAAGTTGATCTGGTGTGGCAGCTGGGGATGTATTCTGGGTCAATCGTTGAGCAACCATGGACCACATGTTTTCTATCGGCGAAAGATCCGGAGAGCGAGCTGGCCAGGGAAGCAATTCAATCTGGCGATTGACGAAGAACCCTTGGACAATGCGTGCCACGTGTGGTCGCGCATTATCCTGTTGAAATATGGCTGTGGGCAAGCCCTGAAGGTAATGAAGGACAACTGGCTCCAACACCTCGGAGATGTAGCGCTGGCTGTTTAAAGTACCGGCAATGCGTACTAGAGGAGTGCGAGAGTGATATCCAATACCGCCCCATACCATAATACCCGGTGCAGGACCAGTGCGGCAGTGCATAACGCAGCTGTTCAGCATCCTCTCTCCACGGTGTCTCCAGACTCGAATCCGACCATCGTGGTGTTGCAGACAGAAGCGTGACTCGTCAGTAAAGACAATTTCATTCCATTCTGAAGTCCACATCCTTCTTTCATCGCACCATTGGCGGCGGAAACATCTGTGGTTCTGCGTCAAGGGTAGACGAAGCAATGGACGTCTTGCGGACAGACCACTCTGCTGTAAACGGCGTCGAATGGTACGCGCAGACACTGGATGATGCGATACAGACTGAATGTGCTGTGCTATGGTTCGTGATGTGGCTGAGCGATCCGTCACTGCCATACGCACAATATGCCTGTCATCACGTGAAGTGGTGCACTGAGGTGGATGCGATCGAACACGGCGGTCCGTCGTACCCTCCTGCATCCAACGATCACATATCCGCATTACAGTTGTTTGGTTTCGTCCAACACGACTACCGATTTCCCTGAAAGATAATCCACAATCTCGGTAGGCCACTATCCTTCCTCTGTCGAACTCGGATACTTGATCAAAAGATGATCGATGTTTTCTACGAGGCATAATTGATCCTTTCTTTTTTGAAAAAACCACAAGAAAAACACAATTGCCGTACTTGAAATCGTCGAAATCTCCAAGCCTTAAATAGCGCTTTGAAGTGGTGCCACAGGCGCGCGTGATGTGCGTCTGCGCTGAAATTCTATTCATTTGTATATCTCACCTCCGCTAATGCATGTTGTAAATTTCATATTATTTGCATGCTTCCTTCAGGGTGTTGCATTTACGGTGGCCAGCAGTGTATTACAAATATTTATTTGTCAATATACATAATTAAGTTAACGAGGCGTGTTTAAGTGCTTTCAGGCGTTTTCTTTATAAACTTGTCAAGAGTTAGTTGAATACCACCCTTTTTTTTCTTTTCTTGATAAAGAGTTCTATAACATGCTGTGTCTTTCTCAATCGCCCTACGTACTTGAGATATACGTTCTCCATTGGGACCACATTCTTCCATGATAGTCAAAAATTTGTCAAGATGCATGAAGGCTTTATTCATATTTTTGATTGTCAAAGTCTTGGCGATTTTATCAGCTTCTTCCTCACTTTCATTCTGTATTAACTCTTGTTGCTCAATTAAGTATTCATTTGACAGAGGTACTGAGTGAGATTCAATCAACTCATTAGCATCTTCATTGTTGACGTCCAAGTTTAGTTCATTCATTAGGCTAACTATTTCATCTGTGATAGTTTCTGGAGTTTCTTCAGAATTTATAAAATCACTCATCATTTGTGGGCATAGTTTCCAGGAACCTTTCATTGTTGACTCTTATTTCAGCCCACGAGTCTCCAATATTGTTTATTGCGTTCCATATATTATAGTTCTTCCAAAAATCTCTTAATGTAGGCCCACCTTCCCTGCCAGTTGCCTTGATTCATTATTATCCTCATATAATATCGTTTAAACATAGCTATCACTGTTTGGTCCATGAGCTGTATGAGGCAGGTAGTATTGAGAGGAAGAAACACAACATTGATTTCCTGGTATAAATTCTGCAGAGATTTTAGGTGTCCTGGAGCATTGTCTAAGATTAATGCTTTAAATTGTAAATTTTTATCTTTACAATATTGCTTAACTGCCGGCTCGAAATGAAAAGCGAACCAATCTTTAAATATTAACGCAGTAACCCAGGCTTTTTTATTTGATCTCCAAATGACTGGAAGCAATTCTTTATCCTCCCTTTCAATGCTCTGGGATTTTCTGCTTGATAAACTAACATTGGCTTCAATTTTAAATCACCAGCTAAGTTTCTACCAACAAGCAATGTCAATCGGTTTTTAGAAGGTTTATGTCCAGAGGCAACTTATTCTTCCTTCAATAAGAATGTACGATTAGGCATTTTTTTCCAAAATAAACCCGTCTTGTCTACATTGAATACTTGGCTAGGAGAATATTCTCCATCTACAATGATTTTGGACAATGAATAAATAAATTCTTTTGCAGCATCTTTATCTGCATCAGCCGATTCTCCAGTGAATTTAATATTATGTAAAGAATACCTCATTTTAAATGTGTCGAACCAGCCATTACTTGCTTGAAACACCGTATTAGAATCTTCTTTTAATCTGGTCTTCCAATTTTCATGCAAACTAAGAGCCTTAGATTGAATAATTGAAAAACTCAGAGGGACATCGTTTTGATGTTGATCATCAATCCATGATGACAAAGATCTTTCCATTTCATCCATCACTATGCCGTGTCTTTTGGTAACAATCTTTGAAGATATATTTCCACAATTTTGAACGTATTCCTTAATTTTATTCTTGTTTTTCAAAATTGAACATATCGTAGACCTATTTCTGTCGTACAAATGGCCAATTGAAGCAAAAATTCACCGCTTTCAGAACGTCTAATTATTTCCATCTTTGTCTCGATCGTATGAAGTTTATGAGTCCTTAATTTCTTTTTGTTCGTATCAATACTGCAGTTTCTCCATGTCTCACTCATGTTTATGAATTTATAAGGGCGAAATATTTAAACATAAACAAATAAATTGGTAAAACATATAACGCAAGACTAAACCTGTTTAATACATTGTATGTATTTGACATTCGGAACCCTAGTGACGTCACAACAATTCCGAGAAGTCCGCTACTCTAGGCGGCAATGTGTGAGCGCGAGCTACACGCTTCGTGGGAGCAACTACATGGAAACGAACAATTTTTGCATTATCGACAAAAATCTTTAAAAAAATTGAATTTTTAAAAATGTACGAAATATTGTATTGTGCGAAAGTCGAGGGCCGCCTGTATGTATCAATGTTTTCTTGGTCAATCATTGTTTTAGTAAAAAATAATTATTTGAATTCAGAACTTTTTCACTTCTAAATAATTCATTAAATTAATTTATATTGGATTGTCACACCTAATATAAAAGTTTTATAGAAAGACAACTAACATCAAAACTAAGATAAGATCTTTCTACTATAGTGGACTTTTCTTTATGATAAAAGCTTTTATTAAACAAAATTTTGTTTTAAATCAATGCCATTGGAAAATATTTGGCAGAATAAGAAAGTTAAAATTTTTATAACTGAAATAAATTTCATTGAATTAATTTTTTTAAATAGACTCATACCTTAATAAGGATCAACAATACCATATTAGTTAGGCCAACTATTTCTGATAATTTATCCTGCACTGATGGATGTCAAGATTTGAAAGAAATCCAACCCACTGCTGATGAGGAATTGGTAAGTGATGGGTTTTCTTGGAATTTTAATTTGATAACTTTTCTTTGTATAAGTTGTTTTAAAGTTGGATTTCATAATTCAAAAATTAAATTTTAATTTCAAAAAACTTTTTTGAAGCATAACCTTAACTAATAGCATTTCCATTTTTACAAATGTTTGTTGCAAGCGGTATAAAAAGCCAGAATCTTTAAACATTTGTTAATTTTGAAAAGCAACTACAGCGAAACATGTGTGACAATCATTCATCATAGTTCTAAGACAATGAACAGAGATGGTCTTAGCATTCAAGTAACTTACAAAATCATGCTGAAAAAAAGTGGTTTTCAATACAACTGATTGTCATGATTGAGGTATTCTCCAATCGATATCATTGTATCGGTAAAAAAACACATGCAAAGTTTTAAAAATTAGATTTCTGTTTTCAAAAATAAACTATTTTATATATCCAATTAAAATAACTGACTTAAAACTTTCCACTTAATTATAAGTGTTTTAGAACACAAAAGGGTTGAATGCATGGAGGTTTAGAAATTAGAAAATCAGGCGTCGATGGAACCCAAACATTTTTCCTAAAGTTGCCAAAATGTTCTACTCGGATATAATTTCACATTTTGTTTGTGGATGTGAAACTCATAATGTAGACTATAGGGCCTGCACTTTAGGGATCTTCTTTTAAACTTGCTTGGGGTCAGTTTTGCATTTTCTATAATTTTTTTAAAAATGAAAGTAAAATTTTCTTGATTAACTTCATAATTGCTACAGGGTCAACAGATAGCAAAGTATACATTCAATATTAACAAATTTTTGGGACTGTTTTCTGAACACTGTTTACTTCTATCTCCAATTTTAGGGAAAGAATTTACTTTTTCTTTAAGGTTTTATAGCATATTTTATGAAGTATGTCATATAAGCAAAAAATGTTCTGAGAAGTTAGCCATCAAAACTTATAGGTGCAAATTACGATTTTTATTTCCAACACAAATCTTTCAACCAAGAGTATACACAAATAAAATGAATTCGAAAAAAAATATTTTCAAGGTTAAAATATCACAAATAAAAATACAAAGTTAGGGAAGCTGCCAGGTAGACAACCTCGCCTGCCAGTATGTCCAAGAGCTGCACCATCCATACAGAGGTCATAAGGGGTAATAGCAATATCAAGTTTATGTAGATGGAAAGCAAAGCAATCATAGTTTATGGCAAGTGTCTGAATTCTGCCACATTTCATGGATTACCAGGGAGGGAAAGGATACTCTCCAAAATTTATCTTTAGTTCAATCTAAAAGGGCACTTTTATGCTCAGTATACACTCAATGATGAATCAAGGCCACCATATATCTGGGATACTACCCTGAGAAGTCTAGAGTACGTGTGTAGCCACCTCTTTACCCAGAATACCACAATGAGACTGGATCCACTGGAAGACAACCTTAAGCAAAATACTACAGCTAAATTTGAACCCTGAGTGGATGGTTCCTCAGAGGGATTTTCAAGAAAAATATTGTTCCCAGATTGAAAAATTGGAATTATGTGTAAATTTTGGTTTGTTTACAGGTATTGACAGTAATTTTTACGGTATTGTTTTCCTAGAAAATTATATTTTATGTAATTCATGTCTATCTGCTTGACTTTTTTAGAAATCTTCTCAAACATTCAATACAGAACCAAAATTATTGCCAAAAGAATATATTGAAAATGTAGATGAAAAAGGTATGTAAAATAAGTTTGTTACTAAATGATTTTAAACCAATATTATTTTTTCAGTTTCAATAATTAATCATTTAATTCATTCTAGATTTATAAAAGATAACTTTTAAAGTAACTTTAAATTCATATTAGCATTTGTAAAATGTTGTGTTAAAATATGAAGTTACCATAATAAAAATTTGGCAAAAATGTAAATTTTTCTATTGGGAACTTTTTTTAAAGTTTTGTAGATAAAAGTATTTTATAATTAAAATTGTTTTTATTTTCAATACATAACCTTGATTATTCATGATTGCACAATTTTTTGAATTCTTAGATTCAAAACCAGTCCCACCTTTATCAAAAGAGCCATCTTCAGAAGTAAGAATCGGTTTATATCTTTTATAGATCCTTTTTTATTACAATTTTTAATTTTGTTAAAATTGTTTTTAGAAATATCTCAACTTTTCTTACTGAAATAACAAAAACATTTTTAAATGAATGTCGTGCAAGACTAAGATATTTAGAATTATGACTTTTATGGCATTTTAATGTTTTCAGTGTACTAAGCTATTTTCACCTTTGACTTGGAAATTGATTTTATTAGCATCCTTTATTTGAATTGATCAAACAAGCATTTAATATGATTTAAGAGCTTAGTATACTGCACACACTAATACAATATGCTAATAATAAGGAAATATTTTCCCTATGCAAAAATATTTTTTAAACAACCAGTTATTTTTGCTTCATTACCCACAAGCAAAATTTTAGATTTTGGCCAACAAAAATTCTAGTTATGTTAAAATTAGTTAATATTCCAGTTTTGTAAATTGTTTTTAATTCATACAAAAATATATTTTGAACTAAGATTAAACGTAGCTTCCCCTGCTACGAAAAATAGTTTGCAAGTATAATTAAGCCTTCAGCACGAAAGTAGTGCTATTTGTTCAAGATGCGATACATCTTAATTTCCGGTAACAGGTTTTATTTATAAAAGTACTTAATTTTTCACTAGTTTGGCTTTGTAATGCATGACTTGCAAGAAAAATTATTCACGTGTATAATATCGACATATAATTTTTTTTAACATTACGTTTAAAATAGATTTGGGTACATTAAATATAGCAATATATATTTAACTAATTTATGGCTTTTAAAGATGATGAATGAATTTGCAATTCTCAATATTATTTAGGAAACAAAAAATTTATTTATTTTGTCAAATGAACTAAACCTTTTAAATCGAGAAATAGTTTAATAATTTCCATGGTTAGAATATGTAAAATGTATTTTTAATACAATATTCTATAGCTCTATTAAAATTCTATACCTTATATTTACATATAGGAATTACAAATGAAGAGTCACTTTTATGATCAGGAGGTACTTGATGTTAGAAATGAGTCTGCATGCTCAAAGGAGAGTGAGGTAAAATAGTCTTTTTCATTATTTTATCTATTCATCACTTTTCATGTTACTTTATGGTTTATTTACCCTGATAGTTTTATTTTAAGACAATACAAAAACTTAAGCATGAAATATTTTTATATCCTGAGATAAAAAAACACCCTCCAATTTAAAATGAAATTGGGATTTTATAAATTTTTTAAACTCTCCAAAAATTTATTGAAGAGGAATAAGTTTTTAAGACTAACTCATGGACATTTAAAAAATATGTGTTAATTTAATATATATTAAGTTAAATTGTATTTTGTTTACCAAATAAAATATTTATCATATTAATGATTTTATTTAGGTTTGAAATTTATACGGATAAACTTCAATATCAGTTATTTTGCTGAAAAATTGTAATCCAATTACAAATTGAATGTTTTTCTCCAAAATCAAGAATGTGTACGAATGTTAAAAAAAATTGTGTGAAGAAAAAAACGTAAGCAATAAGTCTAGTAACCTGCAAGTTGTAGGTGGCGCAGATTTGATTCCCATAACTTATCCTGGGTGTATTTCTCTTTTGTATCGGTTGCAACTTTAATTGTGTGTCCATTACTTGATGTTGTCTGTATTGCGTTTGGCGCAGCTTGGTCAAATATGGCCCTTATGCCATTAAACCCAACCAACTCTTTTCTAAGGGTTCTTAAAAATAATAGTCACATGGTGCCAATGCAGAAGAGCCAGTGCAATTTATATATATAGTAAAACCTCAATAATTTACTCTGGATAAGTCAATTTTCTTCACCCCTGTCTAACTCTCATAGACAGCAATGTAATTAAAACCTTATTTACTCATCCCAAATTCAAATGCTACCCTGGATAACTCATCACTGGAAAGATCTTTAAACATAGGGGTTGTAGTTATTTAGCGTATCATACCCATATGATTAGTGAGCATTAAGTAAAAAGATTTGTTTTCAAAAGTATTGGAACAATTGTAGTTAAAAAATAAAGCACATTTCATACAATTAAAAAACAATTCTTAATTACAGTCATCCAAGGCCTGTGTGATATTATAATACTGCAAAAAGAAAACAAAAGGAGCTAAAATGAATATTTGTGTGTGTAGCTTAATCTATTTGAAAAAAGAGGCACAGCTTACCTAAGTATTATGGCTTTTTATACTTGAAATGTGTTTTTTACATTACTTATGTGTTGCTTGTGTAATCTTTTATGTATACGAAAGTGACGATTATTGGTAGATTGTTATTGCTGAAAAGCTATTTTTAAAGACAGATTGTAAGATTATGCTGACATGCTATAAATTATAGTATAACTCTTCTATTTTAAAGTTTGATTTCGATTGTTACTGTTGAAACAAATTGTCTTTAGGAAACAGAACCAAGAACTAAAAGTCACAGAATACTTTTGGTAAAAGTTAGAAAACAGTTAAAAATAAATGGATCAATACTGAAAACTTTAATTTCTCTAATTAGAAAGACTAGCCAGACTACTAAAAGTGTCAACACCATTTTTTTTCTAAATTTGAAAGTTTGGTCCTACTTTTGGCTTCGAATAGTAAACAGTTCATTGATAAATTGCCACTATCTCTAATATTTTAGGCTATTAAATACACCAAGAAACAATGTGAATGATATAATTTAGTCCTCACCTGATTTAAATTACTCTGAAAACTCACAACAAATTAAATTTTATGTAACAAAAAATATACTGTATTTCGCTATGTAACAAGTACCTTAACACTTTACCTTCACAAGCCGATAAGTAAGACTATTTTCGCCAACTCTTATCAACAGCCTATAAATTGGATTTTCATTGTCAGTGCTTTAAATTACTTGATTTGTTTCATATTGCAAATGGTTGGCAAAGTGTAAAACAATGCATTGAAAGTCTTTAATGGCACCATAGGAACTCTAAGCAAAGTAGTGATATTTTTATCAGATCTATGTCATTGCATTAAGTACATGTATTTAATGTGCATTTTTATAAAATCTTTAGACAAAATTTGCAATTTTAAAATTTTGTAATGTTACTTGTCTCATTTGAACACAAGTAAAACATTTTCAAAAGTAAATGAACTTATGAACCTTAGGTTCATATGAGCTAATTCTATATTTTAATATTGCAGTAAAAATTTGTTTTTAAACTCAAATCATGAGCTTTAATTTTTATAATATGTGGATATTATTTTACCTATCTCATAATTATGTTCTTACTTCAAAGTAATATGCTGAGATACAAGGTGTGATGAAGTATAGCTAAATTAAAAAAATACTTTAAGTGATTCAAAACTTAATCTTTTTAAAAAACTATGCTTTAAAAGTTCACATTTTTCGTTTTCAACCTTCCCTGTAACTTTAAATATGAGTACAAAGTTTTTGACAAAATCTAATGCAAATTCATTGATTGGGTTTTTTGACATGAGAAATGCGACAAGCAGCTTCACTAACGCAAGAACAAGGCACTACTGTAAAATAAGCAAAGCAGGAGTGACTCATGGAGGCAGATTCCAAGGTCCTCTGTGCCAGGCGGATTCTTTTTTATTCAGCATTGTTCCAAAGTTATGCGATCAGTCCGGATACTTTTTAATCAGACTTTGTATACCTAATTTCTACTCTATTACATATTATTATATACTATTACACTACTAAATATATATTTATTTACCTTGATCTTTGAATTTTACTTGTTTTTTAATTTGTATTGGATGGAAATAGCAAAGCTACTAGTCGTAATAAACTAAAATAGGCAGCTCTTCAAATTCAGATACAGTAAAACTGTGATAAGTAGTCACTCAAGGGACCAAAACATTTTGATGACTTAAGCGGAGTAACTACAGAATGTATTCAATCGCTACTACTGTAACATTGTAATGTAAATTTGAAATTTATCAACATATTAATAACTAGTACTAAAAATTATATAAATGATAAAAAGTTTGGTTTACATCTTTTGAGCTTAGTTTGAACATTCTTTTAACCTTTAATACAACTTTACATGCATATTATAACCCAGTACTAGTTTAATTTTGACTGAAACAAACACTTGTCAGTACTAAACTTTCTTCTCTAAAACATTTAGTGTTTTTAATTCATGATCTGTAGTACCTTGAACTGTAGTAAGGAAAAATTGAATTGTTTCTAAGGCTTCAAGAACTTGCATTTTATTAGGTGGTGAAAGAATCTCGTTTTCGCTTTCATTGCTTGCAATTTTACGTTTTCTTTTATAATCGCTTGATAATATACTGCAACGTTGTTATCAATATCTGTCATCTTTTATGTCAATAGCACGTCTTATGATTCCAAATGAATTCAATAGTCAGGGTCCTCATTTTCGACTTCATTTTGTTTGCCATCCAACACAAATCCTACGTGTTGAAGACCTTATTGACAAGTTATCTGGGGTAGCATTTGAATTTGTGATGAGTAAAGAACGTTTGCCATCTATGAGAGCTAGACAGGAGTGAAGAAAATTTATCCGGAGTGACGACTTATCAAGCTTTTACTGTAGTTGTAATAGTGTCTTCCAGTGTGTAGTAAATCTTTTAAATTCATATTACATTTTAAACAATGATTGGTAATAAACAATGTGTCGAGGCCCTTTCGTTATCTCACAATATTTATCTTGGACCTATTGAAAAATCAGTGATAGCTAAGAGTGCAATTGAATTAGTTTTGAATTTTGAAAATTGCTGCATCATTTCTATTCAGTGCTCCAAATAACAATTACATTGCATTGAAAATGTCCCTGAGCCAATCACATACCTACCAACTTTTCCAGATTCACAAGTCTTCTGGAAAACACTTGGTTTTCCGGATGGAAGATATTTTCCAGATTTTTTTAGGGAGAAAATTTCCGCCACTAATTTCAAAGTTTTGGCACTAAGCCAGGGCAACAATGAAATAAAAACATCAGTGATTGCTAAATTGTTGTAAAAACCTTCTTTTGTACTAATATTCTATGAAAACACTACAATCATGCCTCAGATTAATTGTTTATTTTTGAAGCCTTTTTTGAGTTGTGTATTGCTTTTAATGTCGGAAAATCTTCCAGATGTCTTATCTTGAAGGTTGGCAGGTATGCTGTCAATAATTTTCTAAATTAAGTGAGCCTATCAGAAAGTAGCACTCAGTAAAACTCCAAGAGATACTAGAGGCACAACCTGCTAATATAGACAACTGAATTTAATTGACTTGAATCATGTTCAGTTAAATGGAAAACATGTGATAAACATTTTTTTAATCTTTGCAACTAAACTATTTACATGCTCTGGATAATTTATTTATATTGAAGAGATGACTTTTCCATTAAGAATCTTATTCGAAACTACTTTCAGTATTATCAGTTATTTGGAATAATTCATGTACATTCATTGTGTTTTTGTTTGTTTTTGAGTAATCAATTTGTGATGAATGTATGGATTGTTAGTGTTTTTATACCAATGTTAAACTAGAACTTTGGCAGTCTGTTAATAAATCAGATTAATTTCAGTGTTTTGTGTGTCAGCTGTTTTTTCATACTTTGTTGATTAAAAATAAACGAAAATTTTGAATTGTTATAAATTACTTAGATTTAGGTTCACTTCAATGTTTACTTATGGATTCCTATCATAAAAACAAATTAAAATTGTTTTTCTCCTAAGTGAACAGTATTCTATCTAGTATGTATAAAATGTAGTTTATTATTTCATCATCCAATATTATATATCAACATTGATAAATGACAATGAATTGTACTTTTCAATTCCATTCAATTACATGGAAGACTAAACTGATAGAATTTCTTTAAGTGTTTTTAAATATGTACATAAAATCTGAAGTAGAAATAATAGCAAAAAGACATGAAAAGCATATCATACCATAGTATATCATAGCTACTATAGTATATAGATATGCTACTATATACCATAGTATATAGTAGCATATCATACCATACATGTAGTTTCGAAACAGTGAAATAACTATCATCGACACCATGCCAAAAACAGTTTTGCAAAATTGTTGTTTTGAGAAAACAATTTTAAGGTTCAATGTGATCTAGGAAATTAGAGCAATGGTGAAAGTTTAGTTATCAATATTTTTAGTTATATTGTATTTAGAGCTTGTACCCTTGGTATAGTATAAAACATACGATAAGTCTAGGAAATGCACTTAGGGTGAAAACACCCAAAATTGTAGATCTGTGGATTTGACATAATGCTAATGATAGCAATATGCATTAATACAAAATATATAAAAATATTTATGAATGGTAATTTTATATTTAAGACTGAAAAAAATCTGAACTTTAAAGATTTTTGTTTCAACACACATAAATCTGACCTCAATTGCTTCATAAGACAAAGAAAACAAAATGTAGTAGGTTCAGATAAATCTGAAGGTAGCTAATCAAACTTAATAATTATCTAAATATTTTCAAATACAAATATTCTTCATGTTAAAGATGATTTGTTTGAATCGGATCCATCTAAGTAAATCTTATACTCTCAGCATTGCTTATTTACCAGCTATCCTTTTTAATTTAAATTAAAGCAAAATGGGTAATGCCCAATTGTTTAGGGCAGATTTTCAATCTTTTTACATTTGTAGTACCCCTGTGAATAAGAATAGACACACACAGTTTGGCACACTTAACATTTTAGAAATAGATTTGTTTTGAAAATTCTTAAATATTAAATCAAATTGGAATATATAACAACTGCATGTCATATGCATATATTAAAAAATTCCTATTTCATTACTGATTTCAACAAAGTATGAATAATTATCAAAGTATGTTTATAACTTGGAAACAACTTTAGAAATCACAATACAACTAGTGGTAGATCAGAAGTTTTTTGTACTGTTAATGTGAGACTTACAATTGATGCCTGGTAGCATGAAAGTTTGACGAGGTCAAATGGTTGACAATGCAACACGCATCAAGATTTGCCTGCTTCTTGCTTTGGCTCTTATAATTTAGACAGATAAAGTACAAGGGTAGGTCAGTAATTATCTACAATGCAGCTCAGCTTTGTTTCGATTAAATCAGATAACTTACAATAATGTAATTGAACATAGCGACTTACTTTTCAATGTGCCTGGTTCTTCATTGTATAAGCATTTTTACACTAAAAAATGACAAATTTGCTACTTCATCAACAATAATCACATATGTGTACCAGAAGTGTTTACATACACTAAAAATTGCTGTTATCGTCAGTTGTTTCGCTTCTATACATATAATACTGGTCCAGTCATTTTGAACTTTCAATCTGTTCATACAATACTACCTAATAAAACAATACTATTGAATTGTGCATGATTATTTTTTAAAGATTTAGATAAAATGGTTGTCTATTGATTTGTTAAAAGATTTAATCCTCTGCTGAAAATAAATTGAGATAGATATTTGTCCTCAACTTCGTTTGATTCCACATTAATTCTAAATCTGGCATTCAGCATATACTTCCATTGCCAATTAACTGTGATGCGATTCCATGTGGTATTTCATTGAGTAATTAAAAGAGCAACTATAACTGCATAAAGTACATTTATAAGGCTTTACACCAGTATGAACACGTGTGTGCACATCTAAATTATACTTACGCTTGAACGTTTTCTTGCAGACAAGACATGCATATTGGTGATTCTTACGAGTTTGAGGAAACAAATTATTTGATGCTTGGAATTCATTGTATCTGAATTGATGCAGAGAGTCATTCATTGAATACACCTCTGTACCTTCATAATCTAAAATCAGAATGAATCATGCATATTTCAGTTGCAATATATAAATGAGTAACTTTACAGAATTTCCTACTTAGAAAGGAAGCATACAATTTAATGTAACAGGTAATTATAAGTGTAAATATTTTATGAGTTCAATCTGAAAAATGTACATTATTTTTATATACATCACACAAACGTCTACAATTTGTGTTCATAAAAGTTCACCTTAAATTCATTAGAACCTTTAAGAAAATTGCAAAATCAAAAAGTAGGTAAAATGGAAAATATATTAAATTACGGTTTGAAAATGAACTTTTAAGACACTTAGTCATACAGCATCATATAGTTCTTAAGTTCCAATTGTTTACTTACACATTTGAATCCCTTGCATACAACAGTAAATAAACAAATTTAATTTATGTAGACATTCTCTCTGGATTGTTTGAAGTTTTCTTTTGTTTCACACACATCTTTATGAGACACAAAAAGCATCTTTAAATCCAAGACCCACCATATTGTCTCAAATGCATTCATATCTTGCAAAGGTTTGATATTTTTTGCATTATTTACACCTTGTCTTTATCATCATTCACTGCAGTATTGCCATTTCATTGTCCAAAAAGCTTTGAACCCAATTCATAAGTATACACTGATAGGATTGACAAGTATATATATTCATTGTTTGGTTGCATAAGTGACTAGTTCAACTTAAAATGGGTTTTAGGGAAAAAGTTGTTAAATCTAAAATTTAGACATATAACTGTTATTATAAGGCAAACAAAACTCAGAATACTTTTAAAGAATTTGGAATAACAAAATAGATTATACAGAAATCTTTATTTGAATATTTAAAAGAGAAACATATTACATGAAAATTGATACATTAGTATAAGCACAAATTATATAATTCTAAACTTCTGCATCTGAAAAAGAATTAAAGTTTTAATTAAAACGAAAATTAACAAAATTGTTTTTGAATTTTAGTCTTAAGATAAACTAGACAAGTCTTAAATTGTATTTTTTCCATTAGAGGGACTAAACAATTTATGAAAAACTTGTTGAGTAATGCATGTATTATTTCACCCTGTAACCTGCATTTTCCCAGTTTTAGCTTCCTTGATTAATAGCATGTTTCCTAGTAATCTTAATGAATAATGTTTCAAACAATAGAGCAAGCTATTCAGTCAATAAATGCAATGTTTCACTGCCTGGAAATCCTGTCACACTCAGAGGATTAAAATAAACTGATAACGTTACTTAATTTTTATTATAACGACTTATGGGCCACATATTTATGATATGCTAAGGAATCACTGCGCTTGAAATTACGGTTACAAATGTCACATTTAAAAGGTTTTTCCCCAGTGTGCACTCGAATATGTTGAACTAGATGGCTTTTCTGACCAAAACTTTGGCCACAAAATTCACACTGATAAGCACGCAATGCAGTTGATCTAAATCTTTCTCTTCTGGCTGGTGAATTAGTGTTCTCATCCTGTCGACTTCTACTCAATCCTTGAAGTCTTTGGAAATCTGAAAATAAAATTTCCAATTAGAAAAAAACACAAAATTGTCAATCGTGGGTGATACAAGAGCATCTCGATATGATTTAGAATTCAATCAAGCCATTCTGAATGAAATCTGACAAACTGATTTTATTGGTGTGAACGTTATTTTTAAAAACATTTTTTGGAGCAGAAATATAAGTTTGATTTGTCCCTCTAATTATTTTTTACTTAATTAAATACAGTAGACATCAAAATTTATAGTTTTAGGTTTGTTTTCCCAATTAGAATCGACACTTTATCTAGTATAAAAATAATCTAACTCTTTGGAATAATATTCTAATAATTATTTTTAATGTTACAGTAATTTACAAAATTACAGCAGAAAAATTAGAATATTCCCATCTGGATAACTTTATAATCTAAGCCTCTCCATTGGATTTATCAGATCTAAGTTTTAGATTTATGAATAAGCTGCAGTTAAACTTCCAATTACAATCAAGTACTTTTCACATGATATTCGTGAACATGTTGATAATAAATAAAGTGACCCAAATAAGTTACTTTTGTATGATTCTTCCGAATTTAAACAAGTTACAATAGTAGAAGAGGCTCACAATGAAATATAAAAATGAGTTGGGTGTAATGGGGAATTGCATTTACCCATTCCGAAACCTGTAATCTCAATGCATGACTAACCAATTTTGGCCTTCTTGGTTACTAGTGTTATCTGGGGTACCAAATTTTAGTCTTTTTTTTTTTGGCATAAGGGCCATATTTGGTCAAGCTGTACCAAACATGAGACAAATAACATTGAGTAAATAGACATACACAAGGAAAGTTTTTACTGACAACTTTTACTTCCACTGTGAGAGAAATACACACAGGGAAGAATCAAACGAATGGAATTGAACCTGTGCCTCCAACTCGCAGGTTGCTAGCAAAGTGAACAAAGCCACACCAACTCTTAGGACCTGACCCTCTTGAGCTCCTTCAATTATTTTATAGTAAGGCCTTTTAAACATAAGAGTTGGTTGATTTGGATTTTGTGGAGCAAGATCCAAAAATGAAGAAGCTGCACCCTTAAACATAATGAATGAATAGAAAATATAGAGAATTTGGGTAATAAAATGCATAAGCAAAATAAATTGTTGCAAAAACATACATAAATTGAGTCAGTTGAGTTTAGAGCAGAAACTCATTAACTGACATTTTTTCGGAGACATTAAATGCCTATTTCATAAAGAAAACCAGTCATTGTAATCTGGTTGAAGGATATAAATACAATCAAAATGCTTAGTTTTTATTTTGTGATCTAAAAATTAAGTTAGTTTCTATACAGCTGTAGATTAAAAAATTGTTTTGTCAGTTAATGAGCTTTTGCTCTAAGCTGACACTATATGAAGCAATTGAAGTTTGCCTTAGGTCTCCCAATAATTTCCCCAAGTTGGGACCACTCCTAGGATTCTTTCAGATGTGGTTATTGTCATAATGCTAAAGGATAAAATATAGAAATCCCATGATATGGCGCTTCTTGAAGAACAAGAAAGCAATATACTAGGAGCCTAGTATAAGGGTTGAGAAAAACTTCAATATTAGAAATGAAAATGTAAATTACACATGAATAAACACATTTTCATTTAAAGTTGTATAAAACTACTTGATAATCAAAAAACTTATAGTAAAACCTTTTAAATAACACTGAATAATATGGAAGAATATTTTAGAAATATTATTTTATAACAGAACAAGTAAAAAAGAGCAAATATATTGAGGGGTAATATAACAAAGGGCTGTATTACACTTCTCAGAAATCTTGGGACACTCACAAGGTTGAAGAAAAGTAAAAATAATTGTGAGCATGGGATATTTTGTGTTGCCCCAAAATAAAATTCTTTACCAATGAAATGTATGTGATTTTATACTGGATTTAGTAGAAATTATTTTGTACAAAGGTTAATGTGGAGCTTGATGGATAATTTTCTTATGCTAAAGCATGTTGCATCTTGATAACAATACATTTGACCTATAATATCCATTTATCTGTGTGTGTTTGGACATAACAATTTAAGTTACACCATGTATTGAGAATAACTTTCAGCACTGCATTTATTAAAAACTTGAGCAGTAAGTCAATTAGAGATTTCAAGTTCTCAAATATTTGTAAACCTACACTTAATATCAGACAAGCAGTACCTCACATAGGGCAATTAAGATGCAATAGAAACATTTAAATTAGTTTTGACTAGATATAGCAGGAATTGGATTCAAAAATACATTTCCCCAATATCATGAAAGTTTTATAAAAGATAATATAAGTTGAAACAAATAATGCATTTATGTAACACTAAAAGGGGAGAATATAGGTCATTATAAATCTAAATGCTAGCAAGCAGTCAAGAATAAAATGCAAAAGGCTTTATGTATTTTATTATTTATACAACCATCCTAATCGGAATTTATACATACCACCAAACTCATTAATTCTGATGAATTTATTGTATGGCATGCAAAGAATTTACAATTTTGAACCGCATCGAATTGAAATTTCTGAAAACATAAAATACAAAAGAAACTAGGACAAATTAGGGTGATCACATACAATTTTGAAAATAGAAATACTATTCATACATATTTATTATGCTAATACAATAACATAAAAACAGTAATTTTAACACTTTGAAACCGATATATACTTTCTGTTTCAAAAGCAAGTTATAAACTTTTCATTCAATATAGCCAAATTCAAAGCATTTTTTCAAATGATATACAATAGTAAAAATTATACAATATAGTATAACCCCAATGCCCAGTTTGAAAGATTATAAATATTAGTCATTAAATATTTAAAGTAATAAAAAATTACAATACAAAATATCATTAAACTCTAAAGGAAACAGCAGGAATTGGTTACATTACAGATTCATGAATTTGCAATCTCCCTTGACAGTAAGAGAAAAAGTTCTGTCTTATTCCCAGACTAAATCATTACTTAGAAAAATAATTTGACATTGCATTCATAAATTTATGGTTGGTTTTATGGCACAAGGGCCATATTTGGCCATGCAGCACCAGACAAAAGACAGATCAAGTAAAAGACACACACAATAAAAGTTTTATTGAAACAGAAGAGAAATACACCCAGGGAGGAATGCACCTGACAGGAATCGAACCTGCGCCGCCTACAACTCGAAGGTTGCTAGTGCAGTGGGCATATCCACTGAGCCACGACTGTCCCTAATAAATTTATGAACACAAAAGCAATTTGTATAAGTTTGTAATGGATGAGAATATCTCGTTTTCATATCAAGACAGTTTTAAGAAAGTATACAAGATTATTTCTGAAAACAAACTTATTTAGAGTTAATATTCTGTATTCTGAAAAGCAAAATTTGTACTATGGAGCAATCATATGTGAAAAGTACATATGATTTTTCAAGTTGAATTTGTGATTAAAGCTTTTATGACAAATTGAACACATATGAGGACGTTCTTGAGTATGAACTAACTTGTGTCTCTTATAATTTGATGAATCATGAGAACGATAGATACATAAATCACATTGGTATATTTTTGGAGGATTCCTTGATACCTTCCATGATAATCCTGAAACAAAAAAATAATAATTTTCAATTTAAACTAGTATTTACTAAAAGTATGAATGAGAAATTTTCTACCCAAAATTTAGTCAGTAAAAATTGTGACATTAATACAGTCCATTATTTATGTACAATAAAGGTAATTAAAAGATGATTATCACAGCAAATTCGCAATAAATTTATCTAATTTTTATTATGATTTATCTTAAACTTTCAGATACACAAGAAATATACATATACAATGGCAGAATAATCCATATAAAGAATCAGTTTTAAAGCATTAGTAATCCAAAAGTAAATACAAATATTTTTTAAAAATAAAAGGTAGCATACCTTTTTAAATTACTTGCACTGTAACAATAAATTATTTTTCCATTTAATATTATTGAAGATACAATTCTGATCAGAATGAGTGACTTATGGATAAAACAGCTTATAATAAAGTAAATGTTTGTCAGAATTAAAAGTATACATCGAAAAATCAAATTGCCGCATTAACCACTTTTTAAAACATAAAAAGTTGTACTATTTGATTAAGAAACAGAATGATGATAGTGACACAAGTGATAAGCATTGGTAAACAGAGTAATAAACAATAAAGCTGTATACAAGTGGACAAAACACTATGAACACATGAAAATGGGCTGTAATTTGTTCTTGCAGAACAGCCATACCACCAAGCACAAGTCTGTCACCTAGTGGCCATAAAGGCAAAAGTATTAGTCTATCAGCAGCAGTCGTACTGGTTGTATGTGAACATCCTACTAACAGTCAAATGCTGTGTAAGACTTCTGACTTTAAGAGGCATGATCATTGGGACGCTACACGCTGGAGCCTCAGTGATAAAACAACGAACCTTGTGGGTGTTGGAAGGAGTAATATATCAACAGTTATGACAGCCAACACAAAACATGGTAAGATGTCATCTTCAAATAGTATAAATCACAATGGGCGAAAGTCAAAGCTCACTGAAAAGGAGACAGGTGTTGAAGTGGATAGTGGCCTGAAAGCACAAGACAGCAGTGTCCAAGTTAACTTCGAGATGAGCACCCATCTCCAAGACCCCGTATCAACCAAAACTATCCAAGAGGCACTGCATGCTGTGAACATTCGTGGCAGAGCAGCTATTCCAAAACCACTGGTGACAATGTGATGCTTTGAAGCAACAGCAATGGTAGAGAAGAAAGACTGGACACAACAGCAGTAGGGTCAGGTTATCTGGTCTGATGAATTGACATTTACATAATTTCGGACCATAAGATGTGTTCATGTCTGGAAAATGCCCACAGAAGACTTTCACATTGACTGCCTCCTTCCTACAGTTAAGCTGACAGAGGGGACTGATAGTGTCGGGTACAATATCTTGACATGGTCTGGAACCACTTGTAGTCCTGCATCGGAATATCGAAGCAATGTAATGTCTCAGCATTCTGAGTAATCATCTCCATCTGTTCCCTGGTGAACAACCTACGTTACAAGACAACACTCCCATTCGCAATGCTCTGCATGTCTCGATGACAACGAGGATGGGGAACATCTCGCCTGGCCTTCTCAGTCCCTTGATCTTAATTGAACCTTTATGGGGTATTTCGGAGGAAAAAGTGCATATGTTTACACCACCAGACAAAATTTCTGAACTAGGGACTCTGCATAAGGAAAGAATATGTATTCAATTGAACATTGTGCATGACCTGTATTTCTCCATCCCATGTTGGATACAAGTGTAAGTCAGGTCAAGGGTGGTCCAACCCCTTACTAATAAAAATTTCGTGTCACGGATGCTCACATTATTGCGTCCACCACTTGTATATCCTTAACCATTTGGTCTATACCATAACCATCTCTAACAGAAACAAAATTTCATAAATAAATCACGGTTTCACACAAATGGGGATTATTTAAAAATGTTATGACACTGAGCTTGGTGATATCTCAGAGTTTCTTTCTGATTATAGCAACGACAGCAAATTTCACATTTGAATGGCTTTTCTCCTGTATGCACTCGAACATGACGTTGAAGTTTACTTTTGCAGTCAAATGCTTTAGCACAAAACTGACATTGATGACCAAACAGTTTTTCATAGACATCCTTACTTATATTAGGATAATTTTGACTGCTCTGTCTTTCACAGGTTGGTGATTCTTCAGATAAATCATAAACTGAAACAAATAGATTGTATCAGATAACACATAATTTCAATCACCGATAGGACAGAAGTTTATTGTGAAAAAATAAACAGTCAATTTAATTATTTTGCTAAGAGCAAGGGAAATGTTTTAATACTAAATTTAAATCAATAAAATCATTTTTAAATGGATATGAATAAAATGTTTTCAGATGTTAGCATTTTCACATATTTTAAATTAGAATAAATGGAAAGAAAAAAGTCAATTAGTGTATCATAAATATAGTAATTGAAATATTAACCAAAAATGACAATTTATTATTATTTTTGAACGAAAAGGCTCAAAATAGACAATATTGAGTTTTAAGTTCAATTTTTGATGCAAAATGAATAAAGGTGAAAAATAGTGAAAAAACTACTGCACACAATATTTTTAATCTTTTAAAGAGGTAATGACTAGATAAAAATTAATGTCTACCCTAAGAACTGCTCCTATTGTCTGTTACCATTGAAACAGACCTATCCCATTTCCTTAGGAGATGCTTGGATAAATGTAGCTAAGTTTGCCCCATTGGCGCACTTAATGACATATTAGGAAATATATTTGTAACAGGGTTTTTACTTATTGCCCAGATCTGTACTAGTGAATGACCTTTTTCCACCACCATTTGCCCAAAACAAAATAAGACATAAGCAGCCTATTCAAAATGTCTGAGCCTTTTTTTCGTGACTGTCCAGATATAGTGGCAGAAGCAGTTCTTGTGGAGACAGACAATACTTCTTTTGACTCTTGAAAGACAAATTCATTTGCCATGAAGAATTCTTGAAAATTAAATTTGAAAGCAACTAACCTGAATCAATGTTATAGGTGACTAATTAATAAAAACATACTACTCCAATCAGAACTAAAAATTTCAACAAAAATAAGTTACTGCAACTTACAGTAAAACAGTTGCACCATACTCACAAATTCCGTCCCATTAGAACATATCAAATCACTATAAAAAAGGATAATTATAATCTGGGATAAATTTATCTTTCATGCTTTCATTGGGTTTAAAGCTTTCCAGTACTAAAATTTGAAATTATTGTAACTCTTAGAATTTACACTTCCATATTTATTTCATGTTAACAAAATTCTGTTCATATTTGACATCAATAACAAATAGATATGCAACTAATGCATGTAATTTTTTACAAAATTAACCTTTCCAAATTGCAATATTTTTTTATCCAGTTGAGTCCGAATTGAATAAAACTTTTTTTTTCAGTTTTATAAGATACCTAGAAAGATGGAGGGGGCATGTGTGGCCCCTCATTCTTATAAAGCGTATCAAATTAGATTATTTTAGGTAACATTGATTATCATTCAAATTGAAAATTTATATCACAATAGATTGCTTTTTGTTTAATATCAGTTTTCCATTCGAAGAAAGAACGATTAGTACAGAAAGAGACAATCTATATAGATCTCACTTCTCGAGACCCATTTTCTGCCTATTGGCTGGCTTTTTCGCAATCCAGGCAGCAATTCTTTTTGGTAAAGTTCCCTTTGCAACCTGTATTTTGATTATTTCCTAGTGATCTCTTTTATACACTTGAGTCACAATCTTTGTATTAGGTGCACATTATTAATTCCCGAGGCCACATGAGTATGGAGCTTTTCACATAGCTGCAGGATGAAATTTCTCAAGTTAAGTTCCTGCTTCCCCATCACTTTATATAAAATGCAAGCAGTTATTGCAGACATAACTAAAATATTGCAAAATGCACAAGTAGGCCGAGTTCCAAATTTGCATGCCATTTGATCTGTCTTGTTATCTTCTGATCTCTGACTGCTTCCGATGAGCCTATGCCCACGACTTCGTGGATTATTTGTAGATGAAAGCCTGAGAGCTAGTTTTAGCTTCAGCATTAAAACTTCTCATATTTCTACCTTCATTAGATGAGAAAATATTCATTTTCAGAATTGCTTCTTTCACTATTTCCTGAATCAATTTCATCCAATTTTTGCAAATCTTTCAAAATCCGCGAATGAGACCACGTTTTTGAGCCATCTCCTATTCTCCACCAGAAAAGAATCTGCTCACATGTTCCAAGTTTCTATAAACTTTGATTCTTATTCATGTGTCATGTTAATAAGATCTGACATTCCGAATGTTTAGAAAAAGAATTACTAGTCAGTTGTCTGTCTGTCCCCGAAACAGTGATCACAGCTGAAGGATTGGTCGTTTTTGGGGTTTTATGGCACAAGGGCCATATTTGGCCATGCAGAGTCGAAGGGAACATAGTGTTTGTAAATAGGATGCCAAGGGGAAAGAAGGTCAAATTACTTTGAATGTCATTTCAGGTGATTAAAGCCACCAAATGGAAAGAATTTCGAGATATAGCAAAATACCATAGGGGACATTCTGATCTGTTCCGTCTTTCTAGGTATACATTGCATATCTCCGGTTCTATGGCAAGCCAGTCCAAAATGATAGAACACACAATAAGTATAGACCAAATAATTAAGTCATAAAATAGCATCATATGCAATTCATTGGTATAGGAGTTAAGTTGCAAGATGGCAAACAGTGCGAGGGTCACATCTGTCTTTCTGAGTGTTAAAAATGCGCTTGCATATGATTGAACATATTTTTTTAAAGATAGGAGCAAATTTTGAAATTCATTTCTGAATATTAGTAACCAAGAGCAGACATAAATAACGATCCTTGGAGTTTTATGAATTTTTAATAATCGTCTAACACACATTTAACCTAAAAAGTTAATAATTTGTAAATTTTATAAAATTATTCACATATTTCAGTATTCTAGGGGCACTTATAAATACATGCATTGAAAATATAGGTTAAGAAATATTTACAATGAGAAACTAATCATTTAGAAAAGATAAAATTTCTTAGATGTCTTTTATATTTCGTTAAATCATAAAAATGGCAATTACACAAATCACATTGGTGTATTTTTAGACCTTTCTGAAGAATTATATAAAATATATATATATTATATTGATTTTCAATTTAACCTGATACTAAAAGCATGAATAAGAAATATATATTAACCAAAGTTGAGTGAGTAACAGAGATGATGACACCAATGCCATCTATATATATAAGTAATGTATCAAAGATAACTTTTTAAAATGAAAATTATCAGAAATTTTTATTAAGCTTACTTTATTTTGTTCATCTTTTAAAGCTTTCAGATACAGTAAATACATATTAGCATGGCAGAATAACCAGTGCAGAAATATTAGGTTAGAAACATTAGTGTTTCAAAAGATGAATAAAATATTTCTTAAACTAAAAAGAATCATTCTTTTTGATCACCAGCACTGCAAAATTAAGTTATTTTTCCATTTATTGATTAAAGTAAGGGTAATTATGAAGATACAATTTTTACTGCAATGAAAGGGGCTTACAGATGAAACATCACAAAAAGTAACATCAGAATAGCAAATAATTTAAAAATCAAAATAGTAATAATCAAGTTACAAACTAATCAGTTTAACAAATTTTAGAAAATGATTTTTTCTGAAGTTTTGCAAAAGAAACAATGATAATGAGCAACATAAGTTATATGTATTCATATGCAATATAATAAAACCAGTAGTCATGTTCTAAGCCCAAATTCTCTTCAGAAAAAAGACATAATCAACTGAATGAATTGTGAATCTATAGAAATGAAGATTATTGTTCATACGAAATCTTATGACACTGAAGCATGTGCATTTTTAGATTTTCTTTCTGATTAAAGCAACGACAGCAAATTTCACATTTGAATGGTTTTTCTCCTGTATGCACTCGAACATGACGTTGAAGTTTACTTTTGCAGTCAAATGCTTTAGCACAAAACTGACATTGATGACCGAACAGTTTTTCATAGACATCCTTACTTATATTAGGATAATTTTGACTGCTCTGTCTTTCACAGGTTGGTGATTCTTCAGATAAATCATAAACTGAAACAAATAGATTGTATCAGATAACACATAATTTCAATCACCGATAGGACAGAAGTTTATTGTGAAAAAATAAACAGTCAATTTAATTATTTTGCTAAGAGCAAGGGAAATGTTTTAATACTAAATTTAAATCAATAAAATCATTTTTAAATGGATATGAATAAAATGTTTTCAGATGTTAGCATTTTCACATATTTTAAATTAGAATAAATGGAAAGAAAAAAGTCAATTAGTGTATCATAAATATAGTAATTGAAATATTAACCAAAAATGACAATTTATTATTATTTTTGAACGAAAAGGCTCAAAATAGACAATATTGAGTTTTAAGTTCAATTTTTGATGCAAAATGAATAAAGGTGAAAAATAGTGAAAAAACTACTGCACACAATATTTTTAATCTTTTAAAGAGGTAATGACTAGATAAAAATTAATGTCTACCCTAAGAACTGCTCCTATTGTCTGTTACCATTGAAACAGACCTATCCCATTTCCTTAGGAGATGCTTGGATAAATGTAGCTAAGTTTGCCCCATTGGCGCACTTAATGACATATTAGGAAATATATTTGTAACAGGGTTTTTACTTATTGCCCAGATCTGTACTAGTGAATGACCTTTTTCCACCACCATTTGCCCAAAACAAAATAAGACATAAGCAGCCTATTCAAAATGTCTGAGCCTTTTTTTCGTGACTGTCCAGATATAGTGGCAGAAGCAGTTCTTGTGGAGACAGACAATACTTCTTTTGACTCTTGAAAGACAAATTCATTTGCCATGAAGAATTCTTGAAAATTAAATTTGAAAGCAACTAACCTGAATCAATGTTATAGGTGACTAATTAATAAAAACATACTACTCCAATCAGAACTAAAAATTTCAACAAAAATAAGTTACTGCAACTTACAGTAAAACAGTTGCACCATACTCACAAATTCCGTCCCATTAGAACATATCAAATCACTATAAAAAAGGATAATTATAATCTGGGATAAATTTATCTTTCATGCTTTCATTGGGTTTAAAGCTTTCCAGTACTAAAATTTGAAATTATTGTAACTCTTAGAATTTACACTTCCATATTTATTTCATGTTAACAAAATTCTGTTCATATTTGACATCAATAACAAATAGATATGCAACTAATGCATGTAATTTTTTACAAAATTAACCTTTCCAAATTGCAATATTTTTTTATCCAGTTGAGTCCGAATTGAATAAAACTTTTTTTTTCAGTTTTATAAGATACCTAGAAAGATGGAGGGGGCATGTGTGGCCCCTCATTCTTATAAAGCGTATCAAATTAGATTATTTTAGGTAACATTGATTATCATTCAAATTGAAAATTTATATCACAATAGATTGCTTTTTGTTTAATATCAGTTTTCCATTCGAAGAAAGAACGATTAGTACAGAAAGAGACAATCTATATAGATCTCACTTCTCGAGACCCATTTTCTGCCTATTGGCTGGCTTTTTCGCAATCCAGGCAGCAATTCTTTTTGGTAAAGTTCCCTTTGCAACCTGTATTTTGATTATTTCCTAGTGATCTCTTTTATACACTTGAGTCACAATCTTTGTATTAGGTGCACATTATTAATTCCCGAGGCCACATGAGTATGGAGCTTTTCACATAGCTGCAGGATGAAATTTCTCAAGTTAAGTTCCTGCTTCCCCATCACTTTATATAAAATGCAAGCAGTTATTGCAGACATAACTAAAATATTGCAAAATGCACAAGTAGGCCGAGTTCCAAATTTGCATGCCATTTGATCTGTCTTGTTATCTTCTGATCTCTGACTGCTTCCGATGAGCCTATGCCCACGACTTCGTGGATTATTTGTAGATGAAAGCCTGAGAGCTAGTTTTAGCTTCAGCATTAAAACTTCTCATATTTCTACCTTCATTAGATGAGAAAATATTCATTTTCAGAATTGCTTCTTTCACTATTTCCTGAATCAATTTCATCCAATTTTTGCAAATCTTTCAAAATCCGCGAATGAGACCACGTTTTTGAGCCATCTCCTATTCTCCACCAGAAAAGAATCTGCTCACATGTTCCAAGTTTCTATAAACTTTGATTCTTATTCATGTGTCATGTTAATAAGATCTGACATTCCGAATGTTTAGAAAAAGAATTACTAGTCAGTTGTCTGTCTGTCCCCGAAACAGTGATCACAGCTGAAGGATTGGTCGTTTTTGGGGTTTTATGGCACAAGGGCCATATTTGGCCATGCAGAGTCGAAGGGAACATAGTGTTTGTAAATAGGATGCCAAGGGGAAAGAAGGTCAAATTACTTTGAATGTCATTTCAGGTGATTAAAGCCACCAAATGGAAAGAATTTCGAGATATAGCAAAATACCATAGGGGACATTCTGATCTGTTCCGTCTTTCTAGGTATACATTGCATATCTCCGGTTCTATGGCAAGCCAGTCCAAAATGATAGAACACACAATAAGTATAGACCAAATAATTAAGTCATAAAATAGCATCATATGCAATTCATTGGTATAGGAGTTAAGTTGCAAGATGGCAAACAGTGCGAGGGTCACATCTGTCTTTCTGAGTGTTAAAAATGCGCTTGCATATGATTGAACATATTTTTTTAAAGATAGGAGCAAATTTTGAAATTCATTTCTGAATATTAGTAACCAAGAGCAGACATAAATAACGATCCTTGGAGTTTTATGAATTTTTAATAATCGTCTAACACACATTTAACCTAAAAAGTTAATAATTTGTAAATTTTATAAAATTATTCACATATTTCAGTATTCTAGGGGCACTTATAAATACATGCATTGAAAATATAGGTTAAGAAATATTTACAATGAGAAACTAATCATTTAGAAAAGATAAAATTTCTTAGATGTCTTTTATATTTCGTTAAATCATAAAAATGGCAATTACACAAATCACATTGGTGTATTTTTAGACCTTTCTGAAGAATTATATAAAATATATATATTATATTGATTTTCAATTTAACCTGATACTAAAAGCATGAATAAGAAATATATATTAACCAAAGTTGAGTGAGTAACAGAGATGATGACACCAATGCCATCTATATATATAAGTAATGTATCAAAGATAACTTTTTAAAATGAAAATTATCAGAAATTTTTATTAAGCTTACTTTATTTTGTTCATCTTTTAAAGCTTTCAGATACAGTAAATACATATTAGCATGGCAGAATAACCAGTGCAGAAATATTAGGTTAGAAACATTAGTGTTTCAAAAGATGAATAAAATATTTCTTAAACTAAAAAGAATCATATTCTTTTTGATCACCAGCACTGCAAAATTAAGTTATTTTTCCATTTATTGATTAAAGTAAGGGTAATTATGAAGATACAATTTTTACTGCAATGAAAGGGGCTTACAGATGAAACATCACAAAAAGTAACATCAGAATAGCAAATAATTTAAAAATCAAAATAGTAATAATCAAGTTACAAACTAATCAGTTTAACAAATTTTAGAAAATGATTTTTTCTGAAGTTTTGCAAAAGAAACAATGATAATGAGCAACATAAGTTATATGTATTCATATGCAATATAATAAAACCAGTAGTCATGTTCTAAGCCCAAATTCTCTTCAGAAAAAAGACATAATCAACTGAATGAATTGTGAATCTATAGAAATGAAGATTATTGTTCATACGAAATCTTATGACACTGAAGCATGTGCATTTTTAGATTTTCTTTCTGATTAAAGCAACGACAGCAAATTTCACATTTGAATGGTTTTTCTCCTGTATGCACTCGAACATGACGGTCAAGTTTACTCTTGTAGTCAAATCCTTTAGCACAAAATGGACAATGATAGACAAACAGTTTTTTACAGATTTTAGTGGGAGTACAAACACGAGGAGTTAGATTGCTTTGTCTTTCACTTAGGCTCTGGGAAACTCCAGGTAAATCATAATCAGAACCAAGAACTGAAACAAATAAGTTACTACATTAGATAACAAATAAATTTAAATTGCCATTAAGCCAAAAATTAAACATCATAGTGATTATTTTATTTCTTATGTAGATGCCAGTGGGTAGACATTCATAGGCAAAGAGTACAAGATTCAAATACAAATACTACAAGTAGAAAGTAAATAAAAACAAAACATCAAGTACAATATCAATAAGGCTATTAAAGTGAAAACATAAGCTCACTAGCCTTCCAGTAACAGGAGAAAAGCTTTTCTAGAAAAGGAGAAAAGAAACCAGAAAAGGAGAAAATATTTTATTTCTTTTATAGATGCCAGTGGGCAGACATTCAGACAGAGAACAAAATACAAGATTCAAATATAAACAATACAAGTAGTAAATAAAAACAAAATGGCAAGTACAATATAAAAAGGTAATGGTAATTAAATAAAGTCACACTAGAGCAACACAACGGGCTATTGACGACAGTCCAGGATCAATTACGAAGGGAGAGGTCCGAGAACACCACGTAATTTTGAATCACGGTCAGATGACGAGGTCACAGCTGAGCAGGCACTCCACTCTCCAAACTTCCATACCATGCCAACGCACTATAAATAAGGCTATTAAAGTGAAAACGCAAGCTCTCTAGTATTCCAGTAACAGAAAAGAGCAATACAAAACACAGTGGGATATACAACCAGGTGAGAAGCATGCATGACAGTACCTTCAAAGAGGATAGGAAGGGCTAGAAAAGATTCCAATATGATGCAAGACAATCGTGTTTGGTAAACAGATAAAAAGGGCAACAGCCTTTTCCCTTGGGCGATTTTGCAGATCAGCGAGCTGCTCCCTCCATGGTTTCATCTCTTATTTGTTATAGTGAGGTTGGACGTGAAATAATTTAAATTTTTGAGAAAGGTATACCTGTAGATTCACCTTCATGTGGTGCAACCTGGGCAATGTTTTAACTAAATAGTCTATCAATTTAAAGGTTACAGAATCATGGTGATTATAAAGGATAACATCTTGTTAAAATACATGAAAGGGTTAAGAAACTTTCCATACCAAATTTAAACTCAAACTATTAGAGGCAATTAAAAAAATCTTTTGAAGAGGTAACAAGAAGATTAAAATTGAGAGCGTCTGTTTTGGCAACAATTAAAATTCAAATCCATCTACCTTGAAATTTTTGAAAATTAAATTATACAACAATTAATATGACTCAATGCTATAAAACAAAAACATTTTATTCATATTAACCATTCTTAATTCAAAACCAAAAACCAACAAAAAATTAAATTCACCAATAAAAATGTAAATTTACAATATATGCATTTAAATTTTGTTAAAGTGTCCTTCAAAAATTACAATACTTCTTCATACAGTTCAGTACAATGGATTGGAATACCAAACTTGTTTAACAACTTTTATAATATGCAAATTAAATGGTGTCTCCATTAGATTTCTTGACAAAAATATATCTGCAAGTTTTAATGCTCATTACTGAGTTTCAAAAAACTAAGTGCATAAAAGTTCAGAAATTTAAAATACAGTCCAAGATTATCATTACATTTACAAATATAAGTTTAAAATAAAAATTAGGACAATTTTTATTTGTTACCATTTTACATTTCAGTTTGATACATTGACATTGTAATAGCAGGGTAATCCATATTGAAAGATGTTTTCAAAAAGTGCAATAGAGATTAATGGATTTTTAAAATAAAATATAGTCTAACCAGTTAGCTTTTATAATTATTCAAACTCTAACAAAGTTGTTTTCCATTTAACCTTGCTGAACAAAACACAAACAATGCAGGGTGTGCAATTCTGACTACAATGAAATGGCTTATTGGTAAAATTTCCCACAGTAGGTAGGTAGTTGAATTAATGTCGTCGGGGAACAAATTGGTCTATTGGCAAAAGTCCAAGATCAATCCAGAAGGGAAAGAACAGAGGATAACATCTTATAATTTTAAACCAGTCAGATGACAAGGTCAATACCTGAACTGGCACCCCACTTACCAAGCTTCCACACCATGCCAATGTGTAGATATTTGAGGCTATGAAAGATTATATGCACCAGCCACCACAAACACTAGTCTTTCGTAAGATCGAGTTTCCAACTCGTAATCCTTCGGTTACTAATCCGCTACTCTTACAACCAGTCTACTGCGGCCCCTAACTCCGTGTTAAGTAAAAATGTGTCAAAGTGAAATTTTTCTGCACATATATGTACTAATTGGTTTGGTTGGCTTTTTGGCGCAAGGGCCATATTTGGCCATGCTGTGCCAGACACAATACAATATCAAGCAATTGCTATAAGATGTACAATATGAAGTAATGTTACATATTGGTAAGCAAAATAATAAAACCTCAAAACTTATACCCTAAAAACAAATTTCTCACAAATAGTTTTTTCAGCTGAGTTAGTTGTGAACTTATGTGAATGGAGATTACTAAAATATGTTATGATGCTGAGCTTTGTGATATTTTAGACCTTCATTACGATTAAAGCCACGAAAACAAACTTCACACTTGAATGGTCTTTCTTTTGTATGTACTCGAATATGACGTTCAAGTTTACTCTTGTAGTCAAATCCTTTACCACAAAATGGACACTGATAGCCAATCAGTTTTTCATAGATTTTCGTACGTGTAGAAACATGAGGAGTCGGATTGCTTTGTCTTGCATGTTGGCTCTGGGATTCTTCAGATAAATCATAATCATAACCAAGAACTGAAACAAATACATTACATTAGAAAACTAATAAATAATTTCAATTGCTATTAAGACAAAAATGAAACACCAGTGATTATTTTATTTCTTATGTGGATGCCAGTGGACAAACATTCCTAGGCAGAAAACAAAAATACAAGATTCAAATAACACAAGTAGTAAATAAGTAAAAAATGCTAAGTACATCATAAATAAGTCTATTAAAATGAAAACATAAGCTCTCTAGCCTTTCAATAAAAGTAGAAAAGAACATTACGATACATTGCAGGGCATACAGCCAAGTGAGAAGTGTGCATGACAGTACCTTCGCAGATAGGCTAGGATGGGCTAGAAAAGATTCCGGCCCATTTGCATTACTATGATGCAATGGTATGCAAGACGAGTCTGGTTGCCAGATAAAAAAGTGACAACAGCCTTTCCCTCGGGCGATTCAGCAGATCAGCGAGTTCCTCCCTCCATGGTTTGTCTCTCACTTGTTCAATGAGGTTGAACATGAAGTAATTTTGAACGAAGAGACTGGTATACTGATAGACTGGCCTCAATATGATGCACCTTAAACAATGCTTGTAGTTAAGTAGTCTATCAATTTGCAACTTATGAGAGAACCATAGTGATTATTATGTTAAAGTATATGAAATGGCTAAAGAACTTTTCCATACCACATTTAAAGCAATTCAACTATTTTAGGCAATTAAAAAATCATTTGAAGAGGTAACGAGATTAAATTGAGGGTGCCTGTTTTGGCAACTATTAAAATTCAAATGCATTTGCCTTAAAATGTTTGGAAATTAGACTCCAATTAATGACTGAATGTTATATATAAGAACAGATAAAAACATTTTATTATTCATACTTAATTCAAAAACAAAAATAACTGGTGTTGAAACTTTCAGGAGCTGAATACATACTCATTTCTGTAGTCTCAGAACACATAATTTAAAAGGAGATTCTTTTACAATACTGGAGTTTAAAGCTTTCCATTATGAACATTAAAAGTAAAAGGAATCACAATATTTCATCCTATTCCAAACTGGGCTATGTTTAGAAAAACTTACTGTTACTTTTATTCCTATAAACCAGTTCACAAATATATTGTCAGTAAATAAATTATACTAACAATAATTAGATTCCATAATAAAAATGTAAATGTAGAGTGCATGCATTTAATTTTTGTTAAACTGTATTTCAAAAATTACAATACTTCCTTGCATTTGTGTGCACTGGATTGGAATACCAAAATTGTTTACTATGCTTTATTGTATCCAAACAACAATTAAATGGTGTCTGCATCAGATTTCTTGAGGAAAATATATAAGCAAGTTTTAACATTCATTATCAAGGTTTAGAAAACTAAGGACATAAAAGCTCAGAAATTCAAAATACAGACCAAGATTAAATGCATTTGCAAAGATAAGTTTAAAATGGAAATGATAAAATATTAATTGTTACCATTCTAACCTTTCAGTTTGATACATGGACATTGCGATAGCAGGGAAATTCATACTGAAAGATTAGTTTTCAAATATTTGTAATCAAGAGATAAATAGGTTTTTAAAAATAAAATAATCTAACACAAGTTATCTTTCATAATTATTTGCACTCTAAAAAAGTTGTTTTTCCACTTAATACTTCTACACTAAAAAGGTAGTTTAATTAACATCACACAGGAGCAACATGATGGGCTATTGGCAATGGTGCACGATCAATCCCAAAGGGAAAGAGGACAACACCTTGTAATTTTGAATCACGATCTGATGACGAGGTCAACACACGAGCTGGCACCCCACTCTCCAAATTTCTACATCACACCAATGTCAGGATATTAGAGGCAATAGTTTGAATCCACTAGCCCTTGTACACGATGGTCTTTGGTTGGATTGAGTTTCGAACTCACAACCCTCTGGTTGCTAATCCACAACTCTCCCAACCACAAACCCTATTTCACAGTAAAGTAAAAATATGTCAAAATGAAACTACACTATACACATATGTACTAATGTTTAATAAAAAAAGTCAATAATAGCTAGACAAGTGGTACATATTAGTAAGTTGATTGGTTTCGGGGTTTTATGGCGCAAGGGCCATATTTGGACAACATATTAGTAAGAAAAATAATAAAAACCTCAAAACTTGTATTGTAAACAAATCTTTTAAAAGTAGTTTCTTTAATAGTCAAGTGAGTTGTGAACTTATACGAATTACTTAAATATGTTATGATGCTGAGCTTTGTGATATTTTAGACCTTCGTTACGATTAAAGCAACGGCAGCAAATTTCACATTTGAATGGTTTTTCTTTTGTATGTACTCGAACATGACGTTCAAGTTGACTTTTATAATGAAAAGCTTTAGTACAAAACTGACATTGATACACGGACAAATTTTCATAGGTTCCTTGTTTTGTAGAAATAGAATAATTTAGTCTGTTTTGTCCTTGACTCCTATTTTGGTCTTTTGATTCTTCAGATATATCAGAAACAAGAACTGAAACAAAAGATTACATTATATATCAAATACATGACTACAATTGCCAATAAGACAAAAATAAAACGTTGGTCACAAAGTTGATTGAACATTTTATAAAAACAAGAGTAGGGAAAAGTAACTTTTCTATCCAATTTAAATCATGAAACCTATTTTAGGTGATTTTAGATATACATTTATTTAATGTTTAAAATATCTTATCAACAATAAATATATTATAAAGATCAAAATTCTCAAAAGGAAAACTCAAACACTTGTAAGAAAAGATTTAATGATAGCCAGTATTAAGTTCCAAGGTCAGTTTTGAATGTAACTTGAATGAAGGCTAATTAACAATTTAACACAAAACTACTGAAATACTTGAATGACTAATGAAATGTTTTGTAGAGCTAATGACTGGATTAAAATATAAGATTCATCTTTTGGCTACTGTTAAAATTGAAATATATTTGCTTTCAATTTCTTGAAAATTAAGTCCGAATGAATTTAATTTGACTCAATGTAATAGATGACTAATTAATAAAAACATCCTATTCATATATATTAAAACCTTACTTAAGAAAAAAAATAAAAATTTCAAAAACAAATGTAACAGTAAAAAAACTAGTGTAACACTTATGAGTGCAGCAGTCAGAACAAATCAACATCACTTGAAAGATGATCTTTCATAATACTGGAGTTTAAAACTTTCTATTATGAAAATTAAAAGAATCGCAATACTATCTCATTACTAAACAAGCGAAAGTGGTCCAACCGAGACCTATTCTTGAGTTAAACTTCAGAGAAGCCTTATCTATTTTTACTTTGTCGAACATGCTGGTGCTGGAAAGGCTTAGTATAAAGAACAGTGAGTTGTGGCAATACTTTCTAGAACATTTAAACTTGTATTTCTTCTTGTGACTTAATTTGTTTTCTGCTGATGGTGGATGTCTTGTTCCAGAAATAGAAATTTGTTAGTCATTGTTTTGAAGATTTTTTATTTTTTACTATTAATTTGACTAAGTGTTTATGTTTCATGTGTTTATCTGTTGATTCCCCTTGTATGGCTTTGGCCAGACAAGGAAGGCTCTTCCCTGTATAATAATGTACAGTTGAAAACCATCAGTTTATATAACCAGATTTATAATATCTTTTTAATTATTTTAACACTGGATCACATCAAATATATTTTCCAGCTTTTATTAAATATTTATCAGAATTTCAGGAAAGTTATGAAAGTGTATTGTGCAATTGTTCAATAATAAAACCATAGATAAAAGGCGACTCATTAAAGGCCAAATGATGCATACCAGATGTAGATACACTTTATAGATGGATACAAGTATGTATCTTAATATTTTCTAACATTTATTGTCTTCTGCTGTGTTTTCACATTTCATACATCCTATCAAAATTGAATATATCGTCATATCAGAATATTTAACATTTTCCATAAAATATTTAACGTTTTTACAATTCAAGATACACATGGGTAAATTATAATTTTTTTATACTGGCAAATGCATAAACAGAACAAACTAATTACTAATAGTCATAAGATGATGCAGAAAGTCAGCAATTTAAGCACTGAAACTAACAAGTTGATTACATCAAGTAAATGGAAATTGTTAGCGCCTTCCCCATTTACTCTTACATATTATGTGTAGTAACTTTATGATACTTTAGAGACTCATTACGCTTGAAACTACGTTGGCAAACATTGCATTTAAAAGGTTTTTCGCCAGTGTGGGTACGGAGATGCTGAGTCAAATGGGCCTTCTGACTGAAGTCTCGCGAACAAAAGTAGCATGGGAACCTTGCATTTCCTCCACGTACTGTTGGAGCAGGAACAGCTTCATATGCATTAACAATGATGACACCTATAAATCAATATTTCATTGAAAAATGTAACATTTGGTATATTAATGCACACATTAGATATACATTTCTGATACATCAAAGTAAAAATTTCCAGAAAGAGGAAAATTTTCAAATTGGGATAAGTTGTGCGATTGAGGAAATGTATGGATTGAAGATTTTAAAAGTAATATTACATTTTCAGCAAGAATTGAAAGTAATGTTACATTTTCAGCAAGAATTGAAAATAATATTACATTTTAAGATGGAAATTTGAATTAAAGCAAACTATTTAATTTGAAATGTGTGTGGCAATTACCAAGTAAAAACATCTACTGAAGTGTTCAGTGCCTACAACAAAACAATTTGCCAAGAAAAGTGACTCTAAGATAAAAGATCAAGGTTTATTTGCATTAATAGCTTGTAGGTTCATAATGTCACTTTTCTTGGCAAATTGTTTTGTTGTAGGCACTGAACACTTCAGTAGATGTTTTTACTGGGTAATTGCCAAACACAAACTTGTTCATCTGATCTGAAATTTTAAAGCCATGATTTCATTACTCCATAACACCTATTGTCATTGTTTGAGTGCCCAGTTTTTGCATTCTTTACACCATTGTGAGCATTAGGCTATATTCCTTTTGACAAGAGGTTTACGAGCAACTGTTCGCCCATGATATCCAAGTATACAGGCCTCCCTATGAATTCTTGTCGAAACCTGCACAAGTGGCCATCTTAAATTCATGTATAATGGTACGATGCAAGAGAGACGAGTCTTGTTTTTGCAGTTCAGCAATCTCTGGTCCCTGGATTCCAGTTTCAGGGTCAAGGTACATTCCTGAAGACAAATTCAATTTAAGAACCTTTCTGTTGTTTAAAACAATGCTTCTTACCTCTCATTGAGCAGCCTACAAATGTTTCAGACATGATCAGTTTATCTGGCAAGTCATTTTGTTGGCAAAAGAATGAAGTTTTATTATACATTTCAATGAAGGACTCTACAAATAACAATAAATCAGCCAACTACAGCTACTGGAGCATTTTGGATTTTTTTTGTCATTTGACTGAATAGCCAAGTAACAAAAAACATTCAATAGTAGCAGATTCTGGAAACTGTTCAAAACAGCATTTAGTACAATATAGTTTTGGAGGAAGAGAATCTTCATCTTCAATGTTTGAAAGTTATTTTTTAAGGGGTGAATGAGTATTTGCTAACTTTTTTTATTTTGAGGTTTCTAGTTTAAGAAATTATAAAATTCTAGTGCATGAAATTTGTTCCATTCTAGTTTAATAAATTTTAATCTTTCTATTTCGAATCTTGAAAAATAATTATGCAAATTGTTTTAAGGGATTTTCTTCAAATGTAAAAAAGGCCATTTTTTTAAAATATATATTTAATATCTTTAAAGATTTTTTAGGTCAGTATCAAGGCCACAGCAACAAGTCCCGTCTGGATGCTTATATCCCATTTCCACTTTCCTTATTTCTAGTTAAAACTTAATTTTATGGTTGGTACAACAGCATTTTACTCCTAGGTTAGATTTGTACTTTTACACACTCCTAAAGCCAGTCATATCAACCACCATTTAAGAGCTCTTGGAGACAATCTCATTGGAGGGTTTTACTTTTTGCTCAGTAGCATTTGTAGTCAATTAAGGGGAAATGCTTCAGAGGGTCACAAAGTCAAGCATAAGATATATATTTTAGCCAAACAGTAAACCAATTACATTCAAGACATGATTTTTCACCACTTGGACAATACTTTTTCTGTAAACCTTTTTGTGTTTTAATTAATAGATTGAAACACATTAAAAAATTGCAGTGTTCTTAGATCACTAAGATTTCAAGACAATTAAAGGTAACAGCCATGTACTGTCTCCAGATATAAAATAGAATATTCTCAGTTCATATATTCAAATAGTAAATTAGTAGTCTAAACAGAAGTAATGCACTTGTGAATGCAAGAATACAATCTTTATAAGACATATACAAAATATTACTTAGAAAACCTTATGTGATTATGATTCGAAATTAAAAGTAATAATATAAAAGCTCTTTATATAATACCAGCAGTTGTAAAAATAAATTCTAGGAACATTTAATACAATTTAAGATAACATTTCAGGGTAAAACGAATGTTGAGAAGTAAAGGTTTCTTTTAGTTTATAAATGACTCAAATGACAATTTTGATCTTCAAGTCTGAAAACAAAGATTTTTCATTACATTCACAAATATTAGAAAAATCTACCAGTGTGAATCTTAATTTCAGATCAAAAGGTTGAAATTGAAAAATAATTCAAATTATGAATAGTAAGCATCAACTTAGCAATTAACCTAGTATTGGAATTTTAAATTTATGGACAAAACTAGGAGCATATGTTAGCTGTCTGAACACATAACACATTTATATCACTGTTATAACACTTTTATATCAAGATCTGTCATTTTTTAGAAAAATACTAATTACAATTAATTTTTAAATGAAACAAAAATAAAGGGGGACGTGCTGATGTTGAGTCAGAAATTGTTTAGGTCGCATTTTAAGGTCATAAATTCTTTTTTCTGTCCTTTTTCAATCTTAAAAGTCCAGTTAACTATATTATCTACACAAAATCAGAAGCCAACAATTATCGAATCCTGCAGGAGAACTGCCCAATTCATCACAGGCCTCGAAATTGACTCATAATATATTCTTAAGGTTGCTAACAATAAAAATAGCATATCAAGTCTAATACACTTTCCTTCATACTTACCTTCTTCACATTAAGCACAGTCAAACACAAAGTTCAATACATATATACTTTAAATATTACATTTCATTGTGTAAGTAAAATAAGAATAAAAAACAACTGAGTTCAAGAAAGAGCAATTTAAAAATTTTACACCAATTTACAAAGCAAAACTTGTTTATTAGCAAACAATATACTACTTTAAGAAACAGCTGATTCAGTGTCATATTCATAATACATTTAATATAAAATGACAAGAAAACTACTGAAATTTCCACTTCGACATCTCTTTTTTCAAATGCAGACAGTGACGAAGATGTAGTCTTAGATATGCCTTGGCACTACATTTTCGATCACAAAATGAGCATCTTAATTCAGGTCTTGACAGAGATATGTTTTCGGTTCCTAAACTTTGCAAATCTAGATCAAAAGGACCTGAAAAGGATTTTGTTGTTAACACATTTTATTTCAAATTATGCAAATGATATCATGTAGTCTATAAATTGAGATTCAAAAGATGCTAGGACAATTAAGAAACACTAACATAAAACTAAGCAGAATTAGAATTCTAAAATATAAACTGCAAATAAAAATTTTACATCCAATTTTCTTTGTAGAATAGATAAAGATAATGAGATTTAGGAGAAGCATAATGGTACAAGTGCTAAAGCAGCACTATCCAACCAGTGAGGACATCAAAAAATAAACACTGCTTATACTATGAAATTAATCGCTACACACATTCAGATAATGACATGCACATTTTTAAGAAAGCAGCAATGTGTTAAAATATATATTGTATGTAGACAATCTTAAGCATTCAAATTTATAACTCTAACTTTGAACATAAAATAGATTATTTTTTAAAAATACCTAAAGCAAAAATTTCATTTTATAAAAGCAAAAATTCATTGTAGACAACAGATTAGATTTATTACTAAATGTGTAAAAACGAGACACAATGCTTCTTTTAAGCAAATACTTTATCTACTATTCCTGGTTTCAGTGGCGAAAAAATGTGTATTCACAACTTTTGCGTGTTAATCATTATTCTAATCATACTTATTCACAACAGCAGTTCAATAGCATCTTGTTTTTTTGCATTATCCTTCCAACAAAATGATTTATCCAGGTGTGAGAATACCTTTACTAACGAACTGTCTTCAAGCTTAAAAAACCAAAGCTTTCAATTTTGTTTTGAAATTTGCTTAACACTGGTATTATTTTCAATGTATTCCATATGATAGCTAAAACCAATACTAAATTTTAATGTTAATCAAATTAATTCATATTAATGTATATCTAGCTTATTTCTGATTTTAGTTACTCAAACATTAAAATAAGTAAACTCAAGAAATAAATTCTTTTTACACAGGCTGCAATCAAATTTTCAGTATGAAGATAATTAATTTTGATTCTATGATATATGAAAAGTAAATAAGACATGTCATTGCAGAGGTTGGACAAAATAATATGAACCTCAGGTAATACCTTATATATTCTTCGTTAATAAGAGGTTGTTGAATCTCCACTAACACAAAAAGTCTGTGTGTAATATGGAATAGTCATTTCAACCTTTAATCCCTTTGTTTGGAAACAGTGTTTGAAAGAGATAAATTCTTTTTACAGTCATAATAAATCAGTTCAGAGTGAGTGAGGAAGAGAAATGACTCATCCTATGGACTATCATTCTAATTGACTGTCCTATTTTAAGTATATCCCACTCTCTTCCAGTGAGGAACAAATGTGGTCATTTATCAAAGTGAGGGAATCACCTACGGGCTAGAGGAACAACAGTGCTGGGTCATTCCATGAAATGAGCAAAACTCAGAAAAACCTGTGGCCATAAGGTGACGGATTGTCATAAAATTTGCTACAGGGGTTAAGTTTATGCATAAATAACTATATCCAAAATATTTTGGTTCAAAATTAAATATTTTGGAAGTTGCAGGCATTTTAAGGACTTGCAACTTTGAAGAGTAGTCGTGAAATCACCTGATGTTGCATGTTTGAAGATCTTTCTCAAAACTACTTACCATAGACAACAATATTTCATATTTTTGTAATCCATGAAGAATTTTCTTTTTATCTATTTGGAAACAATTTTAAACATATTTAAGCTAAAAATTAGAAGCGAAAAATGGAAAATAGTCGATTTTGGATAGAATTAAAAGGTTTTCCATGGACTAAAGGAATTTAAATGCATCATTGAAATTCATGCAGTGCTAGGTATGATAAAAATACTAATGAAGTTTGGAAGTCAGTTCTCATTTCCTTCATCTTCCAAACAGCAAAGAAAAATTATAAAATGAGTTTTCCACTTAAAATAGGCACGCAAAATCAAATGAAAGAAAGTTTTGACGAAAACTATATTTTGGAAGAATATAGTTTAATATGTCTATTACGTGTAAAAAAATCAGTTTTGTATTTTGAGTCCCAAAGTAATAGTAACAAAATTAGTAACACACAAAAACACGTTCTTCCCCATCGATCAATTGGCAACTGAAAGTTTAGTCACCAAATGACCTATTTAAAAACTGATTTTCATTAAAATCAGTGATATGTCAGCCCAGCCAATTTGCATGGAATGATCCTGATGTCTTTCTGCAATTGCTTAAATTATAACTGAATCTTTCAGCTTTGTAATGTGTTTATGTTTACTTGAGAAACTATTGATTGGAAAAGATTTTTTGTTGCATACATATATAATATACATAATTATTAAATACATTTAAAACATACATTTCTTACGGTTATTTAAATTAAACAAATAAATAACCTCAATTGTCAGACAATTTAAATTGTCAAACATTTTTAAACTTATTTCAAACTGAATGAAATTATAAATCACTAATCATTTGAATTGTTCCTGAATAGATTTTTTTAAATGTTAATATATTTGAGAGAGTCTCGAACATACATTCAACAAAAAGAAATATACTCTAAAATCATAATTTAAGCAATTTTCTATTCATACTCAAACACTAGAAAGGTTAAAAATTTAATGCTTTTTGAATATAAATAGTATAAAAACTATAAAATGAGATGAATAAACAATGTGAAATGCTTTCCCTTAACAAAAGTTTATAGCACAGGACACACATGAATTTTAATATTACTAGAGTTATAGATATCCCTATAATACATTTTTAGATACACAAAATGTAATAAATAAAACAATGAAGTGTAACAATAAAAATCATTAATAAAATCATAATTCCCTGTGTGCAGATTCGTAATTACGACAAGGAAGTTACTTAATCAAACAAATAATATTTGATGGAGTATTCTCATATTTAGCATATTCTTATTTTAAGTGCTGAATTCAAAAGCTTAAATATAATCATGAATCTGAACAGCAAAATCTTCAAAAATTCTTGATATGAATTTGAATGACATGATTCTTGAATGAATAACACACACTAAAACATAAAATATGATAAAATAAACTAAAAAATGTAATATTACTTGATTTTCAGAGATGAGCATCAAAGCAGAATAGACACTTAACATGGACTGCACATGTAAGAACTTTGAATGCAATTGTTTCCATTGTTTTAATTTGCTGCATCTTTGCCATGTTTTCATTAATTTATTTCTCTTTCATCAGTACTTTCTGTTAAATCCACTGATATTATTGATGGGCTTTATGTGGCTATTCAAATCAGATGCCAGCTGTCCAAGGCAGATAACAGAGTTCATCTTGGGGAGGCCATCAAACCAATATTCAACTTCATGACTATGAGCACTTTAGTCTGAGTATCTTGGAAAATGGTATTTTGGTTGAGACACTATTTGAACCATAAAGTGAACATGATCTTAAATGCTCAAATATTTGCAACTTGACTGTTGAAGAAAATATGAGGCTCAATGATACTTCAATTGATATGTTAAAAAATCATCATAGAACGTCTGTTTGACAGACACAATGGATAGAACCTTTGGCGATTGTCTAAATATAGAACTTGATTTTTCTCTGAAAATAATATAAACGATGACACATCAGACCATATTAACTGTTTCAATCTCTCATTTGTAGAGATTTTAGGATCTTTATCTTATCTTTTTTGTTTCTCTGTGTTGCATTCAGAAATGAAAGATTTGTAAATGTTGAATTCATAGTTTGTAACAGTTTTGTGGAAATGGCGTCTTTAAGGTACACATTGAGATCTGACCTCAGTGTTCAAGGTTATTTCGACACAATATTTGTGAATACCTGACAATGACATTTTGCCATTTGATATCCAGTCATAACTATGGATACTGTCTCTTAAAATGCAACTGGGTTGTATTAAGCACAGAACTTAACTCAAAACAGGATTTTATAATTTGTCTTTTATAACGTTAGTGAAGGCAGCCATTTTTACTTTGCTCTGAAATGTTTTGCAACACAAAATTTTTCACCTCCAGAATCTAAACATCACTTACAAAGTGAAGTAAAGGCACAAAGGAAATTCTCTAAGCATGGTATTCATATTATTTTGTTGTATTTCAGTGTAAGGGATAGTAAGAATTTTTTTAAAGGGAGTCCTGAAATATATTTAGTTTTCACTTCACTCATCAAGTTCTTTTGTCTGTTGTGAACACCCCTTTTCTTTTAATAACAAGCCTTCATTTTCGAGACGAAACAAAATTTATACATGCAATCAAAAATCCTATTTTTAAACGTAATTTAACTTCTAAAATAATACAGAAAATTTGCCTTATCACTAGGGTAAGGATTTTGATGATTTAAAAATTTGCTAGAAATTACGACCCAAAGAACTACAAAAATGCCCTAAAAACAAATATGAACAAAAAATATTTTTTAGCAAAAGTTTGTAAAAGGAGGTGCATGAAACAAACAAAGGAATCTAAATATCCCTATATGACAAAAAGAACTTTTAAAAATATTAATTAACTTGTTAGTTTCTCTACACAGCTGAACGTCTTCTCTTTGTTAATGAAAAACAAGCCATATAAAAGACATGAAAAGAGTAAATGCAACTTACACTTTCTAACTGCTCCTCAGTTTAATTGAATATTCTAAATTTGCTTTGACAAAGTTTCTATTCTAAAGTTTTGATTTCATTAGTCTAAAATTGCAAAAACTATGTGCTGATTTACAAAAGAGAATGGTTCCCTATAATCAGTCAAAGTTTCAAATGGAGCAGCTCTTATTCACTTCTAATAAAGCCACAGGTGTAATCTTTAAATAAACCTAGTCACTTTTTAGTCTCTAGAAATTTCACCAAGGGAAGATTTTCCCTGAAAAAGGTGAAAATGGGGAGATTCAGCCAAAAGTGATTTTTCCTGGAAAATACCAAAGTATACAAAAATACTAACGAAAATGCTCTAGCAAAAAATCTAAAACCAGCTTAGTTTTTTATGAAACATATTTCTATCGACGCTAATAATGCTTGTTATGAAAAAGGAAGATACAAAATTGCCAAAATCCTGGCCCTAAAAATTACAACCGAACAAAAGGGAACATTTCAACATTAGCAGCTTGATATATAAAAAATACAGCACATGACATAAATTTTAGTTTCCATCAGTAAGCAAGAAAACATAATTTGTTTAAAAATAATTGCAAGTAACATTCAAGAACGTTTCAGGGACAACTGAAATTTTGGTATTTTTCCAGGACCATGGCAACCTTGATCCTGGTCATTTTTAACTCTTTACATGTGAAACAAATTCTTGAACACTTTACAAGCTTATTACATATGGCGATGCTTCTGTGCTTTATGGTTTCTTAATGATTGGTTGCTTGAAAAACATCTCAAGCATATATCACAATTAAATGGTCTTTCTCCTGTATGTATTCGCATGTGAGTTTTGAGATTGTCCTTTCGAGTACTCTTTTTACCACAGATTGGGCATTCATAATCGCCTACTGAATGTGTCACTATTTCAAACTTTGCTATTTTTTCATGCTTCTGTATATTGAAAGAGTAATCGCTAACCTCAAATTTTTCTTGTAATGGGTTATAGATGAGACCTGGAAAAAAAAATTCAGTAGATTTATTTTTAAAAAAGCATTTCATCAGTAATTTTTATTACCAATATAACAATTTTGAATAAACAATTATTAGACATGATAAATTGATACAATGGCAAGGGTAAATTAAAAATTATTGGTTCTAAAGAACCTTGCACTTAAAGAGCACTAGCATGCTATTAATACTTTGAACTGCAAAAATGTCATTGAAAAAATCTAGTGAATTGTGTTATAAATGAAATCTAAAAGCCCTTGGACTCCCAAAAACTACTCATCGTTGATATCCAGTAAGCATGCTAGATTTTCTCTTCAATTTGTTATCAATTCCCAGATTATTGCAAACTTGTTTTTGCACGACTCAGAATTAGTAACCAAAAGCATATTTTTCGAACAGACAAGGTTTTCCAACTTGCTCCTGTACTGCCTCACTTGCAACTTCCTCTCATATCCTTGACTGCATCAGTGCCTCTTTGGATTTATTGGTGGAAGACGAAGATTTTCACCTGCTCAGGTGCCAAGATTTTATGCACCTGGTCTAGTATTTTTAGACCAAGGGGATGAGCAACATTTGTTGGGTATCCTGGTGGGTATCTAGTCATTAGCAAAACTGACCAGATCTTGATGAACGAGATATCGCGTTTATCAGGATCTCGTCAGTGTGACTTCCATCATTAGATGAAAGCTGACCAGAACTTGATCTCATAATTTTACTAGATAGTAAAACACAATGAAAAAGAAGCCTTTTTAACAATACTATAAAAATTGTTTCTTTTTATTTGACAAAGTAAATTTTTGTTAGTTTAACACAGGGGTGTCAAACTCAATTAAAACATGGGCCATTTAATGCAACTGGTAAAATTCACGTGGGCCACATAACATTTACAAATTTTCTTAAAATTATATTTTGAAGTGAGGATTCAGGAATATGGATAGGATAATTAAAACACATTATGGTAATTAAGTGAATTTAGGGTAATAATTTATAATATTGCTATATAATTGCTTTTATTTAATTGAATGTATTTATAAAACTAAAATTAATTTTTTTTACCGGAAACTTGCCAACGCTCTCCTACTAGTTTTTCAATACCTGGATTCAAAGACTGAGAACAGACAATTTTCATTATGGCAGATAGATGTTTATCAGTTAATCTTGATCTGTAGGCCGTTTTATTTCATTTCATGGACGAAAATAGTTGCTCACACAAGTACGTACTTCCCAAATAGCAAAATTTGTGTAGCAAACTTTTTAATTTGCAGGTATTTTTCACCTAAATAAGAATATTTTGGGAATTCCTACTTCTTGATATTTGTCTTTTAAAACCCAATCATTCTGGAAATCAATTAATTCCAGTTGTATCGAAGTGGGAGCATTTTCAACTTCAAAGGAAAAAGGCCTAAAAAAAAGAGAAAATTTTTTGTAACTCTGAAATCATTAAAACGTTTATTGAATTCGTTTTTGATTTCTTCAATTTTACCACAATATTGTGAAAATGAGCAACTTTGATTTTGTGCTTTTAACTGCTCATATCTCCCCTAAGTGCTATTTTCTTCGTAACATATCGTCCTGTTTTCTTTTATTTCAGAGCATCGTGGGCCACAAAAAATTACCTCAGGGGCCGCATGCAGCCCGCCAGTTTGACACCCCTGGTTTAACAGAATCAACAATACAAAGAAATTCTATTGATAAATCTCACTTTATATCTTAGCTTCTGAAAAAATTTACAGGATATGTAGCCCTGTATAGATGGAAACTTTTCGGTAAAAGGTTTTGGAGAATATTATCAAGATATTCTTCAAGAGAATAATCTAGAATTTTCAATGCCATGTAATACTTACTTTAATCAATGAATACATAAATAAAAATCAGAAATTGAGGTTAACGTTAGAAAAAGTACACATTTCAGATATTTTTGTAGTCTGCTTTCCAATAATTTTACTTGAAGTGTGAATTATTTATTTCTTTGACAATGTAGCTATCTTCAAGTTTGAGTTCGTTTTTAATATATCCCCACCCAATAAGTTTAATGTGTGCGCTGCTCAAATATACGCAGAAATGTAAGGGTATGTGCTGCTTATATCTCTAGATTTTATTGTGGCAGCAGCATCAATATATAAAAATGTATCGTGGTTTTCAATAAAAACTACGAATTATAAACATCTATAAGACAGTGCTTAATGTGAATGATACATAAAATAAGCTTCAGGTTCATTTCTGCAATCAATAAACTGCAATTTCCTAAATAATGAGATTTCAAATAGAAAATTCTAGCCCTGCACTTTAAAAAACAAAGCATTAATTATGCTTTAATATATTCAAATAATTTGTTAAATAAATGTAACAAACTGAAGTTCACAAAAGAACATTTTTAAGTTTCTAGAACAACTCCAATCTTAAACATTACCCTTTATCGTTAATTCTCTTCTGATAATTCAAATGAGCCGAAATCCCCAGAAGGTTTAAGGATGAGTTATCAAATTATTTAATTACCTTAAAAGTGCCTGCATTTCAAAATAATTATGTCTTAATTATTCATATTAACTCAAATGTTTGAATTGTGTGGAACACTTTTTCAATTTTGCAATGACTATACTTGTGGTAAACTTAACTTGATTATACATATTTATAGAACAAAGTGGATACTTGAGCAAAAAATATAAGAAACATTAGATTTTACATACAATTTGAATTATTGTTACATATTTTTATTTTAAAATTAAACGTTTCCCCCCCATCAAGTTTTTATTTTATTAAATATCTCATTATAATTTCTTCAATGAACGTAATGCCTGTAGAACCAGCACCTCCTAAAAGAGCACATTAACTTTTATCTTAAAAATTACATTCTTTTTGGAGATCTTCAATGAAACTGCAGTTTCGCTTCTTTGACTACACGGATAGATTTAAGGCTTTAAAAATAAGATATAAAACATAAGTTTATAATTGATCAATATTAAAGAACATTTATTAAAAGTCTTTACCACGAAAATCACATATATGAGAAATAATAACATCCTGACAATACTAAACATTCATGGTTCCCCTTTCCAACGTGTAAAGCTCGGTATGACCAGTCACGATCGTCCCAGACCAACACTCCACCAACTTCCAGTCATCCAGATGTGTTTTTGGTAATATTATATCACTCACCACAACATATAACTAATATAGACAGTTAAACACAGGAAAAATTATTCTGTCACCCACTTCAGCTTTTATCATATTTCACCTGTGCAGTCACATGGCTTCAAATATGTTAATTATGGTCAATTAATCGATTGTTTCTATTTCTTACATCTGTTGCCAATGTCAGTGATGTTTCGCCATGAAAGATCAACTTCCCTGTCCAAATTTGCATATTGCAAATTATGGACAAGTGTATGGACTCTTAATTTATGGACAAGTGTATATTAATCCTTATAGATAATTTTATATCCACATGATTAATCTGAATAAGAGACTGAACATAATGAAGGAGTACAATTACATTAAATTGTATCCTGCAGAGAAAGCATACTACCTACATAGATAGCATGGCTAACTCCAGTAGGAGTAGTTAGATGATTTGGCACTGCAGTCATTTCTGTTACAGCTTAAAGTATATTTTAAATAATGAAATTATTCAGGTCAATAGTTGGTTTGAACCCAAGGCCAGTTATACCAAGAGCTAGGCACTTCAGTAGGAAGTAGTTTCAAATAATTTTACACACCATAAAATATATCTGTATCTTGGTAGGAAAAGGGTCAATGTCCATTTTGCACATACCTGATATGGTAATTTTTATTTTTAAGTCTAAAAATACTTTCCAATGTTTTGATAGTTTTATAATGTATTGACAGGACATTGGCACTTTTTCTGTTGCAACTTTCATAACCTTGAAGTAATTTGTAGCATAACTCAAAATCATCGAATTTGGACATTGTTCCTTTTCTACCTAGGTACAGATATTATCTGTAATTTCGAACTACCATAACAGCAGAAAAACAAAAACTTATCAATGCATTTTAAAATTTAATATGAACTTGACTCACAATTCATAAATAATTGATTAAAGAGAAAATTCCCGGAACAGTAAAAACGTACTGAACGATAAAACAATTTTCCACATAATCAACTGAAAAACTACAATTACTAAAATGTCAACCATAAAGATATATGTGCTATTAAAATTCTGGTCAGATTTGGTTTCAAACTGAATACAAGACACAACATAAAGCAACAGTAAACAAGAAAAAAGGTATGCATACTGCTGAAATATACCTTTAAAACACTTAAATCCAAAACTAATATAATCAGAGATAACAGGGATCAATGAGGATTGTAAACAAAGAAAATGTCATCTATAAGTTGGAGTGAACACCTACTAATGGAAGTTAACACTGAGTTGTAACCTAGTTTGGGTATTCTTTTCAGAAATTACACTTTGAAAAGAAACATATTTAATAAGTCATTAAAAAATATTCTACACAAATATTTTCTTGATATTTCGTACATGTGAGTAAATAAAAAGCACCTTCCTTTGATGGTCCATGGAAGCCCCCAAATCGATGTTATTTGTTTCTTGAGTTAAAAGTTTATGACCTTTGACTTTAAAAATCTAAGGCAGAAATGCAGGATTTTAATTTGCATGTCGTGGTTTTCAAGGTAACCAAGGAAGTTGAACTGCATTCTGATAACCTACCTCTGCGAGATAATATAAAACCCATAAAAATAATCCTAAATCCTTTGCTGTTGATATTTTATGAAAAGCTGTTTGGTTATGAAACCAATGTTATTGATTAAGGACAATCTGAGGCATAATGGCTAAGGTAGTTAAGGCCTTGAAAACTCAGGATGACTTGAGATGACAATAGAACAATGCATTTTGAATTTAAAGATAAACAAATAATTTTTATAACTCCTTTCAATCATGAATGTTATTAACACATATTTGTTTTTGAAACTAAGTCAGAATTTTGGAAAAGGACGATTTCAGGTTAAATACTAAATTCTCTCATACAGAACTTTTGAATGACGTCCAACTACATTTAAAACTTATCAAAACTGGCCAGACTCCATCAACTTTGAATTAGTTGAACCTCTTCTCTTGTGATCAAAACAAAATCCTGATTCTAATAAAATTCTGCACACTATTTCCTATGATATATTTTAAGCACTGTTTTCAATATTAATGGGCGATGGGTAGTACAAAACAGTGTAACTTCGTGTTGAATCAGTATCTATTGTTCCACCTCTTTATAAAAAGCTGTGAAAAATCAAAGTACTTAAGTGTATATGTTGTGTGAGATGTACCAGATATCTATGATTCATTAGTATTTATTTTTCATAGTAACTGCATGCATTTGAATTGTTGTGACTACTCTAAATTTGAAGTACATTTTTAGTCATTAACTCGGCAGCATCAGAAAATGTAGGAAAATCGTTTGAAAAGTACGAACTCTAGACATTCAATTGAAGTCTAAAATTATGTTTGTTCAGAGTTGCTTCTCATAAAAACTTTGCTGTTAATTTCCTTTACATATTATGACATGCTAAATGATACTTCAATGTCTCCTTTCGCTTGAAACTGCGAGAGCATATTTCACACTTATAGGGCTTCTCCCCAGTATGCACTCGAACATGTTCAATCAGTCTACTCCTAACAGCAAATGGTTTAGCACAATATGAGCAAATGAAATTCCTCTTGCAGCTGGTTCCAGGTCCAGTTACAGGTGAACGAACATAAGCATCATATTTCTTTCTTGGTACTTTAATTAATTGATATTCATCACAAACTAAAATAAAAAAGTTGAGTTAATATTTTTATAAAAATTAAGTCAAAGTAAAATGAAGGTTATTTCATGCAAATACTTTAAAATGAAGAGCTTCTTAAAAACTTGTTTTAAGATAAGGGCATAAAAGTAAAATATACCATATAAAAGAAGGCCCCCCCAGTCCTGAATTCATTAAACAAAATTTAAACAAGTTATGCATATCATTAAACAAATTCTGCTTAAAATGTCATCGATAAGGAGAAAAATAAATGAAATAAAAATCATACAATTCAGTTTATTGCAAGGCTTTACGAAACTATAAAATAATAAAAATATTTAAAAGTTACTAGATTTTGCAATGTATAATTCACATTTAACAGGAATTCAAGGAAACACTTGAATAGGAACTTCGATAAATTAAGTTCTTTTAAAGCGAGAGGAAAAGAAATCTTGATTAGGTAGGTTTTATGGTGCAAAGGCCACATTTTGGCCAAGTTATGCCAAACACCAATTAAATGAACATGCGCACACAAGGTAAGGTTTACTGACATGGAAGGGAGAAGTACTCCCAAGGTGGAATCAAACCTATGCCATGTACAACTCAAAGGTTTCTAGGGCAGTGGACAAATCCAATGAGTCACAAATTTAGGAATAAACTCTAAATTTTATGGCTCACTGGGATTAGTAAATAATTTCCTAAAATACAAAAGTTTTGTGTACTTTAAAAAGACTATAAAATATTTCCCTTTACACTGTGTTTTATTATTTTAAATATTACACCTCAATTACAAGTGTTTAAATGTATATCATAAATTGAGAATGGAACTCGAAGATTCCCCCTTATTTTTATTTTTGCCAGAGCAGTCTAATCAATTAGAAGTACATAACATCTGTGAAAGAATATACAGAAAAAATGTGTACTGTAATTCCCATATTTGTAACGAAAGCATTTTGAGCAAAAAAGGAAAATTGCATTGAATTTAACCATAATCTGGCACTGTTAGAAAAAGAGAGATATAAGCATCTGAGATATATCAACACAATAGAGAACAAGTCAATTGTTCATAATTTTTAATGTTCAATATTGATGGTATACAACTCTTAAAATGTATGGAACTTCTCAAAAATACATGTAGAGTATGACGAACAAAAGGAAGTTAAAAAGGAATCAAAATACTCATACCAGATTAGGATTAATTTTAGTAAAGTAACATTAAAAACTTCCAAGTAGAAGAATTATTGTCTTAATCCATGAAATAAAAGGTTTAAAATAACATTTTTTTTTCATCTTCATATTTTATATAAAATTTTACAAAATATTTAAATAACTTTACTTTTTTGAGTCTTCAGAACACAAATAAAAATGAAATTAGTAAATAAAGTACAGCTAAAGATAAAGAGAAAACATGTATCATACCGAATAAAGTAATTTCTCAATACTACTAGAACTCAAGAAAAGTACATGAAAACCATTAGAGAATAAAAGAAATATGAATGTAAAGATGTACATTTGAATGGACAAAAAATGGATTCTATTAGAAAGGGAAAGTAACACATTTTGTCTAGCATATGAAGTGAAAAACAAAAGAAAAACCGAAAAACATAACATTTATTCTATGAACATAATTCACCTATGGGAAATTGTAATAAATTTAAAAACATGTGTTAAGCACTGCTTAATACATAATATACATATACTCTTCAGTAACAATAATGAAATATATACTATTTGAGCAAGTGAAAAAATTTAATTTAAAGGAAAAGCAGTACATGAGCAAACAATTGTCAGATAACATCTAGAAAAATATTTCATTCAGCGATTTGTTTAGAATATTTGAATAAAATTCAGAAAAAGTTAAAATGCATAGAAAAATCTTAATTTATTACTATGGGAAAATTAATTTTTAATCCAAATTAAGATATCCAAACAACAAACATTAGAGTTAAATTCACATATTAAGACTTTATATTTGCATGAAATAAAATGCATGTTTCCATTAGTTGTTATTGGGCTCTTAGCATTAAAATATAATTATCAACCTTCAGGAACAGGTTATCTATTTCTGGAGAATGTAGCAGTTGTTTCTGTAAGTCCTTTTCCTTCAAAGTTTTCACAATGTCATTTAAAATTCAATATTTATTTTATAAAACTTTTCAAAATAAGATAATTAAAAAACTGATACACATCAAATCAAATAGAAAAGTGCGATTAAATGGCACTATCCCTCCTAGTTAAAAATGCACTGTGGTTTGGTTTTCTCAACAAGGCTCCTAGTTTTCAGTTTTTTTCATGATTAGTAAATTTACAACATTCTAGCAACCAATGGAAGTAGTTTTCCCATTCAAATAATATACATAAAAAAAATACATTTATTACAAAGTTCTTCATTCTCAAGTAGCTAAAAGTTGTGATTGCTAATTAGTTGTATCAAGAAATGATGGGAACCATAACTTAGGTACAGAAAAAATATGAAACTATCGCTGCCTTTATATTAGATTTAGTAGAAGTTAGATAACAAACATGACAATGACAAGAAAATTTAATACTAAACTTTACCAACAAATAGTTATAACTAGGCCCTGAATTTTTAGGAGCTGAAAATTTTTAATGAGGTTTTAAAGCCTTATCTTAGGTTATCATAGGATTTAACAAAATATCATTTTAGATTACAAGATAATTTTATAGAATTTTTTTTCACAATGAAATTTTGGAGACATGACATCTACCACTGCAAATATATATGTTAAAAAACTACTGTTTTAGTCAGCAATAGTACCCATAAATAAATTACTTTTACAGATAGTTCTCTGTAACGTCTCTCTAATTAGCCTTCTTTAAGCAATAAATAACCAGTGACAAAAAAGCATCCAGGAGTTTTACTAAATTAGAAATTAAAGGAACATATTTGGACTGGCTGTATAACAATACTATATAAATTAGCATTTACACAAGATAGTATTCTTCACAATTGGTCCAAGGCAATATTTCAATGCCGACCATCGTCATAATGCAAAGCTTCTATCACAATTCAATTTTGCTGGCAAAAACTCGGAGTTTTATAAGAAATTTTGCACTCTCTTTAGTGGGTTCTAATGACAAAGCAGATACAAATTTGTTTTGTTAATTAACAGATTAGATTATAGAAAATTAGTTTTGCCCCAAGAGCTCTTTTAAAAATAAAAACAATGCAGGAAATTTCATCTCCCAATATGGATTTTTTAATGTTTTTTGTTTTAGATGCATGTCTTCAATTCTAAATATACAGTCATGTGTTTTGCATAGTTTCTATATGCAGTGTATTCACAAAAATTTAGTTCAAATCCTACTCAAATGCAATTGAAGTCGAAATACCTCAAAAAGGGGTTTTTGTAGGTTTCTAAAGTTATTTTAGGTACTAAAGCCATTTTACGCTTTTATAAGTAATAAACTCCAAATTAGGTAATCTTATGTGATATAACATTTACATATTTTATTCAGGATATCCCAAATCATAAAGATATATTTAGACTTTGAATAGAGTGAGCAGAAATGAATAGGTAAAAATATAAGAATCTGCAGTATAGTTGTAAGAGTTACAATCTTCAAAAGCAATAACTAAGGTATTTTTAAATCTTCAATCAGTCCTCTGATATCATGGATGAAGTACAAGCACATAAAATCATTTCCATCCAAGACAAAATTTTACTTCTAATGCAATATAAACTTATCCATTAGTACCCAATCTCTTGATGGGGTCACTTTTTTTATCACGGAACACTTACAGTACATTGCTAGTTTTCCAGAAACCATAAGTTGCATAAATGAAAAAAATTATAAAACTAAAATACAATATGAATATAAAATTTTAGAAGTATGTTTGTAGTCAGTTCACTCCAGTAACACACTGCTATTGATAATGAGGATGTTGTGTGACAATATTTTAAGTTTGCCTTTTGAGCAAAACTACGAGCATATATGGTATGAAAATGGCTTTTCACCAGTGTACTTTCGAGTATGATTCTCTCGCTGGATTTGAAACGAAAATACTTATTACAAAATTTACAATTGTATTCAAATCCTTCATGAGCACTGGACCTTGATGGCATAAGAGATTTAGTCCTGTGATATACTGACTCTGCAGCTACAGCTAAAAAGGAAAAAAGTTTACATACTAAAGTTTAATACCTGAAATTAAGACTTTGATGCAAGGTATTTATAACAAGAAACAATCACATACAAGAAGATTATAATGAGATAAAACAAATTATTTGAATTACATTTAAAAAGTATATTTGCTTGACTAAAAGAACAAGATAAAGCAAGGTATTTAAAAAATAAGTAGCAAAATAAACTAATAATTTGGTAGAAACAAAATTTTAAAACATTGACGACTTAAATAGAATTAAAATCTGATCAATAGCCTTTGAAGGGAAATTAGATAAGTAAAAGTAGCCTGAAAGAAAAATATAGCCAAATAAAAAACAAGAAAACATTAGAATACTATATTTGCCAGTCATGAGTAACTTTAATTTCGTTCACAAGAAATTAATGTGCATTAACAAGCATTTCAGAACTTTTATTATAATTTGTCCTTATCATTAACTTGTAACATGAACTCAAATAGAAAACCATAAGTGAATTAGTAGCTTTGTTATTCATGAAAGGATTAATTCATTATCCTGAGATATTATTTTATGAAAATTAACACTAGAGTTAAATTCCAATTCCTGAAGATTAAAATGAAGCACTTTGAAATTAAACTAGATGAAAGTTAAGAGTTAATAAAACAACAAACATTTCCTAAGAGTCTAGAAAATTAATTATAGAGAACAATTTAAACTACAAATTAATGTGAAATATGCAGTAGGTTAAATCATAATGTAACAATAAAACTTCAATGGAGCAGACTTTATGTGGAGCAGTTTTTCTTGATCACTGAGTTTCACACCAAAACAGGCATAGTAATTCTTTTTCACAAACTTAGTTGTATTCTGCCACTGCTTCTGGATAACAAACTTTCCATGTATGTAACAAAAATATTTAGATTGTTTACACAACCTCTAGAGAAGTCACTTTCTGCTTTCTACCACATAAAAATACTACACAACACTGAATATTAAGTTCAGAATTTTAAAATAACTAATAAAAAAGATTTTCACTAAAAAGAATGTTACTTGCACAAGTCAATTGCTAGTGATACTGATGTTCTTGCCTTACCCAGGAAATAAAATTGATTGGGGGACATTCCTTCTTGGACAAGCTGGCTGCTGAGTGACAGGTTGGTACTTGCTGCACTGACTCATAGTTGCACTTTGATACCCTGATAGCTACATATATAGGCTTAAATATTAAACTATTTGCATTCTCTAAATTATATAATTCAATATTAACTTCATGATCTATTGATAAGAATACATTTGTACATCAAAGACCTTAAATGAAAAGTGTATAATTTGAAATGATATTTTCCCTATTGTGAAAAATCCTTAGGTGGTGGAGAAAACTAGCTTATAATTGCGAATTCTGCATTCAAAATTACATTACAATAATGCCAAGAAACAAAAACAACTTTTCCATTGCAGATCAAAATATGATCCGTTCAAAATCTTCAGAACTTTAAGCTTGATTTTTTTAAGTGACTTGTTGCATTTTAACACTCGAATCCACTTCTTAAAATATATATAATAAAGTTCGACTGTCTGTATTTTGCACACACCCTGAAACATAATCTAAGGACAAAACATCGTTTTGTTTTTGACAAGTAAATAAAAGCTTTTCTGAAATCAAATTAGACCAAGTATGGTCTAGTTTTATGTCACAGGTTACTAACACCACAAAAAGCTCATGCATTTCTAAGGCATCTTGAAATGGATTTAGCAGACCAAAGGAATTTGAACATGTTTTCTAAGCATATGCTAAACATCAACCACATTAAAAAATCACTCCTTTCTAAGACAAAAATAACTTTATGCACAGTAAGTCTTTTGGAAATGCAAAAACTACAAATCAAATAAACCTATTTTTATAAATAATTTGAATCGTAATTTCAGTAAACTGATTTAACTAAATATTTTTAAGATAGATGACAGTGCAAACTATGAATATAAAATACATAAAATTGATCAATTTTATATAACATATAGGTATGCTGTTTTATTAAATATATATGCCCCATCTTGTCAACCAGCAACTCATGTAAGCCAGATGCTTTTGAGGAGCTGTAAAGCTTTCAGGGGTTGGTAACTAAACAGAAACAGATTACACAAAACCATAACTGAATATTTTAATTAATGTGTCATATACTCATGAGTTACAAAAATATTCACTTATTTAATTTATAAAATCAAATGTCAGCTTGATTTGTCCTAACTAATTTGTCAAAATGCTCTTAAAAATCATCCCTCCTACAAATTTTTATTGCTTTATATCCACACAAGTAAAGCATTCATAGTAGTTTCAAAAAGGATAAAAATGTATTAAAGAAAACTACAACAAATATTGGCTGGAATGGGGAAAAGTTTAAAAAATACATTGAAGTTAAGACTATAACAAGGGGATATGAAATGTGCATAATATACTGTGCAAAGGAGAAAGTGATATAAGTGAGTACTTAAAAATATTTTTCAAGCTAAAAAAATTTTTAATTAATTTCAAAATCAAGGTAGACAAAAGACAGCAAATAACCTATTTATTCAATTCCTTGTTTCTACAGTTTGAAACATTGCAAAATAAAATACAACACACACAAGATGCTAGATGGCAAGATAATTAAAAAGAAACCTATTGAATGTTATAGTCAAACCTATATAACAATTATTTGTGAAATTCTCTATTTTACAGAACTTTGCGAGATGCTTGAATACGAATTTTATTACAAATAAACTCACATAGCCAAAGTAAGGAACCTATTTAATGAAGCTTTCCTTCTGATATGAACATTTTCAAGACTATTCACAGAAAATGTTTATACATTAAAAACTTTTCTTTTCAGATTTACAAAGATGCCCTCGTTGGTATTCCTGTGATTATTACGATTTTTTGAACCAACAAATAAACTAGCAGTCTCTTCCAAAAAACATTAAATCAGGATTAAACTTTATATATTAACCTTTACACTACGGCGCTTTTATTCCGCTATCTGAATTTGGGATGACTGTTGTCCCGCCCATAGTCAAAAGGTTAAGAGAACTTTGAAATCTAGAAAATTTAACAAAAATAAACTGCCATGCAAAATTTAAGGAACCACATCATTTAATACATAAATGATGCACTCAGAGTTAAAGCATTTTTGAAAAAATGTTCTGGACCTAGAAACATTTCAAAAAGCAACTCCAATTCAAGTTTGAAATTAGAGGTCATCAGTCACATTTTGCAACAATAAATTTCATTCAGATGAGTTCTTTCATCCGTTTGTTATTTTAATGCCTAATTTTTCATGTTTCCACAACCCTTAGCAAGCCCTAATCGTTACACGATGTGTTTATACACACACATGTATGCAAAACAAATTTGAAATTTCATCCAAGTAGAATATTTTGGCAACTGAAGAAAAATGTCTTTCAAGCCCGACTTTCTGCTCCTAATTTCTAATCATGACTCCAACAAAAATAATTTAAAAGTGGAATTGTTATTATTCCCAAACAAACTGATTACAATCTATGGACCTTGAAATCAACAAAAACTCGAAAGGGCACAACAAATCTTTTAAATTTTACTTTCAAGATTATTAATGCTTGAATCTTAGAAATGACAATGATCTATTATCAAATAGGAATTTGTTTGAAAAATGTTAAACAAAATATTTAACAAAAATTGATTATGAAACCAAATGAAATTTTTGAGTTATTGCGTTACCATGTGATTAAGAATGAGCTAAATGTCTGTGGTATTTTAGAGATTGATTACTTGCAAAACGACGTGGGCATTCATTACATGCAAATTTCTTCTCACCAGTATGAACTGCAAAATGACGGGTCACAAGATGTTTTGTCTGAAAAGTTTTCTCACACACATTGCATTGGTATCGATTATTTACCAGAGCAAAAGTAGGAAGTAAGTTAGAACTGAGGCTGTTGTCAACATTGTCCAAAGTATGGCAGTTTGTGTTTTGTAGACACCATGAAGCAACAAGATCTAAAAGAAAGAAATCTGGTTTTGAGAATAAACAATTAGGGAAATTTTTGCATTAAATCAACAGCTTATGCTATTTTATGAATAACAAATTATTTTTAAAAAGAGAAAAAGCAACACTTAAGAAACAAGAATTTTGTCATAAATTTTTTATTGAAATAGCAATTAAAAAATTTGCAATGTAATAATTACTATTTATGGGAAAACAAATAAGTCTAAAAAATAATCAATTTAAGAATATTCATAGATTAATCAAATTTTGCAGCATAAACAGAAATGAAATCTTTTTCAAATAAATGCCCTTAAATTATGGTAAAAAAAAATATTTTAAATATTGAATGAGATTTCTAATTAAATGAAGTTGTCAAACACTAGCACAAGAATTCTTTTAAAATAAAAGACAATATTAGATGTAGACCATGCAGTTTACAGCATGATAGGGAAAATAGTGTTTTTATGAGGTTAATCTCTTGCTCAAGAGTAGTCTAAGACATTTAAATTTTCAGTAATACAATCCTTTACTTTAATTTAATACAAATGGTTAGTTGGATCGGATTTTTATGGCACAAGGGCCATAATTTAATACAGAACCAACTGAATTCAATTAAAAAAGCAAAGGATGCACATTGTTTTGATTTTAAATTCAAATCTGCCTTTCATTTGATAAAATTATAAGCAGGTAATATCTATGATAATTCAAAATGTAGGAATTCAACATTCAATTCACATAAATTCTGCTCTGAAAAAGTATTCACAAATTAAAAATAGATTTATAATATACACACAAAAATATCCTAAAAAAACTCGCTAGTTTTAATTTTTGCATCACAAATGTTGAGGGTAACAATCTGAGTAAAATATAGCACAATTGTAATGTTTCATATTAAATAAATTATTAAACAAAAACTTCTTGGGATAGAAAAGCATTAAAAAAACATTTAGTATTTTGCACCTTAGTAGAAAAAGGGCCAATGTCCAAATTTGCTGATTGAGTTGTCCACAAATCATTCTAAGATAAAGTTGTACTAGAAAAAATACCACCTAATGTCCTCCTGTCAATAAGATAGAAAGTATCAAAACATTGAAAAGTATTTTTGTACCGATATTAAAAATTAAAAGCACTATTAGTCCTTTTTCTACCAAGGTACAGATTTAAAACTTTGCTTTCATTTGAGAATGTGTTAAAAGGAATGTTAGTTTTACCCCTCAGGAAAAACCACCACGACAATACTAAGATATTATTCTTATTTATTCATACAATGTAAAATATTTACACAATGAAAATCTTAAAATACTATAGGATAACAAAAATGTGTAGGAAGAAAATGAAGTCTAAAAAACATTATGTGGTTCAAAAAAGAGAGAAGGGTAAACCATTATAAAATATCTTCACTGTTTTCCAAGTTCTGACCAGTGACGGATCAGCCTGGGAAATGTAGCCATCTACTACTGGCCTCAGGAAGGGAAGATTTTGAGTGGTCAAAAGTAAAATTTTACACAATTTGATGCTTTATAAATTAGGTGATGATTTTAATGATTGATTCAAGGAAACATCTTTGATTTCGATTGTGTAAAAAAGGTTTTAATTTGTTTTAGTAAAATATATTGATTCAGTATCAGCAAGTCATTACAAAATTGATTCAAGTTAGATTTTAAACACCCTTATTAATCAATATGGTGGGGAGTTTTCACATCAATAATCTTTTTCTGGAATGAGGCCTCTAAGCTTCAAGGATTATTTGACTCCTAAATTCAACTATGATCAACCTTACATTCAACTACAACAGAAAACTAATGCTACAATTGTATTAGAGTTGATTTAATTGTGTTTTTTTTGCAACAGTTTACTGTCTTTCTAATTGGAAAAATATTTAAATTATTGTATGAAATAAACTCTCCTTGTCTAATGCCATGGCATTTTTCAATTGAAAGTCCTACTTATCTCGAGAATTTCCCATTGGGCCAGTCCGTCACTGGTCACTTGTGAAATAGTAGCATTAGCATAAATTTTTAAAAATAGTATCAAAAGTCTCCTCTTAAAAGCAAGTTTAGGTGCTCAAATACAAAATGAATCAACTGAAATACAAAATGTGCTAATTAAGTATCAAACAGACGTTAAAGATCTCGCCAAGAAATTTAAATTTTAAAATTAAAAGCTAAATATTTTATAAAAAGGTTTTCATGACAATCTAGCAACCACAGATTCTAATGGGTTTGTTTGCATTGTTACGGCTTGGCACCAAAACTTCGAAATTGGCGTTCTTTGAAAAAAAGTCACCAAAATTTTGAAAATAGAAGCTTTAGAGACGATTTTGCTTTAAGATACCCCAGGTAGCCAAGATTAGAAAAATAATAGCAAAAAGTCACCTTTTAGTGGCCTGTGGTTGTAATACTTTAAACTGGATCACATAAACATCCAGTTAAGGATAGCTAGTTCAAAATTTTAACACAATTGAAGAATTACAATTATAATTAGATGACAATTTCTCCATCCTTTTCACTTCTGATTATTTAATATATGGACTTGAATTTGATGGTATTCCAAAGACGACTTTCTTGTGAAACGTTGGGAACACATGTCACAACCATATTTCTTTTCACCAGTATGTACTAGGAGATGACGATCAAGATTGTATTTTTGAGAAAATGATTTACCACACATTTCACATTGATGTTTATGCAAAAAAGGAGCTTCAAATGCTCTATTCATCCCTCGTTGATTCGATGATAAAGTAGATTCCCAAAAAGAATGTTTTTTATTTTGATATGCATTCAAATCCACTGGTGCTATAACAAGAAAATTCAATAAAGATAGGAGTTATATGTATAAATAAAAATATCTTATTAAATCTTAAAAAAATAAGAAAATCTAAATTTAAATTAGATGTCACTGGTTTCATTTCTAGATATTATGAGGAAACTATTATTGTGCATACAAGTGATATCTGAAATAGTACAATTATTAGATTACTATGGTTACCAAGTTTTGTTAAAAATATCTAAGTGACAAATTAAAAACTTATCACTTGAAATTTTTAGTTTTTGGATTTACAAACATTATTAAGGAAAATAAAAAAACTACTCCATAATTCATTACGTACATGTAAATAAATTGAAAGTGGCCAACATTTACTAGGCATAATATTCTAAATCAAGGTTTCATAGAGAGCATTAAGTTTATTTTAAAGTTAATAAAAACTTCAAAGCAACAAAATCAAAGTAAAAAAAACATCAATAAAGTTCAAGAATAAGTGCATGTAATAAAACTGAGAATAAGTCCCGTTAGAAATCATAAACAAATTTTCAATTCATTTATCCTGTGATAAATAAAATGTTGAATTATCTGAATAACATTAAAAATACATGAACATTGCTTTGATTTTAAATTAAAATTTACCTTTCCTTCGGTAAAATCATAAACAGGTAAAACTTGTGATTATAGAAAGAATAAGTATAGAACATTCAATGCACACACACATTAATTTCACTCAAAAAACTATTCACAAACCAAATATGGATTAAAATGTAAATATAAGTTCTCAAAACATTTACAAGCTTTTAATGTTTTCATTATAAATGTTTGGACAACCATCTGAGTAAAATATAGCCCAAATTCCATCTTGTGTGTGAGTAAGTAATTAAACAATCACTTTCTTGAGATAGAAAATAATTCAGAACATATTATTTGGTATTTAAAGCTTTGGTTTTATTTGATGTTTAACAGGGAGTGTTAATTTTATCCCTCATAAGAAAATACTATTCTTATTTATTCACAGAATGCAAAATATTTACACAATGAATATTTAATATACTACAGGATATAAAAATAAAGTATCAGAAGAAAATGTAGTCTAATAAACATTAAGTGATTTAGAAGAGAAAAAGAGTAAACAATTATCCAACATTTTTTTTCAAAGTTGTAACAATTAAAAAAGGTTTAAGAAATTACACAAATAAACAATTATGAATGTGCAGTATATGAGGTCTGTAAAGTATCCAGCCATTGCTACTATAAGAAATATTGGCACGGCATCAATATAACTTGGCAGCCAAGGAGAGGGGACATTGCTACACATGCATGAAGTCACAAACTCACTGGACTAATGCATTGGGTGCTAGAAGCCCTTGAGTGAGTGTACATTCTGTAAGACCAACACATTCACAATGACTAAGTCAGAAAAGCAGTGAATTTGCATCAAATTTTGCATTAAACGAAAATTTGGCCACAGAAACTATTCAGATCATTAAGGATTTTCAGCATGATGCAATGAATGCAGAGTAAATAAAAATGTTGTTCACATTCATCAAAACACACATCAAAAATTCAGCCACAGATGGATGATAATCTGTTAAGAGTTATCTGCATTCTAGGGGGAAAGTTAATTAATGTCGCACTGGAGCCACACAGCAGGCTATTGGCAACAGTCCTGGATCAATCCTGAGGGGAAAGATTCAAGAACACCTTGTAATTTTAAACCAGTCAGATGACAAGGTCAACACCTGAGATGGCACCCCAATTGTCAAACTTCCACACCATGCCAACGTGAGGACAAGTGAGGCCATGACAGATTTAATGTTCACCCCCCATGAACACAACAACCCTCAGGTTGTTCTTCAAACTGGGCTACTGCTGCCCTGTCCACGATCTAGAAGGTCATCAAAAGGTAGAACACCTGAGAATGTTGAAAATATATGTGCTGCAATGAACAAAGATTACAGCATGAGAATTGATGATCTGAGGATTCCCAAAGCTGTGGAGTTTGAGATTACGATGAAGGATCTTAGCTTGAAATAAGTGGCAGCAACCATTCATTGTCTTGTGCAAGTATTATGGTAAAATATCAAATCTCCCAGGTGCCTCAACCTCCCCATAAGGCTTGGATTTGGTACTGACTTCTGGCTTTTCCTAAAGCTAAAATCACAACTGAAAAGGAAGATTTCAGACCATGAAAATGCAATTCAGGAAAATATGACGAAGCAGCTAGTGGCAATTCCAACTATGGACTGCAGCGTGCGAGGCCCCAAAGTACCTACTTTGAAGGTAGGTAACTTAATTAACGACATACTGGAGCAACACAACAGGTTATTGGCAAGTCTGGGAACAATCCCGAAGGATGCCACGTAATTTGAACCAGTCAGATGACGAGGTCAACACCTGAGGTGGCATCCAACTCTCCAAACTTCCACACCATGCCAATGTGGACATTTGAGGCAATAGCAGATTTAACGTGAACTAGCCCCATGTACACGAGTTGGTTGGGCTGAGTTTGGAATTCGAAATCCTCTGGTTGCTCTTCTGACTGAGCTACCATGGCCCCACCTACTTTGAAGGAGGCCAGGCAACAAAAGTCCTTGGTGCAATGTATCTTGTTTCATATTGCATGGCTGGATACCTTCCTAACAGGCCTCATACTTGGATGACCATGCAATATCAGAAGTGAGAAACTATTAATCAATCATACAGCATATAGGCATCAGGTCAAAGGAACATAAGATTGAAATTTCTACAACTGAAATACCACAAGTATAAGTTTGAGATTTTCATCATAATTTTCACTTCTGATGTTTTAATAAATGTACTTGAATTTTATGGTATTCCAAAGTCTCTTTTCTTGTGAAACGTCGCGAGCACACATTACAACCATATTTCTTTTCACCAGTATGAACTAAGAGATGACGATCAAGATTGCACTTTTGAGAAAATGATTTACCACACATTCCACATTGGTGCTTATGCAAATAAGGAGCGCCAAATGCCCTATTCATCCTTTGTTGCTGCGTCGATGATAAAGTAGATTTCCAATGATAATATTTTTTATTTCGATATGCATTCAAATCCACTGGTGCTAAAACAAGAAAACTCAAAGTAAGAGAGAGGAGTAATAAGTACATAAAAATATCCTATTTGCTTGGAAAATAAATAAATTAGAAGTCATTGATTTCATTTTTAGAGATTATGATAAAATGTTCATAATTATTCATAAATGTTCAATTTAAAGAAAAATCATAAACTTGTTTGATGCATTACTTAGTTTTTTAAGCAGTAAGAAATAAGAGTAAAATATAAATTGCACATTAAACATAAAAATACTTTTAACAAATTTCATAAATTAATTGTATTCTTATATTGTTTATATTAACAAAACGTCTGTTGTTCTGTGAAGCAATTTAGAGCACACTATACTTATCTTTTAAATTATACTGTTAAACAGTCCATTAACAGACTTTTTAGTTGAAAAATAATGTTTTGATAAATCAAATCAATGGCTTTGAACACAGTAATCTTTTGAAAATTAATAAAAATTCTTTCATCTTGACGAAAGAATATGCTCAACATGAATTAAGAAAAGGTATACAGAATTTTATATTGGAAACAATTTAGTCCAGGAACTTTTAGACTGCTTTTTAATCAATGCCAAGTTATATAATCAGTCAAGCATTTAGATTTAAATACTCATGGATGTGTGGATTGGTTCAATTTACAATTAACTTTCAATGCAGTGTTTATTTTCCTGTACCACATTATATGAGTTGAATTTATCAAATGCAATTTTCTTAATGTTAAAATTTTGTTTCTTTAGGTAGATTTAAAGCAAATGCTAGCTCGTTCTACAATAGCTCTTCCAGAATTTTGAACTAAGGGCAAAAGAAGTGAAGAGAAAATACTCTATTAAGGTAATAAGAGCTTCCCTACTTATTGTATCAGATAAACAAATCACTTTATAAATATTTCATCAAAAATAAATTTGAAAACTTTAATATTCTAAAATTAATTATTATCTCAGTTTAATTACATTAATTCAATATTTCTAAATTTGTTTTATTTTAAGAAAAGGAAGATTTGAAATTCAACGATGAGAAATACAATTTTCTGCACATAAATATTTATTAAAATTGTCAGAAAAACATAAAACATTTACAATGCCTCTAATACTTTGAATAATTGATGAATGATTGGTCGATGTCAACGATTTCCAAAATACAAACAAGTCACATACATATTACCAAACACCTCAAAAGTATTTAAAACATTAAAGGCACAATTAATTAATTTAATTAAGACATAAGGTATGTTCTAGTCACCATAAGATTCTATCAAAAGAAAATAGCTGTGAAATGTCCTGCTTAACGAGTGGGCTTGTATGAGTAAATATCACTATCACTTAAAAAGTTATTATGCAATGAAAGATAAAATACTCAATATAAAGATGTTTTATACCACCTCAATTTTTGCATTTTTAGATTTATGATTTACTGCAGAAACACATATTTAAATGGATCTAATATTTGAATGGCAGCATAACTGGCTTCACACTGCACTACATATAACTAAAAGAAAATTGCACTGCATTACATATCTCTATAAGGAAATAAGTGGCAATGAATTTTTTCCTTTTGGTTTTCTAAATTGAATGGTACAGCAATAACACATTTGTACCACAATAAAAAAGGGCCAGTGTCCATTTTGCAAGTTTCTGGAAACAGCTGATTTAGTAATCAATTATTGTTAATTTTTAATACAGCATACAAAAACTTCTTCAAATAGTTTGATGCTATCATAATGTATTGATAGGATGTTCCTCTTTTCAATAATTCTCATTACCGTGAAGTTATTTGTGGACTTAATTCAAAATTAATGGATTTGGATATTGGTCCTTTTGCTACCAGGGTAGATATAAAAAGCAACTAGATATACACATTTGAATATACATTAAATTTTAACAGCAGTATAACGAACTTTGTTACACAACTTTACATATAATAAATAAAATGGCAATGAATTAAATCCATTTTTGGTGTAGTGACATTGAATGAGAGCGCAGTTTCCATTCAAGCTTTTGCTTGAAAGGAAACTGCGCTCTCATTCAACACAGACAACACTCAACAGATATCACACATATGGCTTTTCATCAGTGTGAATGCGGATATGTCGCACTAAGTGCTCCTTTCTTCTGAACCGTTTTTTTGCAAAATTGACATAGATATTTACAAAGGAATCTTTCTGAAACCCCAGAGGGATGTTGAAATTCATGAATTGCATTAGACCCATAAGCATCAGGTATTTCAGGCTTTAAAATCTGGAAAAGAAATGTATAAACCTAAACATGCACTGATAACTGATCGCAATTAAGGAGTCAGGATGAATGCTACATTTCTTATTTGACTGCACAATCAAATTGGTTTATAATAGAAAAACAGCCTATGTAAATTTAAGCAAAGCAACCTTTAAAGAACAATAAAATGAATATTAATAAATAATTTTGAAGGCATACACCTAACTTAATAGCTATATCGTCGACTTGAGCAGAAACTCATTAATTGACAAAAATAATTTTTTACTATACAGCTATTTAAAGACTTAAGTATTAATTTTCAGGACAAAATAATAAAAACGAAAGCATTTTGAGTGTTTATCTTTCAAACAGTTTACAATGACTATTTTTCATCATGAAAATAAGCATTTAGTGTCTTGTGGAAAATGTCAGTTAATATGTTTCTGCTAAGCCAACGATATGGTTTTCTAAAACAGAAAATAGATCAAGGATTTGTTGCTCAACTGTTTTATCTAGTCAAACTAGGGCTGATTGGCTTGGTTGGTTTTGGGTTTTATGGTGCAAGTACCATGTTTGGCCAAGCTATGCCAAACAGCAAATAATACACATGAAAGTAATTAGATTAGGATCCATGGTTTAAAGTAGTTCTTAAACAGAAACAGCAAAATAATATTTGAGTGGCTAGAAATGCAAGATTTATTTCCTCTTAAAAAGCCTGAGATTTCAAAATATTTCCATTATTTTTAACAAACAAAATGTTCCAATCAAATATTGATAACCACGTCTCAAGAAATTTCACTTCATCAAATAAACTTCCCCAATTTACAAAAATATTTGAGGAAGTGAAAAGTAAAAAATATAGTCAAAACAGTATGCTCTAAAAGTAAACAAATTATGAATAGGAAACGTAAAATAAATCATTTTCAACCTGTTCAAATACACCATATATTCAAATTTGAAAAAACATAAGGTGTATTGATTTGTGAGTTTTGAAAGTTAGTAAATAATTAGAGCATTATTAAAATAAGATTAAATTTCCTTACTTATGAATCCCATTATATTAAAAATCCATTAACACGAATTTTAAATTAAACTTTACATTGTGAGATTGACTTCTTATAGAAAAGAATTGCAGCTTCATTTTAGAGAGGTACCATAAAGGCTGAAATCGGTCTTAACTTAAGAATTGCCTGTTAGCTTTTAACTGAGAATATAGTTAAGTGGACCTTCACATCTAGATTGACCCTACCAGAACTCCTGATATACTTCACTTAGTCTTCCCAGTGGCACCCCCTCACCAGTGTTGAGAATTTTTTTGATGGCACAAGGGCCATATTTGGTCATGCTGCACCAAACAATATATATCTATCAAGTAATGGACATATACAAGGAAGGTTTTACTAACAGACAAAAATATAACCTGAGAAGAATCGAACCTATGCTGCCTACAACTCACAGGTTGCTAGCACAGTGGGCCTACCCTTGGAACCATGATGCCCACCTCCTCACTAGGATGAGGTAGCCAATAGGACTTGAGAGCAGTAGTTTTAATGCACTAATATATTGATTATAATGTTGCTAAATATAATGAAATAATGAATAGGATCACTTTATTATTTAGTCAATGGTACTGAATCCTTTTGTGACACATGGAATGACATAGAATATCATACATCAATAAAAGTTCTGCAATTTAACTGAATAAAAATGAATTGTGTTTCCAACATCTCATTTACTAAATATTGCAACTAAAATTTACTAAATACTGCATGCTGTTGATTTTTAAAAATGTGATACAAAAGCACTCAATTGGTGTAAGGAGTTACAAAGCCCAATATTTACAGAAGTAAACTTGTTCAAATCAGGTAGAAGGATTTTTCATTATTTGACCTACATTGTAAGTCAGATGAAAGGTATAGCTACAACATATTTCATGAAATGCAATCTTTTTTAATGGGCTTAACAAAGGATTTAAACACAATTCTTAGACATGCTAACTAATTTAAGAAAACTAATACTACTAGTTTACTAATACTACTTATGTCTAGTAACTACTTAGACATAAGAAAACTAATTTAAATATATACACATATGGTTCCTAGATTAAATATCTAGTTTTATAAAGAAATATGAATCATGTAACAATGTTACATTTAGTAGGAAACAGACTTTAATGTTAATAGTAGAAACTTTTTTCTACAAGATAATGCCTAATCTATCATAAATTAGTGTCTACACAACTAGCACTTAAATGAACTTATGAATGAAGATAGTGCAAATAATGAATATAAGCAAGGGAGATGTACATATAAACACTAAAACAAATTTGTTTTTAAAATTACATTAACATAAATATGCCCCATCATGGTAGTCGGCAATTCACAGAAGCCAAAGATGCTTTTGAAGAGCCGAAAAGCTGTAATGGGGTTTTATCTAAATGAAACTATCACAGCACATCCAAAACTAAAATCCTGCCATTTGAATTTAAACATACCCTTTTCCTTATAAAGAAATACTTCATCAATCATCAAAAATATTTATTTAATTTATTCATGGATCAAATCTTAAAAAATTCAATGAACTTGACTGAAATGATTCTACACTAAAAATGCACTTAAACTGAGCAGTCAAACAAAATTTAATTTCAACCAGTATATCGTCGTTTTACTATCAAAACGTCATAGGTCCAATTTTTTGTTGGTTTGGGGTTTTAACAGTATTTGGTTAAAATACACAAACCACACACACAAATCTGTTAAAAAAATTCCCAAGTCTAAATCACTTATAAAGCCCTCATCGGCGAATTTTTAAACCTAGAATCTCATAACTGGTCTACAGTTTGACATCCAGATTTTTATAGCTCCTGAAATTTTGATTTCCAAGACCTAGTGAGCTTTTGAAAGTAAAATGATATCATTTTTGACAAAACATCGTAAAACAATAACAGTATTTTGAATTCATAATTAAAATGCACCTTGAAGATACAGCTAAAATAACACATTAAAACTATGTGTTTGAATGGGATTCAAATCATTTATAGAATAAGTGCTTGAATGAGTTTTTTAAAAAGAAACTAATTATAGATTTAACATAAATATACAATAGTAAAAAGGAAGCAAGTAAATTAATGCAAACAAAAATATACTAATGAGTATAAAAACTTTGAATATTAATAAGTAAACACTGATTTAAAAATATAGTTTTCCTTGCCTTTAAGAAAAACTATTAAAAGTAATTTCTATAAGCAATTTTAAAAATCAAGGGAGACGAAAGAAAGCTTACAATATTTATTCAAACTTGTTTACATATTACATGGAAATATAATGTATAAAATGAAATATAAGTACATGTATAAACTTAAAAATAAACAAAGCCACACAGCAACTGTAGCAAATGCAATGCCTAGTATATTTGAGTGATAATAATCAGCATTAAAGCATGTAAGAAAACTAATATATACACATATGGTTCCTAGATTAAATATCTAGTTTTATAAAGAAATGACACATATATTGTCTAAGCAAATTTAAATGGATTTGTTTTGAAGGCAGCATAACAAGTCGAAAAATACAATACACTGCAGTACACAACTCATTAAACACTGCAGGCACTTATAACATAAAATTTATTAAAAATGTAAATTACATACTTTTGGTGATGAATATAACAATGTAAATTAATATTTTTGATGCAATGAAATTGCATGATATCGTAGAGTATCTTGACGAGCAAAGGCCCGAGAACAAACTTTACACCTATATGGTTTTTCACCAGTGTGAGTACGAATATGTTTCACTAAGACCGCCTTTTTCTTGAAAATTCTGTTACAGAATTGACAGACAAATGTATTTTGGATGCTTGGGGAAACTTCAGAGGAATGATGAGATATGGCAATTTCAATTCTTCCAAAATCTGAAAAATACAAAACAGAAACCTAAATAACATACTAACTTATTGACAAATAAGGATTCAAATGTTAATTATACAAATGCCTAAAGATAGTTTAATTAACCAGATCTACAGAGAACACAACATTGGTCTAAAGTAGATTTCAGAACCCTAAACCAGAGTAGAACATTTATTAACAAGACGTAGGGTCATTGTAAAACTAGATACTTAAAAAATAATTCTTTATCTGCATGAAAGAATCTATAATACATAACTTGCCCTCAACCCATTTCTAGTAGCTATTATGAATCAGCAAAACCCAGAGTTCATTATATTTTTTTCTTGAGTTTTAAAAATAGGTATGCTGCCACTGTAGAATTTTTCCTTTAATTATATTGATCCTTCTCAGTCTATTATTTTACTACTCAGTAAAATGTCTTTGTAATTACTTTGTTAGTCAGGTTCCAATGCATTTCTTACATTTAATAAGTAAAAACTATAGCTATAACTAAAGACAACTTCCTACTGTAATAGAAAGTTAGGTTCCAAATAAAAAAAAATTCTAAAGCAGAGAATTATATATTTATTATTTTTATAATAATTCTATACATTTATAATACAATCAGTCTATAGCTAGAAACAATATATTTTATACAGATATTGTAGTGTTTTGTATTTAGAAAAGCATTTTTGATTCATGCGCTTTCCTATAATTAAATTATTTAAAGAATTACAAAGAAAATACGTTGAACATACCTCCAAAAAAAACCATATTTATGTAGTACTCATATGTATTTACATTTTTATAAAAAAGCTTTCTTTTGTCTCGCTGCAAAACAAATCTTCCATTTTTGGTCTTTCTTAAAACAATATTACTACAACAAATATTCCCAATTGGTCCTGAAAAAAATTCATTGCACAGAAATCTTTTCTTGAATTCAATGAAACTGTTGTCACAATTATTACTATTATTTTAGAACTATTAGTTGATATTATTTTAAGTAATCATCAAATATTTATAATGAATATGTTGGCACAGCACTCTAAATAAAATTTTAATCTCATAATACTTATGGTGGAACCAATAAATATTATGATTGACATTTCGTTCTTTTCCCTATGGTAGTGAATGGACTTGGACTCTATGGTACTTCAAAGATTGGTTACTTGTGAAACGACGAGGACACATATCACAAGCATATCTTTTCTCTCCAGTATGAACTAAAACATGACGATCGCGATTGCATTTTTGATAAAACTCTTTAGAACACACTCCACATTGGTATGTGACTACAAAAGGAGGAGCTTCAATTGTTTTCATTCTTGGTTGATGCTCCTTTGGGGAAACAGACTTATGAATAGTGTCTTTCAACTTGTGATGTGAACATAAATCTGCTGCACCTGAAAAAAATTAATTTGAAAAAAGATCACCAATCGTTTGTTTAAAATATCAGTTGCAATCACTAATTTGCCTGAAGTACCATAACTGATTAGTTAAATTCCAAGATAAAATATTTTTCAAAGTAAATTCCAACTACTTTTAAAAAGCACTTCAGAATCGATTTAACAGCTGATTATCAAATTAAAAGAAAAAAATTACGAAAAGGTTAATAGTAACAAATCATTTTGGAAAGACAGATTGTCTTTTGTCAAGAATATCAAAAAAGAAATTTTTTGAATATCGTTACTTACTATTTCTTTAAAAGAAATAAACTTAAGGAATACCTAATTTGATATTTTGTGTTTTAATATTCTATTTTTTAAAAGTCGAATAAGTGAATAAAACATTAACATACTAGGAATAGTAGAAGTTTTTGAATTATTTTTCAAATGTTCAAACTAAAAGAAAAAATACACTATGCACATTATTCAAAATTGAGTTCTCAATGCAAAGTATTAACATAATAGCGAATGTAAGCTTATTTTAAAATGCTAAATAAAAATTTATTGCAGGAAAGTGTTTACTTAAATTAGCACTGTAAGCATGATTAAATCAAATTCCAGAGTCAAATATGCATCTACTTCATAAAGTATTCAGTTCACCTTCCAATAGTTTAAAAACAGTTTCAATTTCTACAAACTATTTTCTGAATAAATTTGTCAACTTACAATTATTTGGAATTTTAGTTCCATGAAAAACCTTTGCAATATGTGGAATACATAAACATTTGTTTCAAATTATTGCATTTGCATTTAATACATACAATGGACACAAACAAAGCCCCAAAAGTAGATTCAAAACCAATCTTTCAATACCAATAAAAACGATGTAATATACAATACAAATATTCTCAAAGGATTTACAATTTGTTTTTATTTAAAAAACTTTTTACCCATAAATAAAAAACAAAAGTTTGCATTCAAACACCATACTGAGAAAACTAGACATTTCAAGAATAAAATGTAATATTTATTTATAGAAAGTGATATATTTACATAATCAAATACAGTAATAAGACAACATAGGATCAGAGGAATAGAAAAACTATAGTAATTACATAGATACAAAAAGAGCAATTTACACATGTCAATGTAAAATTAAATATTAATTAGTGCTCTCGAATACTGCAGCAAATAATTGAAGCCCATAATTCCAATGAATGCAACTTCAGCTTTGAAGAAACTTTTTTCCTTCACCCTCAAAAAAAAAATTTATAATTTTACAGATAAGAATGGAGTTGCAACATTTAATAAGCTATAAATAGTTTGTTACTTATCAAGAGTGCTGGAGGCATATAAATCGTAACATAGAGTCAAGTCACATTATGACAACTATCTACTTTTGATGTCAGCCATGCATAGCCAGTGAAATAAGGGATATGTCGGGAGTTGGCTTCTTGGATATATAAGGCGAGATGTAGGCATTCTGCAAACATATCAACCATTGCTGTAATGGGTAAAGCATGCAAGTTATGAGATTTTGAAAAGGGGATAATAATTGGCTTTTGGGCCAAGCGTGGTAATATTTCTAAAATAGCAGTTTGTGAAGTGTTCGTGTGCAGCTGTAGTTAAAGTGTAGTGATTGGACAAATGGCACCATTGCGAATAAACAACATGGAAACTGGGAGCACCATAAGCTATTGATGTGAGCTGAATGTCTGCTACAGTTGAACAACTCAGTCCAAACGAACCAGGGGCTACCAGATATGTATCTAAAACTATACAGTAAATCCTGTTGTGTATGGTTCCACAGCAAATGGCTGGTCACTGCATCCATACTGACGAAGGTTCATCGCCAGAAACAGCTGCAATTTACACGGCAGTACAAAAATTACCTCTTATGATTGGCAAAGGGTTGCCTTCTCTGATGAGACACATTTTCTGCTCCATTGAATGGACAGATATTGGCATATCAGGCAAGAAATATCCAAGAACAAACGCTTTATAACCATTATTAGAAGAACACAAGCTGGTGGCAGCGTTATGGTTTGGGGAATGTTTTCTTGGAATTGATAGATACCCTTGTCAACGTACCAGAATCTTATTGACTCACTACCATGCTGTTAAGCTGCTGTTCAAGCTTCACATAGCAGGTATTCTGGATATTAGCTGGTCATGTGACTCGACTGTGTATCCTTTGTCACCAGTGGGTATCAGTTAATTGTGAAACCTTAATCACACATCTCACACTGATGCAAGCAAAAGGAGCTGTAAAGTTTTAATTATTGTTGCTGCTTCAAAAAGAAAGCGGTTTTCATAAGAGCTTTTAAAATTTCAGCATTCATTGTAATTAATTCTATGCAGCAAAAATAAGAACATAATTGTTTATAAATATAAGATTGAGTTTATACAAATTATAACACCATGAAACCACTTTCCAGTGTTTAGAGATTGGAACAAAAATTAGTCATACGATCATTTTATTCAATTTATACTGCCTGCTAAAATTTAAGCATAAAACAAATTTTACCATCAAGAAAAACATTTAAAGATAGCCCCCTTAAAATATTTTTAATAGCAAAAATTTTAAAATATATATATTTTAACATTTTAAGATTAGAAAGTTTTAATGCTTTAATAAATAAGAAATATTTCACTTAGATTGAAATTCAAGTATACACACAAATCAAATTACATTTAAATGTTTTTATAAGTGGTTGGATGAAATACCAAAGCAGAAAGAAAAGAAATTGCTGAAGAGATTTTATAACATTCCAATAACCTCTAACTAAAACAATCTTACATTCTCAAATCTTCTATACTGTATTAGGTATTAAAACAGTATATTTATAAGTAGAAGATAAAGAATAGTTCACACATACAAGCATTTCAACAAAAACAATTGACGAAATCAATTTGTAAAAGGAGTACTACTGTAAAAACTAGTTACAATGAAACGCTCGTTTACAACAAAAAATTTAAATAAACAAAATAATGAATTAAATAAGATTTCGATGTAATGAAATTGTATGATATCTCAAAGTTTCAGATCGTGAAAAAGCTCGAGAACAAATTTTACACACATATGGCTTTTCACCAGTGTGTGTACGGATATGTTTCACTAAATAATCTTTTCTTCTGAAACTTTTGTTACAAAAATGACACATAAATCTGTCAAGGATGTTCAGTGAAACTTCTGATTCATGATGAAATGAACTAACTACCCTATTTACAGCATCAGGCATCTCATAGACAGCAAGATCTGAAAAAGATTTAAAATCGAAATTTAGAAGCCTAGAGACATCTATTTATTGCTGAGGGAACATGACAGGGTACATAGTAAGTTAAAGGATATTACTTTGCGATACATATGGAATACTTCAAAACATTAGCAAATTAAAAAACATTAGCAACAAATTTACTAGAAATATTCAAACCTGATTTAATTTTAAAATTTATAATCAGTAAAACAATTTGTATTCAAAAACATTTTATATGAAAATAAATATTCATTCCTACTTCCAAAAAATTACTTTACATCAGGGATTTTCAACCTTTTTCATCTCATGGTCATCATAAGCTAATTCTGGGACACAATTTTTTTTGCTGATGTGCCAAAAAATAGGCAGAATTTAGATTGAATTACAAAAATTAATAGCAATTACCTACCCTTTTTTGCTCTAAAAGGGCTTTTAAAATATCCTGTTGAAACATTTAAATATTTATACTTGGTAATAAAAAAATAACTCAAAATTATTTATGTGGATATTAAAATATACATATTACTTGAAATTATTTGTTTCAAAAGTTTAAAACTAAAACATTGAAATGAAATAAATCTTGCACAACTTAAATCGTTTCACCATTTGTAAGGCATATCAGTGCCATTTTTGCAGCAAATTGCTACTTTAGATTAATATAAAGATATCTAATAAACAATTACACTTCTCTCATTTACAAAAACTATAAGAGAAGATCTAATTTCATCCAATGAGGAAAAACAAAAATAAGAATTCTCTCAATATTTATTTACCAAATGTTTTTAAAAAGGAAGATACATCAAATACACAATCCACTATATTTAAAATCAAGGTTTCATACACAACTATTATGGAAAACTGTTTATAAAAGATTTGTTTTAAAAATACTATATATAAACATAAAAATTGTAGGAATCAAATTAAACTAATTTGCATTTTTTGTCATTCAAAAAGTAACAAGTCTGTTTTTAGAAGGGGCAGAAATGTAATGCAGCAAACATACATTTCAAAGTACTTCCACGACCTGAATTCACAAGTCCTACCTTTCTATACCTTTTTGGAAAATCCAAACCCTTCAACATTGTCTTCAGGATAGCCATTACAACATTTTTTATTCACTTTAGGGACTATACAGCCAGATCTGGTGAATATAAAGGGAATGCCATCATTTTAATATTTAGATCGGGCTTTTACAAACTATTTGTTTCCTGGCTACCTTTACCTAAACATAAATTTTGTTAACTCTTTTATATAAAAAAATGTGTTTGAATGAAATTAAATATTTTTAAATAGAAAATTAAATGTGAAATATTTAAATTACATTTTAATTAGTTATATCAATTTAAATGTAATTTAATTAATTTCACTTTAATTTAAAATAAATGTTTAGAAAGTCAATGGGAAGGATTTAGCTTTGCATCTTTATCAATTCAAATAATCTATATTCGACTCATCGCCAATCACAAATGTCCTTGGACCACTTGAAAACTCTCACGAGACAAAGTATTTTCTTCAGATTCAATTAGTCATTTCATGCATTTCTGTGGTGGTTTTATTCAAATCAAATTAAATAACTTTTCTTCGCCCTAAGTTTGAAATGATGTCTGAACTCTACAAACAAGAATAAACATGCAGAACATTGTAATAATGCATTGTCATGTAATCGAGTTGTGATTTTGACAGAGGCAGATAGAGTTTAAGTTTTATTTTTTGGAGCAATAGCCTGTCTCATGTTTTGAATGACCCTCTTTCAAATTAAGTATACTATTAAATAAAATTATTCTCTTCCACATAAACTAGATATTATATTTTCCAGAATCTTTTCTTAAGGCACAATTTCATAACAGTATACTTTAATGTACATTAATAGAGTAATCTAGCAGTAAATGAACTTAAATAATTCAAGCACATACAATTTAATGGCATGTAACTGCTCATATCAGCCATTCAGCACCTACACCATATACAACGTTATTCACCACAAAATTATAAAAACATGAATTTATAATTTAATATTCAGAACTTTTTCCTTTACTCAAGAATCATCTGAATGGATAATATTACTATTAACTGACAACTAGGAGGGTAAGGTTTACTTTTATTTATTCCTGGAAAACAATTGTATCATATATTTAAGTCATTATTGAATAACATAAATATTTAAAAAATCAACAATCAATAGTACAGAATGAAATACCCCAAAGGGAAAATTTGTGTTCTATTGAAGTATTTAGAGTAGATACAATAAATATCAACTTTCCTTTTATGACAAATGAACATTTATCACACCAAATGAACATTTATCATATGGTATTGTAAAGATTCGCTAGTTGTGAAACATCGTGGACACATGCTACAAGCATATTTCCTTTCGTTACCAATATGCACTAACATATGGCAGTTATATTCACGCTTTATATAAAATCTTTCACTGCACACTTCACAGAGATATTTGCCTAGAGCAGGAGTTTTCCTTTTTGGTTGCTGTCTGGTTGTGGAAATAAACTTCCAAGCAGGATTGTTAAGACTTTGGCTTGAATAGAAAATTTCTGTAACTAAAATAAGAAAACTTACTTAAGAATAGGATAACAAATAGCTAATAAAATGCATATAGTTTAAATGTGTAATTGGTTAATTTACCTTTTAAAGGATTGCAAATCACCAATCAAAATATTTCATAATTGCATTACAATCAATTTAAAGTAAATTTTAGGAATAGATTTTTTCATTTTTTAGCCTGTTTATATTAAGCAAATTTGAATTTTATTTTAGATAAATTAGAAATCACATTAAAATGTAGAGTGCATGCAGATTTTCACCAATTTATTAGAGAATAACTTCTTTTACACTTTACTTTCTTATTTTAAATCAATAAGATTGTACAGAAAGTACAAAAAGCAATATTTCCCCTAGAAGTAGAACTTAAAAGCAAGGAAAGCTACAATAAAAAACAGTTAGCAGGTCAACTGGTTATGGTTAATCTTTATTAACATCAAAGCAGTATTTATACATATAATTTTAAATACTATTTATATCACCTTTCTTAAGACATACTATAAAACCAAAGATAAACCTTCTCAGTATCTATGACAAAATCATACGGCAAAACACTTCTTACGTACATAAATTACTCTTAAGTGAAGCCAATAGTAAAGAATCAAAAGCATTACTATAAATGCAGTCAATCCATCAATAATATCTGTAACAATTAACTTCTATGATGAAAACAAATTATTTTGAAAAAACTTAACTTGAGAGCAATAAAAATTGTTTAAGACTGTCATCAGGCAAAATCTCAAATGTTCACAGGTTTGACGATTAATTTTCTTAATGTTCTTTCAAATTTTTTAGTACATTTATTTTCCCTAAGAAATGAATCATGATGTGAATATAATTGCCAATCACGTGATGTATGGAACTAAGATTAATGTTCAAATACCGAGACCAAAAATATAACAGCATATTAAACTTTGTGTTATATAAACATTTAACTAAGAAATTTTAGAAACTACAAATTTAAAACTCTAAAAATAAATCAATTTGTAAGACTACTGCTTAATTTTAAATCAGCATCAATTTATTTGTAAGAAACAGGAGGCAGTTTATGATATGAATGTATAATTGAGCAGTTACTGAAATTAATGGAAACAGTGAAAACAATAACTAACTTTATGGTAATGACAAGTGTTAGAATTATATCAGCCCAACTCAAGTTGTTTATTTGCGAAATTACCTCAATTGCAACATGAAAAAATCCAACTTTGCAGGTTTGTGGATAACACTTTCATTCCTATCCATTCTTACATCTATTGGTTATTCCCTTAGTGAATTTAGAACAAATAGACAATAGATTCTTATTGAACCTATTATAAATATAACTGTTTTGTTAAAAAAAATGCAAGTAAAGCATCTGGATAATCTGAGATGTCTATGAACATTATGCGCTCACAGATGCAACTGCTCATCATTGGTTTGTCAAGTTTAAGAACAGATGGACTTGACCCCTAAAATATCTGTCAGGATGTGCAGGGGAAATATATGATCAGCAAACAGGAGCAAAATAGGATAGTAGTAAATCAGATGGATTCGAGTTGCAACCATTCGTGTTTCAAAAGCAACAAATAAAGTGAATTTCAAAAAATAATATGAACATTTGCTTATTGCTGTTCATGGCATTACAAACATTTGGTGAAGATAAACCATTGTAAATGTGATTCCTGTACTCATGACTCTTATACTTAAACAATATTGTACTAATTATTCAAATCCTTATTTTTAAATTTTCCCTGGTGACCAAATATTAAAAAAAAATTTCTGCAAAATTTTTTCTAATTTTAAGATCCAGATCTTTATTCAGCATAAAATATATTGCATTTTTACTTTGAACCTTCTCTGAAACGAAATTCTCAAAAGAAAATGTATTAATGACTGAGTTGATAATTATAGCAAAAAGTTTTGAAATTTAAATACAGTAATACCCACTTATGCAAACTCTGAGTTACGCGGTTCTTGATTTTTTTCATTTGGCAACACTGCCGCCCGATATCTTCAGTGTTTCTCTGGCTGTGATATGCATTGGACACATTTCGCGCGAACTCTATGTGCACGATTATGATTCTGCGATCGACTAAAGTTAAGATTGTTTTGTGATACGTTTTCTAAACCCTTAAGAAACCCATCGTCCAAACGAAGTAAATCCAATTCTCCTGCACCTAGTAAGAAAACGAAAACGTTATCTTTGGAAAGTAAAATTAACATTATCAAGGATTTTAATAGCAGAATGAAAATTTGTGAATTGGCAAAGAAGTTTGAGCTACCGGAATTCACAGTAAGAACAATCATAAAAGACAAAGAAAGAATTCTCGATGTGGTGAAAATAAAAAAATTATTAGCTTACTACGAAGAAATTCTGCGTGAAAAAAAAGAAGGCATTGTGTTGTCAGATGAATTTGTTAGATTTTATGAAGACATCGAAATAACTTTTTATGTAACTCATTTATTTTTTTAATACTTTGTATTAATATGTATAAAGAACTGCAATTTTATTAAATCTTTTTCTTCTAAACTAGTGTTTTTGTCAATCTTTGATCCCAATTAAACCAAATTCATATGTATTTATGTGCAAAGTTGTACCCCGACTTGCGCGAATTTGACTTAAGCAATTTTCATCTGACCCACCTATCGCGTAACTTCGGGATATTACTGTACTGAAAACTGAACACGGGGCTTTTGTTACAACCTAATACAGATATACACATATGGGAAGAGGTAAAGTTAAATAGCTCAATCATAAACAAACACAAATACAAACAATATAGCAAAGTTCAATTCTACAGCATAAAAAATTCTGTCTTGAGTAGAAATAAAGTTTACATGGAGGAAAACATTAAATATTCAAAAAATCATTTTCTTTTGATATGTAATTTGCATATTAATTGTTTCCTCTCAGCATCAGCAAACAATGTTACTTTAATAAAAGCTTTGAAGAACAAATGGATTGTTCAAGAACACAATAGTTTATTTAAGCCTTCACAAATTATGATTAGCCCCAAAATGAAAAAATTATTTGGATTAAATGCTTAAATATATGTGTGTGTTTATATACAAATTAAAATGAGAAATACATTCCCCAATTTTTCACTTCAAACAAACATTTTCATAAATTGACTACTTTAAAATAATTAGTTATTTCAAATTAAATTCACATATTTTCTTCAATATTTTAAAATCACATACACATGGATAGAAAAGTATTAATTTAGTAGAGTAAAAAATGCATACAATAAGAAAATGAAAGGAATTAAAAATTAATAAGAAAATTAAATAAGAATTGCAAGTTAAAAATTCGTTAAAGCAGGAAAAATTATCATAGTACTACCAACGACTGGTTAAATCAATAGATGTTGTTATTCATTAATAACGGCAATGAAAGCTTTCAAAATTAACACTTTTCATTTTACCTAAACCACTTTAAATAAAAAACATTGTTTTAAAGCAAATACTCAATGTATATAAATAACAAATATTGCATATTAAATTGTTCCCAGAGTTTATAGCAAATATAGAACATAGGATAGTAGCTAAACACAATTAAGTAGCTGGAATAACACTAGTGTCTAGTAACATTGATGGCATTGAATTTTATGATATTTTAAAGCTTGTTTACTCTTGAAATGACGTGAACATATTTCACATCCAAATGGTTTTTCTCCAGTATGTACTCGAAGATGACGTACTAAATCTGCATTACTTATTACACACTTTGAACAAAATTGACACTGGAATATATTCTTTGATTTTTTACTTTGTAAATAGTCAGTGGATTTAGTAGGCAGTACACTTTCTTGATTTTGAGAGATTTTGCACAAATTGCGAATTCCTAAAATAAAATAAATATTAAGATAATTAAAAACAAATCTTAAAATTGATACACAAAATTAATATTCTGTAATGAATAAATAAAAGACTACATATTTTTTGAACAATACTTTCAATAACTTTCGTTTGGAAAGGAACGAGAAAAGAACGTTTGCTGTACATTGATAGACATGTTAAAATAAGGTATTGCTTATACCATTTATAAATAGGAATGCTACAGATTACACAATATCATCAACATAATTCGACCAAATGTTCCATCTGATTATCCTAATTTAATCTTCTGCCATTTAACAGTTGGTAGGACTGTCCCCCATTCACCATCTCCATAAACACATGGCCATTCTATGAGCTGAGGCAAGATTTATCACTGCACACAACTTGACACCATTCTGTATACCAGGTCACTCGTAAATTGAACTAATCAAAACAAAGTCAATGATGTATCGAAGTCAGTATAGTGGAAAAGAATGATACAAATGCAACCTTAATTCCACAAAACAGTTGGAAATGCTTTAATGGGTGATGAGTTGATGATTTGCAGGTATCATCACTCATTTGATGATAGAATGATTGTATGAGTTAATAAAAAAAAATTCTAACTCTAAAATAAGAAATTCATTGTGATAACAAGCCCTCCCTTGTGCTCCAGTATCGACTTTACAGGTAAGTGCCTTCCTTATCTTAGCCATTTCTGAACACATCCCTGGATCGTAGTGTATCCCATCTCTGAAACATTCCGCAACATATCAAGTTGATCATCCACCTTTGCAAGTCATTTATCTGTCCTCTCAAAGTTTGCTGGTGCCTATATTACTTATTGTTACAAATACAGGCTTCAGGCATCATGCACAGAACTCGCTAGGTTTCTCTTTATATCAGCTATAGCTTCTGTGGGATTGCAATATAACTTTTATCACTTGTCTACTTTGCTATATTCTTGTATGAACATTTTTGATAAATCAAACTAGCAGCTTTGTATTGCAATGTCAATACATGTATTCTTATGTAACTTTTTCATGAAGGAAACAACTTAAAAGTCAAAGAAGCTGTTGCATTTAAGGGTTATTCTTCAGTATTTCATGCAATAAGCAATGTCTTTTAATAAAATGTATGGCATACCTGCCAACCTCCAAGAAAAATAACCTGGAAGATTTTTGCGACATAAAAACCAACATGCAACTACCAGAAATGAAAAATGCTTAAAAATTAATAAATGACAAAAAATTTAAAGAACCAAATTAGCGATAACTGTGTCAAATTGGGCTTTAAGTAAATCGAAACAGAAAAAGTAACTGCTTTTTACTGTTACATGCTTGGGGGTAAAAGCATGTTACGGTTACATGCTTTTACTGTTACAGCAAAACCAATTTGGCAATATTTTTTACACTAAAATGGTGCCAATTACAGGCAAAAATAAGCAATTTAACTTTTTCTTGAGTGTTTAAGACATATATTTGAAGATTTAGCTTGAAAATTAGTGCCAAGAAGGTTTTTACAACAATCTATTGTAATGACAATCTATCTACTATCAAAAACACTGAATCCCATGTTTTTCTATCATGGAAATCACCAAAACCGTCGAAATTGGCACCACTTGAAAATTTCCTCCTTAAACAAAAACCCGGATACTATTTTCATCCAGAAAACTAAGTGCTTTCTGGAAGGATTGGCAGGCATGCAATATTATTTCTTCAAGGATTACTATGACTTGATACCAAATGATGAATTTAACATTATTTGAAAACTTCTGATGTTAGAAAGAAATATGAAAGATATTTTTTCCATCCGAAAGACTGGAGAAAAAGTGGTTTTCTGAAAGAGTTGGCAGGTATGGTATTTGATAGTGACTTTTGCCCGTTTCAGACATCTAACTGGACTAACTAACTTCAGAGTCTAACTGGAATAAACTTTTTATTGCCAAATTTCAAGTGCCAATATTAGCAATTTATATTAGTCACTGAAGCTGAATTGTTTCTCAGTTAATGAGTTGAAATGAAAGTTAAATCCCAATTTGAAAATTTTTCCATCGCTAAAAATGCAAAAGCAACTTTAAAATTAACTGATTTTCGAATCAAAATTCAGACTTAATTCAAGAGACTGAATTCAATTTAGCACTGGAAGAAGAGAATTTGCTTTCCAAAACAAAGCTGTCTGCATTCAGATTGATCAAAGGTTTGTATGAGATGCTATACGTGGGAATTTAAAAACTGGAAAATCAGTTAGTTATACATGGTTACGATTTAAAATTTATACACATATTCATTCAATTTCTGTGGCATATGAATCAATTCTAAGTATTAAATTCAATAACATAAATTATAAAATCCATCGTTTGCCTTGCTAACCAAGAAAAATAAGAGTAAAATGAATAAAAATTTCAGTGCAAAATAAAAGAATAATGCAGTTTTAAACATGAAAACATAAGGACAAATTTCTGCAGTTACAAAATGAGACAGACATTCAGGATTTCCAGTGAAACCTGACATGTGATTGCATATTGGACATTCAATGAGTATAAAGACACAGATGATAATGTAAGCTAATATATTTCTGGTCACACAATAAAGCAGATTTTGCACTAAAACATTTATTTCCAACTATTTCCTGAAGTACTTTATTGTCTTAAACAAGGACAAACATTTCAAGTCATAAAACAAATAAATTAAAATTCATAAATTACAAATAAATCACTTTAGCATTAGATTACAATGAAAATCAAGTTTAAGAATGTTGAAATACTTTTTTCTAATGTCAAGCCAATTGACTCATGGTATTACAAGAGCAGGTTTGTGAAACACTTTGCATTACTCTGGTGAGTTCAAGTTACACCTCTGATACATACCACTTTCTAGGCACAACTTGTTTGTAGAGAGGCCAAATTTATTCAAGATGGAGGAACATCCATGCCTTACCCTGAATTCAAACCAGGAATCTTTGAATCCAAAAGCCACTCTTCTACTAGACCGGTTAATAGACATGTTGGAATACTAATTCTACAGAAAACTTTGACCACATATATGTACATATAGTAACCCTTAATGTCCCACATTCGATTACATCACTCTTGTTTACTTGTCCCCAATGAATGCAGCTCTGATGATCAGAGTTGCTTGAAAAATCAACCTTTTAATGCTTGAAATCTGATTTATAATTCATACCTGTATGGGCATTTACTCAGAACATATTTCAAGTGTAGCAGACAAAAAGTTGAAAATACCATTTTAGCATAAGATTTTTTTTCTTTGCAGATTTTGTACGAATTGTGATCTATCTTGACCTGAATAGAAAACAATAATCTTCAGATTTGAGAGACGTTCCACATAACTTTTTACTTCATATAAGAATTTTTATAAGAAATCTTAATGAAACCCTCAAAGTCAAAACAAAAGCTGTCGTAACACAAATATGTATTTTAAATATTCATTTATTTTGATATTGAACATTTAAAATACATATTTGTGAAAATATGGGCAGCTTAATATCAGTAAAATAATCATACTTAGAAGAAAAAAGGAATTTGAATATTAAGATTTAAAATAACGAATTTTCAAACATTAAAATAATAAATTTTCAAACATAGTGTGTTCTATTTATTTATGGATGCATTTATTCTTAATGTAAAATCAGCACAATATAGCATAATTAATGGCGTAAAAGGGTCATAAATGCCAATTAAACTTGCAATTTTATGTTTGAGAATCTAAAATAATTTTAACAAGAAAATACTTTACAAGTCATTTAAAAAATCATTAATATAAAAAACTGTCCCTTCGTTCAATCTATTATTTATTCTTCTATGCTTTCAAACATGGTACATTATCAAAGACTTCCAAGAGCTCTAAATGTGATACAATTAAATACACCTGTTTAACAGTTGTTAGAGGCGTTCAAGTAACATAAAAATATTCGAAAACAAATGTGAAAAAATTGATGAATCAGATTCATCAAAATTTACTGAACAATTGTTTAAAAACTAACTATTGGTTTTTCGGTAACAAAATGAAAATTTATATGCACATTTTGATGATGTTTAATCTTTTAAATATATAACAATCCCATTATCATGAAAATAAGCATAGGGTCTCTGAAATAATGTCAGCAAATGTGTTTCTGCTGAGGCAACATGCATCTTTAATAACTTATGTTTTCAATACATCATCCAAGTGTTCTCATAATTACATTATAAATTTAATGTAGTAAAGCAAATTAGAAAGGTGCTACCAGTAGGTGATCGTAATATGTAACAATAGAGCCAACAGGTAAAGTAGATAAAAATTCATTTAAATCAGATAAAAGTATTTGAACCATTGTTATTTTTAACTTGATTTTCATCTGTAAATTATAATAGATGGTAAATGATAAAAAATTCATAACGAACATGGAACATTTTGAAACAAATCACTAGAAAGTTTTAAATGTCTACATTTATAAGAAAAATTGGTTGATTTTTATCACATCTGAAAAACACGATGGATTTGAATTCTGTGACATTTTAAAGCCTGGTTACTCTTGAAACGTTTTAAGCATATTTCACATCCAAATGGTTTTTCTCCAGTGTGAACTCTAATGTGTCGCACCAATTCAGCATTAGTATAAAAGAATTTTGGACAGTATTCACATTGACTCTCTTTCCCACTCCTTGAAGGAAGGATAGGTTTCACAAGGAATAGATTTTCTTGATTTGGGGGAATTGTGGTCATATTACGATATCCTAAAATAAAAAGCATGAAATTTAGTTCATATTGAAAGTATTAGATTTCTTTCAGTGAAATAAAAAATATCGCAATGAGCATTTCTAAACTGCTTATTCAGGAACCCCCACAGGTCCATGGATTTCAAAATACTATAATTGCACCAATTTTTCTTAAACTAAAAATTAAGTCATTTAAAGTTTATACACCATATTGTTTTGAAAACATATTTCAATAAAATTGCAGAGAAATTCTAGCATTGTAAATTAAAATTATGAAAGCTTTTTTCACATACATGTACAATAGATATTTTATAAACTACAGTTTATTAAAAACTATTGTGAATATAAGGAAGACATTTTGGTTTTCTGTTATAAATGACAAAAAAAATTGAGCCAAATTATGCTGAGTTATAGAAAGGTTACATGTATAAAACAAAACACTAAGTCTAATTCTGAAGATTTTAAAATGCATCTTTTACATAATATATGCAATAATATAAATCTATTGCTTTTATCTATTTATATCTATAAAAGCAATAATATAAATCTATTGCTTTTATAAGTTTAAAGGAATAAACATACATATTTAAGGGTTCACATTTCAAATATTATGGGCAAAATATTAAGAGAATGAAACCTTTGGCATTCAACATTAAAAGAAATTCTGGGAATAATGAATACAATTCCTGTCCTAATGTAAATCAAAACATTTCATCAAAATGAAAACAGTACATTCAAACAATTTGGAAAGGTTATTTTTTTATTTCAATCTTTCAAAAAAATGTACTTTTAAACATTCAAATACCCGAGTATGAACTTCAATACCAAGTACTTAAAAGATGATGCACACTATATACCACAGCCAACATAACAAATAAAATGATCGATTCTTCAGACTAGTTGTGATAGTAAAATTCACACACACACACACACACACTTTTAACTTTGAGTAAATAAAAACTTTTCCATAATTAAAAACCCAAAAAGTACCATGTTTCGTTTAAAAGTAGAGGAAGTAATTCTCTTAAATAATAGTAAATCTTAGAAAGCAAATTAATATCAAACACGAATATAAAGTGTTTGACCTGAAAAATCTAGCTAAAACAGTTTCTGAAGCTTTTGATTTGGAACAAAAATGGCTACAAATAACCATATTCTATTATAAGATGGAAGACGAGAAGAAAATTTGACAACCTAAGCATCCAACTGCTTTAGAAACATTCTGTATAGATAGAAGCATTTTTCAAAGCATTATCTTTCCTCTAGGAGGGTTAAAAATAGAAATAAGATGAGATAAAACGTTTGCAATTTGTGAACTTCAGTCAAGGAATTGTCTTAATCCATACCTTTCAACCTTCAAGAAAAATCCGGAAGATTTTTGACAAAAATCAATGCACAACAGTCAAAAATGAAAACTAACTACACTTAAATAAGAGCCACAATTGTGCCAAATTGGGCTTTAAGAAAACAATACAAGACAGACAAAGCAATTTTGCTCTCTACTGTTATATGCTAGAAGGCAAAATCAAAACCGGTTTCTATTTCACACAAAATGATGCTATATAAGCAAAAATGTTTATTTAAAATTTTCTTAGTGATTTAAAGGTATACTTGTAGGTTTCCTTGAAATTTCATGTCAAAGATTTTGAGATCAATCTAGCAACCATTGATTCTGATGATTTTCTTTCATGATTGCCTAGGCTTGGCAGCAGAACTTTGAAATTGGCACCACTTGAAAATATGACTAAGGTTTGATATCTTTTACTACAGAAAGTCTGAAAAATCAAAAAGTAAAATCCAGTGCTTTTTCTGGAAGACTTCCAGAAAAGTTGACAGGTATGTTAATCTGTAGTTTGAGCAATGTTTTTGAAGTTCGACAATAATACACAGGATCTATAAAAGTAACAAATTGCCTTGAGAAAATAAATTTGAAAACAAATACAACCAATTTTACACAAGAAATATAATTTTCCTTTAAGTGGGAAAGGATTTATTGGGAAATTAGATAAGGAACCAAACAAGATACGTGGTAAATCTAATATTTATTTATTATCACGACCAAGATAAAGATATCAAACAATACAACAAAGAAACATTTTAATACAATTTCTGATCAATAATTAACGATATATAGTTTACTAAAAAAATAATTGTGGTAGTTTAAAACTTATCATGGGAAAACTAAATGTAAAATCCAAATTTTATGAACATGAATTATGATTTAAATATGTACACTTAAGATGAACTACCAATTTCTTGAAATGAGAATAGAATTTAAGAAATATAAAAAGCAGTGACAGCCAAGTTGAAAATATGTATACAACAAAATAAAGTTGTCAATCTCCACCATATACATGAAGATTTTATAAGCACTAAAGTATGTAAATACATATGAAACTAACACTAATATCATTAATACAAAAGAATATCACGTCATAATACATAATATACTGGCACATAGATACAAATAAATTGTGCAAAGAAATTATACAAAAACTGCACATTTCCCCCCTCTGAATTAGATATTTGAGGATGAAATTTTCTTAATACTGATAAAACTAGAAAAAAAAACAGTTCCATTGAAAGTCTGTAGATGAAGATGGTTGGGTTTTATGGCGTAAGGGCCATATTTGGACAAGCGCAAGACAAACAGTATCAATTAATGGACATACACATGTGAGATTTCACTGATACAGAAGAAAGAAATACACCCAGGGAGGAAATGAACTAATGCAGCCTGCAACTCACAGGTTGCTAGCAGTGGACAAACCCACCGAGCCACTGCAGATGAAGAAATATATTAAAAAAATATACTACATTTTCATTACACCTTATTAATTGAATTGTATGGTTTTATCTATTAAATAAAATAATTACTAAGTAAAGAATGAAATATTATTGAACCTATTTTTGACATAGAACTACATCTTTCTCCTTGGTATGGAGGAGTACTTGAGAGTTGACCATAATGAAAACAAACAACCCTTGCAACTACAGCTCTTAAAAAATACAGATATAATGCATAATATTGGATAGAGGAAAGGACAACACATCAAATGAAGCAGGAATGAACACTGCTGCTTGAACCACATGTCAGCATTGACGGCAGTGCCTCAGTTCGTAGCTAGAGAGCAGCGCTATGTGATGTATATCATGCCTGCATGAAAACCTAAATTTATACTGAGGTAACGGCCCAGAGGCGAAGAAACAACTTAAAAATAACTTCAAAGATGCTCAAGAAACAATATACTATCGCAATCAACGAGTTGCACTTAGGGAGCAAGTTGAGACCTTTGGGAATTGAAAGACACCAGGCAAGAGACAGACTGGCTGAGCAAAAACTAGCGCAGCAACCTTGGGAGAAGTCGGCACAGGAATCTTCACAAACCACTCAGGTGGCCTTGAAGCCGAAAGCCTTGACTTCTCGCTCATCCGTCATTTGACACAGCTGTACAGCACGAGACCATGGATATGGGCACAGCAATGACCAACCTGACATCTGGGTCGAGCGAGTTGGGGCAACAGTTCTCCGAGACTGAGTATATCAGGTGGTCGAGTTCGAGGAAGAATTCTCTGATGAGATCAGCTGCCTGTGTTCATATTGTGCTTTACTTACCACCAGGTGCTATGCCTCTACTGTGCCCATTGAACTGAAGCAATGGCTATATGTATCCTGAGCACCACACAACCCATTGCTGGATCTCATCACCAAGCAGCTGCTCTTGCCACAACTGCCATTCATATGGATGCGACAGGAGCCCAACATTTACAAGATAATTGGTCGAGCAATCAATGTGCCCGCTGATGTTGACACCGTGGCGAGGCAGCAGCCTTTCAAGCTGGACGATGTGCCTTCAACATAAGCATAAAAAAGCACTTGGTGCATCTTATATCGCCTTATGCTTGTCATGTGTGATTCCAGAATTTAAATAGTTCTAAAACCAGGCAGCATTAATTCATCTAATTTCAACCAAGTAATTCATATTTCCTGAAGAAATCAAACGTTAAGCTTTTTAAATGTTGCAAACAATATTATGCAAAAATTTCAGATAGCAACACCTTTTACAAAAGAAAAATTCAACTATTCCCTGATTATTATCAATTATCACCTTTTCCTGATGCACTCTCTGATCACATATAATACATAAAGAACCATTACATCATCTTGTCACAATTTTATGCTCATACTCTTGGCCATAATTTGTATTTCAAGCTTGAGCCCCCTCTAAAATGAAATTCTTACTATCCTACCAGGTGCCACCAAAAATTTTACTGACAGAACTATGCAATTCAGTAAGCTCAATACAATTCATCAATATAACATAGTGTCATAGTTGCATAATTTAAGACAGTACTTAATTCAAGTTTTACAAAAGATTCAAAGGGAACAAGAAAGGCAGATCAGTGTCATGAAAAACATAATTAACAAGATCTTTCCTCTAGCCATTTTAATTACACTAATTTTAAAGAGATACCACTTTACACTTGTGTTGAATGGACATAAACCAAACCTATTTCTCAATATAAACATGATTATAAACACAACCTTTTCTCTACATAAACATGGGCAAAGGAATTGCTTCAGCAGACAAATATCAGTAAGAATGTAAACAAACTTTCCTTACCTTCGAAGGACAACAAGAGAATTTGATCTCATAAGTAATGAAGAACAACTAGTTGGAGGGATATTACTACTAGGTCTGAGTTTTGAGAAAAAGGTTTCGTTATGAGTTTCTCTGCAATTCTAAGTATAGAAAGTACCAGTATTTTTGTGGAAGGTACATATTTGCTGTTCTATTACAGAAGTGACCTAACTTGGCATGTTACTCAATGCAATTTCATCATATCACTAAAAGAATGAATCATAAATTTAACATATTTTGCACTGAATTTTTCATGCACAATTAAATTTCTGGATGTTATACATTTTCATACAGCATTATGTCTCTGGACAACATGATACTTCAGAGATTGGTTACTTTTGAAATGCTTTGAACAAATTTCACATTCAAATGGCTTTTCTCCAGTATGAACTCGAACATGCTGATCAAATTTGCTTTTGAAATTGAATATTTTCATACAAAAATGACACTGGTATTTGCGTCTTTCAGCAGTCAAGTTTCCACTCATTTTCTGCCTTGGGTGACTGCCAGATACATTGTGGAATACAGCTTTTACTTCACTGAATGGAGAATAAAACTGAGAAACAGAGGTAGCTAAAAAGAAAATTAGTACTTGAAAATAGTAATCAAAGAAATAAATTAAAAAACATGTAGAGAAATAAAAATTAAATTATTTCATGTGAAATCAGTGAAAAGACAAATATTATTGTGGAATGAGAGGGAAAATTATTATAAATTATAAAATTTATATCGAATAAATTCATTGAACCAAAGCGAGATCATCTGAATGTGACAGAAATGCCATTTCACAGTGAAAGATAAACATTCAAGAGTCATTTTGAAGTATTCAAATTTTTCCACTGCAATTAACCATACCTGAAATCAAGCAACACTTAATGTAACTATAAGAGCATTTTAGTAAGGACACAATTGCAATCTTATTTAGAAAATACAATTTCTCTGGTCAACAATTAGGGAAACTTTTAACCACGAAAAATATGAGATAGATTGATAGATTTTGCATATATACGTATATAAATTTGTAGATAAACAATTATCTTCACAATTCAAAATTTTAGTTTGAATATAAAATAATTTTAATTGCTTAAATAACAAAAACGGATAAGTACATAAAATCAATATTTGTAATTAAAAATATACTTGGCAAATATGTATTTAGTCTTTTAATAAATACTTGGATTATTTTATTTGAATTCATTTTAATGAAAATTGTTATGAGATAAAGTAACCCTTTGTTATATTGCGCATTTGCCAATTTTTTACTCATCCCTAAATTCAAAATTTAAATGGATTAACCCAGATGAATTTAGAAAAGTGCTTTTTTGTAGTAGTAGCACAATATATCAAGGAATTACTGTAATAACAGCGTGAATTATAGCAATTGAGGAATGACAAGTGAAGTGTTACGAGAGCAAACAAATCTGTACCTGGGTAGAAAAAGGACCAATGTCTGTTTTGAAAGTTTTTGGTAACAAAAGATATATAAATTTTAACATTTGTATTTTAAATACAACATACAAAACATATTTTAGAATGTTTTGGTACTTTCATGATGCATTGTCAAGAGGATATTGGCACTTTTAACTATAACTTTCACTACCTTGGAGAGAATTGAGGACATCACTCAATATCAGTGAATTTGGACATTGGTCCTTTTCAAACAGAAATCTTGTGACACTTTAGTTTCTTTGCAGAAAAATTAGTATTATTGAATCTACATTCTCCGAAAAACTCATCAAACTTCAGCTGACATGACAAAGTTAACTTAGCAAGATATTCCAAAGGAAATTTTTTATACTTTTTACTTTCATTTTATAACAGATAAGTAGAAGTTAGAAATGCAAATCAAATAAAAAAATTTCAACAAATAGTTCTGAATAAAATATTCATAAAACATTAAAAAAAACCACCAGGTAGTAAACAAAACATAGCATAAGATAAAGCAAGATACAAATTGAAAATTAATAAAAATGTGGCATAAGACAGCAAGATTTAAATTGAAAATGAACGGTAAAAATATACTTTTTCCTTCCACAGTTAAATGTAACTAATGCATCTTCAGTTTATGATATTTTAAAGCTTGGTTGCTCTTGAAGTTTCGCGAGCACACATTACATTCAAACGGTTTTTCCCCTGTATGCACACGAACATGCTCTATAAGTCGGCACTTAAAACTGAAACCTTTAGAGCAAAAACTACACTGATATGGATACTGGGTCCGAGATTTTAATCCACTTTTTTCTTCAAGAGATGAAATGTTTGGAGAGTGATGATACAATTTAGTTTCTCTTCTTAAAACATCTTGAAATTTAAGAGGTAGAACAGCTAAAACGAAACAAATTGATATTACATAGTGAAACATTTGAAAAATGGGCCAATTTTAAAGTATATATAACTGAGATGATTGAGATAGTTTTCGTATCTGAGAAAATTTTATAGGAAATAAGTTGACTTTCTAAGATTAAAATGCATTTTAATTTGGGTATAGCAAATCAATATCAAATCCAATTTTAAACTTGCAAATGAAAGCTGATTTTTAATGTTGAAGTGGTTTTACTTAACAAATGTTTTTATTTTTGAAGAACTTTTAAATCCAAGCAAGAATAGAAAAAAATTACACAAAACCCAGATTGTCAGAAAGAATGAGATAAATTGCAGACTTTAAATATTCACTACAATTTAAATACATAACTGACTGCCAATTTCTTGCAAAAACTAATCATGTCATCCACTAATCTTCCATAATTGAATATTAAAATGCATAAATCTAAATAAACTTCAATAACTTGATTTATACATCATACTTAATTGTCTTTTAATTAATTGATTGCAATTAATCATTCTTAATTTCGATATCAGATTCTATCACGCCTTTTTTAAAGGTCTAATATCAGAAATTATAATTCTCTTTATTTTCCTAATTCACCACTACATATCTTGATGTCACTCAGGCAACCTACACTTCACTAAAACATTCTTCCCAACTTAAAAAAAATTATCCAACACAATCAACAATACTACAGTAAAAATGTACACTGCTTTGTTCTTTAATAGTTGCATAAGCTGATGCATGTGCAAACTTGAGTTAACTAGTTACCAGTCAATATTCATACTTGAAAATGCAAGTTTAGTCGTAACTGGTCAGCAATGCGCAAGTAATAAAACAAGTACAGCAGAATAATATTTAACAAATGAAATAATCACTTTAATGTATTAAATAGAAATAAATTATAATATTTTAGCCACAAAATATATAGAGCATTTAAAATATTACTATATTAAAATTTAAATTCCAGATCTATGCGTTTTGTTTATAACTTTGTGAATAGATTTATTGTTAGAAAATATTTTTTTTAATTAATAAAAAGTTACATTTACTTTTGAATTCTATAACATTTTAATGTTTGCAAGTGGAACGTCATATTTGCAAGTAATAACTATATATAAACTAATTACATTAACCAAAATCAAACAGGAAGAAAAAGTCGACATTTTTGCTGAAAACTTTAATCAACTTCTAAGTCTTCCAAGTATCATCTCATGAATAAATGTTCTCTTTTAGACATAAGGATACAAACAGCTAAAAATTAATACCTAGCCCCTCAGTATTTTAACTACTGAATTATTTTCTAGGTATACACGAAAAATAAACTGACACTAAAGGCACTTATCTCATTACACTTACACTTTCTTTTATTCCCTTACGCCGTATGCAATTAATTGTACTTACAAATTCTAGTTAGAAAAAATTGAATGAAATATCTAAAATAAGAGTAAAAGGAAATATGGGTTTCCTTCAACAATTCTATTAGATAGGAAAGTTTTGATAAATTTAAACTCAGGCATAACAATTTGCATAAGTAAATATTCTGTGAAATTTAGTATGCATGACACACTAAAAACTAATTTCTGAAAATGCAAAATTTTAATAATCTAATAAGCAATTGTTACATCAAAAGTTGAATTTGATACATTGAGATGCACAACACATACAATGACACTTGAAATTACTTGCATTGCTTCATAAGCGAGATTGATGGCTAGTAACTTTATGATACTTCAATGATTCATTACGTTTGAAACGTTTTAAGCATATTTCACATTGAAATGGTTTTTCACCAGTATGCACTCGAATATGATGCACATAATTTGTCTTATTATTAAAAGGTTTGTTACAATAAGGGCATTGATAACCAAATTTCGAAGATGGTAGTAGGTAAGAATCCTGTATGGCAGAAGTTGTTTCATGCAGGTCATGTCTTGGACTTCTTATAACTTTACTGAATTTGTTAGAAATAGATGCTAAAAGAAAAATATCTTTATTAACAAAAAAATACATTTTGATACTTCTAAGATACTCAAAATTATTATTTGATATCAAATCAGTTCCATATAACATAATTACTTTATTCAAACTTCATGAATTACAATATCCTCAATTAAATTACAGTTCAACATTCAATTAAGCAGTGCTGAGATATTCTAAGTTTAAACCCTAAATAAACAAATTCAAATCTTTCAATCTGCAACAAAATAAATTTGTAGCAATTTCATGAAGTAATTTTCAGTGATATAAATATGAAGAGCAATGTTTGAAGAAATTATGTTTCAATACAATATAATTTTAAATATACGGTTTCTACAAACCCTCTTATGACATTTATGTGATATGAATATATTTCACGAATTATTTAAAATATTTTGGCCATAATTGATAATAAAAATTGTAGTTAAAAGTCTAATCAATTTCTTAACAAGTCAAAATCAATGAAATAAAAGCAGTGCTCTAATGGTTGATGAGTGATTGAGCAGTGACCGAGATCAACCAAATAAGAGTAAGGATAAATTGACAACATAAAAAGAAAATTTGTCAAAACAATAACTATAGTGTATGGTTTAACAATCAAAACTAAAGAAATATTTCCTAAAACGATAAAATATTAGGGATATGCTGGAAAATATTTCCAAATGTTGCCTATAACAAATTACTGTTGAATGCATTACCGATGCGGCCACATTTAACGAGTTAAATATATAGAATTCTAACTGAAATCTTCCTACTAGAGAATTCTTGCTATATCCCCAATAAAAAAGAACCTAATTATTTGATTAATAACAAACTATTAGAATAATTGTGCATTTGGGGTAAACAATAGTGTTAAATTAACGAGTTTCGAAAGTAATTGATACTTTTTCAAATTAACAGCAAGTTAAGTTAGCTAGAAGTGCTGGAAATTAGATTTCTACACTGGATAATAAAATCCAACACATTATGTTTTAAAACAACTTGTCAAATGCATCGCCAGATACAATTATATTCACATGGAACAAACATTTTAAATATTATTAAGCTAATGGCTCAATGGTGAATTTAAGGCATTAGAAGTTAGATGATATACTATTATAAAAACAAGCAAACTGCACAAGAAAAAACAATAACTGAGAAACAATGGTAACACATTTTACAAATTCAAAAATTACCATGTTAACAAAGTTGATTAAAATCAATTACAGCAATATGATAGGACTTTTATTCAGTAATTGACACTTAGTAAACTGATCCTATGGATGATGATAATTTTTTAGGATCAAAAGTATTTTATGCTTCATTAAGACTCCTATTCTCAGTAACCTGCTCTATTAATACTCTCGATATTTTTTCTTTAGATCATGTTCAAGTAAATCTTATCAAAATGACCATGAACTTCTACCTTCAGAGTTCCATGGGAAGCAAATATTATTTAATTCCAAAAAAAATTTGCTTGATGAGAATAATAGTCTGGCACACAAGTACGAAGACAGTCGAGTATGTGGTTTAGAACAAGTCTATTCTTTAAATTAAGGCGATAGGTTGGAATGTAAACGAAACACTTCCATAACTGTTGTCTAATGAGGATTCTGGTTCCAAGTTTATCATTCGGTGATAGCAGCAATAATGAGTTGGCAGAGAAAACCACTCACAACAATCACCATTTATGCTTTTGCATATGGCAGCTCTCCTAATAACCTTTCACACCTATTCAACAAATGACTGACCCATGGTTGACTGCCTTCTTGGCGCAGTCACACTATACTGCATCTTTTAGAAACTTCATGGACACATTGTAAACAATGTTCCCAAAATGTAATCAAATTCAGAAATAGCCTTTTATAACCTTAAATTTCTGTTTACAAGGAGCTAAAATCATTCAAATGCACATATACAGCTGAGTATCAACACACAGATGGAAACATCATTTATTTTAAATTAGAATGATAAGTAGCTTTGTGATACTTCAAGGATTCGTTACGCTTGAATTTACGAGGACACTGATCACATCCAAAGGGCTTTTCCCCAGTATGGACTCGAATATGTCTAACAAGATCATTATTCGATCCGAAGTTTCTGGAACAAACGCTGCACTGATGACAAACAGGTCTTTTTAGTTTTTCAGTAACACCAGACACAAGGAAATGTTGGTTTTCCAATCCTTTCTTCCAGAAATAAACAGTATCTAGAACAAAAATGAGTTATTAAAAAACATTAAAGATACATTATAGAAGCCCTTAATACTGGTGACTTATTACACAACAAATAGTATCTGACAAAACATAAGTTAGAAGTAAAGAAATTTGCAATGCTGTAACATTAGCAATTTGTAAAGAATCTTTTAAACTTCATGAGTATTAAAACATGGTCTTTGTACTACAGTAGAGCCCAAATTATGCAAATCCAGGTTAAAATCAGCTGGGCCAAGTCATTAAAAAGACACTTTATTAAAGAAAATATTGTTGGACATTGTTGTTTGTGTGTGTGTATTAAATATGATTAATATACAAATATACCTGCCGACCAACAAGAAAAAATCCAGAAGATGTTAACATAAAAACCAACATACAAAACAGAAATGAAAAAATACCTAATAATTATCAACATAAAAAATAATTAAGAGCCAAATTAGCAACAATCATGCCAAATTGGTCTTTGAGAAAGCAATTTGAAACCAAAAAAGTAACTGCTATTGTATGCTAGGCAGTTCGAACTCGGAACTAATTTGGCGATATCTGACACAAAATGGTACCAAATACATGTAAAAATAAGCAATTTACTTGTTTCTTGAGTGTATTAGAGGCATATATTTGAACGTTTTCTAGAAAACAAGTGCCAAGAAGGTTTTTAAGACAATCTAGCTACCACTTATTTCCAATGTTTTAGTTTTATGGATGTCATGGCTTGGCACCGAAACTGCAATTGGCATCACTTAGAAATTTTCTCTCCAAAGAAAAATCCTGGTACTATTTTCATGAGGAAGACTTCTGGAAAAGTTGGCAGATATGCAATATTGTAGCTTCATTGATAGCACGACGTGGGGCCAAATGAAGTATTTGACGTGCTTTGAAAATTTCTGACAAGGAAAAAACGTTTCTTCCGTACAGGCCGTGGGAAAAAAGGTTTCCCAGAAGACTTTCAGAAAATCCAGAAGAGTTGGCAGGAATGGAAATCCAAGTTAAAATCAGCTCAACTGTCCTTAAAATGACATTTTTAAGAGAATATATAGTTGGACATGTGTTGTTTATAAAATGATTAATATATAAATATGCACAATATTATACCTAAAAAAATTAGTATGAGTGATAATTTTAATAAGATGAAATAGTAGTACGCTGTTTACTTTGACCAGTTCATATGAAAGCAACTTATTTCATCAAAAAGCATGTAATGTTTTAAATGAGCATGTAATAAATATGCAGTAAAAGTATGACTTTTTTTAAACAATATGTAGTGACTGATTTTCCATCAATGGAAATTTATCAAGTTTATGATTTCAATTAACTATCACCAATGATGAGATCTTAATTACCCAGAATTTCCTGTAGAACCAGTTGCTTAAAATAAAAGAAACTGAGATTATGAATATTCTGGTTTGTGCTTTTTGGATAATAACGGTTCAACTGCATTTTCATACTTTTGAATTATAATACCATAATTCCCTAACTTATTTCTTAGTTTGATGGTTTTATTCATTGCTGGAAGTTTTTACTATAGTGAAATAATGTCACAAGATAGGGCAAAATAAGAAACAAATTTCAATTAGTGACCAAAGGATTTAGATATTGTAGTAAACTAACCAATCATTTAAGATTATCATATTAGAGATAATAAAATGAGAGCAATACAAGAAATGTTTTATTGTTAGGACAGCTACACTGATCAGACATCCGACAAAGCATCCAACCTGCGCATGCCTATTCCGTTTCTGTTCAGAAAGCATGCCAGTATGCATATATCAGCTCATTTAATGTCACAGGACTGATGTTGGACCAATGTATGGCTTGACTTAGTTAAATCTCTGCACTGCCAACCAAATTTTAATCCTGAGCATTTGTTAAGCATAAATTCACACCCCAATAACCAGTTCTTTATATGGTTCCTAACCAATTTTAGCCTTCTTGACCAATCAAGTTTCTTTAGATTCTTTCAATCAGCAGATGTTGCAAATAACGCTAGCACCACTTCTGTAGACAGTATTTGAATTCTTTAGCTCTCAACAGCATTATAAATGTATCACTTTTTACATGCAATATGGATGACATGTAAATCTGTGAAGATTTAATGAATGGCTGCAAGTAAAACATTTTGAAAATATTTCACAAAATAATGATTTTTCGCCAGTGTGCATCTGAACATATTCCACAACTTTGCTTCTAAATGCGAAACTTCTGGAGCAAAAACTACAATGATAAGGAGGTTGGTTCTGAATTCCCAAATGAAAACTTTCATTAAATGAAGAAAAATGACGTCTTCATGCTTAATAACAGGAACAGCTAAAATGAAATAATTTTTTTAAATATTGTATTTTTCAGCAATGCATAATTATTAGTCCTTAGTATAAATTAATTTATTAGACCACAAAAGCCAAGTATTTCTTTAACCTTTTTTTAATCTACGAAAACAGAGTTTTTTTAAACAGGTTCAAGACAGTTATTAGGTTTCATGAAGATTCTTCAGAGATTGTACACGACAAAATAGTATGGTGTCAAAACTTGTGTTGAACACAAGTGATATAAAGGGAAAATACTGGTGCAAACGAGTTTAAATCTGTACAAAAAAGTGAAGGTGAAAGTTTTTCTGTTGAAGTACCATACCCAAAATTGAAAGTAGTCAGGAAAAATGTTGAAAATATTTGAAAAGTTAAGTTTGGTTGGTTTCGGGTTTTATGGCACAAGGGTCATATTTAACAAGCTGCGCCAAACACAAGACAGACAATACAATGAGAGGATGAAAAACAAAAGGGTAGACGAGCGTAAAAATGAAATATCATTCTGGTACCTTGGGGTTTTGATGCCTGTTCACACATAAAGATGTGCCCGTGAGGGTGAAGTTTGGTCAAGGTAATAAAAATAGAGTCTGACTTATTTGTAGATAGGATTCCTCCATGTTTGACATCATTTCAATGCTTCAGAGACTAAGATTCAATGATAGTATACATTTGAATTTTATATTGATTTTTAAATCTGCAAAAACGTTTTGTTAGTAAAATAAATTTAATTATTCCAATGTTTAAGAAACAAATACATTTGGGAATGTCACAAGCCCATCACTTCAAACAGTTGTTGCATTTAAAATAAATCAAACTCTAAGCAGTGAATAATTCTCAGAATGTATTTTCCACTAAAACTATACTAGTACAAAAAAATTAGAGTGATACACTGAACATTTGTTAAAGAATCTGAAACTACATGTAGAAACAAGCTGCCAGAAGAAACCTGACAAGTAACAAATTTTACACAATATTCCTCTAAGCAGTAATTAAGACTGAAGTCTTAATCTACCAGCAAGAAATCTCAATTTTTTACAAGTAAACAAAAGCTATACAGGATATTTTGAAATTCCAATAACAGGGAAACATTAATACATATATTTTTTGTTATAATTGATGATGTTTAATTTTATGGTATCTTAAGGAAGCATTCCGCTTAAATCTACGGAAACATATTTCACACACAAATGGCTTTTCTCCAGTATGTACTAAATAATGTCTTTTCAGATCTGACTTTAAATGGAAACCTTTGGCGCAAATATGACATTGATGTCGAACAGGTCTTTTATATTTCTTGGTTACATCCAATTCTTTAAAATGCTGATTGTTCAGGTAATAAGCAGTATCTGAAAGACAGAAAAAACATACTTAAATTATCACTAGAAGAAATATATATGAAACTATAATCGCAAAAAGAATTTGAAATGATTTGAGATATCTGTACCTTGGTAGAAAAGGGCTAATCTAAATTTGCAAATTTTTGATAACACACCTGAATTTAGTACTTTTTAATGCAGCATAAAAAATACTCTTCAATGTTCTGATTCTTTCATACCTTGAAGTGATTTGTGGACATAGGCCAAAATCAGTGAATTTGGACTGGCCTTTTTTTCTACCAAGGTAGATATAAATGTTTGAACATATTTGTATAAAAACATGAATCCCTACTTTGAGGAATCTAGAATAGGAAGTTCATAACCAAAAAATTTCAATACCACGTACTTCCAAAAATGCACTAACCTTTATTGCAAATAGTTACAAAATTTGTCACTAGAATCCCATAAACATTGTCCAACCACAACTGAACTTGAATAACTACAATTGTTCAATGTATCCTCCTGAGGTCAGGAAATTTCCATCCAATAGCATTTTTACGACAGAGCAGTAATGTTTCCCAAACAGATATAATCTGGCAGCATATTCTAGACAATGACTATTGCTGAAGCATGCTGTTATAAATCTCTAACATGCATGTAGATTTGTATAGGTTTATAAACACTTAATGTTTATGGTTGCTTCTCATTTGTTTTTAATGCACAATAAATAGGTAGCAAATGATGTGCTGCAGATCATTCCCCTTCTATAATACACCTGGTTCTTTAAATACCACACAAAAATGTAGCAGTAAGATCCAGTGATTGGGATAGCTAAGATGCCTAGAATAGTGGATTGATGAGCACTAACAGTGACTCGTCAATTTGTTTTGTGTTAAATTAGCAAAATTTGGATGTAATGGTGGAAGTGGAAGCATATGAATATGGCATAACTGCACAAAAAATCTGGAAGATTTTTAGAATAAAAATCAATGCTGAAATAAAGCCTTTGACTAAAATGGCAATTATTGCAAACCATACTGCCATTTCTGGAGAATGAAGTGGGTCTAGTGGGTAACTCAGGGGTTTTCTACATGATGAGGATGTGTATTCACTTGCAGAATTAGAACCTCCATTTGATTCAAAAATTCATTTCAAATGATACTGAGCAAGAAAAAACTTTCATAGCTTCATTTTAGGCATAGCCTTGCTGCATGTGTATCTAATGAGGGTAATTCTACAACATCCAACGTATCAGCAACCTTATAGAGGCACATAGCATACAACCTCTGAACATTTCCTAGATAACATCTGAAACACTTGATCAAGCACTACTACATAGACTGACTTAATAAATTCACAGCAGCCATAGACAGTGCACAGTAAACATTACACATCCAGGAAATAAATGTCAAACGCAGTGGTGGATTGAGTGTGACAGGGACCCTTTGTCTGAACCACTATTAGGCATTTTGCACTTTCATACATTTCTTATCTTACTTAAATAAAATATTTTGTATAGAAATAGGGCTAGTTGGTTTTCAAGGTTTTATGGCGCAAGGGTCATATTTGGCCATGCTACACAAGACATACAATATCAAGTAATAGACACACAATGAAAGTTTACTGACACAGAAGAGGAATGCACCTGACTAGACAATATTAGAGTCTGCTTGTTTTTTATTGTTTCCTAGATGACCACCAATACATTCCATCACTTCAAATTATGCAATTATTTTGCAGTCAGAACACATATATCCATGGTTTATATGCCAAAATTCAGATAGCTACATCATTATGTTTTGATAGCAGTTTCACTAAAAGCATCTTTTCCTAGTTATTGTGCTCTAGTGTAAAAAAATTGCTGCTCTAGTGTAGTATAGTTTAAATATAATTTTGAAGAAGCTGCTTTGCTCTCAAGCTATGCAGTGAACTTTATATAAATAACATAAGTTATTGTTATGATGCTATTTAGTGACACATTTTGTAACTATTATATTTTTCAATAAATGCAGAGCACATCTTATGAAGTTTTCAAAGAAATTGGAATAAGCACAGTAAGAAACACAAAAAGAAAAATATTCCTCAGACCTGATCAAGACGAAGAAAGAATCACATTTTAAAGAAATTGACACAACTGAAGTAAAAAATGATCAAGGAAATGAAAAGTACTTTAAACCATTAACATAGAACTTTTTAATGTAACAATTTAATGAAATAATAAACAGTATTTTATACACATTTGAATTTCAATACATTTATTCAACATATTCTTGCACATTTTGAGCATAAAGTTAAGTTAAATAACATTTTATATGAAAATGATTCACAATTTTATAGTTCTTCAATTTATCATTTAGGCTTGTGTAAACATCTAAACATTTTTCACATAAAATGCTTTGATCACTAAAACATAACACCCTGACTTGATATTGTTAGCTAAATTTGAATCAATACTTTTAAAGTAATGAATAGTTATGATAAAACAACTGAGATATATTTAATATGCAAACTATTCTACAATATATTTAGTTACATAAAAAATTTCATAACTTCATTTTTGGGAATCAATTCCTTTAAACATTTCACATATACAACAATTATGAAGTTTAATAGAACCTGAGAAAAATGAATTAAATGCAGCACTTTAATTAAATAAGGTAGTCAGCCACATTTGAACAAATTAACATAGCTAAACAATGCGTAGCATGTCTGAATTTATTTGCAGTTAAATAACACAATTTATAATCAAATCTGATAACAGGTATGAATTTGATTTTTCATTGTTTTATAAGGTTAGAAACACTGAATGTGTTTAGCACTGAAATGGTTTTCCAATTATAAGCATCACAGAATGTACAAAATTAACCTCCAAACTAAAATATGCATTTATAGTAAGAACAGATCCTATAGAACGTTTTTTCCAAGGCCAGCCACTGACAACTTGGCCTTCGGTACAAGGGGCAAAATAAAGGCTACTTGTGAAGGAGCACCCCCAATGGGTGAGCTACCACTATTCCAAACAAGGACAATCACAAACATCCATGAGCTTACAAACTGGAATTCGAATCAGTGACTTACTGGGTGGCAGACAAGTGCTATGACCACAAGTCAGTCAATAGTCTGCTTGACTACATTTGTTGTTACAAGCCAAATGATGTCCAGGACTTCGAACTCTCCAAGCAGCACACCCGAACACAGAATGGAAAATCCAGTTTGAATATAACCTGGGAAAACCTTCACTTTGAAGCAGTAGACCCGAAATATTCTGACATCTTGCTTCTAGAAATATTTCGGGTCTGCCGCTCATCAAACAGAAGAGTCCCTTCTGAAACAAACTTGGGCGTGTCACTTGAAAGGTTGATTTGATGTATGAGGAACTAAGAGGAAATAGTTCTCAATCTTTAACAAAATCACTACTCTTGAAATTTAAAATGCTGCAGATGAAAACACATTTTATTAAATAAATTTCATGTGCAAAATACATGGGAAAAATATTAACAAATGCTGCATAAAATAGCTCGTGTTTTCCTCCAGAATGAGAGATTGGAATTGAGGGCCACCCACACAAAAGTCAAGGGTTGGTTTTGCAGTTTTCAGGTGCAAGGATCATATTTGGCCATATAAAATCACAGGTAACTGGATTAACGAAAATCTTCTAGCAATGGCTAGCCGAATTTGAAAATTCTTAGTCACAGCACAAGTTTCAATTTTCTGCCACAAAGCGGACTAAATGACTTTACTATTGCCTTGTTTTAAAATATTTTGTAATAAAATGTATAGTACTTCTTTTTACAAAATGAAACATTGCAAACACAAAGGACTTTTAGGTAGATGGTTGAAATAAAAAGGTTTAAAAAGTCTATTTTAATCTCAACAGAGTGGAATTTTACACAAAATGTAATTCAACATCTTTTACTTACATCAACTAGTTTGCTTTCAATGAGGGTCGACATACAGTGTCTCAAGCAACCATTTTAGTAACTTAAATCCATAACACAGCACCCAGACTTCAAAAATCTAGACAGGCGCTACTAGTTTTTCGTCAATCCAGTTGGCAGTGATAAAACAAATAGTAAACAGGGATAGAAATTGGGAACAGAAAGTTCAGCATCAATTGTGCCTAAACATTTCCCCAGTTGTTAAATGTTCTATTTGGGTACAATTGTATTGTTCTGCTTTCATGAATGTTAATTATGGCCTAAATTTGATGTGGCTATATAAAAATAGGAGTAGATTATTGGAAGAATAAACTGTTGATCGGTCAGAATTTGCACCAAACAAGTGAAAAAATTCAGAAATGTTTGGTGTTAAAAATGATGACTGAATCCCAAAACTCGGTCCTCAAAATGAAATTAACTACTAATTTCGAACCTAGATAGTACAAGTATATTTATTATTGAACTCAAGAGATACTCTTACATTTGCAATATAAGTCTATTAAGGTTGATTGGGACATATTAGGGCAAATGTGATACGATTAGATGAATGACCCAAAATGAGATTCAATTAGTAAATAATGAGCACTAAATTATGACTTGTCAAGAATTCAACAGTTTTTCATCAGTTTCAGATAAATTTCAACAGCATAGCAGTTATGTACCCTAATCCATTCTTAAAACCTGATACTTTATATACAGGTAGCAGATACATTTGATGTGGCAAAAATGTCTGTTTTAGACAGCAGTTTATATTTGATGCACTAAAATTTTAAAATTAAGATAGTTTATTGCCTGTTAGACTTAAAACATTAACATTATGCATTGCAAAGCGTTTTCTTGATTTAATCTGATATCTACATTTCCACAACAGCCAAGCATTTCTCAAACTTACCTTCACAAATGTGGGAAAATGAGCTTTCTTTCTCTCTGAAGTCTGATAGATGGACAGATTTGTGGTTGCATAGACATTTCTCTGATTTTATTTTACTCAATACACAGATATAGCCTCACAGTACTTAAAAATCCAGCAGGAAGGTTTACACACCAATATATTCATCTTTTTTATAAATAATTGTAAAACAATGCATTAGAACATGATGATACTAGGACAAGTTAACTGAAATTTAAAACACAATGTAGTCATCTGCAGCATAAAAAATAATTTAGATAAATTGTGAATTGTTTGCATGTCATTGCAGAGAAAAAAATCGTTGTTTTATATGTGAAACACTCAAAGTCAAAAAACCTAATTCTGAGAAAACCAGGGAGATTCTAATCCCAAAGTTAGATCCACTAAATGTGCTTTTCATTCTAACCTTCTAGAATGAGAAGAAATCTAACCTTCTTGCAAAGAAAAATTGATCAAAAGATCACCTCATTCTGGTCTAGTAATGCTAAAAAACTCAAAAATATTGACTGTGTTTCACCTGTAAACAGACGAAATATTCTCTTCAATGAACATGACAACATGGGATATGAACTTTACCAAATGACGTTTATAATATTCTGAATATTCAAAAAATAATTCTCAGATCTATGATTTCAATTCATGACACGTAGCTCTATGATATTTTAGTGATCCATGATGCTTGAATCGTCGAAAACAAATATCACATTCATAAGGTTGTTCTCCTGTATGCACTCTAAAATGTCTAATCAGATCAGTCTTTAAATGAAACCCCTTAGCGCAGTATTCACATTTAAATCTGCAAGGTCTTTTTGATTTCTTAGTCCATATACCAGATAGCTCCTGACGTAAAGAACGTTGATCCTTTGAACCTTCACTTTTTTGATAATAAATTGCATCTAAAAGAAAATTATTAATTAGATAAAAAAATTAATTTAATATTCTAATTATAATATTTACATCAGTAGTATCCAAAACTGAAACACTTTAAATGTTTAAATACATTTTTAACAAAGCATATTCGTGTCTTAAAAATTTAAATGCAAGTTTAAAACAAACCATAAAATTATTTGGAAAAGATTTTATGTATTTCCTGACTCAAGCCAAATTTCTATATCAGAAATTTAAGTATTTGGATTAGTATACTAAACATTATACAGTACCATTATATACACAATTGGATTAGATAATTGCTTATAAACTAGTGAATATATTTTAAGTAGTTGACTATTCAAAAAAATGTTCAGTTAATTTCAATTATGCCCAATGTCTGAATATTTGTCCAATTGTAAGCACCTGAAATGCAACATTTAACAAAATGTTTTACCTTTCTCGATATGGTAAAATAAAAATAAGTTTAAATACAAATTTCAAGATCCAAAGGTATGCTTATAAATAATATTGAGTTTCCAGTTACTGAAATTGGTAATAATTAAAGCACACAATCACAGAAAGCAACTATGATAGATGTGAATAGTAATACTTTGATACATGTTATTACCTATATATATAAATTGGACATAATACATTCATTAAGGTCCTCATTAACCCCAACAGGAGTGGTTTAGTAAATAGTCACATTAAGCAATGCTGAGTGATTAAAAAAATTCAATGAAAATTGGTAAAAATAGCCAGAAGTGGTATTTACTTTTCATTCATAAGTCTTTAAATTATAGACATACTGAATTTTATTGACTCAAAATTTAGTTAAGGTATAAGACTTGGAAAAGCATATATGTAATTCAATCTTTATGCTACAGCTTACTGTTAGTTCTTATGCAGAGAGGGTACAACAGCTGGGACGTACAATTATTCGTAAAAGAAAATATGCAATTCCACAACTTTATGAATCTTTTATATAATGAAGGGATAACTGATGAGTGAGTTAATTTCTAGAAACAGTACGTAATCAATTTTTTACTTTCACAGAAAAAATTACAGGTAGTTAATTGCATGAAAATAAGTGAAAAAACATAAAATGATCACATTTTTATAAAGAATATCACATAATATAAATCACTTTTATTTTGCAGTATTATATTCCATAAACTATCATGCAAGACAGATTATAAACTATATTACTTCACACAAGTCATGAAAATACATTGAAATTGTACATATTTATTTTGTCATTTCTATGCAATAAAAATAGACATTTCAGCAATTATTTAATGTGTTCAAAGGATTTAAAAAATACAAATGACTTCACTGCAATGAGTAATATACAAACACTTAAATAAATCAAACCCAACATTTTAGCATTAAAAAGTCATGGAGAACTGTCTTATTGTTGATACTCTAAAATAATCCTATGACCATCAGCAGAAACAGCATTCTACCAAATGTTGAATAGGTAAGCTTTAAGATATACATAAGCTTTAATGCATTTTACTTAAGTGGGATTTTAGAATTAGGAAACTGATATACTAACTCTAGGCAGAAAAAAGTTTTATCTGGTGGAAGGGGTTTCCAGAGTGGTTGGCATGTTTTCTGCTTTGAAATCAGAAGCATATGTGCAAGCACATTAAACTTATGTGCAGAAGCACATATAAGTTTCTTCACTCTCCCTTCACTATAAAATTTTAATGTCAGTCGTATACAAAGATAAGGAATTCTACACATTAGTTTTGCTCGAGATGTGCAAAATACAATTACTAATTTACTGAAACAGATATTTTAATAATACATTGTGATATGTAAACTTTCATTTTTTTCTATCTGCACTATTTTTTATGACTGAACAGTATTTTTTCAACAAGATTGGGGGTTCAGGCACATTTTTCAATCTTTTAAAACTTATTTATTCTTTAAATATTATAACTAGTAGATCCACTCATAGCACACATTTGTGCTAAACTTTCTTAATCGCTTATATTTATTGGTGGCAAACTGTCATTACTCATAATTTATACCTTATTTCACAAATAATTTATTAATGAACATGACATTCCTATTAATAAATACATTTCATACATTTATCCAAAAATATATAACAGCATTTAGTTTACCTTTCCTGGTGTCAATTCTTATTTTCAATAAAAAGCATGATAAAAAGCACACCTCAGTCATGTTACCAAAATTAGGTACTGGATGTACACTTCAACTTCAAGCTGTTCCCTTGTTTTAAAGTGATTCTGCATTTTTAATGCTAAACCTTATTTTGCTCATATTTTTCATCTTTCAGATTTCTCATTCCTTTCTGTAGTCAGACAGCTGAAGAATTTCGTTAGAATGGCGAGTTCTTCAATATAGTTTTAGCAATATCATGCAACTCCAGAGCACAAATCAGACATATTTAAATTAAAATTGAATCCCATAATGATCAATTTTATATTGTTTATATCTGTTGTTGCCATTCAACAATAAACATAAATAATGTCAATTTCTGTGCCACATGTTAGTCAAATGTAGTCTTAATTTGAAAATTTACCTCATTCTGTTTACAATACTTATATACATTGCTTTGCAAAAAATTTGTCTTAGTATGATAAATTTTAAAATAAAGACAGAAATCAAACATGCAAACTGGGTTAAATCAGCTTGTTAAGAAACATTTTTCATAAAACTGAAAAAATATCAGGTGGTACCATCCAAATTTTTTAGAAAGCTTAAGATCAACGATTATTCTCGTACCAACTAAATACAAATGTGAATTGAGGAAATTAAATTAGGCCTTATACTTAGGACAAGATAAAGCATCACATATCGAAGGACTCAAAACAGTGAAGGCTCAGAACTTACGAAAAGCCTTAAGAGGCAAAAACTATGCATTTAAACAGTTTTGATTTGATATTGTGTAAACACTATAATTGAAGTAAGGACTGCTGATAAAAGCGGTTTGTTTCGTTGCTCTACGATAATTTTTTGCTTCCTTAATTATATCAGGAAAAACAGCTTAAAGTGAATCCTGAAAAACCACTAACACCCATGCTAAGACTGCGATTTGAACCCACGGCCTGATCAACAGAGTCAGAGATAGTAAAAACTTTTAATACTTTGAAACCCACCAGAACATATTACGATAAAAATCTAGTAGGTCCAAATTATATATATATTTCAAATTCAATTTTTCCAATTGATGTATTGAAATTATGAATGAAGAAAATATACTTATTGGAAACTTGTTGGTCATTAGTTGGATTATGCTATAGGTTTTGCTTTGACAACAGTATTTAGATCCAGTCATTATTTCCGATGCCCAAGTTTTCTGAATATTTTCGCTTGCATGGCCCGAATTCGAGCCAATCAACAGTTTATTCTTCCTTCTACAATCTGTATTCAAATCTATCTAAATTAGATAACAATATGTACTGCAAATGTAAAACAACCAAACAAAAGTCTCTTTAAAAGAAAAACGGAAATACAACTAATCATCGAAGTCTAGGTTCTAGACAACGACCAAACAAAATATATCCCTTGAAAAGAAAAAAACCCAAAATACAAATGGCCATAACAACTTCTAGGTTCTTGACTTTCAACTCCTAATTTCTAATCCTGTTGGAGACTACTTTGGAAATTTATCAGACAAGTAAAATAAAGTAATGCAACTCAATGCATGATATAATTTTTTACTCCTCTTTGGCATCTATTTTTTACAGCCTGATTAGCTCTAGATCCCTTCAAGGAATGTCAAGGAAAGGCAACATTAGACTCCAGATAACTGTGAATGTGGTAGAGGTATCACAAGTCCAACAAGCAGAACCAAATAGCTACTAGTCGAACAGCTGTATGAAAGACCACCTGCAATTCTTCAGGAGACAATTTGAGGACTAGTAAAAACTCAATGCTACACTATGTTGATGCATTACCCATGAAGTCAGGCTGTTGCTCTATATTCCTAAGTCTAATTAACACATAACTACAATATTGCAAAAATTAACCTTATGATCTACCTCTTTTTTTAAGTACTCTTACTGTCGCGAACGATCATACGAATTACAATTGTGGTTCACGTGTGGTGGCGCAACAATCGCACTGTAGACTAGTCATATGTTTTAGGGAGAAACATATATTTATTCTTCTCTTAAAACACCACATACAGGACGGTTGACATGACAAAACAGAAAAACACGGCACAACACCACATAACGAATCTGACTACTCTACTCTCGTCTACAGTGCGATTGTCGCGCCACCACACATGAACCACAATTGTAATTCGTGTGATCGTCCGCAACACTTACTTAAAATCCCAAGAGTTTTGTATTCCATTTAATATTTACTGGTGGGAAGCTGACAAAAGGCAGTGCAAAACTCTTATCCCATTTCCATTCCATGGGGTTTTTGCTATGGGAAAAAATCATGAAGTTGTAGAGGGGAGAAAGGCCTCATATAAAGATAACTCTAGTAAGTTCTATGGATAATTGTTAAAGAAACCAGATAACAGGATTGATAAAACTTCAGTAGTTGATTTTAAAATTCCTTATTACAGCCCAAGTTTCACTTTACTGCCACAAAGCCCTGAGCGATGACCCTATTGTTTTATTACCGCTCAGAGAAAAGTTGAATGTGAAAACATTTGTATCATATAAATGCGCTCTACAATTATTTTTGCAATCTCCAAATCCTTAAAATATTACTTTGAATCAAATTATTTTATAAAATTATTTTAAAATGAAACAGAGGAGACTAGTTTCCTGTCATAAAACAAAATGTTGCAAACACAAAGGACGTTTAGGAAAAGATGGTCGAAATATACAATTTAAATACTTTTTGTGTCAAAAGAACATGAAAATTTTAAAACATAATTCAATGTCTTTTACATCCACTAATTCAGTCAAATAGGGTTGGCATACAGCATCCCAAGATATCAGTTTAGTAACTACAGCCCAAAACATAGCACCCATAGACATTGAAAATCCGGAGAGTCGCTACTAGTAGTTTTTTATCAATTCAGCTAGCCAAGGAGAAACATTGCATTAGTTTTATGTCTAAGATCCACTTATATGATTCTTAGTTTAAATGAGATAGTGATACTAAATAAAGAGCACAGTAATTTTCATCTGTTTTGGCATACTTGGCTTAGTTGGAAAGGCAACGTAATTGCTCCAGTTTTTCAGTGTTTTTAAGTACCTATACCTGAAAATTAAATTATGACTGTTAAAGAAGCAATACAAGCTAAATAAAAGCATCTAAAAATTAAGAAAAAACATTTCTTCTAAATTATATTTCATATTAATAGTCCTTTTAGTAAAATAGAAATTCACATCAAATTGTATTACACCAGGGTATGAAGAATGGGGTTTTTAGGATCTAAATATTTTTCCATTAAAAGTTTAAACATGTTAGATGTTAGGGATATTTACAGTGCAATTTCTGGAATTTGTAACATTAATATAGGAGGTGTTAGAAAATATATCAAAAATTTTTACTTTCATTGATTTTATATTTAAGTATAAGAAAATATCACAAATTTATAAATATGTTACATACTGTAACTCCCAAAATTGAGTATGAAAAAATGCTTTTGAGCAGCAGCATGGAACAGGAAGAAGCGTTTTTGAAAATATTTTTCTGATGCCAAAGTGGCAGTGGTAATAAGTAGCACTGCTGTATAATTATTTAATGACTTTTGCTATCTACTTACTAAAATCTAAACTAGCACTCCATATTCCAAGGGAGTCTGGAACATTTTTCTCAAAACAGGAATATAAATGTATCTGCAATTGTGTTAAAAAAATCAAATTAATATTTTCAAGATTTACTTTAATTAATAATTATTTTAACGAGTTCATTACAGTACACCATTTAATAATGCAGTTTCTTTTTCCTTTACACAAAAAATACAAAGCTTCATGACTATAGATAAAACTTAAAATATCTGGTGGTATTTTAAAGCTATTCGTTCCCATAAAATACATTTTTAGTATCCTTCATTATTCAACTTAATACTAAAACATACTCATTTAAAAATTATCAAAATAAAACCAAATACATTAGGAAAGTAGTATTTAATTGTCTAGAATTTGGTTAAGTCTATTAGTCTATACTTTTTTCAAACCCTCAGGACTGGAAAAAGATTATACAGCAGAGAAATAATGAAAATATTTCAAAATGTCTGTTTTATACACAACAAAGTGTTATGAAGCACTTGTAAGAAAAAATTATGCACAATCAATGAAAATAAAAAAGCAATAATATGGTGGCAAGCATGCATCAGTTTGATTTAATATATTAAATTAAAGTAACTTCTTGCTATACCACACTTTTAGAGATAAGAAAAACATGATATATCAAAGAAAGCAATATTACATGGGCTGGGGGAAAACTTACTCATAAGGAATAAAAAGCCAAATTATGTATTAAAATACTTGAATATTTAAATTTGTAAAACTACAAGATAAAAAAAAATCAAGAATGATCTTTTGAAGAAATAGTAAATTTCATGGGTTATTCCACGTCAAACTGCAGTCCACAACCTATACACAGATTTTTAAGACCTATACACAGATTTTTTGGCTGAATTGCTGTCTAGCCACAAAAAGAAACTCAGGAAAATATTAGCTCTTACTTGCATAGTTTTATTTATATTAATTTTAAATGTGAAAAATTGGGCATTTTTTACGATTTTAGATTTTGATACAGGAATTAGCAATTAATCACATGAGTAAATAGAACAGTACAACAAATGCTATGCATAAGCAATGTTTTCTCATCTGTTCTAGAGTGGTTTAGATTAGTTTGATTTTAACCCATAACTAGTGGCACGAAATTTTTTGACGGTATTCCACTAGCACCATGCTATAAATTTTTGCATAAAATTAATCAAAAATCAAACAAATTATAGAATTTTGTTTTAATTATATATGAATAAAATGTATAGAATTTCTTTATTTTTATGCTAAGTAATTAATTGGATAGACTTGCTTTTGAGAAAAAAAAATCCTGTTGACAATAGAAAATAAAAGGAACTTGCTGAAAAATTCCAACTTCTCATTAATATTTAGCTTGCAAAAAGTATTTATTTATACTTAGTACTTTATCTGTGAAAAAATGCTATTTGTAAGTAAACAGTAAAAAATAAGACCAGACAAAAATATACACAAACTGAAATCAAATATGCCATTTTTCAAATTTTCTGAGCATTGATAGGTATATTAAAGTTATATTCCAAGCATACACACAGGAAGAGTTTATGGATAACATACAAGAAAATGAAGCTTTTCTTTGAGAACAGCAAATAAGTGTAATAGCATTCCCGAGAACATGCCAATTGAGTGGAATTTTGAGCTTGCAATAAAAAAAATAATCATAATCATTAAAATAGCATTAAGCTTCAATCCATAAATCTATTTTAATAACAAACTCACTCAGATGGGTGAATTAACATTTTTACATTCCAAATTTCAATTCCATAAATACAGAATAGTTATGCAAGTGTAAAGAATTCCTACGGATCAATGCTTAAAATTTCCTAAATGAATTTAAATAAAATTAAACATTACACAAAACAAAATGAAAATATTAAAATTCCCAATTTTAAAGATTTGTTAGCAAAAGTAGAATGCTTTTGTGATACTGCAGAAAATTTTTTCATTGTGACCAAGTGTCTTTATTTTTTTCATAAACAGACTACTTAACTTATTTTTAAAAAATAGCATGCAGCTTGTTCATAGTTATTTAATTTTTAATATTAATAAACTTCATACAGAAAGGAAAACGAAATTTAAAATTTTGATTTAAATCAATGATTTTTTCTATAAAAATCACTTGATTTCAATTGCAATTTAAATTGGCATACCCTTTAAAGAAAAAAGTGAACTAAAACCAATATTAGGATTTACATGGGCAAACTACCGATATTGCTAATGTAGGTACTTTTCAAACTCTACACAGAAAGAAAGCTTGCCATTTTGCAACTTTTCCAATGTATTTCATTCAGCAGTGTTCATGCAATTGAGTGAAATCTAATTCAATGAGTCTATAACGAGTACTTTTGTTTCCTGGTGGCATTTCAGTTTACTATCTCTTCACATTACAAGATAACTTCCCAGTAAATAAAAAATAGAAAATGCTGTATTAAAATATTCACATTCTGAAATTTTGTATTTCCTGTAGACATGTCATTCGTCATATCTGGTGCAAGATGAAGTACGAAAACCTATGAATCACTGAAAAACCTTTCAAAATTTGGGCGTTGATCTTCCTGTTCTTACAATAAAAGTACAAATAAAGGTGGAAACTAAACAATGTGTCCTTGATGAATTGAATGGGATTTTTTATTGATTTTTTAATTTAAATAAAAAATTTCCTTAATATTTTCATTTACCCTGTTGAAGTAGTAGCAAAATGTTGCCTTTTAGTTGCCTGTGGCAGCCCTGCAGATGTGATCATAATCTAAATATGCTATCCCATTCTTTTCCCAGAACAGATGATCCCCGAAAGATCCATCGTCCAGCACTAGGATGATGAAATCTTGTATTACACCAGCCCTGCAAGGAAGGATTTTAAATTCTCCAAAACTAACAATTATCTCTTCAGATATGCTTAATGTATTATGAAACCAAATCAAGAAAAATCAAGTCAATCTAAAACAGCTCAGAAAATAAAAACACCAGCCTTCCTATAAAATCATTGAATAAAAGGACTGGATTTTACTATATCTACTTCCTCTTGTCTTAGAAGTATCAACCGAAAAATCAACATCAGCCTTTTCGTTTCCAGGCAAAACAATCAATTTCAAGAAATTTGTCTTGGCATGGTGTAGAAGTTTGGAGAGTGGGGTGCTAGCACAGGTCTTCATCTGACCATGATTCAATATTTACGAGGTGCTATCCTCGCATCTTTTCCAGGAACATCATCAATAGCTCATTGTGTTGCTCCAGTAGATGTTAATTCAATTACCTATCTGCTAAAAATTTGTCAGGTATTATTTTCCATTTTTCCTTTCAATTATCCACAGGATGGATTTGCATATTTTCTACTTCTATTGAATGTCTGATATTCATGAACATTTTTTCGTGTCACTCTCTGCGAAACATTATTTGAACTAGCTTTCCTTTTTAGATTTTTATAGGAATAGATAGGTTTTACCTTCAAAATTTAAATAGATAATTTTCTTTCATTATAAATAATTAGAATAGATATAAAAAGTTCAAGGAGAACACTTCTCTTTCCCAGAAGTTATAAATAACTTCAAAATTTTCCAGATCCCTTGAAAATTTTAATTTATTTCAGGAATGAACAAATCCTTTATTCATTTTTCTTTCTATATTTTACTGATAATACTTCTATTCTTGAGTTAAAATGGTGCTCATAATTAATTTAACATAAATGGGAAATTTAAACATTGGGTCATTTAGAGTAGTGATCCTACACCTTTGAGATACTAATGCCAGGAGAACATCTCACATCCCTGAAAAACTGATTCCAGGGCCCTGCATGGTTGAGAAACACTGATCTAAATTGTCGACTTTTCAAAGAATAATATAAAATAAATAAATTGTCGTATTACAGTACAGTTTGCACCAAAATGCTTGTTGAGGAGTCAGGTTTTATATTTTTGCATAAGAAAAGTTTTTACTTCAAATTTTCCCTAATAAATGGCACTGTAACATTTGTACGATGGAAATATGCACAATTCCTTTAAAGAGGAAAATGTAAAGATGGTAGATGATTATCTGCAGTTGCATTAATAGAAAGTGCAAATTAAGTTATTGCATTTGTTAAACTAAATGTTGGTGGATAAGTCACTTAAGGTGAAATTGTTTTATCTGATTAGTGACTGGGCTACAGAAGTCTTACAAAATTTCAGAACTAAAAAAAGTGAAGGAATGTAATAACTGTTACCGGACTTAAATAGTACAGCATTGCGAGGAAACTGGGGAGTAGCTCGGTTATCAAAGATTGTGCCAATGAAGCTATCACAGCAGAATCAAAGAGTGGTGTATGCAATGTACTGGAAGTTGCCAGAAAGACAGGTATACCTAAAACAAGCATGTTCTGCATCATGCATAGCACTTTAAATTTGTACCCATACAAACTGTAATCTTTTCATCAGCTTAAACCAAATGATGTTGCGAAGGGGAAGAATTTACCCAGTGAGCTCCCAAACAGATCAAGTAGCTTTCATCATCTTTTGGACAGATAAAGCACATTTTCCCCTTATACAGGATAGTTAATATGCATAACTAGAGAATCTGGGTGAAGGAAAATCCATATGCGTTGTAGTCAGATGAACCATAAGTCCAGATGGAGCCACCCAAACTGTGTTGCTCCCTGCAACGCATTGGAGATTAATTAAATCAAAAGAGACCCAACAAGGAAGTAGAGAAATAAATAGAATAGGGTAGAGGTGGGAAAAGGGAATGCCATGTCTCAATGTGAATAATCTTGATGTTCAGGGTCTTTAGAGCCCCCTTCTGTGGTCCTTTTAGTGTAGTGTTTAATTTTTTTGTTGTGTGTGGTGTTTAAAATTAAGAATATTTAGCCTTGTCTCAATCCGACATAGACAATATCCCTTTCATTTGAATGCGAGGAAAACGAAAGTTAACTTGCTAGCTGAAGTGAGGATACACTTCAAGTGTCGTTATTAGACTTTGAAGAGCCATGTGAAACAAAGGGATGAAGTAATGTACATTGTAACCATAAATGCTTAAAGATTATGTTGTGCCATGCCTGTGTGTGCAGAATCTTCTAAACACATTCATGCAAGATAGGATACACTCACATATAGAATCCTCTGTGAAGCAGTTTTTGATCAACACATTTGGTCAAGAACAACTTATTAGATTTTGTGAAAATGATTGGCCCAAGGGTCCCTGGACTCGACACCTGTAGATTTTTGGCTATATGGGATACCTAAAGCCTCCCGAGTGTACCCTTGGTGCTCGTCTTCCTCAGCTCATTTGAAAGATGCCATCTGCCATGAGGTCACTGCTATAGACCCTAATATGCTTTACACATCTGTGAGTGGCCATTATAACATGCTTGCACAATACCCTTGGTGGACATATTAAACAACTGCTATTGTAAGATGTTCACAAATGTAAATTAATATATGCTACGCCATCTTAACTGCTTAATTGATTAACTGACACTTAATCGATTGACTACTCAATTGATTAATTAACACTTAATCAATTGCCTGTTTAATTGATTAATTAACACTTCTGGTTAATTGGTTTGCCTTATACCCAGGGAGGAATCGAAAGTGAAAGTATGGATATGAATTAGTTCATGCTTTTGGCATCATAAAATATCAAATAACAGTCTAGAAAAAGCAATAAGGTGAAATAAGCCAAAAATGCAGATTCCTGTCTTTGGTGAGGTGCTGACTGCAACTTATGTTATGTAACACACAAGCAACATCATAAATTACCACTTTGTGAACACACAAAATATTTTCATCAAATGTGAAACATTTTACCTTTCATCAAATGTTAGTTTCAGTGTTTTCTGCAGTACAGGAAAAGCATCTTATACACCTGAAAGTATACCTGATTAGTATAAATTTAAAATATTTAATAAAATGATTGATATCTATTTATTCCAAATACAACATTTGCTAATACCTATAATACAGAAATAATCTGAGTAAAATTATCTTAAACAATAAGTCAAAGCAAAGGCATCGATCCTTTTTCAAATGTTTACATATCCTTTTACAGCGTTCTAAAGATTTCATAAACATATCTTAATCGATCTGAGTACAGAAATGTGTTTACAAGAGTTGTACTTCAAATATATTTGTAATGACAACAAATTAACCCAGCATCATAAGTATCAGGGTGTAAAAGAATCATGATTTTAAAAAATCATTAAAATCAGATTTTTTATTTAAAGAAAAAAATTTTCATTTAAACAGGATTTTTATGATTTTAATTAATTTATTGTTCCTATGTTTAAACATGTCAGACATGAGACATGCATATCAGTATAGGCTCTAGTTAGTATTATGGTATATATCAATATATTGGGTCGGTGCGAATGAAATGTCCGATGAGAAATAGCTTTGGGAATGACCCCCATATAGCTAAAAGTAATTACCAACCAGCTTCCGGCCTCTTACGTCACAGAGCTACTATAAATAGCTATCACGCGTGTGAAGTACAAGTTCCAGATTTAATTTTTTATGCGTAAGGTGCTTCCAAATTCGACATGGAAAACTCAGATTTCAGTCATCTTCCTTACATACAGCTAAAATAAATTACCAACAAGCTTCTGGCATCTTACGTCAGAGCTACTATAAATAGCTATCATGCGTGTGAAGTACAAGTTCCAGATTTAATTCGTTAATGCGTAAGGTGCTTCCAAATTTGACATGGAAAACTCAGATTTGAGTCATCTTCCTTTACGAATTTAAACTGAGACATTCTATTGCAGTTGCTACTTGAAACATTAACACAGCATTTGGGGAGAATAAAGCCAACTAACCATTCGGCGATAGTTTGTGAAGTTTCAAAGTGGAGATATGGACCTGAAAAGCGAACCATGTGTTCACCGAGAAGTCGCGGTTTCTGACGATGTTCTAAGTGTGGTTGAAACTGAACCGCGGAAAACATGTCGTAAGATAGCGGCCAAGCTAGGTGTCCCCTATACTACAATTGTTCGCCGTCTGGCTGCACTGGATAAGGTAAAAAAGATGGATTCTTGGGTGCCTCATGAATTGACAATTGCCAAAAAGATGAGACGTTTGGAAGTCTGTGCATCGCTCCTTTCCAGGAATGAAAGAGAACCTCTACTGCAGAAAATTGTTACCTGCAACGAGAAATGGGTCCTTTATAACAATCGGAAACGATCTGCACAATGGTTGAGCAAAGCACAGCCTCCTGGACGCCATCCCAAGCCACCCTTACATCCCAGGAAAGTTATGCTACTTGTATGGTGGTCTACAGCTGGAATAATTCATTGCAGTTTCCTGGCAAGTGGCCAAACCATCACTTCAGAACAACATTGTGATGAATTACGACAGATGCACCAGAAATTGATGGTGAAACCACCAGCTTTGGTAAACAGGCATGGCATTCTCCTCTTGCAAGATAATGCCTGTCCTCATGTCGCACAACGGACGATGCTGACACTACGTGAATTGGGCTATGAAGTGATGCCTCATCCCCCTATTCCCGACTTGTCACCTACAGATTTTCATGTTTCGGCACCTGGATCACTTTCTGTCTGGCAAACAATTCACCCAAGATATGGAGGTTCACCGCGCAGTTGATGACTTCGCATCCCAGCCACAAGACTTTTTTCGTTCCAGGATCATGGCCTTGTCAGACAAGTGGCAACAGTGTGTCAATTCAGAGATTACTTCGAGTAGATCAGATACTGTATTTTTCAGTTATCGCCATCAAAGTGCGATGGTCATTTTCCTGACGTTTCATTCGAACCGACCCAATATAAGAGTTAAATATTTATGGTAAATATTAATATACGAGTATAATATATGAGAGTGTGGGAAATATAGGACTAATTTTGAAAGATTAAAACAATAAAAATCATTCTTGAGCCTTGTGTTTATTTCATTTGAATTAAATTTCTTGATGCAAATCCATAATACTTAAAATTCTATATTAAAAAATAAGATTTTATTTGGAAAGAAAATTTTAAATTTAATAAATTTTTACATATAATATTGTCAATATATTAAAATTATCATCATATAATTATTATGACCATATATCAATTTTGATTTTCTGGCCTTTTAATTACCTAACTTAGTTATAACTGTTATATCAAACTGTTAAGTTGAAAATATGCTTTATATAAATACAGAAATAGCAAAGGAGGAGACTATATGAATGGCTTTTCAGCCTTCTACACAAATATTAAAATCTAAATGAGCTTCCCCAATTCCAAAGTAGATCTCTGAAACAGTGTAAAAAATCGTGATTCTCTTTAAAAATGTTTTTTTTTTAATTGGGTCATTTGATTCAAATCGAGTTTATTTTGTTTATTTAAATCGTATTTTTACGATTTTAAATTATTAATCATATTTTTATGATTTTAATGAATTAATTTCCCCCTATGGGTACTTACGTATTAACCGCATGCCATTGGCGAATATCAGCCAAGTTTTGTTTCGGGTGGAAAATGTTTAGCAATTGCCCTTAGGATGGCATCAAACATATCATTTTCAATATGAACTGCGAGTAGGGACACGAGATGGTGGTGAGATGTTCCTCGATGTTTTTATTTCGCCATTTTGCACTTCCCCAGATGCGTTCTATATTCTGTGTGTGCGTGCCAGTTTCAGAATCAATGAAATTGTATTTGTGGTTCACTTAGCAGTGAAAATAACCAGATTGTTCCAGTTCTTCCGTCTTATACCCCTTCCAACAGTCGGAAAAATTGGTCGACCCATCTTTAATGTGTTTTTTAATTTCGTTCATTAATGTGGTAGCACTATCGAGGACATCGAAACAAGAAATGTTTCTCTTGTTTCACGACAAATGACCCCAAATAGCCATTGGGATGGGAATTTTCTTCCAGCATTATTTCATAACGATCAAGCGTTACGTAAAAATTTACTTCGACGTAAAAACAGAAAATAGAGAATACGAGTATCTAATGCAACTACACACTGAACTGTGCTTCTAAAAAAAGTTTTGCAAAACAATCATAATCAATGAAATTGTATTTGTGGTTTACTGGCAGTGAATGTAACCAGATTGTTCCAGTTCTTTCGTCTTATACCCCTTCCAACAGATTTGGCGATAAATCGCTGGCATGCGGTTAATACGTAAGTACCCCCTATGTGTTTAAACTTGTTAGACATGACATGCAATACAAATCAATGTAGTTTCAAGATAATACTGATTCATGTTAAACATGTCTGAGGGCTTAGGAATTCTAGATTCCTTTATCAGAAATAATAAATTTCTTCTTGAAGGGGCATCAGTTAAGTCTAAACAACCTTCCCATGAGAAAAGTAAGTCAAAATTAACTGAAAACATTTCATACAATGTATGGACTAGTCTGGAATTAGCAAAATTAACCACATGTTAGAATAAACAGAAAAATGCCATGTTCTCTCTCACATTGTTTAGATGACTTAGATCTTAATTAATAACAGGTGATGTAAAACTTGTGGGTTCTACAAAAACACCATATTATAAATTATTGCATAGAATTCTTCAAAAATCATACAAATATCAGAATTCTTTTACGTTATATATTTATGATTAGAATTTCGTTAGGTATTTTCATGTACGATAATTAATTAGTTAAAGACTTGTTTTTGGAAAAAAATTGTCACCACTTGGTGACATCATTTCTATTAATAGAAAATAAAAGAACTTTATAAAAATTAATGATAAAATTATAATGATTAGTATAGTAACTATTTAAACAGTAAAAAATGAGACATGACATGAAACTAGATAAATTGAAATAAAATATGCCTACTTTTCAAAATTTTTCTGAGCCTAGACAAGTATTTCATAGGTATATTCAAACCATACAAACAGGATTTATGAGGATATTTTAAACAGGATAATTTAAAAAGTTGCACAATACACGCAGATGCACAATATACAAGAAAATCATGTAAATCCAGTGAAATTTCAAGTGCTTAATGAAAAACGAATCATAGGAATCATGATAATCATAATAACTTTCCACTTCAATCCATAACCTATTTTGTCAAAATACTCATTCAATTATCCGAAAGGCAAATTAACTTTCACATTCCAAATTTCAATTCCATAAATAAGTTATGCTATTTGTTGTTAATAAATAAGTTATGCTATATGGTGTTAAGTCCTAGGACATAAAATTTCCCAATAAAATTTAAATAAAAACTAACCAACATATTACACAAAGCAATGTTTCAAAATTGGCCTTACATGCAATTTATAATCTCAAGCAAAACCTATACCAATGAACAGGTTTGTGACTGACACCTGTTGGTCAATGGCCCAAGAGGGAAATGCATACTTGTCTGGTATGATCCCAATCAAGTCATTTAGTATTTCAATGAGAGGATGATTTTTCAGTATAATTTGGGGGTAAATTGAGTTCTAGGAAACTTGTTTGAATAAAATTGTTCAGTTATTTCATTTTCAATACTATTAAAATACATGAAGTCTAAAATTGTGATTTAAATCAATGATTTTTCAATAAAAATTGATTTATTTAAATTGGTATACCCTGTTGCTATGACTTTCAAAAACACATAATTAGCATTTTTAATTTTTACATTAATCGGCATACACATTTTTAACAGCATTTGACAAATTAGTGAGTTGTAATCTAGCATTAAAATCAGCAAGAACAGTTGCTTGCCAATAAGAATGTCACGTCTGAATAAGTTTTTTCGGTTCCGATCGGAATACTTAGAATGTCAGCTCGAACGGTATACTTAACAATGTTCTGACGCCTGTTTGTTTGGAAAGTGGAATGAGTTGGAAGCATTAATTCCATGTTAGGGTGATAGTCGATAAAAGTTCGTAAAAAAGTGGTTCGTAACAAAGTGCAATGACTATTTATAAAATGTAAAACTAATTCATTCTGCCAAAACAGATCAAGTGATAAAATCGAAAGTAGCTTGTTCTACACGGTTCTTGGGTAATGTAAGATTTAATAGTAGAAACAAAAAGCACAAACTTTTTTCTCAAAATAACACAACTCACCCAAACACAATTTGCAACTTTAAGAACCTTCGTATTTGCTCCAAATTTGTTTTGAAGTTCGTCGCAGAGCTCGTCAGCAAATACAAACACCTAACGGATTTACAGAATTAGTAAACAGGAACACAGATTTTAAGATGAAGACTTGAGGAGCCGACAGTTTACTTTTTTGGTCAGCGCCTTAACTCTATTGGTCCGCTGCATTTCGTGTCTGACTAGTTTTTGAATCTCGACCAGTTCTATGAATCTTAAATGGGTTAGAAAAATTGTACATTCTTGCCACAGAATAAACAGCCATTGTGTCCTGATCAAAGTGTCTTTCTGTTTTTTGGTAGTGTTTTAGCACAGAACTATTAGACACGAAAAGGAGAATGATGCATTGAATGGGTCGGTAAAATCAAAGGGTTGCCATATCGAAATCTTTTTAAATAAGAACCCAGGAGTATAGAAACCGTTCGCAGACTTGGATGTTTCTGTCAAAGCAATGCTAACAAAGAAAAAGTTGCACAAACTGAAAAAGTTTGCACTTTCATTGTGTGTGCAGGCATAATTGTCTTTCCGGACTGTTCATAAACTCTCTGCACTCCACTATACGAGTTCCTGCAATGTAAATCATACGAAGCTGATTTCAGAGAAGAGTTGAGTAGTGATATTAGTTTCTACAAAAAAAATGTCTCTTACGAAATTAAAATACATATTCTAGTCAACAATTCAGAATAATGAATTTAGCTAGCAGACACGAATCTTTTCTGTCTAAAGTATGCAGTTTTCGAAATGTAGAGACAGAATCAAACCCAATTTCATGATGACAAATAAAAGAATACATTTATAATTTTAATTTTGGCAATAACTATCTTTTGTTTTTGTTTCATTTTCAAATGTTGTGCAATTGCCAAATTGTAATTTAAAGTTCTTTAAAAATTCTTTCAAGTTCACTTCGACGAGAAAAAGAAAATTTGTTGATTCTAATACTTCAAGGTTTTGTTGCTTGAACAAGTTGTTTATCATGCAAATAATATAATTGTTGGTAAAGTCTCTTGATTGTTCTTTATTGTCTGAGATTTTTTACTTGTTTTCTATTTTTACGTGAATAAAGGTGCAAGAAAAAATATTCTTTTCTCTATATGTAGCTGCTCAATCTCGACACAAAAGTTGCTTTCCCAAGATTTTGTAGTTTAAAAAGCAGATTTGTTCCATTTTCAGTTTGATTGCCTAATTCTAAAGTTTCGGTAATTTTAAGAAATACAATGTGAATAAATGTATTCACATTCTATTCGGTTATAAATTGTGGGCGCCAGCTTAATTCCAAACAAAAGTTCACTTTCTTGAGCCAGTGGTCAGCATGTGGTTTCTATTACTTCATATCTCTGTTTCTACACTCCAGAACTTTTTGTGAGAAAATAAACAATGCAAAGTGTTTGTTTTAGTGTATTTTTTATACATGAACTGAAGTAACCAAATGGTAATGGATCTACAAATCTAAGTTCTCATTCATTTAATTTGCAGCAGCAAGATGCCAATTTTGACTTGGTAATTACAATTGAAACTGTCCAACCTGCACCATTATCTAAGATTTTACCAATATACTTAAAAGTAGAATCATATTTATTTGCAATTTAGTCTTGATAATTAAAATATTTTCTGTTAAAAGTATGTGTACTTGTAAGTATGCTGTTGCTTTGTCTGTAAAGGAGCGAGATATTTGCTGTGGATTAGTGTTTCTTAACCTTTCTGTGAACTCTTCAAATTTCCTCTAAGCGGCCGAAATGTCCAAACAACTTTGATACATGCTTCTAGATTTCCAATTCTTTAAGCATCAATGTTCTAAATTCTTTGAAATTCATTCAGTAATAGTGACTGTCTTATAAGATAAATAGTATTTGTTGATATTCTGATGTTTCAAGTTGTTTAATCATCTGTGGACTTTATTCTATTAAAACTGGTAGAATGAAAAGCTATATTTAAAAGGGAAGAAATATACTGCATAGTCACAAACACTAATAATTATATCCATCAAAAAGGAACCTCTTTTCACAGAATATGTTATTTCAGGACCATGCAAAGGGACTAGGGGTTAAGCCTCTGCCCTTTTTCCCTCTGGGTCAAAACCTTTTGCGTGAATGAACTTGATCTTAAAACAAGATGAAAAAATAATTTGATTCACAAGATATCTATGAATACTTTAGTATAAAAGCCTTCAATGTGCGACATGGAATTAGTTTATAGCCATACCCAACAGGTTTCCCACAGGCCCTAAGACCTGATTTTTAATGGCCCTTAAAAAACCCTTTATTTGCTGAGTTCTTGCAAATTTCAAAAACCTTATTTTTACAAGAATACTGCACATTTTATTTTGCGTGCAATCTAATACCTAGGTTAATGATATTTGCCCAAGGTTAAGCATCATCAACAATCAATCAATCACATTAGATTAACTAAAAATTGATGTTTTCAAAACTGGGTCAGACCCAAATAAGAACTTGTGCGAATTTTCTTTAATGTGCACTCAAGGGTTAATTAATCTATGTGATATGTAGACTTGAAAATGAAAAATAGCCTTAAAAGAGACATAATTTTTTATTTTTGAAGAATGGGAACCCTGTCTAAGAATAAATTAAAACTGCAATCTTTTATTGTAAGCACTCTTCCTTATACACTGATACATATAAATTTTTGCTAGCAGATTTTAGCTAGTGTTTTTCCTGGTATAAACCTATTTGAAAATATTCAATTTAAAAATATATTCTATGTGCAAAGTTCCTACTTATTTTATTTTTCATAAATTACTGTTGTAAAATCTAATTGGCATCTCCCATATTATCAAACTGAGGGATTGCGAGTTCATGACTCCATCAAACCAAAGACCATTGTGTATGCAGGCTGATGCATGTTAAATCTAGTGGCCTCACATTGGCTTGATGAACTTTAAGGTTTTTTAAAGGCCCTCAAAAGCTAAAATGAAAAATCAGGCCTTAGTGCCTGTGGGAAACCTGTTGGGTATGGCTATGAACTAATTCCTTGTCGCACATTCAAGGTTTAATACTAATGTATTAATATATATCTTGTGAATCAAATTATTTTTTCATCTTGTTTAATCTAGTGGCCTCACATTGACCTGGTGGGGGAGATTGGGGTGCCAGCTCAGGTGTTGACCTTGTCATCTGACTGGTTCAAAATTACGAGGTGTCCTCAGATCTTTCCCTACGGGATTGATCCCAGATTAGCTCCAGTGCAACGTTAATTCATCTACTTACCTAACTGATGTCGTGCTATTTCCTTCACAATTTTGGGAAATATTCTTTCTCTACTTTTGTGGTCAAGTTCCCTTTTTGTCACCATCCTCTCTTAGAGTGTGTTAACTTGTGAGTATATTGTTGACCAATATAAGTGAAGAGGAAGAAAGGTGGACTTCAGCTGTTCCAGTCTGGGAAGAGGACAGTGGAATTGAGTGGGGTGACAGAAGAAAAAAGGGACACAAAATTTTTATCTAATATATCCAAAAAAAATAGTCATCATTGATATTTATAGGAAAGGTATGTTTGATGGGTATCACTGTGCAATCCTCCAGGCACCCACAAATGTCAGTAAGTCCCAATCTATTAATGTTTATTTACATTCAAGAAAAATAAATAGCTAAGTAGGTGCAATTATGTGAGAACGTTCCTCATTTTTAATTCCACTTGCAGTTTTTACATGATTCTTTATGTGGAGACTTCATACCTGCCAAACGGATTTTTCAGAAGTCTTTGGGAAAACCACTTTTCCCCTATGTTCCGGACAGAAAAATATTTTCCAGATTTTTCTTTGAGATAAAATTTTCAAGTGACGCCACTTTAGAAGTTTAGAACAAGCCATTTCAACCATGGAAGAAAAACATTGGAATCGGTGGTTGCTAGATTTGTGTATAAACGTTCTTTGGCACTAATTTTCCAGAAAAATCTATAAAACTTTCAAGAAAAAGTAAATTGCTCATTTTTTTTATGTATTTGGCTAAATTTTTTGTACTATTGCGAAAACAATTTCGCCAAGTTTGAACTACTGCCAAGCATTTTACAATAGTAAAGAGCACTGTTATTTTTCTGTTTTAAATTACTTTCATAAATCTCAATTTGGTGCAATTGTCACTGATTCATTACTTTTTACTATTCTTTATTTTAAAAATAGGCATTTTTCATTTCTGACAGCTGTGCACTGGTTCTTATGTCATAAAAATCTGGAATTTTTTTCTTGGTTGGCAAGTATGACACTTCACTGGAAATAATTCACAAATCTCTTTATAAAAACCCAGTGTCCATCTCCATTTCAGGGAAAACAATGCTTAATGAGCTGCCAGAATGAGTCATTTAATTTTTGACACATTTACCCAACTCCCGTATTAATAGTCTTAAATAGCTGAAAAGTTCTCCATCTTGAAAGATCTAACAATTTACTACTGATGAATCAATTATTACTTTTGTCAAATTATGTGAAAATACATTGCATTAAATTAGTTTTAAATTGCAGTTTCGAGCATAATACAACATGCTGTCTGAATTGAATGAAGTCAATGACCATCTCTTCATTGGAAGTGCTCGGAATGTCACTAATGATGCTCTTCACCAGAAAGGAATAACCTGTGTCATAAATTGCAGCCTTATTGCTCCCAGTTATGTGACATGTGCTGTAAGATACATTCCTATAATGGTAAGACTTTAATTCTTGTATATGAATGTTGTTTTGAGATTCACATGTTTAATAGTAGACTAGGTATTAAACATGTGAATTGTAAGATGTATTGGCATCAGTGACTTTGTCTCATGTTTTCAAGCCCTATTGATGTTTTCTGGCCTAGTTATGAATGCTACTTTCAAATATATCAAATGCACCAATATGGTTTTCTGTTCATGTTGTGTCAATCAAGAAAATGTGAATGGAGCAAGATAAGTCACGAAACCAAATGAACACATCTGGATAAGAACATAAGTTTTATTGGACAAAAATTCTAATTCAGATGTGTTTGTTTCTAATCTGAAAAATTTAGCCTTTAATTAACTGCTAACTTTATTTTTCGAATGATGATTATTTTAAAGGAACAAATAGGATGCAGTCAGTGCTCAAGGATAAATTATCAGTGGCATAGCATCTATGTAAGCCCCACATTCCTGATAAAACAATTCTAAAAATAATCAAACTTAAGAAAAACTATTATTTTTTAATGTAAATCTGAGTGAAACATAAGTTTCTGTTTAAACGTCTTTGATTTTCACTGCAAGAAGCTAATCAGGGAATGCAGATGCCTGTGATCATTTCAGCTTCTAATGGTTTCTTACTATGATTGGTTAATGATGCCAAATGATCCTCGGCATTTACTTATGCTTTTTTCTGTGGCTTCACTTGTTTCTATTTGTTATTGAGTATATCACTTTCGCACTCTACTTTTTTTTTTCAGTTTGTCAGTTAAGCATTTAGTAAGTTGTAGCATTTAGTAGTGACCAGTAGTAAATATAGCTTAAAGAATTTACCACAGATGAAGCCAGAAGCTATAGCAATTTACAGGAGTTGAATATCCTTATAAACTTATTTTTGACAGCATGCAAATATGATGTCTCATTGCCAAGAAAATGTGACCAGAGATAACAAAAAGTACTGCTCTAAAACTCTTTGGATCATCCACACAGAGGTGCTAAGATTGGATGCAATTGCACCTTTTGGGTTCCTTTTTAACTTAGGGCTGGAAATAATTCATTTGTATTGTCTTTGCGTAAAAGAAATTATAGTGAATGGAGTTGACTTATAAGGTTGTCTAAAGCTAAGCATAAGATTTGTATTTGCTTTCAATACAATCTCAACATCCCTAGTTATCATTGCTGTTAATTATAGTCATTTAATGTAACTAATATTAAGTCTGAACTAATAATTATCTCCATTCTTGTAGAAACTAGACATTAGAAATGTTATTGTCCAAAAATTTTACTGGGCATCATGTTTACAGAAATTAAAAATTATCTCATGTGATATAGAGAGGCTTTTTGGAGAAGATATACATTCCTAAAACAACTAAAGACTTATTTCAACATATTCAATCTAATAAAAGTTCGTTGGGTCATCTTATGCAATGGGTCTGAAATTTATTCATGGTAACCAAAAATTTGTGTTATATAGTTATCCAACTTGGTATTCAAATATGTTAGGACAGTGACTAGAAATATTATTCATATTGCATAAGTATTGTATATTGTAAATTCATATTAAATAAGTTTGTCTTAATCTAGTTCAACTATAGAAAATATTTTAGAAACATTGTCTTTTCATTTTCTTTGAAAGATACTTGACAATTTTTAAAATTCAATTATATTTCAACTTATATTTTCAATAGGTAGAGGATAATGAACAGGATAACATAGCTCGATATTTTGATGAGGTTTCTAATGTAATATTTGAAGAATTTCGAGCTGGTGGGAAAACTTTAGTCTACTGTGTAGCTGGTATCAGCCGCTCAGCAACTTTTTGCATAGGTAATCTCAATATTTACTTCAATATTTCAAATTGGTACATTTAGACACTTAAATAACATTCTAAATTCTGAATACTTGTATGTGTTTAAGTTTTCTTAGCTACTTAGAACTATTTGTTGAAATTATGTTTGTATCATATTAAAAACTTCAATAGATGAGAGTAGTAGAAATCTTATGGTTCTTAATTTTTATCATAAACATATGCTTACTGTTTGGATATTTTTTAATTTACAATATTTTTATGTACAATCCACATGACTTTTAAAGTACAGTAGAACTTTGATTATCCATTCTCTGATTAACCAAGTGTCCATGTTATCCTAGCTGAATATGATACTGAGTTTCTTTTAGCTTTAATAAAGCTTCGAGCACGAGTGTGCAGTCTTTGCCCTTAACTGGTCTGGTTTAGTGGGCAGAATGCTGCCTATTACAATGTGTGTCACTCATTGTAAAGTTGTCAAAATCAATTATATAGATTATTTATTCTTAATCCTTGCTTTATGAATCTCAGTAGCAGAAGTAATAACATGTATAGTAAATTTGTTCTGAATTTTTGTAGACTCTTTTGTGTTCATCTATATAACCCAAGTTTCTGGTTAACCTAGGTGGCCGTGGTTCACATTACCTGGGATAATTAAAATTTTACTGTAATTTGGGTACCATCTCAGAATTTTAAAAATAAATTAAGTAAAACCCCTGAATCCCTAATTTGGTTACTAGTTGAGTCTTGAAAACCGACTTTAAAACCTTTACATTGATTCTTTTTTGTTGTGAGTCATCTAAATTTTAAGTGTTTTTGCTGATTAACCATTACGAGGAAATTCACTCCATATTTTTGTGAATAACAATTTAAAATTTAGTTATTTTGGTGAATGTGTATAAATACATAGTGACTAGGACTACTTTGAACTGGTGGACCTATTTAAAAGTGTAGCGTAAGAATATTAATAAATAGATTATCAATCAGAATTTGTGTCCAGCAAGCAAAAAAATTCAGAAAAGTTAGGCATCAAAAATAATGACTGGATCCAAAAACTTGGTCATCAAAACGGAATTTATAATTACAAAAAACAACTAATGACTGCTAATTTCAAACCCTGACTTAATCCCTTCCTTGTTACAAAATATTTAAAACTTTCGTATGTTAGATTGCACCTAACTTATTTTGTATTATACGAGGATTATTCTGAAAGTAAGTTCCAGAATGTAATAATTCCCGCACCCGACAGATGACGCTAATCTGCCTATGCTGTATCGCGTCCTCAATGACTAAAGAATGCGTCATAACAGAAAAGTTTGTATAGTGAAACACTGACACGTGTAAATCTTGCGCTAAAGATGTTTAAGACTATAGGATGTCCTGCCGACTGAAATTCATTCTGTAATTCGCTTTTTGAATGCAAGGAATATGCGACCATGCGAAATCCATAGGCAAATCTGTGAGGTGTACTTCGATACAGTTATGAGTGAGGGAATGATTAGAAGGTGGGTTCGATTGTCCAATTCAGGCAGAACGAACGTGCACGATGAAGTGAGAAGCGGCCGGTCATCTGCTGTGAAAGATGAACTGGTTCGTCAAGTTGATGTGAAAATTCATGCAAATAGACAAACGGACCATTTCCACATGCAAAATCATGTGCACCATTTTCATCATAGGAAGGTGTCATTGGTGGATTTCATACCCAGAGACAAAACTGTCAATGCTGCTGCTTAAGGTGCAACATTGAAACAGCTGCAACGTGCCATTCAAAACAAGAGATGCTGCTTGCTTAGTGATGGTGTCATTTTGTTGCATGACAATGCCAGGCCACATACCGCTCGTGTGACTCAAGATCTCATCGAGTCCTTCGGTTGGGAACAAATGAATCATCCGCCGTATAGCTCTGAACTGGTGCCAAGTGACTTTCCCCTATTCTTGCACTTGAAGCGATTCTTGAGTGGCCAGCGTTTTGATGATGATGAAGTAGTGAAACATCCTGGCTAACCTCACAGGCGGCCACCTTCTATGATGCCGGCATACAAAACCTTGTATCTCGATACGATAAATGCCTTAATTTGCTGGGTGACTATGTCGAAAAGTAGTGAAATGTTTGTAAATCGTTATTAAATATGTATCTTTGTCCACATCTCTCCTTTTTTTACACAGTAACAGGTCTTACTTTCCGAATAACCCTCGTATCTATCAAAATTGAGGATGTACTTATTTTGTATTATATATATCTAAATTGGAGATGTAAATCACACAATCTTCTTGAATTCACATATTAATTAAGTTTGGAAAACAGTACTGCATACCCAACTTTGTGAAAATTATTGAGTTTTATTAAACTAGATCAGGTCTACATACTGCAGCCTGTTTGTTGGCCAGATCTGACACATGGAAATGAAAATGACAAATATGAAAAGTAATCTTTTTTATCTTAAATTAAAAACATACAGTTGCATTTAGTTAGAAATGCAGTGTTTATTAAGAGCTCAGTATAATCCCAGGCAGAAAATGGCTTAATTTATTTTGGTTCACAGCTTTATTGTTTTTAAAATTTTTTATGATTTCATCATTAAGAAAGAAGTACTCTTTTTCATGACTTTTATTCTTAAATAAATAGCACAATATGTGAAGAAATTGCTATTACAGGATTTTGCATTTACATCATTTACAATGTCCTTTATTAGCTGTGAGTTTTATGTATATAATGTTATAGAATAAATCTTCAAATATCTAACTGTACCCTTTAACTCAATAAGTTTAGTGACTAATCAAAATGCTGATAAAATTCCATAAAGCAAAAACTGCAATTCAGCCAGTGAGTAGAAAAGGAAATAACTCATGAACCCTCATTTTAGGAAACAATATAAAACTGTTTTTTAAATATTTCCAATATATTCCTACTAAAAACTGTTCACTTCTAGGTAAAGAAAAATTCTTATTTCCAATGTAAAATTTTATGTACAAGGTACGACAGTTTAATTCCCAGAATACGCTTGTAAAAAACAAGTTCAGAACTACCTTAGTATCTACTATAGCCTACAAAGTAGATCCCAGGCCCATCTATACTAGGTTGACCATATTTTCTAAAAAAAGACCAAAAGGGGACCTTGGGATTGCAAGAGTGGGATGGGGTTATATCATTTGAACATTAAAAACCCATACAGAAATTTAGGTAGATATAGAGGGGACGGTACTTCATGATTGTAGCATGAATATTTCTCTGATGGAGTAATCTTAAGTATCAAATTTTGGTCTTTCAACACCTTATCATAAAACTTCTCACATTCCATGACACAATTTTACAAGCACTTTGCTATTCTTGTTTCCGTGTTTAGCCGTTTCTTATCACTTTCATTATATGATCAAAGAAAGTAAACACAGAAATCTTATCATGGGGTTAAGTCACTAGTGGGATAAAAGTGACTGATTAGTGGTATGCTGCTGAAACAGAAAGTTCATGAGTCATTTACTCTTTTAAGAAACCAGATCTTGTTTCAACTATAACTCTCAATGTCCTCAGTTTTAAGCAGATAAGGATGGTGGTCTGTTAAGTTCCCAGATCGAATACTTTATCATGAAACCAATTTGCCATGCATAAACCAAAGTTTTTTAATTTGTTCTAACCCAGCCATTTTGCCCTAAACAGGAGGACTGTTGAATCAGGGGTCAAAGTTTGAGCGAGAAAAACATCCCCCTAAAAGACTGCTTCAGTAGCATTATTAAAACCACTTTCTCAGCCCCTCCATGCTGAAATGAAAGCTTAAATGTCTAATTAAAGTCGATGTGTGTTGCTGTTAGTATGTTGAATAATTATTAAAATTGTTTTTACAAAGTGGAATCTTTATAAAACAATAGATGCTTGATTTGTGATTTTAAAAAATTGCAAATTCATTAAATCATACTTTGATGTGTTTTCAAACCCTGCCTTTGTTCATTGCTCAAGGGCACCAGTGATAACGGCATGTCATAAATATTGACTAAATGTTAAGTATAAGGTCTGTCTGAAAAGTATCCAGCCATTGCTAATGTAACAAGAATGGTGTCATTGATGTAACTTGGCAACCAAGGAGAGGGGACATTGATGTTTATGCGTTAAAAGTTATAAACCCATTGGACAGTTGGGTGACTCCTTTGAGTGAGCTTATATTCTGTGAGAACGCATTCACAAAAGCCTTCACAGTGCAATGAGTGTATTGCAGATAAAAACTCGGTACAGGCTCTTCAAAGATGACGATGATTCTTAAAAATTATCCACATTCTCCAAGGCCAACAAGCAGAACACCTGAGAATATTGTGTGTTGTGTATAGGCTGCAGCCAACAAAGATTGTCGACTGATGGTGCACACTTGTAAGATAATCTGGGAATTCCCAAAACAACTGTTCAGAATTTGTCGAAGGATATTAACATAAAGCATAAAATGTGTGGCAACACCCATTCATCACACCTCCTGCAGGTATTTTTGGTAAAATTTCTAATCACTCAGCTGGCTTAGCCCCCTACATCCCAGATTTAGCTTCCTGTGACGTCTCACTTTTCCTAAAGCTAAAATCACTTCTGGAGGGGAAGAGATTTCAAATCATAGATACGATTCAGGCGAACACATCAAGGCAGCTAATAGCAATTCCATCAATGGATTTTGCAGTGTTTTGAAAAGTAGAAGACTGGAAGTGTGAGGTCTCCAGGTGCCTAATTTGAAGGAGATTATGTGCCAAAAGTCCTAGATACAGTGTATCTCGTTTCATACATGTTGGATACTTTCTGGACAGACCTCGCTCTTTAATCATTTTTTTATTTGCTTTACAAGTTCAAATGTATGATTTCATGTTTTCTTGCATCTTAAAATTTCAGCATACTTGATGAAATATGGAAACATGAATCTACGTGTTGCCTTCCGGCACCTTCGTTCCAGGAGGCGAATTATCCGTCCAAATAATGGGTTTTTTAGCCAACTAATTGATTATGAGAAACAGTTGTACAACCAAACTTCTGTCCAAATGGTTCGTGTTCCAAACGCTGATTCTCCTGATTGTATAGTGCCAGATGTTTTTTATGAGCTGTGCAAAGGAATTACATGGCTCAAAAGCTGCAAAAATACTTTGAGACAATAACAAATTAATACTGCTTGATTATTAATTGTGAAGTCAAATGTGTACATAATCATTGTCAATTGTGGCCATTACATCTGCTACAGAAAAGTGTTAGATTTATTAATTGCACAATATGAACAAGTTGCATAATTTGTACATGTAAATTATTTATAAAAATAAATTGTCTATTGTAATCTAGTATTACGTTTTCTATTCTCAAAAATAATGTAAGTGGTTTGGTATTTTTATATACACTTGTTTAAAAACCAATGTGCTCTCACACCTTGCCAACCATATCATGTTTTGGTACAAAAATGCAAATTTGTTACTAAAAGTACAATTTTTGACCTTAGAAGTAGTAAGATCTAAATTACGTATGTCTGGAGCTTGTTTCCATCAAACTTTTATAGTTAATTTTTTTAATCTGCCATACACATAGATTTAAATATAAATTAGAATAATTGTTAAATTAGATCAAATTTTGTTTTTAAGTGTTGTATTTGAGCAGAATACTCGATGAATAAACCCAATGTTCATATTTATCTTATTGCAAAGTATAAAACTTTGAACTTCATTAAAATTTTCTAATTTTTGAGTTTAATTAAACATATTTCAAGTCATTAAATATTTTTGTATGTATGTAAAAGAATTTCCTGATTACATTTAAATTTACTTCTTTTTGACAACTTGATGTATAGAAAAATGATGTTTACATTCTAAGAAGCAAGACGTTATGTAACTGATCAGGCTGTATGAAATTATAATGCACTTGGAAATTTGTAGTTTTGTTCCAAGTTGATAGGTTCTGCTTCCTTGAGTTGAACAGTAAAAGTGACATGTAACAGCAATAAAGAGCAAGGTTACATTAATAGACTGGTTTAACGCAATTAGTACTATTTGGCAACTTCAATATTTTTTCCATAAATTTATTGAAACACAATTTTTTCTTTTTGAAGAAAATGTTTTATTTTTAAGACTCGTTTTAGTGGTAACATTTGGAAAATTCTGCCAGAATCGAAATGTAGTCTAAAAATAAATTGCTGTCTGTTTCATTTTATATATATTATTTTAAAGAATTGTGTTTTGGAAATTTTTAAAATTTTTCCTTAGCTTTATCATAAAATACACTAAGCTTTTTCTTAAATCTCCTAAAATTTTCATTACTAGGTCTGAAAGGAAGTTAGTTTCTATTTCTGAGCATTCAGATGCTCGGAAATAGTGAGCAAGTGGAAACTCGGAAATAGTGAGCAAGTGCTCACTATTTCCGATGTTCAGATGCTCGGAAATAGTGCCTTAATAAAGCAGACATTTTTGCTAGTAGTGTTTTCCAAACCAAGTTTTTCACGTTTCTGTAGGTTATAAGATGTTATACAAGATAGACTTGCAAGACAGTACACAATAATGCAAAGTAGACATCAAATACAATTGATTCACTTCTCTGCATTTCTTATTAGATTTTTTTAACAGCATTATGCCCTTTTTGTTTTCTGGTATGTGTGAGAAATTGTCTATTATCAAATTAATTAATTATTTAAATACGTAGTCTAAAAATACCGAGTTAATCTGATGAAACATAATATGCAAAATATTTTATTTTAATTGGCATTCAATTTAAATTGCTCCCAAATGTGTCAAATCTGTTCTAAATTGACCAAATATGACCCCAAACTCATCAAATTTGTTTCATATTTTCTTTATTGCTGCTCTCAGGTTCATCAATGACATTAATCATCATGCTTGTCGGGTTGCTCCATATTCTCAAAATAACTCCTCCTAACAGAGCTCCAAAGGATACATTATCTGTTAACACCCTTGAATATATATTGGTGCAACTTGTCCATTCCTTGTGCCATAAAATCCCAACCATCTCTTGTATGTATTATATTTCATATTAAACAATAAATAAACGTGTATCTTAAAATTTAGGGGGTAAAAGAAAAACTATAATTAACGTTTTATAAAAATAATATAACTTATCAGGGAAATGGTTTATTTAAGCTTTTCTGTTTATTTTGGCCTATCAAATCTATTTCAATATAAATAGTGCTGTTTGTCAACAATGGTTTATAATTAATTGCTAGAAATGCATCCGAAGGAGAATTATCCTGAGTGATGTGTTGAGTATGTACTTGCACGTGATCAGAAAAAATTGGGAGATTGACCAAAAGACAGTCCATCTTTAAATGAACCTATCCAGAAAAAAGTTTTCGATTCTATTAATTTTATACTTATTCGTTATTTATAAGTTCTTTTAGCGATTCTAATAAAATTTGCACATTTTGGATTTTAATTTACATTAGAATATTCAAAAAGCACTAATTAAGAGAAGGATGTAATCGGAGGAAGAGCCCATGGGGTTCAGTCTTCCCAAAATAAATTTTGAAATAAAAGTTACATGCTAATGCTATTTTTTCAGAAAATCGCAGTTTTGTAATTCACATAGGTGAAAATATACATCAATAGTCTGAAAACAGTCTAAACAAAAAACAACACTTTATTAAACATTACGGCATTTAGGGAGTCTGGAACAATAAGATTGGCCATCCAAATTTATTTTCTGAATACATGCTTGAAGGGAGTTCTTTTAAGAAATCAAAATTTTTGAGAGAAGGGGCTGCTAATATCACTGGAACAGCCTTATTCACAGTCCTGTTGCATACGCTTTATCTTGTGTTCTTAGAGCACAAAATTATTTTGTGGAACTCCAGCTGTGGCTAATTAGCTAGCAAATCAAAAATGCTTTTCTACATCTAATTAATTCTATGAAGAAATTCCATCTTTCTAAGGGAATATTCCTTGAGATATCTACTATGCTACAATTAATATTGGACCACAATCGTGCACGAGAACTTGGAGATAATTGATCAGAATCTATATATTAATACGTGAAGAAAGAACTTTGTACCCCTTTTTAAGCATATTGCGCGCACGGAGGAGTATGAGATTTGGCATAATTAAAGTTCATATGGGTTGAGTGCAGAAAGATAAAATTAATGTATAATATGCGTTACAAATATATTAAATTAAACAAAATAAAACATTCATTGTTTACGTTCATACACTGTAATTTATATATTAATACGTGAAGAAAAAACTTTGTACCCCTTTTTAAGCACATTGCGCGCAAGGAGGAGTATGAGATTTGGCATAATTAAAGTTCTATGGAGAAGGAGTGCAGAAAGATAAATCTATATATTAATACGTGAAGAAAAAACTTTGTACCCCTTTTTAAGCACATTGCGCGCAAGGAGGAGTATGAGATTTGGCATAATTACAGTTCATATGGAGAAGGAGTGCAGAAAGATAAATCTGTATATTAATACGTGAAGAAAAAACTTTGTACCCCTTTTTAAGCACATTGCGCGCAAGGAGGAGTATGAGATTTGGCATAATTAAAGTTCATATGGAGAAGGAGTGCAGAAAGATAAAATTAATGTATAATATGCGTTACAAATATATTAAATTAAGCAAAATAAAACATTCATTGTTTACGTTCATATACTGTAATCTATATATTAATACGTGAAGAAAAAACTTTGTACCCCTTTTTAAGCACATTGCGCGCAAGGAGGAGTATGAGATTTGGCATAATTAAAGTTCATATGGAGAAGGAGTGCAGAAAGATAAAATTAATGTATAATATGCGTTACAAATATATTAAATTATGTTGGAATCGGTCTCAAACCTCCAATTATATTGCCGTGTGGGGCACATAAATTTGAAGAATGTAAATCTTTGAATGTATAAAAGTGAAGAAAGATTGGGGATCATGAGCTGATCAGACTTCTTGTTATTCTTAAAATGTATGTTTTTAAACCATAAGACTTGGCTACGTAATAAAATTTATTTTTAATGTGTAAAAACTCTGTCTTCAATCGATAAAACCCAACAATTGGTTATGGGCCTCAGACCTTAAGCTGAACCTGAATTCTGCCACTACCGGTTTCCAGTATGATGGGTATTCAAGAAATGTCCATGTTTTCCTTCCCGAAGTTATCGGATTTCAACTATGCCACGTGGAAGACGGACATGAAGGTATTGCTAATGGATCGGAACTGCTGGGAATTTATCACTAAAACGGAACCTCTATTATTGGAAGATGCTCCAGAACAAGAAAAAGGAGACTATCGTTATAGGAAGCAGAGGACATACACAACTATCTACCAGGGCATAGACAGAAAATATCAAGTCTTAATTTCATCTACTGAGGACGGTAAGGAAGCCTGGGATATATTAAAGACCAACTTTGAACCAGCATCTAGAGCACGATTGGCAGGCCTTGTGGACGAGTTCTTTTCAATCCGCTACCAGCCGGAGGACGAATCCATTGGACTCTTCTGCAAACGAGTGCATGAGAAGCTGTTACAGATAAAAGAATGTGGATTCGAAATCCCAGACCTTTTAGTTTGCTTTCAACTAATAAGACATTTGCCTCACGAATACGATAATCTGGTACAATTGCTATACAGGATGGATGACAACGAGTTCACGCTAGACAATTTGTCTAAACATTTAATAACAGAATCCAGCCGAATCGAGCTGAAGCGGAAAGACGAAGGCACAAAATTAAGTATCGTGGCCGATGCTTATGCTACAAGAAACAAGTCATCTAGATACAAGGAGACACGGGCGTCTACTCCTGATCACAGCAGATGCGTACTGGACCCTGAATTAATTCCTTCAAGCCCAAGAAAGTCGACAGTTTGTCGTATGGGGCCGCGACCATTCTGCAACTACTGCAAAAAGTCGGGACATTACGAATCGAAGTGCTTCAAGAAATGCAATCGGCAGAAACCTGGTGGTGAATTATTTTATATGGAGGACAATCCAAAAACTGATCTTCAACGTGCCTATGCAGTTTCAAATTTTCCAAATGAAAGACCGAGGGAATTTCTCATTGATTCTGCTGCAACTGCTCACTTCTGTAAAGAACGTGATATGTTTACGACATTCAGAAAACTACCACCACAGAAGATCCTAGTCGGAGACAAGGACAGCACCTCGGAAGTATTAGGTATGGGTGATATTCAATTTACAGTTTTAGATAGAAACCGAAATTTTGATTTAACTTTGAAAGATGTTTTATACTCACCTAATATGAGAAGAAATTTAATTAGTGGTGCTCGTATTGATCTTGTGGGAAACCAAATTAAATGGGGAAATAACAAAATGATTATTTATAATAGTTATAATAAATATTTGTTTACTGTTCCCAGAATTGGAAAATTGTATATCTTGAAAGGTTATCCCAAGATTAAAAATTATACATATGTAACTGGTTTAGATCTAGAAAAAGCCCACCGTAGGTTTTGTCATGTTAACATGCCCTTAATTGAAAATATGAGTAAAATTAATTGTGTAAAAGGAATTGAAAAACTTAATTGTAAAAATATAGATAAAAATTGTAAGATTTGTGCTATTGCTAAATCCACTAGAATATCCTTAAAAAGAAACTATATGTACGAAAGGAAAACTAAAAATGTTTTGGAAAGGATCCATATGGATTTGTGGGGTCCTGCTCCAGTTAACTCTCTAGGTGGAAACAAATACTTTTTATCTATTATTGATGATTTTTCACATAAAGTAACTGTTTATATTATTCGAAATAAGAATGAAGTTTTTGATTACTTTAAAAAATACTTGGTTAAAGCTGAAAGACAGCTAAATGTTAAGTTAAAATGTGTCCGAACTGACAATGGTTTAGAATTTTGTCACAAAGAATTTAAAAAGTTTTTAAATGATCTAGGAATAAAAATCGAAAGAACTTCAACTTATACCCCTGAACAAAATGGCATTGCAGAAAGGTTCAATAGAACAGCCATGGATTGTGTCAGAGCTATGCTTCAAGACAGTGGTTTACAACCACAATTTTGGTCAGAAGCACTTTTAGCATTTATTCATACTAAAAATAGATGCGAACACAAATTAACTGAGGGTATATCTCCTAACGAAATATGGACTGGTTTCAAACCATCAGTAAAACATTTTAGAATTTTTGGCTCTTTGGCATATGTTCATATTCCTAAAATACAGAGAAATAAATTACAACCCAGAGCAAAACTTGGTATTTTGACAGGATATGGTTTGAAAACTAAAGGTTACAGAATATATATCCCAAACGAGAAGAGAATAGTTGAAACAGTCCATGTTCATATCGACGAAAGTAAGAAAGCTGTTGATGTACTATTTGGTAAAAACTTTGAGTACGTTTCTTTCGATCTTAATTCTAATATTCCTATTTATCAATCAAATGAAAATATAAAAGTAAAATCGGAAAGTGAAACTCAAGTTTTAGATTCTAAAGATTTAGTTAAAACTGAGAACTTAAAATGTCTTAACATTTCAAATTGGCGTAGAATCGAAAAACCTAGAAATAAAAGCAATAGGATAGATGTATACTATTTTTCTCCTGAAAATTTGAGAATGAGATCTTTAAATGATATTAAAAAGTACTGTACTAAAAATAAGATTAGGTTTGATCCTGTAAATTTCAATTTTAAGCCAGAAACTGAACATCCTAATGTGGATATTTCTAATGTGCCATCTACTTCTAGTGATGAATCTAATTTTTTAGACCAACAGATGTACGACATGTATGATCAGTGTTATAATGTCGAAATTCCCAAAAGTTATGAAGAAACGCAAGCAAGTAAGGATAAAATTAAATGGAATACTGCCATGAATGAAGAAATTCAGATAATGAAGGATAGGCAAGTATGGAAATTAGTGGACACACCCCCAAATACAACCATAATTGGAAGTAAGTGGGTGTACAGCATAAAAATGGACGAAAACAATATACCTAAAAGGTATAAAGCTCGTCTTGTTGCTCAAGGTTTTAAGCAAAAACCCGGCATTGATTTTAAAGATATTTTTTCACCAGTTGTGAATTTTTCTATTGTTAGATTATTGTTTGTACTATTGATTTCTATGTTGGGTTGGTATCACTGTCAAGTTGACGTGAAAAGTGCATATTTATATGGATACCTTAAGGATACTATATACATGAAACAGCCAAAAGGATTTGTGCTGAAAGGATCCGAAAACAAAGTATGTCTATTGGAAAAGGCTATATATGGTCTGCATCAAAGTGGTAGAGAATGGAATTTGGAATTAGACGGTATTTTAACTAAATTAGGATTTTCTCAGTTAAATTGGTGTAATTGTGTCTACAAATTTAAAGATGTAATTTTAATTGTTTATGTAGATGATATGGTTTTGTTTTCAAAAAGAGAACATTTGATAAATGACGTAATCGAATTATTGAACAAAAAATTGGATCTTACAGTCCTAGGTAAAACTAAATATTTGTTAGGCGTAAACTTTCAAGAGATTGAAAATTCGATTTATTTACATCAAATTACCTACATTGAAAAATTAATGTCAAAATTCAAAGATCTTCCTAAAAGTTTTGTGAATTTGCCTTTTAAAATTGGTTGTAACTTACCTGATAAGGTTAAAGAGGAAGAAATAATTGAAAATGATTTAATGAGGAAATTTCCCTATCGTTCCTTAATAGGATGTTTATCGTTTTTGTCAGATAGATCCAGACCAGATATTGCATTTGCTGTTAATATAATGTCTCAGTTTTGTAATGGTTATACTTACAAACACTGGTCTTACGTTGTTGATATTATGAACTATGTTTTTCTTACAAAGGATTTTAAAATTAATCTTTCCAATGTAAAAAGTTCAAATTTGATTGCTTTTTCTGATGCAAATTGGGGATGTGGTCTCACAAACAGACATTCAAGCAGTGGCTATTTAATTTATTTTGGTAACATCCCAATATCATGGAAATCTTCTAAACAAAAGTGCATAGCTCTTAGCTCAATGGAATCTGAATTTATTGCACTAACCGATTGCACTAAAGAAGTTATTTGGTTTAGTAGAATTATAAATGAATTAAGTTTGTGTGATTACATAAGACCCCAAGTATATTGTGATAATCAATCTGCTATCTATTTTTCAAAAAATAGTCAGGAAAATGTGAAAACTAAACATATTGATATCAAGTACAAATTTATTCGTAAATTAATAAAAGATGAACTATTTAACGTAAATTATATTTCATCGGAAAATAATTTGGCTGACTTTTTAACAAAGCCTTTATTGTTAAATAAATTTAAAAATATTATTAGAAAAATATTTTGTTAGATTTATATAAATATATATATTGAATTGTAATACATCTGCTGAGGTTTTACAACCGATGGGGCCGCATGTTGGAATCGGTCTCAAACCTCCAATTATATTGCCGTGTGGGGCACATAAATTTGAAGAATGTAAATCTTTGAATGTATAAAAGTGAAGAAAGATTGGGGATCATGAGCTGATCAGACTTCTTGTTATTCTTAAAATGTATGTTTTTAAACCATAAGACTTGGCTACGTAATAAAATTTATTTTTAATGTGTAAAAACTCTGTCTTCAATCGATAAAACCCAACAAATTAAGCAAAATAAAACATTCATTGTTTACGTTCATATACTGTAATCTATATATTAATACGTGAAGAAAAAACTTTGTACCCCTTTTTAAGCACATTGCGCGCACGGAGGAGTATGAGATTTGGCATAATTAAAGTTCATATGGAGAAGGAGTGCAGAAAGATAAAATTAATGTATAATATGCGTTACAAATATATTAAATTAAGCAAAATAAAACATTCATTGTTTACGTTCATATACTGTAATCTATATATTAATACGTGAAGAAAAAACTTTGTACCCCTTTTTAAGCACATTGCCCGCAAGGAGGAGTATGAGATTTGGCATAATTTGCCACCACATAAGTTAGTATTGAAAGTTAATTGCATCGTTTTGCTGATCAGAAACTTAAATACAAAGGAAGCAATAGTCAATGGAACAAGAATGCGCATCAAATTTATGCATCGTAATACTATTGATTGCGAAGTTTTAACTGGAACCGCACGCAATAAGATAATTTTGATTCCACGTATAAATTTAACATATTCCGGAACTATTTTACCATTTAACTTTCAAAGAACTGAATTTCTAATTATACCTGCATTTGCGATGACAATAAATAAGTCTCAAGGACAAACATTCGAAAAAATCGGAATTTTATTGAGGCAGCCAGTTATTACACATGGTCAATTGTACGTCACAGCAAGTAGAGTTCGATCATTCGATGGTTTGAGATTTTATATTTCAGAATATAACGGTCAAGGGCATTTAGCAAACGATGAAAGAGCTTACAAAAACATCTTCTACACAGAAGTTTTGAATCATTAAATTCACTGTCGAATTATTTCAAGTTCAATGGACAACATTTATTTCTTTAACCACCCGGTTTTTTTGTTTCAATAAAAAATATATAAAAAAAATACGGAGCACGTATTCCTTTTTTCATTTTTTGGATTTATTTTTTATTTAAATTTTATATAATTTGAAAAAGATAGGCAAATTAACTGTGTAGCCTTGGCGAAACCTGTGGCCAGTATAGCAATAAAAAAAACCAAGAAAATGTCAAACAACACGTTATTGTTTTTTAGATATGGCTTAACCAAGCTATACCGCATTTTTCCTATGACGTATTTGTACATGCTCGCAGCTTACGTAATAGAACAAAATTCAAAAAAATTATATCCAATGAATATAGAGGTATACTCTTTGACAGAAGAGCCTTATTAACGTTCGAACTTAAAAATTAAATGAATTATGGTCGAATTTCGACCACTGGGCGACCACTAGTCTATATATTAATACGTGAAGAAAAAACTTTGTACCCCTTTTTAAGCACATTGCGCGCAAGGAGGAGTATGAGATTTGGCATAATTAAAGTTCATATGGAGAAGGAGTGCAGAAAGATAAATCTATATATTAATACGTGAAGAAAAAACTTTGTACCCCTTTTTAAGCACATTGCCCGCAAGGAGGAGTATGAGATTTGGCATAATTTGCCACCACATAAGTTAGTATTGAAAGTTAATTGCATCGTTTTGCTGATCAGAAATTTAAATACAAAGGAAGCATTAGTCAATGGAACAAGAATGCGCATCAAATTTATGCATCGTAATGCTATTTATTACGAAGTTTTAACTGGAACCGCACGCAATAAGATAATTTTGATTCCACGTATAAATTTAACATATTCCGGAACTATTTTACCATTTAACTTTCAAAGAACTCAATTTCTAATTATACCTGCATTCGCGATGACAATAAATAAGTCTCAAGGACAAACATTCGAAAAAATCGGAATTTTATTGAGGCAGCCAGTTTTTACACATGGTCAATTGTACGTCGCAGCAAGTAGAGTTCGATCATTCGATGGTTCGAGATTTTATATTTCAGAACATAACGGTCAAGGGCATTTAGCAAACGATGAGAGTTTTTACACAAAAAACATCGTCTACACAGAAGTTTTGAATCATTAAATTCATCATTATCGAACTATTTCACGTTCAATGGACAACATTTATTTTTTTAACCACCCGGTTTTTTCTTGTTTCAATAAAAAAATATAAAAAATACGAAGCACGTATTCCTTATTTCATTTTTTGGATTTATTTTTTATTTAAATTTTATATAATTTGAAAAAGATAAGCAAATTAACTGTGTAGCCTTGGCGAAACCTGTGGCCAGTATAGCAATAAAAAAAAACCAAGAAAATGTCAAACAACACGTTATTGTTTTTTAGATATGGCTTAACCAAGCTATACCGCATTTTTCCTATGACGTATTTGTACATGCTCGCAGCTTACGTAATAGAACAAAATTCCAAAAAATTATATGCAATGAATATAGAGGTATACTCTTTGACAAAAGAACCTTATTAACGTTCAAACTTAAAAATTAAATGAATTAGGGTCGAATTTCGACCACTGGGCGACCACTAGTTTAAATTAATATGTAAAATTTCATGATTGCAGAACTAGAAGGAACATCCAAAAGCATAGCTTCGTGTAGAGAAAGTATGTCCGTACTTGATATGACCTTCGGACCGAGTGCGCAAGCGTACTGAGCCCGGGGAGGGGCTCCACAATGTGTCGAAATTCACGGTGCTGGGCGATCTTTGGGCTAGTATAACTGAATTGCGTGGAGTGTGGACTACGTAATTGGTGTCATTCGAAAGTTACCGAACTACGCCGCAGTTAATATTGACAGCAAAAATTTATATCAAACTGCACTTTAATCGTTCAAACTGTTAATGAGTTGCTGAATACTAATAGACATACAATAAACAATCGTTCAAACTTCCTACGTCTGCTTCATTCATTCCATAATCCAACATCAGTACTTAGTATTCACGTCAAAACTACGGTTTGTGTCCTCGTCACAACCTATTTTATTGTCTAGTCCTCGTGTAGAAAAAATGACAGTAGAGCTAGCTACAAGCGAAACCTAAAATGTTTTTTAAAAATCGCTTTATGCCTAATTTCAAAGCAATGAATCTACTATTAAAATAAAAATGTAAAATAAAATGCAGACCAGCAAAATGCCAAAAGATCAAAAAGTCAAAATATTAGAAATGCAGACCAGCAAAATGCCAAAAGATCAAAAAGCAGATAAGTAAAAAGCCAAAAAAGTTGGGGGTAAAAAATAGTCAAGCAGAGGGCAGAACTGTCCATGTATGCGCGCTAAAGCTGCAGACACAACATGGAAAGTAAAATAATTCAAAATTACAAACCAAAACAAAGAGAAATCCAAAAATTTTAAAATCAAGAAATTTAAGAAAATTTTGAAAAAAATGATGGAAGTGTTGGTGGATCAGGGAGGAGCCTCACCCAGTCAACACAATATGGTGTTTTCTGCGTGTGAGCGGCAGTACACCAAAAGTAGCTCACACACCCCTCCAAACACCATAAGAAAATAAATTAGAAAAACAAAACCAGGGACAACCAAGGACACATACCAAAGATAAACATAATACAAAATTAAAATTAAAAAGGAGAAAACAAACTTACCCACATAGATTTACCTAAGCTCGACAACAACCCGCCGCAAACTACATGAGGACCGCCAACAAATGCCATTCACAACGCCGTATATCAGAAATCGGAACCGCAATTCCGATTTATATATATATATATACACTGCTGGCCACCCAAATTGCAACACCAAGAAAGACAAGAGATATCACAACAAAATTTATTTTGTAGATAACATGTTGACCAAGTATCAAATGATTAAATTTATAGACTTCTGTGAAGTGTGGTTCCTGCCAAAATCAGTAGCCAGAGTAGCCGCCATTGTTGGAGATCACCGCTGCCACACGCCTCGGCATTGATTCAAAGAGACTTTGGATGTGTTCTTGGGGTACAGCAGACCAAGCAGCTTCCACACGTTGCCAAAGTTGATCTGGTGTGGCAGCTGGGGATGTATTCTGGGTCAATCGTTGAGCAACCATGGACCACATGTTTTCTATCGGCGAAAGATCCGGAGAGCGAGCTGGCCAGGGAAGCAATTCAATCTGGCGATTGACGAAGAACCCTTGGACAATGCGTGCCACGTGTGGTCGCGCATTATCCTGTTGAAATATGGCTGTGGGCAAGCCCTGAAGGTAAGGGAGGAGAACTGGTTCCAACACCTCGGAGATGTAGCGCTGGCTGTTTAAAGTACCGGCAATGCGTACTAGAGGAGTGCGAGAGTGATATCCAATACCGCCCCATACCATAATACCCGGTGCAGGACCAGTGTGGCGGTGCATAACGCAGCTGTTCAGCATCCTCTCTCCACGGTGTCTCCAGACTCGAATCCGACCATCGTGGTGTTGCAGACAGAAGCGTGACTCGTCAGTAAAGACAATTTCATTCCATTCTGCCGTCCACATCCTTCTTTCATCGCACCATTGGCGGCGGAAACGTCTGTGGTTCTGCGTCAAGGGTAGACGAAGCAATGGACGTCTTGCGGACAGACCACTCTGCTGTAAACGGCGTCGAATGGTACGCGCAGACACTGGATGATGCGGTACAGACTGAATGTGCTGTGCTGTGGTTCGTGATGTGGCTGAGCGATCCGTCACTGCCATACGCACAATATGCCTGTCATCACGTGAAGTGGTGCACTGAGGTGGATGCGATCGAACACGTCGGTCCGACGTACCCTCCTGCATCCAGCGATCACATATCCGCATTACAGTTGTTTGGTTTCGTCCAACACGACTACCGATTTCCCTGAAAGATAATCCACAATCTCGGTAGGCCACTATCCTTCCTCTGTCGAACTCGGATACTTGATCAAAAGATGATCGCTGTTTTCTACGAGGCATAATGGATCGTTTTTTTTGAAAAAACCACAAGAAAAACACAATTGCCGTACTTGAAATCGTCGAAATCTCCAAGCCTTAAATAGCGCTTTGAAGTGGCGCCACAGGCGCGCGTGATGTGCGTCTGCGCTGAAATTCTAATCATTTGCATATCTCACCTCCGCTAATGCATGTTGTAAATTTCATATTATTTGCATGCTTCCTTCAGGGTGTTGCATTTACGGTGGCCAGCAGTGTATATATTATGTGAAACGCAGAAACTTTGGGGCATAAGATTTAAAAATAAAAGCGTTTCAACATACAAATGAATAGAAATTGGTTACTAACAATAAAAATGGGTACCGTGTATATTTTTTTATTTGATAAGCACGAATTTTTACAAATTTAATTTTTGAGAAATGTTTTGCAGTCAACATGAAATCGAAGGATATCTTCGGGATATGCTGTTTCGTCTTCAAAGTTGTCACCCGGGTGCAACCAACGACAAGACTGAAAATCGGGGCTACCTTTTAAAAGGAAACTTGTCGCTATTTAAAAAAATTTATGTTACTAATGTAGTAACATAAATTTGTTATTTCACAAGTGCTTTGGCTGTGGCAGCCCTGAAAAATTTATGACATATTTTAAAGTCGACAGGACTTGTGGTTTGGGAACCTCGCCGTGAAGACTCATTTTGGAAGTTTTAAGAAATTGAACGGACTCTCATCACTACACCAAAATGATGTCGAATAGAGATGATTCTACTGCCAGCTACCCAGTTTCTGAAGAGTTTTCGGAAAGAATACTTTCAAAAATAATAGCATTTGATCCCAAAAAAATTTGATCCAAAGAAAATTCCGACGTTGAAGCGTGGATCAAGTATTTTGAGTTAAAAACAACCAATTATGCAACCTCAAGAATCGAACTAATCTCACAATGCTTAAAAGGCAAACCGTTGAACTATTACTTAAATCATTGTATCGTCGAAACCGAATGGGCTAATTTACGTCAAGGACTTATCAACTATTTTTCAAGGACCCATACCTAAAAGTGACTATTTTTTGTGGTCACAAAACATTCATTGGATTGTTGGGCACAGGCACGAGTGCAAATATCATTCCTGAACATTTACTCAGACATTTGAAATATGAGACAATAACAGTGAACCCTAAGATACAAATTCAACAAGCAGTTGGTGCTATTCGGGTAAGTGAAATTGTTTTGATCAGTATTACAATTGGTTGCATAACGAAAAAACTTGAATTTTTGGCCGTCAACTCTGATTTAAATTATGCATTGCTAAATTTAGAAACTGTGAATCTATTTAATTTGAAGATCAATTGCAAACGCAGACAAATATTTCAATTTAATCATAATGTAACTTCAAATGCTCCTATAAGTTCTGTACAAATATCCCATCATTTTTATAATCAAGATTATTCACAATATTCTAAGTGTTCAACATAATAATTTTGGATCATGTGAGAATACTACTAGTAAGAATACTTATGATGAAGAATGTTCAAAAAGTGAAAACCTGAAATGTGAGAATATGTACTCTTATGATAAGAATGATAGTATTAAGAATTGTACTGATAGTAATAACATTAAGGACTACTATTCCTAGTGTTAACTCAAATAATGTGAATAATATCAATTATGGTATTAACTTTGGTGGCAAATTAACTGCTCTAATTAATACATACAAAAAGGTTTTTGCCAACAATAAATATGTAGGCTCAATTAATTTAGAACCTCAACGAGTTATTTTAAACTCGGAACTGCCAATTGCTTGTCGCCCATACAGAGCCTCGCCTAAAGATAATGCAGAAATCAAAAAACAAATTGACGAACTTTTAAAGGCAGACATTATCAAACCTTCTTACAGACCTTATGCTGCTCCTGTAACATTAGCTTACAAACGAGATGAAAACTCCAAAACTCGTTTATGCATCGATTATCGAAAACTAAATGAAATTACTAAAACAGATTCCGAACCCATTCCTCGTATCGATGCTGTATTGGATCAATAGTCCCATGCAAAAATATTCTCAACACTAGATTTAGCCTCTGGATACTGGCACATCAAAATTAAGGATCAAGACAGAAAAACTTGCATTTACCTAAAATTTTGGTTTGTACGAATGGAAAAGATTACCTTTTGGATGGAAAAACACCCCTGCAATATTTCAACGTGCTATAAGACAAATTCTAAATAAGCATCAAGTTAAATTTGCCCTACATTATTTTGATGACATAATTGTATTTTCCAAAAATTATGAAGAACATCCGAAACATTTGAAAATCATCTTTGAGATATGGGAGAAAGAGAACGTGAAACTCAAACTTTCAAAACGCAACTTTGCAAAAACGAAAATAAATTTCTTGGGATATGAAATTGAGAACAGTACTTACAAACCAAGTAATATTAACGTTGAAACTATCAAAAAACTTCAACCACCAAAGAATTGCAAAGATTTCTTGGTAGTATTAATGTCTATAACAAATTCATTCCAGATTATGCGAAAATTCGAGCCCCTTTGAACAATCTTCTTAAAAAGATGTAAAATATCAATGGTCAGAAGAATGTCAGGCCTCATTTAAGAAACTCAAAGATATTTTAATTTCTAAACCCGTGCTAAGTTTATTTAACCCGAATTACCCCTGCCATTTATACACCGATGTCTCAGGAGAAGCAATTTCAGGAATTTTAAAACAGGAACATCCAGATGGTTCCTTACATCCAGTTTCCTTTTATACTAGAAAATTGCGACCTTACGAGAAAAATTACGCGATAACAGAACTCGAATGTTTGGCTAGATTCCGTCGAAAAATTTTACTGCTATCTTCATGGAAATCACTTTACTATTTATACCGATCATGCTGCCCTGGTTTGGCTCAAAAATATTAAACACCCAACCGGTAGGCTTTTTAGATGGTCATTGAAATTTTCTATGTACAATTTTACAATTAAATACAAAAAGGGATCTACTAATGTAGAAGCTGACATGTTAACTAGAAACCCCATAAATCATCACGTGCTACCAAGAGCACAATTATTAACTCATTCTGAGCTCAAAGTCAAGAAAATGATAATGTTTGTAATCGCAAATACAAAAAATTGGATAATCTTTGGACGATTAGAAAACAAGTTTTGAATAAAGTTCTTGTCCCATTTTCACTTCGTTCAAATTGTTAGAGAAAGCACATATTGAGTATGGGCACCTAGGAGTGTCATCAATGTTAAATTTATTATCGCCACAATATTATTGGCCTGGTATAGTAAATACATTTTTACCCGGCATCTGATTATCAAATTTCTCCTCTTCCAGTTAGAAAAAGTAAAATTCCCATTCGAGTTGCTAATAACATCAAAGTGTCTGTTTCGAAAATACCAGTTCTTAAGGGAAGCCAGAGTCGAGGCTACCTTGAGTCAGAGTGCCCTTGCTTCACATCTTCGCGTAAAACCAAGTAGCCCTCGTTCTCGTTCAAAGAGAATTAAATGCGCACGGAATTTACGACTTTCGGACAAGCAGGGAGTTGCACAAAAGGACCCCACGGTAAAAGGGAGAATTTTCTCCCCCCCCCCCCGCAGCTCGCTTTTCATTCTTTCTTCACCCCAACTGATTGTGACCCCGTCGAGAATCTTATCTCTTCCCGTCTCCAATTCAATACAAACGCGTCGTCCAATTATTTTTCCTGTTTGTGCATTGTCGTTACTGACAAGGTTCTGAGAAAACGTTTTGCCTTTAATTCTTTACTTTTGTTTCATACGGTTTTAAAATTCAAACATTAGATGTGGAAGAAAATGTTTGGAGTTAACTTTTATCTTTTCATCATGCAAGAAAATACGATAATGATGTGAAGTAATTACAAACATCATATAAATGAAACTATTACATGATGCATGAAATGTATTCAATGAAGAATTAGCAATGTGTCGAATTATGTAAATAATTTATTTTCATGATGATGTGAAGAAATGTAAATAATTTGTTTTCATGTTGAATAATGTTATTATGTATTGCGATTTATTTGAATAACCGTCATTGCTTATTGAATTATTTTGCTGTGTTAGTATGGGATGAACCGACTATATATATATATATATATAAAGCATCTATTTCTCTTTTGTACTTGCAACATGTCCTAATCTTTCTACCTAATAATATGGAAAGTTTTTAGGGTAGTTCTTTAAATTTTTATCGTACGAGGACACTGATGAAAAGTACTTTTCCTCAACATTCCAGTCTCTCATTACGTAGATTTTATTTTTATTTTTGTACTGATTGATTATGAAATGATTGTACTGATAATGATTTTATACTGATGAATGAACGAAATTTCACACACATATTGATCACAAAATACATTGATTTTGAATAACTTCAAAATCAATGTATTTTGTCATTAATTAATTATTTGTTAAATTATTATTTGTTTAATTATTTAATAATTAATTATTTGTTTAATTATTTAATCATTTGTTAACACAAATGATTAAACAAAACTTCATTATACAACACGGCACACACATTTTCAACGTTTCAAGTTGCTTGACGTGAATCAGTAGCTTACAATGAGCAGTTACTCATTTAGAATATACGGAGCTCATTTCTAGCCTACTTACAGTAACGCTCTCGTAGGTACAGACACCACTGACATGTCGGTAATGCTGCAGAGAAGTCTTCTCCATTGCACATCTAAGTTCCTGAGGTTTTTCATCTTCCTTTTCAAAGATTTTGTTGCGTCAAATTAATGAATAAGAGATAAAAAGAAAAACGAATGAACATTCGTTTTTCTACTGTAACGATGAATTTATAAATTGTTTAGTGATGTGATTATAATGTCGTATATGGTTCATCCCCAAAACTTACAATACTGTACATTTCTTCAGTCACCATGCATAGAAAATTTTGATAAAATACATGAAAAATGTTTGAATATTTTCTGAACAGTAAAAATTTAGGAATTGTCACTAAGTAGATGACATATGGAAGCTTTTTATGAAGGTGTAAGGATAAATTTTGAAGTCCTTATGCTAGATGTCTTTTACTTTCATTAATCATCTACTAGTTGAAATTTGTAAATTAATATTGTATTATTTGTGTATCAAGTGTTTATGTATCATATTTGTTTTGAAATGTTATTCTGTACCTTTGTTATATTGTATGTTTTGTATTTTTGAGAATTTAGTGAAAGCCTTTCTGGAACGGTAAGACTTTCCCTTCTAAATGGGGATATGAAATGATACCTAAAAATAACCCCCTAAGTACAATTTTCACTACAGATCACCCCTTAGCGGTTCCCTTTTATCCCAGTCTGTCTCCCTTTCTAAGTGGTCAATATCTTGCCTTTCACCTTTGAACTCAAGCCGTCTCGTTAACTTAGACCTCCCAAGGACTCTCCTGCTTTCAAATCGCATATGTAAGATCACATTCCCCTTCGTAAAACCAACGACTTCTACCAATGAACTTTCTTGTTAAATTCCCTGGTCCAGTGATAATTTTCTTAATCCTAATCCCTCTAGCGATATTTTTGTAAACTATTTATTCTTTCACGAGCCTCTTGGGCTAAGCAGCCCTCAGAGCCGTTCCAAACCCTCAACAACCTCATGATGTAACTACTCACCTACTGAAATAATAAAGAATTGTTGTGGAATCTGTATTACACTCAATATCAATGGATCATTCTCTCCGGTTGCCTTATACCACTCTCGTCACGACTGCAGGCTTATAAGATCTGTTATTATGACGCACACACGCACGCACACACACACACACAACAAAAAAAAGCGTTTAAAATTGTAATCACCAATTTGGTCCTTGCCACAAGTAGTTTCAAACGTTATGCTAGTGAAGGTAATGCTTTCGTGCACTCCATCTTTAGAATACAGCACTAAAAGTCAATTCTCGACGGGGATATAGACTCAAATGACTTTGTATAGATTGCGAAGTGGACACCTTGGGAACAAATTCCTGATTGGTCAAAAATATTTTCCAGTATGTCCCAAGTGCAAGGGGAACACGCCTCTAGTAATCAAATTGAGCCCTTCGGATTTTCCCAGAATCCTGATCCAAAGGGGGATGGTGCGCGTTAAATTTGTCGTGGGATGTTCTCACGTTGATGTGGTGTGGAAGTTTTGAGAGTGGGGTGCCAGCTTAGGTGTGACCTCGTCATCTGACCGTCGCTACTAGCCCGTTGTGTTGCTCCAGTACGACGTTAATTAAAATACCTATCTACCAGAATCCTGACGACATTATTTCTTTGAGAACGAATGACTTGTTGGTTTAACAGGCGGTTAGACCAAGGGAATAAATAAGCAACAACAAAAGTCAATTCTTCCTTTTATGTAGCCCCTGCGATGGTATTGCTAATTAGAATAGAGGACACAATAAAATTGTCTTCTCACTGATTTCTGGAGAATATAAGGCAGGGGGCGCCTTTTCTTACGTGCGACTTCAAAACCGAGGCAGTACCTGAGTGTTGTGCTGAGAGTGAGTGCACTTGCTCGTAGTCAGAAAAAATAGGGGCCGCCGACAAGCTCATGTCTCCTAACTTATTTTCCAAAAACAAATTTCCGATATCGTTAATTTTATACTGATTCGTTCTTTGTAGATTCTTTTTGCATTTGTAATAAAAACTGCTTATGAATCTACATATTTTATATTGGAATATTCAAAATGCTTCTGTCGAGACGTTGCGCGGGGACCCCAGCCTAATTTTCCTTGGATATGAAAACTCACTCAATTCACTTTTTTGATTATATCAGTTCGATCGCATTAAATTGGGCGGGTTGGCTGCCAATTGGTGTCCAGAAAATCCGAAAACGGACTTGCACCATTTTACAATACTAGGCAGCTAGATGTATCAAATTGCCAAGTGGTGTGGGTCCTGGTTCAATAGTTTGGCCACAGGATGCGTTAAATGTTACAATACTCTGAATTTATAGGCAGTTGAAAACTTTCAATCGCTCTCCTGAAAAATTGCAATTTTGGACTTACCCCACTTGGTAGCCAACCCGCCCAATTGTAGATAGGCTTTTTGGTTGCATATACATGGAGACGAACGCTTACTAAAAAATTAAGCATTTATTAAGAAAACTAAAGACGACAGAAAATAATAAAAAACAACCATCCACACTCTCACTCCGTCTCGCATTCTTCTAAATTCCAAAATCCTTTTTTATCGCATTTCAATCATGATTAGTTCACATTGTTATCATTTGCTCTTGAATAATAAAAAAAACATTCTCTAATCGTTTACACGCGCAGCAGGTAGGCAGCGGTAGCCCGGTTAGAAGAGTAACAGCTTAGAAATTGGAGGGTTGCGAGTTCGAAACTAGGTCCAACCAAAGACCATCGTGTAAATGGGAGCTGGTACACGTTAAATCCGTCGTGGCCTCAAATGTCCTCACGTTGGCGTGGTGTGGAAGTTTGGAGAGTGGGGTACCATCTCACAGATGTTGCCTCGTCATCTGACCGTGGTTTACTACATGGTGTTATCCTCGGATCTTTGCCTTCGGGTTTGATCCTGGACCGTCGCCAATAGCTCGTTGTGTTGCTTCAGTGCGACGCTAATTAAGTATCTACCTACCTTCACGCGCGCAATAAAAATTAAATTATCGAATCGCTTGCACGCGCTCACAGCTCTCATGAGCAGGGGTGTATTCAGAGAGAATCATGAGGCTCGAATCCTTCTCAAAATGAGTTTGGAATTAAAAAGCTATCAAAATGCATACTGAAACTTATATCAGAAAATCGAAGTTGTGTTAATCACACATGTAAAATATACGCATACATATGCTAATAGTCTGAAACCATTAGGAAACAATCATTAAACGCAGTGTGTTTGACATGACGACATTTAGGGAACCAGGAGAAAAAAAGAATGGACCATTAAATTATTTCTGCATGTGTGGGGGCTTGATGGGCGTTCTTTTGGAAAATCAAATGTTTTTGAAAAGAATGGCGGCATTTGCACGTAGGCATCTAACACAACGGGAACAGCCCTGGTTTTTTTTAAACCCATCAACAAATCCTGACTTTTTGCTAGTTGTTATGCAGTAGATAATTAACAATTTTAAATTAATATTGCAAACAATAATATAGTAACAAAACTAATAGTGTACTAATTAGCATATTCACTCCAATTGTACTTCACCCTCTATCCTGTCTTCTTTAACTACTACATTTTGAATACACAAATTTTATTTTGGACATAGAGCGAGCGGCATTGGTTGCCCAAATCTCAAAAAATAGCTTCGACTCTGCATCAACAAATCGAAAAATATTTTCTAGAGCTCTCTTATGGGAAAAATCTAATTTTTCGTTTTGCTTAGCCCGAGGCGTCAAGCGACGAAGCATAAGTCAAAGGACGAATTTCTTCAATTTTGTTTTCGAAAGTTCTAGCTAAGTTGAAAACAGTCAAGGTTTTCACCATTGAACAACTTCCTATTAAGAACCTGTTCTCCAAGTCTTGCATACACACGTCTATATAAGTGTATGTAATTTGAATATTTTCGAGAAAATATCACCCATCAATGTTATTCCCAACCTTCATTAGACTGCCTTTTGTATCTGTTGAGACGTTTAACTTGTAAGTAAATGAGCTGTGTTATGTAATGCTCTTCAGACTTTCCTTGAAGCCGAAGGTCAGAAATACGGTCAAGTGAATGAATGTTAATCACTCAGATGGAATCATCTGGTAGCGTAAAAACCATTTCAGTTCTCTGACGCAAAGCAGACGACGCTCCGAATAACAGTAAGACAAAACATGTACGTCAGTGCTTGCACGTGAGGAAATTGCTACGAATAATTATATTTCTCCAGGGGCGGACTGGGGCTTCCAAAATTAATTGGAAAATTCATGAGAACGACCCATATAAAAGTCACTTAAATTTGTAATTTGAACGTTCTTTTATTTTCTATTTGGTAATTGAATTGTTTTTGATTAATATTTAAATCATAATTTTAAAAAGTTTTATATTGCGATTATTAAAAGCCGATAGGACTGGAAAGGAAAAGATTTAATCTTAAACTAAAAGGTTTATTTTTCTAACACGGTTGAATATTACACATTCAGAGTGTGATTAGGTGATTTCCATGACTCGATTTTTCTTTCTTAATGAGTACAGTAATTATAGATATTACTTCCAGATGACAACATTACACTTTCCATACAAGTTCGCAATATTAGAATACATATAACTTATCCATTTCTTAGCGGATGTACTTTAAAAAAATATTTTTTCGATTTGCTACCATCCTTTATTTACAATAGAAAACAATCGAGTGGCATTTTTGAATGCATCGTTAACAATTAATGTCCTCTTCGGTAAAGATCACTTCAAAATTGAATAAAAACTATTAATATTCGACACAAAATGTGCAAATGTGGCATTTATTTTGTGACAGAGAGAGTATTAATTTCAGGGTACATAATACGTTTGAAGTTTGATTTCCTGTCTAGTTATTTCAAGGCCCTTGATTTTCAATGATACTTAGCATATCAGTCCCAATATGTATGCGTTTCGTCATGTCGCTTTTTCCAAAAAAAAATTTGGTGTAGTTTGGAGAAATATCTTAAGTTTCAACATTTTGTGTCGATAGTGACCAATGAGAGGAATAGACCATTTAATTAAGACTATCTAATTGAATGTGGTCTGTTCCTCCCACCATTCTTGGTATCCCGCAAAGTATCCTAGACTGTCGTTGCATTTCAAAGGTTCAAAACTGCACAGGCAAGATTTAGAAGTGGGTACACATAATATATGATTATTGTGAAAGAAATTAAGAATTTTCCAACTTGCCCATGCTTCGCAACCTCAACAACGCCTTCCCATATTTTTGATTGCATGAGTGTTTCTGTGGAACATCTAGATCAGTGATTCCCAAAGTGATCCCTACGGATCCCCAGGGGTCCTTGGAACCGCTGAGGGGGTCCGTGGCAAATTAAAATTAATTTGGGGGTGCCTGGATAACGTCAGGGGGTCCGCGAAAGGTTTAATATTAAGTAAAATAATTGTGACCCATTTTCATTATTATGAAAGTTAAAAATAAATAGCAATAAATAAATTGGTAGCCATTTTTATGTCCTAAATAAAATATAAGTATATAAAGTATAAGTTATGTGTTATGTTGAGCAACTCACCGGTTTCTCAAGGTTCGAATAAAAGAATTTATTGACATTAAAACATTGATATATTTACAAGTTAGCTGGAGATTACAAAATATGAGCAGCCAATTTCATTTCACTACATATTGCGTGCTGCCCTTATCAGAGTTCTGGTGCTTACATAACAGGGAAATCGCCGGCTCGCGAAGGAACTTGGGCTCCTAGCCAGCGGTATTTGGTATTTTCAATTAACGTCACACTGGAGCAACACAACGGGCTATTGGTGACGGTCCGGGATCAATCCCCAGAGGGAAAGATCCGAGGACAACACCACGTAATTTTGAACCACGGTCAGATGACGAGGCAACACCTGAGCTGGCACCCCACTCTCCAAACTTCCACACCACGCCAACGTGAGGACATTTGAGGCCACGACAGATTTAACGTGCACCAGCCCCCTTTGCACACGACGGTGTTTGGCTGGATTCGAACTCGCAACCCTTCGGTTGCTAGTCCGTTACTCTTCCAACCGGGCCACCGCGGCCCCCTAGCCAGAGGAAGAGTAAGTTTTACTTACGTTTTCTTTATACTCAACTGCAAAAGATATTCGACATAATGAAAGCATCGCACGGTGGGATCCTGGACGGCCGAAGCCGTCTAATCTATGCAGGTTCGAACTGGAACGGAATCTAAAATATGGCATTATAAGAGTCATGCATCTAATCAACAATTTAATTCTGTTTTGTGTGTGATGTGAAGTGCATGCAACAAATTTTCCTAGTTTTGAACAAAAAACGGTATCGTTTTTTTCATTGTTACAAAGATAGCGTAGGTTGCGTAAGTATTCTTGAATACATTTAATATCTTGTATATTAAATTTATTTAAGCAAAGTTATACTTTTGTTAAAGTTAATTTATTTAATAGTTTTATTATATAATATTTATCAATATTATATTTTATTATTTATTTATTTATTTGATAATTTAATTATTTACTTTCCTTGAAAAATAATTGCAAGCGATCAAAAGGAAAAAGTAAAAATTACATTCTGTTTTATGTAGTAACACATTTTAATTATTTAAGTCTCATAAATAAATGTCCATAGTCGTAAATACATAGTAAAAAATGCGTACCTATATAATATGTGACACTTAAAATTTTACCCTTATATCTTAAATGTGTGCCCTTTTTTTCTAATGAGTGAGCCGAAAAAAATTGCAGACAATATAGTGTTGAATATTTAAAATATGGCTTTATTCCGTTACCAGGAAATAGCACTCTACCTATGTGTCTTCTATGCAATAAAACTTTGTCAAACGAATCAATAAAACCTTCTAAGCTTAAGGAACATTTGACAAAAGTCCATAGTGAAAAAATATCAAGATTTAACTTTTTTAAAACAGTCAAAGAAAAATATTTGCAAACGCCGTCATTGCAACAACTCTTCGGGGCAACATTTAAGCGGGACGACTATGACATTTCTTTACCGATTGCAAAGTCCGGAAAGCCGCACACCATTGGTGAAGAACTTATTTTACCAGCTGGAGGTAATACGTACCGTGCTGCATAAACCAGCTTCCGATATAAAAATTCCACTGAGTAATAAATAATACAGTACAAAGAAGGATTGACGAAATGGCTCAGGACGTAGAAAATTCTTTATGTGGGTACTTAAAAACATCTGAATTCTCTATACAGCTTGACGAGTCAACTTTGCCAGGAAACAAAGCTTTACTTTTAGCTTACGTGAGATTTGTAAAGGAAGAAAAATTTGCCAAATGTTTGGAAACTGATACGAAAGGTGAAACAATATTTAATGAACTAAAAAAAATTTTCGATCAAAAGTTATACCCTTGAGTAATATCCTCTCCGTCGCTACTGACGGTGCTCCGGCAATGATAGGACGACACCGAGGCTTTCTGACGTACTTAAAACAAGCTATACCGAATGTATTATCTGTACATTGTGTCATTTAGCAACAACATTTAGTCGCCAAAAATCACAGTGAACGCTTGCATGGCTCACTAGATTATGTCATTAAAGCAGTTAATAAAATCAAAAGGAACGCCTTAAATGAGAGATTATTTGCTCAATTTTGTTCGGAAAATGATTATAATCGTTTACTTACTTAACACGGAAGTTCGTTGGTCATCTAAAGGTGCATGTTTGGATAAATTTTATGCACTCTTTGATTCAGTGTTGGAATTCCAGGAAAGCAAAGACAATGATTTGCGGCTCAATTTAATTACTTCAAAAATGATAGCTTATATGACTGACTTATTTGCCAAATTTAACGAAACCAATTTGAAATTACAAGGTGCAACTTAATCAAAACTAAAAGTATAATATCTGCGTTTGTTGCAAAACTTTTTCTGTACAAACAAAACTTGGGGAGAGGAGTATGCTCTCAGTTTCCAAATCTTTTAAAATTGCAAAATCGAGATGAAGAATTACTTGCTTATTGTCAACACTTAACAGCTCTTCATTCTGACCTCAGACAAAGATTTGAAGACATTCTTCACTTGGGTATCCCTGATTGGGTGTTGGACCCTTTTGCAAGTAGATCCACAAACTCAGATGAATCCATACTAATACAGAAGCAACTTATTGAATTATCCACAAATGAGGAGCTGAAACCAATGTTTGAACAAGGATACCACTAATTCTGGTTACAAAAACAGATGCCAATTTTATATCCTGCATTATGGGCCACTGTACAGAAGCTGTTGATTGCTTTCCCGTCTTAATTTAGTAGAACGTGAATTCAGTGCAGTTACGAGCCTCATCTCGAAAAAAAGAAAACGACTACAAATTAGTGCTCATGGAGACTTACGAATGTTACTCCCAAACATCGAGTCGAACATAAATAATCTCATCTCATCAGGTTCACCAATCTCATTGAAAAATAATGTTTTTGTATTTTAAAACAAAAGTTATAATGTAATAAATACTTTAAATATCAAAATGTTTTATTTATATTTTATTTTTACGTCGCCATTCATCATTCAAGACATCAAAGTTAAATTTGTAATTTTGCTATTATGCACAGTTGTGTAGTTATTTTACTGGGGGTTCATGGTCAGGTTTTTGCTATAAGAAGGGGTCCGTGGGCATAAGTTTGGGAACCACTGATCTAGATGAACAGGAGTTGGTCGTTGTACGACTTGAGCAATGAATAGAACCAATAGAATTGGGGCCGCCGAATCGATAAATCCTTTTAATTGATGTTTCGAGTGATTGGAATAAAATTTAAATTTAAAAAACCTATCAGTCCCAAAGTATTCCGCTACATTCAGCCCTCAAATATATCAGCCCATGCAAAATTTTCTACATAGCCAGTCCGCCTTTATTTCTTTTACTGAACTGTCTAATTTTAGAATATGAAAGGAATTGTCGAAACCACACATAGTAACGATTGGTGTGCTTATAAGAATTCGGTTGACACTGACCAGACTGATTATATTTAAAACGTTTTTAATACATGTAAACATGAAATGTTTATCGCAATTATTTCGCATTATTGTTTATATCGACGTACAACCTTGATTTTCAAGGACAGCTAATAATTACTCTTTGATTTCACTATCAACCGTATGTGCCGATATCGTGCTGGTTACTTGATGTGTTTCCTGCTTTTTGTCCAAGTCAACACATCAATAGGTCCAGCTCTCAAGAATTCCAGGGAAATGCATTCGCCCTCCCTGTATTTCATAAACGGATTATTATATTTTCATGCGTCATTATTTTAAAAAGGCTCCTGGGGTCTAAACAACCCAGGTTTAAGCTCTTCAAGGTCTTTTTTGGGAGGTAGTTGCATGATATCATGACCCGAAGACAGGAGGCGGCCTTGATGAAAATGTAAAAACTGCATTCTGTAATGTAGTCTATTTTTTTTCTAACTTCAAAAAGTTAAATCTTCATTTTAAACGTAAAGGAAAGGAAGAGGGATATGTATTGATATTGGTATTTCGGCATTTCGTGAGGGGACCCGTGATCTTTATTTTGTTCCGGGCCCGTAATCTAATTGGCACTGGTAGAACTAAACTTTTTGTTACCGGGACAAATAAGTCTGTTGCCGCCTTGTCCAAAACAAGATTTGCATGTTTAAAATCGAGGTAAAGTATACTTAAATAATTAGAGTAACATTTACTTACTAATACCATATAATTTTGTTATTAAATTTAATGTTCATTTTTATTGAATCGATTATGCATTAAAAACTTGCAAAAAACCGGACTTTATTAATGGCTTCTTTTAATGGATCTCCAGGACAAAGTAAGCTAAGGCATACCGGCAGACTTTTCGAGAAGATAACTTATTGCTTTGTCTCTTCTATTTTCTGCATTACGTGAAAGGAAAAATTTACTTTTAAGTGTTGTATCCTAAAAATGAGGTGCATAAAAGGGTGAAGTGCATAAAAGTATTCCCTTCATACGCATAGCATTGGAAAATATTTCTCTGACAAACACAAAATTATGCTAAAATTCTAAAACATTTTTTGAGGTTCTCCGTCCAACACATGGAGGAACGTTGGCCGGAAGGAACCATTGGGTCCCCGAGGGATGAAGGTGAGGTGCCCTTGAGCGATCATCCGGGCCAGAAGAAAGGAAAAGGGGGAAGGGGAAAAGGGAGGAGACTGACCCGGCGGATGCAGGAGTACGGACCGTGCAAGGGTCCTTTCCCTGTAAATGTGCGAGATTTGCTGTAATATCTAGTTTTAACGAAATGTAAATAAAATTACTTAATCAAGAACTCCATGCAGACGCATCACTCTTTGGAAATGTACATGGACTTGAAATCCATTAAAGTTTCTCCAGCATATAGGAAAGCCTGCGTCTCACATTTTTTCCAAGAATACTACTTTTTGATAAATATTTTTGTAATGCCACCCGTTTAGACACTGGCGTTTGGGGCCCCAGCGTTTGTTGCCAACCTAATTACGCCACTGGAGCCCGGAATGCAGTAAGGGGTTTAATGACTCGGGGTCAGAGGTCAATACCTGCACTCCCACTGACCGTATCTCGACATATCTTCCCGTTCAGATAGTTTTTAAGGCGTGCGTGACGGTACCCTCTTAATTAACTTTCCTTCAGAAGAAGTTACTCATATTTTCTAGGAGACGATTTCAAAAACTCAAACCGTGCGGACGTACTTTTCGCGCGCGATCGCCGGTCGTTTTGAGACGATTCCATTGTCCCTTTTCACAGCTCCAACAACCTAGGGACACAAATCCCTGATTAATTGTTCTTGCATTAAAATAAATAATTATTTTATTTCGGCTGTGCCGCCTTTTCGGGTACACTACGTTACAGGGGCATGTGCCTCCAGATACGTAACTAGGCTAGTTTCCACCCGGGGCAAGAACTCGCCTTGGCGGCCCCCCACCACCGACCAACCAAACCAACTCTCCCCCCCCCCAAACAACACCTGATATCGCCCCACCACACAATAATTCCACTTATCCAATTTTTTTTATTCAACTTAGATGGTAACTGCTTGATTTCAAAGGCAAATAGATTAATTTGCAGTAATTTCATTTTTGGTACAAGATAAAATACCTAATTAATTCTAAGATATTTATTTCATTGAGAAATAATCTAAGAGTAGCAAGTTTGGTATATTCTTTCACACTTATAATCGCTGCAAATGAAAAGAAAAGGTTTTATCAAATGATATCGGGATATGTGTGGGCTGCATCAAAATCAACAGACTGTTGCTTTAGAATAGGATATTTAATTATGATAAATACAGAGGCTGTTCGGACATTTTTTCAATGTCCTCAAAAGATGGCTTTGAAGCTAACTTGTGCTCTATTGATATGATGCTTAGGTTGGTTAGTCGTTGTTGTCCTGTCAAGTTTCTGAGGTAATTTTTATGATCTTTAGTTTGCTGAAACTCCTTCCATTTGAGGCGACTGAGACTGGTATTGTGAGGAAAATTCTCAACGCTGTCGTTATGTTGGTGGACGCGTCTTCAAGTCCGTTCTTGTATATTAACGTCAGAAAACCTGATGGTGTAGCCGTTTTCATATTAGGGCTTAAATTCAAGGCATGATACTTAAAACTCTCCACTTCTATCGCCAGCTAGTCCTTGTCTAAGTCTTCTTTATATGTGGTAGCTAACTCAAGTGCCTGGTTCTTCGATTCTTCTCCATTCATTGTTTCAAACCGAGCTCCATTGAGGAAACCAAATAAACTATTCATGTTTTGAATGACTTGAAACCTTTGCCTCCGTTCATTCAGAATCCGATCTATTATTTGTATAATCAATAATCTGAACTTTTTTATTCTGAGAATTCATAGCTTTCAACTTCGCTCTTCTCACCAGACATCCGCTTCTTCCTCCTCCGTACTTCTTTAAAATGAGGATCTAGGTTAAGCTTTCCTGCTATTTCTTCAAATATTCTGCAATTAGCTCCTTTTATAGTTTTTGGTTTTTGTAGTCTACTAATAAATTTTTCCCTCTCCATTTTTTATCATACGTAAATATCTGTAGTAAAAAATACTCGGCCAATTTAGCGCCCCCCCCCAATCCGGCGCCCGGGGCCCATGCCCCCCCCCCTAGTTACGTCTCTGTGTGCCTCAGTAGATATCGTGAGAAGTCAGAAGAGAAGCTGTAGAAACAGTAATTTTTGCATGATCTAGTCTGCTACCTGTCTGTTTACTTATGAAAAATATTTGTGTTCAACAACAAATGCCCCGCTTAAGATTCCTCATAATTTGAATTTTTTTTTGTTTCGTAACACTTGATCAGATATTCAAATTAAAGTCAATTTGACAACGGAAACATTCAGGAAGCACATTCAATTTAATAAATCTTATCGAAGTGAAGTTTCACCTTATTTTATTAAATATTTGCTGATAAATGCGCATAAATCGATTGTCTATTCATTGACTTCGCGAATCAAAGCTTACATAAAAAATAAGTGGCGTGATGGTATCTGTTCAGAAAAGAATGTGGAATAATTGTGCTCGTACAGCTTTAGTAGAGAAACCGTTCCACATCACTTTACCCAAGATTCAACGAGTCGATTGCGGATAATTCCGGTTAGCAAGTAGCGTAACTAACGGGAATAAGTAAGTTAACCTAACAGCAGTGGCGCCAACTTCTGGGGAACTTTCTTTTGGGAGTGGAGGGGCAAGTTTCTTTATATGTGCGTTCTCGGAACCTTTTATTTTGATAAAAACATCATTACCAACATTATCTGTACTACATTGGTGGGGCCGCGGTGCCAAGTTGGAAGAGTAATGGATTAGAAATCGGAGGGTTGCGAGATCGAATCGAGGGTAGCGAGTTGATCCAACCAAAGACCTTCGTGTACAAAGGGGGCTGGTGCACGTGATTTATCTCGTGGCCTCAAATGTCCTCACGTTGGCGTGGTGTGGAAGTTTGGAGAGTGGGGTGCCTTTACCTTTGGGATTGATCCCGGACCGTCACCAATAGCCCGTTGTATTGCTCCAGTGTGACGTTAAGTAAAAAACCATACCATACTTAATAGTTTGGCATTAAGAGAGAAATATAAACGATGTATTTGCGATGCCTTCTGTTTTGCGACGACACGATGCGTTTGCAGCACGTGGCATAAAAAATGTGATAAAAACATTTTTATTAGTATATTTCTTTTACCACGACGTACATGAGACAGCTGCTACTTTTTGCGATGGTAAAACCACCTCTTGTACTAGTTGGGATAATAGAGGAGCGCCGTGCCCTAACCGTAAAAATATTGGAACTTGAGGGGTTGAGGCCCATAAGACTTAATGATAACTCATTGTTATCAAATGATAATGATGTCGAACAACGCTGCATATTTTTAGTTACCCATATTATCTATATTTTAATATTTTCCTCTTCCGTTTGGAGAGTGAGCCCTTCTTAAAATTTTCGGGGTGCAAGGGGTTCAGGTCCTACGACCCCTGCCTACAAATTGGATGTTTCAATGTCGCTGATGTTAAATACATGTCTGTATTTACAACAGTTCTTAAACTATTTACAAACTTATTTACAAACGTAGTTAAACTTCTTAAACTACGTGAATTTTAAATTAGTATTTAATGAGATTTACTTGTTAGTTTTGCATGAAAGATAGTTTTTTAACTACCAGGCTAAGTTACAAGGGCTAACATTTATATCTAACTTAAAATATATAGTTTAAAAAACTAAAATTGTATTTTAATTTGAAAAATAAAATAATTGAAAAATAAATTTTTCCTTTTAAACATCTGAATTTTCTAATTGTGTGAACGCATGAGAGGCATTTCCTGTGAAGCTAAAAATAGCCCGTTGTGTTGCTCCAGTGTGACGTTAATTAAAAATACCTACATACATACTACCTATTAAGCTAAATATAGGTGGCGGTAGTGTTTCTACGGCGATACGTGTTCCTGTACGTATTCGGAACGTGACGCCAAAGAATAAATTCTGAATTGAAAAATGAAAGTTGATTGGTCAACACCAACGCCAAACGGTGATTATATTAAAAGTCAAAGCGATAAACTACATTTTAAGGTGACCCCGATGTTTCATGCTTCAGATAGAGTAAAATCTTCTAAGACGATCTGCTTTGTTTACACTGAAAATACTTGATATCTGTCGCGTACAAGGGGGGCTGGTGCACGTTAAATCTGTCGTGGCCTCAAATGTCCTCACGGTGGCGTGGTGTGGAAGTTTGGAGTGGGGTGCTAGCTCAGGTGTGATCTCGTCATGTGACCGTGGTTCAAAATAAAGTGGTGTCCTCGGATCTTTCCCTTCGGGTTTAATTCCGGATTAATTGTATTCTCCAGTGCGACGTTAGTTAAATACCTACCTACCCTGATATTTTGTTCCACCCAAACGCATTTAAAAAACGATCACCACATATATTTCGAATCCTTTCTTTGCCTAAACTAATGACTCATGGCTGAATCAATATTATGCGTATATTTGTGTAGCCTCTGAACAAAAAAAGATAAAATTTAAATGTCACAACCCTTATAAGGTATTTAGTATTTTAATTAACATGGCACTGGAGCAACACAACGAGCACAACCCTTATCAGATAAATAAACAGCAGCGAACACGTCATAACACCACGTCGTTTTATTTTCTTTGAATGACTCGTACCCACGTGTAAAAATGTCTGTATATCACGTAATCGTAAACAATTTTCCAGTAGAACCTTTAAACCGCTGAGAAATCTATTAATAAGCACACTCGTGTGTATTTCTCATCTGTGATGATAACCATACTCATACGACATAAAAAATTCACATCTTTTTCTATAAATAAACTCGACCTTAGGTAGCGAAGTTTATTTTTGTCGATAGGTCAACGAGAGAATCCGGTTGGCGATGATTCAGGCATTTTATTTGTATGTAAACAGAAACTTCGGAAAGATAAACCCATTCGCAATTTTCCTAATCTCGTTTGCAATTCTAACCAAATAGAAAAAAAAATCGTTATTGTTTAAGTTCCCACGATTATTCCTTTGAGGATTTGCGAGTATATCCTGGTTCAAAGGGAACAAGTTCAAGAGTCCTTAAATTTACAAGATGTATAGTTCGTATTGGGTGGGGGGAAACGAGCTTTATGTTTGAAGTTGAAGCATCTTTTTTTAATCACAATAGCTTAATATTATAATTCTGTTTCTTGATTCAAGCGAATTTGAAAGTGCGAGTAAATCGTTTTGCTGATTGTTTCTTTTAATTTGCAAACACACTTGCATGTTCTGAGAGTGGCAATAGTGTTCTGTATTTCTAATTTTGTTTGATTCTGTTTTCTTATAAGAATTTATGTTCTTTCAGTTCGCATGTAAATTCGAAATTAATTAGTATAATTGCTAAATTTTGTTTTATGCTTTTTAAAGAATTGCGTCTTCGCCGCAACTTAATCATTTCCACGATTGCCAACAGTTGTGAAAAATTGTAATCAATTCTAGTAAAATGGACGAAGTAAAGTGGTAGAGTCCTGATTGATGACCTTAAAGTTAATAAAGTTAAGTTCTTAAAAATATCCTGAAAAGATTTTTAAATGTCCTTAAAATTTAAATTGGTCCTCGAAAAAGTGTATGTTGATTCATTTTTTTCAAAATTTCAATAACTAGAATTCGAAAACTGGGGAAGTGGATTGTTTCTCCAAAATTGGATTGGGCACCAGATTCTATCCCACCCTCAACGAAATTCAAAATGCTTCCGTCTTCTAAAATTTACTGTGGAAACTTAAATAATCCATGTCGAAAAATTCACAAGATTTTATTTATTTTTTCCTTTCATTCAGGTTTTATTTTTATTTTTTAAAATCATTTTTGCTTTTCATGTATTCAAAACGTTTTCATTGATTAGAAAGATTATACATTTTGTAAATTTATGGCAGTTTTTAAGTATGCTTCGTCCCATTCGGCCCTCAAATATTCTGGCCCTTGTGGAATTTTCCACATCCTCTACACAGCCAGGCCGCCACTGACCTGACAATTGAAAAAGAACGATTGTTTAAAATCTAGTCAATAATAAAGATTAAATTATCTGTCCATCAAACTTAAAAGGTGAACCGCTTGGGGTGCCAGATACGGGCCCGGATATTACAAGTCTTGAATACAAAAAACACAGGAGGAACGGAAAAAACATGAAGCTAAAATTAAAGTTCTGAAACGACGACGTCATCTCGGGACAGTTTTACATCTGCTAGGATAACGAAATCACACACCGCAGCGCATAATAAATTGTTACTTTCTTCATAATAGAGATCATTAAATTTAAGACAGCAACGTACGTGATATATTTTCGTGAAGAAGGTACAAGAGGGGGGAAAACTGCAAGGCTGTATAGCTAGATGAATGAATGAAAGCATTCATGTTCGAAAGAGGTTTGCCACAATTGGCTTAAACTCGTTTTTCTGTGATTCATTGGCTACTTCGATTGACATTTGTTCGCCCACGTAAGGTAAGGTATTGAAAGCACGTATGTGTAAATAGAAAATGAAATGGTATTGATACCAATGCGGTGATTATGAAACTTCATTTGAAAGGTGAAATCTTCAAAGGAAAAGTGTTTATAAAAGTCTGTCCTCGCCTATTGCAGATAACAATAAATAAGGAGCAAAAATAAACCAGGTTAATTTTGTTTTCTTTACCCAAAAATCAACATTCATTATTAGAGAAAATTACTTTCCCCTTTCTAAAACTCCATGTCAACTTGACCTATCCGATCGCCCATTTGACCACCAGCATAAAAACCGAACGAGCGAGATAAAATACCGTTCGCGTAAGATAAATCCGAATAGATTGATCTTTGGCCCGGAGACTAGATACGGCCCTCCAAATGTTTGTATCAAGCCTGCAGACCATATATGGCCCTCCAAATAGTTTCTCGTTCTATTTTCATAGATTTTTTATTGAAAATTCATTTTGTTTTGCAAATGAATAGTTGAAATGCCTAAGGAAGCGTGAGCTTTATTGGAAGTTTTCATTTTTAAAATATGAAACCTGATTTCTGATTTCCTTTTTTCGTATGTTCATTTTTGTAATTTCATAGATTGATTTGCTTTTTCTGTATGTTCATTTTTATAACTCTTTATAGAATGATTTGCTTCCTGTGCTGATCGAAACTGATACTTTTATTACCTTTAGAACTATTATGATCGAGATTAATTTTGTGAAAATTTTTCAATTCTTTTCATCTAAAATTCTTTTATGTGATCTTATCCACTTAACCTGCTTGTTTTCCTCACATGCGGAAATAAAAACGAGCTTACATAGTTCATCTCCGTACTCGCCCTTGGCATAATTACCTTGATCCGTTCGCCAACTCTTCCCTACTTGGCGATATTCCCGATACGCAATACCGTAAAGTAACCCTTTCCGTGAAGATGAAAGAGAAAGTGCTGGCCGCCGGAAACCAGAGACTGTCAAACGGCGTGTTGGCCGAATCGTGGGTTGTTCGCTTGGCCGACTTTCGCTTTGTGTAGAATAATTGCGCATTGCGCTGGAATAGTCATGGATCAAAATGCGGTCATAAGGTCGGGAAATTCTAAGCGGAATTTTGCTTTGAGAGTCGTAAGTACTGTGATCGGAGGTGTGAGGAGTACTGTTGAGAATTCGACTCATGGCATACTGACTGTACTGAACATTGGATGTAAAAAACGTGTACCACCGGCCGAGAACGAGTTACTGTATCTGTCGGCATGTACTTTAGCGGAAAAAATTCGCAAGGGAGAGGTAAGAAAACTCTATCATCCATTGTTTATGATTTGTTATCGTTTGAGAAAAAAATGTAATTTTACAAAATTCCACAAAAGACAAGTCCTCAAAATTCCAATATAGAATATTAATGATTTTCAAAACTTTAGATTAAAGGATAAGTCTACTTTATTTTCAAGTATTCTAAAATTAAATCGTGGAATTTTCTTTTTTTTGTATTGATCGCATATTAACTGATGCAATTGAATGTTTGGCTTGCTGTTGGTACATTTTGGATTTTCAATTATTTTATGTTTGCAAATAATTTCATCAACAAAATTATTTGCGTGCTCATGTTTTGCGTGGTTGTTTATTTAACATTTTTTGAACAATTAATTGATGAGCTTGTCATCGAGATTAATTTGATTTTATGACGCAAGATTTTATGGTTAAGATTCAAGATACAGATGCTGTGTCAAACGATCAATTTTTGAGGGGGCAGTAAAATTTCATTATTTACAATAAATATTATTGAAAACGAAATATTTTACAATTGGATTTTACCATAAAAATTTCGTCTTTTGGATCGACAAATTAACTGAAACTATCAAGTCAAATATGTATTACCTGGTAAAATCATTCGTTTTTACAATCTCCACCACTATTTTTTGTTCAAAATTGCTTCTTTTTAATCTGGTAATTCACAACTACTTTAACTTGAAAAGCAAAATAATTTTATACAAATTTTAATTAATTTATAAAACTGAAATATTACATTCCAAATTTTGTTTCATCTGTATTTTCTTAAAGGGACAGCGGACTTTCAAAACAAAATTTTAGTTTTCCGATTATTTTAAAATTTGCACCGTTTTCTGCTGAAAAGACTATTTTTATGTTTGGTCCAAAAATATTACATTGTTTGGAAGTTATTACATAAAATTTAAAAAATGATCCAAAATTGATAGGTCCCATGTGCATTTATTTCCATGTATTGCCAACATTTTAATTTACATAATAATTTTGTATATACACATAAATCAAATTAAGTCTATTTGGTAACGGTATAACTGAATTGTAAAGCAAAAAACGTTTATTGTACTAAAACACCTAACATTTTACCTAAGCAATATTTGAAAAAAATTGAAAGCACGATTAATTTCTTATTTGCACTTTGATATATACAACAGATTGCAAAAATTATCCATTAAATTCAAGGAAATCAATTAAAACCTGATGGCACATGGAATAGTTTGAAATCAGAATGACCAAAATTCTTAATCGCGTTTTTTTGTAGACCTACTATACTTATTTACTGTAATTTTATGTTGTATATGTTACTCTGCCAAAAATTATCGCAATTGAAAAAGTTTTTGCTATCCACAAAGTTTGATGTCCAATTTTTAAGGCTAAAATTTAAAAAAAAAATTATTTTGAATTTTGGAAGTTTTAAAAGATTGTCTCCTTAAAAGATTTGTGTATCATTTTATCCTTAAGTTTGAGATGTGTTAACACTCATTCCCTGAAATTTTCATTAATATAATTTTGTTCAATCAGAAATCCTATTACTATGTATTTGTTCTTGAATTAAGTATTAGCAACTTGATGCCAATGAGAGAAAAAGCTAGTATATGACTTAAAGCGACTCTCACAATTTACTTTTCAGTATCTTACTAGGTAAATAGCTGAATCGTGTCGATGACATGTTTGCAACAATTCGTTTTCCTGGCCAGTTCTTTGGCGTGATGTGGAAGCTTGGAGAGTGGGGTGCCAGCTCAGGTGTTGAACTCATCATCTGACCGTGGTTCAAAATTGCGTGGTGTCCTCGGATCTTTCCCTTGGGATTGATCCCTGACCGTCGCCAATAGTCCGTTGTGTTGCTCCAGTGTGACTATAATTAATTACCATTACCACCTGGCCAGTTTCTACCAAAAGCCATGGATTAATTTTGCAATTTACCTTGCCAGCAGCTCTGGCCATGACCGTGTGCTTTATTTTTTGAGACTGCCTTTCAAACTCATTCTACTGTAGTGCTATCTGAAAGTTCTAGCAGTTTCTTCGTTTCTTAATATAATTTACTGGTCTAAGGTTAAATTTTCGTAACGTCTGATCAGGTCACTGTTCAAGGATGAAATGAAATCGATATTTTGGGCATGAAACAAAGCTTTACAACACTTTATCGAATGTGAAGATAGATACTTTTTACGCAAAATGAAATGAAATAAAATTGGTATCGATCCTTAGTTGCAAACTACGAGCTTTTACGAAAAATTTGATTCAAATTAATAAATTTTCAAAGTTAAAGCAACTCATCATTTTTTCGAATAGCCTGTCCCCGAATGCGCAATTTGTCTGTCAAGTATGTTTTTTCATTTGAAAATGCTTTTTTTTTAATTGAAAGATCACTTTTCCTTCATCGTTAAATTCGTAAAGGGAACAGTTTGGCAAAAATATGGTCCTTGCACCATAAAACCGAACCCAACCAACGCATATTGGAAAGGAAGATGAAATAGACAGGAGTAAATAAATATCATTGGGACTCGATTAAAAATTTATAGATTACCTAAATTTTAGGCTACTGACTGACTCAAGGGACAAATATGCACTTGGAGGTGACATCAATTATTTATTTTTCCAATCTCAGTCAATGGATCGTTAGTTATGGCACTACAAGAGGGAGTTTTGAACCTCTTAGCGTTATTCTAATGCATCACGGGGATGAGATAACATTATAACCTCACATACAATTTATTCTAGGCACAATCCGTAAGGCCACACATTCATTCAGAACGAACAACCTTTCAATCCGGAAGACAGCACCCTAACCATTAGACCGATTTGTCGGCTCAATTATGCCTATTGTTAAGATAATGTTACTATTTTTCCAAGTCTAGAGATGATTCTTAAAATTTTGTTGCGTTTGCAATTAAAGTTGTGGAAACAAAATGGGGTGGTAATTCTTCCTATGCTTTACTCACTAAGTGTGTTTTTCAAGAAATCTAACCTTCATTCAATGGAAAATTGACTTAGCGGACTTCAACAGTTTATAGATCACCAAATTCTGGTTTAGAAAATCTAAAAAAACTCGTATCTTGAAGTGTTGAGTGTTTAACTTGTAAGCCGACGATATATTGCTTCCCAAATACCCCTGGAGAGAATATGATCACAAATGGGAATTGATATCGCATACGGATTAATGGAACTTGTGGTTTCTAAAGCTTTGCGGCATAAGTAGAATATATATATCGCTCACATTTGGAGAATGTTACAACTGAAGAAATGCACATCCTAAGGAGCCCACAGGAGGTACACCTTGGTTTACAAGACGTCCAGAAAAATCCGGAAATTGCGTACGTTGCCCGGATTTCATCGGGAATTATAAATCGTCCAAATTTTTCAGAGCTATCATCAATCCAACCCAAATGTTATATTGGTTGAATGGCTTAGTGTACAAAAAAATGCGTTAATGGTAGTTCGCGGAATTGCATGCGTCGAGTCAGATTTTTATTTAAGAGATATTTTTTTATTTGTGTAATATATATACTGTTATTTCTTTGTGACAAAGGCAAGTCAGTGCAAGTTTTTTTAATACTCCAGATTAATTTTATTTGTCAGGACTTTTCCTGAAATGTCAGGAGTTCAAAGTTTAACTGTCAGGAACTTCCATTTTTGGATATAATCCTTGGTACGCGCCTAAAACATCTAGGTCTCAGAAATTTCTCTTGTACAAAAATTCAGCAATTCGAAATCGCAATTCAAGAATTTGGATTTTCACCTCTTCTAAAAGGGGCCGTCGTGACTCAGTGGGTTCGCAGCTGCTCTAGCAACCTACGAGTTGTAGACGGTGTAGGTTCGATTCCTCCCTGGGTATATTTCCCTATTGTGTCGGTGAAACTTTCATTGTATGTATGTCAATTACTTGACGTTGTCTTGTATTTGGCGCATCATGACCAAATATGGCCCTTGCGCCTTTAAACCCAACTAATCCATTCTCTGAAAAGTATTTTAGAGTTGTAACTATGTTCCAGGGGGCGCTATCCGTTCCGTTTCGCTAATGAGTTTTCTGATGCTTAAAAATAATACATTTGCGATTTCCCAATTACTATTGTTCTTCCCTATTTCACATCCAAGATAAGCCCTACTTGGTAATTTTGATGACATTTTAAAGGGAGCAAGGTTCAATTCTGTTATCGATTTTCTCATTCCAAATGACTTTCACTTGAGGAATTTTCCCTGCGTAGATTTCTCCATTCAACACAAATTCACTGATTAAACATGTTTTCTACGGTTTTCACGTTTAACGGTGTTTCTATTCGTTCCCACACTTAGCTATGCACTTAGTAAACCGATGAGGAATTTTAAATCTCAAGTTTATTTCCTGGTATCACAATTGGTTTTGCTGTTTCTTGTAATAAAGTATACATTTTTTTAACAAGTTGCGTGAAATGAACTAGAGTTGTCTTGGAATATCACCTTTTTTAGTTAAAGAATATTCAATTTTTTCAGTTCGATAAATGTATCAAATGTTCAATAAATGTATCAATAAAGTATTCCAAAATTTTTTGTGTTGGATACAGCATTGATACGCGAGTTACTCAATTCTATTCAGCGGTAAAAATTATTGCTTCAGTTTTTCTTCTAAAGGACATCGAAATTTGGAGTGATTTTATTTTTGAAATTGTGTTCTGAAAGTATCATTGATTTCACCATTATTTCGATGGCTAAAGAAATGGTTTTGAAAACTGAAAGCTTTTATGCAGCAATGTAAGTTTGTAATGATTGTGTTCTCAAGTACATACTTTTAAAAAATTTCCCTCATCCCTCATGGACACAAATAAAACTTGATTTCTTGGTGCCCGAGGAGGGGAGGAGGCAAAATCCGTTACATCTAGATTTTCCCGGATTTTGCATTACGTCAGCATTGTTGCATCAGTTTTTGTTAGTCATGGCTTGTTCAATAGGCAAGATACCACTGTTTCACGTAAGAGATAATACGTATGTGGTTCTCTGTATTTGGGTGGTCGAAAACACACACACATTCCGGTCGATTTGTTAATGACAATGCGTACAGCCTATTTTAGTTTTTAGTGTTTTAACTGCTTTCGAACACAAATGATTAACATTTTGTTACCCGAAATTGAGTGACATGAAACGAAATTGAGTGAAAATATGGCCCTTCCGCCATAAACCAAGTGAAATTGAATTTTTCAAACAATCATTTGATCTGATACAACTATTCGAAGAATCCTGCTAGGTGTGACGATAAAATAACACAAATGCGTGCACGGCGAATGACTTTTATCGGCCATGGCTCATGTAGAGGTTACGTGTTCTAAACTGACTCTCTTGAGAGTATAACTTCCGAGTTTTAGCTGTTTCACTCGAGTATAGTTAGTTATTGCTCAAGAATCATCTGCTGAGGTGTTTTTGTTGCGCGTCGAAAACAGGTCTTGGATTTGCTGTGTCTTCTTTCAGTCTTGGCAAAACATCTTGGCTGCCTCGGTGAGAAAGCAGATGACCTCGGGGAAGTGTACTTGTAGAAAGGGGATAAGCTCGACGGGGAAAAGGTCGGCCATGCGTATAATCATGTATGGGGACGGTCATTTCGCCAACTCAATCTCTGCTATTGCTTTTGGCACCGAACAATAAACTCGGGTCAGAAACCATGCTAGATTCCAATTGTGGGAATGCATTGTTCATTTTTAACCTGTCCTAATTTAGTGAGCAGACTCGTTCAAAACTTAGTGGCTCAAATGCCAACTCGCCAAAGCCTGACTACTTCCTCTCATCGATCAGTTTATTTTCTGGGTAATTTTTAAAAATCCACTCCTCCCTGATTCTCCGAAAGGTATAGAGCACCACAAGGAATGGGAAGAAAATGCTTATTCAGTTTAACCCAGTAACGTGGCTCACGAGGCACTATGGACTGGTATCCCTTCAAATGCCGCTTTTCTCAGTCTTGGAGACCGGCCTGCAGATTTGACGTGTGCATACCTCCGTGTTCATGTTGATCAACGGTGCGCGGGAGTTTCCGGGTGGCACAATACTGCTGAGCTAATCGAGTAGGTAGTATCTTCGAAAGTTTCGTATTTAATTAAGGTTAACGATTATTAAAACAATGCGAAAAGGCCACAACGCTAGAAAACCGAGAGAACACTAAATCAAAAGTTGGTTGAGTGATCATACTCTTATGTAGCATCGGTGAATATTATGCACAGCATGTATCAACTGAACTCGCAAGGGCCAAAGTAGAAATTACTTCTTTACTAGCACGGTCGAATAGTGTTTGTGATCTGACGACAACTGGCGTTCCATCTTGATACGCCTCTGGCGTTGTTTAGGACCACATTGGAAAAAAGCACGTTTCTGTCTGATGGCATTAATTCTGTACCTGAGATATGATACTATGCCACAGTCAAAATTTTTTAGGAGAGCAATTTAAAGTTTTTTTCCTACTCCCTCAATTATTTTTAGAGGCTGATCTCTTTATGTATTGAGACTGGACATAGTGGAGTATACCATTAAAAAGAGCAAAATTGGACAAGATTAAGATTATTGTAAAAAAATGAACATGCCATGCCTCCCAATATAAAATACCCCTCCACAATCGTAAAATCCTTCAATTAATTATAAAATGGATCTTCCTCAATTTACGCCAAAATATGTGAAGATAAGGGCCAAGGGCCCTTCCGTGTTTTTCTGTTCAGGGGTGAAGATCTGGAGACACTTTTTGTCAAACAATTTTACTTAAGATGACGACCAATCAATCGGTCAAGTGGTCAGGTTGCTGCCTTCTGGATCGAAAGGTTTCAGGTTCGAATCGGGGATAAGTCATGGATATTTGCCCGCCTGGTGTGAATGTATGCCTCTAAACGGGTTGTGCCTACAATGTATGGTATGTTTGCGAGGTGCAACGTGAACGCATGCATCGTGGTACACTAGGATAATGCCAAGAGGTTCACAATTCCACCTTTGTGTTGAATAATGTTTAATTGATTTGGCATTTGAATTTTATACGTAAGATAAGTAGATGTGTTTGGAGGGATTGGATTGTACTTGAATTAAAATAATTTTAAAATGTGACCTTTTTCCTCGCATGTTTGGTAGTTACTAATTTATTATTTATCCCCAAAAAACTTGCTTTTTCTTCAAGATGTGGAATTTATAAAAAAATTTCTTTCTAGAAATTATAGAAGCCAGAACTGAATTTATGAGGGTTGACGGAATGAAAATCAGTTAAGGTTTCCGGTTATTTAATGAATCACACATGTTAACGTAGCATTAGTTGGCGGTATTGCCCAACTCAGTCGTGAGCACGAACTAGTCACTAAACCAACTTAACTAACCTGCCAACTTATTTGGGGAGTTGGAAGGTCCAATACCTACAATGTTAAAATGCCTAATTTCTATTTTTTCTGAATATACTTAAGACTCCAGTTTGAAATTTTTTTGTATACTCAAATGACATATATATTTATTTACATACTGAACTGAGGATGTAGTATTACATAATATTAAACAATAATTGTAAATTTAATTGGAAGATTCAAAATATTTAAAATGTACATTTTAAGAAAATCGGAGTTAAAATTTTAAAATTTGAGGGAATTTTAGAGTATCAGATCTTTAAAGAGTGGGTTCTAAATCAAAACCCAAATCCAATCTAATCACTTCTATCTTTCCTGTGGTTATTGGTTCACAGGTTCGATTTCTGTAACTTACCCTGATTATATTTCTCTCTTTGTCAGTACAACTTTCCGTATGTGTGTGTTCACTACTGAACTTTGTCTCTTGTGTGTTTGGAACATCTTAATCAAATATTCACCTTTTCGCCATAAAACCCAACCACCCGCTTCCATCTATAGAATATTCTTTCAAGGAAACAGCTTTGGTTGGTAAAAAGCAAATTTTATGAATAACCGGTTCAATATCACGGTTAGGCAATTAGATTTTGATCGTTTCTTCAAAAGCCCAGGTTCAATGTTGGTATTGCCATTACTTCTCAACAAGCGCAAATTGACAAGAACAAGGTCGTGATGTTGCAGCATTCTTTAAACTAAGACACACTTGTGTAAAACTAATCCGAGGCTGACTTGTAAAAAACAGACCGAATAATTAATCGAAAGTAGATTAATATTACACCAGGAAAACTTTCTGATAATTACTGAAGTGTGTATTATGCAATACGTCGACACCCATCCATTTCTCGTGATCTCGTTTCCTTTCCATCCTCCAAGTTGCACAATCCGACTTCGCCGTTAAGTCTTTCCTGCTTGATGGCCGTGAATGTTCGTACCTCCATTGTTGCTCTTTTCTTGTTCATTAACACTTGATGGATGTTTCCGCGTTTTTATTGAATTCATCCTGGCTTGTGAGGATCGAGGAAAAGGCCTTTGTCTTCAATCTGCATCGCGAGGAGGAAAACTCCACAATATAGCACTTTTGAAGAAAATGGATTCAGGGGTATATACTCCTTCCCGATTCTATTGTTTACTAGATTCCAAATGCTCTTGTTGAAATGAAGTTGACAGATATTTTGTATAATGTTCTTATTTGCTACTTCGGCATTGGGCTTTCCTATATAGGTTACTACCTGATTGTTGGTTTGTTGAATAAAGCTTTTAGCAGCAATCTTTCCTTAACTCTTGTCAATCATGATACTTCCAGCATGGAAAATTTCTGTCACAAATTTCAAACTGTTTTGGTCTCCACGCTTCTTTCAAGAAGTTCCTGTCTGGCAAGAGGAATTCCAGACTACAAACTTTTCCAAGTTGACGTGTAATTGTTTTATATTAACCAATTTTGTTCTTAATCTGGACTAATGCTGCAAACTATTAACTTCAATGATCTAGGTTAATGGTCCCCTTCCACGTACACGCGAAGTTGGATGTTATGAAGTTATGCTAAAAGGCTTTTAGGACTTTGCGCTCTAACTATTTCAACTAACCAAGCAAGTTTTAAGTTTTTGTCTGCAGGAGAACGCGTATGGAACTGTCGATCGTTTGAGAAGTTTTGGCCCGTATGAAATTTAATTTTTTTTTATTTCGTCGCGCCCCTGCTTTTCGCACATACCCAGACTCCTGAGATTGTGATTACCTCCTACAACCGGCAACGACTGTTGCTAAAATATTTTACAATTTATGCACATATATATTATTTTATAACTTGTAGAAAGTTGCATGAACGCATTGTTTGTCATCGCGCGATGTCTCATTGCTTTCTATTTCATTCTAACCTAGAACTTGTTTGTGTTTTCCCACTGCACTAGCAACCTGCGAGCTGTAGGTGGCATAGGTACGATTCCTATAACTTTACTCAACGGGAAAACCTGGGGTATTGGGGCCGTCGTGGCTCTGGGTTTGCCCACTGCGAGCTTGCGGTGCAGGTTCGATTCCTCCCTGTGTATTCTCTTTTCTGTGTCAGTAAAACTTTCCTTGTATGTGTGTATGTCCATTTCTTGACTTGGGGTCGCCCACTGCGCTAGTAGCCTGCGCAGCGCAGGTTCAACTATTGTAACTGCCCTGCTTGTATTTCTGTCTTCAGTGACACTAAAACTTTCCTTTGTGTGTATATAAATTTACTTGACGAAAACATTGTTTGTCCTGATTCAGCCATTGTGCCTTAAAACCAATCATCTAAAAATCAACAAGTGGACTAGAGCAATCGAAACCTGGGAATTTGCTTGATTGAGATTTTAGACTATTAACGATGTTCAAGTTACGATGGTCATTGATCGATAATTATTTCAAAACGTGAAACATTTTAAAATCTGGCTTTCCTCAACATTTCTCCAGTTTATTATTTGCTATTACAGAATTCTTTTCTGATCTCGTGAGGCATGGATTTCTTAACACATTAAATGTAACTTCGACGATTGATTGGGTTTTGCGGAGCTTTACCAAATATTGCCTAATAAACCAAAACCAAAACATTGGATTCGATTTTACGTTCTGAGTTTGATACGCTTCACATTTACCGTGTAATGTAAATGTAGGCACTTTCTCCCTGGTCTCAAATCGGGTAAAAAATCCTGGCATAGCTTTATCAAATATGACCCTCGCACCATAAAACCAAACCGGACAAATTACCGAAGTTGGCATAGATTTTTCTTTGAAAACTGAATCTTGGTATGAATTGAGACAATTTTAGGTGAAAGTAAATTTTTCCAAGAAAGCAAGCAAACAAACGAACGTTTGCTGAAGATATTTTTGTTCATTCCAACTAGCAATTTTTTCGCCATGGCAAAACATAAAAGAAACCAGAAAATAATGTAAACTACACGCTTAGACAAGAATCAAAACTTCAGACTTGTTACTCCTACGATATAAACCTTTGGAATGATCGTGCAGAATAATTTTGCATTTAGACACATCCAATGTTAGTCAACACATGGCCCAGAAATATTATATTGGTTTTGACATTCCGAGAGTTGCAAGTAACTCACGGTCCTAAAATAAAGAAAATATTATCTGTATTCAAATATTCTTCAAAAAATGATGAAATAGCCCATTGTGCGTTGCTTCAGTGCGACGTTAATTAATTACCACCTCAAAAATTGATGACTCTAGTGTATTCCCAAAACAAATCAACAATGATAAATATGTGGCCCCACAGTCGTTTTTTTTATCTTTTCCATTTGACCACCCAATTTGTTGTGATGAAAAATAATTGTTAAGCTAAGGATTATTTGTTATTTGTACAAAAAAATTGTAGTGTTTGAATGGTGTTGATTTCGAGAGTAATCTGAAAAGGCTGTAAATACAGCGTTTTTACCTTTCCATTGAGGAGTTTCCCACATTTGTAGGCGTGGCGTTATATGCAATCGAAATCTTCTAGAAAGAATTAGGGGTAAATACCCACATCTGTAGAACGCCAGTAATTGCCACTTTCACCTTCATTATAATGAAGGTAATTCGTGGCGACACCTTTTTCGCCATAACACAATATTTCTTAACCAAATTATGTTGGCTATAAATAGCTATTTTCAAAATTGTTGAGAATTTTTATTTGTCTGCTACGAAAATGTTTTCGATTTCTACTTTCTATCTCTGTCCTGTTTTCCCCTTTGACATTCAAATCGTATTGTATGTAAAATCAATTATTTTTATTGTCAACTGTATTAGCTGACAGCATTTCTTCGAATGATTATTGGAATCAGTACGATTCAAACATTGGACATGGTTGTTCGAATGTTCTGTCATCTATTGCTAACTTTGAAGTGCATAAGATTGTCGAAAGTTTCATTAAGGTTTGCAAATCTATAAGGGCATAACAAATAGTTGTAAACTGAAAATTGAACATTAAAAAATATGTTAGGCAGAAAAAAATGCGGCGATACGCCTTAAGATAAAACGTATTAAATTTATTTCTGAAATTTCAAAAATTGATATAACTTGACATTTAACGTTGGTGCGATCACGATATTGAAAGTAAAATAACCCACGTACCATCATCTTTATCAATCATCAAAATTAATATTATTTCTTGACCGATTTCTTATTTGCTTTTATTAAATAAAAAATACGATAGTTCAGGCAGGGTTCAGACTAAATACTTTACAAATTAACATGGATTTTTTTAGCGTCTGACCAATTCGGGTCTACAAGGTACTAACTGAATACATGAAAAAATGTACATATAAACTGAATTTCTAGATACACATTTCATAAAACAAATTCCATTTCAAGAAACACGGAGGGGGTCTCGTTCCCTGGACATCCAAGTGATCTTTTTCTGCCTTCTTCCTACTATAGTATTCTCCTATCCCTCTTTCCCTTTCGCGACACTTTTTACTTGACCCTGTCTTGTGTTTGGCGCAGCTTGGCCAAATATGGTCCTTGAGCCATAAAGCACCAAAACAACTATTTCAAGAAAGAAAACGGTAGTTTTCTGGAAAAGATAATCATTTGATAATTTTGGTCTGATTAGCCCTCCTGTAGCAAAAGATGACCAAAGAGCACAAATTTTTGTGCAAACGTGAGAATTTAAAATTACCCCGGAGATTTTACAGGTTGGTTACCATTACTCCAGTTTTTAAAATAAAGTTCTTACCAGTCTTGTCGCGGGTATTAGGTAAATTACATTTGTTTTTGAAACTAATCGAATTTAGCATTATAATATTAATAGCCACTACAATTGCGTTGAGTTAATTTCTTTCTAATGAGGCTCTTCGCAATTCGGGACACTCATTGTTGATTATTGTTATTAGAATGTTTGACTAGTAAAACAATCGCTTTATCTCGTTTTAATTAGCCTTCCCGAGGCAAAAAAGACATTAGAGCGACAAACCAAATGATCTACCTCAGATAACGGTCTTCCTAACAATCACTTTTTAACCATAGGTAAATCTTGTCTATTTTTAAATGAATTCGTTTTGCACTTTGAGAATCAATGGCCACTTTGTAAACCATGCGTTTGATTCCACCCTGGGTATTTCTCTGTTCTGTGTCTGTAAAAGCTTTCCTTGTGTGTGCATGTCCATTTACTTGACGGTGTTTGGCAGTTTGACAAAAAATATGGCTCTTGGGTCAAAACCTAACCAACCAACTTTGAATGAAGGTTAATGTTCTTGAGAAACACATTTAGTGAGTAGAATTTTTCTTTCTTTTCTCTCAGAACTGTTTTTTGATTTGGTATGTTTAGCTTGTGAGCTGAGTGTATATTACACATGTGCCATGTGCGTGAGTTCCAATTGCCCTCCCAAGAGAGTCCCAGATATGCTGCCCTATAGGGTTTAGGTCTGGAGATCTGACTGGCCGATCCATCCTCACTTTCCATATGTTTCGTAATGACGGTAGGTGGCGCTCTTGCGCCAATCAGTTGAACTGTAAGCATTGAAGCGTAACGACGCTAAAAATCTTGGCCGTGAAATGAAACGGAATTGTATTGCAATTTTACATATCACCTTATTAAATTTTTGTTAAGTTTTATTCTCAGTGAATTTATTGAAGCTGGTTTTAATGAATCTTGACTCGACTTATGAAAATTTGCGACCTATGACACTTGAAACAGATATCGACTTTTGAAAACATTAGCTCTCCCTCCCCTCCTTTACCAGATATTCGTCAACCAGATGAGCCCTATGTGGACGAGGGTTGTCGTCCATAAAAATGAAATCAGCCAACTGCACCCCTGAAAAGACGAACATAGGGCTCCAAGATCTCATCCCTATACATCACAGCATTCACAGAGCCTCTGCCAAAGACATGGAGATCTGTGCGCCCATCCAACATGATGCCTGCCCAGACCATCAAACCTCCGCTGACATAGTCTCTTTCTCGGATGTTGGAGGATGGGTATCGGGTTCTCTCCAGATGAAGGTACGTCGAGAATCAGTGGTTAGGCTAGGTACTCATCAGGGAATAGAACGGTCCCCTACTGATCCCTGGTCCAAAGTCGATGTTCTCTGCACCATGCTAAACGGGCTCTCCTGTGCGCAGAAGTGAGCGGGACGCAAACAGCAGGTCCTCTTGCAAACAGATCTCTCTCATGTAGCCTTCTGGAAACAGTAACCCTTGAAACTCGGCTTCCTGTGGCCACATGGTCACGAGAGATCTGAGAAGCTGTTACATTCCTGTTATGCTTCGCTGTAAGGGACAAATATCATTTTCATTGGTCATCGTGGCTCTTGGACGACCTTGTCTTTCTCTCTATGGATCCCGTATCCTTAAACTGTTCCATAAGTTGGACACGACGCTGGGCGTTACATTCAAGTCTAGCAATCTGCAGTTGAGACTGCCCTGCTTCCAGTCTCCCGACGATTCGCCACCTCATTCCATCATCCAAACGTTAGTGGTTACTCATTTTAACTGTTTTCTTTTGAATTTCACCGAATGTTGCAAAAAAACCAACACGAAATTCGCTGAGGTGTGCGATCGTCGAAGCGCGGAAATTGTCACGTGCGGTTAGAAAGCCTGTTCCTCTAAATGCGCCGCCCGCGCGCACGTGTACGCTTACGTATTCGACATTAAAGATTTGCATCTTTGTTTTGGAAGCATTAGTTTTACTTTTCGTTCAGTACTTTTCGAAAAATTCGACAAAATATGCAAATTCTCAGTTTTGAACACCAGTGCACATAGCAAAAATATCTGGTTTGACATCGAAGTAAATTTATTTAATTACCGATAGTTTGGCGTAGCTTGGCCCTTGTACCATTAAAAATTAAATCAATCAGTTGGTCATTGAAGTAGCTAACTATGTCTTATAACAAAATGTATATTCATTGACGAAAGGATTGACACTACCAGACAAAATTTGATATGAATGCTCTACGACCGTAGAAATTCTTCACGCGAGTTTTTCTCTTAGTTTTGGGCTTTTCCACCAAAGATTTCAAAAACGCCGCTATCATCGGAACGATAGAAAGCATACGAGACGTTGTGGTTCATTTTCGCAACCTGCATTAGGTCAGAAAAGTGGTCGAGCGAGGCCAGTCGTCTGAGTTGCCGCGGGGTGGAGTTGACGAAACTCGGTAATGCGTACCTTAAGAGGTGGCCTTGCTGCTTTGTATGCCAACAAAGCGAAATATTTCGCTTTCTTTCTGGATTGAGCACACTTCGAATCCGAAAACCTCTTATCTGTGCTTAAACTAGGTTCCAATCCCTACGCAAAATCCCTGTTAGTGTAACATTCTTTTTAAATGCGTGGTTAATCTTATGTTTTAAATAAAATCTGGAAACACAAGCAATGTGGTCGGATTATTGACATTTTTAAATACATTCTTATGCATTTTTCTTGCGTAATTTCAAGCAGATCTATATTAACTATGCATCTAGTTCTAGTCTTATGCGGTTTTCAATAAGATTCGAGTTATATTTTAAAAATAACAATTGGCTGAAAAATGACCTTAGAAAGACAAATCAACCGCTCTACCTCAGAAAAAGATCTTGCGAACAATCACTCTTTAATCATTTGTAAATCTTGTCTATTTTTTAAATGAATCCGTTTTATACTGAAAATCAATGGCCGCATTGTAGACCATGCTTAAACCCTTTCGTCCCGAATGATGCACCGTTTTATGAACCACCAATATTTCTAAGTTTCCAGAAAAGTTTACTTTGTCAGTATGTTTAGAGTTTTAACTTTTGAAGTTTATGCTATAATTTTTACCAACGCCAATGGGGTCACATTGAAACCCTAATGTGGTATGATAAAACCCTAATATGACGTAAAATCCCACCCACTCCAACAAATAATTCTATTCATAGAAAAGATGGCCGCTGTGTGGGTTTCCCAACTGCTCTCGCAGCCTGCGAGCTGTTAGCGGTGCAAGTTCGATTCCTTTAACTACTACCCATGGCTGATTGATTCATTCAGTTCTGTCAATTTGTTAGTGGCTGAATTATCAGTCGGCTATCAGCAAATTTTATGGGAATTTGAAAAATGCCTCTCTAATGTTCACGAGTCAGCTTAAATGCCCTAGCTAAAGTAAAAATATTGCTAAAATCTGTGTAGTATTCTATTGGGTGATCTGCATGGTCAAATTCCAGAGGGGGCTGTATCGATCGCAAAGTTGGAGTGTTCCCCTCGAAGCTCAGACCTGACATCACACCCTTGACTTTTACCTTTGCGGTATCTTAAAATCCTTGATTGACGCGATGTTACTAATCCCTAGCACCTGAAAAAATAATCCTTCACGCTTGTCGGATTTATCCTACTACCTGGTATGAGTGTTATTGGAGTGGCAGCAGTCAGGATCTATGATACAATAGGAGCACTTTGAACGGATTCAACAACCTATGATGGGGTGGGGAGGTGGTGGATATGGACTTTCGGGACTATAGTCATCGACCTTCTAATGAAATAGACGGAGCATGTGGGCGAAGTCGCTGTCGCAAGATCTCTGAAGGGTAAATCGTGGACATACGAATCGACTTAGCCTATCAGCTGTCGAATCAGACTAGGGTTTTTGATCGCGGTGGATAATCACTTTAACCAATCAATAATTTAGTTTCATGCTTTTACCCACAACCACGTGACATCTTCAAATCGAGCAACTGGAAGAAATAATATAAAGCTGCAGGCACATTCTCCGTTTATTTCATTATAAGGTCGAAGTATGTAGTACCGAAAGTCTCAGCTATTTATGCTACTAGTAGAATGACCCGGCGTTGCTTGGGTTGAATTGGTTAAATGTTGATTGAAAAATGATTAGACTAATCACTTTCATAGAAAAATGCAAACATCATTTAAGTTGTACGGAAAATAACTTTTAACATCGTTTTTACTTTTTCATAGCTTCTACAATTTACTTCGGACGCAAATATGTATACACGATATATCCATCCATATAATCCATTTCATATTCATCGCACTTTTGCTGTAAGACAAAAAGTTTTTCTACGGTGACTACTTCAGTAGTCGAATTAGAAATACACTCATGTCCAAAATTATCTTTACATGCATAAAATCACGGATTTCTCAGAAACTGAACTATAATTTTTTGAATTTGTGAAATAATACGTAACATCATAGCACATAAATACAAAGGAAAAAATTTTAAGAGCACTGCATATGATATAAAACTGTAGCATGAAACAATAAAAATGGCAAATAATATGTGACAAGGAGAGTTCAGAAAAAAAGAATAACTCAGAAAAAAAATTAAGGCTTATGAATTTAATATGGAATGTGATCTCCCCTGACGTGTACACACATATCACAATGTGTTTTAATGCTGGCAATAATGTTAACCATAGTTTGGGGAATTACGTTTCTCTCCTCCAGCAATGCGGTCTTCAGGGCATTTATATCTAGGAGGAAGATGTCTCAGTGCAACTGCTTTTCCAAGGTAGTCCCATAAGTTCTCTATCGGGTTCAGATCAGGAGATTTTGCTGTCCACGGTATTCACTCAATGGCTTCATTTTCAAGGAATTCGTCAACGAGGTTTGCTCGATGTGGACGAGCATTATCGTCCATAAATAAAAAGTCGGATCCATATGCACCTCTGAAAAGTCTTACATAAGGTTCTAAGACCTCATCCCGATATCTCTGGCCGGTCACAGATCCGCTGTTGAAAACGTGTAGGGGCGTACGTCCATCGATCTTTCTTCCTCCCATACCATCACACCTGCACTACCGAAACTGTCACATTCCATAATGTTCGAAGGAAGATTTCGCGTTCCTGACTCCCTCCAGATGTAAACACGTTTAGAATCAGATGTTAAACAAAATCTCGACTCATCAGTAAAGAGAACATGGGTCCATTGGTGTTCACTCCAGTTCTGATGTTCTTTGCTCCAATTAAAGCGATCCCTCTTTTGTTGTAAAGACAGTGAAACACATACCCTTGGCTTTCTGGTATAAAGGCCTTTTTCATAAGCCTTATGTATACAGTTTGCCGTGATAGAACAATTGCAGTGGCGGCTGCAACCTCTGAACTTAACTGCCGAGCAGTAGATTTCCTGTTACGACGGGCAGTTATTGCCAGATATCGATCTTGAGAAGTAGTTATTCGTTTACGACCTTGTCCAGGCCTCCTTACAACAATTCTAGAGTTCTGAAATTGTTTCCATAGCGTAGAGACTGTCTTGAAATATTCACACATCTCCCTGCTTCTAAACGGCCGATAATTCGCCACTTCAGGTTCTTCCAAATGATACTTCGGAGCCATAACAAACCGTTTTGAGTCCTTACACACTGAAATCAAATGCTGTATTGCAGAAATTCACTCAGATATTCACTTAGCGCAAAGCGCTTGATTCACCGTCGGATGACGTAACGCCTTGATTTGCATATCAGAAACCGTTTGATCTCTTTTGATTCGATAATGCTAATTAAGGCTTGTCTTTCACACATTTCCTGCAAAAATGGATTAAATCGATTGGATATTTCATGGAATATCATTATTTTTGGGTATGTAAAGATAAATTTGGATATGAGTGTATCTTTGAACTACAACGTATGGCTACCCATTTTAATTTAATGTTAACCTATCTTATTTTAAAATTATTTTATTTTAACAGGTCATTTTAAAATAAGTTACACAATTTACTTAAAGGATTTGTTTTTATATTTTATTTATTTTTATGAAACACAGAATTATGCATACCATTACGTATTCAACAAGACTTCCGGAAAGTTGGTCGAAATATACATACGTATACTACGAAGAAATTACCCATGTTTAGTGACATTTTGATGAAAATAAATATAATTTCTTAAAATTTAACTCCTAAATAATATATATGGCCTGCGGTGGCCCGGTTGGAAGAGTAACGGACTAGCAACTGAAGGGTTGCGGGTTCGAATCCAGCCAAACACCGTCGTGTACAAAGGGTGCTGGTGCACTTTAAATCTGTCGTAGCCTCAAATGTCCTCACGTTGGCGTGGTGTGGAAGTTTGGAGAGTGGGGTGCCAGCTCAGGTGTTGCCTCGTCATCTGACCGTGGTTCAAAATTACGTGGTGTTGTCCTCGGATCTTTCCCTTTGGGATTGATCCCGGACCGTCACCAATAGCCCGTGTGTTGCTCCAGTGTGACGTTAATTGAAATACCCCCTCCCAAATAATATATCTGTAATGTAAAATACTGGAACACATAAATACAAGCATACGCGAAATTCCGATCATTGAAAAAATACAGAATTCTGAAAAACGAAAGATGACCAAGCGTATCGAATTTCGACTTCTTGAGTATATTCTGATATAGAGAAATTCGGAATAAAGTCGTGTGAAAAATATTGATAAAGAACATACGCACATTAATTTTTATTTTGGGGTCTATATACGTATAAAGCAAGAGTTGGGCGTCTGACTGTTCTCTATACAAATCTACACAGTATGGCCAATCCACACCAAATTAGGTGCACTTATTCTTTAAAACCCTGCGGGTAACGTAGGCTACATATTAACCCTCGTTCTATTGGTCTTAGGTGTGCAGAGAGGTCAGAAAACATTTCGAAATTTCCATTGGAATAACATTTTTATGATCGCTATCAGACCAATTGACACCAAATTTGGTACATTCGTTCTTTAGAATCTTGCGGGAAACATTGGGTAGATATTAACCACCGTTCTATTTGTACTGGATCTGCAGAGGGGGCTAAAAACAATTCGAAATCCCATTGCAATAACATTGAGTAATATTGCGATGAATTTCAAACAATTCAACCCGAGCAACTTCGGGTAATTCAGCTAGTAATATCAGACTTTCTGGACTGTTAGTCCTATTATCACTAAAATGATAGTTTTTGTAATTAAAAAAAATTATAGTAAAAACATAGTTTCTATAATTAAAACTATAAAATCTTTATTCGAGACTTGTAGTCCCGAAAGTCTGTCGTTTATATTCTATATTTAGAGATGTGTTTATTCTCAGAAACTTGTCAAAAAAAAGTAATTCAGTCAACTACATTTGTACAAAAGAAATATTTTGTTGCATTTTCTCATTTTAAAATTTTATTCTTTATTTCAAAGCCTTGAATTATGGGTTTCTAAATGATTTGAAATCAAACTCATTTGAAAAACTATCTGAATATGATAACTAACCAGCCGCAAATGTTTTCAATCTGGTATGTATTTGAATTTGCTCCAGACAGATCCCTGAGTACTGATAAAAAACGAATACTTTATTGTGAATATAACTCGTTAAAAACTGCTTCACGCAGAAATACCTGGGACATGAAAACATGTCTCTTGCGTATGATTCAGCTTAATGCTCAGAATATTCTGCAGGCGTTGCAATGATCTCGTGATACTGAGCGCTAATTTGTTAAAGAAAACTGTAAATGTACTCATTAAAGGCTTTTATCAGCAATCTTGTTTCCAGTGCCAATCCAAACGCACGGGTATAAAGCATGCAAGCCAAGTTTGAACAATGAATGGCCATCTAGGTGGATACAGAGATGCGAATCAGAACCAAATCACTATTTTATGCGAACGTTCTGGGTCGTGAAAAGGGAAAATGATCTTCTGATTTTACACCCTTGTTTTTGTTCCATTGTCCATCTTTGTCTTGTAGTTAACCTTGGTAACGGTACTGACGTAACTTTCACAGAACTGGATGGAAGGGATACGTGCAATGGTGAGGTGCTATTTTGTTCATTCAATACAGGATTTCAGACAATAGACCGCATTTTAATGCAAATAAACTGCTGATGTATACGTTTGATCAGCTGTGGAACGACATTTTTAGTACTTTTGGGTTTTTCCCATAAGCATTTTTGTTTTAGTTGGGTTATTTTATGTATTGCTTTTTCGATGTGAGTATACCGTTAAAGCTGAATACTTAATTACACTGCATACTTAGGCCGTAATTCCAAGATAAGTAAGGCTATGATTCCAAGTGGTGTGCCGCGACACTTCAGGGTGCTGTGAGATAATCCAGGGGTACCGCAAGTTTGGGGTAATAAATAATAATGATTAAAAAATAATCTGAAAAAGGCCAAAAGTTAATGTTTAAAGAACTTCAAAAAGGGCATCGATGACTTTTTTAAATTGGTGGAGGAGCATCCTAACCAATAAAGAAACCAACATCTTTATCAACTTCCTGTTAGCAAGACATTATCTTTTACGTTTCGAGTTCATAATTTAGAATTTAATTGTCATTTAAGATGGGAATATTCCACCTTAGGGTATCACGTTATCAATTTTTTACGTCATAATTTATTTTTCAATTGTGATATTTTTTGTACATTTCATATTCTGCACCGTTTTATATCTTTTAAACTACATATTTCATTTATTATATATCTTTTAAGCTTCATTTCTTCTGTTATATCATCATATTTTAGCTACATTTTAACAATATTGATGACATGTTTTAATAAAATTCCTGTTGCTTTTCATTAGCGTTTTATTTTTGTCTATCTGTACTTACGTGTTTTTAATCCACTTTTTATTGTTGGTTTGGTTCTTTATTTGATATTTTTGAAAATCTGCTTTGAATTTTATTTGTACTTGTGTTTGACAGCTTGTCCTTTGTTGGACCTTGCGCCATAAAAACCTAGATCATCCTATTAGCACGAGCAAGCTTTCTTTGTTATGGCGTACCATACAATCCAAAACAAGAAATCTTGAAGATATGAGGGTGCTTTGTCAACCATTTGTCATAATATCAAATTTCTAGACTCCGAACTAACTTTGCATTTTAAACCCAATCGCCACCCAGAATCAATCACACATTTATCAGTCTTACATTAACCCTCTGAGTGTCACGAGTTTTCCGAGTAGTGTGTGAGGGAGGAAAGCAATACAACTCAACACACAATGACTAAATCATATTGGTTGACAGAATCCTAGAAAAGTTTATATTGGTGAAAGTTAAGACGGGTTGGAAATCATACAGGGTAGACCGCAGGTTGCCCTGTATGATTTCTAACCCGTTTTGACTAGCCCATTGTGTTGACGGGGGTGAACTCTTCAAAGCGAGGCAACAATACAAAAACTAATTGACACACGGTAGTACCCGTTACCACCGAGATAACAAGGCCAGACCGCTGTGACGTTTCGATCACGTGACTCGCTTACTAGTAGTCATAACAAACATCGCCGCATGGCCGGCTACTTGTGGATTACCTTTAATGTAGCGTAAGAAATTAGGGTTTTTTATACTATTTTACCGGAAAGCAAGTGCAGCTGCCAGTTAAATATTGTTATATAACATTTGTGGAACATTACAGTGTCAAGGTGTTAAAGGCTTTCGTCAAATAACACGTTTAACGTGTGTCCAGACCGATTTCTTTAGGCTTAACCACGAGGCTATCCAAAATGCCCTTTCGATGCTGTGTACCTACTTGCTCTGGAAATTATAGATATGGTGATGCACCAAAAGTGGCAGTTTTCTCCTTTCCAGAGGATAAAAATATTAGTAAAAGATGGCTCAGGGCGATTCCACGAGCCGACTTTACACCATCAAAACGCAGCAAAGTCTGCGAACTTCGTTTTCAAAACGATGATATCGTCCGGAATGTATCGAAATTCAACAAAAAAACTGGTGAGTGTTCTACCTTTTCCATGAAACGTCTCCGTTTAAAAGTTGGTGCTATACCAAGTATATTTCCATATTGCCGTAAATATCTCTCGAAAACTTGTCCCACCGTTCGTAAAAGCTGGGAAGATAAAATTCGTGAAACTGAGGAATCCAATTTATTGAGAGCTATCAACGAAAGCAAATATGAGTTCATTGCTCATCATGAATCTATTTCTTTTCAAAATTTTAATAGGCTACTAGAAATTCTGGATTCATTACCCCATAAACAAAATTGGTTTAAACTAATTGAGGAGTCAAAAGTTACTTTTTTCAAAATTTATTTTAATCTAGGACCTGCAACAAATTAGACTGTTGTAATACATTCAAATCTGAAAATGGAAACATTTATGTGGCCAAGAAATTTCTGTAGATAACAATCAAATAAAAACACCCTGTCACGTTAATAATTTGGAAGTTATTGAAAATTGTTTGAATTTTATAAATGAAATATCAATGAAAAATTCTTCAGCCAACTATGATAATAATCGCTTCAGTTGCTTTTACAGTTCAATTGCTTTGATTTCCCATTTTTACAGATTTAATGATGAAGAAAACATTAATTCGATTTCTTTAGACTATGAGAAAGGGTTTTCTTTTCGATTTATGGTCGCATTTGAGAAACTATGATATTGGGCGGTATTAAGCTTGATTGACGTGTGTATTTTAATTAATAAAAGTCATAAGCGAGTTTTTCGCTATATTTTAATTGAATTTACGATATAATTTTGGCTGGTTTTTTAATAAGTTATTGCTTTTACTATTTACGCACACTCTCTGTTATCGTTAGTAAATAAGGAAGAAAGACGCGAGGGTGTGGAAGTTTCATTCTGAGATTATCATAGTTTTGACTAGGGAAAAACCATATTTACAAACTGCTATAATAATTTGCAATAACGTATAACAATATTTTCCTGTGGTCTCGACGTATATAGAATATATTATGTATCGTTGTAGACAGATTTCACTGTATTAGGCTTTGAATATTCCAATACGGCGGTGGTCGTTCGTATCGCACGTATGACTACTAGGGAAACGCCATGACGGCAGCGGTCAGGCCTTGTTATCTCGGTGGTAACGTAGTACCTCCCTCTTCATTTTTATAGCATTCTGATTTGGAAAGCTATTTTGAAACTATTAGCTTATTTTATTCCGATGTTCAATAGCCCGTTGTGTCTCCAGTGTGCCGTTAATTAAAATACCTACCTATTCCGATGTTCATTATTTATATCAATAAATAAAATCAGTACAGTAACCTCTCCTTATATAGCCCGGGTGTTTTGGTGGCTCAACGGGTTTACCCACTGCGCCTAGCAACCTGCGGAATTGTAGGTGGCTTATGTTCGATACCTGTCAGGTTCGATTTCTTCCTGATTGAATTTCTCTCTTCTGTGTCAGTAAGAACTTTTCTTGTGTGTATGTCCATTTACTTGGCATTGTTTGGCCCAGCTGTACCAATATGGCCCTTGCGCCATAATACCCAAATCAACCCTATATCGCTTATTCGATTACAACCCTATATCGCTTATCTCTTTTCTACGTGTATTTTTTATGAATTTTTGGCTTACGAACAGCATAAAAGAATATCAATCTGTTTAGAATTGGGAATTTAAAAGTCACTTGTTTCAAGCAGTTATCCTTAACTCAATTGGTTAAAAAGATTTGGATGTCCCAAATGTGACTGAGTAAGCTAAGTAGTAAGTAGATTTCAAAAAATTTCTTCTATACTTAGCATTATTTTAAAAGATTTTACCGTCGATTTTGTATTCAACATGTACATAAATAACTTTAATAAAAACGCGTTCATTAATGCAATAATTTTTACCTTTCCATTTCTATTGGATCTTTCCCTTCGGTATTGATCCCGGACCGTCACCAATAGCCCTTTGTGTTGCTCCAATGCGACGTTAATTAACTCCCTACCTCTTTCCATTTTTAATAAACAAATCTTCTCGATTCACGTTATATTGTTCTCCGTATTCACGCTTTCTTATCTCCCAAGAAGCGCGATATATCAAGGGGTTACTGTAATTAAGTAGATAATGTTTAAAACATGAATTTGAAATGTTCCTGTTATTCACTTGATTTAAAACGAAAGAATTTGAAAACCAAATTCATTAAAATAATTCAACCAAGTGTGTATCCCAGTATTCTAATCTCAAGGGTGCTGCGGATGAGAGTTGAAAATCTCCAGAAAGATTAACAAATTCGATGGGTCTCCTCGTCAACAAACAATTTGACCACCTGGGTTTTCCACAAACAATATTCAAAAGTAACGAGTTTGTCGTTCCGTGATCGTATAGCCTTAACAGTGAACAAAAACAATAGATCAATGAATGGATTATGCGATTCAACGAGGAATAACCATTCAATAAAAATAGGGTAACTAATGCATTATTGATCTTAAGAAGCAATTCATTGTTTTAGAAGCACGTTATAATTTCTGAAAAGCAAAGGACTTCCTGTTATATTGTTATAACGGCTTCTCTTCATCTTTGTATTCGACATTTATTTTCTTTTTAATAGGGCGTGTAACTTATAAATTGCTGCCATATACCAATAAAATATTTATATTCATACCTATAAAAAACTCAACTTGCCCCTTTGTATTCATCACTGACATCCATTTTATAAACTTCATTTGGATTTTATACCTTGACTAATTTCAATTTGAAATAGTTGAAATAGTAAATTGCTGAATTTAATATTAGTTTTCTTGATTTTGTTTAAAATTCTTTTTGTATTTGGCGCAGCTTGCCAAATATCGCCGTTGCGCCATAAAATCCAACCAAACTGTCCTGTAAAAAATTCTTTTAATACAAAATCGAACAATGCGTTAAATTAAATCCACTTAGAAATATGAACCGAACAGTAAGATAAATTATTTTTGAGCACAATCAATAAAAATTATATTTCGAATCTTTCCTATATTAGACATTTTTAAAATTATAAATTTATTAATTACAAAGTTTTGATAGATAGTTTATTCAAATGTTCATTGAACTTTTTATGTATATTTTGTAAAATATCTTATCCTGTCTTATTTTATTTATTTTGAAGTGAGAAAAAGCATGTGGATGTTTAGTTGAAGTGTGAGCTGTTAAAAATGTTTGATGTCCAAACAGGTTCGAAGATCCACTAACTAAAAGCGAAAAGGCCGGACATGTCGTTTCATGGAAATCCTTTTGCAATAATCTCTCAAATTAATTATACCAGATCTAACAAATGCAATAACATTTCTGTATAATCATAAGACAAGAAAATGTTCTAAAAAACTAGGAAACCGGACAGAATTTTTAAAAATTCATGGAAAACAGTCCAGAATTAACTTTATATGAACCACACTTATGAAATCACGCTATAAAACAATCACAATTACTAATTGAAAATATTCAGGTAAATGTAAAATGAAAGAAAATTTTTTAAATGTTTTAAGATGGGCAAGTTGAAGTAATCTGATTGCATTGTGAATTTTAGTATTCATGTTGCATGAGGCGTTTTTCCCTTGAAATGCATTAGGCAGAAATTGTGCTGATCGAACATTTTAATTCTAATTTATAGTGACACCTGCCTTATACTTTCCAAAGATTACAGAAATGTGATTTCCTGTCAAAGGACTTCGTATTTACGTCAATTTCAATCATAATGATGTATATCCTTTACCATCTTAGATGCTTATGCTCAAAAAGCTTATAAGCGTCGGGGAGCTTTAGCTAGCTGTCCAATTGAGATCGTGTTTCTAGAATCTGATTAATCTGCAACTAATACAGTTCTTTCTGTGACTAATATAAACCTGACAAACTTTGCTTAAGATTTAAAAATTCAATTAGAATAAACGAATTAAGCAAAAAAAAAGTGTAGTTAACTATTACTCTTTGCGAAATTATAATTTCATTTTCTTTGTGCTTTGCACATCTGTTACCAAACGCATCTTCTAGCTTTCATTGCACTATCTTTGTTGCGTCATCACTCACGTGTTTGAAAGTGATTTTGTCTTGCCCCTGTCTCTTCTCTTTACACACACCTGAGGTCAAAGAACCGAATAATTGAGAATCCCATTTTTCCTCTTGTAATTTTTATTAGGTTGGTATCGGTCCTCTCTGTGAGGCAACCTTGGAACCTGTTGCATTATTTCCTCACTCGAGTTCATGGTCGAAAATGTGATGAAAGACCTTAACCGCATGGTTCTTGAAGGTGCGTGTTTTTAGTGGGCTATCGTCATGGGGTTTTCCCCTAACCCTAGCACATTCACATCGATTTTTTGGTAGAAAACGCGAGTTTGGATCTGGAACTGGTGTGTTCTAAGGTGTACGGGCGCGCTCATGCTCCACAGAATTGAACCTTTCATCTCCTTTTGCCCCTCTTTGTGTCCTCGCTGTCTGGACGTAATTTTAACTGGGCTCCGTATCTGGCATTCAAGAATTATCCATCAATACTTGCTCGCATCTTTCCCTCTGGGATTGATCCCGAACCGTCACCAATAGCCCATCGTGTTGCTCCAGTATGACGTTAATTGAAATACCCCCCATCAATACTTGCTGGCTTTAGAAAGTCCTACTTTGTGCCACCACTACAATGGAGATTAACTTCCTCTGGTTTGGCATTTTTGTATCTACTTTTAAAAACATCCTCACCTAGTTTGTCCGCCTTTTCTGGGGTCTTCCCCATTCTGCACTTTACTCCTTTTTACGATATTCTGGATTTTTAAAATCGATATAGTTGCCATCTTTAAAAAATATATTATATCATGCTTTTTAGCTTTCCGTGGATGGGGAAAATCCCATTCACATATTATCGAACACCATTAAAACACTTATTTTTTTACATAGAAATGGTTCTTTAATTCCATTTAAAGTTTTCATCGGTCATCTTTTAAATTGCATAGTTTCTCGTCTATTTTAAGGTTTTTAACAATCTTTGTGTTGAAAACATTTCATTGTCATTTTTATGATGTTTCCATGCATAATTTTTAGACTACTGTCTTATTACTTTGGCTATTTTTATGGTTTTTTTGACCATTTTTATTGGGTATATTTAATTTAGCGTATGGCGCAGCTTGTCCGATAACGGACCTTAAGCCATAAAACCCAAACCAACTAACTAGGCGTGCTGACAGAATTTTTCTTTGAGGGGCTTAGAAAGTAAGTGATCTTGATACTCATGCAGTCTTTTGGGGTGAGAGAATCCTTTCCTCCCTAACTTCATAATCAATCTCGCCCTCAGGGGTGTACCAGTTTCACGGACCTGAGGTACTTTAGAGATCTTTTCTTTTCCCATGGGATTACTGACTTTAGTAAACCTGGGATTGTCGCGGGATACCCAAGCGATCTTTTTCTGCTTTCATCCTATTCTATTCCCAATCCTACGTTTTCTCTCACGACATTTTTCTTGAAATCTTGTGTTTGGCCCAGCTTGGCTAAATATGGCCCTTGCACCATAAAACCCCCAAAACAACCATCACAATCAATCTCCTGATTCAATAGGTATCCCGTTTAGTTCAAACAAATACGTGGGGTTTGTGAAAATTAAAACTTGTTTGTATATGGCGAAGTCTACGAAATTTAACAAAAATGGAATTTGAACAAAATAAGCTTTGTTGAATATTCTTTAACTACAGAACAAACAAATCTATCTTTAACTTATCGTAATTTACTACAATCATTCCTCTAAACCAGAGATTTTTAACGCTTTTCATCTCATGGCACACATAAACTAATTACTAAAATTCTGCGGCATACCAAAAAATATTTTGCCGATCTAACAAAAATTGGTATAATTTTTATTAATTTACAAAAAATAACTATAGTAATTACCTGTACTTTTTGTTCCAAAATGGCATTTAAAAATTTTTTGAAGCAATTTACTTATGATACTTCGTAATAAAAATAATACTCACAATAACGGTATCTATACGGGTATTAAAAAATGCTAGTATTACTTGAAATTATCTGTGAACACACTTATCAAAAGTTCAAGATTAAATTGTTGAAATGAAATAAATCTTACGCAATTTATACCGTTTCACCATCTATAGGGCTTACCGGTTGAAAATCGCTGCTCTAAATTAAATGAATTCCATAAGGGGGACAATAATTCCATATCCCTGCTTTTAAGCACGTTTTAAAAATTAACAGTTGAAAAATATTACAAATGAGTATCTTAAAATGTGGTAGGATTTTAGTCTACCACAAAAAATGTAATAGATGAACATTTAATTTTTATATTGCTTTAGAGGTTAGTCATCCTTAGGTACGTCACTGGCAGTGTATCTAGGGAAAATAGGGTCTGGCATTGAAATTGTGACACCCGTCCAAACATGAACCATTATTTGACAACTTTATCATAAAATCAGCAAGTAAGCTAAAAACATCAATATTTTGGTATTAAATTATAGCACTGCATGAAAATGGAATGCGCCTTCCTTGTTTTTACTGAAGCAAATTTATCTCTATTGAGTGAAAATAATATTCTTGTATCGAATTTTTTTTTTAAATAAGATTTTCGAAAAGTAGAGTTTTCAATTTTTCAAGAGGCAATCAAAAAATCTATTAGGGAATGCTTTTTATCCATCTATGTAAAATTTACAGAGAAACAAAGAAAATATATATGCAAATTAAACAAGTGTTCCACTTTCAAGTGGTATAAAAAGTATACGGACACCTTACACATATTTTGAGGCTTTTAACGCGATTATTGGATTAGGAGGATTACCTAGTTAGGATTTATTGGATTCCCTTTGCTGCCTGAAGCCTTCGTTGCGCGAATTTGAACAAATTCAATTTGACAGAATTTTATCTGACCTCATTCTTGTGGAAGAGTGCTTTCTAAACCAGTTTATAATCTAATATGTTTCATCCAAACCACAGTTGATGGATTGGATTGATTTCTGGGGACTGTGAAATTAGAAATTTAGGGGTGTTACAGAATATCCAGTCGCTACTCGAGATTTTGTGCTTGGCGTTATGAAGATTCACAAAAGCATAACCACGCTGAAAATGTGTAAACAAAATGTTCATTTTCAGTTGGATGAAATTTTTTTTGAAAAAGTGTTATATCACATAAAATGTATGAACAGTCTTCAGATAGCGGGTTTATTTTCGTTTAAGGTTTGGAAATTTCATGAAAATTTAAAATATATTCCATTCACCAACCAACTTTTCACTATCAATACTGTGGAATTATTTTTCGTATCTGGAAGACATGATTTCATGTATTTAAGTAATATGAAAACAAATATTAGGAATATGTGACGTGGTTATTATTTTTTTTTATTTCAATAGCTTCAGCATCGTTTATTTCTTAAGTAATTTTTGGCACCTTTGCAATTTGAACTTTTGCCAGTTTTGGACAGTACATGGATGATGCTCACTCTGAATACCTTTATTTTTCTTTTTTCGTTCCTAAATACTAGTGAAACGTGATAAATATCCTCTGCCAAAAAAGTCTAAATCCGCCGAAGCCAGTGTTCGATCGGAATGAAACTTTCTTTCCATGTTGGAAGTCCATAAAGAAAAATAAATTATCGGAATATTAAATCTAGAGGACTCTTCATTGTAGAATTACATTAGAAAGGTCATAAATGAGTAGTAAAGCTTATGGCGGCGATACATGCCTACATATATTCTGGGAATGGTACCCCTTGCGCCTTAAAACCCAACCAACTGGATATTGTGCAATTGGCGGTCTAGCCAAGACATATCCCATACATGCTTTTTGGGAGATATGGTCTTGGGATCTGGTCTAGCAGGGCTCTTTGCTGAAAAAAATGCGGCTCTTAAATGTTTAATACAAATCTGATGTGGCCATCACAGAACCAACACTTACCCCCCAAAAATCTATAATGCTTCGGTAAAGTAAATTTTTAAAAAGTAGGTATGTATAGAAAACGCCGCTAGCAGTGTAATGTTATCGACACTCACCGTCTCAGCGCATGCGCGTTAAGACACAAGACGACGCGTTGGTGTAGCAAGCGCAGGTCGTCGTGCGCTGCTTTTAAACGAACCGCACCGGCATCGTCAGTTGAGATTATGCTCTGGATACGAGTGTGTCAATATAGTGCCAGAATATGTTATGCACAATTTAATTTGTATTATATTGACTGAGTAGTTTAGTTAGTATTTTATGTCTACAGTTATATTAAAGTTCTTCAAAATCGTGATAACAACCCTTATAAAACAATGAGTTAAAAAAAAATATCTGAAGAAAAGAGGGGCTTCAATTAAATGTGGACAGAAATTTGCATTTATAGAAGTAAATGGAAGTCCTCAATGCTTAATTTGTCACTTGCGATTTCAAAATAAGTCAAGTAATATATAACGACATTTTCGCGGAAAGCATTTAGATTTTAGTGAAAAGTATCCTGATGGTGATAATAGAAGAAAAGCTGTTGAAGAATTACAAAAGAAACCATAACTTCAGCAAAGAAGTTTGTTATCTTGGACGAAATCTTCGTCAAGTACCACTGAAGTAAGTTTTTGTTATCCCTGGAAATAGCAAAAGCGGGAAAATCTTTTACTGATGGCGAATTTCTAAAAAATTGCATGTACAATGTCTCTCAAATTCTGTTTAAAGATATGAAAAATAAGGATTATATATATGTAAGAAAAGAAGATTTACCCCTCAGCTAGAACTGTAAAGGAACGAATCCTAACTATTTCTGAGGAAGTATCAGATATGCTAATTGTGGATATTAATTCTGCTGAATTTATATCTATTGCTGTTGATAAATCAACTGATATTTCTGATATAGCCCAATGCTGTATTATGGTTAAATATATCACATCTGGTATTCAAGAGGAACTTCTTGATGTTTTGTCACTTGAAAAACATACTACAGGTAAAGATTTCAGACAACCTCCTAAACATGTTTACATAATAAAAATATAAATATTGATAATATAGCCATTACCAAAGATGAATTTACATTGCGACCGACGGCGCGCCTGCCATGATTGCAAAAAACAATGGGATTGACCGAACATTTTAATAAGTTGCATCTGAAGTTACAATACAAGGAAAAGGAAATACAGCTTTGAAAAGGAAATACAGCTTTGTAAGAAGTCATTACATTTGAGCAGAAATTAAGAGTGATTTTCGAAGACATTACTAAAGATGAATTTTGAAAATCTAAGAAATTATAGGTTGAGTTTAAATCAAGAAAAATTGATTGAAAAATATTCGCTGAAATGATTAATTTTATTTTAATTTCATTTTTAAACAGATTTCAGAAAACATCAGATGATGAAATTTATTACATCCGCTGAAGTGTGATTTAAAATTAAGAGACGTCAAAACTTTTCCTGGAATATCTATTGCAGATCTACAAATGGAGATTCTGAAATTCAGGAATAAAAGTATCTGGGTGCAAAAACTTCAGGAAATGGTAGCATAGGTTGAAAAAAATGAGACAACTATGGAGGAAACAAACACCACAGGACATTATATTTAAACTCCTTTCTGACTAATTATTCAAATGCCAGGAGATTAGCTTTTGGGATTTTGACCTTATTTGGGTCCACATACAATTGTGAACAGTTTTTCTCTACGATGAACTACATTAAAAGCAAACACAGAAGCAGACTAACGTATGCACGTTTAAAAGCGGAACTCCTAAAATGCAAGAAGTACACTCCAAATTTGACTAAATTGGCAGAGAAAATCCAAGTCCAAAAATCGCACTGAATGTGAACTGAATATTGAAATAAATAATTGTAATATTATCTTTGCAATACTTTGTTGTATTTACATTTACATGAATAAAATAAAAATTTACAAAAAAATGTCGTTTTATTTATTGTACCCACAAAAACAATAACCATTATAAATAAACATGAGAATTCTTTGAAACTTGCATCTGTATAATTTGTATTTGCAAATACTGAAATAATTAAAAAATAAATCGAATTAAAATTGTGCGGCTCCCTAAATTTTATTTTTTTCTACTTTTATTGTTGAAATGGCTCTTCGTTTCCGAAAGGTTCACGACACCTGGTCTAAGGCAAGATTTCAATACCACGGAGGCACTCCTGGAAAGGTGAGCCGTGTGTGGCCGGACATTGTACTAGTAAATAGCCCCTCGGACACGTGGCATGAAAGGCAAAACAGGTTGTATCTGCTGAAAGTATTGCCGTACTGTCAAAGTACCTCGTACTACTAGAGGGGACGGCCGTCGTAACTGGCCTAAATTACAAAAACCAACTTAATTACATCTTAACCCTCCAAGCGTCACGAGATTTCCGAGTAGTGTAGCATTGCTTTCTCCCCACAACACGTAATGATTAAACAGCCACACCGATTGGTTGAAATATCCCACGAAAGATTCTATTGGTTAAGGTTAAAACTGGTTAGAAATCATGCGGAGAATACTAGATTGCAGAACGGATATATGCGTGTGAACCCCTTATCGGAAGGATTATAGTTCAGCAAGTTATATTTTATTGATTGAAAGAAAGTGATTGAAAATAGTAAAGTTGTAGAAATGCAATGAAATTATTTCCTTGGTCTATGTGATGGAAAGGTGTATGTGGATCAGAAAAGTATCTTCAAGAAAAAACTAACACTCGCCATCATACACTTATGGTGTCGTGAGACAGACACTATCAGTTCAAATGAGTAGTTGGGATGAACCGAGGTGGCATGTCTATTCAGAATGTTAGGTTTTTCACATTAATTACATCTGTGTATTATACTTTATTGTATTGCATATACAATATAAATCATGGTCTTGGAATCAAGTCCTGATGGGTTTTTGAATTTCACCTTGCCAATGCTTTTTTTACTCTCGAGCTCTTAGAAGCATTGTTCCTGAGCCACGTGATTTTAGGATGGTCGGCGGATATCCTCATATGTCATAATGCTGCAAGGGGACAGACTTGTGTAGTACAGATGAATGCCAATGTCACCACAGGAGCAATTTTCCGAATTGAACTTTCTTAAAAACCTCTTCAAGTAAATTGTAAATGAACCATGTCCCTTCAACAAAGTCCTAGCAACTTTCAGGATTCAGGATAGCGTAAAATGTATCCCAATAACCCAACTCGTTGTAAAAGAGGAATAAAATACATTCACCGGCAATGCATCTATCTATAATCATGGTTCTCGACACTAATTGCGGAAAGTAATTTGATCATTTACCATCGTACTAAATTTGGTGTAGAAATATTGTCTAACCAGAAGTGCCAAACAGAAAGTCGCGTCACTCTGAGTTAAGAAAAGTAGTTCGGTAGGTCACTATTGTTTTCGCTTGTTTAAAGGAACAGTGTCAGCGTGCTAATGCACCTCCCATTCATTAGTATATATTTATGTCATTCCTGCCTTAACTTAAACGATTTTTTCCTTAACGGGCAAGCCCATTCTTCTCGGGATTCTCCATCTATAGATGTTCCGTAAAAAAGTTTGGATTAATGCATTAGAATAAGTATTTATTTTAAAGTAAATTAATGAGTATTTGGCTTTTTTAATTAATATTCTGTCGAATTAACTGAAAAAGATTGGCAGTAAAATGGTTTGGAAATTATTTTATGAATGTGCTTTTGGTGAATGCCGGGATCACAGAATTTCGTTTTGTTTTTCACTCTATTTCAGCATTAAACTTTCAAGATGACACTTTCAATTACACTTTTTCAATAGCCCATTTGAAATTTTTGTAAATGTTTGCGTAAAACTTTTTCTCATCGCGCAATTTGATTGTAATCATTTTGCATGCGTGAATTCCAGTTTATGCATACGGCGTTTTGAGTTCAAGGAGGATAATGATTGTAATTATTTTGACCCTCTCTTTTGTGCTTCCGGACGCTTTCGAAACATTCTGAAAGAAGCGCTTTTCGATGCTTTAGCTTTTCTTTGAGCGCTCGGAGAGTTAACCAGATCCCGTTATAATTAGCTCTTGTATAGCAAAAACAAAGACAGTAGAGCGACGAACTAACCAACCCGCTTTTAGAATGGGTGTCCGTAGTGGTAATCTAAAGGTTCCTATCTGCAATGGTTAACCCTGAAGGTTGGCTGATCAGCTTTAGCCATCTCCTAAGCAAAAAAAAATTAAATTTCCATCGATTTGGAAGCATTAATTGGTATTTAGTGAATTAGTTAAAAATTCGTCTCAAATTCATGAATGGTTTTTATGAACCATTCATGAATTTGAAGAAACCAGAAAATGAAAGGTTGTCAGTTTCTCTTTCGGTCCAGTAGAAGCATAAGTTTGCAGCCCACTTGGTAAGGAAAACGTGGTCTCAGTAATAGCGGATAACTTCTCAGTCTTAAATGATTGGTCTTCATAATTGCTATGGAGTCTCAGACAGGATGCAGTGTGTTTTATTCTGATTTTATTTAGATGTAGTCGTAACCTGCCATCAATCTGCATGGCCAAATAGGGCCCAAATTCGTCCATCTAAAATTTGCTGTAAAATATCTTGGGATCTTGGTTGGAATTTGACTCATCAGCAGTTGCTTCTAAGATTTTCAAAAAGCTTTTGTCTGATTTCACTCTTTGCATTTAACCCTCCAAGGGGTTTCGACGAGATATCTCGTACATCAAGATCTGACCAATTTTGCTAATAACGAGATATCGCCATCAAGATATTGCCGATTTTTTTTTAACGATGACGAGATCAAGATCTGGTTATTTTTCTTCCCATGACGAGATATCTCGTCCATCAAGATCTGATTAATTTTGCTAATGACGATACCTCATCAACTCAACCAACTACCAGGAGGGTTAAATTAATTGCATTGAATAAAGGTAACTTGAGATACACTACATTAGCTTGTTTTGCGGTTTCTTTTCGATTTCCTTAGATAAGCCGCATATTGCTCCAGCATCAGTCCCGTAATGCTCAATTGGCTGAAATGCGCATGCGTACCGACATGTTTTCTGTACAGAAAGGAAGTACGAATGCGCATGTCTTGTGTGTTCTATCAGTATTCTGCTTGCCTTAAAAATGTTTGAACAGCGATAGAAAACATCTTATGGAGACAACTTACCCCGACTGGAGCAGTAAAATTCTACCTTTTTCTGTAAGTAACCCATAAATGACATTTGGTGTTGCATTCAAAAGCTCCATTTACAAGTACGCTGCCGAAAAGGAGGAAGAAAGTAACACTTATGAATTCTTTTACGTCCTCGCTTTTAAACATTTGTTTATGAATGTCTAACAGATTATCGTAGTCAGTTGTATAATCAATTTATTCATTTATCATCAGCCTCTCCCTGGCTCTGGGTTTGCCCTCTACGCTAGCAACCTGCGAGCTGTACGTAGCGCAGGTTCGATTCCCCTAATTTACCATGGCTGTATTTCTATCCTCTGTCAGTAAAACTTTCACTGTATCTGTCCATTATGTGAGTTGTCTGTCTAGTGTTTTTCGCAGCTTGGCCAAATATGAACCTTGCGCCTTAAACCCCCAAAATAAATTATTTCTGGACTTTGTACCAAGAAACCCAAACCAACTAAAAAAAAATGTGAGTGCGGACCTGACGGTCGCTCTAATCCCCTCGTGTAGCAAGAAAGGATCAGAAAACAACAAACCAAACTCTGAAATAGAATGACATAATAAAGACGCGATCTGCAAGATTTTCGTAGTGCTTTTCAACCGACAACGAATACATGCGCCAGATGTTTTGTCTTAGCATTATCATATCTTACGAATTACGTTACATTTTTCTTGTCTTCAGGTGTCCAGCGAAGAAGTGGTCAAGGCGTACATTCACCGCATCGGTGAAGTCAATGGCTTGCTCAATGCTGTGGTGGAAGGGCGGTATGGTGCTGCTATCAAAGAAGCTCGTTTCGCTGACCAGTTGATTAGGCAAGGGACATTGCCGGAGAAACAAATGGCGGAACAACTGCCTTTGTTAGGGGTTCCGTTTACAGCCAAAGAAGCCATCCTCATGAAGGGTAAGCTGTTTTTACCAAATGAACAATTTAAGCTGTTGGATTTTGTTATTACATTTATACACGGTTTCACCCATTAGATTTTGTCATCAACTTTTGCTTATAGTTTTCTACATCTACTAGGCATCGACATTCTCAACATTGGAATATACACATAAGATTTATAATTCTCATGTCCTGTCTGTTTTTGATTGTTATCGCATCGCGAATAACAATCTTAAACAGACCATAAACAAATGCACCGTGACTACTATTATTGGTAGACCTTGACTGCCTTGACCCACTTGTAATTTTATCCTCCACTTTTGAGGAATTGCCTTGACTGGGTGTAATTGCCCACTGCGCTAGCACCTTTGTGAATTGCAGTTCAATTCCTCCCTGGATGTATTTTCTCTTCTGTATCAGGAAAAACTTCCTTTATATGCGTGTCCATTTATTTGGCCAAATATGGCGCTTATGCCATAAAAGCCAACCACTTTTGATGGGGTCTGTACCCCAAACATAAAAATAAGTAGTTAGGGACCTCGTGTTCGTGCCCATAGAAGTGGCGCCCTTGTTTACCAACTAATGAATTTTTCAAACTTTGTTAAATTATTTGTTTGATGTTTTAGTTGGGGTATCATGATTGTAATTTCTAAACTTATTTCAATTTCTTTTCTCAGGTCTAGCGAGTACGTGCGGGTTGGTTTGTAGGAAAGGAATGAAAGCCGAAGAAGACAGTGAACCCGTGCAAAGGTTGCGCAACAGTGGAGCCATTCCATTAGCGTTGACCAACACCAGTGAGATTTGCATGTGGTGGGAGACCTACAACAAATTGCACGGTAGAACAAACAATCCGTATGACACCACAAAAACAGTTGGAGGTAGTAGTGGTAAGTGTTCTTTGATACTCCTGTATATCTTAACAGATTTTTGCAGGGCTGTGCGGTTGTTATTGGAATCATTTCGTCGATTGATCTACGTATATAAAAAATGGAGAGATTGTGCAGTGAATATTTTCGCCTCATTTCAAGTTAATTATCCGTTTTGGGTCATTTTAATGCAAAATCAGTGGTTTCCGCATTTGGTGTATGTAGTATGTGTGCTAACACTACTTCCAAACGGTTAAATATATTTTCATAAAATTTTGTATACTCCGAGTACTCAGTAACTTACTGACCGAACTTAATAGTCAATCTGTCTTCCCGGTTTATGTCTGTTCTAGTGTTTGTATGTTTGCAAGTATCACATCAGAGTAATTTAAATATCTTTTCATAAAATGTTATATATTTTATACAACATTCTATGAGTGAATACGTTATTTAAAATTTCTTTGTCTGCATTTTTAGGCAAGTTTCACGCTAAAATAGCTGAATATCCATACTTAAATCGACCTAAATTTGGCAATGTTGGAGAAGTTAATGTGTAAATTGAGCGTTGCGATTACTGAGATTTACCAGTACAACTAGCTGTAAAAGCAATTCCAATAAATATTTTTAAGGAATTCAAATTTTAATACTTTACTTATATATCTTATTTTATAGATATATTTATTTTACATAGAGCTTATTTTTCCTTTGCGAAAGAAATACTTTCCTAATACTTAGGGCCGCGGTGGCCCGGTTGGAAGAGTAACGGACTTGCAACCGAAGGGTTGCGAGTTCGAATCCAGCCAAACACCGTCGTGTACAAAGGGGGCTGGTGCACGTTAAATCTGTCGTGGCCTCAAATGTCCTCACGTTGGCGTGGTGTGGAAGTTTGGAGAGTGGGGTGCCAGCTCAGGTGTTGCCTCGTCATCTGACCGTGGTTCAAAATTACGTGGTGTTGTCCTCGGATCTTTCCCTTTGGGATTGATCCCGGACCGTCACCAATAGCCCATTGTGTTGCTCCAGTGTGACGTTAATTGAAATTCAAATTCCCCCCCCTCCTAATACTTACTCCTTATTACAGATGATTTAAAGAGAATAAAACATTCAGTTTTTTTGCACTAGAGCTTGTATTAGTTATTTTAAGGTATTAGAAATTAGTAATTTTAAGTTCTCGATTCAACACACGTTGTAGAATTTCTTTTTATGAAAAGAAATGAAACATAGACGGGTCTTCTTATGAAATGGATTCATTAGAATGTCGATGGTAAAAAATACAGCACAAAACCTTTAGACCCAAGATTGGTACCAAACAAATTCGCAATTCAAAGTATTTTAAAATTTTGACAGATTGACCTTTCAAAACGATTACTCATTAAAACTGGCTTTTCTTTTCCATGTTTCAAATAAAATTATTTGGTTTTATTGAAAGCTGCAGTCAATAGGCTAGTTCACCATCATTCTCAAAAAGAGATACGTGGTTTTCATTTAAAACTGAATATCTGGATTGGAAAATGTGTTTTTAAGTGTAGCTCGTGCTCAATGAAACGAACTCTTCATTGACCATGTGCAGTATCATATTGTAATTTTTTCACTCGGAACCGATTTCGCATTTTCAAATTTTTTATAATTTTTATTTGTGGCAACTAAGCGAGATCACAATTTAGAAAAGAATCACGAATTTGTATCTTTAGATCAACTTCTTTTTTCCCGCAGATTTAACTTGTTTTCTTTCGCTGATTTCCTTTGGTTGAACTCAATAACTATTTATTCTTTTATTAAATTGTAATTCTTATTCATCACATGTAAAAACAACCCAACAAAGAATTCGATTTGAAACTGCATGCAAATTAGAGTTATTCGTATTTTATAAGGAACTTTGCAGATATTGAAAGAATATAAATGTTGGAAAAAAATTCGAACTAGGACTTTTTGGAACATTAAAAATTTTTTTGGCTTAGTGGCAGATGTCAATGTTGCCTACTTTACGAGTTGAAGCTATATTTAAGCAACTAATACATGTTATAAAAGTTTTTTCTTTTTAAAAAACGCTGTCAAACCGAATACCTTTTTGAAAAATGATAATCTGTAACCTTTGCTTTGTCTGTACTGAAGACATTCAATTTTAGAACAAGTTCTTTTGTTATTACACGTGCCACTAAATGGAATTTTCAAAGAAAAATGGTCATGAATGTAGTACGGTGTCTAGGGTGTGATGAAGTGAAGCTGGATGACACGGAGATTAGGACAAATACGACATTTAATTATTCTACGAACTACTATATACATGGAAGGTTACATGGATGCCGGCACAGCCTACACGCTGGCACATGCACGAATTGTATAAACGGCGCTCCACCTGCGCGTGGAAGCGTTCACAGTCACAAGTCCAGCTCAACTGGAACTGAGTTTGGGAAATAAAGTTACAGTTCTACTCTGCGCTCTGGATGCGACCTCTGGTGGCGGCATGGGGATGGATTCCACATGAATATCTTATCAAATGAATTTGTCATCCTTTCTTTAAAAGTAACGAAATTCGAAAATGTCGCATACCCCGTACAAGAGTGTCACAGTTAAAAAATATTGGTAGGACAACTATATTAGTGCTAGACTATTCGCCGCAGATTCGTCATGTTTACGATTTCATTTACGGCAGTTTTACAGGAAACGAACTTAAGATGCATTCGTAATCACCTCCGAACTCAATATCGACTTTTGTAGTAGTCACCGTTGTATCACCTTTCGTAATTTTGTCTTGTAACAGGGTAGGTAGTTAATTAACGTCGCACTGGAGCAACACAACGGACTATTGTCCTCGGATCAATTCTGAAGGGAAAGATCCGAGGACAACGCTGACCTTGCGCCATAAAACCCTAACATCCAATCCGAGGACAACGCTTCGTTATTTGAATCACGGTCAGATGACGAGGTCAACACCTGAGCTGGCATCCCACTCTCCAAACTTCCATACCATGCCAACTTGCAGCAGGGATACTATATATGCAAAATAATTATTTGATATGTGTTTATAGGATTTGTGTAAGTTGTAGAAATTATAAAAATGTTAAAAAGATGTTAAAAATTATTTTCCAGACACTTATGGCATTTTTTTACTTTAGAGAAAATTATCACTTAGATCGGAAACTTGTCACTATAACTAAAACGTACGAAATGAATTCCAATCTTCCGACCTGCTTTAAAATTCATGTAATTTTGCCTCTTGAAAAACGTGCAATTTATGTTACCAATACTATGTCATTTTCTTCTGATTCTATGTAATTTTGCTATTTGTTCCGTATCGTTTGGTATTTCAAACGATCGCTTGAGTGTTCTCCAAATACTTCCTAATTTGTTAACTATCGTTAATCGAAAAGTAACGCTGGTTTGATGTCCGTGTAAACGATTGCTTCTGACTTAGAAAAAACGTTACATCGAAGTTCATAAATGTTTTCAATTGTAGGAGGCGAAGCAGCCCTTATTGCTGCAGCTGCATCTGTAATTGGCTTGGGCACAGACTTGGGTGGTAGCATTCGACTACCGGCTTTCTTCACGGGTATATTTGGTCACAAACCTACCCAAGGTAAGTATTTGAACGTGAAATCTGTTGGAAGGTACGCTTTATTCTTTTGTTTCTCAATAAACTGAACATGTACAGGGGCGATTTCATTAGACTTCGTCTGTTATGCATGTCAAAGATAAGTTATTATTACCGATACTATCTACAAAGATTTACTAAAATTGAAATAAGATTTAAATTTTGAAGTAAATCAATTCTAAAGGGGTGTAAGTTTCCGAATCTTAATATCATGTCCTTTTCCAATTGCTTCCCAGAAACTTGAATGGACCTTGCGACATAAAACCCCCAACCAACCAAGAAACTTGAAAAGGTTATAATCTAAAAACTAATATCCTGATATCAAGTTGTTGGCATTTCTTTATATTTCTCCTTTTTTTGTGTTACTGACCAAAGTTACTCATACGAGTTCATTGGGACCGTCGTGGCTCAGTCGGTTTGCCCCTTACGCTAGCAACCTGCGAGTTGTAGGCAGTTCGGGTTACATTCCACCCTGGGTGTGTATTTTCTCCTGTCAGTAAAGTTCTCCTTGTGTTTGCATGTTTGTTACTTGACGGTATCTTGTGTTTAGCGCAGCTTTTCCTTTGCGCCATAAAACCGCACCAACTATGAGTTCTTTTAATTTTTTAATTTATGATTTTGCTAGCTTTTTCAGTTTAAATAGTTTACTGGAGGTTTTCTATTTTCTTTCAGTGGTTATAATGCAAATTCTTATTTTTCAATTTTTTGCTGCTCTAATTTTCAGAACGGGTTTTCCACCGAATTATTTTGCATTTAAGCTTAATTAATTTTCAATTCTGGTAAATAATTGATTAGAAAAAGAACATGAAAATTTATTCTTTATTTTTTTAATAAATCAACTTAGTTTTGCTCTTAATTTTTTCTCGTCACGATACATCAAAAATATTTGCTGACTTTTTCTGAAGTATAAACGTTTTATTGAATCTCTTTCAGGAATTGTTCCTCGTGGTGGTCAGTTTCCACCAGCTCTGGACGAAATCGCCCCGTACGTCGTCGTAGGACCCATGACTAGGTATGCTTCGGACCTCAAATTGGTGCTGTCTGCTTTAATTGGTAGGGAAGCCACACAGCGACTACAGCTCTATTCTCCGGTGAGTGGAAGTCTTGCAAACTTAAGTGAATTAATTGACTGGAAAATTCCACGTGGGCCCGATGTGATTCGGGGCTTAGATTTACGAAAAATTTTAATTTTCCTATCAATAAAAATATCATGAAAACGGGTTGTTCCGGCCCATTTATCATTTCCATCCCGACCTACTATTGCTAAATAAAATTAAGAATAATTATTCATTAGTTTTGAAAACTCACTACCGGAAGCTAGATGTTAACCCCAAATTTACAAAATGTATTATTTTTCAGTCATTAAAAAACATCGACCTGACTCATCTTTTTTTCTTGAGGGGGAATTCCGTCCCTTCTATTAGTTCTATCCTTTATAAATAATTATACATTTGTATTTAGGAAACCATCACCTGTCGCTATCATTGATATATTACTACAAAAATAAACTTCGTTATATTTTTCTAATCACAACAAAAAGATATCAAGAAAATGGATGGTCTGGTTCTATAAATTTATATCAGGGGTCCATCTATTAATTCTATCCACTAAAAATTTGAACCGATTAGTTGCAAATTATAAACTTTGAATGCAAATCATCACAATATAGGTAATTAAATATTGAAATTTTAATTAAAAATATTAAAATAATGACTATTATAAATTGTAGCTTAAAGGAAAATTTTGGCAAAATAATTAAACATTTTATGTAAACTTTAGAATAGGCTTTAAAAAAAAATTCCACAGTACAATTTGGAAACCAGTCAGCCCTTCCTCGTAATCCTTTATACTAACCTTTCAAGCCACAATAGGTTCTGCCATCTGTTTAATTTGTTACGAATTAATCAAGACGCTGTTTTTCTCATTGCCAATTATTTTTTTACAGCCTGATCTTCGCTCAATTAAAGTGTACTACATGCTGGATGATGGAGGATCACCTGGTTCATCTCCCATTTCTGAAGAGATCACAGATGGTATTAAGAAAGTGAGTTGCTCTCTGAAATTAATAGCTATTTTTAATATTCAAATCATTACGTTTTAAATATTCTCGATCCACCAAGTGTGGAAAGTAATTTGCTACAAGGTAAGGTGCAAGTTCCTGCATTGATCTAACAGACTGACTTGATCATGCTTTACGCCAACTTTTCAGTACAGAAACTCCGAATAAGCATGCGCATGTCGAATATTCTTGTATGGTGGTCTTAGTTGGGTTTGCCTAACAATTACATGCGCACCAACTTCTTACAGGTCAGTTGACGAATTGCCCTGATTCTCAAATTTGCTGACGTAATCAAGATGCACCCAATACAGCTTGTTGAGGTTCAACAGCTGTCTCCTTCCTTGCAGGGGCAAAAATGTGGTAAGAGAACGAAATGAGACACGCAGTGCTGTTTTTATGGAGGAAAGGGGACGAAACAAATATGGAGAAAAGCACCTAGATTTCTTGCCAACGAATTCCCAAAAATTCCACTACAAATTTTAATTTAACAAATATTTTGCTGGAAATTTTAGGAATAATAATTATTTTACAGCTGTTTTTAGGCCCTTCTTTAAAAAACTCTAGGCGCCCCTTGTGAAAAATTGGGTGATGGCTGATACGAAAAACCTGAAATATCCCATACGTGATGGCTGGATATTAGCTCTTTTTGTACAGAAAAAAAAATGACATAGCTACAATTTTGGGATGAACCTTCTCGAATAGAAGAAGTTCAAAAAGTTTGTGATTGATTAATAAAGAATAAAATAAGTAATTTTCTAGTCTAAAACGTGCATGATTGTCCTATATGGGACAATGAAATGCCCCAATAATATCTGTCTATATGAAGTTTTGCAAATGTTAGCAGTAGACCCACCTCCTACCTACTCACCGTGAGGTTTAGAGCATTTAATGGTAGGAGGGGAATGTTAAGACGATTTTGCGTTCTCCCATCTATTTTTTTTACCGAACCCGAGGTATTCTAGTGATCTATTCTTTTCCCAACGAGGTTCACTGCCGCTGGTAAACATGGGGATCGCAATCCCAGGATTATCAAGCGATTTTTCTCTACTTCTCACCATCCTTTCTTTTCACAATTACTTGACATTGTCTTGTGTTTGGCGCAGCTTGGCCAGATATGGCTCTTGCGCAATAAAACGCCAAACCAATCAACCAACAACTAACCTATTTGTTTAAAAATTTTTTGTGTTGATAGCAAGGTAAAAGGATATTTCACAGCGGTTATTTCCCTTTTGCTCCAGGGGGGTGCGGTAGTCCAGTTGGAAGAGTAACAGATTAGCAACCGGAGGGTTGAGAATTCGAAACTTGGTCCAACCAAAGACCGTCGTGTACGCGGAGGCTGGTGCGCGTTAAATGTTCTAACGTTGGCGTGGTGTGCAAATTTGGAGAGGGGGTGCCACCTCACTTGTTGTCCTCGTTATCTGACCGTAATTCAAAATTACGTGTTGTCCTCTGATCTTCCCTACGGGATCGATCCCGGATCATCGCCAATAGCCCGTTGTGTTGTTTCAGTGCGATTTTAATTAACTACCTACCTTTTTGCTCCAGAATAAAACTAATTCCTCAATTTTTTAAGCATTGGTCGTTTTTCTAGGTTGTAAGCTTACTATCTATTGAGGGATTAGTCGTGGAACAAGCCGACGTGAAATACCTGAAGCTGGGCTTCCTCATCTGGTGTTCCTACCTCTCCAAAGTTAAAGAACAGCGAATCTCCAAACTCATGAGAGGAGGCGTGAAAACCGACGACGACGACGACAGTGAAAACGCTCCGCACGAGATGTGGCGATGGCTATCCGGGAAATCGGACCACACGTTCCCAGTCATTTTGAACGCGTGTGCCCAAGACCACATTGCTCCACTCGTGCGGAAACCCCTGGATTTCTTCATCCGCTGCGGGGACAGTCTGAAAGCAGAATTACTGAGCATGCTGCAACCTGAACCAGCTGTGTTCCTCTACCCGACGTTCCCCCACGCAGCTGCTCATCACGGACAGATTCTTGCCAACCCTTTCAACGCCAGCTACAGTGTCGTGTTCAACGCTGTCGGACTCCCAAGCACGCAGTGTCCACTCGGGTTGAATTCCAGTGGCATGCCTTATGGGTTGCAAATTGTGACGGCCCCGGGAAACGATCGCCTGTCAATATGGCTCGCGGAGCACCTGGAGGAGAAATTGGGTGGATGGGTTCCACCTTCTTGATGGGAACCTTAAGAATAGGTAGTCAAGTTTTCGAAAAAAATGTTCTAAATGTGTTGTGCCGTTCGTACTCTTTTTCACAAGTCAGAATCAACTTAAGAATTTTTCCGAGTAACAATTAAAGATAAAGAAACTATCAGATTCATTTTTAGTGGTCGCTGGGAGTTCTATTCCAAATGTGCCATCAAAATTAAGTTTGTAGACGACAAACTACACTGACAATCCTTCGGATGTTTTACTGCAATTCTTTCTATGCCTTTAAAAGAAACCGGTTGATACGTAAATGATATTTGTCAATCTTTTGCGTTAATATGTGTACCTTATAAAAATTGTTTAGAAATGTTTTGTAACTTAAGAAAATGTTCACCTTCTTTAACTAATCATCGAATGTTATTTTTTTAATATTTTTTTATGCTACGTATGGAGAGCGTAGAACGCTTTATATCATTAATTCTGTATAGTTTTCTCTTTAAAATTGCCATTCTAAAATAACGATTGATGAGACTGGAATAGAATAGTCATTGTCATACTATCTCATTTTGGCAATTTTATCTGAGAATTTTTTTAAAAACTTCGTAGAATATTTGATATCTTTTATACATGCGAGTGACGTTTTTTTTTTATGTAAATGTGATGAAATAAAGAGTTCCTATGTGTGTTTCTTAACTGGAATGAATCAATTTTGATAGTTTTACTTCATGATTTATTTTGGTAGCTTTAGTATTTTACAAAACAGGTTAAACATTGAAGTTACAAATTTTCTGATAATCTAGTCTCATTTTTGTTAAGTAGACAAATATTCAGATTTCTTTTGCTATCTTTTTAACATAACTAATTTATAACAGTTGTGATAATCTTAGTAATAGGGAATCCTCTAAGGGTAGTACATGCATATTAAACACATAATCTACTTTTTGCCTTTCAGTCATACTTTGGAAATATGGCCCCTTGCGCCATAAAATCCCAAAACCAGCCAGTCATACTTTGGTGCAGCTTGTCCATTTTTGGACCTTCTACCATAAAACCCAAATTAACCAGCTAACCGTTCTGAAACCTGCAGTCTTTCTTTGTATGACCTCTAACCAGTTTTGACCTTAACTAATAGAATGTGATTCTTTCAACCAACAGATGTGACTATTCAGTAGTCATTAAATGCAATGTGAATGAAAGTAATACTAACACTACTCGGGAATTTCGTGACTCAGGGTAATGAAAATAAGCGATTTCTATCATACAAAATGCTTGGGAAAAGCTTTCAATAACTTAAACCACTGATGGATGTAAATTGTCCCTTCGGATTATAGATTCACGAGTGGGTGCCAACTGAGATGCTGACCTCGTCATCTGACCGTGGTTCAAAATTAAGAGCCAATAGCCCGTTGTGTTGCTCTAGTGCGACTTAAATTCAACTACTAACCATTAACGTTTTCAAGACATCTGATGGATTTGAGGACGAGAGGTTAGCACTCTAGCCTTCGATCGGTCAGATAGGTTCAGGATTCAAATTCTAGTCAAGGCAAAGATGCTCATGGTCAATCGGCCATGGCCAAATATGGCCCTTGTGCCATAAAATCCAATAAACCAACCATGGTCAATTGGTATTGGTAGAATACCGATCAAATTCGCTACCGTATTTCAAGCAGCTTAAAACAATCTTCGGAGGGCTTCGGTAGCCATTGTTGAAAGAGTAACTGATTAAGCAACCGGAGGGTTTTGAGTTCGATTCCAACCAAAGACCGTCGTACAAAGGGGGGCTGGTGCACCTTAAATTTGTCGTGTGGAAGTTTGGAGAGGGGTGCCAGCTCAAGTGACCTCGTCACCTGACCGTGATTCAAAATTACGTGGTGTCCTCGGATCCCTTCGGGATTGATCCCAGACCGTCACCAATAGCCCGTTCTGTTGCTCCAGTGCGACGTTAATTAAAATGCGAACGGATTGAGATCCCAGGTAGGTAGTTTAATTAACGTCGCACTGGAGCAACACAACTGGTTATTGACGACGGTCCGCGATCAAACCCGAAGGGAAAAGATCCGAGGACAACACGGTCAGATGACGAGGTCTCACCTGAGCTGGAACCCCAAACTTCCACGCCAACGTGAGGACATTTGAGGCCCTGACAGATTTAACGTGCACCAGCCCCTGCGTACACGACGGTATTTGGCTGGATTCGAATTCGCAACCCTCCGATTGTTAATCCAGGGCCGCTGTGGTCCGGTTGGAAGAGTAACGAACTTGCTACCGAAGGGTTGCGAGTTCGAATCCAGCCAAACACCGTCGTGTACAAAGGGGGCTGGTGCACGTTAAATCTGTCGTGGCCTCAAATGTCCTCACGTTGGCGTGGTGTGGAAGTTTGGAGAGTGGGGTGCCAGCTCAGGTGTTGCCTCGTCATCTGACCGTGGTTCAAAATTACGTGGTGTTGTCCTCGGATCTTTCCCTTTGGGATTGATCCCGGACCGTCACCAATAGCCCATTGTGTTGCTCCAGTGTGACGTTAATTGAAATACCCCCCCCCCAACCGGGCACTGATTGAGATCCCAGTCGCCTATAGCCCGTTGTGTTGCGCCCCAGTGCGGAGTAAAAATTCAACTACCTACGTTAAAATACTGTTTTATTGTAAGATACGCCATCCTCAAATGACTAGCTCTTGTTTACAGTGGATGTTTCATAACCAATCTAATAGAATGATTTGACTAATGGAGTAATTGGGCTAATAAACGGATTTTTAAATTTTTGGAAGGCTCACTTGCCTCAAAATCACTTAATCATCTTCACGTATACCACGAAAATGTTACCTCACCCGGTTCGTACGATTACCTGGACTCGAACTTAATCATACCTACCTCAATAGATACAGGGGTGCCCCTGATAACTCGTACATAGCGGCAATAAAGTCACCCTTAACGTGGGTCCAACTTAAAAGACCTTACTAGAATTTTAATTTTTTTTCATAAATAGTTGCATTGATTACTTTAAAAATTCATGATATTTCGAAGTATTTTCTCTTTAGTTTGGAATAGCCCGTTGTGTTGCTCCAGTGCGATGTTAATTAAAATACCTCTCTTTAGTTTGACTTTTTTTTCCAAAACAAGCGTTTTTTTAAATATCGTCGATTAGAATCAGCAAATAAGACGCATGAAGCAGAATTTTCTGTTTTACTGCGACTGATACAACTTTTTAATCGATTCTATAACCGTTTCTACAATATTTTGTGAACTGTCGTGGCTTCTTTAGATTTCAATGCATCAGTTGTCTGCATTTCTTCGGTTTCTTTTTCTTCGTTGGTTAATTAATATTTGTGTTCTAAAAATTTAGATTGGGGATTTTATGGCGCAAGAGTCATTTGGCCATACTGCGGCAGACACCAGACATACAATATGAAACACTAGCAATGAAAGTTTTACTGACACAAGAGTAATTGGTAATCAATTAATTAACGTCGCACTAGAGCAACATAACGGGCTATTGACGACGGTCCGGGATCAATCCCGAAGGGAAAGATCGAGGACAAAACCATTTAATTTTGGATCACGGTCAGATGACGAGGCAACACCTGAGCTGGCACCCCAGACTTCCAAACCACGCCGACGTGAGGACTTTTGAGGCCACGACGGATTTAACGTGCACCAGCCCCCTTTGTACACGACTGTCTTTTGGTTGGATTCACAACCCTCCGGTTGCTTTAGATTAAATGCCATTTAGAGTTGTGAAAATTTTCAATGTAATACGAAAATTTTAGATCCAAAAGTACTTCCTTTTCAGACATTTTCTGTCAAACTAAATGTAGGTAGCGGTTTAGATTCTGCGTCTAAACGTGTTTCCTGTATGTATTCCGAATGTGACGTCACTTGACTTGTTTTTCGAATACGATTTCAGCACTTCTCTCTCCAATAAATATTCCAAAGAACAAATTCCGATTTGACATATATTACAGTTGATTGGCCAACGCCAATTAGATCAAACGTTGCCAAAACAGCGATGAAGAACATTTTAAGGAATCCCCGATAAATGTCATACGAGAGCATTTGGATAGCGCAAGTAAAATTTTCATATTCTTCCTGGGTTGTTTATACTGAATACTCCTCTGTTATCAATGGCCCGTTGTGTTGCTCCAGTGTGACGTTAATTAAACTACCTACCTACCTCTCAGTTATCAAAATTCTTGTTTAACAGGTTACAAACATCATAATTTTTATAACATTTTAAATAAAAACCCTTTACAAAAAGTAGTATTTTTTCGTTTCATTCATTAAATACATTCCACTTCTCTACAAAATCATGTTTTGATAATTTTTTCATTAGACCCTCCCCTTAGTATTTAAGCACTTCTGAAGTCCTTGGATTTGTGCGTCCTAAAATTTACATCTTCAATTAAAAAGCTAAGAAGTGATACGATACTTCAATGACGTGTAATGACATAATTTATTGATAGTCTATTTTATCTCCCCATCTGCAAATTTCGAATTTAACGGGATTATGCTATCTGAATTTGTTTACGAATTTCGAAGGATCCGGTTTGCTTGAAAGCTGGCAAACACGTGATTCTGACGAGACTGGTATATAATTATATAATCTATTCATTGAAGACACGTGACTAAATTTTTAAAATTAACTATTCAATCTTTTCACCAAGACACCCTAATCACCTATCCTAAAGACAATCGGTTCATATCTGAATAAAGACAATGGCTAATAATTTTTAACAAATTTGAAAAACTCATAAATCAAATTCAAAGTAGCACTCAACAGGGAATAACGTCATTTATGTATGAATTTATATAAAGAAAATTTTCTTTTAGGGGATCATTTTCATATTAAATTGCTCACGAACTTCATATAATTTCCAAAGACAACATCCAATTTTGACGCCAATTATCAAAATTCTACCCCGAATACCAAGTTTCCAGTGATTTGGTTCAACGGTTTCTGGATTATGAGTATTAAAAATCTGGAGCACCGGATGTTAAATTAGCTTCCCAGATTTTCATTTATATCTTCCAAAATAATCTTGCTATCACGCTGAAATTTTTTACGTATGCTACTTTTAAAGAATCCAAACAAATCTGCGCAATGTCCTTTTTAGCAGACTTCATATATTGTATTTTAATTGAAATCTGTGAGGTTTTCCGTCCAACGCATGGAGGAACGTTGGCCGGAAGGAACCATTTGGTCCCCGAGGGGGACGAGGGTGGGGTGCACTTGAACGATCATCAGAAAAGAAAAAGGGAGAACTGGGAGGGGGAAAGGTGACTGACCCGGCGGATGCAGGAGAGTACGGACGTGCGAGGGTCCTTTCGCTGTAAATGTGCGAGATTTGCTGTAATATCTATTTTTAATGAAATGTAAATAAATTACTTAATCAAGAACCCCATGCAGAAGCATCACTCTTTGGTAATAATGTACATGGACTTGAAATCCATTAAAGTTTCTCCAGCATATTGGAAAGACGGAGTCTCACAAAATCTATTCATAGATTTCTTATACGATACAAAATTTAAGCTGTTTCCAGACGGTATAGTTATTAATTTTATAATAAATTAAATATTTTTATCCATTTTTTGAAAAAAAAAATAGATTTGACATTTTGCCAAGTTAGCTGACAGGGCGCAGAACAGTATGTCCCCGTTGTTAACAAACGCATTTTTGATAAGGTGAAAGTCTTTTATCCTATGCTAGAAGAGGAAGATTATCCCCATTTCTATTCTTGCCTTTGTAACGACTTGGGATCAGGGGTCAACATCTATAGGTTTTCGGCTGACTGCAGGATCAGTCGAAGCGACGCATCTCTCGTCGATAGATTCATCGGATCCCGAATTCGACGTCCATTATATCGGAAATCCTCTCCTAAGTAACTGTCCCTCAGTGTCAATCACGTTGGCGTGGTGTGGAAGTTTGGAGAGTGGGGTGCCAGCTCAATTGTTGACCTTATCATCTGACCGTTCTTTCTTTTCCTTTTAGCAGCGCCCACAACCTAGGAACATAAATCCCTGATTAATTATGCAACAAATTTGCCCACTACGTTACACCGTCCAGTAGAGGCACGAGTTCGCAGCCCATCTGGTAGGAAAGGTGGTCTCAGCAATATCAGATAACTCATCAGTCTTTTAAATGACCGGCCTTCAAAATTGCCTTGGAGTCTCAGAGCGGACAGGATGCAGTGTCCTTTATTCCGATTTTACTTAGACGGCCTGCATAAAGTCATGACGTCACCAATCTAAAATTCACTGTAAAGTCTCTTCTTGGTATCTTGGTTGGAATTTGACTCATCAGCAGTTGCTCTCAAGATTTTCTAACCAGCTTTTGCCTGATCTTCACTCTTTAAAGAACAAAATCCAACATTTGTATTCAAGGAAGTGTCCATAGGAAGTTATATGAGCTTCGAACGTCTTGATGAGCTGCTGTCTTCGCACGAATTCATCCTTGGGTCACATCCGAGATTTATCAAGCACTTCCTCAGGTGTAAAGGAACCTTGAAAATGCAGTCATTTCCTTCCTATCGGTCTATTTAATGGGTCAGGGTTTTTCCTCCTCAAGAATGTGAGAGTCGAAACATTCGATAAATCACTCCCACTTCGTTGCTTTACATCTCATTGTAAAATTCCTTGTTGACAATTCTCGGTGGAGTTTTATTGCAGAGGTCCGAATTAGTATTAATTACTTTTTACTCATATTTGTTTGGGTTTTAAAGCGTTATTTATATTAATTTTTAAATAAAAAATGATAATGTCGATTATTTGTATGTTCGATTTCGTTATTGTCCTGTTTTCCACTTTTCAGTGATTCCAGTCTATGAATCCAAAAAGAATATAACTTCATAAAAATAATCCAACTACAATAAAAACATTTTCTCGGAGAATGATTCTGAAAATCTAGAACAGAGAAAATTAAAATTATACAATTAAAAAATTTTTTCGATTTTTCAGTAGACATTTTTTCATTGCATAATTACGTTTATTTTTAAAAGTGGATTTGTAATAAATTGTGTTCAGATGAATATATTTTTATTGGGCATTCATAAGTAACAAAACGCATTTATTCTAATTCGCCTATTTTTCAATAGAAAGCGCATTTATTACCCAAAGTTGTTATCGAAATCTTTACGGAGCGATTTACACGCGTCATGTAATGGAGGAAAATATTAGATCAGGAAATAATCGTTTGAGTAATGAACACAAAGCACTGCGTTTTAGTGAGAAATAATGGAACTTCTCATCAGTGCCATTGTATCAATTACTCTAAATTATATTTTTTGCCCTATATATACATATTCCTTTTTTTGTAGTGCTTAATGACACTTTAACTTTCCTCTTTTATAGAACTTATTTACTATTTACATAATTATTTTATTATAAAGTGGAGGTAAGCTGGTTAACAGTTTATTCCGTAATTGATACTTCCGTTTCGTTAAGGTTTTATGAATATTGAGGAAAACGTGTTTTTGAGGCTTCTGTGATTAAATGGAAGACTGACTTTGTATGAAGAATATGAGTCATACTTCCATTTAAGGCTACTTAGATGCGTGAATTTTTATGGCTAAAAAACAAATTGAAATTATGGCTAAAAAACACAGTGAATTTATAGGTTACGTTATAGCAGATATATTTAAATATTTTTTTTAATTACGAATTTTTGAATTCTTTGACCAAAGATACAATATGGCTAGAAGTGAAGTTTTTCAAATTTTCGTTCCTCGAGATGCAGCCAGGTAGTTTTTTAATATCGCCTCATACAAACAAATAAAATAGATATGAAAAATATAATTGTGCATGTTTAAAGCAGTTTCCCTGTAAATCCAAATGGAATTAAGTGTATTTCAATCTATTTTGTGACATGTTTGTTTTCCTTTTCGATCTTTAATTTTTAGGTCTACTTCAATAACCACCGAGTCGTTAGTTTTCTTCATAAGCTTTCTGAATTAATTTTGAAGTGAAAACCCAAATCTTGAGAAATTTAGAGCAATGAAAGTTTCTGACAGTAGATGGAGATATACTTTCCCATCTCAGTTTCTTGTTCCGTTTTCAAAGTTGCAATTTTACAATGTTTTGCGAAATATCACCGTTATTAAACTATCGATGCTTCAAAAAATCTTCATATTCTTCCTTTTGTGCTTTACTAAGGTAAAAACACAAAGTAAAAATAAAAATTCGTATAGAATGGTGAATTAGTGTTATGAAATTCCGCATTTTCAAACCTTTTATCTATTGATTTTTCTAAGTTTGTTTTCTCCTGTAACATATTTAAAAATATACTCATTCATATATTGATTTGCTTAAAACCAAAGTATCGAGTAGAAGATTTGATTTGAACAAGAAAATTTAAAATTACTTTTAGAAGTACAAAAACAAAACTTGCTGCTCTTAGATGATTTACTTCAGATGATACACTGATTTTAATTAACCGACAAATTATTAACGTTTTGAGCCATTAATGATTGCCAAAAATTCTTGGATAACTTTTTTCGCTAATTTTCAAAATTTTGGGAGAACTTTTCTTAATACATCTTCCAGTTTTGATTTTTCAACTGGATTTCATGTGCGGAGAAATTATTTCAGATTTTAAAAAAGTGAAAACCCAAATTTTCATATTCAAAACAATAGAAAAGAGCTTTAGAACTTTGGCAAGAGTAATAAGCTGAAATACTGCCGAAACCGGAGCAAAAACCAAAAGTAAAAATGAGCTTTTGAGATTTATTTGCTAAACGTTCAAAATTTCATAAAAAATGAACACATTTTCGAAAGAAAACAGAGCATTTAATATAAATCAACATTCCTGTACTCCATTGAAACAGGTGATCTTCCGTAGTTTCTTAACATGACTTGTCGGTCACAGTCAATTTCATAAAAAAAAAAGAACTTTCTAAATAATTTTTTTCATAACGTTTGAACACAGATATGCCTGAATTGGAGCACAATCGAATAAAATTGGAAAAAACGAAAATTTCGCGACGGTCATTTTCTTGTTACATATTCCAAAACCGATTCAAACATTCGAAAAAGCCATAATAGATACATAAAACCAGTTTTCGGTACTCCAGAAACGAAACCGAAAGTTCGGATACGTGATTATCTCGTAAAGACAGTCGGTGTAATGGCAGAATGAAAGTTATCATTCAACGAATCAGCACTATTCGAACGGAACGGAACGATTTTTTGAGTTGCGTGTGACTGCTTCACACAGGGCCATTACATGTACGGTTTTCTGCAGAACCGCACAATTTAGGTCATATCGCTCCATTTCATTTGCCGTTAAAGTCCTCTCCGCTTCCATCAATAATAAAATCGGCTGCGTTCTTTTAAAAAAAAAAGATTAATTCCATCCATCAGGGAAAGAGCATTTGTAGAATGCAATCCGTTTGTTTACTTTGCAACGGATAAAACAAAACAGCTTTCATCACCTCATGCGTAATTGTATCACAGGCGGAGCATGTGTGATTAAAAGATGCTCTGATTTCTCTTGCATTGAGCAATATCTACAAGCAATCTGACAAATTGCTTCATCTTGGCAGATTGCCTTCATGGCCTTCAGTTTTTAGAACTTACTCAGAATTGCGATATAACAATCCACCTTGTTTACATGATTTACTTCTACATCATAAATTTGCATGTAAACATACCGTTTAACCTAAACTTCATACTAGAAAATAAGCGATGGATGATTTTGTAAGTTTCTTAGAAATGTGATAGACAACGTAAAAATCAGCAAACTTTTACATCCCTGGTTTACAGAATTACACGAAAACTGTGGGACTGTATCCCTTGCGTGGGATATGCATAGTAGCCAATGGTGGTCAAAATTTATAAATTCGGAAAATTTTCAAAATTTGTAGCAGTTTAAAAATTCTAACGGTGATTTCTGTTTCGCTGTAAAAGCCATTTGGCCTATAATTCCGATGCTAATCAACAAGTGGCGACTTTAGAATATGTGCTGTGCCCAATCCAAAGCCTATCTGCCTTTGTAGATACCATTCGAAGAATTCGCGAAACAAAAATTTTCTCTTTATGGATAATTGAAAAAAATAGTTTTCCTAGATGGATATTTCTCTTATTAATTATATCCTGGCCATATATCCTAATTTAAAAGGCATGTTAAAGTACAAAAAATTATAAATCAGGATAAATTAGAAATAAGAAAATAAAATTTAAAGAAACTTTTAAAAAATGTTTGAAACAGTACTCCCTTTCCATATATTTCTTTAATATGGAAGGGGAGTACTATTCTGTGTTTAACATTTTTTCAAATTTTCAGGAGCATAAAATGAACTTAATATTAGGGGTGCAAAGTCCGTGAAAGTCCAGCATCCCGTTAAAAAGAATTAAAATTCATGAAGCTGAATCTATGAAACAAATACGATGATTTTTTAACTTTAGAAACCGAAAACAAATAGAAACTGATGCTACAATACTTAGAAAAGAATAAGGCGACGGTTTCGATTTTAGTGTCCTTGAATTTCATCGAAAGAAGCAAACCAGGAAATGTGGACGCCCTGGTCATTTCTGTTTCTATGATTGGGAAATGGTGTTTGTCATACGCAATGGGTACCTTCAGCACAGATCCTTTTCCATGCCTCCGACGGATGCTAGCATCCAGTTGAGATCTTATGCCCAGTTGGTCATTGCCCATGGTGTACCATTACGGATTTATCCCACCTTTGTGAGACTGCCTCAAGCTTTAAGAGTGCTTCAAGATTGAGTACAACCTTTTGAGCTTCTGTTAACCACTTAACGCATTTACCCGTGTTTGACACGGGCAAAAGTTACCGGCAAATTTGCACATGCCCGTGTCTCACACGGGCGCTCTTGTATCTCGTTATTTTATTTCTAATGCCCGTCTGAGATCCGTTCTATTAAAAATAGATAGGCTAGATTAAATTTATACCATAGATGGCATAAACTTATTTATCATAGATGATTTACCACTTATTTATAGATGGATATTAAACTTATTTACCGTAGATGGCACCACTATGCACCATTTTTCTTGTGTAAACCAAGTGGTGCATTTTGATGATTAGCTATAAGTTTGTTAGGAATTCTTTGTTATAAAGTAGTTGTTTGGTGTGGAAAAGGTAATATATCCATTTTTATTACGTTAAATACCATAAAAGTAAACAGTTAACCATCAATTAATTTTTACTAAGTGTTTTTGTAACTTGTTTAGAAAAAGTTATCTGATAATGAGCGACTCTGACGATTTTGAATATGCCAATTTATCAGAAAGCTTCAGCGATGAAAGTGATGATCTCTTGAGTGATGGAAGTGAATCTGAAGTTAATATTTTATCATTATTAATATTTTGAAATTCAAATAAACATGTAATCAAATCGTTTACACTTTGTTTGTATAATTTTTTTTATAACTTTTACCCCACCCCCCGCAACTGAAATTGCAAAAAATAGCTTACACTATACCTAAATATTATATTCATTTTCTGTAAAAAAAAACTCGATCATTTTTTTACCAGTTTTTCCGAAAAAAACTCGTGCTTCAAGTGGTTAAGCTTAAGGCTAAAATCGACTTCTGGCACATCTAACACCTTGTTTCTCAAATAAGTAAGTATTTAACGTTCCACTAGAGAAACACAGCGGGCTATTGGTGACGGTCCGGGCCGAAGAGAAAGATCCAAGGATAGCACCACGTAATTTTGAACCACGGTAAGATGACGAAGTCACACAAGCTGGCACCCCACTCTCCAAACTTCCACACCAAGCCAACGTGAGGACATTTGAGGCCGCAACAGATATAAGAGGCCCCTTTGTACACGACGGTCTTCTGGTTGGATTCGAACTCGCAACCCTCCGGTTGCTAATCAGTTACTCTTCCAACCGAGCTACCGCGGCCCGTTTCTCAAATAGGATAACTCCATTTATTATATCAAGCATGCATCCAGAAAACATTTTCGGGGGTGGCCTAATGTCTTTCACATTCATAGAAGATAAAAAAAAACTTGATGCTAACCTAACTAGCACAAGAGGTGGTTTTCCGTCTCAAAAAGGTAGCAGCTGTCTCATACACGTCGTGGTTACCGAGATATATCAACAATTATATCACAAGTTGCAAACGCATCGCCGCGAAACACCACCAAAGACATCGTTTGTTTTTATCTTAAGGCCAAACAATTAAGATAGTAGTGTTTGCCACTTTTCCGTTGTTCATTAATTGAGCTCCATTGTTCACTAATTGAAGCTGTTCGTCTCATTTGCGATCCAAACAGCGCACATATGATAGGAAATAAAAGCCAGTATTAACATCTGATCGTCTTATTCGTTTACCTATCGATTATTGTCAACACATCTTAAATACGTGGTTGTGCTAATTGAGAAATGAAGACTGCTGATTTTTTCAACTGATTTCTGACACGTGACTCCATTTGCATCTTGTCTTAATCGAACCTAAATTATTCGATTCGCACTGATTAAACTAGCCTCAGAACTAATCACCTAGATGCCAAGTGATTTCGAGGATTTTAAAATTAAAAAAAAACCAATTTGTTAGGTAGGTATTTTAATTAACGTCACACTGGAACAACACAACGGGCTGTTGGCGACGGTCCGGGATTAAGCCCGATGGGAAAGATCCGAGGACAACACGCAATTTTGAACCACGGTCAGATGACGAGGCAATACCCGAGCTGGCACCTCTCTCCAAACTTCCACACCACACCAACGTGAGGACATTTGAGACCACGACGGATTTAACGTGCACCAGCCCCCTTTGTACACTGGTCTTTGGCTGGATTCGAACTCGCAACCCTCCGTTTGCTAATCCGTTACTCTTCCAACCGGGCTACCGTGTCCCTGTTACAGATGGAAAAAGTTATAAATGATCTTTTTTTATTGAATATATAATAAATGTTAGATACTGAATTTAAATCTCTGTCCGAAATGTTCTTGTGTATGGGAATTACGCAATTTTCGTTTTTAAACACCAAAAGCATTTCAGGTTGGTTTGGGCTCCATGCACCCACCCCTAAATATGCCCTTGTACTAATTTATTTGTAAATAATTACAAAAATGTTTGCTCCTTATATTCTAATTCACTGCCATTTTTAGATGTCCTATTTTTGTCCATACATCGATGAAAGCAACCCTATTTTGTTTTTGCAAATATGCATGAACAACTAAACTTTCCAAACCTAACATAGTCCAGGCAATAGGGGTTTTTACCTGGAAAGTTTTAAGGGAGTTTTGATATTCTGTATTTGTTTTTCGGGGTGCTGAACACGAATCTGAGGTATGCTACATCGAATTTTTGCCGGAAACTCCTTTTTTTATTAAAAAAGTTAAAAATCCTGTTTTTTTCAGTTTTTTATAACTTTTTTGGCTTGACAGGAAAAATCTGATTAAAAATCTGAAAACTAGAGAAAATTTCTTATACAATTGGTTCATACATTTTTTCGTAGGATGCCAAATAGAGGAACTACGAGTATGAGAAGAATGACAAAGGAAGCCTCCAATCCACTTTTATTTTTTTAGCTCCCCTTTACACTCGACGCCGAGTGACCTTGGCATTCTTCCTCGTTTGTCCCTCTCCCATCCATCTTTATTTTCGGTCCCCTTTTCTTTGAATCAGACAAACCCCTTCCACCCCATCATAGGAGGGGAACCCACACCACTGTGTTCTCCCTGTACGTCGTGTTCAGTTGTTTCATTGCCGTTTTCCCAGTACAGTGATGTAGGGTCAGTGTGTAGTACCTTATATTATTATATTACTTGCTATTCCTAATGTCGGTGTTTCATTTGTGATGAAAGGTTAGAAGGAAGTGAATCTAAACTCGTGGAGGTGAAAGAAAGGAATAAAAACGTTTTGCGAGTCAAGTGACAAAAGTCTGTTTACTGAGGAAGGACAGTAAACAGACTTTTGGCAAGACTCAAAAATGTTACAGTTCATGATAAATGCCGAAAATTATGCAATAATGAAAAAATTATTGCAGCTCACCTACGTAGGCTCCAGATTGCTGGATGTTCCCAGCAAATAAAAAGATCTTCAGCTCCCACGTTTTCATTCAAAACTCACTGCTTTTTATGTGATGAAGAGGAGCGTGAAATGGTGTAGTGTCCGTAAATTGGATATGAAGAATAGTATTGTGAATATTGCTCGCTAACGTAAAGATGATTGGGGTGAAGCAATTATCAAGCGAACAGAACATGTGTCTGATTTAGTGACTGCTGATGCCAGATGAAAAAATTGACCATCTAAAAAAATTCCACCAGCTGCTGTTCTCAGGAAGATTGGTGCGGTTCATTTGGAAAGTTATGACAACAAAGAGAGCATTGGTTTGGGAGCCATCACCATTGAAGCCCTTGAACTCACCTTCTCATTCAACCAGGATAGTGCTTTCTGTTCCTCACTTGCTGTGGCTGTATGGCAAGTGGAAGTCACCTGACCTCCATGGATGGAATGGTTTTATGAGTCAGGTACATCTCACCTGAACCCCTTTACATAAAGGCTCGAGAGGTTGTCTCAAATTGCAATGCATCCGGTGAGTTCGAGAATGTAGTAGTCAGGCTTGGAGGATTCCACCTATTAATGCCCTACATGGAGTAATTGGTTATATTATGGAGGGAAATGGGTTGAAACTGTTCAGTACTATATATGCTGTTAATTCAATTGAAAAAATAATGTCAGGGCATGCCTATGCTAGGGCAGTAAGAGCCCACACTATGACACATTTTTCTATTGCTGTTTTATTCATGGAGCCAGTCAGTTTCACACCACAGCTCTCAGCTGATTTGGAACAGCTATTGTTCCCTGAATTAGATAGCCCAAAACTGTTAATTGCAGGTTAGAAAGGTTGTGACAAATAGCTGCATTTGAGGACTACCTGAAGAAGTCAGAGCAACATGGATGTACCTCAAAATTGTGGGTCCAGTACTTCTACATGACCTCCCTTTTGAAAAATTTTATTGAAGTCGAGCGAACAGGGGATTGGGAGCTACACCTCAGTACTGCGAAGAAAATGTTGCCATTCTTCAATGCGAGTGGGCACTTTGTATATGCCAAGGCGACTCACATCTATTTACAAGATATGATGAACTTAGGAAACAGGATGCCTGCTGAAGAGTATCACAGGTTCACACTACTGAAGGGCACTTTACTGTACGCCGCACTGACAACTTCTGGAGAGGAACTTGGTCAGATATGGTAATCGAACAGTCCCTAATGAAGTCGATGGAAAGCAGTGAGGCCTGGCACACGGAAGAGGTGTCAGAAAGTGTGTTGTCAATGTGGACCCTTAGATCGATTGGTTTGCAGAACGTATGCGATGAGATAGAGCAGTTCTGTAATGTCTCTTTCACAACCTCTGAGTAACATGTGGAGCTCCAGAATTAATCATGACAATACGGATGTATAGCAAAGTTAACAGGTTGGCTACGACAACACTTTCCTTTCCCCGATATAAAAGAGCTCATATCTGTAAGCATAGGCATTATTGGAACACAATGATCAACTGCCACAATGCCCAAGAAGTGGGTGAATCTGGTATCGGCCGGATCATAGGAAGACTTTTCCTCGATTAAATTCAAACATAATGGCAGAGTAAAGCCTCTCAGCACAATGACTTCTGCTATTATCGAAGGAGAAACCATACCAGTCAACCCTACTTCAATTTTTCAACGCATAAGTATTTTAAAACGATCCGACGCAGAACTGGAGGAGTCTTTTAGATACGAGCTTGTTGTGACAAGTATGTCATACATGTAGTAACAAAATACGGTACTACTACCACTGTTGTTTTTGATGGTTATCAAGAAAAGTCGAGTGATGGGGGCACAAAATATGTTGAAAGAAAAAGGTCTCGCAAGCATGCCTCAACACACATCGTTATTGATGACAACGTAGTGCCTACCATTTCACAAGAAAATTTCTTGGCCAACTCTAACAAAGGAACTTGATCAGAATGCTTATGGAAAAATTTTCCTCAGCTAGGATTCAGTGTAAAGCAAGCCAAAGAGGATGCTGACATACTTATTGTTAACACAGCAATAGGCTTGACAGCAGAGGGGAAATCTGTTGTAGTTGTAGGAGAGGATGTAGATGTGTTGGTATTACTGGTGAAGAATTCTCTCTTGCATTGTACGGCTGTCAAATTCAATCCTCTCTGGATCAGTGGAGGTACCATTGTTTTGTGAAATCAGCCTTCACGACTAAATCAAATCTTTCTTTATTACCACCCACAAGAGAAGCTGCGAAACAATACTCTTACAGAGTCTATTATCAAATTCAGCAATGGCTTGGTGTTGAAAAACCTGCTGAAGAGTGGGGATGGAGAAGAACGGCAGATGGTCTTATACCTATAACAACTCTCAATCTCCAGCTCCTCAAACAGTTTTACAACTTATTAGGTGTGGGTGTAAGAAGGGATGCATGGGGCATGTAGCTGTCGCAAAGCTCGCATTCATTGCTCCATTGTATGTTCTAACTGCAATAGAACCTGTGAAAACGCTCAGCAAATAGAGGACCCAGACGACCTCGTGGAAATTGAGGATGATCTTAAGGAAAATTTAGTGGAGATATCGCAAATAGACAATGAAGAGGATCTAGGACCTTGTACTGCAGAACATTTCCTGAACAAAATTAATCTGAACCCGAAGTCGCGACAGAAGCTCCAGATCCTCCATTTACCAGAAAAAGGCCTAAACTTATGTAAGATGCACTAATCATTACCTTTTTCAATTTATTTACCTTTTTTAAATATCCTTTATGTGTTGTACCAACATTTCATACAGTTTTCATGATAAATAAATGCTTGATAACTCTTTTTACCAACCTTTGAAACCAATAAAGCAAGAAATAACTGTATACAGTGACCACTGATTGTCACAGATCTAACTAAGGCACTTTAGACATTTCTTTAATGCATGAATAATTCATCCTACAAAAAATGTATGCAACCAATTTTGTAAGAAATTTTCCCTAGTTTTCAGAAATTTCCCTATATCAAGCGAAAAAAAATTTTACATAAAAAAACGGGGGAAAAAAAATTCAACTTTTTAATGAAAAAAAGGTATATCCGACAAAAATTCGAGGTGGCAAACCTCAGATTAGTGTTCAGCACCCGGAAAAACATGGAAATACAGAATATCAAAACTTTCCAGGTAACAACAATTTTTGAGTCCTACTGCCTGGACTAATAGCTTCATTTGGTAGGTAGTTGAATTAACATCGCATTGGTATTGGTATTTTCAATTAACGTCACACTGGAGCAACACGATGGGCTATTGGTGATGGTCTGGGATCAATCCCGAAGGGAAAGATCCAATACTTCGCAATTTTGAACCACGGTCAGATGACGAGGTCACACCTGAGCCAGTACCCCATTCTACAAACTTCCACACGTCAAAGCGAAGATATTTGAGGTTACGACAGATTAAGGTGCAGACACCATGGGCTTTGGCTGGATCGAGTTTCGAACTCGCAACCCTCCAGTTGCTAATCTGCTAGTCTTACAACCGGGCTAAAGCAGCCCATCTACATTTGGTGAACTTCAGTTTAGAGGTTGATTGCAACTGAAGTCAGTGCTTTAGTACATAAAATCAAAACAAAAATTACTTAACCTATAGCAACTGCATTTAACTAAAATATTCTTTTGAAACTAGTACAGTGCATCTACGGTGAGAAGGCATATAAAGTTGAGGAAGTTCATTTGTAGAAAGGTTTCAAACTCGTCAGGAAAAAGGGTTGTCATATGCAAAATCATATATGCGATCTCCATAATTGGTTGTTTGTTCATAAACTCGTAATCAGATATAGCTCCCAACACTAAACTAAAATTCGGAGCCAAAAAACCAAGCTAAAAACGCCAATTGGGAGCCATATTGTTTACTTGCCCTCTACAGAGTAGACTCATCCCAAAACCATGCGACAAATGTCAATTTAGCAGAGCCCGATTATATTACTCTTTACGCTTAATTTATATTGTACTTATTTCAAGTGTATTGTTACTTATTTCAAGTGTAGATTAAAGTTAATTTGACCTATTATAAAGCATAAAACTAAGTTATCAAACAGGATGTGTAAATTTAATTTTCACGAAATGTTTGAAGTACTGAAACAATACACAAAAAAATGCTTCAATGTTTATTATACTAAAAATATTTTTAAAAAATTTAATTTCTATAAAAACTACTATGTTAAAACATTTAATAATATATGTAAGAGGTTTCCCTTTGAAAAATACAACATATGCTGTCATAAAATAGAACCATAAATGCGATTGGAATGCAAATGCTAGCAAAACAATTCCATCCTGCACTTAACTTTTACCATACTGTAATCAAATGGAAATAAAGGAAAATATAAGCACACAAAATACTTTTCAACTAAAAACATTCAGAAAGGCAAAAAATCTTTCTGCAAAATCTTCACAATTAAAAATGAAATATTTCAAAACAGAATAGGGTGAAGTTTGTGGCAACAACAGAAAAATTCAATTCCTTTGTTTTCATTGCATTTGAGATAAGTTAAAAAGGCAAATGTAAAAATGATGTTGTTTACATTCACAAGACAAATAAAAGTTAGCAAGTTTTATCTTTCACTTTTAAAGGAATGTTAAAAAGAGCATAAATTAAAACAAACATGGAAAGAACAATTTTAAAAATATAAAACACACAAGAAAAAAAGAAATAACAGGCAAAATTATTTGGCAAATTTTTCAGAAACTTTGCCACATTTTTTGAGTATCACAAAATAAAAACTATATATACAAAGTATACATCACAAAATAATGTCCACAACTTACAATCGCAGTTACAAATTGATGAGGCACTTATTCTTTATTATCTTTAACAACACTGAAAGCCAATTAAACATCAAATTTCTAGGTATTAAAGAGATAAAGAATAAGGTTTCAATTTTATTTTCACTTTAAAAAAATTTATCAAGAAACTAGCTATGGTATCTTTATTTAATGCAAGTAAGATTCAGGAGTAGTTTGACATAAGGAGATCCTGACTGCAGGAAAAATTGAAGTTTGCAGCCTAGCAAAATCTATAAAATTCAATAAAAAGTCCAAATCCGAAACAAAAATTTGATTGTCAGAATTTAATCGCACATTTCAAAATTTGTCCAATTTATATTTAAGATTTTTACTCATACCATATATATTCAGTTACTTGATGGTTGAAAATTTTGTACATATTTATGAGTTAAAATTTATATTCAATATTATTAGTGAAAGTCCAAAGTAATAACGAAATTTATAAAAAATATTAAAATAATTTTATTACTTAATATTTTAATTTACAAATTTAATAAATGAATCTTAAAGAATCTTTCGAGTTTGGTCAGAAAAAAGATTTTTCTACACATTTAAGTACAAGCTTGAAAATGCTCAATGGGTTATATTTTAATAGAATGGGGAGTTTCAATGAATGTACTGGCACATTTCATCATGGTTCAGAGAACACAACATAACATACAATATTATGGCACAAAACACAAAAATAAAAAATTCAAAAGCTTAACAATGCTAAAAATAAAAGAACCATAATCAACACATAATAAAATATTCTATGTGCAACAAGTGGAAAGATAAAAATATGATACAAAGCTCAAAATATGTTTTTATACAGTTCAGCTTTTGTGTAACCTTGACAATGCCTAAAGAGATAAAGAACAATCAGTAAAGTAATGCATTTAAGTAAGGTTGATAACATACTCTAGACCATCGAATTTCAACCAGTGCCACAAGCATAGAACTCATGTGCCTTACGGATGGTGAAACAGCTTAAATTGTGTTACGATTTATTGAATTTCAATGGCTTAGTTTTGAAGTTCTGACAAGTGTGTTCACAAATAATTTCAAGTAATATCTGTATAAATAGTTTTGTGTATTGTTTTTAATTACAAAGTATTATAAATAAACTGTTTCAAAGAGAATTTTAAAAATCCATTACGGAGCCAAAAAGGATAGGTAGTTTTTTTTGTTATTCTATCAAAATTGTACCTATTTTTTACATCAAATTGGCATATATAAAATATATTTTGGCGTGTGCGCCATGAGATGAAACAAGTTGAAAAGCTCTGCCCTAGACAAGTTAAAATTAAAAATAGACGTCAAGTTCAATTTGAATACATGTAATTTGATTAATCAAGGCAATATTGTTTTTCTTTGAAAAATGATTTAATAGTGAAGTAATAAATCAGAGGTATGAAAGTAAAAATCTTTTAGACAAAGTAGATCTAACTAACAAAAGATTAAGAATAAAATGTGTAGAATAAAAAAGCAAATTCTCATGTAAGCTTTTAAAAACTTTAATCTTTGCAAAAATATACATTTGAATACGATGAAAGTACAAAATGATAATGCGTCACAAAAATTTTTAATTTAAATAAAAAAATATTATACCCAGTAATGAAACCCCCATCGCTTACCTCTATTATTTGTATATCTAAGCGATTATAGCCTTTAGAGAGGACATATTCAGAAGCAGAAGAAAAATCTGCAGAGGAGGATGTCAGCATATTCCACCATTGGATTGTCCTTTGTACCTCTGTTAATATACTATGGATGGAAATAAAATTTGTATTGAAAATAATTAAAAATATAAAAATGCAGTGACTATTGCTTAGTAAAACCCCTTTTGTTCAGAGAGATTTTAATTTATTAAGCATCTGATATTTACAACCAACAATTTGAAATTCACTGTCATCATGAGCTCAATAATACTGCAGAAAAATCAATGATTCATACCACAAGCATGCGCATAGTTAAAAGTTTTTAATTTTAAATTATACTTTTTTCTTCATGAATTTTGAAGCTCTACCAATTTTACATATACACAAATCAAACCTTTTAAAGATTATTCAATTTTAATTTGGTTTTAGTCAAGTTAATCATCCAATAGTTTTCCATTAGTAAAATTGACTAATTTTCTAACTTTTAAAATTCTCACTATGGAATCAAGCTCTTTCATTCATACCGCTATTACGACCAGCTCTCCAGCAAGTGGAATCCCCTTTCTTAGTGAGTTTTCATACAAATATCAGAAGAATCATACTGGGTGCTGATGACAGCCTCAGATATAATGTAATCAAATGGAGGATTTCATATGTAGCCCAGTTTGGAAAATTTGTCAGTCTGGCCACAGACATTATCAAATGCAGCCAGCATTGAACCTGACAAATCAGATGCCAGAATGTTCTCATTACGTGTTCTATTTACCTTGCTTATAGAGCTTCAACTGTATGTTTTTCAATCAGCATTTGATATACAGGGTGTCCCATAAATTCCGAAAGTTTAAAAATTCATAAAAGTTGAAGGAATTGGTATATTTGAATGCGGTTTGCGATAACGTTATTCTCATGAAAGGGGATTTTTTTTGGTAGAGAAAAAAAATTAGTACAATCTTTTGTCAATAGAGGGCGCTGCACGCAACCAATCACAGGAAATATGCAAATCAGAGTCCTACAAAATGCTAGGTGTATGATTTAAAGTTCATTTCTGAATTTTCCTGTGATTGATACGTATTCCTGTGATTTCATTGTGATGTTGACATTGGTGGATAAAGCACTATTGGTTAAGTTGTTTTACCTCAGTTTAATCGAACAAGTAGTACTCTAGTGCTGTGATGTGCTTGTAAACATTTGCCTGCATGGAAATAAACGTCGTTTTCCACGGAATTCTGTGATTGGTTGCGTGCAGCGCCCTCTATTGACAAAAGATTGAACTAATTTTTTTTCTCTACCAAAAAAAAATCCCCTTTCATGAGAATAACGTTATCGCAAACCGCATTCAAATATACCAATTCCTTCAATTTTTATGAATTTTTAAACTATTTCGGAATTTATGGGACACCCTGTATGTATTCTTTACAATTTTTATCCAAAATTTTTTACTATTCAGACTAAACTTTTTGGATTTCAAGCATAAGACATTTAAACGATCAGACTCAAAACACATACTTAACAAACACTGCAAATACTGGTCCCTTTGATGACAATGCTCTGATTCGCTCTTCAACATTTGACAAAAGGTGACCCTAGAAAGAATAATTTGGAAAAAATTACAATTACATTGGTAAAGATGCATAGTTGGGACCATTTGTATCTAAATGAACATTTGTCCTCAATTCCAAAGGATTGCTACATTGGAAGATATAAAACAAGAAGGTGGGTTACTCAAATTGGTAGTAAATTGCTTACAGAATTGAACATCTCTCACAATGAATCTTTATAAAAATATGGTAGCATTTTACATTTTAAATGAAAAATTGAAACTATTTGATATTGTTAAACATAAAACAAATATAAGATAAGAAATCCTATCAGTAACTTTAACAATATAAAGCTTAACAAGGTAAACTTATGATATTCTGAAAATTGTACAAAATTTACATTTTGGAATTTCTAAGCAGAATATAAAACATTTAATACTTACCGTATACATTGGTGCAGTAACAGAACAATCTTTTAAATTTAAAACACACATGGATGGCTGTAAAAGATTTTTCATTAGATTTGTAAACCGAGTTATGAACACAATTAAACTTAATTCATATAAATTATAAAAAATTGCCCAATAAAGCCCTGATATTGTATTTGCATACAACTTTTTAATAGTTACATGCAATTATAGTGTACTTAGTTAATAGTAAAAAAGCTCCACTCTCTATAAATGACCAGAGATAAAAAAAACAATAGTCTATGGTCATTTTGGCAACATATCAACTAATAGCAGAGTGACACTGATAACTAGGTCGAGTTTGGATAAAAAGCAAAAAATCTAATGCTTAGCTTTAGACAATTTTATAAGTAAACAAGATTTGCCATTGTTTCTTTTCCTCAAAGACAATAAAATACAAATTATTTCAGCCAAGTTAGACAGGAGTCCAAAAGGTAGATGCACCCAATCCTGGCAATTGATGTGGATGATCAAAGCATTGTCTTAGAGCTTGAGATTGTCATTACAAAGGCACGAAAATGAAAGAGAACAGGGAGAGAATGATAGACCATGCCCAATGACCCACAGTGCATATTTTCTGGATTGGATGCTGGTAGGAAGCTCAGTAGGAAGCATGGGGAAGGGAGAGTCTGTGTTGAAGGTTATTACCATTAACCAATCATTGTAAGAAACCATTTGAAGCTGAAAGGATGTGGCATCGAGGTCCTTGGTTGGCTTCTTGAGGTGAAAATCTATGATGTTAGAATATAAACTGACATCTCACTCAGATTTATATTAAAAATTTAACAGCTTTTGCTCCAGGTTTTATCGATTATTACTTTTTGCCACCGAATTTTTATTAAGGAATGCCTGGATTTTGGGCTCCTATGGACATTATGTCACTAATGTTCACAAGTCCAAAAAAATACACAAGCGGAAAACTCAAGTTTAAATATGTTATCTTTCAATAGTTACCACCACTTACTTTTCCATGGCAAGCCCTACCAGGTGACTTGCAAAGGCAGAGAAGCACTAGTATCATTAACTAGTGTGTCAGAAGGTAAAAATTGATAAGGATGTTTAGATTTTTTTAAGTTGTTTTTTCAATATACAAGATCCAATTGCAGTCCATAAAGGAACCTATTCAAACTACCAAACTACAACATAAGAATATATCAATCACCCTGCACTTGCGAGGATTATGTATGTCAAACAAAATAATTAAAATTCTGTTCATAATACACATGTCAAAAATAAAGAAATTTACAAATCTGCCATTACTCAACATTCTAGGGAATTTTCTCATCATTTTCATTTTAAACAGTTGAAAATAGTCTAATCTCCAAGATATATTCTCGAGTTAAACATCAGAGAGAAGCTTTATCAATTTTTACCTTGTCTGACACATTGGTTAATGATACTGAAACTTCTGTCTTTGAACTTGGCCTGGAAAGGCTTGGTTGGAACAGTGAGTGATTGCAATTCTGTTGAAAATGACATATTTAAAATTGAATTTTCTTCTTTTGTTTTATTTTGGTCCTCATGATGGACATGCTGATTTGCTGGAATGGACAGTTTGTTGTGTTCACAACCCTTATTTGTCATTTTATGAAGCTTTTATATAATCACTCATTTTAGCTGTTTTTATCTTAGTGCACTTAAGTGTATCAATAAAAAAAAATTTGAACTTTTTGTGTGTTGTGACAGTTAAAAAGTAACTGAGGTGCATGGTTGAATACATGGCTACATACAGGAACAGATACAAGTCATGTTATAAGATATATATTAAGAATATATTTAAGCTAAATTAATAACTGGACCAAGGATTTTTACCCATATTCTTTCATTCCAATATAATTTACCATTCTAATATAGAATCAGAGCCATTGTCAATAGGTAGAAATTAGTTCTTTTAATAGTTTAACAATATAGTGATATTTTCAATACACAATACATAAAATAAACACAATTCTAAATGTCACAAACAGGTTTGATGTGTAAGAAAAATATCTGGAATTAATATAATTGTTAAACAATTGTTTTGTTATTTCAGAAGTTAAAAACATGAGATATAATTAAGCAGAGAGTACTATGTACTTGATTATTACTTGTAACACCTCAATTGAAAGGATTAATAGGAACATACATAATTTCACATTTTCTAAAAGCTAGTTTCTATTTATATTCAACAATTTATTATGCAGCGTAATATTCTAAGTGTAAATAAACTACCCATCAATTAGATTGAAAAAGTATTTACCAAGTATTCTAATGGAAGAAGATTTTCAATTGCTTCATTGTAAAGACAAATATTTATAGCAGCAAAATTTGAAAAATAATTCCTCCTCAAAGAATCTTGTCTGTTAGTATCCACAAATAATATTTCGCTGCAAATTAGGAAACGAAAAATGTTGTAAACTTAGATTTGAGATATACATGGAAAAAGTAAAGAGGAAAGTAAACTGAACATGATAGAAAGATATAATGTAATGCAATAAATAAGATAATACAATAGTAGTGTTCATAATAACAATAATCATTACCTGAATGCAAGAACTAAGAAATTAAATTATTTGGTTTTTGAGATAAAAGGAAAAACAGATTCCACCAATCCTAGTTTCATATACTATACCTGCATTTTTCACTAGCTGATAGATCTAGCTTAAATGGTAAAAAAAGTTAGCAGGTGCTTGTATTAAATTCTGTATGATCTCAGCTCTAATAATTTTTAAATACAACTCAAAATACACAATTTTTCGAGTTACCTTAGTTTTCACTTGGTGACAGATGTAAACAACATTTTACCGATACCAGTTTCAAGAATTGAAACAAGGATTAAAAATCCGTAATTAACAGTAAAATAAAATTATTTAAGATCTCCCACTATCTTCAACAAGCAGCTAAAAATAGATGTTCTAAACATCTGTATATGCATAACACTTGCAAACAATGCAAAGTGTTTTAAAATTACTTTACTAAATGCCTATTGCTTTATAGACTCACGACAAGATGTTAATAATGGACAATCTATAAAGGAGTTTAAGAGTTTGATAAAGAAAATTGAAACAGTTAAGATGAGTGGAAGTCATACTATACATTCAATACTTGATAAAATGCAACTATCCATAAAACTTTTTCAAATATGCCAGTATACCTTTATTCCAATACATATTGTTATAGATAAACCGTGCAAATCTAATTATTCACCTCTAAGTAGATTGCCAAGGCTGTGCAAAATGCACATGCCTGAGGCATCAGACTCGGAAATGGACACAAAAACCTCTAAGTAGAAAAAAACAATAAAAATGTTTTGAAATGTTAAAGAAAGTTTTGTAGAACAAAATACTTACTCGTTTCTTCTGGGAATGAATACACTCAAAGCTTTTATAAAATTCTGAGCAGTATGCAATTGCTCTAAAGTTGAGATTACAACTATTGGGGTTCGTGTTAAGACCGAGAACAATAACCTTTGGGTATCACCAAATAACTTTAAAACTGAAAGAAATGATTCTTCAATGCCTAAAGAAGAGAAAATTTAGCAAGTTAGACTGGAATTACAACATAATAAATATTGTGATGCATATGTATAAAAGCAAATCAACTAAATATAATTATGATGGAACGTTACTGAAAGGATTATGTTAAAACTAGATACAATGATAGAAATGCTGTAGATTGAACTACACTACAAGCACATGAAAAATAAACATTATATATGAATTATTCCTATGAGTAATAAAACTTTTGATATTCACTAATAATTTTCAATTAAAAAAATTAGAATAAGCCACTTAATATAATAAAGTTTTCTGGAATAGATTCAAATGAACACATATAATAGCAGTTTAAAATTGATGGCTAATAAAATCAAATTTTCTGCTTATAACAATTTTACACTTTTAGTGACAATAGGTAGGAATTTAATTAACAACGCACTGGAACAACACAATGGGTTATTTTAGTGACAATAGTATTTAGAAAAAATGAGCAAGAGGATCATGGTCAAAAACATTGTGCTCATTTCCTGGAATTTTTGTGACTAAAAACTAAAAGGTGGGTTATTTTAAAGAGGCATAAGTAAAACTATGATTGCAATATATCGTTGGAAAACATGTTAAACTATAAAACGTGAAAAAATACCTTTTTCATATTCGGTACTTATCTATCGCATTGGACAAAATACTGTATGTCTACCATAGAAACTGTTCCAGATACAAAATCTGTCCAACTCTTGCCGTAGATATGACCTTATGTTATTTCCCTTAGGAGATGTTTGAATAAATGTATTCGTTTGTCACATTGGCACACACTTAATGTCAAATTGGAAATATATTTGCTAAGAATTTTACTTGTCGCCAAGATCGATGGTAGTAAATTACTATTTCCACTGCCAAAATTTGCGGTAAAAAAATTAAATTACATCATCCCTGAGAGTCACTCCTACTTAAAAGAGTGAATCCTGTTTCTATAGTGACCACCATCAGTGAGACTTGGTATCAAGAGCAGTTCTTGTGATAGGCGGACAGTACATCCTGTGGCAAATCATAGAAATTGTAGCTGGCTTAAAAGTCCAGAAACTACCATAAGAAAAGTTCAAATATGCACTCTTGAATTCCCAAATAAAACTATTTTCAGTATATTTCGACTATAAAACTATTTTCACATTTGATAGTTTAATATGGTATCAACATATTTTTAAAAATCAATCAGTAATATGATTACGATTTCATATTTAGAATGATTTTCTATTAACAATTTCAATCAAACACTTAAATCGACTCAAAATAATCACATGTTTAATCATTTTGAGTACTCTTATGATACTATTAATCACAAATTTTATTTATGGTATTATGAAAGCAGTACTTGATTTCATAAGTTTACAATTCGAATCGCCAGTTATAAAAATCAGTTGCTTGATAAAATCAATTTTGCTTGAATAGAAGTGATTTTATTAAGCAGTGCTTTTCCTGAAACTTAATGCATTAATGCACAAGCTAATCTCTCCTTTCATTAGTCCATATATTAATCATAGATCTTTTTCAAGCATTTCTTGTAACTAGTTCCTATTGTCTTTGAAACAATATTTTCTCTAACACACATAATAAAACTAATGACTCAATCCACACACCTGGATTTTCCTTTTTGATGTGTTCAAGGACATCCCATATAGAACCTATGCTAACAATATGCCTAAGGAAAAAATTAAAATTAAAAATGAAGTAATTACAATCAGCATTAAAAGTATAAATTAGTGGAGATAAGTAACCTTCCGAAAACACAAATAATTAACTTACCTGCAATTTAGTTTATCAAAATTTCCTTCCTTTATTTCAGATTCCTTACCTAGAAAACAATGTCATTTGAGACAATCATGGAATTTTTAACTCAGGAATTTAATTGACTGTATCAATTATACTATCCTAATATTATTTAACAAAAATATTGTACAGCCATGTGTACTGGATGGAACCCATGAAAAAAAGTCATAATCTGGTAGCATCTTTAAATGGACTGAGATAATTTAAAAACAAATTGAAAATATTAAAATTAAAAATGAGGTGTTGTAAAAGAAATAAAATTCTTATTTTTATGCCAAACACAAAATGCCACAATTCTTAGTTTTAGCAATTCTTTATCTAGTTGACTACTTGCTAATCTGTAGAAACTAGACATTTGGTTGCAGTTCATAGAAGTGTTTTTGTTTATCTTACCATTACATAAGAAACATTAAAATGTTATTTTTTATTTCTGAAGATGACTTTCTAACTACATTTCAATTCTAAGTAATAAAAAATACTGCTAAATATAAAACACACACACAAAAACCATTACTATAATGCCAAAATTTCAGATGGTTAGAAAGCAATACAATTTGTCACAAATATTTATTCTAAAAGTATAGTCTTTATATAAAAAATAATATATTCTATATATAAATGGTAATAAAAATTTATGTCTCTCTTGCATCACAGCATTCAGACCACAAACACTTTTGATCATTTATGAAGAAAAGATGGTTGGTTGTTTTGGAGTTTTATGGTGCAAAAGCCATATTTGGCCAAGCCGCACCAAACACAAGACAACATTAAATGAAAAATGTTGTGAAAGGGAAAGAAAGAGGATTGGAGGATTAAAAACAAATTGTGGTTTGATTAAAATTAAAAACAAAATAGTGGGATGAAAGCAGAAAGATTACTTGGGTATCCCAGGAGTGCGACCCTTGTATTTACTAAAGACAGTAAACCCCATGGGGAAAGAAAAAGAAATCATGAGTACCTCGGGTCGGTGAAGTCCATATACACCTAAAGGAGATGTATGCCTGAGGGCTTTGAAGTAAAGAGACTGTTTATAGACATATATATGTATGACTGATAGTGTTATAATCATGATAGATACAGAAATTAAAATCACATAAGTATTGGGTCATCCGGAAAGTTCTGCGGTTTTTCAAATCGAAGCGCGCTTTCTTATTACTATTTTGCTACCGCTGATAAGGAGTGACCTTGATTGAAGCAGATGTGTAAATTCGGTCTTTTCTGCTTTTTCACTGCATAATTCTAGCTTGTGTTGTGGCACAATTTTTGTTTCACTGCAGTGCTAAGAATGGAGAACCAAAAAGTTCATTTTCGTCATATTATGCTTTTATTTTAAGAAAGGAAATATTGGTAGTCAGACTGCTCATAAAATTTGTGCTGTATATGGACAAAGTGCTGTTTCTGATGACACAGTTCGAAGGTGGTTTGATAAGTTTAAGAGTGGAAATTTCAGCCTCGAAGATGATGCCCGCTCTGGATGACCATCCTCTGTAAACGAGAACCTATTAGAAGATGCCATAGCTGAAAATCCACGTTACATAGTTCAGGAACTATCACACAGACTAAATATTCCCAAAAGTACAGTTCATGATCATCTGAAGAAGATTGGGTATGTAAGTCGCTACGATGTATTGGTACCCCATACTTTAACACAACAGAATATGCTTGCTCGAATTTCGGCATGTGATTCTTTGCTGAAACGAAATGAAGAAGCTCCTTTTTCGAAATGGCTCATTACTGGAGATGAGAAGTGGATACTATACAATAATGTTACAAGAAAAAGATCATGGGGTTAAGCCAAATGAACCTCCTCAACTAACATCAAGAGGGGCTGTATTCCAAAAAAGTAATGATTTGTGTATGGTGGGACTACAAAGGAATTGTTCATTATGAATTGTTGCAACAAAATCAGACAATAAATTCAGAAAAATACTGTTCTCAAATGGCAGTATTAAAAGCAGAAATCGAAACAAAGCAGCCAGAACTGACCAATCGTTGAGGTGTTGTCTCCAGCATGACAATGAATGTCAGACAAAGACTTATTGAGTATGGTTGGGATGTTGTGTCACCCCCATATACACCACCCCCATATACTTGCCCCCTCAGATTTTCACCACCTTCAGGTCACTTCAAAATTCTCTGAACGACCTGGAGTTCAATTCTTCGGAGACTGTCAAACAGCACCTTGATAACTTCTTTCAAATAAGCCTAATGACTTTTTTAAAAAGGAATTTTCCAGCTGCCGGAAAGATGGCAAAAAGTCATAGAACAAAATGGTGCTTATGTGATTCAATAACATTTTCTTAAGTTTTTGTACTGCTTCGTTGGTATTTATCATAAAAAATGCAGAACTTTCCGGATGACCCAATATAATTAATGGAAAGGAAAAAATATTTTGCTCACTAAAATAGCCACTACTGATGGATGAACTGTCTGTGAACTCGGATGAATTAGTAAACTCAGATGTTGAAAGTTTGAATGAATTGCTTAGATCTAGTTCGTTGTTATCACTGTAAAATAAAATACAATTTTAGATTAAAAAGTTCAAATTAACAGATTAATTTTCACATAAACAAATTGGAAAACTACGAACGCATGCAGCCAACGTAACTTAATAAATACACTACGAAAAAGATAGAAATAGAAAATCAATTAATAAATGCATATTTTACCATTCAATCAACCTCAATAAGAGTTTTTCGAATGCCCCATCAAGACACCAAAAATAACTATCACTTTCTAAAGATAGTGTGGAAGGTACTCCATATGAGTGCAATGCCTAAAAATAAAACACAAAAACATTTCAAAACAATTGATTGAACTTATCAGATATTCAAAGAATCATACGATGGGAAACTCAAAACTACAGACCCTCCTCACTTAACGAATAAGTTTTCTTCTCATGACTAGCTCATTAAACGAATTTTCTTGGGGAGTATCCAGAACAGGAAATGACAAGTGCAGGGTAAGCAATGAATGACAATCACCAACAGAATAAGTAGAACATTTCAGCATTAGATTTGTCAAGCTCAACACAGGCTGCATTTGCTGTGCTGTTTGCATAATCCTCCATTTGATTACATTTTCCATCTGGGGTTCGGCTTTGGCACCGACTGTTTATGCGAGCATAAAAATGCCCTACGACTTGGCGTTTTCACATACACAAAAAGGAGTCGACACAGGCTCCATTGGCATCTTTCACACATAATGACTGACATTGATGGCATTGGTAACAGTAAATGTAAGGTGCACAGCAAACAAGGTGTGCTGATCAATAACAGAACATCTAATGAGAACATTCCTGTATCTGATTTGTTGAGTTCAATGGAGTGGCCTGACCAACAATTTGCTAGACCAGGCTATATTAAAATCCTTCATTTGCTTGCAAGTTTTGCCTGTGTATATGAAAATGGTTTAAGAAATGATTCCCAAAATTCAGGCTAAGATAGGGAATTCCCCAGGCTGGAGAGCTCCATAAGTCTGAGTGGTTATTAAACAGGTAGGCCATTAAGTGAGGAGTACCTGTACATAGAATTTACATGCCTTAACATAAAAACGCTATAGTAAACAATTTTCAAAAATGTTAACATACAAAATAAGTAATTATGTATTCAGCTACATATGCAAAAATTGAGGAATAAATAAACATGTTATAAAAACTTTAAATTAACTCATTCGAAAACAGTATTCAGAAATCAAAATGTAATAAAATTGAAAATGATCTTTGAGGAAATTAAAACTGGATTGTTATTTATTGGATTGGCAACAGAAGAAAAGGAAGTCTTTAAATGGAGGGGTTTTGTCACTAGAAATCTCACCATACAATCAACCAAATAGAATATTCTTAAAATTATAAGTTAAATTGTAAAACACTGGAACCGATTTGTAATTTTCAATCAAAATACCAAATCCTCTGAATTTTAGCATTAGTGCTTGAACTTTAAATCTCATCTTCATATATATAATAGAGAATTAATTATGTATAGTAATGTGTTCACTCAAATCATGCAATTCACTAAACTAAAAGATTTTTTTGATCAATTCCTTAAGCTATAGGGTCTTACCTAAAAGTTCAAAGAAATGCAAATATTCAGAAGGTCTGATATGATTTTGAATTAATCATATTTGTTTTTCAGATTAATCAGATTTTAGATAATGACAATTTTAAGCTTTGTAATGAATATTTACAAGTTTTTAGACAGTTTTAATAAAAATTCAAACCCTGAATAATATTTGACCAAGTATAATTTGCAAGCATATTTGTAAAATATTAAGCCTTCGTATGAAAATTAATTACAATAAATACAAAATACATAGTATATAATAAGAATAAAATAACAAGACTTATTTTCAAAAGATAAAACTTACACATTTATTCTGAGAAGATGGGCAGCTAGAAAGCCTTCAATAAGATAAAAATAAGACTCATTACTATAAAATTATGATAAAAATACTTCATCATATTCTGAATTCAAATACATGCAAAAATTTAATTTTGAGTAACATCCAGAGTGAACCACCAATTGTGAATATCAAATAAAACACAAGGGAAGATTAGTTACATAATAAGCACTAGTAGAATTTTGGTTTAATATATAAATAGCTAATTATTAACCAATAATTTTCAAAATCATAACATTTGAGGAGATTGGTTTGTTTTGTTGCTCTATGGTCAATTTTTGGTACTTGAAAGCTAATTAAGACCAATAACATCTGAGAAAGTATTCATTTTAATAAAGTGACGGCAGGGAACTTGCCTTTTAGAATTCAATTCAAGACTTTTTAGTTATTTCTTATTTGTGCAATTATAGGCTCATGCCTAATGGCAATGGCTTTCCCCACTCTTATGTTACTTTTTCTTAAAAGGCCTGCAGAATAGACATTTGCATTCTTAAAAGACTTTCCAGACTAACCATTATTTATGCTTTCATAGGAGATGTCTTTTTAATTGCAGAAACATAAGTTTAACCAAGAAGAAAACAATATAGAGAATCCCTGTAATTAAATTACAGAATTCTCTTCTGTCATACTCTGACTGATGCAATTCATACAGAACAAATGAATATATTTGTAATCAGTAATAAATAAAACTTACCGAATGGATGATTTAACACAAGCTCCAAAATGAAGGGTACATCCTAAAATAGTACTAAATTAGTTAAAGTTTATTTTAATTTTTAGGGAAAGAAAACTATAAAAATGAAGTACAAGATAATAGCTAAGGTATGAATATGAATTGAGTAGAATCAGTCAAAACCATTGTTTCCCAGTGGGTGTTTCTGCTACTAATCTTGTGTAGATAATAGTTGAATTAATGTTGCACTGGAGCAACACAACAAGCTATTGGTGACGGTCTAGGATCCAAAGGGAAAGATCCATGAACACCTTGTAATTTTGAGCCATGGTCAGACGACGAGGTCCTGAGCTGGCACCCCACTCTCTGAATTTGACTAATCTTGGGTAACTTTCTAATCTTAGTGGAAATGTTGGGGATCCAGGGGAAACAGGGGGCATTGAGAAGCAAGAGTGGGCAATAAGATACTAAAACATTTGTTGCCTGAAAATATTTTAAGCAAATATGTATCCTCTTGACCATACAGACACATTCACAAGTGATGCATTGTCGCAAGAATTGCATTACGGAGCAGTGCAAATGAAATTGCAAGTAGTGAAATATAAGTCATGACTGATTGGTCTTAAGAACAAGATGGCAGTTCGTAACAAGCGAGTGTTAGCATGAATGCATTTGTGTGCACTCATGACTTACATTTTTAATTGTATTTCCATCATCCCATTTTGTTGAATGTGGATTTAATGTGGTAACAAGGCCTTAAACTAAAAGAAGGAACTGACTGCAATGGATGGACTTAGGATGCTGCTGACAAAAAAATGGAGTGTAATATAAACAAATCAGTACCACAACATCAGGCTCATCCTTCTCATTAGTGGTTATTTTTAATGTTAGTGATTTGATTGATATTAATGACTGATAATAGTTGTCAATTTAGTATTTTAATGTGCAATTTATATAGTTTGCTATTTCATTTTAATAACTAGCTTAATAATTTTAGTTACAAGTTGCTTTATTTTCAAACTAGCTTTTTAAAAATCTAAAATTACGCACACGGCTACATAAATATTTAGGTGAAATTTAGAAAGTATAGGCAGATCTACATTTGCAATTTATTATTAGATGATAGTTTTACAAAAGGGGGTGAGAAAGAAAATTGTTTTCGAAAGGAGGTGTTGAGTCAAAGTTAGGGAAACTATGATCTAAACAATAACAGTAAAAAATTTGTAAAAAACAATAAATTGCATTTATATATTCAGAATCCAGTATGGGAAGACTTCTTTTAAAGAGTTATGGGCAGTTAAGGCTACAATGCCATGACTGGAAAGGTAGAAACAATAGAAAATGGTGATTTGACCTGTCGCTCTAGTCATTTGAGACAAGGGTTTGAAAATGGGAAAGCAGCACAAAAGGCCTTTTCCTCAATCACTTGCTCTAATAAAGTCTACATTTTGATTAAGAATATGTTTCAGTCCCAAAGAACTTAATTAGGAATTTTTTCATAGAATAGCCATGTGGTACCAAAGTTCCATATGGGATGCCACTCAGTTTGAAAGTCTATATTCGAAAAGTTGACACTTTCTTTTTCATATTCTTATTAAATTTATTTAAATAAAAAATATTGAATATCCAGAACACTCTAGATTTTAAGCTGATATTAGAAAAGAGTAAATATAAAATCTCAAATGGGTACAATAATACGAAGTATAATATGGTGAAAGAAAAAATGCTTTCAAAATTTTAATTAAAGCAAAACCAATAAAAAAGAAATATAAATATAATTTCATATGATGCACTCCTATGTAGAGTGCATTAGTAAAAAGTCCTATTAACTAAAATAAATTTATGCATGTGATTTGCATAAATCAGGCTATTACTAATGTAATTTAAGACCAAATAAGACTATGTTCCTTAAACTTTATAAGAAAGAGCTTAAAACATTACCTTTCTTGGCAGTGAAAGTTTCAGCAACCACAATATTTTCATATTTTCTTCTGAAATGCTGAAAATGACAAAATTTACAGATTTATGAACTTGTTTTACACCACAGACCTTCTAACTCATAATCTACAACTTTCACAAATCTAAGTGAATTCCACCATTAAAATTTGTTCTTGAAAGTTTTAAAATGAAAGAATTTTGAAATGTGATAAGGTAGCAATACTAAAAACACTAAATCAACATAAAACCACTATAAAGCAGAAGCAGGGGTACCAGATCTTAGGAACTAAGCCCTTACGCTCTTTCAACATTTTTATGGTTGGGGAAAACCCTCCCAAACATGAGGTATAAATACAAATAGACAATCCATAGCAGTGTCCATGTAAACCCAGAAGCCTGACATTCCCTAATAAAAAAAATAAAATTCATTAAGACTATCCATAAAGCCTGAAGCAAAAACTTCCTTGATTTCACTTGAAGACAACCTGAATGAATGTCTGATTATCCCAGCTTCCAACGATTTTTTACTAATTGGTTATTGGTGTTAATACATTATGGTATCTTCAGCATTGATCCATCCTCTTATCCCCATGCTGCCCATAGATGCTAGCATCCAGTCTGTCTAGTTGGTCCTTGCACATGGACTATCATACTCTCATTTCCCCATGTATGTAAAAGACTGTCTCAAGCTCTAAGACAGCATTTGGATCATCCATTTGTTGTCCATTCACGCCTTTTGTGTTCCATTTTAACTTAACTGTCCAAACGACATGCACAAACACAGCTTGGAAAAATCAGTTTGAATAAGCCTAGAAAAATTCTTGCACCTTAAATATTCAGACATCTCATTTAGAAAGATTGTGAGTCTGCAGTCTACCACACAGAAACCCTATGAACTGTACTCTGGCCTGTTGCTTGGAGAGTTAAGGGCTGAAAATGATTTTTCATATATTCGCTTTGCAGAAAAGAAAGCACAGCATATGGATTTGGCTGATAAGGTTGTCTGAAGCTAAGCATAAAATTTTTTTCATACCTCAACATGCTAAGTTATCAATGTTACGTTACACTACCACAGATAGTGTAGGTTGTTTTTTAGGTTTTATGGTGCAAGGACCATGTTTGACCAAGCTGCGCCAAACACAAGACAACATCAAGTAAAAACTGTTGTAAAAAGGAGAAAAAAGATGGATTGGGGAATAGAGTATTGGACTGAAACCAAACCAGTAAAAGATCGTTAGGGTATCTCAGGAGCACAATCTATGTTTACTAAAGACAGTAAACTCCACGGGAAAAGAAAAGATCTTGGGTAAGTGAAGCCCATACACATCTAAAGGAGATGTGCCCCTGAGCATGATAGTGTAGGTAGTGGAATGTTTAAACAAAATAAATTCCAAATGCACACATATATGTATATACTCCCATGGTAGTCAAGAAAGTACCATCTTCAAGTTTGGGCATTTAGTTAACAGTTATTGTATGCTGTCTGTATAAGTAGTATATACTTTGTGATGATAGAAAACACTAGAAGCACTCAATCAATAGTTAGTAAATCATTGTCAGGTATCAGATACTTAAGTATGCTGAATGCAACTCTTGTCCACTGAGAATAATCAAACCAGGAGATACTGCTTTCTTGACTAGCACTACAGTACAAGTATTTGTGTTGAGTCACAGGGGGTCTTACTTCCACTAATTGGGAACAATGATTTGAAGATTAAGTTAAATGCATGTTTAAGTATTTCAATATTAAAGAAAAGAAATGATTGCTGATGAAATAATTAGCAAATCGGAAGGAAACAATGAAACAAATGGCAGATGTGAAAATGATAGTGATAATGGACAAGAAAACAGCAATGTTTTGAACAATTTTATATCAATTTCTGTCATTCATTTTCTTCCTATTAAAAAATGTGATTTCACGATAAAAAACAAAGTTACATATGCTATGAATAATTTTATTTAAATAATTTAAGATTATTTTCAGTTTGATGAATCTTTTAGATAAATTATTGCATTTAGGCACTCAATTGCTTAATATTGCAGAGATTATCTCATATGCTAACCTTGTACATGATGTATAGATGATAGAGTCCAAGCACCATGCCATTATAGCAGATATGATGTAAGTTCTTCATGTGTTTTTTAATGTTTGGTCTTTGTGCAAAATCTATACTTGGAGGTGTCTGAAACGAGAAAAAATTAATGTAAAATGTTTCAACTCTTCTAAGAAAATAGACTGAATTTCGATTATTTTTACTAAAATTTCCAACACACACATATATAACAAAATTATTATTTGGATGATGTAGGAATGAGATTTTGATCTTGCAAAAATTTTGATAACGATAGTAAAAGCTTTTGTTAGATAAAGGTGTATTACATTTCAGCAAAAAAGACATGCAAAATAGACTATTTCCTAGAGACTAGTTTGTAAAGTTTAACGCAAACTCCTACTATCTCATATAAAAAGTAATTCATAAAATAATTAATTATGTATAAAATTTCCATAAACTAACTTTTCCCCTAAAACATCTTTTGGTAATAGTTTATAAAAATGAGAAATGTATTATCATATGCAAAAGGTTTTCAATAACTTGAAGCAAAGAAATCAAGGTTCAGTGAAGCAGAAATAATTAGGAGTGTCAAGCTTCCTGTTTTCAACAAACTGAATTGTATAACATACAAATTATACAAACACATTAAAATCATCATATAAATAAAAATAGAAAAATAAACTATACTTTTGTAGCAGGAGAAACTACGGGAGAATTCAATTTTTTCAGTTTATTGGAGACACCTTCCTTTTTTAAGTATTCCATGATATTTTCAAGCTGTTTATCAAAAAGATTATTCCCCTGAAAAAGTTGACAAACATTAATGCTCTATCGCATAACATATGTATAAAGCATATTATTTAGCTTAAAGATATTTCAAACAGAACCTTTTATGAACAATAAATGCTTGACTGCATATGTACATCTTTTGAATAAAAACAGATTGTGGCACCATATATAGTTATAAAAATGTGATATCTAATTAGTAACTTGCAGACTCCTAGTAACCCTTGAGACTGATCAAAAACATTTGCAAATAACTTTTCTTAAATGCTAAAAACAGTTATTGTCTGTCTACCACAAGATCTGCTCCTGACATCAAGTATGGATGGTGGCGGTTGCTATAGTAACAGGGCTCATTCATTTTGAGTAGGGGTGACTCTCAGAGATAATGTAATTCAATTTTGTTTAATGCGAATTTCAATGGTAGAGAGATAGTTTACTACCTAGATCTCAGCAACAAGTAAAAGTATCAACCAAAAAATTCCAAATTGTCATTAAATGCCAAATGTGACAGACCAGACTTGAATACATTTCTTCAAACATCCTCTATGGAAAATGGGATAAGGTTCGTTTCTACGGCGACAGACAGGGACAGACTGTGTTTGGAGCAGTTTACATTAAAGAGGAATTGGACTTGTGTTTTAGAACCTTGCAAAAAAGTACTGAGCATAGATTTTGTTTTCCGGATGCTTTTACTACATGGTTTAGAATTAAAGACAATGTAGGAAACTTAGACTGGACATATCACTTATGGAGCACCTGCTGTGTAGCAGTTTATCTCCTCAACATCACAATAAAACATAAAATAAAGTGCAGAAATTAAAAATTTTGAATAACATAGGATTAAAGGGACTGGATAATGTAAATTTATCAGCGGTTTAAAAGTTAAAGTTCACTCTCGAATTGGAACAGTTACTTAAGTGACCACCATCCCAAGTACTGCCCATGACCAAAGGTGCTTAACTTTTCAATTTGGGGCTTGGTGGCTATCCCCTGCATCACTGTTGTAGTTGCTTTGAAATTATCAAAATTCAAAGATGATTTAATGGGAGGGAAATTAAAAGATCAGCTATAAATTTAATAACTAATGAAAGTTGCCATACAATTAGGGGTCCAGTCTAGTCTTATTCCCAACTTACAGGGGACATGAAATGCAGTCCAGAAAAGGATTTGCAATTAAACTTTGCAGGGGAAATTAAGTGGAATTGAAGTCATAGACTAGATGTAGGCAACTTGCCTGTTAGAGAAGATTAATAAGCTATCATGATGTTTAATCGACCTTGCAAAACTCTCAATTGTCCAGTGGTCTCACTTTTCATTATTAATGTTATGTTTCTTACTATCAATGTCCAAAATGATTGATCAGTGAAATTTTATTTGCATGAAGTATTTTGATTCACTAATATTAAATAAATTTTTAAAGATACACATTTATTGTTACTTATCGGTACTTTACCTCATACTTTTCCACAATATCAAGAATATCTTGGATATCTTTCAAACGTGCTTCAGCAAAGATTTCCTTTGAGACTGAGGCTAAAAAAGAAATTTAGTACGAAAATCAAACAAAAAGAATGGAATATTATTTCAAAGTTTATTGTTTCTCTATTTGAATTTGGGAGATAACGATTTTGGGAAATACAGTCTATTCAAAGGAAAAATTATAATTACTTGCCAACTAACACAAAATTTGAATAGCTGATTCCTTTTAAAAATGTATTTTAAGACTTGATAAAATTGTTCTAGTGAAAATCAATAATTTCAAGTATCATAACAGCAGTTAAAATTTAAAATAAAAGTAAAAACAGAAAAGTGAAGACACAAATTGAAATGATGCATAACTTTATCACATAAGCAAATGAATGAAGTAATATAATAGTACTTTTTGAATCAGGTGATGCACTTTTTGCTGCATCTCTTAATGCCTTCAGATCATCCGTGTGATGCTGTATATTTGTGTGTTGCAAAATTTCTGAAACCTGCAAAAAAATTGTAGTAATTTAAGATGAGGAACAGTAATACGAACACCAATTAATAGACATTTAATTACAACCTTCTGAGAACTCTTTTCAAACATAAAAATTTCATATTACAATTTCATAATTCCAATGATATTTTAGGCTTTGACATCAATTCCGTGTAAAAGTATGATTCATATTTGATGAAAGCAATTAAAGGACAAAACTTTTTATGAGAAAATAACATACTTCACTAAGAGTCTTTAAGATAGGCTCAGCTAGCATCATGAGTTTACTAAAAATAAGCATTGCAAATTAATCAAACATTTTACTGCATGAAATTTAAAAATAAACAAGTTCAGTTAAAATTTCTTACTGCTTATCAGATGTAAAATATGCTAAACATGTTGGTCGGACAAATCCACGGGCTTCAGTATCAAATAGGAAGAAATAAGTAATCTGGAAGCAAATAAAGTAAATGATCATGTAAAAAATACTTCAGTCAGAAATTTAGGTTTGCAAATAAAAATTATTCAATCAATGATTCATTAAAAACATAATTATATCAAATTTAGTTTGTTGATCTAGTAATTTTTTGCTGCATTTGGGAGCTAATTAGTAACTAAATAAATGGAATAAAGAATTTTTAAATTAAAGTGTAGCACACACTTTGTTTTCGACAAAATAATAAAATCACTCAAGTTCTTTAAGTGTGGCCACTTAAAACCACTTTTACAAATTGTAACTCTGTACAGTGTTCTGATACTCAAGAATTTGAAACATGGTTTGATGCGAAAAAGTAATGAAAATTGTCTTTTGTAGAAAAATAAAGATATTTGTAATTCTTGACAATAACCACATCATATTCTTAAAAATGAAATTTAACTTGCTAACACTAAAATGTTGATACAGAACAAATTATAAGCTAAATGATTATTGATAAATATTGCAAAACTGATGTCACACAAGTGAGTGTATCAGTCATATTGAGTGAGGAGGGAAATAATGTAGCATCAGCATTTTGGCAAAATGCAGCTTTTATACTTTTATAAGTACATAAAATAATAGCAAAATTATGGTAAAATAGATAATGAAAAGGAGGCCTGAAAGTTGTCAAATTCCAGGAGTGTTTAATTTTGTTTAATGTTACTGAAGTGTTTTCTTTCTAATCACAAGGGTTTTAAGCAGAGATAACATTCTTATAAGATAAAACAACACATTTTACATTGCTTTCTAATTACAATCTATGATATAACTCAAGTTTTCAAAACAAGAAACACAACTTAGTTGAATAAACAATTACATTTTTATATAGATACTAATAAAATATTTGCAAGTGAAGGAAATGAATACACAAATGTTTGAGTGTGAAAGATTAAAAACAATCACATCTGCCACAAGTCAAATTAGGAAATCGTACGATTTTTATGGCCTTATGACCACAAATCACAATAGATATTATATTTTTACTATATTTTAAGTGTTGATATAATTGCTGATTTGGCTAGTGTCGAAAAGTGACATTTTAGCTAATTGCTTGAGGAAAGTAAGGAGTGCCCTGAATATTGACTTAACATCTTCTTTCTTATACCAGTGTAAAAAATTACACTAAGTCATTGAGTCTGTGCAAAAAAAGGTTTTGGGCAATGGCAGACTTAATATGAGCAACACTAATATCCTAGATCTTTTTCTCATTTCTTGGATTTTTGGGACCAGGTCTGAAAAGAGCTACAAAACAGCTATAGGAAAAAGGATCTTTGAGAATGGAATAGTTATTATCCATGTTAAAATTTACTCCTCCAATTAAAACGTTTTCCGAAATAATTGGTAATAGTTGGCAATTCAAAGCATTCGATATTTTTTGGAAATCAAATTCAAAATTCACTAGTAACTTTTGTGAAAAATCATACAATCTACCATATATTCCTGTGTAATTCAGCCAAAAAATATGTACAATGTACGGCCAAACTATGCACGTTGGCAGATATGAATATAGAACTCTTATTTATTGGTAAAGGGATGAGAGGAGACATTCTTTACTATTAAATAGTTTAATTACAATGGATATGGGAATCTACTTAGAGAGGATCGTTGTTACATCACATGTTTATTGTGCATGGCCATATGCCACCTTCCTCAGGGTTCTCCAATGTCTCTGAGATCTGACTCATTCGTTATCCTCGCACTTGATCATTTCCTGAATCACAGGAAATGGCAGATGTTCTTCAGATACTTTATACCCAGATACACCCACATGTATTGATCAGCAAGAGAAGATTATAAAACTAAACCATCATCTTTAAAACATGAGTACTTACAGCAGCATGAACATCAGATGCTAGGTCAGGCATAAGAAGCTGAGCATTTCTCCCAGGAAGTATTTTATTACTGCAATAAAGGAAGTGACCATATTTTAACAACGAATAGGTTTGGCATTATATTTACTTTTCAAACTTTTAGAATTTCACAATGAGATAATGAATGTTTTTAATGGTTGATGAATCCACAATAAATTATCTTTTTATTTGCAATAATCAATTTTCCTATTTTTTTTTTACACTCCTTGAACTAGTTTTATAATTACACATAAACATGGCAATATGAAGGTTTCTTATTAATAAGGCATGTACAACAATCTTTGCTAAAGATTTTACTGATATTCAGAAGTTTTTAAACACTAAAACAGCCCTCTTAAACATTTAACAGAAGAGAAAAATTCCAAATGAGTTATAAATTTGACAAATCAAGAATGGAATAGATTAAACCAATTAAAATTTACATTACAGTTCTAAATTTTCTCCTTTTAATGCCTAGCCAATTGAACCTTACTCTTTATCGCACTGCAAGGATGGATTTGTGAACCACTCAGCATTACCCTGGTGATCATGGGATGGGTTGTTGTTACACCTTGCAGATACACACATTCTAGTGTTTATAGAAAGGCCATCGATTCATTCCAGATGAACAAACATCCATGCTTTACCCCGGATTCAAACTAGGGACCTTTCGATCTAGGAACCAACACCCTAACCATGACCAATTGGTCATCACAGTTCTTAATCTAGATATTTAGAATCAGAAGGCAGTATGACAGCTGGTAAGCAGTTGATACCACATTTTTTGTTGAAATATTGTAAAGATTACTAAATGTATAGAAAACATACTGTAATGAAAAGACAAGTTTACTTTAGTGCATAATGAAGGATATTGTTACTGCTTTACTATATTTAAGATGTGTGACCATGTACTTACTATATGCATTATGCAAGATTATTTATTTCCTCCATAACAAATGAAGGGAATTTATCAGTGCTATTGCAATGAAAGGCCAAGTTAACAAAGTAAACGATTCATCCTTTTCGAGTTCATGTAACAATTCTGCTTTAAACATTGTAAAGCTGAGTATAAATAGTAAATTCTGAAAACATAATTACTTGCTCAAGCCTTGATAATCAGCAGAGAGAATCTGTGTTGAAAGGGCATTCAGGTCAGTGCTTGGATCCAATTCAGGTATGGTAAACTTAATGAAATAAGAATGGTACAATAATGTTCTGTCCACAAAATATATTTCTTGCAAATGTTAAATAATTTTTAATGCAAATGAAAATAAAGATAATGAATAAGCAAACAAACCAAAGGATTAGGTCCATGTATCTCAGAATTCTCAGCAATAAGTATAAAATCTTCTTTGGAACTAGGCCATGTTTGAAATCCTCCAAAAGGTGCAGTTGGAAGCAGTTTAGTTTGCCTTTTCTCTGCTCTGTTATTAGGCAAGCCCAAATCATCTTTCAAATATGCAAGTACTTCACTCGGACTCCAAAGCATTGCTTAGGAAAATTCTTAAACACGCTGCAATGACATAACATAATGTGACAGATGTTAAAAACATAAATGTATCATATTTTATCACATGAAAAATTGCAATAAAAGATGTAGGATATCTTGAATTTTTCCAAGAATTTAACTCTTTAAGTAAATGTTACGAGCATGAAAATAACACGTAACATGAACCTGTCACAGGAAATGTTTTGATAAATGCAAAATTTTATTTGCTGTATTTGTAGTTATGTAGGTATTTAATTAACGTCACACGAGCAACACAAGGGGCTATTGGCAATGGTCTGGGATCAAAACCGAAGGGAAAGATCCGAATTGCTGTATTTGGATTGTGCAATAGTCTATAAGAGTATTGGCAAAGTAAACCTTTTTTACTCATTGTTTTACCTGCATTACAATGTTGCAATACGAAGAAGGTTGTTTACATTTCAGATTAAAGAACCAAAAACATTTTGACTCGGCACATACACATAATCAATTTTTAGACCACCAGCACATGCCCTGGTATCTAACCCCTATTTACCTGTAGTATACGTGCAATAATTTTGCTATCTGCATGCCCACAATGTTACACTTTATTTTCGAGTAAAAAGCAATTACTAATTGAAAAAATTAAAAGAAAAATAACACAAATTATAAAGATAGATATAAGGGTCTTATCACACTAATAATTAAAAATGTTTTTTGAATGTAAGAAATTCAATAGTTTACTTTAAATTAAGCAGCTTTTCTGAACATTAATTTTTTGTTCAAATCGTATGTCGAGCTTTACGTCAATGTAATTAAAATTCCAATCCAAACGTCAAACTAGTAGTCAGATCGAATAGTCAACCTCATGTGCCAAACCATAATTACAAATAGTAAATAAACATCAATCGTTATTACGTTGCCAGGTTCTAGAAATCAATACCACAGAGTAAAAGACTCAGAGGTTTAACTGAAGGCCTGACTTCAAGCGCCCTTGGTGCGGGGTTGTGACCCTAATTGTAGGCGGAGCTTCACATGTTTCACTCAGAGCAGTAGCCATTTTGTTGCGGATGCAAACGGAGACCTCTGTTCAGGTTTTCCGCTTCTCTTGAAAGGTAAGTTTCTTTTTAGTTTTTCATAAAATATGTTCATTAATTACAAAACCACTAATGTGAAATTGTGTGTGATTTTAAAAATAGTTTTACAATCAAGTTGAATGAATTACGCTAATATATAAAATCCCAATTGTTTGATAGAAGAAAAAACGAAATCGTTCTATTCAGTATTAAGACATTATTCGTCCAAGATTATTGATTTTTGTCAACAATCTTTCAAAGTGTTTTAATTTGTGCATTTTTTATTTAATTAAAATCGATCGTGATGAACTGACGAAAAATGTGGTATTCAGAATTCTGCACAATTGTGCTCTGTTTAATATATTTTGTGCTATTCGTTGATGATTTTATTTACATACTGTTTTAATGTAATTAATTTTTTTTCTTCTGAATTATAACCTATTTATGTATACAATTATAAAGATTTAGGTGCCAAATGGTTATGCTTTATACATACTTTCAAGGAGTATTTGTAGTTAAGAACTTGAATTTGTTTCTTCTAAGAACTTGAATTTCATTTTTCTCAAGCCATCAAGAACATAAAATGACTACACAGATATATTTTGTGCCAGCATTTGGTTGTATGATGGTCAAACGTAAAGTAAAAATATTAAATTCATTACACATTCGAAGATAAGAATTCTAAAAGGAATTAAAAATGTTTATCGCACATTTAATTTATATACATTTGTATTTTTTGTTTATGTCAAGATCTACTAAACTTTTCCCTTTTGTGATCTGATGCAGGGAACACCATGTTCGAGGGTGCCAGATGCCGAGCCGTGTGAAAATGGAGCAAATAGTGTGGATTTGATGGCCAACTATAGATGCGATTGTCTATCGAATTTCAATGGAAAAACTGCCCGACTAAATTGACAGGATCCATTGATGTCTTAACGAGTCGTGTTCGCTCTCTTCCTACATCAAAGTGCCAGACATTTGCAAGCTGAGTTTATGTTCCGGGTAAAGATGTAGAATCCGGGGCATGTTTGTCGCCAAATCAAGATCGTTTTAACCCAGTGGCCTATGTTGTATTGAGACACTAAGCGGGGTTTCTCAAGGTTCAAATAAAAGAATTTATTGACATTAATATACATATTTACAAGTTAGCTGGGGGTATTTCAATTAACGTCACACTGGAGCAACACAACGGGTTATTGGTGACGTACAAGTTAGCTGGAGACAACAAAAAATGAGCAGGCAATTTCATTGCCCTACATATTGAGTGATTACATAAGATAAGGAAATCGCCTGAGCGCGGAGGAACTGGCGCCTCAGATCGAATTACTAATATGACATCTCTCCCGCAAGATATGGGTTTGGGGTTTCCTTAAAACACAAACACAGATCTGAATTTAAATATTAAGGGATTCAAGACACCTAAAATATTATCATATCATACCAACAGCAAAACAATGTAATATATAATTTACAAATGATAATTCAATGCAAACAATAAGCAATCAGTTAAAACAGTACTTTTCAAATATAGGGCAGTGTTTGTTAAATACGAAAAAAATTCAACACATAAATAACTTACTTATCAAACATATTTCCTACTCAAATACTCAATCAATATATGTACTAAATGCAAAATAATATATATACAGGGTGGCCTGTAAAGTCCCTTTAAATTTGAAACAGCGTCTCGTATAGTCAAGAAAGTAACGTGTACCTATAGTAAAGTGACCATGCTGAATTTTTTGAGACAGCTTACAGCGCTCCTAGCGGCAAAACGTCGTAGCCCGGTTGGTAGAGTGACGGACTGCCAACCAGAGGGTTGTGAGTTCGATCCTCGTTTGTGCCATCCAAATACCGACGCGTAAAAAAGGGGCTAGTGCACGCAAAATCCGTCGTGGCCTTAAAGTCCTCGCGTTGGTGTGATGTGGAATTGCGGAGAGTGGGGTGCCAGCTCAGGTGTTACTGCGTCATCTGACCGTGGTTCCAAATTACGCAGTTTGTCCTCAGATCTTTCTTTCAAGATTGATCCTGTTGTTTAACTCCAGTGCGATGATAATTAATTTCCCCCTTCCCCTGATAAACTTTGCGCAGACGGGAAAATGTCAGAAACAAATGCTCGTCGTTCAGTGGATGATTGGTAGATACACAGCAACAGTAAAATTTAAAATTTATTTGTAGACGAATAAGATAAAAGCTTGAATTAAACATTCTTATAAAATTGAATACGAAATTTGTAGATTAAAACAGGAACGAAAGTTTCGACCATGCCCACGATCCGGGGTAAAACAGTGGACATTTACTGCGGTTTCGCATGTGTGCACAAATCCACATTGTGTCGTCACCCTTTACGTATCATAAAAACCGCCCGAGCCGGTGTTCTCACTTCATACTGTACGCTGTGAGGAAATGGCGACTTTCACTAATAGTCATTATTTTGAGATGGTGCTTCTCTATGGCGAATGCCAACGTAATGTGGCCCAGGCTGCACGGACTTATGCCGTTCGGTTTCCAAATGGTCCACATCCAACTTCGTTGTTCGACGTCTCAGAGACACAGACAGCACTAGAATTCGACCTCGTTCGGGCAGACCACGTATGCCTAGTAGAATACCAGCAGAAGACATACTGGCGTACGCTTTAGCCCATCCCTACAGGAGTACTAGATAAATCAGCAACCAGATTGGATTAGTACAAAACCAAGTATGGCAAATACTGCGCGACAATGGTGCACATGCCTACCATGCAATTCCGCAGCACTAGAAAATCCCTCATGGAGAGTTTCCGTCAGACATCAGGTGCAGTGGCCCACGAATGTGTGGTGCGGTATTTGGAAGGATCGTCTAATAGGACCCGTGTTCTATGAGGGTTCACTAAATGGACCGAAATACCTCCAGCTGTTACAGGATGTGTTACCCGACTTTATCGTTGATATTCCTCTGGCGTTCTTGTCTTCCCTGTGGTTTCAACATGATGGCGTCCCCCCGCACAAACCGCACTCAGTGCGACAGTTTCTTAACAGATTTGGCCAACAGATAATCGGCTACGGTGGCTGTGTTGAATGGCCTCCACGATCACCAGATCTTACCCCCACTCGATTTCTTCCTCTGGGGTTACATCAAAGATCAGGTGTATGAAGCTCCGTCGACAAGTTTGTTGGATCTGCGGCAACGTATCATCGATAGCTGCGCTACTGCCACACCGCAGATGATAAAGAATGTGCATGCCGGCGTGCTTGATCGAATATAAATGTATATTGTGGCCGATGGTGACCTTTTTGAACACACTTGCCATGTTTTTGCTTAGCAATAAATTTCTTGATTTTGCTCATCAGACTTTTCTCCAATGTGCCACACCGAATAAAGCGCATTTGTTTCTGACATTTTCGCATCTGCTCAAAGTTTATCAGGATAAAATTATTAAATAGTAAATCTTCGTTCGTGGCTGTATAGCCGAGAGGTTTTAATCGTGTATTTTAGTTATTGCGTGAAAATTGTGATTTCGGATCGTCAGTTTTTTTTATTTTCCGGAGTGCGTTTTTCAGATGGTTTTTTTTATTTATCTTTTTTTACTTTCTTTGTTTGAATTTAAATTCGTCTTTGCTTAACTCAGAAAAACTGTATAACACCGGAGAACACGTTTTTGAATTTCAGGACGACCCCTTTTTGAAGGCACGGAATAGTTCAAATTTCAATCGCGAATATCTCCACGAAGAACTTTACAGATAACTCCATGAAACTTTTCCCTGTGCTTTTATTATGCTATTGCGCACATTTTTCTAATTGAACTTTTTGGCCGATCTCCTTTCGAGTTCGAGTTATTTTTTTAAATTCCTTATTTTGCCGCTAGGAGCGCTGTAAACTGTCTCAATAAATTCAGCATGGTCACTTTACAATAGATACACGGATTTACAATAGAATACATGTTACTTTCTTGAACATACGAGACGCTGCTTCAAATTTAAAGGGATTTTACAGGTCACCCTGTATATTTAAATTTCAATTGTTGATCAGTGTTGTTTCTCAAAGATCTATAAGTTGAATGCCTTACATTGTGTTATATAGTAATTAAGCTACAGACGTAATAAAGTGGTACAACAATATGCACTCTTTCAACAATAGTTCCTTCTTCAGCGGTGTTTTTGAGAATAAAATCACACAAGCAATCGATTTACTTTACTTGAGTCTGCAAATATTATAACTCGTTTGACGATTTTCTAGTGATTTAAATATTAATAAAACAACGGTTGTGGCGTGGCTATATTTATTCCCTTGGATTTGGGGACTGTTTGTCATCTGCGATGCAACTTATATTGTACCGCTGATGGTATATTTCATGCTGGCTCTGACAATCGAAGGAGATAAGGATAAAAAATTGGATATCGGCCTGATTAAAAGCGAAAAAGGAGAAAGTAAAAAAAAGCTTCCACCGGTTAAAAGACCATGCCACCGGATCCATCAAAAGAATCTCAAAAGCAAATGACGGTGTTGGATATGGAAACGGATCGCTTCAGGTTGTAAACGAAAACAGCGCACTGAAACCTCCAACCACCGATGCACTTGCGATTGCAAATGATGGAAACGCTGATGAATATGATTATGGGATGATGAAAACGATGGAAATATTGATGAATATGATTGCGGGGATTATGGCAATCATGGAAAGGTTGATCATTAAGATTGTGAAGAAAATGAAAATGATAGAGTTCATGAATGTGATCGAGGGGATTATGAAAATGACAGAAAAGTCGATGGATATGATTGTGGGAATAACGAAACTGATGTTGAATTTGACTGTAGAGATAATGAACTTGATGGATCAGTTGATGAATATGATTCTGGTGATAATTAAAATACTGATGAATATGATTGTGAAAAGAACAAGAAAACGAGAATTCTTACCTGGAACTATCCTCCGAATACTTCAGTGGAAATAAGAGATTGACAAGATTACCGACACATCACAAGAAAAAAAGAAGCATAAAATTTCGCCTGTGGAAATTCACTTAATAAAATAAACGAAAGCGTCGAGATTGTGAATACCTCTAAAGGACATGATAAAATTATCCTTCGGCTTGTGGAAATTCACCAGATGCTTTTGTGAAACCAGATACGAAGGTAACGAAAAGTATTACGACACAAAAACGTACACTGTGCTCGAACGTAGCCAGGAAGGAAGACCTAGAAGCAAAAAATTTAAAATATCCCTTGTGTGGATCGCTAAGAAAGAACTATCTGATCAGGCATACTTCATGAAAGCTACTCTACATCGTTTCAATTGGAACAAGAGAAAAAAAAGATTTAATCCGAACCTAATTTAAGATTTAGTGACGAAAGAAATAAAGATAGAGATATATTCTCGATAACCTTGTTCAATTCAGAGAACTTAATTTTTCAATCAGGAAATCTAAAGGAAACATTTTGAAAAGAAATAAAATATTCCAAAAAATCAAGCAGAAACTGATAAAAAAGACATCAAATTTTTTCTTTTCAGACTATCATTATTGAATACATTATTTGCATGGATTATGAATTTAGTACCTACCATAGAATTTATAGAAGATTGCGTGCAAAAACTTTCTAAATAGTAGTTTTAAATCCCGATGTTATTTTATTTCTTGATACCTTAAACTTCAATACAAAAAAATAGAATTTGGCTATTCAGAAGTTTTCTTTTTTATTTCATTCATTGACCACATTTATAATTATTAATTTGATTACCTTGATTTATCAATATTATGCGATGAGAATCAAGAATCCATTTACACTTTTTGTCCCTTTAATTGAATATTACATTTTAGAAATACTATCATTTTGGTTACTAGGGAGGCAATATGCTACGGTACAAAGGTATTTAAAAAATAATTCCTAAAATGTTTCCTTCAAAATCTTAGAAAGATTTAATAAATGTTTATTTTCCTTTAAAACGTACAGTTAATATCTGCACTTGAATTTATAGGCCTGATTTTAAATTAAGAAAGTAAATACCATGGGAGGTTGGTTGTGTTTGGGGGTTGTATGGCACAGCGGCCATATTTGGCCTACTGTGCCATAAGGTGCAAGAAGTTTGCCGAGAGTTGCGCGAAATTTGTGATTTCGGATCGTCAGTTCTTTTACTTTCTTTGTTTGAATTTAAATTCGTCGTTGCTTAACTCAGAAATACCGTATAACACGTTTTCGAATTTCTGGACGACCCCCTTTTCAAGGCATGGAATAGTTCAAATTTCAATCGCGAATATCCGTCAATTTTTCCTGTGCTTTTATTATGCTATTGCGCACATTTTTCTGATTGAACTTTTTGGCCGATCTCCTTTAGTGTTCAAGTTTTTTTTTAATTTCCTTATTTTGCCGCTAGGAGCGCTGTAAATTGCCTCAATAAATTCATCATGGTCACTTTACTATAGGTACACGTTACTTCCTTGACTAAACGAGACGCTATTTCAAATTTAAAGGGACTTTACAGGTTACCCTGTATATAAGAATAATAATGCCTATAAAATACTAAAGTAGATAATAAAAGAAATTATGCTTAAAGTCACAATAATAAATTGATCACTACTTCTCTTCGGAAAATAGTCTGGATAATGCATCAGCATGAGGCTTTTTGACTCCTGGACAATGTTTAATTGTCAAGTTATATTTTGAAGAGCAAAAAACCCACCGCTGTAGTCCTGAAGATTGTGGGGCACATTTTGTAAGGTATGACAAAGGGATCAGTGTACAGTTCTATTTTGGACCCGAAAACTAGAATTTCAAAATTCTTCAATCTCCACACAATAGTGTACTCTTTTCTCTCTATTGAAGACGAAGCTAGTTGAGTTTTATTCAACTTCTGGCTCACATATGCAATAGGTCCGAGTAATCCTTCGATCCCTTGGGGCAGACAAGCGGCGATACCATACTGGGATGCATCACTGTGTATTATGAACGGTTCACTCATAAATAGAGTGTGCAATGCTGGAGCTTTCATTAGAGCAGATTTCAGTTTGTTGAAGGCAACTTTGTGTATATCCAGCCTAGGTAACTTTTCAGGAATCCTCTTTTTTGTTAACTCCGTAAGAGGTAAGGCAATCTTCATAGCAAGGTATATATTCCCGATAATAATTGCACAACCCGAGCATGCTTCTAAATTGTTTCTTGGTCTCAGGTACAGGTATTTGAGCAATTGCTTTTATTTTGTCTGGATCTGCTTGATGCCTTCCAGATCCGATAACATGACCTTAATATTTGATTTCAGGTCTTGCAAATGCACATTTGTGTAAATTCACAGTAAACTATAGTTCTTCTAATTTTGAAAGAATAAGATCCAAGTGTTTTAGATGATCACTCATGTTGTTAGAAAATATAGCTATGTCGTCAATATATGCACGACTGAAATCTCTGTATGGTGCTAACGCTTTGTTCATTTATCGTCGAAAAGTCGCAGCAGCATTTCTCAAATCAAATGGCATTACTTTGAATCTATACTGTGCTCTGTGAGTTCCTGGAGATAATCTACGACTGATTTGCCCATATTCAAAGGTATGGGAATTTCTCCACACCAGCTAGACTTCAACACACTCAGAGTACCTCTTGCTTCTCGGCCATACATCAACTTCAATGGAGATACTCCGGTAATACAGTTAGGAACTTCTCTATAAGCAAACAGAAACGTAATGTATTTATCCCAATTACAAGGATCTGTTCGGAGAACATGAAGTCCATTACTGGCTGGAACTGAAGTCCATTACATATACTGGTACCGAAAATCTAGGAGAGGATCCTAAGCGATTCATGAATTCTTGAGTAAGTTTCGATATAAAGTTCGTACCTTGATCACTTGCTATAGTATTTGGTATTCCAGTTCTCATGAAAATTTCCAACAGTACATCACATGTCGCCTTAGCAGTTAAGGAACGCAAAGGAATTGCTTCCGGCCAGCGCGAGAATGTTGATCAACCAAACATAACACATATTTATGACGACGAGCTGAAGGAGGCTCGATAGAGCCTATAATGTCCACATTAAAATAGTAATTCCGGTCTGAGAACAGGAGTAATAGGAATTTTATCAGTCATTTTCTCTGGGCTTCGGAGTTTGCATTCTTTACAAAATTCGGCGATTTCACTAGTCATGTGAGGCCAATAAAAAACTATATCGTATTCTTTCATTCCCATATGTCTTCCGAAAATAGATTCATGAGCTAATTTTAAAATTTGAGCTCTTCTCTTTTGCGGTAAAATCAGTTGCTGAACGGTCTCTCCTAATATTTTATCTTTGTGGAATATCGATAAAAAAGAAATTTTTCTTACTTTTTTTAATGTATGTTGTAGATTAACATGTTAGAGGTGAATTGAGGAGAGCATCGTTACAATTAAATATTGCTTTAATTAAATCTAGGGGAAAAGGGGGGTTAATTATTTACAAGTAGATTAAACATCAAATCATGGTGGAATTAACAGCATCCTGGTGGCACGTCTGTGCAAAGCCACGTCTTATCTCCAAATCGTCCAGAGTCAATCTGCTGGATTCGCGCCTTCCCGCGCTTTTCGGAACGTAGGTAGGTTGGCGCCTAGACATTCCGACATGTATCAGCTGTTTTGTTCCTCAGGAAGTAGAAAGCTTTCACTTTTTCTGGTGATTCTTGTTCTGATTCATTATTTCCGGTTTCAGCGCAGACTAAATAATCTTTTTCTTTCACTGGAAAAACAATCCAATCTCTTACATTTAGGAATGTGATTCTTTTCCACTTTCTGTTGAGCATTTTAGTAATTCCTAAATATTTGGGGGGTAGAATACACTGACCTTGAACTTTGTCTGTTACTGCTGCAAGTATTTCAATCGGACGGCAAAGTTTATTTTCATCTTCGTTTTTAATGAAACTTGGAATTTTACCAACCCAGCTTCAATTTTTTTTCCGAATGCACTTGTTAAAATTATTTTTCCCTTTTCAGTTTTTGATTAGGAAATAAAATTTGAATTGAAAACTGGGATTTGAGCTCCAGAATCGATCAGGCTTTTCAGTTCTCGATTATCAACTAGAATGTTTACATATTGAAGAGAGCTCATAGGAACATTTATTTTTTCTTTCACCAGATGCTCCGATCGTATTTCAGTAGTCAATATTTCATCTTCTGGTTTCTTTTCTTTCTTGCTAATATTTGTTGATCTGCTGTATCTTTAAGGACAATCTCTTGCGAAGTGCGATAAACCACATATGTAGCATTTCCCTTGAAGTTGTATTTCTTATGCTTTGGTAATATTCTCTCGTCTTGAATCGATGTTCTCTGATGTGAGGGGGTGCATATTTCCGGTCTATGGAATTTTTCGTTTCTTCCCTGTTTTATGCAATTTCTTCTGGTATTTTGAATCGAGACCATTCGTCGATGAAATGATCACGGATTTCCGGTGGCACTTTACGTTTAATCTAATCAGTAATAATTAAATTAGACAGTTCTTCTAAACTCTTTACATCCAGTCCTCTTATCCATTCTTGATAATAATTTTTAAGTTCATAGGCGAAGTCGCACCACGTAATTTCTGGTTTCTTGTAGTGTTTCGTGAACAATTGGCGGGATCTTTCGGAAATAAGTTTATATCTTTTTACTAAGAGTTCTTTAACTTTTTCATAATCATCCGTCACTTCTTCGTTTTCTCTGGCAATTATTTGCGCAACGTCATAGGATAGGAATCTTATTAGATATGACACCCAATTTTCTTTCTTGATTTCTGTTCGTTTCACTTGACGCTCGAAGAGAACTAAGTAGAAGCTTATATCGTTAGTTTTGGGATCAAACTTCTGTTAAATACTTTGCAACCTCCTCGTTTCATGTTTACATCAGTTTGTCGACTTTCAGACCCATTCTTCAATCTTTCGTTTTCTAGACGCATCTTCTGCAACTCGAATTCCATTTTTTTCTTTTCTCCTTCTTTCTTCTATAATAGTATTTAAGAATTCCTTCACGAACGGTTCGTCATAATTTTTATTTTTGGTAACAACTTTCTTTAACTCAATTACAACCATGTTTTCGGTATTCGATATCCCCATTTCGGTAGCAACAGTCTTTGGATCTTCCTTTCGCTAAGAACGCCATAATGGGATCACGAAACAAAGATGTTCGATTTAAAACGAAAGTTTCACAATAAAGTTCCGAAAATCAAATTCAAAATTCACCTTGAAGCATTTCAACAAAAAAAATCTTTACACCATTCTTCAATGTTCTTCAGAAAGTAGTATTTTGCAGGAAACAAATATAAAAGTTCACAACAAAGAGCAGTACTCACCATGAAAATGAAAGCATATTTCCTCATTAAAATCCTGTCGACTGCGCAAATGTCGTATCTGGTTCTATTTTAATGGGTTATCAGTGAAATCCCAGGCAATGAAGACAGCACAAACATTTATTATATGACGAAACTGACAAAATATTTACAAAGGAGCTTCAGTTCTATCTTGTTTATCCCAATCAGAACAACACAATCTGATGGTGCTTTGAGCGCCATCTGTAGGTTGATCTAATCACTAATTGACAGGGCCGAACGAGAAACCCAGACCCGGACAGGGGAAGGAAGTACCGCTACTTCCCTTAAGTGGGCATGTGCGGCATTTATTGAAATTTAGAGACATTCATTAAGGTGACAATTTTACATTAATGTGTAAAGTAATAGAACAATGTGGTAAAGAACATCAAAATAGTAGAAAACGGATACAATTACAGTCAGAATTTTGATATGTACAGAATGAAAGAAAAACACAGAACTATAAGTAATTTAACAGAACAATTTACAATGAAAAATTTTGATATGTACAGAATAAGTATACAATAATAGAAAATTTAATAGAACATTATTCTATACAATAATAGGTAGATATTGTGAAGTGGAAAATGGAACATGAAAAATATTAATAAAGAGATATAAGAGATACAATGTATTTATTCAAATGTATTTATACCAATGTATACAAAGGGATTAATAAAAGTCAAGAAATTTTACAATGTAGAATATCAGTATTCAAAGTAGGTCGTGAGGATTCAAATAAAAGAGAGATCATTATTCAAGAGAGATGAGATGAAAAAGATGTACTATTTATTATGTAGATGAATGAACAGTCAAGGGTCCAATGTGGAGTTAGCTCCTATGGGGAGGAAGGGACGCGATCCGCCACCTCTCCGGCAGTCTTCATGCACATTTTGATTCTATATTGTGAAATTTTATTTTTGAGTATGGCTTCCAGCCAACATGATTTGTTATAATCAGTTGATCAACTCTTGTAGTTGGTTTTATAATGGTTGCTTGAAATTGTACAATTTATGCAGTTGTTTTATTCCGTGCATCCTTTGGTGTCATGAGAATCTCCACAGTTCAAGCAAATCTCATTATTGCACCGGGATTTAGAGTGACCGAATTGGTCACACCCGGTGCAATGCCGAACGCTCTTGAATTCGTCCTCACGGACCCTTTGCCAACCGATATATGTCCCTTCGGACATGATTTTTTGGTGAAGTTCTGGGTTTACAATAATAATTCAGTGATTTCCTCTGTTGGAGTTGATGTTTACATTTAATACGTCAGTATCATTTATATAGTTATTTTTTGTTTTGAGGGCTGTAGGGATGTCATCAGCAATTTCCTTGTAGTAGAATAATGCGAGGAAATTTTTTTGATTTTATAATGTCAAATCTTGAGCCCATTTCATTATTATTGCATAATTTAGTCCTCAAAGAGTCAACTTCATCAGGGGTGCTTAAATCAACGGCGACCACACCACAGTGCAGCTTTCTAAATTTCTTAACTTTGTATTCTGAATTTTTTTATGAATGATTGTTTTTATTTTGTTCAAAGTTTCCATTCTCTTTACTTTTGAAGAGAACATGGCTTTGTATTGGTTTTTATTGATTTTAGATAAATTAGGTAGGGGTGTAGAGAGTTTTTCGGCATAAGTAGATCTAGATAAGTTTTTGGTCTCTTTAAGGTTCTTTACGATTTCAAGCGTTTCAGAGGCGACAATTTTAAATGTGGAATTCATTTGGTTATAATGGTTTTCCATCACCTCAAGAGAACCTTTAAGATAAAGCATTTTTAGATTCTAATTCTCTGATTACTTTTTAAGTGAAGGTACGTCAGTAATTTCAGCCTTTGATAACTCTTTATCAAGAGTAGCATCAGTTGATTCATTAATGCTAACGTTAGCAGTTCCATTGGGTATCATATTTTGGTCTGACAGTTGCAATATATTTGTAATACTGTCAAAGTATGGAAATAAACCCTTCTGAATGACGCTTTATTTAAAGGATCTATTTTTCTTTTATTCATAAAATCGGAGATTCCAATAAGGGTTGCTTTGAATTCTTTGATATGGGGATTTTTGGTTTTTATCATAATTTAGCGATGAGATCTGGTTGCCTAGACTAGGACAACATGAGAATTCAGATGGGTCCTCATCCATTGTAGTTGAAAGCGGAGACCCTTGTCTCAAGTTATACTTAGTGATAACAGCAGAATGTGTTAGAAAATAGATACATAAATGTAAAGATTATTAAAAATAGATAAAAATAATTAGAATACGAAAAGAGAGTCAGAAAATAATTAGTTAAAATAAAAGTCAATGATAATTGCAAAATACACATAAAATAAAAAAAACTTGTCGTTTCCTCGGATGAAACGTTCTCGTTTTCTGTGGATCAAACTTACATTTCTAAATTCCTTTTTCACTTGGATTGGCAATGCGCCAATAGATGCTGCTACAAGATGTATTTTTGCGACAAGATGTATCTTTTATTTAAAGATAATTATCCTGATGTAAGAATTTTATTCTCGAACTTTTCGGAGTTGACACCTAAAAATTGCATATTAGCTGGGGCAAGTGGAACTCATACTCTATGTGTTTGTATAGTGCATCAAAATGTAATTAATATTTACTGAAGCTGAAATAGATGCAATGATATGTGATTATGTTCCTTCAATTATTTCATATCTACATTGTTCAGCTAGAATTATATGCAATCTCACATTGTTACATCTCCCACAATCGATCAAATAAAAACAAATAGTAGTAGAAGATTGAATTTGAATTTTATGCGCAAAGCAAGGTTTGTAGAAGGGATAGTAGACGAAAATGGTCAAATTATAAGTAGTATATATTTCTGTTTTCTTCATTTTTTGTAGTTATTAGGTGAATTTCTATTTTCATTTGGACCATTTTGATTAATACTTTTCCTGATTTGTGTTACTGGAGATCGATATAGCCCTAAATTGGTAAATATTTATCTTATAATACAAAGGGTAAATCTTATACTTGATGAAAATAAGACAGCTCAATTCTTTTCCACTATTTGGTAATTGTAATTAAGTGAAAGTGCAGATTTCTATAGATATGCTTTCTTGTATTTATTTGGAATATTATTCCTCTATGAACCCATGTGTGTTTAAACTTGAAACTTTCAGAAAACAAAGTTAAAAAGTGTACCTTTAGCATATATGTTTTAGGGGGAAAAATTATGCACTTTTTGGAAATACAAGGTCAAAGGTCAAATCGAGTGACCTAAAAATCAGAAAGGTCATTCATAATATCATATAATCAGAAAGGTAAAATTTGTCTATAAAATAAGCCCTTTCATTTCGATTTGACAAACAGGTAAAAAGATACAGGTATGTATGAGTACGGATTACATCATTTTCTATTTACTTTACTTTTTTAACTATAGACCCATGTGTGTCTCACTATGAAACTTTCAGAAAGTAAAGATAAATAGTGTACGTTTAACATGTTTTTTAGGGGAAAAATACACTTGTTTGTAATTGTAAGAGCCAAAGCTAAACTTGAATGACCTTGAAATTAAAAAGGTGACTTAAAAGGTCACGTGATACATAATTAAAAAGGTACATTTCCCCACAGAATAAGGTCCCATTTAAGTCTGAATGGACAATTAGATCCAGAGGTACAGGAGATTTAGTAAGTAGTATAGTAGGTAGATTTAGTAGTTCCTTGAAAAATTGTTCTATTTTTTTAAACTTAAAATTAACATACATAATAACTTAATTTATAAGTAATTATTTTCCAAAAAAAATCTTTATATGTGGCTGGGCAACAAATTAGCCGAATTAAAAAAAAATCAAAGGGGTTGAGTTGTGAATTGTGGCGTTTGACATGGAATGGTAATAGATTTAATAATTTTGTGATATTTCTTTTCTATTCAACTGAAAATTGCCCCCAATTCCAGTGTAAGGTGTTGCAAATGGATGCTTCATGAAACGTGGCTCTATTGGTTCCACTTGACTTATTCAGTGTTGGAGGAAATATCAGCATATAATAGCAGTCAAACATCATCCAAACGGCGATAAGTCAAATTATGTTGCTAAAGGGCAGTTTTTCTTCGGAAGCAAATAAATGAACCTACACATAATACAGGGTGGGCCAAAAGTCACTTTACAGTTTTAAATGAATACAATTATTAGTGTTTATAATATATTTATTTATATATATGATGTTATGCATTGTTTGGAAATTTGTTTGAACTAGGTAGGGAAAACAATATCTCTTAGATGAGCACTATCGTCCATTTCCCAAATATGGGCTCTTTCCATCACATTTTTCATAACAGCTTGCAATATCTCTTACTGTATCCCTTGAATTTCTTGACTAATTCTTCTTTCTTTGACTGATTCTAATATCTTCTTTTAATTGTTTCAATAAAAGTCTCAAAGACGTGCGACTGATTCCAAGTTCTCGAGAATGGCGTCATGTCGATGTTCCTGGTTCTTGAGTATTGCTTTCCTCGACACGATCAAGATTAGCCTGGCTGCGAGCTGAGCGGGGTATTCCAGTTCGTGGAGTATCTTTGACAGACCCTTGTGTCTCGAAATGTTTAACCAAGGCCAATATCATAGGCCTAGAAGGAGGCCTTAAATGAAAATGACGCACATATGTCCTTTGTGTGAGAACAAGGGAACCTTTATTTGCATAGTAACATTGGATAATTTTCACACGTTGCTCAGTTGTGTATTTTTCCATAATTAAAAAATCCCACGCAAGCTTTGATTTTCAGATTCTGAAAACAAACCCAAAAAATTAATTTTCACCAAAGTTATTCACATTTTAAATTGTAAAGTGACTTTTGACCCACCCTGTATAACACGAACAGAAAAATCACTACGGTAGTTTGCTTGTATTTTTAGAGCACTAGAAAATTCTTCATTGACAAATAATTCAGGATTTAGTTCAAATTTGCTTAGCTAGAAGATTCAACGAACGATAATGATTCAATAAACGACATTCTGTAAACTTATAATTATTTTTAATTTAACTATGCATCGACATCCACAGAATTTTTAATTTAACTATATTCGACATCCACAGAAATTTCGTTTCGTATCGCTCATTCATCATTAATCATTTTAGTATTAAGCTAAAAATATTTTTTAAGTAATCATCAAAAGCGGTCAGTTCATTTTCCTCAAATTTATTCCTGGCGCTTTAAGTTCCCATAAATCAAGCAATTTATTTTTAAAGATTCGTTCACTTCCATTGCTACATTAGATATTAATGTAATTAGAACTTAAATGAGATCAGAAAAAGTATCAAAACAATGAACGATGGAACACAGGATATAAGAATTGAGATTGTCGTTGGTAATATTTTTAATTCTTAACCAGGTTTTGTTGAAATATTAGTTATGTATGTATATAATGAATTATTTTTTTATTGAATTATATAATCTTTGAATAGCGTGAAAGTTGAATTAAACAGAAATCAAAGAGGAACATTGATGACTCGGGTGTGATTTGAATTCGTAACCTTCTAATCTTTTATATTTCTCTTGTGCTTTTTGGGAGTTGCCCCTATACAAAAACAAATGTTCCTTTCGATTTTTGTACCTTTACCCTTAAATTTCTTAATTTTCAAGTAATTATTAATGGTTTGTTGTTTTGGGGGTTTTATGGCGCAAGGCCATACTGGACCAGGCCATATATATATTTGGCCATACTGCGCCAGGCACAAGACATAAAATATCAAGTAACACACACAATGAAAGTTTTACTGACATAGAAGAGAGAAATACATCCAGGGAGGAATGCACTTGACAGGAAACGAACCTACAACTTGAAGGCTACTAGCGCAGTGGACATACCCTCTAAGCCACGACGGCCCCTAATTATTCATGAATATCAGTTAGTTCTGTACTTATTTCAATACGATCGGGAGAAAATCCAAATGCCTCAGCACGACTAACTAAGCGAGTAGTTAAAATTCTTAACTGTTCGCGTTTACTTAGCCTTTTCAACCCTATTCTCTCCATCTGCCGTAGCTGCAGCTATGGACAAATTAAATTGGACCTCAAGATACGGTTGAAGTATATTCTAAGAAATATACCATCATACCAGATCCACTGATTGCGTCTCAGATAATCAAAACATGAAGAATCTATATATTAATACGTGAAGAAAAAGCTTTGTACCCCTTTCTAAGCACATTGCGCGCACGGAGGAGTATGAGATTTGGCATAATTTGCCACCACATAAGTTAGTATTGAAAGTTAATTGCATCGTTTTTCTGATCAGAAACTTAAATACAAAGGAAGCATTAGTCAATGGAACAAGAATGCGCATCCAATTTATCCATCGTAATACTATTGATTGCGAAGTTTTAACTGGAACCGCACGCCATAAGAGAATTTTGATTTCACGTATAAATTTAACATATTCCGGAACTATTTTACCATTTAACTTTCAAAGAACTCAATTTCTAATTATACCTGAATTTGCGATGACAATAAATAAGTCTCAAGGACAAACATTCGAAAAAATTGGAGTTTTATTGAGGCAGCCAGTTTTTACACATGGTCAATTGTACGTCGCAGCAAGTAGAGTTCGATGGTTCGAGATTTTATATTTCCGAATATAACGGTCAAGGGCATTTAGCAAACGATGAAAGAGTTTTTACAAAAAACATCGTCTACACAGAAGTTTTGAATCATTCAATTCATTGTCGAACTATTTCAAGTTCAATGGACAACATTTATTTTTTTAACCACACGGTTTTTTTTTGTTTTAATAAAAAATATATAAAAAAAATTACGAAGCACGTATTCCTTATTTCATTTTTTGGATTTATTTTTTATTTAAATTTTATATAATTTGGAAAAGATAGGCAAATTAACTGTGTAGCCTTGGCGAAACCTGTGGCCAGTATAGCAATAAAAAAAAAAACCCAAGAAAATGTCAAACAACGCGTTATTGTTTTTTAGATATGGCTTAACCAAGCTATACCGAATTTTTCCTATGACGTATTTGTACATGCTCGCAGCTTACGTAATAGAACAAAATTTAAAAAATAATATGCAATGAATATCGAGGTATACTCTTTGACAAAAGAACCTTATTAACGTTCAAACTTAAAAATTAAATGAATTGTGGTCGAATTTCGACCACTAGTGGTCCATAATAGTCTTAAGCATAAAGCAACAATCAAAAACATTTTCACATACACTGACAAGCACACATTTAGAAGGATAAAAGAAGACATCTGAGATCCAAGAAAATAGGGGTTTATAATACATCAAAGGTGAGAAGGGTGGTTAAAGTTCATCAAATTAAGTCTTCATTTTTCAGAAAGTAGAAATTAACAGTAGGGGAAGTGCTTTTCCTGAGATACTCACATGTAAACATCATCAAGCTTCTCAAAAATATTTGATTTTCTCGAAGAACTCTTTTCAACAAGCACGTATTCAGAAAATATTCGGTTGGTTGTTTTGGCGATTTATGGCGGAAGGGCCATATTCGGCCAAACACAAGACAACGGCAAGTAAAAGATGTCGTGAAAGGGGTAAAAAAGAAGGATCGTGGAACAGAGTAGTGCGATGAAAGCAGAAAAAGATAGCTTGGGTATCCCAGGGGTGAAACCCATGTGTTTACTAAAGATAGTAAGCCCCATGTGAAAAGAAAAGATCACTAGAGCACCGCGGGTCCGTGAAACCTGTACATTCCTAAAGGAGGTTGCCCCTGAGGGCGAAAATATTTAGGTTGGTTTTGGGTTCTATGGCGCAAGGGCCATATTTGGTCAAGGTGGGCAAAACACAAGACAGACAATGCCAAGTTATTGTGAAAAGAAAGTAGAGAAAAATCGCTTGGTATCCTGGGATCGCGATCCCCATGTTTACCAGAAGCAGTAAACACAATGGGAAAAGGATAGATCACCAGGGTACTTCGGGTTCGTGAAGCCCGTACACACCTAAGATTTGTCCCCGAGGGGGAATATTTCGATGGTTCAATCTTTTCCCTCCTGCTACCCAAAATGACGTAACGTTAAATGAGCATTACGTTAAGAGATTCTTCGACTGTTTTAAGATATTATCGTATTAGGACGTATATTTTACAAGTGACTCGGCTTATGAAACCGATTTTCTCTCATATCAGAGTGTATTTTCATAGCTTTTTAATTCCAAAATCATCTCGGGAAGAATTCGAGCTCCGTGGGCACTCGCCCTGAACACATTCCTGCCCTTGAAGGGGTTTTTTGAAATGTCTAATTTAAATTAAGAACAAATATGCGGTCATAAGTATCTTTTCCTACAATTACAAAACGAACCTAATAGAAAGTTAAGTAATATTAGAAAATTTATTGCTGGACATGTTTTTTAAAGTTCGAGGCAAACTGTGCATGTCTTTCAGCCACCCCTATTTATCTGATTGCGCACAAGTTCACCGCAAAACACCACTTACAAACGGCCGTGAGTAGGGAATTCCTTTCGCGACTCACTGTCTTTTAGAGCGCTAATTTAGCACATTGCCGTTTTACACTTATTTAAATCGAGTTGTCAAGTACAACGAACGATGTGGTGTAATCAAGTAGAGCAGGGGCATATATATATATATATATATATACATATATATATATATATGTATGTATGTATGTATATATATTTATTTATGTGTGTTGTTGGCCCGCCTGACTTCCAGGATTTTTCAATCTGGCCATCAAGTGAAAAAGTTTAGAGACCACTGAATTAGAGAATGAGCCCTTTTGAAGGGAGCTGTGAAAAATGGAGGGGGGGGGAAACGAGAGACGGTATTTCAGAAAGCAAAACGTGTGTTTCATCTGAATAATATTGATACATTCTTAAAAAAAGCGCGATCACGAATATATAATTACGCAATCTTTTCAATTTATAAACAGGCAAATGGTGATTGGAAAATATCAACAATCCTAATCGGTAATATTTCTAAATGGTAACGTTCGAAACATGATATTTTGTGTGAAATAATTTTTTCTATTATTACTGGTAGCATTGTACTACTTCCGAAATAACAATTGTTCTGTTGTTCTAGAAAGATTGATTTAGCCTATCGGAAAATTTAAAATCATTTAAAAATTATTATCAACACATAGGAAGTTGAATTAACTTCGCATTGGAGCAACACAACAGGCTATTACCAACATATTAGAGTTGGTTGGTTTTGGGGTTTTATGGCGCAAGGCCATATTTGACTATGCTGCGCCAGACACAAGACATACAATATCAAGTAATAGTCACACACAATTAAAGTTTTTCTGACAGAAGAGAGAAATACACCCAGGAGGGAGGAATGCACTTGACAGGAATCGAACCTACAAGTAGAAGGTTGCTAGTGAAGTGGATATCCCCACTGAACCACGAAGGCCCCCTAAATATTTAAGATCAAGATGGTTACAAGATGGGATCACACTGTATCTGGATATTTGGTCAACCTATCACAAGTCCAAAAGCCTACAAATGCATATGTTGTTATTTCTTAAGGACTAGTTAGACCAACTCCATGAGTCCGAACACGCTCAAAAGGTCCAACACCAGATCAGGACTTCCATAGAGATCCTCTCTTGTCACACCAACACAGGGCCATAAGCTGACTTGGGCAGGCTTATTCAGGGTTACATTTTAGGCAAGTGGAAATGCCTCATGGCTATAAACAAAGCATAGAGGTCAAATGCAGCCCCTCGTAAGTCTAGAGAGGAGCCTGACGTTTCCTGTCACCCATATATTTGAGCGAGACTGGTTCCTTTCTATGGTGGTCTCTTATGAACAGTGGGATTCTCCCAATTTTATTATTTCCGAGCTCTTTATGGCAAATAACTCTTGTTGGTTAGAGGGTAAGGTGTGTGAAAAGGCACGGCCGTAGTCTCCTTGATAAGTCTATCCGCAATTTCATTCTATTTGAGGTCTACATGAGATGAAATCCGTTGGATATGTATATCTCTGTGATTGAGGCATGTTTTTTAACAAAGCGACCAAATGCTTTAATGCTAGAGTATATTGTGTTTCATCAATCAGTGAGGGAAGTAAGTGATCATGGTTTGTGCCTCGAACAATTATTCTCAGTTTATATTTCATAATAATCTGAAATAATTCCAATTTCTGCTAATATCGGTGTAATGTGCTTATTAATATTTTCCCGAGACACAGCGATCGATATTAATTTGCTTTTCACGCAAGCAACAATCTAGGTGGAGTTCTGTAGCTTTTAAAAGAATGAAATTGGATAACCTAATTCAAAAGAATTTCAGTTTTCCATGAATAAAACGCAAAATAGTGTGCTCCATATTGAAAGAAACCTGTAACTGTTAATCGGATTTTTCAATAACTCTTTCTTTAAAAATCAGGAGGTCATGAGAATCATTCACAGAACAGCGGAAGAACTGATTCGTGGAAGTAATTTAGATTTCCTTGGAAAAATTGAGCACCGAGAAAAAAAATACTTGAAAGGCAGAGCAGTTAAAACGAACGTATTCCACAAGTAAAATAAAAGAAATAAATAACCTAGTAACAAAACTTCTGTTTCCGTTCCGGGAACAGCCTATCACCAACAGAGGCGAAGCTAATTTTAGGACCTGGGGCAAATGCTGCTGATGTCGCCCTCTGAAGTTGTGTGTACTTTCGGTCACGCATTGACCTGTTGAAAACTGGCCGCAGGCAATCCCCTGAAGATAAGTCAGGCCAACAGGCTCCTACACTTCAGAGATGTAGCAGTGGCTGTTGCGTATACCAGCAATGAGTAATACGAGGGTCCGGGAGTAGAATCCAATGATACTCCACACTATAACGCCAGGTGACGAACCGATATGGCGATGCATAATGCACGAGTAATGTAGTCTGTCGCTGAGGTGCCACCAGGGGGAGCCATCTGGCCGAAAATCTAGTTGCACAATGACGCGTTTTATTTAGTTTCGTGACGTATTGGCGCCTAGACGTTTCGCACACAACTGAATCGGATTTCGCCTTGAATTATTAAACTCGCTGAAGACGAATCCGACCCCACAAAACGATATTTTTTAAATTCGATAGCTAATAATATGAAGCATTTACGCACTGAGCCTCATTAATGAAATGAATACCATTTTTGAGAAGAAACGCTGCTGAAAAGTGTGAAAAACAGAAATCTTCAAGACCATTAACCATTCCCCCTGCTGTTTCATTGGCCTTGTGGATTGGAATCTATGGGTCCCTGTTTCACGGTTTTACCAGGCATCTATCCTCAAGGGATTTGCTTCTAGAAACCTTGGGTGCCACCAGACTCGGGTGCGATCATCGTGATGCTATAAACAGAAACGAGATTCGTCTGAAAAGACGATGGCATTCCATTCGTTTATCTGATGATCTTGATATTGCACCCGACTGCAATGCAGCCATAACTAAAAAAATGAAATTTTAGTTTTAAGTGCAGAAAGATTGTAAATATATGTATTCAATACATTTTAATTAATAGTGTTTACTGTTAATTTCAAAACTCCAGTTTTTCTCTGTTTCAGTATTACTAGTCATTACTAGTCCTTAATTTGAAATATTAACGCTTTTTAATAAATTTACCATAATGTAAATATTTTACTCCCTTATTAAGTAATATAATAAGGATCATCATGGACTTATACAGGTCTCCATATGCCCTATTTGATTCTATAATTTTAAGTGTTCCTCGGAAATTTTTAATTTCCAAAGAGGTCCTTGGATTGAAAAGTTTGAAAACCACTGCTTTAGAATCCTAAAGACTTTAAAAACAATAGTGATAAAAACACGTTAATCCATTAGTAAAACAATTACTCCATTAGTAAAAAAAGTTACCCCATTAGTGATTTCATAAGAGAATTTAGAGAAGGTACAGAAAGATTTTTCATTAGGTAAATGTTACGAAAATCCATAATCCCTTACCGAATTTCCAAAAAAGCACAATTTTTCTACTGTAAAAAAATGGAAAATATTCAAAAACCAGTCTTTGACTACATTGCATTCATATTTCCAGAATTATTAAAAATTATCACTGTTTTTTGTACACTAAAGTGATTTTTACATAAGTTTCCACATAATAAATTAGCGTATTTCTTGCTGCGAGCCAAATACATTTTTTGGTAACACTTTAAATACGGGCCAATGTCCTCTTAGGCTTAGATAATGAAATATAAATTCTTATAAACGTTGACTATTTTCTATAAGTATTTCCTGTCAGGTTTTAGTTATTAACAAATTACGAAATGTGTCGTGTCTCGAATTTCACTTCATGTAGAAACATCTTTGCGGGATTACTTTGGATAAAACCTCGAAAGATCTGCTAGGTATAAAGGGAGCTGCTAATCGACAAAATAAATGACCATTGCAGCTGTGTTACAACAGACGGGAAAAATGAAGTACCTTGTTTAATCCTGTCATAGTTTTGTCGTCTTTGATAGCGATAACCAGGTATGGATGATGATCATAGAAATAATCACTTTCCCCGTAATTCTGAAAGTGGTTGATTAGAAAATCTTCACGCCAAACAGTTTATCACAAGATAATAATTATGGGAGGATTGAAATGATTCTTGATTTAAATTTTAATCAAGCGTTCACAAATGTAACGAATTCCCAAGCTTTACTCATTAAAACAACATTTTTATATTCACTATGCATTTCTCCAACAAATCTCCAGACGCAGACTTATTAATTCACTGTCATTACATCCCAATTCAGAAGACAACATCTAAATTTGATGATTGTGCATCTTTCCCACGCTCTACTTGATGCTTCATATATTTCTCGCTTTTCCAACTTGTACTTCCATGCATCTTGGATATCTCACTTCGAGTTCTCAATTCACAATGCTTGCGATCTGTTATATGTATTAATAAATAATCGTATCGTATAATCTTCAACAAGTCCTATAACTGATTCGTTTAAATATGACATATTTATGCTATTTATTATTAGTAATTAATTCTATGTATTATTAGTACAATGGCTAAGCCCATTTTGCTCGGTTACGGTAGCACTTGATTTGACATTGAATTTTAGTGCATGAGTTCGATGAGTTGGCACCGATTTCACTGTCTCCTATAAACACGAAACGCAATATACATAAAAAGACAGGACTAATGGGTTTTGAGTCAGTAGTTCTGTCGAAATTTCTTATAGTGATTTCACAGTAATAGTTCTAACTGTAACTGCTACTGAAGAATATCTGATTCTAAACTGTGAACTCAGAATATATTCATTACCGCTATCTACATCTCATTGTGTTGATTCTTCCCCCTCAAATAGCTTCTTTTTAAGACTCAACTTTAGAGAATGCAGAAACTCGTAAAACGATAAAGAAATGCACTGTAAATATTACACATCCAGGAAATAAACGTCAAACGCAGCGGTGGATTCAGAGTGTAACAGGGACCCTTTGTCTGAACCCCTATTAGCTATTTTGCACTTTCATACATTTCTTATCTTACTTAAATAAAATATTTTGTATGGAAATAGGGAGTTAATTGTTTAGCTCTCTTAAATGAAATATTGTTACGAATTTATATATTACGAAATTTGTAAATATGAAAAATGACTCATTTAAATTACTATTGATTGCATTTCACATTACTTTCAAAACCCTTCCTTTTATTTGTTCACTAGGAAATCTAAGTAATCATCTGATAGTCCTGATTTAGTCTCATTTAATTCATAAAATTGTTGGATGGACAGTCCCAACTTTTCCTGTGTGGGTCAAGAAGTATTGAGCGCGAGTTTTCCCTGATGATAAAAAGTAGTTTAGTTAATAGAAAAACTAGTCCCATTACCATTTACTTGATGAATTGATTCTTTTCACACATATCCATTTTAATGAACTGCCAATTTGAATTACTTCGAACATGTAGTCAGCAGGAATCTCGATCAATGGGGCAATGATAAACGAAATGATGACCATTTTTTCCCTGTCTTACGGAGATAAAGACATTTATCCGAATTATATTAAGAAGCCCCGAATTTGTGTCAATGTTACCGGCAAAGTATGCATTGTATAGGATGCCTAGGCAATATATAGAATGCCTGGCGTTTTGGGGCAAAGTATGAAAGGATTAATATTTCACACATTTCCTAGACATTCTATGCAATGCCAAAAGATAAACCGGCAAAGTATAAAATACTCAGGCTAATGGCTTTTCCAATGTCACGTGGCAAGGCACGTGACTTTCGACGCTCACCTCAGACGGAGAATTCCCCTTATGCATTTCAGTCTGTTCGGAAGTGACGAAATACGCTACTTTGAATTTGTTCAGCAAAGACTCTAGCCCATACTGTGCTGTATGAAAATGGAAGAACAAGGTGTAGTGTTCGAGAAGGAATCATGGCATGTTGACATGCAACGACGATTCTACGATGAACTGTCTATAAGCCTTTTCATGCTCTCTTTTAATACTTTGTCTAAATAGCATTTGCCATTCTATATAATGCCTAGGTATTACATACAATGCCTAGGGAAAGTATACAGGGTGTCCCAAAAAGGTTGTTCCGCAATTTATCTTTTTACCATTTGGAGAAAGGCAGGCAATGTAAATTGCAAAAGTACACCAAATAAGGTAAGTAATTAAGATATGTGAATAAAATTATCACGTAATAACAATTTAAGCGGATTCAGTTTTTAATTTTTATACGACCCCTCTAGATAAAAATCCGAGATAGCAAAAATGTTCCTTACCTGCATCCCTATCGTTAGCAGAAAACTGCATTTCTGTAGGTTGAACAGTAACGGAGGCATAATGACGCAAAAAAGTTGACTTATACCGCTTGTGCAAAGCTGTTCAAACAGTCAAATTAGGAGCCGTTTACCTTATGCTAGAAAGCATTTTTCGGTCAGAAAGTACAACATTGTGCAAAGTAATGTAGTATTGCAACTGCAGATGAAAATCGCAATGAATAATAGTAGACATGTAATCTTTAATAAAAATATTGTATAAAAATGGTTTAAATAAAAATGAAAGGAAATTTACAACGCATGTTCAAAATGTTTTCATCTGCAGCAATGCAGAACTTAGCTCTTCATTTTTGGCCATGGGTCAGTTTCCGTCCTAAATTTAGATACGGGCCCCTTAAAATGGAACCTCTTGTATCTCCGTTAATATTCAACCTATAGAAATGTAGTTTTTTACTAACGATAGGGATACATGTAAGGAACATTTTTGCTATCTCGGATTTTTATCTAGAGGGGTCGTATAAAAATTAAAAACTGAATCCGCTTAAATTTTTATCACGTGATAATTTTATTCACATATCTTAATTACTTACCTTATTTGGTGTACTTTTGCAATTTACATTGCCTACCTATCTCCAAATGGTAAAAAGATAAATTGCGGAACAACCTTTTTGGGACACCCTGTATATAACATTAAAATAATTCGGATATTTCATACTTTGCCCCCAAACTCCAGGCATTCTATACAATGCCTGCTTTACATATATTGCCTATAACATCAGCATTCGCTGTTTTTAAATGTTGGCTTACGTTGATAGTGATTCTACGATGTCTATTGTCCGAAATCCACGCTCCCCTGGCTGAAAGTCCACCTCGCGGTGAAACACGATGTTCTTCAATTGATTCCGTTCCCAGTCATTATTTATATCGGACAGCTCATCAAGCTTTAGCTTTCAAGTGCAGTAATTCAAGGCTTAACGAACAAGACATGATTATACCATCGTTAATGCACATCTGACTAATCGCATGAGACCTATCGGATTGTTGACTGAAGGAACCCTCAATGAATTTGAGATTCGACAACAACAAAATGAACGTCTTTTTTACGAAGCGTCGGACAAGATAATACAAAACTCAGTGAAAAAAAATCCCTATCCAGCAAGACGAAATTGTACAAAAGAATTATTATTTTTTAATTTATCATAAAACCACGAAATTAATATTTCCGAAATGTTGCCCCCTGCTACGCTTCTGCTCATATGAGATTCGAACTCGTAACCAAGTGCTTCAGTCTACCAGTTCCCTCAGCTCAGCTGGCAAATCGATATTTTGAAATACACAATATTTTAGGAATTCTATTTTGAAACAAACTCAAATACCTAATATGCTTCACTAACCTGTAAAATGACATGGTTTTTAAAATGTGTTATTCAATAAAAGTAACAAAAGTGGAATCATGATTCGCATTGCATAATCTTAATAAACCTAGGTTATCAGATTAATAATTGCATGTGATAAATGAATTAAATAAAAACACTAAAGATTTGAAAAGCAAATTATATTTCTTTTTATTGAATATTAAGGCATAGGCAGAAAATCATATCGGGAGTCAAAGCTTTGCAATTTGGAAGGTCGTTGCACACAATCTTCCATTAATTTTAAGATAGACACTAAATAAATAATCCATGTAAAAATGTAAATCTTCAATAATAATAGTCTATTAATAGGAAAAGTCTGCTATTTTTCAAACAGTTTTTGCTTGATTCTTTGGACTAGTTTATTTCTATTCAATTTGAATCGAATTCCATTCTCTGATGGAGAGGTTCAGTTCTCTGCATTGGACAAGGTCATCGAGCCACTGGTTATTTCATCATGGCATACGGAATGTATATTTTCATCTTCGTTTCCATCGTCAATGAATCTTCAACTAGGCTCTTATTGAATCTTTTTTCATATCGCCCCATTCCAAACGATGCAGAATGTAAGAGTAGCTGTTGGTCATGAAGTAAACCGGATCAGGTAGTTCTCCCTTAGCAATCTACACAAAAAATTCAAGTCGTTTGCTTCTAGGCCTTCTTTTCTGGCTACATCCTAGCACAGGTGTACATTTTCCTGGTTGAATTATTTCCTCTTAGTATCTCGTTTCACAAAAGTGTTTCCACAGGCCAAACTACTAACTACTCCACAATCATATTCATAAACTCTTCCATCATCTTCCTTATCCTCACAACTATATTCGTCAACGTTTCCATCATTTGTTTTGTCCTCACAATCATATTCAACAACTTTTTCATCGTTTTCCTTATCCTCACAATTATATTCATCAACTTTTTCATCACCTTCCTTATCTTCACAACCATATTTAACATCGTTTCCACCATTTTCTTTATCCTCACAATCCTTTTCATCAGTTTTTCCATCATTTTCTTTATAATCACAACCATATTCATTAACTTTTCCATCATTTGTCATTGCAAGTGCTTTGGTGGTCAGAGGTTTCATTGCGATGTTTTCATTCACAACCTGAAGTGATCTGTTTCTACATTTATCACAGTCATTTGTGTCCAAGACATCTTCTGTTGATCCTATATCATCGTATTTTACCGCTTTTCTTCAATATTTTATTTTTTAATTAAGCCACCAGTATCCACCATTTTATCCTTATCACCGTCGAAAGCCATTATCATGCCATCAGCGGTACAATATAAGCTGCATTGCCGATGATAATCAATCCAAACAGTCCCCAAATCCAAGGGAATAATAATAACCACGCCACAATCGTTGATTTATCCATATTTAAATCACTAGAAAGTTGTCAAACGAATTACATTTGCCAAATAAGTAAAGAAAATCGAGATTGCTTGAGTGATCTTTCTTAAAACCACCGTTGAAAAAGAAATTATTGTTGTAAGTGTGAATATTGTTATATCCTATTATTACGTCTAGCTAAATTACTAACACCAGTAAGGTATTCACTTTTAAAGATACCTGAGAAACAATGAAAGTCAACAATTCAAATTTCAATATAATTTTTTTCTCCTTCACTTCACTAATGTAAACATGTATGATAATGCTCTGCAATAAACTAAGTATTAAAATCAAGACACAAATTTAAAAAGTATAATTTTTAATGTTTTTAGAGAATTCAAAGGGTTGTAATTTGGGTAGATATACATATCTAGCGCCTCGTCTGGTGGCAACCTCTATTGGCGCACTTTTAGTAGCGAGTTATGGCAGGTGAAGGTAACCCATCTTTATTAGGGTTATTCCCGTTTTTATGGCAACCTCGGCAAGCGGAAAGATTTATGATGTTATAAAGATAAAAAAAAGATTTTTTCAAGGTACATCTGTACCGTAATTTGAATTACAACCCTTAATTACTCTTGTCCAAATATTAAAGTTGATAAAAGTATGCTTTGAGGTCACATCTTCCTATTTTAAAAGTCATCAATAACATCTTTTATCCTCAAACACTGGCGTCAACTTTGAAAAATGCATTGTAGGAGGGGGAGTTGCAGATGCTTCATGTATACAAGGATGTTTCAAAACTTCCAGTACAAACTTTAAGGGAGGTAGGGTACACAAACTTTTGACGACTTCACACAGGGATAGGTTAGTATGCCCACAAGCTTCACCTGGATTTGTTAAAGGGCTCTGTTCCTTTTCGACACTTTGGCTAATTTGATCGATCTTCATTTTAAATCAGGGATGTACAGACTTGTTAAGACCAAGGGCCTCACAGATTCATTATGACTTATGGGAGGGCAGCCAAAAAACATGAAGTTATGTATCATACATTTAAGTCTTGATAGACTTGTTGTCTTACTGGAAAGGAAATAAGGGGCAGAACTAAATGAAAAAATAACTCTACATTCTAAATTACTTAATTAAATTGGAAAAACTTATGTACAGGTATTTACAGAAACCGAAATGAAGTTTAGATAGTTCGAAAAAGTACGTATTTCCTTTTCCTCTCTCGTTGAAGAGCGTTCGTTTTCTTTTGAGGAAAAGTATATCCGTTCCAGCTGAAAGTCATGGATGGATCTCCTGATTGGTGTTGTTAAGTGCTGCATTCGCGTTGCTCGGACTCCTAGTCCTTGACACTCGGCTATCTTGGCTGTGTCCGACTTCGGGCGCTGTAGGGCAGCAACATTATGAAAGTATAGGGGGAAAAACGAAAAAAAAAAAGGCTTGGGACCTTTATTTAGCCACTTCATCAAGTCTGCTGAACTGGATGTCAGCTGTGGTCCTTCGTGGGAACCAATTTTCTTTACATCATAACGGTCATTAGGCCGAACCGTTGTGACTTCGTATGGACCAAAGAACCTTGGCCATAGCTTTAGGTCGGTTCCGAACTGGGTACGTTTAAGAGTGACAGATGGCGCCCCGAACTGACCCAGATTTAGCAGACCAGTTAGAACCGGCTGTCTGCAGAAAAAGTTTTTTTTTAGTTTTTAGTGTGTGCTGTGTCGGAAAGATTCGAAGGATTTGGTGTCGAACTTATCTTTCGTAGGATATAGTATACGTTGCGTTCTGATGTATATTATGATTCTAGGAACCGGCATGGGCCAGCGGATCACAGAAACGGTGCTTTATGTTCGAATTGTGGCATTAAAAGTTTTCATTAACAACTCAAAAATCCCAAAGTATGTGATATTTCGTTTTTTACTGTCAAGATTAGAGAAGAACTCTATAACCTTCTCACTCTTTCCGGTGAAGATTCATCTACCAATAGAAAGAGTAAGAAGGATTTGTTTTGTGCTAAGAGGTGAATACGGATTTTTTGGGTTCAAGAAGCTAGCAGATAAGTCATTTGTAATGTGTTGTATCATACAAGCTAAGCAGCGTATGAAAAATTGGAATATTTCTTCAAAACGGATTAAAACGAAACTAAAGCCTTATGCGAAAAAAACGGGAAAACGACCAAAAATGTCCTAAAAATTTCAAAATTCACAGCGTAAAATAGAAATATATCCTTCAAAAAACTATATTTCTAGAATCAGAAAATTGGAAACGGAATTTCTGTATATATGGGCATTGTCTACGAAATACTATGAAAAAGATTATAAACTTTCTTTTTCTGTTATGCTATTTTCGTTGGTTTGATCGTGTTTCCCCTTCGATGTATAGCTACTTTTTATTTAATTTTCTTTCAAATACATTTGTAAATACTTTTAAAATATCTATCTCTAAACATTTTAATGTATCCGTTTAAGGAAAATATATATAACAATAATTAGTTTTTTAATTTTTAAACACAATTTTCCCCGAGTTCCGACTATCCGAAACGAAAACTAACCATTCAACCTACTCTCTTTCATGGTGTAGCACGAATGGAATAACGACTGGGAATATTTCAACTAAAATTTGTTTAAAACCCTCGACAAAACGAGGAAATTATGTTAAAAATAAAAACATCTAAAAATGACCAAAGAACAGTTTACATCGAAAACCTGGAGATTGCAAAAATATTTCAGTCTACAAGTACATATATAAAAATTTCGATAAAAGTAGTAACAACACTAAGATTAAATTATAAAGTCTGAAAAATAAGCTTACAGTAAATGTTCAGTAAATCAGGCTAGTACATTTTCAAAACTCATATCGAGTTCAATTTAACACGAGGATGTGAAAAACGAATGAAAATTGAAACTTATCTTACACATTTCCACTTTGAGGATACTAAAAAAATAACTTAAAAGTTTAGCTTTCAAATTGAATGCTTAATTTTAGCTTTATTTTAAAGACGTTTGTCGCACGTGAAACCTGAAACAGACCGTTGTCGGTATACGTTACCTCAGAAATAAAATTACATACTATCCCTTTTGTTGCAAACTATTACATTTTTTACAAGTTTGTGTGAAAGCGAATTAAAATTTCTTCAAAACATAAATACTATTAAATTTTCATCCTATTTTTAATGGCTATAAATATAAAGCAATAGCTCGAAAATATTCCATTCAAGTTATATCTTTTCTATAAAAACGAGATAAATAGTCCTTTTCGTGTGTGTAATGAATATGCGGCCAAATGCGTATATATATTAAAGTTACAATTGAAAAATTATTTATTTGAAGAAAATCACATTTTAAGTATCGATCTATTCTAAAATTTTCCGCAGATTTCAAATCCGTTGAAATTTTCAATCTATCTCTAACGATCGCGAAGATAGAAACTTGAACTAGTTGAATAAAAAAGTCCTTGTTCAAAAGCGTGTCATGTGAAGTCAGATTCATTCCTATGTATCTCCAAGCGCCTTCTAATCGCTAGAACCGGAGATTGTTGAAGCGCCGAAGCTATCTGACGCGTCAATTCTTGCGATTTCTGTATGTGTACGCACCAGTAGAACTCTACAGGTATTTACTTTGGTTACCCGCGTTTTGTGTTGACATCAAACGCGCGTTGGAAAACGCCCCATGTGAACAGGGCCTTAGGTTTCACGAAGAGAGCATTTTTTTGCATAGTGTCAGAACAGTAGAACAAAGAAATGATACACACTTGAGCTGCTTGTGATCGATAGTGCCTACATGCCAAAAGCTGGAAAATGCCTTAAGGCATTTTATTCAAAGATGCTTCACGTCGTTTACATAGCTCATGGTCTCCGCTGCCTTGCTGGAGAGAAAAGGCGCATACTTCGATATCTTCAGTAAAAAAGATATTTTTAAAAGCTCCAAATCGTGTGGCTATTTTTAGTGAAGCTCTCCCTAATGTCATTCTTCCGCCGGAACCTATTATTACTAGGTGGGGAACGTGGTTGACGACATTATATTATGCCGAAGAAGCCCTGACAGGAAGCTAGAAGCCCTGACTTAAAAATAATTGACAATGTGTCCAGAGTGTTCTTCGTGGGAAACGATCTATGGTTGACATCCATCGTATTTTGCATCATGTTACTTGGAAAGTGTTTTTTCAGGACTGAAATGAATTCTATCTGAAGATCGCAGATGAAAATTTACCAATGAAAATTTATCAATGTTTTTGATTGTACAATGTCACTCAAATAAATAAAAAAATTGTCTATATAAAGTTTAGTTTGGTTTGTCACTCTAAGATCACCGAAAATTCTGGACCTTTTCTTAACTACATTTAGTTTTTCGTCAATTAATTATCAAATTAAAATAGTACAATTGGTTGTCATCCCACTAGATCGTTGTGACAAACTGCAAAATTTGCGTTATTTACAAAAACCGAGTTCATGGTTTAAAAATTGTTATTAAATTGATGGAAAAAAGTGCGTTAATCTTACTATTTTACGATCTAAAGTGATATTTTTGTTGAACCTATAAAAACCTAAAATAGCCATTAAAAACCTAAAACGTAAGTTGAACAGATTTAATCAAAGATTTTAAAAACCTAAAAATCCGAGACTTACCGATTACTTATACTATTTATTCATGTGGCGTCAATTACATGAGAAGTCGCAAATGTTTTCGGTGATGTTAAAGGATATCAACAGTTTTATACTTCCTGTGTAATCTGAATGTAATCAAACATTTTGTATTTTTGTTTAGTTTCGAATTTTTGTATTTATTTTGATTTTAATAAAATATTCATTCTTTTCATGAAGCTGTATATATCGTTAGGGTTTCCATTCCTTTCGTTCTCAGCTCTAATTAAATTTCGAGCACTAATACGATTGGCACCCCGTTAACCGAAAAATAGCCAGTTGTGTTGCTCCAGTGCGACGTTAATTAAATACCTATCTACCGTTAACCGAAAAGTACCAAAATCGTCTGCTGCAGTTAAAACGAGATCTTTCCTTTTTTCGATTTTTTTCGAACTTTAAATAATTTTCTTCCCAAAGACAGATCAGTTGCAGGATTCCTTATAATTCAGGAGGTGGAATCGGATTAATTGGAATCCTTGATCAAGATCCTACAGCGAATGCATGTTTTTTCAGACGTTCGAAGGCTTTCTTGAAACGAGCTCCAAACATACCATGTGTTTCATCATTTTGTGAAAACCTTAAATTGATATACCATATGTTTCATCATTTTGTGAAAACCTTAAATTGAAGAATTCATCCAGCAACTGAATGACTGGATTTGAGGTTCAATGTCCTCTCTCTCTCTCTATAGTATCTTGCAAGCTTTAGTACAGTCTTCTGCCCTACAAATCAAATCTCTATAGTGCGGTTCGATCGTATATTAAATTGTCGGGAATGTTTAGTCTTTACGGTATTTGTAGTTAATTTCTTTGCGAGATATCTCGTCCTCTTCAAAATCTGTTTTATCAACAAATGACCAGCATTCGTGATCCATCAACTGCGTTTTAACGTCCTCTTTCCATGTATGATAGTTACTATTATTTACCCCCTCCCCCGGTATGCTGCCATACTTCTTCTAGTTGGGGGCGCAGCCCCCTCTACCCCGACATTTACCATTATAGATTATCAGGGAGCTGCCCCAGAATTATGAGCCGTCGGTCTCGACAAGTGACAGCAGAAACCCGTATCGAGATCTGACCCGAAGGTCAATATAGAGCCAACCGTCGGTCGGCGCCTTTAATAAGCTGTCATCAAGTTATGACGGGAGAACGGCAGGGGCTCCCTCCCCAAGCCAGAAACCTTTTGTGCCAAACGATACCTCGTGCGAACAGACCGACACCTAGTGGTATACCGAGGTATACAGGGTGAACTGTTGCAAATATGCATCTATCATTTTAATAACCTAATATGCAAAAATGCGTGCTGGCTAAAAAATTTAGAAAACTGAGACATACTGGTTCGTCTTCTAGTAAAATGAGGCATAAAATAACCTTAGGGTGCTGCCTTTGCTGGAAGGACTTTTAAAATCGACCTGCATTTGCATTACGTGGAAAGGAAAGCCAGCAAACCTTCCATGGTCGGGCGAGCAGGGACATGGGCATGCTTTCGGTTGAACCCCTCACCGACGCGCCAATCGAAGTTTGAAGACCGCTGACGACCTCTATCCCACATGGGGATGGGCGAAATCCTGAAGCATGGCCCGAGGTTGCCAAAAACCAGGCCCTTACTTGGTTAATTTCCGTCCCTGGAGGTGACTAGGCTCGCTATGGTGACGGGGGGGGGGAGACCCAATCCTCTTAACCATTCAGTGGCCATGGTATTGACGGGGAGATGCCGGCTGACCAGACCGACAGAGCTCCCAATATTAAGCTAGTAGAAGACCAGCCGCCAGCGATCCCGACATCACGGACGCAGCGATGGTCCCAGCAAAACCACCGCTTTGCCCATCCGTCCCCACTGGGGGGCCATGACCGCCGGAGTAGGCAGCACTCACCTCGGTTGATGAGGCCTGAGATCTCCGTGCATACCTACCCCAGCATGACCGGAATAAACGGGGGTTCAACTGCGTCCCCATCCACCCGGCCATCCCCAGGGTGACCGGACTAAATTTCGCATGCCGACAGGTTTTAGCCCGGCGGAACCCTCGGTCAAGAGATTCCAACCGGTTACCAGCAACCACCACGAGGAGGCACCTGTAGCTCATTTGACCCGGGGAGTAGCCCATCAATACTACTATAACCCCCTGGCCCGCCGGTATGCTGCCATACTGAACAGAAGAGTACTTTGATTTCGATTGACCCGATTCTGTTAACCGTATTCCGTTGGGGAATGGTCAAGACCGAATTAATGCTAAGAAAGGGATTTCGACCGAAACTAAGCCAAGCCGACCGTTCTTAATGGGTTACTTTCCCTAGTAATCGCAAATTGGACGCCCTGTGCTGTCCGCTGTTTTTAATTTGTTTCCTGTTTGAACGCTTAATTGTTGAATATCTGTAATAGCTATATTATGAGTGTTTGGATATGAAACTACGTGATCCCTGTAGTCTTTCAATTGCTACTTTTCAGATTTCGAGGTATACCTTTACAATGGTACAGCCGATCAAAAAAGTATCCAAACACCTCTTGGTATTCACGTCCCTGGAAAAACACATCCAAATCAAAAGTATCATAAGATTTGGAATAATGCTTACTGTAAATGAAAGTACATTTTATTTGCATAATGGTCCGTCTTTATATTTAATTAGGTATTATTTCCAAAATTTCAAATAGCAAAACACTTTTAACGCTATTGCATTTCCCATATCCAATTACGCTAAATATAAATTTTTGTGCAAATCTATCATAACTGTCAGTATACTACCAGTGACCCTTTTCGCTATGCTTTGACCATTTAAGCTTAGGGAAAAAAAAAGAAAAAAAAAACCTGCGCATTAAAATAAAAACATCCAAATTATCAAGTTCAGTAGTGTTTATAACTAGCTTTTCCATGATGTGAAACGTGACCTCCGAACCACCACGAGCATCCATTCCGGGATTCGAACCCAGAGCCTGTTGAATTGAGAGCAGGAGAGCTAACCATTCGGTACCAGGCGCGTATTTTGAGAAATTACACCCTCAGATGAGTGTCACACAACAAAATAAAAATTCTTAATTGAGCCCATAAGAGGTATATCTGAAGCGATATTTGCGTGTTGTAACTGTTACATATTTATGTCATATCCAAATATCGAATTCTAAATTACATCAGTTTCTTCACAATCCAACTTAATGTAATTAATAAACTAGACTTTTGATGATTATGTATCTAATTTTTAACAAGACCGAAAACATTATTTCAGGGAATGAAAATTTTTTTTCTTGAAAAACTAACTGATTTAAGTGCTTTTGTTTATGGCATTTCCTGTAATTTTTACGTAAGAATGGCATTTTCTCGGGTCTTATGGCCATTTTTTTGCATAAGCAAAATACATTTTTGTTACTATTTTTGAATCATATTACTTTACATATTTTGGTGATTGCCAGAAACTACAGCTACATGGAACTATAACCAGGGACTATGGGAGATGAAGCTGATCGCCTACTCGTAGTGCCCCCTGCGTAATCCAAACTATTAACACGAGGTTCGCCTTTAGCACACTGACCAATGATTCTCAAGAAACTCGCTCAATCCAAAAACGGTCCTTCTCAGGGCCCGGACACGAGTCTCCGCATCTTGTATTGAAATGCTGGAGGCCTAAACGATGTGAAATTTTTACTCTTCAAACGAAACGTCTACCATCTAGACGTAAATATCTTTTTTATTATTAAAGTGGAGCAGCTACAGATTCCATTGAATTTTACAAGACAAATGGCTACCACCAGCCACACCCTCCAACGATCCCTCCAAGTTGTTTGAGGTATTTTAATTGATATCAAAAATGGATTATGCTCAAAGTTTGAAGTCCTCCACAAAATGAAAAGAATGACAGGGCTGAAGTGGTGCTCGTTCAGGTTTAAAAAACCAGAAGCATTTTAGTGTTATTAATCTTTATAAACCTCCTGGTAACATACCAGTACATTTAGTACAGTTGAAGATACCATTCAGGATTATGGCATTATAATCGGAGATTTTAATAGCTCTTCTCCCCGATGGAGTTACCAGACTAATGCTTGCTGGCAAACGTATAGAATTTATCGATGACAACTTTCTGGACGTAATTAATACCCCACCGACTTTTCTATCATTTGCCGGCCAAATGTCTCGTCCTGACTTAGTGCTAACTAGTTCACACATTTTCCGAAAATAAAAGTGCGGCTTCTTGATGATGCGGGAGGCTGTGGCCATCGCTCTATACTAGTAGAAACCTTCACTGAAAAGTCATGATATCGATCCAGTAGTTTCCCGCTGGAATTTCAAGAAAGCAGAATGGAACAAATTTCGCAAACTCACGGATGATACTGTCACAGTCAATTATCTGGTCAACTCCCGAATCAGCTGTCATTTCCCTAACAGACTACTCAAATGTGCCCAGGCATCTCGAGAGGGCAGATCAAGAACTTTCGCTTCTTCTGGAACGAAAAACTAACAAGTCTTAAAAAGATACGTGATATTGCAAGGAAGAGGACAGAGAAAACAAAGCAACTTTCGGACTGCGTTTCACTCAGAAATTCATAGGTCCAGCTGTAGAAAGAGGTGCAGCTGTCCAAAAGACTTGCCTTTAGACAATTCCTCTCCACTATGGACTTCCGTAAAGATGGAACTAAAGCTCACCGCTTTGTGTCGTACCTAAACAATGATGTACCACCAACGGACCAGCATCCCTTCAGGCATGGGAACAAGGTGTTCACGGACCCAAAAGATATCGCAAATACTTTATGCAGGCACTATGCTAACATAAGTCGAGTTCACAGACCCATAAGCACCTGACCAAAGCACCACTATTCTCATGCTTCACGGAGTTCGAACAAATGATATTTGCAAATAATTTTACCTTGCTGAGTTGAAATATGCACTTCTTAAGACCAAATCGAAAAATGCACCTGGGGTGGATGACATTTACCCAGAATCTATGATAAACGGATGAAATAGCTCAATTAATTTTTCTCGCGATTATCAATTTGACCTGGGAAAGACACGTACTTCAACAGTGGAAAAAGGGAGAGATAATACAGATACCTACAATAAGAAAACCTAATACCGCTGAGAGCTACAGACCAGTTGCTCTTACTAGTGCTAGCTGTAAAATAGCTGAAAGAATGGTGGTCAACCGTCGTAACCAGTTTCTTGACATAAATAATATTATAGACGATACCCAAGCAGGCTTTAGGGCCCACCGTGGTACCATGGACCATGTTGTCTACTTTTCTCAGTGCGTAAAAGATGGATACCAAAGGAAAATATCTACATTGGCTGTCCTCGTAGACCTAAAGAATGCTTATGACACTGTGTGATGGCCTATGCTTCTCCATTAACTTCCCTTGAGTGGAGTGTCTGGAAATCTCTTCAACCGGATAAGATCCTTTTTATGCCAAAGGCAAATCCGTGTGAGCCATGCACCTACAAGTTCCTCACACAACACCAAGGTCCTGCACAGGGTGTTGTCCTCAGTTGCAGCTTGTTAAATTTAGTGGTTAATGATATTCTAGAAACAGTCCACAGCTCCAAGGAATACAGGCATTACTATACGCCGATGACCTCATAATCTGGGCAACTGGTAGTCTCATTGATGCTCTGGAATTAATCCTAAATAATGCTTTGTCCAGGCTGGGTATATGGGCAAGCGAAAATGCTACGACCGTTAACGTGTCAAAAACCACTTACCAGCTCTTCACACTCTAAACATAAGTCACTTTGGGTTATAGAGGAAGCGAATTGGAACAGAATAATATCTCTAAATACCTAGTGGTGTCGATGGACTGCCGCCTGTCGTGGAAACCCCGCATTGAGGACTACACCGCCAGGACCTCTAAGAGATCTAGGCTGCTTTAAAGATTAACTGCCACAACTTGGGGGACGTTCTTACGACAGCTTACAAAAGCTGTCAGACCACTGTTGAAGTATGGCAGTGAAGCGACGATCCCCATCTCTGCCTCCTCGAGCCTTAAACTTGATTTAGTTCAAAACGTTGCATTTCGTACCATAATTGGTGCGCCCAAGTCCACACCGATACCGTCTATGGAGGTTCAGCTACAAGTGGAACCCATACAAATCCGTCGTGAAAAACGATATAAACGTACCTATCGTCAACTCAGGGCTGGTTACAGGCAAGCTACTAAAAGGCTAAAAACGCAAAGGACGCCATTGACCATGAACAGAAATCTTGAGAAATACAAAATCCAGCTTGGTGAACCAGCTCCCCTCGCCCCACTAGCAGGTTTTGTCATCTTTTGCCTGAGGACAGCCTTAAACTTCTGGACCATTGCTTCCCTAAAAGCGAGTCACTCGAGGTAGAACTCAAGATGGTGGCCCTGCAAACTATCAATTTAAATTTTTAAGATGATCAGTGAATCCATGGTTAAACTGATGGGTCGTCAATGCCCGGTACTGGAGAGACTGGTGCAGGTTACTACAACATCATGTCTGAGGGTTGCGTCGCCTTCGGGGCTCCCCAAAGTAATGATGGAGAGGTCGCAGCTATTCAGGCGGCAGTAGCCAATGAACTCTTTAAGATCAACCCTCCCAACAAGACAGTTTTCCTCGTAGACTCCACGGCAGCAATTCAAAACGTCACGAGTAACAGTGATACAGTCTGCCCACTAGTTATGAAGTGTAGGTAGAGACGTAACTAGGCTAGTTTCCACCGGGGCAAAAACACACCTTGGCGCCCCCCACCTACCAACCAAACCAAAACCCTCCCCGACAACATCTGATATCGCTCCACCACACATTAATTCCACTAGTCCAAATTCTTTTTATTCAACTTAGATGGTAGATGCTGGATTTCAATAGATTAATTTGCAGTGTAATTTGATTTTTAGTACAAGATAAAATACTTAATTAATTCTAAAATATTTCAATGACAAATAATCTAAGAGTAGCATGTTTGGTATATTCTTTCACACTTATAATCGCTGCAAATGAAATGAAAAGGTTTTATCAAATGATATAGGGATATGTGTGGGCTGCATCAAAATCAACAGACTGTTGCTTTAGAATAGGATATTTAATTATGATAAATACAAAGGCTGTTCGGACATTTTTGAATGATTTCGATGAGCTGTAAAAAAATTGTATGCTACGAAATAATTTTATTTTCGCAGCAGTTAAATAGTTAAAGTATAACTTATCGTCTGCTAACTCAGAGTTTTATTTGCTTTCAAAATGGCTCTTTTAAAAAAGCAATGGATGAAAGGCTATGTTTCCGCTCTTTCCGAAGAGAATTATGCTTATTCAATTATTCAAAAACGCTGTAAAAGTCATGGTTTTTCGATATCTAAAGGTACGATAAGTAATATTATTAATGAGAGAGGAAAAAACGTGTAAAAGTGGAAAAATACTTCCAAATACGTATCCAAAAAAGAAAAGAATTTCTGAGAATATTTGTAAGGTAAGATCTTTAATTTCAAGAGAGAATCCGCCTAGTCAAAGGACTATTATAGTCATTAAAATGTTCAGTTTCAACTGTAAATAAAATAATTAACAGTGATTTGAATCTTAAAAAGACCAAAAAATACAATGTTCATCGTCTATCTCCACGACATATTGCAGAACGCAGAACTTGAGGCAGAATTCTGTATGAGAATCATTTAGCTGGAAAAAGATGGAAAAAATGTTGTGACAATAGACAAGGCGTGGGTGTATTTAAATGATTGCAATAAAAAAGAACCATTTATTATCATAAAAGAGGAGAAAAATCTTAAAACGTGGTCAAACTTTGTAACTTTAACGTGAGAACTTTCTCTAAGAGATTTATGATTGTTGCCGGTTTTGCATATAATGGAAAATTAAAAGTAAAAAGAGGGGGGAAATGTAAAAACCAAGTCCCACATATTATCAAGACCCTATTTTATCCCCAATATTCAAAAAAGAAATACTATATCTTTCCCAAAGTGCAAACAATCAGTAGAACTGCATCAGGATAAAGCAAACAGCCACACATCTAAATCCACTTTTAAATTCTTGGAAAAAATGGAACAAGAAACTGGTATCAATTCAATAAATACCCTTTACTGGTATTCCTGCTAAATCTCCAGATGTCTCACCCATGGACTTTTGTGCTTTTAAAAAGAGAATTATCGAAACGTCGACCGAAAACCATTCAAGGATTTTGGAAAACTGTGAAACAAGATTTAGGAATAACAGATTTTACTTAAGTTATTATCTTGAGTATTATACTTAGACATTTTTCACAATCTCTTAATCTATTGACAAAATGTGAAAAAAATTAATTTAAATACAGAAAGCGTGAACTAAAACTTAACTTCACGGGCTTTTTCCGGCTGCAAACACTTTTACAATGTCCTCAAAAGAGAGCTTTGAAGCTAACTTGTGCTCTATTGATATGATGCTCAGGTTCGTTAGTCTTTGTTGTCCTGTTAAGTTTCTGAGGTAATTTTTTTTATGATCTTTAGTTTGCTAAAACTCCTTTCATTTGAGGTGACTGAGACTGGTATTGTGAGGAAAATTCTCAACGCTGTCGTTATGTTGGTGGACGCGTCTTCAAGTCCGTTCTTGTATATTAACGTCAGAAGACCTGATGGTGTAGCCGTTTTCATATTAGGGCTTAAATCCAAGGCATGATACTTAAAACTCCACTTGTATCGCCAGTTAGTCCTTATCTAAGTCTTCTTTATATGTGGTAGCTAACTCAAGTGCCTGGTTCTTCAATTCTTCTCCATTCATTGTTTCAAACCGAGCTCTATTGAGGAAACCAAATAAACTATTCATGTTTTGAATGACTTGAAACCTTTGCCTCAGTTCATTCAGAATTCGATCTATTATTTGTATAATCAATAATCTGAACTTTTTTCTTCTGAGAATTCATAGCTTTCAACTTCGCCCTTCTCATCAAACATCCGCTTCTTCCTCCTCCGTACTTCTTTAAAATGAGGATCTAGGTTAAGCTTTCCTGCTATTTCTTCACACATTCTGCATTTAGCTCCTTTTGTAATTTTTGGTTTTTGTAATCTACTAATAATTTTCCCTCTTCATTTTTATCATACGTAAATATCTATAGTAAAAAAATACTCGGCCAATTTAACGCCCCCAAATCCGGCGCCCGGGGCACATTCCCCCGTCTGCCCCCCTCTAGTTACGTCTCTGAGTGCAGGGAGTTTATCTCCAAGGAGCTTGAAAAAGGTTGGCAGCTACGGTTGCAATGGGTGCCAAAATTCATGTAAACATTGCAGACAACGAACGGGCCGACTCACTTGCCAAGATGGAGGTGGCTTTACCTCAGCCGGTCTGTGCCTCTACTTTAAAATTTCAGCAAAACCCAAATTTACTCTACTGTTAGCCACTGGTTGAGGCAACAGTGCCTGAAAGCTTCAAAGGGAAATAAATGTGCAGCATTCGTCCCCAGTGGTCCGATCTGTCATGGCCACTCTCGGACAATCGGCGTGGCGCTATTCTTCCGGATGACAACTGGGCACGACTACCTTGCCGCCCACCGTCACAGGATCCACGTTTTGCCCTCCCACAATGCCATCTGTACGGTCAGGGCGTCATGGATGCTGCCCACTTGTGTCAGTACCCGACCTTGGACCAAGAACCAGACAGCGAGGAGGACGAGTCGAGGAAACTTTCCCGTCTCTACTGGTCGGAGGGCCACCAACTGGCCCAACAGCCAAAGGTGGACGTTGGCTAGCAAGGAACTATGGCAAACTAAAAATATCCAATTAAATATTGTTGTTAGTACAGTTCTTACAAGCTTTCTATTCTAGTACAGTTCTGACAAACTTAAAGTTACTACAATTCTTACAAACTCTTAAAGTCAGTACAATTAGTAGAAACTGTTCACGAAAAACTGTTTAGTTTCGAGATGTTTAGTTAACATCTCGAAACTAAAACTAAATGTTTGTGAACTTCTCAGTTAAAGAAGTAATAATCTGACTTCGAATTTTAAAACACACTCAACATTTATTGGACGAAACACTATATTTACAGAGAAATAGCAACTCATTAGGCAGCCTTTCATTTTCTTCGAACGTACATCTAAAAAAAAGAACCACTACGGCTGTTGCCAAAAAACAAAATACACTGCTGCCAGGTTTACAAAAATGCTACAGGAAAGTGAAAATATGGAGATAGAATTACACACACATGGAGTCACATAATCAAAATAAACATGGAGTTACCACATTGAGAATACACTTATACACAATGGAATTTGAGAGGAATTAATGAACAGAAACTTTCTATTCTTTTTTCTTGTTTTCTTTCATTAAGGCCTATTTCTCTCTCATCATTATTACTAAAAACTTCCAGTTATCAGAGCAGCTTTATGAAGTTAGATTTCGTTTAAAGAATATTTTTTTTTGTCGGATAGGAGGTGCTAGGATTCTTTTTTAGTTGTTTCATAAACCTCTTCTTTTTACAAAAAGTTTTAAAAAACATGTTAGTGGCCTTTTTGTTTCTTTTTAGATAATTTTTATATTTTGGTAGATCAAGTGCATTTTACAGGGTATTTTCTATCAATTTTCAGATTATAAATATTTCCTAGTTCTCTCTAAAATTTGGGTTGTTCGTCTTCAGAAATTTGTATTTTTAGAGTTGTGACAGTTATCTAGAGATACTTACATCCATATTGATATTTTATTTTATCATTGATTTAAAATTGCGAATGCTAGATGTAAAATGTGTAGTTCCGAGCTTACCAACTTATTAACCAACTTCTCTTGTCAGATTTTTCACTTTTACTCATTCATGACTCGAAAATTTTTCTTTTGGCATCTTGAAACTACTTTTAACAATAAAATTTATGAATGCAAATAAAGAAAGACCTTTCGTATATCCAATAACTAGAAAACGGACTCAAATAAAAGATGCAACTAAGCAACGGACTAGATTTGTTTATTAAAAAGGTTTTATTGAAGTATTAATATTTTTTGTGTGTTCCTCAGATGTAATAACTTTTTTTGTTTCAGTTTAATAATGTCGTGTGCAGCACAGCATCTTCAATATCTGAAGATTAATGTGTTAAGGGGACCCGGTACTCTTAAATTGACCAAGATATCGAAAACAATTTTATTGCTTTATTTTAACTATACAACCCTTTTGAATATATGTGCAAAATTTCGTAGCTCTAGCAACATTATTTTAGGAGTTATTTAAGTTTTTTTCTCTTGGATGTAAAAAACCGGAACCAAAAATTAAAACTTTAAATGGCTTTTTCTCAGCTTTCTCTTTTTGATGACTATGAAATACTCAAATTGCTAAGGCTTTTTTAAAATTTAATTTAGAGGTTTGAAACTTTTTGTAGTTGTTCAAAAGAGCATATTTGACAATTCTGTGCATGGGATAAGAATTTGGATGAAAAGTTTTTTTTAAATTGATAAACTAAAATATTCTTGTTTTTTACAGTTTTTCACAGCATTTTTTAGAAAAAAAATTCTAGAAAAATAAATAATCAGAATACATGCAAACCCATGCACAGAATTGTATAAAATACATCAATGAATAGAAAAGTGTACAAAAATTTTTAAAAAGATGATATTTAAAAAAGTAGTAGGATTTTAAAATGTTGATTTTTTTTCAAAAAAATTAAATTTCTGAATTATTGCTTTTGTAAAATTAAATATTTCGCCTGAAATATTAATTTTATGTGCATTTCAATATAGTATACTAAAAAATTTTGCTACACATATGAAAACAAAAAAAAATTGTTCAAAGGGTACCGTGTCCCCTTAATATAAGAAATAATTCATAGACTGAAACTAATCAAAGAAAGACGAGAAAATAATGTAGCTTGTGGCACAAACAATAGTAAATTGTTGAAAATATAATTATAGTTTATTAGCTCATTACAAAGAAATTAAGTGTTCAAAAAGTGAAATTAAAGGGTAATTCGCGATCTAAACGAAAACACTGAAAGGAAACTGAAGTGTATCAACGCAAACGAAAATGTTATACATATATGAGGAAAGCTGAATTGAGTATTAAATTAAAAATAAAATTATGTGAGCTGGCGAGAAGTATCCAAAAAAAAATCGTCGCAACAAACAGCACAGAAGAGGAAAGCGTGATAAAAATCCAAACTAAAGAATTCTTTGGCGCATAGTATTTGAGACTATTAATCTTTGGCGTGGAATTGGCGAATTTAATTTCATGAGCTGTTACTGTCAGTCTCTAATCCTACCAAATTCTACCAATCCGGATCGAATATTACTATTTTAATCGTGTTCTGCAGAAAAGAGTAAAATCTTCGTGTAAACGTCATCTCCCCATCTGTATTTTCAAAAGATTCGAAGGCCGTCGAGATTTGTTGTGTACATCGTATTTTTAATTTTGAGTTTGTTTGCTGTTGATGCTTTTAAATTAGATGTGCGCGTTACGCTTGCATTTCAAACAAGATGAACTATGTAATCACCTCATCATTTTCAAGTGGTGAATATCATGGATACAACGTCAAATATTCACCTTTCAGGAAGAATGTATTAGCTCTTGCGTCTTCTCAAAACTATGGAATTGTCGGTAAGGATGTCATTCGTGTTTTGATTTGTCGATTTTACTGCAAGCGTTTAATTTGTCAGGGAATGGTAAAGCAAAATACATTCTGATTTCTAATCTTTGCAAACTTAATTTCAAATGCTGCTCTTACTAACGCTATTTTACCCAAACAATGTTAATCCTATGTGTGCATCATAGTTTTGTGCCACGAATATTGTGACAGTTTCGGCAGATTATCTTGATTTGTAAAAAACTGTTGGAACATGAAAACTAAAAAAAAAATTTGTTATGATTTGATGCTTGAATGGTTCTTGAAAAATGTGTTGAGTATCTTGACATGCCTCACAGCTTTTCAAAATGAATTCATAATTGAGCATTTTGCACATATTGGGCTGCTAATAAGTTCATCAAAAAATATTTTCACAGTGGTTAAGGTATGCTGAAAGACGGTGAATTATGAAAGATGGACCAAAAAAATTGAATTTTGCCAGAACAAATTCTAATAGTGAAGTTTGAGTCTATCTCAGAACGTATCTGTTAACTTTTTCCAAATTAAATGATAAATTAGTGAAGACTGATGGTTGAAGTTCTCAAATTCTGGCGTTTTGGCTTTTCCACACGACACTGTCTGAACTTGCTCCAGCCAAGGGGCTTTGCATGCAATATAGTATTACCTAATTGAATATTAGTTAAAACATTGACTAATATACCTAATTGAATAATTTCCCTCGTATAAACTCCCAGAACACTGAAGAAGGTCCAATTCTTTTCAAACTTTCAAAAACAAATAAAAACCAAATGTAGCCCAATTTCCGTTTAAATGGGTATATACTGAGAGTGCCTTAGGAGAACCTAGAAGGACAAGTAATGCGTCTAAGCAAGTTTCCACTTTGTTTTCTTCCAAATGTGTAGTACTTAATGTGCAATATTTAGTTTGGTATGGTTTCGGTACTTGCCACTGAGAGATGGCTGCACATTGTGTTCCACCTATTCTCCCTCATCCATCTGCGGAATTTTCTAATGTATGAGAGGCTTACAGTCAATTTTGGACATACTTGTTGTGAAGTAAGAGCAGATCTTATGTACCAATCTGGTTGAATTCACTGCTTTATGCCGACTCAATACAATCTTAACCATGTTTTAGTGTGTCAAGGAAAATCTAGATGATTTTCAAAGGTGCTTCACTATTTGTGGAAGATCATAGCTGTTACATGGCAGAAAGGATTAGAGGATTGGCAAATCTGTTATTTTCCATTGAGCACTTTGTGACAGAAAAGTGAAACTTGAGTAATAAGGAATTTTTAAATCCAGATAGCTACTAGAAGTTTTCGTCAATCCAGTTAGCAGTGGTCAAAGCACAACAGGTTTGGTTGAAAAGGCCTGATTTGAGATCAGGAGATTGGAAATGAAATTTCAGTTTGTATTTGGACATTGTCTACAAAATTCTAATAGATGACTTGAGATAAAATCTGGGCCTTGCTAATGATATGTTTGGAAGAATAGAAATTTTATCAATAATTCTAATTTGTTTACAGGTAAGGGACGCCTGTTTGTTTTGGATATTCAAAATCCGAAAGAGGTAACGATTGCAGCAACTCGGGATTGGAAGGATGGCTTATATGATGTGACATGGAGTGAAGTTAACCCAAATCTCATTGTCACAAGCTGTGGAGATGGTTCCATACAAATTTGGGACTATATAAATTACCCTGTAAGTACATTACCTGTTTTTCATGAATTTTTCATCTGGGGAGAAAATACTTAAACAGAATGCTTCTGCTTGATAGTAAAATAAGATTTTTTTTTTCACCTGGCAAAAGTTTTGACTTATTTTAAAAGAAACGAATTAAAATTGTGAATATAGTGTTTTGTTTGCTAATAATTTGTGATCACAAGATTCATTAGATATATAAGTAGTATCTATTTGTTTTAAAGTATGTTACATTAATTATTTTTTAAATGTTATTAATATTATGTCACAATTAAAAAATATTTTATGTATAGTATTAAAAACAAATTAAGAATGACACAAAATAGTGGTGCATTAAATATATTAAGTATTGAGTTTTAAAAGTTCTCACTCTTAATAAAATGTCTATGGTAATTAAAGGATAGTTAATTGCACTAAAAGTTTTGGAATTGTTTTGTGTAACCTGATGGCTATAACCACTTAATACAGTATAATGATTTACAATTTGACTTGCAGAACTCAAATAGTCTATAACTGTTTTTTTGCACTGAACATTAGAAGTATGTAAGCTTATGAACTAATGGCTAAAAATAACGATGGCTGAAATTTTTACATTAAGATAATTTACATACAGAAGCTTCGGTTGTGATTACAAGTAGCATAATCAGTGTTTTTCAATGATAAGAAGTGATAATGTAGTGAGTACTCATAGTTAAAGTGTGGAAATTTACACCTGAATTTCTCTTCAAAATCTGAAGTGTTGATACAAGTCAGAGGCAAATATATTTGATTGATTTCAGTGGTGTTGCACCAGGAACTCAATATTTATCCCATGAAGGATTTAGTGTATTTTTGAAACATTTTATTTACAGACCATTTGTCTATAATAGAGTATATTATGCTTATTGAAAGTATAATAATGATTGGAAGGTCATTTTTTCACAATTTTAAGATGATTTTAATTTAATAAGACATTTTTATTGAATTGATGGGATAATATTTTTGCAGTTTTAACACATTGAATATGTGCTTCCTTTCAGTTTCCTGTTGGGTTTTATAAAATTCACCAAAAAGAGGTATGTTTCTTTCTTTATATTTTAAGTTTGCAAGTTTATATCTATGTGCTCCCACCTTTTTGTGTATGTCTATCACAACTTTTTAAAAAATGAAATTGATTTTATAGTACCCAGCCCTGACACTAATTAATTCACAGAAATATCAAAATTCATAAGCATCACGTATTTGAAGAAACATCAATCTTCATTCAGTTCTCTTTGGTAAACTATTTACTTCCAGTGTACCAACAAACAGAATGTCGCCTTATTAAAAAAATTTTTAATCTAAAAATTTTGATTTTTTAAAAAGTTGTCCTACTTTGGGATGACTAAGTTTTGTAGTCAAAGTAGCCAGCCCAGGTAATTTTTCACTTTTTCTATATTATCAAAAAAATTTTTAGGCTGAAATGAAATATCACTCATTAAAAGTATAAAATAGAAAAAAAGGATAAAATAGTATTAAATAGAAATGATAGTGACTATTTGAAAGACTTGTTCCCTTCAGGAAAAACTTGCATTGTGTGAAAAAGCTTTCAATAGAGGAAGCATATTGAAATTTTATTAGTAAATGTTTGAATTATGTTTTGAGAATATTTCGAGAATTATGCAGCCAACAAAGCAACAATACTAAAAATATCATTATATGTACTGCTTACTAGCTATCCTGATTAAAATATTATAGATAAAAAGTATAATTATGCAACATTGTTGTAAACATTCCTGAGGTCACATAATGGATTCCTGAAACAAATCGGAAGTTACATCTGCATTGTTTTTTGCATTGCCTGACGATAGTCAGGGGTAAGGTAGCTTACATAAACATGGATGATTGAAACAACTGTTTATTTCAATGATCAATCACATATATACTGAATCTTTTGTAGTGTAAATGTTAATCACAAAGACTGCAGATTTTCTTGAATGTGTATAATATTTTATCCATTTGTCTACCATAATGTCTATATTAAGGCTCAATTATGTTGAAATGTAATCTATATAAATTACAATGGAGTGTTTGTCCATTGAATATTTTCGACCCATTTCAAGTTTTCTATCCATTTTGGACCCTTCTGATGCAAAATCCGTCTCGCGCATTTGATGTCTGTATGTGTGTGCCCACTCTACGTCCAAACAGTTGAATATATTTTCATGAAACTTTGCATACTGTAAGTTCTTACATTCATTTAGTGACTGAACTTGGTTGAGTAAGTCTCTTCCCTTTCTATGTTTGATTTTTTTGTTTGTGTGTTTGTTCAAGTATCATAAGATTTTTTCAACATATTTTAATTTAATGTTTTATATTGCATGCAGCACATTTTCGTTTAATGAATGCATTATTTGAAATTTCTTTGCTTTCCTATTTAGGCAAGTTTCAGGTTAAAACATCTGAGTAACTATACTTATAATTTGGTAGTTTTGGAGTAGCTGTGAGGTGTATTGAATATTGCAATTACTTGGATTGTTTTACCAGTGCTGCTGAACTATCAATTATTTTGCAAAACTATTTTACGGAATTTAAATTCTAATACTTTATTTTGAGCCTTATTTTTTCTTTACAAAATACAAAAAATGGCAACCTTGGTATTTTTTAATCATTTGCTTTTTTAAATGTGTGTCCTTTATATTCCAAGAATCTATTTTGTAGTGAAAAAACATACATTCATTACTTTTCGTTCGAAGCTTTTTCAAAATCTGTTTTAAGATGTATTTCTGAATTTTGAATGTGATGTTTTTCGTTCAATAATTATAATGGAGGTAAATAATGGTTTAATTAGTTCTAAAACATTTTTAATCATTGTATGGTAATTTTGTGAAATGTTTTTGTTTTTAAATGACATACAAATATGCATACTCTGAACTGTTCTATGCTTTCAGGGTAACATTGGCACTCTAGAGACTCTTCTTTCTTACTAAAAATTTAAATTCTACAAAAATGTAAAATGTTAAATATGACATTTATTTACATTTGTGAAATTGGGTATTTAACTATTGTGTACCTTTATTAAAGTGTGGTAGTTGTTACATGGGATGAATAGAAATTACAATTTATTAACGAAAATGGAAATAAGTTAACCAATTCATCCCAAGTAACACCTGGTTACTCTGTTAGTCATTACTAAAATTCTATGCATCATTACTGAAAATCAATTATTACTTGATCAACCTAAAGTTGGTATCTGTCTAAGGGTTGTAACCTTTTGAAGACCGTTTCACTTTTTGGGATGTGTCCACAATTATGTGCCATAAGAGATTTGTTCCTTATAGTTATATTTTCCAGCATTTTAGTTTCCTTTACATCATGCTATAGTTAACAGTCACCTATGCGTATTAGGTGGACCAATCTAAAACAGATGACTGTTCTACTCTTTTGTTAAAACGTGGCATTGTTACATTTAAAGCGCTAGTCTCAAACAAATTGATTCAACTGAATGTTCAAATTGCTTTGGGAAACCTTATTAGTGTTGTGCATTTGCATATTCTACTTGTAGACTACAGAAAGTGCAGAGTTCTGAAATCTAGATGTACTTGCCAACTGAGAGTTTGCATTTCAAGTTTTAACTTTTGTAGTAGCATATTACATTTATATATAGGCACTGAATCTTGAAACAGTCTTTTTTGTTATTGGTAGAATTTTTGCTTCTTGGAAAAGCATGTAATCTTCTCTACTTAAAGTGAACTTAACATGATTATACATAATACCCTACAGATAGATAAAATGTTCCACGTGTATAAATGAGATGCTCTATTGCTAAGATTGGAAGCAATCACTGCATGTCACACTAAATATTTTATTCATTGAAGGTACTCTACCATGAGATCTACTGCAGACACAAAGTCTGCTTCTCAAGATGACCTTGGATTTTTTTAGAATCTTAGAGTTTGGTGCAATCAGTGCTGTTGCACCTAAAATCACTCAGTATCATATCGTTTACGTATCCCGTCTGTAAAATGCAGGATGAAATTTTCAAGCATAAAGTGTAATTGCTTGAAACATGATCATGATATTGTATCAATATGATTTGTCAGCCTTTCATAATGATGGCGGAATTCCGAAATTCGCATTCCTGGTGCAAGGTGGTACAAATAAGAAAATATTGATAAGAAAAAACTGACTGCAATAATAATACGATGTATGTCTTTTTAGAAAATGAACTTAAAAAAGGGCTTTCACAATCACTCCAAACCTCGAAATCGACTTTTGTATATAGTCATCTCAGTATCAGTTTTTATAGGTTCTTCTTACCTATAGTATGTGAAATGGATCTAAAGTAAATTGCAGAAGCTATAAAAATCTCTCTTAAAAATTATTTGGTGCTTGCTTATTTTTCTCTATATTTGCATTTTCTGACAGAAAAGTGATTTTTTTAGGATAACTTTCAATCGACGTTTTTAACCAATTAAACCTGAGCAACTCCGGGTAAATTCAGCTAGTTGTATACAAAATGAATTTATTCTAAGATAAATTTGTAATGTTTCAAGAACTATATAAAGGGAAAGGATCCACTTTGTAGTTCTAATATATAAATGTGTATATATGTATATACCTGAAGTACAGTATTAAAAGATAATTTGTTATTTCAATAGAGAAACATTTGTTTCTCTATTGAAAGATAATGTAATTCTAGAAAGTATATTAAAATGACTCCATTTTTAAAGGTATATTCAGTGGACTGGAATCCAAAGAATGCTTACAATTACATTTTATCAGCATCATGGGATCATAATGTGAAAGTGGTATGCAATTTCATCTTTTATTAATTATCTATTTGATTTTGAGTAGTTTTAACAAAGCTTTTCTAAATTCATTTTACTTTTATATCACAAAAATTTTCTCATTGAAATTATGAAGATATTCTCACTTTTATTCTTTGAACAGTTTTTCATTAATTTCAATTAAATTATTTCTATAGTATTGAATGTTGAATAATTTCTGCAATCATTGAATTTTTATTATGTTTTAACTGACAATTTTAAAAGTTTTTTCTTTAAACCAATTAGTTCATTATTAGTTGGATATTTTTGTTAGCTATAAATGTAAATTTTTAAAAATATTAAATAGATACGAATCGTTAGATTTTTGCATTTGAAACAATGCTAACAGAACACTAGCATTAATTGACTAAAAATGGGAATTAAACTATTTTATCTCTTTATTTTACAGTGGGATCCTTTCGTTGCCAAAGAAGTTGCTAAGTTTTTAGAACACACAGATCAGGTATATGAGGCCTCTTGGTCTCGTTCTGTTCCTGAATTGTTTTCTTCAGTTTCAGGTATAGTTTGACTAGCTTGATTAGTTTTGTAACTATTTCATTCTGGTTAATTTGAGAAACAGTACTAATTGCAATTTAATTGAAAGAAACTTCAAAGAACAAAACTTAATTGACTAGATAACCAGGGTTTTTAGCATTTTAATGAATATGGGAATGAAAACGTTAAATCACAGGCTTACAAGTGAAGCACTAAGTCTAAAAACATTTCTGAGAAAACCAAGAAGGAAAAATTCTACTCACTAAGTTTTAATTACTAAGTGTTAACGGCAATTTAGAGTAGGTTTACATTTTTGGGGTAAATTTTTTCTAGAAATAAAAAATGAAAATTGTAAGGCATTTTTCAACTTTTATACAGAATTATTTTAGCCTTATTGATCACAATGCATTTTATTGCATTATTATCCCCTTCAGATAATAAGGTGCCATCTTTTGCCCTGCACTTGGATGGGTTAAAGGGTAGTTACAAAAGCGATTAATTTTAATTTTCTAAAAGGTATGAACCCGAAATGGATAAAATTAACAGGATAAAATCCAATTAAAGGGCTGGCTGAATCATTAGGTGGCCGGACTATTAGCTTTCTTGATCTTTTTGAGTGATTAGGATACAATTTGAATTAAAAAAATCTTCTCATTTCCCAAGTATGCTGGCCATTTGGGCACCAGCCCATGTGGAATCTCCCACATAGCTAATCTATCCTTGCTTCTGTATTGTGACTCATCCTAAAGTGGGCACGTCAGTATTCAAGTAAAGTAAGAAATATGTGTTAAGTTGCAAGCTATAATTGATGATTTTAAAGCAATGACTAATTATTAGCAATGACTAATTAGCTAATGGTTTTTAAATTTTTATCTCTTGGCACACATAAACTAATTAGTAGAATTCTGCAGCACATCAAAATATATTGCTGATCTGACAAAAGTAGGTGTAATTTTGATTGATTAAAAAAACAAATAGTAATTACCCTGCCCCTTTTTGCTCCAAAGTAGTTTTTATAACTCTTTGAAGCAATTTATTTACTTTGTAATAAAAAGTACCACACAAAATTATTTATACAGGTATTACTTGAAATTATTTGTGAATGCACTTGTTAAAAATTCAACATTGAAATCTTGCAATTAAAACCGTTTCACTATCCCTAAGCACACAAGCGCCATTCTTATGACACATTGGTTGAAAAAAACAGATCTAATTGAAAATTTCAGCATCATATTTACTTTAGGAAATTACACTCATGTAATGTAGATAGTGTGTGTGGTTTGAGCAGAAGATAACAAGCTAACAAAAGGCATGTCTTATAGTTCTGTGCTCTACTGCAAAATCATGTGCAGCAATAAATTATCTTATAACTGCAGTTCACATTTAAATTCTTGTGTAAATTACAACTAAGAACAATTAATTTTGAACCCTGTTTGTAATTCTTTAGTACTAAAATTGTTAGCTATAACTTATTGCAATTTTGTTTGCAAGTAATTTAATATTGTGTGATTTCTTTTCAGTGCATAAAAAGTATTCCTTTGTGAGACTAAGAAATATAGTATTTGTCATTATAAGATGTTTTGTAATGTTGGCATTGTTTTTTTATTAGGTGATCATACTCTTAGAATATGGGATGTACGAAATCCAAGACGATCTACTGGTTGTTATATACATGAAACTGAAGTCCTATGTTGTGACTGGAGCAGAACAGATCCAGTAAGAGAAATTTTAATATCTAAATTTCTGTGACTTTCCATTCTCTTTATGAAATATTTTTATGTTTGTTGAAGCATTTTTTAAAGGTGGAATGTCTTTTGGGAACTGTTTAGTAGCTTTGTAAAAAAATTTAAGCCCTCTTAGCAATTTTCAAAACGTTTAACCATTGTTTTCCAAAATGGGTACTGAAGAAGTTTTTGGTCAATGCTGACCTTAGGGGAAATAGAGGAGAGCAAAAATGGACAATAGGATAGTAAAACAAATTATCATTTAAAAATGTTTTAAGCAAACACTTGTCTTGACCATATGGACACATGCACTACAATGATGCACTGTCACAAGAATTATGTTTCTAAAATGCAAGTTATAACTGATCTGTCTTTAAATCAAGATGACAGGTCGTAACAAGCTAGCGTTGGCATGCATCTGCTATTTGCAAGCACTTCCGACTTAATTTTTTGACTATATTGCCATCATCCTGTTTTGTTGAACATGGATTTAATACTGTAAAATATTGTTGGCTTTAGATTTATGGAATGCTGCATCGAACCTTATCTGGACAAATTGAAAGCACACCAGGTTTATCCTCCTCATTAGTGACTATTTTTAATCTTACTGATTTGATGAATATTAAGTACTAATAATAGTAAACAATCACACAAGTGTTTTAATGTGCAATTTATTTTTAATTTAATTTTAACAAATAGTTTTAGTTTCGATTCCAAGTTGTTTTGCTTCCAAACTAGCTTTTTAAAATTCTAAGATTATACACACAACTACTTTAATTATTTCGCTGAAATTAAAAAATTATGGGCGTAACTACATTTGTAATTAATTAATGTAGGCCACTTGATGCCTTTAAGAGTTTATTGACTTTTTATTGACCCCCTCTATTTTACTATTACATAATTATAATAGAACAAGCAAAAAATATGCTTAAGTGAGTTTTTAGATCTTTTATTTTATAGTTACAGTGCTTATTGTATGTATAATATGGTATAAATTATATTGTCTTAACGTCAAAGGGATATGTTTTTGTTTTTGACATCCTTCTTAGCATTACATATTTGATAGGAGGGATAAGTAATATATAAAATTTAATTTAGATAACAAAATAACAATAATACAATCTTCCTTATATATATGAAAATAAGACTTTTGTTAACTACAATTTCTTAATATTGTCAATGTGAATGGTGTACTTCATGACTCTTGACAGGATTATCAATGTTGGGTTCAAAATTACCCAACAAAATTACCCAGTTATTTCGCCACGGAATTCCATATTCACTCTTAATTGCATCGTCATTCAGAATGGACGTAATTCAAGTTGACAGATTTAAATATTACCTGTACAGTGTCTTATATTTTTCTATTGACCCCTAACAATGCTATATCGACTGCTTTGACGACCACTGGTGTTGACAGTTTTCCAGAGGGTTGCTGAAGAAAATTGCCTCTGATAAGAGGGTGTTGAGTAAAAAAGTTAAGGAAACGGATTGTTCACTGTGAGTATCTCAGTGTCATGTTGGTTTCACTCTTTAATTGGTGTAATTTTTCATGAGCCTGGCAAGCTCCAAGAACTTTGCCACCTTAAGTGTCTGATCTCTCGATGCAATAGGATATCACCAGTGTTCCTTTCCAGGAACGCTTATACTTAGGATAGTATAATTATTGGAATATGTGTACTTAGGATAGTACTGTAATTTGAATCAAAGTCAATAAATGTTGTAACATGACAGTTCATATTTTTGTGTGAGCCATGACAGTAGTTTAAATGATTCTTTAGTGTCTGCAAATTTTTTTAAAGGAATTGCCAGAGTACCAGAGCTATAAGACTTGTTACCTTTATTACAATTAGGATCTATGAAAATGTGATGTTAAATACATACTTTTGTAATAGTAATTTGATTAAGAATCAAGGATAATAATTATTGTCTCGAATCTAGTGAATTTTGCCTCCAACTAATATATAACCTGACCAACTTTTTAAAGAAAAATTTTGCCTCGTATGAAATCCAATTTGCAATGTCTTAATAATGTCCACTGTTTAAATGAAAGTGCTCAAACTAACTCAGCTTTTTGTTGAACACATTTTATAATAGTATTCAAGATTTCTGATTATATGGTTTGTTATTTTTCTTTCAAGTAGACTTTGCCTATATAAATTGGAAATAACACACAAAAATATGTTACATGTGTTGATTAAATTATCTTTTTACATTGAATGTTACTTGCTTTAAACTTCGTATTTTTTAGGATATTCTTGCCACAGGTACAGTTGATGGGAGAATATTTGAATGGGATATTCGAAAAATTCGGGAACCTCTCTTCGTTCTCTCAGGTCATGAGTATGCAATACGTCAGTTAAAAGTAAGTTTTGAACTTCCACTGTTTTACTGTTAAGTCATCTGATATATATTACTGTAGAAGTATTCAGTGGTATCGCAATTTAATAAAATTATCTTTATGATTTCAGTTTTCTCCATTTGAACGTGGCTGTTTGGTGTCTGTTAGCTATGATTTTACAACTAGGTAATATATTCTTTAATTCAAATTTATAAGAAAAATGATTTAATCGTTTTTGGAGTTTGCAAGGAAAAAGTAGTTGCAATATAAAGTTAAATAGTTGAATATACTTATATGAAATGTATGCAAGGTTAGTCCCTTAGGTAATTAATTCATAACTGTAATTCACTACTATGTTTTCAATTGTAATATATTAATATTTAAATACTTTATGTACCACTTAATTGACCATTTTGTGTAGTACCATAATACCAAAAAGTTACTGTATTCACCATTGTTAAATATTGTCAGTTATATCAAAATTTCCAAATATAATGACTGGATAGCAGGATTTGCTACTTATGAAAAGGTCATGCAATAAATTTTTCCGCTGCTGTTTAATCTCATACTGAAATCTGTTTTATGACAATTGATGTAGTCGATCCTTTTTGTCTTTGTTATTAATTAAATTTTGTTAGTTCAAATGATTTCTTCACCTCATTAAATGCTCTAAATGTTAGGTTCCGTCACACTCTAAATATTTCCAATTTTAAAGATATAAACAAAATGCACTTGCCATTTCGGAATCAGTTTTTACTCATTCATTCATACAAAACATTTGTTTTTCAGGTTTTGGAATTGGAATGTACCTCATGCATTGCAAATTCATAAGGATCACTCAGAATTTGTCTATGGACTGGATTTTAGTCCTTTAAAAAGAAATCAAGTAAGTTTTCCAGTTATTCAACTAAGGCAGTTGCCAGAATTCTTTGATCCATCAATGATGTAAATTTGGAAATAAGAGTGGCAACATAATTGGATAGTCTAACATGAATAAACTTGAACTTCAGCAGAAGTGGATTGATAGATTCTAGGTTTGATCCCACATGCTGTTGTCTGAAACTGTATGCATATTAAATCTAAACCAGTAGAACCTGACCGGCGATATATTGTGACAAGTAAGGGGGTACAAGTACAGAGATCTCTGAGCCTTGATCAAAATTGGGCAACTCTAGGTGTAATTTAGCAGACCCTATCATAGCACATTATAAGCTTCTCATGGGCAAGCCACACAGTGGTCCAACATCAGTTCTGCAGCACTAAATTGGCTGAAGTATTATGCATGCGTACTGACATGTTTTCTGTACATAAATGGGATACGCATGCACATCTTGTATGTTTTGCTGCATGCTGCTCCAGCGTGACCAAGCATAATGTGCAATGCTGTTCCCATCCTGAAAAACTTAAATTCCTATAAAATAGAGCTTTTATTTTTTATTTATTTAAAAGCCTATATAGGTTTAAAAGAAACCTGGGAAATTATATTTTATTGTAAAAGTTACTTTATCATATAAGTGCCCTCTGCCACATAAATTTCCCAGAAATCAAATCATAAATGCATATACTGTAATGATAGCAGATGTTCAATTATGTGTGTGTATTGTCTTGGATTAAATTTGTGAAGATACAATTATACACTCCCATAGTTGAGCTTTTCAAAAATTAAATTATCAAAACACATGAATGTACAGTAACAGAAAATATTTAAAAAAATTCTGTGTCTGCTTAGGTGTCCAATGCATGCTTAATATTTCAATTATTGAATTTTAATTTTCTGTATCTTTCATCCATAAAACCTAAACCAACCAACTGTGTCTTCGTAAAATTGAAAAAAGTATATATAACTGCTACACACTTAAATGAAATATTTAACTATTTATGTGATAAAAATCTGAAGAGCCTGAACCACACCTCTACTTACCCTTTGGAAAAATGGAAGATTTTTAATTGGTTTAAGGATGATGGAATTAATATTTCTGTCGAATCGTACCTTCAGAATAGAAATTGCAATTTTTGTGTTTGGTAGTCAGTTAATATGTGGGTTTATTTACTTATTTATTTTCTTTGACAGTATACTCTCAATATTCTTCAGTATAGCGCTTGTTTGTTTTTAAACAGTGCCAAAAAACCCAAACCAACCATCTTCAATATCCCATTGAAGATTGATTTACTGAGATTAGTGGCAGTACTTGGGTAGATAGCAGTCCTAATCAGGGTATGAAAAAATCAAAAACATCGGATTTATTTGATTTAAATCAGATTTTTTTATTTAAATCGGATTTTTATGATTTTAATTAATTCCTTGCCCGTACAAATTTAAATTTGTTGGGCATGAGACACGCAAATTACAGTATAGTTTCTAGATAGTTTTGATTTAATTAAACATTAATATTTTTAATGTAAAACATTCATGTATTAGGAAATATAGCTGGGTAAATTTTTTGAAAGATTAAAATGCGACATAGGAATTAATAAAGTAAATCAGATGATAGAGTAAATAGAACAGTGCCCCAAATGTCAAGCAATGTTTTTCCATCTGGTTCTCAAGCGGTTTAGATTACTTTATGTTTAATCCATAGCCAGCGACGTAAATTTTTGGATTTAGATAAATAAGGTTGCAGGATCCCAGTGACACTATATTATAAACTTTTTCAATCATACAAATTTCAAAATTTTTTGCATTATATATTTATCATAAATGAATAAAATGTTTTGAATTACTTCTATAATTAAAAAAAAAATAATTGGTTCAAGACTTGCTTTTGAGAATAAATCATGTCACCAATGGAAAATAAAAGAAAAGGAACTGGCATCTTGAAATTCCTACTTTTTATTAACTTTAAGGTTGCAAAAATAACGATAAATTTTTTAAATGTTTTGTAAGCTAATACTAAAAAATGAGACAACATGGAAATACATAAATTTGAATTCAAATATGTGTATTTTTCAAATTCTTTGAGCATTGACAGGTATTTCTTAGGTATATTTGAAGCACACAAAAAGGGTTTATGTATAAACCGAAAAATGAAGCTTTTCTCTATCAACTGCATAGAACAAGTATAATAGCACCCCCCAGAACATACCAATTCAGTGGAATTTTGAGCTTGCAATAAAAAAATTATCAATTCTAATAGCTTTCTGCTTCAACTCATCTTTTCTCAGCATACTCATCAGATGAGTGAATTAACTTTTAAATTCCAAATTTCAATTTCAAAAATATTGAATAGTTATTCTAGCAGTATAAAGAATTTTAAGGCATCAATGCATAAAATTTCCCAATAAATTGAAATAAAAATTAACCCATATATTACACAAAATGAAATTATTAAAATTGCCAATTATAAAGATTTATGTGCAAAGTTGGAATGCTTTTGATACTGCAGAAAATCTTTTTGTTGTAAGTGTCTATATTTTTTATGAATAGACTACAATACTAAATAAATAACTAGAACATGTTAAAAAAGAAATCAAGTTACCACAATTTTAATAATTTGAGTAAATATATTTCAAGCATCTTCACTCATCACATGGTGAATGGTTTAAGATTAGTCATGTGTGATTTATAGTCGCAGAATGTTTAAAACGAAACCAACACTGATAAGTAGGCTTGTGAGTGACATCTATTGGTCAATGGCCCAAGATGGAAATACTTGTCTGGTAATTATGATCCCAATCAGTAAATACTGTTATTTAGTGTCTTCAAAGGGAGGATGATTTTCAATATTATTTAGGGGTGAATTTAGTATGAGTGCAGTTCTTAACATATTTGAATAAAATAACATGCATGTTCAGTTATTTCATTTTCCGTATTATTAAATATAACAGAAAAGAAAATGAAATTTAAAGTTTTGATTTAAATCAATGATATTTTTAATAAAAATCACTTGATTTAAATCGGCATACCCTGGTCCTGTTAGCCGAATAGTTTGCACTATGGCAAACAGGCTCTTGGTTCGAGTCCCGGTCTGGGCATGTCATTGCTAATCTTCACGTTTAGCTCCAGCTAGACCAAATCCACAAGTCCATTCACCTGCACAAAGTCATACACCAAAAGAGGTTCAGAAAACAGGTCATCTCGGGACAACCCCAGGCACTCGAGAATGTGTGCTGGGGAGGCCTGGTCAGACTGGCATTTAGGGCAAACAGGAATCTTGTGACCACAGCAAAATGTGAGAAGGCCTCAGAAGGCCACTGAAAAAGCGAGAGAGCGCTGTCTGAATATGTCTGTCGCAATTGTGAGCAAGAGATCTTTCAGGGCGATACCAAGAGTGTACCGGGGAAACGATCCATGACTTATCAAAATTCTTTTTCTGATGGAGTAAAGCTCAAGAAACGTCAATGAGTGAGTATCAGACAATGGTTTATCGACACCCTCCTTCGCCAAATCATTTGCTACTTCGTTTCCACTAAGATCCACCTCACAGAAGGAGATGTGCTTGAGTTTCTTAAGGATCGCTATGCCAATTCTTTCTCCCATGCTGTGCCAATTAGATATATGTTGGATGGAGCTGTGACTGTCAGACAAAATCCAAACGACCTTTGGGTTCAGAATAGACATGATGTAGTTAAGCCCTTCATCAATGGCAATGAGCTCACTTCTAAAAACTGAAGTCTGAATTTCTTTTCTTGATTTTTACAGTACCCTTGTTTGGAACTTTAATGAAAATTCCACTGCCGGATCAAGACTGTTCGTCTTTATTACCATCTGTATAAATAAGGGTAGCCTTGCCAGGAATACTATTGATAATTTCCAAGGCGTTCTGGGCATGAATAGGCTTAATGGTTCAGACTTAAGCAGGTCTTATTTTAATAATGTTGCAAAAAATGACAGTTGAGCGACAAACCAAACAAACTTGGATTGGTAATCACTATGTCCATTTGGTTTGTATATATGTGCATGTTAAACCCAAAGTCTGGTAAGTTTTTTTGGCACAGATTGTCCGTTTCCAGAATTTGGGCCATCAAACCCAAAGTCCAATCCAGTCCTTTGAATCATTCTGACTGATTTAGGAATGGTGAATCTGAGTCCTTGGTGGTATTCCTGTGACCTTTATATCAAAATTGGATATGTATTTCTAGCCATGCCTTTCCCATCAGGTAAGTGATTGGCATTGTGGTATGTACTGGTGTGAAGTATAGCTATTGTATCAATTTTTTCAAACTTTTTGGTTCATGGTTCCTTTTACCTAAATTAAAATTGTTGTAACTCCTTTGTTTTTCAAAATTGTATTTAAATTAAATGTTTAAAATGAATGACACTGATTAATTACATCAATTTGAATATCAAAAACTGAAAACGGCATCAACTTTCTCACTAACATTCTTGAACACAAAGAGAACCTGAAAAAATTGTAAACTGCAATATTTTTTCCTTCAGAAGTATGTAAATGCAAGACTTGACTGTTTTATAGCAATATTTAGTCCAAATCTACTCCCCGAACTAGAAGAACTGCAGACACAACTATTTTTTTCCTCCTAGAATCCTAATCCTAATTTTTTATATAATTTGTCTCTTACTCAAGTTAAAATGGTATCATCACACTTTTGGTTTCTTTTTAGTTTTTCAAGACTGATACCTCAGCTATTATCTGCCACCGCTTATAATGACACTGATCTGAACAAATGACATCAGTTTCATAAATAAAAGCAGCTTTGTATTAAAAAGTACTCAAGGGATTTTTTATTCTATATCATGGAATATTGGATGTCTTACTGAAGATAGGAGCAGACAAGTTCCCATGCTGCGAAAAAATTTGCCAACATACATGACACAGAAATTGACTTAATTTGTTTATTGTTGAGGGAACAACATATAAACAATATGAAATAAACCATTACAGGATTCGTTCGCTAATTTTGACAGTTCAAAAGATGCTTGATTTGAGCTGCAAAGCTGCATAATATTGCTTAAACTACATGGAAGAGCTTGCCACTCTGAAATTCTTGAGTTGTCTAATGACAGGAAGCAATGAGAAACCCGAAAGACAGAAATCAGTGCAAAATAAGAAATATGAAAATAGGTTTAGCGTCAATGTAAAATCGCCTCTGAACAATGGAATAGGATTATATCAAAATAGACATTCAGAATCTAATTGGTAACATGACTGAGGTGTGCTTTTTATTGGAAGTAAGAATTAACACTAATAAAAGTACCTAATAGTGTTATCTCATTTTAGTGTGATACAAGGTTTAAATAATTCGCTGATAGAGGGTTTTATATAGAGTTAAAAGCTTTAGAGACAAGTTTAGTAAGCATATTTGTAATCAAATACTCTCATGAACAAAAAATTAGACATTAGAAATGAGGTTTTGATAGTAAAATGACGATGTAATTTTATAAAGTTAGTTATCATTTTAAGATGCAGATTCTTGTCTCTTCATTTGGTTGTTTTATTTTATATTCACTAACTCTGTTGTCTAGTTGTATGTTTGCTGACTCTTAATTCCATTAATTTATTCTTGACAACATTTGTATTAGTTTTTGTAATTTGTTTCTGGCAACAATTTTTCGTAGTTATCTATCTGTTTTGCATTCCTAAAAAGTTAAAAACATTATTTAAAACTTATTTAATACATGGTATTCTGTGTACATAGTCATGTACATTATGAAATTACATTTCCTTTTATTGAGCCATGTAATGCAATAGTTTTTTATTTTTTTCTTTAGGTCTGTGACTGTTCATGGGATTCATTACTTCACATCTACAATGACATTGTATAGATGAATTCATTTTATATATTTTTGTAAAATTTGTACATAATCTTAATATTTTTTATAAATAAAACTTGCCTTCTATCAAGTTGCTATTTATTTTGTTTTCGTCAAATGATTTATATAACTTTTCATATATATAACATTACTGATAAGATAGAAGTTTTATACAATGCAATTGATTGTAATGCTTTATTCACAATCTATATTTCATTTTTAACAAATTGGTTTATTTTTAGACTTAATTTTTGAATTCACTTTTGTGATCTGCTGTATTTAAAGTAGCATTTGAAAATGAAATACAAAAAATGGCAAGGCAAATGAAATAATTACTTCTACATACCATTGCAAATATTTCAGTCTTATTTTAAAATTCATTTTGGAACTATTTTCTAAATAATCATTTGCTTCGTTTGGTTTTTCACTGCATCCACAAATTTATACTTTCTTAAAGACATATACTAATTAAATTAATAAATCCATCCCAATGAGTCAGGTTTACAATTAAATTAAATGCAAGTCGTAATGATGCCATTTCTGCTGAAGTTTTCTAGGTTACCAAGATCTCAACCAAAATGCAGAGAAAGCGAATTTCACGTTAGAATTAGATCACATAAATACAAACTAAAAATTCATGTTTTAATTTCGTTATATTTGTGTTATATTTTACATATGTGCACTTAGAAAAGCCGCCAATTTTAACATTTTAAAATGTCTAGTTCCTCAGAATTAAATGTTCAATTCTGAGGAACCGGAATTTAACTCTTTGTATGAATGTTTGACTTGTACTTTTAAATCTTGGAAGATTTTTATATTTCTGTATCTCCAGCAGTACCAGGTTAGGATTAATTCAAGAAGTGTTTTCAGTGTGCTTGCACTGAAAACCAGACGAAAAATGGAAGTTTTTATTTACTGTTACGCAAGTTCTCTAGAATGACAAATCGGGTTACTTCCAAATGTAATTTTTTAGTGATGTTTGGCGTTTAACCTAATTGGCTTTGACCAATATCAGTTCGGAAATCATTCTATGGGATAAAAATTACGGACATGCTGAATTTGTATTCGAAAGGCAAGCAAAGTAGCAACAATGTCTGGAATACGCAACAATGTTCGGAAGTACATTTCACCACAAGAACACTATCGCCACCTACATTTTCGCGGACGAAAAACCTCAATCAAAAAATCTAAGTGAAAACCTAAAAACTACAAGCTCAAAAAGTAGGTTACGACAAAGAAGCTACACAAAAACAATGAATCAATCTTTTATCTGCTGCCAAATGAGATTTTAGAATAAGCAAACCACCAGAAGACGATGACTTTCCTTCCGGTTATCCAACACGGAATACTGTTCCTGGAAAGCAGCAAGATGAATGGCCAATTTCGAATCGCCAAAGAAATGAGTCATTTAAAAAAATTTCATTTGCCATCCACAGCCTGAATGAAGTGAAACATACGGAAGAATAAGGATGTATAATTTAATATATTACGATAAAATTGTTAGGTTTTCATAACACATACAAGGTGTGATGTAAAATTTCCGCGAGACTAAAAAAATAATATATTTTAAGTGTTATCGTCTTCGAAATACGGCAAGAAACAAAGTTGCTACTTTTTCCAACTTTCTAGTGGAAAGGTAGGTAGCTGAATTTACATCGAAATGGAGCGAAATAACGTGCTATTTCTAGTGGAACGATATGGATTTTGGGAATCTAAAAGCAGCTTTACGAGATTTTTCAATTTTTTCCATCGATTGAAATGACATCCTTTTGAAAGTTTTTCGTTTGAGAGAAAACAGCTTCGACTCAAATCTGGGGAACAGATATGCTCTAAAAAATATGCTCTTTTATTCCAGGATGTGAATGAGCATTGAGTATTGCTATCAAAGCTTGTCACCTTATAACCTAATAACATAATAAATTGCTACCAATATCCTTACAAAATGGTCAGTCTGATAGCTGAGTATGTCTGACAACTAGGGCTGCCGAGATTGGATAGAAAGCAAAAAAGATAGATTGTGTCGATGACACAAACCATCGTTTTGACTTGGATCCTCGGGTTCTCATTGGATTGTGGAATTAATGAAGCGAACAGAAAGTTTGAACGATTGTTTATTGTGAATATTCAACAATTTACGGTTTAAACAATTGAATTGCTCTTAGATATTAATATGGAAGGATAATTTTTTTGGTTAAAGCCCCTGTCATTGTAGCGTAGTTCGGTAGCTTTCGAATGACACACTTATGCACAGTCTTCACTCCACGCTCAAGTTACACTGGCCCAAAGCTCGCCCAGCACCGTAGAATTCCGACATATTATGGACCCTTCCCTGCTCTCAGTGCGTCTGCGCACTCAGTCCGAAGGTCATCAAATACTGACATCCTTTGTCTATACGACGCTATATTTATCTTCTGGATGTTTCTTGTTCTGAAATCAAGACAAAACAGTCGTAATACACTGCTGGCCACCCAAATTGCAACACCAAGAAAGACAAGAGATATCACAACAAAATTTATTTTGTAGATAACATGTTGACCAAGTATCAAATGATTAAATTTATAGACTTCTGTGAAGTGTGGTTCCTGCCAAAATCAGTAGCCAGAGTAGCCGCCATTGTTGGAGATCACCGCTGCCACACGCCTCGGCATTGATTCAAAGAGACTTTGGATGTGTTCTTGGGGTACAGCAGACCAAGCAGCTTCCACACGTTGCCAAAGTTGATCTGGTGTGGCAGCTGGGGATGTATTCTGGGTCAATCGTTGAGCAACCATTTGCATATCTCACCTCCGCTAATGCATGTTGTAAATTTCATATTATTTGCATGCTTCCTTCAGGGTGTTGCATTTACGGTGGCCAGCAGTGTACTTTTTTTGTAACGCTCTACTTTTCATACATGCTCCCCAGTACTGTTTCGTTGCGCTATAAACCCAACAATCAAACCAGTACTGTTTCGATTTTAAAGACGTATTCATGTCAAAAATAAATCTCATGCTTAGCCTTAGACAACCTTTTTAAGTTTACTCCATTCGCCGCCGTTTCTAATCCACAAAGACAATACAAATCCTTTTAGCCTAAAGTTAAAAAGGAGTCCAAAAGGCTCGATTGCGCCGAATCCTGCCTGTTCTTTACGGATGATAACGCTGTTTTAAAGCTCGAGGATCTTTAAAAAACCCCCAGGAAAATGAGAATTGCAACTTCTGCGTTACAATTTCGATTATAAAAGCATTTTTAACAATTAAAGCACGATCTTTTAGTGACATCACTGCTTTGCAATACTTTGAGGCTCCGATCAAAGAACACGATTTGAAGGTAATTAGAATTAGGTAGAATACGGTAATTAATTAACATCGCACTAGAGCAACACAACGGGCTATTGACGAGGTCCTTGATCAATCCCGAAGGGAAAGATTCGAGGACAACACGTAATTTTGAATCACGGTCAGATGACGAGGCAACACCTGAGTTGGTACCCCTCTCACACGATTTGAAGGAGTTATTTCGGTCGATTTGAAATTTGGATAAAAATCTTATTTGAAGAGGCAATATTGGTTCAGCCTTTTCTCCCGTGCGACCCGAATTTGTACAGCTATTTTACGTATACTGGAGTTATTGCACTCTGATTTGGTTATCGAGAATAGTATCATTTAATAAGCGTTGTGTTGCTCTAGTGTGACGTTAATTCAACTACCTACCTATCAAAGGCTTTTTAAAAAGTCAGAATGTATTTTGATAGTTTTTTAATTCCAACAAAATAATTTCGAGAACTTGAGTCCGTGGTCTCCCCCTCAAAACAACCCTCCCTTGATGAATTACTTTTGAAATTGATTGTACTTTGATTGACTTTTTGAATATACTAATGTGAATTAAGAACAGCATGCATATTCAACAGAATCTTTTATTACACTCGCAAAAAGAACTTACAAAGACCAAATAAATATTAAATTAATAACATCGGACCATCGCCAAAACATAGAGCCATTTTTTAAAACATTTCATTTGCCACCAGCAGAGTATGAATGGCATGAAGCATACGGATGGCAAATGAAATCTTAAAAAAATGGTTATGTTTTGGTAATTCAAGGTTGGCAAACTAGCAGTTGGCCAACAAAAATCATTGCCCAGGACATTTTTCATTCGATAATATAGGAAATTTCACAACTAACTCACGCAGACGATTTTAGCCTTGCTGCTTTCCACGAGCTAGTACTTCGGAGCGCCCCTGAATTCTGCCAGTTTGCGCCATTTCGGGAAATAAGTTCCAAACAGTGTTTCGGCACATAACCAGCACTGATTCTCTATATACTTGAGAATAAATTATTCTATTTAAGTGCAAGGCGTGTTTTCAGTTGGATTTTAACTATTTACAATGGACGGTTATTACATGCGTGTTCACTACATTTGTATTACTTTTGATAATAAAAAACTACTTTTATCTCACTTCACCGGGATACGTGACACTTCTACCGCCGTTTGATACATTAAATGAAATTTTCCACATCCCATTATATTTCCTGTATTATCAATCACAGCACCCGCTTTTCGGAACTTTTATTGTAAGACACTGCAATTCTATTACTGGTCCAGAGCTGTCCAAATTACTCTTACCGCTGCTGAAAATAAAAGCGCTATGTGCTGAAACCAGTAGTGGCCGGGCAATAACAAAGAAGTCATGCAGAAGAAAAACCCGTGTCACGAAAATGAAATTCCGTCTGTTGTTGCTCGGAACTTTTATTTTCCGAGTCACGATTGAGGCCAGAAACACGTGATGCCGCCCAATCGGAAAGAATTCCTCTCCCTGTGTTCTCGTCTGCGGAAATACTGACGAAAACAATTTTCTTTTCGGTTGTTGGAACTCGGTGAAATTTGCGCATTTTTCATTCAGGGGTCATTTAGTAAAATCAAGTTATTTTGTGGAAGATTGGTAAGATGACAAGAAAAACAATTGTTTTTGTGACTTGTGTTGTAATTCCGAAACATTTTTAGTTCAGATTTTCTTACATGCCACTCCTATTGATTTCTCTCCCTCTCTCAATGCCTATTTGTTTTCTGGTGACTGGAGCATTCCTTGACATTCTTTACTCAGTGGTTCTGACGTATGAGTAGCTACATGAAATTGAGCTGATAGCAATTTGTCGCCTATGTTGCTGTGGGTGTAGTTAAATTATTATTTTAGTTTCATTAACATTTATTACAATTGGCCTTAAGTTTGTAGAAGTAAATAATCTCAAAGTGAAATACTTTATTATTTTTAAAATAACATATATTATTAAAGTGATATTTATGGTAAAATATCCTGATTGACCTCAGTGAAATTATCAAGAGTGAAAGTTTGCTTCATGAGAAAAGATAATTTAAAAAGTTTCCCAAACTTTTTTTGGCCCAGCACCCCCTTTACAGAGACCATTTCCTTTGGAACCCCTCTGGAAAACTCGATCTCAACTAATAATAAATTACAAGTGTAGTTGTGCCTATAATTTTTGAATTTCATCAAAATATTTATATAATGTTAAAATTTCAAGAAGCTAGTTAAGTATTAATTAACGTCGCATTGGAACAATACAACGGGCCATTGATGATGTTTCGGGATCCATCCCGAAGGGAAAGATCCGAGGACAACGCTTCGTCATTTTGAGCCACGGTAAGATGACGAGGTCAACACCTGAGCTGGTACCCCACTCTCCAAACTTTCACATCACCCCAACGTGAGGATATTTGAGGATTTAACATGCACCAGCCTCCGTGTACACGGTCGTCTTTGGCTGAACCAAGTTTCGAACTCGCAACCCTCAGGTTGCTAATCCATTGCTCTTCCAACTGGGCTACCGTGGCCCGCTGGTTAGAGAACAGAACTTGGAACTGATAGTATAAAGCTATTAAAATGAAATGACAAAAAATGAATTTCACATATGCGTACTATATGATCGCAATTATTAGTAATTAATATTAATCAAATCAGTAAAATTAAAAATAGTCACTAACGAGAAGGATGAGATTGGTATTTGCTATCAATTTGGCTCTATTTTCGTCTGAAACATCCTTAAATATAGAGTCAACTATTTACAGTCGGTTCCTCTTTTCAATTGACTCGTTATGGCATTAAATCCACGCTCACAAAAGAGTATGATGGAAATACAATACAAAATTCAACTTGGAAGTCCGCGCAAATATATTCATGTTAACACTAGCTTGTTATGATTTGTCTTAGGAGATCAAGCCATTCTGAGATCCTAGGTGCAAAAAATTTTGAAGCCGATTGTCCTGATTATTTTGTGTTCTGACCACGTATGAAAACGCGCCCATTTTATCTTGAGTTGCAGCAGTTGTCCTCTCCATGCAGGGAGCAAAATCTGGAGACAGGGCCTTCGGCCGAGGAGCTCCATGGAAAATTCTCTCTATCTTCAGGGAGCAAAAATGCCAATAGGCGAGAAAACACAAATATATCCGGCCTGTTTTTTGGGGGGGGAAATGGCTTGGAACATGTGTAGGTAAGCATCTATTGTCCAGATTTCAGGCAAAGGCGAATTTAAAAACAAACGTTTTCTATTTTGCTGAAAGATGTGGAAAAAACTACCTCACTTTTTCGTGTTTTGCCAAATTCCAAATAATGAATTCCGAATTGATAAATGATAGTTGATTGTTTAGTGCTAATCAGGAAAAACGCCAAACGCTGACAAAACAGCGATAAACTATTTTTATGTAACCCTTATATGTTTCATGTGAGAGCATTTGGGTAACGGAAGTAAAATCTTCACTTTCCGTCTGGTTTGTTTACATTGAAAATCCGTATTAAATTCTACATTAAGTACCAATCAAGGGTCAATAGATATGATTTTAGATAGACGAGAAAGTAGACTAGAAATAGAGCCGTAACTTTTCCTTGTTTGAATACACGCAGTATGAGGGATTTTCAATGAAAATAAATCAGACGGACGAAGGTTTTACTTCTGCTGTTCAAATAGTCGCGCATGATGAAATGTTTATCACCGCTTGGGCAAAGTTTGGTGTTGACCAATCGATTATTATAAATCAATTTACAATTTATTCTTTGGAATTTTAATTGGCGAAGTGCTGAAATCGTATTCGAAAACGAGCAAGCCACGTTCAAAATAAGTACAGGAAACACGTTCTGCCGCAGAAACACTACCGCCACCTACATTTGGCTTTACAGAAAATGCCTCTGATACGAAAGCATATATTAAAAAAGTATCAAAGGTGAAAGGGAAGTTAAAAATTTATATGCTTAGAAACCCCTAATTTTATAAAACGGGTAGGTAGGCAGGTTGGTATTTAATTAACGCCGCACTGGAGCAACACAACGGGCTATTGACGACTGTCCGGGATCAAACCCGAAAGGAAAGATTCGAAGACACGTAATTTTGAACCACTGTCAGATGATGAGGTCACACCTGAGCTGGTCATTCACTCTCCAAACTTCCACACCTCGCCAACTTTATGAAACGAGAAAACACACTCACATGGTTTATATCCTTTACTATTAACTTTGTATTCCCTTTAATTATCTTTATCATCTCAAAGATATTTGATTACTTGTTACCTAATAATGGTTGTTATAATTACCTAATTTTATTAAACGGGAAAACATGGTTTATATCCTTTACCATTAATTTTTTATTCCGTTTAATTAATCATCTCAAAGGCATTTGAATATTTGTTATCTAATAATGGTTACATAAAACTAAGACTAAAGTTTACTGGATTTTTCTTCGTGTTAGACATACATTTATACATTGGATTTGGCAACAGCGTAAATCAGGGATTAAATAGGATAGAAAAGAAAGTTTCAAGATTCCATCTCTGCCATTTCTCGCTTAGAATCTCATTTGTTTCGAGATTTAGTGTCTCCCTGCCAGTCGGGAGGAAGCGTTTATTTTACAAAATGGTTGTGCACTGTCAGGATTATCGAAGGGGATTGGCCGTGTATCTAATAAAAGCTCTAACGTTTCTGAATTTCCGAACCGCTAGTCAAGATGATAAGGTCTTTAGTTAGACTTTTTTCGTCCTTTTTGCTCAGAATTGAATCTTTGTTCGTTTTCAATTCTTTTTCGTAGAAACTGGATAATTCTGACCATTTGTAAGACATGCTTCAAATAATTCATCAAATTGCTAAGCATTAAAACTCAGAAAAACAATTTCAGGGGTGGACTAGTCATCTCTCTTACAGTATATTTTACTTGTATCATTGACGTATCTACCTTTTACTGGTACGATTAAGTTATCCTCATGTTTCAATTGCATGATTTACCAAACTTCAATTTCCTGGTTTCAGTGTGTATTTTTAGTTTATTTTGTTATTTTGATATAAAATAAGTTTTGAGGAAGGCTCAGACCCCATGGTCACTCCTTTCGTGTGGGGTACTTGGCAACCACTACAAAAATTAACTTTCGATACAGTATTATCTTTAGCAGTGCAACATATCTCCACCAACACATTTGTGTTGATTAATATTGCGTCTTGCGTCTATGCACCTTGCTAAATTGGTGACAAGCGGACGTGATTATAAACACGCACATTTTCGAAAACAAGCTTGATGACGCTCGTAACTATAGGTACACACTTCGATGGATGACCCACGGTGAACAGATGAATTGCCAATGCGATGCCAATCACTTCCAATAACTGTCTGAAGACTTGTGATTACAGAATCTGTTTCTATTCCTATCGCGGCTTCACTCTTCGTTGCGGCTAGCCTTCTCTTCACACGGTGCCTTACACTCGGCTGCTATAGGAAATACAGGACAGTCAAACGGTCACAATCATCCATCGCATGACCACGTTTATGAAAGTACACACGTGACCTTAATACAGCTCGCACGATCTCACGCTATCTAGTAGTGAGTAGTATCGAATTCAGTCACTGATAAATTCTGGGAGTATTGTGGTGTATTGGCCAACATTACAAAAGTGAACTTACTGTAGCAGTGTTTCTTAAACTTTTCAGTCCAAGACCCCCTGGAAATAAAAAAAAAATGTGCGGAACCTTTGAAATCGTAAAAAATTATAGTTCAATTACAAACCAATTTTTCCAACACTACTTTTGGACATGATACCCTCAGGACTCCCCTTGCGTCCTTCCTTCTCCGTATCTATGTCTCGAGTTCCCTTTCCGGTCTCCCATTCTTTTCTTTCTCCTTCATAGGACCCGGACGACTGTACAAGGACACCCCCTCAGTTGAAAGAGAAGATCCAGAAGTTCCTACTGTTCAGCATTCCTCAGTGTCTGGCCAGAGCCTCCCACTCAACTTCATGTCTATTTCAAATCAATAAATACTCGAATATCCTACTGGTTTAGATTTTAAATTTAGATTTTAAAACAAAAGAATTGGAGAACATGGAATTTTATATTTTTCTTGGAATTTCTCTATTTTGGCCAGCGAGGTATTGAATGTTTTCCGCGTTTCCTGCGAAAAAGTTTCCTCCTGAAACTCTTTCGCAGACCCCTGGGGTCGGGACTTTGAGAACCAATGTACCACATAATAATACATACAGGTTGGGGGACTCATGGGACAAACCTTCAAGGGGTTTAGAGCCCACTAAAGTAATCATTTTTTGTATGGTTGGGCGCAATTGACGCATTCAGGCGTAAACACAGGAACTGTACAGGAAGTGATACAAAATCTATTTACATCATTATTTTTTTTCAATTACTTATTCACAATGATTTTTTGCAATTACTGCTCAAAGGTGCGACCACCAACATAAATTCAAGCTTGGCATGGATTGGCGGACGTTTTCGCCTCTAGAGTTAGTGTGTATGGGCAAAATAACAGTGTATGGGCGGTGTATGGGCAGCAATAACAGTGTATGGGCGCAAATAACGCCCAAGCGCGTTATTTGCGCCCATACACTGCTATACAAAAAATGATTTTGTGTGCTCTACACCCCTTGAAGTTTGTCCCATGAGTTCCGAATCACCCTATATAGCACTGCAACCAGCTTCTAAAACGAAGTGCTTTTTGGTTGACCGATGTTGCATTGTCTATACGTCCTGCCACACTTGAATACGCTCCTGCGTCTAGGCGAATGGACCAGACATCGGCCTTCTAATGAAATAGACGGATCTTGTGGGCGGAGTCTCTGTCGTAAGATCTCTGAAGGGTAAATCACGTCAACTTGCAAATCGACTTAGTCGATTGGCTGTCGAATCAATCGTAGACTAGTGTTTTGGATCATGGTGGATAATCGCTTTAACCAATCAATAATTTAGGATTCATGCTTTTACCCACAACCACGTGACAGATTTTCAAACCGAGCAACTGGAAGAAATAACATGAAGTTGAGGGCACATGTTCCAACTACACTGCTGGCCACCCAAATTGCAACACCAAGAAAGACAAGAGATATCACAACAAAATTTATTTTGTAGATAGCATGTTGACCAAGTATCAAATGATTAAATTTATAGACTTCTGTGAAGTGTGGTTCCTGCCAAAATCAGTAGCCAGAGTAGCCGCCATTGTTGGAGATCACCGCTCGGCATTGATTCACACGCATTGCTACACGCCTCGGCATTGATTCAAAGAGACTTTGGATGTGTTCTTGGGGTACAGCAGATCAAGCAGCTTCCACACGTTGCCAAAATTGATCTGGTGTGGCAGCTGGGGATGTATTCTGGGTCAATCGTTGAGCAACCATGGACCACATGTTTTCTATCGGCGAAAGATCCGGAGAGCGAGCTGGCCAGGGAAGCAATTCAATCTGGCGATTGACGAAGAACCCTTGGACAATGCGTGCCACGTGTGGTCGCGCATTATCCTGTTGAAATATGGCTGTGGGCAAGCCCTGAAGGTAAGGAAGGACAACTGGCTCCAACACCTCGGAGATGTAGCGCTGGCTGTTTAAAGTACCGGCAATGCGTACTAGAGGAGTGCGAGAGTGATATCCAATACCGCCCCATACCATAATACCCGGTGCAGGACCAGTGTGGCGGTGCATAACGCAGCTGTTCAGCATCCTCTCTCCACGGTGTCTCCAGACTGGAATCCGACCATCGTGGTGTTGCAGACAGAAGCGTGACTCGTCAGTAAAGACAATTTCATTCAATTCTGCCGTCCACATCCTTCTTTCATCGCACCATTAGCGGCGGAAACGTCTGTGGTTCTGCGTCAAGGGTAGACGAAGCAATGGACGTCTTACGGACAGACCACTCTGCTGTAAACGGCGTCGAATGGTACGCGCAGACACTGGATGATGCGGTACAGACTGAATGTGCTGTGCTATGGTTCGTGATGTGGCTGAGCGATCCGTCACTGCCATACGCACAATATGCCTGTCATCACGTGAAGTGGTGCACTGAGGTGGATGCGATCGAACACGTCGGTCCGTCGTACCCTCCTGCATCCAACGATCACATATCCGCATTACAGTTGTTTGGTTTCGTCCAACACGACTACCGATTTCCCTGAAAGATAATCCACAATCTCGGTAGGCCACTATCCTTCCTCTGTCGAACTCGGATACCTGATCAAAAGATGATCGCTGTTTTCTACGAGGCATAATTGATCGTTTTTTTTGAAAAAACCACAAGAAAAACACAATTGCCGTACTTGAAATCGTCGAAATCTCCAAGCCTTAAATAGCGCTTTGAAGTGGCGCCACAGGCGCGCGTGATGTGCGTCTGCGCTGAAATTCTAATCATTTGCATATCTCGCCTCCGCTAATGCATGTTGTAAATTTCATATTATTTGCATGCTTCCTTCAAGGTGTTGCATTTACGGTGGCCAGCAGTGTATTTCATTTTAAAGTCGATGAGACTAGAAGCCTCGCGCAAAACTATTTTACTTGTCATGTCCTATCCCTCCTTCAGTCATCCAGCATACACACAGGTTCTTTGTTTCGGCAATCGATCAAATTGCTACACAGCTAAATGAGTATTTTTTTGGCATTTTTCGTGAATATTTTCAGATCTGTTTCTTCTACGGGTTTAACAAAACTTCAATTTACAAAGATTAAGACCCAGAATTTGTTTTTGTAACACCAAGAAAAAATGAAATCGTTTTTCTTGGTGAGGGCTTCCCCTTTCAACACGTCCCTGGTTAGTGGTAAATTTTTCGTTGTCTAAAGTTCATCAAGTGTATTCGGTAAACTACATTTTACACTACTTTACTACGCGTTTATCGTTCGTAAAGATATTACAAACGTAATCTATCGATATTCAATAAGTTTGAATCAGCATTTTACAAGTGAAACACACCAAATTAAAAATGTCAAGATATGGGTATTTTAACCAAGCATCTAGACCAGATTGTGGTGATCTTTAGACCGGTGAAGTGTATAAGTTATTTGTCTTTGTATGATGGTTAAATTTCTTGAGAACACAGCGAGTACAGCTTAGGGGGTGGAATTTCCTCTTCGTTTATCTTTCTCAAAACTGTTTTTGATTTAGTGTATTTTTCTTATAAGCCGACAATATACACTTTCCATGGTTAAAACGAGAAAACGAGCAATAAAACACATATAAACTAAGAGACCAAATAGTTGGACTATCTGAAAAGTGTTTTAGAGATTAAAGTGACTTTACAAATGATTTTTAGATCACTTAATTATCGTGGGTCTAAAGCGACATAATCTTTGGGTGTTTTGTAGCAAAATATGACAAAGTTTGATAGATTGCTCAAAAGGTTTGAAATCTTCAATCATCTGCAGTACATAGGATATTTTTCTTTATTCTCCAAAACCACTTATTTTCTTGATTCTTTTTGGGAGATATACTTTTCAGCTTAAAATTTATTTCATATAAATTGACCTCGTGTTTTTTGATAGTGTATTAGTAGTTTGGAACTATATATCACTTCAAGATAATAGTAGACTTAAAAACAAAGATGGGGCGGGTAGATGCTCCGAAGGAAAAAAATGAAATCATTAATCTTTTTGTTGATCATTCGATATTTTTACTATCGAGGGGGTAACTGAGAAAAGAGATTATTTTTAGTGAAAATTTGAGCTGCATTTTGCTGCCATTTCACAACGGGGTAACTGATTTAGTCTAGAAAAGTAACACCTCGTAGTTTCGATAACGGTGTTATTAATATTCAAAATCGGTTTTGAAACCCTAGAACAAAGTTTTAGAAACTTTTTTGTCTCAACGCCTATTTTTCAAAGACAATTTTGTTCAGCTCCCCACTGGAAAACTATTTTAAGCCTCCAAGCGGTTTAGATGAGAGATCTCGTCCATCAAGATCTGATCAATTTTGCTAATGACGAGATATCTCGTTATCAAGATATTGCCGATTTTTGACGATGACGAAATTAAGATCTGGTCAGTTTTCTTCTAATGACGAGATATCTTGTCCATCAAGATCTGGTCAGTTTTCTTCTAATGACGAGATATCTTGTCCATCAAGATCTGGTCAGTTTTCTTCTAATGACGAGATATATTGTCCATCAAGATCTGGTCAGTTTTCTTCTAATGACGAGATATCTTGTCCATCAAGATCTGGTCAGTTTTCTTCTAATGACGAGATATATTGTCCATCAAGATCTGGTCAGTTTTCTTCTAATGACGAGATATATTGTCCATCAAGATCTGGTCAGTTTTCTTCTAATGACGAGATATCTTGTCCATCAAGATCTGGTCAGTTTTCTTCTAATGACGAGATATCTTGTCCATCAAGATCTGGTCAGTTTTCTTCTAATGACGAGATATCTTGTCCATCAAGATCTGGTCAGTTTTCTTCTAATGACGAGATATATTGTCCATCAAGATCTGGTCAGTTTTCTTCTAATGACGAGATATATTGTCCATCAAGATCTGGTCAGTTTTCTTCTAATGACGAGATATATTGTCCATCAAGATCTGGTCAGTTTTGCCAACGACGAGACCTCTTCGAGACATCCAGGGTTAATTAATAATAAATGCAAATGTAGGGTGTGCCTATAATTTTTTTGAAGTGATTTGATCTTTCTCGCCTATTAATAGTATTGTACTTTAAACGACAGAAATGCACAGATTAACATTACTGCACGATGGACTTACAAGAACTTGCGTAAGTCCCCGTAAATACATACATGTTAACACCCAACTTGTTACGACCTGGCGTCTTCTTTTCAGACCGATCAGTTGAAATTTACATTTTATAGCATATAATTCTGTCTGTATGGTCAAGTGGATAATCGTTTGCGTAAATATTTTTAGGCGCAAATCTTTTAGCATCTTATTGCCACTCTTGCTTCTCAAAGCTGCCTTACCTCCTCTGAGGCCAGAATGCCCACCCCCCCAAGATTCCTTCAGTGCCAACAGGTGGGCAGTAGGAAAACTACTATTTGGGAAACTATGCCCTAGAAAGAAACTTTAGAGCAGGTATGACGAAAAGTGATGTAAACTTGGGGATATCATGTGAAGGGAGGGCTGCATCATATAAGTGTTTTTGAACAATTCAATTTATTTGTTCAGATCATTGCCGGGTCGCGGTAGCCTAGTTGGAAGAGTAACGGATTAGCAACCGGAGAGTTGTGAGTTCGAAATTCAGTCCAACCAAAGACCGCCGTTTACACGGTGGCTGGTACATGTTAAATCTGTCGTGGCCTCAAATGTCCTCACATTGGTGTGGTGTGGAAGTTTGGAGAGTGTGGCGCCAGCTCATGAGTTGTTCTCATCTGACCGTGGTTCAAAATTACGTGGTGTTGTTCTCGGATGCCTCCTTTGGGGATTGATCCTGGACCGTCGCCAATAGTCCGTTGTGTTGCTCCAGTGACATTAATGAACTACCTTACCTCAGATCGTTGCCGTTATTATCGTTTTTTACTTAAAACTTATTTTTGAATACTTATATATAATAATACTTATCTCTCGCGTTTAGAGGGCATGACCCCAACAACAAAAATACAAGGGGGCAAGATGCAAGAGCCACTAGGCGCCCTTGCATCTTGGATATTGCATATTGGACACACTATCTAATGTGTGACAATAATGTCTGTCTGTCTCGACCAATTGGTCATTACAGGTATGGGAAAGATCTCCGGAAGTTTTAACAGTGTGTCCCAACAAGCTCAAAAGCAAATAGTTTTCCATGGAAGTGGAAACTGAACTCAGGCATCGACAACTAGTGATTGTGACTTGGGGTGTCTCCCTCTTCAGGATCAGGATGGTTCAAAGCAGTCTCCATGAGGGGCGCTAGTACACGGACTTAAGGACGCTTAGTGTCGTCCCCTACTCCTTCATGTTCTGAATCGCACCCAGATGTAGATTTTCGACCTTTCTTCCCTGAGGTCGGATAGAGCTTTTCTCTACCTTCCTACCAATTTATAACCTTGGTAAGGCTTAAGCTTGCACGGCTTGGCTGAAATTTCAACATAGGCATACTTGTCTTATTTCTGTGACCATCAATTTTTGTGACTTGAGTGTACTTACACTCAACCTTGTCAACCCTCACGCCTTGTCATGGGCCAGAAGCCTTATTTTTCCTAGTCCTGGGAGGACAATGCGTCAACTGCAACCTAAATTTACCCAGGCAGCCAAAACCTGGCCACAACACACAACATAAGCATGCGTACCTTTCTGTGCAGAAAACAAGTCGGTGCGCATGCGTATTTCAGTCAATCAAGCGTCACAAGACGTTGGATCAATTTCCCACAATTGGACAGGAATCCGACATTGTGTATCCCAATCGGAAGAAAGTATTCCGGGAACCTTCCGTGGTTAAACAGCAATTGGTTTGCAAATGGGGTTGTACAGATTCTTCTTGAGATGGGTGAGGTTGTTGGCATCCTGAATAGTTGGTAATTTATATTCGTTTTACTTCTATCGAAACCAAAGGAGCAAATTTCAAATAAACTATGTATATTTTTGATGATCTGAAAATTTTCCTAGTAAAAGAAATTTCCCTCGACGTGGGTAAGAAATAAGGCGCTCCCTTTTTGAAAATGTCGAAAATTGCAAAATCATAACCTCAAAATATTAAAAAGTGCCTTAAAATGAACGAAAAATCTGAAATAAAGTAATTTTGCGTAGATATAATGAAAATGTCTGTAAATTAGCGCAGTTTTTTATGTCATTTCTATTCACTCTAATAGCCTTTCAATCGAACCAGAAAAGAGATGTAAAAAATACTAGCTTTAGTGATTATATAAAATCATTATTTCAATTATCTTGCAAATTGAAGCAGGTCAAATTGAAGTTGATTCTTTAAACTTGTCTACTCACCTATTATATTAATGTCATTTTATGGTATTTGCTAAAGATGTCATGACGAAACCAAGAAAGAAACCCGCAGAGTCGAAACTTGAAAGCAGTACAGCAAACTTGATGTCACACTTTACACTTAGAAGCAGTAGAGCAAACTTGGTGGCATACTAAACACTTGAAAGCAGTACAGCAAACTTGATGGCACATTAAACATTTGAAAGCAGTAGAGAAAACTTAATAGTACACTAAACACTTGAAAACAGTAGAGCAAACCTGATGACACACTATACAGAAAAGATTCGCCGTATCTTTGCTGTAGATACAAGAAATAAATCCTCAACTATCTGAAAGGCAAACTAAAAATGACTCTGAAGTACGAATCAATTTCTCTTATTCTCCAGAAATTAACAATTCCCAAACAAAATTAAGCATATTTCATCATATTTGGTAATCAAACATGACAACCCAATGCATAAATAATCTCAAACAGGTTCCCCTAAGGACCACATTCGTCACTGACTTTCTTCTTTACTCAAAACCCAGAGTAAATATAATAAAGGAACAAATAAATCTCATTTCCGGAGATAACGCAAACATTGAAAACCACCCCATTTCATGACTGCCAAGACCAGAGCCGTAATAAACTTTAATAACTTTAAAAACCCAAAGCATACACTGAAACGGACGAATTTCGACAGTAATAGGACTGGAGAATTTTCACTAAGCCTTAATTAGTGTTACCTTCGGAACAGTTATAACATGGTTGACTCGTTTCACATTAAAAGGAAAGGGCCAGCGTAGAAATTCCAAGGCTCAGTTTTAAAATCTTTTTAAGCCACTGAAGGAATTCTTGTGCCTATCAATAGAACAACGTTGAAAAATTCGAACGAAATTGGGTGTCGCTCCCTCACTGGAATGCCAGGACGGCCACTTCAAGAAAATTGACTTTCGTCGTCTGGCTCTAATTTTGATTAGATTTATGCGTTCGAAAAAGAGACACGCGGGAGGTAATTGGATTTGAGTCAATCGAGGAACGAAATGCAAATAGATCAGAGTATATTCGAGATGGTGTGGCTCATGGAGGTGATCATGCAAAAGCTGGAACCGCATTATTTTATTCAGTGTCGTAGCCAAAACGGGAGGGTGTCATTAGGGGCCCAAGTCCCCTAGAAAGTATTGGTTTCTAATTTTGGTGCTGCTTACAGTTCGAATATTAAAATACATATAGGTTGTTAAATTAATGAGCAGTTTATTAAATTAGTTTACGCTACCAATTATGAAAGTTCGTAGACTGAATTTGTTTAATCTTCATTGACATATACTCTCGCATTCATACTTATCATACCAACGCTTCGTAAGAGAAAAAATGGTCGGTTGGACAAGAACTGTAGTTTTGATGTGAATACTCGGGCCTGATGTTGGATTGTGGGTAGGTAGGTATTTAATTAACGTCGCACTGGAGCAGCACAACGGGCTATTGGCGGCGGTCCGGGATCAACCCCCGAAAGGAAAGATTCGAGGACAACACCACGTAATTTTGAAACACGGTCAGATGACGAGGTCACACCTGAGCTGGCACCCCACCCTCCGAACTTCCACACCACGCCAACGTGAGGAAATTTGAGGCCACGACAGATTTAACATGCACCAGCCCCCTTTGTACACGATGATCTTTCGTTGGATTCGAACTCGCAACCCTCCGATTGCTAATCCGTAACTCTTCCAACCGGGTTACCGCGGCCCGTTGGATTGTGGAATGAATGAAGCAGACATAGGAAGTTTGGACGATTGTTTATTGTGTGAATATTCAAAATTTAATTTACTGTTTAAATGATTAAAGTGCAGTTTGATATTGTATCGAAGGACAGTTTTATTGATTAAAGCTCCTCGTGGCTACATCTTAGTTCGGTAGCTTTCGAATGACTCCACTTACGCAGTTTTCACTCCACGAAATCCAAAGTTGCACTGGCCCCAAGCTCACCCAAGCACCGCAGAATTTCGACATATTGCGGGCCCCCTTCCCGCCCTCAGTGCGCCTACGGTCGGAAGGTCATGTCAGATGCGGACATTTTTTTATCTACACGACACTATATTTATCTTTTCGATGTCTGATTTTTCTGAAAGCATAAGACAAAGCAGTTGCAACTCTTTCTTGCATGCCCCCTAGTTCTGTTCTGATTTTAAAGACGTATTCACGTCAAAAATAGAATTTCAAGAAACGCGATTTCATACTTTGCGTGATGACATAACCACAATAAAGTTAGTTCTATGCTCGTATAAAAACAGAGTTGCACCACTTTGTAAGCCTACAGTAAACCCTTGCTTTAAAATTTAGTCTAGCGACAAAATATGAGATACAGACAGCAAAACTTTTTAAAATTCATAACGTCTAGATCTCTTATTTCACATAAAAATTGTATTTCTTTGATCCCTCCGAAATGAAATATTGGCTACACTACTGTATGAGAGATCTTTTCTGTCAAGCTAATGTAGGTGACGTTCTCTATACTCTATTCTATAAACCTCATCGACCTTCTAATGAAATAGACGGATCAAGTGGACGGAGTCGCTGTCGTAAGATCTCTGAAGGGTAAATCACAAATCGACTTAGCCGATTGGATATGGAAGCGCAGACTAGTGTTTTTGATCACGGTGGATAATCCCTTTATCCAAACAATAATTTAGGATTCATGCTTTTACCCACAACCACGTGACAGATCTTCAAACCGAGCAACTGTAAGAAATAACATGAAGCTGAGGGCACATGCTCCGTCTATTTCATTTTAAGGTCGATGTACTTTCGCTTCTGGCAACAAAAGATTTTAAATTGCGATGAAAAAGTGACGATGAAAAGAATGATTTTGAATTGAAATTAAAGGAATTTAAATTGCACGACTTATACCGCTTTACCTGCTGTGTTGGCGACTATATTTGTAAAGGCGGATTTTTCGGATGACTTCGCTTAATTTGTTTTTCGAATAAGATTTCAGCACGCCGCCAAGAGAAATTCCAAAGAATGAATTCTGAATTAATGCATGATAATTAATTGGTCAACACCAATTATATTAAATACAACACGACTATAAACTCTATTTTAAGTTAACCCCGGTATGTATCAAAAGAGTATACGAGTAACAGGAAGGTAAAAACTCCGTCTTCTAGTTTATTTGTTTCGCATTTTGAAAATTCATCTCATTCGAAAACGTCAGTCATATCATTTGTTTGGAACAATTGCTTCGTTTAGAATTTCAGATCTTCATATGAAAGGGGCCGTCGTGGCTCAGTGGGTATGCCCACTGCGCTAGTAACCTTCGAGTTGTACGCTCCGCAGGTTATATTCCTGTCAGATGCATTCCTCCCTGGGTGTATTTCTCTCTTCTGTGTCAATAAAACTTTCATTGTGTATGTAGTCCATTACTTGATGTTGTCTGTCTTGTGTCTGGTGCAGCATGGACAAATATGAACCTTCCGCCACAAACCCTCCAAACCAACCAATCTTCATGAGAGGGATTTTCAGTGTAAACAAAACAAACGAGATGGCCTGCGAAGATTTTACTTCTGCTGTCCAAATGCTCTTGTTTGATATGTATAAGGGTTACCTAAAATGTAGTTTATCGACATCTTCGCTACGTTTGGTGTTTAATCTAATTAGTGCAGACGAATTAACTATTATAAATGATCTCGGAATTCATTTTTTTGAATTTTTATTGATGAAGTGCTGAAATCGTATTCGAAAAACATGACAAGTGACGTCAAGTCACGTTTCGCAACAGAAACCGCCACCTACATTTAGCTTTACAGAAAATTACTCATATTTAAAGCGTATCTGAATAGCTCCCGTCTGTTTCTTAAAAACAGTATTGCATTATTATTTATTTAGTCCTTCCCTGAAAAAATGACACAACAAAAAAGGAGTAAATTTTACAGGCGAGCGAGACAAAAGAGACTGAAAATCTTTAAGCTACTTTACTGCTCAATTTGAAATTTGTAGAATTTCGTGATTTGATGTCCATGGTTGTAAGACTAAAAAACAATTAGTAATAAGTATTTAATAATTGCTTGTTAGTTGAAAAAATTATTCTCCACGGGATTTGTGTAGCCTTTAGTATTCAAAAGAACATAATATTAGAACTCAGGACCAGACATTGTTTTGCCACAACTACATTGGTGCAAAACTTAAGGAACAGAAGGTTTTCAGTTGCTACTTTGGTAGTGAAGTGATCTGGATGTGGGAAAATGATACAAAAGGTATGCTTAGAATTACCGAAACGATGAGAAAAACAAAACGTTAGCAAGAACAGATGCGAACAGTAAAATAGTCTTTGAACTGAAGTGGTGGCACTACACTGGATTCCATGAGACAGAAGGGTAATTGAAAACTTAAAATAAAGTGAGGAGGCAGTCCTTAGTAGACTGTATGATCCATAAACGCTAAATATAAGTAGACTGAGTGTTGTCATTTAGAAGAGCTTCAAAACGTGTGACCAACATGTCGACTAGTAGTCACGTGATTGATCTGTACAAAATTTATTTGGTTGGCCAATTTGGCACCGTATCGCCATGTTTGGCGATATAAATCTTATGACAGGGTTGGTGTGTGAATGCGCATTTCTGAAATGAATGGCGACAAAAATGGCGAAGTTGGTCAAAATCTACTACTATATCGCGCGGACCAATCAGATAATAAAGTAATGGATGGGCGTTTCCTACCGTCCAGTGGACCAATCAGAGGATGAAGGCTCGTTTCCACTCAGTAGACGGAAGTAGTCTAAGGATCACGTTACTACTAGTTTAGGTCACATGATCCTGGGCACAAAAAGATTACCATTGCTCACTCTACTTTTATATTTCCTATATGTTTACGAGGTGTTGTCCTCGGATCTTTTCCTTCGAGACTCCATGGTGTGATCATCGCCAATACTAATGCATGCTTTGCACCGTGTTGGCATATAGATAACTAGATTACGGATGAGTTCCAGAGGTAACAAAACCCATTCCTATGTTACAGTCTCTTAAGTCCCGATTCCAAAATTTAAATATGCACTAGCTTTCTACTGAATATTCTCGGTTATGAAAATCGACACAGACTGTTTCGTTTAATTTTGAGGTTGCAACCTTTAAAAATAATGATATTCATTAAGTTTTGCACGGCAGTGTAAATTCTGTGGCCCATGTTACCGATTTCATCACAACAAACCAAGATATTATAATTTTCTGCCAGATTGTGTTTATCCGTTGGATTACTTATTTTGAATTTAATATTTTTGTTAGATACAATCTTTATGAGCTAATTTGCAACTGTAATACATTTTCAAAATCCAATTGAAAGTAATATTTAAAAGATTTATTTTTCGCTAAAAATTCCAAAATTTGCCTCTAGTTTGCAGCCTACTCAATTTATTTCGAAATGCATTGCTCGAACCAAATAATTCAGAATGAATTGTTCCCAAAGAATAAGAAACAAATAAACCAAATCCACAAAGATAAATCATTTAAGGCTATAGTTTAACAAGAACACAGAAGATAAAGCAACTTAATGCTGCCAAAAAAAAGGTCTTAAAAATTGTTTGTCGATTTTTCTAGAACGGGGATTGATCAATCTACAGAATTTTTGTCATTTTAACCATTACATTTTTTATCAAAATAAGAATATCTAACTTGGTGAAAATAAAGCAAGCTCGTATAGTTAACGACAGAACGAATCAAAGAAAGAATCATCGAGAGTTGTTGCTAAACAAGAATTTTTCAAATCTACATAAATGAATGCTGCCAACAAGGGCACTATAAGCAATTGATATGAGTTGTACAGGATAATAAATAGTTGGAAAACTATAGAAAAAAATCATTCCAGTTGGAGATTACACATACCCAACACCACCTAAGCATCTCTAAGACGCTCGAAATTCATCACGCTAGAGCTATAGGATAACCAAGTGTTTACCTCACTTAATATTTTGCGCATAACAATCTTATATTTCCTTTTTCACTTTCATCATGTTCCGAAATGCTTAATATGATTCATAAGATCGATACACAAAATGCGTTTCATACGAAACACAAATTCTAAACTGACAAACGGCTCAAGTGAATAATGCAGAGAAAAGACCTCAAAACGATTAATTTAATAAAGCATATTAACTGTCAAATGACGAAAACATGTATCAGAGGGTATGTAGGTAGGTACGTAATTAATCTCGCGCTCGAGCATCACAACGGGCTATTGGTGACGGTCCGGGATCGAACCCCAATGATCCGAGGACAACAACACGCAAGTTTGAGCCCCGGTCAGATGACGAGGTCACACCTGAGCTGGCACGCCCCTATCCAAACTTCCACACCACGCCAATGTAAAGACATTTGAGGCCAAGACAAATTTAACGTGCACCAGCCCCTTTTGTACACGACGGTATTTGGTTGGATTCGAACTCGTAACCCTCCGGTTGCTAGTCTGTTACTCTTCCAACCGGCTACCTTGGCCCCACTATCAATTCGGAATTTATTCTTTGGAATTTTTATTGACGATATGTAGTTAACTTCGTAATGGAGCAACACAATGGGTATTGGTGACTGTCCGGGATCTATATGGAAGGGTATAATCCCAGGACACAATACCTTATAACTTTGAACCACGGTCAGATGACGAGGTCAACACCTGAGCAGACACCCCACTCTCCAAACTTCCACACCATGGGAGGACATTTGAGGCCACGACAGATTTAACATGCACCCCTCCTCCTACACGACGGCCTTTGGTTGGACAGAGTTTTGAACTCGCAACCTTCCTGTTGCTAATCCGTAACTCTTCCAACTGGGCTGCCACGGCCCCTCTATTCAAGGAGTGCTGAATTCGTATTCAAAAAACCAAACCAACTGACGTCGTGATCAGAATATATACAGGAAACACGTATCGCAGCATGAAACACTACCAACACTTACATTTAGTTTGTCAGAAACTGCCTCTCATAAGGAAAATATATCGTCTTGTCAAGTTTTGCGCCACGAAATATATTGTTTGCAATCTATAAATGAAAACATTGTACTTTTCCTTGCACTTGTACAGTATTATTGCGTGAAATAGTACACTAAGATATTTTGTTAGAAAATTTCCTTTCCGCATAGGGTTTGTCAAAGAATTGTATAAAATTGTGTGAAATCTACTAGGGAATAAACTGAAAAGACTTTTGTTGAGGTTGAAGGTTGCTGTTGAGGTTGATATTGTTTGTTTTAGACGAGTAAGGAAAACCGAACTGGGTTTTGAAGTAAAAAAAATATTCTTTTAGAAATAATTCCAGGAAATGTTTTCGCAATCTTAAGAAAAGATACTCAAATATTTATTCCTTAATTATCTCCACTGATCAACAAACAATAATGAATCCTTTATTTTCTCTTACGAAAGAATCCGAGTTTTTAACCTTCCTGGTGGATTTTTCATCATTAGCAAAACTGATAAGATCTTGATGGATGAAATATCGCGTATTAGAAACAAAACTGGCCAGATCATGATCTCATCATCATCGAAAAATCGGAATTATCTTGATGACGAGATATCTTTTCATTATCAAAATTGGTTAGATCCTGATGGACGAGATATCTCGTTGAAACCACTTAGAGGGTTAATACTAGTTACCGAGTTAATCCTACATCTTGGCGTCATAATTGGCGACTTTATATTAGCTCTTTGTATAGAAAAAATGACACTCACCACAAAATTTAGGATAAGCTTACTTAAAGATAAGATAGTTGAAGTTCAAAGGTTTTCGGTTCATAAATAATGATAAAAAAAGATAGCCTTGTTCATGATTAAAATCGGTTGTGATTGTCCCATATGTGTCAATGGAATGCCCCTCCCCGAAAAAAACCTTTTTTCTCAAAATAACGATTTTGCCTTTTTGGCACCTTTGGTGCATTGTCGACGATATGCGTGTAAACAAAGAATAAAAGTACGTACTTTATCAATAAAAAGGAGAGTAAAAGTACGTACTTTATCAATAAAAAGGAGAGTAAAAGTACGTACTTTATCAATAAAAAGGAGAGTAAAAGTACGTACTTTATCAATAAAAAGGAGAGTAAAAGTACATCGTAACTTTTATAAACTACATTTTAATTTTATTTCTGACTTTTCAATCGTTTTTAAGCGATGTATGTTCCGTGTGCGACCATTATGTTTTGATGGCAGTGGCATTGCGTCCTTCGAAGCTCGGTATCCCCTAGCAAGAAAAATAAAATTTGGCGACAAAAAATATTAATTGATAAAGCATAAAGCAAAACCAACTATTTTTGAACTTAAATCTGAATGAGACGTGAGTTTCTATTTTAACGTCCAACAGTTTCATTACGAAAAGTCAACAATGAACTGCTAATAACCCATCCTCAAACAATTTCTAACTGTGATTGGTTAATCCTTCAAGTCGTTTCGACGAGATATCTCGTCCATCAAGATCTAAACGGTTTTGACAATGAGGAGAAATCTCGTCATCAAGATAATTCCGATTTTTCAATGATGACGAGATCAAGATCGACACTTTTCTTCAAATGACGAGATATCTCGTCCATCAAGATCTGGTCAGTTTTGTAAAAAGAGAGATACCTCGTCCAGAAAATCACTCCAAATCAGGGTTGACTCCAAGGGGTTTCGACGAGATACCTTGTCCAGAAAATCACTCCAAATCAGGGTTGACTCTCCAAGGGGTTTCGACGAGATACCTCGTCCAGAAAATCACTCCAAATCAGGGTCAGAAAATCACTCTAATATCTTGATGACGAGATATCTCGTCATCAAGATATTGTTGATCTTTCGATGATGACGAGATCAAGATCTGGCCAGTCTTCTAATGACGAGATATCTTATCCATCAAGATCTAGTCATTTTTACCTCAATACTTCAGATACCTCGTCGAGACAACTATCAGGAGGGTTGACGATGTTTGTCATGCGCAATAAGTACCCTCTGCACAGACTCTTCTTCCCTACCCCATGCTTCCTCCTGAAGCTGGTTTCCAGTTCAGATAGCATGCGCAATGAGGCCTTGCGCATGATCCATCATTATCTCCCCGTTCTTTCTCATCCCCCTTCCTTTGTAAAAGACAGCCTCAAATTCCAAGACAGCGCTTGGATCACCCATGTAGAGTTGGCAGGATTGGGCGCAATTTCACCTTTTGGCCTTCTTTTTAATTTAAGGCTAAGTTTGTTTGTGCTTTATTGTCTTTAACTCTTCAAGTGTTTACGATGAGATATCTCGTTCATCAAGATGTGGCCAATCTTGATAATGACAAGTTATCGCGTTATCAACATAGTGCTGATTTTTCGATGACGACGAGATCGAGATGTGGTCAGTTTTCTTCTTATAACGAAATATCTCGTCCATCAAGATCCGGTTAGTTTTGCTAAAGACGAGAAACCACTTCGAGACAACCACTAGAAGAGTTAAGCAAAAGAAACAAAGTCGAATCTAATTGACTTATATGGTTGTCTAAAGCTAAACATGGATTTCTTCTTTCGATCCAATCTCGACATGCCCAGTTATCAATGTTACTCCACACTGCTGCTGGAAAGACCCAAAATATTAATAGCACAGAACTAAGCAGCTAATAAAACTAATCATTTGTCTGAAACTCCAAAACAATTTTATTTATGCCTCAAGAGACGGGAAATTTCTCCAGAAACTTACTCAGCCGTCAGGAGCTAGCTGTAAAAGCAAAAGGAGAAAAAGGGTATTTTTCACCTAACGGTTTTCAAACTACCTCTCTTGTTACACGTTCGATTAGACATTTTCCTTTACGTGACGTTGATGAATTAGTTGGAAGGGCAAGAGAAAGAAGTTGCTTTCTGCATGGAGCTAACGCGTTCGCTGTCTTTTAAAGTTCAAAAGTTTACATTGAACTTGGGTTCAATTAGTATAGTTAGAAGAAAAATTTCGTCTGGAACTTAATATTTAAAGCGTGCCAAGAAGTGATTGTCGTGCTTACAGGTGTTTAAGAAATGTTTGGAAGCTCCATAAGGTTTTATGAAAAACTACAAAATTTTAAAAGACACGCGAACGAGGTACTGTTATGCAAGTATATTTGGACTTAATCACCACTATATATCACTAACAACATATCCAATATGTTGTACTGTCGTGGACCAGCTTGATAGCTATTGCAGCTTGATACAATGCATTTGTATTGTTATCAAGTTACAATAGCTATCAAGTTGTTTTTATATTCTGTGTATCATAATAAATTAGTTTAATAACAGGCCACATAGTTATGTGGATATTTGAGACATCTTGAGTATGTGAGAATACTTAAATGCATTCTAATGGGTTAATTGAAAATCGCCTGAAAATATGCATAATAGAATATTTGAATATTTTCATTTTTATTAATTATTGAATTATTTAAATATTACATTTATTATTAATTATTGAATATTTTCATTTTTATAGTTTTTAAATACTTATTAGTATAATGTGTCATATTTCTAAGCATAAATGTAACTATTGTTATTTACAAATTCCTTTGGATATGATTTACATTGCATATTTAAATTACGTCTTCATTGTGTGCAATTTGTTTACAAGTGATGCATTTTATATATTTACTTACTATGCTAATTTAATTATTATTACTAATTTAAGTTGTTGGTAATCTAAATTGAACAAATATTCAGCTTCCTAAGAATAATAAATGTATTAAATTCTAATCGGTTAAGCATTTGCATTTACAAAATTCCAGTTGGAATGTAAAATGGCGAGAAAAATATCTATTTAATACTTGCAGAATTACCCAATCTTGGGTTGAATTGAATTAGGGACCGTAATAACCACTTTTCTCTTTCGTAGAAAAATGCCAATATCATTTAAGTGTCATGAAACTAATTTTTTAACTGTTTTTCTATATTTTTATAATTTTTACAACTTACTTAGGATGCTTATCGAATATATGCATATACATCAGAAATACTTTTCACATATATCGTACCCCTGTTATATGACAAAATTACGAAAAATGATATTAAGGTGACTACTTCAAAAGTCGATTTTGAGTTGGGGTAATTATCAAAACCTCTTCTTAAGTTCGTGTCCACATAACTCAAATCGTAAAAATGACGAATCTAAAGCTTATAGTCTAACACCTATAGTTTTCAGTTTCCTACCAATATTTATGGGTTTGGGGCATTCTTGCACCAGGCATGCGACATTTTCGAATTTCATCATAATCAAGGAAAAGATGACACTAATTTGATTTATGACTTATTTTTTGAAGCGAATGCATTTTTCTTGAAAATTCCATTTAGTGGCACGTGCAATAACAAAGGAACTTGTTTAAAAGTAGATGTATTCATTACAGACAAAACAAAGGTAACCGATTACCATTTTTCAAAAAATGGTAGATCGATCTGACAATGATTTTTTTAAAAAGAAAACTACCATTTTCAACAGATATCATAAGTTGCTTAAATATAGCTTCAACTCGTTAAGTAGGCAACCTTGACTCTGTCACTACAAGAAAGAATTTTTAATATTTAATAGTCCTAATTCGGATTTTTCTAACATTAATATTCCTTCAATTTCCAAAGTTCCATTTTAAATTTGCGTTACTCTAACTTGCAGCGCATGAAGGTTTAAATCGAGTTCTTTGTGGAGTTTTTGTGCGTATGATGAATAGGAATTAAAATTTGCTAAAAAAGAACAAATTAAATTTGCAACTACAAAAACAGAGAAATAAAAATGTTGTTCTGTAGACATTAAATCGTAATTATTTTTAAATTTCGTGATCTTGCATGGTTGCCACAACTTATGTCTAAAACAAGAGCAAAATTTAAAATGGTAAATTAATTCCAAGAGAAAAAAAATCTGAAAGATATATTTCTGCACGTGTCAACGAACACGACTTTTCGTTTCGTTAATCACGCGCTCCACTTAAAAGCACTTTATTTTAATTCAGAGATTCCGTTTTGTATGGAAACCACGAACTTGTTTAAAATGATAATGATGATGTTACGTGCCTATTGTGTGCAGCTTTCAATAAAACCAAGTAAATTTATTTGAAACGTAGGAAATAAGTGCAAGTTTTAATGAGTTTAATTGTTTTGTAAAGGAAACCTATGTCAAAATTTTAAAATACTTCGAATAAATTCGATTACCTATCTGTCTTAGTTCAGAAAGGTTTTGTGCTGTATGTTTTAATTCGCTTCATAAAATGGAATAATACAACCACGATGGTGTTAAACCAATGTAGTTAAACCAAACGATGGTGTTCAAAATGAACACATGTCTTTAGCAATATTGACATAATAAAACTAACATCTACCTTGCTCTAATGAAAAGTTTTATTCTCTATATCGTGTCCCAAATATTTGGAATTTTTTTATATTCCGCAAAGAAAAAATAGGGCTCAAAATAAGAAAAGTATTGGAATTTAAATTCCGAAAAATAATTTGTGGAAAATTAGTTGCTTTTCCAGCTGTACTGCTAAAATAATTCGCATAATCGCAATGCTCAATTTACATCTTATTTTCTTCAAAACTGACTGCCTATGTAAGTTTTTATTTTAAACATGTTTTATTATTTTAGTACTGGTATTTAGCTATTTTAGCGTGAAACTTGCCTAATAATGTAAACAAAGGAAATTTAAATAATGTGTTCTCTGAACTAATATATTTTACGAAATATTTACCAGCTTAAAATGATATTCAATAGATGCTATGTCATAATCGCTAACACAAAAACATACATTACTCTCGAAGACAGACTGACAATTCCGCTAAGTTCAGTCACTATATAAATGCGAGTACTCACAGTACACAAAGTTCTATAAAATATACCTAGCCGTTTGGTGTGGATGCACGCACATACATACTTGCACATACAGACAGACACAAACGCAGAAACCACTGATTTTGAATTAGAATGACCCATAACGGATAAATAACTTGAAATGGGACGAAAATATTTAATGTACAAGCAAACACTCCATTGTTATTTACATCAATTTATTATTACAAACCCTGTTTCTTAAAGTTTAAGGAGATTAAGTTCCGTTATTACCAAGCAACATGAACGTTTTATATAAAAAATTCATGCAAATATGCAATTTTTAACTAGTTATACTTTTCTGTATTCCTTTTTTCCCAGGGGGCCTCGGTAACCCGGTTGGGAGAGTAACAGACTAGTAACCGGAGGGTTACGATTTCGAATCCAAACAAAGACCGTCGTGTACAAAGGGGGCTACTGCACGTTAAATCTGTAGTGGCCTGAAATGCCCTCATGTTGGCGTGGTGTGGAAATTTGGAGAGATGGGTGCCAGTTCAGGTGCAACCACGTCATCTGACAGTGGTTCAAAATTACGAGGTATTGTCTTCGGAATTTTCTCTTCGGGTTTGATCCCAGGCCGTCGCCAATAGCTCATTGTGTTGCTCCTGTGCAAAGTTAATTAAACACATACCTACCTTTTTCTCAGTATTACTGATGACATATTATTCATCACTCTTAATCGTTTGTTAATACTTTGATTATATTGTATGCAGTTTTATGAAAGCTAAATGTAATATAATCAATAAAGTGAAGGAATGAGAAAGAGAGGGTAGGTAGGTATTTTAATTAACGTCGCACTGGAGCAACACAACGAGCTATTGACGGGGTCCGGGATCAAACCCGAAGAGAAAGAACCGAGGACAACACCACGTAATTTTGAACCACGGTCAGATGAATAGGTCACACATGAGCTGGCACCCCACTCTCCAAATTTCCACACCACTCTAAAGAGAGGACATTTGGGGCCACGACAGATTTAACGTGCACCATACCCCTTTGTACACGACGGTCTTTGGTTGGATTCGAACTCACAATCCTCCGATTGCTAGTCCGTTACTCTTCCAACAAGGTTACAGTGGACCCGTGAAAGAAAGGGAGCGAGAAAAAACGGCTGTTACCATAAAATAAAACGTAAAAGCGGATGCTCGTATCGACCTTTACAAATGCCAAGTTTGCTGCATTCCCGTCATCGAAAACATCATGAAAAGAATCCATATACTGGTTAGACTGGTAAGTGTTCTGAATTTAACATATATTAAATTTATACATATTTTATTGTTCACATTTCTCAAGCATCCTTAACTCTTCTAGTGGTTGTCTCGAAGAGGCATATCGTTAATAACAAAAGTGACCAGATTTTGATGAAGAGATATCTCGTAATTGGAAGAAAACTGACCAGGTCACAATATTGTCATCATACAAAACAACGGCAATATCTTGATGACGAGATATCTCGTCATTAGCAAAATTGGTCAGATCTTCATGGACGAGATATTTTGTTAAAACTACTTAGAACGTTAAAAAGAAGGGTGACTGAAAAAAGTCGCAGTGTTTTACAAAGGCCGTACGCACAGCTCCCATTGTTGTTGCTGTATCTTATTCCTCTTGGTTTAGCACTAGTTGGACCAAGTCCAATCAGTTGGACCACCATGAGTTCATGCACCTTAAAAAGTTTAGAACCCTGCCAGACTTTCCAAAAAATCTTGTTTATTCCAATATAGGAAAGAAATGATCCATTAAAGGTTTGTTCATGTCTGCATATATAAGTTCTTTTACGGCTCACCTTTTATTAAGTAATTCGGATGTTAATGTACGTTTATATTTTAATGCCATTACCTGCCATTTTCAATTATTTTGTCCTCAAAATCAGTTCAACTGTCGGCCTCCCTCTCAGATACGTATTTCTTTATTCATCTCCTTCATATATATCGTTTGGACCATGCGTACGAATGGAAGGTAGGTGTGTAGTTGAATTTTCGTCGCATTGGAGCAACACACGGGCAGTCGGCCTGGATCAATCTCGAAGTGAAAGACGTACCTACCCATAACACACATTATGACTAAATAACAACATTTATTGGTTGAAGGAATCCCAGGAAAGATTCTATTGGCCAAGAAGGTCAAAACTGGTTAGAAATTACGCAGGGAAGTAGGAAGGTGAATTTACTTCACACTGGAGCAACAGAAAATGCTATTGGCGACGGTCTGGCATCAATCCCGAAGGGAAAGATCCGAGGACCACCCCTCGTAGTTTTGAGTCCGGGCCAGATGACGAGGTCAACACCTGAGTAGGAACCACACTCTCTCCAAACTTCCATACCACGCCAACTTGAGGACATTCGAGACCACGACAGATTTAACGTGCACCAGTCCCCGCGTAAACGAATGTCTTTGGTTCGAACTCGCAATCCTCCGGTTGCTAATCCGTTACTCTTCAAACTGGGCTACCGAGGCCCTCAATCCCAAAGGGAAAGATCCTTGAACAACACCTCGTAATAATTTTGAACCGCGGTCAGATGACGAGGTCAATACCTGAACTGGCACCACACTCTCTAAACTTTCACACCACACCAACGTGGGAGAATCAGCTTCTACTATATCATACCTATTAGCGTTTACTCTGATGTAGTTTCAACGCCTTCTTACTTACTCGCAGATTTCATTGAAACGTATCACTCATGAGTCTTTCGGATCACAGCTATGTAATTCTCCTTGGTGTAGCGAAAAACTGATCGTAGAGAGACAAACCCAATTCGAATCCCAACTTACACGTGAAAAATTAAACAGCCGAATAATATGAGAGCATTTTTACTGTAAATGTAAACGCACAAAGTACCGGAGATTAGGTTACCTTGGGTTGAATTTTGATGGTACATGGGACATATTTGGCTAAGCTCCTCCAAACACAAGACAGATAATATCAAGTAAATGGACATACATAACACAAGGAAAGTTTTACTGATACAGAAGAGAGAAATACCCCAGGGTAAGTTACAGGAATCGTGCCTGCACCACCTAGAATTCGCAGGTTGCTAGCACAGAGAATAAACCCACTGAGCCCTTAAAGGAAATATAAAGTAGAGTGAGCAATGGTAATCTTTTTATGTGCCCAGGATCATGTGAACAAAACTAGTAGTAACGTGACCATTAGACTACTTTCGTCTGCTGGTGAAAAAGAACATTAATCTTCTGATTGGTCTGAAGAATATAGTAGTCGACTTTGGTGATTTCGCCATTTATGTTGCCACTCTATAGAAATGTGAATTCGCACGTCTACTTTGTCATAAGACTTTTTCACCAAACAAGGTGATGAGATGCCAAACCGGTCAACCAAATCGATTTTTCACAGAGCAATCACGTGACTACTAGTCGACATGTTGGTCACACTTTCTGAAGGTCCTCTCAATAACAATGCTCAGTATACTCATATTTAACTTCTATGGATAAACTCATATATGCCTACTAAATAGACACCTACCCGAACTCATTTTTAAAATCAGTTTTAAAGCAGGAACAATAAAATTGTGAGACATCGGATTTTGACTAACTTCTGGGATAAAATAGCGACTTACTTTCATTAGGCAATTTCATTATAGCTACAAGTTATTGCAGTGAACTATACATACATCTATACATAATTAATATACATAATTAACTATACATAATTAATATACATCTAAAATGTATATTAATTATTATTATATTTGAAACTAAAATTCAAACAATTAATACTGATTTAATGTAACGGGTTAATCCAAATCAATCACTTGGTCAAAATTAACTCGTATCCAGTTATTTAAAAAAGATTTCGTTTTATGTGGTGGTAAATTCGTTTTAACCGATGCAATTAATCTGTACCAGAATCTGTAGCAGAATTATCCTATCTGTAGTTACCTATAGCAGAGTTACTCTACCATACTCGAGTCGATTTAGTCAAATGTAGATTGAAAATGTGACCAGAATAAGCACTTTTCTTTCGTAGAAAAATGCCGGAACCATTTATGTGTCAGGAAAATAACTTGTTAACTGCATATCGACATTTTTATAACTTCTACAACTTACTTTGGACTCAAATCGAATAATTCATTCATGAATTCATTTGACAAACATTGGATCCCTGTTGTATGACAAAACTACGAAAGGTTGAATTCTGCAAAAGTCAATTTTAATTTTTTTTTAGGGGGATTAGGAATGCCCCTCATATTTGTTTTTTGTAAAATTGCCATAATTCAATTCATAAGAAATGACGAATACACGGCTACTACTCTAGAATTCATTACATATTTCCTACAAATATTTTTGACTTGTGGCTCTCTTGCATTAGGCAAACGACATTTTCGAATCTCGCAATCTTCATGGAAAGAATGGCAAATTAATTTGATAAGATATTCGTCACTAATTTTTTTTAAAGCGAATACATTTTTATTGAAAATTATCAAAATTGCCCGATCTCACTCGGGTTGAATTGGTTAACTATATATTGAAAGTGACCAGAAAATCACTTTCCTCTTTCGTAGAAAAATGACAAATCATATAAGTGTGAGTAAAATAATTTTTTTAACACCTTTTCAACACTTTATAATTTCTACAACCTACTTTGGATACAAATCCTATACATGCATATCCATCTATGTAATACATTTCACATATATCACACCCCTGCTAAAGGTACAAATTGGCCAAAGGTAAGGCACTAAGGTAACTACTACAAAAGACGATTCGAGGGAGGATTCCCTTTCTTAAGTGCTATTCCTGTAAAATTGCTCAACTCAATTCGTAAAAATGACGAATCTACGGCAGATACTCTCGCATAATTTACCTGCCAATATTTTTTTATTTGTGTCACTCTTTTCGAATTCCGCTACCATTGAGGGAAAATGACTAATTTGATAAGATATTTATCACTAAGTTTGTTTTAAAAGCGAATGCGTTTTTCTTGAAAATTCAGTTTCGTGCCAGGTGCAATAAAAAAAGAACTTGTTTTAAAATTTAATATCTTTAGTAGTGATAAAGCAAAGGTATAAACCTATTACCATTTTTTAAAATGATAAATCAATTTGACAGTTTTTCTTCAAAAGAAAACCATTGTCTTAAACAAACTTTCCCTAAATAAGTTGCTTAAATATAGCTTCAATTCGTAAAATAAGCCACCTTGGCCATCTGTCGCTATGTTAAAGAATTTGTAATATTTCAAAAGTCCTAATTCGGATATTTTTAACATTAACGTTCTTTGAATAATGGCAAAAATCCACTTAAAATTTGCTTTATTCTAACTTTCATGCCGCTTTAAACAGAATACTTTGCGGTAGTGATGCGTGTGATGAAAAGGAATTGCAATTTATTAAAATAATAAATATTTTAAAGAGAAAAGATAATTAAAACAAAATAAAAGTTGTCTGTAAAAAGTTCTAAAGATAAAAATTCATGATTCTTTTTTATCTCTTGATCTCGCACAGTTGCCACAACTTACAACTAAAAATTAGATAGAATTTAAAAATACGAAATTAATTCGGAGCGAAAAATATCACTGCGCGTGGCAAACGAACACGATTTTCCGTTTTGTTGCAAAATATCGTCTGTCCCAAATGTTCGGAATTAGTTTATATTTTGCAAAGAAAATAAATAAGGCTCAAAATAAAAAAGTATTTGAATTTAAATTCTGCAAAAAAAAGTTTTTAAAAATAATTGATTTTTCAGCAGTACTGGTAAAATAATTTAAGTAATTGCAATGCTCAATATGCATTCCAGCTTCTCCAAACCTACCAAATTATGGTTGATTTAAGTAGAGTTACTCAGATGTTTCATCATGAAACTTGCTTAAATATGTAAGCAAAGGAATTTAAAATAATGTATTCACTACACATAAATATGGTTTATCAAATATAAGACATTGCATATTTAAATGTTTTGAACAAATCTTGTGTTACTTGCATAAACGCAGAGACACAAAATCAAACCTACAGAGTGTCATAAAAGTTCCCGTTATGACGATTCGTGAATTTATTATACAAAAACAACAAACTTTAAAACAATTATTTTTATGCTAATAGTGAAAAGCACTTTTAACATAACGTAGGAAAAAATTTGAACTCACATTTATAATAAATGTTCAAAATATCCGCCCCTTTCTTGGAGGCAAAGCTGAAGTCGTTTGCGCATATTTTTAGAAACGCGTTTCAAGATGCTGGGAGTGACTTGTATCTTTTGAGTAATGGCAATTTTCAGATCATCTGTTGTTTGGGGATTATCTTCATAAACTTTGTTCTTTAAATATCCCCACAGAAAAAAGTCAGGGATGCTCAGATCAGGGGAACGAGGTGGACAAAGATTTCTGGAGATGAGTCGATCGGCAAAAAATCTTGAAGCATGCCCATGGTTTCATAACTTGTATGGCAGGTTGCACCGTCTTGTTGGAACCAAGAATCTCGTTCATTCACTTCTAATAATGCAATAAATTGTTGGATGAGTTCTCTGTATACAGTGCCATTAACAGTTGATTGGAAAAACAGAAGCCCAACAATCCTTTTGCGTGATACAGCACACCAAACGCCAATTTTTTTGAGAATGTAAAGGTATTAATAAATGGGGAATTAAAGAACAAAGTTCGATACCCATTATGTAAAAATTGAAGTACTGCTGATGCATTAGTGCATCTTTCTTGGATTCTTAATTCTAGCGATTCTTTCAGTTCATTACCGAGTGTAGTATGAAGATCATTTAAAGACGTCAACATGAAATTTAAAGCAGAGTCAGCAGCCAATAGATTTACATCTGCTCTACATAATACTTCCACTGTAAGTTTTACTGGTAGTAAGGCAGAAATAGTATCCATTAATAAATTAAAGTCCTAGTCAGAGAATGAAATTTTCGATGAAAAATCATTTAGGGCTTTCTGAACACATGATTTTAATTTGTTGAACCTTCCCAACATGGTGAGTAAACTATTCCATCGTGTTTTTGAATCTAAAATCAATGAGTACTCCCTACCAAATTCCAATTTCACATATTTTTGCAGTATGTCATCGTTTTTTGTTGGGATTTGCGGAACAATCGTACCACCACTCTAATTTTTGTAATAAGTGGTAAGATGGTTTCATGTCTACCATCTTAAGCCAAATTTCCATCTACATCATCTGAGTGAACAATACTGAACCCACTTTCAAATGAATTTTTATCTTCCAATTCCGAATCGTCATCATTGTAATATCCAATTCAATATTATCTCCTTCAGAATCTGAGACAGTCACATTCCGATTCAGGTTCATTATCCGATTGTGAGTTATTTTTTTAACTTCGACAGGTACTTTTTGTATAGCACTGATTACACCAAGCTTAATGGCATGCCCTAGACAGAGCTGTTGCTCAGCTTTAATCAATTTGCCTACTTTTTTCATGACCGACGATCCGCCTGTAGTGATACATACTATATCTTTATCAAGACAAAGACCAAAAATTTCAAATTTTCTTCTAATTACTTCGACACATCTCTCAGCTGGTAAACTTCCATGTACACGAACCAGACCTAGACTCCAAAATTGTTTCTGACAATGTACATTGATATTCAAAAATCGTCGATTCCTTACTGATGTCCATTCGTCAAGAGTTAGACTCGCTCTATATCCTTTTGTCTTTAGCCCATTAAATTCATTGACAATAGCTACCCGCACTTTGTGTGAATAGGCGACCACTAATTTCTGAATGGTATTTGAAGATTTTGAAATCTCCTTGCAATGATAGATTTACGAAGATCAGTTGAAGTGCAAAATACGGAAAAGGGAAGTCCATCCAACGCGGTCATTCTTGATAAAACTGCTGGCAATGTGTCATCAACTAGATTATTAAAATATTTTGTTATTTTTGTCGAAGATGATATTGCTGGACTTTCTTCCGAAATAGGTGCTTCTTTTCTTTACAAAATGGAAATACTATGCATCATTTTTAGGTATGTATGTAATGCACCTGTTGAGCCGCAAACACATTTCTTTAGAACATTTTTTGCATTTGGCTAGTTGACCATTTCTTTCACGAAGATGACACCAAATGGAATAATCATCACCGCTGCTACGTTTAAACTCCTCGAAAATATGACTGGCCATGCTCTATTATGCGTTGAAATAACTTTTTTTATTATTTTATTTTTATTTCTAGTCAGTGAACGATTGCGAAATCAAGTTTGTGAAGTACATCTACCTCTTATTTCTGAATAAATATGATCATATTATAAACTACAAAAGGTTGAGCAAAAAACTAATAATTCTTCAAATCAGAATTACCTAATGAATAGCGGTAATTGACAATGACATTGTGGCATTACGCGCAGGGAGCCGGCCGTGGCGTAGAAAGTCTTTTACTACGTTGGTCTTTGTGGAGTAGGAAGGATTTTGATAGTATGATTGTTTATTGTTTGCGGCAGTGGTAGCCGCGAGGTGAGCTGCTTCCTAAATGACATGTGATATAAATTTCTTTATATTTTTACATTTTGATACCAATTGGGATCCACTGTCTGACTCATTGGTACTGATGCTGAGAATCCGTCTACATGTTATTATGATTGGTCAGCGGAGGTCATGTTGTGTCACACGAAAGTGATGGGTGACTCATGTGCCATTAATATCACAGACATGTAATAATGTTGAATTTTTATTCTGATAGGGTAGCAAACACTAAACATTTAGTTGTTTGTATCAGTGTGCGTAGTATGGTATACCTTTTGTGGTGAGTTTCTCTTATGGGTTGCCAATGCGTAAAACCGAAAACCCGGTTTTCTTCTTTCATAAAACCGGTTTTTCGAAATTTGGGTCGGTTTCTCTGTTAACCGGTTTCCCCGAAACCGGTTTTGCAATCACTAGTTACAAGGGTTTTTCTTAGATATTGTCAAAATGTATACAAACATGTTTCCAACACTAAACTCAATTTCTGAAGAACTGTGTTCTTGCAACATGATGCTTTGTTCGAACTGTGATAACTCAACAAGGAATTGATCTGTCAGAATTATTTTTGTGCCATTATAGTTTTTATAATACAGTGGATGTTTTTATCCTGAGTTATTAGTTAAGAAAATGAATTTTTAGTTGATTTTCGAAGTTGAAATTATGGAACCCTGGGAAAATCTTGATTTTTTTTATGCTTCCTTGATGAAAATTGTAAATGAAACCCATTCCCTCTAGCAACTTGATTGACGGTCAAAACATGAAGAATAGTATTATATAGGAATAATTTGGTTCTTAGGTAAAATTATTCTTCTAGTCTAAAAATCACCTTAAAAGGAATAATTAATATCAATCGCTAATTAATATTGTAAATAAAAATTTATAAATGAAAATTAATCTGGTAACAATTAGGACTATTTATTCATATTATTTGCTATTTTGATACTGACGAAGGCTGCATCATCATCGTTTGCAACGGCCCCAAAAATCTAGCTTCGCCACTATTGAAGAATCAATAGAATAAGGAACAAATAACTTTAAGAGGAAAACAACTCCTTACAAATCCTATGTACAAAAGAAATCCTCTCTTCCAATTAATCTTGCAAATTTGCATGCCACGCTCATTTCTCTCACGCAGTGAATGTCACGCTATCTAACGATGTAAAGATCTCATTAATTCGCTGGTGATATTTTACATCGTTAGAAGATGATCAACACTTCTTTTTACATGCCATTACTCTCGACTGGGTGGAATTTTAAAAATGCATTATCTGCTGTTAGGTAATTTTAGAACTCATTAAAATTAACAGTTGCTAGCTAGACGTCTTCGAAGATATTTCAAATTCGAGAAAATTCCACCAGTAAAAGCGTTAGTTTTTTTTGCATCGTTTTTTTGATGTGAAGTGGTTTTTCTTTATAAATTTCAATTAGCACTTCATTATTATTTTCCGTAAAAAATGCACTTCAAAGCAAAGTTGAATGACTTAAAAAAAGGTTTATTTAGTGCCCGTAAAAGATATTCTGCCTGCATCTCTTTTTGTATGTATTAATTTGCTTATTTATTAGTTTCTTGTTTGTACGCGGTGGTGGTTACTTACGTACATCGAAAAAATTCTGTGTTAAAATGTTTTTTACTTCGCTGAATCTAATGACTTTGATACGGTATAAAAGAAAAATGTACTATATTTTAGAAGTATTGCACCGTAGATTACATTCTGTTAAAATTTTTGATGGTAACGTTTTTTATAACCGATGTTTTTCTAAAACATTAACTTTCGTTAACGGTAAGAATTAAAATAATAAATTTGCGCTAAGCTAATAAAACAAACTTGGAATATTTTATATTTTTAGTTTAATAAAGGGCCCATCATTTAAACTAGTACTGGGGACTCAGATTGCAGATGTGTGGGGAGCCTGCAATCTGTGCCCCCAGTAGATGGGTCCTTTGTTAAATTATCCCCAGTACTAGTTTGGGGAAAATCATATAAAAATCAATCGATGAGCCATAAGAGTTGCAGTAGGCAAACCTTATTACATTTCTTTCTCACTTTTAGCATGTGTCTTCTATGTGCAAAGTAATTTGCCTTTACTTGAGAAACTGATTTTTATAATCAGTGGTATATAATATTAATTTTTAAAAGGATAGGTAGTTCAGAATTAGAATTAGACAACTATCTCTTTCTTTGTATAAAATGTGTAATGAGAGGAATTTTCCGTGCAAATAAACTAATCAGATTAAAAAGAAAATTTTCTTCCGCTACCTAAATGGCTTTCGTATGATACATAACTGGGTTACTTTCAAATGTAGTTTATCGTTGTTTTGGTGACTTTGGCGTTTAATCTGATTGGCGTTGACAAACCAACTATTATATACGATTCGGAATTCATTCTATGGTAATTTTATTGGGGAAGTGGTGAAATCATATATTAAAAAAAACAAGCCGAAGTCACATTCAGAATACGTACAAGAAACATGTTCCACCGCAGAAACACTAACGTCACCAACACTTAGTTTGACAGAAAAAGCTTCTCACACAAAACTATCCTTTCAAAATAAAACACTCGTTTAAAATCATTCTGGAATATTTTAAGGGGGTAACTTTTCTAGGTGTGTTAAGCTTCATATAAAATTCTATTAATTTTTCTTATCTTAATTTTATTAGAGAAGTAATGTATTTTTATTCCTTGTGTCATTGTCCTTAATATATGGTTTTCAAACCCAAATGTACACAAAGACGGAAACCTTTTCAACAAAAATACCTTTATCTTTCAATGAAGTCATAAATTACACCATGGTGTCAAATTTACGATCACATATAACGGTACACTTTTTTATTATTTATTCTGTGATGGAATTCTTTGTTACCATTCACTTTGGCCCTAAACGAGACAGGAAAAAACAGACCATCAAAATGAAAAGGAGCGCTTTATGAAAAAGTGTAATGGCTTCCAACGTATTAAACATTTTTTTTGAAACCCCGTTCCGTTATCAAAACACTTATGGGAGGATTTAGAACTCTACTCGCTTGGAGATGGAGTGCTGCTTCGCCATTTTCGCCATCTCGAATGGCAGGTGCCATTTTGAGAATAAACGACTCTTTTTCAACGCGAACAACCATTAGATGGCGCACTTAAAAAAGTAATGGGTAATATTGGCAGGGAAAAGAAGTAAAATACAATCTTTAAAGCGGCCAAAGAAACGAGTATATCACTACTCTTTACAAAAAGGATGATTATTTTAATGGCTGTTAAATATGACACTTCTAACCTAGCGCTTTTAATTACGTTAGTTAAAATGCAAGCAAACGAGGAATAATATTTTTCCAAGTGGTTGTTTTAATAATTAGTTTTGCGGTTATAAAAACTGCCAAGTCGTTCTCAATTCGTAAACAGTTTTTTGGAATTTATTATTTTAAAACCATTTAAGCCCATTAACATTAAATAACCATCGCATTGTTTTTAACGGAGTGTTGGATTTTTAAAATAGCTGAAAAATGTTTTGGTTACAAAAACGGTTGAAGATTCTTTTCATGTGCAGCTAAATGTAAATAGCTTTAGTGTTTTTGTAGCGGCTTTCTGTACGTTTTATGGACGTGACTTCACTTTGCTTACTTTCACATACGATTTCAGCACGTTGCCAATAGAAATTCTAAAGATCGAATTCCGAATGGATATATGATAGTTGATTGATCAATGCCAAACTTCACCCAAAGAGTGATATAAACTACATTTTAAGATAACGCCGATCAAGCGAGAGAATTTGGGTAACAGGAAGAAAATCTATTCCATCTGGTTTGTTTATTTACACTGAAAATCCCTCTCATAATCATTTTTAAAGCCTTCTATGTTGTACAGGAAAAATATGAGAAAATATATATTAGTGCCTATATAAAAGCAGTCAATTATTTTCCATTCTAAGAGAGGTATTCTCTGTCAATCTATAAATGCAGGTGGCGGTAGTGTTTCTGAGGCGGAACGTGTTATGTAAATATTCCAAATGTGACGTCACTTGCTTGTTTTCCGAAAAAGATATCAGCACTTCGCCAATAAAAATTCCAAAGAATGAATTCCAAATGGATATAGGATAGATTATTGGTCAATGTCAATTATATCAAACACCAAACGTTTCCAAAACGGCGATAAACTACATTTTTAGGTATACCTGTTATGTATCATTCGAGAGCATTTGGATAACAGAAAGTAAAATGTGGGTCAGGAAAAATATGAACAATGAATTGGGGTGCTTAAAAATGCAGCCTATTATTTCCCATTCTATTTAAATAGCCAGTTAAATTTAAAAAAGAAATTTTCACGCGAAGTAATTATTTCGTAAAGAAAACGAAACTCAAGAGGAATAACGAGTGCAATATGGTGTCATATATGAAGTTACTTTAATACGCTTAAATTTATAAAAGAATAACCAAACCAAATTGATTAACTTTATGATATTAATTAAAAATTAGACTAGTCAGTGTAATAGAATTTTGCTTTAGGTAATTTTCAGAGAATGTTTACTTAGATAGGAACCATTTATAAAACTGCATAAAAAACACTACAAACACAGTACAAATTACGTAATTTAGCTTTCAACTTTAAATGCCATTCAAACATATTTTATACTCCGGAAGCCTCGACTCTAAGACAAATGATAAAAGCGTAAATGTGCTCAAATTTATCTTGACAATTTTAATTTCATGAAAACAAAAGAACAAGTGTCATCTGTGTATTGGAAAGTAACACGTTCTATAATTTTTTTAGCGGAACTTTTCTAATAGATTCACACAGCTCTTAAGATCAAGAAAATATACATGATTTATTGATATTCAATGCTTTTTTTCCTACGGGCAAAATTTGTCACCTAAGAAGACAATGGACGATAAAAACGCAATTTCATATGTATGGAAATATTTTGACAAAATTTGGTAGAATTTATGTATTTGAAACTCAGATGTGGGCGGTTGGCGTCGGTCCGGGATCAATTACCGAAGGTAAAGATCCGAGGACACCTCGTAATTTTGAATCATAATCGGATGATGAGGTCAACACTTGAGTTGGCACCTCTCAACACTTGAGCTGTGTGTTGTGGGGAAAAAGCAACACTATACTAGAAAATTTTCTGACGTCAGAGGGTTAATAAGACAATATCTTGTGTTTCAAATGTATACCAACTTCTGTTCTTTGTACTGAATACGTTTCTGAATATGTACAGAAAATGCCATACATGAGATCACGAATGTTGAACGCGAAAGAAGAGAGAAAAAATTGTGATAAACTAGAGCTTTATTAATTTTGAATATGGCATCGTTCTTGTTTACTTATAAAAATGCTGCTATCTCAATTAATAATCCTCAGAATCGCAAAACCTTTTTCGTTAGACATAAACATGTTCTAAGAATTGACTTCTGTTGCAATCTGAAAATGGACTTTTTCACGGATTTTCGTGACATTAAACCGCCTCTGTCACCGTAAGATCTGAAAGCCAGACAGATCTACCATCGACTGTTTGCCTAAATTCAATTTGTTAAAAAATGGGTAGACAGAATTGTTTATATGAAGCATCGCTTATTTTATTCTGTTTTTAAGTCTCATTCGCCATGTAATTGGCAATTTGTTTTGATAAATTCAATCTGAAAATGAGCCTAAGCCACACACACATAAGTCGAGACGCATTGCAACATTCACATCTACCTTTTCGGTCTCCAACTTCTGAACTGACAAAACCTAGCACAATCTCAGTTCGTTTCAAGCGATTTTTTTTTCGTTTCCAGTGACTCATGAAACGGCTTGTTTTGCACACCAGAAAATATGAGAGATTCTTGGAACGCCCGGTTCGAATAACTCGTACAACCGGTGCGATTTATTCGCGTTTACGAACGAGCCCAAAGAGTGTTTAGGGATCACCTGGCTTTGGTGGTTCCGGTTCTGGCTTCCGGAAGAACCCCAACTCAAATGCTGGCTAGTAGCAATCAATTATTCGATGTTATTTCAGCATGTTGTCAACTGCAATAAGCATCTCAGGAACGAGGAAACATAATTTATTCAGACGTAACAATTAATACTGGAAAATGAATAAAGAGCAAATGGTTTGACATGCGTACGGAGAAAAGTTGCGAGGCACATTGCTAGTCGAAGAATTCCAAACGCGAACAGTTGTAACGATAAGAACATTCTTAATGCAAATAGTTACAACTATAAGAACACCAATTCTAGAGATCTTTTTAAGTGTTGCCACAACTATAAGATTTATTTTGTATTTAATGAAGTATAAAAAGGGAGTTCTGGACTGTAAATCTACACTTTAATCTGAGTACTTTATAATTTAATTTGAATCTTGGAAATTAATTAATCTTTAACTTAATGAAAACCAAGTTGTTTGCATTAATTTTGTCATTTTAACTGTTTTATAAGAGAGTGTTTAATTTAAGTACTGAAAACGACTCTACGATACATTCCTTACTTCTCGTCGAAGTTAGATTACATCTTATTGCACACATGTGTTTATCTTCTTTAAAGGTCACTCATAGTTTTTATACCTTTAAGAAAAATACGAACTTCTAGACTTCAGAATATAAATAAATATATAATAAATGAAAAAAAAAAACCATTTCATTCAAGCAAAAAATGTGAATATTGTGTGTTCTTTTAAAGTTTTTGTTTGGATAATTTTTTATTTCTATAATACCAAAATCTGCATATGTCGCCACAAAAGGTTCCACCATCTCAAAGTAACTAAAAAATGTTACCCATGCACGTTTTATTCTAATCAAAGAGTATAAGATTCGTTTTGTATTTAATGAACATTTCTTCATCGAAGTTTGGAAAGTAGTTTGGTCTACGAATCAACTGCACTTAATCTGAGTACTTTACCTGACATGCGCAAATTAATCTTTTAACCTTATGAAAACCACGTTGCATTTTACTGTTTCATAAGAGAGAACATTTAATTTAAATATTAAAAATGATTTCGAGACTTTATTCTTAAAAGTAAACATTCTCGTCAAAGTTAGTTTGCTTTGCATCCTATTATGCCTTTTATTCTTTTCTTTAAATGTCACTGTTAGTTTTTATACTCTATGTTATCTTAAAGAAAAATAAGAACTTCTGGACTTCAGAATATAAATTTTTAATAAATGATAAAGTTCTTTGATCAGAGAAAAATATTTCATTCGAGCAGAAAATATGTATATCGTGTGTGCTTTCTAACTTTTTGTTTGGACGATTTTTCATTTCTACAATACCAAAATCTTCATGTCACCACAAAAGGTTTCTACAGCGCAGAAATAACTGTAAAAAATGTTACCCATTCACTTTTTAGTCTTCGTGGAAGTTTTAGAGTAGATGATGGAAAGGATTTCATATATGAGATTCAAGCTTTCAGGGTATCTCAAAGAGAGCTTTGATTTTAGTCCCAAGCAACTCTTGAATATTTTTCACATGAGCGCATATTTATGATATCGACAAATAAATCAAGAAAGCCATCAATCTTAATCTAAGGTTTCTGTCTGTGGCTGTTCGAATTCAACGCAAAACTGCTCTAAAAAGAAAGGAAAAGGCACTTTTTGTAAACAGAATAATAAAAAAGCAAAATTAAAAATAATACGATATGATAGTATTTGTTTGGAATCGAACACACACAACTCCCCCAAAAGAAATTATTCTTGAAGTAAAATTCCACAGATAAGGAGCCCACAACTATGGCTTACTTCTGTGAGCCTTGTGTGATACTTCTGTGGTGAAGGAGGATATTGCTTATTGGTAAGTATAAAAAATATTGATATATTTAAGATATTCTTAAAGTAAAATAATGAATAAGCTACCAATTTGTGTTTTTCCTCTAACACAAGGTCTGACTAATGCCTAAAATAAACATATTTTGAGACAAAATTAACTGATTTCAGAAAAAATCGGATAAAAATTGGTAATTTTTCAATCAATAGAATCAAATAAAATAAAACTTGGTACTTGGCACTATAATTAACAAAACAAAGTGAATTAATAATTTTTAGTCAGCTTTTATAGTGCCGTGGTTAAAAACTACTGTACATATTTCTAGCCGTGGCTATAAATCCTGTAAGGACGGCATTTGTCGTGATTGATATCGAATAAATTGAGTCCTGAAAATAGAGCTTCGAAAGTAAAATAAGACCAATTATCTCTAATTAAAAACAAATTTGAATTATTTTAACTCTGGGGTTAGGTGTGTTAAAAACTGTCCCATCTTTTGCTTAGCCTTTTATGCATGGTGGGATACTTTTTAACCCACCTCAAAAAGTTTAAATTATTCACAGTCATTCAGTTTAATATATTATTTAAAGTTTTTCATTGAGTTGACAATGCTATGAACTAACGCTAAATGTGATGTGTAAATAACTGAAAACAAAGATTTACAGACATCAAAATGCATTAGTAAGTTGAAGTTGTTGACACTGTTATGATTAAGGTTGGCGAATTTAGTGGTGCAGGGAATTTTTTCTTTCATAACAATAATTTTTTTTAGTTTATTATGAGTGAATAAATCGTTTTATAATAAAAACATGTTATTTGATGTTTTATACTAATTTTGAAGCTGAATAAGTGAATAAACAATTCTGTGCAACTTGGTTTATTCTTTAAAATCGTGTGCCTCAAAGAGTTAATGCATATTTTTAATTTAATATATTATACATATATTTTAATTTTACATATTTCTAATATTTTATATATTATATATTATTTTATATATTTTATATATTATTTTATATATTTAGCATATTTTTAATTTAACTTTACATTTTGATGAAAGCCAAGCCAGAAAGGTATACTTTCTGGAACTATCTATCTTTTAATTATATACAATCTTCGACGAACGACTCGAAAAACGACTAATAAATTTATTAAAACCAAAAATAGTCAATAGCAATTTCGGCGATCTAAACCATCGTCAGGACCTAAATAAGAGGCGAGTTCTGCCAAACAGGAAAACTTCGATCTTAATAAGCAACTTGTTTTTCTCTAGAACTACTCAACAGACACCTTGTGTGTTTATTGCCTTATCTCAGTATACTGTATTAAATCAGACAAGGATTTGATGCAATATACTATAGGAGGAATTTGCAGTGAAAACAAAATGAAAGAAAACGAAGATTTTACTTCCTCTACCTAAATGCTGTCATATGATACACAACGAAGGTACCATTAAATTTAGTTTATCACCGTTTTGGCAACGTTTGGTTTTTCGTCTGATTGGCGTTTACGTATCAACTATTGTATATCAATTCAGAATTCATTCTTTGAAATTTTTATTGGTGAAATGCTGAATTCGAAAAACAAGCCAAGTGACGTCACGTTCGGAATACGCATAGGAAACACGTTCCACCCCTCAGAAACACCAACATTCAAATTGACAAAAAAGCCTCTCATGCAAGGGTTAGTATAAGGCGTGTTCGTATCTTTTGGTAACATTTCAATAAGAGATAAAATTTACAAGTTAATCTCCAACTTAAATTTCTACCTACTAGACACTAGTTTGTGTTTGCTTAGGAAAACCCAAATTCATTTCATTCGGGAATTCCTAAGCAAATGCAAATTTAGGTTTGTCACCCAAGGCAATAGTTTCCAATTTTAACAAGGAGACAGAAATTGTTTGCAGCATTGTTTTGGGACTGCATATTTTGCTTAAAGTGTGCGTATGACGCCCTCAAATGATATATCTACAGAATGAAAATAAAAATTTTGGTTTCCCAATTGCATTACCTATGCATTTAGCGGACGAAGTATTAAATTTTGTTGAGGATAGGTAGCAAATCACTTGAAGTCACGAACAGTTATTATAAAATGTATAGTACCCAAACGAACACTTTTACAACCCCCTATGCAACTGCTAGATATATCACATTGAGAAAATCTGAAATTAGTATGATTAGAACAACAATAACATGCTGCTGAAAACAATAAACAAAAGCAATCTTAGTTTAAAGTTTAAACACATGTTTACGACATTAATATTTCAAAAGATGGCCTCTGTTTTACGAAGCCGTCATTTTTTGGAAAAGAAATTATTTATTCATATTATAAAACAGATTTCTCCTCCTATATGGCAGCGAAATAAAATCCAAAGTACAGACCATGTAAGAGACAAATAAAAAACCCGGCATACTTATACAGCATAAACTACCTCATATAAGCAGAAAACAAAAATTACGTAGAATAAATACCGCTTCGGTATATATCAGGCTCAGAACTTATAAATTTTCCTCGATGTCTGGTAATGGTAACAAATTAACATAGATAAACGCACATAAAACATACAACCCCGAATTTTATGTTTTCCATAAAATAACCAATAAAAAAGGCTTTGCATCTTTATTTTTAGATAAAGATTGCGAGGAAGGGCATTTATTGGTAATTAAATCAACCAGGGCACTTGAGCGGAAGAAGATTAATGAATTAAGGTAACTAATTTATTTGGATTTGAATTAGGGGGCTTTACTTGACGAGATTTGTCCCGATAGCTGTTCTTTCGTTGGGTAATAGAGCAGTGTTTTTAAAAGTGTGTTGTATTACAAGGGGCTTATGGATTTCGTAAAAGCGAAAACCTCGTCCTGGTGAATTCAATATTTTTCTAAAGTTATTTTCCTAATTTAATCTGTTTTAGTTTGAATATTTCTTCAGTTGATCCACTTATTTTTTACTTTCGATTTCATTTCAAAATTCGTTATTAAACGGTTTGTAACACATCAGATCAGTTGCAGAGCAAACTGATAAATAACAGATTAAACTGATAAGCAACGGATTTAAATAGATTTTGCTTAATTTTATGCACTTAGTACAAATTGTGCACGGGAACTATATTGCTATTTCACATCAAGATGAGGTTTATGAGAAATTCTCGGACATTGTCATTTAATTCTCAGACAATTTAATTTTTTAGTAATTTTATCTTTTATTTTATGTAGGGGCCGTATTCCTGATTTATCCTGTTTTAGTTTGGATATTGCTTCAGTTGAATCACTTATATTTTACTTTCGATTTCATTTCAAAATTCATTATTAAACGGTTTGTAACACATCAGTTGCAGAGCAAACTGTTAAATAACGTATTTAAATACATTTTGATTAATTTTATACATTTAGGTACAAATTGTACAGGGGGACTATATTGATATTTCACATCAAGATGGGGTTTAGAGAAATTTTCAGACATTGCCATTTTTGTTGGGCATTTTCATGGTTACCAGTTTATCCATTTTTCTGGCAAAAAGTAAATTTAAGTTTTTGGCAATTTTATCTTTTATTTTATCTTGGGGCGAAGAGTAGCGGATTAGAAACCTGAGGGTTTCGAGTTAACTCGATCCAACCAAAGACTATCGTGTACATGGGGGCTGGTGCACTTTAAATCTGTCGTGGCCTCCTAGGTCCTCATGTTGGCTTGGTGTGGAAGTTTGGAGAGTGCGTTGCCAGCTCAGGTGTGACCTCGTAGTTCAAAATCACGAGGTGTTGTCCTTGGATCTTTACGCTTTGGATGGATCCCGGACGCCCCAAGAGCCTGTCGTGTTGCTCCTCAGAGCAATGTTAATTCAAATACCTACACACCTACCTTTATTTTTCTAAACTTTCATCAGCATCTGCTTTCAAACCTTGTGCTATGAGAGGGATATTCCGTATAAACAAACCAGACTATCTGAGAAGATTTTACTTTTGCTGTCCAGACGCTCTCGCATGATACTTATCGGGGTTACCTTAAGATTTATTTATTATTAAGATTGTATTATGTCAAACAGATTACTCCAGCTGTATGATAGCGAAACAAGATCAAAAGTACAGAACATCATGCAACAAACAACTAAAAAACCGGTACACTTAAACATTTTAAAACTACTTAAAATATGGTATATCGCCGTTTGACAACGTGGCGTTTAATTCAAGTGACGTTGACTAATTAACTATCAGATATCAATTCCGAATTTATTCTTTGGAATTTTTGTTGGCGAAGTGCTGAAATCGTATCCGTAAAATAAGCTTTGACGTCACGTCCAGGAGTCGTCATGGTTCAGTGGATATGCCACTGCTCTAGCAACCTTCGAATTGTAGGCGGCGCAGGTTCGATTTCTGGCAGGTGCATTCCTACCTGGGTGTGTTTCTCTCTTCTGTGTCAGTAAAATTTTCATTGTGTGCATGTCTGTCTATTATCTACTTGCTGTTATATATCTTGTGTCTGGCGCAGCATGGCCAAATATGGCCCTTGCGCCATAAAACCCCCAAACCAACCAACTTACGACGTCACGTTCAGAATATGTAGATGAAATCGCCGTAGAAACACTGCCGAGACTTATGTTTAACTTGGCAGAAAATGCCTCTCATAGATTTCAAAATCCAATCCAGTCAATCAATTGTGATGAAAAATTACGAGCAATAATTTTTAAAGACGCAATTTACTACATATTTAAGTATATTTGTTGTTTCGAACTTACTTTTGAAAAGAAAAATCCAAAATATAAAACACATAAAAAGGAAGTTAGTAATAAATAAACTAAATATAAAAACATTGAAACTTTCTGCTTAGTTTGACATAAATGAATGGAAATAAAAAAATTTCGATTTAAACACAGAAAAGTTCGATAACTTTCTCGCTTGAGCGCCATTTTGATAGTCGTGGAAAAGAACAAAGTATTGAATTTCCAGTTCCACCTGAACATTTTTTACAGGATCTGAGAAACAATTAAAATAAATGTCTCGGATTTCTAAATGAATGACTGTGAAAATGACAGCGCTAAAGACTCGACGCTGGAATGTTGCCAAATTAAAGGGAGAAAATCATTTATACTATTTTGAAGAACATAAGAATTGTTCCTGGAGTGACAAAAAGTTTAAGCAGATATAGTATTCCCATTACCTTTCCGGACTCATTAAAGTATACGTTAAGTATAATTTGAAAGTTTTATTTGTAAAGTAAAAAGTGGATTCTTTCGAACAGTTTAGTTGAAATAGAAAATCATCTGTTAAAGTTCTTAACGGAAATCGAATGTGCAGCAATTTGAGTATAAAGATTGTACTTTGGTTAGAATATACTTTTGCAGTTTTTTCAATCCCAGCAAGATGGTATTAAAATACTTTTGATTAAATTTTGCTTGTGGATACAAATTAAAATTCACTGGCACATTTTGAATTTTATTAGATTTATTTTGATTAAATTTTCGAAGAGCAGTTCAATTTTGTGTTTCAAAACATGACATTAAATAAACAAATAGCTTATCTCTAGAACTTTGTATTCCTTTGAAATATTTTTAAAAAATTAAAAAGTTAATACTTTATCGAATTTAAAAATACACTCACTACGATTTGTACAAGAAGCAACACTAAACTCAATGTTACTCTTTCTTAAATTGTAACAAGAGAACTATGTAAAGATGGTAAAGGCAGTGAGATTTAAAGGTGACAAGTTTATAAGGTTACAATTTACTCATTGGCCATTGATTCGACACTGCTGACGTCATCTGACCGTGTTCAAAATTACTCGGCGTTGTCCTTGGATCTTTGCCTTCGGGATTGATCCCGGACGGTCGCCAATAGTTCATTGTATTGCCAGTGCGACGTTAATTAACTAATTACCTACCTCGACACTGCTGAATGTAGAAATTAATTTCGTCTCTTATTTCTCAGTTCCATGTTTAAAAAACTAAAATTACAAATGAAATAGATTATTTTTAGGAAATGTTAGAAATCATACAAGGAAGCACCAACTAACAATTACATTTCTTTGATATTATCTTGAATGGCTTGATAGATAGGTTATTTTAGAAACTTAATTTCACAAGTTAAACACATTTTTGTTTCTAATCCCAAAGGACATTGTACTTTGGGATTAGAAACTACGAAAAAGTTGAAATACAAAGATAGAATACAAATACACACTATATCGATTAAAATAGCAGACATGTGTACCAGGAATTTCTACAGCTTGGAAGATAGCTATCCAAGTGTGTTTTCCTTGGGATATTTTTAAAAGATCCATGAAAAGGATAACGCAAAGGATTGTATACTTCAGTAATAAACAAATATAGACTGAAGATCTGACTGGTTTTGGTGTGATCAGATTTTCAAGAGCACAAACACAACATGGGTGACAAAATGTTTTTCGCATAGACCAAGTCAGCTGCCGTTGGATTTTGATTCGGTAAAGTAGATAATGCTTTGTGTTGCTGAAAAGTTTAACAACATCCAACTTTCCGGTTGCCACCAACATCCAACTTTCCGGTCACACCAACAGAATCCTGGTCAATTCAAATCCAGTAGAAACTGACTAATGTAGATTCGGGTACATTGAAGCGGAATATTCCGGATTTAAGCTGTGTGAAAGGTCTTTTTAAAACAAATCTATTTCATATGGAAGCGACTCTCAAATCTTCGTCAGTCAGTTTCTACTGGATTCAGATTAACGCGAATTGACCCGGATTCTGTTGGTGTGAAGGGTGCCTTAAGCTGCAGCAAGTGAAAACTGATTCATGTGTCAATTACGCTCCTTCTCGTCGTCACTCATTGGTTCGACGCAATTCAGAACGCTGAAGTATAAACGTTTCTTAACAGGCATATCTAACGAAGGTGTTCTGCTAAACAAATGAACGCAATTTCAAATTGGTCAAAGGTGGAAGCACAGCGTTTTATGTACGAGTGTAAAATTATTTTAAAACGTGGTTTTAAAATACAATATAAGGTCTTATTAAATATTTGCTGATAAAAGTACATTTTCTGATTCTGGAATTAATATATACATACAATTGCGAACATATGCCTTTATATAAAAGATTTTTTAGCTTTGTAATCAATAATATATATCCTGAAATAATATTTAAAATAAAATTATTTTTACGGGTTTGTTTTTATAAACGTTTCTATGAAAGCTTAAAATAGTACAACTTAAAAATGTATGAAATAGTTTTGATGGTGATTTTTTACATCAATTCGGAATCACCATTTACTCTACTATTGGTTATGCGATGACAATGTGTTGAATCATAAGAAAAAGAAAACACGTAAACTTAAATACACATTGGAAACTTATTTTTGTCACGATAAAATATCAAATCGACCAACCTAGTCGATTTTCACAAAACAGTCACATGACTACTAGTCCGCATGTAGTGAACTGAATAATCATGCTCATTTTACCTAAATTTATGTCTGTCCAGTGAACCTTTTCCGAATGACTGAGAATGAAATGCATTATTCCGAAAACGAGACGACAATAGTTTTGCAATTGCTTGACTTTTACAGGTTTGATATTTTTTCTGATCACAATTACAGATATTCCCGTTAAATAACGCTTTTCTTGTTACTGACTTCCTAAAACTGTTTCAATTACACAAAGAAACACTTTAGACACAAATTAGCCTAATGTGTCCTATTCTTTCCCCTTATCGTATCAGTCTTAAGACGACAGCATTAAATGTCTTTCCTCTATACTTGGGACTTCTTTTTGCTCTCTTATCCAAGAGACAATTATTTGTTCTCTTTAGGAGTAAGAAGAGAAAGTGCCTTTCCTGAAAATGTGGAACATATCTCTTCGTCATTCCAAAAAATATCGTTTCCACAGTACTTTTTATCTTTTAAATGGGGTAAGTGTAAAACCTGGGAAAAAGACATCCTGTTACATGTCTTTCGCATTGCTGTCTGTCTGCTATCTGCTAGCCTTTAATTTGATTTTCCGCTTTGTACAGAATTTGCTTTTTTTTACATCAGAATGTTTCCAAACTATACTATTCGGACTAAATAATGGTTATTAATTATTGGGGCATATCTACTTCGTTTGGTAATGCCTCTCAATGAACAAGATTTGTACCCTTCGTCTGTAACAGGGATATTAAGGAATACAACGATTCATTTAGACTAATTAGCGTAAAACCATAATTTCTTCACAGTTAAAGCATCGTTAAAGTTTTAAGTCGAGGTTCCAACGTTAATGTTTCTAACACAGCTGTGCATAAATTACAGTTGTCATTTGGTTTATGGAGATTTGTAGAATGGTTTGATTTCATAAACAGCGCACTGAAGGAACGGTTAAACACTAATTTGTCCGAGTATCGAAACTTTTTTGTTTCAAAAAGCAGTCTATTGCGTTAACAGAGGAGATATTAAGTTACATGCACAGAAAATAGTATGTTCAAGCAAATAACATGCATCGTTGATGTGTATTGACTGGTTGAAATGTAAAAGTTGTACATTATTTTCTCCGCTGTTGCCAGATCTGTAAAAATTAAAGAAGTAAAAACGTCTACTAGCATTTAATCCTCCAAGTGGTTTCGATGAGATATCTTGTCCATCAAGATCTGACCTATTTTACTAATGACAAGATATCTCGTCATCAAGAAAATGTCAAAACTTTGGTCAAAACTGACCAGATCAAGATCTGGTCAGTTTTCTTCTAATGACAAGAGACGACGAGATCTTAATGGACGAGATATCTCGTTCATGGTTAGTTTTGCTAATGACGAAATACCTCGTATACGCTGATTGCACTGGTTTCAGCGTGTATTTAATTGTTTTTAAACATAAAATATGTTTCGGGGAGGGGTTCAGCCCCTTGGGTTGAATACGTTCTGCTTGTAGCTGTATGGACAAGAAGCCAAACCATTTTTCTTCCCTTGTCCCATCCCTTCCCATTCAAAGGCAGTCACCCAACACATACATAGGTCTTTTGTTCTTTTCAACAACAGATCGCTTTGTTACGAGAATCTTTGTGCCAAGTCAAATGTAGGTGGGGACAGTGTTTATGTGGCAGTAGTGTTATGTAAACTCAAATAGCGTCTAAAAGAAAGACTTGTCAATGCTGCCTAGGATAAATCTTGGGAATGCCTTCTTTCCTCCAGTGACGTATTCCCAGACTCTCCACGGAAGGCTTCAGTTGCTGAGTATAGTTTCCTGACTGGGCATGACTCTACCCGTACATTTGTTTTATTATAATATTGTTGACTCTCCTGACTGTATTTTATGTAATAGTAGAAACCTGTGACAGCTCAACACTTAATCTTAATCTTAAGCACAGCATACTTTTAGTAATAGAGTACAGTAGTATTTGGAAGCAAGATGGCGAATGACGTAAAGTCAAGTGCCTAGAATTTGTTTCATTCACTTTTTCTAAATATACGAAGCACTGACTGCATGGAAAAGTTCTTCCAAAATCACCGGTTGGTAGTTAATTAACGTCTCACTGGAGCAACGCAATGGGTTATTGGCGACGGTCCGGGATCAACTCCGAAGGGAAAGATCCGAGAAGAACTCGTAGTTTCGAACCACGGTCAGATGACGAGGTGAACACCTGAGCTCGCATCCCACTCTCCACAATTCCACACCACTCCAACGTGAGGACATTTGAGGCCACGATAGATTTAACGTTGCATCAGCCCCCGTGTGCACGACAGTTTTTGGTTGGACCGAATTTCGAATTCGCAACCCTCCGGTTGCTATTCTGTTTCTATTCCAACTGGGTTACCACGGCCCCTCACAACCACCAGATTTTAATAAGGCCCTTATGAAATTAAGCTCACAAAACAGATATTTTTATTTAGCGAAATAACTCAAAGATTTTGATGTTAAGACACATTATGTCACACATTCTGACGAGGAAAGCGAGCATGATTCGTCCAGCTAATCAAATTGAATTGTGTTGCAATACTGAGAGAATGTTGAGCGATGGGCGAGCAGAGGCTGAGCTCCTTTGTTTAACAAAAGTTGATAGTGCTTTTCTACTGATTATTATGCCATAAATTCCTAAAGAAAAGAGTTTTCTATAAACGCTTCAAACTTTTCAATCCTTATGGGCTGCGTTGTAACACGGTGATCCTTTCTAGACAAAGTATTATTAACATTTATTAGTTTCTTCGAAAGAATTACGGGGTTATTTTGTTGACAAGGTGGATCATGTTGTCAAAAAAGTGTCAAAGAACGGAAAGCCCTGGAATATCATTTAATTTATTCTATGCATCTTCCTCAAACCGAAAGAGAGTCAACGTTCTTGACATTTCCTTCAATTTATTTGTCAGTTTGAAATGAAATTAATGTTCCAAAGGATACGTTTTGAAGTTTCAATTAACATCCAGAGAAGTGACAATGCAAGGATTGTCATCACAAGGAAAATTATTTCTATCCTTCATAAATTATACTTTTCTGCGTTCAATTCAAAGAATAATTCATACAGTGTGGAAAAGTGTTTGAAAACTCAACTTATACTGATATCGAAAAGAGATTTAATACATCCTCAAATTTAACGAGTCGTGATTGTGTAATTTTGAAGGGTGCTGCTGAATTTAGGAATTAGTGGTTGTGCTCAATTCTGACAGTTTTTCTAATAACAGTGTTTTCCAAGTGATAGTGAACAATTTGTGGTACATTTTAAAATATGATTCTATAAAGACATTAAAATATTTCCACGGAAAATTCTGGTAAATACTTCAAATGAATTATATCAGGTTGGCAACTAAGTTCCCGCCGTTTTTTTAAATTTTAACATTCCGCATGTCATTAAATGTTTTTGGCATAATGTTTTAAATCATTCGAAAGAGGATGTTTTGTTCTACCGGAATCTATGTTTATTTGTTCGAGTTAATTTATGTTAATTTTCAGATCATTAAAATGGAATGTCAAGTTGAGAAAAATGAGCATTTTCGACACCTCCTTCTTTTTGCTTTTAATCAAGGTTCTAAGGCCGCAAAAGTTGCTCGCGACATTTGTGCTGTGTATGGATAAGGTGCCATAGCTGAAAGAACCGCTCGTGATTGGTATGCCAAGTTCAAAAATGGAAATTTTGACCTCAAAGACGCACCTCGTTCTGGCCGTCCAGTTGAGTTCGATGAAGAGCGATTAAACCAACTTTTGCACGAAAATCCGCGACAAACGACAAGGGAACTGGCAGAGAAAATGGAATGCTCCCACACTGCTATAGAGAAGCATCTTCACTCGATGGGAAAGGTTCAGAAGTGTGGAACATGGGTTCCGCATGCTCTAAGTGACAACAACAAAAATCAGCGAGCCACAATCTCCGCTGGTTTGCTTGCTCGTCACCGCTCAACTCATGGACGCAAACAACGATTTCTTTACCGAATCGTTACTGGCGACGAAAAATGATGCCTGTACATTAATATGAAGCAGCGCAAGGAATGGCTTAGCCCCGGTAAACAAGCGACACTGCGCGTGAAACAAGATCTTCATCCGCTTAAAACGATGTTGTGCGTATGGTGGGACTGGGAAGGGATTATCCATTACGAATTGCTTGAACGGAACCAAACGGTCAACGCGGAACTCTATGTTCAACAGATGGAACGACTCAAAACGGCGGGAACTTAGTTGCCAACCCAATAGATAGTTTTGAAGCGAAATTTGCAATCACTTAAGTAAAAACTACTAGCTGACAATTTCACCACGTAAGCTGGAAAAAGCTCTTTTAGATTTTAATCATATTTTGCGTCAAATTTCTTTCACAATTGAATCAAATTGAAGAGAGCTAATATAGCTCCCGGAAACATCGTATTCGGGCTACAACAAATTTGTTACATTACATCTTGATACATGAGTCCGTATTAACGCCGATTTCACGATGTCTTCTATAAACCAGCGAAGCAATATACATAAAATAAACATTAGAAGAAACAGTAAGAATAGAAGATGAATTCGAGGGAATTCTAAAAATGTTCTCTCCAGTGCAGTCAAACAAGATATGTCCTCTCTACCTCATCAAGGTAAATAAGGAACTTGTTGGAGTCAGTCAGGTGAAAACGACTCAAGTAGGCCTGAGTTACAATGTGGTCTATTCTCGCTTAAGCAGAAAAAGTGGCAACTGCTCTAGGGATTTTTTTGGAAGAAATGGAGGTCATTAGGGCCCACTCTGGAATTGAAAAAGATGGCGATTCATTCCAGTGTTCCTCCATAAAGTACACCAAAATGATCGAGCTTATCTCCTGACCCTATCCAGACACCTATATAGGGAAGTTGCTGACAAAGGAACTGGGCCTATTATGGTTGACAAGCTAGAGCAAATTTGTTTCCCATTATAAATATGTTATTGATATATTAAATGGTTCAATTGATTACAATATATGACTTACATTTTGAAAAATCGTTAAAACTCATGAAGCGTATTTTAAAGCACCATAACTTTACGTCATTACTTTATGGTATGATTTTATTATCTTTTTACGAGTCACATTTAAACAATTTGCAATTAAAATTTTTTATTTTTGGTAATTTACATGATGGCTTGTTAGTTTGCTTGTACTTCAAAGCCCAAACCAGTAAGCTATTTCAAATATCCCATCCAGCACATAAAATCTTACATATCTGCAAGATTAAATCAGCAATTCCAGTTATTATTTCACATTGGATTTTTTTAAATTGTCAATAATGTAGGAACTCCAAGCGATATTCAGTTCCATAAAAATGATTCACTTCTAAAATAAACAGAAGTACATATATTAAACCGAAACATCTGGCTTCTTCCTATAATGTTGCCACGTTCACTACTAAAGATTACTAAACATTGATCCATTATCAGAGGAACGTGTTAAGTTCTTTAAGAGCTCTATCTGTGTAACTTGGTTGGAGAAATATTAGTTTTTGCCCTTTTTTGTTCTTTGGAACGTGGCGGCACTCATCCCATCCGGCAAAGGAAACTATTTGGCAGTTAAGTAGGAAAAAAGAAAGCGTTGCTAATAGTTTCCGGTCGTTTTATCGTTGGTTAGCTAATTGCTTTTCCATTAATTACTTCCTTAGCTAGGCCTGCAACGTTCCATTGTAGGGCTAAAAAATGGGGGCGGGCGAGTTGCGATGTTCTATGCTGCGCAAATTGAAGGGATTGTTTATTGCAGTGCGAACTACGCTGGGTCTATTTTTGAAGGTAGAGGAAAATGACCTGCTTAAGAATTGTAGATTATAGTGTGGTGTATGATACCAAAATTTATGAGTCGAAACAATGAAAATAGTTAGGACAGCATTTTGTCTCTTTGTTCACTAGAAAGGTTACGAAATTCATTTATTTTCGACGATGAAAAAAGTGATCTGGTAAGGATAGACTCTAGTAAGTGACATATCATTCCATAATTGTTAAAAGAGCTCGATTAATGTACGCAGTTTGACCAGTATCGTATCCTTATTATTTGATAAAAAAATTGCGAAATTTATTTTGTAGTATTTTTGGAGATAAAAAGAAATTGATCTGTGAGGTTATAGGCAGATAGATAGTTGAATTAACGTCGCACTGAAGCAATACATCGAACTATTGGCGACGGTTCGGGATCAATACCAAAGGGTAAGATCCGAAGACAACACCTCGTAATTTTGACCCAACTTCAGATGCCATAGCCAACATCTGAGCTGGCACTCCACTCTCCAAACTTTCACACCAACCCAACGTGAAGACATTCGAGACCACGACAGATTTAACGTGCACCAGTCCCCGCGTACATGATGTTCTTTGGTTGGACCGAGTTTCAAACTTGGAACACTCCGGTTGCTCATCCGCTACTCTTCCAACCGGGCTACCGCTCCTCCGGTAAAGATGTAGATTCTAATGAGTGATGTATCATTCTAATAATTGTTGAAAGAGTTTAAGTAAAGAAAATAGTTTGACCAGATCGTAGAGATTCCAAGGATTAAGAGAAATATTATTGAACCAGGGTATCTATCAGGAAAGTTCATTGGTAGAGTCTGTGTCTTTACGAAATAGCAAATTGATGTTGCACCGGAGATCCGAAAGGAAGAAACAAACAAACATTTCGAGTGAGCGGGTTCTTTTGAAGTCAAGATTAGTGAAGTTGAAAGGTAAAAGTGGGTGATCGGATGTATTGATAATAGGGCTAGCGGTGTGACAAGGACTATAGTGGGCGAACGAGTAGAAAAAAATGGGAGTTAGTCTGGAAGGTTAAGGGACTTATCTGTGATGAGAGAATTGTATTTTAGTGGTTAGTTTTAGGTATCGTTTCATACACATATATTTAACTCTAAAATGTTTTGGTGTTAAGTTACATTGCTAGGGGGTTAATTCAGCAAGGTTTCGTGCAGCAAAACCAATGAATATTGCTTATTAATCTTAAGGGGTTGATAATGGGGATATGACACCTGGTATTATGAATAAATCCATAGAAATAATCTAGATTGTGCTCTTTCCTAGCATTAAAGCTGTACATTCAAAGAACGAACGAAAAGCATTAAATTAAGCAATCCATAAGACAATTTAAAATCCCCAAACACTCGAGATTTTAGAATTTAACTTGAAGTATTTGATACATATGTTCACAAAAGTTTACGTTCTACAATAAAAATTTATGGAGATGAACAGGGAAAAGTAAAGGACCTATAGAATAAATAAAATTACAAATGAAAATTTCTAAGCAGTAAGTTGGTTTTCCCAGATGGTTTTCATATTCCTTCAGCGAATTTTGATTAGGCATTATAGATATGATTTTCGAGAAATTGTAAGAATTTTTTTTCTCTACATTATCGACATTAGAAATACTTTTGCCTCGTGATTTATTTCTCTGTTACGGATATTCTTGTATTTTCATTCTCTTTTGAATGAAAATATAAGAATATCCGTAACAGAGAAATAAATCGTGAGGCAAAAGTATTTCTAATATTGGGATCAGTTCGAGACTTGCAACAGGAAAAATGCGCTATATTTTTGAGTGACCCATAAAAACTCTCGTATACCTGGGTTGTTCTTTTAAGTGTTGTTTCCGAAATCCTCTGGCTTGCTTCAGGTAGAAAATTTATAGTTCCAAACACGGAACTGATTTATATGCACTAATCTTTAGATGGATTTAAAAGCATTGAATTCCACATCGCATTTACTAACCACCTGTTCTATTTTATCACGCGATATAAACTAGACAATCATCTAAAAAATATACAGGGTGGTCAGGTAGGTAAATAATTAGGAATTAATGTCACACTGGAGCAACACAACGGGCTATTGGCGACGGTCCAGGATGAGTCCCGAAGGGAAAGAGGATAACACCTCGACATTTTGAACCACGGTCAGATGACGAGGTGAACACCTGAGCAGGCACCCAACTCTCCAAACGTCCACTCCACACCAACTCGAGGACATTTGAGGCCACGACATATTTAACGTGCACCAGCCTCCATGTACACGAGGGTCTTTGGTCGTTTTGAGTTTCGAATTCTCAACTCTCCAGTTGCTAATCTGCGACTCTACCAACTGGGCTACCACGGCCCCATTTGTATAAATATCTCAGATGGTTCACCTACTTTACTTCCTTACTTTTTTAAATATAAATATGTGATATGATGAATTGAAAGAAATCGCCTGATTCCGAGATTGGGCGATTCGGAGATGAAGTGTAATTGGCCGTTAGAGCCAGGTGGTGTTTAAAAAATTATTAAAACAATTAGTCACTGAGGAGAGGATGACTTTTGTATTTTGTGTAAAAATTGATGCTGGAAGTAAAGGTCTACCTTAAACATGGTTATCAAGCCTGTTTATTTTATCTTAGAGGGGTGTGGAAGTTTGGAGAGTGGTGTGCCAGCACAGATGTTGACCTCGTCATCTGACCATGGTTCAAAATTGCTAGGTGTTGTCCTCGGATCTCTACCTTCGGGATTGATCCCCGACTGTCAACAGTAGCCTTAGTGCTGCTCCAGTGCAACGTAAACCCACAGGTTTATTTTTTCACTTACCTGAGGAAACTTAAAATTTATATTGTAGTTTGTCAAAGACTAGATCAAGCATCATGAGATTCTGATGTAGAATCAAAACAAATGCTATGGATTGTTTCAGAAGCGCAAAAACTGAATTTAAGTTGTGGTGTCAAGTATTTCAACAAAACGAAACAAATTGCGAAAGCACAGAAAAACAGTGAAAGTGAAAAGAGAGAATAGAAAGTGGGAGTTAATTTATAACGCAAATGTCTGAAGCATCCAAGGTGATCGATTATAGGTATGCTAACATCGAAGTTTGATTTGCGTGAACTTAGTGCAATTGCTATTAAATGTAAAGGAATGTTTCGTAAATTATACGAAGATCTTCCGAAATTAAAAGACCAACCTGATGTTTTAGCACATTTTTTAAATAAAAAAAATAATAGTTCCATTTCAATAATTTATTACTGAACACACATTGCTGCTAGATTATACTTTCACGTAAACACCCAGACAAACATAACCATTACTTTAACGATACATCTACCACATCTCTTATGCCTTACACTTTAATCAAATCGATCAACATTACATTAAAATACTCCATCACATCTTTTATTGTGTCAACAATAGCATAAACTATAACAAACTTGAACGAATTCATTTACACCCAAGTAATTGCATACTCAATTCAGAAGTGCTTTTCTTAGCATCTTAATAACGTTTCATAAGAACTAGGTATTATTTTCTAAGAAATACTGACAAAATATAAAAATAATTGGGAAATTTAATCATAGCGTTTGATGAAAATAACTTCCTTTAACTATGTGGTGTATGTAGAATATTTTTCATTATGCTTTAAAGTGCAAACTTGTAACTTGTTATTTCTTTTCCATTGTGTTAAAATATTTCAATTTTGTTATTTTCTTTTCTTTCACAATTTATCATAACGTTCCATTCTGCATAAAGCTAATTTCTTACAAGGTACAATAACAAACACATTTATATCTGTCAGCGTTTTTCAAATTTTTGTTTTTTTACACACCTTTATATTTAAGGAGCTACGTATTCTAAAATATTTTTTTTTCTGTTTTTCGCATCGCCTCTTAAATTGATTCAATGTGACAGTATAAAGTGATGTTACAATAGATGATTTCCTCCATAGCTGGTTTCCACCAGCATAAAATACAGTATATTAGAGTGAAAACTGGATAGCTGTTCATTGGTTGTGTTGAAAATGGTGATTCTCTTGAATACTTATATGAATGGGGTTCCACAAATTTTGAATAACATTAAAGTGTGAGGACTGGGAAGAGGTTTCCATGACATGGGAGCAGGTATATAGTACCAAACGTCTTACAATCTACGCTTTATGCTTGGAATAGTTGTCTATATACATATAAGTGTCGTGCTGTGGTAGGCGGCATGGTTCTTTAACTATTGTAGGAATAGAGTAAACACACGTTTTATTTAGCTAGGATGAAACAGAACTTGATAAAAACACACCACAATAGAATATTTATAGGAATACATTGATTTACAGTCAATACCAAGTCTCCACGAGACCTCACCAAGCGTAAAGATTTTGTACTCTCAAAGTTTTCAATTTTAGTTAACAAGGTATAGTTAATGTCAGGTTTCCATAAGACCTCAATAGGCGTCCACCTTTCTTACTCTCAAAGTACCTTCTGTACCTTATTTACCCGACCTCATGACATCTTGATTGTGTCATCCGGAAGGAAGCCCTGTCGCCAGCCCAGGTGGCCCCCAAAATAACAAAAAGTAAATGTCGCTTTCAATCCCTGTTCTTGAATTTCTGTTACATTTCCTCTTTTCCATTCGGATGTTTCCCTTCGGGATTGATCCCCGTCTGTCGCCAATAACCCATTGTGTTTCTTCCAGTGTGACGTAAGTTCAACTATCTACCTCTCCCATACTTTCCATCAAACGCAATTTGTCCATGTCTATTGCAAAATGAACTACGAAAGCATACTCAAAACATTATGATTGGCTGGGTTGGGTTTTGTGGCACAAGCACCATATTTGGCCAAGCTGCTGATAACAAAAGACAGACACATACAAGGAAAGTTTATCTACAGAGAAATACACCCAGGTTAAGTTACAAGAATCGAAACTGCGCCACCTACATCTCTCACGAAATTGGGAAAACCCACATAAAACATTACCAAACCCTAGTCATGTTTCACTGTGGATTTAAATTTCTCAATTTCTGAGCTCTAAGTTGATCTTCAATTAAAACTTTCCGCTCTGATGTGGACAAGGTAAGTTTAGTCTCATTAGAAAAGAAAACTGTTACGGAATGCTAAATTGTTTATTTGATATGACATTGTGCTAATTTAAGAGTTCTTTCTGGACAGTATTGATGTAAGGTTTGCCCTTAGTGATTTTCTGATTATGATCCTGATTATTTCTGCATTAGTTTCCTTCACTAAGATTTTAAAAATGTACCCAGCAAGTTTTTCATTGAACTTTTCAGTGTTTTTATACTCTTCTTATCCAAAGTTCATCCACATCATTGAAAAATATCCACTTGTTTTCATTCGTCTTTCTCTCGATTTTATTTTTATTTTTTAACTTTTGTAATGATTTCCATTTCCTTTGTAATGACATTCTGGGATTCAGTACTTTTCAGGGATGAATCAAAATTTTGTCTCTGTAGTTCAGATGGGCGAGTTATGGCATGGAGAAAACAAAACATCAAATGCAAACAAAAACTTATGAAGAACTGTAAAACATGGCGGAAGAAATGCAAGGGCATGAGGTTGCATGAGTTCTTCTGATGTGTATAATTTATGTTTTGTTGAAGGTAACATGGATAGCTAAGTGTACCTAGACAGTTTGAAATGGAATGTCCTTGCTAGTGCTACGAAACTGTCTCTTGGAAGACCAATTATCTTCCAACCGGACGATTCAAAACACACTGTAACGTTCTGTAAAGAATGATGCTTTTACTACACAAGTCGCAGCAACTTCACACACCACCAGTCTCCTGATTTAAGCCCATGGAACACTTATGGGACGAAATCGGTAGTGAACTGAAAAGTTATGATACCAGCAGCAAAGATAACCTGAAAACTGCCATTCTGGACGTCTAGAACAAAATTACCCCAGAAACAACAAAACAATTTGTGGGAGTCATGCCTAAACTTCTGAGAAGTCATTAAAGTAAAAAGCAAGTTCAACTGACCATTAAATGATGAAACATGCGGGGGAATAACGTTCAGTGAAATATATTTCACCGTACGGAGACTTCTTTTGCTTCATATTTGGCACATTTTTGTGTTATTGTGAATTATGCGTTAAATTATATTAATATTTTTGTTTAAATGCAATAGAAACATTCTATGCAATTATACTCATCTGTTTTTCCATTTTTATTTCTTCAATATTTATATTCTGCAAATAATAAACCAATTTATTTCAAATAGTAGGCGTACGGAAACTCGTTTTACTCACTGTAATTAATATTACATGGAATATTCTCTTCGTATTCTAGATGGATCACACAGAAAAATGTATAACAATAGAACAACATATACGAACAAGTAACGCAGTAGCAAACGATTTATTTTCTGCATTCAAAATGTAAAGTATTTATCTTTCCATTAAAGTTACAGTTAAAGAATAAATGAATAAATTAAAATACATTTAGCAGATTATTAGAATACTAAAAGTATCTTGTACGTGAACAAATAAACAAGTAAATAACAAATCATAACAATTTGAACACCTAATAAATAATCTAATAAAATTCAAGTTCCTATTTGTCTTAGGCATTAAATCTCCTAACCACAACTAATCAACCTAAATATCAGGAATGTAATAGACAGACGACTTTACTGTTTTCATTTCATGTGTATTTTTCCTTTTCTTTTTATATCTCATAAACATAAATTGTTTTAAATTGGGAATGATACTATTAAAAAGTGCATTAAATGACTTTTCATTTAGTGTAAAACTTTTTGAAACAACTTTTTTGTTAGATTTTAGATGGTTTTTTGTTTAGAAATGTTTAAATTAATCTCACTCCGGTGTCCAGTTTTCACTGTGACACATTACACAAAATACCTCAGTAATCTATCTCCCAAACTACTGCACAATAAATATCAAGATCAAGAAACCCCATTTACTGGAGACTTTTATTCCAGCTTTGAACTGAATCTAACACGCAGTTTCAACGAACGAATTTGAGCTTCAAGCATTTTTTACGGAATTCTTTTGGGGAAATCCATTAAAAGTGTTTATTTTGCTTCTTTTTTCGAACCTGCAAGAGTGCTGACACGTTGGGAGCTCCAGTGACCCGTTAAAAGCAAATCAGGATAATCTGATAATGGAAGAAAGAGCCTCACGTCGAGGGTATGGGAAAGGAACAGAATGGCTCTTCGTCTAATTCAATAATCTTGAATGGGATTCATTACTAAGTGCACTTATACGTTTTGTCATCGGCTGTCCATAAATTGTATCCGAAATCTACTTTTATAACACGTCAAGGTTAAAACCTACAAGCTAATGTGGAAGTATACCATGTGGCTATTATCGTATTTAAACTTATACCATGTGGCTATCATCGTATCTAAACTGGTACCATGTGGCTATTATCGTGTATAAACAATGTGACTAATCGTATCTAAAACTACTTTCTTGATGTACCACGTTTGAAACCTTCAAGTTACACTGGAAGTAAATCAATGGCAATTCATAAATTGTATCCCAAACTGCTATAATATATCAAGTTTAAAACTTTTCGAGTTACATAGAAGAGTACCATATATTTATTCGTAAATGGCACCTAAAACCTACCGTGAAAGCTTGTTTGCACGGTCTTCGGTGACAAAATAAAACGTTTCGACACATTGAAAGCCAATAAACATTAATTAGAAAAGCCATTTTTAGTTATTTTTGTTCATTGTTTTAATGATTTGTGTTGAAAAGGATTACAATTACAGAGTTAAAAACATTATTTCACTTTTCTTTCTGCGGTTTGTACATATCAATCCGGGAAAGAAGTTGGTCTCAATAACATACGGCCTTAAAAAATATTGTCTGATGATACCATAGAGGAGATATAAAAGTAGAATGAGTAATGGTAACATTTTTATGTCACCAAAACTAGCTGTGACAACTAACTAATAGTAATTAACGTGAAACTTAGACTACTTTCGTTTGCTCGGAGGAAGCGAACATTCATCATCTGATAGGTCAGCACAAAATAGTAGTACGTTGGAACGCGATTTCACCATTTTTCTCACCTACCTATAGAAATGCGCATCTGCCCTGTCATAAGATGTTATATTTCCAAACAAGGCGATAAAATGACAAATCAGCCAATTGTCAATTTTTCAAGTAGTCAGACTACTAGTCAATATGTTGGTCGCACTTGAAGCTCCTCTCAATTGCATTGCTCAGTCTAATATTTCACGTCTATGGATGATACTACTGTATGCAGAACAAAATATACCTTGAGATTATTTTATATTATTAAATCACAATTTTTTGAGATTCTTTTCGTTGAACGTTGACCAAACTAGCACCCTATTTAAGTTCAATGAGAGGGATTTTCAGTGCAAGCAAACCAGACGAAAGACGGGGAGTTTACTTCCTGTTGCCAAATGCTATCGCATGTTACACATCGGAATTACCTTAAAATGTAGTTTATCACCATGTTGGCGTCGTTTGGTGTTTAATCTAATTGGTGTTGAGATCACTTAGCTATCATATACCGATTTGGAATTCATTCTTTGGGATGTCTATTGGAGATAGGCTGAAATCGTATTCCACAAACGAAGTGACATCACGTTCGGAATAGGTACAGGAAACAGGTTCCGCGACGAAAGCACTACCGCCACCTACTGTCTGTCTACCACGAAAACTACTCCAGACAGAAAGTCTGGAGTCTGTCTGTTGCCATAGTGTCACCATAGTGTGAAAAGTTGAAAAGCAACAGACAATACGAAATGGAATATTGAATTGGGAGGGGTCAAGCAGCCAGTGATTGAAAATGGTAAGAGTGGACTTGCTGGCATTGGTCAGAGCATTGAGTATGAAGCTGAATTTTATTAGGGGTGGAGCTACCGACAAAAGACAAAACTGGGAACCCCTCGGAGAAACAGCAGACATCTAAAACATGCTGAGATGGGATGACGGGAACAGAATGAGCAGCTCGACAAAACAAAGCTAAAGCTAAAAAGTGATAGCTGGCCCCGTAGCTTTGTCCTCATCTCAGCGTGCCTTGAATCACCGTCAACCCAGCGCCCAATGCCAAAGACCAATCCTAACTACAGGGTGTTATCAAAATAATGGAAACACACTGGATTTATAAGGAATCCTTTACTAATATGGCGTAGGACCGCCTTTGGCATATAATACAGCTTGGATTCGCCTGGGAATCGAATTATAAAAGTGCTGAATAGTGTTTAGGGGAATATTGTACTCCACCTCCATGCTTGACAGTTGGGAGGAGACAATCACGATCATATGCTTGTGCAGGTGTCCTCCAAACGTGCACCCATCACCCATCCTGTTGTGGGGAAAAGTGTGAAAGATGATTCGTCTGACCATATAACTGTCTTCCACTTATCAATCGACCAGGTTTTGTGGTTGCAGACGACGTTTGGCATTAACATCTGTGACAAGTGACTTGGGAATTGCTACTCTGCCGTAAATGTTCTGTTTATGAAGGTGCCTCCTAACTGTAATTATTAACATTGGAGAATCCAGATGCTGATTGAGCACTGCGGTCACTTTGGCTGCAGTTGTTTTCTTTTTAGACATTACAATCCGCTTCAATACCCGTCGGTCTCTTTCACTCAGCTTCTCCTTCCGTCCACTATTTTGCTTTGCCGAGCTTGTCTTGCCGCTCTGTGTGTATGCTGTCATGACTTTACACACCGTACCTCTAGAAACGCCTAAAAGCTGGGATGTTTCGGTCACAGTTGCTCCAACTAGTCGGGCTCCTACAATTTGGCCTCTTTGAAAGTCTGTGAGGTCTGACATTTTACGCTTTTGACAAAATTCCACGATGTATACAACTTCACTAAAGCTACCTCATACTACCATGATATATAGTACTTTTTATATTAAAAAAACTGGTAGCTAGGATTATATTTTAATGCTTACGAAGCGCATTCTTAAATGTCCCTTTTATTCAAAAGTGTTTCCATTATTTTGATAACCACCTGTACTATTACATTATTTTGGTAACCACCAATTGACCACCCACCATACCTGTATATACGCTCCTATAATACGTAGGAACGAGACCTTGCCCACTTTCGGTAGGGGATTCTTGAAGCATTTGAGTTGGTCACATTGGTGCACTTAGTGACAGCTGCCTCTACAGGCATTTGTGAGAAAAATGATACACGATTGAAAGGGGCTACATTCAAAACGTCAACAAACTATCCATCGCAAAAATCTCATCCGAATCATCCACATTCAAAATGTACGAGCCTTGTTTCAATAATGACAGTCAGTTTCTAGAATTTGTGTGGAGCAGTTCTGATAGACAGATTACATTTTTTTATTTCTAATGCCCTAATACTGATCTCTTCGGCTTTCGGCACAAGAGGCGAATTGAGGGTCACTTGTGAAGGACATTCAGTGGATGAGCCTCCTCTACTCTCAACAGAGATAATCATCAACATCCACGCGTTTACAAAACCTGGATTCTAAGCCAGGATCTAGGATGTAGCAGATGATCGCTATGACAATCGAGAGATGATCGCGAGTTAGGCGGCAGGACAGTATATTTAGCTTGACAGAACCTGCTGCAACGGAAAAGTGTACCACTAAAATCCTCTGTAATTTACCAGTAATAGATGAATTTACGTCACACTGGAGCAACATAACGGGTTACTGACTATCCAGGATCAATCCGGATGATAAGGATACGAATACAAAACCTCGTAATTTTGAGCCACGGTCAGATGGAAACGCCACTTTGGAAACTTCCCACACCGCGTCAACGTGCGGACTTTGGTTGGATCGAGTTTTGAACTCGCAACCCTCCAGTTAATCCGTGACACTACCAACCTCCAGTTGCTAATCCATGACTGGGCTACAGCACTGGAGTAACATCACGGGCTATTAGAGACGATCCGGGATCAATTCCGAACAGAAAGATGCGATGGTAAAACCGCTTAATTAACTACAGTCAGATGACGAGGTCAACACCTTATTTAGCACCCCAATCTCCAAATGTCTACACTACCCCAAGTGGGAACAATGAAAAAATGTCCAATTCTGAGGGTTGGTAGTTGAATACTGGAGCAACACAACGGGATATTGGCGATGGTCCGGGATCAATCACAAAGGGATAGATCCAAGGGCAACGCCTCGTAACTTTCAACCACGGTCGGATGACGAGGTCAATACCTGAGTTGTCACCCCATTTTCTAAACTTCCACACCACGCCAGGACATTAGGGTTCATGGCAAATTTAACGTTCCTCAGCATCCACGTGCACACGGTCTTTGGTCGAAACGAGTTTCGAATAAGCAACTCTCCGGTTGTTGCTAATCTGCGACTCTACCAAGTGGGTTACCACGGTCTCAAGCGGTATTGAGACTGTCGATAATTTACAAACCCTAATTTCCATTACTCAAATCTGAATAATTTCCTTCTTGATAAAAACAAAACGGAATGAAGAACATCTGTTCCTAGCATCAACATATCCATTCAAAACACGTATTCCTATTGTGGATTTCTCCAACCCCGACCCCCCGCATTCTGTTTTGAAAATACTTTATTTATTTTCGTAAACATCTTGTCTACCCGTCAAGCCTCGTGAATATAAAATCTTGAATGAGGAGCTGAATTTGGGAATATAAAGAAATTTCATATAAAGTGGGAAACTTGATAAATTATTTATGAACTTCGGTAGAATAGTAATATGCAATGTTCTTGCGTTACCGGTTGGGAGCATCTCTTCGCAAGTATTTTATTTTGTAGTGTGAAATTTCATTACGCACCCAATATTCAGTCTGTTTATTTTCTGACACTTAGGGAGCCGCGGTAACCCAGTTGGAAGAGCAACGAATTAGAAAAACGGAGGGTTTGAGTTCGAAACTAGGTCCAGTCAAAGACCGTAGTGCACACGGAGGCTGGTGCACTTTAAATCTGTCGTGGCCTCAAATATCCTTACGTTGGAGTGGCTTGGAAGTTTAGAGTGGGATGCCAGTTCATGTGTTGACCTCGTGATCTGACCTGGTTCAAAATTACGAGGGGTTGTTCTTGGATCTTTCCCTTCGGAATTAATCCCGGATCTTCGCCAATAGCCTGTTGCTCCAGTGCAACGTTAATCAACTCCCTACCTGACGCTTTTAGTTAGACAAGTCTTTTAGATATCCAAAGACGATTGTGTTTCATATGAAACAAGCATGTGCTTTTTATAAAAGAAGGGACAGGAGAAAAATATTGTGTGGCTATTAAAAGTAAAATAAACTTGTTTAAAACCTGAAAACGTAAATATATGAAAATTGAGCATTTGATTTACCAATTTTTGGTCATCGGTTTGTAAAGTTGTATTTACGTAATCTGGAAACACTGTCCACACCTTACTTGTGAAGGCAGGTAATTAATTAACGTCGAACTGGAGCAACGCAAAGGGGTTGTTGTTACAGTTGTAACACTTCTTTGTAAAGCTCGAATTTTCATGCATGCCCCCAGTACTGTTCCGATTTTAAAGACACAGACAGATTTAATAAAAAAAGCGAGACTCTTACATGCCCCCAGTATTGTTCCGATTTTAAAGACACAGACAGATTTAATAAAAAAAAGTGAGACTTACATGCCTCCCAGTACTGTTCCGATTTTAAAGACACAGACAGATTTAATAAAAAAAGCGAGACTTACATGCCTCCCAGTACTGTTCCGATTTTAAAGACACAGACAGATTTAATAAAAAAAAGTGAGACTTACATGCCTCCCAGTACTGTTCCGATTTTAAAGACACAGACAGATTTAATAAAAAAAGTGAGACTTACATGCCTCCCAGTACTGTTCCGATTTTAAAGACACAGGCAGATTTAATAAAAAAAAGTGAGACTTACATGCCTCCCAGTACTGTTCCGATTTTAAAGACACAGACAGATTTAATAAAAAAAGTGAGACTTACATGCCTCCCAGTACTGTTCCGATTTTAAAGATACAGACAGATTTAATAAAAAAAAGTGAGACTTACATGCCTCCCAATACTGTTCCGATTTTAAAGACACAGACAGATTTAATAAAAAAAGTGAGACTTACATGCCTCCCAGTACTGTTCCGATTTTAAAGACACAGGCAGATTTAATAAAAAAAGCGACATGCCCCAGTACTGTTCCGATTTTAAAGACAGAGAGATTTAATAAAAGAAGTTACTTTTACACGACAATGGCAAAATACACACAGCGAAAGTTACCCACAATTTGATAAGTGTGCTTCATTCACTTTATCCCATGAAATTTTCCTAAGTGATTTTATCTTTTTTGTCCTGGACAACCACATACGAACGGAACAGTTCAGATATGAAACAGGCAGCCAGGTTTTTTTAATCTAAAGACAATACATTTTATAGATACGGTATACATGAGCTTGAATCTTGTTGGGAAGAGGTCAAATGTGATGGTGACCATATCAACGTGTAAAGTCATTTTTGAGAAATAATTCTACAGTTTTTAATTTTCAAACGAAAAGGCGACAGTATATTTTTGGGAAGTTGATAGTTTGCCCATGGTTGTTAAAAACACGTCATTTCATCATTTCATGATTTTGCATATTTCTGTACTTACCTCAAAATATTATTTAAATTACAAATTTTAAGCACCTAATGGACTGATTTGGTTGGTCTCTATACGGTAATTTTTCGCTACACGAGGGCTAATTAGACCTCTCATGGACTGGATGCAAAGAAATTTAACTGACAACAATATTGTATATTTCTGTGACGTAACTCCGAAAAAGGGTATCATTTGCAATTGCTTAGAAAACAACTAGAACAGAGGTTTTCGAACTATGACTCTAACTCCCAAAGGAGCCTTTCGCCACTGGTAGAAGTTCTACTGCGCACTTGTACGAGATTTCCGTGTATTCCGTGAGATATTAGATGTTCTGTGATGTATCACAGAAATCAGGGACAAAAAATCACAATTTCTTTGCTCATGAGCTTATTTTATGAAAAAGCTGGTTCGGATGGTTTCTGGGATAATCCGAGTCAGATACCAACTGAGGCACCCGTCTTAAAGAACTGATGACTGGACACATTCGACTTCCGTAAGATATAAAATGTAAGAGGATAAATTATAAAAAGTGATGCTAATATAGCATCACTTTAGTTTTATTTTAGAATGCAAATCTTAAGAAACTAAAATAGAATAAAGTTGAGAAAATCAATCAAAAGGAATCTCATTTGAATATTTAATTTCATAAAACGTAATTGTTTAAATATCTTTTTTTAAATGTAATTTAATCAAATGCTATCTATATATGTAAAGTAGAGTTGGCGTATGTTTGTTCTCTATACAAATCTACACCTTTCGAGCAATTCACACCAAATTTGGTATTACATGGATGGATAAAACAAGCACACGAATTTCGTCAAAAGTAAATTGTCGAAGCTATAAAAATGTCAAAATGAAGTTTAAAAAAATTATTTTCCGTTCACTTATTTTTTTCTATACTTTCATTTTCCAATATTTTCATTCTTCTGATAGATAAACGTGATTTTTTTGGATCACAATCGTTCAACGTTTAACCAATTCAACACGAGCAACGCCGTTAATTCTGCTAGTTCTATATAAAAAAAGAGCAGCTGAGATTTACGTTAAAGTAACGAGAGTTTGATAAAGGCTGGACTAGATCAAGTGTCACGTGATCCCGCTGGCAACAAAACAAGTCTTTTCATCAGATTCAAAACAAAACAAATGCGTCGAGTTGTTTCAAGTTCGCATTTTAAAAACGAATTCAAGCTTAGCGCTGTTAAGTATTGCGTTCACAACAAAAAAGCGAAATTAATCATCAAAGGAATCCATCAAGTACGAAAAGGTAAAAGGGAAGGACAGAAGGATGTCAATTTGGAAGGCAAAATGCATAACTTGCAGTTTTTGAAACCAATAGTCTCAATATCTAAGACAAGGAACTTGTTAAGACCAAGGGCCACATAGATTCACCGTGACTTATGAGAGGATCACCAAGAAATCCTACGAAAGTTATCCATAGTATATTATTTATTTTATTCATATCACTATACATATTGTTACAAAGGAAGATAATGAAAAGTAAATAAATAATTTAATTTGACGCGTGACATTACATTGATTTAACAATTGTTTTAATATTTAGCTCGACTTTGTAGTAAAACGCAGAATTGATTCTAAATTTTCATTAATCAAGCACAAGAGAAAGTACCGTCCTGCTCTCACAGGGCGATCACCTGTCCGTACTTAAAAGAAATTGCGCAGATCATCTCCAGTACCCTTTCATCACTGTTACCTCAATGGAATACCAGGAGAGCTACTTGCCGTAAATTTGCTCCGGCAAACTTTCTCTGTGCTTGCTAGGATCCAATCTGCCCATTTGAAAACGATTATATTCATTGATGGCCAGAAATCCTTTCCCACCTGTACAAAGTTCGGCTTATTACTAGCCTCTCCCTCACACATACCGAATTACATTGGAGCATTCGGGATGTGTGAGGACATGAAGACATTTTTAAGGACCCATCTGCCGTTGCCCAAAAACGTTTTTTTGCAGATTCAATGACAGTGTAATTTCTTTTTCTATACTGGGATAAGAAAGATTAGTCGAGAGATTCCTATTTTTTGATGATTTGCTAGTACATGACTGAAAAAATTTGTTCACAGATATACACTGAAGAGCCAAAACATTAATAACGCGTTGCGCCTCCTTTGGCCTGCAAAACAGCTGCAACTCGCCTGGGCATAGATGCCACAAGTTCTTGGTACATGACTGGAGACAGGTTGTGCCAAATGTCTAAGCAGCGGTCACGCAAAGTCGAGATATTCGGACATGGTGGTGTTTGAGCTCTGAGCTGCCGCTCCATGACATCCCAAATGTGCTCTATCGGATTAATATCCGGGGAGTTAGGTGGCCAGGACATTGAGTGGAATTCATCAGTATGCTCCTCGAACCACTCCAACACAATCCGAGCCTTGTGACATGGGGCGTTGTCCTGCTGGAAGATTCCATTTCCAGTTGGGAAGACAGACGCCATGTAAGGGTGCAACTGATCCGCAATGATGTTCAGATAGTTCGCAGCGTTCATGGTCTGTTCTACCACAACTACGGGTCGCAGAGTCACCCATGAGAACGTCCCCCAAAGCATAATACCGCCACCATCAGCCTGTATATGACCTGCTGTACAAGCGGGAGCAACTGTTCGCCTGGCAACTGTTCCTCAGGACCCTGACACGACCATCGACGTGATGAATGAGAAATCGGGATTCATCTGACCAGGCAACTCTCTTCCACTCATCCATGGTCCAGTCTCGATGTTCCCTGGCCCACTGTAGGTGTAGTTGACGCTTGGTCAACAGAGGCACACGAGTGGGACGTCTGCTGCACAGCCCCATATCCAACAGTGTCCGCTGAACTGTGTGTTCCGAAACACTTGCGCTTGGACCTGCATTGTATTGGGATGTCAGCTGAGCCACTGTCTCGCGCGCCGATTTTCTTTACCAAGCGGGACAGTCTCCGACGTCCTTTTTCTTTGATGACGCGTGGACGACCAACACCTTGGCGTCTACTCTGCTGGTGTCACCGTCATTTATCCACTTTGCATGAATACTAACAACGGCAGATCGTGAACACCCTACCAGTCGTGCAGTTTCGGTGATACTCGTTCCGAGTCTTCGGGCCATTACGATCTGCCCTCTATCAAATTCGCTTAGATCAGCAGCCTTTCCCATCACTCGCAAAAGTAAGTGCAAGAATGATTACTTACCTTCTCCAGCAGCAGTTAAATACCATTCTCACTTAATCACGTGCCCTCCACGTCATCCAGACGAGTCAATTGAAAAATTTGGGGATGGTCATAATATTTTGGCTCGTCAGTGTATGTTGACTCAAAGAGGCTTGACACTTTAATGCATTATCTAGCAACGATTTACAATTGTTTTTATCGATACAATGAAAGCTAAACTTAAAACAACACATGGCGAGGCCGCCGACAGCAAATCAACGGAGGGCCACGTTCTGTGCATCCCTGATCAAAAATATCTGAAACGTTAAGTCCTTCGGAAGATGACACCTCAGAGCTGCCCTATATCCCCGTCATGTTTCATCCATCATTTCTTGAATACTTCCTCAGCATCGTAATGAGCACAAGATATCTTTACAAATAAGCTGCACAAAGTGCTCATTTGGCTTTCTCAGCACATGCGAGAAAACATAATGTCCCCATCGAATGCCAGCCCCCCCCCCTAATTCTATTTTTACGAGCTCCCCCGCGATTCCTCTTCCGTTGCTCATTAGATAAATGCGATTCCAACAGACACGATTGACATTCACTCAGAGAAGGCCATTTTGTTTGATTCTTACCTTATTCGGAGGCTTTTTTTGCGTGCTGTTGCGAGAATATATTCTACTACGCAATACATAGGCAAGGTGGGATTTTTACGACTTTCGAAGTTAAGATTCAGTTGATTCGGAAATAGGGGTTTTTGTCAATAGGGGGTTAAATTTAAAACATATTTTTTATGTTATTTAGCGACTTTTATTTTAAAGAGGTAGGTAATTGAATTAACGTCTCACTGGCACACCACGCCAACGTGAGGACGTTTGGGGCAGCACAGATTTAACGTGAATCAGCCCTCACGTACACGACGGTCTTTGGTTAGATTGAGTTTCGAACTCGCAACCATCCTATTGCTAATCCGCTACTCTTCCAACCAGGCTACTGCGTCCTTTTTTTTACCAAGTCTGATATAAAATAGTTATGAATAAGAAATTAACCTTAAGCCCACTTGAGATATCCAAATACTTATATGATTTATTATTAGGTCAAAACTGTTCATAAGTTATACAAGGTAGGATGTAGTTGAATTAACTTCGCACTGGAGCAACACAACCGGCTATTGGCGACGGTCTGCGATCGATTCCGAAGGGAGAGAACCGAGGACAATACCTCGTAATTTTGAACCAAGGTTCAGAGTCCGTCGGTAGACTAATGGCCATTGCAAACTTTTATGTATGCATGTTTATTACATGTATACATAAAAGTTCATTTTTGATATTATAGCTGTTTTTATATGTTTAATGCTGTTTAATATGACATGCTTAATATTATAGCTGTTTCTTATTATGCTTTATAATTGTCTTATAAATTGCACAGAAAACCTCAATGCATATACCTAAATAAAAACATTTTATAGATGTATTTTTTTAGAAGCCGAAGAATTTATTTTGTCCCACTTAATGTTTCATGGATAAGGAGTTTCCGAAATTTATTAGAATTTCCATAATATTAACCATCAGAATAACAATGGGTCACAATATATTAATATATTTAGAAGAAATGAAGCAGTACAAAACAAGTTATCCAAAGTCATTCAGCCATTTTTACGTCCCCATTGCTGAATAGTCAAACTGAATAGCATGAATTTAATATATTTCCGAGTTACCATATATCTATTTATATGTCCTTGGTTATGACATATATCCATTTATATATTTAATATATTCTCGAGTTGCCATTTACATATATTTATTCTGAAATATTTATTCAATAAAATTAATAAAGGCAGTATTTCATTGTAAACAATTAGCTTGTAAATGAAATAACTTTAACAAGAGCGAAGTACAGTTTTATTAGGGCATTCAAATATAAAGAAAGCAACTAAACCTTAATATGAATAAGATGCGTTTTAGCATTTGCTTAATACCTAGAGTTGTCAAATGAAAACATTTGAAGTTTAGTTTAATCACACAGTTTGAAACTTAAAGTGGCTATCTTATTAAAAATTTAAGAATCATAAGAAATTTATTCGTTTCACAAGTTTAGGATTTTTAAGTTTGTATAAGCAATGTCAAGGGTACCAATACAGGGACAGTTTATAATAATTGTTTGAAATTTGTACACCATTTTTTGCGATGGCCTTAGGGGCTACTTTCTTCAAGTAAACAAAGGCATCACAAACACGAGGAACCCTAGTGATCAGTCCTCCCATCCTTTTTACCCTCGTCTTTTCATCAGCTTTCTCTTTTTAATCCCTTGCTGTCAATGATCTGTTCTTATTGATTTTTTATTTCGTCATATGATTGGTCCAGTTTCCCATTATTGAACCTTGTGACATAAAACCTTAACCAACCAATAAAAAACTCATACTTATATGACCTGCATCAAGGGTTTATAAATTTGAGAAAATTTGAAAAGCTGTTCAAAGAGTATTAATGTTAAAAAGTCAAATCAGACGATTGTTTCGAGAATGTTTTTATTGTGCTGTGAATGTTCAGGAAAAATGCACGAGTCCATAGGAGCTAAATAGCCAGAGTGGGTTATGAAAGAAAACAAAGGAATACGTTTTTTACCAAGTCTGAGATAAAATAGTGTTACGAATGAGAAATAGACCTTAACTTCACTTAAGATATCAAAAACCTTATGATTTGTTACTAAAACATAATAGTTAGCGATAGTAAATGAGTATTTTTCACCCTTCTACAAACTCCTTTCACTCTGTTATCTTTACCATAGTTTACCATTATTTTTGTAACGCATAGAAAAATCCATCACATCAGTTATAGTCGTCTCAGTAGAACAGACAGTATTACACACACGTTTAGAGAGGGATTTTCAGTGTAAATAAACAAACCAGACGGTCTGAGAAAATTTTACTTCTGCTGTCCAAATGCTTTCGAATGATAAATTAAAATGTAGTTTATCGCCATTTTCGAAAAGTTTGGCGTTCAATCTAATTGGTCTAGACTGATCGACTATCATATATCAATTCGGAATTATTTCTTTTGAATTTTCAATGGCGAAGTACTGAAATCGCATTCCTAAAACAAAGTGACATCATGTTCGGAATACCTGCAGGCAAAACGTTGAGCCGCAGATACACTACCGCCACCTGCATTTAGCTTAGAAAATACCTTTTGCAGTACATGCAGTGCCAGAGGTTTTTATAAAAGAGCTTCAAACCGAAAGTTTAGCAGACTTTTATATACTTTTCAGCTAAATAGAAAATGTTTGTTTTAAAGTTTGCTTTTGCTGGCTGTTTTTCCTGAAATCTGGATTATATGATACCACGGCTCTTTTTTCACCAAGTTTGAGGTGAAATAGTTATGAATGAAAAATTAACCTTAAGCATACACTTAAGATATCAAAATACTTATATGATTTATTGCTAAAGTGTTACAGTTAAGAGATAGCAAATGAGTACTTTTTATACTTTTTACACTGTTTTCTCTATTAGTTATCATCCCTTTCTATATTAGTTTATCATCCCTTTTAACGCATAGAAAAATCCATCGACGTCAGATTAATTATAGTCGTCCCAAGTTAAAAAAGAGACAGTATCACAAGCGACATAGGAAATTTCTAGACATCCGCTGAGTAAATGATCGATTTCTCTTTTTCCATATTCAAAGTGAATTTAATTTCAAAGTAAAAATAAAATAGATATATTCAATGCTATCAAAAAATAGTACCTACAGCTTAATTAATCTAAAGAAAATATATAGTACTAGCAGACCTAGCATTGCATCTGCTATAAACTTTCTCAATTGCTCTTATCTATTGTTGGTAAAGCTTCGTTACTCACATTTCATCTTATTTCAATCCTTTATAATGAATATAGCATCCATATTTACATAAATGGATTTCATACCACTAAATAAAATAAGAACATTGAAAAATATATAACAATATTTGTTTACTTTTAATGATGTTAATTCTTATTTCCAATCTAATGTATGGCAAAAAGCACACCTCCGTCATGTTACTACAGAGTCCGAACGTCTACTTCACTTTCATACCATTCTCTTGTTCAAAGGCGATTCGGCATTTTTTGGCGCTAAACCTATTTTTGCTCATATTTATTTTTCTGCGCTGTTTCCACCTTCCAGATTTCTTCTAATTGGCTTTTATAATCCGACTACTGTAGAATTGCAATGGATCGGCGAGCCCTTCTGTGTTGTTTTTGCAATGGCAATAACTGAAATCAAACAAATTTCAACTAAGCGATACAATTGGCGAATTTTTGGTTTGGTTGGTTGATTTCCTTGAGACTTATAGCTGCAGAATCAGGCTTTTGTCTCCATTCTTCCTAATTACAATATCCTATAAACGACACAATACAATAACAAGTAATTGACACACACACAGTGAGAGCTTTACTGACACAGAGGAGACAAAAATACACCCAGGGAGGAATGCACCTGGCAGGAATCGAACCTGCGCCGCCTACAACTCGAAGGTTGCTACCGCAATGGGCATACCCACTGAGCCACGACGGCCCCCAATTGGCGAATGAATCCTGTAATCAATTTTATATTGCTTATTGTTATTTTACTTTGTTGCCATTCGGCAATTAGCAAATAGCGTCAATTTCTGTGCCACGCACGTTTGTGAAATAGTATATCGTCGGATTAGAGCAGAAACTCATTAACTGATAAAATAAAATTTTTACTGTAGAGCTGTTTAAACAGTATACGATTCGAGGTCTAAAAATAAAAAATATAAAAATTTTGATAGTGTTACATATCTTTTTAACAGATTACAAAGTCACAATGTATTTCTCATAATCATGAAAATGAGCATTTATCATCCCAGAAAAAATTTCAGTTAATTAGTTTCTGCTCTAAGCAGACGATATATATATTTTAACATTTTCTTTCTTTCATCTTATACATAAAGGTGAAGTAGCGCCTCAAGATTGTCGATAATTTGCTTTGTTTACACAAATTATCACCAATTTCGAGGAATGTAAAACCAACAAATTAAGGCGAAGGAATTCATATATAAAATAACAAAAATACATACCAAATTAGCAATCGATATTTAGTAGAAATTTGAGCAGTGATAATTTTTTTATCTTTGATGGCAATTAAGCAGTTTCCAGAAAATCTGTTAATAAAGCGACAAGAATAAAACGCTAAATAAAAGAATATGGTTAAAATAGTAACCATGGTTACAGAGTAAAAAGGCTCCTTACATAGGCATAATACTATCTGAACTTAGAAGACGGATTAGTTTAAATATTAATAAAAAATTCTTAATGGCTCCTTCCAATCAATAGCGTGAAAATGGGATTGTGGGAAAATAGGAAAAATCTATTCGATCCAAAAATATAATCATTGTCCTATTTTTGAATTTATTGATTGTGCATATTTAAAGTCCTCCTTTCAAGCTATAAAACGAAAAGGACAACCTGAAAAATTCGTTGTTTATGCGTTGACTTGATTTTATATTATACTCATAAATTTTTTTTCTGACTTATAAAGTCGCGATGAAATCGAACTTTTTTGAAAAATAGATCCTCTTGGAAATAATATATTATTCACCTAACTCTCAGTTTTTCTAAGCCATTACAACTTTATCATATTCTTATTGCATATTGGAGGAGACTTACGCTATTTTGAGTGTATTTTACTTTCGATGTACTGTTTCCTTTGTTGAATAGGTAGGTAGTCGAATTAACGTCGCACTGGAGCAACACAATTCTTTGCTAAATAAGACATTTCATTTAGAACTTAACTCTCCAAGTAGTTTCGATGAGATATCTCGTCCATCAAGATATGACCAATTTTTCTAATGACGAGATATCTCGTTCTTCAAAATCTGGCAAGTTTTCCTGTGTTCAGATTCATCGTCGAGACAATCACCAGGAGGGTTAAAGGAGTTTTAAATCACTAGTGCATTATTTAATGAGGAAAACTATTTCAAAAAACAATTTCGTGCAATTTAAGTAAAATAAGCAACTGAACGAGAAACTTCATTTTCCCACCAAAAAGTAAATTACGTTGGGTAACATTTAAAAACAAGCTAACTGACGTCGAGTTTTTACAGCTATTTTTGACTATAGGCTGTAAAATTATCTCCCATCAATGAATTTAATTTGCTTTAGTTTTGTTTAATAAAGAATTCTTCATACATTGGTTTGCCATGAAAAGATTAAAACTGTCATCAGTTTCAGTATTGTATTGTTAAATTCAATTATTCTACTTCCAAGCGACAAGTAATGGCCGATGAATTTCGTTACTGCGATGTCACTTAAAAAGACATTTTTCATGGTGGTGTGTTTCATATGTTCATTTATCACTGTCCAAGTCTTTTTCGAACATTTTCCCACAATTAACTTCATTTCCACGGGTAACAGCAGGAAATCTTGTTTTTAAAACTTTTACTTGATATTTTTGGTTTCAGTCTTTTTTGATGTTAAATTCTACGTTTTGTCGATGCTCCTAACTTTAATGAAACGGTTTTATCTGAAAGTGCAAATATACAACTTAACAGTTATTTCATACTAGGAATGAAATGTATTAATTTAAATCTGTAGTTGAATTGACGTCGCACTGGAGCAACACACAACGGGCTTTTGGTGACGGTCCGGGATCAATCAGGAAGGGAAAGATCGGAGGACGGCACCTCGTAATTTTGAACCGCGGTCAACACCCGAACTGGAACTCCTCTCTCCGAACTTCCACACCACGCCAATGTGAGCACATTTGAGGCCACGACAGATTTAAAGTACACCAGCATCCACGTACACGGTACTTTGGTTAAATATTTTTCGGTTCAAATTCAGATTCATGTATACGTATTTACCTTTAGCATGTATTAATCCTTTGATGGGGTCACCCATATATCCACTTTGAAAACTCCAGTCTTCCCTGCCTGACTTTTAGTCAGTTTTGACTTTCTTAACCATTAGGACTATCTTCCTAGGATTTTTCCAACCAATCGATGTAGTTATTTTGTCATTATGTGTTTTGTGGGGGAAAAGAGATTCTACACTACTTAGCAACCTCGTGACGCTCAAAGAGTTCATGGGTCTAGTGGTTAAGACTTAGAAAAGCTGATATGTTAAGACGTAATATAAAGACATTATCAATGTAAACATCAGTTATGAATAGCCGACAAAGTATGACGTTCGAGCTTCGTGGAGGGTAACAAAAAGAGAGAAGTACGTGCGAAACGGCAAGCAGAGCCGAGAAAGTTGCAAGTCTAGCAAATTTAGGGGTTGGTTCACAGGGTTCTGAGAGAGGAATGCAATGGTACTGAATTCATGAGTGTCTACGTGCACAGTCAAGAAATCCATTGCGAATATAAATCACGTGAATTCACCCTCCTGGTGGTTGTCTCGACGAGGTATCTCGTCATTAGAAGAAAACTGACAAGATCAAGATCTTGTCATCGAAAAATCAACACTATCTCTGTCTGATTCGCAGAACAGCATAATCTCAAAGTTTAATCTTTAGGGTTAACAGTTGTTAATATGCTGGGCATAAAAGTATCGGATCCCTCATAGGAGTTGCTGTGGTTCAGTGAGTTTGACCACTGCGCTTGCAAACTGCAACTTGTAGGCGGCTCAGATTCGATTTCTGTCTAGTTCGATTCTTACTTGGGTGTTTTTCTCTCTTCTGTATCAGTAAAACTTTCCTTGCATGTATATGTCCATTTCCTTAACATTGTCTGCCTCGTGTTTGGCGCGGCTTGGCCAACTAGGCCACTGCGTCATAAAACCAAACTAACCAACCGGATGCCCCATTACATCTATTCAGTTATAAGATATTATATCGCCAAACAAGGCGATAAAATGGCAAATCTGCTAACCTTCGTCAATTTCTCACAGAGAAATCACGTGACTACTAGTCGTCATGCTGAACACACTTTCTGAAGTTCCTCTTCATAGCAATAGTCTAGTGATATTTCCCATCTATGGTCCGGATTTGGTTTAGTTTGTAGCTTTACGGTCATTTTTGGCTACACGAGAGCAAATTAGACGCGACCTGCGGCTTGAAGTGGATTCCGAACCACTACGATTATCCATGCCATGACTAGGGTCGGGATTTGGAGAAACTGCCTTCTTTACCAACACGCAAGTAATCACTGATTAACACTTACCACGCATCCTCTAAATAAACGTTGATCAGCATTTTCTTCCACGATTCTGACAGACGAATAGTTAGCTGTCTGACCTTTGGTTCAACAGGTTCTGGATTCCAATCCAGATCTGGGCTTGGATATTCCGTAGTGGTTCGGAAACCACTTTAAGCTCTAGGTCTAACTAGAACGATAAACCAAACCCTTCTACGACTTGGTCTGTTTTGTTTATACATTCTTTCTTTAACTGACGTAAGGAAAAAAGATTTATTTCTTTACATTTAGTTCAACAGGCCATGGGTTCGATCTTTTTCTATTTTCATCCTATTTTTCTGTTCCCCAAATCCCTTTTTTCCCTTCGCGACATTTTTTACTTGATGTTGTTTTGTCTTTGGAGCAGCTTAGCCAAATATGGCCCTTGCGTCAATAAACCTCAAAACAACCCGTGATTCAACAGGTTATGAGTTTGAATCCCTGTCTGGGCAGGGATGTTCGCAGCGTTTCGGAGTCCACTTTAAGTCCTAGGTCCTGGTCTAATTAGAGTGGCGAACCAAATTCTTCCACAACAGGGGATCTTATTTTTACAATCCTTTCCTCTCTCAAACAAGAAAAAAACATTTCTTTCTCCATACTTGTGTCCCGGGGATCGAGACGTAAGAGGAGTCCAAATATTTTCCTCCTTCAAAGAAACTCGCGGAAACAGGAATATTTGACGGAGGGATAAAAAGGAGGAGAATCTCATCTTCCAGATTTCAATGAACACGTCAAAAGGAAAAGAATCGAGCCTTTTTCTGACAGATAGGATCGATTATTCTGGAGCAGTTGTTTCTGAATCTGGGAGGAATACGAAGTTTATGCTTAAGAGTTCAAGTGGGGGGTGGAAGTTTTAAAAAGAATTATATTACGAATAACGATTTTGACAAAGAATCGTTTCTTTTTCTTTCGAGTTGGGGGAAGATGAAAACGCATGCCGTGCGGATTTTATTTCGGGGCGCAATATCGAATACTGGATGCCAGATCAATGGATAGTTGGAACAGAATAATTGGAAGATAAAAATGCCTTCTCTTGGGATCGTTTGTAAATAATATCTTTACCCTCCTAGTGGTTGGTTCGACGAGGCATCTCGTCATTCGCAAAAATGACCAGATCGTTATGGTCGCGATATCTCGCCATTAGAAGACTAGATCTCGATCTCATAATCATAAAAAACCAACAATGTATATCCTGATGACGAGATATCAAAATTGGTCAGATCTTGATGGATGAGATATCTCGTCGAAACCACTTGGAGCGTTAAACTGAGGGTCCGCGGTAGCATAGTTGGAAGAGTAACTGATTAGCAACGGGAGAGCTACGGAGTTCGAAACTAGGTCCAGTCAAAAGATCGCCGTGTACATTAAATCTGTCGTGGCCTCAAATGTCCTCACGTTGGCGCTTCCACGCTTTTGTAGTGCCTTTAGACAGATAACATTCTCTTCCTTTTCAAATATCGAACTATTCTACGCCAAAGAAAAAAAAATCACAACCTTAATAATACCGCCTCTTCGGTTATATTACCGATACTTACTTTTAGGAAGTACTTAAAGATCGAGTATAGAAATGATCAACTGTCTGAAAAATACCGAGCAGCACTTTACTTCCCATTGGCAGAGGGCCACGGCACGTTGCCAAAAGCGAAAACACAAAAAACTGAGAATTTTGACTCGGGGAAATGACTGTATGGTAATAAATTTGGCAAGAATAATGAGTTTGTGGAATTTCGTTTGAAAATCCGGTGATTTAGCTAAAATGTAGGCGGGTAATACGTGGCAATTTTGGCGATATTATAACATTATAATTTAGAATATTAAAGGAAGTATTGTAATAGATAAGCTCTTTTTTATGGAATGGACGTTAGCAAAGAATAAGACTAATGGAATTTTTTTTGTTCGAATCCATTTTGTGTTTGGTTTCGAAAATAAAAGCTTAATCTCCCTTTTCAGATGTGATTCACGAAGTTTTTTTTAACTCAGATTAATTCTCTTTTCTAAAAAGGTTGAAGGTATGTGGAAACAGTACATTACTGGAAAATTCCAAAACTATTTTTGTAATTTGGAATCAGAATAAGTTAAGGTATCTGACTATGTTCGGAGTTCTGTTTAAAAATGTTCAAATTATACTTTTTTCTTTTTAAGTAAAACAACTTATAAAAAACATATTATAAAACGAAAAAAATCAGTAAAAACTATTATAATTTATTAAAAAAATTGATAAAAATTGGAAAATTTAGATAAAAAAAATTACGTTTGTGAAAAACGTTACAGATAAAAACTTATGAGTACATTTCCTAAAATTTCGCTTAAAGTTTCCTAAATATATAAGCTAGGGCCTGAATCAAAAGATATACAATATTCTTTTCCACTCGTGAGATATTGGAAGTAATGTAGAAGACAACATGAATTTTTGAAGTTTTTCCTTATGCAACACTGAAATCTTTCTAAAACTTTTCTTTTAATTATAACTCTTATATCCTAGTTCAGGTCTTCCAAAACAAATATAAAAATCAGTGAACCAAATTCCATTAAAAATATACAGTACATTTTTAGTTATAGTGTTTCTTGTGCAAAAATTGTGTTCAAAATAACAATCAGAGAAAAATGCATTTAAAGATTTGAAAACGAATTAAAAAACAGCTGTACAGATACGCAATATCTCCGCTTCTATTCATCGTACAAGCAAAACAAAAACAATTTTGTAAAGAAGAAAGTCTAAATATTAAGAATATTGAATAAAATGAAATATGAGAAATTTTAGTCGAAATATACTTTTCAACGTAGTCAAATGAAGTAATTTTTTTTAGGTTCATTTGAATGGAATTTGGAGAATCGACGGGCATGGAATGATAGAGTATCATGTTTAGCGATGAATCCCGCTTCTGCCTTGGGGAAGAAAATCAACACATACGCGTACATCGGAGTACACCCTGCGCTACCATTCTCAGTTTACTATGGAGCGGCATGTCGCTGTAATACCTAATGCCTTGTTGCAAAGAGCTATCAATTACGACAGCCTCTAGTAGTGGTACGGAGTAGTTCGACATCACATAGATACATAGCTGATCCGACAACCTGTTTTGCTTTTCATGTAACGTTTCCGAAGGGCTATTTACCAGCACGATAACAACCTGGATACACGACTCCCGTCTCTCGGGAGTACCTCCATGGTATTGAAACTCTTCATTGGCCGGAGAGATCAACAGATCTGTCTCCAATCGAGCATGTCTGGGATATGCTAGACCGTCAATTGTACCATTCCCAGAATATAAGGGATCTGGAGCAGCAGCTGCAGAATGCTTAGCATAATTTACCACAGGATAGCATAAGGGCTCCATTTGGCTCCATACCTTTACATATATCGCCATGTATGACCGCCAGAGGGCTGTACAATTTACTAATTTGTAACCTTTCTGGTGTATTTCTACAATAATAAAGAGTTCTGGATTTGATATTCATTCATGTATTACACGAATTATAAAACACACAATGGAGAAATATTCGCAAGCTAGGCAGGCAGAAGAAATCAAAGATAAAGCTTGGAAGGACAGACTTTAAAATTCCGGCTACCCTTCGTTGAGATGATGTTGCTGCCTTCAGATTGGAGACTGGACATGACTGCCTAGCCAAACACATATACAAACTCAAAATTTTCAACAGTCCAAAATTGTGTCCTGTGTGGAGGTAGTGACGAAATGGACTCCACCCACTTTGGGGTTTGCTCAAAATTATTGGGAGGCATTTTGCAATATTGGAAGGCAAAAGATCTACCTCAAAGCCTACAAATTAGTCTAATTCAACTGCTGTTCTACTTTAACTGCTGTTCATTTATGTTTTTTTAATCTCGCTTTGATGCTTTGCCCTTTTGTTCTTTGTTTCCATATTTTCGTGCTGAGTGTTTACTTTAGTGAAGAATGTATTTCAAGGTGCTACTGATAAAAAAGATATGATATTGTGATCATCTCTTCCTGTATATTACATATGTTTTCATTACGATTGAACACAGGCTTCGGGGTGTTTTGATTTTTTAGCACAGAGTGTAAGAGATCATATGTGCCTACCAACACTCATGAATATAGTTAAGCTATACACCATTCAGAACTTGAATTCTGCACGGGTCGACTAGTATGAGAAAAACTGTACTCGTATAAAGTGCTTTTTCTATTCAATGCTCCGTTATTTTTTCCTTGAGCTTTTAACATAATTATAAGATAAGCCTATGCTGTATCTTGTAATTATGTAATACCAATTGCGCTTCAGATACATATTAGTCATACTTTTTACATCAAATGTGTTTCTGTACTATTTTGTTTCTGTGGAAATACATTAAAAAATTTGGTTTGTAGTGAAAATTAGATATTATATCAATGAAGGAATGTAAATGGTAATAACAATTATATTTTGTGAGGAACATATCTTTCATAACAGAAAATAGACACGAATAAAGCAAGTAATTTTTCATAAATTTGATAGACTAGTATATACTCTGTATTCTATATCAGAATTGATTACAAATAAATTTATTATTTAATTAGTTTATCGTTACTTGGCTTAAAACTTGTTCTTAGTCATCCCTTTTTAATGTTTCGGTTATCCTTTTCTCACATTATTTTCTCATATTTGTACTCATGAAGTATGTAGTTGAAATACTAAATGTAAATACCTATAAACATAAGCGTTTGCATAAAGCTTGAGTCTAGACAATCTCTTAATTGAAATAATATTTACCATTAAAGAATTGATTATCATCTCTTTATTATTTGACGTTGTCTGTCTCGTGTTTGGCGAAGCTTGGTGAAATAAGGCTCTTGCATCATAAAAGTATTCGAACCATCTACATTAAAGTGATAAACTTATAAAAGTTTTCCTACTTTTTCAATTTAAGAAGTCTTTACTAATGGGTATTTACATAACCATAGCACATTTTATGGTGTTGCTAATTGCTTCAGTGCGTGCTTGGTCTACTTCGGGATTTAGGGGTTATTATTCTAGCAAAATATAATTAAAATATATGAACTAATTAAACTCAGCATATTTCACTAGACAAATATATATTTCTATTCCCCTCAAATCAAAAATTACATCCCATCAATGAATGCTTTCCATAATTACTGTTACACTGGAGTTGTTTAATGTCATGTTTTTTTCCAGATCAAAATTGATTACGACCAATATACTTGGAGGTATTTTTGGTTCTTCCAGTACTCTTCATTCGCTAAAAAGTCTTTTATTTTCAGATCCTCTTTTGATCGAAATACACTCGCATCTTAACGTATATAGAGTTTAACTTTTGACACAGGAGGAAATTGGAATTAAATTTTTTTTCATTATCTTGTAGCGATTTCTGGACATATTTCAAAATCAGCGAATTTGGACATTGACCCTTATTTTACCAAGGTGCAGATTTATTCTCTGAGTCTGATTAATATTTCTTTGTGTTGCACTTTACTTATTTAAAATCGCTCGTTTATCATATTCTAACAAAAAACTATTTCTTTGCATCAACTTTCAAATTATTTCTACGTGACAATACATTCATGTGAAACAACACCATATCAAATTTTAAATTACCGTTTCCTTTGACACCGTAAAAGGTTTTTCAAAGTAAGCTTAAACAAATCTCCGGGAGGTGAAGCGAGTACATCTGGTTAAGAACATTTGATTTATCACCATTTTGATGACGTTTGGTGTTAATTCCCTCCAACACTAACAGACGCATTTGCATAACCATAACACATCTTGCTGTGTTGCTAATTGCTTCAGTGATAGTCTCCTTCGAGATGATCGACCAATAAGGACCCGATTCTCGTTAATCACTACTTTCATCTCCAACAAGCTTAAACGAGACGCGTAAGACATTCTACAAGAGCTACCAGTTTACTTGGCACAAAAGGATGAATGGGAGACACCTTTGCTGTGTTTGCTCTGACCTGATCTGAAAGGGGTGGTGCCCGTGACATGCAGTATCTGGCTCAGACAGTGTAAAGTCGATGTCCGGCATTCGAATTCAGTTGGCATTCTTGATGCAATTAAATAAAACAAGCATTAAGGGAAAAGACGTAAATCTAAACACATAGATAGTTGATTACAACCCGTATTTTAATTACTTAACTATTTTTAATGGATTCAGGTGTGTTTTTATTTTGCATTTCATATTTCTCAGTGGAATAAAATTAATCAAAAACAGAAAACTACATTTGTGTATATTTAGTCGTGTTTAATTCAAGATTTGTTTATAAGATGACAAAATGTACTCAGCGCAGTCATGTTATGCTGCTGATTGTCCAATTTAGTTACAACAATCTCAATCACTTGTTCGAAGGTAGGTAGGTGAATTAACGTCATGCTGGAGCAGCAAAACGGGCCATTGGCGACGGTCCGGGATCAATCTCGAAAGGAAAGATCCGAGGACAACACCTCGTAATTTTGAACCGCTATCAGACGTCGACCTGAGCTCCGGTCTTCAAAGACTATTCACTGTTTTTGAACGTTTTGAAATTCCACAAATTTCGACTTTATTTAAATTTTCTGTTCTTCGTTGGTCTTTTGCCTTTATTCATTTCTTGTTGCCCTTTTTTCACCAGACTGTTGAAGAGTTTGAACAAAGTGGTGCTATATCTTCATTTCTTATAATGTTTCGTTCCATTCCTCAAATCAGACCACATTTGAACGAAGCAGCAAAACTGACAATGAATATCTTAGCGGTTGATTTTATTTGTTTATGAGCGTTTGTTGCTATGCTCCAATACACAAATAATGCCGATTTTGAGCTACGTACGTTAGTGACATGAGAGGCATTTTCAGCGTAAGAAGTATAAATTTTCCAACTTTATAGATATAATAAAGGTACAAAAACCCATAAAACACATAAAGTTAAAAATAATTTTTACAATTATTATAACTTTAATACAACTCAACAAAGTAATAAGTCACACTGTTGCTTCCTGCAGCCCAATATGGAATGTATACAGGAAGCAAGTTCCCTACTACAAAAACAATTGCTCCTCCTACCCATTTAACTTTACAGAAAAAGCCTCTCATAGAGAAACGAACTTATAATCACTGTGTGGTAAGGTAAGTTCATTCTACTTCTCCGTGTGTTGTGAACATATGCTTTTAATAAAGAATAGCATTTAATACAACAAATACAAATGATGGCGTTTGAATTTTAGGTCCCTTTTGAGTTTTTAGAGTTCTTTCCCTAGACATACGAGGACTTTAAATATTTTCGATTTGGCCAGTCGGTTTTTTATGGGAAAAGGGTCAGATCACTTTCGATTTGGAAAAGTAGTAGTTAATTTTTAAAAAAGATTTTCAAACGGTTGGAAACTAGTTACAAAATTATGTAACGGGTAATTATCTTCTTCAAAGTATGAATTATTACTTTGTTACAATTATGTATATTTTGTGTTTTGTGGTTTGTATACCTTTATTATAATCCATAAAGTTGGAAATTTATAATTAAAAAAATGCGCATTTTGTACTATTTTTCTTCAAATATTTAAAGGTTATTTTTAAAGTTTTTAAAGTCTTTTTTCATACTTTAGATAATTTTTTAGAAATTTTTGGATTATTAATATTCGGGCCCTAATAATAACTGAAATTTTATCTTATACTAACACACAAATAAGGAGCATGATAATATCAGTTTACGTTAAAAATATAGGAACACATTGCATTTGAGTTATACAAGCTTTGTAAATCACTTGTTTTATTATCTATAAATCTTCTAAATTAAAAACAATTCCAGTAAGAAAACGAGCAGCATAAGAAACATACTAATATCAACAAGACAGCAAATAAAATGCCATAGGATGTTAAGGAAATTATAAAATATATATTAAGAGGTTGGCGTAAAAGGAAGTATGCAAGCAAAAAAATAAGAAACACAATATTAATTATTATACATAAAAGTTATCCATTCCCATTAGTCTAGTCCATCCCCATTAGAGTAGCTTCTATGAAAAAGCGTCTAAGCTAATAACCTTTCTAATGATCATTACGACATTGAGAAATATAAAACGTTTCGGAAGGGTAAATTTTTGTCAAGGCATTATGGCTCCATCAGATTTGTTCTTTATAGTATATATTATGAGATAAATAGGTTAGGTAATGGAGTTTGATGAAAGCACATCTTATTTACCTCCTTAGGAAGTATCATAGTTTTACACTTAATATTTTACTTTATTTTACATTCTAGGATATCTTATGTCTTCTAGTTAGCTTGATTGGCTTAGTTACTTTTCGATAAAGCTATACGATGACTGTGTTAACAATATATAATATTTTGTTTTCCATATGAAACAGGGATTCTTAATGTTTCATTCTTTAACAAAATTCAATGATTTTAAGGATTTCATATTTGATACTCTTTTACCGTAAGTCCCGAAAAATGTTTACACCATAAATAATTGCTTGCAAATGTATTTTCAACTATCTTCATGCATCAATGTCTCGCAATTTCAAATTTCCTTCTTATACGTTATTTAAAAAATAAAAGTGCAACTACAGTTCAGACGCATTCTGTATAGAATTTTTTTTCAAAAGTCAAGTTCTCTTGATTAGTCAGCTTTAAATAGATAGGATAGAATCTATTCAATTATAAAATTTTATTTAAATATAGAGGATATTTTGATTTTAAATTTAGCTAAATACTGAATATTAGACTTGCTTCGATTCAATATATATGGTTACGACTTTTCAATAGCCCTAACAAAGTGCCCATTGACTTAGAAATTAATAGAATATTTTCTATCAAGTTTAATGAAGTATCAGTCGTTGCACGGTATAGAAACTATTACACTCCATTATATTTCAACAAGCACTTTAAGACTCTCTCACCCAACCCACTTACTCTATAAAGATGGTAGTCTCCACAATCTATGCATCCTACTTATTTCCCCTACTTCTGTTAAGAGTGATGCATTCGTTTAGGATTACGGTTGCGATCCAAACACAAAATTCAAACGAAGTGGGAAGTGAGAGCAACATTTTGACGGCAAATGCACAGACGTGAAATATAAGTAAACTGACCATTGCTATTAAGAGGAGCTTCAAAAAACGTGATGCTCTTTTTCCTGACTGTTCTGAATTTTCTTTCGCTAAATGCTCTGTGAAAAATGGACTTGCTTGGCCAATTTAGCGTCATTGCCTCCTTTGGTTATATAGCATCTTACGACACAATAGTGTGAAAATGCGTGTTTCCATAGAGCGGCGACAAAAATGGTGAAATCGCCAGTCTACTACTATATCACTCGGACCAATCAAATGATGAATCAATGGATGCACGTCTTCGTTTGTGGATCTCGTCATCTGACCGCGATTCAAAATTACAAGGTGTTGTCATCGGACCTTTCCCTTTGGGGGTTCATCCTAATAGCCCGTTGCGTTGTTCCAGTGCGACGTTAATTAATTACCTAGCCAAATAGACATGTGGCCTGCCATTAGATAAGTTCCTCATTGTTGAAAACTTTTATTTTATTGTTCGCCTAGACAATATTTTATCGACTTATGCAATTTGTTATATCTTTATTTTAATACAAAGTTCAGCAATTCACGTGGGAGTGAACCAAGGACACTCATATACGAAACCGAAACCAGCAATTTTCAGAAGACATGGCACTGAAGGCATAATTTCCGAACCATGGAGAACAGTTGGCTGGTGACATAGAGTTACGCCCTCTTGCAATTTTCTTTCGCTAAATGACCCTTGTCAGATGGTGGTGATTTTGAACGATTTGTTGGGAAATGAAGTCTCGGTCTCAGGACGACCATTTTCTGTTTGGAGGGTCTCTAACTGCAGCGTGTCCTAGATGATGGTGTGCATCGATCCAGGGGGTTTGGTATTTCGGTCTCAAGGGAGAAGAGACTGAATTACACGCAATGGCATATCGCGACACTCGATTTGGGAATGACACTACTCGAAACGGACCATTGGGAAATTAATGTAAAAGAAAATGTTTATGTGGTGTTACAATTCAACTAATTTCATAGCATAGTGGATTTCATAGCGGAATGCAAATTTGTTTATTACATATTCAACTCAACTCAACTCCATCATGGGATACCGACCCTACGAAGGGTTTACGGTAAACAAATTTTCCCAGTACGTGAAAGATGACTAGATGAGGATGAGGAATACTTTTTTGTGATGGAAACCAGAAATTTAAGCTATAAAATGCACACGCAGGTGCTACTCTATATAAATTTTTCTGTGAGGGCTTAAGGCAAGAGACTGAATTTAAATGCCGTTATCTTTAGGTGGAAAGAGGTTAGGCCAAAGGAATATTATGCACATCAAAGTCGATTAAGTTTAAACCGCTTGCTTCAGTTCAAACTCCCTGGAGTCCACAAATCGCACGATTTGTGTGATTTTTCTTTGTAGTAAGGGGTGAACAGCCAGGCTATTGTGTGTATTGAAGTTGTAACTCATCATCTGACCGTGGTTCAAAATTACGTGTTGTCTTAGGATTTTTTCCTTCAGGATTCATCCCAGACCGTAGACAATAGCCTGTTGTGATGCTCCAGAGTGACGTTAATTAACTACCTACCCACCTCAAGTCGTAACTATTGTGTCATTTATCTTTTAATATAAATTGTACTTTCTGCATTAACCCTCCAAGTGGTTTCGACGAGGTATCTCGTTCATCGAGATCTGACCAAGTTTGCTAATGACGAGATCAAGACCTGGTCAGTTTTCCTCTAATGACAAGATATTTTGCCCATAAAGATATGTTCAGTTTTGCTAATGACGTGATATTTCGCCCAAGATCTGTTCAGTTTTGTTAATGACGAGATATTTTGCCCATAAAGATCTGTTCAGTTTTGCTAATGACGAGATATTTCGCCCATAAAGATCTGTTCAGTTTTGCTAATGACGAGATATTTTGTCCATAAAGATCTGTTCAGTTTTGCTAATGACGAGATATTTCGCCCATAAAGATATGTTCAGTTTTGCTAATGACGAGATATTTCGCCCATAAAGATCTGTTTAGTTTTGCTAATGACGAGATATTTCGCCCATAAATATCTGTTCAGTTTTGCTAATGAGAAGATATTTCGCCCAAGATATGTTCAGTTTTGCTAATGACGAGATATTTTACCCATAAAGATCTGTTCAGTTTTGTTAATGACGAGATATCTCGGCGAGACAGCAACCAGGGATGATTCAGAGGGTTTTCCCACTGCACTGTCAACCTACGAGGGTTGGATACCTACCCGGGTGTACTTCTATCTTTTGTGTCAGTAGTTCCGTTCCTTGTGTGTGCATGTCCATTTACTTTGTGCTGTTTGGTTTACTTGGTTTGGCACAACTTGGGCAAACATTGTCCCTTGCGCCATAAAATCCTATTTAACCAATCAACTCGCTTTTCTCATGTTGGATATTCCACGATGCATATGATTCTAGATGTGAACTTTTAATGTTTTTCATCGAATCAAGGGGATTCAAATAAATTTGATATTATCTAAATGGTCAGGTATTTTATTTAATATTTAGTAACATGCCATTTTGTTTTAAGGACCTTTTGGGGACGAAAACGCTGTTTTTTATTGAATGTTTAACCATGTCTAACACCAGCGTAAAATCTATCTGGTCAGTTTTCTTCGATTCGATGTTTTTTTCTTCAACATACTGCTTAATGTCGCGTAGAAATTCGACGAAAGAAAAAACATGTTCAAATTTGAAAATAAAGCAGCGAAGTATAACAGAACCACCGATCAGAATAAATAGCATTTCAGCAATAGAGATCGTAAGGTTTCTGGAAAGCTTTATGATGTCGTTTTCCAAAATAACGTACTACTTCTAGTACGTACTTCCGATGTAACATCTAGTGACTTGTTTTTCGAATACGATTTCATCACGTTAGAACAGAAACTCATTAACTGACAATTTTAGGAAAAGCATTTTTTGACGCTAAAAGATTATTTTCATGATGAGAAATAAACTGTCATATTTTATTCGGTTTGGAAAAAATATAACCCTATCGAAATGCTTATAATTTTTATTTTTGACCTAAAAACTAATAGTTAGTCTTTAATCGGCTGTGCTGTAAAATTTGTTCTTTTGTCACATAATGATCTTCTGCTCCTAGTCAACGATATATGATTGTGGGTGAAATAAGAAAAAAATGTAATTTGAGTTCCGAGAAGACTCGGATCTGATCATTGCATTGTGACTGAAAAAGGCGAAGTTTTTTTTCCTAAGAGTACTCGTTTGTGTGTAACCTGCGTTCTAGTAACAGATATACCCAGACCTCCAACTAGAGATCATCAATGCTCAGCGACTAGTCTAGGTTTAAAGAGACAAAGTTGTTTTCCTACAAAATACTGGAAAAAAGTAAGTTTGAAAGAAACTGCTCAGAGAATGTGAAGTATCTTTGGAAGTATTTGTGTGTGAGAAAACTTATTCGATGATGAACGAAAATAAGTGTAAATTGTGGGTTAATTTAAAAAACGAGAATTTATTTGGAGGATATACGATATTGAGGATTTTTGCAACAGGATAACCTCCCTACTACAAGTATCGTTAATGAATGAAATCTAATTTATCAGATCAATATTATAAATAATTCTTCCTAAAAAGGAATATTATTGTCAGTTCCTTCCTCATTACAATAGACCCTAGTGATCAGTTCTTTCCTCATGGGGTTTACGATCTTTGATAGACACAGCAGTTACGCTCCCGGGACATCCAAACGATCTTTCCTCCTTTCTCACCACCTACCCCCTTTCATGTGTATTACGTGACGTTGTCTGTTTGCGTTTGGCTCAGCTTGTTCAAATATGGCCCCTTTCGCCATAAAACCCAAAGCCTAAACAACCTTCCTCACTAACACCTTTCTCCTTCAAACTGAATATGGTCCGCTTTCTTCACAATACGGTCCTCAGCAATCATGCAGTTGTGCCCCTGATGTAGAGTAGTCTAGAAAGTTAATAGCTACAGAAACGTTTCAGACTTTTCCGACATTTTCACCCTTCCTGATTTACCAGGCATGGTATTGGGGCTGGAACTGTCGTGCTATTTTGCCAGCTTCTCGTCTTTTCGACCTATCATAAATGCAACCGAATCTGAGACATACTAAGAAGCATAAAAGCTATTACGAGACGTGGTGTTAAAGAAAATACAGTTACACTCTCAGTTGTAGGCGGTGCATGCTCGATTCCTCCCTGGGTGTATTTCTCTCTTTTGCGTCAGTAAAATGCCCCTTGTATGTGTATGTTCATAACTTGACGTGTTTGGCGCAGCATGGCCAAATGTGGTCCTTGCGACAGCAAAACTCAATCCAACCAACCAATTACACTCTCATACATGTATTGGAGGGATAACGATGAAGAATGCGGAATAGCCTTTGTGTTGTTCCAGTGCGACGTTAATTAACTACCTAATTGCAACAAGAAAAGTCAAGGAATTCAAACTACTTCGTTATCAAAGGTGACCATCCTAAACTCAGCTACTGATAAGATAAGGTTTCTGCCATGAATAGAATTTCGAGACGAATTCCTTTTAGTCACTCCAAAAGAGTACTTCTGGTTAAACTCTTCAAGTGGTTTCAACTAGGTAGCTAGATAGTTAATTAACATCGCACTGGAGCAACACAACGGGTTACTGGTGACGGTCCCTCAGCACCTGAGCTAGCACCCCACTCTCCAAACTTCCACACCATGCCAACGTGAGGACATATGAAGCCACGACAGATTTAAGGAGCACCAGTCCCGTGTACACGACGGTCTTTCGCTGGACCGAGTTTCGAAACCCACAACCCTTCGGTTGCTAATCCGTTGCCCTTCCAACTTGGGTGGTTTCGACGAGGTATATCGTCCATCAAATTTAACCCATTTTGCTGCTGACGAGATATCTCGTCCATCAAAGTCTGAACAGTTTTGCTAATGACCAGATACTTCGAGATAAAACTGTCCTTTGCTCCAAATTTTCCCTTGCTCAGAACTGGTTACAATTTGAAATAGATACTTGTATCCCAGGATGGTTACTACATGGCAGTTTTCGACTCGAAGATTATCATCCAAATATAATCCATGGCTTAATTTACTAATGAGCAATTATGTAACGCAATGTTGTGAGTGAAGCAATTTACGTGACCCTGTTCTATGCTTTGAAGTCAGTCATGGCAACACATTTCAGTGCATTCGTTCCGAAGTTATGATCTTGTTCAGACACGTAATTGGATTCACTATAAATTATTCTAAATAGCTCTGTTATTTAATTAGTTATAGTATCAATTACACTACCATTTGAGATTGTTACTAATATATATTGTATCCAATAATTTGAATTTTATATCAAATTCATATTCAACATAATTTGATTTTGAATGTTAATACTTGATTCAAATGGTAAAATTACAATTAATTAAAAAATTGACTAAAAATCAAAAAGAATTATTTGGAGTAATCAGTGAATATTCAAGTACAGCCAAGCAGTCCTTTTTGTAGCTATGTATTGTAATAAAGTGGCGCAATCTGTGACAAGGTTATTCTTATTTCTTATTTTAGATGAATCGCCCGTGCGATAATAATCATTTATAGTTTAAGTCAAACTCAAATAATTTTTTGTCCTTAACAGCGATACAAAACTATCATTTTAAAAACCATTTACGAAAACATGAAATATGACAATGTGTAGTGTGTCGCATAAAATGCGAAGAACAAGAAAGTTTAGTTTATTGTGTTACAGACGAATAATTCACTCGTTTATGCCGCTTAGTAATTACTTCCTGCCCTCATACATATCTTGAGTCCAGCAATTGCGGCTTAATATTTTTATGATAGAATAAATAAGCAGGAAGCACTTTCTGTCGGAGAGATGCTTATGAATTCTCGTTGCTCAAGGAAAATAAGCAGCTTTTGGAATTCTTTTGCTAGAAATAGTGGGAAGGCAATTCGTGAATTTAAGAGATAAAATAAAAGATATAATGCGAACTGTCAATGGAGAGGCTAGGAAACTGAATAACACAGCTTAAATTAGCATTTGAAAACACCATAGAATAATTCCCAATAGAATAATAAATTAATTTACGTACTTTAGTCTTTATTTCCGTTTTCTGTGTTGACAATTTGTGTATTAAGGGGCTATTATACAGGGTGTTTCGAAAATGTCTGTTCAAATTGTAACGTGTGGTATTGCTGCCGAAATTAAAAATTTTAGTCAAAGAATGTGTGTGCGGAAATGCCGCGTTTAGGTGGTAGAGGGGGCTGTTTAGGTCAGTCGATAACACATCGTTTCTGTGGCATCGACCTTATAAGGAAATAGACAGAGCATGTGCCAGCAGCTTCATGTTACTTCTTCCAGTCGCTGTTTGAAGATCTCTCACGTGGATGTGGGTAAAAGTGAATCCTGAATTATTGATTGGTTAAAGTGATTATCTACCGTGATCAAAAACACTAGTCTGCGATTCGACAGTCAATCGGCTAAGGCAATTCGTAAGTCACGTGATTTACTCTTCAGAGAGATCATTGACAATAATTTGTGTATTGAAATTGCTGACAGTAATTTGTGTTTTGAGATTATTGACAGTAATTTGCGTTTTGAGATTGTTGACAATAATTTGTGTATTGAGATTATTGAAAATAATTTGTGTATTGAGAAAATTAACAATATAATTTGTGTGTCAAAGAGAAAGATTATATTCAAGAATAATTTATAGGCATCAATTTATAGTTATTACTTAAAAGTACTAACTTTTTATTAGTGATATGCCACTAATTTCTATCATTTGAAAGAGCGTAAAATGGATTCTAAATTTCTAGTCTCAAAATCGATATTTTTTAAAACTTTTGGGTGCGAATGTCCATTAAACTTGTTTTCATTTAGTCAGATCATGTGTTGCATGTAAAAATATAATAAACAAAACACACTTTTATCTGATGATATCGTAAAATATCTTTTCACGTGAAGTTTGAAATGATAAATACTCCAACCGGGTATGTGTAACCAAGTTTTCAAAATCCAACTTTCATATTTTTATAATTTATGCAATTGACGCTTGTGAGATATTAAAATAGGAAAGGAAAATATAAAATCAAGGAAAAGAGGACTAAAATATTATCTTCAAGCCATAACGGAATTAACGTTAATGAAATGCAAATTTTATGCGCATATTCAATTTTCAAGAAAAGAAAATATTCCTCATTAGAGTATCTGAGGAAAATTTGCGTTTATTAAAAAATGTGAAACGAAAACTAAGTTTTTTCAATATTGTTATTAATAAATTTTGATAAGTATTACGTGTGATTCAAAACAACATGCGAGAGTAGATTTGAGTTTTACATTTTGTTATAAGGTTCTTGTAGTCAAAAATGTCTATAAAAAAATTCTTCCTTATAACTAATCAATTTTCAAGCAATTATATATGCGTATTGTATATACCTCTATATATGTTAGATAACCAACTTATCGTATATATGAAAAGGATTTTCAGTGAAAACAAAGACGGTCTGCGAAAAATTTACTTCCCAATGTCCAAATGCTCTTGCATAAGACGTATCGGGGTTCAATTACAATGCTGTTTATCGCTGTTTTGCGATTAATAGAATTGGCGTTGACTAATCAGCTACCACACATCAATTCGGAATTTGTTCTTAGGAATTTTTATTGGGGACATACTGAAATCGTATTCGGAACACAAGTCAAGTTACGTCATATTCGGAATATGTATAGGAAAAACAACTTCGCAACCACACCAGGACCACCTACATTTAGCTGGACAGAAAACATCTCTCACAAAGAAGAAAATCTCTATGCTTGAAGCAGCAAGCACTCGAAAGCTGGGCTCTGGCATCATGAAACTTATTCTGTCTGGAATTTTTTGATCACTGCAGTTATTTTCAGCTCGTTACGTCTTTCCCTGAGGATCACAGAAGTAAAATTTACTACTGAACGTTATGTAAGAAAAACCAATCGGCACAATACACCAAAAGGTGTGGTCGTGATCTAAGCAATCGGAAGCGGTAAGAACACAAGCACGTAAAGGGGACAAAGCTCAAAAAGCTGTTCAACGACGCAACGAAACTGCCGAGTAAACACGGGCGCGACTTGGTTTGTCTAAAGCAAAAAAACTCTCGGGTGAAGCCGGATATAGTTCTAAACATAAATTTAAATACCATGGAACGGATTTTCAGTGTAAACAAACAAACCAGACAGTATTAAAACATTTTACTTTTGCTGTCCAAGTTTTCTCTTATGACACGTATCGGGGCTACTTGAAACATAATTCATGACCGTTTCGGGACCGTTTGGCTTTTTATCTAATTACTGTTTACCAATAAACTATCGTATTTCAACTCGGAATTTATTCTTGTGAATTTTGATGGGCGAAGTGATAAAATCGTATTCGGAAAACAAGCCAAGTGACATGGTGTTGAGAATGCGTACAGGAAACACGTATCACCACAGAAACATTGCCAACACACACACACAAACACGCACACGCACACACATAGTTTGACAGAAAATGCCTGTCATACGAAGAATCTCTGAATTTATTTCACGTGGTGCAAGAGGCCTCATTTGTATTTGTTGTATGGCAACGACAAGGTCAAGCACCACGTGATTCCACTCACGAATAAAATCTTCCTCTGGAAAATAAGAATTTATTCACCGGATTTAAGGCAAGACAAGTGAGATGAGTAATTTGGAATTCACGAAGTAAGTTGCATTTCACGAATAAATTAAAATTGTACTATCAAATATTCCATTTATAACAAACAAAAGCATAATCAACTTGCAAATGAATCCTCGAAGGAAAGCAGTGAAAGGTGAAAAGACAACAGAACGAAATTAATTTAGTACTTCCGAAATAATTGTATGTTCTGATGTTTTAATTTGACTTAGCTATTCTGAAAAATTTCAAAGCGTTGTAAAAAGTTATCTGTAATTTATCAAGGAATGGAATGTTATAATGACTTACCATCATAGGTTGTTTCTCCAGGGATTGGGCCAACTGTTTTCTCGATACTTGATTAGCGCCTTGAAACCTTAATGTGTTAATGTGATAAGTTTACTTTTTAGATAGGTAGGCAGTTAATTAACTTCGCACAGGAGGAACACAATGGGCTATTGGTGACGGTCTGGGATCAATCCCTAAGGGAAAGATCCGAGATCAAGACCTCGTAATTTTGAACTCCTAGACGTGATATGTAAATAGACTGAACACTATTGAGAGGAGCTTCAAAAAGTCGACTAGTAGTCATGTGACTGCTCTATGAAATATTGTCTTGGTTGACCGATTTGTCATCTTATCGCCTCGTTTGGCGATGTAACATCCTATGACAGGGCAGGTGTGTGAATCCGCATTTCTATAGAGTGGCGACAAAAGTAGTGAAATCGCCAAAGTTTACTACTATCAGATGATAAATCATTGGACCAACCAGTTGTTGAATCAAAGGATGGGCGTCTTCTCCAGTCGCATGGACCAATCAGAAAGAATATTAGGTCCCACCCAGCAAACAAAAGCAGTCTAAAGGTCAAGTTACATGACCCTGGGTACATAGAAAGGTTACCATTGCTCACTTTACTTTTATATTTCCTCTATGTTTGAACCACGGTCAGATGACGAGATCTACACATGAGTTGGAACCCTACTCTATGCCATAGATTGGAAATTCTACGGGTGATGCACTCTCAATTTCGATAACCCCGTTCTTCCCTTTTACTATGTGGGTTTCCAAAATGAAGGTTGTAGACCGCATCTTTTCGCCTTGGAAAAAAATAAATTTGCCGTCAACTGGATTTTAACAGTTTATTTTTCCACCTATCAAATTATATTTGTTAAATCAATAATTTTATTCAGCATCTCATTTGCCAAATATTGTGATGCCAGGGCGTATGGCTAGTGAATGAAACGATCTATGGTTGGCGTAGGATGTATTTTGAATTTTATGGCGCAAGTTCCAAAACAGGACATGTCAGGTTAGATTTCTCCCTGGATGTTTTTCTCTCTTCAGTGTTAGTAAAACTTGCAATTTCAAATATGGTCTTTGCACCATAAAATCTAATCAACCAAAACAGGACGCGCTGCGACATATGGTTCGTGCACAGAACCAATGAAGATTGCTTAGCAAACTTCCTTAATGAGTGGTTACGAACTGGTACTAGAGCCCATAATTTAATTCAATTAGTTTGAAATAATTAGCCGTGTTAGAGAGGATTTCAAATTTATTTTGACATTACTATGAGAGGTATTTTCTGTCAAGCTAAATATAGGTGGCAGTATTGTTTCTGCTGCAATACCTATTTCCTGTACTTATATTAAATGTGACGTCAGTTGGCTTGTTTTTCGAATACGATTTCAGCATTTCCCCAATAAAAATTCCAAAGAATAAATTTCGAATTGATTTATGATAATTGATTTTTCAATGCCAATTAAATTAAACGCCAAACTTTGCCAAAGCTGCGATTTTTCTACATTTCAAGGTAATCCCGATATGTATGCATTTGGAATTGATGTAAAATCTGTTTATGACAGGGTTTTTACACTGAAAATCCCTTTCATATTGCAAGAAAGATTTACTGTTATCAAGAGTATTTTTAATACCGCAGTTATAAACACCAGGTAAAAAAATATAAAAATAATTTCAAAATTAAGGTTATCCGTTTAGCTGTTGCCAATTATCCAAATTGCTGTTGCACATTATAAGTACAAGGGAACAACTATTTAATCGGTTTCTAAAAATCAAAAATTTGTTTAAAATAAGATTTCACAAGGAAAAAACAATTCATTAGTTCGGATGAAAAAAGGATTCTTTTAAATTATTAGGAACCTGGAAAGAGTCATCGAAAAGTAAAAAAATTCCTTCGTGTCGTTTGAAACGAACCAGTTTCTTTCAATGATAAGACATGGATTAGTTCATTATTCTCTGAGGTAATACTAGTATAATTAAGGAAAAACGATAAAAGCAATTTAAAAGTCTCTCGAAACTGGAGTGCTCCCATTTAATAGGAATAGATAGAAGGAAATAAAAGACCGGAATACAATTAGTCATTTAGAGATTTCTTTAATAAATTGAACAAAAAGGTTAATCTTTATCGTTTAACCAACCGAATAAAAGATTTTGGTTCGTCACTCTACGGTCATTTGGTACTACACGAGGGCAATCTGGCCGGGACCTATGACTTGAACGTAAAAAAGTGGTAATTGAAAACAGATATTATATTATTTTTAACAATCAAGGATTGAATTAACTTCTGTCTTAACTAATACGAAAATAGTTTTTTGTTTTAGGGAAGTATTTATAAAATTGTTAGGAACTGGTTTTTAAAATTAACTTACGGAATTTACAAGAAACAATAACTTTATTAATAAGGAAAAAGCTTGCTTGAAGGCTTAGTGTAAAAAGAAGTTGTGTTGGCTATTTTTGTGGGTAAATGTCCAGTTCTGTAAAATTGAACACTTTTAATTCGTAAAATTACATTCCACAATCTTTCAAGAAAATTTTTATACATAAAAATTAAATGAAAACGATAATATAAACTTTACTGTAATTCTAAATATTCAGTTTCTTATTTCATATTTCTTCCACGAATTGATATTTTGTATACATAAATTCTATATTAATTTAATTCTTTATGTTCTTTTCCTCTACATAAAAGCGAAACATCAACGTACAAAAAGTTATAAGTACACCACAACATTATCCCATTACAGCTTAATGTACGGTCATCTTTGTCATACGTTAAACAGATTAAGCAGCTTCATTATAACGAGGGAATTTATCAGAGCACATTATTTTCCTAAATGGAGCCAGTTACAGTAATTGCCTACAGCTTGACAATCAGTTAATTAGATAACACTCCCTGGAATCAGCACTTTGCATACATCAATTCCTTTGTGGACCGTTACAAGAGATGAACATGGAATTTGTAATTTTAAGCCATTTTCGTTATCACATTGTTCTAACATTCTACACAAAAGTATGCGTTCACCTCACGTTTTTTTTTTACTATTTTCATGAATTTTATAAAGATGTAGTAAAAATTACTATTTAAAATTTTACCACATACAAACTCTTTCTATTTTAGCCTCCCATTGAAATAATCGAATAGTTATTAGAAAATCTTACTAAAAATATTTTAAATGTAACATGCAATCTCACACACAAAAGTATTTGGTCATCTAACTTAAAAAATAAAAATCTTATATACAAAAACGTAAAAATCAATGTTTATAAGCTTTTTTTAACATTTTGTTTACACCAGGTATTTGGTCAAAAAGAAACCAATTTCACTCTCTTCTGCTTGAAGATAGATTTTCAATTTATTGCTCTATTTTATGATGTGAAAAATATATAGTGTAGAAAAATATAATACATAAAGGTGAACATAGAATACAGATCTTTAAAATGAGGTCAGATTTTAAGTCCTTTTTGGGGGGATCTTTTATGTGCCAACCAGATTTTTGTTTATAAATCTCTACTTTTTAGATTATTGACATCGAATTTCCCCTTTTTTGTTTAAAATTTGTACTTTTTACGGTAGGCGACCGAATACTTTTGTGTGTCTGATTTCATGTTCCATTTAAAGTATTTTTAGACAACTCTTTTAGTAATTATGTGATTATTTTGATGGGAGGCTAAAATAGAAAGTGAAAGACGTAAGGTAAAGGAATATTTTTTATGAGACACTATTTCAACATTATATACAGTGAGTGAAAGTAAAAATCATACAATGATCCAAGTGAAATGGTTTCAAACATTTGTGAACTTGGTTGAACTAAGCATATTCCAAAAAAGTTTTATATTTAATTAAAGGTTGAGATATCTCATCGAGATAAAACTACCCTATTACTCCAAGGGAATGAAGATCGAAGAAGGGAAAATAAATTGTCCCTTGTCCAGAACTCTTGACAGTTTGGAACAGGTTTTAGCATTATAGAGCCGTTTTCGACGAAGATAAACCACCAATAGGGTTAACGAGAAGAATTTCTGTCAAGATAAATGTAGATAGTGTTTTTGCCGCTGAATGTGTTCCTTGTACGTATTCTGAATGAGAGGTCACTTGGCTTGTATTTCGAACACGATTTCCTCATTTCACCAATGAAAATTCCGAAAGAATGAATTTCGGATTGATGTATAATAGTTGCTTGGTCACTTCCAATTAGATTAACCGTCAAACATCACCAAAAGCAGCGATAAGCTACTTTTAAGGTAACCTGATATGTATCATGTGAGAGCGGATGTAAAATCTTTGCATCCCGCCTGGTTTGTTTGCATTGCAACCTAAATATATATACAAGATCATTCGATATATGATTGTCTGGTTTTCGTTTTGATGTAAAATTATGAAGTGTTTCTTTTAATTTCCTTTAAATATAAATTGTTATAAAATTGTGAATTAAAAATGCAATAAGTGACCTATGATTTAGTATAAAACTTTTATGAATTAACGGAGCACCAAATTTACAACTGTTTGAATTGCTTTCACTCTGCTCTTTTCACTTTAAATCTTTATCTAAAAATCTAATCTTTGTATCTATCTCTTCTTGAAAGTGCTTATTAAATTTTTACTGAAAACTCATAAAGTGCGTCAAAAGGGAAAATGTTGCTGAAAACTGACATAGAGTGAGTTAAATTGAAAACCAGATTATAGCGAGATCGATGCAGTTTTTAAACTCCGAACAAATATTAAAATGTGTAAAAGTTTAATTTTAAATTAAGTTTAATTTATTACATACTTTTATGTTAAAGTTCATGTTTAAAATTAATATATATTTCGAACATTATTTTCGGAATTATAGTGAAATGCAATGACCTTTTAACTATTGAAATGATCAGATGTTTTGTTCTCAAACTTTCAGAATTATCCTACGTGGCTCTGGTTGAATTTATTAAATAGATATTGAAAAGTGATTAGAATAACTTCTCTTTCACAGAAAGTTATAACTATCATTTAAGCGTTTCAAAAATAATTTCAATAACTTAATTTTTCAATACTTAAAACATTTTCTTACTTTGCTTGGGACTCAAATACATACAGTGGCTCCCAAAATTGAGTATACACCTCCAGGAGATTTCTTTAACCCTTCAAATGGTTTTGACGAGGTATCGCATCCATCAAGAACTGAAGAATTTGGATAATGACGAGATACCTTTCGTCATCAAGATATTCCCGATTTCTTTTATGATGACGAGATAAAGATCTGGTCAGTTTTTTTCTAATGACGATATATCTCGTCCATCAGTTTTTCTAATGACGAGAGATACTTCGTCGGTCGAGACACTCACCAAGAGGGTTAAAAGCCCAAAACTGTAATAAATAATAATTTGAACATAATTCCAACAGGAATGATAAAGTATACATTTGTAAACATATTGGGCATAAAACTTTAGTTGTATATTTGCTATATTTTTAAAAATAAATTTTAATCCCCTGGAGGTTCTTCTTCGCCCTGTAATGATCGGTATCTGATACAAGACCCCTGTACCAAATTATTAACAATTCTAAGCAAAGAATAATTTGTTTTCTACTTGGTATTTCATTCCCAATATAGGGAAGTTATGTCTCGGAGGAATTTCGTCATTAACAAAATTGATCAGATCTTGGACGATATATCTCGTAGAAATCACTTGGAGGGTTAAACGTCAAATTTACAAAATTCTATGTCACAAAATTGAGTATACATCAAGACAATTTCGTCCAGAAACACAATAAACCGTAAAATAATTTTTTTGAGTATATATTTGTATGTAAAACAGCTGTTAAGTCAAGGGCATTGAATTAACAAGAATGTTGCTTTACTGAATGCTTTTACTCATTTATCTCTTAGAATTATTCTTATGGTGCGCTCTGACTATCGTGATTGTAAAGCACTTTTACCGACTAGGACCACTCATTTTCAAGCCGACTGAGGTCCTGTGGTTTCGAAGGGGTGCATAGTTGCTGTTTAAGATGTTAAAGAATTTTTAACGAATCAATTTTCTCTGTACCTCTGTGTGGGGACATTATGTACAGACACAAACATTACCTATGAATCAAAATATTGAGTACTTTAAAAAAAAGGCTCTTCGATCAAGTTAAATATTTCAATTTACATTGATTTTATCAATAAAAACTACAATATCCAAATCTCCAGTTGGGTCTGTTGGTTGATTTGGAATTTATGGCTCTAGATTCAGAAATGTATAATCTGGACAGATCTGAAAATAGACAAACACAAAACAATAAAATTCAAAAGAATAGATTAAAAAGTCATCGGAATAATAACCAGATCAACATTAAAAGGAAGATGCAATGAATAAAACCAAATCAGTTATATAAAATTCAAATATGAATGTTAAATATTAATCAGAATAAAATGCGAAAACTTATGGTAAAATGAAAACTAAGATGAGAGATGTACCCATCTTAGATATTAAAACTTCACGAAATGCAATGTAAAGGCTTATGGATTTTAAATATGGTAAAATTCCTGAACGACGAAGGAAGGTAAAGAGTAATGAAGCGGGGATTGGTTCAGCAAATCTGATAAAATTGGCGATGAGGTATTGAAAAATCGACTTTTAAAAGGCTTAAGACTGGAACAAGAGTTTAAAATATGATTTACAATAAAAGCTTGTTGGCGATGTATGCATGATGGCGCGGATTATTCCATTACTAAATATCTATGCGCGCCTCCGAATGAATATAAAGACGAGTAATAAGTACACCCAGTCATATAGATAGATGATAACGACAACTGGAGTGAAATGGATTGTACTATATTAAATAATATTATTTATCTGTTCACTCCAGTCTTCACGCCATTCGTTCCACATAAAAATCATAGCATGGACTCGTATATTTAGAGAGGTCACTGCTTAATAAATTTCAATCCATGTCACTTCTGCTGTCGTTACTACCTAGACTTCTCTATACTTATTACTAGCCTTCGCATCGACCATTCGAGAGACTCGCATAGATATTTATTAATGGAGGAAACTACGCCATTCATGCCATCATTACAACCTTTTACAATAAGCTATATTTTAACCTCTTGTTCCTGTCTTAAGCATTTTAACAGTCGATTTTTTAATACCTCATCACCAATTTTATCGGATTTGCTGGGTCAACCCGAGCATGCATTACTTTTTAACTTCCTCCGTCGTTCAGAAATTGTACCACATTTATAATTCATAAGCTTTTAAATTGCATTTTATAAAGTTTTAATATCTAAAATGGGTACACCCCCATTTTATTTCTCATTTCACCATAACAGGCTTTTGCATTTTCTTGTGATTGAAATTTTAACCTTTCTATTTGAATTTTAGGAAACTCATTTGATTTTATTCATTGCATCTTCACTTTTAACGTTGGTCTTGTTATTCTGATGTCTTAAATCTATTCTATTGAATTTTATTACATTATGTTTGTCGCATCTTATTCATTTTTGGATCTTGCGCCATATAACCCAAATCAACAAACCAGCCCAGCTTGGGATGCTGGAAATTTAATTTTAAATTATAGAATCATTGAAAAGTGAAATATTTTACTCGATCCATGAGCAGTTTTTTAAAAAGTGCTCAAAATTATTTGAATTTAGAGTCAAATTTTTATGTCTATAGATAACGTCCCCACAGAGAAGAGGTGCACAGAACAAAAATAGTTAATTTAAAATTTCTGTACCACTTTAAATAGAAATTATACACCTTTTTCGAGATACTGTAGGACCTTAGTGGACTTAAAAACTTGTGGTTCTAATAGGACAAATGCTTAAAATCACTATATTCAGAGCACAGAACGTAAGAACGATTCTAAGATACAAATAGGCAAAAGTATTCAGTAAAATAACACAAATGCTTCTTGATTCAGTGCCCTTGGTTTAACACCTGTTCTATGTGCAAATATATGTGCAACAAAAATTTATGAAACTGATCCTTTTGCTTAACATGTGTTGTTAAATATGTACTTTTACCATTCCTACAGGATTTATGCTCAAATGATTATTTACTGGAGTTTTGGGCTTTTAAATAAATCTCTTGATGGTGTATACTAAATTTTGCGAGCCACTGTATGTATACTATATCTATCCATATTATACACGCTTACACAACGTGTTCTATGACGGATGACAAAATCATTTGATACGTTATTAAATCACGACTAAACATATATTTCGGGTTACAAATTTTTGATAGTGGCACGTGAAATGAAGAAAAATCTTGGATGAAAGTTAATGGTCTTTAATACAGAAAAAAACCTGACTTACTCGTTTTGAAAAGTGAAAGTTCTTTTTATCGTTTTAACATCGTTTCATCGACATATTACGTAATTGAAAAATAATAGTTTCGCTTCAGCTCGTAAAATTAATCTGTTACTACAATAAAGAATTTAAAATTGTTTAAACATTAATTCTTTTCCGAGATAATGTAGCAGTTTTCCATGTACAATCTTAAGCACCTAAGTACCTTGAAGTATTTTATGTTTCATTTCAGAAGTGACGTAACCCGACATGTTATTCGAATGCAATTTTAGAATATCGCTTATGAAATGGTTTTTGTAAAGCTAAATATAGAGGGCGCTAGTATTTTCAAGCATGCAGTTTCTAGTACTAAGCTTTTACGACGCAACAGGGTATGTCACGTAAATGCAATTTCAGCATTCCTGTTATAAAATTGTTAAAAATTTACGCCTTACACGCCATTGTTGATATTATTTTAGAACAATTTCTCAAGTACTTAGCGTATACGTTTTGACATTGACGCTTGAATTGTGATTGATTATTTTTGTGTAGAAAAGTTCGATCAGAAGATTTTCATGTTGCAGTTTATTTTATCAAACAATTTCCATCCGAAATTAAATTAAAGTAAATGTAACTCAGGGAAAAATAATTTTGTTGAATCCCTCATTAGATGCCTTCATGTAAAAGTCCAGACATCCTTAATGGTTTACCCGTACACCGGACAAGCATCTTAAAAAATTTCGAAATACCCTAACAACGTCTCTGGAGAACTGAACGAATAATTTGTATGCAAATTAATGAGCCTTAGGTTAGAGTCCTCATTAGCGATGATGTCTTTCTAAGTCCATCTCTATTTTGAAGTGACGTAACGGAAGTTGAGAGTAGTAATGGCACAGTTAACAATCGAGACAATCGATTATTTTGGGCTACACAATGCAATACTTTAAAGAGGCTTGAAATTTTATTTTGAGTCATTTTGTATTCAATGACAGTAACGTAAGTTTATGCAGTTCTGAACAAAAACATTTTAGTTTATCCATTAGCTAAAGTACAAATTTAATGTAATTACAATTTAGGTAAATATTCTAATGAAAATGATCAATTTCATTTGTTCTTAAAAGGGTGCAAAGCTGTATGTGAAGTAAGATTTTAAAAATGGTTTCCATAACATTCGCTTTACTAGAAGTGTTCTTTCTGTAGAATTAATTTTTGAAAAATGAGATCAGTTTCGGTTTTGAAGGTTCCTCTTGTTTACGAATTTTGAAAATAAGGCTTTATTCGTCAGTTAAAATATTCTAGTTTAGCTTACTTTAAATTAGAAGCATTGTTAATGTACACAACACCATTTTATTGAAAAGTATACAAGTTACTTAAGTAATGTCAAGCAGTCAAAATAATGTACTCATAAAATAATTTTAGGATTAGTTGCAGAGGGCAACACAGTTCAATAAAGTAACTAAGATAATACAAATTTTGTAAAATTATGCAAGTTTTATTGACAGAAGTTGCAAAATATGCTTTTAATTTGTTTGGGAGAAACTAGTGAAATTTCACGTTATTTACATGAAAGTAAAAAATTGGACTTGAATGGAGCAAAAATACTATGCCAATTTTTTTTTAAATATATATATAATACCTGTTTGTGAGTATCATTTTAAATCACAACGTAAAACTAATTTCTCAAATAGCATGAAAATACCCACTATCTATTAAGTTGAGTAATAATAATAAAGTAATTCATGCTTCTCAAACGAGAACATTTAAGCAATGTAGTTGAATTGCACAAAACAGTATTCTATAAAATATTAAAAATGGCGACCTGCTGAAACCTCTGGTTGAAACGATAGTTTTTCTTTTAAAAGTCCCAAGCTTCAGGTTCACTACCCACCAGAGGAATTTTCGTTTAGAAAATATTTTTCAAGGAGCTTTCTGGATTAAAACTAGGATTTATTGGAAGAGCAAAATAGAACATTCCAGAAACGATATTTATTCCATGTAATATTTTTGACTGTGAGAGAAATTTTCAAGGCAAACAAAAAGAAACAAGCGGATCAGAAAAATACTTCCAGTTAAGAGTGACTTTGATTTTCAGTCATTGTGGCGATGTTTGTCGTTAATTTTCAACATAAGCGACATACTGAAATATTATTCTAGTATATCATGCCACGTTACTCTAAAAGTTCATAACCAAACCATAACTAAACCAGTAGCGTCCTCTACATTTATCTTCACAGCAAAGCCTCTCTTTCAAGCTCTCATGCTGCGAAGTGCTATCTAAAGTTATTCATTCGAGAAGCTTTTTCTGTCAAGGCTAAATATAGTTGGTGATACTATGTCTGCGGCGGAAAGTGCTTTCTGTAATTATTCCGGACGTGATGTTACTTAGCTTGTTTTTCGAATACCATTCTTGCACTCCTGAAACAAAACTTCCGAAGAACGAATTCCAAATTGATATGATGATAGTTGATTGGTCAACGGCAATTAGTTAAACGACAAAACGGTGATAAACTATATTTTAAGGAAGTCTTAATCTGTGTCATGCGAGTGCATTTGGATAGAGGAAGTAAAATCTTCGAGGAAGTAAAATCTGACGAGATCGAGATATCTGGTGAGTTTTCTTCTAATGAAGAGATACATCATCCCTCAAGATCAGATAAGTTTTGATAATGACGAGGTACCTCGAGTTAACCACCAGGATGGTTAAATGCATACTTTTTCATTTACCTTTATGCAATTGATGTTCACCTTTTATAAACACAATGTAAATATTTAACACTAGCTGACGTGCTAATAATAGCCCGTGTGTTGTTCCAGTGCGACGTTAATTAAAATATCTACCTGACGTGCGAATAGCATCTGCCCTAAACTTTGTTAATTGCTTGTATTTTCATGGCTTATATCTATGGTTACCCCATTTCATATCTTATTTCAATCCAATTATAATGAATAAAGCATTCATATTTGTATAAATGTGTGTGTGTGGATTTAATACTTCTAAATAAAATAAAATTATCCAATAATGTTTTACAGCATTTTGTTTACTTTTACAATTCTTATTTCCAATAAAATGCACTGCCAAAACCATACCTCTGTCAATTCCTCCTACCACAATTAAGTTCTGAACATGCATGCATGAAAAGTCTAGCGTTACAACTGTTTTGTCTTATGATTTCAGAACTAGAAGAAACACCCAGAAGATAAATATAGCGTGGTGTAGACAAAGAATGTCCGAACGTGATTTGTTTACTCTGAAAATCCCGCATTGTGTTCAAAAAATGAATCTTAAAATTTTTCGTATAGCTTTTTTAAATTAATTCTGCGTGACAATACGTAATGATACTAATTACTTCAACTAATTTTAGTTCCTTGAAACAGAGAACGGTATTTGAAAAAGATGAAGGGGTCCCATTTTGATCCTAAGAATAATATTCAATCTAACAAGTGAGCACGTAAACATGAAATTTCTAAAGCCTTAGCTTTTATTCAAGCAGCCTTTCACCGATGAGGAATGAAAACAAAAGAAACTCCCTTCCCAACGGCACGATGATTGACAATAAAAATAAAATAAACAGCAGTAATCAAGCACATTTTATTTCTATTGAAAATGGCTGAGAAATTGGCAACCATAATTGCTCAGCGAGCTGGTTTACAGCTAGACCTTATGAGATGCTCATAAAAGGCTGAATTGCGTTTCCTAGAAATAAATATCGATTAGGGAAAGGATATTAGGTCCCAGAAATGCAACTGCAGTTACAAGTGATGGTTGCTTTTCCTTTAATGTGGCATATTCTTCTTTGAGTCAGAACACTAACAATGGAATATGCTGGGAAGATGAGCTTGCAATGTAGCAAATGGAAATGCATTTGATCTCTGCGTTTTATGACCTCGCAACAATTCTATTCTCCCTTTTGTGTGGATTCGATTCTATTGTTCTATCGGATAATGTAGGATCATGATACAAAGGGAAATTTCATTACGTGGCGTAGGACATACGCAGATGAGAAAGCATGGATTTTTGTTTTTATGTTGAGCAATGTGTGACGTGAATGTTTTGTTACAAAAGACCTGAATAGATAGTACAGAGATCTTATTTATTATTCACTTAGAAAAGTATTAATATTCCTAAGTCGTATCCCTACAACTTTTTTATCCTAAGCCAAAAGACGGAAGGTTGTCCATTTCTCTTGCCTTCTCTCAGTAGGGGCACGAGTTTGCCCATTTAGTTTGTTGGCTTTTATGGCACACCGGCCGTATTGGACCAAGCTGCGCCAATCACAAGACAGACACCGTCAAGTAATGGACACTCAAAAGGAAAGTTTTACTGCCACAAAAGGGAGAAATGCTCCCAGGGAGGAATCGAACATGCGCCATCTATAACTCGCAGGTTGCTAGTGCAGTGGGCATACCTACTGAGTCACGACGGCCTCTCAATCCCGAAGGGAAAAATCCGAGGACAACACCTCGTAATTTTGACCCATGGTAAGATGACGTGGTCAACACCTGACGCAGAATAGAGAAATACAGGGTAAATTACAAGAATCAAACCTGCACCGCCAACATCTCTCAGGTTGCTAAGGTAAACCCACCGAACCACGGTAGCCCTTATTTGGTAGGAAAGGTGATCTCAGCAATAGCAGATAACGACTCAGTCTTTTAAATGATCGATTTTCATAATTGCCTTGATTCACAGAGCAGACATGACACAGTGTTCTTTATCCCGATATTATTCAGATGTGCTTGTAAATAGTCGTGATCTGCCATCAATATAAAATTTGCCGTAAATTCTCGGGATCTCGGTTGGAATTTCACACATCAGCAGTTGCTGAAGTACCATGAAGTATTTTGGAAAGCTAAAGTTTCACTGTCTTGTCATTTTCTCCTACACTGGTAGCTAATGGACGTGATGAATTCGTTTCAAATAAGCCAGATGGCACTTGCTACAATTGGTATGGACTTTGATGGGTGATCCACGATGAAAAGTTGAGTTGCCATTGAGATGCAAATCACTTGCAATATATGTCTGCAGTCATGTTATATCAGACATCAGTTCTACTCCTATCACAGCTTCACTCTTCTTTTCCAATTACACTTACTCGGTTGACAAAAGCAACAAGGAACAGTCAAAAAGTCGCAATCAGTTTAATCAAACGCATTTATTAAGAAAAGTTAACCTTATTTACGTATTCGTCTATTTACGTATTACGTAAAGTATATTTACGTATTCGTCTAAACGACCTTTAAGCCCTTAGGCCCCAAACTAATATGCTCTCATGTAGCAAAAAAATGACTGGAGACACAAACAAACCTTTAAACAGCCGATCTATACCTGTTGCTTATATATATATATATATATATATATATATATATATATATATATATATATATATATATATATATATATATATATGCTTATATGCTTATATATATATATATAAGCAACATAGTAATAAGCCACAGAAATTTATGTTCTGTAATGACAAAAAATACCGAAGAGGATCTAAATAATTTCTTATTGGGTTAAATTAATATACATCTCATTCAACCAACAAGAAATCCAGGAACTCATATTAATATTTAAAATTTTAAGATAAAGATGAGTGCCTGCTCACTGTGGTGTGGAAAGAAATGAGAGAGCGGACCTCTTATCGAAGACAGGTACTTCTGTCCTTCAAAAGCCAAACCATTAACCCTCCAAGTGGTTTCAACAAGGTATCACGATCTCACAAATTTTGCTAATGACGATACTATCTCGTCTTCAAGATATTGCCGATTTTTATGATGACGAGATCAAGATATGTTCAGTTTATTTCTTATTGATGAGATATCTCGTCCATAAATATCTGGTCAGCTTTGCTAATGACGAAATACATTGTCGAGACAACCACCAGGAGGGTTAGAAACTTTTTAATCTACCAAATTTCTAATTAGATTGGAGTTTTAAAAAATATAAATTCAGACATGTTCAAGTGAAGTTAGGAGAAAGCCCTGGACGTGTCTTTCCGATTCAGTCCTCAGTTTCAATTTTTCCTTGTGGTTCAGCTTTGTTTTATTAGCTCTTGTTTTTTACTGGACACGATTACCTCAATGCCCCATTTATTTAAAATTGAAGTTAGAAATTCACCTAATTGTACTTTATGTAATTCTTCTAGACGACCAACGAATGATAAACGCTTGGAAACGTGTATTTAACGGTTTTGATTGTATTGTACAGATTTATTGAGAAGCAAGAAAGCTAATGGCTTGATAATCAAACGTAAATAAATAGTTTAAGATATGACCTCTTGATGACACGATCTCTTGAAAAGTGGATAAACCCTTATAACTTTGAAATGTTTTAAAAGTCGAAAATCGGATCTCCTGAAAGTTTGAAGTGTGTCTTATCATCCTGTTCGAATTTATCCTTCTAAAACCTTTTCAAAATTAACGTAACTAAAAACGATTTGGAAGCGAGGGGTAAGAACACTACATAGTCTTATAATTCATTCCAAAACACTAGACATTTTGCATTACAAAGGCTTCACGGATAAAATACGGATCTAAAATATCACGAAGACTATGACAGCATTGTTGTCAAAGCAAGACTCGAATATGTCATAACGCAAAATACGCTATACTCTACGTTCATCTGTCATCTACGTTAGTGATAAATGCGAAATCGATATCGAGATAGATCCGCAGTAGTTATCAGCTCTCGACGAAGCAGCAGTCTTCATTTCGTCTTTGTAGGATATCAAAGAGAACCGACTTTTATATATTGGTTTATCGTGACTTTTAAGTCGATACGAGGTTCTGATTTTCTTGAACCAAGGCTTAGTGACTTAAGCCAGTGTCTGAGAACAATTTCGCATGAAGGGCCACTTATCTTATTCTAATTATCTTAAGTACTACCCATTGTTGCCAACTCAGGCAAATTGCTAGGCAAGTGTCGAGAATGCTCAATCAGAGGAGTAGTTAAAGGACGACAGGATCAACGGCAGCTGTGCCAATGTCTGGATGAGCGGCATTGCAGAAAAAATTACTAATCTATTAAATTTTCCTAAAATATTTTTAATATTTTTATTGGTTTAATGTAATTAATGTATAGAGATGTAAATGTACAGATGTAAAAATGTATAGGTGTAATATGCTCTAACATTCTGGATAATTCATATTCTCTTACATTCTGGATGGACATGCCACCTCGGTGGTATGCTCTATTCATCCCAACCACACTTATTTAAAGTGATACAGTGCCTCACGGTATTAGGCACTGGAGTGTGTGTTGGTGTTATTGACTTTTAAGTCGATACGAGGTTGCGATCTTCAGTTCTGATTTTCTTGAACCAAGGTTTAGTGACTTAAACCAGCGTTTGTGGGTGCATTCCTCCCTGGGTGTATTTCTCTCTTCTGTGTCAGTAAAACTTTCATTGTGTGTGTATGTCTATTACTTGAAGTTGTGTCTGGCTCAGCATGGCCAAATATGGCCCTTGCGCCATTAAACCCCCAAACCCAACCAACCAGCGTCTGTGAACAACTTCTCATGAAGTACCACTTATCATATTCCAATTATCTTAAGTACTAGCCAAGTCCAGCAAATTGTTAGGAAAGTGTCAAGAATGTCCAATTAGAGGCGTGGTTAAGGAACGACAGGATCAGCGGCAGCCGGTACCAATGTTTGGATGGGTAGTATGTTTCAGAAATATTTATTAATCTTAGGTTTGTAAATTTTCCTAGGATTAATGGTAATGATAATTAATTAACATCTCTGGAGCAACATAACGGTCTATTGGAGACTGCTGCATCATTCCCCAAGGCAGAGATCCGATGACAACACCACGTAATTTTGAACCACGGTCAGAAGACGAGGTCAACACCTGAGTTGGGACCCGATTCTCCAAACACTACGTCAAAGTGAGTACATTTGAGGCCACGACAGATTTAACGGTCACCAGTTCCCACGTGTACAAGACGGTCTCTGGTTGGACCGAGTTTCGAACTCACAAACCTCCGATTGCTAATCCGTTACTCTTCCAATCGGTCTAGCCGGCCCCCTAAATGTAGTTAAAAGTTTTTTCCTTCAAGAGTTTCCCAAAAAGCGTCTTCCAAATTCCACAGAATATTGAAGCTAGTGACAGTTACCCTGGTCGGGATTCTCAGACCCTTGCAACGTCCGATTGACGGGGACTGAGACAGAACAGGTGACCTTGAAGTCTCCCCTTGCCTGCTAAAGTCATCGACTCGGATCGACGATCCATCCTCTCTCAACCCGACTAAAAAACAAATGACGCAGTAAGCATTGGGACTTCGTCTGGGTTAGACGTCTGCTGTGCAACCAATAGATTCTTTTGAATTTTTACATTTTCTTTGCTCTGCTCGCTTCGAATGCCCACTCACGAATTAATTGTAAGTAAATTGAATATATATCCAAAATAGGCTTAAAATATTTCAACCCACCCTTTTCTTTATAGCTAAAACGTAGTAGGATACACGTGATGGATAACGTATCTTATTAGGAACACGGATATCAAGAAAAGTTGATTGGTTGGGGTTTATGGCCCAAGGGCCATATTGATTATACCATGCTGAGCCAGACACAAGACATATAGCATCAAGTAATAGACACACAATGAAAGTTTTACTGACACAGAAGAGAGAAACACACCCAGGGAGGAATGCACCTGAAACGAATCGAACTAGCGCCGCCTAAAACTCGAAGGCTGCTAGCGCAGTGGGCATACCCTCTAAGCCACGACGGCCCCTTCACTGCAATGGAAAATATGATCTAGAAAGTGTAATAATTGTTACAACATTTGAAATTAAAATCTAAACCATTAGTGATATCGATTTAATGTATCGAAGTTAATGAACATCAATCACTTGGTAAAAATTGACTCGTTCAGGTACCTTTAAAGTTGTGCGTACCAGTGAATTCCTACTAGCAAACATAATTGTATGTAAATTGAAATTACATTACAAAAATTAGTTTTTTAAAAGCAATAATCAACTGCAATTGATAGTTTGTCGATATATTGTGAATTATAATTGGAGAAGTTGATGTTTCTGGAACCCCAATGTTGAACATTTTGAAGGCTATCGAGGTACTTCAGCAACAAGGTCGTACGTATAGAATATAAAATTTTTTAATATTTGGTTAAAGTAAAATTATTTTTCCTTCGTCAGGGAAAAGTCCAGGGATCATAACTTCCTACGGGCAGCCCAGTACAAATTATCCCGGCTAAAAAGGTCAACTAAGATGTGATCGTCAGGGAAAAGTCAGGGATCATAACTTCCTACGGGCAGCCCAGTACAAATTAGCCCGGCTAAAAAGGTCAACTAAGATGTGATCGTCAGGGAAAAGTCCAGGGATCATAACTTCCTACGGGCAGCCCAGTACAAATTAGCCCGGCTAAAAAGGTCGTCAACTAAGATGTGATCGTCAGGGAAAAGTCCAGGGATCATAACTTCCTACGGGCAGCCCAGTACAAATTAGCCCGGCTAAAAAGGTCGTCAACTAAGATGTGATCGTCAGATAAAAAGTGCAAGATAAAAGATGACTAAAATCCATATAGCTCCCCATTGAACGAAGGGGACAGTCAGGAGAAGCATGCACACCAATGCGGCGTAAATGTCCTCTTAAGAAGTCATGTCCAGTTAAAATTCGAAAATTTGCCGTAGCAATATGTCGTGGCAAATTAGATGGAACAGGGCCAGACAAAAGCTTGCTCCATGTTTCGTCCGTAGCCTTAAGCTTTCGATAGTCGCAGACGGATTTATTTATCTTTCGCTCGACCAACTTAGAAGCACGGCGATAAGGATGAGGGCTAGACGGCTGGGTTAGAAGACAACCATTTTTAGCTAGCTAGTCTGCGCTCTCATTTCCTTGTATATCACAATGGCTTGGTATTCATTTTAAGGCAATGATACAACCAGGATTAGTTCAGAAAAAAGTTTAAAAAAATTAAGTAGACAAAATAAAGATTAAATTTAACAGAGTAACACTAAAAAAATCCAGCTTACGAATTCCTTTTGAGTATTTACTACTATTATGTTCAGTTAAATGCGGTGATCTTTTGCTAGTTAGCTAAGTTCCAAATTAAATATTGCAGGAAATGTGTCAAATTGTACTCGTTAAGAGATGTGTGTGTGGACAAATGTCGAGAAGAAAACTTTACCCGTACAATAAATGTATATGAATTTTATACAAAATAAAAATGAAATAGGGAAAAACAAAAGCAGAAAATTCAATATATTAGGCAGCTTAGAGAAGAAACTTACTAACATTTTTCGGAGACGCTAAAAATACTAATTTTTATGATAAAAAAAACCACTGTTATATTGCAATCTGTTGGAAAAAACGTAACACAATCAGCTTATTATTTTTATTTTTTTATCTAAGAACTTATAGTTAGTCTTTAAATACCTGATCTATAGTTAAGGGGACCGGGGAATTTCAAAATCCCCAAAATCGATCGAAAAATTGATTTTAAAGTTTAGAGTTAAAAATGATATCAAATTCTGTGGATAGCAAAAATAATTTTTCACTTGAGATCATGTTTGACGAAGATGCATTACAACATGAAAAATATAATAAATAAGTATAGTAAGTTTAATACACAAAATAGCATTTTCCTTCTATTGAGATTTTTGGCATTATTTTATATTCAAAATGTTCTCTGCGTATCTGGTTTTAATTCATTTCCTTGAATTTTGTTCGATAATCCTTGCAATCTGTTGCATACGTCTAAGTGAAGATGAGAAATTTATCATGCGCACAAATTATGAAATTTTGGTTTAAAATGTTGATTATCCTAAGCTTTCATATGCAAAACTTTTAAGTGTTTTAGTACACATTTTTTGCTTTGCAATTAGTGATACACTTACCAAAGGGAGAGTTAATTTGAGTTATATGTATACATATTATTATGTGAATTAAAATAATCGCAATAAATGAAAATTAATGCGCATGGGCCCTATCAATTTTTGCTAATTTATCAAAAATTTGTATCCCGTTTCATGAATTAACTTCCGCACAACTTAATATTATTGGATTAAACTCCCCTTAATGAGTTTCTGCTCAAGCGAATATATGAGTTACAAGAACTCATTTTACAACTCATTACTCTATACTAAGAAAGCATTAACGAACGTAGGTAGGTTGTTGAATTTACGTCCCACACGTTCTATACAACGGGTTTTTGTCGGCATTAATGAACGATGATAAAATATTACAATTTGTCATCCTATTTGTTTTACAAAATTAATCTACTCAAATTGTAAATTCCAGAGATTTTTGTGAGGGTGAAATTTGAAAGCATTCTTCACCAATACTGTTTCCGAAGGAACCATATTTTGTGTAACTTTTGAGGTTTTTCGATGTACTGATCATAATGAGAAAAACAAACTGATATTAAATTTAGAATTGATGACGAGCAAAATGAGAAGTCATGGTAACTTCACGGTAGCGACAAAGGAACTGACGTAGGAACTTCAAACTTGGGCAGTTGTGGTAAGACAAACTAGAATACTGACAACATACAAATACAGCTGCATTACAAAAAACTGATTCATCTTCGTAGCTCAGTCAAGAATTTTACTTTAAAAAAATTCACAACAGTATTTCCTGTTGAGCATTCTCTCACTTTTTGTATATTCTATGGAGAAATCTTGTGTATAACATTAAACTTTTTATTTATCCTGCATCAGACATCAGCCTTTTTGACATAAGTCTGTCTGGCAGCCTAATAATACCTAGAAATAGAAATAAAATATGTAATCAGTAGTACTACAAATAACAATTCATTGCGATGGCTCAGTAAGATCAGGACATCTATTGAAGTGGGTTCCTGGTTCAGGCATCAGAATGCCTTATCCTATTCCATTAAAAAGCAGCAGAGCCAGCTTCAGTTACCAGATGGAAACACCCTCAAAGGCAAACACGGAGTCAACAATCGAGACAGATAAAACGCCAGTCTTCCGTGCCATTGCAATCCAGTTTACAGCCGAGACAACCCTCCAGTTCCAGCGGCCAGGAATTCCGCAATACCGAACAGAGACAATCGCCCAGCTCCAGTCCCCAGGAGTCTCACTGTCCTGAGCAAAGAGTCCAGCCGAAACAACTCTCCAGTAGCTACGTCGTTCTACAAATATCCGGAAGCCTGTGGTTCGATTCAATTTCCAATAAGAACTTTAAAATTTTATTTTATATATTTATATTATAAATTTATTAACCTATAACTTAACATTTAGAGTGGTAGAACTGTTATATATGTAAATAGAATCTGGCAACGTGTTTGAGAAGAATCGGAAGCCTGCGCTGAAAATAACTTGTATATGTTTCGAAAATGCGCATTTGTATATATCGACAACCAGAACGTCTTGAATAAACGTATTCCTTCTAAGCTGCTTCATTCCTGTCCAGTACACAACACTATATCAGTAGTATTATTCACTGCGATGTCAGTAAGATCAAGACAAGCATTGAGGTGGGTTCCTGTCATGCCTGAAATGCCACACAGAGGGCAAGTTGGACAATCTGACAATCCAATTCGATAGAGATGATTTTCAGGTAGTCCAGCGACTCTTATAGCTCGTGGTAGATCCTATGGCAACTGAGACCTTAGCATGCAGTTCAAGTCTTTAGCTATGCCTTTGTAAGTAAAACGTCGAAAGTGCTTTATTTTTGTATTAATAATCCTTTTTACTGTATGGTTTTCAATGAGAGGACATGGTTGGGGAAATTCAGGTCCGGTCTTAGCTATGCCATTCGCTAATTGATTGCCATGAACATCACCATGACTGTGATCCTCTGCATTGTGATATGTCGGCTGCTGACCATAATATAATCTATTGTAATTTGGCACATAGAAATCGATCCTGTGCAGCCTCGAGAGACAGGATGTATCTGCCTTAATTATGGGTTGAGTCAACAAACATGGCAATATTTGGTTCGTTTCTTTACATGGCAGTCTCTAGGGCCATAGAAACAGCATCGTCAAAATTGTTTCAGTACATTCCAACAATAGTACTAAACGTGAAGTGCCCAACACCAGCATTCTTTACTTGAACAATTAGCTACAATAAAAATTCAAGATCCCACGAACCATGCCATTGCCTAAGGAGTTATCACATTCAATAAAATGGGCAACGTAATACATCCCTCTCAAACGTAACACCCGAGGGCATACAGTTTAACGCGCATATGATAATCAATGAGCGTACGTGTGTGCGTTATGTACTCGTAGACATGAGGTGCTTGCTGCAATCACGGCTTGAAAGTCAACAAACAGGACAATATTTGGTTCGTTTCCCTCCATGATATCCTTTAGCACAATGTAAACAACAGCCACCTAGCCTTCAAATTGTTGCAGCACATTCCAACATCTGTAATAATCGTAAAGTTTTTCGAATACATCCAGCATCAGAATTCTTTACGTGAACATAAACTAAGTCTTAGTAGTAGTTCAATATGCCACGTGCCATACCATTGCCTAAGGAGTTATCTCATTGTATTATATGAACAACATAATACACCCCTCTTAATTGTAGCACCCGATGGCATACAGTTTAAAATTCAAAGAATGTGCAATGTGTATATGAGTTTGCAGTGCATACTTGTAGACATGAGGTGTTGCAATCACGGAATTACTCAACCTGCAGATTACCCTAAATTCTTACCAACCAGAAATATAAAGAACTGAACATACAAGGTGTTCAAAACATCCTGTCCAAACGAAGGGGAGATAAGGAACACAAAATTAAACAGAATTCACATCAAGTTGAATATCCTCAAGCGTCACCATATGCTAGAGGGAGCACTGAGGTGCAGAAATGAATGTAGAATTTTTAAATATTAATTCTATGTCATTTAACCGTGAATTGTGTATTTGACCACTAGATTTTATGATTATATAAGTAGTCTTATGTGTTATGTTATTTTTGAAGAGTGGATAAACCATTATATTAGAATTTTTTAAAAACTGAAAATTTCTGGCCTAAAATTTTGAAAAGTGACTTATCACTATGTGTTCCGATAGGTAGGTAGGTTGAATTTACGTCACACTGGAGCAGCGCAGCAGACTATTGGGGGGGGGGGGTCCGGAATCAATCCTGAAGGGAAAGAATCGAGGACAACATCTCGTAATTTTGAACCACGGTAAGATGACAAGGTCAGCACCTGATCCCACTCTCCAAACTTCCGCACCACTCAAACATGAGGAAATTTGAGGCCACGGCAGATTTAACCTGCACCAGACCCACTTACACGACAGTCTGGTTGGATCGAGTTTAGGAGTCGCAACCCTCAGGTTCCTAATCCGCGACTCTACCAACTGCCGCAGCCCCTATGTTGTCTCGTCCCTTCAACTAATAAACAATTCTATTACACTTCTACAAAACACGGAATTCAAATCAGAAAGTATTCAAAATTTAACCTTCTGAACGTCATGAGATTTTCCGAGTCCCGTAATATTGGTTTTACTTCTCCATTCTCATTTAATAACTAAATAACCACATCTATTAGTTGAAAGAATCATAGGAATAATTATATTGGTCAAGAAGGTCAAAACTGGTTAATCATGAAGGGAAGACTAGATTGACGAACGTATATATGCGTATGTGATCCTCACAGGGCTGGTTTTGTGTGTTTTTATGGAGCGAAGGGACATATCTGACCAAGATGCGTCAAACACACCCACACACATACACCCATCCACACGAAGATAGCTTTACTGAAACAGAAGAGATATACACTCAAAGAGGAATCGAACAGCCCCCGTTTACAACTCGCAGATAACTAGCTCAGTGGGCAAACCCACTAAGTTAGCTGGTGAAACGGCACATACTCATCTCGATTAATATCGATAAGAACGAATTCCACAAAATTCAAATGTAGAAGTAAAATATGCTTAAATCTTTTATGGACGTGTAAAATTTGTTTTTTTTGACTTACGTCCCTTTTCTCGTGAGGATGTGACACAATCTAAATTCGCCAATGTCCACCATGTAATTAATCCACACAAAGTTTCCGTTCCAAATATATCATACATAAATACCCATATATTAGTCGACATTGAAAGTCAATTTCATCACCGAACCGCATCTGAATTCTAAACGTCCGCAACACCGAAGTTGATTGAATACAAAATGCGAAAACGTCCCGCAGACGGTGCAAACACAACACCAGTTTACTTCACTTGCGCAATCCACCCTCCTGATTGAATCGGTTTCATTTAGACAAACAGCGGCCGCGGAATCCGCACGCTAATTATTCAGCTCTAATTCAGAACTATAGACGGAATCCACTACAATCTGCTGCAGCTCTGTCATGAATGTGGGTGACAAACGCAGGATCGATATTGCAATGAATTCACTGGCTGTGTACTACTTAAGGTTGCTGGGACTATGGAATGAAGTTTCAATTCAACGGTGAAATTAGATGGGATATATCTATTCGGATAGTCTTTTGAAAAGTAAAAGGTGTTCGAGTTAAAGTACTGTTTTGTACATTTCATGGATTAATGTTCATATAAGCATATGTATATTGGAAGTATTCGGTGATTTAATGTTTCTTTTTCATGTAACACGTTTCTATGTTATTTTTGATCAAATTGAAATTACGCTTTAAAATGTATCCATATGAGGAATGTCTTCCGAGAAAAGTCTCCCTTAGAAAATCGAATAATTATAGAAGTTTTGTATGAAAAGACACAAAAATATTCGGTCTCCTCATGTTTCGATTTTCATTAATTTTATGCAGATGTATTTCAAATTACGCTTTGAAATTTATCCATTTAAGAATTGTCTTTCGGTTTTAGTCTCCCATAAAAAAAATCGAACAATTATAAAATTGAATCGAATAAAGTTTTGTTTGAAATAAGACACAAAAGTATTCCGTCCCCCGTGTTTCTATTTTCATGTATTTTATCTATTTAAAATTTATCAATATACAAGGGCCGTCTTTCGATTTTAGTCTCCCATAAAAAAAATCGAATAATTATAAAAAAATTTGTATGAAATAAGACACAAAGTATTCGATCGCCTCATGTTCTAATTTCGTGTGCAGATTTACTTAAAATTACGCGCATTAAAATTTATGCGTGAAAGTGCTGTTTCTATCTAAAATTTTAATCTAAAAAAATCGAATAATTATAAAAGCGTTTTGTATGAAATAAGACGCTAAAGTATTTGGTTTCCGCATGTTTCTATTTCTTACATAGATGTATTTAAAATTACTCTTTAAAATTTAACCATACAAAAGCAGCAGTCCTTATGTTTTAGTCTCACATAAAAAATCGAATAATTATAGTTTTGCTAAAAATATGCAAAATATGAAGACTTACGAAGTGAGACATGAAATCATTCGGTCAGATTTAAAAACCAACAAATAATTGTTTTGCTTTTCTCCTCTGATTACTTTCGGTCAACATATCATTATTCACCAGATATTTAATAAAACTGTAATTGATTTCCTTCTACTCTGGGTTATGACAGATTTTCAATGGATTTCACTGTTTCATGACAAACATTTGGTATTTCTTCAGCTTTCTTTCATGGAGGTTATGACCGGATGCAAATCTTTAAGCTGAGGTCAGATTTCAAGTCGTTTTGGGGACCTATAACACATTACCAAACAAATCCTACAGCCAGTTTTGGACACCATGAAGCCAGTGTTATTTTCGATATTAAACTTAGCATGTGTGACGTACAAGAAGAGATAAAGAAATGATCACAATATCAAACCTAGAGGACTCTATTATTTCAGAGTTACATCAGAAAAGTCAAAAATAAGTAAATTGTAATGCCCCTCTGGCGGTAATACAAGCTGATATATGGCGTGACATGGAGCCAAAAGGAGTCCTTATGATATTCTATGGCAAATTATGCCAAACATTCTGCAGCTGGTGTTGCAAATCTCTTACATTCAGCGGTTGATACAACTGACTGCCTAACGAATCCCAGGCATGCTCAATGAGAGACAGATCTGGGGATCTCTCTGGCCAAGGAAGGGTTTCAACACCACGGAGGCACTCTAGGGAAATGCGAGCTTGCTAAGTACTATGAACAAACGTATGAGGATTTTCAGTAAAGCGAAGTACAGTGGTTTGATAACAGCTTTCATAACTTGTGGAGTAACGCGGCTTGTTATTCGAATGCAATTTCAGCTTATAGCTTCCATTAACGCCAAACATAGTCAAAAAGGTGACATTCAAGTTAGTTCTTTTTCTATATGGGTAGTTACATTGAAAAATCCAACCATATTTTTATTTTTGAATGAGTTTTTAACAAAAAGCGTTGAACACAAAATAACGGATATAAGGAGTAATAAGAGAGAGAAAGAGAGAGAGAGAGAGTAATAAAAGTTTCGGTAAGGAAAACACAGCAGTGCTGTATTTTGGTAACGTTTTTCGGAATCCTTGGCATGATATTGGAATACAAACTTCAGTATGTCGCCGAATTAAAAACACGCCAAACACGGCAATGAATCAAATTAATTATCAACCGAAAGTATATTTTTCTACGGTAGCTGGTTTGCGCAGAAAACCTCTCTCATAAAGTCGTAATGCATTCCTGATGATTTAGGTTAATTTAAAATTAATCGCTTTGGCTTTAGATTTACATTAAAACGCTTGGATAAATTATTTAATATAAATCTAAAATTTCCATTTAAATGTTTATACTGGCGTCGTTAGTTTGTCGAATTAGTAATAAAAGTAAGAATTTCTACTGTTCTAATTTCTTCTCCATTGATAAAATCCCATACATCACTGTCGTAAAATATTTTTTCCACTCAAAAACGCTTTAGAACGTTTCAATTAAGGACTTGAAGTGATTAACATTTAATTTTCGCAAATTTTTCTAACTGTCAATTCCAAAATTTTCGACTTCAAGTATTTTTATGCTTTGCTTGTTGCGAATAAAAAAGCACTTACTAATGACGAACTATTGAACGGCTTAAAACTTTTTAATGAGTTTTTTCTCGCTTCAACTTTTTTTCACTTTTCCGCCCAGAGTATGATTTTTATGGAATTAGTAAGGAAAAGTAATATTCATGCGATTCCATTCCTGCGCTCCATAACTTCCAAGTTTGGACCGTTGCCAGATGCCAGCGTCGAGAGCAAACGATTGGATTTCGATTTTCTGTTGCCAGTTTAATTGAAAATGAGAGAAAGAATAAGTATTCCCGAAAGTTCCCGAGACAGGATCTCTCCATTTTAGGATCCGAAGATCGCTACTTTATGCAGATGCGAACGTGTATTCTCAGACTGCTTTAATTAAAAGATAGACCTTTGCCACTCGAAGACATGTAATTTGTCGGAATATCGTAAGCGAAAGAGGGAAATGATTGTGTTATTGAAGTTTTCCTCAACTTCGAGATTTGTTAGGTTTCTTTTTGAAGATATTGTTATTCGTTTGCATTTTATGAACTTTGAGCAAGAAAAATAATATAAGCTGGAATTTCCCTGTAGAATCTATTATTTAATGTTGTAAGGAGTCTGAAATCTAATGAAATTCGTTTTAGACGGATTATAATTTTATTTGAAAGGTAACTGAAGTCTCAATAATAGTGATCACGAAAAGTGAAAAATTAATAATCCCGATAAGAATTTTTCTTATCGGAATGATATCTTTAGGCTGAGGTAGGTGGTGGAATCAATGTCGCGCTGGAGCAACACAACGGACCAATCGTTTTCTACGCATCCGATACATATATAAACGCAACGAGGCATTCAATTTAAGTCAAAAATAGCTGCATTTCCAGAAAACTGATACACTTTTCTGCCGGATGTATCTGTACATTGGTGCATCAACAGAGAAGTGAGATACATCATAACAAGCAACATTTCAGTAGAACGTTTTAAATGGAATTGGAAAAGAAGAAAGCTGAAATTGGAAGGAATGAAAGAGAACTTCCAGAAAAGTATAAGGTTTTAGAATTTATATTCAGTATTTAGTATTATTTATTTTTGTCAAAAATGTCAATTTTTATTTGCGCAGATTCTGCGAACGAAGCGATGTGGAAATTTTCGTAGGTGAAAATAAGTTTCTTTGCTTAGGTCCTACTTGTAGAAGTTAATGTATTTGATAATTATTTATCTATTTTCTGATGTTTTCAAGATAAATATCTGTTTTCAAGCATACATATGGTGGAGAATTTCTTGCAGTAAAAATTAACGTAGAACGGCAAACCAAGCCAGAAAGTATTTAACGGTTTAGGTTAGGTTAGGGGTAGTTAATTAACATCACACTAGAGAAACAAAACGGGCGGTTCGAGATCAATCCAGAAGGGAAAGATCCAAGGTCAACACCTCGTAATTTTAAATCACGGTCAAATGACGATGTCGACACCCGAGCTGGCACCCCGCTCTCCAAACTTCCACACCACGCCAACGTGACGACATTTGAGGATACGGCAGATTTAACGTACACCAGTTCCCACGTACATGACGGTCTTTGGTTGGATCGAGTTTCGAACTAGCAACGCTCCGGTTGATAATCCGCTACTACCTTTGTTACAGGTTACCCTACGTACCTCGTTGTTGCGGGCTACAGTGACCCTTTTAGACGAAGAAAAACTATTTAATGAAAAGAGAATTTTCAATGTTCTCAAACAAATGGAAGCCAAAATTTTACTTGCGCTATCCAAATGCTCTCATATGATGCATACTGGGGTTTTCTTAAAATGCAGTTTATCGCCATTTTGGCTACATTTAATCTAATTGGCATTGACCAATTACAATATTGATATCAATAACATACATCAATTCGGAAATCGTTTCTCGGAATTTTTATTGGCGACGTCCTAAAATCGTATTCGAAAGAGAAGTCAAGCGATGTCACGTCTGGAATGTGTACAGGAAACACGTTCCTCCGCAGAAACGCTCGTACCACCTACATTTAGCTTGAAAGAAAAGGCCTCTCATATAAACATCCTGAAAGGAGTTGAAGAAAGTGCCAGGCATGCAAGGAATTTTCTGTCAAGATAAATGTAAGTAGCGGTAGTGTTTCTGCGGCGGAAAATGTTTCTTGTGAGTATTCCGTCCATAGAGGGAATATAAAAGTGGAGTGAGAAATGGTAACCTTTCTATGTGCCCAGGATCATGTGACCAAAATTAGTACTAACGTGACCCTTAGACGACTTGCTGAGTGGAACTTAACATTCATCATTTGGTTGGTTCCACCGAGATCTATTGATTCATCATCTGATTGGTACATTGATTGATGATTTGATGGTAGTAGACTTGGGCGATTTCATCACTTTTATCACTACTCTATAGAAATGAGGATTCACACACTTATCCTGTCATTAAATGTTATATCACCAAACGAGGCAATTAGATACAAAATCGGCCAACCAAGTCAATTTTTTACAGAGCGGTAACCTGTGATAAGGTGTTATGTCACCAAATGAGGCGATAAGATGCCAAATAGACAAACTAATTTTTCACAGGGCACTCACGTGACTATTAGTCGACATGTTTGTGACACTTTTTGAAGCTCCTCTCAATGACAATTCTCAATCTACTTGTATTCCAGGTCTGTGATTCCGTCACGGCTTGTTTTCGAATACCTTTTCAGCACTACAACAATAAAATTTCAAAGAGCGAATTCGGGATTGATACATGATGGCTCAGTGGACAACGCCAATTAGATTCAACGCCTAACGTTATCAAAACGGCGATAAAGTACATTTTGAGGTAACACTGACATGTGCTATGAGAGAACATTTGGGTAACGGAAGTAAAATATTTGCCCTCCGTCTGGTTTGTTTGCTTACACTGAAAATTCCTCTCATACTCAGGATTGAAAATAATCTTAATGTTAATAAGACAACGATTCCAAGCTTAAGGGGACCGTGGTAGCCCAGGTGGAAGAATAAACAACTAGCCACCGGAGAATTGTGAGTTCGATACTAGGTCCAACGAAAGACCGTCGTGTTCACGGCGGATGGTACACGTTAAATCTGGAGTGGTCTAAAATATCTTCATGTTGGCGTGGTGTGAAAATTCGGGGGCGAAATTGAGTGGGTAAAGTGAGATAAAGTGTGATAAAGTGAGATAAAGTGTTGATCTCGTCTTTTGACCGTGATTCAAAATGATGAGGTGTATTCAGATCCGTTCCTTCGGAATTGATTCTGGACCGTCGCATATAGCCCGTTGTGTTGCTCCTTTTGAACCTGGAACTTGTTTTTAAAAATAACTATGGTTTGAGCCAATTAGACTATTTCTAGCACGAGACACTGATATAAATGACAATAAAAATGGAAACTTCATGACACAAGTGTTAATAAAATTAGTTTTAACGGTAATTAACTACCTACCCAAGCAAAAAGCGTGATAAATGTGTGATAGCTGTTGATATGTAATTGTCCCCGTGTAACGAGAAATTTACGGTTTCTAGGATCTACTCGTTACTACTCGCTTCCCCCAATCCAGTTATCCATGGTTAAATAGAGATTCAAAAAGGCATTTCAAAAGTTAATTGAAATTCATCTGAGCAATCTTAAAAAAGGTAAGGAAGCTCATTCTCAGCCCTCGATGCAGCAATTCAGACTAACTGTACTAAATGCAAGGTTCCCAACTTGGTAGCATATTGAACACAGCTTCAGCACCTCTGGGATTTAATCCGACGACACCCACCAAGTCTATTAGTATCTATGTTAATGGAGATTGGATTAAGGAGATCTGCACTAATATCCTCCATGAGATTCGACATTAAAGCCTTCGATGCATAGGTCTTGTTTGTCCTAATATCATTTGGATGAACGGACTTATACGAGTTTGAGTATGTTTTATTTATCAGATTTTGATGTAATGACTAAACAGCAATGAATGACTAAGGTTTGAAAGCTACCGATATTCTCAATATCAGTAAATTACCGGTTTTCTATTTTTTCTTTAGTGCGAGGGGATATCATGGATCAGTGGGTTTGCCCACTACACAAGCAACTTGTGTGTTGTTGGTGGCACAATGTCATTTCCGGTAACATACCCTGAGTGAATTTTTTCCTTCTGTTTCAGTAGGTAGGAAGATAGTTGAATTTACGTCACACTGGAGAACATAACGGGCTATTGGAGATGGTCCGGGATCAGTACCGAAGGGAAAGATCCAAAGACAACACCTCATAATTTTGAACTATGGTCAGATGACGATGTAAACACTTGAGAGAGAGAGAGAGAGAACTGGCACCCCAATCACCAAACTTTCACACCACGCCAACGCGAGGGGCATTTGAGGCCACGTTTACTAGCCCTCACATTCAAAACGGTCTTTGATTGAATTTGTATAAGTAAAACTTTCCATATGTGTTTACATTAATTGACGTTGTTTGTCTCGTGTTTGGCGGAGATTGGCTAAATATGGCCCTTCCTACGTGTAACCCAAAACAACCGACTAACCTTTGACGAAGGGAAGAAATATGACGTGATTATAGGATTTAAATGAGATATTATTCGGTTTACAATATTCAATGAAAATAATTTCCGCTGTGCAAGGGGATAATGTAAAATAATATTATTAGAGAGGTAGATAGTTGAATTATACAATATATATAAAACGTCGCACTGGAGCAGCAAAGAGGGCTATTGGCGACGGTCTGGGATCAATCCCGAATAAATTAGAGAGAGAGCTAGTAGTTCCGTATTGAAAACACATAATGATCATTTATTCAGATTCATAGATAGATATTCAAACATTGATCAAGGTAAGGAAAAGTTGAAGGGTCTATAAGGAATATTTTAAAGCAATAAGGAATATTGCAAAGCCAATAAGGAATTTTACAAAGCAAATTCTGGGGCCGTCATGGCTCAGTGGATTTACCCATATAGGAGATTTAAAAGTTGAGTGAGTAATGGTTACCATTATATGTGCCCAGAATCATGAAACCAGAACGTAGTAACGTAACCCTTAAACTACTCTCGTCTTCGGAAGAAACGAATGATTATATCACTCAGTAGTTTGCGAGTTCCTGTAACTATCCTGGGTGCATTTCTCTCTTTTGTGTCAGTAAAACATTTCTTGTGTGCGTGTATATCCATTACTTGATGCTGTCTGCCTTGTGTTTGGTGCAGCTTCGTAAAATATGGTCCTCGTGTCATAAAACCCACAACCAACCAACCCAAACTACTCCCCCATGAAGAAGAGAAAGAAGTAATTCTACGTCAAAATCTCACAAATCCTTTGGTTGTTGAGAATATTTTATTAAAAACTAGGAGTGGTTGGTAGAATTGAAGTCATTGGTTGAGGTCTGACAGAAAAACGCCGTCTCTGCGTTGGTGCTGGCTCTTAATGAATTCAAGTGATAAATGTCTTTTGAACCTGGTCTAGTTCAAACTAGGCTAAGCGGGATAAGTAAGAAACCACAAGACTGCTGCAAAACAATAAAACTTTTATATGGGAACCATAAAAATTTCCCATTTAGTTTCAAAACCAAGCAATTGGTACAAGAACACAAACCACAGTTAAACACAAGCGAGGGCTGCAATTTGAGCCATCACGGGAATAAAGTCAATTTAATCTTTTAAACCTTAACTCACCTCTATAATGATGATTTCCCTAACCAATCGATAAGTCGATACAAACGAGGTTTTAATTTGATATAAGGCGAACCTAACTATGTTAGGTATTGCTACTTTTCCATCGATTCCGCCTCAACTGCATGGATCCAAGGATTTGAAATATAAGCTCCTTCATCACGAAGCGGGTCAACTCGACTGGAAGTTATCAGTTCTCTTGGAATGGGAATGAAATGGGGAAGAGGAATTAAGGTATTGGGGTATCTGTATTCTGGGCGGTTTCGGAATTTATACGTTTTAAGATTGCTTCGCGAGTTTGTGTGTGCTTCAATTTTGGAATGTTTTGATTTTGCTTTGAGGGGATCAGTGGCGTAGAAGCCATGGAAGCCTAGGTAGGTAGTTGAATTCAGGTCTCACTGGAGCAACAGAACGAGCTAGTGGTAACGGTCCAGGTCCAACGTACACGACGGACTCTATTTTCAATCGAGTTTTGAACTCGCAAAACTCCGGTGGTGTTCGTTACTCTTTCAATCAGGCTACCGAGGCCCCCATGGATGCCAAGGAAAACGGCATTCCCTAGTAAAAAAATTAAAATTCGGAAATATTCGATGACCAAATCGAGTCGACCTGAAGAAAATACAATTTTTAATGTAAATCTGAATGAAACGTCAATTTCTATTTTAGCATACTTGATTTTCACGTAGCCTGGTTGGAAGAGTTGTAGCTGTAGGTTGTTTAGCAACCGGAGGGTTGGGAGTTCGAAACTCGATCCAGCCATTGTGGACGTGGAACTGAAGCACGTTAAGTCTGTCGTGGCCTCAAATGTACTCACGGTTGCGTGGTGTGGAAGTTTGGAGAGTAAGGTGCCATTTCAGGTGTTGACCTCGTCATCAGACTGTGGCTCAAAATCACGAAGTGTTGTCGCGTCCCTTTCCCTTCCTGATTGATCCCGGATCGGACCCGTAGAATCTTCACAGACCGCTTAGTTTGTTTACAGTGAAAATCATTCTCATAATGTCCTTTAACGTATATTTTAATGCTTGCATTCTCAATTTTATAACAATTTATATTTATGAAAAATGAAAATAAAAAATAAATATTCTTATCTAAAACTGAAAATCCAATCAGTTCAATCTAATTAAAAAGTAACGTGAAAATACTTTTAAAAATCATAAGATGTTAACTTTACTCAAAAAAGTCCATTTTTAACTTTCGTCGAAATAAAATCCTGGCTACACTACTGGATGTATCGATACATATTACGGCTCAGTTCATCGATAAAAATCCTTCTAAGACTATTCGATAAATGCTAAAAAATTACTTTTCGCAAAGTTCGGCTCTTAATTAAAGCGACGCCTTCTCATGATTGAAAATTTATTATGAAAACAAAATTAATTAAGTTATCATTTTTGGAGACAGGTGAGATATAATGTAAAGGGCAAAACGCATTTTTAAGTTTTGGATTTTTACCTGTTACAAGTTTGGGTAATGAAACAAAATTGTGACTGATACCAAAAATAAGCTTTTGGTGGATTTATCTACAAATATTGTCCACAAAAACTAACGTGCCAAATATTCAATGGTTCTAAATGGAATAGAAATAATTCGCCTGTAATTAAATTTGGTTAGCTTAGTTTGTCATCCGAAGTAATTTTTCTATGTTTTTTCGTATTTTACTAATTCATCAGGGTAACTAATTAAGTGAGGATCTAAGGCTTAGAGACTCTTCCAGTCTTCTTTCTTAAAATCGCGCCTATTAATTTAACCATAATCTATGGCTTAAAGCAGATTACTTGTAAACTTGGATTTGAATACGTGAAATAAATGTTTAAGATACTTAATATTTGCAATGGCAGTGAAATTTGCATTTTTCGTTTTTAACCCAATATAAGGAACTGTTGACCTATATTTCACAAAGAGAAGTAAATAATTTTTATTACTCTATGTATTTATAACGATAAATTCTAAAAGGCTATGCATGTTTCATACTTCTATGTATAAGATATATAAGTTCATATAGTCGATGTAGAGCAGGAACTCATTAATTGACTGCAAAATATTTATAGCTATTTAAAGACTAACTATTAGCTTTTAGGTCAAAAGATACAAGTTATATACATTTTGATAGTGTTATATATCTTTTAAACATTTTATTATGACAGTGTATTTCTCATCATTATGAAAACAAGCATTCAGTGTCTTCGAATAAGTATCAATTTCTGCTCTATGATGCTAAAGATGAAACCCTAAGCCAATGTATAGTCAAACATGAACGATTCGTAAAATGACTAGTTTTCCAAGTTTGAATTTGTTAGTAAATTATCTGTTCATAAATTTCATAATTGAATTTACTGATTCAGGTTTCTTTTGAATATTCGTTTGCTATATGGCAAACTGTAAAAATATTAATAGGTATTCCGCAAATAAAGGTTGTTCTAATATACATTAATGAAATAATCAACGAATAAATAAAAATATTAATTCCATGCTTTCGTGTTCTTCAAAAAGAAAATTTACTCGCAATTTTACAAACCTTAATTCAGAAAGACATTGTACTTTCTCTGAACAGTACATTATTTCCTTCACATTTCTCCAATAACAAATTTCCTCATAACATCTCCATAAGAAATTAATTTTTGATGCTTAGAAACTGTAAAAACGAGCACATTTTTTCCAAGGTTGTATTTTGTTAGTTAAGTACTTTCGAACTTTATAGAATGCTGTAATGATCATCCCTGAACTCGTGCAGCGTGGACAAGTCCTCTCTAACTACGCCAGGCTATTATCGCACTTACACGGATTACGAAGTTGTTACTCTAAATTACCTCACATCTCCGCTGATAATATCCGGTGAAAGAAAAGTAATTACTGACTCCATGTTGCTTAGAATGTTCTAGAAGTTCTAACGACATTTTATTGCGATTCTTTTCAAGGATTGAGATGAGTCATCAAGGATGTATTTATCGATATTCATGTAAGATCTATTTTATATTCAATCTTGTTTTTGATTTTATTACACTAGATACTTAGTTCTAGTGATGGTAGCATTAACAACAGGGGAATATATTTGCATTTAAATATGTTGACTGTTTTCTTATAAGTGATTAGTTTTTAAGACACTTGCCAAACTTCGTCAAATTAGTAACAAAATACCACGTTGAAATAATATAATACATAATGATAATAATATAGTAACACATAATAATAATAAGTAATAAGTAACAATAAAAATAATAATATAGTAATACTAATAATTACTCGTACATAATAATAGTAATAACTAGCTGAATTTACCCGGCGTTGCTCGGGTTTAATTGGTTAAACGTCGATTGAAAGTGATCCAAAAAATCACTTTTTTGTCATAGAAAATGCAAATATTGAGAAAAATAAGCGAGCGCAAAATAATTTTTAAAACTGAGATTTTTATAGCTTCCACAATTTACTTTAGATTCATTTCACATACTATAGGTAAGACAAACCTACAAAACTGATACAGAGATGACTATACTCAAAAGTCGATTTTGAGTTTTGGAGTGATTGTGAATGTCCTTTAAGTTAATTTTCTGAAAAAAAAAAATGACATACATCGTATTATTGCAGTCAGTTTTTTTCTTATCAATATATATTTATTCGTAACACCTTGCACCAGGAATGTGAATTTCGGAATTCCACCATCATTATGAAAGGCTGACAAATCATATTGATACGTTATCATGATCAACGTTTCAAGCAATTACACTTTATGCTTGGAAATTCCATCCCGTATTTTACAGACGGGATACTCTTTACGAGCGGGATACGAGCGATTTTCCGCGCAACCGCGCACGATCTGTGATTGCACCATGCCCTAAGATTCTAAAAACCTCCAAGGTCATCTTGATAGGTGACTCCTATAGAAGTTAACTCTGGCATCATCTGTACGCACAGACGAGGAGAGTGTCCTCTAGTAAGTGCTTTGTCCAGGATGATAGGACGTTACACCCCAAGACAAATAGAATTGGCACACCCAAGACAAATAGAATTGGCACACCCAAGACAAATAGAATTGGGGTTAATATGTAGCCTACGTTACCCCATGGTCCAAAGAATAAGTGTACCAAATTTGGTGTGGATTGGTCAAACGGTATAGATTTGTATAGAGAACAGAGACAGATGCCAACTCTGCTTTATATGTATAGAAGAAATTACGCATTATTGTAATAACACTAAACATAATAATATAATAACGCATTATAAAAAGTAATGTAACACATTATAATGGTAATGTAACACATTATAATAATGCTAATGGTTAACACATTTTCCATAAATTATAATACTTAATTAAAAATAAACAAGACAAAATTACGCATATCGTCGGCTCAGAGAAGAAACTCATTAACTGACAATTTTCATAGGCATCAAATGCTTATTCTAACGATGATGAAAAATATAGTCATGTTTTAATCCGGTTAAAGGATATAAAACACAATCAAAATGCTTGCAAATTTTTTATAGTAAGTTGCAGTTAATCACAGTAAAAAATTGTTGTCAGTTTATGAATTTATGCTCTAAGTCGATGACATACACATTTAAAATTATTTCAAATATAATTATAAAACCAATATCTGATACAAATACAACTAAATTTGTATGAGAGGATTAATCAGTGAGTATAACATTAGGATTTGTAGCACCAAAAGCGGTTAATCTAATATTAAAAATCAGAAAATCTCACAAAATGTGTTTGATATAGTGTAAAATTATATTACAGGTTAGAGAAGTCAAAGCTGGATCTGAACATAGCAGATGCCTGTGGGTAGATAAGTTCGGCCTTTATAAACTACGTTCATTTCAGTTTTCTGCTAAAATTATTGAATCTAAAACATTTTAAAGATAGTTGTATAGAATGTACTTTCTTACGAATTTTAATATATTCTATATATTCTGCAATGAACTTTTATCGATTATTTAATAATATGGCCCATATCTTTCTTATAAGTGCATATTTGATACAAAATCAATATTGGGTTTTCAGTGATTTCTTGGAAGAGTTGTGATTAGCAGAGAATACGTTTTTTGTAATTTAAGACTTTTACCAACTCGTGTTCCACAAAATATTACACGGATGTTGTAGAAGTTTTCTTTGAAGAACTTATACGTATATAAAATACTTTTAAACCTTATAAATGTATGAAGGTTTTTGTACATCTTTGAAGCTTTTATGTATTATTTATTATGTACATTTATTATATTAGTCCAATAAGCATACACAGAAGGTTAAGTTTTAAATCAGAATTAAAAATGGAATATTTCATGGCAATTAAAATTTTAATTAAAAAATTAAAATTTAGCATCATTTGTGCTATTGATTATTAAATTCTTGTTTCAACAGATATTAGCACATTTTATTTAAAAAAATGGCGCATAAATTATTTTAATATTAATAACAATACATTTTATACTTTATTATTTTACAAAGAATTATAACTAAAACTTTAAAGCTCTATCCTAATAAATAATATAGCCATCTATGTTGCTCCAGTGAGATGTAAATTCAGCCATTTACCATTTAAGGTAATAAACTTTAAAGGTAGCAGACTATTACTTAAGGTAATATACTTTACTATTTTCATGCAACAAAATAACAAAACAGAAATGAACAGAATATGAAAAGATAGGTTCTTTGCAAAAAAGAAGCCTTATTTTTTCTTTCACACAAGTCTCTTTCACAATAATCCCTCTGTCTTAAAAACGTCGAAATGTCGTACGCTTACTAAACTAATTTATAGCCAGGCATGAAATCCCGAAAAAAACGTGAAACAGCCTGTTTATCAAGCAAAGTGTAAAAACGCAAAACTTAAAGCTACCGCTAATCTCTGTTTACCATGAATAAATAACTCAAGGTATCACACCTTCACATGAAGAATTACTTCAGATAAAGAATATACCTCACTTAAAATTTGAAACTAGGGAAACGTAAAGGACTTCGTTTTTTGTAAGCTTAAGATAAATCTATATTCTGTCCTGTGTGTGTAGAGAAAAGGGAAAACTTTTTTCCATCTCAAGTTAGAGCATAAATCATTCATTAGAGACACATTTATCATTTTTGTTCAGAGTAAAATTCATTCTTTTTCTTAATTTTTTTACAAACGATTTTAAGGGCCAATGGCCGACACTCTTTTTAAAAATTCGTAACTGCTCAAGAAACTATTTCGAAAGCAAATGTACCTGTATATTTTGTAATTGCGTATGCAATGAAATTTGCCATGCATACTTTTCGTAATGAAGCATATTTTAATACATATTTCAAAATGAAGAGGTTTTTTGATAGTTTAAAGTCTGGGATATTTTGAACGTTGTTATATTTATTTGCTGTATTTATGCTTGAAATGGAATAATAAATCGTTCGTAAAAGACACGTTATCATTTTTGTTCCGCGTAAAATTCACTAATTTCCCCTAAAGGTTTTACAAACGATTTTAATGGTGAATAGCAAAACTTATAAATTCTTAATTGCTCTATAAACTATTTCGAAAGAAAATTGTGGCTGCATATTTTGTAACGATGTTTCATCACAATATTTGCGTTTGTAATGAAATTTAACTTGCATCTGTTTAGTAATAAAGCAGATTAGCAGATCTGTGCATAGCATCTGAGCTATACTTTTTAATTGCTTATATATATTAATGGCAAAGTGTCGTTACATTTCGTACCTTATTTCAATCCATTTATAATGAATACAGCATGGACGTGGGGGCTAGTGCACGTTAAATCTGTTGTGGCCTCAAATTTTCTTACGATGGTGTAGTATGAAAGTGTGGAGAACGGAGTGACAGTTCATTGGTGCTGACCACGTCATCTGACTGTGGTTCAAAATTACGATCTGTTGTCCACGGATCTCTCCCTTCAGGGTTCATTCAACTACCTACCTTCTGAATACTAGTGAATGGAAAGCACATTCTTAAAACTAAATTATGCGCATGTCCATTTATTTGACGTTGTTTGGTGCAGCTTGACCAAACACGGCCCTAGCGCCATAAAACTCATCTTAATCATCGTAAAACTAAAACATTATAATCGCTACAAAGTGATAGGTTTAGTTATTTTAGATTCATTCGATTATGAAAGTTTTATAAACACAAGAATTTAAATGAACCTTAATGAGAATTTCAAATTTTTTATGGTATCTTCAAAATTTCAAATCTCAATAGGATATCCATGTATAAATATTGCATTTGCATCACATAATTGAAACTTTATGTCTCATAACATGAATTACAAATTGAATCTATGTGTTTCAACGACTTTGGACTATTTTTTGAGTATTGATATCTAATGTTTTTCTAAAAATAAAGCAATACATTACTTTTTGGACTACTAAGCAGCAATTCTTATTGAAATAAAATTATTTAATCATTAAAACATTTAAAATATCTTTACTCAAAATATAACTTAGCAGTTCAAAATTGTTTATTGTTTATCGAAAAATAACAAAAATGAGATTTAATTATTGAAATCGGCAAGGTTAAATATTTACAGTATGTATTTCTATTTAAAATTTAGAGGAAATGTAAACTGGAACAAAAAGTATTTGATTATTTTGGAATGCACAATGGACTGTTCCTCTTATTGCACACATTTGAAATTTCTAAAACTTTGTTTTCATTTTGTTAAGTTTTGTTTTCAAAAAAATTTAACCTGCATTGAATTTTATATTGAAACAATTGAAGAGAATTTAGAATTTCCCGTTTTAAGCATAAATTTCGAGACATTATTTTATCAGTTCAATAAAGTTAAAATAGAACGTACAATCTTTTTAACGCATTGGATTGATCTATTATAATCAACAAGTGCACAAAACAATGAGTTTTGAAAAACTTGAAATCACAAAACTTATTATCTAGCAGCCTTGAGCAACATAGAAAGGCAAAAATGTTAATAATACTTGAAATATTATCTTAGTAAATGTAATTAACTTATTAATATGCAAATTCTATTTTTTAATGATCTCATGGGAAATTAAAGAAATAATAAATTTTACCATAACCATAAGACGAGTCATACTTTTTTGAAAACTTGTTCAAATTGAAGCATTTTTCTTATATTCATGAGTAAAGGCATTTAAGTGAATTAATAAAAAATTAACTAAGTATAATTTGATTATCCGTACTGGTAATTAAAGAGTGAACAATTTTGGAATATTTCTTTGCCACTAAAGTTTTATCACCCATTTTTTCTTTCGGTTAACATTAATTGAATTATATAAGAAGTCATAGAATGCATTGAGGAAGAAAGCTCCTGCTAATGAAAGATAAATAAAAGTAATAATTAAATAGGCCATGAACGGAAAACACATTAAACATTAAACGAAAATTCATTCTTAGAGTAGCTTAATTCGTTTGAAGTACTTAGCAATTAGAAGGATTTGAAAAATCAAAAGAAGATTTATTTAACTATTATATGCTTCGTTAACTATCAGGCGCATATTCTGAACATGCAATAAGGGTATTTTAATGATAATGGACTAATTTGAAGTATTAGCGGAAGTATAATTGTCTTGTATGGATCTCAATTTAATTGCTAGTTTCCTTGTGATTCTTTTGAAAGTCATATCTAGTGATGTGCTTTCAAATTATTTAAAAATTGGTAAGGCTAATGAATTACTGTGATCTGAAATAAAAGAAATTTTTCAAAAACTGGTGTTTCTTTTCAAAGCTCTAATTGGCTTTCCTGAAGAGCATTTTGTGAGAATTTTTCAATGATTGAATAATTTTTTAATTTGTTTTAAAATATAAAAGGACGACTTAAGAAAATGAGGATCCATTATTTTAAAGACTGAGAATATAATTAAACATAATGAGTTAAATCAGAAAGAAATGGTAGTTAACACTTTGTTTTCTAGAACTTAACTAAAAATTAGTTTCGACTCGATTATTAAAAATATTTTATAGATTGAGATCAGAAGCACAGTTACAAACACTTAAAAAAACCTAAAGTAAATTATTAACGAAAGATTTTGAAAAAAAGAAAATTTAATTATAATTCAGAAGTAATAATAAAAATGCAGTTAATTTTTAATACGTAATTTATAGTTTATCACAAATACGTAAATATTTCGTTGCCTACATTAGTTTTATAAACTTGATGTTCATTTTTATAAAATAGACTTCTAAAACATGAACTTAGAACTCAATTAGTTAGAAAGATTAGAAAGTGATTAAAACATTATAATTTATGAAACGATAATTTCATAGCCAAAAATATAAAATAGTATTATTAATCTAGTGCATTAAAAGTTAGACTTAATCGTGTGGTGCTGATAAAATAGTATCTGTCAAGTTATATCAGTTCTAGTTTTGTAGAGAGAGGAAAACCATTCTATATGCTAAAACATATAATACTGGGGAAATTTAGCGCATAGCAAATTTAATATACACCAAATCTAACGATAGTATATTGAAGAAAAATATCGTGTTCACATGAGTTTGAACAAAATCTGCTATTGCTCTATTCTTGAATTAAAAATTTATTCTATTCATAATCTAATTGCTGTAGTATTACTTAATTTTAACTTATCTTGTTTCTGAGGAAAACGAGTTAACTAAAATATTTACTTTAGTGTTTTATGATGAATCAAGTCTGATTTTAATGATTGATTTTGATTTATATTTTCACCTAAAATTTGGGAAGATCTTATATAAAAAGTCAGGTTCTTATAAATGAATCTCTAGTTGGTAGAGAAAAAAAAAATGCTTGTGATTATTTCGTGTAAAACTTGAAGAAAGCAGGGATTTTTAATGGTCTCCAAATACTACAGCTGATAAAAGATTCCTATTCCATAGTTTCAGTGAACTTTGCATCTTGCAACGAGTCTATTCTAGTCGACTGCGGCAGACATTAAAACTGCATAGCAAAGCACATACTCTGAAAATTTAATAAGCTTGACTGTTACATCCAAGGGCCATTACATCCACACTCATTTTGGTCACTTTCCTGAAAGCTTTGGTGACTTAATCATGGCTAACTGGATCGGGGAACTTCTGGAAGGGGCTATTCGAAAATGTAAATTTCTTGTTACAGCGCGTTTCACTTTTCTGACAACCCCAATTCACCACTGTCACCTGGAGAACTTTAAAAGTGAAGATATTTTGCAGAAAGATATTTTGTAGGAACAGATTTATATGCATAGTCCGCTTAGAGCAGAATGAATGTTTGTTTGAATGAGCAGAAAAATGTGCGTTTTTTACACTATTAGTTCTTAGATAAAAAAAATTAAAATTAGAGGTATTTTGATAGTGCTGTATACCTTTTAAACAGATTACAACGTGTGACATTACCATGAAAAATTTAGTGTCTCCTAAAAATGTCAGTTAATAGTTTCTATTTAAGCCGATATGTTATCACCTTGTGATTTAAAAAAGTTTAAAATTTGAAATTGCAACAAATTAATGAAACCGAAACTAAGAAATAATAATAATTAAAAAATATTTGGTGCATTTTTTGAAGAATAACTCTAGATTACGTGGAATCAGGACTGCGTAAGCGGTGTCATTCGAAATCTGCTAAACTACCCTACAATCACTGGCCTTTGATGAATAAAATTATCCTTCAATATTAATATCAAACTGCACTTAAATCGTTCAAACTGTAAATGAATTGCTGAATATTCCCAATAAACAATCGTTCAAACGTCCTATGTCTTCTTCATTCATTCAGTTATCCAACATAAGACCCGAGTATTCACTTCAAAACTACGGATTGTATCCTCGACACAACTTGCCAATTTTTAAAATCCATTTCGCTCTGATTTTATCGAAGAAAAAGGAAACACTGAAATTTATAAAAATTATTGAGAGAGAAACGTTATTGGAGTATCCTCACAATTGAATATTACTGCTTGAACTATCAGTGGTACTACTCTACTGTAGGGTAGTTGGCAACCAGTACAAGTAGTTAGGCAATTACAGCGAATTATTCTTTAGAAATTACCATGGAATTAATTTATAATTGCACGTTAACCAATTTTTGTACTTAGTGTCTGGAAAAGGGATTAAAACTTGCTATATTATATTTTTAAATATTTAACAGCGAATAGGGTTAACATCTAGATGACGGTGCTCGCATGAGTTTGGCGTTAGTGTTTAGTCGCCAAGGTGGAAAGAGGTGGCCAGCAACCTTTAATTCTCGCAACCCGCTAAATAAGCGGAAAGAACAGTGGGGTCGTCAAAATTAAGATTGTATTCCCATACAATAATCAAACTATCTCCGAGGCCGTACCGTCAACTAGATTTTAATCCAAAAAGTTCAGAATAGTGATTCGAGCTATACTTGACTAACACACACCTAGTTCCAGTTTCAACACATTACTTTGATAAATACTTATTCTAGTTTTTATCTTTATGTTAATAATTCCTGATTCAGATTGTATAAGTGCATAGATGGATACTGTCAAAACTCAAAAACGCTGGAAAGTAGACCAGAAACGAGGACAGTCTAGACCGAGATTTATGACAAAGTGGTAAAGGATCCTAGAGCCCGAGAATATGACACTGGAAACAGACCGATCCTGGAGAGAAAAAAAAACAAATTATAACTACAGTAGAGCCTTGATTATCCGAGCTCTGATTAACCAAGTGTCCATGCTATAAAGTTTAATATATCATTTTGTTTTTAAAGTTCTAAATAATGCTTCTAGCTCGAATACGAGATTTTTTCAAAAGAGGAGAGAAATTACTGAGAAACAGACCGTTAATAATTGTAAATAATTTTTGCAATAATTTTTTTCAAGAACGTTTATAAGGTACGTTACTCATGTCCAGATTCATTGTAAACTTATTACAATTAATACGTACTGTGACACAAATACGAGTGTAGATTATTCTTAATATTAGTTTTATGGATCTTTCAGTAGCAGTAGTAGTAACATGTAGTGCAACAATTTTTTCGTACCACGTATAGGTTGGTTTATGTTAGTTACTACGTTCGTGCTATCCGAGTTTCTGATTATCCGAGTTTCTGGTTATCCGAGGTGTTCTCGGTCCGCATTACCTCGAATAATCGAGATTATACTGTACGTTGAATTGTGTGTGAATTATGAAGTAACTATTGTTTCTAACTATTCTTCCAATGGATGTCGTTTCAGACATGCCTCCTATGGGTTTATAATAAAAGTGCTTTTATTAATTGTAACATTTCTGGTAGTTGGGTTGAGTTTATGGCGCAAGATATGGCATATTTGGCCAAGCTGCGCTAAACACGGCAGACAACATTAAGTAAAGGACATACACAAAAGGAAACTTTTATTAACACAGAAGAGAGAAATACACCCAGGGAGATAATGGTAATTAATTAACGTCGCATTGGAGCGACACAACGGGCTATTGGCGACGGTCCGGGATCAATCCAAGGGAAAGATCCGAGACACCACCACATAATTTTGAACCACGGCCAAATGACTACATCCATGGAGGAATCAAATCTGCGCCACCTATGAACATTTCTGATACAGGCACAATAGTGGAATTATAGAATGACAGGACAAAAAAGATTAAATTTTAGCACCAGCATTCTTAATATATTTATGATAAAGTCTCATTTTGAAGCATCAAAATGTGTGTAGGCCAGCTTAAAGGATCAATAATACGAAATTTATAACAACAATTAATTTAACGACATGGGTATATATAAAAGAATCTAACCATGTGAATTGTACAAATAGCTTTTATCTATCAGGGAACTGAATGGGTACTTCTGATACGGAAGAACTAAAATATTAAGTTCAAATTCCAAAGAAACTACACGAAATATATCTATTCGATTTATTTTCTGTACAGATCCATTTATTTATGTCTGTTTATTATATCCACTCGATTATAGTTTAATGGATTGAACGGTTTCTCAAAAGACCTTTGGGATCATTTATTTCCCATCAAAGAAACCAATGGGCTTCTAAGATAAATGCTGTGCTTCTCACAATCATCAGATAGTAAATTTATTCCAAAATTTTTGTTGGTAGATTAATCGCTGTTCAAGATAGAAAATATATTTGAAGTTTATCTTAGAGTGGATGCATACTTTGTTTGCTAAAGGCACAAAATCGCCATTTATACGACCTGATGTGGAGGAATGCGTTTATCACCTGGTGAGTTGTCCCATTTCATTTCCGATTTGCGTAAAACCAATTTAAAGCTGGAAATTCGGACAGGAAGCGTTATTCTTTGAAAACCAGCGAATAATCTAAGGGATAATTTCTTCTATCGTAAAGTTCTGAATGCAGATGCAGTACTTGTATATATTAGAGAGAATTTCAGTGTGAAGAAAGAAAACCAAGGGGAAGAAATGCGAAGATTTTGCTTCTGTGACCTAAAAGCTCTCGTATGGTGCATATCGGGGTTATTTTAAAATGTAGGGGACACGGTAACAAGGCTGGAAGAGCAATGAATTAGCAATTGGAGGGTTGCGAGTTCGAAACACGATCCAATCAAAAACCGTCGTATATGTGGGGGCTGGTGCACGTTAAATAAGTCATGACCTGAAATGTCCACACGTTGGCGGGGTGTGGAAGTTAGGAGAGTGGGGTGCCAGATCAGATGTAACCAAGTCATCTGACCGTGGTTCAAAATTACGAGGTGCTGTCCTCGGATCTTTCCTTTCGGTATTGATCCCGGACCGTCGACAATAACCCATTGTGCTGCTGCAGTGCGAAGTTAATTTAACTATCTATCTTTTAAAATGTCGTGTCGTCTTTTTGGCGACTGTTTAGAGTTTAATCAAATTGGACAACCAACTGTCAAATTTCAATTCGATATTCATTCATTGGAATTTTTATTGGTGAAATTGTATAGAGTAATAAAATAATAATAAAATAGAATAAGTGAATGTGATGAAGTTAATGGAGGATATTAAGGAGAATAATTCTAAGAACATGACTGAGTGGTGCTCATTTTGTCATACTTCATAAAAACATCAATTAAACCCGACTAAAAATACACAAATATGGGCACAACTTTGCATACTTTTGTGGCACGCTTTTGGCGCAAGTTTTATAGCGAGTTATGGCAGGTAAAGGAAACGTATCTTTATCAGGATTATTCCCGCTTTTATGGCAACCTCGGCAAGCGGAAAGTTTCAAATTTTCAATTTCGAATTTTCTAGAATATTTTTTTTATTTCCATTTAATTGTCCTTTGATTTCATTGCAATAGATTTTATTCAACAAGGTTTTAGAAATTGTTAGGGATTTAGATTCGAAAGAGTTTAAAACAGTCCAAACACTTAAAGGGTATTTCAACCGCTATTTTCTAACTGTTTCTGCTAATTATTTTCCGTTAAGAAAAACAATGTTTTTTCTAAGTTTGCTAAATATTACCGTTAATTAGTTTCCACTAAAGCTCATTACTTTCCGTTAAGAAAACAATTTTTTCTAAGAATTTCTTGGCCAAATATGGCCCTTGCGCCATATATAAAACCTCCAAACCAACCATCTAAGAATTTCTTCCTTGGCGACATAAGAAGTGCACCAAAAGTGTTGCCACAAAAGTATGTGTATATTAAATCTGTATGAGTACCCAAATATATTTTCTATTTCAATCTTTTTCATTTCATTCAGAAATATGAAATCTCACTTTAAAGAGGTGAGATGTGCTAAACACACTTATCAATAAATACAAGTAATATACAGTTCTGCTCAGATTCCTCTGCGTTTTGCTATACATTACACTGCTAACGTGCAAACTAACTATAAAAGTATGCAATAAAGATGAAATACGAATAGACGGACAGTGAAGACGTGAACACCAAAAAAGTATCAGAAACAAAAACCGGAGAATGTGTTCTCAGCTTTATGTTACTTCTTCCGATCGCTCGGTTTGGGGATCTGTCACATGGTTGTGAGAAGAATCATGAATCCTAAATTATTGATTGGCTAAAGTGATTGTTCAGCGTCATTAAAAACATTAGTCTGAGCTTCCATAGCCAATCGATTTGGTTCGATTGACTATCGAAGCTCTGGCTTATGGTTTTAACCACGCCGGATAATCACTTTAGCCAATCAATAATTTGTCCAACATTAGAATTCATGCTTCCCCATAACCATGTGACAGATCTTCAAACTTAGAGATCGGAAGAAATAGCACGAAGGTGCGTGGACACACGGTCCATTTCATTAGAAAGTTGATGGACAGAACTTCAGAGCTTCAGCCTGTCTTCTCGTTTAATATCTGTATGTTTGTGTATCCTATCAAATTGTTTTAATATCTTTTCATTAAAAGTTGAATAGTTTAATTTAGTGTATACATGATTTAAATTGCCTTTACATACATTTTTAGGCAAGTTTCAGACTATTACAGCTGAATACCCAAACTGAAATCAACCTTAATTTAACAGTGTTGGAGAAGCGAGAATGTAAATTCAGCATTGCGATTACTGAGATTGTTTTACCAGTACAACTGGATGGTAGGTAGTTATTTAACGTCGGACTGGAACAACACAAAGGGCTATTGGCAACGGTCTAGGATCCACCCCGAAGGGAAAGATCCAAGGACAACGCCTCGTAATTTTCAACCACGGTCAGATGACCCAGAACTGGAAAAGTACTTTCGTAAAACTATTTTTACGTAACTAAAATTCTAATTACTTATTATGAACATATTTTTTCCGAGCGATTGTGTGTGTGGCAAAAACAACATGATTCGTTGGTTGTATTTTTATGGCGCAACGGCCATATTTGGCCATGTTGCGCCAAACACAATACAGACAAGATCAAATAATGGACATACATATGCTAGAAAAGTTGTGCTAATGCAGAAGAGAGAAATATACCCTGGAAGGTATTGAGCCTGACAGGAATCGAACCTGAAACGCCTAGAACTCGCAGGTTGCTAGCACAGTGGGCATACCCACTGAGTCACAACGGCCCCAGAAACAACATGAAACCGTACGCACATCCATTTATTTAATTAGAAGGTCGATGCAAGAACGCATAGACCTTCATATGAATGGACAATGCATAAGTATGATTGCAGAATTATTTAAAACGAAGATGAAAAAATGACCACAACGTAATTCAATGAGACATAGACAAGGTAATTACCGTGATCAGACGACTGTCGTTAACCTCGAACCCAGCGATTTAATACTGTCTGTTCGGAACTTTATTAGTGTGAGTAATTAATAGACTAATACACGAGTAATCATTAAAACTCAAATCATTAAAATTCATTTGATTTAAACTATTGAGCTTAGGAAATAAAAATCTTATTCTAGTCGATTTGATTCTGGAGTCAAGACCAAATTAAAGAACAGAAGAGAGATATGGATCAATGTCTAAGACACAATTTACGAGACGAGGACGAACCTCTTGAACTAAAACTCGAAACATTGGTTTCGCTATTCTTTTACGTTCTTTAAACTTATTAGAGCATAAAACCGATTTATCTGGCTCATTGCCTGAAATTTCTCCAAGGCACTAGTAGATTCTCTTATTGGATTTAACGTAAGAATGAATGCCCTCCCTTATGTTAAAGTAAAAATACCATGCAAAATTTTCTGGTTAAAATCACGTATTCCTTTAAATATTTTGTATCATGTGATATAAATTTTGACTTCTGAAATCCGAAGTAGGAAAGAATATTAGTAAAAGATGCAAAACTTCAAAACAAACAAAGAGGACGATGTAGTTCGGTTGGTAGAATGACGGATTAGCAACCGGAAGTTTGCGAGTTTGAAATTCGGTTCAACCAAAGACAGTCGGGCATGTGGGGACTGGTGCACGCTAAACATGTTGCGGCTTCAAATATCCTCACAGTGGCGTAGTGTGAAAGCTTGGATAGTGGGGCACCAACTCATGTGTTTTTGTCGGTCATTTGACCATGATTCAAAATTAATGTAGTTGATCTTTCCTCTCAGGATTTATCCCGGACCGTCACCAATACCCCGTTGTGTTGCTCCAGTTTGACGTTAATCAAACTGCCTACCTAACAAAAGAAACATCTACTAAAGATTATATCAACAAGATTCGTTTCCAGTCTGTTAAGATTCCATTCAAACCACCAGAACAATTTTCTAACGCGTTTGCTTCTCTCAATAGAAATGCTCAGTCTACTTAAATTTCACTTTTATGGTGCTTCCCGCCTTTACATGCGACTTGGAGAAGCTTAATTCAAAAAAGTGAGTTGTAGATACACTGTTCTAAATAACATTTAAGCTCGCGTTTTCCTCTTGTGACATGCTTCTTGTTATTTGCTTCTTACTTAAAGATAGATGTCTTGCTTCCCCAAAATGGCTATCGGCAATTTTTAATCCTTATTGGTCGTGTCTTTGAAGTTTTACATTTTTTACTACCAATTCGACAGGTTTTCATCTGTTTATCTTAGAAAAAATATTACCTTTATTTATTTTAAAGTCAAAATGTCATGAAGTACTTTCTTTAAAATTACGTATTTAAATATTTTGATAACATAAATTTTTGACCCTTCTGAAACTTTACCTCGTATTGAATGAATGCTTCATAATTTAGAATATTATTACAAATCTGTCCAGAATTATCTGTTCAAGCAATTCATGAAAACCGATTACCTATAAAAGAGAATGAAATAAAAAGAGTTAAGCCTTTTTGTGTGCAATGGCTACGTAAAGTTGAGAATCTTCAGTTATATTTCTTAGGGAAGACGGAACATAATCTCTTGATATAAAGTTTGGACATCGCCTTGAAATGATGGTATAGCAAATGTATTTTGAACAGAAACAATACATTGTCACAGAATATCGACCAGAATTCAATAGAAGATTTTGGAAACTTCTGTTCTTTAAAAAAGAGCTGAAATTCAGAAAAGTTTTTTACATAGTCATCTGTCTTTGCGTGCCAAATCTTTTTGAGCGTGACTGGCTCTCACATAAAAACTACTCAGAACTCAAAATAAGTTTTATCGGCGTTTAAGTACGGCAGTAGTTTCTTGAGACAGTTGTTTCGATACAAATATAAAAATATAAATATTTTCATGGTATATCGTGATGTTTGTACTCTTTCTTCTATGGCGTCTTGCGAAATTCCGTTTCAAAATGTTATTGGCAGTTTAATAACATTTATAGAAATTTGTCGCTTGGATTATTAATAGTTCGAAAATCTGTGAATATTTTCCAATTTATTAGACGCTTTAATTATTAGACTCAAACATAAGATTTGTTGCTGACAAATCTTATTTTTATGCAAACATTTCTGATTTCAATCTTCCCTCTAAAATTTCATGTGAAGGTTTTAATCTCTAAAAGCAATAGTTGCGAGTTTAAATCCAACTAATGACCGTCATGTTCAAAGGGGGTTGGTGCACTTTAAATCTGCCGTAGTATCAAATGTACTCACGTTGGCGTGGTGTGGAAATTTGGAAAGTGGGGTGCCAGCTCAGGTGTGATCTCGTCATCTGATCGTGGTTCAAAATTACGTGGTGCTGTCCTCGGAACTTTCCTTCGGGTTTGATCCTGGACCGTCGCCACCAGCCCATTGTGTTGCTCCAGTGTAACGTTAATTAAAAACCTTCCTCTAAAACCAACCCTAAATATCTATAGTAAAGTTTAGGATATTATACTAAAATAATCTTGAAGAAAACAGGTAAACTGGCTGAATAAAATTCGAGATGAGAAGCCTGTCTCATACAATATAAACGGTTTGGCAATACATTTAATGTTTGTCAGCATTTGGCGTTTAATCTAATTGGTTTTGACCATTGGACTATCATATCATCGGTTTGTAAGTGAAACACACAAAGTCGAAAAACAATTCTGTGAAAAAAAGGGGGAAATATTCTACTCACTAAGTGTGTTTCTCAAGGTGAAATATAATTTTCCTACATAGGTAAAAGGACTTAGTGAACTTTGCCAGCCTGAAGGTCAGCATATTCTGGTCTGGAAAAACTGAAAAATTCACATCAAGAAAATTTTGACAAAGTGTGTTTCACTTGGAAGTCGACGATATTGCCCAGGCTAGATTCCTTATTAATACCATGCCACTGCACTTCTCTCCCCAAAACCTCTAACCAACTTCTAAATTTGTTGACTGCGACCTTTCACAAGCTTTGCTTGCCGTTTCACATATACTTTTCTTTCTGACTTTAAACCTCAAACTCCTTGGACATTTCGCCCATGTGTTTGCTATTCGTAATTCATTGGCCGTTCTATTGTCTTAATACATCAGTTGTTCTAAGTCTTATCAACAAAATTCCTGACTGTTTCGTCATAATACATTAGCCTGTTAATAAATGAAACACTCTAAGTAAAAAAAGCAGTTCTGGGAACACGAAAAGTAAAATAATTATACTCACTAAGCATGTTTCTAAATGCATTTATATGAATGAACCATGTAGGAAATCTAACACTCACGCAAAGGGAAAATGTCTTAGTGTATTCACCAGTCTATAGTCTCATTGTGTAGTTATATTGCGACTTAACCCTCTTGATAGTTGTCTCGACAGGTATCTCGTCATTAGCAAAGATGACCAGGTCTTCATGTACGAGATATCATGGCATTAGAAGAAAATTGATCACGTCATAAAAAAACATCAATATCTATGACGAGGTATCTTGTCATTAGCTAAACTGGTCAGATCTTGATTGATGAGATATCTCGTCTAAACCACTTGGAGGGTTAATACATCAGTTATTCTAAGTCTTAACAGCAAAGTACATGACTGCTTCGTTTTAATACATTAGTCAGTTTACAAGTGAAACACACTAAGTCAAAAAACAGTTATGAGGAAACGAAAGGGAAAAAAATTCTTCCCACTAAGTTTGTTTCTCAGACCATTTATACTAATGTATCCATGTAGGAACACTTATGCAAAGGAAAAATGACTTGATGTACTTCACTAATCTACAGTCTCATTATGTCGTTCTATTGTGTCTTAACCCTCTTGTTGGTTGTCTCGGCATCTCGTCATTAGCAAAATTGGACTGATCTTGATGGACGAGATATCTCGTCTAAACCACTTGGAATGTTAATACATCAGTTATTCTAAGTCTTAACAGCAAAGTCCATGACTGCTTCGTTTTAATACATTAGTCGGTTTATAAGTGAAACACACTAAGTCGAAAAACAGTTATGACAAAACGAAACGAAACAAATTCTGCTCACTTAGTGTGTTTATCAATCCCTTTATATGAATGTATCTATGTAAGAAATCTAACACTCATGCAAAGGAAAAACGACATAGTGTACTTCACCAGCCGCCACACCACCAAAATCTGATCTATAAGTCAGAGAACCCACACCTTGAAATTTTGACTTAGTGTGTTAAACATGTCAGCCGATGATATATTTCCAGCTTATCGCCATGCTGCCCGGAGACCTTCAAATACCGGCCACGCTACAGGAGCACTCGGTCGTAAACAGAGGGCTACATTCACACCTACCCTCCAACAATTCAAGTCAACAACCGGCCAACATGCATCAACGGTATCTCCCCCAATCGCCATCGCGGGAACAACACCCATCGTAGTATAAATATTTAATCCCCCACTTCCTAAACCGACCAACGGATTTAATGTACCAAGCGCTCCCCCTCGGATAAGTTAAGGCCCCTGGTCTCGGAGCAAACATCCGGTACTAAGAGGCGCGTCATTTCCGTAACCCGATGATAGTGCTGGCCTTTTGTTGTCGCTTGGATACATAGGAGCGAAGTGATAGCTCAGCCACTGGATCATCCCAGATGCGTTTGTCAGGGGTTGAACAAAGAAGGTTGTGGCATGAGATGTTCCCAGCGAAATGCTGGTGTATCGATTTTCTGGGACTAACCACGCGCGGAATAATTATTCACTGTGTGGGTTTGGTTAAAAGTTGGCCGTTTTGCGTGGGTTAAGTATTTTGGGTTTATAGTTGCTTTACCGCTTTGTCAGGAAGTGGTGTTTAAGATACGGTTACTATATGGATGGGATTTCTAGTTCCTAGTATAAAATGACCCTTTATAATTTTAACCCTCCAAGTGGTTTCGACGAAATATCTCGTCCATCAAGATCTGACGAATTTTGATAATGGTGAGATAACTAGTTATCAAGATATTTCCAATTTTCTTTAATGATGAGAGACGACGAGATCTTGATGGACGATGTATCTCATCCATCAAGATCTGGTCAATTTTGCTAATGACGAGATACCTCGCCGAGACAACCAGGAGGGTTAAGGCTAGTCAACTGAATGTATTTTCGCTTGTTTATTCCATTTAGAGACTATTCATTGGCGATGATATTATACTTTGCGTCTTCTTATAATTCAGGAATTAGCAACCGGATGGTTGAGAGTTCGAATCCAGCCAAATACCGTTGTGTACAAAGGGGCTGGTGCACGTTAAATCTGTCGTGGCCTCAAATGTCCTCACGTTTTTGTGGTTTGGAAGTTTGGAGAGTGGGATTCCAGTTCAAGTGTGACCTCGTCATCTGACCGTGGTTCAAAATTACATGGTGTTGTCCTCGGATTGGGGATTGATCCCAGACCGTTGCCAATAGCCAGTTGTGTTGCTTCAGTGCGACGTTAATTAAACTATCTACCTACCTTATTATTCGGGGGGTTGCCTTGACTCAGTAAGTTTGACCACTACACTAGCGACAGGGGAATTATAGGCGGTGCAGGTTGGACTTCCCCCTAAGTGTATTTCTCTCTTTGTGTCAGGAAACTTTCCTTGCTTGTGTATATTTCTTACTTGATGTTGTCGGTGTTGTGTTTGGCGCAGCTGATCAAATATGACCCTTGCACCATGAAACTAATTAAAAACCATGAAAATAATTAGAAAATTATAAAGCAAATATGAGAAAAAACCGAATATTTCCCCCGGTTTCTTAATTTTTTAATGCTTGTCAAAATAGTTGACGATTCTTTATAGAAAATTGAGATGATAATTTGTCTTTGAATACAGGAAAGGAAAGTTCCTAGAAAATCTTTGAATAAAGCGCCAAGAATATAAACACAAAATAAAATGAATACAGTTTATATAGTAACCATAGTTACGGTGTAAAAAGGTTCTTTTACCAGACAATATTATCTTAGCTTGATGCGAACTGTAGTTTCCTCAAGATAATTTCGTGTCACAAAACATAACCATAGAACGACAAACCAAAACATCAAGTTTTTATTTGATAAACAACAGAAGCATCTAAATTGAATTGTAGGGAATATACCTTATTCTATTTTTAAATGGATTTAGTAGTTATTTCAGTTTTATATCAAAGTGGAGAAGCAAAATGAAATTATGTAAACAAAGGATTTAAAGGAAGAACAGTAGAAACAAAAAAAATTATTGGAATAGAAGCAGACTAGAAAGCAAAACTTTTCCTATGCTAATGAATACAAAGTTAACTTTATTACTTCTTCATAAAAGGACAAAGCTACGTCCGCTTTATTATTATTTTTAAATTACCTTATCTTCAGCATAAGTTTTTATTAGTTTCATTTGAAATTTATTTAGTTGATACAGTTTTTAGAGAAATATTCAAAAAGATTTATGTTAAAGTGAATATTCGTGTTTGTTTTAAGTCTGAAACCCGTATATGTTTTTCTCATTGCGTTCTGAAATTTGTCATTGGGATGGAATGAATGCGATATACGAACTACCTTCATATTTATATTACGTATTTTTAAGTCCTTAAAATAAAATTTGACGCTAGATGGCCATCCAGACTTCGTGTAACGGTTAGAACACATAACTAAGCAGCTACTTTCAGATTCAGTAACATGTAGGAATGCATAACACATAGATGAAAATACAAGTAAAGTCAAAAACATTTATTATTTTGAAACCGACCAGCCGGTCTGGTAACGTTGTATTCGATTGTAACTCGATTCAACAGATTCTGGATTCAAATCCCAATCAAGATTTGGATTTTTGTTCTAAATGCATTTTAAGCGGCAGGTCACTATCTAAACAACCCTCTTATATCAGAAACCTTATCGCCATTCTGGTGACATTTTGTGTAAAATTTAACAGACTATCATATAGCAATATACATTCGTAGACTATCATATAACAATCGTCCTCACGTTGGCGTAGTGTGTAAGTTTGGAAAGTGAGGTGCCAGCTCGGGTGTTGACCTAATCGTGGTTCAAAATTACGAAGTTTTGTCCTTTTATCTTTCCTTTCGGGATTGATCCCGGACCGTCGCCAATAACCCGTTGTGTTGCTTCAGTGTCACGTTAATTAAATACCTATCTATCAGGTATCAATCAACTATTATGCATCAATTCGGAATTCATTCTTTGGAATTTTTATCTGGTACTGAAATTATATTAAAAAACAAGAAATGTAACGTCACTACAGAAATATGTACAGGAAGTACGTTACGCCGCAAAAGCACTGTCGCCACCTACATTTATCTTGACAGAAAAAGCCTCTCCTACTAATATGCTTTAATTTTGTCTTTCCTACCTCTATTTAAAGATTGAACAAGAAGTTATGAAATACCTCGTATTTAGTAGACTTTATCTTGAGAATTTTAATTTTAAGCAAATAGAAAAGACAATTAGATTGAACATATGTTATTCACTTTTACCACTAAATCAAAAAACAAATCCAACGAGAATATTTGCTACCATCTCTTTCCTACAATACAAACAACTTATGTTTATGAAATAAAATTTAATTTTTCTCTTTCAGTAATGCATTTCTGACCACGGAACTTTCAATAATCACATATGTGCGTCTATTGTTGATGAAGTCTTGAACTGATACAGTAAATACTGTATTAACAGCCTTTTTGTGCCTGGACATTGTGGGATTTACGGGAATGAAAGAGCTGATTTTTAGCCAAAGACGCTTTGAATTTAGCAGATGTAAATACTAACATTCCTAAGATGTTACTTGAATGTCTCATGTTATGACAAGCTTTTTGCTAAATGGAACGAAGAGTATGCCTCGTTTGAGAGCTGGCCACATAAAAATTTTTTTCCTTCTATTCAGCACAGATTGAACTCAGAATTATTTTTCTTCACAAACTTCAAAATTACACAATTTGTATCTAGTCATGGAAAGTTTTCTAAACAACTATATAGGTTTAATCTTTAGACTAGTGCAATTGTTCAAAAAAGCAGCCACAAGATGTGGATCATTTGCTTTTCAGTTGTCCTGTATTCGATAATTCCAGAACGTGCCTTCAAAATGATTCAAGAAGATTAGGTAAAAAATGGCCAGAGTAGAACAATGTTTTTGTTGGATCTAATCTTCTTTCTTTTCATTTGCCAAGTTCAACAAATCTTGTAATTTTAGTTAAAATTTATATTCCACAGTTCCTTTGATTAATCAACTTACTTCTGTAATTCCCATGTGCACTTTTGTGTTCCATGATGATATGCTTTCGTTCAATAAAAAAAATAAGAGATTTATTCTTTTATCAGCCACATCCATAAAAAGGTGAAGAATATATCAATTTAGACATAAAATTACGATCCACATCCCTAGAATACCGCCCCCATTAAAGCAAAAAATGCCATTTTTTCTGTCATCATCATGTACTTCCGACTATAATTGAACACAAAGGATATCGCGATATAATAAAAAAAGGGCACAGTTTTCAGTTCCCTCCCATTCTAAGAGAGAACATTTGACAGGACAAGAGGTATTTATCATTTGAAATTGATGACCGTCTATGACATATGTGTTTCGTTACTCTGTGGTCCATTTTCTCCGCTTCCACAGTTTTCCGATTATTAGACGCAATCACTTAAAGTAACTCCCCACTTCGATGCCTTTCTTTCATTCGATAAGAGTTCTGTGATTGTGGCCGTTTACTGAGGACATTCATTTCCTGTGAAGGAAGTTTTGGTGTTGCAGTTGTATGCGACGCTCATTTTTAATCTCATTAAAATTATAACATAATCGCATTGGTATTTCATTATTTTTCAGGCCTTCGCGGAATGTGAAATTGTAATGAGGACTGATTATCAGGGCCCGTATTTATGTTAGTTGACTTGCCATCTTGTTAGAGCTTCGTCGACATTCAGCGTATGGTTATTCCCGGTAAGTTGTTTTTGCGTTCTATGGCGCAAGAGCGATATTTTGATCAAGCTGAGCCAAACACGAGATAGACAACATAACATCAAGTAATGGTACACAGCGAAAGTTTAAATAAAAATGATGAAGATATAAATAAAAATATACTGCTTGTTTTAACATTGAATATTTTCGACCCATTTATATCTACACTGCTGGCCACCCAAATTGCAACACCAAGAAAGACAAGAGATATCACAACAAAATTTATTTTGTAGATAACATGTTGACCAAGTATCAAATAATTAAATTTATAGACTTCTGTGAAGTGTGGTTCCTGCCAAAATCAGTAGCCAGAGTAGCCGCCATTGTAGGAGATCACCGCTGCCACACGCCTCGGCATTGATTCAAAGAGACTTTGGATGTGTTCTTGGGGTACAGCAGACCAAGCAGCTTCCACACGTTGCCAAAGTTGATCTGGTGTGGCAGCTGGGGATGTATTCTGGGTCAATCGTTGAGCAACCATGGACCACATGTTTTCTATCGGCGAAAGATCCGGAGAGCGAGCTAGCCAGGGAAGCAATTCAATCTGGTGATTGACGAAGAACCCTTGGACAATGCGTGCCACGTGTGGTCGCGCATTATCCTGTTGAAATATGGCTGTAGGCAAGCCCTGAAAGTAAGGAAGGACAACTGGCTCCAACACCTCGGAGATGTAGCGCTGGCTGTTTAAAGTACCGCAATGCGTACTAGAGGAGTGCGAGAGTGATATCCAATACCGCCCCATACCATAATACCCGGTGCAGGACCAGTGTGGCGGTGCATAACGCAGCTGTTCAGCATCCTCTCTCCACGGTGTCTCCAGACTCGAATCCGACCATCGTGGTGTTGCAGACAGAAGCGTGACTCGTCAGTAAAGACAATTTCATTCCATTCTGCCGTCCACATCCTTCTTTCATCGCACCATTGGCGGCGGAAACGTCTGTGGTTCTGCGTCAAGGGTAGACGAAGCAATGGACGTCTTGCGGACAGACCACTCTGCTGTAAACGGCGTCGAATGGTACGCGCAGACACTGGATGATGCGGTACAGACTGAATGTGCTGTGCTATGGTTCGTGATGTGGCTGAGCGATCCGTCACTGCCATACGCACAATATGCCTGTCATCACGTGAAGTGGTGCACTGAGGTGGATGCGATCGAACACGTCGGTCCGTCGTACCCTCCTGCATCCAACGATCACATATCCGCATTACAGTTGTTTGGTTTCGTCCAACACGACTACCGATTTCCCTGAAAGATAATCCACAATCTCGGTAGGCCACTATCCTTCCTCTGTCGAACTCGGATACTTGATCAAAAGATGATCGCTGTTTTCTACGAGGCATAATTGATCGTTTTTTTGAAAAAACCACAAGAAAAACACAATTGCCGTACTTGAAATCGTCGAAATCTCCAAGCCTTAAATAGCGCTTTGAAGTGGCGCCACAGGCGCGCGTGATGTGCGTCTGCGCTGAAATTCTAATAATTTGCATATCTCACCTCCGCTAATGCATGTTGTAAATTTCATATTATTTGCATGCTTCCTTCAGGGTGTTGCATTTACGGTGGCCAGCAGTGTATTTATCTGGGCCATTTTAATGCAAAATAAGTGATTTCAGCGTTTGATTGTCTGTATGTGGAAACTCGAACTACGAACAAACGGCTGGATATATTTTCATGACATTTTGTATACTTTGAGTACTAACAGTAACTTAGTGACTGAACCATCAACCTTCTAATAAAATAGACAGAGCATTTCGGGGGGGTCACTGTCCTAAGATCCCAGAAGGTTGACGAAAGCTTACGAATCTACAATCCAATTGGCTACCGAAGCGCAGACTAACGTTTTTAATCACGCTCGATAATAACTTTAACCAATCAATAATTTGTTCCACATTAGGATTCATGCTTTTCCCCACAACCTCCAGACACATCTTCAAACTGAGCGACCGCAAGAAATAGCACGAAGCTGTGCGGACGTATACGTCTATTTAATTAGAAGGCTGATGGATAGAACTCAACAGCGTCTGTCTTCCCGTTTAACGTCTATGTCTGTGTATCATATTAAATTGTTTTAATTTATTTTCATAAGGGCCGTAGTAGCCCCGTTGGAAGATTAACGGATTAGCAACCGGAGGATTGCGAGTTGGAACCCAACCAAAGACCGCCGTGTACAAGGGAGCTGGTGCACGTTAAATCTCTCCTCAAATGTCCTCACGTTGGCATGGTGTGGAAATTTGGAGAGTGAGGTGCCAGCTGAGCTGTGACCTCGTCATCTGACCCTGGTTCGAAATTATGTGGTGTCCTCGGATCTTTCCCTTCGTGTTTGATCTCGGACCGTCGTCAATAGCCCGTTGTGTTGCTCCAGTGCGACGTAAATTAAATACCAATCTATTTTCATAAAATGCCCCCCTCCCGCCATCATATTTTATAAAACATAGTGAAATGCGTTATTTAAATTTCCTTTGCATACATTTTTAGGCAAGTTTCACTCTAAAACAGCTGATTTCACTCTAAAACCCATACTGAAATCAACCTTAATGTAACAGTATTGGAGAAGCTGGAATGTGAATTGAGCATTGAGATCACTCATATTGTTTTACGAGTACAACTGAAAAGTAAGGATTTTTCCCAAAATTATTTTTTACAGAATTAAAATTTCAATACTTTACTTATTTTGAACTTAAATTTTCTTACCGAAATGTAAATAATTTCTGAATATTTGGGACAGATGATGTAAAGGAATTAAAACATCTATTTTTGTATTAGAGTTTGGTAGAAATTAAGTATTTTATGTCCTATATTGTTAAGGAAGTGTGTTAATTTCTGGACGGCATATGTGCATTTCGATCAACTTTCATCTAAAGTCATTGGATTTACACACGTGGTTGTAGAATTCTTTTTTATGAAAAGAAACCATGCAGAGAGAGAGAGAGAGAAGACAAAACCTTTTGAACTAAGACTGGAGAATCGAATTTATTCAAAGTATTTTAAAATTTTGATATAGGTTTAATAAAGCGAACGATATAGGTTTGAACAAACCCTTACACAACGATTAAACTCGTTAAAGCTTGTATTCTGTTCCATGTTTCAAATAAAAATACTTGATTTTAATGATAGCTGCATTCCAAAGGCAAATAAAACCATCATTCTAATTCTAAACGGGTACGTGGTTTGTATTCAAATCTAAATATATGAATTGAAAAAGTGTCTTAAGGTATAGCGATTGCTCAACGAAAAGGTAGCGCGTGTTCGTTGGCAACGTGCAGTAGTATTATACTGTTATATTACTTTCTGATTTTTTCCCCAGAAATTAATTTCCCAGTTCTGAATTTTTTCTACTTTTAGTTGTAAGGAACGAGAGAAAAATAATCACAAATTAATATCTTGAGAGTAAATTTTCTCCACTGACTTTAGTTTTATTTCGCTTTCTTTCCTGTGGTTGTAAATTTAATGAATTTAATTTTTTTGTGAATCGCAATTCCTATTCATCCGACGCAACAACAACCCCACAAAGGATTAGATTTAAACTGTATCCATCCACAAGCTAGAATAAAGTAAATTTTAAATCGAACTCTGCTGATTTTGAAAGAATATTAATGTTAAAAAATCCGAACTAGGACTTTTTAAATATTAAAAATTCTTAGACGCAGTGATGGAAGGTCAAGGTCCATCCTACTTTACGAGTTGAAGCTATATTTAAGAAACTTATTATGTACTAGCAGAATTACCCAGCGTTACTCGGGTTCAATTGGTTAACTAACTTCCGCTTTCGTAAATAAATTGTAATTTCTATTCCTCACATATAACAAATACCACACTCAAATAAAGGTACGCAATTGTTAAATACATAATTTCACAAATGCAAATAACATCATATTAACTTTTAAAATTGTCATATTTAAATGTCATATTATTTTTTTTTATATTTTTGTAGAATTTAAATTTTTAGCAAGAAAGAAAAGTCTCTAGACTGTTCCAATGTTACCCAGAATGCATAGAATAGTTCGGAGTATGCACATAAATGCCTTGTATGTCATTTAAAAACATGTGTTCCCAAAATTATCATACAATGATTAAAAAAGGTTTTTTAAAACTAATCAAACAATATCTTACCTTGATTACAGTTATTGAACGAAAAACATCAAATTCAATATCCAGAAATACATCTTAAACAGATTTTAAAAAAGCTTCGAACGAAAAGAAATGAATGTATGTGTTTTTTCACTACAGAATAGATTCTTGGAATATAACGGACACAAATTTAAATAGCAAACGATTAAAAAAATACCAATTTGCCATATTAGCTACCAGTAATATTTAAAAACGTATTGTTTGTATATTTTATTTATAATGTTTCATTCTCTTTATCGTCTGTCCCAAATATTCAAAATTCTTTATCTGTCGTAAAAAATATGTTTAAAAAAAGTATTAGAATTTAATTCCATAAAAATAGTTTTTAGAAAAATGATTGATTTTTCAGAAGCACTGGTAAAGTAATCCAAGTAATTGCAATGCTCAATATACCTTCCAGCTTCTCCAAAACTACCAAATTATCGTTGATTTTAGTAAAGTTACTCAGATGTTTTAACATGAATCTTGCTTAAATACGTAAGCAAAAAAAATTTTAAATAATATACTCACTAAACTAAAATATGGTGCAACAAATATGGAATATTACATTAAAATATGTTGAATAAATTGTATGCGATACTTATACAAACCAACCGACACAAAATTGAACATGGAACGGGAAGACGAACAGACTTACGCAACCAAGTTCAGTCACTAAATGAATGTAAGTACTCACAGTATGCAAAGTTTCATGAAAATATATTCAATTGTTTGGACGTAGCACGGGCACACACATACAGACAGATGGACAGACAGACATTAAAAGTGCAAGAGACGGATTTTGTATCGGAAGGACCCAGAATGGATATAAAACTTGAAACGGGTCGAAAATATTCAATATACAAACACACTCCATTCTTATTTATATCGTAGATATGTTAAAAGTGTTGAAAACAGTGATGAAAAACAACGCTGTCAAATCAACCTACCATTTGTTGAAAAATCATAATTGGTACACTACCTTTGCATTGTTATACTAAAGACGTTCAATTTTAAAATATGTTCTTTTGCTATTGACGTGTCACTAAATAGAATTTTCAAGAAAAAATATATTTGCTTTAACAATGTGTCATGACTATCTTATCAAATTAATTTGTCACCCTTTCTTTAAAAATGGTAAAATTCGAAAATGTGGAATGCCTGGTGTGAGTGCCACAAGTAAAAAATATTGGTAGGTCAACTAAGAGAGCTGGACTATTCGCCGTAGACGATTTCGTCATTTTTATGACTTCAGTTCCGGCAATGTTACAGGAAATAATACTTAAGATGCATTCGTATTCCTCCCCAAATTTTAAATCGACTTTTTTTAGTAGTCACTTTGTACCACCCTTTTCCTTTTTTGTCTTACAACAGGGATGAGAGACATGCGAAATGGGTATACATACATGTGATTAGCGTCCAAAGTCAGCTGTAGAAATTGTGAAAATGTGGAAAAGGTGTTAAAAAATCTATTTTCCAAACACTTAAATGATGTTCGCAATTTTCTACGAAAGAGAACGTGATTATTCTACTAACGTTTTCAATCTATAGTTATCCAGTTCAACCCTAGTAGGGTCGGGTAATTCTGCTAATCTATACAGGGTGAGTCTAAACTAATACAACAAACTTCAGGGGGTGATAGAAAACAAGGAAACAAACACTTTTCACCATAGGATGTATGGTCGTTAGAGAGCGCTTTCCATTTCGGCACAAACACACTGTCCGACGTAAGTTGGAAAGAAGAGGCATGAAATATGGAAACAACGCTTTAATGTCAAATAAACATCAATAACTGCTTGACAAAACGAAATAATACAATTAGATTTGCATAAATTAAAGATAAGTACAAGGAACAACGAGTAAGAATGAAATGACATGTACAAAACATGAGAAACTTTTCACAAGAAAATGAAACGACATGTACAAACATCAGTCGGTAAGTACAACGCAAATGCACAATTACAGAAGCTGTTCAAAATGTCGACCACCACACCTGATGCAGGCCTCGCGTGTGTTGATATATTTATGGAGCACATGGCCCCGCAGGGGCCTAAATCTCCGGTGTTGAACATAGAGCTTGACTTATTGGAATTTGCCTTGTTGAGTTAAGTATTGAAATTAAAAGCTAGCTAATGAACAAGAATCCGGTAAAATTTAGGAGTTAGGAAGAAAAAGGATAAATTTTAATGAAATAAGTCAGTGATCTCAGCTGCTCAGTGTGAGGGTGCGCCTAGGTCTGGATTTATTTTGAGGAAGGGTTGGGTCGTAGATTTCTATTTCCTGCACCGCTGCATTATGACTATTATTAATTTGGAGAAAGAATTTGCGAGAGTTTTTATAGATAAATTTTCTTATGGTTGGGATATTGAGGGCTCTGGTGATATCGATGTTGCGATAATACCATCTTGCATTCGATATTTCCCTAAGGAAGATGTTTTGAAGCTGTTCGTGATGCAGGCCTCGCATCGCCGACGTAACGCTTTTATACAAGCGTTTGACTGCGCTCTCTAGCGGCCAACCGCTGCACTTGCGACCATACATTATATGGGGAAAAGTGTTTGTTTAGTTGTGTTCTATCACCCCCTGAAGTTTGTCATTAGTTTAGACTCATCCTGTATAAATAAGAATGGAGTGTGTTTATACATTTAATATTTTCGACCCATTTCAAGTTTTCTATCCGTTTTGGACCCTTCTGATGCAAAATCCGTCTCTTGCGCGTTTGGTGTCTATCTGTCTGTCTGTATTTGTGTGCGCGTGCTACGTCCAAACTGTTGAATATATTTTCATGAAACTTTGCATACATTGAGTTCTTACATTCATTAAGTGACTTAACTTATTTGCGTAATTCTGTCTGTCCGTCTTATGTTCGAGTTTGTGTCTGTGTTTGTATAAGTATCACATAAGATTTTTCAATGTATTTTAATTAAAATTTTATATTTGATACACATATTTTAATTTAGTGAATGCATTATTTAAAATTTCTTTGCTTACGTATATAGGCAAGTTTCACGTTAAAACATCTGAGTAACTATACTTAAATCAACCATAATTGGTTAGTTTTGGAGTAACTTAGAGATATATTGAGCATTGCAATTATTTGGATTGTTTTACCAGTGCTGCTGAAATATCAATAATTTTCTAAAACTATTTTAACGGAATTTAAATTCTAATAGTTTATTTATTTCGAGTCTTATATTTTTCCTTTAGGATATAAAAACATTCTGAATATCTGGGACAGATGATAAAGACAATAAAACAATACAGAACAAACCGTTTTAAAATAGGAGTTAATATGGCAACCTTGGTATCTTTTAATCGTCTGCTTTTTAAAACTTGTGTTATATTCCAAGAATCTGTTTTGTAGTGAAAAAACACATACGTATGTACATTCATTACTTTTCGTTCGAAGTTTTAAAAAATTTGTTTTAAGATGTATTTCAGGATTTTGAATTTGATGTGTTTCGTTCAATAACTGTAATCAAGGTAAGATATTGTTTGATTAGTTTTAAAAACCTTTTTTAATCATTTTGTATGATAATTTTGGAAAACGCTTTTGTTTTTAAATGACATACAAGGCATTTATATGAGTACTCTGAACTATTCTATGCATTCAGGGTAACATTGGAACACTCTAGAGACTTTTCCTTCGTACTGAAAATTTAAATTCTGCAAAAATGTTAAATGTTAAATATGACATTTATTTGCATTTGTGAAATTGTGTATTTAACAATTGCGTACCTTTATTTGAGTGTGGTATTTGTTGTATGTGAGGAATAGGAATTACAATTTATCAACGAAAGCGGAAGTTAGTTAAGCAATTCAACCCGAATAACGCCGGGTTATTCTGCTAGTAATTAATAAATTTAATAAATGAAAATCTATCTATATGATACTTCCAGGGATAAACTAATTAATAATTAAAAATAAGAATTCCTAACTCAAAAATGTGTGGAAACTTATACCTATAAGCTTAAAGAAACAAAAATTTGTATTATGTGACAATTGTGAGAACTGTTCATGTTTCCTGATATAAATATATTTCCTTCATAATATAAAATCTGCGCACTGGAAACGTAGTTGAACCAAGAGAAAAACAAGAAATTTCTGTAATACTTACAGGATAATCTTGTTACTTAATGTTTATGTTAGATCAGGATTAGAATATTGATATGCTATTTGGAATCCCTATTATGACATGGATATTGAAAGAATACATAATAAATTTTTGAAATATATTTATTTTAAGAATCATGAATCTTCAGGTGTATATTCTTCTGGATTGCGAAAGCATTTCGGTTTCATTGTTTTGAAGTTCCGTAGGGACATAATTGCTTTAACAAATTTTTAAAAACCTTTTACATAGCTAAACAGATTCTCCTTTTTAGTTTCTTGTATTGAATTTAACGTCCCCAGGTATATCAGCAGAAACTGAATTATTTTTCTTTAAACTTTTAAAAAGAATGTATGCCCAACAATGTTGATGTAAACAGATTTTTTAAGCTGTATTGAGGCTATCACAGCAAAAGTGACATAACCTACCAACATACCCAATGGAGATAAATGCGATTTTCTTGGCACCATTTTTTATATTTTTTTATTTATCCACAATATGATTTGAGGAGGGTTAAAATCTATATTGCAAACGCATTAAATGCCAAGAGAGTGCACTGAAGATGCCAAAATAATAATTTTTTGTTTTTTGTGGGTTAGGCCACTTTTGCTCTGATAGCCTCTATTATTCTCTCTCGGGGGTTGAAATACAGTGGCTCCCAAAAGTGTTTGTACACTTACGAATTTCAATGAAATACTGCTCTATCCATTAATAAAAATTAATATTTCAGAATGGGAATATTTTAATAACATCTATAACTTGTTCTTAACACAACTACATAAAATATTTGAAAAACATAGTAAAACTTTTTTTTTGGAAAATCAATAATCAAAAAGTAACAAAATTGCCTCACATAAGTCTTCGTAAACTTTAAAAAAATCTCTACATATTAGTAAATATTGTAATATTTCGGTAAATTAGTACTTAGTAGGATATCCTATGGCATGCACAACAGCTTTTAAACGTCTGGGAATAGAGTTCACTAGTTTTTTTATAATTTCTGCATCAACGTTCCTCCATTCTTCAATCATTATTGTTTTTAGTTCGCTTTTCGTTTTAATGTCGTGTCTTCGTACTCTAACTTTCAGTTCCCTCCAAATGTGATCTATTGGGTCTAAATACGGCGATTGAGGTGGTGTTTTCAGAATTGTGGACAATTATAGAGACACCAGAGGCGAACGTTGAGAGCCGTGTGCTTAGGATCGTTATCTTGATAAAAAACAAAGTTGTTTCCAATACCCAAATTTTGGGCTGATAATTTTAAATTGTCTTTTAAAATATTTAAATAAAGAGCATGATTCATTATGCCATCAATAAATACCAAATTACTAGTCCTGATGCTGACATGCATCCCCACACAAGGACACATCCACCGCCATGCTTTACTGTTCCAGCTAAGTTCTTGGGATTAAGTTCCTCATTTTTTCTTCTCCATACAATTATACGCCCATTGGAACCAAACATGCTAAATTTGCTTTCATCTGCAAATAAGAAATGATTCCAATACGTTTCGGGCTTATTTATCATTGATTTTGCGAAGGAAAGTCTAAGCTTTCTATTTTTCGCACTTACAAAAAATTTTCTTCGGGCAGAACGCCCATTTAATCCAGCTGATCTGAGCACCCGTCGGACAGTTTCAGATGAAATTGAAGTAGAAAATTTTTCAGTAAATTCTGTAGAAATTTTTACAGCACTCAAACGTGGATTTTTCACAAATTTTCTAACTATAAATCTCTGATCACGTTGAGTTAACTTTGCCGGACGACCTATCCTTACCTTGTTTTCGATCCGATTTTCTTTTTTAAAGCGTTTTATCACATACTGCACCGTAGAATGGGATAAATTTACTAATTTAGCGGTATTCCGAACTGATTTACCACTACTATGATGAAAAATAATCAATTTTCGAATGCTGTTCGTTGTTTCCCTACGACTACGAGCCATTTTTAAATAATAAATAAAATATTACATAGTAAGCAAGCAAAGATTAAAGCCAAGCAATTTTTTAAATGTCACCACAATACAAAAATAAAAAAAAGCGATTAATGATAATTTTATTTATGAATTTATCCGAAAATGTTTCGGTGTACGATCACTTTTGTGGCGTGTTCTTTCTCTGCCTCCTTGCATTTTCATTTTTACAAAAAGAAAATGAGTCAATATTTTTTAAAAAGAATCTTAGGTTTTATTCAGAATCACATGGAGATATGAAAAAATATTGGACTTTATATTCGAATTCAATTCCAGGCTACAGCGCTTTTTCTACAAATTTTTAAAGTGTACGAACACTTTTGGGAGCCACTGTATATTTTAATGGTTTCGATGCAATAAGTAATCTACTTCAATGAAGTGTTTTGTTTCATCTCTTATCAAACTGTATTTGTGTGTATGTCCTTTTTCTCGCACTTTTTGGGATAATATATTTCTGCTCTTTGTAATTGATATTGTTTTGTAGAAAAGCAATAGTTAAGTAAATAAATTAAAAAAAAAGGGATTTTTGACGTGAATACGTCCTTAAAATCGGAATAATGCTGGGTGGCATGCATGAAAAGTCGAGCGTTACAAAAAAGCGTTGTAACTAATTTGTCTTATTTCAGAATTAGAAAAAACACCCAAAAAGTAAGTATAGCGTCTTGTAGACAGAGGATATCCTGACATGACCTTCCAACCGAATGAGTAGGCACAATAAGCGTGGGAAGAAGGTCCAGAATATGTCGAAATTCTACGGTGCTGAGCGAGCTTTAGGCCAGTGGATTGTGTGAAGCTAGGATTGGGTAAGAGGGGTCATTCGAAAGCTACCGAACTACGCTGCAACCACAGTCCTTTAATCTATAAAATTATCCTTCGATATTAATATCAAACTGCACTTTAATCGTTCAAAATGTAACTAATTGTTTAATGTTCACAATAAACAATCATTCAAACTTCTTATGTATGCTTCATTTATTCCCCAATCCAACATCAAGCCCGAATATTCACGTCAAAACTACGGTTTGTGTCCTCGACACAATCTACCAATTTTTTCATTAACATTAATATTTCAATTCTATATAATTAAAGAGGCTTTTTTATTATTATGTGTAACTAAAAGCCTTTTAGCAGGAACTCGATTTGTTTAAAAAAAGAATAGAATTGAATAGACGAGTTTGCTCGGTAAAAAATTATTAATGGTGCTTGTTTTCTGTGTGAAAAAATGTTCTTGAAAACCATCCCAAGAGCACGAGAGTAATTTCGATCCTACTTTTTATAACTCTAGACGAAAAGAAATCTTAATATACTTAACAATAGATCAAAAGTTGCATCGTAAATGTCAGTGTGAAAACTTTCTATGTGGAGAAATGTCGTAAAAATTTTATTAAGAACTTTTAACGGTTTCCGTAAAAGACAAAACTCAGTGAAAAGATGATTTCAATAACGTGTTTCTACGTTTTCAAAAACATCGTGATAAAATGAGATGCCATTTTATTCGATAACTTATTATCTTACGTATGAGTGCAATTACATTTAGCCCCATTGTTCTAAATAATAACGTTAATTTTTTTATATCTATGTCTAGACAGATTTAAAAGATCTAAAGATTGATGGAGTTTCTGTATTAAGTTCCATTTTTTACAAGTTTATCCTTGAACAATTTCTAAGGGTACGGATATATCACGAATATGTTTATATCTCGATTCAAGTCGAGTCTTACACCACAGTTGATGCTTCGATGTTGATAGAGTTTGTGTTTTCCTACTTTTAAAATAATGCCTGTAGACCAATAACCTACCTGTTCCAACCTAAATATCTAAAAGGCCCTAACCTAATTGTGTAAAATGTTACAATCTAATGTTGTGAAATGTCCCAATTTGATGGTGTAAAATGTCCCAATCCCTTTGTGCAAAATGTCTTAATCTAGTGAGAGTCCACCCTGGTTAAGTGAACCTGTGAGTTGTAGGAGGTGATGGTTTGATTCCTGTCAGATTCAATTCCTTTCTGGGTGTATTTCTCTCTTCTGTGTCAGTAAAACTTTCTATGTGTGCCATTACTTGAAGTTGTCTATCTCAAGTCTGACTCAGCTTGGCCAAATGCTCCTTACACCATAAGATAAACCCCAACGAACCAAACCAATATAATGGTGTAAGCTGTCTCAATCTAATGGTGTAAAATGTCCCAACCTAATGGAGTAAAATGCCGCAACTTAATGGAGTAAAATGCCTCAACCTATTGGAGTAAAGTGCCCCAACCTAATGCCATAAAATACCCTAACCTAATGCCGTAAAATGCTCAGCCTAATGGTGTCAAATGCCCCAACCTACTTGTGTATAATGCCCCAAACGAATGGTGTAAAATATCCTAAATTAATGACATAAAATGCTCTAATCTAATGAGATAAAATGTCCGTTCCAAACTGCAAAATTAGACTTATAAACATGTTCACATACATGTCCACATATACATATCCTTTATCTCTACACAATAGTTTTCCCTCTAATGCAGTGGTGAGATTGTGGCCTGGTAAATTCTTTTTTTATAAGACGAGGGCCAGAATCCAAATATGTGCTCTTAAATACCTTTCCAAATTTTTCATACATTAAACTAGCATAAGTATTACTTACGGCATAATCATAAAGAGCATTGGTACATTTATGTATATAGTGTGGCATATCAACAAGTATAATATTACATTTAAATAAGTATCAATCGCTAAGCTAATGATATCTTGTAGTGTATTCTAGCTTCCTCAGGCCAATACCATTAAACTAATTTGTGCTGATTTTTATTGACATCTCATTCTGCGAATATCTTCAATGCGAAATTTCTTAATACCGAAATTAAACTATCTCCTGTTTCTTATTCATATTAAAATTTAAATTTGTAGGTTTATTACTTTAAAAAAGTACGTCACTTGGGTTTCGAAACAAACACTTACAAACACCAATGTGAACTTGCGAAGAAATACACTGCTGGCCACCGTAAATGCAACACCCTGAAAGAAGCATGCAAATAATATGAAATTTACAACATGCATTAGCTGAGGTGAGATATACAAATGATTATAATTTCAGCGCAGACGCACATCACGCGCGCCTGTGGCGCCACTTCAAAGCGCTATTTAAGGCTTGGAGATTTCGACGATTTCAAGTACGGCAATTGTGTTTTTCTTGTGGTTTTTTCAAAAAAACGATCAATTATGCCTCGTAGAAAACAGCGATCATCTTTTGATCAAGTATCCGAGTTCGACAGAGGAAGGATAGTGGCCTACCGAGATTGTGGATTATCTTTCAGGGAAATCGGTAGTCGTGTTGGGCGAAACCAAACAACTGTAATGCGGATATGTGATCGTTGGATGCAGGAGGGTACGACGGACCGACGTGTTCGATCGCATCCACCTCAGTGCACCACTTCACGTGATGACAGGCATATTGTGCGTATGGCAGTGACGGATCGCTCAGCCACATCACGAACCATAGCACAGCACATTCAGTCTGTACCGCATCATCCAGTGTCTGCGCATACCATTCGACGCCGTTTACAGCAGAGTGGTCTGTTCGCAAGACGTCCATTGCTTCGTCTACCCTTGACGCAGAACCACAGACGTTTCCGCCGCCAATGGTGCGATGAAAGAAGGATGTGGACGGCAGAATGGAATGAAATTGTCTTTACTGACGAGTCACGCTTCTGTCTGCAACACCACGATGGTCGGATTCGAGTCTGGAGACACCGTGGAGAGAGGATGCTGAACAGCTGCGTTATGCACCGCCACACTGGTCCTGCACCGGGTATTATGGTATGGGGCGGTATTGGATATCACTCTCGCACTCCTCTAGTACGCATTGCCGGTACTTTAAACAGCCAGCGCTACATCTCCGAGGTATTGGAGCCAGTTGTCCTTCCTTACCTTCAGGGCTTGCCCACAGCCATATTTCAACAGGATAATGCGCGACCACACGTAGCACGCATTGTCCAAGGGTTCTTCGTCAATCGCCAGATTGAATTGCTTCCCTGGCCAGCTCGCTCTCCGGATCTTTCGCCGATAGAAAACATGTGGTCCATGGTTGCTCAACGATTGACCCAGAATGCATCCCCAGCTGCCACACCAGATCAACTTTGGCAACGTGTGGAAGCTGCTTGGTCTGCTGTACCCCAAGAACACATCCAAAGTCTCTTTGAATCAATGCCGAGGCGTGTGGCAGCGGTGATCTCCAACAATGGCGGCTACTCTGGCTACTGATTTTGGCAGGAACCTTGATCTTCAATTTCAGTGAAATTTTTTCTTTATATTACCTTGCTTCTTTATATTACATTGGAATGAATCGCCATCTTTTTCAATTCCAGATTAATGATCATTTCTTGAAAACAATCCCTTGAGCAGTTGCCACTTTTTCTGCTAAAGCCAGAATAGGCCATATTGTAACTCAGGCCTCCTTAAATAGTTTTCAACTGGCTGACTCCAACAAGTGTCTTATTTCCCTTGATGAGGAAATGACTTTGGGGAATATCTTGTTCGACTGCACGGCAGAGAACATTTTTAGAATTCTCTTACAGAAAATTTGTGAGATTCTCTCTCATCTATTCTCTTTTTCTTACTGATTTCTTTCAAATTTCATTTTATATATATATTGCCTCGCTGGTTTTAGAAGACATCGTGAAATCGGCGATGATACTCTGAAGTCATGCATCAAGATGTAATGTAATGTTACTTTGCTGATTGGTCACTGACATTTACTACGCTGGTGTTATTTAGGCGTTATGGATCTGAGCTTTTCAACACATTAGATTATCTTCAGAATATTTCAGCAAAATATATTTATTTCTTAAAAACAAAAAGAATGACAAATTCCAGGAGAACTTCTTAAGGCCCGTTATAATTAATGCCGAGGCCAGGTACGGACCGCTGTCAGACGGATGAGAAACACTGCTCTAGCGCATCCAGCTGGCGCCTGTGCTCTCTCATCCCTATGTAAAAACTGCTTGATTTTGTGTTCCCTACCTTCCCTTAACTCAGATTTCCGAGTAGCGTAATATTGCTTTTATCTCCCAACGCACATAGGATCTGCGGTAGCCTGGTTGGTAGAGTAGCGGATTAGCAACTTGAGGGTTGCGAGTTCGAAACTGAGTCCAACCAAAGACTGTCGAGTACACGGGGGCTGGTGCACATTCCGTGACCTCAAATGTAATACGCGGCACGTCACTCGAAGTGCTAGTCTCGTCCTTTCAACAATGGATACAGCTGATTCTATTGGTCCTTTCTTTAGAATATAATTATTTTATAAGATTTTATTGGTCGAGAAGGTCGAAACTGGTTAAAAGTTTACAAAGGTAGGCAGTTAATTAAACATTGCACTGGAGCAATACAACGGAATGTTGGCACCGGTCAAGGATCAATCCCGAAGGGAAAGAACCGACGACAACACCTCGTAATTTTGAGCAACCGGAGGGCTGCGAGCTTGAATCCAACCAAAGACCCTCTTGTACAAAGGCGACTGGTGCATGTTAAATCTGTCGTGGCCTCAAATGTCCTCACGTTGGCGTGGTGTGGAAATTTGGTGAGTCTGGTGCCAGCTCAGGTGTGACCTTGTCATCTGACCGTGGTTCAAAATTACGTGGAGTTGTCCTCGGCTCTTTCCCTTCGAGTTCGATCCCGGACTGTCGCCAATAGCCCGTTGTATTAACTCCAGTGCGACGTTAATTAAAATACCTACTTACCTACCGAAATTTTGAACCACGGTCAGGTGACGAGGTCACACCTGATCTGGCACCCCACTCTCCAAACTTCCAAACCACGCCAACGTGAGGACATTTGAAGCCACTAAACATTTAACATGCACCAGCCTCCACGTACACGATTATCTGGTTGGATCGAGTTTGGAGCTCGTAACCCTCCGGTTGCTAATCCGCCACTCTTCCAACCGAGATACCGAGGTCGAAAGTTTGCAAAGGAAGACTTGCAGGTTACAAGGTGGAATTATGCGTGTTAACCCCTCAAAGTTTTAATGTTTGTATAGGTAGGTATTTAATTAACGTCGCACTGGAGCAATACAACGGACTATTGGTGATGTAATGTTTTTATAGGAAGGTTTAAACATTCTTCATACTTAAAGCAAATAAGATCCTACTAGAGTTTCCCAATAATTTCCCACTCCGACTTGGTGCTGTACATAAACAAAGTCAACCCCCAAAGCATTGTATACCTTAGTTCAAAAGCCCATCTTTCTTCCTACACCCCTTTTGTGTTTGGATTCGTCCATTGTAAATAGTTCCTTGTGTCGTGGTCGAATGTATCAGAGACAGCGACTCGAGTACCATTCGTGACACCACCACTTTTAAGCAAAGATATAATTATACGAAACAAAGACAGTGCTCACCATTTTTCACCAGTTTAGTTTATTCCGTAAAACGCAATCTGCCACGCTCATATTGATTTACTACTTTTCTAGTTAAGCTTTTGAAATATAAAACCGTCGTATACATTCATATTTTGTTTTATCGCTTCCCCCAAATAGGATACATAACTACTTAGCCCACATCCCTCTTAGTAACTCGTATCATAATTTACCAGGAAAGCTTAATAAGAGACGAACTTCGGCATGCTCACACAATGAAACCCATTAGTTCCCAAGTCTAGATTAATTAAGCGTATGTGAATGGTTGCATTCACACTGAAGAATAAACAGTGTCCACAGAAGGATTGCAAAAATTGCGACAGATTTAGAATAATTAGTAATGTTGCAGAAATGTTTACATTTCGCGTGCAGCATTTCGGGGAGAGGATTAGATTTTGTTACATTCGTTGAGAGGGATTGTTTTCCTAGGAGAAATTTGGTAGAGTAAACTAGAAATTAGTTTATTTGTGTTTACAACAAAATAAGTTGATTTTCGTCCTGAATGAAGGCGAATACTGCTGCAGCATAGGAATTTGATTTGAAACTAGATGTTAATTTGTGCTGCGTTAATGGAAATTGTAACCGATATTAGGTTTGTATGGTAGCTCAGTAATCCTGATGGATAGTACAGCAGTCAGTACAGAACTGGCATGTATGTATGAGAAAAATTTATTTCACGCAGAATATATATAAAATTGCTATAAATGAAATCAAAATAATTGTGTTTACGTACACAAGATGTTTTAAAATGTCCTTTACAAATTTTAAAGGGAGGTAGGGCCGCTTAACACCAACGAACTCTGTCCAACCGAATCAGTCTGAATCGAATAGAAATTGACCGACAAAGATTTGAAAATTAACGTCGCACTGAAGCGACGCAACGAGATTTTGGAGAGATCCGGGATCAATACCGAAGAGAAATATCCGAGGGCAACAAGTCGTAATTTTGAACCACGTTCAGATGTCGAGGTCAACACCTGAGCTGATACCGCCCTCTCCAAACTTCCACACCACGCCAACGTGAAGGCATGTGAAGCCACGATAGATTTAACATGCACCATCTCCCACGTACACGAAGGTTTTTGGTTGGATCGAGTTTCGAACTCGCAACCCTCGGTTGCTAATCCGCTATTTTCCCAACCGGGCTACTGCAGCCCTACAAGGATTTGGGAAATTCATTTCCATAAGATACAGTTTGTTCGTCTCAAAACCTTTCACAATATCTAAATCCAGAGAGCGTTTCGCTTCAATGCATCCAAATCTACGTTAGTCGGTTTCTACTGGAGTCAGATCGTATTCAGTATTTATATATGGATGTATATCCACAATCGTTCCACTTCAATGCACTCAAATCTACGTTAGTCGGTTTCTATTGGATTCAGATTGATTCGAACTGACCCGGATTCTGCTAGTGTGAAGGGGCCCGAAGGTCACAGATATTCACCTAGGGTTGCATGTCCGCAAGGGCCACCTGGATTTACCAGAACGGTCTGTTCCGCATTACGTCAGTCTGGGTGGGTAGGTAACTGAATTTACGTCACACTGGAGCAAAACAACGGGATATTGGCGATGATCCGGAATCAATCCCAAAGAAAAAGATCGGAATGTCAGTCTGGGCCATCGTCGATTTAAACGTTGACTTCGTTTGGGTAACATGAATCATTTAACGAATGTTGAGACGGCTCACATGCACTTAGAATGTGGGACGGCTAATAAAAACGGACGATCCCTTGAAAGATTGCATCGAATGGAACTCCAACAGACGTGTAACGAATCATCAAACTTTTGGACCATACTTTGTTCATGGGAAAATTCCATGGAAACATGCATGATACTGGTCGGAGCGATCTCCTTACATGCGCCGATGCAATGGGACATGCATTACTGATGGTGGTCATAACGTCGAGAAATTATTGCGAAACTGTAAATGTACCATCAGAAGGGGTTACTTTGCTCCGCTTTTTTATATATTTTTTTAAATTTCAGTTTTGGGGTACCTAATATGCTTCAAACGAAATAATTTTTGGTGTGTGCTTTGTTGAGACATCATAAATGAAGAATGTGAAGTGACAATCATCTGTGATAAGGTAAAGGGCAAATATTTTTTTGAAAATTGGAGCAAAGTTTCCCAGGGTGTATGAATACTCTGCACCACCACTTTCAAGAACTCATACTTGAAGCCCTGCAGTCCACTCCTGGAGCAATGTAACCCAGTCCAAAATATAAAGGGGATCAAAAATTATATGGAAACGTTCAAAAAAATTATTTGAATCAATAAAGTATTTTGGGTCAATGTAATGAGCCTTCACATGACCAAGGTCATCAAAAAATACAGTCTAACATACTAAAGAAATCAAAAGAAAGATGAATTCAGAAGAATGTGGATCAAAATTTAATCAGGTATCAATTGTATCATCTCAGGAACAATATACATTTTCCTGGTGCGCGACATCAATTTGGGTTCATCAATGCCGCAAATAACGTCATCCCATCTGTAGTCCACGACGTCCTCCCTTTCGGGCCACTTGCAACACTTAAGTCCTTTCATCACTGTACACTCTCGCAGTTTCCTCGTCCAAACTCAAGATAACACCGGGATAGAAATTGGCTTCGTACTTAACAATACAATATTGCCCAGGTGCCTTTACTATAGATTTGAGGCCACTTTGTGATATCTGAGTGACAGGCACATCATCATTGTTGGTGTTTTCCTCTTCCAACAAGTTCTGACAATAATCATGCTAATCTTCCAAGTCTAAATCGTCTTGAACGACTGCAACTTCGTCAACATCGGTTTTGCTGTCCGTCGCTACCCTCTGACTTTGTTGTTTACGCCTTGTTGTAGAGGGACCGGGAGTTGGAGAGGAGGGAACATCCACAATGAAGTCACTTCTTTCAAGACATTTCCCTGGTGTGACGTTGACTTTCTTCCTCCTCTTAGCAGTCCTTTTCTCTGTCCACTCTCACCTTGTCTAGATCGTATGGCAGCCATACACTCCTCCAGAGTATCACTTGAGTAGTCTCTATATCTCCTGGAACCCACCTTTCGTTTATAAGCGCGTGGCATCTTCACAACCTGATTAACAAACCATAAATTATTATTACCTACCTTTTGTATATATATTGCATAGTTAATGAAGTTGCTATTGTGTTACAAAAATCACATGTAAAGGAATCACCAGGCCTTAGTGTTCATAATAGGAGCACTATTGCACACAAAAACAACACTATGAACACTATTATATTATAATAGTGAATAAAACATGATCTTGTAATTACTTAAATTCCTATTAAGCAATACGGAAAACACATGACGTGGGTACTTTGCTCGAAAACAAAGGGGATCAAAGTACCGCTGAAGTATTTCATTAGATTGGAGAGCTCTCCTTTGTATTGTTAGCAATATTATTCAGCACCATATCCCAAATAAAGCATATTTAAGCTAGTTGCAGAATTGGGAATGAATCCAGCAATGATCGATTTTATATTTTTACAACCTTTGTTGCCATTCGACAATAAACAAGTACTATATATATGGAGTATCTCAAACTTTTGAACACTTTTAAATCAATCGGTTCAGCTCTACACCATTTTAAAAAGTCATCTTTGTGGAATATTTATAAAAAACCAAAACCATTTCGAGGAATTGAAAACCCACCTTTTATGGATGTCATCCATATTCTTCCTCTGTGGATATGAATGCAGAAAATGCACACGAAGAAAAGTGCAAAGGCAAATAATTTTTCAACCTGTGTGTCATGTTCGCCACAATTCCCCATGCCTCGTCATGGTAATGTTTGCCTTCAATGTTTAGTGAACTTCAATGCACTGATCAAATATCGTCATAAGGCAGGTTGACAGATATAGCTGGAGGGACATCTAAGTTAATTTAGGCGACAAGAGCAGTGAATTTCTGAGAAATTACTCCTATCAGAAACTCGAGAACGCGCCTGGGGTGTAATTGTGGATTAGGTAAACAGTTCTCCATTGAACCGTTTTATTAATTTAAGAGTGTGTGTGACCCAGAGTATAAAGTGCCAGACCTGAAATGCTCCGTCGAACAATTAATGAATTCTTTCACAGAATGCATTAAATAGAGGATTATGAATTGACAAATGACAGCAACAGGGTTTGGCTTTTGAAATAGGATAGAATATGGATTGGCGTTTGTGGGAAGGAACGGTTTCCAAATATTTTAATACGGTTGTTGTTTGATAAAATAGAATGTAATATGTGGCGAATAATAAGTACAAGGATAAAGTAAAACCTTATAGGCTAAAGTTTCAGACAAAGTGGTCCGAACAATTAAGGAATTCTTTTACAGGATGTATTAAATAGAGGTTGATAAAGATTGGCAAACGACAGCAACAGTGTTTGGCTTTTGAAATAGGACAGAATTTGAGTTGGTGTTTGTGGTAAGGAACGATTTGCAGATATGGTTTCCAGGTTTGGTATATTTTGATATGGTTTCTGTTTTATAGAATATGATATGGTTATAGAATATGATATTGTTTCTGTTTAATATGGGACGCAGAGTAAGTAAAGGATAAAGTAAGAATACCTTACACACTCATGTCCAAAATAATCCTTACAAGCATAAAATCACGGATTTCTCAAACTGTGAAGTACATAATTTTATAAATTTTTGTGAAATGATACATAACATCATAACACATAAATACTAAGGAAAAAATTTAATAGCATTGCATATGATATAAAACTGTAGCGTGAAACAATAAAAATGGCAATAATATGTGACAAGGACAGTTCAGAAAAAAAAATAATAACTCAGAAAAAAATTAAGGCTTATGAATTTAATATGGAATGTGATCTCTACTGACGTGTACACACATATCACAACATGTTTTAATGCTATCAATAATGTTGTTAACCGCATTTTGGGGAATTAAGTTCCACTGCTCCAGCAATGCGGTCTTCAAGGCATTTATATCTCTAGGAGGAGGATATCTATGTGCAACTTCTTTCCAAGGTAGTCCCATAAGTTCTCTATCGGGTTCAGATCAGGAAATTTTGCTGGCCACGGTATTCGCTCAATGGCTTCACTTTCAAGGAATTCGTCAACGAGGTTTGTTCGTGGACGAGCATTATCGTCCATAAATAAGAAGTCAGATCGATATGCACCTCTGAAAAGTCTTACATAAGGTTCTAAGACTTTATCCCGATATCTCTGGCCGGTCACAGATCCGCTGTTGAAAACGTGTAGGGGCGTACGTGAATCGATCATTATTCTTCCCCATACCATCACACCTGCACTACCGAAACGGTCACGTTCCATAACGTTCGAAGGAAAATTTCGCATTCGTGACCCCTCCAGATGTAAATACGTTTAAAATCAGATGTTAAACTAATCCTCGACTCATCAGTAAAGAGAACATCGGTCCATTGTTGTTCACTCCAGTTCTGATGTTCTTTGAACCAATTAAAGATATCTCTTTTGTTGTGAAGACAGTGAAACATATACCCTTGGCTTTCTGGCATAAAGGCCTTTTTCATTAAGCCTTCTGTATACAGTTTTCCGTGATACAACAGTTCCAGTGGCGGCTGCAACCTCTGAACTTAACTGCAGAGCAGTAGACTTCCTGTTACGACGGGCAGTCATTGCCAGATATTGATCTTGCGGAGCAGTTGTTATTCGTTTACGACCTTGTCCAGGCCTCCTTACAACAGTTCCAGAGTTCTGAAATTGTTTGCATAGAGTAGAGACTGTCTATCTTCAAATATTGATACATCTCGATGCTTCCATGATTGTCTACCCTGCTTCTAAACGGACGATAATGCGCCACTAGACAGATTCTTCGGAATGATACTTCGGAGCCATAACAAACCGTTTTGAGTCCTTACACACTGAAATCAAACGCTGTATTGCCTTAATTCACTCAGGTATTCCCTTTGCGCAAAGCGCTTGATTCACCTTCGGATGACGTAACGCCTTGATTTGCATATCAGAAAACGTTTGATCACTTTTGATTGTATAATGCTAATTATGCTTGTCTTTCACACATTCCCTGCAAAAATGGATTACATCAATTGGATATTTCGTGGAATATCATTATTTTTGGGTATGTAAAGATAAATTTGGACATGAGTGTAGGCTAAAGTGTCAGACTTGAAATGCTCTGAACAATTAAAGAATTCCTCCACAGGATGCATTAAATAGAGGATTGTACGATTGAAAAACGACAGCAACAGTGTTTGTCTTTTGAATTGGACAGAATTTTGTTTGGTGTTTGGGGTGAGGAACGGTTACCAGATATTTTGATGCTGTTGTTTATATAATGGGATGGGATATGTAACGAATTACGTACAAGGATAAAGTAAGATCTGATGGACTAATCGATATTTTGTGAAATGAAATAAACTAATGAAACTACAAGGAACATACATTCAAGGATAATAAGATAGTAGTATATTCCGATATATACTTATATAGATATAGGAGGCTAGGATCAAAACTCAACGTTTTTAAACAAGGCAGTAAGTAATACATCAATTTCTATCAAAATAACACTTGTGAGTTAATCATTGTTGTGACAAGGCCCTCAATTTATCAAATAATTGATTTGGAACATTAGTAATTGGAATATTGAATATATATTGTTTTCATCTATATTCAACGGAAAATCTATCACATAAATCTTCAAAAGTAAATCGATAAATTTCACTTAACGTTAAAATATTTTTAATTATCAGCCGAAACATGTAAATTACTTTTCAAAATATTTCATTTTAAAAGAAATTGTGAAATATCTATGTGAAAATTCAACTGAAAAGTGCATTATTGCTTTATACAATTCTATTTACAAAATATTAAAAACTCTTGCTTCGGAGAAATGACAACGAACGCCAATTCTGAGAAAGCACTACTATTTCCTAAAGTATAGCTGAAAGGATTTTGAAAAATATATTAGACTTCCAACTTTCTTTCTTGTGAGTATCGTTTAAACTCAAAGAAAATACTTGAACCACATACTTTGAAAAAGTTAATGATATGGAAAAGCCATAATTAAACAATAATAAAAGCAATGGAGTCGAAATATCTTCTAACATTTGTAGAAATATAAAAAATGTTTCAGTTAACTGTAGGGGTTAAATTTTATACATTTAACAAAAATTAAAAGTAAAAACAGAAGTTAACCTACAAACCTTTAATCTAGACAAATCTGTATACAAGGGTGTTTTGTTATTTACAGGGATCTATTAATTATTTGACTGTGACATTATATTGATAAAACATCTTACATACACTCACATGAAAGGAACAAAAGCAAGCAATAAAAGTTATTTTTATGGTTATATATATCGTAGTACAGAATGCTAACACTGTATTATCGTTATATCATTAGTATATATGAATATATACAAGTTCTATCTATAATCCCCAGACTGTCTGAAACTTTTTGTTATTCATCAATCCAGAAATACTGACGATTTCTGAGCGTAAATAAAATGAACGGAATGAACGGAATAAGAATACATCTGTTGTTCCAATCTAATTTTTGTTATGGAGATATGGAACACAAATCGAATATTATATGCATAGCACTATAAGTTTTATTAAAAAATAGAAACCTGTCTAAAAAATAACTCAAATACAAAACGGAGTAATTAATATTTATTTCTAGTCATAATTTTAACTGTAAAAAAAATACAAAAATCGTCTGCCATGATTGTAATTTCTTCTAAGCTATTTCATAATTTAATTTTGCACAAATAGAAAGAACATTCAAAGGCTAGAACTTTTCTTTACGATTTATTATGTTATTGTATTGGTATTCGAAATTATTTTAGGACAGGTATATACTATATTTTTTGCCGTATAATTTTGTATTACATAAATAATAAATTGCTTTTGTAAATCTATCGTTGGCATAGAAGAGACTCATTAACTGATAAATCGATTTTTTTACTGTACAGCTATTTGAAGATTTAGATTTTAGGTAAAAGGTATGAATTATAAGTATTTTTCTAGCGTTACGTTTCTTTCAAACAGATTACAACATGAAAACGAATTTCTCATCATCAGGAAGTATTCCGCGTCTCCGAAAAAATGTCAGTTAATGAGTCTGCTCAAAGCCGATGATATGTGCTGTGGCTCCCAAAATTGAGTATACACCATGATGAAATTTTTTAATAGCCTATAAAATAACTCTGGTGATAAATAATAATTGAAACTTAATTTTTTTATAGGGGTGATAAAGTAAACATTTTAAAACATAGGTTAAAAAGCAATTTCTTATGCTTGATAATTCTTTATAGATACGCAGATTTATAAAACTCTGTATCAGAAAATTTGAGTAACACGCAACTTATTTAAAAATTACACATCTAAAAACACGTAGGCTAAAAACAATTCCATATTCACTATAATATTTTTAAAGATAGGTATTAAACGTCAAATATTTTCAAAACTGTCACAAAATTGAGACACCTAGCCTATTTCATACAGAAATGCAATACAAACGTAAATAATGTTTTATTGCACTCATATTTGTGTGTATAACAGTTTTTAAACCAAGGGACACTGAAATTGCAACCATTTGTGTTGGTTTTCTGAATATTTTTCCATTTCTCCCTTTGAATTGTTCTTCCATTCAGTGCTCTGAATGTAATGATTTCTAACAACTCTTCCTAACAAAGACCACAAATTTTCCATTGAGATTCTGAGATTACGGTGGGGTGTATAGTTTGCTTTTTAAGATAGTACAGATACTTTAACTTGCCTATTTTTCCTCTGGTCCTCTTCTCTGTGAGAACGTTATCTATAGACACAAAATTTTGACGATAAGTGCAAACTTCGATATTTTTTATCTTTTTTAAAAACCGTTCTTCAATAGTGTTAAACATTTCACTTTTTCATGATTTTGTCAATAAGAACAAATGTTTGAGCATACAAGCCCCCATACAATTGTCGAAACATATCGTTACCACCATGCTAAAGACACCAATCTGCAAAATTGATGTTTCTACAAGAACGCGTTCAAAGTTTTGATGCGTCGAGAAAAATCGAGTTACGACTCTTAGGTTGTTTTCTCATGAAAATCGGCATTTCCACTAAGAATCAAGATGATTCGTGGCTTTGTCATAATATAAAACATGAAGTGGTGACTCGAAAAATGCAGTTAGGTAAAAATCGCCAAAATGCAGATTAGGGCCTTTGGTGTGGTGGTAACTATATGTACTTGGAAGTGGGTATAGTGTGCTGAGGAAACGATTCACTTTTATTGTTCTGATAAGCAAATCATCGGCAATCAAATCGAGAAACATTGAACTTGCTTTCTTATCTATGAATTACAATACGCTTTTGGAGGTGATGATCGATGACAAGTTTATATCGGAAATAAAAGCGAATCACTTTCTTAATAAGCTATACTCACTTCCAAGCATAGATGTGTTTTGGTGCTTATATGGACTTGTATGCTGGCTAGAGATTGGAAATTTAGTTTTCACTATGAAATCATCGAAAAATGAAATATTTGTCCATTGAAGAACAATTAAAAAAGAGCTAGAAATTTGGACTCAGTCATGTTTTTGTGTCTATGGATAACGTCTCCACAAAGAGAGGAGATATAGAGCAAAAATAGCTGAGTTAAGTTTATGCACCAAATTAAATAGTCACAATGCGTCCCACAAAAATTTCAGAACCTCAATGGCAAATTTATGGTCCTGGTACGAAAAAGTGATTCAAAATCACGATATTCAGAGCCCAGAACGTAAGAATAATTCTATGAGACAAATAGGCTAAAATATTCAAACACAAACAGTTACACATTCAGTTCTTCGTTCAGAAGCTGTTCTACATGCAAATACATGTGCAAAAAACTTTATTTTACGTTTCTATTATATTTCTGTATGAAATAAGCTGGGTATATACTTCATTTTGTGACGTAGAGGTTTGAAAATTTGATGTTTAAAATATATTAAAAATATTATCGCGAATATGGAATTGTTTTTTAACTTACTGTGCTTTTAAACGTGTACTTTATCATCCCTATAAAATTTAAATTTAAATAATTACTAGTTACAGTGTTATGGGCTTTTAAAGAAATCTATTATATACATTCAACTTTGGGATCCACTCTAATTTGTAATGTTAATGAAGTTTACTGAATATTTCATTTTATGCAATCTTTAATGCTCTATAATTTTAGAACACAATGAATGTAGTTAGTAGCTTCGCGTGTGAAGAATTTTGAAAGTATTCCCCCTTGGAGGTTAAAGAAACCAAATACTTAAGAATCAGTACAATAGTTTAATTTTAGCGTTTTAATAGAGGAGTACATTGTATCTCAATGCGATTTCTATTGTGTTTTATAGGAGAACATTTGCAAAATAATACAGCCAAAACTCATTCACGTAAGATGGTAAAATTATAAATATTTATTTCAGTTTGATTTGTTTTCAATCGATTTTCGTTGGAAATGGATAACATTGACTATACTGTTGTCTATCGAAAAAATGCAACACCATGAAGGACAAGAGGTATCAAAACCATATTTATTATACAAATAATAAAAGACACAAGGATGAAACGACTGAAACTACAGCTCCATTCTATTTGCTGAACGCTGAGAAATCAGTATTTTATATAGGAACCGCGAGAGGCATTGACTGCTGCATATGTCAGTCAGTGCTGCTTCCACATGTTGCAAAAATTAGATTGGCGTAGCCACGGATAGTCTGATGTGCCAATCGTTGGGTGATCATCGACCAGACGCGACCAGGTAAACGGGTGGGCCATGGGAGAAGTGAAATCGGGAGGATATTCAGGAATTATACGTTGCATGCACGTGCGGTCAGGCATTGTCCTTCTGAAAATTGGCTGCAGGCAAGTTCTGAAGATAAGGGAGGACAACAGGTTCCAGAGATGTAGAGGTAGCTATTAAGTGTACCGACAGTGCTTACTAGGCTGGTACAGGAGTAAAATCCAATGAACCCATACCATAACCGGTAGGGCGATGCATAATGCGAGAGTCTGTTGCAGTGGTGCCTCCAGACTAGGATGCGACCATCGTGGTGCTGTAGACAGAATCGAGATCCGCCTGAAAAGACAATATCATGTCATTTGTTTGTCCATGTATGCGTTCTACTCATCATTACAGCCACAGACGTTTGTGGTATAGAGTCAAAGGTAGTCGCAGCAATGGACGCCTTGAACAAAATTCCCACTGCTGTAGACGACGTCGAATCGTACATACAGACATAGGTTGTTGTGCAACACACTCTAATTCTTGAGCTAAGGTTCTTAATGTTGCAGCACGATCCGTAATAGCTATATGCATAAGATGTCTGTCGTCACGCTCGGTGATATGACGAGGTTGCTACAATCGCTCACATCGGTCACTTCGCTCCTCATGCACCCACCAATTCCATATTCGTATCACCATATCTTGATTTCATCACTAGCCCAAATTTCCCGGAAGGATAACCCACAGTCTCGATAAGTCACAAATCTTCCTCCATCAAACTCACAAAACGTATACGCATGATTGCTGTATTTTTCAGAGACGTAATTAAGCTTCCTATACACAGGAACAGCAAGAAAGTAATTCCAAAATTTAAAAGCGGCTTGCTGTTCTCCCTTTTCATATTGCTTACAGGAAGCGTTACTGACATGATCTGCATACATCGTGCAGTATTGATCATTTGCATATCATTCCACTATATACGCATCGTGCAAATTTCAAGGCTATTGGATGCTTTCTTCATGGTGTCACATTTTAGGCGACTATCAGTATAATTTCCTAACAAACATTTCAAGAACATACTTTATTTATCTTGAGCTGTATATTTAAACTCTTCAACAAGTTTGCTGTCTTCGACCTCTGAGAGTTTGAAATATTTCCTTACAAGAAAAAAGAAATAAATTTTATTAGCAATCAGTGTAATAGTAAGTAGTTTAATTTCACCATTTTGATAGAGTAGTTCATTCCATCTCAATAAAATGCGTCCGTCTTTTATTATGCGTCCTGGTGGTTGTTTCGATGAGGTATCTCATTAGCAAAACTTAGCAGGTCTTGACGGAAAAGATATCTCGTCCTCAGAAAAAAACGGAGCAGATCTCATGATCTTATCATCGTCAAAGAATCAGCAATATCCTGAAGACGAGGTATCTCGTCATTAGCAAAATTGGTCAGATCTTTATTGACGAGATATCTAGTCGAAGCACTTGGAGGTTAATGGGGAAAATTTGCAAGAAGATATCGTAAAAACTCATTTATGTAAGAGTAAAACTATATGCATTCGTCTACTTTATTTGTTTTCAATCGGCTTTCTCTGAAAATACCACCTTTGACAAGTAACATTAATGTTTCTAAAATACACGTTTTAGGAAAATGCTTTATTTACCTCGAACTATATATTTAAAATTGGAAAAAATATTAAAATAGTAAATGTTTGTTAAGTATTGTGTTGAATGTAAGAAACATTACGTTGAGACAGTTAAGTTATATTATACTTGCCTCTATCTACTGATTGTTTATTAAGCTATATTTGTATATATTGTCAAACTAATTTGAAATAAACTGTGTTACGTTGTTAGTCCATTAATCTGTAGGTATATAGCTTAAATAATATTTACAGGTTAAATGTTATAATGTATGTTTAATTCTATTATAATGTTAATATTGATCTGTTTAATCCTATTATGTGGGGTATATAACTGTATAACATTTAAACCCATTTGCAGTTGTATGTCTAGTACATTACTACCCATAACTAGTACATTACTGTAGTCGACATTTTTATGTAGTGGTAGGTGAATATTGATCTGTACATTTTTATTTACACTCATGTCCAAATTTATCTTTATATACCCAAAAATAACGATATTCCATGAAATATCTAATCGATGTAATCCATTTTTGCAGGAAATATGTGGAAGACAAGCCTAATTAGCATTATCCAATCAAAAGTGATCAAACGATTTCTGATATGCAAATCAAGGCGTTATGTCATACGACGGTGAATCAAGCGCTTTGCGAAAAATGAATATCTGAATAAATTTCTGCAATACAGCGTTTGATTTCAGTGTGTAAGGACTCAAAACGGTTTGTTATGGCTCCGAAGTATCATTTGAAGAATCAGTGAAGTGGCGAATTATCGGCCATTTAGAAGCAGGGCAGACAATCATGGAAGCAGCGAGATGTATGAATATTTGAAGATAGACAGTCTCTACGCTATGGAAACAATTTCAGAACTCTGGAACTGTTGTAAGGAGGCCTGGACAAGGTCGTAAACGAATAAAAACTGCTTCTCAAGATCGATATCTGGCAATAACTGCCCGTCGTAATAGGAAGTCTACTGCTCGGCAGTTACGTTCAGAGGTTGTAGCCGCCACTGGAACTGTTGTATCACGGCAAATTGTATACAGAAGGCTTAATGGAAAAGGCCTCTATACCAGAAAGCCAAGCGTATTTGTTTCACTGTCTTCACAGCAAAAGAGGGATCACTTTAATTGGTGCAAAGAACATCAGAACTGGAGTGAACACCAATGAACCCATGTTCTCTTTACTGATGAGTCGAGGTTTAGTTTAACATCTGATTCTAAACGCGTTTACATCTGGAGGGAGTCAGGAACGCAAAATATTCCTTCGAACATTATGGAACGTTTTGGTAGTGCAGGTGTGATGGTATGGGGAGGAATAATGTTCGATGGACGTATGCCCCTACACGTTTTCAACAGCAGATCTGCGACCGGCCAGAGATATCGCGATCAGGTCTTAGAACTTTATGTAAGACTTTTCAGAGGTGCATATGGATCTGACTTTTTATGGACGATAATGCTCGTTCACATCGAGCAAACCTCACTGACGAATTCCTTGAAAGTGAAGCCATTGAGCGAATACCATGGCCAGCAAAATCTCCTGATCTGAACCCGATAGAGAACTTATGGGACTATCTTGGAAAAACAGTTGCACGGAGACATCCTCCTCCTAGAGATATAAATGCCCTGAAGACCGCATTGCTGGAGGAGTGAAATTTAATTCCCTAAACTGTGGTTAGCAACATTATTGCCAGCATTAAAATACGTTGTGATATGTATGTACACGTCAGGGGAGATCGCATTCCATATTAAATTCCTTAATAAAGCCTTATTTTTTTCTGAGTTATTCTTTTTTTCTGAACTCTCCTTGTCACATATTATTGCCTTTTTTATTGTTTCATGCTACAGTTTTATATTATATGCAGTGCTCTTAAATTTTTTCCTTTGTATTTATGTGTTATGATGTTTTGTGTCATTTCGCAAAAATTCATAAAATTATAATTCACAGTTTCTGAGAAATCCATGATTTTATGCATGTAAAGATAATTTTGGACATGAGTGTATTTTTGTATCGTTTTATTGACATCGCATTAAGCATTGCTATCAAAATAGTTTTGTACATTTTTATTGAATAGAAGTACTTATAATCCTAAGATGTTTTATTGGTAACCGAATCTAAAATAATGACCGATTTCAACTCGTAATAACACGGATGATATTAGGAGCATGATAAAGATGCTAGCTTCATTTGATAGCGTATAGATAACATTTAGTTACAATTGCAAGTGATGGGGATGGTCAGTTTTGTACTCTGATCTCCGAATATACAAGGCAGGGCTTACGTAGTACTACAATTAAATACAGTTGACAACTTTTTTTTATTCAATCAGAAATTCATAGAGTCAAATCATTTCCTTGTTTTTCTTATAATTTTTTTTGGTATTTTTCTATGTAACTTGAAGCAACATGATTTTTTAACGTTAAAATAAAAATAAATCAACGTTCCATCGATTTTTAAACTGGTTCGAAAATGTCAGCACGTCCCCCTTTTCCATTTTTAAAGCCAACTTCTCCCCTTTGTTTATTCTTTGAAGTTTTATCCTGCATGAATTTATTTTCCGTTGAATCCAATATACAGAATCAAATTTCAAATCCCCTTGCATTCATTGTTTATATTTCGTTCGCTCAACATTCTCAAAACTTTGAGCTTCGCTGTATTCTGTCTGTTAACACTAACTTCTACAGTTCTGGGTCGTATTTTATTTGAGTTTAATGAAGATAAAATATTTATAAAATCAATTCAAATTTTAAAACTTTTTGTATTGCACACATTTGTTTTATAAAAATATTCACCAGTAATGCGCAATGACAGTGTTGAGAATTTTTAAAAGTACTATAAAGCTATTGTAAAGCTATAAGACATTAATAAAATACTACTTTCATCTTTAATATTATGAAGACTAAATACATATTTTTAGTTCAATTATCTCGTATCGACCAAGTATTTAGTTTCATTGTTTAACCCTAATTAATATTAAAAACGATTGGTTCCAGTACATTTTTTATTCTAAGCGCTGAGTAAGTTTCTATCAAATATTTGAGCGCCAATTTAATAATTAAATCATTGTATTAATCGATGCATCTGATCTTTTTCTTCGGGATTGATCCCGGATGGTCACCAGTAACCCGTTATGTTGCTCGAGTGCGACTTTAATTAAATTACCTATCTGCCTGTTAATCAATGCAAATTTAATTGTCACGGCAAAAGGATTCTACAATTTATTTCAAGTAGAGGACACAAAAGAACACTACATTTCATTGTCCGACTTGGCACTAACTTTGAAGAGACCATATTTGAAGCAATGCATTAGCTGAAAAGGAGATAATTCGGGATATTCAGAAAGACTTGGTTTCTCTAAATAATTATATGCTATGGAAAAACCTGTGTTGAGGTTTTGACTAATTTATTCATTGGAATTCCAATATTTATTCATTGTAAATTTTAGATTTCTGTGCCAGTTGCGTTATAAATACATAATCACGTTTTCTGAAATACAATAGAGAAGGAAAAGAAAACACATCTATATTAATATTTGAGGTTCAGAAAGCTATCTGAACCTCAAATATTAATTAATCTGTTGAAAACAGAAATAACATTAAGAACACAAATCAATGGATTTTGCATCTCTGGTAATTAATAATTGGAGAACTATCATTTGGTTACTATTTAGAAATGAATTACGCCTACAAAGAATCTTTGAAAACGGTTTTATTTTTAACTTAAATGATATATTTATAGGATGAGGTTGGTAGTAATTATGTACTATCGCATAATTTGAAAAGTGACTAAAAGTTAATTTCAATTTTCATATTACCTCAAATATATTTACAAATCAAAAGACTAGCCAATTAAGTTTCCAAAGTAACTACAAAAGGGATAGGTGTTAAATAAAAATAAGGTCGAATAAATTCATACAGTATTGTACACTAAATTACTGCATCGATTTTATTCCTTAAAATGTCAGCCTTGTGAAAATAAATCTTTAGTAAACAAATTATCAAATATGAATACCAATACGCCCATTGAATTTCATGTTTTATTTATTGGTTTAATTTGTTTGCATAGGTAAGTATTTAATAAGTGTAGGGTAAAAGGTTTGTGATAGCATACGAAAGGAAACCATGGAAAGAGTTTATGCATTTCAATTGAAAATCCAGGTCCTCCTTAATATAGAAATGATCCGCATTATTCAAACCATCTTTTGTGAGTTGATATATTTTCTGATTCCCAAGTTGATTGATATATTTTCATCGGCAAATATCGTCTTGACAAAAAACAGACTGGTATTGTATTTCACAAGGGTAAACAATCGATAGAATTCTTTCTATTTTATCTTAGAACATCAATATCCACATTGAATCTAGTATTTATTCTCTATTTATTGATAGTAATATCTTAATATGTTAAGAATGCCTAAATTCAAATGAAACAAACGTTACTCTGGAATTGAATCATAAAAAAGGATACACATGTCATGATAACAGAAATCAGACCCTCCCCTGGTCCTGCTATGCTGCCTTATCGTGGGGGTAGAAACAGGGCGGAATGGGCGAAGTACGTCTAGAGAATTTTCTCCTGTCAAGATCACCCTAGGCATTGTAACGTATTGGGCCGAGTGGTGTGTCAAAAACACAACGCCTAAATTAGAAATAACAAACGTTTATTTACGTTATAGTATCTACACTATATACAATCAGGGATTTGTGTCCCTTGGTCATGGGCGCTGTAAACAGGGGGAAATGGAATCTACTCCAACGGCCATCTTAAACGAGCAGCAAAAAACACCTCTGCTCAGCTCGAGCTCTGCAACAGTTATCTCCTTGTGTCGCCAGTTTTCCCTGGGAGACAGTTCAATCACAGGGTGGCATCGTGCACCCCTAAAAACCAACTGGACGGATCTCCACCATGGAAGACGTCCCCGATAGATGTTTCGGGGTTTTCGGCCGGAGGTCAGTGGTGCTGACCTTGTTGCTAGGGACGTTACAGCGGGAAGGCCATTCCATCATACCCAGCTAAAGCTAGAAGGCAAGAGGCATAGTCAGACTTCTACCTTCTGGTGCATCGGGTCTTTTGACTACAGAAGCTGCAACTCCCTCCTTTCGTTCATGATACTGAACCCTTTTATGGTTTTGGACTTTTAAAGACTAGTGATTTCATGAACAAAAGTAATTAGGAACAACAACAGAAATCAGAGTCATAGACGTGGCAGGAGTGATGTAGGTCGGTCAAGTGAGTCCATTCGGGTGTGCGAAGTGCTGAAAATTCTCAATTGGAGAGGCAGAAATTTCCAGAAAATCAGTGTAATAAATCCAAGGGTGACCATAATGCTGTACAGCAGAGAGCTTGGAAAGGTTCTATGTTGTGTGTAGGGTGTTTGGATTGGCCTTGAGCTCCTAATCCTAAGGGGCTCGTGAAAGAATGAATAGTTAAAAATTAAATCACTTGGGGGTTAAAGATTTACAAGAAGGTTATTGAATTAGATGATCTACTAAGAAAGCTTACTGGCGGAAAAGGTGGAGTTTTTATTAAAAAGGAGTCACAGTGTATCTCAAGTGTTGTGGAATTAATTGGCGATCGGAACGGGAAAATAAAATAAACATCTCGAGTGGGTCTATTTGAAGCCATTGTTGGTGAGGTGGCAAAGTTTCATATGTAACAGTAGTGTCAAGATGTATTGGGGAAATATGCGGTTCCAAAGTGCTATAGCAAAGAAACAGGCTAGAAAAAAGAAAAACGAGGAGTTATTCTGGAAATTTAAGGGTCTTATGTGTTTAAAATTATACTTTAGGTATTTGTTTAGTATCGCTTTAGTAATGTATTTCTGTTTTAATTCCTCCCATGTTATCAGATACATTCTCTTCTAAAAGCTGATACATTTTCCAATTTTATTGATACATTTGTGCAACAAAAAACATACATTTGTACAAAAAAATATTAGTTTTTACAAATGGAAAGAATTGATGCCATTTATTCTATTCAATAGCCTGCAACCGGCGCAGGTTCGATACGTGTATGTCTATTACTTGGTATTGTATATCTTGTGTCTGGCGTAGCATTGCCAAATATGGCCCTTGCGCCATAAAACCCCAACCAATCATCCATTCAATAGCACTGAACATCAATAAGCTCACCTAATTTATAATTCTGTATGTTGATTTAATTTTCAAGCACAATGTCAATTTGATAGTCATGCTTCAATGTGTTAAGTAATATACACCCTCAGACGAAATATTTTATTTGTTTTTTACCCACCTGGTGGTTGTCTCAACGAGGTAGCTCATTAGCAGAATAGACCAGATCTTGATGGACGAGATATCTTTTCCTTAGAAAAAGACCAAATCTTGATCTCGTCATCATAAAAAATCTTCAACACCTTGATATCTCGTCAGTTGCAAAATTGGTCAGATGTTGATGGACGAGATGGAAATGGTTACAATTCTTAGTAAGTTTTATGGTGCTCGTCAGAAAATATTTATTAAATTTTACTGTTCATTTGCTTCATTCCTAAAAATAGCTGTTAACATACGCAGGTATTGCCAAAAAACGATGAAAATGGTGTGATTGAGAAGGGGGATATTTCTCTCTGGAAAAAAAGATATATATCCCGTGTCATGAAAATATATCACTAAAAAATCACATTAAAAGTTTACAATGTTATGGGGCCGTATTACTTGTTGTTCAAGGGTCACGTTGGACACTCTTGCTATATATAACCCTCGAAGTAGCAGGCTATGGATTTGAATCCTGGTATATGCATAGAAAATCGTAATTTTTTAAAATCCGTTTTAAGCCGTAGACCCCGGTTTGATTAGACCTCATTAGCAAAAGTTGACCTTAGAAAAACATAACTAAACTAATCTACTCCAAAGTTGAATCTGCGAATTGTAGGTGGCGCATGTTTGATTCCTGTAACTTACTCTGGGTATATTTCTCACTTCTGTGTCAGTAAACTAGTAAACTTCCCTTGTATATATATGCCCATTACTTGACGTTGCCTGTCTTGTATTTGGCATGGTTTAGCCAAATACGGTCCTTGCATCATTAAACCCTAACCAAAAGTCGAATTATTGAAAAAAAAGGTTTACACATTTCAATTGGAACTCCACTTCTGTTTAGAATATGATCCCTGTAATAAGAACCTTTCTCTATACACTCATACGTTTCTCAATTCCCTGTTGAAGTATATATTGATGACTTACAAGAGAAACACTTTAAGACAAAAAGGCTCTGAGAAAACGAAGGGGGAAGATTCTACTCACTAAGTATGCTTCTCAAGTTGAAAAATAATCTTAATGCAAGGAAAAAGTGAATTAGTGGTCTTTACCAATCTCAAGGTCACCACATTCTGATCTAGAAAAGCTGAGAAACTCATTTCAAAAATTTTAACCTTACGTGTTTCACTTGTAAGCCGACAATATACAAATCGAAAATAAATTTGTCAGAGATATTGGAAAAAGCAAGAGATATACTTCAAAGCTACAGACTGATTAGCTGCTCTTTATTGATGTTTTGAAATCTCGTTTTGTTGTTTTGTCTCGTTGTTCTTTATCTCCATGTTTTTGTGTTGAGTGTTTCCTCTAGTGAATGAGGTGCATTTCAAGTGCTACTTTTTAAAAATACGCAGACAAAACACTTTATTTCTACTAATAATGGTGAATAATAAAAGAGGTATACACATTTCAATTCCACCCCTGGCTTAGAATATGATCCCTAATAAGAGTAATTCAATGCGAATTGATACATTTTTCCATACCCATACATTTGCATTGTCGTCTCTGTTATATGTATGGAAAAAATGAAATAGGTTTTCACGAGTGGAAACAATCGATACAACCCATTCCATTCAATACCATCGACATTCCACCCCTCCTTCGAATCACCTGTAATTCGACCCCCGAACAATAAATCGACTCCGAACCTCTTCCAACAGATTCCTTTACTCGAAGACATCCTCCAACATTCGGCTGGCTTGTCGGTCCGCGTGCGCATGCGCCGGCATCATTGGGCAACGTCCTCCCTTTCCACGTCTTCTCACGTCCCTCTCCATCACCCCTCAGAAGGGAGCTTGCGGCTGAGGACGGTCGGAAGCGAAGCCACGTCCCTCCGAGTTCTCCACCGTTTGCCTGCATTGGGAAGGTGATTGTGCCATGGCCATGGGTCACTCTGGGATCTGAAAGGGGGACCATGGCCGGCTTGCGGCTCTCTCTGGTGGCCGTGGTGATTATTAGTTTCCTTCACTGTATTTCGAGAGTGGACAGTCTGCCGGAGACTATTCGCATAGGTGAGTGGAAGCATCCCTTTCAAACTGTAGCGTAGATAACGCGGGGAACATGTGGACGAACCAGGACAGGACGCCTGTAGGCAAACCTGAAACTCGCAGCCCCCTATTCTCAGGCCGTGTTCGGCTGCTGGATTACTTATTGGGGGTGAATCTCTCATACATTGTCGTGATGAGTTATTTTACAGTTTTGTATCTTTTAAAAATAATTTTCGATGCCAAAATTTTGTAGGCAAACCTAACATTTTTGCCGCGACTATTGCCGGCCTTGTTCATCTGCTGGATGGTGAATATGCCAGACAGTATCGCGATGAATTGATTTTCAGTTGTGTACCTTTTAAAATAATTTTCCGATGTCGAAATTCTGTACTCCAACATTTAATTTGACGCTCCTATTGCCGATGTTTATCACAAGCCGTATTCAGCTGCTGGATTACTTATTGGGGGTGAATCTTCCATTATTTGACATCAAGCGATTAATTAGTTTTTAATTTTGTTCTTTTTAAAGTGTATATTAAAATGAGTTTCGATGTCATATTCTGTCTAACCTAAAACTTTTAGCTGCTATTGCTAGTATTACCTTATTCATCAGCTGAATTACTTATTGTGGGGTGGATATGCCTATTATTAGATATATCAACGCGATGAATTAATCTTTCGTTTTGTATTTTATATATTAATTTTCATTACCAAAATTTTGTAGACTAGCCTAAACTTTTTGCCTCTCATATTGCCGATGTTATCACAGGTCTTGTTCACATGTTGGATTACTTATTGTGGTAGATGTGACTTTTATTAGAAATCAATGCTAAGAATTAATTTTCAGTTTTGTACTTTTGAAATGCATTAAATAATTTTTCGATGTCAAAATTCTCTAGCCTATCCTAAAATTTGCCATTATTACGACAAGCCTTGTTCATTTGCTGAATGTTGGATCTACTTTTACAAAATATCAACACGTTAAGTTACTTTTTAATTTGTGTACTTTCAAAAATGTATTTTAAAAAGTTTCGATGTTGAAAGTCAATTTTGCACCTTATGCTGCAGACTATGTAGAAACGCAGCACTGTGGAACATGTGGCAAACCAGGGGCAAACGTGCCCTTTAGCCGGCTAAAGGCTAACTTGAAATTTCTATACGCTAACCTAATATTTGCCGCCCTTATTGCTGATGTTATCACAGGCCACGTTCATCTGCTGAATTGCTTGTAGTTGATCTGCCTTTATTGCGCTTAAAGCGATAAATTGATTTTTGATTTGTGTCCTTTCAATATGTATTTTAACTCTCTGAGTGTCACGAGATTTCCGAGTAGTTCGTATTGCTTTTTCTCCAACACGCATGGTTAAATAATCACTTCAATGTCGATTGAAATTCTATTTATCAAGGTCAAAATTGGTTAGAAGCCATGCAAGGATGATTGTGGATTTCAGAACAGATATATGCGGGTGAATCCCTCAGAGAGTTAAAATAATATTTGGTATTTTCCTATCAAGAGTTCTAAATTTTTCTACCCTGTGCTGTAGCCTTGTTTAGAAATACAAAATTGTCAAAACTGGTTAAAATAATTTTTTAGGTTACCAAATAATTTATTCTGGTTCCCTGTTCCAGTTGATATTAATTGCTGTAATGTTGAATGAAGATCACATTTAATGATTTTTTCTGACGTTTCAACAGATGTCCACGTGTATTTTACCTGCGATTTGCGAAATTTCGATTTACGCTTATTAAATTATCAACATGTATTTTGATTGTTTTTAACATAAAATATTTTCATGTGAAGCTAAAACGAAGTTTTGGAAAGAAGAAGAATCCCCAGGACCCTCTCCTTAATACCTCCAAGAATATTCTAATTTTATAGTTAAACAGTAATCAAATAATCATAGATTAAGTAATATGCATTTCTACGGCAAAAATAGCTGACGTGGAGACTAAAGAAAAGCAAAAATTGCATTTTTAAAAGTTAAGTCACATTAATTCTTTTAAAATTTATGGCAATCTTTGCGAAAATAGTTCACCTTCATCATATTTTTAAGCGGATTGACTAACTATGCCAGTTTTATTAAGTTGACTTAAACATTAAGGACTCAAAGATGTATTAAATATGTATATTTCAATTAGAGATTACATAAAAATAAAAAAGTCTTGAACGTTAATGTTTTACGATAGTCAAAAACACAAAAATACGATAAACAGTAACCAAAAAAATCAATAAGAGAGAGGGAAAAAAATTTGGTGACAGAAATTGAAAATATTTCCCCCCGTCTGAAGTTAATGTGTGGCCTCTCTAAACGGGATTGCCTTAAATGCATGGTTTCTATGTGACTTGCAACGTGAACCCACCCCAATGGCGCAACAGGGTAACGCTAAGTGGTTCGCATTTCCTCCCCTGTAGTGCCATGATAGCTAAAGCACTTCCAACAAAGTTGAAATTGGGCAGGTGTATGTGAAAAAGAGCTAAATACTACAGGTTGGTTAACCCAAATTTCCCAAGTGGTTAGTTCAAAATATAATCCCAAATTTTACTATCCTTAACCCTCCAAGTGGTTTCGACGAGATATATCATCGATCAAGATTTGACCAATTTTGATAATGACGAGATATCTCGTCATCAAGATATTGCCGATTTTTTATGATGGCGAGATAATTATCTGATCAGTTTTTTCTAATGACTAGATATCTTGTCCATCAGGATCTAGTCAGTTTCTTTTTAATGACGAGATATCTCGACCATAAAGATCTAGTAAGTTTTGCCAATGACGAGATATCTTGTGCAGGCAACCCCCAGAGGGTTTTTCCAATATTGATGCAGCCTCTTCATACATCCTACTTAGAATTAGGGTCTTGGAGCGAATTTATCGCATTTTGGTTTCAAGAGTTCATTCACTGTTATTCTGAAATTTAAAACCAAAGGCTAGTGGATATTTGCATCATTGTCTCTGAAATTAATTAGGGTGTTTTATATAGAAATCTATGTGTTACTTGCATATACCAAAATGTTTCAACGAACGGTGAAGTTTTTATTTTCGAGTATTCTCAATTCACCAAAGACGTCTGGATTGTTTTGGAAATTAATTTGTGTATTTTGTAAAGCAATCTAAAATATGCTATTTTATGTGTGCCTAATGTTTTAAGGGAAATCGATGCTTCTATTTTCGGGAATTCTGAATTCCACCCAATGGATGTTTTTATTTTGCCACAGAAATTAATTTATTTCGCAACAATCCAAAATGTGCTGTTTTAAATATGTCAACCTCTTAACTAACGAAGACTAGTGGATCAGTGAATTTAGTATTTTGATGATCCCTGCTTTGAAGCAAAATATCCCAAGAATTAAGTTCTAGATTCCAGAAAAAATATTAAACTGTGTTTCAATTACGTTTGCATTATAAAATTGTGATATATTTCTGCTTTAATATTTCTGTTTTTATTTTATAAATATGCTTAGCGGTTGTATACATTTTGTAGCAGAATCGAGCACAACTGTTTCATGAAATATCTTAAATCAAGCTGTTTTAACTTATGTGAATATAACTGCGTTTTTATTCATACAGAAGGATAATTCCACAATGATATGCTTCAACAATAACGTTCATAAAAACACACATTCGTGTCTTTTCTTAACCGTCTCTATTATGGGAAGCTAAATCTTTAGTTATTTACATAATGTTTAGCATAAGCGTGAAGAATAAAACGTTTTTGTTTACTATAGAGAATATGTTTTAAATTTTTTAAATTCATCCTTAAAATATGCATTCCACCAGCTTCATTGTTTACAAAAAATTGGCAACTATTTAGAATTTCCATTTTAATATTTAACAAAAAACTGAAGACTAGAATAATAGAGTTCTGAAACTCTTGATGCATCTTTTCTTAATAGGGCCAAATTTCTGACAGTAGAATGGTAGTTATTTATTTAGATATTAAAAATTGTCATCAAGAACAAATTTCTAAATTGTAATGGTCTCATCTGATTTGTGTACAAGAGTTTCTTGTAACAAAGTTATCATTTTATTATTCATCCAAAATTTAATCGAAATGCTTTCATATTCAAATGACGATAACTTCAACATTATAATTTTAGTAATTACTTTAATTATTATTTCGAAATAAAGAAAGTATTTGCAAATATATATAATCCTACTTAAAGCCAAAAGATTTTTCCATATTTGTACACAACTGTACGAGGTCTGATCAAAATCTATGAGAGGGATTTTTAAAGTAACCAAACAAACCAAACGAAAAAACTGGATTTTGCTTCCTGTTATCCAACGGTTCTCGCATGACACTTTTGGGGCTACCTTAAATATGGTTTATCGCCATTTCGGTAACGTTTGGTGTTTAATCTAATTTGTGTTGACCAATTAACAGACTTTATTCGGAATACATTCATTGGAATTTCTATTGGCTGAAACTGCATTCGAAAAATAAGCCAAATGACGACACATTCGGAATACGTACAGGAAGCAAATTCCGCCTCAAAACACTACCGCCACTTACATTTAGCTTGACAAAAAATCCTCTTGTTTTTCATTCCACGACATTTCACTAGAAAAATAAAATCCCTACACAGTTTTCAAACCTAGTCTCCTTTAAAACAAACTCTATGAGTCGAAACACTTCTCCCTGTAGTTCTTTTACTGCTGAAAGATTTTTCAAAATCACTTCAGAGGATCTACACCAGGTGCTTTTGTTTTTTCTGTGTTCTGAAATCTTGCCCTTTGAGAATCATCTTCAGACTGAGATGATTCAGATATGTGACTCTGTTCTAAGAATAGACCCAAAGCAGCATAGTCTGGGAAGTAAGAGGAATGCCAAATCTGTGTGTAGTCATATCTGGTAGAAAAAAATTGAAATATGGGATTGTTTCTAATCACCACCAGGACAACCGTGGTTCAGTGGGTTTGCCCACTGCGCTAGAAACCTGCGAGTTGTAGGTGGCGTAGGTTCGATTCCTGTACTTTACCTGAGAATATCTTGTGTCAGTAAAAGGTTTGTATGTCCATTACTTGACGTTGTCTCTTGTGTTTGGCACAGCTTGGACAAAGATGACCTCTGTGTCATAAAACGCAACCTGACCATCTAGTCGCTACTCTGGTCAGTGTGGTCTATTCCATATAACTTATCATAAACAACGAACTACGCGCAGTATATAATATTTCTTGATAACTGTTCGTCGCTAAGAAACGTATTCGTGATGAATGAATGACTCCCTAGTTTTCGAAAATGTTCACAAAATCTTTAGGTTTTTCGAAATTATCGTGGCCACGAAACAGATCTTGATGTTCACATTAAGGTTAGGTTAAGGCCTTTGTTTCACAGCGAAACAGATTCGTAGACCCAGGACTAATTTCCGATCATCACTTTATGATGCAATTTGGCCAAACATGGCCCCTGTACCAGAAAAACCAACCTCTTACAACTGAAGCATTTTGTATTTCAAAACAAACATTCCTAAGATTCCACTGAAAAATTGTTTGGTCGGCTTGAAAATATTTAAATTTTCTTTTAAAACAAGAGAACTTCCCACTATATCCTATGCAGCTGACTGAAGGAGATTTTCCGTGTGAAACAAGTGTCAAAGCCAAGTTTAATTTGTAACAAAAACACAAGAATCTCTTTCCAATTCCAACTCCACATTAAAGCTTTCACACTGGAAATAATCACCTTATCTCTTGTATTCATTATATTTGCATTATTGTGTACTTATTACCGGAACCTTTTACCGAGGCAAACGTATAATGCTTTAATGGATGTCAAAAAGTAACTTAGATCCATAAAAGTTCAATAGAAATATGAGTAGCAATGAATGAATCAGAACGCTTGCCTCCTTGAAATAAAAAGCATTTTAAGAACTTGTGTACGTTTTTTATACAAAATAATCAATGTACTTTATTGTTGTAGGGAAGAACTATTGTACTTTATTGTTGTAGGGAAAAGAATAGATTTTTAATCTGCAATTGTATGAGAAACCTTTTCTGTGCGATCGATTTCTGAAAAATATTCTTATTAACAATTTAATAGCATCAGCGAAAATGACCCGTTTTAAACATTTCTTCAATAAAATAAATTATTTATTAATATTATGGACATTTCATTGCAATTGTATGTTTGCTGTTTAATCCTCCTGATGGTTGCTTCGACGAGGTATCTCGTCATTAGCAAAGCTGATCGCCATATTGATGGACGAGATACCTCATCATTAGAAAAAACTGACCAGATCTTAATCTCGTCATCATAATAAGATCGGCAAAATCTTGATGACGATATATCTCGTCATTAGCAAACTTTATCGGATCTTGACGGAGGAAATATCTTGTCGAAATTACTAGGGTTAAAGAAGGAAAAAATTGCTTGCAACTACTTCACTGAATACTGTTTGTGAATATTTTCAAATATTGAAGAAAAATTATTTTTGAAAAAAACGCCATTCACTATTCAATACAAACCAAACTAGCAATGCGAAACTTTCGATCAAGCTATTGTTTGTGATTTAGAGCCATTGCATCAAGTAAGAGCAACAAACAATTTCATTTACATAATTTCTGAAGCAAAACTAAATTTGAACAATCATGGTGAGGTAAGTGGACTGAAATCTCAGTATCTTAATCCCTTTGAGGAAAATCTTTTGTTATGGAAAGTTTTACCCAGTGTAAAAATTATCTTAGAAACCCGAACAGTAATTACTTTCCATTTGTAGCTGTTATTTCCAGTGCACTTAAATCGTGTTTTCTCAGAAGATGCAGAGAGAGGAGACAATCACTCTCTCTTTAGATTTCTTTAAACAGATAAGGGCACGCAAATTTAAACCCACCTTTTTAAATACGCTTGATATATGATTCAGCTTAAACACGTGCAATCTTTTACAAAAGCGGAATTTTGAAACGAATTACTCTTTCAACTGTACTACTTATAATCAATGTCTTTATTTAACAATTACATTTGCAGTAAGTATAGAATGTTCTACATTTGAATATTCTACAATTGAATATTCTACAATTGAATATTCTACAATTGAATATTCTACATTGGAATATTCTAGATGGAATATTCCAGATTGAATGTCCTATATAGAATAGTCTAAATGTATCATACAGCAGAAAGTATATACGAACAAGCAACGCAGTAGGAAACGATTTTTTTTCTCTATTCAAAATGTAAAGTACAAATCGTTCCATTAAAGTTACAGTTAAAGAATAATTAAAATACGTTTAGCAGATTATTAGAATACTACTAGCATCCTGCACGCGCACAATAAACAAATAAATAATAAATCATAACACTACTCTTATGAAGTTGTTTTCTAACATTACGTAGCACATTGAAACACAATTTTAGTTATTAAAATATCGCTTTTTCGGAAACACTAAATGCTTGTTTTCATGATGATGAGAAATATATTGTAACTTAAATGTTTAAAAGAATATTATAATACAATCGAAACTTGTAGTGTTTATATTTTGACCTAAAAACTTATAGTTAGTCTTTAAACAGCTGATGACAAAGAAAATGTTTTGTCAATTAATGAGTTTGTGCTCTTTGCCGACGATATGTTTATAGTTCTTATTGTAAATCGATAGTTTGCTAGCAATAGTATTTAACTGAAGCATTTTATATTTGTTATTTTGCAATTGTTAACTGCATGTGGCAACAGATGAAAATAGCGATAATATTTGAGTTATGAATTTGTTGAGGTTTTATGTTCTTCAGGATGTAACTATTAAAGGGTGCAAAAACTATTTTTTCAAAACATTAATTATAAAAAGCGATATTTAATCTATAGAAGTTCTAATATAAATTCAATAGTTTGTTAACTATGTATATTCTCCGCCATGAGGGAAAGTTTTCATCATTCATCTAAATAATGGCTTAAAATAAAGAATTATGAACAAAGTAATAACTAGCCAATATTCAACAGTTTCCTTGATACCATTTACACAGGGAATTACATAGATACTTAATGATTTATTTCACATTTTCAAAACTTATTTAAATAACATTTAGCGGTATATAAATTGAATGTAGCTTAAAAATTGTACATTTAAAGTGCATCTAAAATAACTGAAAATTTCCACAAATAAAATAAGTTCAAAAGCTCGATATGATCTCGAATAACGTGAGTCCTTTTCACAACGAGTTCTATGATAAATACAGGGTTATTCAAAATGAATCAACCGATTTCAAAATGCTATATATTCATAAATAAATGACACAGAATGATAAGTAATACGCGAATGCAAAGGAAAAATATGGAAGTTTTTTTACAAGTGTTCGATATTACTTCCTTTAGATACACATATAATGTCAAGACGGTATGTAAATTCCTGCCAAACACGTTGTAAAGTGTCAGTGGTAATTGATTGTACAGCAGCAGAAATCCGTTGTCTAAGTTCACATAAATTTGCGGGTAATGGTGGCACATACACTTTATCTTTTACAAACCCCCAAAGGAAGAAATCGCATGGGGTCATATCAGGTGACCTAAGTGGTCAGCTGTGTAACATCCATTGCTCTCAAACTGATGATACCACCTTCGAATACTCTGAGCCGTAGGTGGATTAATTCGGTACTTTTTACGAAATTCATGCTGAACGGTGATTACAGATCCACATCGCGCACAAAAAGCTTTCTGCTCCGCGGACGCCATTATCACTTCTGCCGCTGAAAAGCATCTAAAACAGCTTTCGTGAAATAGCTTCACGAAGAACACACGAGCGCCATCTATTCTTCACAATATAAAACTTCCATATTTTTCCTTTGTATTCATGTATTACTTACATGTAAGCTGTGTCGTTTATTTTTGAAAATATGGAATTTTGAAATCCGATGATTCATTTTGAATAACCCTGTATTTTGCAAGAGAAAAGTAATTGCCTTTACTAGTATATATTTTACTTTTGTTATGAAGTACAAAATCTAATCTAAACAATCTAAAGAAAAGCTAAAAGAGCTTTGATTATAGAGTAAATAATTAATTTTTGTTTTTGCACCTACAATTTATATTTAGAGCGTGATTTTATAATTCATTCTTAACAAAAATTGAGCTACATACAATATTGATATAATAGCTTATAATAGTGATATAAATTGTCAAGAGATATATTTGCTTTCACATACATGCACCCATACTTATAATCCTGCTATAAAAATGGAATCTCATTTTTAACAGAACTTAATGGAAATTTACTGAATATCATGTGCGTTGTTTTCTAATTGCCAAAAATTAAAAAATTGATTTCAAATTATTGGATTTATGTAAGAAATAACACAATTTCAATTTTTATTGAATGACTATGATCGACAACTTAAATTACGTATAATTTTTTAAAAATTTTATGTCCAATGTAGGTATATAAAATTTTCATTTCATAAATATGGGAATACTTAACAAATTTATCGTTATGGTATTTCAGTAAACTTTTCATTGTATTAGTTATGAAAATTCAACACCTTTATTCAGGTGATGGATTTAAATGCATATAATTATTTCAATAACGTGAAAGGAAGCATTGCACTAAAATACACGAATAGTTTAAGAAATTGATATAGTAAAAAAAATCTCACTAATATTTTAAAAATACACACACATGACATCATATTTTAAAGAGGTATCTTTTATTTCTATAAAAGGCAAGCTTTACTACCCGGCTGAACAGACAGTTTTTGCCGCTTCACATAAACCAAGTCGCCCCTCTGTTTCGTCAGCAGTTTCGTTGTATCTTTAAACAGCTTTTTGAGTTTTGTCCGTTTCACGCGCTTGTCTTTCCTTGTCCGATTGCTCGGTTTGTGACGTTTCGTATTGATTCGTGTTTGAATAAAATTGTGATGTTTTTTCATGGCAGTTCACAACGGTTTTCTTGTAACTTTTTAATATTTGTTTAGACTTTTGAATATATAAACGATAGAATAAACAAGTTTATAGAAAACGACATAACACACAAACACAAGTTCGATAGGCAAAATGGGGAAAAGATAAAATTTTGAGTGATGTTTCGAATTAAATTTTAATAAGAGGAATAATCTAAGGGAACTACATGGCCTGTCTCCCACCGCAGTTTCGTCGCATCGGCGAACAAAATTTTGAGCTATGTCCGTTACAACTGTTTGTGTTCTTTCCTTCTCCCGATCTCTCAGCTCGTGACAGCTTTTATTTTGTTTTGGTTGGTCTCTGTAATATTCTACATAAAATTTTACTTATACGACGTAGTGGAGCTGAAAATACACTGCTGGCCACCCAAATTGCAACACCAAGAAAGACAAGAGATATCACAACAAAATTTATTTTGTAGATAACATGTTGACCAAGTATCAAATGATTAAATTTATAGACTTCTGTGAAGTGTGGTTCCTGCCAAAATCAGTAGCCAGAGTAGCCGCCATTGTTGGAGATCACCGCTGCCACACGCCTCGGCATTGATTCAAAGAGACTTTGGATGTGTTCTTGGGGTACAGCAGACCAAGCAGCTTCCACACGTTGCCAAAGTTGATCTGGTGTGGCAGCTGGGGATGTATTCTGGGTCAATCGTTGAGCAACCATGGACCACATGTTTTCTATCGGCGAAAGATCCGGAGAGCGAGCTGGCCAGGGAAGCAATTCAATCTGGCGATTGACGAAGAACCCTTGGACAATGCGTGCCACGTGTGGTCGCGCATTATCCTGTTGAAATATGGCTGTGGGCAAGCCCTGAAGGTAAGGAAGGACAACTGACTCCAACACCTCGGAGATGTAGCGCTGGCTGTTTAAAGTACCGGCAATGCGTACTAGAGGAGTGCGAGAGTGATATCCAATACCGCCCCATACCATAATACCCGGTGCAGGACCAGTGTGGCGGTGCATAACGCAGCTGTTCAGCATCCTCTCTCCACGGTGTCTCCAGACTCGAATCCTACCATCGTGGTGTTGCAGACAGAAGCGTGACTCGTCAGTAAAGACAATTTCATTCCATTCTGCCGTCCACATCCTTCTTTCATCGCACCATTGGCGGCGGAAACGTCTGTGGTTCTGCGTCAAGGGTAGACGAAGCAATGGACGTCTTGCGGACAGACCACTCTGCTGTAAACGGCGTCGAATGGTACGCGCAGACACTGGATGATGCGGTACAGACTGAATGTGCTGTGCTATGGTTCGTGATGTGGCTGAGCGATCCGTCACTGCCATACGCACAATATGCCTGTCATCACGTGAAGTGGTGCACTGAGGTGGATGCGATCGAACACGTCGGTCCGTCGTACCCTCCTGCATCCAACGATCACATATCCGCATTACAGTTGTTTGGTTTCGCCCAACACGACTACCGATTTCCCTGAAAGATAATCCACAATCTCGGTAGGCCACTATCCTTCCTCTGTCGAACTCGGATACTTGATCAAAAGATGATCGCTGTTTTCTACGAGGCATAATTGATCGTTTTTTTGAAAAAATCACAAGAAAAACACAATTGCCGTACTTGAAATCGTCGAAATCTCCAAGCCTTAAATAGCGCTTTGAAGTGGCGCCACAGGCGCGCGTGATGTGCGCCTGCGCTGAAATTCTAATCATCTGCATATCTCACCTCCGCTAATGCATGTTGTAAATTTCATATTATTTGCATGCTTCCTTCAGGGTGTTGCATTTACGGTGGCCAGCAGTGTAGTTGCATGACCTAAAACAGTGATTCTCAACCACTGTGCCGCGGCACTTTTGTGTGCCGCCAAATTCTTAGAGTATGCCGCCAAATTTTAATAAAACTATTCATAAAATTGTTATTGACCATTTGACAACATTAGAGGAGAGAATTATTCATTATTTCCCAAATTTAGATATAAAAAAATTTGATTGGGTTCGTAATCCATTTGTGATAACGAATACTTCTGTATTTGAATTAACTTTGAATGAAGAGGAAGAGCTAATTTCGCTTTCTAATAATCGAGATTTAATTTTAAAATATTCGGAAGAATCAATTAATTCATTTTGGATTAACATTAGATGCGATTATCCCATGATAGCCAAAAAAGCTTTAAAAATATTATTACAATTTTCTACATCTTATTTGTGTGAATTCGGATTTTCAGTATTAACCAACATAAAAACGAAAAAAGATCGAGACTGTTAAATGTAGAAGACGATATGAGAGTAGCATTGTCATTTTTACGACCAAATATAAATGAAATTATCAAAAAACATCCAGCTCAAATTTCTCATTAAAGGTATTCTTATTATTACCTTGTAATTAATCCCTTAATAAACGTACTGTTGTTTTTGTAGTACATATTATATTATTTTATTTTACATTCACAATTATTATCATAAACTATTTTACAGTGTATTATAGGTAAGTAAACAACTTTTAAACTTATCTTTTTCTTTGTGTGCCGCCAAATTTTGAAATCGTTAAAAGTGTGCCGCGACAAAAAAAAGGTTGAGAATCACTGACCTAGAAATTCCAGACAGAACGAACGGCAAATTTCGTGACTCTTAGCCTTCGAGTTTTGAACTCTTCATACAAACAAATTTTCTACTTTATATAATGATACGCCATGCCATAAATAAAACGATCGTAATCGTCTAGTGATGAATTCATATTTGTTAAAAATAATTTATATTTAAATCAAGTTTTTCTTGGTAGTGTTGGTGATTTTCTGAGATGTAAGCAACAACAAAATACATTGGGGCCGCGGTAGTCAGGTTGGTATAGCAATGGATTAGCACCCGGAGTGCTGCTAGTTCGAAATTAGATCCAACCAAAGACAGTCGCGTATGTGGGGGCTGGTGCACGTTAAATATATCATGGCATCAAATGTCCTCACGTTGGCGTGGTGTGGAAGTTTGGAGAGTGGGGTACCAGCTCAGATGTTGACCTCGCCATCTGAAAGGAGTTCAAAATCACGAGTTGTCCTCGGATTTTTTCCCTTCCATATTGATTTTGGATGCGAGCGACGCTTCATTGCAACGTTAATATCCAAATCTTTGTCAGTCAATTTCTACTGGATTCAGATTCTCCTCCGATATTTCCCTTCAGGATTGATCCCGGATTGTCGCCAATAGCCTATTGTTACTCCAGAGCGACATTAATTCAACTATCTACCAAAATAATTTAGCGTGAGTGAAGTATTTCACTTACAAGCACTCACGCATGTATCCGTTCTGCAACCCGTAGTCTTCCACCCTGTTTTTTAACCCAGTTTTGACCTTGGTGAATAATCTTTTCTATGGGTTTTCAACTTATTTTGGTGTGCTTATTTAGTCATTAAATTTGACGTTGGGTAGAAGCAAATCTACACTACTCGGAAATCTAGAAACATTCAGAGAGAGGGGTATGCATTGCTTTTAAATGCTTAATTTCAATTACTCACTACTCCTAAAATATTTAAAGCTAGACATTTTGTCAAAGGTGTATAAAGCGTTTAAAAGGAATTTATATCTTTGTTAGATATTCCTTTAATTTTAAGTTGGAATTCGTTTTGTTTGTATTTTTCAACAAATAATTTCTGGCAGCCTTTGAAAACCTTAACAGTATTGGCTTTCATCCGATTTGAATTTAATTGTAAATATAAACAATTTCAAATATGTATTGATCGCATTATTTTAAATTCAATTAATTTCATTTTGCAAAAATGATGGATACAATGAAAATGAATACAAACAAAACCTACGGTTATTTTGAAAATTATTTCCAAACGAATCTTGGATAGTAATTTGGACACTCGATTGAAATATATGAAGATATTTCAACTTCTGTGTTTGCTTATGAATGATTGATACATTTTACAGTTCATTTACCGCCAATTTTCAACAAAATAACTCATCTAAGTAAAAATAATCGAAAAGATAAAAGATTTTGATAAAAAATCCACGACTTTCATCAATTTCAGTAATAAATGAATCGTTGAGTGCAGAAACCACTCGAGTCCTATTTTTCAAATTTCACACGAGAGCAATAAAAACTGTACAATTAGTTCACAAACCTGATTTCACGGTGTTTCTGGTACTCAGTCAGTGAAGCTGCCCTACAGAAACACAATCTGATACATTGTTGATTTTCATTGCACACATTTCTTAAAAGTTCAAAAACCAGATTGGACACGTTGTTTCTGCACTAAATGAATTATAACTTCGGATGAAATAATGTTTTATTGATGAAATTGTTTTATTATTTGAAATAATTTATTATTGAATTGAAAACAAATTACAAGGAAACTTCAAATGGAACTAAATTACTTTAAAACTGATAGAACTTAAACGGAATTTGATCGATCTTGTATACAAAGAAGTATCTGATCATTATGTGTGTGGTAATTACCTGTGTTTTCTCTAAAGAATTTCACTTGCTTAAACCATCCACTGATAATCAATCACATGGATAATTAATATAATCAATAATAAACAATTCCTATGCCGAATACGCGAATGTGTCCGGGAGACCTCCATTACGTTGGACAGGGTGGATAGATTATATCCTACTCATGATTCGTTTTCTGTAAATTGTATCGATTTGTGTTACTGCAAGATGCGTGCACTTTATACTTTATATTAATAGTGTGCTTCTTTTTCTTTTTTAATTAAGACTTCCTGGTCACCCCTTGACAGGACTTGAGCCTTCTATTGGCAGACCGGGGAGTCTGGGTTATGAAAAGATGGACTTCCCATAGAAATACAAAAGTAGAGTGAGCAATGGAAACCTTTTTATGTGCCCAGGATCATGGAACCCAAACTAGTAGTAACGTGACCTTTTGACTACATTCGTCAGCCTGGTGGAAGCAAACATTCATCACCTGATTGGTTCACGGAACGGGAAAAGACGCCAATCTGTTGATTCATCATTTGATTGATCCGCGTGACATTGTAGACTGGCGATTTTGCCGTTTTTTTCTGTCACTCTATAGAAATGGCTTCATATATTTATCCCGTCATAAATTGTTATATCTCCAAACGTGGCGATAAGACGCCAAATCTGCCAACCAAGTATATTTTTCAGAATAGTCACGTGACTGCTAGTTGACATGTTGGTCACATTACATGCAGATCTCAGACAAGCTCAATTATCAAAAAATTCAGTTTCCAAATTTTTGCACTCACTGATTCAAATGTGTTCAGTTTTCATGCCTTGTTGAAAAGGTACGCATATAAAGGTGACAGCTGGGCAAATACCAGTGCCATGTTGGGGCCAATCTTAGTTATTATTTTTGTTTTATCAATAATTTGTTATAAAAAATTAACAATTCTTGATCACTAAAAACTGCTATGAAGGTTTAGTAAGTATTTAATGTTAGGTAGTAATGTGATAAAAATAATCTCCCCTGTTATAATTAGAACTTCAGTGTGAAAGTATTGAAAGTTTCGTACACTATCTTAATTAGAGTAATCAGAATCATGAGCTTAAGACCCGTAGCATATCAAGGAAGATTTAACACAGATTGCACACACTTTCTTCTTGCATTAAAGAAAGAAAGAGTCATGAGATTATTTAACACTATACAAAAATAATACAAAGTCAATTATGCATGGAAGTAATCAAATATTTTTTTTCTCAACCGTTATATCTGCGATGCAAAAAGCAAATATTTCGAAACTTGATCACAAAAATGACCTGAACAAAAATAATATTTAATATTCATCAGGGCATTATTATTATTCTATATCAATATAACTAATAGTGTGTGACCGCGAAAAATTGCTACTGATAAAACCACATGCTACCTTATTCCATTTCTTCGATGTTTATATAGCATACGAAGGAAGTTCTACAAGTCTTTTGACAGCTGATTTATCAAAAGCAAATTTAATATAACCACCCGGAAGGAAAAAGAAGGGATCACATAGGAAGGAAAATAGAAAAAAGATTTTTGTATATTTTTTCTTGAGATGACCCTGCAAATTGCTTGGAAGACTTTATCAAGTGATTGTAGCTTTGAGATCTTAGTGTACTTAATGAATGCGTATCGGTAAATTGGCCAAAGTAAAGAGACAAAGAAGAACTGGTTAAAACAAACGGTTAAATTTTAATCACCTCAATAGTTCATTATCATAATTGATTGTTTTTTAGTAAGTGAATCTTGGAATGTACTCGAAGTAAATGAACGAAGGGGCAATTACTTCTGCTAAATAATTTCTAGATAAAAATACTCTTCTACCATAGAACGAAAAGGATCGCCGATAACTTCTTTTCTAACATAGAGCATGTTCTTCATTCAATGTTAATCTGCCTTATGAGCATCTATAGAAAATCGTCTCTTCTCATTATCTAAATGGGAAAGGTTTCTTTACAATGGAATTAGTGAAAAGATGCTTTGTTTGCTTTCTTTCCACTTAGTGAACGCGCAGTTCGTTTTGAGGATCAATATGCTTTTACGAAAACAGGATTTCTTTGTACACAATGTTAAACTAAAATATTTTATAAATTACATACTCTCCAAGTAGGGAAAAAAGGGATAATACCACCACACTGTGTTTCTCTCCTCCAACACATTAGAAAAACTTGGAAGTGATGTAATATTTTGCGGCTCCTCATAAAGTAAGCAGCACAATAATGTTATTAAGGTGGTAATGGCAAATAATTAACGTCGCACTGGAGCAACACAATGGACTATTGGCGACGGTCCGGTATCAATATGAGGACAACACCACGTAATTTTGAACCACGGTCAGATGACGAGGTCAACACCTGAACTGGTACCCCATTCTCCAAACTTCCACACCACGCCAATGTGAGGACATTTGAGGCCATTACAGATTTAATGTGCACCAATCCCCGTGTACAAGACTGTCTTTGGTTGGACCGAGTTTCGATCTCGCAACCCTCCTTTTGCTAATCTGTTAGTCTCCCAACCGGGCAACCAAGGCCTCAATGTTAGTGAGTGCGTCAAGTTGTGTCTTTTTCAGCCAAAACGTATTCGATTTTGACTTTTTCATCAAATTTTGTAGCTACACTTATTCTGTGATAAGTTTGCTTTAATCACTTTTTTCATGAAGGTCTATGAATAGTTATAAAATATCTTATTCATCTTCCTCTACACGCTGGTTGACAGGGTTTTTAAAGCTATTTATTTCTACATTGGATGTTAAAACAAAATTATAACAGTAGCATAATTTGTTGAAAAAGTTTTTTTTTAGAAATAAAGTACATAAAAGTAGCTTGTGATGATCAGTAAGAAACAGATTATACTGGAATAGTCAAAGGTTTCCAAGTGAAATAACAAGTTAAAAAAAGAAATCTTCCTTCAAAATCAAGTAATGGAGAATGGAAGAGGATAGTGATCGATGTCTTCAACTACAAAATTGTCACAAGATTGTCAAAAATTGTAAAAGACAGAGTATCTGACCATTTGTTCTTTCGGGGTAGTATTGCCTTAAAAGTATTACTCTATAACTTTTATCAGTTAACTTCATCAAATATTTGCACTGAGGCCTAGTAAATTAATGTAAGACTATTTGACTGCATTTAAGACATCCAACACATGTGTGAATAAATATAAAGAAAGGACAAAATCCCTCCACTTCAACGTACACGATCTTGAAATCTCACAATTCTACGTTAATTTTCTGATTCTTTTAAATGAATTGACTTGATCAATGATAGCCACCGAGGAATATGCAAACGAAAACAAACCAAAAAGACGCTATGCAAGTCCACTACGAGAGGTGTTGTTAACCTTCCTGGTGATTGTCTCGGCGAGGTATCTTGTCATTGGTAAAACTTACCAGATCTAGATGGAGGAGATATCTCGATAGGACGATATATCTCGTTATTAGATGAAAGCAGACCTGATCTTGATCTCGTCCTCATCAAAGAATCGGTAATATCCTGATGACGAGATATGTCATCATTAGCAAAATTGGTTAAATGTTTATGGACAAGATGTCATTATCAAAATCGGTCATATATTGATGGACGAGATATCTCGTCGAAACCACTTGAAGAGTTAATCAAGTCTTCAAGTCATTTGGTTACGACCTCTTCTTTTTTGTTGGGGGCACAGCCCCTCCGTCCCGATCAGCTGAGGTCACTACGGATTATAGGGGGAAACCCCGAAAAATTTCAGACATGGGTCTCGACAGTAAACGCGAATCTCGTTTTTCACTTGGCTGCCGAACAGTGTCCTCTAGCAAATCCTGATCAGATCTGCGGGTATAGTATCCCAGTTTAATTTCGTGTTCAGTAGTTCTCTTCCACTTTGGCGTGGTATGGAAGCTTACAGGAGTTCAGGTGTTCACCTCGTCATCTGACCATGGTTCAGAATTACGAGATGTCAACATCTGTGGGCATCGTATCCCAGTTTAATTTCGTGTTCAGTGTAGCTCTCTTACACTTTGGTGTGGTGTGGAGGCTTACAGGAATAGGGTGCCAGCTCGGGTGTTGACCTCTTCATCTGACCATGATTTAAAATTACGATCTGTTGTATTCGTATCTTTCAGTTCGAGATTAATCTCCGACCTTCACCAGTAGCCCCTCCGGTGTGACGTAAGTTTATCAACCTACCCTATCAACCTTTTAAGTTTCTGAAGGAAGTTTTGGAACATCCTCTATAAACATAGATTCTGTCGACCAAACAGAAATTGAAGGACTAACCTGACACTGGTCTAAAGAAGGGATGGTTATTATGGGGCGTTGCCCATTTGTTGCTCATTCCATGATTATAATTGGAGCATTGCGTGACATTGGTCAACAGAATCTATGTTTATACAGGATGTTTCAAAACTTCCTTCAGAAACTTAAAAGGGGATAGGGTAAGTTGATAAACTTACGTCACATTGGAGCTAGTGGCATGCATATTCGTATAAAATGAATTGACCAATGACCCCGATTTGAAGAACTTATAAATGAACATTATGCAGCGTTTATGAGTTGCGTATCCATTGCATATAATTCTCTGCCTTTATCAAGAACACTGCACAACGAAGAAATTTTGAATAGCATTTGTTTCCTAGGATTGCGCGCTTGATCTTCATTTGATCTTGAGGTGCAAACTCTAGAGGAGACTAAAGTTTGTTTGCCTGCAGCAAGTCTGTGGGAATATCTTAAATTCGCAACATGGCTGTGCTACTAGTTACTGGGAAATGCGTGAATAAAATTATAGGAAGTGAATCAAGGTAATTCATGGTCATCTACAGTTTAGTGTGAGGTTGCTTTCTAATACTGGCTCTCAGTGGATTTCAGGAACTGAAAAATAGTATTAGTAATATTCCAGTTTCCGGTGAAAGCAAATTCTAATATTTTCCTTAGAAGTTGTAACTTACTTTGGTTGTGTTTTTTCTTCTAAGTCAGTAAAATTTCCTTTTATGAATGACGTCACACAATGGTGTCTGACTTGTAATTGGCACAGTTTGATCAATCATGGCCTTTGGGTCATAAAAACCAGAAACCAGGGAAGTTTTTCACAGTTATATCCTTTGAAAGAACATACAAATATCTGTAATAAATATCTGCACGATCCTGAAATTCATCTATATCTATGATTTAAAACAGAAACTGTAAAAATGAAGAACATTGAACTCCCTCTGCAAAAGTGCACAGCTCAAAAAGTGCGTTTCTCCAGAAGAGGCACTTAAAAACCATTCAAAACGCTGAATGCTAGATTATTAGTTGCCATAGATTTGACACTTTCACGATTTCAGTTACGAAAATCCTACAGGTGATGGACATTCATTCTCATTCAAAACATTTGTTTTGTCATTCTCTTGTACCGTGATTGCTAGGTCCAAATTCACTTATTCAAAAAATATTTAATGGGAACACAGTACCCTTAATTTTCTTATGACTCAACTAAACTAACCTCTGAGAGGTTCACACACATATATCTGTTCTATATTCTGCAGTCTTCTCTACATGATTTCTAATCAGCTTTGAACTTCTTGACCAATAGAATCTTTCCTGTGATTCTCTTTAACTAATAGACATGGTTATTTAGAAGAAAGGAAATAAACAAAATTCTATAATTTTGGTTCTAAAAATTGTACAGTAGTAAACTTACCCTCTGAAGGTTTCACATGCATATATTTTTTCTGCAATGTTTAGCCATCATTGCATAACATCTAACCAGTTTTGAACTTCTTGACTTATAGGATTTTTCCTAAAATTCTTTTAATAGATGTGGTTACTTAATAGTTAGGAAATTAACAAAATTCTATATTATCTTTTTAACAATTGTACAATACTGAAATTCACCCTCTGAAGGGTTCACACACACGCACACGCACACGCACACGCACACGCACACGCACACGCACACGCACACGCACACGCACACACACACACACACACACACACACACACACACACACACACACACACACACACACACACACACACACACACACACACACACACACACACACACACACACATATAGTGAAGAAAGTCCAAAAACAGCAGATTGAGAACAGATATATATATATATTAGAAATACAGAAATTAGAAATTATACAGAAATTATATTATATATATATATATATATACATATATATATATCTGTTCTCAATCTGCAGTTTTTGGACTTTCTTCACTAATAAATCAAAATTATACATTTTGTGTTCTTAATAATTGCAAAAAGCTGAACTCAATCCTCGTAGGTTCACACGCATATATCTCTTCTGCTATCTGCAGTCTTCCCTGAATGGCATCTAACCAGTTTAGACTTTTTTGACTAATGGAATCTTCCTTAAAATTCTTTCTAACTAATACGTGTGGTTATTTAGTCAATATGAGTGTTGTGGGAATAAAAGCAATACTACATTACTCAGAAATCTCGTAACTCAAAGGGCTGGAATGGCAAAACCTGTGTATATGAATCGAAAAAGTCGCCTTCCTCTGGTTTAGAGGAACATTGCACAATTTCATATCCACGGTACCGGAATCTGAATTACAAATCTCGGAATTAATTGAAGGAAATCGCATATCATATCTGCACAGAAGCTCATATCCAGCACTGACCGCATGCATTACGCCAGTGCATAATTGATAGACCTTCCCTTTCAATACGCCGAACTTGCGATTGCTAATACGCATGATCGAGCACTTAATGGCGTCCGCATTGCGGGGCGACGGTACAATTATTCATATCAATTCTGAAACGCAACTCCACAAGGGGAGAACTATCCGGATTAAATATTTCACAATCTGGCGACACCGAGCGAAGATCTTCCTCTGAGGCAACCACGGAATTGTTGAAACTTAATCAAACTTTTCGTTCGAGATTAAATGTTATTTGGCGCCCATTATCGTTCAGATGAAGAGTCCTCGGGGTTATAAATAATGTACAATCAGCATTCACGCTAATTTGGTTCGGAAGGGATCTCGAATGGAGATTCAATGAAATATAAAGTATTTGGTTTTTGAAAAAGATTAGGAGGAGGGATGTTTTGCGGGCATGCATTAATGATGATCGACTTCGCGAAAGAGTGGTTTCTTATTAAAATTGTATGCGGCTCACGTAATTTTGAATGACAATAGCCCTTTTGGAAAAGAAAGAAGAAAACAATTATTTTAAAGTGGAATTTGGATATCTCATGTCTTTTCTACTCCTTTTTAGTTGTGGGATTTTTGCATTCTTTCAAAATAAAACCAAACAAACCTGATATCTTTATTTTCAGAGGCATAAAATTTCATTTTCATATTTTCTCATCAATGTTTAAGATAACTGATCTTCGGTATGTAGTATGTTCTCAAACTGCAAATTACATGTTGCAATGCATTTATGATTTTGCCCGTTTTTCTGATTTTCTACTAAATTATAGAGGATAGTATTCGTTCATGTGCATCCTTTTTTTTTCAATATCAGGCATGAGTAGACTTTTTAATTGAGAATTTATAGTTTTTTTACTTAAAGAATTTAAAATTAAATATACCTTAAAAGTTATCAAGATATGCTGAAAATCATTTCGAAATAAGGTATCTGATATTTGGCACTCAAATTTAAATCACCTAAATCTAAGATGAAAAATAGGGCAGTAAAAATTATTTTCAATTATCTGAAAAGATTCACACGCACACACTAATTGCTCAATGTCTTTAAATTCCAAGAGTTTATCAAAATAAAATTGTTCGAATATGCCATCATTTGGAAATATCGAACATTATCATAAAGTTAATGTTGTGGGCTTAAGAACTTAAACAAATGGCATTTTTTAACTAAGCATTTATTTAATATTATAAGCTCATTTTATGAACGTAGATATTAAATAAAGTCTTCGTTCTGAACATTGCTTCCATTCAACTATTCATTTATTGCATAAAATATCTTTATTTCATGAGGAAACAGCTATATTTTTCTTATCAACCCCTGACAAACACGTGATTTCCAAGTAATGTAGTATAGTTTTAACCCCATAACACACACGTAATGACTGAATAATCACACCTATTGGTTAAAATAATCCTAGGAAAGATTTTACCGGTCAAAGTCACACACACAAAACTAATTACAAGTCATGCTGGAAAACTGAAGCAGTACGGACATATGTGCGTGAATATCTCCGAGGGTTTATCAGTAAATAATGCCGTCATTGTCATGCTAAAATTATTAACTTATTATGAATGGTTGTAGCCCGACAGGATTCTAAAAGATTCAGGATTTCTTGTAGATGTAGATCTTGGCAATCAAAATGACACTGCGCTTTTGCTTGAGCTCGAAGTATTACTCCTACCTAACTCTTCAGACAAAAATACAACACAATACTCTAACTTCCAGACAAGGAATTTCTCTCCCATTCAAAATGCAGGGGCTGCACCCGAATGTTGTAAAGTCTACCCCACCCGCTCTCACGATTTATTGCCCCATGCTCGATAAAGTTTCGAGCGAGTCTTTACTTGAAACATTTGAATTTTCCTCCCAAGATTGCCCGAATTCTTCGCCCCCCCCTTCTTACGCCCTCTTCACCGGTTTACGGTTTTGTGGAGCACCGGCGTTCGCAAATTACCCTTTCTTCGGCGCCCCGGGTTCCTGTCCGGGCTCTCCTGGGACCGCGTTTTAGACTCCTCCTCACACGTCACTGATTTCACTCGTGACGTATGTTTCGGATTTTTTTTTGTGACGAAGTTTCGAAGTGGCACATCCAGTTCAGCTAAAGGATCAAAAAGAATGGGCTCTGTGGTTGGCAGTTGTCGATGTTTTATGAGAGACTCATTAGAGTGAGAAGTTAGATACTTTCAATGCGAAAAAACTCTTTGAAGGAGTCTATAAGAGGATTTTTTTGTAAGCTGAATACAGAGGGCGCTAGTATCTCTAGTTACCTTTATCAAAATGTTTTGCATAACCTGACATGTTGTCCGAATTCAATTCTATTATGTCGCTTACGTTAAAAATTACATCAAACTTAGCCAAAACGGCGATAAATGAAATTAATTGTTAACCAGATCTATTTTTCTTCTCCATAATTTGTGTTTACACTGAAAAATCTTCCAATTCAAGTTTGAAAGTAGAGAGGATGGCTTATGCCATTATTTAGAATGGATTGCAAGACGAAACAATCTTGAGACGATTCCATTAAATATAAATTTTCTCAATTCACCATTGTTAATCGAAGAAGCTGTATAAAATTATAGACCTATACGTGAATTTGAAATAGATATTGCTATCCATTTGCTGTTTCTTAATAGAATTTCTTACATTTTAATCCTAAAATTTTAATTTATTTCAACCTTCTTAATTAAGCAGAATAACACCGTATAGCCTTAATTAAAGAATAAATGCTGCAATTTTTATCTCTTTAAAAATAAGTGCTTTAACTTCCTTGGATTTAATAGTTCTGTGGAATGTTTAATAGAAAAATGTGCTTTCCTAAAAAGGAGTCGCCAATTTCAAGCACAACAATTGTTTTTTTAATTACTACTTAAACATATAAAAAGAATTACGGAAGGCATTAGTGATCCTGATGAAGAATGAATCCTATAAGTAAATGGTAATACTTGGCAATTGACCAGAAAATTTTAATTCATGCCTTCGAATTTCAGGCGGCACTAGTTCGATTTGTGGCAACACTTAAAAAGATCTGTAGAAATGGTGCTCTTGTTGCAACTGTTCGCATTAAGAATGTTCTTATCGTTACAACTGTTCGCGTTATGAATTCTTCGACTGGCAGTGTGTCGCGCAACTTTTCTCCGTACGCATGTCAAACCTTTTGCTCTTTATTCATTTGCCAATATTAATTGTTAAGTCTGAATAAATTATGTTTCCTTGTTCTTGAGATGCTTATTGCACAGTTGATAACACGCTGAAATAACATCGAATAATTGAATGCTGCTAGCCAGCATTTCAGTTGGGGTTCTTCCGGAAGCCAGAACCGGAACCACCAAAGGTGGTGACCCCCAAAGAATCCTCTACTTTATTCTGGGTGTGATTATCTCTTCAGTAATAGTTCTAAAAATTTCCCTTGTGTATGCATGTCCATTACGTGACGTTGTCTGACTTGTGTTTCACGCGGCTTGACAAAATATGTTCCTTTCGCCATATAACCCAAAACAACCAATCAACCTCAAGTTCATAAATAAGGATTGGGGATACGAAAGTTAATAAGCTTAAAGGACATGTATATGGTATAACTAAACAAACGAACTTCAACCAAGGACACTACTAAGACAGACCAGTCGGATTTTGAATTCTTGAACATCCTGCAGAGATGATCTTTCGCCACTTTCATTTTATGATACTCAAATGAAAACAAACTTCCTTTGATGGGTCTCCAAGAAAGCATGACCCTTTTAAGTGAATTCCAAAATCAAAAGAATACTAATCAATAAATTAGAAGCGGAAATGAAACAGAAATAGAAATGCTGATGCTGCATACCAGCACCAGATCATTGACCTTCTAATGAAATAGAGGACGTGGCAGGAGTGGCTGTCGCAAGATCTCAGAAGGGTAAGCGCGAACTTAAAAATAGACTTGGGCTGATTGGCTATAAAAGCGCAGACTAGTGCTTTTAATCACGTAGGATAATCACTTTAGTCAATCAATAACTTAGGGTTCATGCTTTTTCCCACACAACCACGTGACAGAATTTCAATCCAAGCGACTGGTAGAAATAGCTTGAAACTGCTCGCACATACTACTAAACTACGATGTCTACTCGAAACTCGTGTAAACAGAGACAGTTTTTAAGCAACCATGCATGTTTGATATCGATATTTTCCGAAAACGACTAGGCGTTGCGTCATGCTTCTTTGCCCTTGTATTTTTCTATAGGAGTACTATCCTACCCGAAAAAAAATCTTTCAATTCCGTGACACCAATTTCACTCCCCTCTTGTTAAACTCGTGATATACGACTTCAAATCAATTTACGTTTCACGTCATTAAAGATAAATTATTCTTTCGAATGTCTACTTCCTAATAAATGTCCTCCAAAGTAAACATTAACTGAAAGCTTCGGATACTTAAGTTGTATCAAGTTTCGATAACGTCATTTGAAAGATACCAAACGACTTGAGTTAATTGAATTAACGGAAAACACATCGACGAAATCTTTCACTTCGAGAAACTTAGTCTATTTATAGTGCCGATATAAGATTTACAAAGCCCACGCAGTTTATAGCCTCATTCATTTCTAAGAAAGTTTGTGGAAAAAATCGAAAAATCATTAGAAGTGTAAAAAAGACTAGGTCATTATATCGCGTTATTTTTTTTTTCACTGGAGAAAAAGTTAGATAATTTGAAAAGAATGCAGTGTTGCTTCATTAGGCAACACGATCAGTTTAGATTTTTTTCGATTATAGGCTAAAGCTAAAGTACTCGAATTTAAAACGCGAATGAAATCAATGCATAAAACGATAGGACAAGAGGTATAAAAATTGTCTTTATTTATGTGTTGGTGATTGTCAACGAAAATATTTTCTTTTTTTATCTACTTTTTCCTTTCAACTATTTTATTCAAGTCCAAAGAAAGTTTAAAGGGAGCACATTTTCAAATATATAGATATTGAAATTTTTCATAAAGATTTGAAATATAAATGAGAGAGATGCTATGTTTTGCTTCACCTCCTATTATAAGTTTTAAAAAGGCAGATAAAATTAATAAACTCTCAATTAAATAATCTCAAACTTTGAACTTTTACATAGATTTTCTCAAAAACTCGACTTTTTCTAAGAAACTGCTTTAACCGGAACTTTCCCTACTGCAACCATACACTAAAGTGGCCATTTTTTAATTTTAGAAAATGGTCGCCTCATTGTGGTATTCTTTATTTCATTCAGCATTTCTAAACCCTCTAAACGTCACGAGATTTCCGAATAGCGTAGTATTTCATTTCCCCCACAACATACATAATGACGAAATATCAACCCTATCTATTGGTTGAAAGAATTCCGAGGAAAGATTCTATTGGTCAAGAAAGTCAAAACTGGTTAGAAGTCATGCATTGAAGACTGCAGATTGCAGAACAGATATATGCATATAAATCCTTCAGGGGATTAAGTTCAGCATCATACAATATTTAAAGTAATTTTTTGTTCATTTCTATTGCTTATTTAAGATGTTAAATAAGTGTAATGGTATAACGGTATATTTTTATTAGATGGATGCTGATTTTTTGCATCTTTTCTTAACTTTGAATTCACCGAACGTTTCTTAATTTTTCTAAGAAACTCTTTAAACCAGAACGTTTCCTACTACAAGCAAAAGCTGTACTGAAACGACGATTTTTTTACATTCTAAAATGATTACGAATAGTCTGAAATCTATAAGAATTCAGTATTTTTACAAATAAAGAAAACTACAATTTCTTTACTTTCGTTTTGCTTTTTTGTCCTCCCTCGTTTTGTCTTGCGTTTGGCACAGCTTGGAAAAATATGGTCCTTGCGCCATAAAACTGAAACCAACCGACGTTAATTTCTATTCATTATTTAAATGTTAAATAAAGGGAAATGACATAATGCGTTCTTTTTGCTAGATGGATGCTGATTTCTTGTATATTTTTATAATCTAGATTTTGCATCAGTGCAATTTTTATTTGAGTTATTAAATTACTAAAAGGAAAATTCTTTCAAAATAACGAGATAAACCTCAAAGAAAATGTAGGACCAAATACAAGTAAGATGTAAGTTCTGCTCATGCACTCGTACTACGTTCTGATTGGCTAAGCGTTTGGCAAAGTTTGAAACCCTGAAGTCATTTGAATATAGGGGACTCCCTCCAAGAGTAATTGAAGCGATACATTACGAATTAGAAGTTCGAATTGCAGCACTAATGATCGTGGTAATTTGTGACAGAGAAGTAGCTGAAATTCGGACAATCAATAACATCTACTGATTGCGTAAGTTACATTGAATACATGGGTAGATCCATTATGGCTGAACTGAATGCATTTCGTATCTCCCGTTTTGTAAAATTGTTCACAACTTGTGACGAACGAGATTTATTATTGAATTGATATACATATTTAAAAGAGGCTTTTAAATACATTGGTTATCACTTTCTACCATAATATGATACATCCAATTCCCTTTATATTTTGTTTCGTATATTTTTAAAGCTTATAGTGTCTTCGAGTTTATTGGTCTACCGGAATTAATAGTAGCCATTACGAGTTGGCGAAACAAATAATAAACTACGGTTGGTTGTTTTTTTAGATTTATGGCACATGAGTCATACTTGGCCAAGCTCAACCAAACGCAAGACAACGTAAAGTAATTGTGAAAGAAAGGAAAAGGGTAATTGGTAATTAATTAACATCGCACTGGAGCAACACAACGGGTTATTGGCAACGGTCCAGGATAAATCCCCAAGGGAAAGATCCGACTACACCACCACCTAATTTTTAACCACGGTCAGATGACGAGGTCGACATTTAAGTTGGCACCCTACTCTCCAAACTTCCACACCACGCTAACGTGAGGACATTTGAGGCCATGATAGATTTAACGGGCACCAGCTTCAGTATACACGACGGTCTTTGGTTGGAATGACTCTGATTGCTGACGTCGCAAACTCTCTGATTGCTAATCCGTTACTTTTACAACCGGTTATCGTGACCCGAAAGGAAAACGGAAGGAGAGATATAAGATAACTTGTGCATACTAGGGTTGCGACCCCTATGTTTACCAGAGACAGTAAGCCCCATGGGAAAAGCATAAATCAATAGGGTACCTTGGGATTATGAAGATTGTACACACCTAAAGAAGATATACCTTTGAGGGGAATAACCTATGGTGGTGATCTTAAATGGTTTTGCCCTTTTTCATCGCCAGCTCGAAGTTATTGTCTTCGAATCTTTCCCTTCAGGTTTGATCCCGGACCGTTGCCAATAGCCCGTTGTGTTGCTCTAGTGTGACGTTAATTAACTATCTACCTTCCTCCTGGTGAGCTTACCACATATGTAGAAATTGACTTCCCCAAGGTTATCACGAGCCATAACATGGGTAACTAAAACTGTATGCATGGTAAGTATGGATTGTCAAGTGATCTAACATCACACATGCCGAAAGTAGACTGATATTTTTTGTGTTTTTAAGTGCTTCGGTAATAAATAGTGAGTATCAATTTATATTTAAATCGTGAAATAACTGAATATAAGAGTTTTTCGTCGGATGGAAGAATTTTAAGAATGTAAGCTTTCGATTAAAATGTTCCATGAAATGATTTTATGAGAGGGAAACTATAGCCAAGGAAAATATTTTAGAACAGCCGCAGAAGTTTATTATTTACTAAGTATAAATAGATATATATCGATATTACCAGAACTCAAACAGGGAAAATGTTCCTGTTCAGAAATGAAGCTTAACTGATGTTTTAATATCCTCAAGGGGCTTATTCGTTGAGTGAGATGATAAGAGTATGTGCAAAACGATTTTTCATCTGTTATAAACTTTCATCCGACGATTAAGCTTTTCATTCCATCCACTTAAATAAATGTTCGTTTGTCATTTTCGATGAGCACTTATTAATTATCCACGACAATAATAATAAACTAATCCTATTTTATTTCGAGTCACTGATACAACATTGAAAAGGATTTGGTTAGAAAAACACATCAAATATTTTTGTGCATATGACTTCATTAAGAATTAGGAAATTATGTTCTGAAGTATGAAAAATGCGTTACTCAAAGCTTAAATTTTAAAAGAACGAAATCCTTGTTACTCATTGTAACATTTAAGGGTACTTAAAGCTGGATTATAAAGTATTATATTGGAAGCTTGTTTGAAGCTAACAACTAAGTGTGTTGCACATTAAGATAGCTTCATTCGTCTTAGGAAAACTTTTAGTAAAATTATAAGTTGTAGAATTGGAAATATTTGTCTCTAACGCTTTATGTACCAATCTGTACGAAAGAAGGAGATAGCAAGGGATCAAAAAACAATGACGGTAGTTAGATAGTTAATTAATGTCGCACTGGAGCAACATAACGGGTTATTGGCAACGGTCCGGGATCCACCCCGAAGGAAAAGATCCGACTACTGTACATCGTAATTTTGAACCAGGTCAGATGACGAGGTCAACACCTGAGCTGGCATCCCACTCTCCAAACTTCCAATCCAACGTGAGGACATTTGAGGCCACGACAGATTTATCGTGCACCCGGCCCCCGTGTGCATAACGGTCTTTGGTCGAACCGAGTATCAAACTCGCAACCCTTCAGTGGCAAACCCGTTACTCTCCCAACTGGCTTACCGCACCCCGGAAAACAATGAAAGGAAACTAAGGAGCATAGTAAAAACACAGTAAACCTATAATTGAAAGCTGAAATTTACGACGACATATGTGGCGTAAAAAAAAGCTTACCGGGCCTCTTGTTGTCTTCGGCCACTACCATAATCGTATTGATCTTATTCTGTATACAAGATCCTGCTTTACTAGTAATCTGAAAAAAGCTTAACTGAACTCAACAGTAAACCTAACGTAATAAATGAAATAGCATAATAAAACAGTCATAACGTAAAAGACATCTAAGGCAAACTTGGCTATGACGTACGTGGATCACCTTTTATACGAGCTCTATCATTGGTTGAAGAAATATTTACAATATCCCCGCTCATTGGCTAACGTTATATTTTAATTAATGATAAATTACTCGCGCACAATAAACAAATATCGTCGGCTTAGAGCAGAAACTCAGTAACGGATATTTTTTTGGAGACACTAATGCTTATATTCATAAGAAATACAGTCATATTGCAATCTGTTTAAAATATATATAATGCGATCAAAATGCTTACAATTTTTATTTTTGGACCTAAAAATTAATACTAGTTAGTCTTTAAACAGATGTACAATGAAAAATATTTTTGTCAGTTAATGAGTTTCTGCTTAATTTAATTCCGACGATATTAAATTATGATAATAGATGTAAGGAAACGAGTAATGCAAGCGATGGTTTTTATGATAAAATAGCGCAAGCGTATTCATATAGAAACTTAGTGAAAACGCGCCACCGAGATAGTATAATTAAATTACTACGTAATTTTCTATACCTGGGAACACCAGTAATATATTTAATCTTTAGTTCTATTTATAATATAATTGTGTTGCTCCAGTGTTACGTAAATTCAACTAATTAGCTACCTACTTACATTTAGAATTATTGATTGAGATGTAGTGTCGAACTGTGAGTTTAATTGAATTATGGAGTTTTGTGAGGTTATTACTGAGACTGAGGTCCTTTTTAAATTGTGAAATTAATTAATTGACGAAAACATTCTCTGAATATTTTCAATTGTATAAGCTTCCGAATTTCTATGCATGAACAATGAAGAATATCCAGGATCTGTTTCAATGCGCACTCAACATTTACGATTACTCCGCAATAGATTACAATAAGCACTTGAACAGCAAGAAGTGATTTCTAGAGCTCGTTGCATTCTTATTTCTACGGACCTTAAAGTGGAGCTAGTATTTAATAAGTACGTATCATCGGCCCCATGCCAAAAAATAAATCTACCTTCGGTCGTTTCTTAGTAAATGCTTTTCTAATCTGTTTTTAGTTTTTGTGTACTATAAGAGGCTGAAATTAAGTTTTATAAACTAAATATTTTCTTATTCTTGCAATATACAATCACATTTCAATATAAAACTGATTTTTTTTACTGAAAGCTTCAAATCTTAAACGTGTTTTACCGAAAAAAACCTATTTTGCAGATTCGTGGTTTTCGCTTGCTGACTATGTACAATTGTTAAGTCTGGATACATTAATGTAACAAAAACCGAATCACTTATTTAATCCTTATTTATATTCGCTATTCATTTCTAGATTCATTTCACAGTCGGGTCCACTTATTGAGTGACCCCGACAGTAGCCCTGTTATAAGAGTGACTCATTAGCGATCGGAGGGTTGCGAATTCGAAACTCGATTCAACCAAAGACCATCGCCTACGTGGGGGCATGTTAGTGCATGTTAAATATGTATAGGCCTCAAATGTCCTCGCGTTGGCGTGGTGTGGGAGTTTGGAGAGTAGGGTGTCAGCTCAGGTGTTGACACGTCATCTGTGACCGTGGTTCAAATTACGAGGTGTTGTCCTCAAATCTTTCTATTTGGGATTAATCCCGAACCGTAGCTAATATCTCGTTGTGGTGATCCAGTGAGACGCTAATTAACGACCTATCTACCTACCTACCCACCCACCATTCCACAGACAGCCTTATTTGAATTCCATTGCATTTTTATCTCAAAAGCCTGAGAACAAACCCCTAAAACTGCTGATTGTACATCTTTCCTACGCTCTGCTTCCCGTTTCGCACATGCATTTCTCGTTCTTCTGTTTCTGCAGTAAACCTATTACAAATGGTCAGTACGGCCAGCTCAGCACGGGTCGTTTAACCCACTTACAAATGATTTTCATGGAAAGCAACTCATTAAGAATAGTCGGCCCGGCTCGGCACGGATCGTCTCAACTCGGTAACGGCCGTAATCCCTTTCCTAGCAACGAATCGGTCTTGGCCGTTCATCTCCAACGGAATGTTCACATCGCTAGGTTTGTATCAGCTTTTATTTGTGGTTTATTCGTATTGCCTTCAGTTGTAAGTTTTTTAGAATTGACACTTTCTCTACATAAATGACGAATATTCGTCTGGAAAAGGTAGCAACTCAAGTACTTTTTAAGGGATATATGATCATAGAGGAAATATAAAAGTAGAATGAGCAATGGTAACCTTTTTAAATGTCCAGGTTCATATGACCAAAACCAGTAGTAACGTGCCTCTTAGACTGCGTTTGTCTGATAGTTGAAATCTATCATTCATCATCAGATTGGTGCACAGGACGAGAGAAGACGCCCATCCATTGATTCATCATCTGATTGGTCCATTTATTGATCACCTGATAGTAGTAGACTGGTGATTTCACCACTTTTGTCGCCACGCTATAGAAATGATGCGGATTCAAACACCTACCCTGTCATATTATGTTACATCTCAAAACGAGGCGATAAGTTACCGTATCGGCCAACCAAGTGAATTTTTCAGCAGAGTGGGGTCACGTGACCACTAGTTGATCACACTTTTGGAAGCTCTTCACAAAAGCAATGCTCAGTCTTACGTACATACAGTTACATATATTTCACGTATATGCATACGATAGCACGTCTATGCATTTGGTCTCGCCTTTCAACAGATCAGGATGAATGGCGAAATTCTCCACATTCCTTTTCTACTGAACAATATTTCATGCATTAAAGATTTAATTTCTTTTGCTGTGTTTTCCTTTTGCCAAGCAGCAGACTGTCATAAACGCCTTTTCTAATGAGCTCTGCATTGCTAAGATATACAGTGTTTTTACAATACTGCTATCTCTTCTCACTGGTTGATGAGTGTCACGTTAACCTGGGTGGTAGAATAGCGGATTCGATACTTGATCCATTCAAAGACCGTCGTATACTTGGGGCTGGTACACTTAAAATCTGTCATGGCCTCAAATATCCCCACTTTGGTGTGGTGCGAAAATTGAGAGTGGGGTGCCAGATCAGCAGTTTACCTTCTCATTTGACCGATTCCTGCAACTACCCTGGGTGTATATCTCGTTTCTGTGTCCTGCTTGCTTGTCCATTTACGGGACGGAAAAAAACATTGCTTGGTGCAGCTTGGTTATTTTTCTGTGGATAATGATCTCAACTCCGTCAAGCAAACCTACAATAGCCCGTTGTGTTGCTCCAGTGTGACGTTAATTGAAAATACCAATACCAATACTGTCAAGCAAACCCACCAAATATTTTTCAAACATAAAGAAAATGCTAAATCATAAAGACAAAGTGTGTGTTTACTAATTCATTGTTGTAAGTTCTCTTTATTATTTTTTTATTGGAATAGCATGTAGGTTTGGAGAGTGTGATGCCAGCTCAGATGCTGACCTCGTCATCTGACCGCGGTTCAAAATCACGGGATATTGTCCTCGGATCTCTCTTTGGGGTTGATCCCGGACCGTCGCCAATAACTCGTTGGGTTGCTGTTGTGAGACCTTAATCCTATTACCTTCTCACTGATTGGAAGTTCTATCCCCGAACCAGCCGTTACTAGTGGATTAACGCTATTTCGAAACATGCCAATTTGTGCAGAACTGAGCCGAGCCGTATCAGCCGTTCGTAATGGGTTCCTTATTTTTACCTCCACGCAGTTCGACCATGGGAGTATTTCTCTCTTAGATGTCGGTGAAACTTTCCTTGTGTGTGTGCCCATTTACTGACGTCTTATGTCTTCTGTTTAGCACAGCGTGGCCAAATATGTCCCTTGCGTCATAACCATCCCCCAAAAACCCAACTAATCACACAGCTCGTCCGCCTAGTCCCAGGTCTGCTATTCCTGTTTACAATGTAGTTATTATATTATATCTTAATAAAATCATTTTTGCGCCCACTATGTCCATGACTGCTTCGTTTTGATACATGCATTTCATAAAATATAACGTTCAGCTTTACTGTTTTAGAGTACTCTTGTAAAGTAAGGGAATAGGGAAAAACAAATGGTATTTAAGTTAACCCTCCTGGTGGTTGTCTCGATGAGGCATCTTGCCATTAGCAAAACTGACCAGATCTTGATGGATGAGGTATCTAGTCATTAGAAGAAAATACAACACGATCATTAGAATAAAACTGACCCGATCTTGATCAGATCATCATAAAAAATTGGCAAGATCTTGATGACGAGGTATCTCGTCATTGGCAAAATTGGTCAGGTCTTGATGGAAGAGATATCTCGTTGAAACCACTCGGAGGTTGAAGCCTATAACATAATGCAATCAATTACGTTCTGTAGAATCCAGTATCAAATGAGAATATCAACTCGTAGATCAGCATATACCCCATCCCTTCTCTGATCCTTATTAATACCTATGGATTTAACTCAAAGTCAGAGTATTAGGCACATGTTTACGTAAGCTTCCGAATTCAAGTTGCACAGTTGTAATGGTACCCTGTGAGAACGCGAAGGTGTGTACATGAATGGACTTGGAATAGAGTACAGGTGTTCTCTAATTAATTACCTTCAATGGGCTCTATTTATGACCTACGTGGACGTGTTTAACTGACATTAGGCGTTATCGAAATGTACCACATGAATGGAATTCGAGGACATGGAATAGATCCTCTTTGTAAAGACTTTTATATTAGATTTCTTTCAATGTGATTTCAGAAAATATAAAAATTGTTTGATAGCATTTGTGAGGAAATGGACTGGATAATCTTATGACCTAACCACACTGCTGTTCATTGAAAATGCAATACCAACAGACTTGTGGTATAGTAACTAAATTAATTTGAGCGATGACATGTGGTACAATGATAAATCATTGCAATTGCTCAGCTGAAAGAGAAAAGAATTTAAGGAAATTCTTCTAGCACTGCTGTTAGTCTTAAAGGCTGTACCTACTAATTTGTCTTTAAGGTCAACTCCTAGTGGTTTCGACGAGATATCTCATCCATCAAGATCTGCCGAATTTAGCTAATGACGAGATATTTCTTCATCAAGAAATTGTCGATGTTTTGACGATGACGACATCAAGATCTAGTCAGTTTTCTTCAAATGACGTGATATCACGTCCATTAAGATCTGTTAATGGTTTTGCTAATGACGAGATACTTCGTCAAGAAAACCACCAGAAGGGTTAACAACGGCAGCTGACATCCCACTCTTCAAACTTCCACACCAAACCAACGTGAGGAAATTTGTGGCCATGACAAATGTAATGTGCACCAGCCCCCATGTACATGACAGTATTTGGTTTGAGCGAGTTCCGAGCTCGCAACCCTCCGATTTCTACTGTGTGGTCTGAATCATTGACAAAATGTTCCCAAGAACATTTTGCAAGAACAAGTCCGCAAGAACAAAGATTTATATTGTCATGAATTCTAAATGCTCAGTGATGCGATTATTTGGTTTATGTCTGGCAAAATCCTTTCATTTTCCATTATTATTCCAACGATTTTGCCATTGTAACTTTAATTTACATCGGAGTATGATTTTTAATGGTATCTTTAGGATCCATCGAACAAAACAACATTTTCACTATCAGGATTTCCATTATTGATACGTAAGAAAACGTACTACATCTTCACTTTACAATAGAAGACAGCCTTACCTTTTAACAGCATCCTTAGACAATCAATCCTGGTTAACACAGAAACGAACTGACACGAGGTGATGCTACGAATAAATTACCAACCGAGGAAAGTGAGCTCTATGGGACATAATATAATGTCAAATTTACTTGAAAGGAGCTAATACACTTGTCACTGTAGCGACGAAAGAAAAGTAGTCGCTTTTAATATCAGAGGGATTCCATTATCGGAAGTTCTTAATGAGATCGTAGGCAAGCGTTAAAATTTGCCGCATCCAGGGAATTGAGCGTACTTTATGTCCTTTCTCACTTCTTGTAAATAATCCCAGTGCTAGTTAATTATTCACAACTCTTCCGTTCGTTTGATGTTGGGAACGTCTCGGTGGGTTTGCTTGATGGAGTTGATCCTTACCCACAGAAAAATAGAAAGTTTTGTATTGAGGTTTCAAAAATGGGACTGGAGTTCTAATGAAAGTGAACCTTCGTACTTTCAGTGGAAGGATTTTGTTGTTCTGTCGTAGAGGGAAAGTCTGGAGTTTGGAATATTATATTAATAGTGTGAGGAGAGAGCAGTTTTGAAAGAGAAAATTTAAGAGAAAATGGCAGAGAACATATCAATGGACTGCCTTGTCTTCACGGTTAAGTATTTTTTTTATGTTCGAATAATATTTGATGAGTTTGTTTGACGGACTTGAGATCATTATACATAGAAAAATAGAAACTTGGGTATTGAGGTTTCAAAATTGGGGCTGGAGTTCTAATGAAAGTGAATCTTCGTGAATTTTGTTGTCTTAGAGGAAAGTTCTGGAGTTTTAAATACTACATTTATAGTGTGAGGAGAGGATAGCACTTTTTAAAAAGAAGAGAAAATCTGAGGCAAAATGATAAAGAGAACATATAACAATGAACTGGTAAACATTTGTCTTTACGGTTAAGTATTTTGTTATTTTAGACTAATATTTGATGTGTTTGTTTTATGGAATTGAGATCGTTACTCACAGAAAATAGAAAGTTGGATATTGAGATTTCAAAAATGGCGACTGGAGTTTTAATGAAAATGAATCTACGAATTTTCTGTTTAGGATGTTGCTGCTCTTCTGGAGCAAAGTCTAAACATTGGAATATTACATTAATAGTGTGGGGAAGGGATAAACTTTAGAGAAGAGAGGATTGAACCTATAAGCGTCGTGAGATTTCCGAGGACTGTAGTATATCTTTTACCTCACAACACACATAATGTTTAAATAGCTACATCTATTGGTTGAAAGAATCACTGGAAAGATTCTATTGGTCAAAACTGCTTCCAAGTCATGCAGACAAGATAGCGAGTAGCAGAGTGAATATATGATTGTGAACCCATCAGGGGTTAAGAAAAAATGGTAAATAGAGGTTAAAATATTTGGTGGGTTCGTTTGATGGAATTGAGATCATTATCTGCAGAAAGTTGAGGATTGAGATTTCGCAACTGGTGGCTGTAGAGTTCTAATGAAAATGAATCTGAATTTTCAGCGGAAGAATTTTGTTTTTCTGTCTTATAAGCAGTCTGGATATTACATTAATAGTGTGAGAAGTTGGTAACACTTAAGAAAAGATAAAATGTAAGAAAAAATTGTAAAGAAAACAACACACAAACAATGAACTGGTATACGCATACCTTGTTATATTATTACATTTGCATTATTTTGTCTCCCAGAGTGCTTTACTGTTCTCAATGTTATGAACTCTCCAAAACTAAGCCCAAAATAACAAGAAGAAAGCATAAATACTTGGAAATGTAAATCTGTCATTTGGAAAATTGCTCCAAATACTATTATGCAGAGACTCGTTCCTAATGTGGATTTCCCATTGCAGGCATCTTTTCAAAATATCGCTATCCAACTTTTGACACATATTCAGAATATATGGTAAAACAATATCATTAATTGATATTTCACACACTATGATACCCTGGACTTAAAAACCTACCCTAAAAGGTTTGGTTGACAAATTTTGGAATCCAACTGCATTTCAGGGAGTAGCTAGTGATTGGTGTGAGCAAAATGGCATATTTTAGAGTCCTTATAATCAAAATATATATAATCTTAAAATTATCACTGAACATAAAACTTTTCAGAAATATTCTTCAGTGTATAAAGTGTAATTTGAAACAAGGAAACCACATTTTGGGTGCCGTGAGGCCTTAAATAAAGGCAACTACAAGCATTTTTACATTTAAATAGTCAAAGGATAGTCGCATCATGAATAATCTTGCTTGTTTTTCCAAGATTGTGCCGCGGTTGACCAATTGGAAGAGAGGATTAGCAATCGGAGGGTTGCGATTTTGAGAGGTTCTTTTCTGTCACGCTAAATGTTGGTGGCGTTAATGTTTTTGCGGTGGAACGTGCTTCCCATACGTATTCCGGAAGTGACGTTACTTATCAAATACGATTTCAGCACGTTGCCATTAAAAATTCTAAAGAATGAATTCCTAATTGATGTAGTTGATTATTCAAAGCCAATTAGATTTAAGCCAAGCGTCCCGAAAAGATGTTAAACAACATTTTACAGTAATATACTCGTATCATGAGAGTATACGATATGTATCATGCGAGAGTATTTGGATAGCTGAAGAAAAGCCTCCGTTTTAAGTTTGGTTTGTTTGTTACACTGAAAATACCTCCCAAAAGACCTGAAACTTGCGACCAAACAAAAACAGCTAAGAATTTCAATCATGCTTTTTAACATCAACTCAATTATAAATAATCGATGGATTTTAACTACTTTTAAATTTTGATTGACATTAATTTTCACTGTTTATCCGTTATTAGTCGTTTATCATGCAGATAATCAGATTAATCGATATAATATTATTCAATAAACATAGTATTAATTTACAAATGTGGAGGTAAAACATGTTTTTTAAAAAACAATAGAGCCCAACTTTTGTCGATGAGGTGTATCATCTCATCATGTATCTCATCTTGAGTTGTCACTTCTTTAATGCTCAAATGAAAGCCAATTTCTTACCGATGGTCATTTCGTTTTTCGAATAACAAAACAATCGGAAAGGTCTATAAGTAGTTCGAGTTGAAATGGCTTAGGGTAGACAAATAATCACACTTTAAAAATCTTCGATGTTATTTGAGAACTGTAACAAACTAAACAGAAAATTTAGTAATGTGTTATAGTTGAATAATGTTTTGGAGACGAAAACCAGACAGTTTTTTACTCTCTGAATCGTGTGGAGGGAAAAAATAGTGCATTTTTTTAAGTGTTGATGCATTTCCGATATTTTTCCTTGTTTTCAAAACACTCTTATCATAAACTATCACCTCAAAAACATTTCAGATTTTTTTGTAAAGACATACATTTTTATTTTAACCGACAGTTAGGAGGTGTTTCGAATTATTCTCAAAGACGTATCCAATTTTTCTATGTTGTGCTGACTTTACTCTTCTCCGTCTAGGTATTCTTATGAAGATATTTTCTTCGTTTGTTTTCTGTTACTTGGAAGAGATTTAACCTGATACAATATGAGAAGAGAGGAAAGGTATGATGTGATTAGTATAATGCATTGTTATTGTAAGAAATATGGTGGAAAAGAGGAAAATAAATGAAGCACCCATTTATTCGTGCTTCATTCATAGTAGAACAAATTCAAGAGTACTGTTAAAGAATATCATCTTTGAAATTTTATGCAGATCATTTGCAAAAGGGGTTATCTTTGCATAAAATTGTGCACCAACTTTGTTCCGATTGAAAATTAACCATTGTAATATTGGAATCCTTCCTCCCTCTTTTCGTTCAGCCCGCTCATTCGTGAATTTTGGTGTTCCAATTGTTTCCCCCTTAGTTTGTATTGCAAAGCTCAATATGTTTAGTGCGATCATCGAGATCTGACTAATTTTGATTGTGACAGGATACTTCATCATCAAGATATTACTGTTTCTAATGATGACGAGATCTAGATCTGGTCAGTTTGATTAATGACGAGATTCCTGGTCGAGACAACCACCAGGAGAGTTAATCTATTTAGTATTGACCAATCAACTATCATGTATCAATTCGGTTAGTGAAGTGCTGAAATAGTATTCAATAAACAAGCCAAGTGATGTCATGTACAGAATACGTACAGGAAACACGTATTGACACAGAGACACTACCGCCATCTATATTTACCTCGACAGAAAATGCCTCTCATAACATCATTTAATTTTGTCCTTAACCACTTAAAGCACGAGTTTTTTTCGGAAAAACTGGTAAAAAATGATCGAGTTTTTTTGACAGAAAATGAATATATATATAGGTATAGTGTAAGTTATTTTTTGCGATTTCAGTTGCGGGGGGTGGGGTAAAAGTTATAAAAAAAATTATTATACAAACAAATTGTAAACGATTTGATTACATGTTTATTTTGAATTTCAAAATATTAATAATAATAAAATATTAACTTCAGATTCACTTCCATCACTCAAGAGATCATCACTTTCATCGCTGAAACTTTCTGATAAATTGGCATATTCAAAATCGTCACAGTCGCTCATTATCAGATAACTTTTTCTAAACAAGTTACAAAAACACTTAGTAAAAATTAATTTATGGTTAACTGTTTACTTTTATGATATTTAACGTAATAAAAATGGATATATTACCTTTTAGACACCTAACAACTACTTTATAACAAAGAATTCCTAACAAACTTATAGCTAATCATCAAAATGCACCACTTGGTTTACACAAGAAAAATGGTGCATAGTGGTGCCATCTACGGTAAATGTTTAATATCCATCTATAAATAAGTGGTAAATCATCTATGATAAATAAGTTTATGCCATCTTTGGTATAAGTTTAATCTAGCCTATCTATTTTTACTAGAACGGAAGAGCGCCCGTGTGAGACACGGGCATGTGCAAATTTGCCGGTAATTTTCGCCCGTGTCAAACACAGGTAAATGCGTTAAGTGGTTAAATTACAAATATAAGGTTTGATACCAAGTTTGAAGTAATTTAGTCCAACCGTTTCTGGATGAGTAGAGAAAGTTTGGAGCTCTAGATGTTTAGAAGGGACGCGGTAGCCCGGTTGGAAGAGTAACGGATTAGCAACCGGAGGGTTGCTAGTTTGAATCCAACCAAAGACCGTCGTGTACAACGAGGGCAGGTGCATGTTGAATCTGTCGTGGACTCAAATGTCCTCACGTTGGAGTGGTGTGGAGGTTTGGAGAGTGGGGTGCCAGCTCAGGTGTTGCATCGTCATCTGATCATGGTTCAAAATTTCGTGGTGTTGTCCTTTGATCTTTCCCTCCGGGATTGATCCCGGACCGTAACCAATAGCCCACTGTGTTGCTCCAGTGTGACGTTAATTAAAATACCTACCTACCTACCATATGTTTAGTTTCCAATCATTCATAATTTCTGAAATAATTTTTCCACTCACCTGATATTTTTTATTTTGTTACTGTTAAGGAACCCAAACAAAGTCTGCGCAATGTTTCGTTTTGAAAGTAACTTTTATTTAATTCTAACTCCTATCTTGATATATTTTATTGCAAATCGATTTTTAGGGACTTTATTATGCGACTATTCAAAATTTCAGCTTTTTTCGTTTCATCGCTCAATTTTCGATTTTTAGTTAAAATTTCCATAGTTATTTTTACAAAATGACACGATTAAATTGATTGTAGAGGGGAAGTGCTGAAATGTGTGGTAAGCTTAAAATTGGTTTATTAACTGGCTAACTATTGAATATCAATGCGAAATACATTAAATTATTTCTAAATATCCTCATATTCGCAAATTAACACAAAAGTATCAGAATAGTTTTTAGACGAATAAATTGTTAGACTAGTCTTTCTCATATGTATTACAGACCAGCATGTATTCTCATAAAGTAATTCTCAGGTATATTAAAAAAGGCCAACAATAGAAGAATTTTTAGAAATACATTAATTTTATTTTCACTTCCTTTTGGGAAGGAAAGATATCTCAGATATTTGAGCTTTGAAGTTTCATCCAATAGAAGTTATTGATGACTCAGATTCTAGACATGAGCGAGACAGCTCATAATGATTCTCAACTACTCTAGAAATCTAGACTCGTAGATTGCATCATAAAAGTGCCTTAGAGGCAACTAAAATCAAGATTATTTCAAGAGGTAATATAAGTATATTCAACTACTACAAGCATTACTAAAAGAAATATCGTAACTTGTAAAAATGTGGATGCATTTTGCAATCCTATGAAAAAAGATTGAATTAAAGTTTACTTAAGGAAATTGATTGATGGTGTAACATAAAAAACTATCCTGCAAGCTACTGAACTGAATAAAAGTTTTAAAATTATAGATACATAATGTGCACAATTTAAAGTATCATTTACGTATACTAGTTAAACATCGGTACTTATAGAATAAAAATTAATAAACAACTGATGTATTTTGATGCATTTTTTAAATCGAAGCAAACAGGATAAAATTAACTTGTATGGTAATAGCATTTAGTTGTATAAGAGACATTTTCGTTCAAGATAAATGTAAGTAGCGGTAGTATTTTTGTGGTGTACTACCCTTAATGTTCATATGCTGAACGTGACGCCACTTGGCTTGTTTATAGAATACGATTTCAGTATGCCGCCTATGAAAATTCCAATGATTTCCGAATTGGTAAAGGGGAGTTGATTGGTCAACTCCAGTTAAATTAAACACAAAACGGTGGTAAACATCATTTAAGATAACCCCGATATGTATCGTGTTAGATTATTTGGGTAGTAGAAGTAAAGTCTTAACTTTCCGTCTGGTTTCAACCGGAGGGTTGAGAGTTCGAAACTCTGTCCAACCAAAGACCATCGCATACGTTGAGTCTGATGCATGTTAAATCTGTCGTGGCATCAATCCTCACGTTAACCTTGGTATGGAAGTTTGGACACTTAAGAGGAAACCCGCTCAAGTGTTGACCTCGTCATCTGACCGTGGTTCAAAATTGCTTGGTGTTATCCTCAAATCTTTCCCTTCGGGATTGATCCCGTACAGTATATAGCCCGTTGTTTTTCTCCATTGCGACGTAAATTCAACTACTTACTTACCTAAAAGACGTTTAGTCCCAAAATAAAATCATTTAGCTTACTCTTTGATTTTTAAGGAAATCATTTTTGTTATAGTCAATTAGTTTTCTGTTCAGTTTTGTATAGGAAAATTACATTTTTGATTGTGCTTTTAATGATATTATAAGTTGAAGTTGACGTGTTCCAGAGCCAGTAGCCTAAGAAATATCCTGTGCGCATATGCATCGATTTTGTACTTTATCGCAACTTCCGATCCTATCCTCGGTTTGCCTATTTTTGCAACCTCCCTTACTTTAAAAACACTCTGAAACCTTCCCAGAGGCTGAGTTCTGGAGAAAGAAGGCAAAAGGCAACATTTTTCGGGAAATGAAATTTTTTCAATGAATAAATTGCTTTGGAATATGCCCCGAGCAATAAAAGCGATTCCGATTGAAATCCCTGATTAAAGTCAAATAACATGACAGTTTTTTTTATATCGTTGCAGCTACGGGCTTTGGAATAAATGCAGAATGAAGTCAAACTGTCGTAACGGAAGTATACAAAAGTAGAAAAAATAACTTACATTTCTAGTGTTGGCATTTATTCAGAAATTTTCATTTGAAAATGGTGTGAATAATATTAATCGGAATAGGATGGGGAATTTTAATAAATAAAAATAAACAAAGTATTAGCTTTCATTAAAATTTTGATGTCGCAGTTTACTAATCGTAAACTAATTATAAGACTTTCGTTAAACCTACCCTCACGCTAGCCATACAATATTAGAACAATTGGGAACTTTGGAAACTAAGAAATTTGTAGTAAACACAAAAAGTACTAAACTTATTAACCGACATTTTCCAATAGTTTTGTTTATAAACTATTGGAAACTATGGATTGAACTTTTGGAATATACGCAAGAAAAATCGAAGCGACTAAATGTTCTGTATATTTGGGAAATAAAGAATCTCATGTTCTCTATGCTATGGTAATTTATGAGAACACGTAACATGCTAATGCATACTATATAAAACTGTTCATTGAGGACAGGAATTCTATTACCATTGGTTTAAATCTATCATTAAATCTTTAAAAAATATTATAAGGTAAGTGATGGATTAACTCTGAAATAAATTATTTCCCAATTTTTATGTTGCATCTTTTTAAGTTTTAGAAATAACTTTTTGTTTGGGCTTTTTTGTAAGCTTCTTAATATAACTTTTTTTTACGAGAAGTGAAAAAAGACTTCTTTTGTTGTTACTATTCTTCTTGGTCAAGGCATAACCTATACCAGCGATTTTCAACCTTTTCATCCCATGGCACACATAAACTAATGACTAAAATTTTGCGCCACATCAGAAAAGAATTTTTTTGTCGATCTGACAAAAATAGATATAATTTGGATTAATTTAGAAAAATATAATATTTGTCTACTTTTTGCTCCAAATTGATTCTAGAAAATCTTTTAAAGTAATTTATGAAGCTTTGTAATGCAACAACATAATATTCAAATTAATTTATACGACTATTACTTTGAATTATTTGTGAACACACATGTTAAAGGTTCAATATTAAGCGAATGAAATGAAATAAATCGTACTCAATTTAAACCATTTCACCATGGGTAAGGCGCATCAGTACCACTCATGAGGCACACTAATGTGCCACACCACTCGGTTGAAAATTGTCGACGTAGACCAAGTCCAAAATACCATATTGTACAAGTTGCACAGCCACCAACTCCTGATCATCCAGAAGAGGAGAGAATTGCAGCTTCGTTTTATTGAGTTGCCATAAAAGCTGAAGTCGACTTAATCTCAGAAGTGTCCAGTTAGCATTTAGCTGGGAATAACGACTGACCTTCACGCCTAAGATGACCCTATCAGGAGATAAATTCCCGTAGTACTTCAGTATTTCCAGTGACACCCTCTTGTCACGTTGAGATAGTTAACATGACTTGAGGGAGGCCTCATTTGTGTCTGTGGTTTGGCAAAGACCAGATCAAGCAACTTATGTTATTCCACTCTGGAATGGAATCTGCCAATAAAAGCTTTTGCCAGATTTAAATGAAAATATATGAAATGAGTGGTTTCAAATTCGTAATTAAAATTAGTTTGAATTGTGCTGTCGAGTATTGCATTCGTTACGAAAAAAGACAATCTACAAATGTATCCTTAGAGAAAAGATGTGAACAGAATAATAAGGTGCAAAAACGTTAATTTTGAAGACAAACAATTTATGCATCCGGCATGGTAATAATGTTAAATTACAAGACATGATTTGTTTGTCTTTAGAGCTTGCTGCTGGATTTAAAGGAATGTTTGGCAAAGATAGAGGGCAATTGAATGCCAAATTAAAATTTCTGACTTTTTCAGAGGTTGTATCACTCCTTCATATTGTAAACGTGCAATTTATGTAAATGTAAATATGCAATTTATAAGTTTCTTTCTACACTTTTAGTTAAATACATTCATCAAGGTACTTTTTATTCAACAAAATAACTATCAAATGTTTTGATACGAAAGTACATTGCGAGCGAACGAATCCAATGAAGAGTACTTATCAATCTTTGGGAGCAGAAGCTAATAGGTGTAAATAGAAAGTTGGCGTAAAACAATATAACTCATTTACTGAAACAAATTACATCATTTGAAAACTCATTTTTGAGTAATTGATATTCGGAGAACGGTTTATACAAAAACTACTTTTATGATGCATGATCGGCGTGGTGTGGAAGTTTGGAGAGTGGGATGGTAGCTCACAGATGGTTGACCTCGTCAACTGACTATGGTCCAAAATTACGAGGTGTTGTCCTCGGATTTTTCCCTCCGGGATTGATCCCGGATCGTCTCCAATAACCCGTTGTGTTGTTCCAGTGGAATGGAAAGTCATCTATCTACCTACGTCCAGATAGGAGATGTATAAAAACTCCTAGAACGAGTGAGTAAATTTAAATTAGAGCAAGCTACACGAAAAGTTATAAAAAATTCAAATTGTAAATGTATCTAATGAAAAAAGCAAACGTGGATTTCGAAGAATGTTTTGAAGAAGTTTTCGAAGTCACTGTAGCAGCAAACAAGTAATAGGTCTAAAATATTAAATCAGAAAGGAATATTTTCGAACTTTCTTAAGAAAAAGACACAACTCGGTATGAATATTTCAACTGAACTCCATTCCATGCAGTGTTTGTCTTTTAAACTGCACCATTTCAAATATCATTCATTATTTTTATGTTGCTGACGACGATAATCGTATATTTTCTTTATTTGTTCGTCTGAGTTAGGGTTTTAAATGGATTTTCACCCAATGTTTTATACATTTCATGTTTTTTCAGCAGCACTTGCGCGAATTGCAATCGTTGCAGACTCGATTTCTGTAACTTTCCCTGTATGTACTTCTTTCTTTTTTGTATCAGTAAAACTTTTCTTATACGTCCATTACTTAACATTGTATTCTGTTTGGCGGAGCTTGGCCAAATCGGACCCTTGCGCCATAAAACTCAACCAACTAAACAAGTGTTTTTAATCTACTTATAGTTTGTTAGCTTAATATGACATATTTAATATTTTTACTGGATTCTATGTCTTGCTTTTGGCGCCGCTTGTCTGTTTTTGGACCTTGCACCGTAAAACTCAAACCTGGTTGGTCTGAGTATTAGGCTGCAATGTCCATACACCAAAACCAACCAAAATATGTATGTATCATTTTTTTCCCATCCACAAACGATTTTAATAAACTTGTGCAAACCATTGAAATAGAGACAAAATATGCTACAATTTTTAATAGCTAAATGACTGAATTCTAGAGATTCAAATCTTGTTTAAATATTTTAAGTTTTCTTTATCTCTTTTCTGAACCATGATCATCTTTGTAAAGATGAGCTTTGATATTGTGGTGTCATCAGTCTACGTATGGAAATAAGTCGCGTGGATCTGGCAACGAACGAAATATAAAAAATTCTGAATATTTGGGACAGGCGATAAACAGAATAAAACATCATAAATAAAATATAGAGAACAAGACCTTTTGAAATATTACTGATAGCTAATATGGCAACATTGGTACTTTTTAATCGTTTGCTTTTTAAATTTGTGTCCGTTATCTATCTTCTATGTTTCAAAAATCTATTTTGTAGTGAAAAAACAGATATATTCATTAGTTTTTATTCGAAGCTTTTTTAAATCCGTTTGAAGATGCATTTTCAATTTGAAGTTTTTCGTTCAATAACTGTAATAAAGGTAAGTAATGGTTTAATTAGTTTAAAAACATTTTTAATCATTGTATAATTTTGGGAAAAGCTTTTGTTTTTAAATGACTTACAAGGCATTTATATGAGTACTCTGAACTATTCTGTGTATTCTGGGTAACATTGGCACTGAACAGACTTTTCTTACTAAAAATTTAAATTCTACAAACATGTTAAATATGACATTTATTTACATTTGTGAAATTGGGTATTTAACAATTGTGTACCTTTATTAGAGTGTGGTAGGTTGTTACATGGGATGAATAGGACATACAATTTATTAACGAAAACGGAAATTAGTTAACCAATTCAACTCTAGTACCTCCTGGTAATTCTGCTAGTCTAATAATAAATATATTTTGCTTGCATCGATCAAAGATTGAGATATTAGAATAAACTTCTAAGCCTTTTTTTTACTTTGAGAAAAGACGCTATGCTAATAAACTAGTCAGCATATTATATTTATTTAATTTTTGATTCATTTTTATTAGTTTCGTTTCTTCCTGCCTAGTTATTTATAGAACCAGTCAACTTCTTTATATGGATATGGGAATTAACATCCACGTATTCCATAAAATTAATATCTTTAATAATAAATATCTTTTGTTTGCATCGATTGAAGATTAGAATAAATTGTTAAGCTTTTTTTACTTCGAGAAAAGACTATGCTAATAAACTAGTCAGCGTATTATGTTTCTTTAATTTGTGATGCATTTTTATTAGTTTCTCTTTTATTCCTGCCTAATTACTCATAGAACCAGTCAACATCTTCATATGAATATGAGTATTAACATCCACGTTTTCCATAATATTAAATAATCTCAAATACGAATGTTTATCATTCACAGCAAAATTGCATTCAAAATACAAAAATATGTCTTTATTAAAATAGCAATCACCAAAAAACAATTTGCGTGACTAACATGTTTATTGTTCAAGTTTTCAAAAAGTTCTTTCTATTTTAGAAGAACAATACAAATTTACGAGTTCGTAGATAAAAGGAATCATGTTTTGTGTTCAGTATTTTTTCTAAGCTGAGCTATCAAATTTATAATCCGAGTAATTTTTGATAAAAAAATATTACCTTATAAGAGCAGACCACAACAAGCTCGTTTCATTTCGCCTTGTCTGAGATTTTTGTTGGGTTAAACGAAACGGAATTTATCGTTCTATTCTACAACAGTAATTTAAGTTTTAGATTTGGCATCGCTATGCGTCATAAAATGTATTTTCTTCCGCAGATCCGTAAAATCAAGTTGTAAAAATCGAGGTTTTCTCGGGACCCTCGTAAAGTGGAGAGTCGCAAAACGTCGTAAAAATGGAACAATAGTTTGTCTGGGATTAAATTCTTACCGAATTTTAATGCTTTTCTGTGTTATGAAATCCCAGAGACAACCGATGTGTGGACATAGTTTGTAAAGCACTTTAAACAGCATTTTTCTTCAGTTAAACATGTGTCTGGTCCGGCTTTTAATTTTCATATGAGTCACGTGGTTTTGGGCTATACTCAGTAAATAGCGGGGTACATAGACCACGAAAATATTCGTTCCCAACCACGGCTAACTGGATCGACGAAAAACTTCTAGTAGCGGCTGTCGGGATTTTCGATATGTCTATGGGAGCTGTATTACGGGCTGTAGTAACTAAAATGGTTGCTTGGGACCCTATCCACCGACTTTCGTTGAAAGCGAAATAGTAGATTGTTTGTTGGATTTTATGGCGTAAGGGCCATATTTGGCCATGCTGCTCCAGACACAAGAAACACAATATCAAGTAATAGACGTACACACACAATGAAAGTTTCACTGACACAAAAGAGAAATACACCCAGGGAGGAATACACCTGACAGAAATCGAACCTGCGCCGCCTACAACTCGAAGGTTGATAGCGCAGTGGGCATACCCACTGAGCCACGACGGCGCCGAAGTAGTAGATGTAAAAGACGTTGAATTCTATTGTTATGGTAGGTAGTCGGGGACTTTATTTCGCACTGGAGCAACACAACGGGTTATTGGGGACGGTCCGGAATTAATCCCGAAGGGATATATTCGAGAACACCACCTTGTAATTTTAAACCACTGTCAGGTGATGAGACAGGCACCTCAGCTGGCATCCCACTCTACTAACTTTCACACTACGCCAACGTGAGGGCATTTGTATTTACTATAGATTTAACGTAGCCTATCCCCCACTTACGCGGCGGCCTTTTCGTTGGATCGAGTTTCGAAATCGGAATCGTGTACTAATTCTTGACTCTACCAACTGGGCTGCACGACCCGAATTTATATACACGAAAATAATTCCATTCTGGTGTTGATGAGGTCATGGAGGACCTGCCTCGAAGGGTCCTCAATCTGTGGTATTTACAATATTGTACTTGATAAATGGGCTTGCATTGGTATTTGAGGATCATAATAATTTGGAAGATTTAGAAAAGATCTAAATATATATAAATATGCAGACTGACAATTTTTTTGGTATTAATGTTCTATTTTTTATGTTGAAATGACTCGGCTAAATCCAGCCCAAAGTAAATTTGTTTGATAAAAAAATGAGCTTCCAGCTGGATGAGCACTTGGAAGAGCTCTGAAATGTTGATCAAGAGCATTGAAATGAATAACAGCTTCTGATTTGCTGTACGAAATGAAATGCAGTTATCATTGGCGGTACGACAATAGGTAGGAGGGTGAATGGGGATTTCAATCTTCAAAAGGAAGAGTTTAGCGAGGTTCTTTTTTTGAGGGGGAGCGTTGGATCATAAGTTTCAATTTCCTTTACTACAAGGTTGGTATTTCTTTCAATTTCGGAGAAAAATGTGCGAAATTTTCATTCTCTTGACACAAAAATGGGGGTTTAAAATGCGAACATTTCGACCGTCTTTCCTTAAAAGTCCTTTGTGTTTACATTTCGTTTCATGAGAGGAAACTCGTCTTTAATTTTATTTAAAAACTAACTTTATGAAATCATTTGATTCAAAATAATACAATAATACTTTAAAGATTTTAAATTTGCAAATTTTTATAATTGTAATTACATTTGTATGATATATTTATATGATATATGATTTTGCAATTTTTGTAATTTGTAATTGTAATTACATTTGTATGATACAAATGTTTTCACTTTCAGCTTTTCTGTAACAATAAAATAGGGCCGTCGGGTAGAGGCAGAAAAGTAAAACACGAGATGTAACAAGGACTTTCTTAATCCGGATAAATGCTACAAGAAGCTTTTCGTTTATCCAGTTAGCCGTGTCTCTAACAACTTTAGCGTGGTTTCAGATTTTCATTCGATTCAAGAAGTGATAACAGTGATTAAGAGTTGTTGAAACACATAATCATTTAATGGTGTTCATCCTTCTTGATTTTGAGTATGGTAGCCTTTCCATGGGCGAGTTATTTTTCTATAAATGGATTACACCAAGATCATCTGCTTTCTCACCACACCAGCGCTATAATAGTTATAAAAAATGAGTTTTCACAGTTAAAAGTACACTGTGAATCGATTTCTTTGGCATTGGGGACTCAAAAGTCACGGATTTCAACCAGTTATCTAGCCTTTTTTCTTGTGGTCCCTTTTGATGCAATGAGGAATTTCGTAGAAGCATCTGCTGGCATTGTCAGGTTAGGGGAATTGAGGTGATTCACCTGTTGGTAGGTATTTTAATTAGCGTCACATTGGAGCATCACAATGGGCTATTGGTGACGGTCCGGGATCAAACCCGAAGGGAAAGGATCCGAGTACAACACCACGAAATTTTGAACCACGGGCAGATGACGAGGTCACACCTGAGCTGGCACCCCACTCTCCAAACTTCCACACCACGACAACGTGAGGAAATTTGAGGCCACGACAGATTTAACTTGCACCAGCCCACTTTGTACACTACTGTCTTTGGCTGGATTCGAACTCGCAACCCTTCGGTTGCAAATCCATTACTTTTCCAACCGGGCTACCTGGCTACTTCATCTGTTGGATCCCAAAGAGAAATATTCCATATTATTGTAGTTTAACATAATTCTAAGACACAAACGTGTAACATAATGTATGCAGCGTACTTTTTTTCTCGAATAAATAAGTTTATACTAGTGCTCGACATGAGAGAGATTTTCAGTCTAAACAAACACATACGACAGTCGGCGAATATTTTACTTTTGCTGTCCAAACGCTCTTGCATGATGCATATCGGGGGTACCTTAAAAATGTCACTGTGTTACCAACGCTTGTCATTTAACCCTCCAAGTAGTTTCTACGAGATTTTTCGTCCATCAATATATGACCAATTGTGCCAATGACGAGATATGTTGTCCATCAAGATCTAGTCACTTTTACTAATGACGAGATTCCTTGTCCAGACAAGATTGCCCTATTATTCCATGAGAGAATGAAAATCCAAATCGCCTCTTGCCTAGAACTGGTTACAATTTCGAACAGTTTTGTATCAGAGGCTAGTCACTACAAGGCTGTTTTTGACACGGAGATAAACCACCAGGAGGGTTAATCTAATTAGCGTTGACCAATTAACTATCATATATCAATTCAGAATCCTTTCTGTGGAATTTTTATTGGAGAAGTGCAAAAATCGTATTTGGAGAACAAACCAACTGAAGTCACTTTCAGAATACGTACGGAAAAAATTACCGCCATTGACAGAAAATGCCTTTCGAATAGATTATCTGGGAATATCACGCTTTTTTTGTGCGCTTTTCCTAAAAGCGCGCTTTATCGAGTTTACTGTATTTAAGAAATAATTTTCACAGTTAAAACTTCTGTGTTTTGTAAAAGAAGGAAATCGTTTCGGGCGTATTGATTTAAACTGTGAAGCTTTTGTTTGAAGAACACTCTCGAGTACTTTGCATCAGAAGCCACCGCCTGCTTCCCTAATTCTTTCCTGAGAGAAGGAAGAAAAAAAACCAACGCCTATTACACTGTTCCTATAACACTATTCTGTTCCACTGAAAAGTGGTACTTAGTTTCTGGTGTGTTGAGACATTTTCTGTTAAAAGCTCTTTACGCGCGTTTAGAAGCAACCGTCTCCCCGGGATCTTTTCGTTTGGTTTGAAAGGAACTGGGATTTATGTTTCTAAGCTACTTCAAACGACTTGGATGTGTGGAAATGCAAATGGAAAGAGAAATTGCTGAGAGAAAAAGAAGGAGCGCTATCAAAGGTAACCGTTGAATCGAGTAACAGGACTTGGCAATAAGATTAGGTATTTTCAATGTGGAATCTTGAGGTCTCTTCATTTTGTTTTGGAGCTTTATGAATTTGTAATTTCTTTTAACCGAAAGAGAATGTAATAGAATAAGAATGATGATGGAAGTTAGAGTGACTAGACTTCTGGAATTTTTGAATAATTTCGAACAAAATTTTGAGATTTTTTCTTCTAGTCAAGTTTTAACTTTCCAAGTGTTTCCAACAAGATATATCGTCCATCAAGATCTAAACAATTTCGCTAATGACGCGATATCTATCTCGTCATTAGCAAAACCCTTGGTTTTAGAATTTTAACTGTTTTGCTAACTATTACAGGTTGTCGAGTTCTAGTCGGGGTTATGTTCAGAAAAATCGTATTTTAAGAACCTTTAAAGTTACGGAAAAGACAAATACTACCTTACTAAAACCGTCATGTAACAGAGAACTCTTTTCCATTTTCATTAAAACGTAGTTTATCTACCCACCTTAGATTTTACATTCAGCGAAAATCAATTAATATTCCTAAGCGGAACACCCTGTTTTTCAATTAAGTATTTGCAATTTTTATTGAAGTAGAAGTGATGAAATCGTATTTGAAAACTAAGCAAACTGACGTCACGTTCGAAATACGTATATGAAACACTTGTTTTCGCAGAAACATTACCGCCTCCTATATCTAGCTTGACAGAAAATGGTTCTAGTATAAATAATTTGTACAAAACAATAACTTAGTGTTCTTAGTTTTCTTAAGGAAATATGGGACGGTCCTATCTAGGCCACTTCTTGACATCAGAATATCAATTAAAATTGCATATACATTAGCCTTAACCGTCCAAGTGATTTTGACGAGATATCTCGTCATCAAAACAGCACCGATTTTTTATGATGACGAGATCAAGATCTAGTTCATGTATCTTCTAAAGGCTAATGTATCTTCTAAAGGTGAGATATCTTGTCCATCAAGATATTGACAGCATTTTTATGATGACGTAATCAAGAACTGGTCAGTTTTGCTAATGATGAGATACCTCGTCAAGACAATCACCAGGAGGTTTAATATACCCAGAATATTTATACACTAGTCTTACCCTTTCAGAGGCGGTGGGATTCCTGTCCGCCCTTGAAAGGGTTTTATTGCATTTTATAGATACTAAAATTGTGTTATCAAATTGTAATTCACTTGCAATTAAGCACTACATCACATGTTTATAAAATATTAAATAATTATATTCGTATTTAGCATTAGAAAAGATGTAAAGTTTCTGACGTTTGCATTTTACAACTACCGAGTACTGATTTGTAAGCGTTTCAAAATCAAAACTTGTTTTCAAAATTTATCTATAACCTCCACTACAGCCAAACATTCCTTCACTTGAAAAGATTTGATTCAATTCTTCGAATTTTATTCTTTTATTTTAAAAGAAACGTATCAAATACTTTCCCCTTCAAATGAAAGAATAGTTTTAATTATAATCCTCCAAACGCCCAGAAATCTAGTTTTTCATTTAGAAACCTGTAATTATTCCTGTCTCATATTTTCGTTCATTAAAAGTGAAATCGACGATGCTTTAAAAAGAATATCAATTCCTGAAATGGGAAAAACTTCTGCAGAAGAATAAGTACATTAGTTTAAACTTGGGACGCCTTCAAGCGTTCTTTGAGGCATGTAAAAATTTGCGTGCTTGGAAGTCGTTTCAGACATTAGAGATAATTAAAGTCAGGTTTTTATGTATTCCGTTAACGTGAGCAAAATTCATACTTTCAATGATAATGAAGTATTTAAAGTTTTTCTTACTTTCAGGAAAGTATTTTTTCAAATTAGAATAAAATTCTTACTTTGAACTCCAGTATCATTTACAAGAATATATTTTTTGGTATTTGTAAATTGAATTTTTGCAACCAAGAGTTCCTTTTCACTCGGTGGAACAAATGACGAAATTGTTTTCCATTAAAAATGAGATAGGCCTGTTTAAGTATTTATTAAAGATAACTCATATTTAAAAATCTTTTTAGATCTTACTTAGAAAAAATTAAAAACTCTTCTAGCAAAAAAAATTTGAAATGGAAAAGATGAGAATTTTCCGTTCAATTTATTGTCACTATTATGTTCTATTGAAATATTATCATTTAACATCCATATTAGGAGACAATTTCCTCGCACTTTTCCCCATTCAGTTATTTAATAGCTTGAGTTTCTATTATTTTCCGGAAAAATATCATCGGATAAGGTTTACTGGCTTTGTGTCAAAAGTAGAACTTTTATATTATTTAGAATTGATCTAGATACGTAATAAATACTTCACTAACCAACGTAGCTCAAAAATCGGCGTTATTTGTTTTCTGTTGAATGGCAACATATATAAACAATATAACACTGATAGCAACCCGATTCATTCGCCAATTTTCCCGATTCTATCAAACGTGTTTGATTTGAGTTATGGAGCTATAAAATACTGCTAAAAATACTCGGAAAAGTTCACTGTTCTACTGGAATTCTTCAGCAGTCTGATGACAGAGGATGAGAAATGCAGAAGGTAAATATCAGCACAGGAAGAAAATGTATGCAAACGCGAAACTGACTTTAAAGTAAAAAATACAGAATTACCTTTGAGCAAATAAATGTGATGTATTTGAAGTGGATGTTTAGAGGATAATTGGGGGGAGGGCACAACTGAGGTGCGTGCTTTCTTCCATACGCTTCATTGAAATTAAAAATACCAGCAAAATTTCAGGGAATGCTATTTAACATTTTGATAAATTGTATTGGAATGTATATCGATGCTTATATCGATTATAAGCATCGACTTAAACACGGTTTTGAATGTCGTCATTACAGATATAGTAATCGACATGCCAATTCTTCTGTAAAACCTTTTAATTTGCACCTACTACAACAGCAGAGAAACATACATAACTTACCCTGTAATTTACTTGCCATCCAGAAAAAACTCGGAAACTGAAAAAGTACCCTGTAAAACGATTTACCTTGCGCTTTCCTATAAGAGCAGAGAAGCATACATAGACTTACTCTGCAACTACTTGCCATCTCGACTTTTAACTCGGAAACTGAAAACGCACCAGTCAATTGTAAAACCAGTTACCTTGCATTATTACTACAACAGCAGAGAAACGCACTCGCAGATCTGAAAATGCGTTCGACTCTATCGATGTCAGAATTTAGATTATGATTACACTTGCTTTTATATTTGTACTTCGTTAGAGTGGATCGCAATTCAATTGTCTAAATAACATAACACATATTTTGACAGTAAGTAAGATACTTTCCGAAAGACGACGCAGCTAAACATTTTATAATTCGTGGAGTGATTTACATAGTTTTTACTTATGGTACAAGGTATCCGTAAGTCAATTATTCGAAATTTTGATAATTTTTTATAGGTTAGTGAAAAGTAGCGATAGTAATTTATTGTGGAGAAATACACGACCGTGAAACTCATAAAAATGATTGAATTTTACTTCGAATATCTTCGTTCCATAATGCTCACCCAGAGAGCAATACATTTGTCATTATAGAAATATCTGCCACTTAAGAGATTTAATTTTTCGAACTTGATAGAAAATGTTTCAAAGAATGCATCCAATTGAATAAAAAGTTCTTTAAAAGTAAAAACGTTATTAGATTTTTATATGGTAAAGTGACTTATGACTATCTTGTATAATATCTGTAATTTACAAACTACATATCACTCTTATTTAAAAAACATGAGACTAATAAGACTTCGTATACTTTTCAGTGCATCGTTAAATTAAATCTAAAAATGTAATTTTGAATTAACTTTAACAAACGTGAAGCGTTGCGTACGTCAATAAACCTTAGTGATTTAAATTACTTTTATGGAAAGAATAACTTCGAAGGGAGTAGAAAATATGAAGAATTTACGTTTAATTGTTTTATTATTTTTATTTTATGTATTACTAAATTAGGGTTGTATTTAATGAAATTAGTAATAGAACCCTAATTTTAATTAATAATTAGTAATAAATCTTAGCATTAGTAATATTTAATTAAAAATGTAATAGGTTTTATTCATGGAAAAATATCTCTTTGATAATTCTAACTATTTGCTAATTGAATCGATATTAAATTAAATGTTTCTTATTACTAGTTACATTATTTTTCAGTCTAAGCTCAATAGGTTTGTTATTAAACGTAATAGTAGACTAGACGTTTGTAATATAAATTATGAGTAGCTTCTAACGTTTATTAAATTTTAAAATTTTATTTATTCCATGGAGATTATTCTTCGATAATTATAACTATTGATTTTAAAAAGTAAAATATCAAATTAAATATTTCTTATCATTTGTTATATTTCTTTCAGTCTAAGCTCAATGGATTCACAATTAAGTGTAGAAGGATGCTTTATGGTAGAATTCCTGATTACACTTCCAATGTTTAGTAAATTTAAAAATAGTATCAGCAGTTCTGTATTAGGTATGTAAATTGATAACAATTTATTCTTTCAAATGATTAATAACAATGTCCTTAACCTAGATAGATTCTGTATTAGATATGTAAATTGATAACAATTTATTCTTTCAAATGATTAATAACAGTGTCCTTAACCTTCAATTTGTTTAGAATTAAAACTCGTAAAATAATTTATAAAAATAATGCATAAAATATAAATTTAAATTTTTATAAATTATATTAGGACATAATAATGCACATATATGATAATTAAAAAAATGCAAATTAGGAAGTAATAACTTAAATCATCAAATGTTTCAATATTAAATTACTATACATATTCTCTTTCTCTCTATGGGTTTACGAGTATAACACACTTGATAGATCAAGTGCTCATGACTAAAAATTTTGATTGAGATTGTGCCTCCATTCAATTTAATCCAGTAAAAATAGTATATGACTGTGATACGTACCTATCCACATATCGAAGAGGAAAATTACAACAAAATGGAAAAGAGGATAATACGATATAATTACTTATTGATTTATATTTTACAGAGTAACGAAATTCCCGTTACACAATCTAAAAATGAATCAGATAAAGCATCAAAAATTTGTTCATTGAATTAGAGTAGTTTCATAGTAAGAAATTTTTGAATAGATACGCGATTCTAGAAAACCATGCAAATTGAGGAAATATATCATCTAAGTAATTTTGTATACATCTACTAGAGGTAGGTTTTGGGTTTTAGGCACCTCTACTATAGGAATTTAGTAAACTTATTCATGACTGAAACTAAGGATTGAATGATTAATGACTAACTTAGTTAGAATTATACGAGGGGTGATCAAAAAGTAAGGTTACAAGGTCGATATTCCTGGAGTTTCGTCTGTTATACAGAAATTAGTTGTGTGCGGTAATTCTAATACATGCGGTCGCTAACTGTGGAGAGTTTCACCTACCCGCGACCCACTAGTTGAAGGTTAACAGAAATGGCGACTCGCTTGGAAAAGTGGTCTCGCCAAGAAATCCGCTCAGTTATTCGATTTTGGAGGGCGAAACATGTAAGCGCGGCTGAAATTTACCGTCAGCTGGTAGAGGTTTACGGAGAGACTGTAATGTCTCGTCAGCATGTTGCAGAATGGTGCCGAAAGTTTGCGGCTGGTAGAGAAAAAGTCACCGACGAGGATCGCAGTGGCCGACCCAGCACGGCAACAACAGATTTGAACACATCTCGCGTGGAGGAGCTGATTCAGGACAACAGGAGGATCACTTCCTTCACGACAACGCGCGACCTCTTACAGCCCAGAAGGACCACCACGCTGTTGAAGAAATTTCTCTGGGACATCATCGACCACCCTTCCTACATACCGGACCTCGCTCCAAGCGACTTCCATCTCTTTCCTCACTTTAAGGAGAACCTAGGGGCCGACGATTCGCTTCAGACGAGGAGGTGAAACACTTCGCCACAACATGGCTGAACACGCAAGGACATGATTTTTACTAGGAGGGAATATTCAAACTCATCCCACGAAGCGACAAGTGCCTAAACCGATATGGAGACTATGTCGAAAAATAACCTAATGTATGTACTATCAGTTGGCTATATTGGTTTTATGAAATAAAATGTACACGCGTTTCATTGCAGGCTTTGTAACCTTACTTTTTGATCACTCCTCGTAACTAATTTTTCATACTGATTAACTTAAGTCCTGATTATTCAGTCATGACTGAATTTCTAGTAAACTAATTGAATTAAAAAATTAGTTGATTATACCCAACATTGTCTACTGTTTATAGACAACAGAATTCTGAATTACAGAATTGTGTAGCGAGAAAAGTAATTGGGAGCCTGTATTCAAGCCACTGATTTTGTTTCTTAATTTGCATTTTTATTTTAACACAAGATCAATTAAGCCGGAAATTTTGATATTTTGAAAAAGTAGTTGATTACGCCCATTATACTGACTAGGTATTTACAGATAATTTGTGTAGTCAATAGACAGGATATCTATAAAAACAGAAAACTTGTAACGAGAAAGTAATAGGGACCTTGTTTTCCACTGATTTTATTTCTTAATTTGTATTTTTAGTTTAACCCAAGATATATGAGTTGTAGTATTTTATAAAAGTTTAGTACCATTGAAAAAGTTATCTGGTTACGCCCAACACACATACACTAACTAGTACTTACAGATAACTATTGTAGTCAATAGATAGAATATCTATAAAAACAGGAAACACCGTATAACGAGAAAAGTAATTGGAACTTCGTTTTCCACTGATTTTTTTCTTAATCAGCATTTTTAGTTTAACGCAAGATCGATTAAGCCCAAAAGTGTTTTAGTATTTTGAAAAAGCTTAGTACCAGTGAAAAAGCAAGTTGATTTCTCCCATTATTGAGTAGTACTTACATATAATTTGCGTAGTGAATAGATAGGATATCTATAAAAAAATAGAAAACGTATAACGAGAAAAATAATTGGGACCCAGTGTTGAAACTGCAGATTTGGTGGTCTGAATTTGCATTTTTAGTTTAACGCAAGATATATTAAGACCAAAAGTTTCAGTACTTCCTTCACCATGATGAAGAAAACCGATCTTATCTTCTGTTTGCTTTTTCGACGCGTTCCCACATCCAGCATTCCAAAGATCATTTCCAGAAGGATAGAATGAAACAGATTGGAAATAGAATGACAAAACCCCGCATTAGCATTCTAATCTGAGATATTTGCAAACCAAATTGATTCCGAAGGCCGCGGGCGCGTTTTTTGTTACGGTTCTTAAACAAATTGAATGGAATTCTTGTGCAAATCTCCGTATGTTGCTTGTTTTATTATTTCTGCCTTAAGATAGGCATCTTTGTTTAGATGTACGCCGTTGAAGAAAAAAAATAGCTGTGCTGATTTTCCTCGTTGATATGTTACGCTTTATTTGTTTATCTTCCACTTATAGTTATTTTTAATTTATATTCACCTCATTTCATATTTGAATACCATATGTATACGCGACTCGTTATATATTCCATTCTTCCATATCTATTCAACGTGTATTATTCGTAATTTAAACTTCACATGTTTATACATGTTCATTTCTCATCTTTACACACACATGCAAGCCGAAATTTAAGAAAAATATATTTGAAAACATTAATTTTTATTCTATTGCGATCTCTAGTATTGAATAAAAGATGTTTTATGTATGCATATGAGAACTGATTTTGGGAATGTTTTGAATGGGAAGATTTTGCTTTCTCTTCGATGCTGCAGCTAATTTTTACTCGAAATGTAAATTAAATCTTGTATTCATGAGATTGTACATGTCATGTTTTGATCTCCTGCTTTTATGGAAAAGTAAACAACTTATTTCAGGTTAATACTTCATTTAGCAAGAAAATTGTTCGAATGCTTAACAGATTTTTAAATTTTAAGCCTGCCAGTGATTTCAACGAGATATCTCGTCCATCAAGGTTTAACCAATTTTGCTAATAACGAGATACTTCGTCATCAAGATATTACGTACTTTTCTATGAATTTGCTTATGTTGGCATCTATTGCGCACGAAGATTGATTTGGATGTTATATACCAACATCTAAAAGTGGACAAGTTGTGCCAAACACAAGACAGAATTTAGCCCAATAAAAGGTAATGTAACACATAAATCAAAAACTGAAAAATTTAGTAGTGCAACCAACAATAAAAGATAGATTTAAAAATATACAACACTTTTTGAAGGCAGGAAAACGTATCAAAATAGGATTTAATATTACTTGGATACTTCGAGGTTTATCAAAATCGAAGTTTTGATACATATTTATTTATACACCATCTGTATGAGATACTATAGCGGTTAAGCCAAGCCAAGTGGCCGTAGCTTTTTGAGGAATACGACACACACACACGCACACATGCATACACACACACACGTGTGTGTGCGTCTTAGGAGTACCTATAAATAATGTTGTTTTTTATCGTAAGATGTAAATTAGTATATTATTATCAGGATTTTAATCAACTATGTAGTCACCATAGTTTCCTATGATATTCCTCCATCTGGTTATGAAGTTTCTATCTCAACTTTAAGAAAGTCTGGAGTCAAAATACTCAACCAATGCTTTTTCGACCTCTTCATAAGAATTTAATTTTTGTCCCAGCACGAAAATGATGTAAGGATCTGAAAAGATGATAATCAGATGGGGAAAAGTCAAGTGAGTGTGGTGGACGGGGAGAACTCCCCGTTCGAGTTCCCTAATTTTTTGTTGAGTGATCCTCACAACATGTGATCTCGCGTTATCATGTTGGAGAATAGCACCTTTCCTTTTGATTAAAACGGGATTCTCTGCAAAGTGAATTACACCAGGAATGTTCCAAACACATAGGAGAATCTTGCTTCCATGGATATTGGGATTTGGAATTTTTTTCTGTGGTTCTCCAGTGGAAAGTCATCGTTTTTTATCACTGGGTTATAGAGAATCCATTTCTCGTCTCCCGTGATGATACGATTAAAAACGGTTCTTTCATGTCGGTTTATGAGGTAAGTTGCATATGGAGAACCTTTACAGTTTGTTCTCATCACTGGGCATATTTTAGGTACATACACTGTATGCTGAAACTTCCCAATGTATATCAAGTGGCTTTGAACTGTTGATCAAGAAGCATTCATCCTTTCTGAAATTTCCTGAATTGTTTGGCGAGGATCTTTTTCCATAATAGCCCGCCAAGCGTCTTCATCAAATTGAACTAAATGACCACTTCTTGGGACAAGGTCAAAATTGCAGCTAAAAAATCTGTTGAACTATTGTTGGCACTTGAGAACTTCTAAACAATTTATATAAACTGCATTGATATTCGCAGTTGCCCTAGGTGCGTTATGACATGAATTAAAACTGAAAAAGAATACATTGCACTAATATGAGCTTCTCCAGGTCTACCGTTATTCATTTCGAAAGGATATTTAACACTGAAAAATCTCATCTGAAAGCACAACGCGTGTATACACTTTAACAACCATAACTAGAATGAGCTCAATACCAGAGCAGCCCTAAGAAACTTGGCAAAATTATATGCCCCAAAAAGGACATTACATATGGGTACCCCTAATATATGTATGTATGTTATGTATGTATGTTATGTATGTATGTTATGTATGTATGTTATGTATGTATGTTATGTATGTATGTTATGTATGTATGTTATGTATGTCTATACCATCTATATCTATAGCGACTCGACCAGCTACTCGACCTACCTCGACCCCATTCTGTGTATTTAAAAAATTCAATCGTACGCATTGTTAGCAGACACCGCAGCCAAGAAAGGCAAGAAACTACGCAAAGTGTACAAAACATTTTCATATTTCAATATTTACATCCCCAAGTAAAAGAGAACCGCAAGAAAGTTCTCGTAAGTCCGATTGCAAGCCAAACGTCTTTTCGAAGTCCCAAGCCATTCACGACGTTACTCACCGCAGGACTCCGTACGCCAACCACTCCCGCGTGTTAAAATATTCGCAGAGAAATGATTTATTCAAGAGACGAATTTTAAAACTCTAACCCCCTTCGTTCAGCAGGAGCGTAGCAAAATCGATAAAATATGAGCACTCGGGAGATCAGCGTGCGAGGGAGGAAGCCCTGATCACTCCTTACAAGCACTGAAGAAAACGATAACACTCCATATTCTCGTAAAGCGAAGCGAAGTGAAGTTGGCGAAAAGGGTGTTCCTTGATAGCGGGAAGACATTATTCTTCAGGTAGCACGAGATTTATGGTGGTGGGGGATACTAGGGATCTTAAAAATTCATGCGTGCCACGCTTACTGTTGGGAGGGGTTTGTAAGGAATAATGGCGTAGTTTAGTCCTTGTGAGAGGATGTTCAATCAGTATTGCTATTTGAATAAAGGGTTGTCGTACGGAATGCCATCTTTTGTTATTGAATAGGAAGTGTGGTCTAGTTGAATATAAGACTGTAGGGTGATTAACTTTATTAGAAACTGACTGATTGTTTTGTTGCTGGATCTTGTCCATTGAAATAGGGTATAAAGAAACTGACCATATCTTGATGGACGAAATATCTCGTCATTAGAAAGAAACTGACCAGATCTTGATGGACTAAATATCTCGTCATTAGGAGAAAACTGACCAGATCTTGATATCATCATAAAAAAATCGGCAATATCGTGATGACGAAATGTCCCGTCATTAACAAAATTGATCAGAACTTTATGGACGAGATATCTCGTCGAAACCACCTGGTGGGTTAAATAGGAATCTGTAGTGGATTATTCGAAAGTATCTGAATAAGATTATTGTTTTGTTGCTGGATCTTGTCCATTGAAATAGGGTGTCCCTGCGTATTGTCCCTGTGTATAAGAGTATTGTTTTATTGCGGAAAAGATCCAGCAACAAAACAATACTCTTGTTTAGATACTTTCTAATAGTTAATTACTCTACAGACATATTTAATTCCACAGCACTTCTCATTCAATGGCAAAAGATGATTCATACAGCATACTGATTGAATATCCATTCATAGGGACTAAACTACATCATTACTCCGTATAGCCCCCAACAGTAAGCTCGGCAAGCCCAAATTTCCAGTAGTGTAGCACATTTAATGGCTTAATAAATACACATACTGGTTAAAAGCACCCTACGAAGCAATCTATTGGTTAAGGTCAAAACTGGTTAGGCGTCATGTAGGCAATATGTTGCAGTAGGGATTGTAGCATGTAAACCCCTCAAAAAGGGTTAATATAATTGCTTTTAGAAAATGTGTGAAAAATTTTCTTTTGAAATGTATATTTCGTGTGTATTGAAATAAAACAAAGCATTTTGTTGTAAACATGAAAATACGAGATGGTATTCTTAAAATGTTGATGATAATTACTATTCAACGAGTTACAGTTGGAAGAATGTGATATTTCTGAATTCCGCTGGAATTGTTTTCGTAACATACTAAATGTGCTTTTTGACGTGTGAACAGCTTTTATGTTCGAAAAATCAGACTTACACAAAGTATAAGCAATTCTACTCATTTATCTTCAATTTCTAGTGGCCCTTGTGCTATAAGATCCAACCAACCGAATTTTAGTGGACGGAAGAAAGAACAATTCATACATGCTTCGTGAAAAATGTGGTACCAGTAACGAATATGAAATTAATTTCAATATTTTATTATTTTAAGAAAACATAATTAAAATATTGTCTGTACAGTCACATAAACTAAAAATATCTTTTATAAATATAGTAATATCTTAATACTGCATACAAAGTTTCATTTTAACCCACCAAGTAGTTTCAACGAGATATCTCGCCATTAGGATATTGCCGATTTTTGATGATGTCGAGATCAAGAAGAAATCAGTTTTTCCTAAGTACGAAATACCACGTCCATCAACATCTGGTCAATTTTGCTAATTACGAGATACTTTGTCTAGACAATTACCAGGAGAATTAACTTGAGGCCCCAACCGAAATAAAATCTTGTGTACGCCTCTGACCCTGGTCAGTAAAACTATCCTTGTGTGTCCATTATTTGACAATGATGTATAAGCGGATTACTAAGATCGAGCACATAAGTCGGAATATATGTCTAATCAATCAATTCTCTGGTATGCATTATATTGTAACCTATTTCATTTATTTCAGACTACGTCGGCATAGCAGAAACTCATCAACTGACAAAGAGAATATTTTACTTTACAGCTGTTTAATGACTAAGTATAAGTTTTTAGGTCAAAGAATGAAAACTATAAGCATGATAGAGCTATATATCTTTTAACCATATTACAATAGTACAATGTCTTTCTAATCATCATTAAAATAAGCAACTAGAGTCTAGTCTCTAAGTCTTCGGAAAAATTTAAGTTAATATGTTTCTGCTCCAAGCCAACGATAAGAGATGTCTCCAAAACACATGTAAAGCCAAATTGATTACTTTACTTTTTAATAAAAAAATCAAGAAAGAGGAATCAAAGAAATAATCTCGAATTTGTAATAAAAATCAAATATAATTGAATAGAGCATTGAAGTGCTGAGTTTTAGGGCCCCAGTGTAGAGATCGGGAAAATAAAAACCATTGTCTTAGATATAGTTAAATATAGTAATATAGTATTGTATTCCCCAGAGAAAAAGGTAGTCATCCACGCAGATCTCCGCTGAAGAATCTGTTGCTTGTATCTATTGATGACAGGGTGTTAACACATTTCATTTCTCATGTATAAGTTAGGTTTGTATTTATTTTATAACAAAAAGCAAAAGAAATAAATCAGGAGAATTTTATCATTTTATTTTACGATTTTGTAAAACTTTAAAAACATTTGAAATGATTAATGTTCTTAAAATTATGAAACAATTTGTCATGATTTGGAGACAAAGTACTGACGATAAAATGACAAAATACAATTAGATTCATAGTTGCAATTCTTATGTGGAATAACAAATGCTCCAAGACAAAGTAGTAGCTTAAATAAGCATTAGAAGGAAAATTTAAATATATACATACTTAAATTTATCATATATATATATATATATGTATATATTTAAATGTATAGGTATACGTATATATAAACAGTTAATTACCCGCATCTTACTCCCTTAACTTTTTGTAATGCATCTATCTGTTTGGATTTTGGATTTCCTAATGAAATAGAGTTCATCAAAAATCGGAAACAAACGCGTGCACTTTTAGTCATGTTTTTTCCCATGTTTTATGAAGTATGACAAAATGTGCAGAGATCGATCATGTTTTTACTATGTCCGTCTTAAGTGCATGTCATTCACGTATTCGAAGACTGTTCACTGTTTTCCTACGTCGAGAATTGCACCGTAAAACCCAGACATTCAATCCAATCCTACGTCGAGAAATTCAATAAATTTCGCGTTCACTTAAATTTTCTGTTAATTTTTTTTAATATGTCGTCGCCCTTCTCTTGGAACACTTCTGTTTTATTATGGTAAACCTATCTTCATTTTTAATAATTTTCTGGATTGAAATCCAGTTGACTGTACGACCTTGAACCTGTTAGTTTCGCTATCGTATTGGTTATGCACTCTCAATTCTGATAACCCCGCTCTTCCCGCTTACTAGTTGGGTTACCACAATGATACAATGAAGGTTGGCGACAGCCTCTTTCCTCCTAAGCTACGAAAAACTAATGCCAAGTTTAGGGCTGTTCCTTCATCTAGCTTTTTACCCTCTGTTTTTTTATAACCCAAATCAAGCCACATTTGAACGAAGCGGCGAAGATTACAATGAGAGTCGTTGTGGTTGATTTTATGTATTCGTAAGAGTTTGTTGCAATGTGATATAACAAATAACGCGATGATTTGTGTGCTACGTCGTTGAGCTAATAAAATCGACGGGAGCATGAGCGTGCAGCTTTAAATTATTTCTTCCGGTCACTCGGTTTGAAGATCTGTCGCGGGGTTGGGGAAAAAGCATGAATCATAAATTATTGATTGGTTAAAGTGATTATCCACTGTGATCAAAAACACCAGTCTGCAGCTCGATAGCCAATCGACAAAGTTGATTTGTAAGCCCACGTGTGGGCTTCGGTAGCCCAGTTAAAAGAGCAACGGATTAGCAACCGGAGGGTTGTAAGTTCGAAACTCGGTCCAGCCAAAGACTGTCATGTACACGGGAGCTGTTCACGTTGAATCTGTCATGGCCTCAAATGTGCTCACGTTGGCGTGGTGTGGACAAACTTCCAGAGTGTGGTGCCATCTCAGGTGGTGTTCTCGTCATCTGACCGTGGTTCAAAAAGTCGGGGAGGATGGTAGGTAAGTATTTAATTAACTTCGCACTGGAGGAACACAACGGGCTATTTGCGACGGTTCGGAATCAACCTCCAAGCGAAAGATCCGAGGACAACACCACGTAATTTTGAACCACCGACAAATGACGAGGCAACACCTGAGCTGGTACCAAACTTCCACACCACGCCAACGTGAGAACATTTGTGGCTAAGATAGATTTAACGTGCACCATCTTCCTTTGTACATGATGATCTTTGGTTGGATTCGAACTCGCAACCCTCCGGTTGTTAATCCGTTACTCTTCCAAACGGGCTTCCGCGACCCAAGGTCGGGGCGAAGTGGCTGTCGTAAGATCGCTGTAGTGTAAGGCCGGTGGGATTACGAGTCCACTTGGGTCGATTATTTATAAAGCGAAGACTTGTGTTTTTAATTACGGTGAACAATCACTTCAACTAATCAATAATTTATCCCACATTAGTATTCTTGCTTTTTCCCACAACCACGTGACGGATCTTAACACAGAGCAACCAGAAGAAATAACTTTGGGATTGATCCCGGACCGTCACCAATAGCCCGTTGTGTTTCTCCAGTGTGACGTTAATTGAAAAATACCAATACCAGAAGAAATAACATGAATCTATGCGCATACGTCTATTTTGTGAAATATTAGATATAGATTAGTATTAGCTAAATTTAAATGCAAAGGGTAATCGTTTCCAAGTAATAAAAATTAGAAGTAATCTAACGCAAAAACTTTGCTAATTGAACAATTTATTTCGAACATTGGTGAGCCTCGCAAATTTAAAGGCAGATTTACACCGCAATGCCGAAAGGCCAGATTAACTTCAACCTTACTCCCTGGTAATTAATAATATTGTAATGTATGCATTGTTTTAAGAACAAGGGAACGCTAAATTAACTACTTGATTGAGAGCCATTTAATCTATCTGACATTGCAACAAGTTAATCTTTCTCTCAGTTTAAGCAGGTATGTTTTAATTTTTGCTCTAGACGGTCTTAGTGGCTAAATGATTTTATCCAACCTGTGATTTGTAGTCGGAGTCTAGTTCTTTTAGATTTAATCTCTTATGGGCAACTTAGAACAAGTCTACAAGAAACATAAACAAATGGACATTATACATCTGGTTTTTATTTATATTTCACTAACGTATATAGCACAGAAATAGTCGTTATTTATTTCCGAATGGCAAAAACAGCGGATGTAAACAAAGGCACAGTCGACAACTACGGACTTAAATCGCCAATTTTACAGCTTCGTTCAAATATGCTTGATTTGGGCTATCGAGCTACAAACCACGTATTAGAAATGTAGAATAACGTTCGCATTTCTAATCGAACTCCCCCTTTTCCGTAGGGCCGCGGAAGCCCGGTTGGAAGAGCAACGGATTATCAACCGGAGGGTTACGAGTTCGAATCCAGCCAAATACCGTCGTGTACAAAGGGGGCTACTGCACGTTAAATCTGTCGTGGCCTGAAATGCCCTCATATTGGCGTGGTGTGGAAATTTGGAGAGATGGGTGCCAGTTCAGGTGCAACCACGTCATCTGACAGTGGTTCAAAATTACGAGATGTCTTCTGATCTTTCCCTTTGGGATTGATCCCTGACGGTCACCAATAGCCCGTTGTGTTACTCCAGTGTGAAGTTAATTAAAATACATACATGCCCCTTTCTGTAATCTGACTATGAAGATAGAAAAAACATAAGCGAAAATAGGCTTAGGCGGTAATAAATAGTGAATCTTTTGACGAGCGAAAAACGATCGAATTTGGATTTTGGCGCTTTCTTACAACGGTACAAATATATCATCTTGTTTTTACTTGCCATTTTTTAGGGACCGCGGTAGCCCAGTTGGATTGGTATTTGGTATTTTTAATTAACATCATACTGGAGCAGGTAGGTATAGGTATATTTAAATAACGTCACACTGGAGCAACACAACGGGCTATTGGTGATGGTCCGGGATCAATCCCAAAGGGAAAGATCGAGGCAGCACCACGTAATTTTGAACCACGGTCAGATGACGCCTTTAGAATTAGGAAAAAACAAATTCTACCTTACTAAAACCAGCTGTGTAACAGAGAACTCTTTTCCACTTTCATTAAAACATCGTTTATCTACCCAGCTTATTTTTCGCATTCAGGAGAATTAATTATGAGCAAGAAATTATTTTACTACCCCCAACACCCTTTCCATTGTCCAAACATGCTAGCACGCAAAACGAGGCTTCGTGATATGGCCTTATCAGCGGATTTCTAACTTTTGAAATAAACACAGGAAGCAGAAAAACTTATCAATTAATTAGCATTTCATTAATCACGTTTTTGCCCCGGTTGCAACTTTTTTGTTGCCTCATTTGCAGCTTTAATGAAGATAAATTTAAAATTCGTATTTGTTGTTGCGTGTATGTGGCTACAATTAATATAACTTTGGATCCGTAGCGAAGTTGAAAAAGGAAATAGTTTCTAATTCACTCAGGTGCGTGTTATTTTTAAAACTATCCTGAAAGTGTTAGAGATATGTTAGAGTTTACTTACTTTTAAATAAGGAATAATTAGAACTGCATAATTTATGAAGTGGTTACTAGAATAATTCAATTAGTACTCTGTTCATGTTCTGCTTATTTGTTACTTGAGCTGATTTACTTAAATTCGTGCAGTTTAAGCACGCGAAAGTGCTTGTTATTTTAACTTTTCAATGTTTAAAACTCATTAATTAATCCTTGAGGCCACGGAAGCCCAGTTGGAAGAGTAACGGATTAGCAACCGGAGTGTTGTGACGTTAATTCAATTACCTACCTTCCTTAATCGTCAGTAAAATTTTCCTTGTGTGTGGGTTTATTACTTGACGCTGTCTTCCAGTGCTTGGCACAGCTTGGCCAAATAGGATCCTTGTGCCATAAAACCCAACCAACTATGTGAATATTCAGTTCCATAAGGAACATGAAAACAAAACAACCCGCCGATCTACAGAGACAAGAAACTAAAATAGAAGCCCGAGATAATTCACATAAGCTAAGTTGTGAGTTATGACAGGGATAATGTGTATTTCGTCTTAACTTATTTAATAAAAGGATTTTTAATTATGACTTTTATTAGATACTTGAGCGCAATTATCATGGATCCGATATTAAAAAGCTTCTTATAACAACTGCTCATACTTATAACATATTACTCAATAACTCATTCCTATAAACAACATGAAAAACCGAACTTCGATCTGATGGATATTTCTTAACTTAATTTATAAAGAGATTTTTCAAATTCTATTGATGAATGTGTTTTATACAGTAAAAATTCCTTGAGGCAATGATCACGTAGCCAATATTAAAAGAAGCACCTCCATCACAAATATTCATTTCCAGAAGCAACATGAAAACCAACACAACTAAACTTCTAGATCTACAGATAAGAAACAGAAGCCCAAGAAAATTCATAAACCAAGTTGTGAGTTATGAGCGGGATTCGATCTGGCAGATATTTCTTAACTTGTTTTAAAAATTGATTTTAAAATTCTATTGATGAATGTTTTATTAGATCCTTGAGGGCAATGATCCCGTAGCCAATATTAAAAAGCACCTTCATTATAAAATGAAAACCAAAACTAAACTTTCCGATCTACAGACAAGAAACAGAAGCCCGAGAAAATTTACACACCAAATCGTGAGTTATGAGTAAAATTTAATGTGATGGTTATCTCTTAACTCGATTTACAAAAATATTTTTAAATTTTACTGATGAATGTTTTATTAGATCCTTGAGGGTAATGATCACGTAGCCAATACTAAAAGCACCTCCATAACGAATATTCACTTCCACAAACAAAATGAAAACGAAAACAACTAAACTTCCCGATCTACAGACAAGAAACAACAGAAGTCCAAGAAAATTCATAAACCAAGCTGTGAGTTATGAGCACCTATTCCCCAAAGTGGCATTAGGATAGCGCGAGTTGCTGACTTGGACCACTCGAGCTGACATTTGGGGGTTGGACTCGTGGAATTAGGGCGGCACGAAGCCAAATGGTGAACTATTCATTGTCAGTATTTTTATGGGCAATCTTACCTTGTCTCTTCTTCACTGTTAATCGCCCGTTACTTTCCCACGTATACTGTTCTTCGGGTTCCACTAGACACAGGCAATAAAGAATTGGGGTGGTGGAGGTTTATTGCCCTACACCCCGGTAATCTAACTCTCGGTATGAATCGAGAGATGCCCTCGTTTATTTGTTTATTGGTATTTTAAACCATGAGAGCCCCCATATTAAGCCGTTTGCTTGAACTCGGTTAATTATATGCCCCTGCATAATTTGCTCATTTGCGAGTCAATGGAAATGTGCATAATATCAGTGAATGTGTGTGCCTAGATTCTTTTGAATCTGTTGTACAGTCATAACTAGCAGTTAAACGTTTTCGTTTCTTACTTGTATGGGAGTGTTTTGAAAAAGGTGTATGAGCAATCTCTGGGGTATTTGGGTTGTTGAATTAACATCTCACTGGTGCAACACAACGGGCTATTGGCAAAGGTCAGGGATTAATCCCGAAGCAATTTCTGTTTGGTATTTTTTGGTATTTTTAATTAACATCGCACTGGAGCAACACAAGGGGCTATTGGAGACGGTTCAGGATCCAATTTCTGTTTGAAAAACATTTCATTAAAATGTAAAAACTAATTCGATGGACGGTATAAAGTCGTGGGGTTCGAGGTTAACGAAAGTCGTCTGGTCATGGCAATTCCCTTGTCTGTCTCATTAAATTGTGTTGTGGTCGTGTTGTCCTTTGTTTTAAATAATGTTGCAATCACTTATGCATTATTACTTCTATTTATGAAGGGCTTTTTCTGTCAAGATAAGTGTAGGTGGTGGTAGTGTATTGATGGAACGTGCTTTTTGTGTGTATTCCGGATATGACGTCACAGCTTATTTTTCAAGTAGATTTCATCACGCTGACAATAGAAATTCAAAACAATGAAGACCGAATCCATGTATTGCTATATGATAGCTAATTACTACGACAATTAGATTAAACGCCAAACGTCGACGAAGGCGATAAACTACATTTTAAGGTAACCCTATATGTAATCATGCGAGAGTATTTGGACATTAGGATCTCTCTTCCGTCTGATTTGTTTACACAGAAAATCCTTCTCATATGATTTTGTGCCAGATAGGACTATTTTCTCTTTCGATTTCATAAAAATTAGTCCTGATATACCGATTAACAAAAAATTTAATACTTATTTTTGAGTGGGACCATTTTGTAAACGACATATATATGGTCTTTCGCCAGTACTGCATGTCATATCCAAATGAATTTCATTGCTGTAAGTTAAGTCTTTGAAATTTCAATGAACATCAGTGTAGACTAGAGCATCAAACCCAAAAACATGAAATAAACTGCACTGCTATTAAAAGGAGCTTACAAAAGTGTGACTAACATGTCGACTAATAGTCACATGATTGCCTTGTGAAAAATTGACTCGGTTGGCCAATTTGGCATCTTAATGCCTCGTTTGGAGGTATAACATCTTATGCCAGGGTAGATGTGTGAATGCGTAGACAAAAATGGTGAAATCGCCAAACTATGTCGCGGAGACCAATCAGATGATGATGGACCAATCAGGTGATGACGTTTCCACCTGGCAAACGAAAGAGTTTAATGGGCACATTACTATACTAGTTTTGGTCTGATCCTGGACACAAAAACGTTACCTTTGCTCACTACTTTTATATTTCCTCTATGATCAAACCAATGCCGTAATGTATTTAACCTGTTCCCTAAGTGTACATTTCCCGAGTTGTCTGCAAGCTTATTTAGAAATACATAGTATTATTAATTTATTTCTATGAAAACTTCAAACGAATATACTTCAAAGAACTCTCTCTTCAATTTGTCTAGTCTAAGGCGATTACATTAATTGCAAACGCCTCAGCATATTCTCAAAATCCTCAATCCTCAACTCGATCGTACGCTCGGGCCCATGGATCAATAATTCAATTCTGAAAACCATTTCCAGCTTTGTTGTGGAATTTCGTGTGAAACGAGTAAATATGGAATTCCAAAATTTCTGGCACGATGTGAATTAAATTGGTCGGTGTCCAAGAAAGTAAATAAATGTGAAAACGTAGGATGTCTTTGTTCCGACAACCAGTTCTTTTTTCTTTTCAACAAGGTCGCCCTAAATCGTAAACAACTGAATGAAATCAAATAAAGATGCAGGTTTAGATTTTTGTTGTGTAACAATATCTTTCATTTTTCAAAACTATTCTAAAGCATTCAAGAATTTGAATACACCACCGCGCTTACAAGATTCAATGCAAATTCTCTATACTTAATCGATCTTTTCATCAGGATGGCAAATCATACTTAGAAATATGCGTAATGGATTCTTTATGCATGTGATCATAATTGTTATGGAATGGATTTTCAGATTAATGCTCTCCTTCCAGATAATTTTACAGCATTTACTCCCAAATATAGTTAATTTTTATCAATGCAAATTAATGTAAAAGTTTATTGTTCCTTAATCATCATTTTCTTTGGAAAAATTGTACTTTTGTTCGAAGCAAAGTAATTATCAAGCATCTTATGAATAAATTTTCGCAATCTCTTATTTAGATTATTAGTAGATTTATTAGACATTAGTAGATTTAACCAATCTGGTGATTGTCTCGACGAGGTATCTAGTTATTAGCAAAACTGACCAGAACTTGATGGGCGAGATATTTCGTTATTAGATTAGATTCGCTTAGATTAGAATATAATGACGAAGTATCTCGTCATTAGCAAAATTGATCATATTTTGAAGAACGAGATATCTCGTTGAAACCACTTAGAGGGTTAACCCTCTCGCTGCGCATCCCGCGATTTCCGCGAGCAACGTAAATGTAGCAAAATTTGCGCGCCCCGCGATTTCCGCGGGGATGCATTTTTGCCGTCTATTTAACTGCAACCCGCTCTTTCCCGTTCATGGTTTCATTTTGGCTTTTCTGTGATGTTTAATTGTTTATTCAAATCTGGGTTAACAGATGGCTGTAGATGTCCACATTTCTGCGAAATATACAAGCATTTTTTGCAGCATTTTGCGCTCTCTTTTCAAAGCTCAAAGATGTCTGGCAGGAAGCGTTTCGCGAGTGATAGAACCTACATTCCTGACAATATTTCCAACACTGATAGCAGTTCTGACTCTGTTATCAAGTATATTGAAGATAGTTATAGCGAAACTGATGAGAATTTCTCGGATTCCTCTGCGGGTAGTGATTTCTAATAATTCTTCATTTCTAATAAATGTTTTGTAAGTATTTTGCATATTTTCATTAGTATATGCGTTTTACCTTTGTATTTCATAAAATAAATCATAATTTAACCAAGATTAATTTTCAAAATTTTGCTTTTATATGATTATTTTTCAATTTCAATATTCCGACAACCTTTTTTTATGATCTAATTCTATATTGAAAAAAAAAAACTCTTTTTAAATTTTTTTTTTATATTTTAACTCTAAAATATATGTAGATTTGCAACATGTAATAAAAATATACGCAATTTTTGAATCTATTTTGATAAAAAAATTACGCAGCGAGAGGGTTAATAGACAAAATGTTTTATCGGTGTCTTTTAGGACTTTAATGAGATACGTGTTCATAAGAAAATTGAATTATATGTTATTTACTGAGATCTTGTAAATTTTCCATCTTTACTGCTTTGCGTTTATTTTCGAAATACGGAAACAAGAATATCTTAGCTATGTAGAATTTAAATATAAAAATGATATTTAACACACGAAAGATCTTTAACACTAATGTCCACTTTTGATACGTGTTTGATCTTAAAACACATTTTACTGTAATAGAAATTTTATAAACTCAGTAAGATTTTTAAATACAAATATTTAAAAAATTAAACAACGCGTTTAAATTACAAGTAACTTTGGTCCCGTATGTATAATATATTTATGGCAGAGCTATGAGTGAAGACTATTGTTATCTGTTAATGCTTTCAAATATGTAGTAGCGAAAAAAACCCGAACCACACCTTTTCATTCAAGCAATTTTAACAGTAGAGAAATTCAAAGATGGCATTCGACAGGAACTAACGTCTATAAATTCAAATGCATAAAATTTGCATAAGGGGCCGTCTCCATATTAAATTGAGCACCAACTTCATAATTTCCATTAGAAACCCCCATTTTGACACACAATTTTGAATTTATATCATAATTTTACTTCAGATACTAAATTTCATGTTATTAGGTCTTACCGTTTCGAAGTTATGAGTTCAAAAAGATTGGAGCTCCTAATGTTAAATCAGTTTCTCAGACTGTTATGAATATTTTCCTAAATAATTTTTCTATAGCGCTGATATTTTGTACCTTGTTACTGTTAAAAAACCCAAACAGAATCCACTCAATATTTTATTTAAAAAATTTTTAAATCTAAAATAGTTTTTAGTATGCAATAATAATTATTATATTAATGTTTGAAAAAATTATGAATTAGAACCTTATATTTTGATAGGAATCGATTCAGAAGGACTAATATGACCATGTAAAATTTCAGCGCCTTCCAATTGTTAATTTTTGCTCTACATTAAATTTTCCTCATTATGGCGATTTTTAGGGGACAACAAAAGTTTAAAAAACGTCTGACAAACCTGAGGAGTGTTTAAATTTTTGAAAAATGATTGGAAATTTCATTTGTATAATCTAAAATACATCGCCTTTTCCAATTATTTGTCTATTAGTAGATTAATAGATTTTAGTGTATCATCTACTAATCAATGATCAATTGAATGACACACTCTATTAACTTTTGGGATGATCGGACTATCAGTTTGATTGAATTAAATAATTGTAGGTAGGCTTTTTGGCTGCATACATTTTATATTTGCAAACGATTATGCCAAGAATGAACATTTCTTTTAAGGTTCTTTGTAAATTTCTTTCAGTCAAGTATCAAATGAACAGTTCCTGAAGAACTACAATTAACCTCGATCTACGAATAGCGATTTTCAATGTGGAAATAATCCCCGAAATCGACAACTTTAAAATTGGATATCTCCGGATATAAAGATAGTAAAGTCATGAAATTTCATATTTAGATTAATGTAACGATGCAGAATCTCATTAAGGCATCAAAACATGTTTCTATTGAAAATTTTGTTGTTTGTGAAAAATTTTATATGAAACGGTCCCTTATGCAATGCTTTTGCATTTGAATTTGTAGAGGACGTTATTCCTTATTGAATGATATCTTTGAATTTACTCTACTATGAATAATGCTCGAAATAATGATGGTGGTTCCTTTTTTTACTGTGAATGTACAAAATAACGTGTGCCTATATTAGTTCTACGATTTTTATAACATTTACAATTCTAGCGTATCTTGTATGCTCCAGGTTCTAAAGGATCCAAATATTTATAGAATCTATCTGAAAATCTATTCATAAGTTACCCTAATGCTGATTGCTCTACGTCTTCTCAAGCATTTCCTACTATACTAATGTATGGCATAAAGTATTCTAATGAACACAATCTTTTCATTACGATTGTCAACACTTTTTTTGAGTTTCTACATCTTATTTAATGTGCCCTTTTTTACTCATTTTCAATGATTAATTGAATCAGACCCAGAATTTTGTCCTGTCTACAAGCCACCAAATTGCAATCGTGCCCATTCTACATAAATCACCAAAGCTTAATCTTGTCTGTTTTACAAGTCACCAAAAAGTAATCTTGTTCATTCTACATACCACCAAAGTGCAATTTTATCTGTTCTATAAGTCACCGAAGCGTAATCTTTTCCATTCTATAAGATTCCAAAGCTCAATCCTGTTTGTCCAACAAGTCACCAAAGCAAAATCTCGTGCATTCTACATGCCATCAAAGAGCAATCTTGTCTTTCTATAAGTCACCAAAGCGTAATTTTGTGCGTTCTAGAAGTTACCAAAGCGCAATCTTATCCGTCCACCAGAGACTGACATATTGATTGTGAATATTCAAAAAATCCAACAAAATCAAACGTTTCTTCCACATGGCTGCATTTGTACTCAAAATGTCTTCAAACCCACTGTCCAGAACAAAGAAAATGTCTCACTAAACAATAAAAAGTAATACCCGATTATTTGTAAGCTAAGTATATGCATATCGATAGTTTCTTTAACACGGGAAAAGAAAAATATCAAATAATTGCAAATTAGGAACATCTGTTTTAAATTCAGGCAATTCTCTTCTCACAGCCTTTACGATAGAGCAGAATAACTACCTAAACCAGTCAATTCTTACAATGTATCGTACATGTTTGATGAAGAATTATTTAAATACACTATAAATAAATGCATGATGGTGGGGATTCTCTTAAGGAATGTATTTCTCATTGTTTACGAACTGATATATTTTTTTAAAAAGAGAACTACGTTAACTTAAAATTTCTAAGCATTTTCTCAAAACACATTTAAAATTCATTTCAACAAACACCAATCCCATAATCCTTTTCCATTCAAACCATCCTATTCAAAAACTCTCATTCAGTTAAGGCATACTTAAAAGAAATAGAACCTCGTTTGTTGTCTCATCAACCTGTAAATGCTAAGCAAGCAGACATCAACTCCGGTAGTAAATATTCCGCCCTGAACGTGAGAAAACATTCACCCGAAATTTAATCCCGTCTTTTCTTTTTACGCTCTTATCACCCTATGGAACACGGGATCGAAGCACATTCTCCCAACAAATTCGATTTTAGAATCCATTATCGCTTGCATTATGCATTGTTCGAATCTTCACCCTCCCCGCCTTTTGGATGAAGGAGCTCTCAGCCAGCCCATTCCCTGGAAGCGCATCAGAGTGGAACCTGGCTCGTCAAACGTTCCTTTTTGGATGGATTTTGCCATTTTGGTTCCCGTCGTAGTTATCATTGTTGCTGTAAACACAATTTTCAGCTTTATGGGAGGCGGTTAGAGCGGCGTCTAATTTAACAACTCGACGTGAATAGTAATAGTGTTGGTATTAATGCGCAATTTAACCTTGATGACGTATACGTACCACGGGGAATCTTGGACTAATGTAATGGAGGCAGTCTCTCTGCAGTGATGATTAATAATGTCTGATTTATGAAAGTTTATTTGTCTGCGTTATAGTTGTGAGGAACTTAAACTTGAATGGCTACAAAATAAATAACATGGGTAGTGTGTACTCCCCTATTATTATCTATGTTCAAATATTAACCCTCCTAGTGATTGTCAGGACGAGGTATATTGTCATTAGCAAAACTGACCAGATCTTGATGGACAAGATATTTCATTAGAAGAAAATTTACCAGGTCTTGATGGATAAGATATCTCGCCATTTGAAGAAAACTGACAAGATCTTGATCTTGTCATCAACAAAGCATCGTCAATATCTTGATGACGAGATATCTCGTCATAAGTAAAATTGGTCAGATTTTGATGGGCATTGTATCTCGTTGAAACCACTTGGAGGGTAAACCCTCCAGGTGATTGTCCCGACGAGGTCTCGTCATTAGAAAAACTGACCAGGTTTTGAAGGATGGGTATCTCGTTCGTCAAGATCTCGTCGTCTCCAGTCATTAGAAGAAAACTGACCCGATCTTGATTTCGTCCTCATAAAAAAATCGTCAATATCTTAATAGCGATATATTTCGGCGTCAGAATTTCGTGTACGAGATATCTCGTCGAAAATACTTGGAGGGTTAAAGAGAAAAGCTTGGTTTGGACTTTTTGTTTAGACAGTTATTTAATTTTAGACAGTTAAAACAATAATTAGAATACCTATCGTTTGGAAATTATGATGGAAAAAGGAATCTTCCAAATAACAAAAATACCTTTCCTTTGCCCTATTTCCCTGGAAAGTGTTTGATTTTGAATTGTAATATCTACAAATGAAATACTTTATTCTTTAATCTATGAAGGATTCACCCGTATTACATACTATGTCCTGCAATATGTAGCCTTCCCTGCGTGCGCATGCTTAATGTGGAATTAAGTTCTGTGAGAGTTTTCGTTCTTATCTGTGCGTCCATCCATTGTAACTGATTTAACCCACCAAGTGGTTTTGACGAGATATTTCGTCCCTCAAGATCTGACCAATTAAGCAAATTACAAGATATTTCATCATTAAGCTAATCCCGATTTTTTTTATGATGACGCGATAAAGGTTTGGTCACGTTTTTTTTCTAATGACCAGTTATCTCATCCATCAAGATCCAATTAGTTTTGCTAATGACGAGATACCACGTCGAGACAACTACCAAGAGTGTTAAAAATGAAACTTAAAACTAATTTTAGAAAATACAGATGTTAGCAATATAAGAAGCTCTTTCTGACAAGTTAGATGCTGGTGTGGTAATGTTTTTATCGATGAACGTGCTTTTCGTAGGTATTCTGCACCGACTTTCTAATGAAATAGAAGGATTATGCGCACGCAATTATTTATTAGTAGCTCGTTTGAATATTTGTTATGTGGTTGTGGAAAAGATCATGAATCATAATCTGGGTCAAATTAATGATTGGTTAAAGAGATTATCCAGCAGGATTCATAAAACTAGTCTGCGCTTCGATAGTCAATCGGATGAAATCGATTTATAAGCCCACGTGACATACCCTTCTGAGTTTTACCGCGGCAACTCCACTCACGCTCTGCCTGTTTCATAAGTCGAATGTATTCTGAACGTGACGTCATTTATCTTGCTTTCCGAATACGATTTCAGCAATAAAAATTCCAAAGAATAAATTCTGAAATGGGGATGCTGATTGATTGGTCAACACTAATTTGATCAAACGCCAAACGTCGACGAAACTGCGATAAGCTACATTTTAAGGTAACCCCGATATATATCACGCAAGAACGATTAGGTTGAGGAAGTAAAATCTCCTTTTTTCCGTTTGGTTTGTTTGTTAGCCCTGGAAATCCCTCAGTCTGCGAATCGACGTTTCAAGGTCGTCCAGAAATTCGATCTTATCCTCACATTTGAGACGTCTCACATTTTCACTCTTAATCTCTTTTAAACTTTTATCTTTTTAAGGGGAAAATTACTTACCTGAAGCGGAGAAAAGTAAGTATAAAGTAAACGCTTCAGCTGAAGTAACGACAAGAAAACAACGTCCTTTTAGATTTCTATCTATATAAATCGGGGGCCCTCAAGGACACATCTTTAGGGTTCACGTGCCCGAGGTACTCTAGTGATCTTTTCTTTTTCCATGGGGTTTACTATCTTTAGTAAACACGGGGGACGCGCTCCCGCGGTACCTAAGGGATCTTTTCTGCTTTCATTCCATTATTCTATTTCCCAATCCCATTTTCCCCTTCCACGGCATTTTTTACTTGAAGTTGTCTTTTTGGAAGTGTTACTGAAATTGTCTATTTGGCACAGCGTGAAAAAGATGGCCCTTGCTCATAAAAACCCTGGCGCCGTGGTAACCCAGTTGGAAGACTAACAGATTAGTAACCGGAGGGGTACGAATTTGAAATTCGATCGTGTACGCGAGGGCTGGTGCACGTTAAATCTGTCGTTAAAATAGTCTCGTTAAAATGTCCTCACATTGGCGTGGTGTTGAAGTTCGGAGAGTGAGATGCCAGCTCAGCTGTGACCTTGTCATCTGACAGTGGTTCAAAATTACGAGTCGTTGTCTTTAGAACTTTCCCTTAGGGATCATTCCCGGACCGTCGCCAATAGCCCGCTGTTTTGCTCCAGTGCGACGTTAATTAACTACCTATCATAAAAACCTCAAACAAACAGCTGAAGGTGAAATTCCTCAACTGAAGCGGAAAAAATAAGTAAAAATTATTGCTGAGCTGACCATTAGAATGAATTCTGGTTGGAGTAGGATGAAGCGGAACCTTGAGTTCAGAAGTAATAGAGTATAGGAGATAAATTTTCTACTTATCACAAAATCATTTCTACTTCCATTTATTCACGTAGCTATGCGAAGGATTTTCAGTGCAAACAAATCTAATTGTCTGCGACGATTTTACTTCTGCTGTCGAAATGCACTCGCATGAGACATTGAGGATACATTAAAATGCAGTTTAAACATCGAACGTTGCCAAAACGGTGATAATCTAATTGACGTCGACCGATAAACTATCACGTATCACTTCGGAAGAGATTTTTGGAACTTTTATTGGCGAAGTGCTTGAATGATATCGGAAGATCAAGTGACGTCAAGCTTCGAAACTTACTGAAAACACGATCGCCGCAGAAATACTACAGCCACTATATTTAATATGACAAAATAAATCTCATGTAAAGCTCAACTGAAGTGGAAAATCCCTCAACTGAAGCGGAAAAAATTAGTAAAAAATATTGTCATGGTAATCTTTACGATGGTTACTGGCTGGAAATAAGGAGGAAGAGAAACCTTAAGCCTTTATGAAATAAGACTATAGTGAGGTAGGTAGTTAATTAACGTCGTAATCCCGAAAGGAAGGATCCGAGGACACCACCTCATAATTTTGAAACAGTCAGAGCTGGCACCTCACTCTCCAAACTTCCACATCATGCCAACATGAGAACATTTGAGGCCACGGCAGACTTAAAGTATAGCAGCCCCCATGTACTCGACGGTCTTTGGTTGGTCCAATTTTCGTTCAAAATTACGAGGTGTCCTCGAATCTTTCCCTTTAGGATTGGTCCCAGACCATGGTCAATAGCCCGTTTGTTGCTTAAGTGCGACTTTAATTCAACTACCTATACAGGGTGAGCCTAAACTAATACGACAAACTTCAGGGGGTGATAGAACACAACGAAACAAATACTTTTCCCCATAGAATGTATGGTCGCTAGAGGGCGCTTTCCATTTCGGCACAAACACACGGTCCGACGCAAGTTGGAAAGAAGAAGCATAAAATATGGAAACAACGCTTTAATATCAAATAAACATCAATAACTGCTTGACAGAACGAAATAATACAATTATATTTGCATAAATTAAAGATAAGTACAAGGAACAACGGGTAAGAATGATATGTACAAAACATGAAACGACATGTACAAACATCAGTCAGTAAGTACAACGCAAATGCACAATTACAGAAGCTGTTCAAAATGGTCGACCACCACACCTGATGCAGGCCTCCCATCACAGACGTAACGCTTTTATACAAGCGTTTGACTGCGTTCCCTAGCGGCCAACCGCTGCACTTGCGACTATACATTCTATAGGAAAAATGTTTGTTTCGTTGTGTTCTATCGCCCCCTGAAGTTTGCCGTATTACTTAAGACTCATCCTGTATACCTACCTCTTCAGAATAAAAATACTCATAAGTGAACTACAGAAGACCATTTGCATCAAGTTTCCGAGCTCTAATACATTTCCGAATATATTTATTTTAAAATAGAGTGAATACAATTTAATCTACACAAATCCTATCCGTAGGGCTTCACATCAGAACGCAAGGTCGTTACTAATTACAGTATCTCATCACATTCAGAAAAGAATGCTGCAACCTTACATCTCTTATAACCGTTTTTAAGACCGCTTCCAATTTCCATCTTTCCCATGTTTGCTTATGGCTCAATTCCGGTGGGAGTTCAGCATATCATTCACCCAGCGTAACATCCAATCTTCCCAGTCTAATTAAATCCCAAGGGAGACTAGATCCATAAAAATTGCTTTCCTGATTACATGGGAGGCCATTCGTTTCTCCTGCGCTTCAAATGCGTTCCCAGATGACGTTTCTCTCGATATCATCTGTAGCCACCCCACTTCAGTTCACCGTTGCAATCTGAAGATATTTATTTTCTTTGGGGAACGAAGTGATTATTATGTGTGGATGATTGAAATTGGGGTATTGTGTTTGTTTGAATGCAACCGGTAGTGAGGATGGAAATGTTATTCGTACGAATATTACCTAATCGAAAAAATGATTTCATTTGTTCATTGTCCGTCATTCGTGTTTTGTTAGTTATGAAGAACTCTGGGCAGTACATTGGTAAGGTACTTTTGAAAATTTTCATTATGTGTGGGTGATTGAAATCGCGGTATCGTGTTTACCTGAGTGCAACTGTTAGTGGGGAGATAGAAAATTCTTTGTATGAATATCTATACCTAATAGAAAAATGATTTAATCTATTTATTGTTAGTTCGTGTTTTGTAAGATTTGAAGAGCTCCGGTCAACATAGCGATAAACTTCTTTGAAGGATTCCGGACAATATAGTGATAAGCTACTTTTGAAAATTTTCGTTATCTGTGGGTGATTGAAATTGGGATATTGTGCTTACTTGAATGCAACCGGTAGTGGGTATGGAAACTACGAATATCTACCTAATAAAAAATTATTCCATTTCTTTATTGTTAGTCGGTTTTGTTAGATTTGAAGGGTTTCGGGCAACATTATGACAAACTATTTTTGTTTATTGTGTGTGAATATTTTGTTGGTGTCCAATATTAATTCTAGTGTAGCACGGTATCTTTCGAATGACACCACTTACGAGATCCTCACCCTCCTCAATCCAAAGTCACACTGGCCCAAAGCCCGCCCAGCAACGTAGATTTTTGACATATTGCAGCCCCTACACAACGTTCAGTGTGTCGTACTCGGTCTGAAGGTCATACAAGACGCTATATTTATCTTCTGGATATTTCTTATAGTTCTGAAGTTATAAGACAAAACAGTTAACTCTTTTTTGTAACGCTCGATCTTTCATGCATGCCCCAGTGCTTTTCCGATTTTAAAAATACATTTACGTCAAAAACTATTTGTTTCTTTATACATCGTGTATATTAGTTTCTCATATATATTAGGTCGTGTTTATTAGAGTAGATGGATATGGAAAAAATAGATGTGAAAAATGTGAGTAGTTTGACAGCGTTGATTCTTTAAGTTTCTTTGAACTTGCTATTCCCAAAACATATCCGGAAAGGGTGTCAAATATCTAAAACAACGGTGGTGTTAATTCCAGGGCAGCATTGAAAAAGACCTCGGATACTTTTTGTAGATACCTCCTCTTCCTTTTTTCGTATCTAATTTTATCCAAGAGAGCAAGAAAGAAGGCTCGACATGTAGGTCGCCAGTTCAATTTTAAGTCAGCATTTATATAAGTTATTTTTATTTTATATTTTAAATTTTCATGGGGGCCACGGTAACCCAGTTGGAAGAGCAACGGATTAGCAACCGGAAGATTTCGAGTACAAAACTAGGTCCAGCCAAAGACCGTCGTGTACACGGGGTCTGGTGTACGTTCAATCTGTAGCGGTCTCAAATGAACTCACGCTGGCGTGGAAGTATGGAGTGTGGGGTATCAGCTCAGATGTTGCCCCGTCATCTGCTCGTGGTTCAAAATTACGAGGTGTCTTCGGATATTTTGCCTTCGGGATTGATCCTGGACCATCGTCAATAGCCCGTTGTGTTGATCCATTGTGAAGTTAACTACACTACACATCCCATAAGACATAAATCAAACCAACCAAACAACCAAATTGACAAATAAAAATAACAAAAAAGCAATTTGGTCAGCAAAGATGTTAAAAATACAATTGACGCAAAAAAATGTTTTTCCCTCAGAAATAGTTAACTTCAACTTATCGTATTTTCCTCCCAATATAAACTAAAAAACAATAACACTTAAAAAAATGTCAATCTTTGAATAACAAATAAACGAAATACAGTCTATAACATAAAAATCGACGCACCATGAAGGAGTTACCAGAATGGGTAGAAAATCGGTAGATGTGATGTACATGTATTGAAAGCGAAACGATAACAGTATCATAGGAATTGAATGTTTTATTCAGGAAATACAGCTACAAGAGCAAAAAAAATCAATAATGCGTTGGTCCACCTCTGACCCTGATGCAAACTCTTATCCGGCAGGGTATTGACTCGTAGAGATGGCGGATGCTTGCCATACACGTTCCAATTGGCGAGTTAGATCGGCGCGATCCAGGGACGGTCGTAAACGTCTGCTCATCAGAGCCCAAACGTGCTCTATTGGGGAGAGATCTGGTGATCGCGCCGGCCAGGGAAGTGTTGGAGAAGCAAGAAGACAATCTGTAGAAAGGCGTGCCGTGTGCGGCCGGGCATTATCCTGTTGGAATGTAAGTCCCGGGGTCCGTGAAAGGAAGGGCAACACAACGGGGCGTAGAATATCGTCGACGTACCGCCGTGCTGTAAGGGTGTCACGGGTGACAACCAAAGGGGTCCGGCTATCAAATGAAATGGCACCCCATTCCATAACACCTGGTTGTCGGGCTGTGTGGTGGACGACAGTCAGTGAGTATCCCACCGCTGTCCTGGACGTCTCCACACACGTCTTCGCTGGTCATCGGGGCTCAATTTGAAGCGGGATTCATCGCTGAAAACAATTCTGCTCCAGTCCGTGAGATTCCAGGTCGAATGCACCCGGCACCACTGCAAACGCGACTAGCGATGTGTAACGGTAAGGGGCAGTCTGCGCAATTGCCTCCGTGGCCTCAGCCCCCGTTCGCTGATTCTCCTATCAATGGTTATGGCACTCACTGGTGTCCCGGTTACACGTCGGATCGTTGATAAGGACGCATCAGGTGCTGTGATAGCTGATCGGACGATCACTCTGTCCTCGCGTTCTGTCGTCGCTCTTGGTCGACCGCTACCTTCTAGACGCTCTGTACGGTCATGGTTCACCCATTCCTGCCAACATCGTCGAATGTCAGCATCGCTCCGACCCAAATGTCGAGCGATCCTGCGATTTGGCCATCCTGCTCCAATTGCACGTCCTCTCTCAAATGGTGACATCTGCTCATACTGTTCGCGAACCCTTTTGCGAAGCATTGGTAGGTTTCACGCAAGTCGACGGAACCACATTCGCATGGAAGTTATGCCCTAGCATTGGAATGTCCTCTGTTTTATACACAATTCGGATGCTCCGTTGCAATGCGCTGGAGCTCCACCTATTCAGTCATTGGCTGCCAAAAGTTAATCATTTGCATATTCTATGGTAAGGTATGTGCATGCGCAATTTCTTCCCATTCGGATAAATCCTTTGTGCGTCGATTTTTATGTTATAGAGTGTAAATTAACAAAAGTTCCGCAGTTCCGCTGGTCAAGAATAACAAAAGTTCTCGTCACACATAAAATAAATAAATCTTATCCCATTTTCAATTACGTTCAAAGCGATAAAAATAACTGATTAAACATTTTGTATCAAACCATGAGAAAGAATCCGCTAATACTTTTATTCTTACGCAACCCAAGAAAAATTGTAACGGACAAACGCTTTTTGCTAGCCCCTCTGATTAAATCAAAGCCCACCCTCGTAAGTGTTCAGCCGATTAATAAACTCCTCATGAGCTTTAGAATTCTTGCGAATCTGGCAACCGGTTGTCGAAGGAAGAAAGTGGGTGAATTCCATCCGGAAATTAATAGTGACTGGATATATATATAAGTAGTGGGTGATTACTGAGAACAGCGATTCCTGTTTTTTCTCTACCCTGTTACGAGTGTGTGCGTTTTTCATTTTTGTTACATGCCGTGGCAGTTAATAGCGGCACATCTGGTTCTAAGTGAAGTGAAGCGAGGTCATTATTTTCACTAAACCGTCGTCTTTATGATCTAGATCACGGAAAAGCTTGATGCCTCGTGGACTGTGAGCCGATGGTCTGTCTGGGCTTTAAATCCGGCGATTTTCTATTGTGCAGTAGGGGCAAATGTATTTTGGCTCAGGGTTAAATCACTTTGCGGTTAAATCACTTTAGATTTGGATTCCGTACTTATTATTAAGCAGTGCTTTAGAAATATAATAATTTTTTACTTCAGTGAACTTTCAATTGCGTTCTGATTGAGAAGTCGTGGTAGCCCTGTTGGAAGCTTAACGGATTAGCATCCGGAGGATTGCCAGTTCGAAACCAGGTCCTGCCAAAACCCGTCGTGTACGTGGAGGCTGATGCACGTTAAATATGTATTGGCCTCAAATATTCTAACGTGTGCGGAAGTTGGGTTAGTGGGGATGGACAGCTCAGTTGTTGCCTCATCATCTAATCGTGGTTCAAATTTATTAGCTGTTGTTCTCGGATCTTTTCCCTTTAGGATTAATTCCGGACCGCCGCCAATAGCCCGTTGTGTTGCTTCAGTGCGACGTTCATTGTTAATTAACTACTTACCCATAAATCCCAAATAAACTCAACCAAATAACCAAATTAACTAATAAAAATAACAACACGGCAATCTTTCAGCAAAAAATGTTAAAAATACAATTGACGCATAAAAATGTTTTTCTCTTAGAAATAAACTTCAGCTTATCGCATTTCGTTCCCCGAACAAAAAACAATAACAACCACTTAAAAAGATGTCAACAATTTGAATAACAAATAAGAAACGAAATGGATTTCCTCAGGTCAAGCGTAATACACAAAACTCTCGCACCACACAAAATAAATAAATCTCATCCCATATTCAATTACGCTCAAAGCGATGAAAAACAACTGATTAAACATGTTGTATCAAACCCCCGAGAAAGAATCCACTTATACTTTTATTCTTACGCAACCTAAAAAAAAACAAGAAAAATTGTAACGGACAACCGCTTTTTGCTCTCTCTGATTTAATCAAAACCCACCCTCGTAACAGCGTTCAGCCGATTAATAAACTCCTCATGAGCTTTAGAATTCTTACGAATCTGGCAACCGGTTGTCGAAGGAAGAAAGTGGTTGAATTCCATCTTGAAATTAATAGTGATTGGATATAAGTAGTGGGCGATTACTGAAGCATCGGTTCCTGTTTTTTCTCTATCGTGTTAGGAGTGTGCGTTTTTCACTTTTGTTACATGGTGTGGCAGTTAATAGTGGCCCATCTGGTTCTAAGTGAAGTGAAGCGAGGTCATTATTTTCACTAAACCGTCTTTATGGTCTGGATCATGGAGAAGCTTGATGCTTCGTGGACTGTGAGCCGATGGTCTGCCTGGGCTTTAAATCCGGCGATTTTCTCTTGTGCAGTAGGGGCAAATGCATTTTGGCTCAGAGTTACTGTTGTGAAATCACTAGGGATATCGATTCAGTATCAAGTAATGTTTTAAAATATAATATTTTATTTTGATTCAGTGAACTTTAATTGTATATCAGAAAAAAAACTGGTTGATTGCGTTCTGATTATATTCCATTTACATACATACGAGGGTCGTTTGATAGGTCTGGTGATAAACCAAACTTAAACACCGTTTCTGGGAAGCATCGATTTCATTGGTGCATTGGTACATAAGGTGATGACATCCTTATTCGTCTAGAATTTCTTCCCACGGAATCAAATTTTCAAGTTGGAGAACATGAAGTTACACAGGGTTAAGTGAGGAGAATAGGGTGGACGAGAAATCAATTTGAAGTCTAAACTGCAATTTTGCCATTTGAAAAGTCGATTTGTGGCACGACACATTGTCTTGGAACGTTTTCATTCGCCAATGTTGACCGGCTTTGTTTCAGTTCTTTCAAAAAGTCCAGTAGCGTTGTATAAAAGGCACTTGCTAGTTTTTCCCTTCTCCAAATAGTCGATTAGGAGGATTCCTTGGGTATCCAAAAACAGTGGCCATTACCTTCCCAACCGAATAAAAGGTCTTCACCATCTTCGGTGCACTTTCTTTTCGTCATTCGTTGGTCACTGCTTTGACTGCTGGTTAGACTCAGATGTGTAGTGCTTGACCAATGTTTCATCTACAGTTACGACTCAAAAAGACCGGATTGTGGTTAAGTATCGCCAAACGCTACGCTGAAATGTTCTTTCACGTGAGTTTTTGGTCTATAGTCAAATATCCCTGCATCCATCGTGCACACAGCTTTTTCATCTACAATTTTTCGTGCAGTGTATTGTACATTAATTTAGTTTAGAATCCTACAGTCTCAGTAATATCGTACATTTTCACTCGGAAGACTTACATAATGATACCATGAAATTTTTATCGATACCCATTGTGGTGACCTCAACTTGGCGCCAGAGAGTTTTCATCTTTTGTGCATGTTCGGCCCCGTTTAAACTCATTTATCCAGAAATAAACGATCTTAAATGCTGGAACAGAGTCCCCATGAACATTTGCAACCTCTTTAATTTAGGAGTCAGTACACTTTTTTAATTAAAAATGGTTTATCACTGTACTGAACTTATTGTTTTCAATTTTTGTGGTAGCTTCTACAATACTCGCTTCAAACGTCTGTAGAACGCGAACGAAGCGTCGCTTCTGGATGAAATGTGACATGAGCTAGTTTGAAGAGTGATACTTGTGAACTGCGACGTCCCCAAATTAATTGTGGCGACGTTTCATACAAATTTACCAAACTTATTAAACGATCCTCGCATTTATATGAGAAAACAGAATGGATAATTTAACGAACAGTTAAATTCTTCAAAAAATTACAACAGCAAAAGTTACTTTTACTCCATTGTTCAAATTTTTTTATCTGTTCATACAAAATTTGAAATTTTAAAAGGTGCAACCATTTAAATCTGTCGATTTTCTCTTGTGTAGTATGAAGAAAATGTATTTTAGATGAGAGTGACTTGTAGTTAAATCACTATTTCAGTATTTATTATTAAATAATGCTTTTAAAATATAAATATTTCTCTTACTTCAGTGAACTACAAATCATAAATTAGAAGAATACAGGTTGATTTCTTTCTAATTGTATTCTATTTCATACGTATTGATAGATAGGGGGAAACATAATAGATACTTTTCTATTGTCTAAATCACATAAAAGTTTGCTACTTCATGGACGAGGCATTTTGTTCGCTTGGGCTTAAAATCTGGCGATTTTCCTTGCTTATAGAAAGCTAATGTATTTTAGATGACA